>JAKIJQ010000027.1:0-2579072 GCA_023373905.1 Rhizoglyphus robini
CACACACACACTGATGTGGTGATGATGACAGTTCTGCATTGTGAACAACCTGACAAAGATCGTTTTAAACAACCTTCATATACCAAATGCTCATTGGACACACACACACACACACACACACACACACTGATGTGGTGATGATGACAGTTCTGCATTGTGAACAACCTGACAAAGATCGTTTTAAACAACCTTCATATACCAAATGCTCATTGGACACACACTCACACACACACACACACACACACACACTGATGTGGTGATGATGACAGTTCTGCATTGTGAACAACCTGACAAAGATCGTTTTAAACAACCTTCATATACCAAATGCTCATTGGACACACACACACACACACACACACACACACACACACACTGATGTGGTGATGATGACAGTTCTGCATTGTGAACAACCTGACAAAGATCGTTTTAAACAACCTTCATATACCAAATGCTCATTGGACACACACTCACACACACACACACTGATGTGGTGATGATGACAGTTCTGCATTGTGAACAAATTGACAAAGATCGTTTTAAACAACCTTCATATACCAAATGCTCATTGGACACACACACACACACACACACACACACACACACACACACACACACACACACACACACTGATGTGGTGATGATGACAGTTCTGCATTGTGAACAACCTGACAAAGATCGTTTTAAACAACCTTCATATACCAAATGCTCATTGGACACACACTCACACACACACTCCACACACACACTGATGTGGTGATGATGACAGTTCTGCATTGTGAACAACCTGACAAAGATCGTTTTAAACAACCTTCATATACCAAATGCTCATTGGACACACACACACACACACACACACACACACACACACACACACTGATGTGGTGATGATGACAGTTCTGCATTGTGAACAACCTGACAAAGATCGTTTTAAACAACCTTCATATACCAAATGCTCATTGGACACACACTCACACACACACACTCACACACACACTGATGTGGTGATGATGACAGTTCTGCATTGTGAACAACCTGACAAAGATCGTTTTAAACAACCTTCATATACCAAATTGTAAAGGACCCTTACCCCTGGTTTATCCACCAGCACCCCAGTGCCTATCCACTGGCTCTCCTCTCTCTGCTCTCCTCCTCTTTCTCTCTTCTGTATCACGGATGCGCATGGGCCCTGTATCCCATGCACACCGTTCACTATCCTCTATCAGTCATGTACTCTCACAGAGAGATCACTCTCCGATGTGACGTCTATGTGACAACTACTAATCAACCAATAAACCATCAATAAGACTCTTTACTGTTCTATCTTCAATCATCATCCAATAATATCGTTAGGACATAGGACCCAAGGCCCTATTCGTCCTACACTGGCGCGGTCTAGTTATCTACGAACCTAACGGTGAAGACCTCTTAAATTTGTGTCACGGAAGTCCGTTTTCTTCAAGAAAACGTATTTGTCACTTCTTCAAACTTTGTGCTCATCATTTTGGGCTCAAATCGACAAAAACCTGCAACCGAAACGATCAAAATCATCAAATTGATCTTTTCCCACTTGATGTCCAACGAGTCGACACTTTCCAGACAGGAATTTGACACCCCCGACCGTACATCAACCAAACTGGCAACGAATCGACATTCGTCAATTCAAACGAGTCAAGATTATCATTTTCTGATCCTCTCGACTCAATCTCACGCTCACCATCATTCCAACCAATTGGTAAGCAATTCTGCTTGTCATTTGACCATCGTTCATCGTGGTCAACGACATTTGGCTTGTCTGTAATCAACGAGGACTCACCACCGAGCCTCAAATACGCGTTAGTGGTCAACCACCGGTTCCCTACGCTTTTGCCGCATCTAAGAAGATAGACGACACTGTCTACTTCACTTTCAAGCTTCGTGAGTACTAATTTTCGTTCCACGCGCTTACTTTGCTATTATTTGGTCAATTTACCCAAAATTGGGTTAATTTGTCGCATTTTTGTTCAGTGCAATTGCAAGCACTAGCATTCCAATAGCATTTGTTGATGTTCCGCATTCATTTTGTTTACGGATATCAACTGCGGTCGTTCATGTGTTTGGTCTGATCAATCAATCAGGTCAACTCATCGAACTTTACTAGACAGTGATTGCCCTCATTTAATCCGTTCCGGGTTGAGTGACAATTTCACCTTGCCTTCATTAGTTAGTGAATTCCTAAGCTAACTTCCATCATCTTGTTTACTAAATATATGCATTGCGCAATGCATGGATAGTAACACAGGACAGGACGCAGACGCCAGTTCAGTAGACGAATCACCACCACCAATTATAACCGACGAGGTCACAAACCAGGAAGACACAGGTATCGACCTCAGTCTAGCGAGTGTTTTGGATTTCACCCAAAACATTCCAGGTGACAAACCTACTATCTCATACACGCCAAAAGGCGCCAAATCAGCAGAAGAGTTAGCTTTACCTGCCCCACTTCAACCACAGGTGCTACCTCTCTCACCATCAGTGCAGGCTGACCCTTCCCTAAACTCCCCCGCTGCAACCACATCGAGTGCAATAACAACGGGCAATCCCCCCGTGCTCTCGACTGCAACCACTAACACAACCACAAGTAGCGCTGCCACAACAGCAACTACCGCTAGCATAATCAATCCAATCCCGTCAGCGCAGACTCCTCATATTAACCAAACAAATCAAAACACAACACTAACAATGGGCGACAAAGATCTTGTGAGACTTATGTCCAAACCCCCATTTCCTAGTTTTAAAGGTGCAATTGACGAGAATACAGATGCGTTCTTGACCAAATATAAAGATTACTGCACGGCAACAGGTTGGGGAGAAGAGAAATGCTTTAAATACTTTGCATACGTTTTGGACAAAAATCCACGTGAATGGTTCGATGCCTATGACAATGCCAGAGCCACCAAAACGTACGACAAAGCCGCTTTGGAAAAACTACACAAAGACTTCCTCAACAAGTGGGGAAACAAAGCAGACAAAGCATACATTACACAAAAGTTTCGTAGTGCCATACGCGGCAAAAACGAACGTATAGACAAATTCCTCGATCGGCTCAAAGACATGATTGACATTACACACCCTAACATACCTCAGGACACTAAAATCATGCTTGCATCGCAAAAATTAGACGCAGGCCTAGTGAATCGTATCAATCAATGTGAGCCCGAAACATTTAAGGACTTCATTCGAAGTGCCATAATGGTCGAGGAAGACCAAAAATTCATTGATCGCCGAATTGAAGCATCAAATTCAAACTATTACAGTAACAGTAATCGATCTAGAAACAACAACAATAGTCATTTTTCTAATAATAACAATTCGAATTACAACCGACGCTTTCACTCTAATGATAACTTTGTCGATCGCAACGAGTCCAATTCGGACTCAGACAAAGACAATGAGTCGGTCAATTCTGACAATGACAGTGGCGATGACAGCCACAACAACACTGTCAATGACTCAGGGGGTAACCGAAATTCCGGTTCCCGTCGTAACGATTTCAACGATCGAAATGATCGGCGAAACTCAAACAATCAAAATGGTTCAAACCAAAACTTTGGTGGCAACCGTAATGGCAACAACTACAATAACAATCGCAATTCCAACACCAATTCTAGAAACTCAAATTCTAACTCACGTTCGAGTGACAACGATCGTGGACAGAATAGGGAGAACAACCGTTCTAGTCCCAACAATAACCAGCATAGTACTCGCCGAACTGTTAATACAATTGTTCATAAAATTCAACGGAGCAATAACTATGCTTGGATCGATGTTAGAATCAATAGACAACAAGTTGAAGCTGTCATAGACACTGCCGCATGTAACACTCTGATGGACAAAGGTCTAGCTGCTGCCCTTGGAATAAAACCTCAACAAAATTTGGTTGAGCCACTTGCAGGTGTAGAGCTAAATGATCTTAACATTATCGGCGCAGCGCGAATCAAAATGGTAATCCAAAATCGTGCTTTTCCACTTGTGATCCAAATCCTCGAAAAATCCTCGCACAAATTCTTGCTTGGATATGACTTTTTGGAGAACACAATTTGCAACTTTCAAACTGGCACTTTGACAATTCCTGAGTTGAACAACGCGATTTGTATCAAAACATC
Source organism: Rhizoglyphus robini (assembly GCA_023373905.1). Classification (NCBI taxonomy): domain Eukaryota; kingdom Metazoa; phylum Arthropoda; class Arachnida; order Sarcoptiformes; family Acaridae; genus Rhizoglyphus; species Rhizoglyphus robini. The sequence continues at coordinate 4,146 of JAKIJQ010000027.1, forward strand.
AAATAAAATGCCATTCAATGCCAAGAACAATCGTTCCACTCATATGCATTCCGCCAAAAAGTCCCAACAGGTGACCAATCGTAAGTTGATCGCCTCGGACAATTGGCGACGCCCTGCTGTCCATTCTGGTGGACTTAGCACAGCGACGCATACAAATGACGCCAATTTTAATCGTCAACAGACATCAGTCAAACAAATTGATGTCAAACCACTCACTGGCAATGATGGGACAACTGAACATAAACATAAACAGTTGCCATACAAACCATCAATCAATTGTGTTAATGCAGTGACTTCACCACACGACAAAGGTGTAACTATTTGTCGTTTTGGTTATAATGACCCAATCTCCGACCCGATTGCTAGCACTTCTGTTCAATTAAATACTACAATGAATGCGAACACTCACAGCCCAATCGTCAATAATCAATCGAGTAAGGTCACCAATTCTACTGTTGATCAACAAACCCAAACTGTGGACATCGTCAAAAACCACTTGGACACAGTCAAGTCCGATTGCGTTGAATGTTGCAAATGCACAATTTCGGTTGATCAAACAATCAGTAATGCACAATCCAATGCACCTGATAATTACAATTTTAATGTATTCTCAAAGTTGAACATTTTGTCATCTGTTCAGTCAATCAAACCACTGTTCTTGAATATATTAATCTTTTCTCTAATTCTAGGCATGATCGGAATTTGTATTTTTCAAAACAATCCGACAACCAACCACTTTTCTATGCCCGACGAATTGGAACCAATCTCCAAAGTTCACTTTAATAATTTCTTGTCACTTGATAACGAAGTGATCAAGATCAACAATCAGGTTTGTGAATTGTTTAATTTAGACTTTTCCGAAATCGAGCCTGACTGGTCAGAACTACTCAAGAGCGATGTATTTCGACACAAAATCGCGAACAAACTAACTAAGCTTATTGAAAAGCAAATCAAGCACAAACTCATGCAAATGAACGAATGGCAAACCACAACAAATGCAACTTTGTTTACACTTCAGTCAGTCAGTCATTTCGCTATTGCATGCCTGTTAGTCGCGCTAATTGCACTTTCCCCTTTTGTTGTTCATTTGCACTTGAAAACAATTTCGTCTGATATGAAAGCTGCTCTATTCCAACTAAATTCTCCCAGCAGCACCGTTCAAGCATCCGGTCAACAACAAACTGTGCCAAAGTCATGTAAAACGAACCCAAACCCAAGTGGGATTTGGTCTAATCTTATTTCAGTCGAAACTGACCTAGACAACTAGTACTATGTCAGATTATGAATGCGCAAATGCTTAATTAGACATTCTGCAAACAAATCATTCCCCGCTCGCTCCTTTTCCTAAACAATAACATTTATTCACAGAAACAAAAACAACCGTGATGTCTTTCCACACAACAAAGTTGAGATTACCTCAACAAGTGATCATTTATTTTGGCTTTATGTCTCTAAATCGATCAATTAGAAAGCCAACTAAAACAAAGGTAGTATATTCGAATGTAAAAATAATCCATTTTCTTTCCAGAACCTTTTCGTCTTGAGTTTGACATTGTGGTCATCTCATTTTATCGCTTTGCCATAACCCTTTCGGTTGGCAACGAGCAAATTAGCCTTCCTCGTACCGATCATGAGACTCAGTGCTTCCCACTGTGCCTCGACGATATCCATGGACTAATTAGCCCATTGGATGCTTTTGTCGGTCTATCCCGACTCAATTGCCGGACTAGAGATGGCAGTTGACGATACGGGGGATTATACATTCTGTTCTATTCTATCTTTTTCTCTTTCTACATTGCCATAAAGGCCCGTCGCATAACATTAAAAAAAACAAAAAAAACGTAAACAATGTTATGCGATCAATTATTATTCTGTGTTAAACTTGTTATTTGTTTCTATTTATCTTTATTTATCTTTGATTTCTATTATTGCTTTCAAAAAAAACTTTGTGAGACCACTTTCCGACGATAGTACATCATCTACCTGCTCAAATCAACTCTTGCCTCTCTGGACTCATCAAATGACCAAACAACTTTCAACTCGCCTCGTCGTTCGTAACAATTGGATGGGAACTCATCGATCAACCCATTGACTTTGACCTTACACTTGTTGGCCTTGAATATTAGCACACTCAATCCATGCAAACGCAATCATCTCCATGGCATGTCGATCCCTAACCACAACGAACGTACTCAGCGAGATCAATTGGCCAATCTTATCCAACGGGCACCTGAGAACAACAACAACAACTGAGGACAACACAATCCCTGTTAATCCCTCGAAGTGCTGAACCAATTTGGTCATCACAACTACTTATCTGGATCAAGTCGGATGGTACTGCGAGGACACTAACTCAGCACTCTACCTATCAACAACGACTTAACGAATCTAGCAGATTACTATCGGGTGGTCAGATTAGTTGATTCAACAATGTATGCCACACATACAATCAACTTTTCTATATTTTGTAAAGTCAATTCTTTCCTTGTATATTTAGGTTAATTTATCTTTTTATACTTTTCCTCTTTCCAATTTTTATGTATTTTCAATCGAACCAAAGGCTTCGATTCTTTTAGGAGGGGAGAGTGTAAAGGACCCTTACCCCTGGTTTATCCACCAGCACCCCAGTGCCTATCCACTGGCTCACCTCTCTCTGCTCTCCTCCTCTTTCTCTCTTCTGTATCACGGATGCGCATGGGCACTGTATCCCATGCACACCGTTCACTATCCTCTATCAGTCATGTACTCTCACAGAGAGATCACTCTCCGATGTGACGTCTATGTGACAACTACTAATCAACCAATAAACCATCAATAAGACTCTTTACTGTTCTATCTTCAATCATCATCCAATAATATCGTTAGGACATAGGACCCAAGGCCCTATTCGTCCTACAAAATGCTCATTGGACACACACTCACACACACACACTCACACACACACACACACACTGATGTGGTGATGATGACAGTTCTGCATTGTGAACAACCTGACAAAGATCGTTTTAAACAACCTTCATATACCAAATGCTCATTGGACACACACTCACACACACACACACACTGATGTGGTGATGATGACAGTTCTGCATTGTGAACAACCTGACAAAGATCGTTTTAAACAACCTTCATATACCAAATGCTCATTGGACACACACTCACACACACACACACACACTGATGTGGTGATGATGACAGTTCTGCATTGTGAACAACCTGACAAAGATCGTTTTAAACAACCTTCATATACCAAATGCTCATTGGACACACACTCACACACACACACTCACACACACACACTGATGTGGTGATGATGACAGTTCTGCATTGTGAACAACCTGACAAAGATCGTTTTAAACAACCTTCATATACCAAATGCTCATTGGACACACACTCACACCCACACACTGATGTGGTGATGATGACAGTTCTGCATTGTGAACAACCTGACAAAGATCGTTTTAAACAACCTTCATATACCAAATGCTCATTGGACACACACTCACACCCACACACTGATGTGGTGATGATGACAGTTCTGCATTGTGAACAACCTGACAAAGATCGTTTTAAACAACCTTCATATACCAAATGCTCATTGGACACACACACACACACACACACACACACTGATGTGGTGATGATGACAGTTCTGCATTGTGAACAACCTGACAAAGATCGTTTTAAACAACCTTCATATACCAAATGCTCATTGGACACACACACACACACACACACACACACACACTGATGTGGTGATGATGACAGTTCTGCATTGTGAACAACCTGACAAAGATCGTTTTAAACAACCTTCATATACCAAATGCTCATTGGACACACACTCACACACACACACTCACACACACACTGATGTGGTGATGATGACAGTTCTGCATTGTGAACAACCTGACAAAGATCGTTTTAAACAACCTTCATATACCAAATGCTCATTGGACACACACTCACACACACACACTGATGTGGTGATGATGACAGTTCTGCATTGTGAACAACCTGACAAAGATCGTTTTAAACAACCTTCATATACCAAATGCTCATTGGACACACACACACACACACACACACACTGATGTGGTGATGATGACAGTTCTGCATTGTGAACAACCTGACAAAGATCGTTTTAAACAACCTTCATATACCAAATGCTCATTGGACACACACACACACACACACACTGATGTGGTGATGATGACAGTTCTGCATTGTGAACAACCTGACAAAGATCGTTTTAAACAACCTTCATATACCAAATGCTCATTGGACACACACTCACACACACACACACTGATGTGGTGATGATGACAGTTCTGCATTGTGAACAACCTGACAAAGATCGTTTTAAACAACCTTCATATACCAAATGCTCATTGGACACACACTCACACACTCACACACTGATGTGGTGATGATGACAGTTCTGCATTGTGAACAACCTGACAAAGATCGTTTTAAACAACCTTCATATACCAAATGCTCATTGGACACACACACACACACACACACACACACACACTGATGTGGTGATGATGACAGTTCTGCATTGTGAACAACCTGACAAAGATCGTTTTAAACAACCTTCATATACCAAATGCTCATTGGACACACACTCACACACACACACACTCACACACTGATGTGGTGATGATGACAGTTCTGCATTGTGAACAACCTGACAAAGATCGTTTTAAACAACCTTCATATACCAAATGCTCATTGGACACACACTCACACACACACACACACACACACTGATGTGGTGATGATGACAGTTCTGCATTGTGAACAACCTGACAAAGATCGTTTTAAACAACTTTCATATACCAAATGCTCATTGGACACACACACACACACTCACACACTGATGTGGTGATGATGACAGTTCTGCATTGTGAACAACCTGACAAAGGTCGTTTTAAACAACCTTCATATACCAAATGCTCATTGGACACACACTCACACACACACACACTCACACACTGATGTGGTGATGATGACAGTTCTGCATTGTGAACAACCTGACAAAGATCGTTTTAAACAACCTTCATATACCAAATGCTCATTGGACACACACTCACACACACACACACACACACACACTGATGTGGTGATGATGACAGTTCTGCATTGTGAACAACCTGACAAAGATCGTTTTAAACAACCTTCATATACCAAATGCTCATTGGACACACACACACACACACACACACACACACACACTGATGTGGTGATGATGACAGTTCTGCATTGTGAACAACCTGACAAAGATCGTTTTAAACAACCTTCATATACCAAATGCTCATTGGACACACACTCACACACACACACACTCACACACTGATGTGGTGATGATGACAGTTCTGCATTGTGAACAACCTGACAAAGATCGTTTTAAACAACCTTCATATACCAAATGCTCATTGGACGCACACACACACACACACACACACACACTGATGTGGTGATCATGACAGTTCTGCATTGTGAACAACCTGACAAAGATCGTTTTAAACAACCTTCATATACCAAATGCTCATTGGACACACACTCACACACACACACACTCACACACTGATGTGGTGATGATGACAGTTCTGCATTGTGAACAACCTGACAAAGATCGTTTTAAACAATATTCATATACCAAATGCTCATTGGACACACACACACACACACACACTCACACACTGATGTGGTGATGATGACAGTTCTGCATTGTGAACAACCTGACAAAGATCGTTTTAAACAACCTTCATATACCAAATGCTCATTGGACACACACTCACACACACACTCACTGATGTGGTGATGATGACAGTTCTGCATTGTGAACAACCTGACAAAGATCGTTTTAAACAACCTTCATATACCAAATGCTCATTGGACACTGACACACACATTAATGTGGTGATGATGACTGTTGTGCATTGTGAACAACTTGACAAAGGTCGTTTTAAACAACCTTCATATACCAAATGCTCATTGGACACACACACACACACACACACACTCACACACTGATGTGGTGATGATGACTGTTGTGCATTGTGACAAACCTGACAAAGATCGTTTTAAACAACCTTCATATACCAAATGCTCATTGGACACACACTCACACACACACACACTCACTCACTGATGTGGTGATGATGACAGTTCTGCATTGTGAACAACCTGACAAAGGTCGTTTTAAACAACCTTCATATACCAAATGCTCAATGGACACACACTCACACACACACACACTCACTCACTGATGTGGTGATGATGACAGTTCTGCATTGTGAACAACCTGACAAAGGTCGTTTTAAACAACCTTCATATACCAAATGCTCATTGGACACACACTCACACACACACACACTCACTCACTGATGTGGTGATGATGACAGTTCTGCATTGTGAACAACCTGACAAAGGTCGTTTTAAACAACCTTCATATACCAAATGCTCATTGGACACACACTCACACACACACACACTCACTCACTGATGTGGTGATGATGACAGTTCTGCATTGTGAACAACCTGACAAAGATCGTTTTAAACAATATTCATATACCAAATGCTCATTGGACACACACTCACTCACACACACTCACTCACACACTGATGTGGTGATGAGGACTATTGTGCATTGTGACAAACCTGACAAAGATCGTTTTAAACAACCTTCATATACCAAATGCTCATTGGACACACACTCACTCACACACTGATGTGGTGATGATGACTGTTGTGCATTGTGAACAACCTGACAAAGGTCGTTTTAAACAACCTTCATATACCAAATGCTCATTGCACACACACTCACTCACACACACACACACACACTGATGTGGTGATGCTGAATGTTGTGCATTGTGACCAACCTGACAAAGATCGTTTTAAACAACCTTCATATACCAAATGCTCATTGGACACACACACACTCACTCACTCGCTACGATTATGAACCAATGATCATGTTCCTGATTGCGGGTCAAATGCTGTTTGCTCCAAACAGTTCCATTATGGTAACGATGCACTCGCCGGTTGGCTTTCCATCTATGATCAACATTCGCTATCACAAAGTGATTCCTGGAACTAAACTCGATTTACAATTTGGCAAGACTGAACTCTACCTTCTACCACCGCCTGCTGTGCCCATTTGTTTTATTTATCGATTTAAACCCTCAAGTGCACATCCCGACGATTTGGATGATCAAATACTGACCACCAGTGAGCGGCTAATGTCGCCCGATGGTGAGAGTATCTACCGATCAATCGACGAGTGTTTCATGTACTGTATGTGGAGGAGACTATTTCACGACAGTACAGTGAACATGTTTGCGGACTTTTCAAATGAACTGGTCACTCGAGTTCGCTATCGTCGGGAGCTCGATCTGATGAGATTGAGTATAAAGGAGAAATTGAAAAATGTCTACAATTCATCAGAGGACATTAATGACGATTCGGCAACGTACTGGATCAAGTTTGGCAAGGCCAACCGTGAGAGCAACATCGAGTACATGCAGGCGAAGGTGCAGTGTATGCGCCTTTGTCCTCAGCACTGTTCGATGGAAGCATTTCCCGATGCAATTGTGCAACACTTTGGCTCGCCCGATCAACTGAACGGTTATGTTAATGTACGGTGGGCCACACAACCGGTCACCTCAATGACCTATCAGAGTAATATGGATTTGACAGAATTCTTGGGCTCCATTGGTGGACATGCTCACATTTGGATGAGCATATCGATCATACAGATTGTGCGCTACCTGATCAGGGGTGGTACGTTCGAGACAGTTCATTACGTCGAGCAGTAGTTGTCTGTTTGGTTGGTTTTATAATTGGAAAAACTAATACAACATCACCATGAATGAGAAAAACAAAATGGTCAAACAAAGTCTACGGGCAAAAATGTTGCTCTCAATGAAACACTTCCAGCGGCATCAGTTTTAGAAAACTAGCTAGTAAAGTTTGTCAACGATTAAAAGGAATTCTTTAAACATATGGATTGCCTTTTGGGATATTGCCATAGAAAAATTGTTGTAAAAGTTGATGAGGGAGAGGTCGATAGAAGATATACGATGTATGAACGTTGCAAAATTGTAGATGCGACAACTTCTACCTCAATCTTCAGCTATTTACACACAAGTGACTAAAACTGGTGTTTTTCTGCGCTTTAATCGTTTAATTTATTTTCTCAATAAAATTAGTCAATTAGTTTGCGCAAATACAGACAAATCGAAACAAATACATCATCAGAAATATGGTAAACAAGGCCAAAACATACTGTGCAACGTCAACATTTGATTTTGCCATATAACAAAGTGGAACGCAAACAGCCAAATATATCTCTCAATTAGATTTCCATAAGTTGAGTCCTTGGCATTGATTTGATTGAGCCGCAGTTCCAACCGAGAAAAAATGTCTAACCCTACAAATGATCTATCTTTGATTCATCATAATTCAGATTCTGGTTATGAAGAAGTGTCCTCACCATTGTCATCGTCGGTAGTGTCCAAATTTGAAGTACCACTTTCATACGTCAAACACACCAACCTCGACCTTGCACCTCTGACATTGCGTGAACAGTTACGTCTTTTTCGACTGTACTACTTTACGGTACCAAAATGCATCTACTTCGCAACCGTACTCTGCTGTGTTGGTTGGTTCATTTTCCATGTTGATTGGGTGTTGCGAATCTATTTACAGCACAACAGTATTGTAGTGCTCGAGTACAAAAATACCCTACATAACCCGACCGCCCGCCATCACCTTCTGCACACAATGTCTCTTTTGTCAGTACTCGAGTGAGGGCTCGGACAAAACGATCTACTACAGGGACGTGTTTGAGAATGACATGGTTTTGGGCATATTAAATGACGGAAAGACTTATGATTATGCCCACGATCCGACAGTGTCCAACCAAGACTTTGAGGTTAGATGTCAGTTTATGAACGACTCTATCACCAATCGAAACACAAGTGATTCACGTAAATTTTACTCAGAATGTTCCAAATATACGAAACCGGTGTTGAGCACTCAGGAGGGCAGCAAGTGTCTCACTTTCTTCAGTGAAATCTATGGAAAATGTCCGGTTGGGGCAAATTTGACCCAACTACAGCTGCAGTACGACTATGAGCCAGTGATCATGTTCCGGGTGGACGGTCAAATGTTGTTTGCTCCCAACAGTTCCGTAATGGTGGCGCTGCATTCGCCGTTCACACTTTCGCCCATGGCCAACATTCGTTTTCACAAGGTGGCCCTAAGAAGTTGGCTCGATTTGCGTTTTGGTAAAAGTGAACTCTACGTTAGGCCACCGCCAGCAGAACCTGCCTGCTTCAACTATCGATTTGAACACTCGGGCCAGCATCCCGACGATTTGAATGATCAAATTCTGACCACCAGTGATCGGCTAACCACACCCACGGGGGAGAGCATCTACCGATCAATGGGCGAGTGCTACATCTACTGTATGTGGCGCACATTGTTTCAAGACAATACGGTGAACATGTTTGCGGATTTTTCGTTTGAAGTCACAAATCGGGTGCGCTATCGACGAGAGATTGATCTGCTCAGGCTGAGAATAGAAGCTAAATTGAAGAATAAGTTCAATTTTTAGTGAAGAGCAGATTGACGACGATTCAGATTACTGGCTCAAGTTTGGCAAAGCTACAACGCAAGCCAGCAGTGAGTACGTCAGCGCCAAGCATCAGTGTTTACGTCTTTGCCCTCAACATTGCCAAATGGATGGTTTTGAGGATGCAATTGTGCAGCAGTCTCCTGCAGCGAGATCCGATGGAAACTATGCATTCGTAGCAGTGCGCTGGAATACACAGCCTGTCACCTCAATGACCTATCAGAGTAGTATGGATTTGACCGAATTTTTGGGCTCCATTGGTGGACATGCTCACATTTGGATGAGCATATCGATCATACAGATTGTGCGCTATTTGATCAGGATGGTCCGTTCGAGACAGTTCATTCCGTCGAGCAGTAGTTGTCTGTTTGGTTGGTTTTATCGCTGGAGGAACTTACATAATCAACATTGAAACATATATATTTTTATACTATTGATTTCACATTTGCATTAATAAAGTTCAAATTGTGAACTTTGTCCTGTCCTAAATTAGACTTTGGTCGTAATAACGTCAAAAAGTAGTTTATTGCGTTTGTACAGTAAACAGTAGATGAAGTAGTGTATGTGACCTTTTCATTTGTTTTCAAACCTAAGTTTGGATACTTTGGACACTTATTATTTGCTCATAGAAAATTCAACGTTTGAAGAACAATTTTGTTCACATTGAATAACAATTGTATTGACTTTTGTACTTAATCAGACAAATACTAACCGTACTAACTGTTTCACCAATATTGACCCAACGAGGCCACTGCGTAATTATTCCTTTTTTGTATTCGGTAAATATCAATGAAATAATAGACTTTGGGTCATGGAGAGTGCTGAAAACTTAATTAACTTACCGAATGACACGAATGCACTAATTAACAAATCGACACAAATAGATAATACACGGCAAACAAGACGACAAGCAGATTTATCAAAGTCATATCTAGTTCAATTGACAAGTGTGCTGTTGACTCAGTATACAAAGTACAAAGTTAGAGTACAAAACACTCAAATGGAGTCAAAAAACATCTGTTCATTTATATATATGATATTCAAAATCATTGGCATTGATTTTTGATTGCTGCCTTTCAACCTACAATGGGGAAAATGTCTCAAGACAACACAATAACAAGTGATCTATCGTTTGTCCATAATTCTGATTCTGGTTACGAAGAAGTTCCATCTCCATCATCATCATCGGTAGTGTCCAAAATTGAAGTGCCTTTTTCATACGCAAAACACACGAACCTCGACCTGAAACCTCTGACTTTTCGTGAACAACTCCGCCTGTTTCGACTGTACTACTTTACGGTGTCAAAATCTGTTTACTTCGCAACTACCCTCTTTTGTATAACTTGGTTTGTGTTCAACACTATTTGGGTATTGGATCACTATCTCGATTCAAACAGTATAGTAGTGCTCGAATACAAAACGCCCTACATGAGCCGACCTCCCGCCATCACCTTCTGCACCCAATGTCTCTTTTGTCCGTTCTCGAGTAAAGATTCGGATAGAACATTCTACTACAAGGACGTATTTGAGAATGACATGGTTTTGAGCGTTTTGAATTCAAATTATGTTAAGGTGCCAAACGTATCCGAGTTGGACTTTGAGATAGGATGTGTTTATTTCTGAACGACTCAATCAGCAATCGAAAAACGAGTGATGCTGAAAAATTTCGGAAGCCCTGTTTCCAGTACACCAAATTTATGGTGAGCATGCAGGGCGGCAGTAAGTGCTTCACTTTCTTCAGTGGAATTTTTGGAAAAAATTCGCCTGCATCAAAGTTGACCGAACTACAGCTACTGTACGACTATGAGCAGGTGATCGTGTTCCAAATTGGAAGTCAAATGTTGTACGATCGATCGAACAGTTCCATTATGGTGGCGCTGCACCCGCCAGTTAGCATTCCAACCATGACCAACATTCGGCACCACAAATTGTACAGAGGAGTGTGGCTAGATTTACGTTTTGGTAAAAGTGAACTGAATCTTAGACCACTACCAGCAGAGCCAGCCTGTTTCAACTATCGATTTGAACGGGGAGACAAACATCCGGATGATATGGACGACCAGATTCTGACCACAAGTGATCGGCTGACCACACGCGCAGGGGTGAGCATCTACAGTTCAATGGGCGAGTGTTACATGTATTGTATGTGGCGCAAATCGCTCCACGACAATACACTGAACATGTTTGCAGACTTTTCGTATGAACTCACAAAACGAGTGAAATATAGACGCGAGATGGAAAGGCTCAGACTGAGAATTGAAGCAAAGCTGATGAAGGAAAACAATTTTACGGATGAAATCGGAGACGATTACGAGTACTATATCAAATTTGGTAAAGTCACTCCACAGGCCAGTTTAGACTATTTCAACACCAAACAACAGTGTTTGCGCCTCTGTCCTCAACACTGTCAAATGGATGGTTTTGAGGATGAAGTTGTGCAACAATTTCAGGCCTATCCGGGTGAGACTTATGTGGCTGTGAAATGGGCCACCAAGTCGGTCAACACAATGACCTACCAGAGCAGTATGGATATGGCAGAATTTTTGGGCTACATCGGTGGACATGCTCACATTTGGATGAGCATATCGATCATACAGATTGTGCGCTATCTGATCAGGATGGTCCATTCGAGAGAGTTCATTCCGTCGAGCAGTAGTTGTCTGTTTGGTTGGTTTTATCGTTGGAGAAACTTACAACCTCATCATCAATGAAATACAAAAAAGGTTTAACCAAAATCGGAAAGCAAAAATGTTTTGCTCAATAAGAACTAACGAAAATACTCGAATGTGCAACAGTTGATCACCATAGTTGTAGTTGTAACTATTTACACTCATGTAACTAAAACATATGATTTTTCGTGTTTTTCCCCCATATAATTTGCTCAATCTCTCAAGTAGTCAATTAGCTTGAACAAATACAGACAAATCTATACTATCAACAGAAACAAGGTAAACATAGTTTAATCAAAGTTATTTTGCGTTCATTTCCCAAAGTGGAGTACCAAACGTACTCAAGTTAGTCAAACATCTGTTCAACAACGGAGTAATCAAACCTCCAACCAGTCCTTGGCATTGATATTTTTGATAGCCGCATTTTAATCCAAGAAAAAAATGTTTTAAGACGACACAATAACTAGTGGGCCCTGTGGGTGCTATATTTGAATCAAACTTATTTTCGTAAATAAGTAACACATTGGGCATAGAAACTGATGCCCATGGTGTGTAGTCTGAGCATGAGAAAAGACACCTAACCTACCTAACACCTAACCCAAAACCCATCCAAACACGGCACCTAACCTAACCCAAAACCCATCCTAACACGGCACCTAACCTAACCCAAAACCCATCCTAACACGGCACCTAACCTAACCCAAAACCCATCCTAACACGGCACCTAACCTAACCCAAAACCCATCCTAACACGGCACCTAACCTAACCCAAAACCCATCCTAACACGGCACCTAACCTAACCCAAAACCCATCCTAACACGGCACCTAACCTAACCCAAAACCCATCCTAACACGGCACCTAACCTAACCCAAAACCCATCCTAACACGGCACCTAACCTAACCCAAAACCCATCCAAACACGGCACCTAACCTAACCCAAAACCCATCCTAACACGGCACCTAACCTAACCCAAAACCCATCCTAACACGGCACCTAACCTAACCCGAATCCTGCCCGGCCTTGACTCAAATCCACGTGTCCTCCTGTGCTCCACACCAGTCAAATCTACCAGTCCACCTCACCGAATTTTTCCGAACTCAACGGTGTAGTGCATATGTTCCTACATACTCCAGATCAGACAGAGTTTCTCCCATCTCTCGGACCTCGTGGTCTTCGACCACTCAGTTCGATGCTCTGGATTCTATTACCTGCCTTACCTGACTACTTTTCATTAGTGTCCTAGTCCGAGCACATAGCCTGTCTTGCTAATTTGGCTATCTTGTCTGGCGTGTTCTGTGTTCTCTCTGTGACTATACATTCAATCATTCTGATATAAGTTTGATCCATATATATGCAATACTCATGTGTCCAGTACTTTGAATATCACATTCAATTACTATTTGTTCACATTCAATCAATCTCCAGACTAATGTTTGATAATCTGTGCGGCTGTTCAACTAAACTGCTACTCACCATCATCGAATAACATTTTCCACTGAATTATTATCATTCAATGTGTTAAATCATCAAATGCATTGAATATGACCTTTTGAATCTATTTTTATACAATCATCATACAATCAACACCTATAATCTTTATGAAAATCATCTAATCCCGTATTTTTGCTTATTCAATAGGTTAGTGTCCAAACACACGCACTATTCAACAATCAGAATCCGTTATCAATTCTCGATTCTGCATTCACCACGATCATTTCGGAATTGTCCCCCCTTATATTCTATGGTTAGTGTCCAAACACACGCACTATTCAACAATCAGAATCCGTTATCAATTCTCGATTCTGCATTCACCACGATCATTTCGGAATTGTCCCCCCCTTATATTCTATGGTTAGTGTCCAAACACACGCACTATTCAACAATCAGAATCCGTTATCAATTCTCGATTCTGCATTCACCACGATCATTTCGGAATTGTCCCCCCTTATATTCTATGGTTAGTGTCCAAACACACGCACTATTCAACAATCAGAATCCGTTATCAATTCTCGATTCTGCATTCACCACGATCATTTCGGAATTGTCCCCCCTTATATTCTATGGTTAGTGTCCAAACACACGCACTATTCAACAATCAGAATCCGTTATCAATTCTCGATTCTGCATTCACCACGATCATTTCGGAATTGTCCCCCCCTTATATTCTATGGTTAGTGTCCAAACACACGCACTATTCAACAATCAGAATCCGTTATCAATTCTCGATTCTGCATTCACCACGATCATTTCGGAATTGTCCCCCCTTATATTCTATGGTTAGTGTCCAAACACACGCACTATTCAACAATCAGAATCCGTTATCAATTCTCGATTCTGCATTCACCACGATCATTTCGGAATTGTCCCCCCTTATATTCTATGGTTAGTGTCCAAACACACGCACTATTCAACAATCAGAATCCGTTATCAATTCTCGATTCTGCATTCACCACGATCATTTCGGAATTGTCCTGTTTTTTCGACGATGTCATCCTCCACCGATGAGAAAATGAAGGGCACCCATTACAACCTTCCTGCGCCCCCACAGAGACAACTTCGGTCTACCAGTAAGCAGACCAACGAAACCCAAGAACAGATTGCAGGGAACTTGATGCCACCGTTCAAGTCTCCGACTGGAAATCAATGTCTCAGCGCAAAACAGCGAAATCTGACCGCTATGCTTCCCACCAAAGGACTATCTTTGATCGCCAATGGGGATAAATCAAAATCGCCTACGATTTCAAATGGTAACTCACCGAATTCCTCTCCTAATCAAAACAACAAACGTAATCAGGACGTTATGGAGCTGCTCCTTTCACAAGAGGATATGACTCTCAATGAATCTGAAACCACTCTACCCTTTATTGAGACGGAGGATATCGAAAATCATCTTGAGTCCAACACAATCACTCCAAAAGGATCTGCTAGTCCTGTCACTACGACCATTTTGAAAAGCCTGGACGAACAAACCACTGATGTCACCGCTAAAGCTGGTATCCGCCCAGCAACACGTGCCTACAATCTCGCAGCCTCCAACTCCACTTCCACTAAAGCTGCATCCCAACCCACTTTATGCCTGACTCGAACCTTTACTCGAGCCCCGGCACCCAAACAAAAGAAAGGGAAAAGCACCGAAACAATTGACAAGCAAGAACTGGAAGATCTGCGTGAATGCAAACGTGAACTGGTGGAACTAAAACAACTCGCGTCCAAAACATTACGTAATGTTGAGTTCTCAGACAACAACCAACTGCAAGTCTCACTCGAAATCGTCAAACAATCGGGACTTACCGCCATTGGAACCAACGAACTTGAAGTCTACAAAGAGAGAAGTAGACTACTGGAAGTGGTTGAAAAACAACTTTCAACCCTTCTCGAAGAGAAAAGTAGACATTTCGATCTACTGGTTGATGAAAATGGCTCTCAATCCCTCCCTGAACTGAACGAAATGCTCGAAATAACCAAATTCGACGAAGGAGCAGACCCACTAGTGCGCAAATGTCAACTAGCCCTGATTAAGCAAGTAGTGGCCAATGTCGAGTACATTAAAATGTACGCCGGAAGACGCAATACTGTTGGGGGGAAACCTACTCCAAACATCGAACCCCATATCGATATCGACAAAATCATTGAAACTGCAAATCTTCAGAGAGATATAATTCTCTCTGTATTTTTCAAACGACACGAAGTTCCCGGAGAGTACACTGATATTCGGTATGCAAAGAAACCAGCAGCCCCTGGTGCTATTGTCGCGGATGCATTTAAACCGAGTACTCCAAAACCTACAAAAACTAATACGACTAAGATGTCTCGTTCCAGCAACATCAATGTTACACTGCCTACCACCTCTTCTATTGCATCGTCATCCCAAGCATCATCACCCCAAGTTCTCCTAACGGACGATTCTATTGTCGAGGGTGCGTCTACGCCGAGTACTACAAAGCCAACAAAAGCAAAAAAGATAACAGTGGCCCGTTCCAACAACATCAACGTCACTATGCCATCCACCTCTTTTATTGCATCTTCATCCCAAGCATCATCACCCCAAGTTCTCCTAACGGACGATTTAATTGTCGAGGGTGCGTCTACGTCGAGAACTACAAAACAAACAAAATCCATCGGGGCAACGGTGGCTCGTTCCAGAAACATCAACGTCACACTGCCACCCACCCCTCTCATTGCACCATCAACACAATCTTCCCTGACGGACGACTCACTGGATGTCTTGCAAGATACGAGACAAATCATCTTGAAGTTGTATTCAGAAGTTGCCGCGCTCAAAGTGTCCTTGAATTCCAAGCAGGATAAACAACCATGTGTCCACCTTCAAGCTACTCCCGCTGAACCCTTGATGCCCACTGAAGTGACTCAACAATCTCTTCCTGCCCTGCCACCATGCGTGTTTACCTTGTTCGTTGTGCCCAAAGGTACAAAAAAAGGGACAAAAAATTGTACGAAAAATGGTACGAAAAATGGTACGAAAAATGGTACGAAAAATGGTACAGAAATGTCACCAAAACAAGTTCATGACTTGGTGACCGGAAAGTTCGAGACTGATCTCCATGGCATAACGGACATTCGCACAATCAGCCTTGGCATTGCCATTGACTTCAAGACCAGCAATAACCGAGCAGAGTTTGAACGTATTTTGCTTGACACGGAACCACTCAAGTACTGTCTCGACTGTGAATTTCCCGATTGGGTTCTCCCGACAGTTGAAATCGGAGGAATCCCTAAACAGTGGTCGTGGGATAGAGTGGTTGACAAACTGACCCAAGCTGATCAACCTTTGCATGGATACCATGAATTTCTGATTGACACGGAAAATTGGAAAAAAGAGGTCAGCCATGAACATAAAAACGCCAAGGCCTATTACATTAGTGTCAATCCAGAGATATTTCAAGCACTCCGCAGAAACAACTTTGAATTTGACCTAAATTTTGGCTACGGAAAAATCATCGCCAAAGAAGTCATCAACGTAAGACAATGCCAAAAATGTCTTCGCTTCGATCACAAGACCAGCGAACATAATTACAAAGTCCAACATCGAGTAAATGAATGCACTTGTGCTAAATGTGCAGGCAAATACTTGATCAACGAAAACCACATCTGTCACAGTGAGCTGAAATGCGCCAACTGTGACCACCACAATCACCTGAATCGATCCAAGCCTGGATTCGAAAAAATCTCAACGGCCCATGTTGCCAACTCTGTCATCTGTCCACTTTATGAAGCTAAACGCAAAGCACTGAAGCGGTGCATTATCTACTATCCAGAACAGCAAGAGTAATCCCCAGGCCGCATCACAAAATCTCCCCAAACAACACACAATCTATCACTGTACATTCTTATTCACCACTCACACACCAACATGCACCTCAATATCCTTCAAATAAACACTGACAACGACTCCAGAGTCACAGACTGGATAAAGCCACGCGCCAACGCCTCCAAAATCGACATTCTCCTCATTCAAGACGCGTACGTGGCCAAAAAGGAGAAACGTCTTTTCAAATTTTCCCGCAATCCAGTCCTCCACAAACGAATCATCAACGGTGAACTACGACCCCCAATTCCACAGCAAACCGGTTTAGATACTGCGGTGGTGGTACTCAACAATCACATCAAACACGAACTGTTGAATGACTTTTCGCGTGAAAACATAACCACTGTCCTGCTGGGTTCGGGACCTGACCAGTTAATCATCTCCAATGTGTACATGCGACCAAACCGACATATTGACGATCTGAAAAACGATCTCAATCTTCTCGAGCAACTGCTGAGGGACCAAATCTACGGCGAACTTCCAATCATTATCGCTGGCGACTTTAACGCCCGGCACACTGATTGGGGCGACTCACGGATTTCGACGTCTGGTCTGGAAGTTCACGAATTCGTTATGTCCACGGCCACACACATGTTGAATCTCGAACCAAACAACAAAGGACCCACCTTCAAAAGCCCAAACGGATCAAGCGCCATTGACCTCACCATTGTAAACGAAGCTGCAATGGACCTGATTTCTGATTGGAAGCTTGACTGGACCAACTCAAATGGGTCCCATGCCCAAATACTATTCAAACTCGATGCCGGACAAATTTCCAGAAAAGCCCATCCAGGAACCACATGGAAGTTTGTCGAACGCCCAGACTACGACTGGTCCTCTTTCAAAGAGACTCTGAAAACCGGCCAAAGCAGAACAAGAATTGATGAACTCCGAGAAAGGGCCAACAACATCAACACTGAATTCGACGTGAGTTACTGCATCCGTCTATTCCTGAGAATTCTCATGATGGTGGCCACCTTGTGCCTGGTACGAAAGAAGACCAACATCCCAACTCGATCTCAATTCAAGCTGCCATGGTACAAAAGGGAGATCCAAGAAAAGGACGATCAAGTCAAGGCTTGGCGCGCTAATGCACAGGCCGCTCTGAACCCGATTGCCGCAAACTTTTTCCAGTCACAGGCAGACGAACTGAACAAGGAATTGCTCGAATTGGCCTCTAAAAGCTCGAAAAAGACTTTTGAGGAATTCATTGCGGACTCTGGCAACCCTAACAACGTGTTCGGCGGATGCTACAAAATGATTTCAATCTGCACAAACAAACAGATTGGAATGAAAATGCTCGACAAGTGCCAAAACGACCAACAACGCCAACAAGTGCTGGAACAACTTCAAGACGACAAGTTTCCTGAGGATGTACCAGGGGAGGACACGGCCGAAATGAGGGACACTCGATCCAAGTACGGAAGAGAAGCCTACGACCCCACTGCAACACGAACATCAAACTTCGATGAACCTGACCCAATCTCACACACTGAACTTCGACGAATCGTATCTCAACTAGACAAAAGCACCGCTCCTGGCTTGGATGGAATCAGCAACAACATGATCATTCACTCCTTTGACGATCTTGGACCAATCTTTCTTCTCATCCTCAATGCCTGTCTGAGGCTGAGATTTTTCCCGGTCGAATGGAAGGAAGCAAGCGCAATTTTTCTACCCAAACCCGGAAAAGACGACTACAATGAAACGGATGCTTACCGCCCAATCAGTCTCATCTCGAACCTTGGAAAAATCCTTGAAAAGGTTCTCAAAGATAGACTAGAGTACTTTGCCAACTCTCATAAGCTCGACCAACTGAACCAGTACGGATTTCGTCGTGGAGGATCAACAATTCACGCATTGAAAGAGATCATGAACAAACTGGTGGAGAAAAGGAATCAAATTGCGGCACTGATCTCTTTCGATATCAAGGGAGCATTTGATTACTGCTGGTGGCCAAACTTGATGAAAACCTTTCACGAACGCAACTACCCATTGGGTTTGATTGAAATGATGGAGAGCTACTTTGAAAATCGAACCGTAAGTTGTGGATATGGCAGAGTCCGAACGTTCAAGAACCTCAGTCGCGGCTGCCCTCAAGGCTCAGTTCTTTCGCCAACACTATGGAATCTGAGTCTAGACCCTCTTCTCATAATACTCAACTCGTGGCGCACCGGACAAAGCTCTCTCGCTTATGCAGACGACATCTCCTCGTGTGTATGGGGCCGTAGCGTTGAAGAACTACGCGAAAGATGTCATACCCTGATTTCGGATGTGAACAAATGGTGCCACAGTGTGGGCCTCCAGCTCAACATGCGGAAAACGTGCATCATGCCACTGTCAAAGGCTGATCTCCCAATTGGGGATGGAATCACAATCGGCCAGCACGTAATCAAATTCGTCGAATCTGTCAAAATCCTCGGTGTCATCTTTGACAGAAAACTCAACTTTAAGGAGCACGTCGAGAACGCAATCGCTAGAATGGCCAGTATAAAGGGAGTTTTCATGAAATTCAGCCGAAACACCTTTGGACTGGACAGTAGAAGACGTTCGATCCTGTACCAGCAGGTGATGCGCTCGGCCCTCCTGTACGGATGCGAAATATGGAGTGGCCAACTATCACAACAATACGTGCACAAACTGGAGAGCTTTCAGCACTCTCTGCTCAAGTGTGTGACCTGCAGCTACCGTACTGTGTCAATGATTGTTGCGCAAACACTAGCAAGAGTGCCACCAGTCGAATTCTACATGAACCAGCGCCGTTGGGAATTTGAGACGATGCTCGCTAGCCCAGGCAACGACAATCCACTGCGCGAAGCTTTTCTCCCACGCACACGCGGCGATCAACGACCAATGCCTGAGAAAGTGTACTATGAATCACCAGCAGAAGTGGCGAAAATCTGCGATAAAACCCAAATTCTCCGAACTACCAACGAAACCCAAAGAAGAACACGGAGAAAGAAAAGAAGAGCTCAGAGTCGTCGAATTCAAAGTCTCCGACAACAAGAAGCCCGTGACATCAACACTGATGCATTCCTCAACGCCCTTGAGGAACAAGATGAAGTGGAAATTAACCCAAACACGGACGAGCTGCCACCCATCGACCCGCCCAGCCCGGAACACTTTGTTCTTCGTGTCTCAGCAACCAAGTTATGGATTAAACAAAACCAAAATAGTGAAGATACTATCCTGAAACTTGGTGTTGTGCTTCATCTCGATACAGGGATCGGGACTCCCTGGATCCGAAAGTTTAGATTCTACCACTTTGTCGACAGGCGTCAAGGGACCCAGTATGCGATCAAGGAGACTCTCCTTTTTATTCAACAAGATCCAACCCTCTGCCCATCCAGAATCACTGTGGTGACGGACGAACTTGAAGCAGCTAGATTTATCGAAAATCAACATGATCGGCTGTTTGAACTTGAGCACAAAATGTTCAAAGTGTTCAAGTCCCTTCGCTGCACATGGACATTCAGACGACCCAAAAAGGACGACGACGTGTTCAGGGACGATGTCAAGAAGATAGCAGTAAAGTGGGCCGAGAACACATATGGAAGTCACCACTACCGGAGATACAACAAGCGGTGGGTAAAAAATCTCTGCAAGCACTGGACCAAAGGACGTGTGGAAAGTGTCTACAGTGCATTGGCTAATGACACGATGAAGAAATTTTTCAAAGAAGCGCGATATTACCCGAATTACATCAACACAGACTTTGTGATGACCCAATTCTTCAGTGGACATGGTGCCTTCATGTCTTATCTGGAAAGATTCAAGGTGAAATCAACAGATGTCTGTAGGTGCAATCGCTCAGTTCAAACGGTGGAGCATGTTCTCCTGAAATGTCGAATCTACTCACAGCCAATGAAACTCGCCTTCCAAACAGCGGGACTGCCAGCAAGATGCCTGCCCGAACTTGTGGAAACGTTCGAGGCATACAAGATTTTCCACAAAACCATAAACGAAGTGCATCGTCTTCTCCACCAAGACAACAGATAGAGCAATTGTATGTATGTAAATAGTCATTCAAATAGCTTAGTCCTAGCTTCTGATTTAGTTTTGTATATATAATGTAACTCATAGTAGAAAGACACCACACAAAAACCCATAAAAACCAAAAAAAAAAACACAAATTAGATTAGTTTACCCAGTCAATAAGCTAGGACTTTCATTCTGTAAATATATATAATGAGGGCCAAGTGCAATAACTCTCCTTGAGTGAGAGTTCAGTCTCTCAATTATCAAAGTCAAATGATTCAAACAATCACAATTATTGTCATTTAAACACATTTTTCATTCATGTTCACAATCATTTAAAAGTCTCTTGTAAAATCTTGTTCTACATCTAGTGCAAGCGCACTGTATCTCTTTCGGTCACACAACCAATTCTAAAGTCAATTGTATTATGCCTTGCTTAATGCTCAATAAAATCAAACTTTACGTCTCAAAAAAAAAAAAAAAAAAAAACCTAACCTAACCCAAAACCCATCCTAACACGGCACCTAACCTAACCCAAAACCCATCCTAACACGGCACCTAACCTAACCCAAAACCCATCCTAACACGGCACCTAACCTAACCCAAAACCCATCCTAACACGGCACCTAACCTAACCCAAAACCCATCCTAACACGGAACCTAACCTAACCCAAAACCCATCCTAACACGGCACCTAACCTAACCCAAAACCCATCCTAACACGGCACCTAACCTAACCCAAAACCCATCCTAACACGGCACCTAACCTAACACAAAACCCATCCTAACACGGCACCTAACCTAACCCAAAACCCAACCTAACACGGCACCAAACCTAACCCAAAACCCAATCTAACACGGCACCTAACCTAACCCAAAACCCATCCTAACACGGCACCTAACCTAACCCAAAACCCATCCTAACACGGCACCTAACCTAACCCAAAACCCATCCTAACACGGCACCTAACCTAACCCAAAACCCATCCTAACACGGCACCTAACCTAACCCAAAACCCATCCTAACACGGCACCTAACCTAACCCAAAACCCATCCTAACACGGAACCTAACCTAACCCAAAACCCATTTTAACACGGAACCTAACCTAACCCAAAACCCATCCTAACACGGCGCCTAACCTAACCCAAAACCCATCCTAACACGGCGCCTAACCTAACCCAAAACCCATCCTAACACGGAACCTAACCATTACACAACAATCAATTCACTTGTAAGCTTAATTTCACCAGACACATTTTATTTTTTCAACTTCAATTTTAAGCAACTTAAAGTGGACGCACCATGACGATCTATATACCGTTGGAAAGATCATATTTTCTACTACAAAATTGCCGAAATATTCAGTATTCTACGATCAATCGTTTTAAAGTTACAGCCGTTTGAAAAATGGTCTCCAAAAAGGCGAATATATTTTTCTGAGCACTTTTCCGTGAAACCAACTATTATTGGCACACCCCTGTGATGACCTAAGAATGTCCACAAAATTTGGAGCCAATCGTTGCAAGCATAAAAATGTAGTTACGTCGACAAAATTGTCAAAAAGTCAAGGTATAGTCTTCGCTTCGCTTACGCTCACGCTCAGACAACAAGTGATCTATCGTTTGTTCATCATAATTCAGATTCTGGTTATGAAGAAGTTCTGACCTCATCATCATCATCGTGGGTAGTGTCCAAAATTGAAGTACCACTTTCATACGCCAAACACACGAATCTTGATCTGAAGCCTCTGACTTTACGTGAACATCTTTGTCTGTTTCGGTTGTACTACTTTACCGTACCAAAATGTATTTACTTCACAACCGTGCTCTTCTGCATTGGCTAGTTCGTGTTCAACACTGTTTGGGTTTTGAGCAACTATCTCGATTCAAACAGTATTGTAGTGCTCGAGTAAAAGACGCCCCTATTTGAGCCGAACGAATTCTGTTGCAGTCACGAATTATTTAATTAAATTAAATTAAATCTTTGCATTAGTTTCCGAATCGAAGCCGATTCGCTTGACAAATCGTGTAATCATATCTAGTGTCACCACTGGTTCATCCAGCTCGGTCATATGACCCGCATTTCTCATAGATACAAAGATGAGATTGTCCGCCTGTCGGACATAGCCCGCAACTATATGCCTGTCGACAATGTCATGCTCAATATGGATTCTATAAATTTGTCTTGGTGCATCCAAATATTTCTGTGAACCATTCCATTGCAGATTACGCATTACATTCTTCATTGCGGGCAGCGGCGTGGTCAGATCCAAATTTCCATTGTAGAACAGCATACGAACGCGTGCCGAATTGAGCAGTTGCTCAATCTGTTGTGTGGCACTTTGGGATATATCCGCAAACATTGTCCGGGCAACTTTAACCGCTGGACTGTTGAATGGCCGACGGCCAACATGTATAGCTCGTCTCGTGTCTCGTCGATCTAGATACTGTCGGAATGAGTTGAATTCCTGCAAAATCTTCCTTTGTGTATAGTATACTTTCCAGTGACTCATATCCGGTCACATTGTTCATATATGATCCCTCAGGACCACGGCTAAAAGCGTAACCATAGTACAGAGCGTGAAAAACATTGCCTGCATCCGTCCACTTCTCCTGAGAAATAAGTCTGAGATAGTCCATCTGGCGCAGCCAATAGTATGCATAATCATGGCTGTCAATGAGACCCGTTTGATAGATATAATCGGCCACATCGTAGTGATGTCTCGGATCACAAAAGCCCCCACCAATTGCCACTCCTTGTAGATTCATTTTGATCTTTGTCGCTGGTTTTTTGTTCATTTCTAGGATTCTGTTTGCAAGGGCGGCGTGAAATTTGCACGCATACGAATAACCGGTCAGATAGAGGGCGTTGGGTCGGTAGTCGTAAAATATGGTGAAAAACTGTCTCAACCCCTCATACAGGTCTCTGGCTGCGTCATTCGAGTCCCGAGCATAGCCATCATCACTGTCCGTAAAACTAAAGCCCGTTCCAACTGGTTGATCAATGTAGAGCACGGCAAACTCTCGATTCCAGGTATAATTTTTCAGCGAAGGATTTCCGTTTGAATCCACAAAAAGTGGTCCATTTTGGACAAACATTCCTCTCACTGAGGCGTCGCCAGGTCCACCAGAAACCCAGACTAGCACCGGAGCATAGGAATCTTTGTTCTTAAAAAATCAATTTTTAAATTTTAAAAAAATTAACAGAAAATCCATAAAATATACGAACTTGCGGCGGAAAGAACCAAAAGAACAAATTCGAGTTAAACTTTTTGTTCACAGTCAAGAAACCCGAATAACTTTTCAGTCGATTTCCAATTTCAGGCAATTTCTTCACTTCACTATCCGCAATTGCATCTTCAATCCGATCGTCTTCTATGTACGGAGTCAAGTTATAAATTATTAAACAAAAAGTTGAATAGGTGAATTTTCCTCCGAGAATTCGATTGTATATAATTCAATTTGAAATTAAAACTTGTTTACTCTCGAGTATTGATCCTGAAACTGGAAACTATCCTGTTGTGTTCCACAAGAGCCTTCTGGAAAAAATTGATCATTAATTAGTTGGTTAATTAACTGCATGTAACTGGCCTTCATACAATGCCAATGAGTTCTTCGTTTTCGTCCTGAAGTTGTCCCTTCAATTCAAAACCAAACAAAAACTTAAAGCGCATGATAATCTTTAATCTTTTTTAGTGTTTTGCTTCCGTGCATTGATTTTGTAGAAAATAACACCATAATAATGTCATTTTGCAATAATATTTTTTAATGCTTTTGAGAGTATTCTTTTGAGAGCCAGTCTTTGTTTTGCAATGAAATAAATGAATACAATAAAATTTATTACCAATTTCATTTTTCTACTCGATTCGTGAACACTAAAGACTAAAGTCTTTTCAGTATGGTATGTTTTTGATTGTAAAAATATTTTGTGTTTCTGATGTTTTTGCGATTAAAAAAAACTTGCAGGCTCGCCCGAAAATCATCAAGAAAATTGTACAATTTTTTAAAACTAACTTTCATTGCTCATCACAGTGCACTCGATGTTATTCGGCTTGGCGACAATCCTCGTTCTTTGAAATCTATCCGGCAATGTTATCTTTTCTCGCTTGTTTTGTACATTTTGACAACTCTTTATGGAATTTTCGGTTTGGAATGCGAGTCTCGGCCCTTGTGTGAGATCAATTGGACAGCCCTGTCCTCCAGTCCCTATAGTGCATTTCATCAAATGTATCCCAGCCTTGTTTGGCATCAGATTAACCTGTTGGGCGGTTCGCTGGTTTTCTTTTGTATTAGCAGTTGGATTGGCCTGTTGTTTACCCCACCGATTGGAAAACGCTTCTTGATCTATCCTCACTTGGCAAGTGAAGATAGAAAAGGTGTGATGATGATGAATCTTTTTATTTATAATTTTTTGTAATTTATTGTAATTTTTATTTCATTTAAACAAGATGAACTTGATAAAATGTTATCATTTCGCGGCCGACTTGTCAAGCTGTCAGCGAAGGATTTCCGTTTGAATCCACAAAAAGTGGTCCATTTTGGACAAACATTCCTCTCACTGAGGCGTCGCCAGGTCCACCAGAAACCCAGACTAGCACCGGAGCATAGGAATCTTTGTTCTTAAAAAATCAATTTTTAAATTTTAAAAAAATTAACAGAAAATCCATAAAATATACGAACTTGCGGCGGAAAGAACCAAAAGAACAAATTCGAGTTAAACTTTTTGTTCACAGTCAAGAAACCCGAATAACTTTTCAGTCGATTTCCAATTTCAGGCAATTTCTTCACTTCACTATCCGCAATTGCATCTTCAATCCGATCGTCTTCTATGTACGGAGTCAAGTACAGTACATTATTAAACTTTAAATCGTCTTTGTCAATCTTGAGATTTTCAATAATTACAGGAGTCACATTTTGTTGTTTTTGCAATTCCACACATTCATAAACAACTGTATCAACTAAAAAAACAATCCATAAAACATAAGTGATTTTTAAAATTAAAAACATGTTCAAGAATGTTCAAGAATAACTGATTCAAACAAAGTGCTAAATCTTTTTACCCTTTATATATAGCGATTTATTAATTCGTACCCACATGGTAGTTTAACGAACTTTGTAATCCCACTTCTATTAAAATTCTGTTGTCTGTATGTTTGTCTGTCACGCTGTTTGTTGCATACAACAATGTCATCATTAAAGTGCAACAATGCAACAAAGGAAAAATTTGATCAACAATTGAAATTTCGAATTTTGGTGCGTTTTTCCGTCGATAGGCGTAGATTTAGGTTATGTTAGGTGGTTAGGTGGGTGTTGGGCGTCGTTCGGTTTGGGTTAGGTTAGGTTAGGTTAGGTGGTTAGGTGGGGGTTGGGCGTCGTTCGGTTTGGGTTAGGTTAGGTTAGGTGGTTAGGTGGGTGTTGGGCGTCGTTCGGTTTGGGTTAGGTTAGGTTAGGTGGTTAGGTGGGTGTTGGGCGTCGTTCGGTTTGGGTTAGGTTAGGTTAGGTGGTTAGGTGGGTGTTGGGCGTCGTTCGGTTTAGGTTAGGTTAGGTGGTTTGGTGGGGGTTGGGCGTCGTTCGGTTTAGGTTAGGTTAGGTTAGGTGGTTTGGTGGGGGTTGGGCGTCGTTCGGTTTAGGTTAGGTTAGGTTAGGTGGTTTGGTGGGGGTTGGGCGTCGTTCGGTTTAGGTTAGGTTAGGTGGTTAGGGTGGGTGTTGGGCGTCGTTCGGTTTAGGTTAGGTTAGGTGGTTTGGTGGGTGTTGGGCGTCGTTCGGTTTAGGTTAGGTTAGGTGGTTTGGTGGGGGTTGGGCGTCGTTCGGTTTGGGTTAGGTTAGGTTAGGTGGTTTGGTGGGTGTTGGGCGTCGTTCGGTTTAGGTTAGGTTAGGTGGTTTGGTGGGTGTTGGGCGTCGTTCGGTTTGGGTTAGGTTAGGTTAGGTGGTTTGGTGGGTGTTGGGCGTCGTTCGGTTTAGGTTAGGTTAGGTTAGGTGGTTTGGTGGGTGTTGGGCGTCGTTCGGTTTAGGTTAGGTTAGGTGGTTTGGTGGGTGTTTGGCGTCGTTCGGTTTAGGTTAGGTTAGGTGGTTTGGTGGGTGTTGGGCGTCGTTCGGTTTAGGTTAGGTTAGGTGGTTTTGGTGGGTGTTGGGCGTCGTTCGGTTTAGGGTTAGGGTTAGGTGGTTTGGTGGGTGTTGGGCGTCGTTCGGTTTAGGTTAGGTTAGGTGGTTTGGTGGGGGTTGGGCGTCGTTCGGTTTAGGTTAGGTTAGGTGGTTTGGTGGGTGTTGGGCGTCGTTCGGTTTAGGTTAGGTTAGGTGGTTTGGTGGGTGTTTGGCGTCGTTCGGTTTAGGTTAGGTTAGGTGGTTTGGTGGGTGTTGGGCGTCGTTCGGTTTAGGTTAGGTTAGGTGGTTTTGGTGGGTGTTTGGCGTCGTTCGGTTTAGGTTAGGTTAGGTGGTTTGGTGGGTGTTGGGCGTCGTTCGGTTTAGGTTAGGTTAGGTGGTTTGGTGGGTGTTGGGCGTCGTTCGGTTTAGGTTAGGTTAGGTGGTTTGGTGGGTGTTGGGCGTCGTTCGGTTTAGGTTAGGGTTAGGTGGTTTGGTGGGTGTTGGGCGTCGTTCGGTTTAGGTTAGGGTTAGGTGGTTTGGTGGGTGTTTGGCGTAGTTCGGTTTAGGTTATACTAGGTGGTTAGAATCGTGATCCGTTAGGTGACGTCTTACCATCTATTGCATCTTATTTATATATTTGACTTAAATTTTTTTTGGGTTAGGTGTGGTGGGGGGCCCGCTGGCAGCTTGCTGCCAGCGTGTCTCCTTACAAGTCCCAAAGGCAAAACGTTAGTTTTGCGGGACTTGTACGAATTAAAATTGAAATTAATCAAAATTCTTGATTAAAGTTCAAACATATAACACACAACAAATTCTTTTTACGCTAAACTGAAATCTCTTTGCATACGGGTTCTGCGTTTTTGTTTTAATTTCTGCGTGGCACTCTTTATTATACCGATAGATTTATCAATAATTCAAACTTTCATATTCAGATTGGTAGTTGTTTATTCTATTATCAATAAATTAAACAATTTTTTTTGCTTTAAAAAGGAGGACCCTTATACAATATTGGGCGGCTGACACCCTTGCGCTGGCCCTTGTGCCCACAAATGTGTTTTAGAGCTAGCAAACTTAGGTACATTAGTTTATATTCAGATAGGATTAGATTGAATGTGTAGAGAGTGAGCTAGCCTAATCAGATCCAAATTAGTTTTTTGCATCAATTGCAAATCGAATTTCTAATTAATAATACAAAACTTACATACTTTTAAAAATCTATAAAATCAACCAAAAATCAAGAAGCATTTATTGTAAACTGATTTTGTTGCTAAATCTTTGCTAGAGAAGAATTAAAATTGATACTTTTCACAAATCGAGTGATTACATCCAGTGTCGCCTGTGGTTGAGTTTGCGGTGCATGACGATCCGCATTTCTCAGTATTACAAACTGTAAATTGTCCGCCTGTCGAACATAGCCAGCGACGGTTGAGTTGGTTTCGCCCTCATCAGCATCATCCTCAACACTATCGAGTCTGTAAATTTAGGTGCATTCAAATATTTTGGTAAACCATTCCATTGTAAATTACGTGCAGTCAACTCTTTGTAATTTAAAACTCGCTAACTTAGAAACCTTTCATAATTTATAACTTGGAATACGTTTGATCAAAATTTGGAATAATTTAGTACCTTTAACTGTATAAAAACTCTTTGTAACTTAGAAAATCCTTTATAATTTATAATTTAAAACAACATTTGGAGCTTATTTATAATAAATTTATAATGGGGCACCAAGGTAAGTTTTTGTACTTGGGAAATTTTGTTAGCTAAAGTGACCCAGAGTGAGAATGATAAGCTACATTCTCTGGAAATGCGATCAAACTTTTTAAGGATTTAGTCGTCATAATTGAATTATTTTACTACAATATACTTATTTATGATATTTGAATTTTAAATTGTGAAATCGTTAAGTTAATTATTGCAATTAAACCAAATTATTAACATTTTAACCCAAATTTAACCCCTTTGTAATTTATAACTTAGAAAATATTTTGAGATTTTACTCCCAAAAATTCTAAATTATAGAGAGTTGACCGTAGCATATTTTCCATCAGTGGCACTGGTGACACCATATCGAGATTTCCATTGTAGAACAACATTCTCACGTTTGCATTGAGCAGTGTCTCAATTTGTGGTTTGACACTCTTTGCCACGTCCGCATACAAAAACTTTGCAACTTTGTCTGCTTGACTGTTGAACTGTCGACGACCAACGTGAATTGCCCATTTGGTGTCTCTCCTACACCAATGTAAGTTATGTTGTAAATTATGCTTGCAAAGCCTAATGTAGCTGCAGCACAGCACAGCTATAGCTTAGTACATTTACAGTGTACTAATACAAAGTCATTACATCATACAGTCAACTCTCTGTAATTTAGAATTTTTGGGAGTGAAATCTCAAAACATTTTCTAAGTTATAAATTACAAACGGGTAAAATTTTTGGTTAAAATGTAAATAATTTGGTTTAATTGCAATAACTAACTTAACGATTTCACAATTTCAAGTTCAAATATTACAAATAAGCAGATTGTAGTAAAAATAATTCAATTATAACTACTAAATCATAAAAGAGTTTAATCGCATATGCAATCGCAATATTTCTAGAGATTGTCGCTTCTCATTCTCACTCTGGGTCATTTTACCTAACAAAATTTCCCAAGTACCAAAACTTACCTTGGTCCCCCATTATACAATTATTATAAATAGGCTCCAAATGTTGTTCTAAATTATAAATTATAGAGGATTTTCTAAGTTACAGAGAGTTTTTGTACAGTTAAAGGTACTAAATTATGCCAATTTTTGATCAAACCTATTCCAAGTTATAAAGTATGAAAGTTTTCCAAGTTAGCGAGTTATAAATTACAGAGAGTTGACTGTATTAGCATAGCCAAAAGCCAAAACTGTGTTCGATGTGTGTACTACAATGCAAAAGATATATACGTTTTGTATACGTCTGAGCAACACTTGTCAGACACTGTCTTTTTGCACATTAGTTCATATCGAGCACAGTTTGCTTTTGGCTATATATATGGTATAACTTATATGGAACTGATGACTTTGTATTTGCATGTGTGAGCATGTGCAGTGTGTGCAGTGTAAATGTACTGTAAATGTACTTTCAATTTATACTACAGCTACACTGTAGACTTCACAGGTATATATAATTTAACTAGCGGCATAGCGACACACAAGCCACATTACTTTTACTCTCACTTGAGCTTGGAAGTGTGAGCTTGGAAGCTAGAAATCAACAAAATCGAGTATATATATATAATGTCGTGTTCGTGTTTGAAAGTTTGGCAGTTGATGATAATTTATTTGCTTTTGACTTATATTATTTTAACATATTTATACAAATCTAATACAAACCTCATCATGTCTTCTAAACCAATTTTGGGCTATTGGGATTTTCGCGGAGTAAGTTTTCAAAGTTTATTTTGTGTATATAATCTTTTATTAATAATTATATTGAATTATCCACTATATAGAGAGCCGAACCAATTCGGCTAATTTTTAAATATGCTGGTGTCGACTTTGAGGACAAACGCTACAAAGGGTCCCAGTGGTCGGATGTGAAATTCAATCTCGGATTTGATTTTCCCAATATTCCCTATCTGATTGATGGAGATGTCAAGCTGACACAGTCTATTGCAATCGGTCGCTATTTGGCACGTAAATACGCGCTAGATGGCTCTACTGAGGCAGAGAAGAATCGACTTGCAGTGTTTGAGCAGCAGTTTGTGGATCTATTCGCTTCGTATGTTCAGTTTGCGTTCGTCAAGAAGAATCCAACTGCAGAGGAAACAGCCCAGTTTGTTGCAAATGTTGAAACTCAACTTGAATTAGTCAACAAAGCTCTGAGTGGCGGAAAGTACATTATTGGTGACAGTGTGTCATATGTTGACTTTTTCCTGTACGAATATCTCAACTCTATCAACAGTACTAAAGTTGCTAGTGGAATTGTGTCCAAATATGATGCACTCAAGCAGTTTGTTCAACGAATTGAAGCACTGCCACAGCTGACTGACTATTTGGCTCAATTGAATGCCAAGTAGAATTATAAATTTCGCACAAGTCGAGCAAAAACTAACGTTTTGCTTTCGGGACTTGTACGAAACCGCTTACAGAAGGCCCCAAGCCTCTTCCGCTTTACCTTTACTTAACTCATACAACATCACCTCTTCACCAACGAACGACATTCTAAATAAACAGAACAGTATAAACGATTTGAAAATAAACGATTCAGTTAATATAATCTCTAATCGCACCTACCAAACCACACCGACCTAACCACCTAACCAGCAAACCGCCTAACCACCTAACCACCTAACCACCTAACCACCTAACCACCTAACCACCTAACCACCTAACCACCGTTCCTAAACCACACTCATTCAACATAAATTCAGCTGTTTACTCATGACACATGCCTATAGGGCTTGTATACAAGTGCTTTGGCACTATCAAACTGTCACAAATTCATGAAACACTATTTGTAAAACATTTATTAATCTTGTGTATTAATATTTAAAACTCAATAAAATCCCTTTCAACCACCTAACCACCTAAGCATGTGGGCGTCGTTTAGAATGGGGCGAGTTGGGAGTTAAGTTAAGGTTAATATTTTTTGTCCGCTAAACGACCCATTTGTTTTCAATTCAATCTTTCTTATTTTAGAGAGTAACCAAACGCAAGTTTCGCGATCAATTTCACAATAGCAATTCTGTCCAACCTTGCCGTTTGTGACATTTTCCAACTAATTAATCATCATCATTTCCACTCACCCCCCGCTTAGAAAACTATTGCGGAACATACACAGCAGGATATAGAAGGATCCAGTTTTGGATCAATATATTTAGGAAAATTTCTTTAATATTAAACTCTAAAGTTGAATCCACAAAAAATAACTTCAATCATTTCTTTTTAAATTCACAAAAAAAACACAAAATGAACACCAAACTGCTCCTATCGCTGCTATTGAAACCAACACACAGTATCGCATACTTTGTGCACTACATCAAGTTGGTCAAAGAACTAAATGGCCAAAATGGCAAACATCAAACACTGCTCAGGCTATTGAACACAATCGTGGCACTACAATCTGTCCACTTCCTCTATTTGATATTTTGGTCTCACGGTAGTGCACTCGAGAGTGCCATCAACTTTGATGCCTTGTACATTATGATTGGCAAGTCGCAGGTCAATTTGCTTTCATTCGCTGCTTCGGCCATGACACTGTACTTTAATCTACAACATTTCAGTTCAAGAGCTAATTATTATCCACTTTTGCGCCTGCTCAACAGGGTGATTGTTCACAACCACTGGCGGCCTTTCTTTATCAATAAAAACCGAGATGTCTGCATGAGAACACGAAAATGCTATTTGATTGTTCTCAATCTATTCATGAGTGTCATTGGAAGCTTAGGTAACTTGGTTGAATTTTAATATTTAAAAAAAAGTTTGAAACATTTTTTCTTGTATATTTAGAGATTATTTGTATAATCACGTACATTTATTGCATTTACATAATAGTTGCCTCGCATTGTGGGGGGTCGTGTGAAAATGTTGGAAATATTATTTGGATCATCATGATGAGCCATCTCAATGGACTCATCTTTGCCATCTATTCCATCAACTTTAGTCACGCTCTTGCAATCAATTTCTCCCTGACTCTCTCCCTGTTGATGATGTTCTACCTGAAAATGGCTCAAGTCTATGCACTTTTGAAGCGCATCATAATAATCAAACCCAAATCAAAAAGTACTTTCTCACTTTCCGGCTACATCAAATATAGAAGAGCGTTTGTGCACACTCTGATATTTTTCTTCTCGGTCAATCGATTTTATGGGAAAATGTTTTGCGCATTTCTGATTGCTTACCTTCCCATAAGTGTGGTTCTTTCCGTGTGGATCATACAGGGCAAGTTGGACTTTGGCGCAAAGTTGATTGTGTACACTTGGACTGCGTACATTTACAATCTACTGTTTGTGTTCCACTGCATCTTTGCGCAGTGCACCAAGCACATTCATGCGCCGTGCAAATTACTTTTTCATCTCATTGCGCATAGCAATTCAACGCCATTTAAAAAGATGGCAATACGAACTCGAGTCCACATTGTGCATTCCATCGCTGCGCTGCACACACAGAATCGTTATGGCTTCACCTATGGTGTCTTTGGTCTGGTTACGCTAAACACTTTTGTGAAGGTAAATATAACCAGATTATATTCCATTGAATACACACTCAAAACAAAATGTTTTCTTATAATTTCTCCAAACAGTTTCTTTTGCTTTATGGAAAATTTTGTTTTATTTCATACAAATTGATGAAGAAACAAATTATTGAATAAAAATAAAAATTTGAATTTTAAAAATTTAATAATTTAAATTAAATCACGTATTCGTAAATCACGTAAGTCAACCAAAACGCTTCGCGTTTGTTGTGTTTCACTCCGCAAACTTTCAGGAAATATTGTTTTTTTTTTCAAAACGCATTTGGGAAAGTTTCAGTGCGTTTTCAAAAATATTCCGGAAACTTTCCTAATCCCATGGGTCAATGGTCAAAGCCATGGATTCACATTCAAGAACTCTACTAGCGTTTGTTCTTACTAATAAACAAAAAGAACAGCACTATATGGCTTATTATCTAAGTGTAATAAAATTTTTAACAAATTATTAAAATAAATTATATTTTTGTTTTGGATCAACTTACAATATTGAACGACTTGGTAGTGATTCGGCTGTTTCCAAGCCAACGAAACGCATAACTGTGAAGCATTTGGCTTTCTTGTAGATTTTCTGCCTTGTAAAATTAAAACAAAAAAAATTGTTGAAAATTGAAATATTTCCAATCCATCATACCTTTGCCAAATTTCGATTCACAAATTGTCTCATCCATCGCCTGCTGCTGTACAGCTGATAGAATGTACGATTGAGCAGCGTAAATCTGTGACAATTCTTCACCACCGCTGCACACCGAGCCACGAGCACCAATTCATTGATCAGCAAGATCACGACAAGCCATAGAAGCATCAATCGCAACACTAGTGGCAATTTGGGCACAAATACAAAAAATGTAAAAGCCATAGCACTGCATTGTGATAAGAGATACTAAAAGTTTGGTCAAATATGGCGACCAAAAACGAGAATATTCTTTGAGGTTTGCGCAAACGGTACACATCTGTATATTCACGACAATGTATTCGAACCAGATGCGTTCGCGATTTGTGATTCTGTTCTTAGATTTTACTTGAATTTTGCTCATCTTTGAATTGACGCCTTTCATTTTGTGTATCAGCGTATCATGTTGAATGGTGATGTATTTGCTTGCCAGAATGACATAAAATGGTAGCGTGCAGACCACTTTAAAATAAAAAGAAAAAATTGAAACTTTTAAATCAAAAACATTTCAAGACAATTACATATTGCATTAAAATAGATTTGCACCGGATTAAGTACAAGCCAGAACACCGCCGATGATACGTTTACATTGTAAACGGCATTAACAAACAAAACATTAGCGTTAACAAATGATAAACCAACTGTAATGGCCATTATTTGGAAGATAAATGACAGCTTGACAAGTGGGCCGCGAAATGATAACATTTTATCAAGTTCATCTTGTTTTAATGAACAAAAAAAATACAATAAATTATAAATAAAAGAAATTAAATTCATTATAATCACACTTTTTCTATCTTCACTTGCCAAATGAGGATAGATCAAGAAGCGTTTTTCCAATCGGTGGGGTAAACAACAGGCCAATCCAACTGCTAATACAAAAGAGAACCAGCAGAGAATCGCAACATCAGAAACACAAAATATTTTTACAATTAAAAAACATACCATATTGAAAAGACTTTAGTATTTCACGAATCGAGTAGAAATGAAATTGGTAATAAAATTTAATATTCACAGCAAGTTGAATTTTTATTGTATTCATTTATTTCATTGCAAAACAAAGACTGGCTCTCAAAAGAATACTCTCAAAAGCATTCAAAATATTATTGTAAAATGACATTATTATGGTGTTATTTTCACAAAATCAATGCACGGAAGCAAAACACTAAAAAGATTAAAGATTATCATGCGCTTTAAGTTTTTGTTTGGTTTTGAATTGAAGGGACAACTTCAGGACGAAAACGAAGAACTCATTGGCATTGTATGAAGGCCAGTTACATGCAGTTAATTAACCAACTAATTAATGATCAATT
Organism: Rhizoglyphus robini; assembly: GCA_023373905.1. Classification (NCBI taxonomy): domain Eukaryota; kingdom Metazoa; phylum Arthropoda; class Arachnida; order Sarcoptiformes; family Acaridae; genus Rhizoglyphus; species Rhizoglyphus robini. The sequence continues at coordinate 40,059 of JAKIJQ010000027.1, forward strand.
TTTTCCAGAAGGCTCTTGTGGAACACAACAGGATAGTTTCCAGTTTCCGGATCAATACTCGAGAGTAAACAAGTTTTAATTTCAAATTGAATTATATACAATCGAATTCTCGGAGGAAAATTCACCTATTCAACTTTTTGTTTAATAATTTAAAAAGTTTAAAAAGTTTTGAAAAAGTTTTTCTTGGTGATCATTTTTGAATTATTCAAGAACAAACCCCCAATTTACTAAGTTCATGTAAAATTTAAAACAATATGAGACAAAGCCATACTCGAGATAAAAACTTTTATACGTAATTTTTTAAATTAATCTTAAAAAATTGCAAAGTGTAGTAAAAATGCCGTAGAGTAATTGCAAAGTAATAAAATGCATATTTTTAACCAAAAATAAATATTAAACAACAAATTCGAGAGCATGTTGCGAGCCTACGAGTACTGAACCCTGGTTCGGGAGCATGCACCATCTCACAAACCACTGCACCACTGTTCGCTTTTTATTCAGGTAGATGTACATAAACAGAAAAGTAGTCCGCCTGTGCACTCATACCATGCAGTTCAGAGAGAAAGCGAACAGTGGTGCAGTGGTTTGTGAGAAGGTGCACGCACCCGAACCAGGATTCAGTACTCGTAGGCTCGTAACATGCTCTCAAATTTTTTGTTTTTGTTTTCATTTTTGTTTTAATATAAGCATAGATTGAGTAATTGTACTTCATGATACAATTGGAACTTTATGCCTTAAAAGTGTACACTTTCAAACATTTGAATTCACTGTAGAGTCTTTGTTTAACGATTTGAAAATTATTAGTTTGTTGCTCAATATCATCTGAACCAACGGTTTCGGATCTTAGTGTGAGTTTTTCAACATTTGGAAATATTGCGGGAATTATGTTGAAAAATTGTTCTGTGGTGAAATCGTATATTTCCAGGTAGACAATTTTTACAGAGGACAGTGGCTTAATGCAACTGGATAAACGTTCAACAGATGACGGCAACTGGTCTCGACCGATGTAGAGGCGAATTTCGTTGAGATTAATCATTTTGGCCAAGTTTGGGATTATTTGTTCGAGGGAAAGCTAAACAAAAAATGTTTTTAGATTTAAAAAAATCAGAAAAAACTTACATGTTCAGCAAATATAATGTCAAGAAAATGTACTCGTTGGAACGTTTCACACATAAAACCAAATAAATCACTGAAATTTTGAACTCGATTTAAATTACTAGTGAGCCCTGCGGGGGCTATGTCTGGAGTATTTTTATTTCATGTTGAAATAATGTCCCCAAAATTGTCATTATGGGGAATAGTCGAGCTTTAGCGATTTGCGTTTTCAATACCAAATCAAAACAAAATCAAAATGACAAATTTGAAACAAAAACTAAAAATTTATTCAAACTAAAAAAAACTGTACGAAACAGCTAATCGAAAGAAATAAAATAACGATAAATCAGAAAATCAAACATCTGACCCAAACTTTGATCGAAGGAAGCTTTCTCTATCTTTATAGCCTTTCATCGTAGAAATCTTTGTTATTCTATCTTTCGGGAAAGAACGATCGATAACAATGTCAGTCAACTTCCTAACTCGACTTAACGCAACGTACGAAATGCCAACACTGCTTGGAGGTTCGTGCGGCCCTATATCCACGATTACTTTGGACAAAGTCAACCCTTGCGCTTTATGTATGGTAATGGCATAAGCTAAATTTAAAGGAAGTTGGGTGCGAGTATACTTTCGCCCATCTTTGTACCAGCTGACAGTAATCGGAACTATTGGGATGAGCCCATCTATAAAGCCAGGACCTTGGTAATCGTCAAACTTGACCAGTACGTACAACGGAAGTGCAGGTGGTTGGACCCCTTGTTCGTATACAATCGCCTTGACAGTGCCTAAAGAGCCATTGACCAACTTGTGACTAACCGACAAATTGTATCGAAGCATCACACGACATCCAAGCATTACGTTAAGGACATGAGGTAATCCACAAACATCGTTGTCTCTCACGTTAGGGATGTTCAGTGAAACAATGCGAGCAACAGGCTGACGAGAATGGCGCAATCGATTGTTGTTCTCTCTATCGACATCGGTGTTCTTCGCAAATAAACGAATTGCGTTCTCAAACAATCTCAGTTCATCAACACTTAGTACATCCTTGCGCCTACCCATGAGCAATTCGTAGTCTCTATCGGATATAAAACCTTGAGCAACATGATCTAAAATAATGCGAAATTCAATCGAATCATCACCGCCTTGACGGTGACACAACTTTAAACGAACGTATTCTTGGAACCCGTCAAAAGCAATCTTTCCCAGTTTGCGAACATCCGTGCTGAAGGTAGAACCGTACAAAGCGGGGTCATTGACTGGTGGCAATTGGTTGATATCGCCAAATAGAAAGACAAACAATCCACCAAAATCTTCATTTCGATTCGGATCTGAACTCATCCGAGACTCTCGACAGCGTTGTTCAACTCGACAGAAAGTTGTAGATCCGACCATAGAAAACTCGTCTATGATCAAAAACTTTAAATCTTTAAGTTTGTCTTGGAACTTAGCATGCCCATCACCTTGTAGAGGGACAAATGGAAGCTTTGGTGGTATACGAAGAAGCGAGTGTAGCGTTTTACCACCGACATTTATCGCCGCTACTCCAGTTGGTGCTGCAATCTCAATAGACGATTGACCAAACGCATTCGAAACCAAAGAACGGATAGCCTTAATCAAGGTAGTCTTTCCACTGCCAGCTTTACCAAGAACAACCACCCTCCTAGATGGGCATTCACTTGTGGTACCTTTGAGAAAGCTAATCTGCTGCTTACAAAGATCAATTATATGTTTTTGTTCAGCCGAAAGGATCACGTTTGAATCAGAAACCGAATCTTCCAAGGACAAATCTGTCGAACAATCTCGCAATGCCTTTAGAAACGCTCTTGCTTCTTGAACAGGAAGGTAATTATCAACAGACTGCCATGAATGTGAAATGTCTTGTAACCTCCTTCCGATCGGTTCTTCAGTAGGACAATGATTGGTCATTCCAGCAGCTGCCATATATGGCTCTTGTTGGTCTAATTCGTTCAGCGTTTCCGGATGTTCACCTTCGTCCTCTTGTTGAAAATCTACAAACTCTGGAATCACAAGACCCAAAGAATCGAAGCGACTTCTCCAACTGGGATGAACGTTTTCTAATGTAGGATCTTGCAGAAGGTCATTGAATACGCCACGGAAGGGGACATTGAGAACAACTTGCTGCCGGAAAAACTCCTCATCAGTTTCCGGAACGCCGGACAACCTCAGCAAAGGGAATACTCGTACGACCGCATCTTTTCGTCGTTCTCTGTACACTTGTCTGTCTTGTACATTGGAAACGTAATGTTTCGCTGCAAAATCATACAAAGTCATCGCATCGAACCGAGAATTATGAGGGCGTTCTTTATATTTGGTCAACAGACTTTTGCTTTCTTTGATTTGGTTATTGTCTACACGAATCTGATCCCACTCAGCTTCATCTTTAGTCCATAAAGTTACAAAATCACGCGATGAGCCAAACAGATCCCAGCCTTTGAGAACATGAATGACCTCCTGAGCAGAATAGTCTCTATCACTCAAAGTCGAAATGAAAAGCCTTGAAATTAATGTCTTGCACTCAAGATCATCTGAAGCGCTTGTAACTATGGAATCGAGAATCTCTGTAAAGAAAGTTGAAGACTTTTCGGCCTTTGATGCGTATTTAGCTATGTAGTTAATCACCGCATCTCGACTTGTGACCAACGAAAAATCTGTATTTGCCCTCCAAACTTGCGTTATGTACGGGTTATAGCGACCGAGAAATTGATCATTCCGCTTTGGCGCATAGTCCAACTTTCCATCCACAAATTGGAGCTCACTTTGGTCTTTGAGTTCAATTGGAAAGCGAAGCCGACAAACCAGATCACCATTCTTTCTCCTCAAACACTTGTCAGAGCAAACGTGTCTTTGAACCATATTCAAGAGTTGGTCGAGATCGGACAACCTTTGAGAACAATCAACCTCAGAAAACGTCCGACGACAAGGATGGTGTACAGGGGGGATCGGTATGAATGTGAGGATTGATGGCAAAACTGACACCATCGAAGATATCTTTCATGCGTTCTAACTCATCATCAGTGAACGATCTTTGGTCAACAGAAGGAAAACCTTCTAACCAAAGCAAGCCATGGAGATGCGGGGGAGCCACGCCATTGCCATTCGTACCGAAACCAGTGGTCTTTCACCTTGAAAATGGGCTTTAAAACGTGCTTTATGAACAACTCACATCGTCTTTTAAAGAAGAATGCAACTAAGTCCGGGTTTTGATGCATCAAATCTCGTCTTTGACTTTCAGTAAGATCTGCCGGATCACCTGGATGCAATAACCGAAATAAATCAGGCCAGTGGTAGTCGGCAGCCGACAATGTAAAGAACACTGTCGGAGTACCAAGTTGCTCAACCATGGACAACAACTCTGAGCAGCGCTGCTTCCAATACGGTTTGGTGGAACGTAACTTTGAGGCATAAGCCATCAGTTGCTTGAGGTAGGCAGGATTTGAACGAATCCTCTCACGAAGGTCAGCTGCATTATTAAGCGAATCACTTGAAGAGCTTTTAGCAAAAAGTACCCCACACGAAACAGCTTGTCTCCGTAACTTTAAGTTCATAGCGAAGTAACAAAATCTAGGCTCATGAACAAAACGCCTGTCCGGATAATTCATCAGATAGGTGAAGTACTGATCAAGTGAAAGAGACTTTCTTCTTGGACACTTAAAGTCGCCCACACCATTCGGAAACAGGCACGGAAAAGCTCGAGTGAAAAACCCATCAGCCTCGTACTCATTTACTGGGGAAGATTCGGTTGTAGGATAAGGAAGCTTGAGAACATTCGCAATCTGCTCCGCTTGGTCTACAGGCTGAAGAAAAGGCACAAAACTTTGAACATTATCACTTGAGCAAGGAATGGAACTATCGTCATCTTGGAATGTCCGAAAGTGAGACGAAACATCGCCATCTTCTGGAATCTGACTGAGATTCTGTTCACTAATCGAGATATTGTGATAGTACTCGTTATGAACCTTGAGTAGTGCTCTCATAAGTCAGAAGTGACCTTTCAAAAAGAACGTAATTTTAGTGTTGGAGGCAAGTGAAAAGTGGATGAATCAGCAGCGATAAGCTTTCAACTCGACACTGCTTTGTCACGCGCTTGATTAGACTTTCGGCAAGTTTCTTCCTCTGAATGATGACAGACAAACCAATGCAGAAAAGTTAAATTTATTTTTTTTCTGTTTCGTGATTGTCATCATTACATATTGCAATTCTAGTTTCATTCTGTATTCAGAGGTTCTTATACTTATGCAATATTTGTCAGCTATTTAAATAGCTGTGTCAGTGGTTTCGTAGGATTGCAAAAGTAATTCACAATTTGTCAGTTGAATCAGACAGTTTTATTTTAAAATAAAATTGACTCGTTTATTTGGGCTTTTAATAATTTATTTAAGTAAAAATAATAAAAAGTGTGTCTTGTGTTGTGGGTGAGTGTAGTTCTTATGCATTATGTAAAAGTTACCCAAGGCAATTTGCTCCTTGTTAACTATATAAAGAATGTGTCTAGTGTTGTGGATGACTGTAGTTCTTGAGTGTTGTGTAAATATTAAGCAGGCAATTTACTCCTGCTTAAAAATATAACTTGACCATCGTTAAGGACCTTATAGGGGGATTATTTTGAGTCTAAACTAATTAAGTACAGCAGCAGCAAAAGAGGCAAATGTGAAATTAGGCATTTCAGATTGTGAGCACACTATGGGATTTCAGAAATATTTATTTTTGACAAAGATCTTTTTAGTCCGGAAGATAGTGCAAATTTATTTGAATCTCGAACATCTTTGCAAAATTCTGGTTCCAAATTTATGATATCTAGGACTTTACAGCAGTCATCGTTGTGTTCAATAAAGTTTACAACTGTTTTTATGGCTGCATTTAGCGTTGCATTGCTTAAATTGGACTTGTAATCAGTCCAATACAATTTTATTCTCGAAAAAATTCTCTCACTAAATGCATTTGATGGGGCGATACACAAAACAAATTCGAGAAAAATCACAATATCGTCAATTTCGTTATTTTGAAATTGATCTAATATTTCCACCCATCGATCACCGGATGATTTATAGTCTTTTTCATTATTCCATTTGCGCAATTCTTTTCTAATAATTGGATTAATCAAATTAACATGATTTTTTAAAGAATTGCGATCTATTTCAATTGGATTTTTATGTTTAATTAGAGCATCTAAACTAAAGACAATTTCATCAAAATCTAACTCTTTTCGTAGATCAATCCAATCTAACTTTAATGCGTCAATTGGATTCAAATAATTTGTCCAAAGTTTTAAATATTTAATACACTGTTCATAAGTTTTTAATAATTCATCTTCAATTTTTTCAATTTCTGTTTTACTCCATTCAGACATTAATTCTCTTGCTTTTTGTGGGATAAATGGTTTTCCACAATACTGGTTAGTGTTGTCTGTGCTTTGGAAAGCAACCCAACTACTTATTGTGTCAGTTAATGTCCTAATAGCTTGTATACTTTCAGTAATGGTTGTCTGCTTACTTTCGTTGATACGAACAGTTTTATCAAAAATCTGAGATAAATTTTGAAGACAAAGTAAGTAAACCAAAGTAAACTCATCTTCAAAATATCCAATCATTTCGTTTATGTTTGCGCATTTTAAATCTTTTCTACTTTTTAATTTATAAAAGTAAGTTCTATAATGATTGTACATTTCGATGACTCTGTCTAAAGCAGCTAATAGTGAAAGCCATCTCGTATCACACATGGATTTAGGCAATTTTGGATCAATTGGTATTGATAGTTGTGCGCAAACTTGATTAAATAAATCTGTCCTCGTATTTGAATAATGGAAATGCTCAAACATTTTGCCTAAAAAACTTTCATACTTAAAATTTATAAATCTCGACACGCAATAATGAATTGCATTATTTGGAATATGGGCCAGACAGCCAATTCCAATGATTGTCCTGTCCGAGAAAAATTGTTTTACGTAATAATATATGTTGTTCTCGCCTTCTCTTTGCTCATTTCCGAAATTGGTCCTGCAATTGTCGGCTCCAATTGCAATCACTTTATCTTCTAAATCATATAATTTAATTTGTGATTTAAGTATTGCAACTACGTCAACAGCCTTTTCTCTTGCGATTTCTACTATATTTAGTAAACGCTCTGTTATTCCGCGTTTAGTAAAAAAACGCACTGATATGGCTAACATTTTTACATTAGCTCTACTAGCACCGTCGAAGAGTATTTGACAATAATGAATTTGTGACAATTCCTCACGCAATTTAATATCAGCTCTACGAGCGAAAACACCTACTGCTATTGATTTGGCTTTTGTTTGACTGCATCTAAAATCCACAAATGCTGCTTTTTGAATTATGTTTGTTAAACAATCCATAGGTCGGAATGGAATATAATGTGCTAGTGCCCAATAAACAAGTGCCCCCTCTACTGCTGCTGTCTTATAGTCCACTCTCTCCCCTTTTGGGTCAATCTCATAAATACTGTCCATATCGATAAACTTGGATGCTTTAATATCAGTTTTTTTCTTTTGATGTGTTGGTGTTGAGCAATGGGCGAATAAAGATCGATGCACACCATGGTGTTTAACAGTTACTCCTTTGTTGCATAATGTGCACCAAGCTATGTCTGGATCTGGTTTACTTGGTAAACAAATCACCCCATCACAATCAACATCTTCAAAAGTCCTTTTGACCGTATTTTTATGCTTTTTGTCATCTTTGTTAGCCATAGGTAAAATTAAAAAAACAAATGAAAATACCGCAAAAATGAAAAAGATGAAAGATGAGAATGAAATGGAAAATTGATGAGTTGAAATCTGAACAACTATGAATGGATGAGTGATGATTGATGAACCTTCCAAATGAGGATATGATGAGGCGACATGATCCCGATAATGGTTTTCGTCAATGAAAACCATGCTTGCTGAATTTGATTAATCACTAAATCCAATTTGATTTAGATTAATTCAAGATTCGAAGAATAATAATATTTCACAACCCAAATAGGGCAAAGGGAATTGTTATTTAAAATTAATTGATTTGTTAATTTGCGGAAAATCAATTAAGCCTTTTGGCAGTTTGCAAATTTGATCTAGACATATATTTATAGGATTCTGCACATCATTGTTAGAGAAAATTTGCCTTAAGGCTTAACAAATAAATATTTAGCCTGAGGCATGTTTCAACAATAATCATTCTTTACATTTAAAACTTTCATATTCTATCGGTTAACTTAACTTGCAAATGCAAATGTCTAGATCTAAAATTTTGTCTTAATGTAAAAGATAAAAATAATAAACGTAGATTATCTTTACTTATTGAACACACGGAATATTTGTGTAACAACTTTGATGTACAGGAATCCGTTAAGACACAGCATACAGATCAGTCTATAAATGTATAGATGGATAAGATTATTAACAATTAGTCGAAATTAGCTTAGATTTATAATGTATAATTTTGTGAACATTTTTGTATGTACAATGATGATACCGGAATAGAGTAGAGTTAGAGTAGAGAAGCCAGTCGCATTATTATTATTGATTCTTTCTGTTTTTGCGGAAATCTCATTTACCAAGTGCTCTTGTTTCTTACTTGTTGTCATTTGACATTTATTGTTAGATCCATTGGAAAATAACATATCCATTGGAATGCTATATCGTCTCGTGGCCTACTTGATGTAGAATAAGTTTCATAAAATTCTACAATGCACATTCGAGCAATTGACATACGTTAAAATAGACACACAGTTATGAAAATTTAGATTAAATAATTGTCGTATGGTATGAATCATTTTCGTATAATACCGTTTGATATAAAATGTCTAAACCCTGGAAAATGCCAATAAACAAATAAAAATAAATGTAACTTTGCTGCATTGGTTTGTCTGTCATCATTCAGAGGAAGAAACTTGCCGAAAGTCTTATCAAGAGCGTGACAAAGCAGTGTCGAGTTGAAAGCTTATCGCTGCTGATTCATCCACTTTTCACTTGCCTCCAACACTAAAATTACGTTCTTTTTGAAAGGTCACTTCTGACTTATGAGAGCACTAACCTTGAGCCATTCAAGAGCACTACGAATCTTTGACGATCTAGCTCTAAACTCTGCAGCACCGCTTGGGGTCGTTCTTGTAAACATTATTATCGACGACAATTGAGAAGGCAGCGATGGAAGCACAGTGGTATACTCGCCAATATTTTGAACAAAACTGATAACGTTTCCTTTATAACCATACTGTGCTCCTTTGACCCGATATATGCTAACCACCGGATGAATCTGCGCTATGAGCATTTTCTCGACAGGCGTCAAATCGCTCAATTCTGGAGGAACAGGACCCAGATCCATCTTGTTATCTTCGGAAAGGATTACTGGGTCCGATTTGCAAATGCAACACAAACCGTGCGTCAAAGGAAGACCAAGAAAAGCTTGGGAACAGTTTTGACATGAAGCCATCGAAATCTCTTTGACAGCAGAATCAAAATCTTTTCCAGCTTGGATCATTGCCTCGGAGTATCCACACAATGATTCGCCAGAGGAAAGACCAACTTGCGGAACACCAGAATTTCGTCTTTGCCGGACACGATCTCTATCCCGAACACGTGCATTTCGCCCAGTCACACCACCTCGACGATTTCGACGAGCAAGTCGAGGCATTGTAACAAACGCAAATGATACTCGGAACACAAACGTCCCACACCGAGACCGAACCGAAGTGTAGTCAAGTAGCTCGCAAAAGTGTTAAGGGAACGACTTATAGACAAGGATGTCAAGCGAAACTTTGCGGTATGAAATGAAAATCAGGAGTTGTGAACAATAAGTTGTGATGACAAAGTTGTGATGAAGAAGGGTTGGCTCAATAGAGCGAAGGCAGTTGATAACGAGAAAAAGGCAAATTTTTTCTTTAACTCAAATAATACTGATCCCAATGGGAAATGGACAGAATGTAAACACAAACTAATGGCATTGTTGTATGGAATCAGTGGTTGTTGCATTATTCAAAAATGAAAATAAATCAAATGACACTTTTTTTGAATTAATTCGGTTTTTCATTCCAACAATATCAACAAATGAAGTTCAACCACCTAACGCAAAACCCACTACTACACGGCACATAACCCAAACAAAATACCATTTTTATACGGCACCTAACCTAACCCGATCCTAACCGACGACCACACCCACCTAACCACCTAAACCTAACCTAACCCTATCCTAAACGACGACCACACCCACCTAACCACCTAAACCTAACCTAACCCTATCCTAACCGACGACCACACCTGCCTAACCACCTAAACCTAACCTAACCCTATCCTAAACGACGACCACACCCACCTAACCACCTAAACCTAACCTAACCCGATCCTAACCGACGACCACACCCACCTAACCACCTAAACCTAACCTAACCCTATCCTAAACGACGACCACACCCACCTAACCACCTAAACCTAACCTAACCCTATCCTAACCGACGACCACACCTGCCTAACCACCTAAACCTAACCTAACCCTATCCTAAACGACGACCACACCCACCTAACCACCTAAACCTAACCTAACCCGATCCTAACCGACGACCACACCCACCTAACCACCTAAACCTAACCTAACCCTATCCTAAACGACGACCACACCCACCTAACCACCTAAACCTAACCTAACCCTATCCTAACCGACGACCACACCTGCCTAACCACCTAAACCTAACCTAACCCTATCCTAAACGACGACCACACCCACCTAACCACCTAAACCTAACCTAACCCTATCCTAAACGACGACCACACCCACCTAACCACCTAAACCTAACCTAACCCTATCCTAACCGACGCCCACACCTACCTAACAACCTAAACCTAACCTAACCCTATCCTAACCGACGACCACACCCACCTAACCACCTAAACCTAACCTAACCCTACCCTAAACGACGACCACACCCACATAACCACCTAAACCTAACCTAACCCTATCCTAACCGACGACCACACCCACCTAACCACCTAAACCTAACCTGACCCTATCCTAAACGACGACCACACCCACCTAACCACCTAAACCTAACCTAACCCTACCCTAAACGACGACCACACCCACCTAACCACCTAAACCTAACCTAACCCTACCCTAAACGACGACCACACCCACATAACCACCTAAACCTAACCTAACCCTATCCTAACCGACGACCACACCCACCTAACCACCTAAACCTAACCTGACCCTATCCTAAACGACGACCACACCCACCTAACCACCTAAACCTAACCTAACCCTACCCCTAACCGACGACCACACCCACCTAACCACCTAAACCTAACCTAACCCTATCCTAAACGACGACCACACCCACCTAACCACCTAAACCTAACCTAACCCTATCCTAACCGACGACCACACCTGCCTAACCACCTAAACCTAACCTAACCCTATCCTAAACGACGACCACACCCACCTAACCACCTAAACCTAACCTAACCCGATCCTAACCGACGACCACACCCACCTAACCACCTAAACCTAACCTAACCCTATCCTAAACGACGACCACACCCACCTAACCACCTAAACCTAACCTAACCCTATCCTAACCGACGACCACACCTGCCTAACCACCTAAACCTAACCTAACCCTATCCTAAACGACGACCACACCCACCTAACCACCTAAACCTAACCTAACCCTATCCTAAACGACGACCACACCCACCTAACCACCTAAACCTAACCCTAACCCTATCCTAACCGACGCCCACACCTACCTAACAACCTAAACCTAACCCTAACCCTATCCTAACCGACGACCACACCCACCTAACCACCTAAACCTAACCTAACCCTACCCTAAACGACGACCACACCCACATAACCACCTAAACCTAACCTAACCCTATCCTAACCGACGACCACACCCACCTAACCACCTAAACCTAACCTGACCCTATCCTAAACGACGACCACACCCACCTAACCACCTAAACCTAACCTAACCCTACCCTAAACGACGACCACACCCACCTAACCACCTAAACCTAACCTAACCCTATCCTACACGACGCCCACACCTACCTAACAACCTAAACCTAACCTAACCCTATCCCTACACGACGCCCACACCTGCCTAACCACCTAAACCTAACCTAACCCTACCCTAAACGACGACCACACCCACCTAACCACCTAAACCTAACCTAACCCGATCTACTTGGTGACAAAATTTTCTATTTTCATTGTTGTACTCATTGTTGAACACTGAACACTCAACAATGGGGCCTCAAGCTTTGACTTTTCCAATTAGGGAATTGTTCGGCAGGTGCACCTAAAAAGCATCTTTCGCTAAAACCAAGGTCAAACTGCACATCTGCAAGGTATTCTTGGTACTTTGGCCAAGTTTGATGCAATTCGGTTGAGAAATGTAGGAGGAGTTAGCTGGACAAGAATCGAAAAAGTTGTACCATAGTCTTCGCTAAAGCTCGACAATTACTTTGAGGCGGTACCGAAATTAGTCCCAGAACTAGTTTCTCTAGATTAAGCCAAAGCATTGGATTCCGTTCCAGAATTTCGATGATTTGACTTTTGCAAAGATTGACAAAACTTAGCAACATTCCACGACAATTTACCAGCTTGCTCAAAACTGGAACAAGATCCTGCAGATAATGGACCAAGAAAAAGTGTTGTATTTGAGGTAGAATTTCATAATTGTCAGGAATTGGATTACGAAACAGTCCGCGAAGTGATAGAAAACGAATATTTGGCATCCGCCTGATTGTTTCCCAAAACTTCTGATTCATTTCTGGTGAATTGAACATATTTTGTAGTGCTACTTTAAACAGTGTTTCACGCCATTGTTCGAGCATTTCCGCGATTGCAGCGCCATCTAGTCGATTAATCACCAAATGAGTAATGTTTGGACAAATGTTGGGTAGTGATTTCAGTTGTGATTGATCGGGAATTATCAGTAGACAGTCTTTGAGATTGTTGACTGCGCGTGGTGTTATATTGTGATCATATCTCACACGATTCACTGTTTGAACATGACTAACGGATGCAAACAGATGCAAAGACTGCTGTCCGTGAAACATTTGATTCAACAGTAGCTGCCATCGAACACAAATGAAGTCGTGGAGAAGTCTAAAACGTTCCTGTAAAGACAAACGTTCAAAAATCAGCCAAAGACAATCGTCAGGCAATGTGTTGATGTTCATTTTTTTGAAATCTTTGGAAGTAGGGATACAAAATTGTGATGGCAAAGTTGAGTTTACATGTAGCATATTAAGCTACTGAATGTGACCCTCAAGTGAACGCATAGATTGGTAACATATAGCACTAAGTGATTGGATTTAATCAAATTAGATTAGATTAACAGCGCGAGCGAAAAAACAACATATGGCGGATTTAGATTATGAGCGAGATGGATACAAAAGTGAAAGTCAAATCAATCACTCAACTCACAATCTAAATCGCAACTAGATAGATAATCATTTTGATTCATATCTTCATAACATGATAAGTTAGAAAGTTGATTTTTTGAATGCCACCTTCTAAGATGCTATAGAGAGTATGTGAATTGAAGATTGCTTGATGAGTCTGATCAGGTTTTTTCTGATCAGAATTCAACATACTGACAGACAAACAAAAATATAAAGCTAAATTCTACTTATTTTCATTAAAACATTTTTTTAAATATAGTAACCAAAAATGACATACAAACTAGGCAAAAGGCAAAAGGCAAAAGGCAAAAGGCAAAAGGCAAAAGGCAAAAGGCAAAAGGCAAAAGGCAAAAGGCAAAAGGCAAAAGGCAAAAGGCAAAAGGCAAAAGGCAAAAGGCAAAAGGCAAAAGGCAAAAGGCAAAAGGCAAAAGGCAAAAGGCAAAAGGCAAAAGGCAAAAGGCAAAAGGCAAAAGGCAAAAGGCAAAAGGCAAAAGGCAAAAGGCAAAAGGCCATCTTGCAAGTCAAATAACGAACCAATAAATCATATATGAGTAATATGAGTATGAATAATATGCTACTTGTTTGATTGCCATCAAAATAAGTATGCCATAAAAAGTACACTTTACTGAAGTGTAATTAGTAATAAATAATTTTTACAGATAATACAAATAGATAAAATGTTCCAAATACGAACCACAAAGCATTACATTCCATTCACTCATAAATGTATTGAGAAAATCTCACAAATAAGTGCCCTGCATTCATACTCATCCCGCGGCATTTATTTAACGAAAATTTGTGCTAATCTTCGTATGGCTATATATCCGCGATATCATTTACATTGTATCTCCAATAGTGAGTATCTGCGATTGTCATACGCTTACTTGTCTTTTCATTACATCTGTCTGTATGTTTACTACCACTACACCATCCAACATACAAATACAGCTACTCATGGTCATAAGTAAACTGTGCTGTGCTGTTTGACGTCAAATGTAGAAAGTCACGTTGGTTTTCAAAACGTTTGCACAACGTTTAGTACATTCATGTTTTGTTAGTGCATGAAATTTCACTTCAAAATTTCATAACAAAAGGATGTCTTCCAACAACACCAACATAAACTCCCTCTTAACGGACGATTGTCTTCGGTTAATCTTTCAGCAGCTCTCCCTACAAGAACAAATTCAAATTCGTCGTTCAATCTGCTCGAGATGGTTCTACGTGATCGATCAAATGCTGCTCGGACAGAATTCATTGAAAATTTTCGAAAATTATACCGATTTTCAGCGGTTACAACGAGCGAAAATTGAACACAATTCGAATGTGGCCGAGAATGATGTGCTCATCATTGAGTATGTTCGGAAGCAGTGTGGTGCTAGGGGCTTCGATGCATCAAAGTACGCTAAAATACCCACAATTCTGCCCAACATTCAGTCGCTGGCGATTATAATTCGTGCTGAATACGAAGATATGGTTCCTCGAATGCTTAAATCATGGGGCCTGCGACTAAATTCCCTGTCATTATGTGAAATGCCTAAATCACAAGAATTGACTGCTTCAATCTACAACGAAATAGCTAAAATGATCAACTTGAAGCAAATTAAACTGATTGGCCTATTTCGCAATACAATTCCGGAGAATTTGCCAATTTTACCTCAGATTGAAACATTTAAAATTGTCCGCTATCTTCAAAGTATGGTACCGGTACTGTCAAAAATGACATCTTGCAATCAACTTATATTGAGTTGGATTTATCTCAGTGTATCCCAGTTAACTGAAGTTCTGGAAAGGAACTCTCAATTGAGACTGAATCTTAAGACTATTTCTATTGGATTTATCACTTCACCTAACGGAAGCAATCGAGAGAAGAATTATAGACATGTTTTTCATTTTATATGTCAAAATTTTGTAAATTTACAAACTATTGATATTCTGTTTGCCGATCATGTAAGTTTTTTCTCTTTTTTTTAATTCAAAAGTTAATTTATCAATTAACTTTTTATAAGCTTCCACTATCCGAACTGATCCCCGATCTTGCCCAACTACCGAATCTCACAGAACTCTGGTTCTACATTGGTTCAAACCAACTTGGGCCCAACTGTGATCCAACCCAGTTGCCTCAATTGAGATCGATCCGTAGTTTGTACGTGGAAATATTCGATTTAACCGTAGATCAATTTTTCCAGTACATAACATGGTTATTTCCTAATGTTTCTGATCTTACACTGAGATGTCCCGATTTTGATACAAATTTAGAGAAACAGTTAGGGGAGAAATTGATGGGAGAATTTAGGTGTTTACAAAAGTATAAATTGAAATTCGTTTAAAATTTGTTTACGATTTTAAAACTGTGTTCCCGGAATTGTCCTGGGCCAAATTAAAAAATTTTAATTAAATTTTTTGATAATTAAAATTAATTAGAATATTTTAAATTAATAAATCAATAAATCAATAAAAATAATTTAATTAATTATATTGTTTTCGTGACAAAAGTTAATTATAAGCCAAAATATTGTTCCTTTTGAAATATTAAAATATCTATTTTCACTTTTCAAAATTTATTTGAATTCAACACTTTTTAAAATATTTTAAAAATGTTACGCGAGATTGTACGTACTGTAAAGTCTCTTGTTAAATCACATTTCACTGCCCAGGTAGCAGAATTTGATTTGGTTCGACTTGATTTTCGTGAAAATTCGCCACGCATAAAGTCACATTTTGTATTTGAACTTGTGGCAATTCTTGCGACTCTACTAATTGGAACATTTGGCCTGTACTATGAAGCTCATTCACGGCTCGATACGATGAACCGAATACTCACAAGTCGAGAATATTTCCTCCATCAGCTATTTCTGCCCTCAATTTGGCCACAAACTGATGTCTTCTTGCCAATTTCATTCGTCATCACGGTGCTGATTCTGTTGAGTTCCATCTGTCAACCTGCGTTTGATGATTGTGCACGAACGTATCCGTTTGATGAAACCGGAAGTACAAAAATATTGAAAATTGGTTCTAAAAGTAAAAATATTAACTTACGAGTGGAAACCCAAAACGATAATCTACATTTCTTAATAGAATTGAACAAAAAAGATTCGGCGAAAATTGTCAAATTTCATCGCAAAGCAAAGTTGGTGTTCAATCATGCGCTATGGTTGACATACGCTTGCCTGATTCCCCTCTACTACTCGATGGTTTGGCTCAATTCGGCTTATCATTTTGGTGTACTGTGTGTCATCTTTTGGATACTGTTGTATCCAATTTGTGTGTTCTATTTAGTGCTTGGTAAGTGCTCCTAAGGGTCTACTAATTTGGCTAAATTTTGACAAATCCCATAAATCATTTTACAGAATTGGTATGCAAAAATCTGTTTGTGGCAATGTCGAGTGAATACATTTGGATTCGTCAAAAATCCATTCTCGAACGTCTTGTTCGCATTCAAAAGTCTTTGAGGAAAAGCCAAAAAGTTAAAAACAACCGAGAAAAGAAACAGAATCGGCTCCATCGTAAGTATCTACGCCTAAACCTGGAACTTGCCCACGTTTGTCACCATCTTCAAGTGTACAGTCAATACTGGAGTTGCTTTCTCACACTCACTTTTGTCAACTTTGTCTCATACGGCTGCTACATAGCGTTGGCGACAATCTTTAATCAACATTTACCATTCCTTATAAGACTTGTCTTCATATTCGTCGTTGTACAAGCCCAAGCGATGCTCTTCTTGACCACTCGACAGTGTGCCAAAGTGGTCAAGTGTAATCAAAAGATTACAAAGGTGAATCGAGACATTCTGCTTTGCTTTACATGGCAGACATTGTTTGTTAATCGATTTGTGAAGACGCAAATTTTGTTAAAAGTATGCTTAAAACGAGTATTTTGTCTTTTGAAATTACGTTAATTTACGATCATGTATATAATTTAAGGCAGAACTGTTGCAAGAAGCCCGACTGTTGCATGGCTATGCTTTCAAACTATTCGGCAACTATCGTATTACTACGGAAACCTTTTATCTGGTAAATGGATTCTGTGTGTTATTTTTGATTAATTATTATGTCCCGCTAGATCATTTCCTATGTATGCATATTCTTTTTGCATATCGTCAAAAATCGCAAACCGCAAAACGCAACTTTAATCACATGCAGTCGTGTAGTTTGGTTGACAAAAGTTTTCATTGTTCATTTAACATTTTATGATAAGTAGAGATTAAATGACGTTTACATGTTTAGAACTGTTTACATTCATCGTTCCCTATTTCAAAATAAGCCCAACACGAAAGACACATGTGTTTTGGTTAATCCCATGTTTTCCACACTTGAAGATGATGATGCTTTAAGGGATGCATAAGTTACATGTCTAAGTTTAAAAGGACAAATTCCTTACAGCTCTAGTTGGACATTGTATGCCCCTTTTATGACTGTGTTCAATGTAATGTATTTCTTAGGGGGTGCTATCTTATCAGGAAGACAGTTTAATCACAGACGTCCTTCTTGTCTGAGCTATATATCTCAAATTAGCACTCATGATTACAGTTTGGTTAGTTAAACATGAGGCAGATTTACTAGCTTTGTCTGGTTTGGGACCAGTTTTACCAGCTTCACCCTGTAAATTTGGGTTAATCGTGTCACGAAGCAATGAGATTACATTTTTATTATCACGAGTACTCAAACAGTACAGTCACTTGGCATAGGTTTGAACGCGTTCATATGGACGGATAGTCTCAATATATGAGCATTTTAACATTTTTTACGCATCTCTTTAGTGTCTGCAGGATAAATTTTATATTAAATTCTAAGCTAAAAGATGGCGCAACCTTTCAGGGCAAATCATAAACTTCAGTCAAAATTCCAGGAATAAGATTTCGATCAAAATTCACGAACATTTGTCGAATATTTTTGTTCACTTCCGTCAGAGTGTCGAGCACGCTCATGAGTGATTCATATTTTTTCACTCCATTTAATCGACTTTTGTGTTTGCACTCGAGATAGCGATAAAGTAGATGACAATACATGATGTGATAATATCTAGTAGATTGGTAAAATATCTATGAGTATTTTTTGTATAAACAATATATTTAAAAACCGAAAGTAATTTGTCCATTTTGCTGTCTCTGGGTGGATTTTTGAACATAACTTGTGCCATAATCTGTGAATCAATTAATAAGTTTTACAATTTTAAAATGAATCATATTTTCATACCAAATCTCGAATGACCGAATCGTTCTCCATCCTGACATTCATGGAATAGGAAAATTTGCTACTTTTCATTGTTATCACTTTGCTTTGATCGTAATAATTACGGAAAGGTATAAATTGAGATGCTTGTGCGTGCTCATTTGCAATGACATAGTATCCATCTTTTTGTAGATCATAGTTCTACGGTACTCTCGACAACATAATTTCCGAATAGTTACTCTTCAGTATTGCCAACTGATCAGTGGGGATTAGGACTCTGAATGGATGAATACTTTTGCAGAATGCCACGATTCGTTTCGCATACCGTTCGGGCCATTGATATGACTCGTTTAGGTTTGCGTTTGAGCTTAAAGGTAGGGATTTCTCTTCGACAAAATTTAAACTAGCACACTGAACTTGATCGATGAGATAACGCTCGTAATCGTTGAGAGTGGTTTGGTTTGACATTTTGGCTTGATTTGATGGATCACGTAAAATTGTTTGAATGATACTTTGCTCGTGAGTGCTGGAGATTTGTTGTTTGATTTCACTGTCGAGCCTTTCGGTAACACTAATTTTTGTTGATACAGAATTCGTAACAGGAGATTTCAATTTCATTCCAATTGAAAGACACTTGTCGATACGACATTTAGCACAACATTTACGTTTGAAAAAATCTATTTCACATTTTCTCTCTTTGGGACATTTCAATTTCTGTTCATTGGGCGCGTTTCTACGGAAGAAAGTTTTGCATGGTTCACATGTGAAGGCATTCAAATTGAAACCTGTAACAAAATAAAAATTTAATATTTATCAAACATTCTATTAAACTCACCAGAAGCTTTATCACCACAAACTCGACAATTTTCATTGTATGTTTTATTGGGTTTCATTTTATATTAAAGTTTTTTTTTCTAACAAACAGAAATTGTGAACCTTCGAGTGTGCTTACAGCTTAATGTTCATTGATTATTGAGTTGAAAATGCGTTTGGCATTTGCCTTGTGAAAAAAGATCACTTTTCGTACAAATGTCCTACTAATGTTGTACTAAAGCAAATGCAAATTGAAACTGTTTTTATCATCAACAAATGGAAATGTGCGCGTCTTGGGCATGTGATAACACTCTTGCGAAAGACGACCAACGTTCCGGCCATATGCTTCAATTAGGTTTGCAATTTTGCTCGGAGGAAGGGAATTTTCTTCAACAAAATTTAATCCATCTTTTTGAACTTGATCAATCAGATAGATTTGCTTTATCTTGGAAAGCAGTTTGAATGATACTTTGCTCCTGAGTATTTGAGATTTGTTGTTTGATTTCAGCTTCGATTATTTCTGCCACACTAACTTTTGCTGGATCTTGATCTTAAAGCGGAAAATTTCAATTTCATTCCAATTGAAACGCACTTGTCAAGACGACATTTGGCACAGCTTTTTTGTTTTAAGTACCGTAAATTCCCGAATATAGCCCGCGGGCTATAGACGGAACAATTTTTTTCGTGGCTTCCTGCGGGCTATATTCGGGTGCGGGCTATATTCGGAAATTTACGGTAATTTAATTAATTTCGGTGACTGCATGGCTTCTGATTTATTGTCGAGATTCAGTTGGCTAGTTCGGTACTGATTGCTCTAGCTATGATATGTTAGACCAAACCAATAGATAATCTATACCAAGCGAGCTGTGCTTCTCGCTTGGTATAGATTAGAGTTGCTGCTTTTGGGCGAAATCATAAAATCCTGTATTGAATATTTTTGCAGGGACATTTACAGTGTAATTTTGTATTACTCAGCAATTATAAATATAATATGCTTAGCGATACTATCTTAAAGATAAAATGATGATCCATTGTAACCCAGACACACAAATGTTTATGGCTATATTGCGCATTGCACATTTGTGCCCATTGGGTTGCTCAAGGATTGCTTTATAA
Organism: Rhizoglyphus robini; assembly: GCA_023373905.1. NCBI lineage: Eukaryota > Metazoa > Arthropoda > Arachnida > Sarcoptiformes > Acaridae > Rhizoglyphus > Rhizoglyphus robini. Next base: position 60,687 of record JAKIJQ010000027.1, read on the forward strand.
GTCTTCAATTAAGCCAAATTTGAGTTTAAGCATTTATGCATTCATTTGCTTTTAAGCCCTCGATTTCAGAAAACAAACATGAATGCACAAAATTTTTGTCTCGTTTTTGGAGTGCTCATTTCATCATCATTATCAATTGTTTCTGCGGATCCAACGGCAACTTTTGAACCTCCAAGTTTCTTTGCAATCGGAAGCCAATTTGTGACAGGATGCACCCTTGGAGATTTTGATTCTACAGCAATTCATGGTTATGAAATTGATTTTTATCTCAATTCCTCAGATTCGACTGCTAATCCAACCCAAGATCCCCATTTAATTGCGTCGTGGATCGTGGCAAATTGTATAAAATGTTTTTATATATAAGTAATATTTAATTTCCTTAACTTTTTAAATCTTAAGACACCGACACTGGGCCAGCTTATGACTTTATTGGCTATAACCTTGAGGCCATGTATGGTGTCATAACTACGGAAGGCGATATCCACACTTTTCCAAATTATCAAGTCAAAATCGAGCCCAAAAATGTTAAAGCAAAAGGCATTTATTATTGCACCCTGGAATTGTATGCAAATGATTCATTCGTCAATACAACCATTACCAAGTCAAATGAATGGGACAGTAGGGATGCGATCAGTCCGCTGGTCACGTTAATTCCACCTGAAAGCATTTCGATTGACAGTGAATTCACGCTTAAATGTTCAATCAGTGGCTTTACACCATCGTCAAACTTTACTTACGCTGTATCGTACTATCTGAACAGCCCCGACAGTCCAAATTATACTTTATTTGCATTGTACGCAATAGCAAATAACACAGTGGTATTCATCGGACCAGATCATGAATCACAGCTAGGAATCGTAACCTCCGAAGGAGACATAAAAGAGTTTCCAGATTTTGAAATCAAAATTTTACCCAAAAATACAAAAGCTAAAGGAAAGTATCAATGCTCACTTACGGTGATTTTAGATGATCCCACTGATATGAGTCCGCCAGAGTTTAAATCCAACGAATGGACTGCGACTTTGAGCACCTACAATCCAACATTCTCGGTAGCGCTGTCGAATGGATCAAATTCGATTGTGGGAAAACCTTTTTCGACAACTTGCAACGTTAATGTTTCAACCGGTTATGATGAAGCATTCTATGTTCATTACATTTACACGATTGACAATTTGTCCAACAAATCGCTGGCTAGTTGGTACTTTGATCGTAAGTTCATTTTTTTTAATTTTTATTTTTTTTGTGTTAATTTTTCTCTTATTCAGCATTGACAAACCGAACTGTTTTCACATCAACTCAAACTGTACCTTCTGTAAACGGCTCCCCAGGTGAAGTCAACTTTCCTTCATTTGAAGCCATCTTTACGCCCACCAGTGTGGACGCTAGTGGACTGTATTGGTGCTTTTTTATGTCTGTGATTAATTTGTTGAATGAGCAGCACTCACAAGACGTGTACGTCGAGATTGTGGCTGATGGAGGAAATGGAGCTTCTACCAGTAGAATAGAGTTTTCCATTTATTTTCTAATTTCATTTTCATTCTTTTTGTCATTATTTTATTTTCGCTAAACTAAAAGCCTAGTCTATGGCCTCTCTAACCATCTAGTCAGTTGTAAAAAAAAGTTAATAAAAAATTATTGAAAAGATTGCATTAAAAATTTTGCTGCACAGCCGGGACATTTATGAACCGTGTGTTTGAAGTTCAAAAACTATGAGATTTTAAAAAATTTTTATACGGGAGCTTGAGATTTTTTAAAATCCGCATTTAAAACAGACGCATTACCAAAGTCCGGTCAGATCTGACCCAAAGGTTGTTTTTTATGGTTATCTTTGAACTCATTATCAGAATTCACTTGGGTTTTTCGCTAGCTGAGTTTTTCTAGCTAAGACAACTTTAACAAAAAAATTGAAAAAAGCTTATCAGATTAAGGAGATATTACACGGACATACAGGCAACAGAATTTTAATGGAAGTGGGATTGCTCATTTGGTTTTGGATTTTAAAAATTTATAACTCTGTTATTTTTTGGGCCGTTTTTTTTATCAAATTTTAAGAGTATCATCTTTGGTCACCAGTGTATCAAATATATTTTTCGCAGAGTTTTGTGATATCGGGAAACAGGTAATCTGATAGTCCATTTTGCAAAATTTTCTGATGGCAACTAATGCCCCCTACAGGCAAATTTTGGCATGAATTTTATCCCAAACGATTGGGTGTTCAACTTTTTTGGAAAACAGGTATCAAGATAACCTGTTTTCCAAAAAAGTAGACTTTAAATTAACACCAGAGACCAAAAGTTTGCATTTAAAAAATATATTTTGTTATTTCGGGTCAGATCTGACCCTTTGGTAATGGGCTCATACCAAAACACTTTATTGGACTACTACTAAGGAACTTATTTTTTGAATGTATTTCATCTTTGGTTCCCTATTTGAGTTACATCTCTTAGTTTAAATTAATCTGAATCATGTCGACACAATACAAGTACAAGTATTGCAATTCATCAAACCAAAAAGTCAGTGAGATTTACTGCATCATTTCGCTATATGTTTATTGCTTTATGGTAAGATATAAAACTTTGGTATGGTAATTGAGCACCAGGACGTCGTATATAAATATGGTTACTATTGAGCATTGTTGCATTGCATATAAAACAGTTTTTTTATAAGTTTTCTGTATTTGAGGCTTTTTGTCGGTCAACTATTACAACTCTTTTCAACTTTGAGTAATGCGTGAAAACATGAAGGCACACTTTATTCTCCTTTGTGGAGCGCTCATCATCTCACTATTGTCGTATTCAGTTATTTCTACCGAACCAACAGCAACATTTACGCCCTCAAGTTTCTTTGCAATTGAAAGTGAATTTGTGGGTGGATGCACCGTTGGAGGCTTTGAACCTACGTCTGTTTATGGTTACACTGCGAATTTTTATAAAATTTCATCGGATTTAACCTCCAATCCCACTCAAATGCCACGATTTATCGCATCATGGATCGTAATAAATGGTATGGGTATTCTAAGATCATTTTAATTTTTAAAAATTAATTTTCTATACAATTCAAAGAAACCGGAAGCGAACCAAGTACTGATTTTTGGGGTGGAGATTTTGAAAGCAGAGCTGGAGTCGTAACTCGTGAGGGCAATATCAAAAGCTTTCCCAATTTTGAAGTGAAAATTGATCCCAAAAATGCGATTGCCAAAGGCAGATATTACTGCACAGTTGAAGTGAGTGAGCATGCGTCATCTGTCGATATTTATGTTTCAAAGTCAAATGAGTGGAACACAAGTGATGCAATCAGTCCGCTGGTGACACTAACTCCGCCGGAAAGTTTTGCAATCGAAACAGAATTCACACTCAAATGTTCCATTAGTGGTTTTACTCCATCATCGAATCAATCGTACTCTGTAGCGTACTATATGAATAGCCCCGACAGTTCTAATTATACTCTTTTTGGACTGTACGCAATCGCTAATGGTACTGTGGTATTCGTCGGACCAAACTTGGAAGCACAACTTGGGATCGTAACGTCCGAAGGGTCCATGCAGGAGTATCCTGATTTTGAGATCAAAATTTTGCCTAAAAATTCTAAAGCTAAAGGAAAGTATCAATGCTCGGTTACGGTCAGTGATGCTCAAAATCCGCAAGAGTTTAAATCCAACAAATGGACTGCAACCTACAGCATCTACAATCCAACCTTGACTGTGAAGATGTCGAATGGAACGAATTCTAGCGTAGGTCTGCCCTTCACTCTTACTTGTAGTCTAAATATCTCAAATGGTTACGATGAAACACTTTCTCTCTACTACACGTTTGGTGCTGAGGACAGTTTGTCTAACGATTCACTGGCGGGATGGAATTTTTATCGTAAGTGTTTTGCAGTCAGTCTATATATCTCAATTGAACTTTTCCCCTCTTTTTCTTAAAGCATTGTCAAACCGAAGCAATTTCTTTGCCTACTCATCTCCTTTGCCTTCGTTGGCCAGAACAGCGGGTGAAGTCAACTTTCCATCATTTGAAGCGCTTTTTACTCCCAACAGTGTTGAGGCCAGTGGACTGTATCGGTGCAAGTGTGTTGACGAATTGGCTTTGACTGTATACTACTCACCGGAAGTGTACGTTCCGATTGTGGAAGATGGCAATAATGCAGCTTTTAGTAACATTGGATTGACGTTCTCAATGTATTTTCTAATTTCATTAACGATTTCATGTTTTATTAACATTCTTCGGTACTAGATGGCACCACATTTTAAATATTAAAAATGATAATATTAAAAATGATAATATTAAAAATTGCTTTGAATTTTTTGCCGTATCAATTAATTTATTAATAATATTCAAGTACGTCTTACTGTGTCTTGAACTTTAAAGTAAATATATTCTTGTTGATTATAATTTGACGCTGAAATTCTCTTAGAAGAAAGTGCTTAAAGTAGGCGGGAGAATGGCCCCTAAAGGTCCACCTCACAAATACAGTTACGAAAGCAACAAAATGTTAAAGTGGTCGCCGGAAGCCCAAGTCGTTGTAACTGTATATGTGGGGTGAACCCTCAGGGACAGTTCTCCCGCCTAGCTTAAAGTGATTGGTTCAGGTCGGCCAATTGAAACGGCAGAGGATGCTGACTAATACAGATGTACTCACAGGACAGGAAGACGTAAATGCGGTTTTTTGCAAACATTTCATTTCATTAATTTTTTATTTTTTATTTTCAATATTCTGATGGACCAGGATCCTGGGCCTTGAAACAGTCCCCAAAACCCCATTTTAAATGTACGAGTATTTCGTTTTTAGTTATCAAGTTTTTATTAGTCGAATTGCTTCCATTGGTTGAAATTAATCTGACTCAGGTTGACACATTGTAATATTGCAAGCATTGCAATTCATCTCACCAAAAGTCAGTGTGACTTACTGCATTACTTTGGCTATATGTTTATTGCTTTAATGCAAGATATGAGTTTGGTATGGTAATTTAACACCAGCACGTCATGTATATATATGGTAACTATTAATTAAACGTTTGTACATTTAGCACTCCCTTCGCATCATCAAGGAATGTCCAAGATGGGCACTACTGAGAAACGATCGTTGACAGCCACATCTGCAGGATCACCAATTCAAATCAAATATCGCCAAGCGTCTACTGCACCGACAGGTGAAGATAGACATTCTCGTAACTTTGTATGTAAAATATATAATCATTTGTAAATATCTAATTCAAGTTTTTAAACACTCTTTTTAATTTCCTTATTTTGCATAATGATTCATTTTGTATTATATTACTTGTAAACTATTCTAATGTATCGAACTATACCTCAGCGATATGTATGTGCATTTTCTAGCTTACATTTAGCATTAATTTGCTTAAGAGGTCAATAAAATACCAATTCCAATATAAAAAAAATAACAACAAAAAGAAAATTATTTTGAAATATGGACACTTGAATATTCTGGAGGCGAATCAATAATACTGATATCAGCTGGAAATTCTTCTCCATCTTCACAGTCGATACTTTTACTGAACAGCAGTGCATGCAGATAAGTGGGCGGTAAATTGTCCAGCCTGTGTTTGATTGCATGCTCAATCACGGGCATGTCCACAAAAGGCATACTGTGGGTCACTTCGTACGGAGTTGGCGGTCGATTGGAGAATATTTCTTCGTCCAGTAAATCGTCCTCAATTGCGGATACTGTTGTGAATGAAATACACTCGTTTTTGGATGCCATTGAGATTCGTTTCAAACGAGCACAATATAATGAGAGTAACACAGGAAACAGTGACTGAGAGAACAGTGAACAAGCGAGTGAAAATGAGCTTCACTTTGAAGCAGTTTCGAATTCGAACTGAACTTGTGTGTCTCAACACAAAGTGCAATTCGTCAATTTCACAGTCAACTTTCGTGAGCACAAAAACACATTTGACACTTACAAAAATAGTAAATACTGACGGCTTCTGTCATGACCTAAATGTTGTGAGCTCACTTTGTTTATTTAGTTGATTGGTTCAATTTACCTTGTGTAAATAGAGCTTTAGTACGTACATTTCGTTTATAGAAAATTGTCAAATTAGTTTGTACCTCCAAAAACGCGCACACACAACTTACAATTGTCTATTTTTTTACAACTTTTTGGGGGATATTTATAGATTTAATGGATGGTCATTGCATGCTATAACGGTCACGCACCTGTGACCTTTACATATATAACATGTATGCATATATGACATATACAATGCAGCAAAGCACACAAGTGCCAAGGTCATTTATCCCCTTTTGATTAGATAGTTTGATTATTCTACATTCTATTGAATGTCTTCACATGTCTGTGAAGTGGTTATACGGCTATACACGTATTTAACGTTGAATTAAGACAGTCTCACAGAATGAAGAAAACAATTATTTTTAACTTATATTAGGTTCTGTCGCGTTCAAAACAGGATTTTGCTCAAAATAGTACTCGGAGCGTGAGAATGGCAGAAATCATCAACTTGACATTAACATTTTGAACATATATTTGGTAATCTACTCTGCGTAAGTCATTCCCGAATCGTAAAATTTTATTTAAAAATAAATTTATTGAGCCAATCAACTCATTTTAAATAAAAGTCCACGTTCCTTTTTCTCTAGTGTTCATACTCTACACTCGGACAATTAGCCGCGCTGCGATAATTGCAACTGGTGAATACGTAAACATATTCAAAAGGTTTTTTTTATTGCCACACACGTGTGTGTCTGGGTGACACACACTCGTCTGACAAGTAAATATAACAATTTATTGCAGTAATTAAAATCGAGACAACAATAATTATAATCACTTCCACCCATCAAATTACAAACTAACAAATAATAACTAACTAACAAACCGGTTTAAACCGGCTGCTGCTTGACAATGACACACACACTAGACGACTGTCTGTTTGTCTGTGTGAAGATGACGTTTTCATCAATCACTTTTAAGACGGGTGCTAGAATAATAGAATAATTCGTGAACAAAAAAACAAGAATGATCATTGACTATTGGACGAGAAGACCTGAGCAGAAATGTGTTCACTATTATCAAATGTGCTATTGTGGACAGTTGCATTCGATGCAACTCAATTCACCCGCTTCCGTGAGTGACTTTCTGGTGATCAACAAAGGAATTGTTGGCCGTTCCTTCGATAAAAGAATCAATGTGAACAATTTTGAGCAAAGCAGTGACACAAGTGAGCCGCCCACCAATCAACAACTACTCAGCAATCCATGGCAAAGCATTGTGGAACGCCTGAAGCGTGACTCCAAATGGAGTGACATTACCCAGAAGTCTTTTGACGATTAGTGTGGCAACCCAAAATCATGAGCGTTTCGCTACATACTTGAACCTGGTAACCTTGAATGTAAGAGATATAAAACATTCAGATCAAAATTTATTAACAACATCACTTACATTGTAAGTGACGCACAGTTCGTGGATTTGTACACTTTTGAATCATTTGCATTAGTCAAAAAACATTTTCAAGGATTGAATTGTGTTGTTTCATTCATTTAAATTTTTAGTTGAAGTTCATGACGTCGACGTTTGATGATGATGTACTAATGTTGTTTTGTGTGTTTAAAATTGAATTTTGAGGATTAACATTTCGATTTTTGAATATTATGGAGTAAAACATGTTTTCCGAATGACATTTTTGCAATAGCAACAGAAATAATAAATCAAATTATAATGACTTGACACGATATCGATCAATCAAAGCTTAAACCGTGACGCGTGCCCACCGGAAATAATCGATTTTAGTTTACGGGGAAATGAATGGGAGAATCATTGCAATTTTTTTTCATAAATCGTAATTATTCTCCATTGAGGGCCCATTTAAATTGGTTTTATTTGTGCATATTTTTTTTTATAAAAATTAATTTGAAGAAAGAAAACATTGAGAAATATGTTGCCAATTTTCAAGAAGAAAATTGTTTCGCTTATCAAACTGAACATCTTTGCCCATTATGGTCAGTTTGATGTGATTCGACTTGGTGACGATTCATCTCATCCATTTGAAGTGATTCGAAAATGTTACTTATTTTCGCTTGTTTTATTTCTTCTGTCTGGGCTTTACGGTATGTTCGGTCTCGAATGTGAGTCCCGTCCTGAATGTCAAATCGACTTGTCTAAAATGCTCACGAGTCCCTATCTCTCATTCCACCAAATGTTTCCTCGTACTGTTTGGCAAGAGATTAACATTCTCACACTCAATATCACCATCTTTATGGTGTGCTCTTGTACGGTGTTGGCGGTCAATTCACAAATACCGAAATATTGTTTGATTTTTGCCAATTTTGCGGATGGGGCAAAATGCAAAGACCAAAATGTGAAACAAATGTTATATTTTAGAAAACAATTTCTTAAATTGGCTTTTGGAATGGAAGCGATTATCAACGTTTGTGCGTTCACCTTTGAATATGTCAATGTACTGTTCATAGACAGTGTGATTAAAATCAATTTGACATCGTTTCTGTTTTGGACTTTGTTGAATCCATTTTTCACGTACTATGTTATTCACTGTAAGTCCGGATGTGCGTATATATGCAATAATCGTAATTGTGCGGATTTTTTCGTTCTTTTTTCCTTAGTCGTCTATGTAATACCTTTCTATGTAATTCTGGCAAGCAAATACATTGCCATTCAACAGCGGACGCTCGAGAACAAATTGACGAGCGTCAATGCAAAATTGAGAAAAATTCAAAACAAAAAACCCAATCAAATGCTCTTACTTCGTCTCTGGTTTGAATACATTAAGGTACAAAATAGAATTTGCATTCTATGCAAAATTGTTCGTGAATATGCGCACTTCTGGTCTCCCTACCTCACAACACTTTTTGTAGACTTTATTTTCATACAATGTTACATCTTCTATGTATCCTTCTTTATCACTGAATTGCCGCTAATTTTGAGATTGCTACTTTTGCTTGTTGTGCTGGGCATTGTGTTTGATGAATTTTTGCTCATCAATCAGTGTGCGGCAGTGGTGAGCAATTTCAAGCGGATTTCTGCGCAGAATCGAATATTTTATCAATGTTACAGAAGTCACAGGAATGGGGCGAAATTACCTCGAAATTTGATCAAGGTATGCTCTGCCTAAACAATTATGGACTATTTTATATTTGTATTTTCGTCCAATTCCACAGGCGGAAAATCTCCAAAACAGTCGACTGCTACACTCGTATGCATTTCGCTTATTTGGAAACTATCGAATCACCACCAAATCTTTTCATATTGTAAGTTTAAAATAAATTCTTATTTTTCAAGCTAAACTAATGACACTTTTATTCATTCGAATCAGATAATTTCATATATAAGCTTATTCTTTTTGTACATTACCAAAACTAGAAATTAAAGAGTTTTTATTATTATTATTATTAATTGAATTCAATGAAAGTTTTACAAAAGAAAAAATCCATAAAAATATATATTCGAATAAAATTGAAAACAAACACACAGAACAGGAACGAACTTTTAATCGAAAATTGATTCAAAAGTTATATAATTTTATTTTTTAAAATTGTTGAATTGTTTCTTGCAAATAAACATAAAGAAGCAGCTTATGTAAGTCATGATCTATTTTGGATAGAAAAGAATTTCATTTTAAAAATAATATTATTATTGCACTTGCCAGAATGTACGTGTTTGAAGTGATACGAAAATTTCCAAACACTCGAAACGAATAGACTTTGAATCGTTTATCGGTCTGTAGCGCCTGGGCCTGAAAAATGTTGACAATTTAGAGCATCTATTTCCGGCCAGTCCAATACCTTTAACATGTTTGCCAATCCAAAACTATTATCCCCCTTATGATGCTTGACAAATGCGTTCAAATAGAATGTTCGATTGAGACTTGAGAATCGCTGATTGTTTCGCGCCACCATTGCACACTCTCGTGTGAACAAAAACAAGAAAACATTGAACTCGACCATTACAAGCGCAAACATTTGCTTCAATATGATCGATATTGAGTCAATGTACAGAATGGTATAGAGCAAGTAGCACTGAATTGAGAAGTAGGCTGGAAATAGAACCGACAGCACTGCCGAACAGTAATTGGCGTATGCTGCGATGCTTGCACATAAACCAATGTATTTGTGGTTGATGAACAAGTGCTTTCGTATGCACCTTTTGACAAATTTTTTATCTTGAAAAGTTTGAAGCGAAGCATTGTTTTGAATCATTTTGTTAATCAGACCCTTCTGAATGATCTGAATGTACATGCTGGTGAGAGTGACGTAAACGATCAGACCAAACATTGCTAAACAGAACATTTACATTTTGTGATAATTCAAATCGTGATCACAACTTGTACTTACAATAGGACAAATAAAAGGTATACTGTGGAAATAGTAGTATCCAAAATAGGATTGTCAAACCATTGAGAAATTGATTGTAATTCACAAGGAATGCAAAAGTTTCAAATACTATCATGGCAAAGAGATACGCTCCACATATTGAACAAATCAAAATCGGTTTGACTCGAGTACGAAGAAGCAAAATTTTGTCGGATTCTTTCTTTTGAATCTGAATTGAACCAAGACATACGGCACCGTTTGAAGGATCAATTGCGAGACTGAGCCTGTCTTCAATTGGTCGATTGAGTATAAGCACAGTCAATAGGGCAAATGTACTGATGGTATCAATTAGAAGAGCGGTGTCCAATTGGGGACAAACTTCCGGTGGTACAATTTGATGGGTGAATATATAATTTGAAAGTGATTTTACTGTTCCAAGTGCGTACAGTTGAAATCCAAAAGTCCCGTATACTAGAATGAATAACATTGCCAATATTGAAAAGTAATAATGCAACGATGATGATGATGGCATCTCATGAATTTGCATCTTAAATTGTAGTGGATCACATTGACGGTAGAAAAATTGATAATGCTTCACGATTGGAGTGGTTACAAATTGATAAAGTTGCTTTAGAATATTTGACAAATTCATGATTTTTAAGATGACAATTTGAACTTTGTGTTGTTCAATTTAAATTGAATAATATTTAAAATAAATTTCATTAAGTCGGAAATGTTGCTCTTGATATTTTAAAAATGCGAATCAATAAAGTAATTAACCAACTTTAGATAATAGATTTAATAAATTGTCAAAATTTTTAAAATTCATTTTTGAATCAAAAAATTTAAATTGTCATCTTGACAAATGAAATTATTGTTATTCAGTACGCAAATTCAACTGACAAATAAGAACTTGATTTATTATCTTTATGGAAGTGTCTGTAATCGAGATTCACTTTCATTGTCGATCAATGAAATGGCAATCATAAGACCAAATGGTAAAGTTGAGAAAGCAAAATTATACAAAATTTAATGCCAAAAGTTTATTTAGTTTCAAATGTTATTTTCCCAATGACAAAGTTTTAAAATTTAAAATTCGGTAAATTAGTTTTTGATTAGATTATAATGGGATTTGAATTGTCAAAATTGTCATAAATGTTGCACAATTGACTCGCGATAATTTTAATCTTAATCGAACTCGATTGTCACAGTTTCACTTGTGACACAATCATAAAACTTTTCTCAATTGGTGGTGTGAACAGAAATCCGCACCAATAACCGAGACAATGTGTGGCAAGATTGAAGAATAATGGATTCATCTGAAGTCAAACAGGTTGGGGTGTCATTTGGTGGTAAAAGTTGCAGGGACTTGTTGACATGAATGTGAGTGATGTTGGTTTGATTTGTAACACTTGTAAGAATTATAAAAATGTTTAATTTAAAGATCGTTGCTGATAGAGGGAATGGGGACAAACATAACTTTCATTTTCGAAACACATTTCTTACTTATTGCAGAATTTGTTTCCTCATCAATTTATACGAAATAAGGCAAAACTTTCCATATAACAAAATAAACTAAACGAAATATGCAAAAAACAGTTATAAAACTTTGATGTGTTCATTTTTTTTTCATAAACTGTTTACCTTTGCGAATGCATTCAGTGAAACCAGTCCAAACACACCATAGGTGAAGCCATAACGATTGTGAGTGTTGAGTGCAGCGATGGAATGCGCAATGTGGACTCGAGTTCGTATTGCGAGATTGTTCATTCGAGATGGTAAATTGTTGTGTTGGACAATCAAACGAAACAGTAATTTACATGGTGAGTGAATGTGTGCTGTGCACTGTGCAAACATGCAGTGGAACACAAACTCCAGACTGTAGCAGTATGCCATCCAACAGTAAACGATCAGCCTTGCGGTCAAATCCAACTTGCCCTGTATGATCCACATGGTGTAGATGATGTTCATGGGAACAAAAGCAACCAGAAAGGCGCAAAACAGTTTTCCATGAAATCGATTGACTGACAAGAAAAATATCAAATTTTGTACAAACAATTTCTTGTACTTCAGATATCTGCCCAGTGGAAAAGTTTTTGTCTGTTTTGAGACGATCAACAGCAAAAGTGATTTAACTTGAGCCATTTTCATGTAGAACATCAACAGCAGGGAAACAGTGAGTGAGAAATTGATTGCAAGCCCATGAATTGAGCTGCCAACCCAGACAGCAAAGACCAGACCATTGACATGGCACAGTGTTAGCCAAATTAGTTTTCTGATTACATTTTCAAACAACCCGCCCCAGTATGTGACAAAGATGGAAATGCAATAAATATACGAAATGATAAACAGCATTTCTAAAAAAATGATGTTTAAAATTTAATTAAAATCATCATGAATTACCATGCGTCACAATGACACTGTTGAAGAAGTTGAAAACAGCCAAGTAGCACTGTCGTGTACGAGCACAGACGTGTTTGTTCTTGAATTTGGGCTTAATAAAAAATGGCCGCCAATGGTTGCGAACAATTACACGGATGAGAATGGCCAAAAGTGGATAGTTGGTGGTAGTTTCGGTGAAAAGTTGCCGATTGAAGTAGATGATCATGCAAGTAATAATGACAGACAACAAATTCACCTGTGATTTTCCCAACAAAATGTAGAAGGCATCAAAGTGAATTGCGCTCTCAAGTGGACTGTTGCTGCACAGAAATAGCAAATAGAGAAAGTGGAGACATTTGAATGCGAGAAGAGTGTTGAGCACTTTGAACAGGGCGAGAAGTTTGCCATTCTTGGTCACAGTTAGCTGTTTGACCAAATTGAAGTAGTGAACAAAGTAGATGATACTTTGGGTCGGTTTTAATAAAAGCGATACGAGAAGTTTGAGATTCATGGTGTATCTTTACGTTTAGCGACTAATGAACTTAAATGCAAAATCAAACTCACTAAAGCTTAATCCAATATGAAATAAATCGAAACTATATTCATTTGGATTGGCTACTGAATAATTCAAAAAATTACCACCAAAAACTCTATCAAAGTTTTTATTATAAATTTTTAAACAAGAAACAATCCAAAATGATCTTATACAGTGAATTTAATTTGACAATTTAATTTCGAAAATATAACTTGTTTTTGCCAAGTATTGATTGTTTTCAAAATTGAAAACTTGGGTTTCACAATTCCATTGCCTGTTCGAAAACATTGATCATTAATTAACTTGAAGGGAGAAGAATCGGAAGCGGCCAGAATTTGACAGAATTGCCCTTGAAAAATTAATCGGTTTGTGTTGTCTTGTTAATACTTGCATTATCGAAGTACAAAACGAGCGTAATGAATTTCAAAGGTGTTAAGGCTTTCCCAAAATTGGTTCAATTTAAATTCAGATTTTAATTGTAAAAACCTCTTATCTTAACAAATTTATTTTTAGCTTTCAAGTTGCACATTTTGCTCATTTATTGAATAATTTGCTTCTGCATCAATTTATACGAAATAAGACAAAACTTTCCATATAGTAAAAGAAACTAATTAAAAATAAAAAATGATTTTAAATGTTTTTTCAGCCAATTAATTTATGCTTACCTTTGCGAATGCATTGAGTGAAACAAGTCCAAACACACCATAGGTGAAGCCATAACGATTTTGAGTGTTGAGTGCAGCGATGGAATGCGCAATGTGGACTCGAGTTCGTATTGCGAGCTTTGAATTGTGTTGCACAATCAAGCGAAACAGTAGTTTACATGGCGCGTGAATGTGTGCGGTGCACTGCGCAAAGATGCAGTGGAACACAAATTGAAAATCGTAAATGTACACGATCTAACAGTAGACGATTAGCTTTGCAATTAAATTCAGCTTACCCTGTATGAGCCACATGGTGAAGAGAATGTTTGTGGGAACAAAGGCCACCAGAAAGGCACAAAACAGTTTTCCATAAAATCGATTGACCGACATTAGAAACAGCAAACTGTGCACAAACATTTTCCTATACTTCAGATATCGGTAAAGTGGGAAGGTCTTGGTCTGCTTGAACAAAATTCGTAACAAGAGTGCATTCACTTGAATCATTTTCATGTAGAACATCGCCAGTAGGGAGACAGTGAGCGAGAAATTGATTGCAAGTGAATGGCAGGCGTTGAAAACGCTGATACTAAAGACCAGACCATTGAGATGACTCAGTATGATCCAAATCACATTTTCAAATAACTTGCGCCAATTTGAGACAAAGATAAAAATGCAATAAATATATGAAATAAGAATTGGTATTTCTGCAGCAAAAAAAAATGGTTTAAAAATGAATGTTTAATGCACTGCATAATTACCCAAGGTCACAATGGAACTGATGAATATGTTGAGAACAGTCAAATAGCATTTTCTAGTGCGTTCACATACATTGTGGTTCCTGAACTTTGATCTGATAAAGAACACACGACATTTATTGTGCACAATCACCGAGCTGAGCATGCTCAAAAGTGGATAATTGAAATTGGTTTCACTGTAAAGTTGGTGATTGAAGTAGATGGTCAAGCACGAGACAGTGAATGACAGCAAGTTTACCTGCGATTTGCCCAACAAAATGTAGAACGCATTGAAGTGAAGCGCATTCTCGAGTGGACTATCGTGAGAATAGAATGCCAAATAGAGAAAGTGAATGCCTTTGATGGCGTGAATAATGTTGAGCAATTTGATTAGTTTGACAAGTCTGCCATTCTTGGACACACTCAGCTGTTTGACCAAATTGAAGTAGTGAACAAAGTAGATGATACTTTGGGCGGGTTTTAATAGAAGCGATAGAAACAGTTGCAGTTTCATTACTCGCGTTATGCGATTTTTACAATTTTGTGTCAAACAAGGAGAATGATAGAAATTTAAAAAATGAATGCTAACAAAACTTATTCCATTATGAATCAAAAGGACGAAATGATTTGAAACTGTTTAAATTCACGTTCACTAAAGAATTCAAACATATTTGATCATTGATCATACAAAAGTTTTCGAAAACTTGTGTTATAAATAACTAAACAATAAGATATATTAATTTGAAAATCAATAATAAATTGAAAACTTGTTTTTTCAAGTATTGAGATACAAAACAAATCGAATTCATTACTCATTTGAGTTTTGCAAGTCTTCCCGGAAATTGATCGTTAATTAAAATTTGCAGGTAATACAAAGTGACAGTTTAACACAAATTTGCTTATGAAAAAATCGGAAACAATTGAAAAGCATCTATTTATACAATAATACATATGGTAAGTTTTAATTTTTTCCCCTGAAACTCAAAATTATGATTTTTAAAATTAAAATTAAACAAAGATATCTTTTTGATAAATTTTTAAAATAGAATCTTGAGTTAGTACCTTTGGCAACTTGAATGTGATCACAATTAAGAGCTTATTTAAGAAATTTAAAATCCCTACTAACAAAAGAAAATACAAAAATCAATAATAATCATTAGCGAGAAAAATCCGAAATTTTATTTTTTACATTACTGAGTTTTTATTAGAATAATTTGCATCGAAATTGTGTTCATTTTCATGCAGCAGTCTTGTACTTGTCGACCTCCTGTTCCAGCCGTTCACAAACCTTTTGTTTGGTGTCTGAGTTGTCCATTCTTTCTGCAGCAATTTTGAGTCGCTGATGCAGCTTCGTGTCGTTTAACAGTTGCTCCACAGCATCGAGCAATTGCTTCTCGGTGAAAGTGTACGGCTCCAGTCGAATGCCATAGCCCTTTTCGTGCACTCGCTGAGCACTGTCGTACTGATCACCAAACAGTGGCATCACTATTTGTGGTTTGCCGAAAGAGAATGCCTCCGTCACTGTGTTGTTGCCACCGTGAGCAATGACCAAATCTACCAGTGGGAGAATCTTGGTTTGCGGTAGAAAACTTTGTCCCCAACAATTGTCGGGCAGTACATACTCGTCCGCTAGTGGGCCCTTCGACACAATACATTTGTATGAAGTTTTGGCCAAAATTCCAGTGATCCGTTTCATTAACTCCACATCTACCGAACCCATTGAACCAAGCGAGACATAGATCAACTTTTCACCAGGCATCTCGGCGACCTCTTTTGGCAGTTCATAAGGTCCAGGAATGTCTCGAAGGAAGGCATCAACTCGAACGTAATTATCCGGAATTTGGTACACATCCGAATAGTCCAACTCTTCGGGATAGCCATAAATGTTGAGATAGGGCGAATTGCTAAACAGGGTCAAGCCATCGTTGAGCGGGACAGTGGGCGTAAAGTTGAAGGCTCGATTAATCTCATCCTGTGCTTTTCCGCCAAATCTTTCATAGCGGAACTTCTTCCAAAGTTCAGTGTACTCTTCCCATGTAGATGGATCAGAATCGATTGCGAAACCTAAAACGCAAAAAAAAACATTAAGATTAATGGTAAAATATAATCCAAAATCTCACCTGCACCATAAGGAGGCAAATTTCCTTTGGAACCAAAAGCAGACAGCGGCTGAGCACTGCACAGGAAAACCCAAGGACAGGCAGCTTGTTGAACAACTGGCGGAACAATGAAACTGTCAATTATGAAAAGATCGGGCTTCTCTCGTCGAATTGCATCTTCAATTTGATTATTGTAGAAAGTAATTACACTAAAAGCATCTTTCAAAGGATCAAACTCATTCGCGAATTGATCTTTCATTTTATCTAGTGGACTTTTGGCCGACAAGAAGCCTCCTTTGATTAGTATTTTTGAGAGTTCCTTGATTGGATTCGTAGGTTTTGGTTCCCCATTTGCTGGTGCAGGCGGATTCTTGAGCACAATTTCACCGAAACCGTACTTCTCCAGTTGACCTTTGAAGGACTCGTTGAGTAGGAAGGTCACTTTGTGTCCACGTGCAAACAGCGCTTGGGCCACACCGACACAGGCATTCAGGTGACCAATGCCATCGAAGGCATGGACAAATATTTTCAACGGTTTCGGCGCACTTCCCACGTTGAGAGTAGTTGACATGATTGTTGAAAAGTTTGATCAATCTGCAAAATAATTTTCTCAAAATCTGTTGATCATAAATCTATTCGAGCTTATATATTTATACAATCGTAATCATGTGATGCTTGATGCAATCGACACATCAATTTTCGGCCTACTCAAATTAGTGATTGGCGAGTGGTGATGGTTCTACTATCAAAACTGTTACTGAAGTGAACTTTTGTGTATGCGTCCAGTAAATGATGGTGGCCATCAAGTGCAAATTGTCTTTCTCGCCATAGTAATTATAATGTCTCTCTCTATCGTTTGGCATTGAATTACGGTCGCCTGGTTGGTTTTGTTAGTGCGATTTGATATCTGCGTGCTTTTGTACGAGAAGTACAAAAGCACTGATTTGATCCTCTCTATGGACTCTAGTGACTTTGTGCTTATCTTTTGAAAAATAAAAATATTTGATTTGAATAATTCAATTTTAAATTTTAAATTAAAGTAAATTTTATTGTTATTACAGAATAAATGAAATTGTATTGACAATTTGTTCAATGGCAAACTGATTTTGTTTTTTTATGTTGAAGATTTTTTATACACATTTTTAGTGTAGACTCTCAAAAAATTCAATTTATTTTGCGGTATTTAAAATCGAGTCGATTGATCTAAAATTTAATCGAGAAAAGCGTCTTTCAATAAAAAGTTTCATGAACCAAACAGCACACAATTTGCTTCTGGCCTCTCACTAGAGACCTAATTAATTTTATTTACTTTCTTTCTTAGAACAACAACTAAAAATTGACATTTAACGTATGTTTGTATTATTTATTCGTAATTATAGATTGTGGACACAGGAACTAGAAAGCAATTAATTTATTGTATATATTTTTAATTCAATTTGTTTCTTCAATGAATCTGCTTTAATTAATTTCCAATATTTTTTACTGTAGGAGAATAGTCCTAAATAAGTAATTTCTGTATTTTTCTCTAAACAAAAAATACAAGACAAATATGGTAAATTCACAGATGAGTGCTCTTCTCAAATTAAAATTAGCCAAAATACGGATCTTTATTTGAGAGTTCACTGTACCTACAGAATTGTAAATACAAATGGGCGGCACTAATTTCTTGAAACAAAAGTATATTAAGCAAGGCACAGATGTACTTGTTTGTTTCAGTTATAAAGAGTCACAATCAATCAGTAACCATTTTTAAATAAATATAATTAATTTAATTATTTAATATAAATGCATTGTAATTTGTCTGTTCCAATAAAACTTTGTCGCGAAAATAAAGAATCTCGTGAGATGTGCCTTTTGTTGTGACATTGAAAAGGATGGATTCGTGCTGAGTGATGCAAGTGATGTCTGTTTCAATTTCCATTTCCATTTTTATAATTTTGAAAAGGACTATTCAACAAACAGCTCAGTGTTTATAAAGTTCTCTTTGTTGAACGATTTAAAAATTGTAATTAAAGTAAAAAATCCAAATTTGAATCTCGAATCTTTATTTATTACGAATTAAATTTAATTTGTATTGACAATTTGTTCAATGTCTAAGCAAACTTGTAGCTTTCCATCATCCTTTTGGATTTGTTTTGAAGCTTTTTGATATTTATACTTTAATTCGTTATCGTTCAATGTCTGTTCAATAGCGCCCAACAGTTCTCTGTCTTCAAAATCGAATGGATTCACCCGCTTCCCGTAACCTTTTTCCACAACTCGTTGTGCATTGTCCAACTGATCAGTCCACATTGGCATCACCACCACTGGTGTTCCAGAAACGAAGCACTCTGTGAGCGTATTGTTGCGTCCATGAATGATGGCCATGTCTACCAGAGGCAGCACTTTCGTTTGTGGCAAATACTTTTTGCCGCACATATTATCCGTCAGTTTGTACTGATCCTCGAACTGTCCCAGTGGACACAATGTACCAGTGACTGGTTGCGCTCAATATTGCCACCATTCGCTTCATCAGTGGAATGTAACACGAGCCCATTGAACCAAGCGATAGGTAGATCAGCTTGTCATTAGGCCGAATTTTAGCTTTAAATTGTTCAGACAGATGAAACTCGCCGGACTCTGTGCGACCAAACGAATCCACACGACGAAAATTTGACGGAATCGGAATAGTATCCGAGTAATCGAGCTCTTGAGGAAATTGATACAGATTCAGATACGGAGACGTTGGCATATACTTTTGTCCCTCAATGTATAGATAGTTGTAATGATCGCTGAGTTTGCGCTGAAGCTCGGCAACGCGTCCAAAATGAATATCGTACGCTGCTTTGTGGAATTCTGCCCATTCTCGACGATCCTAATCAATTGGGAGACCTAAAAATTCAGATTATGAAATTTTTTTTGAATTTGAAATATAAAAATTATACCTGAATTCGGTGGCGGCAAGTCATCAGACCACAAAATACCCAGCGGATTACTGCTAAACAGAAATGTCCACGCAATTCCCGCATTGATCAAACACGGTGCCACAATGTCACTGTCGATCACAATAAAATCCGGTTGTTCAATTTTTAGTATCTCCTTAATTTGAGGCTCAAAGTCGACATTCTCCTGATAGACACCATCGAAATAATCAAACGCTTTCAGTTTTTCAATCGGTGACAGATTAGTGAAAATTTTTCTTCTTCTAAAGATTCGCAAAATGCCTTGACGGGATCCACTGTGCCGTCTTCTTGGATTCTGTTTGCACTTTCTTTCAAATTGATCTGTGTGAAGCCATACTTGGTGAATTTGTCGCCGAATCTTTCGTTGGCTAGAAAGTAAATCTGATGACCACGCCTGAGCAGAGCCTGGCCCAGGCCAATGCACGCGTTCTGCACGTGTAGAATAGTATTTTCAGTTTGCGAGACATTTTTAGTAAGAAGATATTTTAGAGAATTTATCAAAAGTTTTTAGGTGTACATGAAATAAAATCGTTTTTCACGGTATTGGATTGTAAAATCCCCAATTGACAATATATTGGCATTTAATGAGTGTTCACGTTTTATACTGCAAAGTGTTATCTACAAAGTAATGATCCTGAACTTTGATTAACACCAAATGCATGATTCCACTAGTATTGAGGCACTTGTGCAACTTTAGACTAATGTTAAGAGTAACAAGCGATTAGCCTTAGACATCGTCTTCAAAACCAATAACCAAAAAAATATATTTTCAAAATTTTGATTTTCAAAAAAAAGTTTACGACCAACTACGTTTTTATTGCTTTAATGACCGCACGATAAGGCTGATGAAAAGGCTTGCAAAATAGCGTTGAAACAATATACTTGATTGCGTCTAATTGAAAAATTAGAGTTTCGTTTAATTTGGTTAATATATTTGGTAGTTATCGGTTTTACCCATTTTTGCTTTGTCGATATATCGATTCAGAATTATGCATCGATTTTGGATGCATCAGAATTGTTTCCTTACCAGCTGGTGATGTTAGTTTGATCAATGGCAATTGATTGGTGGCTTGCAGGTTGCTGAATTGTGGTTGTGGGCTCATCTTTGTCCGTCTCAAATAGTCTAAAATGTTTTGGATTTTAGTTGTAATTTGGTTAGTTTTTTTAGGCGAATCGGCTGAGAGTTTCACTAGTCAGAAAATGAATATTCTGGATTTATTATATTTTCATTAAATAAAATACAACACAGAAAATTTTGGGCTGTATCCTTGTTGGCGTCTCATGACAGAATGAATGAGCTTACTGTTTTAGTTTGGCTTTAATTATGTATTTGTTTAATTAATCTACTAATGTACGTACACTACATAATTAGTAACACAAACAAACACTTTACTGACGTTTTGATGTGATAAAAAAATTGTGTTGATGCAATTTTGAAATGAAACTGTATTATTTGAGAATATGCCCAATTAAGATAAACTCAATCTTAAGAAGAAAACATTAGATATTTTTAGAATGACATTATAGAATACGTATTTTCTATTTGTTCGCCTACGTGTGCACACAATAATTAGTTCGGTAGCAAACATAGCAAATTATTTTTTATGCGTTTGACTTATTTTTAGTATCACTAATAATAACGTGTATTGTGTTTGAAAATTGACATTCATAGAGGAGATTACGCTATGCATACAATGATATTGACTTTTTTAATTGGCAAAATAACAGATCCAAACAAAAAAGATATTGGTTAAAATGTTATTTTCTATAGATAATAATAATGATCATCTTATTGCTATGACAAACTTTATTGATTTACCGAATAGGGATCAACATTGAAACTGCATAGTTGTCGGGCGTGAGCGAAAACTCTTAGTGGCAGCTTTTTCAATTTCTTGTGCAACTAACTCATTCTACATTTCTTGACCGATTTGCATCAAATTTGGCCAATGTGCTTACAATATGGTACAGATGTGCAGTTTAACCTTGATTTGGACTAAAACTTGTCATAAAAACGTTTATTGATGGAAAATAAAATAAGCACAAGGGAAGCGTCGCCAAGTACCATAAGACCATGAACTTGATCATGATCTTCGATGATGAGTATGCGTCTTGAGAGTAGAGTACGAATGTCTCTACTACTGATGTCTACTAATGTCTCTACGCTCGACTATTCCTCATAATCTCAATTTTGGGAACATTATTGAAGGTACCGTAAATACCCGAATATAGCCCGCACCCCGTGTATAGCCCGCAGAAAAAATTGCTTCGGTAAATAATCCCGTGTATAGCCCGCACCCATGTATAGCCCGCACTTTTGGAAAACCCACTAATTTGCCCATTATAATCTTGGTTTATGGGTCCATTATGAACTAATTTTGCGTTATTTGTCATATTTTGAATGCTATTTACCCGAAAATACCCAAATAAGGTAAAATTTGGGCCTAAAATGTGAAAAATTCAATAGATTTGCTAGGATAGGTTAAAACTTGCAAAATGTATCCTGTGTATAGCCCGCACCCGAATATATCCCGCAGGAGGCCACGAAAAAAAATTGTTCCGTCTATAGCCCGCGGGCTATATTCGGGTATTTACGGTAATCAATTTTATGTTTCAAACAAAGCACCCGCAAGGCCCACTAGTTGTATAATAAGTCAGTTGTCAGTTTTTTTGTTGGAGCGTTAGCGAAGACTTCAATTTTCAATTTGGTTTCCAGTTAAATACTCCTACATTATTTGACCGATTTCCCTCAAATTCGGCAAACGTACTTAGAATACTGTGCGATTGTACAGTAAAAAAAATACTCTCCAGCTATACCTATTAGGCTGTTTATTGGAATGTTATGTAGCTGAGGTCTGTGGGATTAACAAGAAACAAAATTTCTAAGACATTTTGGTAGACGAAATGCACACAACACAGCCACAACCACTGCCACAATATCACACTGAGTTGACTACTACATTCGATAACTATACAACAGTTACTATACCCCACTAAGATACGGACTACCATTCCTCGCTTTAGCATTAGCTATGCACCAGGTGCAGTGGTGCACCTGGTGCACGCAGCCGCACACACAACTCCAAAGAACACTTATTTAGTTTCAGGTTTGTTTTTGTTCATTTCACAAGCAAAAAAGGTGTTCTTTCATGTGCCTTCTTCCTCAAAACATAGCGCTCTCACATCATCATGACTAGTGTCGAAATCGAAATTGATCACAACCGGCGGCGCTTTTCAGTTGGCGACAAAGTCGAGGGCCTTATACTGGCCACCCTACCGCTGGACACAGCACTCAGCAATATAACGCTCTCTTTTCACTGTGTAGGCAAGGTTCAGTGGAGCGAATATCCTGGCACTCACTTCTACCGATGTGGCCACCTGTACAAACAAAAGTGTGAATACTATGCAATAACCAGCAGCCACTCAGACGATCCTGGTAATGTGCTCCTTTTGAATATATTTTATGCTATTTTTGTATGTTTGTTTTCTATATAATTTTTTGTTGTGCTTTTTAATAAATGTTTCAATTTATTAGAGGTTGAAATGGTCCCGGAAGTGTGCACCAAAAGAGTGCGAATTGCATTTAGTTTTGCAATACCAGACAAGTATAATTGAATTGATAAATATGTTTTAATTGTTCTTTTTTGTTTATTTAATTTAAAAATTGAAAAATTAGCCAAAACCTACCATCTTCACTGTTTTGCAATGATGGCTTCATCAAGTACAGCGTGCGGGTTGGTGTAAAGGAAAAGGGCGAAACTCAAGTTTGGGAACGGGAAGTGTTTGTTCAGTCGCCGTTTAAAAAACATTTGCAGGTATTGGATATTTTGTTGTAGCAAATTTAGAATCATTTATTTATAAAAAGTGTTCGGTTGGCGGTAAAGCAGAGAAGCATTTGCCCCTTCATGGTGGCTTGCTTTCAATGCAGGCCTCAATTGACCGGAAGGGCTACTTTCCGGGCGAAACTGTGACTGTCCACCTTTTAGTGGACAATCAAACCAACGTACGGGTCAAACCACAAGCATCGCTCCAACAAGTGCAGCTCAACAAGTGTGCAGCGAGTCACAAACTTCTCAACACCACACTCAGCGATCAACCAATCAGAGGCGCCGAAATTGGAGATCATTCTCTGGCGGAAGAGGCGCTCAGTGTACAAATTCCAATTGGCCAGGGACTGAGCATGAAAAGCAGCGTCATCTCAATTAGATATTTTATTAACATTACACTCAGCGTTACATCAAACACTAGTGAGGTGCACATAAATTTGCCTATTGTCATAACCACACAAAAGATGATAATCAGCACATTGGCACAAAATGAACTGATGCCAAGTTTAATGTAATAAATAAAGAATAAAATATGCAAAATACTGTATATACTCTTGTCAACTCCAACCGCAGGGGCAACGGGTCAATTATGACCCGCGATAATTTTTAAAGACCAGAATTGGCAAAGCTTTCTTTAAACAAAAAAAAATATGAGAATGAGTTGTATATTTCAAAAATACAGATGTTTGAGAAATCGAGAGTTCAAAGATTTATTTTAGAAATGTACTTTTGAAAACGAATTTTCTAGAAGGATTAAAAAGTGCACTTTAATTAAACTTTCTAAAAAAGACTGTTTCCAGCTAAAATGCACTTAAAGAAGGTTCAAGAAAAACAAGTTTTGATTGTACCAGTGTGTTCGGGGTGGCTCATTATAATCAGAGTACGCGGGCAGGGGCAGGGTTCGCCGGTTTGTGTTTCAACAATTAGGATTGTGTGACAAAAGCACTTTTTGCCAGATTTGGAAAAAATGTTCTGCAATATGACACTTGCACCGGCAGACAATTATTAAACATTTTTTTTACTTGCACTAAGAAGAAAAAATTGTAAACAATTATAATGATAAGAATCATTTGAACTTACTGGTAAAAAGTGCACATTTTCCAGTAAATCTGCACATTTCCCAAAACGTCTTTGTAAAAGTACTTTTGGACCTATTATTCTTGGATATTATTCTAAAAATAAGGAATTTTGTATTCAAACCAAACATTTTTAGTTCATGAAGATATTATAAATAAATTTTGAATCTTATCCTTCAACAAAAAGACTAGGGAACTTCACCAACTGAATTTTAGGTAATATTTTAAAATGTTTTCACAGGCACCCCAATTGGCATATATTTTAACCCGTCTATTGTAAAATCAAGATATTATTCAAATAAATGTCATGGTGCACGCTTTTGGCAATATTCTGGCACAATTCAATCTGGCCCTTTCATTCAACATTTTTGGGTTAAAGAAAGCACTTTTACCAAGACGTTTGGGTAAATGTGCTCATTTACCCAGTAAATCTGTATATTGAGTTTTAAAATCATCTTAATATTCACTTTTTTCGGTAAATGTTTACATTTACCAGACTATGCACAGCTTTACAGTAACATATATACTCGATTGGATGCACATCATGTGATCAACAGGCTGGCTTTTGGGGTACTCCTCTTGAGTGCATCATCAAAGGTATATTCAGATTACACAATGTGGATGCACACTGATGGTGATTTTTCCCACGGTTAATAAATAACGCTTTTATTATCTAAATGCACTAAATATGTACATTTTTGCTCAAATGTGTCGAACAATTGGCAGTCAACAATTTTAGTAGACATTTCCTATAGGGTTAACAAGTTGGATATAGATGGCCTGTAGGACATCAGATACAGGATTTATCAAAAGGATACTCAGTTAGGCATGGTTTCGTTAAATTTGAGAACCCTTATACCCGCAGATGATAACAATTGTTAAATTATTGTCAGTAAAATTTTAAAATAATCATAAAATTTCATATTTTGAGATATTCAAGTTTAAAGTATATATTTTGTATAAATTCCCAATTTCAAGGCTTGTAACCTTATTTAGCTAATTTTTAAATTATCCTCGTTTTTCTGAAAATTCTGAGCACATGAACCACCCAATCGGTTAAAATTTACCATTTAAAATCGATTCTAACGTTCAAAGTTTTACAACCAGGAATAGCTAGGAAGGACATTTTGAATGAAACAATTCTGGAACAAAGTCTTATTGTTTATTGTCAAAAGATTGTCATAAATTATTGTTTAAAGATTATTGAGAATTGCGGAGTAGAGTTAGGCGTGATGAAAGGTAGAATTGATTGGACCAACTTTGATGTTGGACCAGGTGATGAATGACTTTGGATGACTTTTGTGCAGTTCGGCGGGATCGCCACCAGTGGCCGAACAGGGTCCATTTTCATTTGAGTCGAGCCAGTGCATGTGTCCGCCGGCATCATCCCAGAGCGCAGTAGACAGGACCATGCCTGCCTTGAGAGCCTCTCCCATTTTCTTGATACCACCGTGATGGCTGAAAGTGTCTGCATGGAAAGCATCACAGTAAGCCTGGCTGAGCGAGTTGCCAGTAGGGCCGGAAATTTTCGACGCTGAATTCGGTATGACATGACCGCCTTGAACATAGAAACGACGGATCTCGGTGAGATCGCCGTGCGCGGTGTGGTCAGAGGAGATGAACTGTGTCACCACGGTGAACACCTTCTTGGTGTCGACAGTGAGGCCTGGTCCATAGTAGGCGTGGTTGCCCAGTCGGTAGGAGCTGAAGCCACATCCCCAACCATCACATTCAGCATTAGTCGC
Organism: Rhizoglyphus robini; assembly: GCA_023373905.1. Lineage (NCBI taxonomy): Eukaryota > Metazoa > Arthropoda > Arachnida > Sarcoptiformes > Acaridae > Rhizoglyphus > Rhizoglyphus robini. The sequence continues at coordinate 86,975 of JAKIJQ010000027.1, forward strand.
ACAGTCATTGCCAGTGCAAGTAGTGGCCACGTGGTTACAGGGATGGGCGGTGAAGGAGGTTGCAGCAGAGTTTGCCTCCCAAATGTCCATCTCGGCACAGCAAGCTCCAAACTTGTTGCTGTTAGCCTTGCCCTCCCAGAATCGATTGCCTTTTGGACATTGGGCATCACAGTAGCCAGTACCGTACTTGGCACCAGCCTTGTTGGTTGGATGCTTGCCAGAGCCACCATCAGCCTCCATGGCCACCAGATACAGGGCACCGTTAGTGCCACATGGCAGTGTGGACAGATCGACATCAAAGGTGAACTCCTGGTTGAGCAAGTGGAACATCTCGTAGCGGGACTCGTTGGCCAGCAGATAGAGCCGGGAACCGACTGAGGTGCCGGTGAGATAGTTCTGTCGGAGGGCACTGCCACTGGTGGTCACACCAAAGTTTGTCTCGTACTGCACACCGTCGAGTGCACAGTTCTTGGCACAGGTCAACTCATCCGGACAGATGGTCTTGTCCCACTGGTCACCATTCTGACAGGCCTTACCCTGAGCATCGTGCACCCATCGGTAGGCGGCGTCCACCACAATTTCACCGTGCACTGTGCTACAGTGGCCAGCGCTCGCGCACTTTTGCCAAGTGATCTTGGGATGTACTTCGGGGGTGTAGGTGCCAATCTGTTGGCCCATCACCGCTGGTGACACCAACAGCACCACAGTCAATAATTTAAACATTTTGCTAAGCAATAATAAGTATAGTGAGTATGCATATAATTTGATGCATTCTCGCAAAAGCTTTTATATATACCTTGATTGGATTGGCCACATCCTGTCCAAAGATCAACAGGCTGACTTATGGAGTATTCCTCTTGAGTGGTATCATCAAAGGTATATTCAGATTACACAATGTCGATGCACACAGATGGTGACTTTTCCCACGGTTAATAAATAACACTTTTTATCTAAATGCACTAAATATGTACATTTTTGCTCAAATGTGTCAAACTGACAATCGACAATTTTAGTAGACATATACTAGGGTTAACAAGTTTGACCTGTAGGGCATCAGACAGACAGGATACACCTAACTAAGGATACCAAAGTTAGAAATAGCCTCGCACAAAATTTTACGGGTTTACCCGTAGATAGTAAAATTTTGTGCCTTGACCCAGCAATGCTCCACAGACATAAAACCCCCAACTTGCATGTCTCACAAAACTTGGCAATTTCCCACAAACCTATTATGATGATTATGATTAAGCGTGATTACAAGTTTAAAAGTAGTGCTTAATGATAATACTAACAACACAATGCCAGACACTTGTCAACTGTGCCAATTAAATTGAAGTGGCAAATCCTTAATCGTACAAGGTCGCTGCACAAGGTCATGAAGAATAGACACACTTCAAGGTTCACAAAATTCTAGCAAGCCAGGAAAAGAGCGAGACAAAGTCCGATTGCACCATTTCAACACCATAGCCAGTGTGAGTAGAAATAGTCGCATTTGTTTACATACATCAAAATTGTGAATTTTATTGTTTACAGAAATTAAATTTTGAAATACACAAATCAAGATAATTTAAATTCGGTTTCTCTAAATATACGGAAAGCAAAGAGTATATATGCACTGTATGAAAAGAGGAGCTAGAAAATGAAAATTAAAAAATATTTATTAGAAGCCATTGAAAATGAATCCATATTTACCTTCCAAATTGATAGTTTGGTTATTTTTGTCAGCGTTCCCATCGTGAAGCAGAATTGTCTTCTTGTGTGCACCAACTCGTACACAGTGGCAAGTTTCAATTTGAGTCTCAACTGTTGAGCGCCCAAAAGTGGCTGTGCCAGCAGCATGCATCGATCCACACGAGAATGGAGCGAGCCACATAGCCAAATACAGGTGAAACAGAGCACAAGGGGACCCATAATTTGTAACACTATCAGACACAGGAAGAGTACCATTTCACCTGTGAACAGCTCGCCATAGACGAGTGTTGATATCATGCACAGATTTACGGGCATGTTAGTCAGCACAAACACTGTCATGCACGAGGAGACAAACTTTCGATTAATGTACGATAGAGTACGAACAATTTGGCAATATTCTGCCCGAAAGAGAGTCAATTTAAGTGCCAAAATTAGCAAATAACGCTTCTGCCGCAACTGGGCCCATCTCCATTTGTTGGATCTTTGAGAGCATTTTTTAACCCATTTCGTGGTGGAGCGTTCTACGGAGTGCATATACGAGTGGCAGACATAGGACAGGACAAACAGGTAGTAAATGGAAAATATTGCCAGCCGAATTGTGTTCCAAGCTCCATACGCCATTAGGCTTGCCTCCATTCCCATGGATACAAATTTGATCAGTGGCAAAAGTGGGAAAACAATTCGCAAATAGAACAAAACGAGACATGCAAGAACGAAAGCCAAAATTGCCATCACCAGGGCTAGAGCAAGGTTGAGCGCTTTTGTCAACACAAACGTACGAATGTGAATCCGTGAGGTGAGATGAGGGAAACTTTGTAGCTTGACACTAGAAAACGTTCGAGTTGTGCCGTTCCAAAGTGTTTTAATGTGCCGTACGAGTTGATCAGGACGATGATAGCAGGATAACCAAGTAACTCGACTAACGTTTAGTTTAATTTTGCGCTCATTTTGAAGTATAAGTTGGCTAAACAGATTGAGCACAAAACGGTCCATGTGATAGTAAACAAAATAATGCATAAACAGTGCAAACAGTGGAAAGAGTGAACCGGCAAAGGCTGTGTAGGGCACTGGCTGATTTGGCTTTGTAAGGTTGAGCTGTACCATGAAGGAGCTGACCAGTGGATCGGTCTGCTGGTCGAGGCTGGTTGCACGCACTTGCTGCCAGTCACTGGTTGAAATCACAATTCGTACTGTGAGCAAACCAAAATAGAGATAGAATAAAGTGTGCCAAATTTTGACGATTTTTTTGTTTGACTTCGAACTTGTACCGAACCTATCAACGGTTAGATAGTGTAGAAATTTATTTGGGAATATTTGAAACAAATTTGAGTTGATCACTCTGTTCAAATTGTTGTTCATTTTTGTTGGAATAATTGAGATATTCATAATATAAGTTGAATATATTAATATATTTAGTAAAATTAAAATTTCAATCAGTTTCAAAGAAAGACAAATAATTTTGTTTTGCTTTGTTTCGAATGATTCGACTCTAACAACAAGAAGAGTCGTGTCAACGTAATTCGAAAGACTGTGCCGAGTAGGCACTTGTCTGTAAAACTGAATAATTTAGTGGAATTTCACAAGAATTTCCTTGTTAATAACGATTACTTATTCAATGGATCAATATCTAAAATACGGAAATTAGACAGAATTCTGAATAATACAATCATGTCGAAATAAGAAATCAATTTCTGGCGGAAATGTATTGTGCCTGTGAACAATGTGATTGTGAATGAGAAAATTGTTGTGAAATATATTTAAAATATTGTTATTTTAATAATTTATTGCATTTTTGAAATTTCAAATTTAATAATTTATATGACTGTTTTAACTAGTTTTTGACAAAAATTTAACTATGTACTATTACTGACAAGTAGATTCAAATTTTCTGGTCAAGTGTTCCAATTGGAACACTTGACTAAAAAAATTATAATCTACATAGTACATAGTTAAATTTTGAGAACTTTAGCTCAAGTGGTATGGGAGGGAGAATTTTTAAAATCTGTTTTAAAGTGACATTTTATTGAATTTGGAACACTAAGGCCCAATCGAGATGAGATGACACTTTTCAAATTGAAAAGCGCACTAAAACAAACTTTAATTTAGAAATACTCATCCCACTTCTATTAAAATTCTGGTGTGCGGATGTCTGTCTGTCACGCTGTTTGTTGCATACAACAATGTCATCATAAAAGTGCAACAATGCAACAAAGGAAAAAATTTTATCAACAATTGAAATTTCGAATTTTGGTGCGTTTTTCCGTCGATAAGCGTAGATTTAGGTTAGCTTAGGTGGTTAGGTATGGGTTGGGCGTCGTTCCGTTATAGTTAGGTTAAGTTAGGTTGTTTGGTGGGGGTTGGGCGTCGTTGGGTTTAGGTTAGGTTAGGTTAGGTGGTTTGGTGGGGGTTGGGCGTCGTTGGGTTTAGGTTAGGTTAGGTTAGGTGGTTTGGTGGGGGGTTGGGCGTCGTTGGGTTTAGGTTAGGTTAGGTTAGGTGGTTTGGTGGGGGTTGGGCGTCGTTCGGTTTAGGTTAGGTTAGGTTAGGTGGTTTGGTGGGGGTTGGGCGTCGTTGGGTTTAGGTTAGGTTAGGTTAGGTGGTTTGGTGGGGGTTGGGCGTCGTTCCGTTATAGTTAGGTTAAGTTAGGTTGTTTGGTGGGGGTTGGGCGTCGTTGGGTTTAGGTTAGGTTAGGTTAGGTGGTTTGGTGGGTGGTGGGCGTCGTTAGGAGTAGGTTTAGGTTAGGTTAGGTGGTTAGGTGGTTTGGTGGGGGTTGGGCGTCGTTGGGTTTAGGTTAGGTTAAGTTAGGTGGTTAGGTGGTTAGGTGGTTTAGTGGGGGTTGGGCGTCGGTTGGTTTAGGTTAGGTTAGGTGGTTTGGTGTGGGTTGGGCGTCGTTCCGTTATAGTTAGGTTAAGTTAGGTTGTTTGGTGGGGGTTGGGCGTCGTTGGGTTTAGGTTAGGTTAGGTTAGGTGGTTTGGTGGGGGTTGGGCGTCGTTCGGTTTAGGTTAGGTTAGGTTAGGTGGTTTGGTGGGGGTTGGGCGTCGTTGGGTTTAGGTTAGGTTAAGTTAGGTGGTTAGGTGGTTAGGTGGTTTAGTGGGGGTTGGGCGTCGGTTGGTTTGGGTTAGGTTAGGTTAGGAGGTTTGGTGGGGGTTGGGTGTCGCTCCGTTTTGGTTAGGTTAGGTTAGGTGGTTTGGTGGGGGTTGGGCGTCGTTGGGTTTAGGTTAGGTTAGGTTAGGTGGTTTGGTGGGGGTTGGGCGTCGTTCGGTTTAGGTTAGGTTAGGTTAGGTGGTTTGGTGGGGGTTGGGCGTCGGTTGGTTTGGGTTAGGTTAGGTTAGGTGGTTTGGTGGGGGTTGGGTGTCGCTCCGTTTTGGTTAGGTTAGGTTAGGTGGTTTGGTTGGTGGTGGGCGTCGTTAGGTTTAGGTTAGGTTAGGTTAGGTGGTTTGGTGGGTGTTGGGCGTCGTTCGTTTTAGGTTAGGTTAGGTTAGATTAGATGGTTTGGTGGGTGGTGGGCGTCGTTAGGAGTAGGTTTAGGTTAGATTAGGTGGTTAGGTGTTTTGGTGGGGGTTGGGCGTCGGTTGGTTTGGGTTAGGCTAGGTGGTTAGGATCGTGAACCGTTAGGTGACGTCTCACCATCTATTGCATCTTATTTAATATTTTTTACTTAAATTTTTTTTGGGTTAGGCGTGGTGGGGGCCCGCTGGCAGCTTGCTGACAGCGGTTTCGTACAAGTCCCAAGGGCAAAACGTTAGTTTTGCGAGACTTTTTTTTGATTATATTTTTATTAACCTTTAACATTAAAGAATACAATAAAGGTATAGATAGATACAAGATTGAGTATTTACATTGAAATTATGAGTATATCAATGTTCTATGAAATGAGATAATGAGTGATATGAGTATTATGTTAAATATGAATAAAAATGAATATAATGATAATAAGTTAACCTCTTGGTAGAGGTAATTGATTGAATATGTTAGTTACAAATTTATGAAATTCATTGTAGCACTTGTCAGTGCAGTAGAGATTCAACGAGATTTGATTCGAGTTGGTGATCTCGTTGATTCGGCTCTCAAAGACTTGCTTTTGTCTAGCGAACGCGGGACAGTCCTTGATGAGATGAATTGGTGTTTGTTCAGCCTCATCACAGTGACACCGTGCATTGTGTTCAATGTGGTACTTAGTCAGGTACTGGTGAAACTTACCGTGACCTGACAAGAACTGAGTCATGACAAAGTCTGGTATGTTTGAGCACTTTTTCCTGTCGAGAATTGTTGGGAAAAATTGGCTTGTTTTTCTTCCGTCCGGTGTTGTCATCCACCGTTGATTCCAATTCGAATACATCCATTCTCTCAATATTCCCCAATAAGACGAGAGTGGTTTCATGTTGTAGGATACTGTAGGCAGACTGGTTGCTTCCTTCGCGAGTTTGTCTGCTTCTTCGTTGCCATCAATACCGGCGTGGGCTTTGACCCATTTCAGACAAATGTGGCCCGGGTGTTGTCGAAGCAGATTCCGGATTTCCACAGCGAATTTGTTTCGACTCGTTCGATTTGCGATGGCTTTCAATGCGGACTCTGAATCGCTGCAGATTATCGCACTTCTCCTGTTCTCCAGGCACCAACAGACCGCTCTCTTGATGGCTAGAAGTTCGGCTTGAAAGACACTACATTCATCACCTAAACGAGTTGACTCACGATGATAAAGAGTCGCTTCCTGATGCACCACGAAAGCGCATCCTGTCTGTTTTTTGTTTGTCAGAGGATTCTCCTTCTTCGAGCCATCCGTGTAGATTGTAAAATGGTGAGTGTTTCGGCAGTTTTGATGCACAAAGTTTTGCGGGACTTGTACGAATTAGTTTTAATATTTAATTTGAAACAGAGTATAATACCAGTAAACACTGGCAGACTTCTTTCAAAATGAATAGAAAATTGATCTTGTTCGGCGCCCGCTGGTTGGTTGGCCACAAGTTTGGCTTTGTTGATGATCATTGTGATGCTGATGATTACTAATCGTTAAATATTGGTTTATTGATTTTCGTTGCCGACTGGTCTGAATGGAAAACTGTTAGTCATGAGATACATACGTTTGTTCTTCTTTTATAGATCATCATAATTATAAACAGAGGTCATTGTTTTGTTGATTGGTACAATGTTTGTGTAAAATATTGCAGATACTGAAATTTGGACTTTCGGACACTTTCGGACAATTAACAAAAACATTTGTCTGAACTGAGCTCGGCACGGTTCGGACAGGCAAATCTCATCAGTACAGTATATTGTACCTTTGAATCTTACCAGTTACAGTAAAGTGCCCATAATTCGTGCCTCCCTTAATTCGAATGCTCTCATAATTCGTAATTCGTAACAAAAATAGTCAAAAATCCTATATTTCGGTAACTATTACTGTACAAAAGGTGCTTATAAATCGAAAAATCTCCCATAATTCGTATTTCGAAATGATTTTACAAGGTCAATTCGAAATAAAATTAATAAAATTGAAAAAATGTGTAAGGGTCCCCTCTTCTACAAAATCCGGGACTGACCCTTCGACCTAAGGCAGTTGACCACCCTTCACCGGCCGTCATTTCAATTTGTAAATTTTCAATTTTTGATAGTCTTTATTGAATTTCAACATTGTCCATTATAAAAACCGTAACTGATTGAGCAAAATAGGATATTTTATTAGGCTATTTTAACCTAAAAGATACAGTTTGAGTTGAAATAGCCTACCCCCATAATTCGTATTTCGAAATCAAAATCAAAAGTTGACAGCAAAAAATTTCGAATTATAGGCACTTTACTGTACACCCCTGCCCCCCTCCCCCAAATTACCAATACCATTTTTTTAATCAATTTCAAATGACCTGCCAGTTGTCATTTCATTGCTTTTGCAAAAATTACCATACCATGGTAATTGTCTCCGTTGTGTTTTTGTTTTGTTTTTAAATAAAAAAATCAAAAATGACATAACTAATCAAACATATTTCTCATACAATTTCGTATGCAAATCCATTTGTGGGTACATCTGGAATTTATGATTCATATTTCTAAACAATTGAATCCATCATTATTCGGACATATTTGTTTTTGTTGATTAAACTATTTTAATATTTTCGAATTTGATCGACAAATCATTGATCATTATCGATAGCAATTTGCTGCAATTTTTTCTTGCAAATGATCATAAACAAAGTGCTAGTGTATGTGATCAACTATATAATAAAGAATTTAAACAAAATTAATATTACATTACGTAAAAAAAGACTTGTTCATTTTCGTACAATTTCGAATGTTCTCGAGTTCAGTCGATAACCATCGAGTAGGGCAAATCCAATTTTACCAAATGTTTTATGATGAGATTGCATTAGATTAAACTTGAAAAGAATTAAAAAAACAATAATTCATGATTTATATCGTATATTCTCAATTTAAATAATATAGCCTTTACCTTGAGCAGTGTTCTAGACTTAACAGGGAACAACAATTGGTAACTGTTTGAAAATTTGCGATTCTCCTGGTGAATGACCAAATTGTGCTGCACAATGGCGGAGCACTGATTGGTGATGATCAGCAGCACCAGGGTAAAGTGAGCCGAGAAGCAGATTGTGTTGATTGTTAGGATAGCCATTTGAACTCTCGTGTAATCGCGATAGAATATGTATGCAAAAATGCAATAGCTCACTTCGACAATGTACACCACAAAGTAGATGGTGAGATAGCGGCTCCAAAAGCGATTGTGCGCACCGATCTCACTGAATAGCACTGACACTCGCTTGTTGATCGATTCGTAGCGATGTAACAGTGCAAATTCTGTCCGTTTACCTTTAAAATAGAGTTTTCTCAACTTGTTTGTACGCAATCCAGTTGTGTTCAATTGCTGTAGTTGATCTCGAATTGCTCTCTGCTTAATCATCAGACATCGAGTAGAACATACAAAGAATACGGGCATGGTCAAATTGCCTAAAGATGGAAAAATTCTAATTGAAAGTTAAAGTTACTTTGGACAATAACATACTGAATGTAACATAAATGAAGAACAATGGCACCACCACAATGTAGATGTAATCCTTGTAATGTCCGGTCCAATTTGATAGAAAATTTGTCATGTTAAATAAAACATAAAGGGGAATGAAAAATTTCAAGAAACTATTCATTGACGATTTAGTTTTGTGGCAGACTCCTACCAAGTTGGACAGACAACTTGTGAGAAACAGTGGTATTGTTCATAAACATTTTCCAGCTTCCATTGCGCTTTGAAATAATGAACATGGTGAATCGTGAATCGAGCATTGGATCCAGCAGCAAGCAGGCAAACACGACCAAGGCCATGTAAACTGCCACATTCATGATCACATCGCCAAAGGCCCAGAAAGCTTTAAAGTAGACTTTGTGAGTGAAAAGCTGAGGCATGCCAGTGGGTGAGTACTGAAACTTGGCCAGTGCTAGCTCAACAAGATTGTCAATCGATAAATACATTGTGATCACAAATGGCACTATGTAGTGCACGTTCACGCGGGATCTCTTTCGATCGAGTATGCTCAACAATTCAAAATAGGATTTGAATTCGCCAAAGGGCATAAATGCACTTGTGTGTGCATTGAAATTGGAGATTAGCACATAGTTGAAGAGCTCAAAAACTTTCTTTAAGATTAGAAAATATTTGGCGAACATTTTCAAATACTGGTGTTGTTTTGGCTTTGTCGTCTTCAAGCGAACTGAATTTTGAAAATAGTTAAATGAAGAAGCACACACTGAAATTGAAAGTACAAACTTTAAATAAAACTTTATTTAATGGTTTAAATATTTAATTGGAAACGAGAAACGCTCAATTTGAAGTTAGTAGAATTGACAGAAAGTGATCTTGATCGGCGCCCGATTTTGGCCGGGTTGCTATGTTTGTGAGTTTTAAGTTTGTCCTATGATTATGATGACTAGTGATCATTAAATATTGGTTTATTGATTTACTGTTCACTGGTTATTGCAATTAAAAACGTTTTTTATTGAAATACAATTTGCTTTCATGTGGATTATTAGCGATGACAAATTGCTTCAATTTTTCTAATCATCATAGACAAAGTGCTTGTGTAAGTGATCAACTATATAAAGAGCAAGAAAACTCAATTCCCCATCGTGACAGGTCACGCTGAGAATTGTCGATGTGCGAACGTCTTCTTGTAAAAACACTATTTTTTACAAAGATTTGAACAATAAAAGGAAAGGATTGCCAGGTTTAACATATTCTTGAAATATCACTTGTGTGTAATTTAACTAAATCATCAAATGTGTCAAATGGAACCTCCAGAGCCACCTTTCGAAGCCGACTCATTTGTTTTTTGGCGACATTTTCTGATTTCGAGAAGGAACTTTTGTCCATAACACTGTGACGGAACATTTTTGTACGCAACATGAAACAAACTGCATTTTCTTAATTTGATGTCCCTGAATTCAAATCTGTTCTCAGATTTGATCAAAAACCACCCGTTTTCCTTCTGGATCGATCCAAAAGCGCCAAAAGTGGGCATACATACCACTTTGCTAGTCCATTTTAACATACTAATAATGAGCGTACAGCATTAAATTTGGTATTAAATGAAAGATAAATAAATAAATATAGAGTCGATATAGCCGCCACGCCGGCAGGTGACCGCAGGTCACGCGGTGCGAGTGAGCTCTGGGCAATTGTTGTTTTGATTGGAAGTAAAGAATCCAGAATGGATGCTTTGTCACCCCTTTCATCTCCGCGAACGCCTGAGGTCATGCTTTCACCCTCTCAAAGTCAAAGATCGACTCCGACCTTCGGAATATCCCAAACCAACTCACCAACAAACGAAGTGTCGAGAGAGATTGACTTGCCAGCGAACAACACTACTGCCGATACGAATGCCACTACTAGCGCCACTACTACTGAGAGTACAACCGTCAACGAGCAAAATTTGCAACCAGCCCTGAGTCAAAACACTGAAAATGGAATCACTCTCGAGCTAATTCTAAACCGACTGTCGACCGAAGATCAAGCGAACTGGATGAGAAGCCTCCATGAGAAAATTAGCTCCAGGTTCGAGCGTGTCCCGAGAGGAGGTTGGCCAAAAATTGTGGAGGCTTATAACCGCCAGTTTGGTGAAGGGAAAACAACGACTGAGGTCAAGAATATGTACAGTCGAGTCAAACATCAGAGACAAAACCGTGAAGCTAACTCCGCTAGTCAGCCAGAAGAGGTGACAAGGGCGGTCAAAAATGTCCAAAAATTTGCCAACATCAAACGCATCTTACTGGCCAACATCGAGACGTATAAGGTCAAACGTGAATCGAAGGCGAGGACCAGAAAAGTTTACAGCGTTGATGTTCATCATGACGTGATTGAGATGATCAACATCGTTATCTCCAATGAGGGTATTGCTGGATCTATCGAATCACTTCAGGATATCAATAATGTGATATACGCGTGCCAACGAACATATGAAGAGATAACAGCAAAACCTCCCAAAAAGTCAAACTGGAAAGAAGCCATCAACAATAAAATAAACAAGATTGACGAGGACATGGCTGTGATTAGTCAATTTGACCCGAATTCGGCGACCACTGGTCAAGTGAAACAGTTGTGTTTCAAGTACCACATCCACTCCCACGATAATGACAAGGTAACTAGGATTAAAGATATGCTCATCGAGAAGAAAGCAGTTTACCAAAAGAAGCTAGCCATCGCAGAAAACAGAATCAGATTTCATCGAGACAACAAGCAATATGAGCTGAATACAACCAATTTTTACCGACAACTGGAGGGACAGTCCAAGCGAGTTGGAGAGGACATCAACCAGTCCGAGGTGTTTGAGTTCTGGAGCGGAATTTGGACCCAGACTGAGCCCACCGACTACGAACCTCTGGTTGACACTCTTCCGTCATCTCAGTTAGCAATTGAGCTTAGTGAAGATAAGATCAAGTCTATCACGGAAAGGGTCATACAATTCCTACCGAATTGGAAAGCACCAGGACCAGACCAGGTGTACAACTTCTTTATCAAAAAGATCTCATCTCTTCATCCCAAGTTGATTGAACTCGTCCAAAAGGCGGTGATGGACCCGGACCAGATCGACGCTGAATTCTACATTGGTTACACGTACCTAATGGCTAAGAAGGATGGTACGACCCTACCGGATGAATTGAGACCGATAACTTGCCTTCCAAATATGTACAAGTTGATCAGTAAGGTCGTGACAGAACTGGCAACCGAGTTTTGTGACCTCAATGATGTGATTTCCGAGAATCAGATGGGAACGCGAAGACGATGTCAGGGCGCAAAAGAACAAGCACTGATCAACAAGGGTCTCAACTACGCCAATGACAATTTACTAAGCACATCTTGGATTGATATAAAGAAGGCGTATGATTCTGTTCAACATCAGTACCTCATTGACTGCCTCGAACGGGTGGATTTTCCTCGGTGTGTCATCGAATTTGTGAAAAGGACCTTACAGAATCAACAAACTATCCTTCGTATGATGCAGAGTGAAACGCCCGCAGTGAAAATCGAAAAAGGGATAATTCAAGGTGATGCCCTGTCTCCACTTTTGTTCGTGATTGCAATGGAGCCGTTGAGTCGTGTCCTCAACTCGCGATGTGAAAAGGTACAAATGGGCGAATCTGATCTGAAACGAAACCATTTGATATTTGTTGACGATGTGAAGCTGCTAGCGAAAGATCAGGAGACCCTCGCGGAGTTGTGCACCCTTACAGATGGCTGTCTGCTGCGGATGGGACTCGAGGTGAACCAGAATAAGTCGGCAAATAATGTGGACGACAACATAGCATTTGGCGAAAAGGTGGATGATGTACAAGGGTATAAGTATCTGGGAATTCTGGAGGATTCAAGAAATGTGATAAAAGAAGAAAACAAAAAACTGATCGAAGACAAAATATTCCGACGTGTCGAAGCACTATGTGCAACTAAGCTGAATGCAAAGAACCTATTCAGGGCGATCAACGAGTTCGCAATTTCGGCCATCAACTATTACGTGGGTATCATCGATTATGATCCGAGTGAGTTGGAGAGAATTGACGTCCGAATACGACAGATTCTGACTGACCATCACATCACACGACGTGCAGCAAACATTGAACGATTGTATCTTAGCCGCTCAGAACTTGGGCGAGGCCTGGACAACGTTAAAGAGAAGGCCGAAAGATTACTTCTTGGGTTAAGCGATCATCTGGAAAAAGACCGAATGGAGGTGTTGGAAATCGAGAACAGGTTGGCTACACATCTCAGCATGATCAGAGAGTACATCACCATCAAGTACCAGATGGAGGAGAGCAACCAGGTTGATGTGGTTGCCTTGAAAACGACCCAGACGCTGGCTCGATTGGACAGGATCAAGGAGAAGCAGATGCATGGCATCTTATTTGAGAATGAGGAGGAACACATCGACATGCGTCAATCTTCATTGTGGCTCCGAAAGGGCAACATCTCACCACAAGAAGAAGGCATGCTATGCAAGCTACAAGATCGTAATCTTCTGTATGGCCAGCGAACATGTCCTCACTGCAAACAAGCCAACATGACTGTGGAGCACCTGGCAACCAAGTGTGGTCGAATGCTTGACTTCTCTTACAAAAAACGCCACAATTTGGTCGTCCGATGTGTACACTTCATGTTTGCCAAGAAGTATGGCTTAAGCAAAAACAAAAGGCTCAAGAGGTACAAGGTCGAAAATGTCATCTCGAACGATCGGGTGCGGATCAAATCGGACATAGCGATTATCACCGATAACCGGATTGAACATAACAAGCCCGACCTGATGATTCATGACCTCAAGACCAACGAGATCACGCTCATCGAGGTGGGTATAACCAACAAGCGAATTTTGCCCACAACTGAAGCAACCAAGGCCCACAAATATGAGTATCTTGCCAACGAACTGAAGATGATGTTTCGAGGCGCCAAAGTGAATCAAGTACCACTAGTCATCACATGGGATGGCCTCGTTACGCCCTACTTTAGAAAACACATGAAACGCCTGGGTGTTTCAGAGAAACTTCAAGCATATATACAAACAATTGTGATTAAAAGTACCTGTGAAAGCATCGTCGCCGATGCCAAAAATGATTTTTACTACCAAATGAATGACGACGAATTTGATAATTTATTCAATTAAATTGACTCTATGTATATGTAATTTTTCCCCTACTAATAAAGTTAGATTTATAGATAAATATGATTATATTGAACGACATGGCATCAACGTTTAATGTACACTATGCTCGAATGTTAGTTTCAAAGTTGACCAGTTAGCATCGATATCGAAGCATCACAAGGATTGTCACTCGGATTTACCTAAGTTAACCTCTCAATTGTGTTCTGGAGAGACGCCAAAACGGATATCAACTAATGGATCACGAAAAGAAGAATTTGTGGACCGAGAAATTGCGCGTTACGAGGACGAGAATGGAACTAGTCAGTTGAGTAAGAATGAAAATGGCGATCTCATGTGTTTCTGTGAGGAACTGTTTCTTCCAAGTGATCCTTCCAAATTGAGGTGGACCGTAAAGCGACACTTTGACCAATGCAAAAGGCATAGTGATGCGGTCGAAATGAGATCCAAACCAACTGTAGGCAACGATGGACTTATTACTCCGCCTAAATTGAAATTGGCTAATGATAACATGGACATCATAGAAAAGTTGGAGTGGACAAGTCAGTTCAAGCTGCAAAGATTCTGCTCCATTGGAACCAATCACTTAATTCGGCTGACACTTCATGTGATGACCTTCTCAAGCCAATCCTCGGCCATTCCAACTCGCCATCTCAACTCCTTAAAGTCGGCATTCCTCAATTGGAAAACAGTAAGTGACAATAGAATCTTTTATTAAATAACACAAAACCTGTTTTTATTTGTAAAGAGGTAATTGAAAGAAAGTCGGAGTACTTCAAAGGTAAACAAACATCTGTGGTTGTCGATCGATGGCTCGTCGGATAGTCAAAGTTTGGCAGCTGTAGTCATTGGAGTGCTGGACTGTACATTGTCATTGACCAGCAAATTGATTGCCACTCAACTATCGGTTCAATCGAAATTGTTCTACATTTTCGATTGTCTCATCTTTGTATACGGATGCTTTCGGCTGCCATGTCTAATGTATCTGCTAAAGTATGAATCGGATCATTATTTTCTCTTTCAGTATGACAATTTTCTGCATTATCTCCATCATCAGTCTTATGATCCATTTATCCTGAGTATATTAATGCTTCTGGAAATGTTCAATTTTTTCAGTTTGCATTCGTTGTATCATTTAAATGTACGCACGCGCACTTGGAAGTGGTGGTATCAGCTGGTGGTGGTCAGCCGCAATCAGTACAATCAAGCCCTGGTGAGAGGTGATGATGATGATTTCAAACAAGCTCTAATCGTGTCCTACAAGCTAAACAAAGTTAAATCTCAAATCAAATCGTGTAAATTTGCAAACTATGTTTGTATGTGTGTTATTCCTGAGTTTGTGCTCGAAGTGTACTGCAAAGTGAGGCTCAAGTATGATAACTGGTTCAATATGACCAATGTTGACAAACGAAAGTTGTTTCAAGAGCCACTGGACATTTTGCCCAATTTGTCCACTAAATTGAGATCAAACATTATGTTGTCACTTGTTTTGGCTTTGGTTTTGGATAAATTTGGGCTGTTTAGCCAAATTGTCATAAGTAAGTATATAAGTATGCTGTGGAATTGATTATCTTATGTGATTTATTAATTGGCATTTTGCAGCACTTCTTATGGTCACTTTTGCGCTGTTCAACACGAATGTGGTGTCAATTAGTTGGATAGGCATTAGTTGGATTCTCCTTGAACTATTAATCACTTACTATTGCTTGATAAGACTCATTCGAATAGCACTGTTCCTGTACATTGGATATCTTTTGATTGCATTCGAACAGCAGATTGGAACTAGAGAAAATTTTCTTGATTTACCGATAGACCGGAACAATAGGATGATAAATTTTTTCGGCTTGGAAGAAGAAACCACTGCATCTCGGTAACCAAATTTGGCACACAATTTCAACACTATCTGAAACCGTAGTATTCCAAAATTCAGCATGATAGGTTACCTGGTTGAAGAGATATTAACCAAAAAGGTCACTTTTTGGACAAAACAGCTTTTTCAACTCACACTGGTTGATGAGTTAAAAATAGTACAATCACACTTTGTCTTGCTATTTTCCTGGCTTGCCAGAATTTTATTATTATCAAGTTAAAGTATTGTGCACTACAAATAGTGATTTAAGTGCAAAACTATATAATATATTACTTTCTAAGTGAATTGAAACAAAAAGTGAATTTGATTTTTCGGTTCCATTACAATTCCGATTTCGGGCGTCTTTCCAATCCAATTTCTCCATTCCATTAACTTTTTTGTTCATTCAACTAAACAAGTTCAGAAATAAAGTACTTAAATAGAAGAACAACTACAACAACAATAAAAAAATTAATCACTATTTTTAAAAAATTTATAAAAGAACTTACAACTTCAAACATTCTCGAGTCAATAATGTAATTGTTGATCAAGCGGAAGCCATTTCGCGTCCCCTTATAGTTGGACACCATTTTGCTCATCTATTTATTAGAATTGTTATTTAAAGTAATCAAAAGTGTTGTTGATTTAAAGCTATTCCAATAAATAAAGTGAATTTTTGATCACGTAATTTATGGACGCATTTACACCCTGCCCCCTCCCCCAAATTTAAAAACCAGCACACTAACCTTTGCCAGGTAGACAGTGTCCACAATTGCAAACCGACGCTGAAAAGCATAACAAAATTTGCAATTGGTCTTGTAGATGCGAATGTTGTTGCGCACAATTGTCGAGCAGGCATAGGTGATAATCAGTAGCATCGAGAAAAATTCCACCGAAAAATTGATGAAATAGTAGCGCAACAGTAGATTGAAGGACGAAAAGTCAAACAGAATGCCATAGGCCAGGTAGACAGTGTTGAGGATGAGTCCACCAATGGACACACTAACGTAGGGCGACCAGAAGCGATTGTAGGCGTGCAGCTTCTCGAAGAATTCAAAGATTTCCTCATTGATCTCACAGTGCTTACGCCAAACTACAGTTCGACTCTGTGAACGTGAGTTGCGCTCAATTTGGACAGTCAACTTTTGCAACTTTTCGAGTAGCACTTTCTGCTGGATCGCACTGTACTTGACGCACATCAGAAAGTATATTGCAATGAACATTGCGCCCAAAGTGGTGTAGATGACAAAAAAGGGCTGATAGACCAACAGAATGTAATCTCGGGCGGTGTTCTTCCAATTGACCACAATTCCATACACGAAAAAGATGAACAACACAACATGCACCGAGCACATCATAGTTGAAAAGAGTCGTCTCATTTTGTTACGATAGCGCAACATTTCGTCCGACAAATTCTGTTCCAAAGCTATGATATAAAAAATTATAGATAAAATACAAGAAAATGCTCGCGTAGCGAAAGGCGCTCGGAAGGCGCTCAGAAGGCGCTTCGCGGACGCACCTTCCGATTCGATTAAGATTGCATAGTTGCCGTTAAATTACCTTGTCCATTTGAGTACAATTGTACTCGATTACCGTTCGGGATAGCATAGATGCAATATTTGGGCTCAAGCATTGGTTTAAACAGCAGCAAACCATAGCAAACAAGCGACATTGCATTCACCATGTTGATGATAATGTCACCGTGAGGCCAGAAGATGTCAATGTATATTTTGTGTGAGAAAAAGTCCGGCATTCGTGTGGCATTGTAGTGAAAGCCCTCCCAATACAACTGAACGCCATTGTCCACCATAGTGAGAAACATACAACCGAACGGTGGCACGTAATGAGCGTTTCGTGTGATCCGTTTCATAAAATCATTTCTCGATTTGGTTTCCTGTTCATTCAAGACATTCATTCGGTCGGTCGATTCGCAGCTTTGAATTGGTTCGAGTTTAAATAGAAATGCGTTCACATGATTTCGTAGGGTCTGGACAAAATAGTAGATTAGACTTTTCACAAAATAGGCAAACCAAATTAAGTTGCGAATCGTATTTTCGAACATGATGACTCAATTCGAGGATTCGGCCGTCCGTAACACACACACAAATACACAACAAGTAATTGGTTATTCTTTTTGAAACTGTTTGTTTCGTAAAATTCGTGTAATTTTTTATGACTTAGTTATTGAATTCACCAAGCCACGAAAAGTGATTGATATCAACCAAACACAAGAGACACACTAAAATTGAAAAGAGCAAACAGAAACTTTATTCTGTGAATTAATAATAATATTTTGTTTTAATATTTAATGTTGAAACATAAGAATAAAACATATATTGCTTTATTATTGATTTTATTGGTGTCTTGTGACACTGTTTTCTGGTTATTAATCAGGAAGTAGTAGTAGTCGTGCGATTCGACAATAAATTTTGAAACTCGTACAATTGGTTTGACTTGACTTACATTTACATTCGAATCATTAATATTTTATTTGTTGAGCTGGTGCAACCTAACCCATCAGCATACAAACATGACCTTGAATTCGTCGAATATTCGTATTCAAATACCAAACTCGTGTGGTCAGGTTTTGGTTCGATCGATTTGTGTGTTCTCCTAATGAGCCTAAACCCACAAATTTTATTGCCGCTTTCTGGTTAATGACAAACTTGAAAACAAACTTGCGGCCATGAATCTGTAATCTACTATGTTAATTAGTTTTCAAAAAATTCCACTTTTCGCTCGTTTCTTCGACTCTCTCATTGCCAAACATTTGTTTTTATATTTTAACTAATATTCAAAGAGCAAAATTTGCACTTTGAAACTGCAAATATCGGACTTTTCTTAAATTGTTTGACTGATATTGAGTGAGTCGTGTGAGTCGCAGACACAAAACAGTCGAATGACACTAGAAGATGAAACATTCCACGAATAGATTAAAAGTTAGTAACCGATTTTGTAGAATTGGCATCAAATTAGTGCACAAAATTAAGCACAGAGATGAGCCATTCAGCCAAATGATACAACCACCGCTTTGGGCCTAGATTAGAGTCAGACAAATTTAGTGCAGTGTTGGTCGTGAACATTGAAAGTGGTCATATCAGTACTGACAATGTCGCAACAAGCAGACTTGTTATCTAAGCCGAGGAGACGTGCTCGTGCTGTGATGGTACTAATGGGGGTATCGATTACAGTACTGTGTAACCCAGATATCAGTGATGATCACGTTTCACTAATCAAATCAGTGATTCTGCATATGCACACACTTTTTTGAGTGGCACATTGGCCAAGTGTGGAGCCGTACATGTCCAACTCGTTCACTAATAATAGTCGGCCAGTGTGTCAAACTGTATCATCACTTGGCTTATCACTTATATTCTATTGCATCACCATTCACCCCCAATCGCAATCAGCAGCTAATCACCTTCTAATTTGACACTCGATCCCATTCCCTTAATCGACAGTTTCAGTTTCAAGTTGGTCTGTTTGTGCGCACTTGAATTCACCGAATATCATTTCGAATTCGGTCTAGGTGGCACATTTTGTCTGTCCAGTCTGGTTTTTTCTACACGTCACTGAAGGCTCACCGAAATAGTAGTGCCAACCAGTCACCACAAGACACAGACAAGACAGGCAATATCATTGTGAATGCAACTCATCGCTGGTTTCACTATCTCGCCCCAGACTGTGTCACCCTCTCCACCGAAATCCACCGTCTCGCGCGAGAAATCAAAGAACTCTACTCATTCGATAATAGCAAGTGAACTTGAAGTGATAGCACCAATATAGCACAATCGATTCGGCACGAGATTCACTTGCTCGCCTCTTCCAAACCGAACAGACCAACATTCCATAAAGCAAACACAGACCACATCACATCACACAACATCAAACGATGGACCAAATCACACGAGTTCAAGAAATTGAAGGAATTCACAGACGAGGCCCCGTGCCAACTACGAACAATTCAGGCACAGCTACTTTTCTTGGGGACAGTCTCAAGCAAAGTATCGACTTGCCAGCGTACATTAGCTGGCAAACTCTGTCCACCGAAGTGTCTCATCGATTGCGGTAAGTCCGGGACAAGGATAAAAAAATCAACAAACCAATTTACTTGCTTAAGTTCTCCAGCCAGGGATCTATGCGCATCAACAATAGGTAATCAATGCAATTTTGTAGTGGCCAGAACACTTAGTGTGTCCATTTCCACAGTAATCAACTCGAATTTACCTCAATTGAAGATGGAAATACAGAGAAAAGTCCTTTATTAAACCAAATTGCCTCATATCAACGTAAATCACCAATTTCCCCTAAGGGAACACCTGTACGCTATCCAGATATCAACTCCAATGAAAGTGTTCAAAGCAATGGCAAGTAGTCATGGAATTTTATGATTCAAACTAATAGAATCAATCAATGCCACTAATATACTAACATTTTGGCCCTTTAGCGAGCAGCTGGAAAGTGGGCGTTTTTCTTCTGTGCAACACTGCACTCGGTGCAGGAATACTCAACTACCCGGCAGCATACGATCGGTTGGGTGGAATTGTTATAGCGACAATTCTCCAAGCCGTAAGTGATATTTCCCGTACAACTTCCCAACTAACAAGTGAATGACAACCATTAGATTGTTCTGGTTCTCATGGCAAGCACCATGTTGGTGCTCATCTTTTGTGCTGACCTGCACTTCGACACCACCTATCACGATGTGCTCAGGTCAATGTGTGGCAAACGAGCACAGCAACTGGCGGCTGCATCCATAATGGCCACTTGTTTCGGGATTAATGTAACATTTCTGGTTATTATCGGAGACCAGTTTGACCGATGTAAGTAAAGCTTCCTCTAAGATGCAGCCCTTAATTCCTATCTCTTAATCTTTAATTCTTCATTTCCTTAGTGTTCTCAACCTTCATTGGTCCAAACTTTTGTGAGACCCTATGGTTCAACCGGGACTTCATCATCCTAGTAACCGCATGCTTGTTCATTTGGCCCATTTGTTACTTCAAACGTTTGGACTTTCTCAGTTACGTTAGTACTTTGGGTATTTTCGCAATTCTGTATGTAGTGTTTCTCAACATATACGAGTACTACTATCTGGATGTTATACCTGGTGTGATCAAGACTCAGTAAGTTCATATATTTGCACCACTTTTCATCACTAATTTGAGACCATCTCAGACCATCAAGTCCACTGGAGGTGGCAGCCTCACTGC
This sequence comes from Rhizoglyphus robini, assembly GCA_023373905.1. NCBI lineage: Eukaryota > Metazoa > Arthropoda > Arachnida > Sarcoptiformes > Acaridae > Rhizoglyphus > Rhizoglyphus robini. The sequence continues at coordinate 107,866 of JAKIJQ010000027.1, forward strand.
CTGTCATACTGTTTGCCTACCAAAGCCACGAAATAGTGCTGCCCATCTACTCGTCACTGGAGAAGCCTCGTACGGCAAACTTTCTCAAATCGACCGCAGTCTCACTGACAGTTCTCTTTGCAATTTACACTCTTGGTGGCACCTATGGCTATCTCACCTTTGGCAGTAAAGTGATCGCCGATATTATTCAGATGTACGATGCAAAGGATCCAGTGGTGACAGCAGGTACGGAATGTTCAACTATAGTTAGACACGATTCACATGTGTGTACTGCTTTTTACAGGTGTAATCGCCCTCATCATCAAAATGGTCACAACCTATCCTCCAATGATGTTCTGTGGTCGGTAAGTGCTGAACAGTCCACAGTCCAGCAAACAACCTCCGCGCAACTTATCGCAATTTTGTTCCTAGAGGTGCACTCGATGGACTGTACGCCGAGTGGAGACAGCTCTCAGCTGAAGCATTCATTCGAGGCGAAAAATGGCGCCGAATTACCATCACCACTTTATGGAACATCTCAGTCCTGCTTCTCGCTATTGTGACGCCTAATATCACTATAGCCATCGAACTATTGGGTAAGTATTAGGTCACCATGTCCCATGCTCAGAAGCAATTAGGCTTGCTTTACAGATTAGCGATCTGTTGGTTGCTCGAACCAAATTGATCGATTGATTAAACGAGAGGTTCCAGTGATGATGACTATAGTCTAAAGTTAACGATGATCTACTATAGTATACCATAACTGTCTCACTAACTTGACATTTTTGAATAACCCTACACAGGTTCACTAGCAGCCTGCAATGTATTCGTCTTTCCGGGCATGTGCATGCTATCCCTGGCTCGTCGACATCTCAATGGATACTATGGCAAGTTCAAGAACGATCGTCGTCTATTACGCAGTCTTGAGGGCACTCTCCACTGGACACTAATCTGGAAATTGTTGATTCTCTACGGCTCATTCATAATCCTTTTTGGCTGTTTCTTTTTTGCGATTGTTTTTGTGCAAGTTGGCAACGATATTTGGACACATTTGTCCACGAATCAGACTACCGAAACGGCAGTTTGTGGTGTGCATTCTGCATTTGTGTAAATTCCTAACAATCTCCACCTTAATGATCATCATTACTCTCCATTGATCTTTTTAGTACATTCTAAAATATTAAATTATTTTATCATTAAATTTAATTTTAAAAAAGCAAAGGAAGTTGCGTTCCGGTCACTTTACCTTTTACAATGCTTTTCAGAGTGTAGATAGATGCACGAGCCTGTAGTTTGTCCTGTTCGTATATCATCTCAATAATAATAAATTGCACTGAACACCGACACTTTGGAAGGTCAATTCCAAGAAAAAGGTGTGAATCTCACAGAAAAGTCATGCAAAATGAATACAACCTTGAATGTACCTATGTATTTTTTTATGTTCTTTCAGTGTAATGTATCTCACTCTTACATTTGTCAATCAGTGGGCATAAACAGTTAGATTAGATAAATGTTGGAATTTTAACGGATTCAAAAAGTATGACGCATTTTTTGGTCTCATAGAATTGACGCGTTTCATCCAGTAAGATTTTCTTTAAAGAAACAGAGAAAAAATGCAATTTCAATGTTCACGTTCTAACTGAATGACGATTTTGACACCTTTTTCTTACTTGAAATTGTCACCTTCATGTCACATGAAGCAGTGCAAACAAACAAACCAAGTTCAACGTGAAATCCAACGAAATGTCCACTTTTGCCATGAGGATGGGAACTGAAAACGTGAAATCAAATAAGCAAACTGGTTAAAGGAGAGAAAATGGCTATTTAAGGTTGCAACTTGATTGTTTCAAGTTCACTTCTTCATTTTAAAACTTTCAAACCAAAAAATCAAATTTGAAAACATGAAGCCCAATAATTTGTACTTTTTAATTTTGTGTCTACTTGTGTGCATCACTTGTACTGTAAAAGGTGCAAGTTTGAATGCCCCTCTTGGGCGCCACCAACCACCACTACAACAGAATGAAGAGCTGAATCAAGAAGAAGAAACGGAAACAGAATTAGTAATTAGAACCACATCTACGGAAAGCCCGCCTAACACATTCTCCTACGACACAGTACCCGAAATTATCCAACAGGAAAAACTGCAAGACATCACCTTTAACGAGCCTCAATATCCCTGGGACACACAAAACAAGGATCAAACGGAAAACGAATACATTCTATTGAACCGGAAACGACGCGGAATCAGATCCTTCTTCTCGGCAATCAAATCAAGCAGATATTCATCTTCCCGTAAAAATAACCAACACCAAAACAGCAACCAAAACCAGAAAACCCCAAGTCGAGCACAAACCTCCACAACACCCAAACCCAATGACATTTTCGGTCTGGGCGATGGCTTCGGCTGTCACAGCTGTGGACGGTAACGACATTTATGAACAGTAATAAAATAAAATAACCAATTAATTAAAATGTAATTTATTATCAAATATTGCAAAATTAATATAATGACAAATCAAATATTATTATAATTCTAAATATGTCAAATGTAAAATGAAATATGAAATGAAACAAACAAAATTAACAAACAAAAACGTAAAACCAAAACAAAACTAAACCACAGACAGGAAAATGATATTACACGGAACACAAAATGTAATCGAAATTCTCGAAACTCGAATTATCGAAGTCGTAATTGCTAAATTCAAATAAACCTTCTCTGCTAATGTCAATTCTTGTCACTGTATTTATGAACAGTCCGTACAAAATATGTATCACATTCTATAGAATTAAGACGACTTGTTGCTATTTTAGAAAGGAAGGAAACGGAAGAAGAAATAGATAACATTTTCAGACGAAAGGAAATGGATGGAAGCAGTATTGAGAATTGGTTAAGTTATACGAAAGGTCTAATGATGATGGATGGATGGGAAATATGATGAAAGAGGAAAAGGAAATGCATTCTCGTTGTGGGCGTTTTTCAGTCAAAAAGCTGCCAATTTCAACACAAAAGTATCCTAAATTTTCACGACCGATTCCTAAAGAGCCAATTTTTGTTTGATAAAATTCTTGATCACGTGAGGCGCCGAATTGCGGTCCGTGCCCGAACGTGGTGACGAGGCGCTCTGTGTTTGGCCAGAACCAATCCTGTATGAGATCTATATTGAATTCGATTAGTATAAATGACCGTTCATATAAGACGTATCGTACCTTGAAATTATATGGCTGTGCATCGGGATAGCTCGTATCGAAGATATTGTCCACCTCCGACTGACTTGGCATGTGGGGCAAATACTGACTATTGTTGACAATCTGCACAATCGACAACATCTTGTCCGTCAACTGTTCCTCAATGGTCGCCTTGTTGAAACCCTCCTCATTGGCCCCATCCTTCAACCAATTGAACTTCAATGACCACACCTCCCACACGAGTGGCTCCGAGAAGGACCACACTGTACGAGGATTCTTCTGCTGAAACTCCAACATGATAGTGCCTGTTGCGGCAGTGTGAGCCGAAGTGAGAAAGCCCAGTTCCGCGTCGTTGGTTGTGCTCGCGGATGGCACACTGCCAATTGGATTGTGCTGACGAAAGTGTGAGTCAAACAGGGCTTGGGACTTGGGCGAGGAGGAGTAACTGGGCGTGGATGGTGAGGTAGAGAAGAGGTTAGCGTCGGCTGCGGTGCGCAGTTGATCCACAAAACGTTTCACGTCCCGATTGATCGATCGTACGAGATCGGCCGAGGAGACTCGGATCTAACAAAGATCATATATATCGATTAGATAACAAAGACATAAACACAAAGAATGCCTTACATAAGTAACATCGAGAAAGTCACAAATCACCTCTTCGAAGCCCAAAGTTCCAATCGAGTAGGAACTCTCGAGGCCATAACGAAACTATAATACCCAAAATAAAACAAAAGAATCGTGGGTTACTTGGGGAAAGTTCTGACAAAAAAAGTTCCAGCAACTTTACCTTGCCAAAGCAGCGATTGAAGATCACAGAGTGAAAGATGGCCAGGCTGATTTCGTTGACCTTTTTACCCAGGCAAGTCTAAGAAAGGGTAGAGTAAGTAAAGTAGAAGAAAAAAAGATTTTAGTATAAAAATTTAGACTCTGGACCTCTGCTAGGACCACAAATTCTGAACGCCCACTCAGGATACACCCATACACTAAAATACCAAGATACCAATACCCAAAAAATCCCTAACCCTTAAATTCCAAAAATAACCCTATTTGCATAATACTTTCCATTTATTACATAAAGTACACCTCAATGTTACGTCGTAGGTCGTATATACAAAGGATATACTCACAAACTCAAACGAAGTGGACCGAGCGTTCATGTTTCTGTTTGTGTTGATGCATTAGCACTAAAGTATGGATAGGCTGTATGTCCGTTGTAAATGAGTCGTCAAAATGTTGATGTTGTTCAAAGTACACTAGGTTAGGTTGTGTTGTGTTATTGTGAAATCATCAGAAGCAGACAAACATAAATACTACAACGTGTGTTTTGGTTGTGAGAAGAGAGAAGAGAGCTGTGTCATACAGACAGTGAGTGTAGGAGGCGAAAATGTAAACATTGAGCACAGTTGGGTGTAAATAGCCTCTTCTGGTTGCTGTTACTCTTTGTTTGTTAGGTGCAAATAGCCGCCTATTTTAATATTTTGCGGTGTATTATTTTTGCACTGCTGACTGTCTAGGTAAGTAGTGTAACTGCATCTGTCTAGTTTGTTCATAAATAAATCATTTGATATCTTCTTTTTCTTGTTCTTTTCCTTGACATTCCTATGGTGGCTGTATCGTATTTTTTGCGCGGGTAAGGCGCGCGTCGCGCCTCGATGGATAAGAGCGCGTGCCGGATGCTTTATTGAGCGTGGGCTGTGCAGCACACGGATTCTAAAATTACTTTTATTATATGTATCTCTTTCTGTAGTAACTAGTCAACACCTTGCCCTTGTCTCATCTATTCGATCTCTCTCGTCATCACTTCTTCTTCTTTTCTTTCTACGTCTGTTCCAACAGGTGAATCGTTTGTTGCATACAAACTTACGTTTGTTGTTGTCACGCAGTTTGTCGCTGTTTTATTACGAAGTTCGTTGTAACAAGCTTTTTGCCTGTTTGTGTTGGATTCTGCAACGGTTTTCAGCAACTTGAACTTGGGTTTCGCTACTTAAACCGTTTTTAACCACAATCAACCCGTTATTATAACCATCATGATCACCTGGATACCCGACTACAACGGCAACGTACCGTCACAAGCCGTAGCAGGCGGTACGGACAGTTCCGGTGAGCCGAACTACATCGGACAAGCACAGGACGACTCGACCGGGGAAGTAATACCGGGCAAAATTGTACCCTCCCACGGTGTGATCTATTACGCATCCGGTGACGAGGAGCACTACCTGACCGAGTACCAGTGTCTCGTACATCCACTACCGAATACAGCCGATCAGTTCAATTGGATTTCGACGGTGGAATTTAAGAATAACGAATTCCCGAGGAATGCTGTGGTAGGAGGTCGGACAGCGGGTGGGGAGAAACTCTACATTGGTCGTGCCTATTACAAGGGCGGATGGGTTATCGGCAAGATTGTCCAGTTACACGCCCAACAGCAGAGGACACTGTTGATACCGTACGGTGGAAGACAAGTCGAAATCGAACACTACGATGTACTGGTTCTCGAAAAAATCAAAGAACGCAAAAATTCATTACTTCGAAGGATGCAGAGCTTCGGTTAACCGATTCATTTTTTTTACAAAGAAAAGATTCCCTACTTTAACGGATACATGTAACGCCAAAAATTTACTACAAAGCGGTTAACCGTTTCATATTGTAATACAAAACGATTCCCCACTCACTCGGTCAAATAAATCTTTATTACTTGAAAAAAAAACGAACAAAAAGTGTCATCTCTCTCAACGCACTCCTTAAAATACAATAACCGCACAAAGATTAAATATATAAACATAGAAGGGACCGGTATTTCCTCAGCCTATACCAAGGACAATAGGAGTGAGAGAGTGATAGATAGATAGTTCTATATATATAAAAGATCAGACAAGAGATAAGATTAGTTACACAAAGACAGAGATTTGATATAACAAAATGCGCGCGTGTGTATGTATGTTCATATATGCAGTGACGATCAAATGTGAGATAGGATATATTTTAAAATGTATGTGTGTGTATGTAGAAGAGATATGCGCTTAAAAATGACGCTGTTTTGAACAAGGTTGCTTCCAAGTTTGCGCACAATTTCGAAATTTTGCCATCGATAACGCCGTCCCTTTCACTCATTGAGAATGGCCCGTTTGATAGCACGCACATACTGAGCGGGCACCCAATAGAACCACAGTCTCGAGGCCTCAGTCGGACCCACCTGCAGACCCATCAAATGATACTGGGGATGGTTGTCAATGGGCTCACTGACCACCGACTTGACATTCGTCATTGCGAGCTTCTGTGTGTGCTCTTTAGTGCCAATCCACACTTCGTCTGCCTCGAATTTGAATGTCAGTCGGACCTTGTTGCCGTACTTGTTGACCATGCCTGTCAAGGGCTCCGCGGGTAGAGAACAGTCCTCGTTGATCCAGCCAAGGGTCGCAAACTCGGGTAGGCCCTTGTCGATGATCTTCTTGTGTTGCTATAAAGTAGGATAGGGAATTTAGATAAGGAACTTTCGTAAACAGAACAAACCTTTTGCTGACAGAGCGGCTCTTTCGAAGGCTTCTCCTTAGCGGCGGCCGCCTTTGAAGCCTCGGGCTTGTTATCATTCAACGCCTGAATGTCGTCCGTCTTGGAGCCAATCAACAGAATCTTGACGCCCTCCTTAATGCCCGAGTCCTTTAGCGTCTTCTGATCCTCCAAATTGCCTGCAAAAAGTAACAGTTTCAGCAACATTTTCGGGTTAAGAATCCTTAATCCTTACCTCGAAAGCACAACTTTTGCATCGACTTGGTCACGCCCGTCTGCTCCTGCAGCTCAGCCTTCAACTCGGCCACCGTTCCATTGAGATCCATGGTCACTTCGTAGGGCGTCTTAGCGTACACCACCTTGAAGGTTGCGAGAATTTGTTCCGCCTTCGATTGTTCCGGTTCTACTATTTCTTCCGGCTGCTCGACTGTCATCTCTTCTACTGGTTCTTCCGGTTCTGGAACAGTTTCTTCTGAGGTAATTGCAGTAGTAGTGGTAGTACCGTTGGTGGTGGTGGAACTGACCACATCTTGATCACATGATGACGCCAATAATGATTCACTACTAGTTAGGGGATTAGGTATAGAAGAGATAGAGGACTGTGATATCTCATCAAAGGAGCGCTTCTGTTTGATCGCGGCAGACTTTAGATCATCGTCCAACTCGGTACTCGATGTCAAAATGGTAGCATCATCGACGGTAGGGACGAGACCATTCGGTGACACAGAACCTGAATCGGGTGCGGGGACAGAGGAAGAGGGGGTGGAGGTAGTGGAACTGCCACCGGTGGTCGTAGTAGCAGCTTCTTCAGCCGTTTTGTCTAAAATATAATCCCAATTAGAATCGACAAAAATCATAAACAAAAAGAACACAAGAACTTACTATCGTCTTCGAGTGTCATACTTTCGCCGTTTTAGAAAGAGAAATGAGATTTGATCGAGTTAAACAAAGAAGAAGATCCACACAATGTTCTTGTTTTTAAAAAGAGAGGAAAGTTCCAAAAGATTTTTCCAAACAGATAATCCGATTAGATTAGTATATAGTATCTGTAATAAACAAAATATTATAGATTAGATAACAAAATACAAAACAAAATAATACAAATAAGGTCAAGGATATATACTCGAGATAGATAACAGGTTTTGCGTATTATGTTTTGACAGTAAAGACAAAACAAACAAAAACCTCAAATCCCTATCTCGATGACAATGACAGTACCAAAAGCCTTACCCTCGGGTATAACGCAAACCAGACAGACAGTAACGAACCAAAACAAAAGCCAACGTAGCGAAACGAAGAAGAGTAGAGTAGAGAATCCTCGTTTGCGGCTGCTTCTCAGAAACCGAGAGATAGAGGAGAGGAGAGGCAAAAGCAAAATGAGAAGGCAAATTTTGCGTTGTTACCAGTAAAGAGCGAACACGGACAACAACACACACACACAACAGCGCAGACAACAAAACATATGATTTTTGCCCATACATAAATGCCCAAAACATACACTTTGCGATGACAAAACATTATACAGTCGACGTATTCAGTAAATAAACGAGTTGGGCGCTACAACCCCAATTGACACTATTCATTAATAACATAACTCTAAATCAGTATGTAAGTCCTTTTAAATACCCGAGTGCAGTAGCCTACCCAAAAGCCCATTGCCAAAAACGCCACTGCACAGCAGAAATACTCGCATACTGTTCACAGATGACGGTTACCTCAAAATTGAAAAGCGGCGTAATTTATGATTTGAGGCTGATAATGAATTATTAATAATACTGCGTATTTTGTCCGTGTGTTTTTCCACTTTCGATAAATTAAAAAAATTATATTTGAATAATCGGAAAATTTATTTATATATTTAAAAATAAAAATAAATATAGAAACAATAATATTAAAAATAAATAATAGTAAATAATAAAACATATTTAATAATAATAATAATAACAACAACAAGAATATTCTGGTTTTTATAGAGAGTAAAATAGTTTTGATTTTTATGCTAAAGTTGACAGGACTAGAACAAATATGATGAGGAACCAAAGATTCGATTTGGTTTTGATGATGATAAATAAAGATGGGATACAGGAATTCAGGTCACTTAGTAGTAGGACAAAGACTGTTGGGTTTTTCGAAACAAAGAAAAAAGAAGATAGAAAGGCTGATTGGTTGATTCTGTGTGTATTTGAGCATGCGCAGTTCAATCAAGTTGGTAGCAGTCCATAGAAAAAGGAAGGTCTTCTCTGGTCTCTGAAATGAGCAACAGGACAAACAAACACCAAATTCGTTATTAAATCACAGAATCGGTTAGGCATCAAAAAGCATCAACATTCTCGAGGCGTGTTAAAAGGCAACAACATTCTTCAAACTAAATCCATTTGGTGAGTACAGCAGAATCTAATAAAACAGCAGCGGATTAGTCAGGAATTTCGAACAAAATTTCGATCAAAATTCGAATATTCTTACATGATTAATGATTAAGTATAAAGTTATAAGTTAAGTTTCATGCAAATCCCGCCACCATTTAAGTAAATATGTAAGGTTTTAAAATTGAGCTGGAGGTGGATACAGTTTGGGTTAGATTATTAAAGGGGATAGGTTACAGAATTGGGGGTTATACATAGATTGCGTTATATGTAAGACAGTGTTTTAGTAGACAGTTTGAGATATCCAGAAGCTTGATTGGTTAGCACAATTGAAACAATAAGATTAAGGTTAATTTGAAGCCACGAGAGAGTTGAACTACCGAGAATTACTACGATCCATACCTAACCAGCTGTCCACTGGATCCATCGGAAAGGGCCCGAGGATTGATGCCATCCTCCGTTTCGCAAGTCTCAGTTTGGGTTGTCGAATTTGTCAATTCCGTTGACTTATCACTAGTATCCCCATTCGGAATCGGTTCTACATATCCTGTTGAGTATTTTGCCTAAAGATTGAAAAAAGGGGTTAAAATGGGTCATTCATAAAGGCAATTACCATTTGCTGTTGCAACAGTCGAATAGTCCGATCCTTTTCGATCATCTCCTGTTCCATCAGTGCAATGTGCTGTCGTAGATCGTAATTCTCTTCTCGAAGAACTTGGACATTCTCCTGATCGGTTCGGTCTGACGTTTCGGAACAGTTCGAGTAGGTTCGCTCGTGATGGGAATGTAACGAGTCGAGTGAGGATCGATTCGACAGGTGAGAGTGATTCGGCTGGGGTACGTGATGGTGCAGTGCACGGAAGCTCGATTCGAATGGATTCTGTGTTTCAGCCTGTTTGTATTCAAAATTATCGTTAGAAATTATTGTAAAAATGATAAGATACTTACATTTTGGATGACCCCTTGCAGTCGGAACAGTAGCGTCTTCAACGAAATCACATCCTGAGATATTGCTCGGAAAGAGGGTGAATCAAACCCTGAACTTCCATCTTCGTTTTCGACAAAAGATAGAGGTCGTGGTCGTCGAAACATTGGTGGATTATGAGGCGGAGAGCCCGAACTAGACGCTGTATATGAATGGCGCTTCTTGAGACTCGAAACACGTGTAGCAAAGTCGTGTGGCGAATGTTGACCACCATTTGGTGTTCCAGGACTCGTCGGATGTTGTCCATTTTGGTAGTTCAGTGAAAAACTTCGAGATCTATCAACTTGATTTTGAGATGATGATGATGATAACCTTTGTGATGATTCAAAAGGCAATGAGTTATATTCATCGGATTTGATGGGAGAATGTTGCATAATGAGGCTCTCGAGTTCGTGATTGGCTGATCGAAGTTGGGTACTCAGAGAAGATGGAGGATTGGTGGGCGTTAACGAATCTGGATACATTCCTGGTGAAGAATCCTGGTTGTTATTGTACGGATGATGATTGAGATTCAGATGAAAGTGAGCTCGATTCGGTTGTTGTTGTTGCTGTTGACAATCCAACTCATGTTTACCATCACCACAAGTCAAAAACTGCAAGTCCGGCTGATCCGCAATTTCATCATCGATCAGAAAATCCTTATTCGACTCCTGTGTACTGCTAATTGTGGTACAGGATGCCGAACTTTCGGTTCTTCCCTTCGATGGCCTCCGATGATGATGCGAACAGGAATGTACTGGGGAGTTATCGGTACTTGTGATTGAATTACCAACACCGTTACCGTTCTCGAAACAGAAACTCGACGTGGTCGAGGCAGTGGAACAAATACTCGCGGACATAATCGACGAGTGAGTTGACGAAATGTTCGATGACTTTGTCTTCGATGCTTTCTGATTGGCACGGCTTTTGTGATGAGGACTGTTGTTGTTAGCAGTAGCTGAACATGAAGAAGCATCGGTCGAGGAGGACGAGATGTCTTCGTCTTCGTCTCCTTCCATCATCATGTCCTCCATCATCATCATATCGTCGTCTTCAACATCGGTGTCATCTTGCGTTGTTGTCTGTTGCTGTTGTTGGTGCGTCTGTTGATGAGTCTGCTTTTCATGAGTCTGCTTTTGATGAGTCTGCTGTTGAGTCTGTGCCAATTTGCTTCTACTCACCAGTGCAGCCACAAATGACATTTCATGGTTTCGTTTGTTGTTACTGTTTGAGCCATTGTTGATGCTGCTTTCAGTAGTTACCGGTAGAGAAGAAGCTCCTGCTGCTGCGCTTGTTGATAATTGTTGCGCCTGCTGTCTATTATCATCATCATCACAGATTGTATAATTGAGGCGAGATGATGCTGTATCTTGTAGTCCGTTTTTCGTACTACTCATTAGTCTAGTGGCTTGATTCGTCGGTGTCGTCTCAACCGAATTTTGCCTTCGAGTTCGTACATTATAAGTGAGACTACTATAGTCGCTCGAACTCGAACTATCGTGACCATTCGAATTTTGGATTCCATTGGTCCATTCGGATAATTGTCCGTTCAATGGAGAGTAGTGATGATGATTCCCATTGAGATGATCCATTGGATGATCTTTAAGAGATAGGGATGCAGTTCGATGGGCTAAATAAGTTTCCGTTTCTATAGTTGGCATTCTATTGGGACTGTAAGTTGTTGTTGGATTTCCGTTTTGATCAAATTGAGGATGATGAGTCGTTGGTTGACTGTAGAGTTGTTGATTTTGATTTGGATTATGAATTTGTTGATGATGATGATGACCGTTGGTTTTCGGTGGTAGTGCAGGTGGTTGTTGATTTGGTTGTTGAACTCTCGTGTTGTTATTTGAGGTCCTGGAAAGGTGGCTGACCGGATTGGTACTGTTCAGACGATTCACCGCATTACGAACATAGTTTGCTGAGTAATAGTTGGAGTTGGTGCTCTGGTTTGGTTGTTGGTTGCTGTTGGATGATTGAGCACTATTTGGGTTAATAGATTGGTGTTGAATGTTGCTGTACCGATGTCCGGATTGTTGAGGTTGTCGCTGTTGAATATGATGTTGAGACAGTGTAGAAGTGTTGGGAATCGATGCAACAGTCGGTTGAGGTCGCTTGTAGGGTTTGTTCAGCTCAGGATTGGTGATACCTAAAGTAGGGCACAATAAAATGTGGGTTAAAACAGATTCCGAAGCAGATTTGAAAACAGAAACCTAATACAAAATCAACTAAACTGAACTCGTGAGTACGCGTCAGCTAAACCAACTAAAGGAAACTGTCAGTTGTATCCTCTCAACCAAGAGATACTGGGGAAAACGGATCTTATCAAGAAATATACGTTTGAAGAGAGAGAGAAAAGTGCAAAGTGCAGAGTCTTCACTAATTGGATACATGCAATTGACTAAAGTCCTGATAAGGTGCAGAACATCTTTCTCTTTCACTCTCGAAGTAGACTCTCACGATTTTGTGCACTCAAACTCATGTATACGAGATGTTTGATAAAGTCGACATTTGGGTGAGAGATAGAGAAAGAGAGAGAGAGAGAGAGAGAGAGAGAGAGAGAGAGAGAGAGAGAGAGAGAGAGAGAGAGAGAGAGAGGAGAGAAAGAACTTCATTATTTCTATGATAATTAGCCTAATTGGACGTCCAATTATTACTCAATTAACTCATTATGTCTAAATTGGGTTACATCCTGTACTATACGTACCATGATGCGGTGATGGTGACTTGAGAATCCGTCGATTCAGCCCTGAGGATTGATTATTATTCACAGAAATGGAATTCGATGCCAAGTTTGACATTGGTGGATGGGTTTGGGATGTGATTGGGTGGGGTGATGCTTTGTATGATTGTGTTGATGCTTCAGGATGGTAGGGTAATGAGTTCGGACGAGGTTGTTGATGATTTTGACTATTCTGATACGTTCCATTTGGAACTGGTTGTTGAGCACCGTAGAGAAAGTTTAACCTTTGACTGTACAAGGCAGATTGATGCTGCTGGAATCGGCTTGCGGATGGATACTGAGCGGGTGGCCTTGGTAGACCAACGGTGGAACGATCAATCGGGACCATGGCGGCGGTTGAGACAATGTGAGCCGTCTGGGGTTTGATACCTTTTTGCGGTAAAGGAGGTGGAGCACCGTTACTGTTACTGTTGCTATTTAATGTTGATGATGATTGAGGTTTGGCGGGAAGATTGCGAGAATTCATGGAATTTAAAGAATTCTGTGATTTAGATGTTGGAAGAAGGGATGCTTTTGGGGTTGCACCATTCACTTTTGAGGTTGTGTTATTGTGACTTAAATTGTGGGTTGATTTACTAGCTAGGGACGAGGTACCAGAGGCAGAGTGGTGTCCACTGTCCGCTGAGGAAATGTTCGATGAAGATGAAGATCGCAGTTTGGAATCGACTGATGCACGATGCGATGAATCAAAGAATCCACTTCGAGCAGATGGCAGTCGTGAGGATGATGATGAATTTTGATTGTTGGGAGTTACCTTCTTGAAGGAAGATATCGACGAGGCTGATGACAGTGTCGACGCGTCCGACGATACGTCAGATATCGATGAGCGGGGATGTTTGGGTATGGTGAGATTGTCACACGAATTTGCTGTGGAAAAGTCCTTACGGATCGATAGTTTTGAAGTGGAATCTGCTGCAGATGCGGCTGCATTCACGTTACCAATCGATTTCGAACCGACCAGTAGTTTAGGTATTCCACCTGTGGGCTTAATCAAACCTGTCGGTGCACGGAGTTTGGATGATTTGGGCGGCAGTGCTGGAGGTTTTTCGGTTGATGAATTTGTTGAATTCGTTGAAGCTCGATTGAACAGTTTCGCCAACTGAGACGTGGTGGTTGAGGTGAAGGTGGCAGGTGCCCGCAACTGTGAACCACCAATCAGTGGCTTTCCTACAGGAGAGGCGGTTGCAGCAGTGGTGGAAGCCATCTTGGACTTTGAACTTTGTTTATTCTTAAACAGAAACGAACGTCGAATTCCTCTACCAACACGGGAGACTAGGTTGTTTGACGCACGAGGGTTAGAGGTCGAAGGTCTTAAGGCAATGCCTTCGTCGTCAGAAGAGCAAGAGGACGACAAATCACCTAGATCGGTAAGCTCGACTTTCTCGATATACTCGACTTGGTAGCTAGTGACAACCGTGACTGGTTGTGCTGCAGTACATTTGACAGTATTGGAGTTGTCGTCTGCCGCTGAACCGAAACAGACAACCAATGATTCCTCAGTTTCGACTTCTGCATCTGCGGTTGCAGTCTCATCGTAGTTGTCGTACTTCTCTCGACTGTTCACCTCAACTTCTGCATGATCACTCTTCTGTACGTGACTTTTAGTAGACTTGGTACTTCGATTGATGTTATGATTTCGACTATGCTCACGAGTCTGCTGCACAACCTCCTTAATCCTCGAGAGAAGTCTCAGCCGTTTTCGATGTTTCTCCTTCGGAATTCGTCGTATTGGACTCTTCGGTGGACTGTACTTGGGACTACTAATCTTTCTCTCAGGTGGCGTTCGTAGTGGCGATGTTAGTGGACTTTTAAAGTTGACAACTTTCTTAGGCTTTCGAATGCTGCTTCTTTCATTATTCTGTTGAGATTGAGACTTAGACGCAGGACTTGGTCCTTTTGACACGGTTGCTGTAGTAGGTAAGGCACTGACTGGAAGACACTTGACGGTGTTGAATGGCGGTGGTGCACCGGTTTCGGATTCCACCTTGATTGGTTTGAAGAGCAGTTCAACTGGTTCCGGTACTTCTAATAGGAAGGAAGGCCAAGTTGAGGGAAGGGAAGGCCACGGATTATTGCTAGTACTGGAGATGATGGGACGAGTGATTGGAAGGGACGGAGAAATGGTTACTGCTTTACTGCTGTAAGCCGAATAACATGAACCCATGAACCAATTGGAGAGGAGAGATTACACACACAAGCCTTTACACAAGACTTTACTACTTGATTTTAGCCGTAAATTTTCAGAACAAGATTTAACAGAAAAATTGACAACAAACAAAAAGCGTGACACAGACAAAAGTGAACAATCTTCACGCTCTCTGTGTAAGTCCCTTGTTCAGTTCAGTTCAGTTCGTGAGTGAAAGTGTCTTTTCCTGTGTTTCTTCGTTTCCTTTCTTCTTTCTTTTCGCTTTAAAGCTTAAAGTATTTGAAGTTTAAATTTAGAGATGAGTTTAGTAGAGTTTGAGTTTAGAGTTTAGAGTTTAGAGTTGTTGTGTAGATGAACGTTGTTGTAGTAGAACAAAAAAGTAGAACACACACGACGAGTTGAGTTGTAAAGTAGAGAGAGATAAGATGAGACGAGACGAGAAAGACTCGGCGTCTCAAATTGATGAATCACTCTGTTCCAATACTGTTCGACACACTCAACAACACAACAGTTGAACTCTTTTCATGAGCTTCCAAACATTTACGATGCCAGTAGTGATGGAGTTGACGATCGAGTAGACAAGTCGAGTCGAGACGCGTAAAGAAAGATATTTGCACGAAATACGGTAAATAGTCGGTGTAAATAGTCAAAAGAAGGCAAACAGAAGAAAAAGCACCGACAAATAGTAGTTCAAAAGCAAACAAACAATAATCAAACAACAAAAAGGCGCGCAAGCCTCCCCCGAAGGCTTGAGATTATCGAGATAAAAGACGACGATGAGTTGATGATTGAAAGTGAATCGTGAGAGGTGCTAAACACACGTTGACACATGAACAGCTGAGAAAGTGAGTAAGTAAAACTGAAAGATAAGATAAGGCAGTTTGTTTGGAGTGAGTCGGGCAGATGAATAGAGCGAGATCGTGAGTGTCCCGGTTTAAAAAAATAACAAGAAAAGACGATCGTTGGTGGTGTGAGAACGGCCACGGTTCCGATGATGATGACGAAGTCGTATATGAGAAAATGAAAATGTGATGATGATAACTTGCACGAAAAAAAGACACGATCAGGTAGTGAAAAATTTTAAAAAAAATAGCGCGATACTTTCACGGGTGTAAAGAGTTGAGACGAGTCTACACGTTGATTCGTAGTTTTGGTGAAACTCCGAGACTTTGCGACTTTTTCGTATTCAGTACTGATTTCGACTAGATTGAAATGAACGAGACGACTTGCAGACGAGTTCTTCTTGAGCTGTTGAATTCACATTTTGTGTGTTGAGTAGAGTTGTTGAGAGTAATAGACAACACAACACAAAGGATGTGAATGTGTTTGGTGATGATGATGATGAGAAAACGATTGCAGAAAGGAGGGTAACCTGCTCGGTTGGTCAGTGTAATGACGGTGTGACGAGTTATAATGTTCTGTTGGGTGATGATGAGGGTGAGAACAAGTCGATTTCATCGACTACGTATTCAACAAACACCACTAATAGCTACTGCTGTTGTAGATGCATTGGTGATTTGAACTTGAGCCATAGTAGATAGACAGACAGATGGACAAACAAATCTCATCATCGACTAACACAATCACACAGATCGACACACAAATCAACTAATTGAGTCAAGACAGATGCGTTCTGTTATGCACTCATCGGTTAGTTAGTTTGTTGTTGTTGTTGTTTTGCTTATTATTATTGTGCTGAGATGATATCAAATCAGAAAAATGATGATGCTCGATTGTTGATTACGTTTGTTGTTTGTAGGGGAATGGGAATGATAATCATCAATGAGTTGAGTTTTACGTCATGCTTCGAACAGATGCGCACAGTCTTCATAATCCAACTCCACGCCAAATTAGTCACATTTCATAATTTGATTTATACATATGATGATGTTCGACTAACTGAGACTATGAAGAAGAAACGAATCAATCAAATAATGCTGTTCCAGTCGGATAATCTCCATATAGCCATCTCTTCAACAAAGAGAGTTCGATTCGAGTTCGCAAAAAAAACTGTTTTAGAGGGATAAAGAAAATTGAATTAAAACATTGTTTCAAAATAGTAGACAAATTGTAGACCCAAAATGATTGTCACACTTGTCTAATCGTATTATCCCTTCCCCTTTTCCTAGTCCCTTTGTTCCAATATTAAGAGGAAGTATTCCGTACTTCCTATAGAAAACGCAGTTTTTTTTGTATCAAACAGGAAACACGCTCTTGAGGATCGTGAAGATTTAAAATTACAACTTTTGTAATAGATACACAATGGCTTGAATTCTTCTTCTTTTTCGTACAGCCATGAGTCTATATTTGTTTTTGATCATTCAACTATCAACTACTTCTATTATTCAACTCCCCTCCTGTGTCACTGCTCTGCCATTGTCTCTCTTTCTTTCTGTGATTCGTCCAACGTCGACAATGAATTGAGTGACTGACTGGCTGAGTAGTTGATATAAATTGTCCCTCAAAAAGCGAAGGCTTCTATTACTACTTTGTAAAGTGAGTAGAGTGAGCTGTTGTCTAAATCGAGTGAAGAGCATTGCCACGCAGAGAAAAGTATAGAGTGATCGGTTGAGGTTAATTGAATTGAAAAATAATACAACACAACGACGACTACGAACTCAAAGACAACAGTTTCGAGTTGTTGGTTGTTCTATCTATGTTGGAAGCATAATGATCCGTGATCCTCAACTGCACGACCACAGACTACTCCATTATTATGATCATCATATACATCAGGACATAGAACAATTGGTGTCATTGTGGCGCCAAACTCACGAAACGATGACTATGCATTCAAAGACATTGTATTCTTTAATGTTTCATAGTTTGAGTCAAGTTTTAACCATGAAATATCTGAGTATGTCTCTTCATATAGTTCACTTGAATATTCCTGAGCTATAAGTATTCGTTTGTTCTTATATGATCAAAAATTATGGCTACTCTAGGAGGTAACCTTGATATATCTGCAATATTTGTGCTGTTAATATAGAACTGATCGATTAAGTCCAGTGTGTACGTTCGTAGATCACGCAAACGCAATTCCGGTGCATAACCTACATTTATGATGGTTGTGTGTATGTATTGACATACGTTAGGGCTTTTCTGGGTTATCCAGGCTCAATCAGAATCATAATACTAATAAGTGCGTAAATAATAAGCAAATAAGAGTCCCAGAATTCCAGGAATTCTGCGGTAAATTCCATTTTCATGTTTTGAAAACATGTTTATAAAAGCATGGAGTTTGTAGATTCAGAACTCATCGATCCAAATGAGGAAAAATCTTTCCTGCCGACTAATTAGTAGATTGAATTCATCCGTACCCAAAATGGAAAATTTAGAAAAAAAAAATTCTGGCAAGCCAGGAAAATAGCGAGACAAAGTGAAGATATTAAACTATTTCTACGTTATATATACGAAATTCTATTCGATAGTTCTGATACATCTATGATCATATGACAGTCGACTCATATCTAACCAGAACTTGGCACTATTTAAGCATAAATTAGGTATACAACTACTCATTGATATCTACGTAAATAAATATATATCTCGTCATATGTCACCATATCACCATGACATACATTAAACGTGTACGCGTGACACCTGATGACAGCTTTATTGTTGGTGCTGTTGCACTTATACTTGAGTCTACCTGCAGATTACATTACATGCATACTGACACTATTATTGACTCATGGCGTGGTCGGTATGTTACGAATGAATGTGCATTTGCATTGTATTGTGTTAATATAATAATAACGAGAACCTCGTACAACCTATTACCTAATGAGATGACCATAATGTACTTGAAAATGCAAGCCGACAAGCACTTGAACAAAGTCCTCAAATACTCTTATTATTGTGCCATCATCATCATTATCATTATTGTGTTAGGGTCAAGTGAGTATTAAGTTGAGTGAGTGTACAACTAAAATTTCTAATGATGAAAAGAAATTGTAGAAAAAAAGGCAGGTAATAATCAGAAGAGGTGCACAGAAGGGTGAGGCTTAAGGTCTTCAAGGCTAAAGTTGGCAGCAATTTTTAAAATCTTATTTAAAGCATTGTAATGCTATTTAATGAAGCAAAATGAAGAAGTAGAAAAGCAACCTTAATAAGTATCGCGACCTTAATCACTTTATTTACAATTTTGTTTGTCTGTTCATTTAATTTTTTGTTCTCCCTTGTGTTATGTTATGATTGACTCATTTTGTTGATTGATCTCTACACTAATTAGTTAATCGATTTTTGTGAACGGGGTGTTAATGGGCGCTTTAGTGATGGGTGAGTGTTGTGCAATCGGTTCAAAGAGTTAAAGGCGTTAATGTATGAAAAAATTAATTTTGGAAATATCGTAGATTTTTAATGATTTTTATAATATATATATATTTAGCCTTAATTACTGGATTACTAAAATAACTCTTATTTCTCACATTAGATCATCAGTTGATTATTAACACTTTAATTGCATGATATATTTTCAATCATCTTTATCAGGAGGAAAAAGATCTCAAACTTACTTAAGATAAAACTTACTTAAGATAACATCGTCATTTTTTGAGTTCGACGTTAGTTGATTGAAGTGAGTGTTGTTGCGTTTGTTGATAAATTTAGCCCCTTAGGCTAAACGTTTTTTTTTTGCTGACTTGTTGTTGTCATATGTTGTATGTGTGAAGTAAATAAATATGTCATCAAAACATCAGCACATACACTTGTACATGTACAATATGAAATTGAAAAGTTGGTTTGTTGATTTGAGAATTTAAGACACAGAACAGAACAGATTGAGAATGCGTTGAACTTTTAGAGTAGGAATGAAAGTGACGTGTTGTTGACGACTGTTTTTCGTTGTGTTATCCAGAAACTGTTGGATCGGTCCAAAAGAGTAGCGCAGAACCTCTACCCCAACGCCAACACAACTCACTACAAACTCACAACACAACCGCCACGAGTCTATTCCAATTCATCTGCGAACACCACACACAAAACAGTCCAATCGCTACCAAACCAACCAACCAACCGATGACTACGAACGAACATGACAACAAAACATTGCAGCAGCAGGCTTCACAAGTACAGACTCTGCACTAGGCACTACTGAAAAGAGAGACACACAGAGAAAGAAAGAGAGAATAGGAACATAAAGTGAGAGAAAAAGGAGTAGTAGAAGCGTTTGAAGCCGCGACTGTTTGATCCATGCCACTCACTCACTCATAAAGTCAACCACGCTTCTAGAAGTAGTTTAGCCGAAAAGTGCACTCAGGGGTTTAGTAAACAAGAATGAAAACGCATGCGTTCTCACGTGACTAATAAATCAAATAATATACTATTCCATCTACTATGGTTTCCCCCAAGCTGACGATTGACTAACCTCCTCTGTGCTTCTTTTTGAAGACGGAGAAGATGAAGAAGTTGGGCGCACTATTTAGGAAATGAAATGAAAAATACTACTTTGTGTCATCATCATACTACTCAATCGGAGAGTTGGGGGAAGGAAGGGAGAGATGAAAGAAATGTGTTGATTCGGGATAAAGTATAAGAAAAAACGCGTAGGTGGAAAAGTAGAGATGCGATGTTAAGAACCCAATGAGAGGTATCATTGGGGAACGACTACGACGACGGCGTTCTAAAAACTTAAAGATACTATTAAGAACAAGAACAAGGAGTCTCTCTCTGGTTTTTAAAGTGAGACTCTTCTTATATTTAGAGAAATTCAAAGAAGGTCTTACATTCGAAAGTGTTCACTCTCATAGGAAAAGTGTGCTCTATGGAATCTTTATGATGATACTTTGAACTCACTCATATATAAAATATTAATGAATTAATGAGAAACTCAACTTTCTCCCAACTTTCGATTCTTCAGAATTTGGTTTCCTAAGAAAGAGAATATTCCGAGTCACTTGGGATTTTCTCTACTATCGTGATGCTTTTTTCTCCTTCTTAAATTACTGATTCTCACGAAATTCTCTCAATTCTAGATGAGTGGCCTGGCTAGTTATTTTTTCCATGGAAATATTTTTTCTGGTTGAGTAGGATGATAAAGTAGTGTTTGCTGTTTTTTTTCCGTTCTGGTTAGTCATCTGGGATTTTTATGTGTGAGCTTTATTATTTATATGGGTACGATTAATTTCTGAATTATGCGTAAAATTCTTGGATTAATTATATATATTTTTTCCTATTAATAAATTATATGTGTGTTATTTATTATTTACGTAATTCCAAGAAAAATGAATACTTTTTCCATTAAAACCTTACTGGAGAAAAATAATGGAATTTAAAATTTATAAACTTGAAGTTGGATTTGTTTAAAAAAAAATTGAAATTCCAAACTTCCAAACATAAAGTCTATAATTTATTACGAGTGTTGTGACCTTTAGGTGTTAGAAAACAGTAAACTGACAGTCAAAACTGAACTCACAATATTTCATCACTGTTGTGTTAAAGCATCTGCAACACACCTTTTAATATGAGTTATCCCCGTTAGTTAATGAATATAACATTGCAAACAAACAAACAGACAAACTACTATTCACAAGCAATTTCACAATTCTCAAATTGCATGTTTGTAGCTCATCAACTCATCACCATCTTTTCATCATTTCGAATGCACAATTTAACAAATTGTACATTTTTAAATAGGTCAAATTAGTATGATGATGAGATGCGCATTGTGCACACTATTATTAGTATTAGTATTATCATTTCACCATAATGCAAATATTAATATTCGAATTTTAAAGCTCAATAATAAAATTGAAAAATAAGCTTCATATAAAAGTGGGTGTTGTATTACAGGAATGAGTGTTTTTAAAGGGCAAACAATATCTAAAATAACACGGCTCGTTCAATTCATTCACGGTTAATGACGCCCGGCAGGCATAACTGCACACAACTTGTTCTCGTATTACCTTCTGCTGTACTGCTGTTTGGGGTGTCTGTTGTATGTCTACTTTTGTTGTGTCGGTAATAATTATTACTTATATTATGACAGGTATATTAGGCCATGTGGTCGTGCTTGCTTGTTGTTTTTTAGTTGGTTGGTTGGTTAATAACCGACTATAGCTATAGTTGGTAGACTTTTAGTTGGTTAGCCTAGTTGATTTTTGATGCAAAACATATGACGAAGCTAATTGAGCAGACAAAAAAAATTGTGAGTGTGGGTCAGAATATTGCCAGACATTCTTTGAAAAAAAAAATTTTACGAACAAAAAAACAAAGAATGCTACACGCCTAATATATCAAAAACACAAACACTGCAAGAATAATAATATGAAAAAATATAAAGAATATATTATTCTCTACCTAAAAATAGATTGTTTGCTAAATTTTGCAAAAAGTCTGAACAAAAAAGATGATAAAAAACATAAAAATAGAATTTTATGAACGCGCGCGACTATTTTTTACGACTACGTTCTTTTTTATATTACGTTTGGTGATAAAATTCACATGTAGACGTTATATAATATATAATATAGTTGTGATGATGATGATGATAATGTTGTACGTATAATACGAGTAAAGTAAAGTTTATTAGTATACAATCGATAGCGAATATCGATAGTAGATATTTTTTGAAGATAGTAAAAAAGTTGAGTTGGTGGGGGAGGCGGAATAATGAATAGTTTTATGATATTTTAAATTTAGAACTTTATAATTATAGACTTGATGGATTTTAGTACACGGCTTTGGATGGGGGCGCCCTGTTTTAAATATATTTCACCTACCTGGTGGGTTGTGATGGTATTTTTACCTATAGGCTACTAGCCTACTGGCCTACAAGGCTCTTCTTATATAATATAATTTTTATATGATTAATTGATTGATTTGAAATATATATATATTTATGATCGTGTGTGGAGGTGGAATATATAATAAAATATGATTTGATTTCGGGTTTGATGGTTATAATATAATAAATTGTTGTTTTATGCATATGGATATTATTAATATTAGAAAAAATGCATTAAAAATTTGCCTTGTTATTTGCTTACCTTAAAAATATAAGACAATCAATCTTAAATGTGAAAAACAATCAAACAAACAACAAAATTATGATGATAAATCGATTAATAATTTAGGTATTTCTATGTGCTTCTATGTTTCGATGATCGATTGATCGATTGAGTGCTTTCGATTTTATATATTTGAGTGCTGATTTTACTTCTTCTTTGAGTAAATAGAATGAAAATTTTTGAATGTTGATGTGAAAAAGTATTAGATAATGCTTTGAAAATTTTTTTCTTTTTAAAATTGTCTTACAATTTTATGATGGGAAAATGAGCTCATTGTTGTTGTGAATTTCTTTAACGTGTGTGAATAATAAAATGGTGTGAATCTGTGAACAATTTCTCTCATTTTGAATTGTGTAAATGGCCTCTTTTTTTCGTTAAAATTCCTAATACATTTAGAAATATTTTCCTGTTTTGTAGAATTTAAATTTAAAATTATCATTTTTAAAAATATATTAACTAATAAATCAATCAAACAATTTATATATACACGTCGCACATGGATGCGCGGGGTTGAGTGCGTGATTTTTTTACCTTGACCATCTTATTCAGTTTTTTGCACAGGTTTCAAAACACTAACTTATTAAAAAATCGGTGATCAAATAACCGAGTTATAGCCATTTGAAAATTAGCCTTCCACAGTTGAAAAATTGAATTTTTCATTTTGCTGCTACTGGTAGTGGCGCCTGGCGGCGACTTTTGAATCACTATTTTTGAGCTGTGGAAGGCTAATTTTCAAATGGCTATAACTCGGTTATTTGATCACCGATTTTTTAATAAGTTAGTGTTTTGGAACCTGTGCAAAAAACTGAATAAGATGGTCAAGGTAAAAAAATCACGCACTCAACCACGCGCATCCATGTGCCATGTGTATACAGGACATTGCCAAATGTTTCCTGGATCATCATTCATCAGACAGACAAATTGCTCTGTGTAGTATCTAAAATAAATTCATGAATAAAGTAGTGTAAGTAATAAATGATTACTCAATACATATGCGAATTTCATGACAAAACATGGTGTTATTAATTGTAAATTAATTACCACCACATGTCAAATATAATTTTTCCCCCCTTTCTCTTTCTTTTACTTCCTCCCCCCTTTTCAATTCACATTGAGATATCATGAAATGATATAATAATCAAATGATACTATTAATCCATTTAAATCTCGAAATGCGCTTCAAATCACACATTCAAATTACATATTCATTGGAGGAGCGACCGCAATCACTCACGCTGAGCGAGCGAAGCGAGCGAGGTGTGAGTGATTGCGGGAGCGACGATATATACCCGAGAAAAAATGTAACTTCAGTCATTTCTTGTGAGCAAAAATCCGGGAAAACTACCACATGGATCGGTCTGAAAATTTAACACAGTGTTCTGGTTGGGGTCTAGATGTGCTGTATAGTTTTGGGGCCATATAGGTCAAAGGTCAAAGGAGTAGTGATTTTGAGAAAAATGCCAAATTTTGTATTGAAATGTGTTGGGACCGAGAGTCAACATTGTGTGTGCTCCAGTGTGACACAGCCAAGCACACGCTTTCCCCCTCACGCCCGCTGTGCGCATTAAAGATGCGCAGTAGCGAGCACACTTAAATGTGACTCTAAGGGTCGTATGCGGACCATTTGACTTGAGTGCAGGTGTCTGTTGGTGTTTGTTTACATTTTTAGGCATATTCGACAATTATCGCCACAAATAATTGGTCCAAAATTTTAAACCTAAAACAATTTATTTCAAATAATGCGGTGATGCTCAAATAACCATTGACGTGTTTAGGAGCAAAGGTTGCAATTCTATTTGCAGACCAAAATGTCTTGCTGAACTACTTTGATATTGTATTAGATTTATGGAAAGTGTTCCATAATAAACCTCCTGTATGGGCCACTACACTTAACAATGAGACGGAACATGAAGATTAACCCATGGCAATGATAAAATGTAGATTCTAAATAATCGTAATCTATTTATCTTCTTATATTTAAACTCCGCCTTGCCGATGGTTGAATTTTGAGTTGGATTTGTGAACCAAGTTCCAATTTTCAATTTTTTTCTTTATTAGGCTTTTTGTTGAGTTCTTTCTTTGTCTTGCATTGTCATCATAGGTTTTCTGAACAAATACTGTTGCTGTACATGGAAATATGGTGATTCAAGAACATATGGATGGAGAAACAATTAGAGTTAGACAGTGGTCATATTTGAAGAAGGCGATGTTCACGATCCACCTTCTACGATGTTAATCGAGAATTTTTATGTTATCTCAATTGGTCTTATCTAAATGCGATGATCTGCGTACATACGTAGGTACATTGTTTGAATTTCTGATTGATGATGAAGAAACAAATTAGATTAAACTAAATTAAGACAAATTAGTGCTCTCATAAAGCAAAAGTAAACTTTCAAAAATGACGATTTGTTAGAATTAGCAAAGCTGAGCAGTTCAACCCTTATCTCTCATGAATAACACTTTCTTTACTTTAACAATTCAAATCAAACCGTAGTTTTTGAAATGTTACTTTTGCTTTATGAGAGGGCTAAATTTGATTGATTCGTTAAATTTTTAATTGCCAAACGAAAGTTTAAATGTATCGCAACCGATTTGGGCGGGAATGAATCTTCGATCATATTTGCATTGAATGTGACTAAATGACTTCGATGTTTCACACACTCTCGCTCCGACTTTCACGCCAATGGCGTTATCTATTTTTTATTTATGATAGATATAATGTTTCAAAATGCCAGCAGCTGGTTCAAAAACTAGTACAAATCAATCAATCAATCCCAAATTGAAAATAGTAATCAAAATCAAATCAATCATAATAATTCAAACCTTTTTTTCGTACAAATAAAAAACGGTAAACATGCAATTTGCTAGAATAAATACGATATTTATGAACGGTCAGAACAAAAAGTAAAGTCCAGTACAAAACAATCCATCAAAAAAGCCCTTCGTCCAGTTCATCTTAAAAACACCAATAAAACAACAAAAGTGTAGCCATAATACAAAACAACGACAATTTGCACGCAATATATCATTGGGTCGTTTATACATGTATGTATGTATGCGTACATTAAGTGAATCGTGTGCATAGGGGAAAAACGACCACCATTAGCTATTCATATAGAACGTTATATGCACAACAACGCGAAGCGCCTTGCGACCGTCGTTCGCTCCGCGAGCATTTAAAGCCTAAATGAACTGTTACTACACTTAAAGCCCCCCATAATTTTCGGTATTCTAATGTATACGGGCACAAATGTTTACCTACCTAAATGTCTACCTAATGTTAATGTTTGCACAATCCCCCTTTTTCTCCAATTCGAGGCCTCGAAACATACAAACTTTCCCCTACTCGTAATTGTAACTCCAATCATGAATGTTGTTGTTGTGTCGAAATTAGAGCTAATCTTTCAGGATTATTACCATAATATATATCTTACTCCAATTGAGCTTACTTCGAACGAGTGAGTGAGTGCACAAATGATCGTGGTATGCGTAACTATAGTTTGGTAAATGGTCAATCTCAATCTTCACATTATGCTGTAACTTCTGTGTTGTTAGTTGCTCAATCAATGTATAATAACGAATACTAATTAGAGTTGCAACTAAACTCATTTACTGAATGAGTACTTTAGTATACTGTACTGCAATGTTATTTAGGGCTAGGAAATTTGAGAAGTGTGCTGCTGCTTAACCCTGGTTTGTCTTCTTCTTGTTTTGTTAATTGCGAATTCGCAATCTGCATTCACAAGTCTTGAACGCATGATGCACTTCACCCTTAACATCAATCTCACTGTAATTTTTGTTTTCGTTGGCAGCTTTGCATTAAGTGAAGTGTAAGAAAAATCCTATGCTAAGTATGCTACTACCTGTTTTTACAAAAAAGAACAGTATTAGGTGTTAGTTGCATTAGATGATTGACAACTCATTCAGTAGATTGTATTGTAGCATGCTGCGTAGCACTCAAAATGTACTTCAATCTACTACTTCATTATATTGTGAACCTTCTTTTGACCTTAACTTCACTTTGATATGGATAAAAAGAAAAAGAATTTAATTTATCATCATTTTTCAATTATGTAATAGAAATGATAATATACGAGAGTGCATTGAGGTTCAATAAACACAATCAAAAAAATTCACGCTAGGGGTTTAAATTATAATTGAAGGGTTGTACACAGATGATAAAAGGTTCATATTCTGAGGAGACAATAGGTTAAGTTGGAGGTTAGGTCACATAGTACACAAACACAACATTCAATCAGTCAGGCTGCTAACTTTTTATTTGACAGATTCACTCAAGCAGCGCTTCTTATTTTTTTTCTAGATGTTGTAGGAGATCTATCAAAGCGGGTTCTGTCATTACCACACATAAAGAAGAAGGACTTTATTTAGGAGCAATTTGACATTTAGCTAAATTGATTTGTTTATATCCTCGAATGTACAGAAACAACAAATCCGGTCAAGAATTTTTCAATTTTCTTTTTCTTGATACTGCTCAAAGTTCTTGACCGATTATGTGTCCGTGATTTGAGTGGATTGACAAATTGAAGTGTGACTATTCGAAATTTTCTTTTCCTGGGATTGCGTTGGCGTCTCACTTGCAACACTCTCTTTCACAAATCAGTGCCATTTAAACTAGTCTTAAGTGACGCCGTTGGCGTGAAGTCGGAGCGGCGGTATCTCGAACACTTTTTATCATCAGTTCAATCATCGGAGTGCAACAGACGCACACATGTTAACTTATTCCTCAATACACAATAATTAAAAATATCACGAAATGTTTTATTTCCGGTGCTCTTTGGCATTACATGCCCAAAATTTAACCATGTCTACACGGGAAAATTGTGATCAGCCGAATTGCGTTCAACCGAACGGAAATTTTGCCGGAAAGTTTCTCATTTTCGGGTGAACACAATTTAATGAATTTTCACTCAACCGAATTATTGAAATTGTCCAAATTGAAATTATTTGAATGTCTTAAACCCTAAATAAATTCTTAAATTTACCGAAACAGTAAATTGAGATTCAATTTGGTTAGTATCCAATTGGAGGATTAGTAATTGTCTGGATTAATTTGGTTAGTATCCAATTAGAGGATTTGTAATTGTCTGGATTAATTTGATTAAGATCCAAGCATAGAATCCATTCAGGGTTTTAATTTAGATAATTTTTTAAAATTTAATTAATTTATGGTAATATTTTCAGAGTGACCCATTTAACCGTATAGCCGCAATCCTGTACATTGTGCAGTGTACAATGTACATAGAGTCGTCTCTTCAATGGTCAATGTTTTTGAACAGAATCTGTTCAACAGATATCCTTTGATCTATAGTGAGCTATTTGGACAAAGACACATTTTCATCCCTACCAGAACATTGGGTAAAATTTTCAGTCATCGATGAGTCATCAAAGTGCGACTGACACACAAATTGACTCATTTCTCTATACAGATCTATGTAAAATACTATAAATTATTTTTTATCTCTGGTGCCCTTTGACCTTATGTTCCCAAAATCTAATCAGTTCGTCTACACCCACATCAGAATTTATGGTTAAATTTTCAGGGCGATCCATTGAACCGTATAGACGCTATCCTGCTTACAAGCGTTTTGCAATCAAGTTGACGCAGAGTCGTCACTACACTTACTCGCTCGCTTCGCTCGCTCGACGTTCCGCTCCGACAATTAGATCGTATTAGAGTTTCTTCTGAGAATTCTAATTAAATTGTCGTTTTCGCTATAAGTCCATTTGCCATTTCCATTAAGCCCAACAACATCAAAATCACATGCTTCGGGCTCGGGAAAGTACATCTCTCTCTCTCTCTCTCTCTCTCTCCTGAAAAGTACATTTCGGTCATTCCCGGTTTTGGCGCTCGTAAATTCGGTGGCACAAACACACTCGAAATAAGCCCTCTCCCCTTCTGAATCTGCACTTGACATTTTCATTCCAAATGCAAAAAAAGTTCTGTAATCCCCCCCATAATCCTCTTATCTCTCAAATTCATCTCTCCTCCAAATTGAGTGGCGTTCAAATTTAAATTTAGATGCATTTTAATTAGAAAAAAGATTATTAGAAAAACGAGCAAAAAAAGGTACCTAAACTCATTTTAAATTTCAGAACAAAATAACAGAAAAAGTTAATTTTGAGGTCGAAAACAGATGATAATGAAAATGTTGTTAAATTGTTTTGATACTACTGAAGTTGTGGTTTTGAGGTTGAGAAATTGTTCCTTTTGTGATTGTAGATTATTATAAGGAATTAATAATAATCATAGTAATGATTATGATTTTGATTCGATCAAATGATAACCTTGATTGTGTTGTTGTTTTGTTCTGTATCAAATGATTTTTTGATTACTTGATTTCAGCACAATGACCTTATCTGTTGGATTGATCATTAGTCTTTCAAAAAATATTATCCATTGTGTTGATTATGGAAAATTTTCTTAATACAGAATTATAATTCATAAAACGATTTCGAGGTCACGAATATTCTTGTGAATAGAATGAATGAACAAAAATCCGTAATATTTTATCTCACCACACGAAATCTTGATGTATCATTTATAGATTTTTTAGATTTGATTTGATACAGTCCGCGCCATAAAGATAGGGACAAGCGAATATTTTGAATATCTCCTAGAGTTCTCGGTTTTAAATTTTAATTATTTTATATGTTATAGCTTAGGTATCCCTTGTTATTATCCAGTACATATCTGCTTATCTTATCTTTAATCTATCGAGATAAAAAATATTTTGTCAAAAAAGTCAACTTTGCCTGGCGCCATAAATATAGGGACAAAGGTCAAAACTCTATGAATTTTGGATTTTTATTGATCCAAATCATTTCTAATAATAAATAACAATAATATAAACGATTTACAACAATTTTTCTTGCGGAAATTGCACCTTAAAAAATATTTAAGGCAATTTTTAAATTTTGACTAGTTTTGGTCAACTTTTCTTTTCAAGATTTTCTTAAAATACATTTTTATCTTAAATAATTGCTTTGTACCTTTTATTTGTTAGTTAAGTTAGTTAAATTAACATATTTCATTATTCTAAATCCTTTAAAGTTGAAAACCATATCAATTTAGAAGAAAATATGATTTGAGAATTGTAAAATCAACGAAAATCGCCAATTTTAATGTTAGTTTGTAAAATTGTTTTCTAAATTTATCTAGCTATGTTCCACTCGGTTATTTTGTATGATTAACTTGAAAATGGCTCCTATGAAATATTAGAATTTATTTTGGTCAATAAAAATCTAAAATTCATAGAGTTTTGACCTTTGTCCCTATATTTATGGCGCCAGGCAAAGTTGACATTTTTGACAAAATATTTTTTTATCTCGATAGATTAAAGATAAGATAAGCAGATATGTACTGGATAATAACAAGGGATACCTAAGCTATAACATATAAAATAATTAAAATTTAAAACCGAGAACTCTAGGAGATATTCAAAATATTCGCTTGTCCCTATCTTTATGGCGCGGACTGTATATCGTCGGTTGATGAATAATAAAAAGACAATCATCATCATCAGACAAAAGAAAATATATTACATTAGTGGTCTTTGATTGACCTTGATTACCTTTTTGTGGTACTCGAACCGCAAAGAAGGTTGGTTTCACGAATTTATGAAAAATGTGTTGTATATTTAATGATAAATCAATGAAATGAAATCATGAAATGGCACAATCACAATGCACAAACAAACGCACACACGTTTAAGCGATTTATTAAATTAACCGAATAAATATGAACATCACCGGGGCCGCCATCGTGATCATTCTAACCTAAATGGTCTTCATAATGTACAGTTTCTAATTCTAATTGAACTAAACATAACTGAACTCATGATTGAATCTGATTAGATTATATCATATCGAATCGAGTGCTCATTGAGTGGGTCAGAAAGCTCATTTTCTCCTCGAACGGTAAGATACCTAACGATAAGATAAATTGAGGGCTTTGAAACAAAAAGTTGAAGGTCAACTTGTTGCCTATGCGCCTAAGACTGTTAGAGTCGATAAAACGGTCTGATAGATATGAGGAGGAAACGATGATGATGATATGTCTTGTGTCTAGGGGTTAGATTGAAGTCAAGATAGACACGCTCGAGACAACAAGAGAGACCATCATCATGTAATGTATAATGAAGACCATGAACAAATGGTTTATTCAGAAAAAGAGAGGGGGCTTGATTGGAGTTGAGTCTTTACTTTCGTATGATGAAGGAAGGAAGGAACTAAATAGAAGTTGGGGGAAGCCTGTTCATGTTCATCGCTTCGTCACTAGGTTAGCCTAGACATGAACAAGACTGAAGAACACAGAACACGGCTCTTTTTCTTTGTTCTTCTTCTTATTACAAGTGCTTCAACGAAGAAGAAGAAAAACGAGCGCTTGGACCTCAATCAACATGTCATTAAGAGAAGATAAGAGAGCGAAAACAAAAAGAGAACAACTAAATTGGCAAAGACCGACAATCGAGAAGACAAACGAGCAAACATCCAAAAGAGATCTTCATCTTCATTTTTTTTCTTTCTTGAAAGAACTTTAAATTTTTTAAAACAAGAAGAAACTCACACACAAAGATAGAACAAAGAAGTTAAAAAACAAACCATTCGTTGAATTTAGATCAGAAAATTTGTACTCGAAACAAACTTGGTATTATAATTTAGTCCAAATTAGTCCAGGGCGCATCTTAACAGGGAAAATTGCTCTGTATACAAATTATAAATTACAATGAGCTGTTAGTATTTACTATTCAACTAAAATGATTTCCGATGGCAATAAATTGAGAAATGAATTTATGGATTAGGCGTGATGAATTTTTGTTTTCATAATTGAGTAGTATACTTTGCTAGTTATTCATGACATTTTTTTAGAGGGGAAAAAATTCTGTCTTGTTTTCTTTTTTGCAATTGATTAATTTTTATAAGCATTAATTAAAAACAAGTCATTCCAGTTATGTAATAATTTAATAATGATGATGACCAAACTATGGACAATCAGTTATTAATTGAAGTGTGCCAGCCATGTCGAATCAATTTGAACCCAATTTGTATACAAATATAAGGAGATAAGATATATAAACTTGACTGACTTGCCATCAGATAATCTTGACTTTATTGATTTATTGAATTAAGCCATATACGAACATTTTGTGAGCTATATTTATATGTTTGATCAAGCAAAGATATGATTAGATACAAACTAAATACATACAAGATGCATTATTTATGGTGTAGTCGAGACTGTCTCAGTATGTGAGTCGAATGCAAGAATTATGGATTTGCTAATAAGGAAGAAGAAGACATTCGACAAGGAAATTACTGCGTATTGGAGCCTCAAATACTCGTATACAACGTATGTGATGTATTATTAGCATACTAAGCAGTTCAGAGTAAATTGATTGATTTGATTGATTGACTACTAACGAAGGAAGAGAGAGAGAGAGAGAGAGAGAGAGAGAGAGAGAGAGAGAGAGAGAGAGAGAGAGAGAGAGAGGGGATGCCAACGTCAAGACACTAATTTCCTAATGTTTTTTCATCATCCCTCTCTTTCTTGTTACCGTGGACTTGTTAAGTTTTACTAAGTAACCAATTTAGCTGATAACTAATTTAGTTGCTTTAGCTGTTTGAACCAAAAGTATAGCCTAGTTTAGCTTAATGAGCTAAAGAATTTCTAGGTCAACTAACTACAGCTGTCAAGAGTGGGAAAAGTTGAACTGTATGCTACTATTTGTTATTCGCGAATAGAAAAAGAGGAAGAGTGAAAGAAGTAAGGGGCAAAAATACAAATATACTCAAGAATGATGGGAGAGGGAAGAAAAATTCTTGCGTGCGTTATTATTAAATGCATTATAACAACGAAAAAGGTTAATGAACGAACTCGTGCTTTATGCTGAACTTTTGAATATCAAAGTTGTATAGTATGTTTGTTTTCACATTTTCATGTTAATTCATGGTAACTGGTAAAGATCCTATGTGTAGCGTAATCTCAGATTTACTCGCGAGCGCTACGCGATGGCTAATTTTAGTCCGCTACGCTACAACAGAGGATTACAGTGTACAATACTATGCACATTACACAGTAGCGGTGCTTGGCCAATTGTGGCCAATGGTAATTCAATCCACGGATGGATGAAAATAATGTACACACACTCATACATTCATATATTCATGAGCTTTGTATGTTGTACATTGAACAACAACTTAATGTATAAATCAACGCGCGGATATATTTCTTTTGGCGTTCAGAACATTTTTGTTCAGCAATTCTCATGCATTTTTTTGTGTCGGCGTAGCGAGTTGCATCGGTTGACTGACTTACTATTACTTTAGTATATACCAAAATGTTCAGACTCTCTGTGTTCGGTTTGGTGTTACAATCTCGAACTATTTTTGCTTTTTTATTAACACACAGAGACTTTTAGGTTTAGGCTTTACTATGCACAGATATGCAAAGAAGCTGAAGACAAATTTCGCTAGTCTAACATAAACTTAACACCCCTGAGTGATAAAAAGTGAGCACTTGTGAGAAATTGCGTTGCAACGCTTTCCCCAAACATAAGTTTGCAGGCGTATGTTTTGAAATCTCTCACAGGGAAAAATTTCTATTAAGAGTGTTCGTATTCATATTCGTATACTCAATAGAAGACAAATTGACTCACACGCTGAAAATGACAGTTCAAGAAAAGGGGGCGCAGCGCTTAAGGAACAAAAATTACTGTTGAGATTTATAACGCAAAACGCCTTTGCACTTGTCACTCTTTTTTGTTTTGTTTTGGTGACAATCGTGTGTGTGTTTATGATTGATTGCTCTGTATGATTTAGTTTTTTATATGCAAAGAGGAAATGGAAAAAGTGGTTTCTGTTTAAAGGTGCAAAGTGGTTGCTGTTCAAGGTATGCTAAGGTTAGAGTCTTGGTGACTATGATTGACTGTTACCGTCATTACTGACTTTTGTTGATGTGTGGGTGCATTTTAGTTTATGAATTATATGCCACTCATTTTTACTTCTATAGGAAGTTATAATAACGGTAAACGTTACTGATCTGTATAATTTTGAATTTATGCATTTTTTAAAAAATTATATAATTTTACAATTTGTCTGTGTGTGCATGCATTCACGCTTGATTTGCCAAACGTGTCAAATTTTGGTTTAATTTATTTTTTAGTTAATTTTAGGGGAAGGGGGAATTTACTCAATATTTTAATATTTAAGATATGCTTTGGTGAATTGGTAATTGCTTTTAGTAGGGAACAAACAAACAAATTATTAACTTTGAATTGGGGTAGAGGAAATGGAGTTTGAAAATTTTGGTTTCGAAATTTTGACATTTTTGTTGAATTTACAAATTTAGGATTATATATGGCTATATATTATGTAATTCTACCCTTCTTCCGTATTTTGTTTACTCGAATTCAATAGAATTTATTGAAGAAAAGGGTTAACTTTTATGTACGAGTAGTTTAGTCGTAAATTCTCCCACATATGCAAGGGTGTTAATTTATTCGACATTTTATGGTGACGCGCTTAATGACCGAAAAGGGTATTTTAGTTTTTCGATTGTACCGGAAAACTTTATTGAGCATAAAAACAAGCCATCCATTGTTGCCTGATTGAGATAAAAATTCCGGCAAGCCGGGAAAGTAGCGAGACGAAGTTTTGATTATGATAAAATATAGTTTAGTATTATTTCTATACAATGAACTAACTTTATACAGTCCCACAAATTTAAGATATGTTTCAACTTCTAGTTTGAACATTGCTGGTACATCAATTGTGGGAGTGTGAAAATGTGTGCATGGTTATACAATGTTCAACATGTTTGTTTCAAAATCAAAGGCAAATATCTCCGTGTAACAACCTTTATTTAAACAAACAATAAAGCTGTCAACACCATGTAAATTCTGCTGCAAAGCAAAGAATAACAACCGTGTTGTGTTTTAAGAATTATTGACTAAAGAATTAACGCGAATGTCTCCTCGCTGGAGAATCATACCTTTAGAGGTAAATCTTGCAGTTTGGCCACCAAGACACAACCAATTGAAAACCTTACAAAGAATTAAATTTAATTTGGCCAACTGTTCCTCCAAAGCAGCACTATTCACTGTCAAGCAACCACTACAATGTCTTCTTACAGAACTGTTGATATAATTAAGGGAGATCTACAAAATAAAGGTGATGGACTGTCAGTTGTGCATCGACAACTTCACTCGAAACACACAGTTGTATCGATCTGGAAGGCTCTACTTGGATCAGGTGCAAGGATATCTATATTGATTCATTTTGGAATGCCATCATAAGGTATAAGTTTCATAACCTTTGTGTTGGAGCATTGATAACTCTCTCCTTGTTGTCTTGAATTTCTTCTATCCCCTACAAACTGACATATTCAAAGACATAAGGTAAGTTTTCTTTCTCATTTTAAAATGGAGACGATAGAGACTTGTTGCAGGTGATACATCGGGTTGAACACAAGGCAATTGTGGCAACTTTGGGACAAAAACACTCGATTAAACCAGAAAATGTAATAAAAACTGTCTTTGTATTGGTTAGATGTCGTTCGTCTCCAAAAATGTGTTCACGAATTGCATTTGTGGTCAAATAATTGAAGTGAAGGCAGCCTAGAGTCTTGCAATTGTGATTGTAAGTATCTCAACTTCAAAACTAATCAAAACAAAACAAATGCCCACTATTCAATAATTCACATATGACGTTACTCTTATGTAATGTGTGTAAAAATATATAATTTGGTCACTGCTACCCACATGTCCCACATATTTTGTTTACGTCATACCAACGTGTTCAGAAAAAAGATCTTTTTTGGATAATATCTCCACAACCAGATAACCTAGGATGCTGATTTTTGGAATGTAACCGTTTCACATGGTGTGGAGTGTGTGTGCCAAGTTTGGTTGCTGGGGGGTGGTGTAGTTTCTTCTGGCAAGAAAGCAACGGACAGACAGACAGAGTGAAACTATTAGTCTTCGACTTCGTTCTTTCGAACTTCGTCTCGCTAAAAAAGCTAACGGAATTTTATATTATCTTGTTTGTACAGGCACACAACTGTCACGCAAAGGATCGTATGTAACACAGGATTTAGTGCTAAGCTAAGCACAAAATGATGTAGTTGCTGTTTAGTTTTAAGAAATTCAGAGAAATTCTCTAAATTCTCATGTGTCACTCTACGTTAATCAGGCTTCAAAGTAATTGAGTCTAGACAAATGTTTTGGAGTTTTCAGTCGTTGTTGGTTTATTAAATTATCGTAATGAGTTGAGAAAAAAAGTTAAAAGCAAAGTTCGCAGAAGAATATGTTCTATATTTAGAAAATACATTCTGTTTGAAAATAAAACTCACAGAATTAAGTAATCTTTTGGCATTCTTGCCAATTAAGAGTCTCAAACCACAAGATATAGAGATATCATTGAGATATCAAGAAGATTTTTTTTCTTCACCTCTCGTGACCTTTTTCTA
This sequence comes from Rhizoglyphus robini, assembly GCA_023373905.1. NCBI lineage: Eukaryota > Metazoa > Arthropoda > Arachnida > Sarcoptiformes > Acaridae > Rhizoglyphus > Rhizoglyphus robini. The sequence continues at coordinate 144,255 of JAKIJQ010000027.1, forward strand.
CTATTGTTTCAAACTATTTGTTTCATTGTTTAATTTTCTATTTGAGGGTTGTGTGCACACACACCAAAAATAGCCATTTTACTGCTAAATGCGACTAAAGTCGTGTATGTCCTCGCAAGTACAAACTTAAACGGCCAGTGGGCGTAATGCCAAGAGCAAGAGGAAAAATGAACAAAAAAACTGAAAAACAATGAAGATAAAAAACTTTCCTCATTATTTTTTGCAACTACTACTGAGCGTGGGAAATCCCGAAGCGTGGCTTTTTTGTTTTGTTGGCTTAATCCTCTAATATAATATACTTTAACGTTGATATTTTGTGATGGCGTTTTGTGTTGTACCTTCGATACTAGCGCCATCTGACTTTTTGATAAATTAACACTTCAATAAGTTAAATTCTCTTGAAAATTGAACACATTTCAAATGAAGACAAACTAAAATCTTATCGCACATTTTTGTGATGGTATAATAAAATCTGTACTCAAAGTTAGCATACATTGAGAATTCGTTTGATTTGATTGGTTGAGGGTTGCAATTTTCATTGGTAAATCAGATAAGTGTTATCTTGTGACATTTTGTGTATTCTCGTGCAAATTCATATCGGTTTTAATATAATGTTTAAACCAATTCATAAGCAATCGTGTTTGTTTGATTGTTAATGAAATTTTGAGTTTGCTCTATATAAAGTTGTATCCATTTGCAATGTGAGGAAGCAGACCAGATTGTCCGGTCCAAAAATGGACAGAATGTGGCCATGCATAGTCTTTGGGAGGTTGCAATCGACGAACCACCACAGGTGAACCTATTAACGTTTTTTTCTGTTTAAAAAGTTAAAAGTCTTTAAATCAAGAAAATTGTTAATGGTTTCATCAGTGGTGGGTCGTCGAATGCACTCTTACAAAATTGATTGGTCACATTGTGTGCTATCTTTGTATTGGACAATCAATATATTTGTCTGTTCATCAAATTAACATTTATTATGGAGGTATGTTTGCATTTTACTGTGTGGACTGATTAATTTTATTTTGTTGTTCTTTTTTTATTTTTTCAATAGGAAATTTAGAATCCAATCCAGGTAAATTAGTCACCAATTTTAGCGAGCGCCCAAAAAATATCGCTCAATGCCAAAAAATTTGGATCAAACCTATTTTTTGGTTGCCAAATTTAAAGTATGACTAACTTTGTCAAGATGACCAGAGAAAATTATTTTCGTTGCAGTTGGATCGATAAATTGAAGGTTTCGAAACAATTTGTAGAGCAATTGGAAGATTTGTGTCTGATATTGGAATCAGTAAAATTTTCATGTTATGTAATTTTTATTTATTTAATATTTATGTTACAAATAAATTTGCTTTATAGCTTTATTAAGCTTTATTGGTTCGTTCCAGTTTGCTCTGCTTGTAGAAATAGTCTAAAAACTTTTCATCCAATCCCAGTTCACTTCCCAACCGATCCATTGGAAGCAAATTGTTGGGGAATACACTCTTGTCTCTGGTTCCCTTGAGCGACACAGGAATGTACTTGACGTCCATATCTTTGGCCAGCTCAGCACCTTTGGCAAATTGCACCACTTGTCTCAACTTATCACTCATCAGACCAATCACAATCTTAACGAGTGCATTGAGCAACCAGGGCTGATCGACAATGTACATCACCTTCATTGCCATTGGGTACAACTCCTGTATGGCGATTTTGTATTTGGAGAATTCCAGGTCCACATTCGAAATGCCCGCCCCATTAGCATCACTGACCAGCACGAAACCCGCCTCACCAGCTGCCCGGTCAACCCGTTCCAAATTGTGTGCAAAGAATTGTCGAGTTAGTAGGTTGATTTCCTTGTAGAATTTCTGATTCTTGAGAGCCTCCCACTGAATCACACGACCTTCGTTGTCTTTTCCGTTAATTTCCACCGAATTGAGTTCCCACATCTCTTTTGGGTAGTATTGGTCGTTTCGATCGTGAAGGCCAAAGGACTTTTTCCATTGAAGCGCTTTGGTTAGGGCTTCAAAAGCTTTACTTTCATTGCCATCAGGTTGATCGAGGATGAAGCGTTTCACTTGCCATTCCTCAGTACGGACTCGTTCAATATCCACGGGATGGTAAAGGCTAGGATTTTTGGTCAACTCCTCTTCGAACCGTTTCACAAGCCGAGCCACAGCTTCAGAAGTTGACATTTTCAAACTTTTTTGTATGCTCACTAAATAGAAAATCACTGTAAATGTCGGTGTATGTCAAATCCTGTTATTTTCCATTTATATATGTTTGCAAAACAGACACTAACTAACAACAAAATTATTATCAACAACAAAACAACATTTGCTGATTCGTTTGGTTTGCCAAAACCTACTTTGAACTTCTGTGTGTGTGTGTGTGTGTGTGTGTGTGTGTTCTGCCGAACCAACTAAAAGTCCGGTTAATGCCAATTAGATTAGACAATTGGAGGATTGTGCGATTGATAAATCAACAAGTATGCCTTTTGATAATCGAGTGTTTTGGGGCATATCCTCATCGCTATATGATTAACATGTTATTTATTTGTTATCACTCAAAAAAGTTGTTTGTAAATGTTTCAATAGATGGCGCTTTATAACAGACTTTTCACAACTTCGAGATAATCTTTCGCATTTCGGTTGTCAACGATTTTCTTATTCTTTTGTTCCTTCTTCGTTATTGGCAGCTTAAGATGCATAATACGAATGTGTTTGATGGTGTTTGATCGATCCTCACTGGCGTACAAACAGCCCGACCATTTGCACTTGTACGGTTTAATGCCCAAATGAACGCGTTGGTGTGTTTTCAGGTGAACGGTCTTGCGGAAGAACTTGTCACAGTTTGGCTGGTTACAGTGGTAAGTTTGATGGCGCTGTTCATAGTGTGTGTACACATCGGACCGGTACTGGCCGATGAAGGTACAGTCCGGGTAGGAACAGGCGAATTTGCCTGATTGATGATAGGAACGAAAGTGATATTGTAGATGGGCGTGACTTTGATATGTTCGGGTACATTTGTTGCATTGCCAACTGGTTAGGAGTGGGTGGACAGTTTGGAAGTGTTGGTTTAGTGTTTGACTGTGCAAATAGAAAGTTTAAAAATTTTGAATTCAAAGAATTAGACTTACGAGTTTGAAAAAGATTGATTACAGTTTTTGAGAAGACATCGATATTGAAAGGTTCTATGGTAGACTTCTAAGTGATAGTCAAGTTTGGCTTTAGTCGTAAAATGTTGGGTGCAATCAGGTCCAATGGGACACTTTAGACTTTGGGTTTCACATTTGAGTTGCGAATCTTCTTCTTCTCCTTGGTTTTCAATTTCAGTAACATTTATTATTTCGTTTACATCTTGTTGATCGACTGAATCTCGAGGCTTTTCTTGGTTTGGCCTATATCGAGGAAAGCTCTTCTCAAACGACTCATTGAATTGAGCCATCGCTTCCGAAGCGACAATTTGGCGTTGAAATTGATGAAAACGTTGCTGTTGTGCATGTTGTAACTCGATCAAGTTGCGATAGTAAGCGATTTGATTCTGTCGATACTGAATCAGTTGACAAATGTGATCGATTGGTGGTAAATTAAAAGGAAATTCATTTGACAGAGACATTATTAAATTGGACAACAATTTTAACGATGCGTAATCATTGAGCATCATTGGCTAAAATGTTACTATAACCAACGTGTAACGCTATTTGTGACTAAGTTGTTTTCGCTATTTAGTATGCTAGAGTAGCCAATTTCAAAAAGTTTCTCTTCCAATTAATTGAGATTATTACCATCCCTGCACATACAACCAATTATTATGCAATTCAATCGAAATCAATCGAAATAGTTTGTGGAGTTACTTTTGTGAGCATCTTAGGCCAATTCCGGCAGTAGAAAAGGACATTTGTACATCAAGCCATCAAAGTAAGATTATTTCATAGCAAAGCCAATCCGTCCAATTCTCGTCTGAATTTGAATGTCATTTCAAATGCATTAACCAAAATATAAGACCTATTTCAGGTGCAAACACTTCCCGATTAATGAGATAAGACATTTTTATTGTCCATACAAGTACGTGTACTTGATTTGAGGCTTATTTCACTGCAAAGCTCAAACACAATTTCATTTGCATTTAGATTTTGTATTGTTTTATGGCTGCTTATGGGTTGCTGATGTGGATTATCTTTTCCACTCCATTCAAGATCATAAAAGTTGACATAAGGATGACCTGGAATTATCTATTTTTTGGTGCGTGTACTATTGTACTTGTATTGGTGCAGTTTTGGACCGTGTAATCTTGATACATTTGGACATTGAATATAGGGTCTGGATAGTTCGTTGAGTTCGAAAATAACATATATAAACCTTGAAAGTAACCACCTCTAAAGTCATTCTTTTAACAATCGTTCCATTGAGACAAAAAAATGAAGTTCCTGGTCCCTTTTTTTTGTTTGGCAATTGTTGGTGTCTTTGCTGGACCCTTGAAGCCTCAAGTGCCAGCTTTTGACCTGTTCGATGCTGATGGATTCATCGTTGGTGGTACTGATGCCAAGGATGGTGACATGCCGCCACAGATCTCGCTTCAACGAACCAGTCACATTTGTGGCGGTGCCATCATCAATGACGAATGGATCTTGACTGCTGCTCACTGTGTTGTTGGGTATGTATTATATGAATGGTCCTGAAATATAGCACATCTTAATTTAATCTCCATTTGTAGTGTCGCTGCAAGTGCTTTCAGTGTTCGATACAACACTCTCAACCGAAACAGTGGTGGTGTGCTGGTGAAGGTGTCCCAGGTGATCACCCACGAGAACTACAATTCGCAGAATGTGGACAACGACATTGCACTGCTCAAGACTGCCACCAAGTTGATTCTTGGTCAGACGAACGCCAATGCTGCTACACTGCCAGCTCAAGGTTCGGATGTTGCGGGTGAGACCACCACGACTGTTTCTGGTTGGGGTCAACTGACCGAAACTAATCCAAATCTTCCTGTTGCTTTGCAAATTCTCTCGAAACCTTCCATTGATAGAACTGTCTGTGCCAACGCTTACAAGGCGGCTGGACATGAAATAACCGCCAACATGTTCTGTGCTGGTCATCTGGGAGAAGGCGGCAAAGACGCTTGTGGCGGTGATTCTGGTGGACCGGTGATTGCCAATGGTCAGTTGGTTGGACTGGTCTCGTGGGGTGTTGGCTGTGCCCGGCCACAGTATCCTGGGGTGTACACTCGAGTTGGCAATTACCTCACCTGGATTCGATCCAAGGGAGTTTCTGTCTAAGTTTACACTAAAAATTTGTTGATTCAATTTAACAAGTTTTCAAATTACAATTACAAATTGATTATATTTAATTAAATTTTGTTTTTCAAAATGAGTTTGTATGAAATTGTCATAATTTTTTGATACAACATGAGATACTTTGAAAATGGAATAGATGGAACATTAGTATGACACAAACAGAACAATGTTACCTTTCCAAATGCAGCCAATGAGACGAGTCCATAGTTGCCATACGTGAATCCATACCGATTGACAATGTGCAACTTGAAGATGTCATTTGCCAGCTTCATTCGTGTACGCAACAGACCAGTTCGATGATGACTGTACACCATCAACCGAAAGAGCACTTTACACGGCTTGTGAATGTGCTTGGTACAGTAAGCCAACGACAAATGAAGTGCAAATATAAAGTTTACTTGATACACCAACAAGGAGGCCATAAAGAATCTTTCCTTGAAGGTAGTTTTGGCCATGATGGTCCACAGTGACATGACCATATTCGAGGGTACGAGCACCAAAAGACAAGCCATGAAAAGTCGAGAGTACATTCCGTTGATTGCAAAGAAGAATTTCAATGAATCAGTGTAATTCTTACGCCAATTTTCGTATGCAGATGCGGTCATTCGCTTACGGGTCAGCTGGACCAATAGTGTGAAGCACTGCTTGAGCTTGATAAAGAGCATAAACAGGAGAGCACACAGCGCTGCATAGGTCATTGTGAAAAGATAAGCCAAATTGTAAGCAAACAAGCACTGAGAGAAGACCATTACTATTTGGCACAAAACAGCCAAAACAACATAGATTGCAGAATTTTTCTGCCAAAGGTGGCCCTTCACGAACATAGCGTTCATGTAGTACAGATAGGCATATGGAACCAACCAGTTTACTGTGAATGTATAGTACTCAAAGAGGTGTTCAACTCGAACAAACAGTCGTCGGACTACGTCATTGATAGGCTTATTCGCGTGTGTAGGACTAATGGGGAAGAATTTCTCAGTCAAAGAACTGTCTGTAAGAACACTGCGAAGCAATCTCAACAGAGCAACATTCATCCTGGTCATGAGAATGTGATTGTAGTAGATGACCAGTAGGTTGAATGCACAGGCCACCAGGTTGAACTTTGACCGTGGCATGAAGATGAACAGAGTGTCATACAGGATGGCATGCTCAAAGGCAGACAGTCGAGAGCTGAAGCCCAAATAAGCGAAATGAGCTGCTTGAAAGACCAATAGAATGTTGATCAACTTAAGTCTCGAAATGGTGCGGCCATTTCTGTCAGATTGAATGCTCTCAACAATCGACACATACTCACAAAAGTCTTTTACACTCTTGAACGGATTGATTAGCTTGAGCAATGGCACAAGCTTGTCAAAATGGAATTTAAACTTCATGTTTCTAAGGTTTTTCAAACAGATTTTAATATATGACACCGTGAATTTTCTATGCTATTGCTTGCTGTATTGTTTGACAATGGGGAATGAATAATAAAAATATTAGTATTATCCTCGAATCTAATTATTGTATTTTTAAATTTCATTAAAATTTTAATTAGTTTCAGTTTCTGAAAAATTAATTTAAAAGGTCAATACGAAAATAGCCAGGAACACATGCAAACATTAATTGGATCAATAGATTTCGAAATCAAGAAACCGCATTTCAACTGTGGCGTGAAAATTTTAATTAAAATTTAATTAAATAAAAATTTCCTAAATAATACAAGGAGACTCAAATATGAAAGCTTTTCGATTTACCGCTGAGCGAATTTCTTCTTGAGAAAAGCATTTTCTGTGTATTTTGATTTGATGACTACCTTTCAATAATAGATAAAAATCGAGGTGTCAGCGTTTGACAACATTGTGACATTGAAACATAATCGTATGAATTTGCTTATGATTTCAACTGTATTTTCTAGCAATATTGCAATGATAAACTCATAATTCAATCTCCATCTTAATTAACAAATATATCATTTGAAATGTCTGATATGATAAGATAGATGAATCAAACTTTTTATTCCATATTCATTTGATTTTGTGTTTAATTTCACCCTCCAACACAAAGGTAAATTCAATTGTTTTTTAAGATAAGATGTTTAATGACACTTTGATTAGATTGTGTCGCTTTTAGCAACCACCCATGTTGCATCAATTACAGTTAAGTATGCATTGATGGTAAGCTGAGTCAGGCAGGATGTGAAAATTGTTCAATTGAAATTTTTGTCCACACATTAAAGGCTACGTGTTGTGTAGATAAAGGAAAATTGGACTTGATTTCATCTAAGAGATGTTGCAGTTTGTGTGGTATATATAAACTCGCAAATGAAAGTTTTAAAACTCATCATTTAATGAATCGTTTGATCAAGAAAATATTAACTAAAAATGAAATTTATCGTTCCGTTGCTTTGTGTGGCCATTGTTGGCGCACTGGCTGGTCCCCTGAAGCCTCAAGTTGGATTGGGTCGATTTGATGCTGATGGATTCATCGTTGGTGGCGCCGATGCGAAGGATGGTGACATGCCCTCGCAGGTTTACCTTCAAATAGGCAATTACGTCTGTGGAGGGGTGATCATCTCTGACGAATGGGTTCTGACTGCTGCTCACTGTGTTGTTGGGTAAGTTATTTGTGTTTTTTTTGGTTGAAATTAATTTGCAAATATGTTTTGTCTAGTTTCACTGCTAGTGATGTCAATATGCGGTACAATTCTCTGTTTCGCAACAGTGGTGGTCAACAGGTCAGGGCTTCCCAGATTATACAACACGAGAACTATGACTCGTGGACTGTGGACAACGACATTGCACTGATCAAGACTGCCACCAAGTTGACTCTTGGTCAAACGAACGCCAATGCAGCTACCCTGCCAGCTCAAGGCTCAGATGTCGCAGCCGAAACCACCACGACCGTGTCTGGTTGGGGTCGATTGGGCGAGTCTAATCCAAATCTTCCTGTTGCTCTACAAATTGTATCGAAACCTTCTATTGATCGAACAGTCTGTGCCAATGCTTACAAGCCTCAGGGCTATGATGTCACCCAAAACATGTTCTGTGCTGGTCATTTGGGTGAAGGTGGCAAAGACGCTTGCGGTGGTGACTCAGGTGGACCAGTGATTGCCAATGGTCAGTTGGTTGGACTGGTCTCGTGGGGTGTTGGCTGTGCCCGACCAGACTCTCCTGGTGTGTACACTCGGGTTGGCAACTACATCAACTGGATTCGGTCCAAGGGAGTTTCTGTCTAAATATTTTGCTTTGATTTCAATTTTATCGTGTTTTTAATTTATTGCATCCGACAATTTTCCGCTCCATTTAAAAACAACAATACATAATAACTCAAAATAAACTCTATTTATTTATTTGATTTCTTTGCTGTTTTAGTCAAATAAACCTCATACAAATAAGATGCGTTCACATGATATGAAAGGGGGAAAAAGTAAAATTATTCACCAGATGGCATTTAGGCGGACTCACAGATCTGCATGCAAATTTTGCAGGTTGCTTATGAGCATGTGTAGAGTATTGAATTCAATTTTCATGAAAGAATGGCCATAGGTTCTCGAGTTATAAAATTCAAAAGTTCAAACTTAGTCTGCATTTGACAGAATTTTGCTAAGCAGAACTATGCTCACTTGTAAGTGACTTACTCGGCGTCTTTGATAAAGTTTGTTAAAATACAGACTCCACGCAGGTTCCAACATCCCAACAACGTGTTAAGCTGACAATATTGTAGGACCTACAATGTAGGTTGAAGCGTTTGTCATATGAATTTGTCCATGATTTCAAATGTATTTTTTATTTGCAATCTAAGAAACCTTTTTCTCATTTCCTATTCATTTGATTTTGTGTTTAATTTCACTCTCCAACATAGACAATTTCAATTGTTTTTTAGATAAGATTTTATGGCCCCTTTTATTGAGTGAGCATGAGATTAGATTGTGTACAGTGTATAATGTACGCGTGCACAAGCTTTCAACACTACCTTCCATGTTGTAAAGCAAATTACGTTCAGAACTCGCGGATAGTAATAGTCGAGTCACATGATACATTTGAGAATATTTCAATTGAAGATAAACATATATCGAATGCTGGGATATGCAGTTTTTGGTATATAAACTCACAACTTGTAAACTCAAAAGTCATCTTTTTCTTGGATCGTTTTATCAAAAAGCTACAAGTACCAACCAAAAATGAAATTCCTGATCCCGTTTCTGAGCGTTGCCATTATTGGCACACTGGCTGGTCCCTTGAAGCCTCACGTGGGCATTCCCTGGTTTAGCCAATTCATTTCAGATGGATTCATCGTGGGTGGAGTTGAGGCCAAGGACGGTGACATGCCCTCGCAGGTTTCAATTCAACGAAGTAGCAGTCACTGGTGCGGTGGTGTGATCATCTCAGATGAGTGGGTTCTGACTGCTGCTCACTGTGTTATTGGGTATGTATTCGCGATGAATTTTCTACTTTTTAGTTGATTAATTTGTAATTTTTGTATATTCTCTTGTATTTTCTATATATAGAGATTCTCCTAATATTATCAGCATTCGATACAATTCGCTCACCCACAACAATGGTGGTCAAGTGGTTCAGGTTTCACTGGTGATCACACACGAGAACTATGACTCGTGGACTGTGGACAACGACATTGCACTGCTCAAGACTGCCACCAAGTTGACTCTTGGTCAGGCGAACGCCAATGCAGCTACCTTGCCTGCTCAGGGTTCAGATGTTGCCGGTGAAACCACCACGACCGTGTCTGGTTGGGGTCGATTAGCCGAAACTAATCCAAATCTTCCTGTTGCTCTACAAATCCTCTCGAAGCCTTCCATTGATCGGGCCGTCTGTGCTGACGCTTACAGGCCTCAGGGCTATGATATCACCCAAAACATGTTCTGTGCTGGTCATCTGGGAGAGGGCGGTAAAGACGCTTGCAACGGTGACTCAGGTGGACCAGTGGTTGCCAATGGTCAGTTGGTTGGACTGGTCTCGTGGGGCATTGGCTGTGCCAGACCACAGTATCCTGGGGTGTACACTCGAGTCGGCAACTACATCAACTGGATTCGATCCAAGGGTGCACCAATTTAAATACACGATTTCTTTTAAAGTTTCTGATTTAAAGTTTAACAAAATAACAACAACTCTCAATAAATTAGCATTTAGTTCTTAATTACATGTTTCGAAATGTTCACGTGGCACAAAACTCAAAATTCTCATTTCAAATTGAAATTTTCCATAGGAATAGATTTTCAACGGAATATTTTCCAGTCGTAATTCAAACTTTAGAACTTAAGAATAATATACAGTAATAAAAAATGTAAATTTGTAGTCAATTTTAAAATACAAAGAAAATTCTTTGTAAAATTACGAAATGTGAAATCAAAAGTTAAAAATAGTACATGTTAAATTTAGTTTTTAGTTTTTTATTCGCTTAAGTCAGCAAATTCTTTATTCTGTCTACACTCCACAAAATGCGGATTCTACTAAAAATTTTTGATTATTTGATTTACAAGCCAATTCATCTAATTCTGTGGCTTCTCTGGGCACACATCAAAGCCTGTCTGTACAGTTTTGACACCATCATTGACTTGCCTCCATCTATTACATTATCAAATTATCCTAAAACTCTGCAGCAATTTCGAAATTATCGAAATTGTAATAGAATTTGGAATCGCCTTTACTTTATTCTACCAAACATTATATTTCTGCTCTACTTCCTGGACACTCTCTACTATGCGGCACGTGACAATTTTGACTATTTCAATCGTCCAATGGAAGGCATGTTGGCTCATCGAATGTTTGTGAGGAAGTTCTGGCGTTTCGGTGATATGATTGGGACGGCCGTTTCACTCTCTACTTTTACGGTCAATGTAAAACTGTTGTTTGGTGACTGGTTTGATGAGAGATTTTGTATGTGTTTGATTGATGGAAGACATAACGAAATGAAACATTTGGTGGTCAATGGTAAAGGTAACAATTTTTTTTAATAAACTAAAATTGTCGTTTAATCTTGATTTATTTAGTATGGAACATTCAAACTTCGATGAAAATAGCGAATTTTCGAATAAAAAATCGCAAAATTCTCTATTTTATCGTTTGTGCAAGTCAACCAGTTTGTTGTGGAACTTTTATGTGGACACTCTACAACTGTCCACTCAACAACAATCTGAAGCACTATCTCGAAACTTGGATATTTCTACCACTCTACATGTGGTACAGTTGCTTCAGTAAAATCCACCATTTTTACCCAGATATATATATCTAACTATTTTCCTCCCATAGCTGTAATATTCATGTTTTATCACTTTCTCACGATAACTAAGTACATTTTGCTCAAACAGGAACATTTGTCTTCTTTACAGAGTGGATTGATCTCCAAAATTTATAAATCAAAAGCACGAAAAAATTATTTCCACAAAAAGTCTGCGTTTTTTCTTTATTGGAACAATTTTGTGGCGCTCAATCGTAAATTGGCATATCAATGCGCAGAAATACGTGCATACAATTGCTTTTGGAGTTCAATTGTCAGTGCCCAATTTGTCACTTGTCTCTCGATTTGCTGTTACTTTCTCTTTTGTGCCTTCTTTGTTCAGAAAGCAAGTTTCGATCAGAAGTTGTATTTCCATTTTTTCTTTCTCGAAACTCTTGTGCTCATATTTGCGATCATTTATCGTTGTTCGGGTGTCGATTGGTACAATCAAAAGTTTTATGCGGCTAATATGAAGATGGTTACGCTGTTTGGGTTGCATTTTCGCGGACAAATTTTGCCTAGACAGATGTTAAATGTAAGTAAACTAGGAAGATTTAACATAAAAATCATAAATTTTTAAATTCAAGATTGAAACTATTGGGAGTAATCGAAATTTCTCAAGATGCTGCTTTCGTTTTGTCAATAATTATCGATTGGATTCGAAAGCTTTTGATTTGGTTAGTTTAAATAAATATTTAAATAATTTTTTAATAATTTTAAATTCATTTAGGCAATTTACATTCTTAGCACTCACTTCTTGATGATTTGTCGTCAAAATAGAAGAAATTCTTTCGCTTTGCGATCATAATTTTTTTTATTAAATTACTTATTTTACAAATAATGATGACGATTTATAACAGACTTTTCACAACTTCGAGATATTGTTTCGGATTTCGATGATCTACTATATTTTTACTTTTCTGTTCCTTCTTCGTTATCGGCAGTTTCAAATGCATGATTCTGATGTGTTTGATGGTGTTGGATCGATCCTCACTGGCGTACAAACAGTCTGCCCACTTGCACTTGTACGGTTTAATGCCCAAATGAATGCGTTGGTGGGTTTTGAGGTGAACGGTCTTGCGGAAGGATTTGCCACAGTCAGGCTGATCACAGCGATACGTTTGGTGGCGCTGTTCATAGTGAGTGTACACATCGGACCGATACTGACCAATGAAGGAGCAATCGGGAAAGGAACACACAAATTTGCCTGACTGATGGTAATTTCGGTGATGATAATTCAGATGAGTGTGACTTTGGTAAGTACGGACACATTTGCCGCAATTCCAATTGGATAAAAGTGGATGAGCGGTTTGAAAGTGATGGTTTAGCATTTGACTGTTTTCAAAAAGAATGTTAAAGTATGGCAAAATTTAAAAAAAAACTTACGAAGTGCTGAACGATTGGCCACAATTTCTGAGTAGACAACGATATTGAGCCATTTTGTGGTCAACCTGCAAGTGTTGATCGAGTTTGGTTTTATTCGAAAATACCTCCAAACAGTGAGGACTAAAGATGCACTTTAAACTAACAATTTGACATTTGAACAAGTCTTGTTGCGTTTCTTCTTCTCCGTGATGTTCGCTTTCAATTTCAACATTTTCGAGTACATGATTCACTGTTGGATCCAAAACTTGTTGACCTACTGAAGATCTATGAGTACCAACAAAATCATGAACAAGCTTGATTTGTTTGAATTGAGGAAAATTCCTATCAAACTCTTCATTGAATTGAGTCATCGCTTTGGCTGCCTCCAAATGACGTTGAAATTGATGCTGCAAATTTTGCTGTTGAAAATGTTGCAGTTCGATCAAGTAGCGATAATAGACATCAAGTTGACTTTTGCGATAGTGAATCAATTGACTAAAGTAATCAATTGGTGGTAGTCGATTGAACTGATCCATGTTTTTTCTTCTTGCAACAAAATACTGTTTCACCAACCGTAGGCGTACAACGATGAGCAATCAATGCCAATTGCAATGTGTTGATTGTAAACTATAACCATCATCATCAACTACTTGCTTATTGAGATTTTGGTTGTCATGACTACGAACTACTAAAGATTAGACTGTCTTAACAAATTTCTATTCAGTAAATGGTTTAAATCACCCGGGTACCCGATGCATTGAAATACACAGATTTCAATCGAAATCAATCACGCCAATTTATTGGAGTTACTTTTGAGATTTCCAATGTTAACTGCAAATTGTGATAAAAGACATTCTGTACACCTAAACCTAAACTCGATAAGTACACCAGTTCCAACTCATAAAGCATTCAACGAATACAACAATCAAACATGTGATTCTCAATTGAAACTGTTTGTCATTTCAGTTGAATCGCCTCAAACGGAGAGATCTATTTCTAGACTGCACAAAAGTGTCAGAAAAATTGTCACTGATAAGGCAACACTGTACAGCAACGCACTTTTATTGTTGCATTTGCACTTGATTTTGGTGTCATTTCACTGGCAAACACTCCCAATTTCAAACGTAATTAAACGCAGCTTTTACGACATTTGAGGACTGTAGACTGCACTGATTGTGATTTCCACTGCCTTCTGCCTGATATGGCCTGGATATACGTGTACATTTGGATTTGGTTGGTTATAGGGTAGAATGCGTCTCATTTTGGGTATATAAACTTTGAGACTTTAAGTTCAAAGTCATCATTCATCTTTGGATAGTTCTAAAGAAGCAAGAAAATGAAATTCCTGATCCCGTTTCTGTGCTTGGCCATTGTTGGCGCTCTGGCTGGACCCTTGAAGCCTGAAGCTTTGAATCCATTTGAAGGTGAAGGATTCATCGTTGGTGGCGTTGTGGCCAAGGATGGTGACATGCCCTCGCAGGTTTCTGTTCAACGAACCAGTCACTTCTGTGGTGGTGTCATCATCACTGACGAATGGATCTTGACTGCTGCTCACTGTGTTGTTGGGTAGGTTTTTTTTGCCCTTTTCACGATATTTGATTTTAATTGTTTACTTTGCAGTGCCTCAGCCAGTACCCTCAATATTCGATACAACTCCCTCAATGTGAACAGTGGTGGTTCGTTGGTGAAAGTGTCGCAAGTCATCACACACGAAAACTATGACTCGTCCATCATTGACAACGACATTGCACTGCTCAAGACTGCCACCAAATTGACTCTTGGTTCCACGAATGCACGTGCAGCCACTTTGCCAGCTCAAGGCTCAGATGTCGCAGCTGAAACCACCACGACTGTTTCTGGTTGGGGCCGATTGACCGAAGGTGGCAGCAGTCCGACTGCACTTCAAATTGTTTCGAAACCCTCAATTGATCGAGCTGTCTGTGCCAACGCTTACGCAGCAGTTTCACTGAAAGTAACCGACAACATGTTCTGTGCTGGTCATCTGGGAGAGGGCGGCAAAGACGCCTGCAACGGTGACTCAGGTGGACCAGTGGTTGCCAATGGTCAGTTGGTTGGTTTGGTCTCGTGGGGTGTTGGCTGTGCCCGACCACAGTATCCTGGGGTGTACACTCGAGTTGGCAATTACCTCACCTGGATTCGATCCAAGGGAGTTTCTGTCTAAGTTTACTTTAATATTTCAATTTTATCGTGTTTTATATTTACGGCTTTCGACGATTCTTTCACTATCATCTTGTTCTAAACAACAATAATAAGCAACTCTAAATAAATCTTGATTATTTTCAATTTTAAAACTCTTTTGATTAATTATTTTATTCATGCGGTTATCAAATTATCTTTTCCTTGTATCTCGATTGTGGATTATTTGATAATTTCTTTGGCGCTAACTAACTAAACGAGGATCCTGTCTAAATGTGAAATTTCCAGTTTCATTAATTGAAAATCAATTTATCTATTAATAATTCATTTCACTTTTGTCTCTTACAAAAGAATTTCCGAGAAATACTCGTGATCGACAACAACAACCAACATTCAATAATATCTTCAACAATGAAGCAAATTCTTCCGCTTTACAGTTATTTATATAAAATATTAACGACGTGCAATTTTCAGACACTTTCTTTCTGCATTCAAGTCGAACACAACAATTTAATAATTCACTCATTCTTGTGAAACTTTTTCATAGAAGAAGAATTACAACACACACACATCACTACTCGAGACTTGATATTACAAGTATTAAATATTAATCACTTGTCAATTCTACGTATTTTGTACAGTTAAAATCATTTCATATTTAGGAATTTTTGCTCTAAATTTAATCAAAAATAAATAAAAATCAAATTCCGATTTCAACAATTTAAGAATTGAATTGAATCAAACAGAAAATATGTTGAATCGAATTATCAAGACAACTTTGAAGCAAATTGACTACTCAGCGACGTCGCATGTGAACACGGTCAAACTGCCTCAGATTTTTGTGTTGAAAAGTTGCCACCAAAAGCCACCGAGTAAATTGCATTTCTACTTTGCCATAGCCGTGATCGCCTATGTCCTTCTGTATGGTGTTGTATATCTGCATTATGAATCAACTGGAAGCTACGATTGGGCCCAATGGTCCACCAGTCCATACATTTACTCGCATCAATGGGCACCGAAAGCAATTTGGGCTCAGTATGATTTGGTGAACGAGATCAACATCTTAGCTTCAGTACTCTGTTTTGTATGTTTGGCTAAATTCGAACCTATCATGTCAAAGTATCTAATTTTCGAAGTAGATGAAAAGAGAATGTCGATCGGCAACAAACTTGTGAGCAGCGAAGTTTGGGTTCAAATGACAAAATTGAAGGCAAAATTTGGATTGTTTTATCAATTTTGCAATCTTCAACTCTTGGGTTTGATGATTAGTATTTATGCTTCCGTCTTCATTAAGAACTTGTACACAGTCAATGTTGGATCGTTTATTTTCTGGTTTATCGGAATTCCCGCGTTTCTGTTCTACATTACATATGGTGAGTTTTTTTAATGGCGATTTTTATCCGTAAATAACATTTTGTATTCATATTCCAGTTCTAACTTCTCAAATTTGGGGTTGCTTGTACATGCAGTCTGAAATCATTCGAATTCTTCAACAAAATTTACTCGAGAAAATTGTTAAAATCAACCGAAAATGTGGGCAAGGAAGCGTCTTCCTCAATTACTGGCGCTTCAAGTGTCTCAACCATGAATTGCTGCGCATTTGCGGCCAAACGCGTGAATATGCTCGTGACTGTCTGTGGCGACTTTCGATGATGTTTCCCATCTTCATCACCATTCAGTGCTACCTGCTGTACATTGCTTGCTTTGCTGAAATTGATTCCTTTTCCAAATCACAGTTGTACATTCTAATTGTGGTGTTCAATTTGGAACTGCTTTGGATAATTGGCAAATGTGCTTCGCTTGACAGGAATTGGCGACGAATTGATCTGGAGAATCAGAAATTTGGTGTGAATTTCATGAGAATTTACAGACGATACGGATGCAGACAGGTTGGAAGTTTGATCAAGGTGCAAACGCTTCAAGCACATAACAGATTGCGCTTCTACGAATTCTGTGTGATTGGCAACGGTAGAATTACCTCAAACACTTATCACGAGGTAAAATGTGCCCAATTTTTAAGTGAGTTTACTGATAAATCTAATCCATTAATCTGCTCATCTACAGATCATCTCATACACAAGTGCATTCTTTATGTTTGTTACCAAGAATCAATTTGCTAACGCAGGGGAACATTGAATATGGAATAAAATAGAAGACTCGAGCAAGCTTCTCGATTTATAATTTCAAAACTTATGTTATGCTCTCACATGTTAATTTACCAATTTATCAATAAAATAAAATGTTTCAAAAAATTTATTTTTAAAATCATATTTTCAAGCTAAATGATTAGATTTATCAATTTAATAATTTTACAATAAACTTTTCACTACTTCGAGATATTGTTTTCCATTTGGATGATTAACGATTTTCTTTCTTTTCAGTTCCTTCTTCGTGATCGGCAGCTTAAGATGCATGATTCTGATGTGTTTGATGGTGTTGGATCGATCCTCCCTTGCTTACAAACAGTCTGCCCACTTGCACTTGTACGGTTTAATGCCCTAATGAATACGTTGGTGGGTTTTGAGGTGAACTGTCTTGCGGAAGGATTTGCCACAGTTTGGCTGGTCACAGCGATACTGAGTCAGTAATGCAGTGTAAATCTAAAATTCAATCGAAATCAATCAAACCAATTTATTGGAGCAACTTTTTGTGATTACCGATATTAATATAAAGTCGTGATAAAGTTTTCTTTAAGTACACAACAACTAACTTTTGTTAGTATTTTAGTGCACCAGTTCCAAGTAAATTTAAATCATAAAGCTACCAACAAATAGAACAAACAGGCGACAAGTGATTCTCAATTGAAAATGTTTGTCATTTCAGTTGAATCGCCTTAGAAAGGGAGACCAGGAGGACAAAAAGCGCTCACAAAGGAAACACCGATAAGACGTTGTACAGCAACACTTTTATTATTGCACTTGATTTTGGTGTCATTTCACTAGCAAACACTCCTAATTTCAGATGTAATTAAAGGTCGTTTGCAGATTTTATGACCGCTTAGGCTGAGTAGTATGTACTGTACTGATTGTGATTTCCACTGCCTTCATTGATATGACATGGATGGATGTACGTGTACATTTGACTTTGGTTATAGGGTAGAATGAGTCTCATTTTGGTATATAAACAAGGGATTTCAAAGCTCAAGATCATCATTTAGCTTTAGCTTCTTCTGCCACTTTTATATCAAACAACTTCAACAATTCAAGTCCAAAAATAGCCAGAAAATGAAATTCTTGATCCCGTTTCTATGTTTTGCCATTGTTGGCGCTCTGGCTGGACCCTTAAAACCTGAAGCTTTGAATCCATTTGAAGGTGAAGGATTCATCGTTGGTGGTGTTGTGGCCAAGGATGGTGACATGCCCTCGCAGGTTTCTGTTCAACGAACCAGTCACTTCTGTGGTGGTGTGATCATCACTGACGAATGGATCTTGACTGCTGCTCACTGTGTTGTTGGGTAGGTTTCTTTATATTTGAATGAACATTGGATTTTAATTGTTTACTTTGCAGTACTTCAGCCAGTACCCTCAATGTACGATACAACTCCCTGACAGTCAAC
The DNA here is from genome assembly GCA_023373905.1 of Rhizoglyphus robini. Lineage (NCBI taxonomy): Eukaryota > Metazoa > Arthropoda > Arachnida > Sarcoptiformes > Acaridae > Rhizoglyphus > Rhizoglyphus robini. The sequence goes on from JAKIJQ010000027.1 coordinate 162,821, forward strand.
AGTGGTGGTTCGTTGGTGAAAGTGTCGCAGGTCATCTCACACGAGAACTATGACTCTAGTACTGTGGACAACGACATTGCACTGCTCAAGACTGCCACCAAGTTGACTCTTGGTTCTACGAATGCACGCGCAGCAACTTTGCCAGCTCAGGGTTCAGATGTCGCAGCTGAAACCACCACAACTGTGTCTGGCTGGGGTGCTTTGACCGAAGGTGGCAGCAGTCCAACTGCACTTCAAATTGTTTCGAAACCCTCAATTGCTCGATCTGTGTGTGCCTCTGCTTACGCAGCAGTTTCTCTGAAAGTAACCGACAACATGTTTTGTGCTGGTCATCTGGGAGAGGGCGGCAAAGACGCCTGCAACGGTGACTCAGGTGGACCAGTGGTTGCCAATGGTCAGTTGGTTGGTTTGGTCTCGTGGGGTGTTGGCTGTGCCCGACCACAATATCCTGGCGTGTACACTCGAGTTGGCAATTACCTCACCTGGATTCGATCCAAGGGAGTTTCCGTCTAAATACTTTTGTTATGATTTCAATTTTATCGTGTTTTTATTTATCTATTATTCTTTCGCTCCATTCCGCATTTAAAACAATAATTAACAACTCTAAATAAACTCTAACCATTATTTTTTCTACATTTATGTCTCTTCATTAAACATTGAACATGTTCATAAGGAATAAATGGTGATGATAAATAGTCTTAGATAATTAAAAAAAATTTACACCTCAATTACACATCACTTTCATAAAGGCCGTGCAAAATAATGTTTGAAATGATTTTATTCGATACAATTGATTGGCAAAAATGCAACATACTTTAAACATTTGCTTTGCAAATAATATTCTCACACAATGAAATGTTGTGTTTTGTTCTTTATCTTTGATTTCAAATATAAAAATTGAACTGAAAATTCAAATAAGTGCGACAACAGTATACATAATAAGAGTGGCCGTAATATATGAAGTTGGTCCAAAATTATCTTCAAAAATGTTTTATATTCAATTCAGTTGATTTGATGGACCCAGTTGATTTCACACTACAACACTTTGAATTTCATTTGAGATTAATCAGGTTTATGACACTTTTGGTTTGAGCATTGAGATTAGATTGCGGGTTTGACACTGTCATTTACACCTTTACATGTAATAAAGTGACTATGTATTTCGGTGCATTTGTGTACAAAGACTATTAACGTGTGTATTCAATTGAATCGCATTTTCTTTACAGCCACCCTTGAATCGTAAACTTTTGGGATATAGGATTTCATTTGAACTTCAAATGTGCATTTGGTTGCTCAAAATGGGTATTTAAGGACAAGGCTTCAAGCACTAAAAGTCATCATTTGCCTTAGAAGCTTGTCATCATCTAACAAGACAAAACACAGCTAAAGAAGTCCAACCGAAAATGAAATTCCTGATCCCGTTTCTTTGTGTGGCCATTGTTGGCGTGATGGCTGGTCCCCAGAAGCCCATTCGAATTCCCGGACTCAAAAGTGAGGGATTCATTGTTGGTGGAGTTGCGGCCAAGGATGGTGAATCGCCCTCGCAGGTTTCCATTCAAACAAGCAGTCACTTCTGTGGCGGTGCCATCATCTCCGATGAGTGGATCTTGACAGCTGCTCACTGTGTTCTTGGGTATGTTCATGGATAATTTGTACTTTTTTTTAACTAATTTGTGTTTTTTTACTCCAGTGACTCTCCGAGTATCCTCAACATTCGATACAATTCTCTAACTCACAACAGTGGCGGTCAGCTGGTCAAGGTGTCACAGGTGATCACACACGAGAACTATGACGCATGGGACTACGACAACGACATTGCTCTGCTCAAGACTGCCACCAAATTGACTCTTGGTCAGACGAACGCCAATGCGGCAACACTGCCAGCTCAGGGCTCGGATGTCGCGGGTGAAACCACCACGACTGTGTCTGGTTGGGGTTATTTGGTTGAAAATGGTGGCGTCCTACCAGCAGCCCTGAACATTGTTTCGAAGCCTTCAATTGATCGAGCAACATGTGCCAGCGCTTACGCAGCCGCCGGTTACACTGTCACCGACAACATGTTCTGTGCTGGTCATCTGGGCGAGGGTGGCAAGGACGCTTGTCAAGGCGACTCTGGTGGACCAGTGATTGCCAATGGTCAACTGGTTGGTGTTGTCTCGTGGGGCATTGGCTGTGCCCGACCACAGTATCCTGGCGTGTACGCTCGAGTCGGCAACTACATCAACTGGATTCGATCCAAGGGTGCACCAATTTAAATGTGATTTCTTTTATTCCTAAAGCCTTTAGGGCTTGAACACCGTAGGCTCCTAAAGTCTGCTGTCTATTACAAATCAATCCTGAATAAATATCTTTACTTTGAAATTAAATTTTCAATTTTCATGATTTTCAAATTGCCTTTCCAATGGGAACTTTGTATGTTTTTATAAGTCTCCGTTTAAAGTGGCTAGGATTGTCTTATTTTATTTGCGAACAACAACAACCTTGGGATGACGAGCCGTTTCTAACTCCTAAGGTTGGGTCCTCCTACTTCGAGGATAAGAAGCCCCAAGAAAAAGAATAAAATTGTTTGAACAGAAGATATCAACTGTTTGCAACTTATGTGTGGATAACCCATTAGCGGACAATTTAACAATGCTGTTTGTGATAATTTCGCGTTTGAAGCCAGTTTTAAAGCAGATCGTTCATTAAATGATTGTTCAATCAAATTAAAAAATAAATTATTTTGGGCTTTCAAATGCCCCATGTAACTTGTTATATATTAATTAAAAAAACATTTCAAATTCAATCAAAAATACATTTTATTATCATAATATATAAATAATTTACAAATGATAGTTATTACAAAAAAAATTGTATTTTTCAGTTGGATGACTTTTGTATCTAAAAACCATCCAACTGAAAAATACAAATCTGGAATTAGATTGATTTACATTGTTCGAATACAGTAGTTTAGATTTAATTGAAAATATTTAGTTCTTTGCTTTATATAACAACAAAAAATGGTAATCACTTTCAGATGTTAAATATGTCCTTTTAGGACGGATAGACCTTGAGACGTACTAGAGGCGACACTTTTTATTGTACAGATTTCGTTTGATTTTGAGTCTATTAGTGAGATCATTATACATCCAATTTTATGGCAACTTACTCTGAAATCATCAGTTTTATTTAAGATAAGAGGGATTAGTGTATATACTTCATTTGAATTTGTGGACAATTTCAGACGAAAATGTTGTGTTTCCACCTAGATTGAAATTTGATAGCCTCGGAATTTATAATCAATAATTCAAGAAATCTATTCAGTGAATATACTTACCTCTAAAATAATTTGTTTCAAATGAAAAAACGATTTTATGTTTAAAATTCTAGGAGGCGCCAAAATTTAATTCATTGATATGTTGCAACAATGTTTGAAATCAAAGTAAGTTCCGGTAAATCAAAGTTAGGACTTGTATTATTCAGAGAGAGCTTATCTAAAGATTTAGATAAGCAGCATTGGCCACTGAGGTGTCGTCGGTTCGTCGGCACGATGTCTTGGCCACAATCGAACTGGGACACTGAACTCGGACAAAGTTAAAATTGGGATTGTCCGCATTCTGGAACCATCCAAAGCGCCAATTGCAACCAGGCTGCAGTTGGGTGGGCAGTTGAGAGCAGTCCGAAGCAGAAGACACTCCACCGTACTGAGCACCCCAACCGGTAGATGGCGCACCCCACTGGGAAGTACAGCCATTGTAGATGCCAACACCGCCACCGGGAATTTGAATGTCAAATTGGTTCGATCCCAAGTCCGAGCCAGTGTTGGTAATCTGCACCACCATCTTCAGTCCAGAAACGGCGGTTGAGGTGAAGGTTAGCTCGTAACAAGCGCAGCACCTAGATAAAGAGATAACATGAATATTTACTGGAAATTTGAAATAGAAAACTTACGAGTCAGCTTCACCGAGACCATTGACAGCCCCAGCCACGAATCCAAAAGAGAGTGAACTGTTGTACTCGACAGGTTGGTTGTTGTTGCAGGTGTATGACAGTCCAGCCAAACCACCACCACCGCACACGTTGGTCGTGTCAGCAGGTTGGGCAGTGACACCATCCTGGGCACAGGAAGTGACAGGGGCACTGTCATCAGCCTTGCCCGACCAACTGCACGATGGCTTACAGCAGTCCCAGTAGCGAGTGCTCACACCACTGCCAGACTGGCACTGGGCCACACTAGCACACACCACAACCAGGCACAATACGATCAGCTTGTTCATGTTTGCAGACTTGTCAATGAAACTGTTTGTTTGTTCAGTGTGAATTTAGCTCCAAACTGAGACCCTTTATATACCCAAAATGGTAACAATTCCACGTATAGTTGTTTGTCAAAAACCTTGTCGATCAAGTCTCCCATTCCTCAAAATCAATTATTCTTATCTAATAGTGCAATAATAAATCTAATGACGCATGATAGGTATAACTTGTTAGCTATAGCTTCTAGAATGCTTGATGCAAGTCTCGTATTCAATATAAAAAACAGTAACAAATCCAATGACGACGTGGTGCACCCTGATCACCATATTCGTCAATGTTCTTCAACAACTGTCACATTTTGAACTTGGATAATGCTCAACAAATGTGATCTACCATCGACGGTTTACGTCAAAATGAACTTTCCAAAAGTTCAAAAAACAATTCACAGTTGTTTGTCTGCTCTTATCAAGATGTACGATTATTGTCCTATTACACTGTTTGTGTGTGAACGTTTGTTAGATGATCATTTTAGGGTGAGTGCAAACACACAGATGTAAAGTGCAAATATTTCAATTCTACACCACAAACATTGTCCTATCAGATGAACGTTGGATGCCCTAGAATAATTTTGCCAACATACACAGTTGTTTGTTGATGTCACCAAAACAAATGAATTTAGACACACAAACAATAACAGTTCTATGCGTCCAAGTCCAAGTTCCATGTCTGCATAATAATCGATTTGTCAAAATACAAATTTAGAACGAAACAATTTACATTGTTTGAATATATTATAGTTTAGTTTTGAAATTGAAATTATTTACTTGTCGAGGCTGGCTTATTATTCTAAGAGATGTTAAATATATATTAAATATATGCCCTTTTTGAACGTATAGACCTTGAGACGTACTAGAGGCGACACTTTTTATTGTAACGATTTTGTTTGATTTTTGGATTTATATGTGTGTGATCATAACACACCTAATTTTATATGGCAACTTATTTTGAAATCAACAGTTATATTTACAGATAAGAGGTGCTTGTGTACATACTACATTTGAATTTGTGGATATTTTCGAATGAAAATGTTGTCTTTCCAAATGGATTGAAATTTGGTTGCGTCCCAAGAAAATTTATAATCAATTCAAGATTGTATTAAATGTATATGTATATTAAACTAGTAACCAAAATAAATCGAAACATATCGAATAATCAAGAATGGTCCAAACAAAGTGAACAGTCCACTGAGCCATTCATACAAACTTCGGTTAGTCTTGTAGGCAAATTTTAAATCTCCAGTTTTGTTTCGTCTACTTTCCACCATGGATGGTTTCACCTTTTTCAAGTCCCAAGCCCAGCCCATCAAATGGAAGAAATCGATTGCGGCAGTTGCCGGGTTGAACACATCGAGTGAGCCAAGTTCACTCTCGGAATAATCCCACGGAAAGGCGTGATGAAAGTTGTGGAAGCCTTCACCGAACAGAAAGTGCCGAATGGAGCACTCCACAGCAGCAATTCGTGTGTCGTACGGTCTGCTGCCATACATGTGAGCCCATGAATTGATGAGAAAGGTCATGTTGAGGGTGTAGGCGTGACGGGTCATCACACACAGCACCAGTGCAACCCACCAGCTCTCAGCCCAAAAGTAAACAGGAATAAATGTTGGCAGTAGCAAATGAATGGCCAGTGCCATCTTGTAAAAGTGTCGATGTTGGAACATCACCACCGAATCCTCGTACAAGTCGGTTAAATCCAACTGTTTGCCTTTTTCGCCCACCTCAGGGCGCTTCTTCAGAAGGGCCCAGCCAATGTGAGAGTAGAAGAAGCCCCGAGACGCATTGTGTGGATCAGCGTCCGTTTCGGCAAATTTGTGATGAACTCGATGATCCCGGGCATATTCAAAGGCATCCTTCTGCAGAGACATCACTTGACAAGCCGACAGGAACCATCTCAGCCCATAGCTTGCTTTGTAGCTTCGATGTGACCACAATCGATGGGCGCCAGCGTGTGAGCCAATTTGTGCCAAAGTGATGCAGACAAACATGAAATAAATGGTTGCAAGCTTTGCGCTTGAAAGCAGAAATAGACCATAAATTCCAAGAATATGAATCACCGACACAATCAGCACATTCTTCCACACAATGTCCCATTTGTAAACCTTTGGGTCAGCTTTGGTGATGAGGTTGCCATTTTCATCAGTCAAGCTGACCACCTCTTCTTTGTCATCTTCATTCAATGTATAGATTATCTGTTGAACTGGCTGTTGGTTGGCTGAATTGAAACTTTTATTTTCACAAGTCTGAACGAGCATTTTGAAATAATGACAAAATTTACCAAATAGTAAGAGAATGCAATTGAATTTCAAAGAAATTGCTTAAATACTACTTTTGTTCATATACCTCAAATGTGTCATCAAATGCAAATGGAAATTCAACTATAGAAAAAAAACAATACAACTTCCCCTGATTGGTTGTTACATTGTCCTACATTCAAACATACAGACAAATGATGCATTTCCCCCAAATTTCTAACTCAAATAACAAAATCACCAAAACCGCTTACGTACACAATTTAGGCAAATTTTCCATGAGCAGATGGTCGCACACACGTCACATTTATGTCATTCACAATTGAAATGCTTTTGTATCACCTTGACTTTGGTGACATAATAAAATAAGATACAAGAATTTTGAATTGTAATAACACAAGACAACAAATCGGGTCAACTTTTTGAAACAGGTCGTGGATAGTTGAGATTTACTAAATCGACTATTCTAAATCGATTGGCAATCTCCGAAAATGCGTAGCTATCTCGATTCAGAATAGTCGATTTAGTAAATCTCAACTATTCACGACCTGTTTCAAAAAGTTGAACAGATTTGCCGAGTTGTGTAATAATAATTTGCAACTACATTTTCTACAATGTGAAATTGTGCTTGATATCGCTTTATAATTCAAAGAAATGCCTCAATTCATGTTGTAGGGTTAAAGAATAAATTTTTCAATTAATCAAAATTCAATCAATTTGAAATGTCATTAGCCTGTTTTTTTTACTCGAGCCATTATTATGTTTGTTTGCATGTGATAAATTCCCTTTCAAAGCTTGTGACGTTTGTGAGCACACGTGTCGTGATACCCGGGGATTCGAGTTGATACAATTTGGGGTGTTCTGATAATGCTTAGGGGAATTTGGGGGTCAAAGGGAGCCCAATATGCACAAATTCAAATGTAACCCTTTACTCCAACTGTAATTCATAACCCACATTTTTTGTAGCCTGTTCGCTGGCAGTCTAATCAATAAAGATACCCGAACGGGTTTTAAAACAAAAAAAAATATATGCACAAATTAATGTATTTTTAAAGCATCTCTGCCAAAATTTCATTCAAATTGGTCAAGAATCCTCGGAGTTTTTGCACTCACAAAATTGAAAATTGTTATAAACTTCAAATGTCGATATTCAGCCAAATATTACATGTCCGCGTAATTGCCAAGTTGCAATTTGCAATTCAAGAGAATTCGCTTTTCAAGAGTCATAAGAATTCTCTTATACCTTAATATTGCAATATTACGTTGCACGTCTGCAAATCAATTCACACCCCAAATTGGTCGTTCACCTGCAACTCGTTACAAAAATACAGCACGTCCACTTTTGTTTCTTGTTCAAGATTCACTTGCTTTCCGTGTATGGAACGGAAATTTTCATAAACGCAGAGATTGCAGGTAGAAAGATATATCTTTTGATGATTTGTTATATTAATAGAATAACAAGCACATTTGATTGTTCATACAAAGCACACAAATGTATGCCAGTACAGTAAGTGTGATCACATTGCTAACCTCGCGCAGGGAGTTCTAACCTCCCGTTAAAAAAAATATATATTGTCGATTTGATTGTTGTGTTAACTAGTGGGCACTGCGGGGGCTAAATTTGAAATTTGAACTTATAAAGTGTAATAAGTAAGACCAAGGATTATATCCGTGGTCTTTAGTCTGAACGTGTGACTGCTTGAATAGCAATTCCCGCATCAACAAAACATTTTAAACCTAAACTTGATCCTACACGGCACCTAGCCTATCTAACACCTAACCAAAACCAAATTCTACATTTCACCTACATAATACAAAAGTAACGGGTTGGAAGCGCAATAACACACACAAAGCACCGAATAGTCACACAAATGGATTGGTTGCCGTTTAATGTTGAGACCTTAGGCTTATAAGCACAGCTCGATCTCTAAGCCACGTAGTCCTAGAACTAAGGCGGGTGGTGACGCCAGACACCCACCGCCACACAAACTAATTTTCTCATTTTGCACTCATTGTTGGGTACACTGAAAAATGGCTTGACCCTCAAACAGAAGAATGACTTAGGTGAAATTTGAATGGCAGCTATGCCTAAAACACAACTTTTTGAGTTTTTGAGCACGTCACGCACAAATTCATGTATTTTTTAGGATCTATGCCAAATTTCATCCAAATCGGTCAAGAAACCTCGGAGCTTTATCTTGCACAAAACGGTAAAAAGTCAAGGGATAGTCTTCACTTACGTTCAGACAATTACGTTCAGACAATGACAATTTAACGGTACTGCTTGGGGAAAGATTTATATAAATGTTAATATAAATGTTAACATTAAGGGCCTGTTTGAAGTCAAACTTTCACGATGAATCTGCTCACACGGTTTGAATAACTATAATATTATAAATTAAATATTAAAAGCATATTTTGAAACTTGTTTTGTGCTTTCAATATTAATAAATGTGACATTCTTTGGAAATTGAATTTAAATTTTGTAAAAACTTTAATTCCAGAAAATAACAAACAATTCCCGGAAAATGTAAATAAATTAGATTTGGTTTGAATAAAATTTGTGTCATTTTAAAATTAATCTTTAATATTTTATTAAAACTCTAAACTTTGTCTTTTATTATGTATTCGGTAAACATGTTCAAGGCCTTTGTATGTGAGGATCTGTTTGTGACTCATGACGCTAATGATGCTATGGCTTATAATGTGTTTCAATTTATAATTCATGTTAATGTTCGCTTTCATGTGAAAAAGCAATAAGTGACTTTTAAATTATGCTTTATAATGATCCGTTGTTTTGCGTCTTAAAAGATATACAGTACCGCGCAAAGTTCTTCTCAAATTTTATTTGGTTTCTGAGTTCTGTCCAAAGAGGAACAATGGTTTTGACATCGTGTTCGCATCTTGTTCCACTGCTGATCCGAATGGTCTCGTACTCGAGATGGATCTTTAGTGCCCATCTACGCGCATGCATTGAACCGTTTGATGTGATCATCGATGCGCCAAAGGACATTTCACTGGCCAACAAGAATGAGCTCATTCAACTGGAACAATCGCATTTCTTGTCAAGCAATTCCAAATTCTTTATTGCCCCCTTCATCATGTATATTGTCTACATTGTGGACAATCTGTGGGTCTTGTACCGGCATGACTTCAACTATCCAGCCGATCCAATGCCCGACATGATGGGCCACAAGATGTTTCCTAAAATGTTCTGGCTCAACAGTGACGTCATCCTGAATGTTGCAGTCGCGGGCCTCTTCTTCCAGTACTACTATTTGTGCACTCGAGAGTTCATCAACGAACGCTACTGTATGTATTTGCTCGACAATGCCGGACAGAAGAGCCTGATTGTGGATCACAAAGTTTGGGACCGAGCCAACACGGAAACACTGCTCAAACTGCGCAATCGCAATCGAATAATGCAAAAGTATGTCTACATTGCCACGGTTGCAGTTGCCACCGCCTATTTTGACTTTCACTTTCTCAATCGAAAGTGGATCTATGGTTGGAAGGATTATTTTCATTTCTTTGTAATTCTGCATCCCTTGATTTGGTACAATCTCTCTGGTATGGTGTCCCGGTAATCACGTCAATGTAACATTTTAAACTTTTTTTTCTTAAATTAGCAATGTTGTTCATGTATTTCCACTTTTTCCTGGTTGCTTGTTATGTAATCGTGAAGCAGAGACTAATGCTGGTCAGATTGCGAACCCTAGTGAAAACTCTGCGCAATCCGCGCAAACGAAGTCGTCAAGGTCTGCCCTCGCTGTGGAACGAATTCCGCACCATCAACGGCCACTTGGCCTATCAGTGTGCGGAAATTCGGGCATACAATCGCTTCTGGTGTAATCATCTCATGTTGCAATTTCTATTTGCCTTCATCATCATCTGCTTTTGTGTGTACTGTAATTTGTTCTTCTTCACGCAAGTCTCCTTCGAGGCTGCGATCTACTTTGTGGTGTTTCCGGTCGAGTTTGGCTTCATGATGTTTCTGGTCATTTTTGTGTGCACCTGGGTGGATCGTAACAATACCAATTGCTATGCGGTGAATGTGCAAGCCTGCATGCAGTTTCAGTTTCACTATCTCATTTCACCGAGAATGATGGCCAGTGTAAGTGGTGGCTTGGTGTCCTGAGATAATACTAATCTTTGATTCCAATTCAATGTATCTAATATAGATGGAAACTATTTCCACCAATCGTAACTTTTCCCGATCTTGCTTCCGAATGGCTAATGGCTATCGAATCGACGCAACTGCGTTCAATTTGGTAAATTTTTGTTAACTATTTGCATTTTCATAGCTAAAATTGTATCATCTCATACAGGCAATCTACATCATCAGTACTTTGTTCATTATGCTTGTGAAGCGAAGTGAATACTACCAGAAAGCAATCAATCAGCCGCAAAACTGATGGCTTGTGGCCAGTTAGAATCATTAGTGAGATCTGTTTTTGGGTGCCTTTTTGGATTGCATGCTTTTCCCAAACGGGATTATTTGGTTTAGGCGAATTTTAGGTTTCTGGAGAAAATATTGGGAAAATTATACTGCAGTATGTATTCACATGTGAATTTGCAGCTTCTGAAATCTGCTTGTAGCAAACATTTGATTGCCACTAATAGACTTAAAAATAAAAATGCTTTTATGCATAAATTGATAAATAGCTCCAAAACTTAATAAATTTACCATGACATGACCTATGCTCTGGTTTTCAATTAAATGAAATTGGTTTTATGCGACAGTTCTTTGCATTCTGTGCTATGGATTTTGTGCTCATCTTGGTTTGGGTCACATACGAGTGCTCAACGGTGGTCTATCGGAATGTGAAAATATTCAAGCTGATGATGAGCTTTGCAAGACCGGTACACGATCTAGATAAATACTCAAAGTGAATTCCCTAGCTTCAAGCAAAGTTCTATCTGTCAATCAAATTGCCAGTGGTCGATGTTTTTGGCTAGAATTGGAAAATTAGATTGAAAAAAAGTGCTCAAAATCGATGCACAATTGTGTCTTGAGTTGATTGTACGAATCGGTGCTCATACATAGCATGTGTCATAGCTATGAACTTCAAATCTTGATATTCAGCTAAATTACGTATCCGCGTAATTGCCAAGTTGCAATTTGCAATTCACCAGAATTCGCTTTTCACGAGTCATAAGATCTCTCATTATACCTTAGCATTGCAATATTATTACGTTGCACGTCTGCAAATCAATGCCAAACCCACCAAATTGGTCGTTCACCTGCAACTCGTTACAAAAATGCAGCACGTACACTTTTGTTTCTTGTTTAAGATTCACCTGCTTTCCGTGGTGTGGAACGGAAATTTTCATAAACGCAAAGATTGCAGGTAGAAAGATATATCTTTTGATGATTTGTTAATATATTAATAGAATGGCAAGCACATTTGATTGTTCATACAAAGCACACAAATGTATGCCAGTAAATAAAAATTATCGCGTGTAAAAGTGCATATTTGTTTCATGCGTCTATAGACAGACAGACACATGATTGCATTACCAGTTTTGCAACCTTATTTTATCAGGTTTAGCACACATTTGCCAAGGTCGCACACACACTCTCACTTCCCCCCTCTCTGTCTACGTTTGTACGCCTTTTACTGTTAATATGCAAAAAGAGAGGTTCATTGTACGACACCGATTGATTGGGGACAATTGGGCAATTGCCGATTACTGTGCAATTTGGTCATTGGTCACACAAATGATGGGTTGGCACTCTCGGCGCATTCTACCTTGGGGAGAGTGAGACACCTGATCAAAGAAGTGGAAGTTTGTTTCATTGGAAACATATATAACCATTGATTGGCACATTTGCATCTTCATTATCCCTCATGCATATACAGCACTTCACTCTATGACAATCATGAACCCTTCTAGATTCTTCATTTGCTTCTCATCATTTCTGTTTGTTTTGCTTCTATTTGGCTCATCAACGCATCAATACTCGATTGACCTGCCGGAAGACAGAAAATTTGTGTTTGGCTTCTTTCAGTACTTTACCCATGTGCGATCACAGCTCAGTGAGGACTGTTTGGCTGTTTCGGACTATTTTCGTAATCATTCCAGCGATGAATGGGCTGCGAGAGGTAAGTTTTTAGTCTTTTTTGTATTTTCTATTTGTTAAATCTTTGATCTTTTCTCCTTACTCGAAAGTGATCGATTCTAATTCGTTGATTGAACCCGGCCTCGCTTATGGCAATCTACAGTATCTTGGCTCCTTTGATGAGTGCATCCACGTGCGTGTGCCCCCCAATGCAATGGCATCTCAATTATCCAATCATGCTATACAGTACTGTACGGTGAACTTTCCCACTTCGATGATTCTAACCAAAAATGAGGTCAGTTTGTACAGCAATGTAATAAACAAAAATTCAAGAACATTCTTCTAATATAGTTTCCGCCATCAATTTCCGCCTTTATTCAGCCACTTGCGGGCATTTGTCTTCCGGCTGCGTGCAATTCCAGTGACATAACGACAATACTGAACAAATGTAAGGGGAAAATAAATTTTGCTAAAGTAACCAAAATTTGTTCCCAAGATACTCAAATCACCAATATTAGTGTCAGTCTGAACGCTAATTCGTGTGTCACCGAGGAAGGCTTGTCCATTCGAAATCGACTCCATTCTTCGCATATTGTGATTATGTAAGTTGTAATATAATCAATTAATTGATTTTACAGTTATTTAATTTAAATTATATTTCCATTTTCAGAACCATTTTATCTCTAATTCTATTATTATGTATTGTTGGAACGGTGGTCGAATGCGAATTTCCAAAACACAAAGGTATTTACTCATTTACTCATTTACTCATTTACTCATTTACTCATTTACTGTCAGAATCAAATTGGATTTTCAAATTCGCATACTGTTTCAGTTTGAAACGAAATTTCAAATTTTTATTTCAAACCTCCAAATTATCATCCACCAAAAACTCACCAAAAGTACCAACACTGTCAAAGTTGTCTTCAACCACATCAGCACCGTCTTCCATTAGCATTGATACACTGGACAGCCCGATTTCTGAAGGCAAAATGAAATGCGACTTGGTTTTGTCTTCTAATTTGTCTTTGAACGCGTCTACTGCACACATAATTCCACCTGACAATTCAACGACAACACAAGAAGAGAGGATTCAAACGACTAGCGAACTGGCTAAATCCGAAATCAAGCTCATTAGGCCCCAGATTGAATGCCTGCACGGCATTCGGTTCGTTAGTTTTGTGTTTATACTCATTTATCACACTTTTACGGAGGCTCAAACTCCAAGTGGTGAGTAATGTTTTCGATTCCTTAATGTCTAAATGTATGGTTTTCTTTTGTTTTTTGCAGTAAACTTAGTCAAAGTTATCGATGCTGAGCGCAACTTTGTGAAGCAACTAATCACGAATGCTGCCCTCTGGGTGGACACTTTCTTCCTACTAAGTGGCTTCCTAGTGGCACACTCACTACTGTACCAAAAACCATCATCCACCATTTGGAGTCACCTTGTGCAACATCCCAAGCGTCTATTGCATCGCTATCTCCGCCTCACGCCCTCAGTGGCCGCTGTGTTGATGCTCTCAATACTGATCGAGCCACTTGGTTCGGGTCCTGTTTGGTATCAGTACGTGGCCACATCCCAAAGCACCTGTCACCAGAACTGGTGGACATGCTTTCTGTATGTGAACAATATTTTCAAGTTGAATCAACCTGGTCAATATCCGAGTCAGGTGAGATAATGGAGATGAAACACCTTAACATTAAACCCACAAATTGAATTGTTCCAATTCGTCCCACAGTGTCTTCCCTATCTCTGGTACTTGGCAGTGGATATGCAATTTTACTTGATTTCACCAATTTTGGTCATGTTTTTGACGCACAAGAGTTTTCGGTTCGTTTTATAATTTAACCCATACCTTTTTTAATTTTTTGTGAAATTGTTTCAGAATGCAATTTGTGGGCATTTGTGTAAACATTTTGGTTACGCTGGCAAGCTTTGCAATCACTGCCGCGTTGATGGCTTCTAATGGTCTGACACCGACTTTGATTGTGACCGTTTAGTAAGTTATGATAATAATTAGCTAATGTTATCTAATTTGTGTACTTTTTGTTAATAGTGATTTGCCATATATCAACATGGTGTACATGACAGCGTACTGTCGCATTGGACCGTACTGTTTGGGCATACTGTTGGCCTATGTGCTGTACCGACAGGCGGTTGCAAAGAGTTTGACCATGGAGAAGACCGAGAAGCCAAGCCAAATGTACGGTTTGGCTCTACTGTTTGTCTCACTGGGCCTGGTGCTCACTGTAACCATGTTGACCTATCCGTGGCTTCACGGGGCCGACTATCACAATGTGGCCTCAGTCCTGTACGGCACCTGCCATCGCACAGTGTGGGCCCTAGGCTGGGCATTGTTTATCTATGCATGCGTGAATGGCCACCTCAGAGTGGTGAATCACTTTTTAGGCTTTGGGCTGTTTCAATTTTTGTCTAAACTCACTTACCAGTCTTATCTACTGCACTCGGTGCTCATCCGGACTGTGACCAGCAGTGTGAGACAAAAGATTTACTACTCAGACGTTAATTTTGTAAGTACATTCTGTTTTGTGTTGTTTGGGGGTTGATCGTATGATATATTGACGTTATATTTTGTACTAGATGCTGGACATTTACAAGTACCTCATACTGACCATCACAGTGTCGGTGGGAACGTTTGTCACCTTTGAACGACCATTCATCAATCTCGAACAGACATTTGTCAAATGGTGATGTTAATTTTGTTTCTGCCTTTAAAGCTTTAAAGTTTCTTCCTCTTCTCGTTTTACACTTGTTTGGATAATTTAAATTTATACCTTCAAGGAGACAAGCTAAATAATTTTGTATCATTAAATGGTCATTAAACAATTGCATTTATTATTTATAATGAAAATTTTATTTCAAAAACAAATTTGCCCTAAGTTAAACTCAATTCCTTCAATGGACCTTGTTTAGGGGTGTACAACACAAACTTTTGTCGACAAAAGTCTAAATTATTTGCTCTGTCTAAATTGTCCAAATGTTCAACTTGTCTAACATAAATTAGACAATTGTTGACAATTAGACAATTGTCGATAATTAAACAATTTCGACAATTTGTAAATTGTTGCTTTATAAACAATTAAACATATCACAAAATACTAAATACCAAATGAAAATTTTTATTCACAAATTTAAGATTACTAAGTTACAGTAATAAAAATAATTCAACGAATTCAAAATAATCATAGAAAACAAAAATTATTATCTTAAAAATTAAATTAATGATGTTATATGAATGGGAGATGTCTAGTGATTATTATGTATAAAGTATGAAATTTTACATATTTCATGTTAAAATTAATTAATTAATAGAAATTAAAAAGATCTATTTTTCAAAATTCACAGGAGACATTAAAAACGAGTCATCAAAACTGTTATCAGTGTTAAAGTCGAAATTATTTGTTTGGTCCTGCAAAATACTTCGAAAGGAACTCGTCTCTTGTGAAGTTTCTTGGGTTGGCAAATTTTCTTTGTCAGACTCTACAAAAGCAATTGACAAAATTTTCTCAATTCTGATTGTTTCTGCTGGATCAATCATATCAGCAAAGTTGCTTGCATCGAATTGAGCTATATTATTAGTAATTGATCTTCGTTACCACCAACTTTGTAGAAAAATTTCAACATTAACCCTTTCGGGCATTAATTTACTTCTATACTGAGATAAATAGTTTTTCGCATCAGAAAATATTTGTTCCGAAGGAACCGAACTTCCTGGAAGAATTAAGTATTTTAAAGCAGTTTGTTTTAGTTCAACAGGAAAACAATATTGAATTGGATTACTCTGTCTGCTGATTCAAATTCAGGGTGAAAGTCCTTCAAATGTTGTTCAAAAATTGTGCTGGTGTTACCATGTTTGACATATTCATGTGAGCAATCAACGATCTTACATGACCACACTGTTGCGTCTTTCTTCCCAGTTACTTTTGGAATCCCAAATTTGGGAACCATATGTAGTCATTATCGAAAATATTATATGATCTAAAAAAGATGACAAGTCACTGATGGCTAGTTAAAGATAATTTGAAGTAATATGTAGTATCACAATATGTAAACAGCAGAATATCGATAAAATTAAAAAACTCAATAAATAAAATAGAAAAATCAAAGAATTTGTCAAAGAATGAGTCAAACTGTTTGACAGCAAACGAGATTGAATGTAAACATTCGAAAAGAAGTGGTCGACCACAGTACGAGGTAGTGGCACAAATGAAGTATATTCCTGATCCCCCACAATAACAATTAGCGTGAGAACTCGTCTCACAAACACACAAAAGTGTTTGTCTAATTTGTCGACAAAATTTAGACTTTTGTCTAAAATAAAATTTGTTGACAAACTTTTGTCGATAAAATTTTTGTCCAACAAACTTTGTTGATAAAAATTGTACATCCCTAACCTTGTTGCATGCCTGGGTCTGCTTAGTGATTTCGGCAATCTCAGTCGAGCAATTGAATTTGTCACTTGACCAGGTGCAACCCGAGTCCTTAAGTTGCTTCGCCTGTGGCTCGAGCACCTTGACCAGATCATCCTTGATATCGTGACACTCATCATACGAGAACATTGGCTTGAGACAGTCGTATGAGGCCAGTCCGAGGCAGCACAGTTTGTTTGCGCCTTCGGTTAAGTTTTGTGCACTGTCCACCAGAACTTGAAATGTGTCTCGACTGGTTCGGTAGGTGCAGGGCGCAATGTCGGCCTGAAACTTGAGTGCACATTTTGGACTTTTCATGAACAGTTTGGCTAATTCTTCCGAGTTTATGTGGGCAGCTTGGCCTTTGGATTGGCTGATGCCGCACATAAACAAGGCTAAGATGGTTAAGATGAAAAGCTTGGTCATTTTTTTGGTTTGATTTGTTAGGGGATTTGTCGATTTGATTTTATAAACTCATACTTACTTGAAACTACGTTTATATACCAATCTTAGGGTTCTTAAATCTACATGTAAGACATATGACTAAAATTATTTCTCTTGTGATGACAAATAATTAATTGATGATAAATTGACACGTCTATATAATACATAATAATCTAAATTAATCAATTAATCATTTAAGACTGGATGCAATTAAAAATAAGTAAAGAGTGGTAAGACAATTGGCATTCAGAAAAGTTTAATATTGGAACATTTTAATTAATTTTAAGCAGTTCATTGATGACATAAATTGAAATATCGAGCAAATGAGATAAAAAGGTTAAAATAATCACAAACCAAACAAAATTACATCATACACAAACAGTCAATTCAGTAGTTTGAAATTTTCATTAGAAATGCAGGATCTGTAGATGCATTGATTAGCTAATTCATTCAGAAGCTGTTAGATGGCCCCAAAATTTATAAAATAAATTTGTTGTTGCAACAATATTGGTTATCAAAGTTTGTTTTAGTAAATCAAAGCCGGGACATGCATTATCCAAAAAACATTTTATTTAAAGGTTGAGTTTCTCATGTGACTTCAATGCCAAACTCCAGTCAGGCCAATAACCAATGACCAATAACTACTCCAAAGTTGTTGCTATTCCAAAAGTAATATTATACTCTTTTACGATTACCAATTACGGGTATCTACATCACTGTTATCAGTCCGTTTATTATTTGGCTTGTGATCATTTAGTAATTCACAAAAGCAATATTTAACAATTACCCTGTTCAATTCAATATTCTCATTTACCCTTTGCCACCCGCAGCACCGATTACAACTTCCACGTGTTTCTGCTTGAATTATCCCAGATGAGCTTTTGTATCATCCCAATTTTAGAAAAAAATGGACAACCGCAAGAATGTCAAAATGAGAAAACGTTTTTCGTCTATTATGAGTGAGCAAATCGAATATTGCACATACTGCAAATCTGTTACCAATTTCTATAACACAAAAAATGAGAATACTTCCACAGAATCGGGCTTCATTAAGCTGTAGCTTTTTTACTTCATGATCAGTGTTTTATTGTTCAGAAAATCAACATTTGATCTAAAGTTTGTATTCTAAACAAGACATCATATATCACTTAACGATCGAATCAATACCAACCAAAGCATGCATCCAATCAATAGGGCACATGCATTCGCTCAAATTACTCTATATATTTTAACATAACTTTTAATTAATGAATTTGATTATTGGACTTACCGAAGTTTTTTTACAAGGAAACTCAAATGGCTTCGTGACCTGTCATTAGTTTGTGTTCTAGCTCTGATCAATGTTTGTGAGATAAAAGTAGCAAAATTTATTTGTCTCGTAAAATTTTTACCCAAAAAATGAATTTGAATATTTTGAGATTCAACAGAAAAAAAAATTTCAAGGACACAATAGTGGCCTGATAAAAATTTCCATCCATCTGTCGTCAATTCCCAGAAAAAAAGTTGGATCACAAGACAAAAACAAGTTTTCATTTCGTTTGGTACATTTGTAATTTATTATTTGTTTGCCCAAAATGACTAATTATAAATTTATTACACTATAGTCACATTTTATTTGCATACAAATGTTGCAAGTGTGGCTTTTCGGCCATTTCTCTGTCGTCGAGAAGCCAAAATGATTAATTGCTGTCCGAATTATTAAAACGGAAAAATAAATAAATTTATTTTATTATTTTATTTGTTAGTTGCTTTATTCCTCTAAAAGAAAGAGGTGAATGTTGGTTGGTTAGCGGCAATTTGAAAGTTTAAGTTCATAGAACGACGAAATGATTGTATCAATTGTTCGTTTAGCTGTGACATTGTTCAATCAGTTGATCCTCCTATTAATGGACGTGTTTGTTACTCATGTCCGTACGTTCTACCTGACACTGGATCCCATCAAAACTGTTGGTTCATTTAATGAAATTCCATTGATTGATCCGAATGCAGGTAAAGCTAGTCTGTATGGCCAGATCAAGGAGAATGTTCAATTTCTGTTTCCCTTCGTAATGATGGTCATCACAAACCTCGACAGTGTTTTGGTGCTGTACCAGTCTGGCTTCCATTACAACGTCACAGGACTGCCCACTCTGTTGACCCATCGAATCTATCCACCTGAACTACAGCTCGAAGGTGATGTTGTGTGCAATGTTGGCATTGTTATGGAAATGTTTGTCTACGGTTGTCTACTGCTGGCGCCTCCGATGAATCCTCGTTATCGTATGTATGCGCTGTATGATCGACGCGAGAAAGGATGGAAAATTGTGTTCAATGGCAAAACTTGGCATTCGAAAAATACAAATAAAATTTTGCGTTATCGCGAGAAGGCCCGAAAAGTGCTCACCTACATTATGGTGTGCGTCTTTGTGCAGTCGTACGCCTATTGGACGGGTAGTTTGCTGATTAAACCAACCAAGAGTATGAAAGATTATGTCATCTTGGCTTTTCTACCATTCTTTTCGCTATACTCTTCCTTTGGTGAGGCTCAATTTTGCCATTATTTAGCATATTTTTTAAACTATCTAAAAATATAGGTGTCGTCTACATGCCGTTCTACTTTGTCCTGTGTGCTCATTACATGCGAATCAAACAGCAGCTTCTGGTGGATAAAATCACAAAATTCACCAATCTAGTGGCCCGAGAGGACAAATTGGCCAAAGCTGAGAATGTCAGCCCTTTAGTGGTGGAAGCGTGCTGGCGTAAGTTTGTGTCCATCAACCGAGAAATCTTGGCACTTTTTGATGAGTTGCACGCGTACAATGCCTTCTGGAGCAAGTACGTGACCAGCTACTTTACGGGATACATTGCAATGGCCGGCTATTTGTCCTATGGCTTTCTGTTTGCGGAGAGTGATGACTTCAATTGGCAAAAGACTAGTTTCTTTTCGTTTTTTACTCTTGAGACGATTGCTGTGATGTTGACCATCTCGTACGAGTGCTCCTGCATTGTGTACTACAATGTACAGATCTACAAGACCAACAGAATGTTTTGTTATGCTTTTGGAAAGGTTGCTCAAACTCGACATGCCTACTTGCTCAAGGTTGGGTTTTTTATATAAAAAAATTATTTTTTAAATATTGTGTTCTGACAATTTTACCTATAGATGAGCAAGATGATATCAAACTATCGAGGCACTCGCAACGGCTTCCGCCTGATCAACAACTACATTATCGACTCGAAAATGTTTGAAATTGTACGACTATTTATTTATCTGATACGACATTTGTAAATAACCTTTTTCTATTTTTGTAGTTATTCTTCTACATCAGCACTCTGTTCATTATGGTGTTTAGGAATAAGCACTCAAATTTCGAAAGTAGCTGGCATTAGCTGGAAATTTAGAATTGCTTAAACATTGAAAAGCTACAGTAACAAAAAAAAATTCGCCTAGAGTAGCAGAAATTGTATAGAATTATTAAGAAAAATGTTTTGTAACATTTCAACCTCAATTAGCTATGCACCCTTTTACTTTAGTCTAAATTGTTCAATTATTACAAAAAAATAATTTAAAACAACTCAATTGTCTATACACAAATTTAATTATTGTGAAATGCAACTTTGAAGAATTCCAATTATCTTGTCAACTCAAAATTGCCCACACACACAAACGAGGCAATTAGATCTAACCGTTGACTTGTGATAGAATTATCATACAAAATGTGAATCTTTCATCTGTAGATGGATCGATTTGCTAATTCATTCAGAAGCTGTTAGATGGCGCCAAAATTTAATAAATAAATTTGTTGTTGCAACAATATTGGATATCAAAGTAAGTTCCAGTAAATCAAAGCCGGGACATGCATTAGCCATTAGCATTAGCCAAAAAACGACTTATCTAAAGGTTGAGATAAGCAGCATTGGCAACCGAGGTGTCGTCAGTTCGTCGGCACGATGTCTTGGCCACAATCGAGCTTGGACACTGAACTCGGACAAAGTTAAAGTTGGGATTGTCCGCATTCTGGAACCATCCAAAGCGCCAATTGCAACCAGGCTGCAGTTGGGTGGGCAGTTGAGAACAGTCCGAGGCAGAAGACACTCCACCGTACTGAGCACCCCAACCGGTAGATGGCGCACCCCACTGGGAAGTACAGCCATTGTAGATGCCAACACCGCCACCGGGAATTTGAATGTCAAACTGGTTCGAACCCAAGTCCGAGCCAGTGTTGGTAATCTGCACCACCATTTTGAGTCCGGAAACAGCGGTTGAGGTGAAAGTTAGCTCATAACAAGCGCAGCACCTTGATAAAGAGATAACATGAATATTTGTTGGATTGTTCGAAAGAAAACTTACGAGTCCGCTTCATCGAGACTATTGACAGCCCCAGCCACGAATCCAAACGAGAGTGAACTGTTGTACTCTACAGGTTGGTTGTTGTTGCAGGTGTATGACAGTCCAGCCAAACCACCACCACCGCAAACGTTGGTCGTGTCAGCAGGTTGGGCAGTGACACCATCCTGGGCACAGGAAGTGACAGGGGCGCTGTCCGAAGCCTTGCCCGACCAACTGCACGATGGCTTACAGCAGTCCCAGTAGCGAGTGCTCACACCACTGCCAGACTGGCACTGGGCCACACTAGCACACAGCACAACCAGGCACAATACGATCAGCTTGTTCATGTTTGCAGACTTGAGACTTGTCAATGAAACTGTTTGTTTGTTCAGTGTGAATTTAGCTCCAAACTGAGACCCTTTATATACCCAAAATGGTAACAATTCCACGTATAGTTGTTTGTCAAAAACTGAATCCATGTCAATCAAGTTTCAAATTATTCAAATTCATTAATTCTAATCTGAAGGCACAATAACAAATGACGACAGAGAATGTGTCCTAATCACAATAGTTGACAAATGTTTGTCAATGTTCTACAATATTTTGTACATCATGAACTTGGATAATGCTTGACACATGTGTAATCTGCCATCACGATTGACGTCAAAATGAACTCTTGAAAAGTTCAACAGTAATTCACAATTGTTGTTCTCGTTTTATCAATATGTACGACAACTGTCCTCATACGTTGTTACGGTGAGTATTTGTTAATCATTGAAGGATAAGTGCACAAATGTGTGAAGTGCAAATAATAACAATTCGTCAACAAACATTTTCTTGTATCAGATGAACGTAGAATGTCTTCGAATATTTTTCCCTTCAAGCGCCAAACAGTTTGTTGTTGATGTCATCAGAACACAAGAATTTGATTGTCAAGTGCATATTGTGTTTTTTTTTGGTTACACGTCTGCTGTACTGAAACTTTAATTAAACTTTTAATTAATTCAATTGATTAACATTTTTAATTAAATTCTAATAGAAAAATAGTGTGTCTTGATTATGTGTGTTTCCATTTGAAATGTTCATCTGTTTTTGGTCAGAAATAACTTGTGGATGGCATTAGACAAATGGATTCATTGCATCAGGGCACAGTATGGAGAGGCGAAGAGCGTATTTATATATATAGAGAGTATTAGAGTCTACAGGGTGGCCCAAAAGTATCAGGACGTTCTTATATTTAATCTCTTTCGACAATGACTTTATTTATTAATTTAAAACTTAGTCTATTATGTTCCATTTTATAATACCTTTTTAATGTACAAATTGGTTTGCCCAAATTCATTTCCGTTCCAGAGTATTTGAGCCGGAAGTGCATTTTGGAATTTTGATTTTCTCTCGTTTATGAAGCCAAATTAATTTGTTTGAAGTTATAGCCTGTTAGAGCACTTTATTATCTTTCCAAAACATATTAATTCTTGAAAATCCAAGAATCCGTTCAGAAGATATGGCACAAAATGTGAAAAATGTCCTTGGACATTGACAATTTTCGGACATTTCATGTTGTAAAAAATAATTTAATAAGTTATTTTGAACTTTTGCCTTTAAATTGTTTCTATTATACCTTAAGGGACTAACATATATGCTTATCAAAATATTTTAAAAAAATTTGTTTCGTGATATTTGGAACGGAAGTCAAAATGATTTTCTGGGATTTTTGGAGATTCTGACAATAAATTTTGAATTTTTATGTTAGAACTAATAAGAATTATTCACAAGGATTCCAAAATGTTTTATTACACTAAAATCCGCTAAGTTAATCAAAAGTTACATCCAAAGCAAAAAATTAATGCCTAGTGTAACGTCATCTGTGAGCGCTCCTTAATGTGAGATAACACAAGTGGCATATCGTAAATGTAGATTATACTGTTGGTCACTAGTACCAATAATTTCAGTTCTCTTCAAAATGGATAAAGCAGTCTTATAAATATTATTCTAAAACGTCCTGATACTTTTGGGCCACCCTGTATTAGAGACAAGTCTCGACCCACACCAAAATTTACGACGTCGAGTCGAGTCGAGAATCGAAAACTGTCAAAAAAATTCTGCAATTTCGAAAGAAGTTTAAAAAATTGTAAAAATTCTGGTTTCGGTAATTATTCTTCAAGGTGCAAGTTTTTGGATCAGCAATTTTATAATCTTCTTTTGGACCGGTTCAGTAGGTGATTACTTTTTGGTCCTATTGCTTTGTATTCTGATTTTGTTCACCTGTTTCATCAATTCGGCACTGTTTCTGTATTTTGTTCTCACCTTTCGATTCATTCGAATTAAACAAAAGTACAAAACACTTTAAATCAACAAATTGAATTC
This sequence comes from Rhizoglyphus robini, assembly GCA_023373905.1. Taxonomy (NCBI): domain Eukaryota; kingdom Metazoa; phylum Arthropoda; class Arachnida; order Sarcoptiformes; family Acaridae; genus Rhizoglyphus; species Rhizoglyphus robini. Next base: position 186,977 of record JAKIJQ010000027.1, read on the forward strand.
GAGTTTATCTAAATGTTCAACTCGGTCTCGAATGAAAAGACAAATTTGGATCAAGTTTGGGACATTCTTGTGTGAAATGTTGAATTTATTCGAGGAGATCCAGGGTCACAATCTTTTCTGGACCAAGTATGTGATAATCTACTTTGTGGTGTATATAATGGAAATTGTCTACATGACATTTGCTATTTTTTCAATTCAAATGAAATTGGCTTCAAGTGACAGTTTTTTGCATTCTGTGCACTGGATTTTGTGCTCAACTTGGTTTGGGTCACAGCCGAGTGCTCTGTGGTGGTCTATCGAAATGTGCAAATATTCAAACTGTTGATGAGTTTTGGAAATCGGTACAAAGCAAACAGTACACGAACAAGAGTGTTGCTCAATGTGAATTCACTTGCTTCGAGTCAAGGGCTTGTCAGCAGAGTTGCATTTACATTGTCAAATAATTAACCAATCAACTCGAGAATGTTTGAAATGGTATGAATTTTCTTACCAATTGTGCATATTTTGTAAACTTTTAATTATAGATATTCTCCTACATTAGCCTGCTGTTTATGATGATTCTGGGCAAGAGTGCTTTCAGTAGACAAAGCATTTAAAAATGTCGTTGTATTCGAAAAATTGATTTTTTTGTATCTCGTATATCAGAGTTACAAGTTAGAACAACACAATTTAAAAGAAATTTCGGAAGAACTGTCAAAACTATAAAAAAATTAAATAATATATTTTAAAAATCAAATAAAACAGTCTATGGCAAACCAGTAGAGAGATCGTGAATTTTCTCCAGAAACTTATTTCGTGACAAATAACTTAATTAGTTATGCACCCACAGAAATTTAGTTTGAATTGTTGGCAAATTGCTAAAATATGATCTAAATAATTTATACAATAAATTTTATTCTAAAAATGTAAATAATTTCATGTCATTATATATCGTCACAAAATTGCATTTATTCGAGTGTGTACAACGAAAAACACTTCAAATGTAAAATAAAATTAGCGAATTCAAAATGAAGCCATCTTCAATGTGGCAACTTGCCATTTTGATAATTCCGTACAAAGGCTTAACATTTTACCGTCATTTTTTACAACTGAACGAATCGATTTGCCTATATAAGGATGTACGTTCTATTTGGACTGTTTGGCTGATCATTTGCCTTTTGCTCTACAAAGCTGGCCACCATCTTCTACTCTATGTGTTGGCATTCACCAAGCACGAACGTGTAATACAGGCGGATGTGTTCTACCTGTCAACCAAGTTGCCACTGGCCAATCTGTTTGCCTGTCTCATATTGCTCATGGTCATTTACTTTATCGTTGTGCTTGTTGTGGGTGAACATTCTGCTTTGAATCAGATCGTTTGGCGAGTGCTCTTCTCGAACAAAAATTGGGACAATCTACTTATTGACTCAAAATATCGAAACTATTCAGCCAATCGATTGATCAAAAGCATCTTCTTGTTAATCATTAATTTGTTGCAAATTTTTATTGTCATGTTGGGTATTTATGTTTTTTTGCAATAGAATTTTAACCTCGATTTCTGTTTTTTTTTGTAAATCACAGATTTTGGATTAATTTATGTGAACAATATCAATGTGCAACACATGTACAAGTATACGGAATCAATGCTGTCCAGTAATTCTCTCACTGGTTACTTGAACATTTGCGTCAACACTGTCAACATGTTTGTAGTGGACATTGCCTCCATTCTGTTTGTCAATGTATTGCTTTTTACAGCAGCACTCGGAATGAGCATGCTAGCGTTTGGCTTTCTTCGTTACAATCAGAATCTACATCTTTTGACTCGCTCTTTGAAAGCATTCAACTGGCTCGTTATTGGCCATTTCATACAGAATGACATTCGCTCACTGGAAATTGTGTCAATTTGTAATCGAGTATACGGAAAGTTATTCTTTACTTTCATGCTGTTCAGCTTGCCAATCAGTGCATTTTCTATCATGACCATTGCGCTGAATCAGGTGACTGGACTTGAAGCAGTGATGCTTGCAACGTTGCCATCCCACGAGTTACTTTGCATTGTCATAATGCATTACTTTATCGCCCGATTCACAGTCAAAATTCACCAGTCTTCAAAAGTGTTGCTCCGCATTGCAGTGGCAAATCAGCATCGTGTTGGTCACTTTCGGGAGCGCTTCCGTTTGATGCTCACCATTGATCGGCTGCATACCAAAAAACACTATGGCATCACATACGGTGCAGTTGGACTTGTGTCGATGAGTTCGTTTGCAAAGTGTATTCTGTTCTATGGTGAACTGTTGGCCTATGCCTACAAGATGATCAGAAATATTAATTAGTCTTTTGCAGTACGCAATAGAACAACAACTGGAGTATAAAAATAATCTATGATAACATTACTATTGTATTGCACACACACATGAGAGACACATTAGATATCTCACCAAAATGCGAATCTTTCATCTGTGTATCCATTCATTCACTAATTCATTTAGTAGCTTGTAGATAGCGCTAAAATTTAATAAATAAAGTTGTTGTTGCAACAATATAAGGTATCAAAGTAAGTTCCAGTAAATCAAAATAGGGACATGCATTAGCCAAAAAACGACTTATCTAAAGGTTGAGATAAGCAGCATTGGCAACCGAGGTGTCGTCTGTACGTCGGCACGATGTCTTGGCCACAATCGAGCTGGGACACTGAACTCGGACAAAGTTAAAGTTGGGATTGTCCGCATTCTGGAACCATCCAAAGCGCCAATTGCAACCAGGCTGCAGTTGGGTGGGCAGTTGAGAGCAGTCCGAAGCAGAAGACACTCCACCGTACTGAGCACCCCAACCGGTAGATGGCGCACCCCACTGTGAAGTACAGCCATTGTAGATGCCAACACCACCACCGGGAATTTGAATGTCAAACTGGTTCGAACCCAAGTCAGAGCCTGTGTTGGTGATCTGCACCACCATTTTGAGTCCGGAAACTGCAGTTGAGGTGAAGGTTAGCTCGTAACAAGCGCAGCACCTAGAAAAAGCGAAAACATGAATATTTATTGGATATTTTACTAAAAAAAAACTTACGAGTCCGCTTCATCGAGACCATTGACAGCCCCAGCCACGAATCCAAAAGAGAGTGAACTGTTGTACTCTACAGGTTGGTTGTTGTTGCAGGTGTATGACAGTCCAGCCAAACCACCACCACCGCAAACGTTGGTCGTGTCAGCAGGTTGGGCAGTGACACCATCCTGGGCACAGGAAGTGACAGGTGCACTGTCCGAAGCCTTGCCCGACCAACTGCACGATGGCTTACAGCAGTCCCAGTAGCGAGTGCTCACACCACTGCCAGACTGGCACTGGGCCACACTAGCACACAGCACAACCAGGCACAATACGATCAGCTTGTTCATGTTTGCAGACTTGAGAGTTTGACTTGTTCTTGAAACTGTTTGTTTGTTCAATGTGAATTTAGCTCCAAACTGAGACCATTTATATACCCAAAATGGTAACAAGTCCACGTATGGTTGTTTGTCAAAACTGAATCCATGTCAATCAAATCTCATATTATTCTAATTAATTTTTATATAAAGGCACAATAACAAATCTATTGACGGCATCACAATGTTCGTCAATGCGTTCTTAAACATCTGATAATTTGGTTGACGTCAAAATGAACTTTCAAAAAAGTTTAATAATAATTCACAGTTGTTAATCTGCACTTATCAATTTGTACGACAACTGTTCTACGTTCTCGTATTTCACTGTTAAAGTATGTACATTTGGTAGATGATCATTAAAATGTGAGTTTACAAATGTGTAGTGCAAACAATGTCAATTCTACGTGCGTAGATTCGTCACCACAAACATATTCCTATCAGATGAACGTGGGATGTCCTCGAATATTTTTTTACGTACATCTTGATAAAGACATTATTAAAGACTTGCATTTTATTTTAATAATTAAATCGAAATCGAAGAGGGCAGCAGTGCTTGGCCAATGTTAACTGTCTGTATTATACAAAATTGAATACAATTTTTCTCATTCTTTTAAGCTACTCTACTATGCTCATTACAGTCAGTTTGATGTTATACGACTAGGCGAGTGTCCCGACTTTGGTGTGATTCGAAAATGTTACTTTTTCTCCTTGATTTGGTACATTTTAACAGTTTTGTATAGCATTTTCGGGCTCGAATGTGAGTCTACACCTTCGTGTGCAATTGATCTGTCCTCAAGTCCATTCAACTTTTATCATCAAATGTTTCCCCGGGCCGTATGGCCACAAATCAACATGCTCGCTCTCGCGGTCACAGGCTTTTGTGCCAGTTGTTGGATTGCATTTCTGTTCAATCCACCAATTGATCGGCGATTTTTGATTCTCCCTGCGCTGGCTCAGGGCAAACGTAAGGTAAAAATAGTGAAAATTTCAAAATAAAAAACTGCAATCAAATTCAATAGGCGCAAAGTTTGCAAAACAGTCAACTGTTTCACTCGTACGCGTTTCGTCTGTTTGGCAACTAACGAATCACCAACAAATCGTTTCACATTGTAAGTGACAAACAAACCAAAACTATAATTTGAACAATCAAAGCAATCAAATCAATGTTTTTTTAATCCTAACAGATTATAACTTACATCAGCATTTTCTTTTTGTTTATTACTAAGCAAAAAAGAATAATAACTTTGAGCAATATTGGAGCTTTGCTTGTCAATACATTGGCAAAATGTGTTGACACAATTGAATGATGTTTTCCTCACATGCTCACACTAATTGACTGTCCTTTGACATTTGTCTCTTTATACGTGATTTTACGTCACCATTGACGATTATTAACTAGTAAATAGAATTATCATTGAAATGGGCAACAAAATGCTTCGTTGTATAGATCCAATGCCTTTGATGTGCTCCGAAATTGACATTTGGCTCCTGAGACTCAAGTTGACAAGACTTTGGTCAAGTTTTGTTTGCGATGTGTGGTTTGTTGGTGATTAGGCTGTTTGTGCGCCAGTCTTTGTCGAGCAGGAATAGTCGTACTTTAGGCATGAACGCAAACGAACGCCTGCACTTTATCTACAATACAAACCAAATACATCACTTACATACATCAAATCATATACTTACTTTGCTCTTTTTCTTCTTATCAAAGGAAATGAACTCAATCACTCGTACCCATTTGCCTTATCAATCTCAGTCATATTTAGTATACAGGAGTTGACTGCTGCATTCGGCACGCATCAATCTGTGAGTGTTGGGCCAACATTGCACACATGTCAAAAGTAGTCCAAAAAGCAATACCATTTTAGTGTAGTTGTAAGTTGTCAATGGACTCATTATCGTTGCTTGCACACTGATAACAGTGCGAAAAGTACATTCTCGATACATACAATTGAATGTATGCAGTAAACAGTGAGAATCCTTGCAAACCAAAGGTCACCGACACTTCGATCTTTCTTTTTCTTTTTCTAATAATTAAAAAAAACTTCACCTTTCGTATACAATTGACTTATCAATTCAGTTGAACTCGGCAACAACACACAAACATGTACATTTTTTGGGTTGTATTTTTGGTTGCTTCATTGGCTCGCATCAATCTGCCTGGGCATTATCGATGATAAGATTGTACAGCGAACGTCTTGGTCACTTATAAACACATAAGCACTTATAAGCACAAAATATGCAAAATTGAATGAAGAAATAGAGAAACATTTGAATTTAAATATTGATTTATTTGGGATTAGATAGATAGATTAGTGTAACATTGATTTAGGATATAATAGAGAATTGTTTTGAGGACGCAACCATTGAGCCATAGAGATACAGATCGAATAAGTTGAATAAGGTCCGATGTTGTTGGAGTTGAGAGTTCAATTGATATAGAGTAACCAATCTATTATGGGAGACATACAAAATTAGAAAACAGTTCATTTTCTGGCATTGGTTTACTTTACCTGATTGAAAATTGGTACTCGATTGAGATGAATTGAACGCAAAAAGACAGTTGTTTTCGCGGTGCTTTGAAATTGGTTGTTATGATGGTGAATACGAATTGACTCATTTGGAACGATGGAAGGTTCATTGGATTGATTTGTGGCGCGTCCTTGATTGGTGACGATTGTTGTTCGAGGGTATTGAGAGTTGTTGGTGTTGGTGTAGTGGTTTGGTGTGGAGAGTGTACTTGTGTTGTGCATGTGCAGATAAGATTGGCTCCAGTTGAGATTGTGTGCTTGCATTGAGCATTCTACATCTACAATGTGGTGAATGTGAGTTTATTTGTGTTTGTGTATTATGTCGAAATGAACTGTGTGTTCTAATTGTGCACGCGACTAGTGTCATTCCAGTCTCGGTGCCATTGATTGTTGGAATTGTGCAGCTGGTTCGAACGCAATTTAGTTGCATTGGACAAGGCAGGCACAACACTTTGCGCCAATCTGTCAACCTCAAGACTGTGAGTCTGTTCAGGTGAGTGGTATGACTCATTGGTGATTGTGTTGTTTTTGCCCGCAATCAAACCAACAAGCAGTTGGCCCATGAGCAGATTGCCGTGCACATCCACAGAGTTGGATGCCTCGCTCAATGAGTTGGTGTTGTTGTTGGCATTTTGCTGTTGTGTGTACTCAAATCGCGGATGAGCAATGGGATTGCTCGGTGGAGCGGTTGTTGCACTGTTGCTGCCACCGAAATAGTTGGACACTGTTTGACCTAATTGAGACATGTACAAAAGTGTGCCTGTACTATTCTCTGCTCTATGAATCGAACTCGAAGCTTTGTACATCGCCATAAATTGTCGACACTTCTCTGTTTGCATCGCATGCATACTAACGAACTGACTCTCGTGCTGAGCAGTCACATCAATCAAGGCATCATCTTCATCTACGTACTCACTGTAGAACTGGTCCATCTGTAGGTCATTCCTGTTAGCAGCGTTACTCTCAATATAACTGCCCTGGCCTACTAGTTCGAGGTCAAACTCATCTTTGTACTTAGCCAATTGGTCAAAAGTCACATTAGCACTTTGTTTCATTTTGCTCAGCTGAATTTGCCACATGGTGTACGGACTCAGCATGAGATTGCCTCGAGCAATTTTGTCGTACACTTCATTGCCGTCGATTGAGAATCCGGTACTGTTTTTTGCGAAGGCATACCGAATGTCCTGTGCTTCATTGTTGATCACGTAGTACTTGTCACCGTATCGATAGTACGAATTGCCCGTGTGGATCGCTTGTATCTTGAACTTTTTGAGTATTTGGTTAATCTCCGATTGTTGCGCAGCATTTCTAGTCTTGAAATTGAGCTCAATCTTATGAAACTTAATGGCGTCTTTTTCTGAATCACTGTGTCGAATGTGAGCTTTGAGAGTCACTGACTCACCGGAAAGTAGTCTGGCCAATGTGTTTGCGTGCTCGTCACTTGACCACACGTAGAAGGGCGCTTGAATGCACGGTTTGGTACTGTCAAAGGGCGCATTTGAGTGCAAGTACTTGTCGAGTTCAGTGATTTTTGTTCTGTTGTTGATCAATTTGGATCTCATCTTAACCAGGGCTTCATTGGCACTGGCAACCAGTGCGTCGATGTAGGTGTCGTTCATGTTCTGCCGAGATGGCAGTGTCATTGGGTCTATGTAATGGCGAGCATGGGGAAAGACCAACTGCTTGAGTGCGACCACTGTCGAGCTGAACTGTTGCAGCACAACATTCGACCGAATCACAATCTCCAACTTGTTGACCGCTAGTTCCAGTTCTGGATCATCAATTTGGATGCTTTGGGCAGTGACCGAATTGACATTCACAATAAAGTCGGCCAATTGCTGTTGCTGCTGAAAGTTTTGAATGCGATCGTAGATTTTGATGATGATGCTCATGGCTTCGTCTAACTTCTCGAAACAACGCATCATCTCGGCCTCCACTCCACGACCTTTAAGGAATTTCTTAACTCCCACCTTGAGATCCCTCAGCATACCTTGTGCTTTCCACTGTTGCACATCCAGCGCCACCAAGCTTTTGTTGTCGAGTTTTCTGTTGATATCATCGAAATTGTTCATCAGTTTGTGCATGTCCGGAGCCAGTGTACTCTTGATCTTTTTCTTGTACTCGACAATTGCCGCAATATCTTCTGCCGCTTTCTCCAGGTCCTTATCGATTTCATTCATACTGGCAATGTCACCTCGGTGTTTGGAATACCTATCCAGTGCGAATCCGTTCAATTGGCAAGCTATATTAGCACCTTTGATAGCTTTCTTAACACGATCTGGCCACTTATTTCCTTCTTTTTCCATCTGCTTCACTTTTGTCTTCATTGCTTCCTTTGCTTCCGCATCCAACTCTTCTAATGCCGTAACATAATGAGGGTCACGAGAATTGCCAGGTATTCTGTTACTGATACTGTCCAGTTGTTTTGCCAAATCGTTCAATTCAGGCACTGGTCGTATTTTTTCGCGCATTTTATCCAACTGTGTTTTCAGGTCCTTAGCCGAACTCTCAAAGAAAGACTTGTACTCAGTTTCGGCATATTTGATGCTGTCCTTGATGCCTGGTGGCATTTTGAATTCTTTCCCAGTGCCAGTCTGATCATCGAGCACAAAGCCTTCAGTGAGTGAGCTGGCGCCTCCAACCGCGGCCCCAATTGCAGCGCCATGTGGTCCAATGAATGAGACCACCTGGCCAATTGCACTAAACACACTGAACACACTTCGCCAAATCATTTGTTTCTCTAGTTTTTTCTTTTTTTCCTCCAATTCTTCCTTATTCTCTTCCGCCTCTTTCTCCAGAGCCACTGTTTCTTCGATTAGCAAATCAATTTTGGCTTCAATTTCCTTTCCAATGTTGGCAAACTCGGGCTTTATCTGATTTTCGATAAAGTCCTTTGCCTCGTCAATCTGTTGTTTGATGTTTTCGTGATATTTTTCCTTGTACCGCTGCACAACCTCATGTTCATTGTGCTGCTTCTGTAGTTGGTTGAGAGCTTTCATATTTTCTTTCGCATAACTCAAGTAGCCCTCCACGTCGATGATCAAGTTTGTCTCTTCGCCCGCTTTCAAGTTGTACAACTTGCCATGTGCGGCCGCAGACAAGTAGTTTAACACCTTCCTGTACTGAGCTGACTGCTCCTCTGTCTTAGGTGACGCTGCATAGGTGTTGATTCGATTCGAAAGTGATTGATAATAGTGGATCGAGTCGTTCTTGTTTCGCAAAATGCGCGACTGTTCTTCCAAGCCCTCGAGTTCACCCGCCAGTGCCAAGGTGTCGTAGATGTGCGCGGTTGTTTGATCAAGCTGATCGAGCAGTGCAATGGTAGTGTTGCGCTTGAAACGTTCATTCACACCATTCAAATCGTTGCGCAAATATTTCTTGTACTCGTTGATTTCGTTCCCTGCATGCTCAAACTTGGATGCAGATTCTGGCAGAGTGATTGATGCATTATTAACACCGGCCGTCCCAGATTCTCCAACGCCTTTGCTAGTGTAATGTATATATTCATGATTCTGAAAAGTCCATGTGGATCCACCTAAATAAACGTATTTTTCACACTTTGCCTTCATGTCGCTTCCATGCTTTCCGTTCTTGCCACCATTGCCGCCCTGTCCAGCTGCACCAGCAGTGCCATCATTGGTTTCGATCTTCTGCATAGGAGACCCATCCAAGTTGTACAATTCTATATTTCCTTTGTTTCCACCAAGACCACCAGCACCTCCATCGCCTCCTCTATCTCCCTTTTTTCCATCTTTTCCATCTAAATAATAGGTATAATAATGACATGTGTAAAAAAAATTTGGATAATATCCATGCTGCTCAATCACTCTGGCACTCAGATGAATATTACAATCACTCGATGGCATTTCAACATCCTTTCCATCCTCTCCCGGTGCACCATCTCCGCCCTCTTGACCATCACCACCCACACCTCCATTCGCAGTAATTGTCAAGCCATCTCTATTGACATACAGATTGGCAACTCCAATAAAGCTGCCGGCTGAACCTCCAGGCAAACCGGGCTTTCCAATATTATCGGGTTCAGTTCCTTGTCTTGTGGAATTATTCGCTTTGGGAGGATTCCACAATTCTCCAGCTGATCCATTCAAATTGATTCTTCTCTGTCCAATAACTTCCCATTTAGGCGCCATTATGGTGAGCTTCAACATATCGCCAACTCCGTTCAGATCACCATCGATGAACACCGTGTTTGATGCAAAGATATTCACTGAGACACTGTTCGGGCACATGTCTACCAGTTTTGGCTTTAGATCACTTAATTTGACATAGTCCCCGGTAATGGTTAGTCTATCAGCCTACAAGCAATCAGTGTTAAATTTTTCGCGCTTCAGCGTCAAGCTCAACACTTGATTCAGCTCATTCAACTGCCACTGAGCAACTTGTGCGTCCCTGATTGCATCGAGTCCCAAGATTTCGTATTGGTTGAGTTTGTCGAGAAAAATTTTGAAATTCTTTTCACTAATTTGAATGTCTTGTTTTCTGGTTTGACCTTCACCCCAGTCTTCAAGATTGTTCACATTGTACCTGGTTGTGTCCAGCTGAAATTGATATTCGCCAAGTTTTGAATAGAGACCGTTCAAGAATCGATACCAATCGAGGAATTCGTAGAGGGACTTGACTGTTGGGACCAGGGGACTGATCCATTCCGGTGACCAAGTGTTCAATGGTTGCTCACTGATGGCTTGCAAATAAGTCAAATATTTTGCAGACTTGAACAGTGTGAGAGTGTTGCTTTGGATGAGATGAGTCTCCAAGCCTAAAGATTCAACATTTCGGCTGATTGCTGTGGCCAGTTGTTCGATGCTGTTTGGCCGAAGTTCTGTTTGATTTCGCATTGTCCCAACTTCACGCTCCAATTGAACCGGCAATGACTGAACATCCATTGATTGCATTTGACTGAGCTTTGCTTTCAACAAATCGCTCGCAATGCCACTGATGGTCGATTGGACAGTGCTGGTAAGCGCTCCAGCAGTAGAATTGATTTCCCTTTGTATAGTTTCCTTTGTGCTCGAAAGTGAATCTACAATTGCTTTCAACAGATTATTCCATGGTTTTGTGACAAGTTTCGAGTCCATAACATTTTGAAGAAATTCCAAATGATTTGCGTCCTGAGAAATTTGGTCAACATTATCGCACACTGTTTCAATCTCCAGTGCGTTGAGCGTAAAGTTGAGCTTCTCTGCAAACACCTTTGTGGTCACATTTGATCCACTAGACAACTCCGAGGCAATCCGATCCGCAGCTTTGAGTTTGACCGCAAATGCTTGAGCTTCAGCCAAATTTGCATCAACACTGATGCCGATGGAAGTTACAAAAGAATTGATCTTGGCACTAATTTGTTGATAAGATGAAGCAACCACTCTAGCGATAGTTTCCGCTTCTTTCCTCACACGATTGTTGAGAATATTCGCAAGTTCGAGCACAGTTTTCTTTGAATCACCCGAGATAGAATAGCCAAAGTCGCTCTCTTCAGTCGGGGTCAATTCGAGTTGTTTGATCATTTCGAGTAATTTCGCCTTACCTTCCTGCAACAGGGGAATCTCACTCAAAGGCCCAGGCATGTTTGGCTTTCGAAAGATTGCAATCTTGGAATAGTTTGAACCATCTTTTTGCAGCAAAGTATCAATCAACTTGATGTAGTTTGCATTGGATTTTGGATTGTTGTCTTTCAATTCTTTTTTGACCTCATTCATAAAGTTGGCAATCGAGTCGATGATTTCTTCGTCGGTTTCATAGACAAATATTCCATTCTCATCTGCGTAGGGAATGTTGGCCACTTTGGTCACCACCAGTGCGATGCTGTTGCGATACTTGTCCACATTCTTCACTAGGTTCGTAGAATGCTTCAGCAAAGTAGGGAATGAAATACGATCATTTCCGACCTTAACAGCGTCATGTCCAACAGTGAAAATCAAACGAGCACTTTCAACATAATCAGCCACAGACTTGATGAAGTATGTGCCAGCAATGTCGACGCTCGCATTTCGGGTGTCACTGAACCCGGGACAGTCGTAGTAGGCAAAGTCAGTCACAGGGTCCACAACCAGCTCGGGGTAAATGGTCATGGACTGGGTGGTCGAGTTACTAATTCTTGAGTCGTCTTTGATGATAAAATTATCACGAGTACCAGGCACCAACTCCGAAATCAACTTGGCGTTGTCACCAGCAAGCCACTGAACAAAGGTTGATTTGCCGGATCCAGTAACTCCAAGCACCAGAGTCACATTGCGGTAGCGCTCATCCAATTGAATTTTTTCTTTTCCTTTCGTCAAAAATTCCAGAGTTCTATCAATTTCAATGAGATCAGGAGACGAATTTGAACTATCTGAAGGAGCCATCTTCAGTTTGGTACTCAAAATGTGACAATTGACCAAGAGACAAAATCGAAGATAGAGATTGAGATAAAAAAAAATACGAAATAGTGATAATGACACTAAGAGAAGATTACGAAAAGAAAACTAGAGTATAAAGTGATACGAAAGCTATGAAAATATGGCGATTAAAAAACTAAGAGAATATTGAGAAAAAAATGATATGGCAATAAGATAATATGGCAATAAGGAAGCTAAAAGAATGTAGTGATACGAACGCTAAAAGAGGATGGCGATAAGAAATATTAAAATATAAAGTGATAAGAAAGCTAAAAGAATGTGCAGATAAGAGAATATGGTGATGCAAAAGCTAAGTGAATATTTTTATTTGAATAATATGGAATAGAAATGAAATGTAAACTGATTTGATTTTGGGTTGTGATCTAAAAATAATCTAATAAGTCTAATAGTTTGTGTGGTGCTTTGAATGTGTGTGTGTGAATGATAAAAATGATCAAATGTGAGTTTTTTTGTGTATTTGATAAATTGAGTAATTGGTATGTGAACGAACAAAAATCGCGAAACGGCAATCTCCAGAGGCTTGAAAACGGACAAACTGACCTTTGAGCCGGATGAATGGATTTGAGTAGTAAAGGAAACAAGGCGAGGTGACGATGACCCTGAACAATGAAAATTGCTGCGTTGAGTTGAATTCACAGTTCAGGGATCGATTGTGAGATGAGTTGATGGGTTGAGGGATGATCACAGAGTTCAAAAACGAGAAAGGAGGAGAAGAGAATGTAAAGTTGAAAGTTGAGCATGAAAAGAGAGCATGTGTTAGTTTACTATGACTAACAAGCACAATTTCAAAAGTTTTACCTTTTGTCACCAAATTTGGTGGGTTAAGCTTGAGGCTTGAGTTTGCACTTGAAAAGATGATTTACTTGCTTGAAAAAGTCCAATGATCGTTTGAGGGATGAGTTTAGACAGGCCAAACGGTGATTACAACGTTTGGACACTGCAACGAGAGTATGTGTCAGTTTACAATGACAAACGAAAACCATTTCAAAAGATTTACCTTTAATTAGCTAATTTAGCTAATTAAACTTGGTTGGTTGGTTAAGCTTGAGACTTGAGCTCACGTGCTTTGAAAGATGATGATGAAAGTGAAACAATCCAATGATAGTTTGATGAATGAGTTTAGACAGGTCAAACGGTGATCGCAAAGTTAGGACACTGCAATGAGAGTATGTGTTAGTTTACAATGACAAACGAAAACCATTTCAAAAGATTTACCTTTAATTTAGCTAATCAAACTTGGTTGGTTGGTTAAGCTTGAGACTTGAGCTCACGTGCTTCGAAAGATGATGATGAAAGTGAAACAATCCAATGATAGAATGATGAATGCGTTTAGACAAGCCAAACGGTGATCTCAAAGTTAGGACACTGAAATGAGAGTATGTGTTAGTTTACAATGACAGTTTTGAATCAATTTCAAAAGATTTACCTATGGCCAGGTGAAACACACCAAGCTTAACCTAGATTGGCTGGTTAAGCTTGAGGTTAACTTGTGCTGAGTGTTGGTCTCGGGATGATTGGTTTTGGAAACGTTCACTGAACAAGTTGGAAAAAGTGGCAAAGTCGTTGCCGAGAGACAGAGGCAAGAGGTTTTCTGAGTGACACAGAGTTAGTCGCATAGAAAAGATTTGTTGCTGAGGGACGCGACTGACGACTTGGTTGGCCAATTTATATGTTCAATGTCTATTTGAAATAATCGTGTGATGTTTTATCATGTGCTCACACTCAGGGCATGGAACTTTGAGCAGCTCGCTGAGGACCACTTACGAGAACGCCAATTTGGATTTGAAGTCTAATCTTATCAACTAATGACTACATGTCGATGACAGTAACTTTTGTTGACTAGTTGTAGTCGTGCTGAAGTAGACTTTTTGTCGTCAAAACATTTGTGTCGACTTTGCTTTGTGTCGACTTGTTTCCAAAACCAATCATCCCGAGACCAGTGAGTGTGAGCACATGATAAAACATCACACGATTATTTCAAACATGATTATTAGGCAAAATTTTTCCATTCGTTTTGGTCACTTCAAAATGTAGTTGACAATTCGAATGAAAGGTGATTGAGATTGAGACCACTTTGAGTGTCAAGTTTAGTTTTTGATTGATCGGTTTGGTGTAGATAAGTAGTGCCACTTTTGTTTACCATTTATCAACAATGTGGAAAAAGTAGCAGTCGTAAGCGAAAGTCACTATAGATGGATCGATTTGAATATTTTTGGCACACTGGCAAGTCCGCCCAAGTCATAGGACAAATGTCTTGATGACAACTGATTGTTTGAGCATTCTGATGGTTTGAGCAATTTAGAATGGCACTGGAGATCAAGATTAGTGTTGTCTTACGGCATAAATTATAAAGTAGCAAATCTATCGACTTGAATAAATCGAGTTTGTATGGGCAACATGCACACGTTTGTATACAATTTTTGTGTTCTCTTTTTGTAATCATAAGCGGTTAACTTATCGCTGAGAAGTTATCAGGTGATTGCCCTCACATTTACTGACTCATAATATGATGGTTCGCAAAAAAACGCTATTTTTGTATTTCTATCTCGATGCTCCACGATTTATGTCATATGTTCAGAAAGTTTGTTTATCTTGGACATATTTCTTGACAAAATAGTAAAACTTTTTGAATGTGCTTGATAGTGTACTGCCTTCTTCGTTCATCCACAAATGCAATCGACATGTGTGTATTGATGTAGTGGACAACCTGTACACACGACCATCACATTAAGCCGCGACGTATTCTGTTGTGGAATATTTTGCATAATAGTCATGTTTCTTTGATTTCACAAAATCAATTGGCTCAAAAGTGTTCCATTCCAAGAAGAGATGGTAGAAGGTGAAAATGCATTTGTCGCATTGACTGCCGGAATTGTTCCAAACAACAACAAAATAGTCTCACCACTTTCAAATCTTTGTCATCATCAGTGATCAGTTTCACTGCCAAATGTCTATTTCTGAGCCCATCTATGGCATTCATCTATGCAAACGATGCATTTTGTGACTGCTCTCGATGATGATGGCGACATTGAGTAATCACCAATTTTGGATTGCAAACAAGTCACCGACAAAGAATTGTGTTAAAAGACAGTGAAATGGTGTGAGCACATGATGAAACATCATTCGATTATGTCAACTGATTTGTGCTAATATTGACCAGCACACTCGTCATTCGTGTCTTTCAGCCGCAAACCTCTTCTGACCCGACTAATTTTGTCTCTCAGAAAGCACTTGCCTCTGTCTTTCGTCAACGACTTGTGCCCTCGTACAGTGGTCGTCATCAATAGCCTTAAGAAGTGGTGCGCTAAAGGGCGATCCACAAATAACCAAACAACTGGCTTCTCCTCACTGAAGTGCTTATATGTGGATAACCCTTTAGCGCACCACTTCTTAAGGTAGTCATTAAGAAAACGCTCAACATTCACCAAGTTGACCACAAGCTTGACCAATCAGCTAAGCCTGACGAGTTTTACCAAAGGTAATTCATTTAAAATCGTTTCAAAATTGTTAAATTTTCTTGTTTCAGACAATCATTTCAACTTTTTGGCATTTTTTCCTTTCACCAGTTCGAATCCTAACTTCTTTGCGCGGTTACCATTCAGAAAATTTACCCAATTTGTCTTTCTCTCTGAAAAACTCAACCCAGCGCATCTCTAACGGACACATCTCACTGTCCTCACACCAAACCCAAGTACAGTGCGGCCTTAAATTCCTGACGACTCAGCTTGCCTGACAAAAAGCACTGCTGAAAGGTACAGCACGCAGCACAGCGAACGCCACCCGCGCTGTGTCAGGCAGTTGAGTACCTACTGTAAGGTTTTGTGAGCTTCCATAAAGGTTATTCTTTCGAAATCGTTTCAAAATTGAAATTTTAAACTAACAAATGATACAGAAGGTCAGAAGCACGAATTCCTTTCGAGCGGTTCGATGATAATGGTGGTAAAGTGGTTGCACTCGAAGGCTTCTTGACACATGTTGCAATGAATAAAGTACAAATAATTCACTCTTTCAGCGCGTAATTCTGTTCTTGGTATGTTACTTTTCTGGGCGCCGGTTCGACAGATGTTATTGGCCATAGTCGGTGTTATTAACTCGTCACTTGACGTACTTTTGGTATTCGGGGCATTTTGGTTCAAATGTTGAGTGACCTGTCTGGGCATGATGTTTGCGGGTGCATTTAAAGCAACAAAGGATGTCCGATGAGCATTCCGTGGCAGTGTGACCTTTGAGGTTGCCATTTCCGCATAGTGACTCTTCGGATTTCACTTAGAAACAGTTTTCCTCGCTGTGGCCGGGAGTGAGACAATTTGAACAAAATGGCGCGTCAAGGCATTCCACTACTCGACAAGCAGTCCAATTAAGGAGTAGTATTTTGTTATTCCTCAGCTTCTTGAAACATTTTGGACCAACTTCATAAATGTAGTGCTTACATACGTTGTGATTTCGAATCAGCATCGTGTTGGCCACTTTCGTGAGCGCTTCCGATTGATGCTCATGTGGCAGCACCAACTGCCAACTAATACGACATCTGTGAATGCCCCCTCGCACGCCTCGTTGTTTACACTTTCGTCACAGTCACACGCAGAAGCATTCACATTCATCTCGTTTGTCCACTGTTGGCATTGCGCCCGTCACGCCATGGCGCCCTAGTCCTGGTGGTTTCTCCTCTATTTAAGCCGAACCTTCGGTCACATTCACTCGTCGTCCAGTTACGGTACATGCCTTGACATTACCTTTCTCGATCTGACCACCTCTCTCTCCCCAAACAGGCAATCCTGGTCCTTGCACCGGTCTTCAAGCCTCTTCATCACCCTTTTGTGCCTCGTGTCACTTCCACACGCCCGTCTCGGCTTCGGCATGATCAGATGATCAGAAATATTAATTAGCTCAATTTAAATTTGCGAGCATTAAATATAGTGAAAATGTTTGGTTTGGATTGCCACTAAACGACTTATAAAAAAGATTTCATGTGTAAATTGATAGATGGCGCCAATATTTAATAAATAGATATGTTGTTGCAACAATAGGGAAAATTAGTTTCCATTAAATCAAAATCGGGACATGCATTTGCCAAAGAGAACTTATCTAAAGGCTGAGATAAGCAGCATTGGCCACCGAGTTGTCGTCTGTTCGTCGGCACGATGTCTTGGCCACAATCGAACTGGGACACTGAACTCGGAGAAAGTTAAAGTTGGGATTGTCCGCATTCTGGAACCATCCAAAGCGCCAATTGCAACCAGGCTGCAGTTGGGTGGGCAGTTGAGAGCAGTCCGAAGCAGAGGACACTCCACCGTACTGAGCACCCCAACCGGTAGATGGCGCGCCCCACTGTGAAGTACAGCCATTGTAGATGCCAACACCGCCACCGGGAATTTGAATGTCAAACTGGTTCGAACCCAAGTCAGAACCAGTGTTGGTGATCTGTACAACCATTTTGAGTCCGGAAACGGCGGTTGAGGTGAAGGTTAGCTCATAACAAGCGCAGCACCTTGACAAAAAGATAATATGAATATTTGTTGGATAATTTAATAGAAAACTTACGAGTCCGCTTCACCCAGACCATTGACAGCCCCAGCCACGAATCCAAAGGAGAGTGAACTGTTGTACTGGACAGGTTGGTTGTTGTTGCAGGTGTATGACAGTCCAGCCAAACCACCACCACCGCACACGTTGGTCGTGTCAGCAGGTTGGGCAGTGACACCATCCTGGGCACAGGAAGTGACTGGGGCACTGTCCGATGCCTTGCCCGACCAACTGCACGATGGCTTACAGCAGTCCCAGTAGCGAGTGCTCACACCACTGCCAGACTGGCACTGGGCCACACTAGCACACAGTGCAACCAGGCACAATTCGATCAGCTTGTTCATGTTTGGAGACTTGATTTGTGAATGAAACTGTTGTTTGAATTCAGAGTGAATTTAGCTTTCAACCTAAAACCCTTTATATACCCAAAATGGTAGCAAGTCCACGTATGGTTGTTTGTGAAAAACTGAATCCATGTCAATCAAGTCTCATATTATTCAAATTCATTAATTCTTATCACACAATAACAAATCTAATGACGACATTTGAGAGGTGCGACATCATGACAACGTTCGTCAATGTTCTTCAACATTTGACACATTTTGAACTTGAATAATGCTCACCAATTGTGATCTACCATCACCAGTTGACGTCAAAATGCACTTTCACAAAAGTTCAACAATGATTCACAATTGTTGTTGATCTGGTCTTATCAAAGTGTACGGTAACTGTCCTCTTGTACTGTTATGTAGTGAACATTTGCTGATGATTGGAAGGTTAGTGCACAAATGTGTAGTGCAAATAGTCCAATTCGTAAACATAAATATTTTTCTATCAGATGAACGTGGGATGCCCTAGAATATTTTTACCGAATTTTACTAGAATTGATGTCCTCAGAACATTTGCATTTGCTGTTGTCAAAATTCAATGATTTTGCATATGCTCACACACTAATACACGTAACAGGACAATTACCGTACATCTTGATAATTAATTTTTAAATGTTGACATTGTTGTAAGCAACAAACAGCGTGACAGACGGACATACAGACAACAGAATTTAATAGAAGTGGGATTCACTTGAATTCAAGAATAAACGTAAAATTATATTTTTCTTCGAAATAGCACTAAACTTGAACACGTAACTGGACAATTACCGTACATCTTGATAATTAATTTTTAAATTTTTAAATTGAGTTTTATTAAAATTTAATAAATCAATTAAAAAATACGATTACATTGACTCAAACACAAACAAACAGTCCTCATTAGTTTGCATCTTCATTAGAAAATGAAGGATGCAGTACTTCTTCTTTCTTCTTCTTCATTTGAAACATGTTCCAAGGTTTGTCACTCTCATGTACAACGGATAGTGTTAATAAATGACATCCAAATGTATATGACTCCAAGATAAAGATAATTGAATAGAAAAGATGTACATGTTTGTATAAAAGATCATAGACACAGATCAAAATCGGCTGATAAGGTATAAAAAGACTAAGTTTAGTTAACAGCAAGTTCATTCACACGATAAAAACTGTCAAGTCTGTTGAAGCACACAATTCGTTAAGTCGCGATGAATGCGTCCATTTGTTCATATATTAAGACAAATCAAACTTCAATGTTTCAATGAACAAATCTACATACTAAATCAAACACTTTTTAACGCAAAAATTCCGCTTTGTCATGAACAATTTCAAGTTGTCGACCTCTGTCGAGAAGTAGTAGTGCAATACAGTCCGGGCTAACTTGAGAACATTTGGTCAGGTCCAGATAGGTGAGAGGACAGCACTGTTTGGTCGACGTTAACTGTCTGTAAAAATTGAATACATTAGATTACTAATTCAAATATCTAATTGATTAAGATGTTCTCATATTTTTATGTTAATTGAATTCAAATCGCTCTCATATACCGATCATTATCGTGATTATTGATGATCAGTGGGATTGAACTTGTGTGCAGTGCAAATTGCTAATTCAGAGCAGGTGTTGGTCTATAGGGGATTGTGTAATAACTTAATCAATTATGTAAGATAACAGATGGCTACACGTGATAATGATACGATACGATACGATGTCCAAGTCGTATAACAATAATCGATTTATCACGATGCATTATTTTAAATAATAAATAAACCATTTGCTCATTCATATATACAGTGATATATCACCACAAACCATAAAGTGAAATTCAATTAACTTGTCCAAAAATTTTAGATTTAAAAAACTGGTAACTTAATTTCAATCAATCTTTATAATCTTTTTAATATTAAGGTAAAGTCGAAAAGCCTACAAGTACTGTACAAGATGATCAGAAATACATTAATTAGTCCATTGCAGTGCGCAATAATAGAAAATGGCGCTTGCGTCATTGAGCACAGTTTGATTTGTTAAAGGTTGCAGCAAATGTACATTCACAAACACACAATCACACTAATGACATTAGTATTGCACACACAAGACACATTAGATTCATCTCACGAAAAGTGAATCTCTTGGATGCATCGATTCGCTAATTCATTCAGAAGCTTCATATACAATACTGTACAACACAACTAAAGATGGCCACGTAATTGACAGAATTAAATTTCACAATGTCCAATCATTCAATATTTACAAATTGGAATGTTATTTCAGATTTACGCTTTTTCATCATCTTTTTCAACAAGTCAAAAAGCCAAAAACAAACATGCAAAAACGCAAAAAAACAAACAAATAAATCCTTCAAAGAGATTCAGACAAATGCGTGTTTACTCGGTAATAAAAATCTAAGTCAAGATCAGCACTTCTTCTGTCGACGCTTGCATAAAACACAAACACACAAACACAGTCGTTGTTATTGATGTAACCTCGTGTGTTTTGTGATTGTGTTGATAATAATAAGCCACAAAATCATTTAATAATTTGCTTATTTGAATGGATCGATCGATGCTGAGCGAATTCGATTGATGCAAGATAACTCACCGATTAGCTCGCTTTCATTCAATTCACTCGCAAGGCTGATGACAGTTGACAATCATCGAATGATCGATTGAATCAATCAAATCGTGTTCAATGGTCTCTAAATTGGATTATCTAACAAGGTTACAAAAGGTGTAATATAACATTAAAAGGAAGTAATGAATTCAATGGACAATTCCAATCCTCAAACTGAGCTAATATCATCAAAAACAATTAACAAAGTGTCTATGACTGTAAACTTCCATGGAACAATCCAAAATGTTTAATTAATTAACAAAGTATACTAAGCATAGAGTGATTTATTTGTTTGTGAGTGTCTTAAATTTTGTGTATTCAATTAAACACATTGATTTGATTAAAATTCAATACATAGTCACTTTATTGATTACACTCAAAAAAGAAGATTGAGAATTGTTTGTTCGAGAAAACACAAAACGCATAACAAAAACAACAAGAAGAGTCAGTCATAAAGCAGGCAATTTGTATTCGTGGCTCGCGCGAGCGTTCAAATTGAATAAGAGAAGACGACGAAGAGAGAGATACGATGAAAGAGACAAACAATCGATCGATCGATTATTATTTCTCTTCTCGTACATACTCGAAAGTGTAGTGTTCAATGTCAAAATGTAAATTACAAATTCAAATCTTCTTTCAAATCCTTTTTTCAATGAGGCAGCAAAAAGAAGCTCGATTGTCCATCCAGTCCAGTCCATCACCACTAATTATCTCAATCAGTTCGTTTTTATGCATGCGAGAGCCTTCCACAACCACTGTACAGATAGATAGATGGATAAGATAGACAAGAACTTCTTAACACTTTCAGTCTCATGTACTAAAAATATAACTTTTCGTACTAAAATTGGTTAAACTATTAACTAAAAATAACGCGAATTATGTAAATTTCCCTTGGGGTCCTGTCAAGACACAATTTGAAAAACACCTTCCGAAATGTCATGCATCTCATCTGGAAAATGTCATATTAGCTTAAATCACGCTATATTTCCTTCCCATTTCAAATGCGATTAGCGTCAAAAACAAAAGGAAAATTGTTGTCATTTCTTCATTTTCGTAATACGTATAATATATAATGTCCGAATGCTTTCACGTAAATTTCGCAAATGTATTAGAGAGGAGATCAAGTTCAATTTCCGTCAAGTTAGTCAAATAGTGATTTGCATCTCAATGCGAATGCACAATCTCTCTCCCAGATGACCTTTAATGTTGGATGTTTTCCCTAGTGTTCTAAAAATATCTCACAACATCATCTTTTATTTGCTATTTGCGAGAGATTGTTTCTCTATGTCTTTCATCACGCATCTCAATCCAATTTCAAATTTTCACTATATCTCCCATATGCACAATACTACTACCTATGTGCCAAAATTGACACTTTCATGTCTCTTTTTTTATTTCCCAGAAATACACTCCTATACAAATGCTTTTTCCTAGATTAGCATTCGTAAGTAGCATGCATTGAGTGTTTGAAAATAAAATCGATTCGATATTAGGGAAGTTCATTAAGGGTCAGTCTGTAGTGCACGTACGTACTACAACTAAATGTCCCGGCCGGCCATAAAGTGAGAACGTGCACGATCAAAATGGCCTTGATTTGTCGAACAACAACAACTCTCTCTCATGTCTCTCTCCTGACTTTTCTGTTGCTATCTTCAATTTCGTACCATCAAACGAGACGATAACAATATCAGATTGAGATAAGAATAGCTCGATAAAATGGGCAGGGCGAACGGGTTAGTGCGATCTACGGGAGATGTGTAGCATTTTAATGAAAAATGATGAAATACCAACCATTTCTTACAAGGGGAAGTCAACATGTTTACTCAGACATACCGAAAGAGATGTAGAAAATACTCGACAACACTCACCTTATGCCATAATCGGTGACACGCCAACATTCGCACAGACATAGCCACACCAGTTTTGGGCAGCACTGACTGATTTTAACCAAAATTTGATTCTCTATTGAATAGATATTTGCCAGGGATAGTTTCCGAAGTTCGGGTCCGCATTTTTTGATTACACAAATGAGGGTTTGATTCGAAATGTTCCAACAGTGATCCAAGTAGAGTTCCTCAAGGCGTGAACAAGAGAATGTTATTCGTAGAAGATGAGCGTCCTCTAGCCAGTGACAGCGTGATAGATTGATGATTTTGAATGATTTTGGGTAAATTGGATTTGAGACTGTTAAAATTTCAGTTGTTACTTTAGTGAACGAGCATAAATTGTCAACAGAATTTGAGTATTTTTGAGTAATCATTTTTGAATAAGACTTTTTACGAGTACAGTAATCAAGAATTTGTCGATAGAACTGTTGCGACACGAAACGTAGTGGCAATAATTCATATTCCAACTCGAGATGATTAAAAATTTGTTTCGATATCAAGTGAATTGCAATCAAATCCTCTAAATTGGGACATTTTGATGAAGGACTTTTCATCGTGATGTTTGATTTCTCTCTCCTCAAGAGTTTTGGATCACGAATGATTCGAGAAATTATTTCCTAACCCAAATGTGTCTTTTCGCGATAAGTATTTCCTTCTCTACTAGTGGTCAAATGGTGAGTAATCTGGTAAATATGCAAACTTGTAGTGGTATAGTGGAAATAGACATAAATCAACACCCTTGAGAAAAATACAAACATAAACGATAGCAATTCTAGTAGTTGTAATATAACGATTATTATGTCCAGTCTCATTAGTGTTCATTTAGTGAGAAAAACACCAAATTCTAGCCTTATAATGTTACATCAACCGAGTGTAATGCATGAGTAATCCAGGAGCGAAGAGAGGGAATGGGTGAGATAATAGACACCAGACTGTTAGACCACCATCAATGATAGCTAGCTACCTGTGTTTCTATGTTTGGGTTTGCTATATAGCAATGTCTCTCACATTCAGGGAATAATGGCAGCTAGGTGACAAGTAGACAAAATTGCACTTGTCAACACAATCGAATCGCTTTATTGGGAGAATTAAGAAGAAAAAACACGAAATATTTTGGCAATGAGTAGGGTTGAATTATTTTTGAAAAAACATTAATAAATTAATGACCGTAAAAAACGCAAAAACAGAATAGTTTGTTTTGTAGTGAAATTAAATTTATGCGCGTGCCTTATAAACCAAATTGTTTATTACATAAAACACCAAGTGAATTAATTACGCACGCAAAATTAAGTGTGTTTACTGTTATTTTTCACTGTTATGCAGAGATAGCGACAGTAAAATACGACTTTCTCAAGGTGAAAGCACTAAATCAACACCGAAAGATGCTATCCACATGGCATCATAAATTAAATCACTAAAATTCTAATGAGGAGCAGCATGTGTATGTGTACAAAATATTCACAATTCAACGGACAATTGTGACCCGTGTTGCTAACCAAAAATTTTTTTACAACCAAAGAACGAAACGAAAGTGATAGTTCAACTAAAAATTAGCAATTAAAATTCAGCAGCATCTTCATCATTGATTACTTTTGTTGCGTGTTGATAGTTCATTAATCATTTTGTGTATGTGTGTTTGTGTGCACAATCGTGACCATTGGTGCAAAAGCTGGAATTTTGGTTTAACAATTTTGGAAAATAAAACAACACCCAACAATTGTGCATTGTTTATTCGCCACTAGAGATGGACCCTTTATTTTAATTTTTGCTGAAGGCCAGTGAATGTGAGAAAATATTTCTGCCACTCATGCAAGATTTTGTGATAATATGTAAATGTTGAATGGGAAAATTAATTTTACCAAAAAAACAGATCAATCATCCATGCGACAAATATATTGTCTCTGTTCAATTTCACGGTCAATTAAGCCCTGACGCAATGAAGACAAATCAATCTAATATATCTTCTCTTAAAACAGAACAGTCACGTCTGGCCAGTCGTAAATCACCGCGGACTGCGATCGATCAATCAAAAAAATCAAGTCACTAGACAAACAGAAACTAGTTCTCCAGACTGACTCTGAATTTATAACATTTTATATAGCAGACAATTAATTAATTGTGATGTAATGCAATTAATTTACAAATTGGTCATACATAGTTTGTTAAATTGTTAAAAATTTTCTTAATTACGTAATATTTTTTGTTGTATTTAGAATTTTTTAAATTCATCAAACTTTTTACAAAATTTTTTTATTAAGTTTCACTAAAAATCATCAAAGTTTTAAATTTCCTGATTAAAATGAATGAATAAATGAATAGAAATTTAATAAATCAAAATGGACGACATGGCAACAAATTTAAAATTCAAATACATTGCAATAAAAATCACCATCTTAAAAAATCTACTAAAGATCAAATCTCACTAAATTTTAAATGAAAAATTGTAAAATATAAAATACAAGTAGTTCATTTCAGGTTCGCGAAGGCACACTTTAATTTTGTAAGAGGTCAAACAAATCTTTGTGCTGAATCAAACCCGAAAAAAGTGTCCTCATTCCAAAATGTGATTTGTAAAAATATTTCTTAAGAACTACAAGTTCAAAGTTAATTACACTTGAAAGATTGATAAATAATTCATAAGTTTGTTTCGTATATTTACTTTTGTGCCAGATCGACAACATCAATTAAGTAACGAAACGAGGAAATATCTGTATCATAAAATAAATAAATGCAATGTTTAATTTATTTAAAATTTTGAAACTTTGTTGAAAAAACGATCACGATTGTGAGACAGCAACAACAACAAAAATGAGTTCATTTGCAAATTTTTAAAATTTAAATTTTGTTTTGAATTTCATTAAATTTATTTTGTGATTTTTGTATTTTATTATTCAAAGCAGCAAACAAACTGCAAACAAACACAAAAAAATTAATCAATAAACCTAAAATAATTTAGCATAAATAATTTCCAATTACAATTACAAGTCCAATTCAATTTGAATTTCAATGACAACAACAAACGTGCAATAGCAATAAAAAATCAAACTTTCAAATGGTCCCCGATTTGAACTTTTTCGCTTTATGCAAATGCTTGACCATATTAGTCGAATGTGTGCGATATGATCTATCATCGGATTTATGATCTTTTATTTTTGAAAGCGTAATCACGTACATTAACGTTTTAAAGGTGCTTGATGCCCTACAGGCGTAATTAAGGAATGTTGATGTGAGCCCAAGTAATTTTTCCCATTATCCGCAAAGGTCTTAAAGTTCTCACCAACATTTAACATTATCAAATCCATAATTCACTAGCACGAAAAACACTTAGACAAAGGCGCGCCATCGATCAAAAACACCACAACAAAATAAAATACGAAAACACCGGAAAGTCATGTTTTAAATTTTAATTAGTAAATAGCATTTTCATCGAATGGGAAATAAAACAAAATTCGCGATGCCATGTGCCATAGAATAATTAACAGTATAATCAAATCATTGATATATTACATTACTGAGTTAACCAATTAAAACTGCGAACAAATTTGTTCATTCATTTTCATTCTACAATTGAACAAAACAATCCTTGAACAATACGCAAAAAAACTTAGAGTTCTTCAAACAAACATCAAACTTAACTTACTACTGAGAATTATAAAACTTATACAAATCAAGGAAGCGAAAATGAACACAAAACGCGTGTGGGGATCGGAAATTTCCTATGCCACGCGAATGACCTCGCAGATCTCGAGAGTTTTGTCTGCATATGATCAAACCCATTGGAACTGCGTTAACTTTTGCTACGCTCATAATTCTACTTTGTAGGTAGCTGGTGCGAACAGAACAAAACACAGAAGTAAGTGTCATTTTTCGCAGATTTGTGTCAGAATGGAAAGCTTTATTTGCACAGGACAGCGCCAAATTATAAAGAGAAAATTTGCTTTATGACAAAATGAGTTAAACCGCCGTAAATCATAATATGAATGAGCTTGTAAATTTAATATTGTACATTTTTGGAAGAATAAGTTTTTTTAAAAATTTCGATACGGAATTTGTAGAATATGATCCATAAATTGTGAGATTACTAGAGAAACAATCGAATAATTATGGCTTTAAAAAAATTATAATTACCACAATTGACATTCACAAAAGATTTGTATTTCTGTTTGTTCTTCAGGAAAAAAGTTCAAGAGTTCACAATGTTGCGAGTAACAATGTGATTTCAAACATTACAATGATCAAACGTTTAATTAATCGCTCAGACTTTGACAGATTCGAATTATAGATGAATACGACTTTGTTTCTGCTGTGAGATTTATAATTTATGATCTATTCGAGTGGAAGAGATGAAGAAACCAAGGAGAATGCAATTTCATCTCTTCTACAAACAGCAAAAAAGTAAATTAAATTAATACTACGAAAGCACATCTGTTGATGATGCTAATTGGAAAATTATTTATGAAAATATGTACGAATAGGAGGATCGTTACTTTTGAGGATTAGCCATAACACAAACACAGGAACTGAACACATACGAGAAGGGCTATTAGGAGATTATTGATGAGCGGTAAAGAAAAATAGATCTTAATGGATGGATAGTGGGAAGATAGAAGATAATTTAGTAAGGTCTTAATGTTTTTAAATGAATTTGCTCTTGAGTAGTAGGAAGATGATGATCTTGTGGCAAGGTGATTAGCCACATTATTAATAATTAACCTTTTCCATTGAATGATTATCGTTTATGTTGCTCATCATTATCCCTTGAATTCGAAGCGAAATTAGCGTCAACAGTGGCTGGGGAAACAAAACGATCGATACAATACAATGTCAATTCTAAATGTAGAAAAATATTAATTTTTTAATTTATTTATTAAAATATTCAAAAAAAAGAAGAAAAATTGCAATTAAAAATTATTCCCATTAATTGTTCTACTTGTGCAATTCCTTGTATACACAATTAACAATTGTCATGGATACTAATGTTTCTATTGTTTTGGAATTATATGTCAATAATGTATAATTTTGTGGGGAAACATAAAGCAAAATTTTCCCACTACGATAATGAAATTTCTCATTAAAAAAACCAATCTCCTAAAAATGAATATACGAAGAATGTGGCTTCTATCTCGTCTAGCGGTAGATCTCAACTGTAGAGCTGAAATCAAGCCAAAATGGACAATCGTGATGGCACTGAAATATATTTACATTGTTGGATGGATTCTTCGATTGCTGACATTTAGCTATTCGTTTCATTATGGTTTCACTCAGCAATACTTGAAATACGACTTGACAATGTACATTTGTGCGTATGCAAAACTGTTCGACCGTGTAAGCGCATTCTGCGCTGCACCAGTGTTGCTCTATATGTTGGCGTTCAGTTGGTTGGTGGATTTTGGTGCCCAGAAGCACACCTTCATGAATTGAATTCAAGCTGGTGCACTCACTGCTCCTTAGAGAGTATCGAAAAGACGATTTTTGACATTTTGATTAGGCCTGAGGTTGAAAACCATGTCTCGTGGTGTAGACAATGTAATTCCTGAGTTTGGTCCAAATCGGTCAACATCTAGGTGTTTCCCCGAGGCCCTGGATTTTAAACGGAAAAAAGATAGGGAAATGGCTGCTGTTTTGACCCATTTTCTAGATCTCAGCAACTACGTGAGATATCGATGTGATTTTACTTGGATTTACTAATTCGAGTACTGGGAATTCGATAGAAACATCAAAAACTTGGTCCAGAGGGTCCTAGGACCGGAAATAGATGATACAAAGTGACAAAAATGGCAAAAATATGAATTTTCATGAAATTAATCATACTATTCGGTCAAATAATATTGATAAACGCAGTATATCCATAAATATTTTAATCCTAGGACCCTGGGACCCTAGGGTCAATTTTCAAAATTAATTGCTGAAATATGGTCATGTGATATATAAAAATGCACGAAATATCAAGGCGATTTTAATGCGGCATACTAATGCTGATTATGTTTATCATTTTTTTGTTCGGGTTTTGGAATTTATTCAACAAATGGTTGCCCGGGGAGTTTCTCCAAATTGGTGGATAGTTTTATCATACAAATGGTAGACCGGGGAGTTTCTCCAAATTGGTGGATAGTTTTATCATACAAATGGTAGACCGGGGAGTTTCTCCAAATTGGTGGATAGTTTTATCATACAAATGGTAGACCGGGGAGTTTCTCCAAATTGGTGGATAGTTTTATCATACAAATGGTAGACCGGGGAGTTTCTCCAAATTGGTGGATAGTTTTATCATACAAATGGTAGACCGGGGAGTTTCTCCAAATTGGTGGATAGTTTTATCATACAAATGGTAGACCGGGGAGTTTCTCCAAATTGGTGGATAATCATATCCCACAATTGGTGGGCCCGGGAGTTTCTCCAAATTGGTGGATAATCATATCCCACAATTGGTGGGCCCGGGAGTTTCTCCAAATTGGTGGATAATCATATCCCACAATTGGTGGGCCCGGGAGTTTCTCCAAATTGGTGGATAATCATATCCCACAATTGGTGGGCCCGGGAGTTTCTCCAAATTGGGGGATAGTCTTATCCAACAATTGGTGGGCAGGGAAGTTGCTTCAAATTGGCTGATTCTGATCCCACTCCTAATTGCTTGATTGGGAGATAAACAAAAAACAACACAAGGTTAGTGTTCTCATTCAATCGTCTAACATTTAGAGAATCCACCAGACAAACCAAATGTAGAAGAGGATTAATCAGTCAATTTGAATAATCTTTTTAGTCTACCAATTTCAGAATGAAATTTTTCTATAAATTTGGAAAATATACCTGATAGCCAAAAAAGTTATGTATACACAAACGATCAAATGGAAACATCTCCTCTGCATATCAATTGTTAGGTAAAATCAATAAACAAAAATGTTTAGAAACACCATTTGTGGGATAAGATCAGTTAACTCATCTTAGGAACCAACCCGACAAACCCATAGTGAGAAAAATCCAACCACCCAATTTGAAGAAACTCCCCGACTTACCAATTGTGGGATAAAACAATCTACCCAATTTGGAGAAACTCCCCGACCTACCAATTGTGGGATAAAACAATCTACCCAATTTGGAGAAACTCCCCGACCTACCAATTGTGGGATAAAACAATCTACCCAATTTGGAGAAACTCCTCGACCTACCAACTGTTGGATAAAAATCGTCCAATTTGAGGAACTTCCCCAATCCACCATTTGTGGGATAATTTCTAATACCGGATCACAAAATAAACATCATACTTAGAATTAGTATGCTACACAATAATCGCATTGTTATTTCTAGCATTTTGACATATCACATGACCATATTCCATCAATTAATTTTGAAAGTTGATTCTAGGGTCCCAGGATTTTAGGGTCCCAGGATCCTAGGATTGGAATATTTTTGAATATACTACATTATTTGATCAAATAATATGATTATTTTCATGGAAATCCATATTTTTGCCATTTGTGCCACTTTGAATCCTTTATTTCCGGTCCTAGGACCCTCTGGGTCCAGTTTTTAATGTCTCTATCGAATTCCTAGTACTCGAATTAGTAAATCCAAGTAAAATCACAGCAATATCCCACGTAGTTGCTGAGATGTAGAAAATCTGTCAAAACTGCAGCCATTTCCCCATCTTTTTCCCGTTTAAAATCCAGGATCCTGGGGAAACACCTAGATGTTGACCGATTTGGACCAAACTCCGGAATTACATTGTCTACACCACGAGACATCGTTTTTAACCTCAGGCCTCATCAAAATGTCAAAAATCGTCTTTTCGATACTCTCTACTGCTCCTGTCTAATGGCTTCCGCTTCTTTGAGTTGAATCCAAGATTGAACATTTTTGCTTTTGATCAACATGGAACTAGTAGATTGCAAAATGTTTGCTCTATTCCGAGTAGGTTTAAGCGCATTTGAATGTGTAGTAGAAATTTGAAATTTTCACACCGAAAAATGAGACACTTTCCTGTACTGAGCAACAATGTTCGAGCAAGGACAGTGCTGCTGGGCTTTGTGTTTGAATTTTATAACACACTTTTGCTGATTCTCTCAGGTAAAATGTTTGAATTTGAATTTTGAAAACTTTAATCGTGTTTTTCGTTCTTTTTGTCAATAGTTTTGGCAACGTGTGCACTCATACTTGAATTGCAATTCATATCAATCAAAATTCTGAGTCCACTCGAATCAGCATTGGCACTGGTCGACATGCTCACAATTGGCTACATCAACTATTTGACCGTTTGTGTGCTCTTCTTTGGACTGTTCACCACATTGTTGGTCGCTTTCGTGTATTGTTCAGTGATTTTTCAGTTAAATCGCTCACTATCCCAGTGGAAGCGAACTTTAGTGCCAAATCGAGATGTCCAACAGTATGCTCGTAACATTACGTACTTTATGAATGTGCACTCAAATATAACCGAGAACATGTGCCTGTGTAATGAGGAAGTGTTGCAAATGAGTGTCTTCGTGGCAATCTGTTCGAATGTATCTGTGAACATTTACCTAATAACGTGGATCTTCTTTGAGCAGCTCACCGTCCTAGAGAGAGTTCTCTTTTGGTTTGGTCTACTACTTCAAATACTGATTGTCTGTGGAGAGACACTGTCACTGGCATTCTGGGCCGACTATCTCCATTCGCCCACCAAGTTTATGCACCAATTTCAATTTCATTTCATAGGTCAGCGTTTCAAACGTTTCAAAATAAAACTCTTAGCATACTATGAACAGTTTCATAGTAAAAAGCAATTCCACTTTACCTTTGGTCCAATGGGCGACATTTCCAAGCGAAATGTGTTCAACTTTGTGTTTCTCTACGTTGGCTACATTTTGTACTGTGCAAAATGGTTGCGTAAAAATTTCTGAACATTTTTTTTTGTTTGAACCACTTTCTTGTGCAATTTTGGGTAAATAAATAAAACAATTAAAATTGTCATGGATACGTTTATACGTTCTTGTTGTTATAGAATGAAGAGTGTTTTTCGGTAAAAGAAACAAACATTTGTCTTAAACCAATCGATATATTGTCATCTGACTAAAGTTCATTTGTTTGAAAATTGTCTTTACAATAACCTAAAAAATAACCTTCCGTATTCAATGAAGATTCCATCATTTTACGTTTTATCTAGAGTAGCGGATGATCTGATCTAGCGTAGTACGATCGAGCCAAAATTGACCATTTTCCGCCTGCTCAAGTATTGCTACATTCTCCTGTGGATAGTTCGCCAGTTGACATTTAGCTATTCGTACCAGTACGACTTTACCGCTCAATATGTTGAATACGACTTACCGATGCATATTTGCATGCGTGTTAAACTGTGCGATCGGGTGAGTACATTCTGTGCAGCCTTTGGGATCCTCTACGCACTTGCATACAACTATCTGGTCGACTTTGGTGCTGAGAAGTTCACTTTCAAGCTGGTGCACTCATTACTGGTGGAAAATCAAAGAGGATTCTTTAGTTTGAATCGTAATTTGAATATTCGTTTTGATTTTAGACGCAAATCCGTACTCGAGAATGTGAAGTCAATTGCAGAATGTTTTGCGCAAATTTGGAAAGGTCAAAATGTTCGATTCTCGAGCAAAAAATTGAAACATTTTCCTGATTTATCCAAAAATGTCCGAGCAAGAACAGTTTTGCTGGCGTTCGTGTTTGAATGTTGCAACATGTTCTTGTTGGTTATCTCAAGTAAGTTTATCCAAATTTACTATTTTTAACATTTTTCCAACATAGTTTTGGCTACTATAACATTCGTATTGGAAATGCATTTTATCTCGATGGAAATGTTCACTCCGCTAGAGTCGCTAATTGCTCTACTTGAAATGGTCGCTTTTGGCTATGTCAACTATTTGACTATTCGTGTAGTCTTCTTTGGCCTGTTCACCACCCTATTGGTTGCATTTGTGTACTGTTCACAAATATTCGCTCTCAATCGTTTACTTTGTAATTCGGAGCGACAATTGCAACGGAACCAAATCAGTTTGTATGTCTATGGACGTGGCATTTGGTATTTCATGAAACTCAACTCTCGTATTACCCAAAATGTTGCTACAATCAACCGGGAAGTGTTACAAATGTGCATGTTTGTCGCAATCGGTTCGAATGTTGCCATCAACATTTACTTGATCACGTGGCTCTTCTTTGAGACACTGTCCACACTGAATCGAGTCCTGTTTGGCTTTGCTCTGGGGGTTCAGATTTTGATGGCCGGTGGAGAGACGCTGTCACTGGCTTTTTGGGCTGACTATCTGCACTCACCCACTTCATTTATGCATAGATTTCAATTTCATTTCACCGGTCAACGTTTCATACGTTTCAAAATCAAAATTCTCTCCTACTATGAACAGTTTCACAGTAGTGAACATCAGTTCTATTTCAGCTTTGGTCCAATGGGCGACATTTCAAAACGAAATGTGTTCAACTTTGTGTTTCTTTATGTTGGCTACATTCTGTACTGTGCAAAATGGTTGCGAAAAAATTTCCAATAATAACAAAACTGTATACGATAATATTTGCCTACTAGACCACCATGTAATAATCTCGTATATAATCTAATTATTAAATAAAACACGTGTTCAAATATGAGGGAAAAAAGATGATGAAGAAATCTAACAAGTGATGAACTTGAAATGGGGATTTTCCAAAAGACATATACTCGTGTTAAGTCAACATTTGTTCATCACTCAACGCGGATGACTCGAAATGATCATAAAATAGATGCGCGATCACACACCAAGGTCAAAGTGCGCATGCACTTGATTGACAACTCATAAAGATTGGATAAGACACACAACAAGATCACAAACTCAAGATAACACCCAAAAATCATAAAATTCAATTTGATTGATCGACAAATTGTTCGACTGTTGATGATGAACATTTTTTAGCTGTTGTTCAAAAGGCAAAAATGTTCTCTCGTATACTAATTAACCTGATGATGATGATGATGATGATGAACATTAAGACATTCCCATGTAAAGAGAAGCAATTAAAAGTCAACACGCAACTCGAAACGTGTCATAATTCTTGTAAGAATGAACGTAATCAACAAGTCGTATATAAATGAAGGCGCAATTTATAATTACAAATTGAGGAATTATACCTTTCTGGAATCTCAAAAAGAAGACGAAGAAAGACTCATCTTTCATCTGTCTAATCATTAATGTAATGTTACGTCCTAAAAGGTTAATTGGATTCCAACACAAATTGGCATTCCAAATTTGTCTTACTCAATCAAACATGCATTCTGTTATTGATGCTATTAATTATGTTCTTTATTTGTAAGACATGAAATTATATGATAATTGTTTTAAAGTATTTTTGAAATTGCTCATATCTCTCAAATTAGTAAATCAAATTACGCATGGCACGCGTTTTAAAATATATTTTTAAATTATGGAATTGTGCAATGGCACCGACATTTTCTGCCAATTTGGCAATCTATTCAATACGACCACAATCGAATTTTTAAATTGATCGTTCGAAAGAATCCTCTGTCTTGTTATCATCTTAAGAAAATCAGTGTCTGAGAATTCGTGAATAGTTCAAGAGCAAAAAGGCAAAAAGGGGAAATGTGTTTGTTCAATTAAACAATAAGCACAATTGTAAAGTTGAAGGTAATCTGAGCAAATCATCTCGATTCTATTCATTCGAACCAAACAAACTATAATTTCTCATCCGTTGTCGCAAATTAGCGTTTTTGCTTGCTTTCGATTGAATTTGCCTGTGTTTGTATGTACAATGATGAATGTAAAATTGCCTTCCTCCCCCTTAAAGTTTATTGAATAGAAAGACGTCCAATTAAGTCTTTTCGTTATCAACTCAAAATGTGCTCGAGCACAAATCAGCACTTTATGACCACCGTCCACCTTTAAAAAAGTATATACTGTCAGAAAGTACGTTCTACATGGAGAGTGCTTGTGCTTACGCGCGCATAGATTGGAGATCAAAAGGTCAAAATCAATAAAGCACACATTCATTCATTTACTCTCTCTCTCTCTCTCTCTCTCTCTCTAAGGCATCGTCTTTCCAAGAACAACAAGTTTAAGTGCAACGAGTTGTATGCATCTCTTTTCTTCAAAAAATCTTGTCTGGCCATCTGCATCCACATTGGACAGCATGCAAGTTCATCTCATCTTTCTTATCCTTCCATCTTTTCACTATACACACCAACACCCCAAGTCATCAATTATAGCATCATGCCAATCCGTACGTGTTGAATTAGCATACTGTCTAATTCCTCAAGTCGTAAACAGTGTCCTACACGTACACCGTTCTCGTATGTTCTCAATCAATCAAAGCACACACCAAGCGCGAACGCTCAACAAACAGATTTGAATCTCAAATGTACACATAAATCATGAATCGAGGCTTGAATTTGTAAAATTCTCTTATTCACTAATAAGTAGAAGGGAGAAAAGCAAAAATTTCGCCCTCAGGGCTCGTTTAGTTTGACTTTTGAGAGAGGGAGAGAAGGTGAAAGTGATACCAACTTTTTGCTATAACGAGAAAGTTTTTTACGCTACGTCAAAACGTGAAAGATGGCCAGAAAGATGTAACGGCACATTACCAATCTGTCCATCATTTCTTAAAACTATCGACAGCGTGCGAGAAACAAAAAATAGCACTCACAGTGTGGTCTGTCTGTTTGTCTGTCTGTCTGTCTTGTTGCCAAGAGAAATCAACATAAAATACAAACGAGACATGACAAGTCCAGTGCACGATGTGCACAGACAGTCTGCCTGTTGGACACCTGTTGGCAATGACATCGAAGATAACTTTCGAGACGAGAGATGCACAATCGCGGACTCTTACCGAGTCGCGACTGATCAAAGCGCGCGCGACTCATCGAAGCTCATCTCAACTTGATTGGAGGGAGAGAGAGAGAGAGTTTTTGCTTGTTATATTCTTGCCTTCTTAGTCTGCCACATACGATGACATCCTCTCATCCTGTGGCTCATCTCATCTCATCTCCCATTGACTGATTTTTGTAAGGTTTGGCACTTTCACTGCCGCCCTCCCTCAATGCACACGCTGAGCGGCAAATTCAATTTCGAGTCACATCACAGACTTTCACTTTCACTTTTAGCACATTCGGAACATCTTCTTTTTTATCTACTTCTTTTCTTCCTCTGCCATATAAAAAGAGGAGACTGGAGAATTGGAAGAGAAAGTGATTTTCCATCCAAAGAAGAGAGTCTAGGGGGATTATTATTATTGTTTGTTTGTTGGACTGAGGATTGTGTGAATCGTATTGGATTGAGTCAGTCCCAGTCGGTGATCGTCACAGCTAGGAACATCTCATAACATCGACAAGACAAGCAAGGAGCATCGTTTCATGCAGAAGTGACTGCGTGGATTCAGTGCATGAGTGACTGACCACCGAGTTCCGTGGCTCAAGGAATTTATCATTACTCATCTTATCGTGTATCTGTGATTTTTGTCAGATTATCTCAAAGTGACATTTCATTTCATTTGGTTGTGTTTGTGTGCCATATGTACTTTTTAAAATTTTTTGCTGCTCAACTGCCGATTCGATTCGTATCTCACCTTGTGTACTTCCTAAGTAACTGTATACTTAATCTCGACTAAATGTTTGACTGAAACTCAGCGAATCAAAAATCAAAAATGAATATTTTTTCAAAGGTTTGAATCTTTTGGATTTTTTGGATTTATTAAATAACCTTGAGCTCTTGATAACAGAACCCAAAGTCCTTGTTGGGACTTTTGTTGGCTCTTTTTGTTGTACTCTCGTCATGCTGTCTCGATGAGGTGAGTGCCCGACGACCGGAGCCCGCCAGACGAACCCGAGCAGAACCTGAGAATAATGAATGGTGGAAGTCGGTTATGGTGTAAGTAGTGATGGTAGATAGAATGTTGGGCTATTAATAATTTGACTTGTGAATAGACAAAACGAACGAGATTTGGAAAATGCGGAAAATGATGAAAATTCCCTACAAGAAGTGCCAGACAGTTCCGAAAAGCGAGAGCTGGTAGCTGAGAAGCCACTCGGTTACACAAAGGACGATCAACAGTTTCACATCAATGGAGAGGACGAGGAGGATTCGGTTGTGCGCAATGGCGCCAACTTTGGACGTCGTCTACGAACGGCTCCTGTACTTGAGGCCGAGCCCGAGGCTGATGAGGCTCCCGAAGAAGACGAACCAGCCGCACCAGAAGAGCCACGCCGACTGCAGTCCTTGACCTCGTCGTATGCCAATCCACAGAAGGAGGAGTCCAATGGGGGCATGTTGTTGATCATTCCTGTGAATGCCGAGGAGAATCAACAGTTCAGACGAGCTGCTCAGTTGGAACAAGTCCGACTGGAACAGGTGAAGGATGGAGTGGACGATGAGGAGGAGGAGACGTTGATTGAGAAGGTACCTCGACTCCCATCAGTTGCACCTGCACCTCGACCAGCACCAGCAGCAGTCAGTCCAAAGCAGCCAGCATCATGGCAACAAACTAGCAGACCAGCGCCACCATCGTTACCGTCATGGTCCCCAAGGCCACAGGCCCCACAACCAGTGCAACCAGTTCAACCTCGACCAATTGCCAGACCTCAACCACAGCCAATCTCACCTCCAGCTCCAACATCCGAAGAGGAGGAAGAAGAGAGAGGAGGTGCTGATGAAGATGAAGATATCTCGATTCCATCACCAGTACAGGATATTACACGAATTCAACCAGCGCGACCACTTTCACCAGCCCCAGTGAGACCACAACCCGCTCTGCCACAAGCGCCCAGACCTACTCCAATTGGGGTGAAGGTACCACAAGCACCGAGACCAAGCTACCAGCCTGGACCACAACAACCAAGCTTGCCTCAACCAGCACCAGCCAGACCACAGACACCTTCATGGCAACAACCCAAGCCGGCGACACCAAGTTGGTCTCAGCCAGCACAGCCATCATTGCCAAAACCAGCACCTTCACAGCCAAGTTATCCTCAACCAGCCCCTGCCAGGCCACAAGCCCCAGCCGGACCAAAAGCACCTTCATGGCAACCAAAGCCAGTGACCCCAAGTCTGCCCCAACCATCACGACCAACATATCAGCCACAGCCAGCCGGACCACAACCAAGTCTTCCAAGTCCACCACGAGTGCAGCCTAGTCTTCCAAAGCCACAACCAAGCTATCCCCAACCAGCTCGTCCACAGCTTCCAGAGTTGCCACGACCATCTTTGCCAGCACCTCAACCAGACTTGCCACAACCGGATGAAGATGAGGATGAAACTGATCAACCCGAACTTCCTCGACCATCTCGACCGCAACCAAGTTTGCCTCAGCAACTGCCCAAAACTCCATCCTTCCCACGACCAGGTGTTAAGGCACCACAACCAGGTCCAGGCACAAAGACATTTGGACCACGACCAGGAGTGCCATCCATTTCGATTCGACCAACTTTCCCACAACCAGCTCTGCCACAGATTGTGCCATCGCGACCCGAACTGCCTCAACCAACCCCAGTCAGACCACAAGCACCATCTTGGCAACAACCCAAACCAGCTACCCCAAGCTGGTCTCAACCAAAACAGCCATCTCTACCAAAACCAACTCCAAGCTTGCCTCAACCTTCCGAGCCAGAGCTGCCAGAACCAAGCTATCCCAAACCAGCTCCAGCCAGACCACAAGCACCGTCCTGGCAACAACCCAAACCTGCAACACCAAGTTGGTCTCAACCAAAACAGCCATCACTGCCACAACCATCGAGACCAAGTTACGGAGAAGTGCCAAAACCATCTCAACCGCTCGTGTCACCATCTCGACCATCATTCCCAGACTTGCCAAAGCCAGCCGCAATCAGCCCAGCTAGACCACAGCCTAGTTTGCCATCTTTCCCGAGACCAGGTGCTCCAGCACCAGGATTAAAGTTGCCACAACCAGGAACTAAAACTGCATTACCAAAACCAGAAACTCCAAGTTGGTCTCAGCCAGCACAACCATCCCTACCAAAGCCAGCACCATCGCAGCCAAGTTACCCTCAACCAGCCCCAGCCAGGCCACAGGCACCTTCATGGCAACAACCCAAACCTGCAACTCCAAGTTGGTCTCAGCCAAAGCAGCCTTCTCTTCCAAAACCAGCACCTTCGCAGCCAAGTTACCCTCAACCAGCCCCAGCCAGGCCACAGGCACCTTCATGGCAACAACCTAAACCAGCATCACCAAGCTTCCCTCAACCATCGGAACCCGAATTGCCTGAGCCAAGCTATCCCCAACCAGCTCCAGTACGACCACAACCATCATTGCCACAGTTGCCCAAACCACAAGCTCCATCTTACCCACAGCCAAGTCTTCCGAGTCAACCAGTGAAAGCACCACAGCAACCATCATGGCAACAACCTAAACCATCGACTCCAAGTTGGTCGCAACCCAAACAGCCATCGCTTCCCAAACCAGCGCCATCGCAACCATCCTACCCACAACCAAGTCCAGTGGGACCTAGTCCATTGCCACAACAGCCAAAACCAGCAGCACCATCCTGGCAGCAACCTAAACCAGCAACTCCAAGTTGGTCACAACCCAAACAGCCATCGCTTCCCAAACCAGCCCCATCCCAACCAAGTTATCAACCTCAACCAGCCCCAGCCAGACCACAACAGCCAAAACCAGCAGCACCATCATGGCAGCAACCGAAACCTGCTACCCCAAGTTGGTCTCAGCCAAAACCAGCGACACCAAGCTTCCCACAACCTTCGCTGCCACAAGTAGTCTCACCACAACCACTGAGACCATCATCTCCACAACCATGGAGCCCTAAACCAGCAACCAAGGGTCCAGGTGGTATTATGGGAGGTCCAAGCAAGACAACTCAACCAGGCGGTTCAAGACCTGCATTCCCCCCAGCACCAGGTGCCAAGGTTCCCTCAAGACCAAATTTGCCCAGTCCAGCAGCACCACAAACACCATCGTGGCAACAACCCAAACCGGCGACACCAAGTTGGTCTCAGCCAAAACAGCCATCTCTACCAAAACCAGCAACTCCAAGCTTCCCGCAACCTTCCGAACCAGAATTTCCTGAACCTAGTTATCCTCAGCCAGCTCCAGTGAGACCACAACCATCGTTGCCACAGTTGCCCAAACCAGCATCTCCACAATCATCGTATCCAAGTCTTCCCAGTCCAGGACCTAAGGCACCCCAAGCACCATCTTGGCAACAACCAAAGCCATCAACTCCAAGTTGGTCACAGCCCAAACAACCATCGCTTCCAAAACCAGCACCTTCTCAGCCAAGTTATCCCCAACCAGCCCCAGCTGGACCAAAGGCACCTTCATGGCAACCAAAGCCTGTGACTCCAAGTCTGCCACAACCATCACGACCAACATATCCACAACCAAGTCTTCCTAGCCCACCAGCAGCACCACGACCAGGACCTAGCTATCCCCAACCTAGTCTACCAAAGCCATCACAGCCAAGTTACCCACAACCTTCATTGCCACAGGTAGTTGCACCACAACCACTTCGACCATCAGCTCCAAAGCCATGGAGCCCACAACCAAGTCCAGAGGTGAAGGGTCCAGGTGGTATCAAGGGAGGTCCAAGCAAGGGACCACGTCCAGGCCTACCATCGCCACCAAGCAGTTTTCCACGACCATCCCAACCACAACCACAACCAGGCGTTCAACAACCAAGTCTTCCATTGCGACCCCAACCAGCTTTGCCCCAACCACCAAAAGCTCAACCAACTTACCCAAGTCCATCTCGTCCAACTCCATCTCTACCAAGTCCATCACAACCTAGTTACCCCCAACCTAGTCTACCAAAACCACCAACCGCTCAACCATCGTTCCCAAGACCAGGTCTTCCAAGTCCAGGTGGAGTGAAGGTTCCACAGCCAGGAGTAAAAGCACCTCAAACACCATCTTGGCAACAACCTAAACCATCGACTCCAAGTTGGTCACAGCCTGCACAGCCAAAACTAGCACCATCACAGCCAAGTTATCCCCAACCAGCCCCAGCCCGGCCACAAGCACCATCATGGCAACAACCCAAACCAGCGACACAACCATTGAGGCCCCAGCCATCATTGCCCAAACCACAACCATCCTACCCACAACCAAGCCTTCCGAGTCAACCAGTGAAAGCACCACAACAACCATCATGGCAACAACCTAAACCATCAACTCCAAGTTGGTCGCAACCCAAACAGCCATCGCTTCCCAAACCAGCGCCATCGCAACCTTCCTACCCACAACCAAGTCCAGTGGGACCTAGTCCATTGCCACAACAACCAAAACCAGCAACACCATCCTGGGCACAACCGAAACCAGTCACTCCAAGTTTCCCCAAACCGAGCTATCCCCAACCAGCTCCAGCACAGCCAACATTGCCACAACCAGCACGACCACTTTCACCAGCACCAAAGCAACCAAGTTGGTCTCAACCAGCACAGCCATCCCTACCAAAACCAGCGCCTTCACAACCTAGCTATCCTCAACCTTCATTGCCACAAGTGGTCTCACCACAACTACCCCGACCATCATCTCCACAACCATGGAGCCCTAAACCAGCAACCAAGGGTCCAGGTGGAATTAAGGGAGGTCCAAGCAAGACAACGCTACCAGGAGGTCCAAGACCAGCATTCCCACCAGCACCAGGTGCCAAGGTCCCATCAAGACCAAGTCTTCCAGCTCCAGCAGCACCACAACAACCATCATGGCAACAACCCAAACCAGTGAGTCCAAGTTTCCCACAACCATCGGCACCGAAAACACCATCGTGGCAACAACCTAAGCCTGCAACTCCAAGTTGGTCTCAACCAGCTCAACCAAGTCTGCCCAAGCCAGCACCATCACAGCCAAGTTATCCCCAACCAGCGCCAGCCAAGCCGCAAACACCATCCTGGCAACAACCAAAGCCTGCGACTCCAAGTTGGTCACAGCCCAAACAGCCATCCCTACCAAAACCAGCACCATCCCAGCCAAGCTATCCTCAACCAGCCCCAGCCGGACCAAAGGCACCTTCATGGCAACCAAAACCTGTGACTCCAAGTCTTCCTCAACCCAGCTATCCCCAACCATCACTGCCCCAAGTGGTCTCACCACAAGCACCACGACCATCAGCTCCAAAGCCATGGAGCCCACAACCGAGCCAACCAGCAGCAACACTACCAGCACTACCCCAACCTGCCCGACCACAACCAACATTCCCAACTCCAGCCCGTCCAGCACCAACCTTGCCCGCACTTCCCGCACCAGCAACCAAATCTAAATCCGGCGTAAAAGGAGGCTCCAGCGCACCCAATCCCAACTATCCACGATTCAATCCACGAGCAGTACGAGCATCTGAAGACTTTGAGGCCGATGAATTCAACGATGAAGATGACGAATCAAACAATTTTCTATCCGTGGCAGCGGCATAAATCAGACAACCAAAAAATGCCCAAACAATTCAAGCACACAATTCACGATGCAACATATCTCTCAAATAACGTAAACCAAAGCCAAAGCCGCACAGCAAAGCACAAAGCACAAAGTATTCAAGTCCAAGCACAGCGTGAGGTTCGACACTACAACATTCCGTATATACCGTAAAAACCAAGTAAAGAAATTTAAATCTATATGTATTTGTTGTGTTCTAATATTTAGAACACTGTAAGAATTTTTTAGATTTTAAATTAAATTAATTAAATTATTAAATCCTTAGAATTTCTCAAAATTTCCTTGTCAGTTAGTCGTAATTTGGGTACAACAGTGCCGTTGTTTTCGTAGATTTGTTTCCCTTTTAATTTAGCGTGTTTTTCCTCCTTAGTTCACTGTTATTCTAGTTGATTCTAGTGAATCATTCAATATTCGTGCGTCAATTTGAATATTTAACCAATGATCGCATCGACAAATTTATCCATTACAATCATAGTTCAAATTTCATCTATCTCCAATTCACCTCACTCACTTTCCCTGAACACTTTCTTACATTTATTACACAATTTTCCTCTTTCAACGCA
This sequence comes from Rhizoglyphus robini, assembly GCA_023373905.1. Classification (NCBI taxonomy): domain Eukaryota; kingdom Metazoa; phylum Arthropoda; class Arachnida; order Sarcoptiformes; family Acaridae; genus Rhizoglyphus; species Rhizoglyphus robini. The sequence goes on from JAKIJQ010000027.1 coordinate 229,653, forward strand.
TATTTAAGCAGTCACCATAATGTCAATCAGAGACTACACAACACATCACAACCCCACAACTTCATTATTCGTTTCCCTTCAAAAATGTAACATTTATTCCTCTTCTTGACATTAGTCAAATATTGTCAAGATCAACTTTAGTAATTTCATCAGTTATTCTTCAAAATTTGTTTATTCCCTTATGTTTACCCCAGTCTGCACCATTTTCACCATTCATTTTATTTGTGTAACGAACTTTCACCCTTAAACCTCAAAAGCCAATAAAAATAGCAAAACGAGAGTATTGGTCTTCTCTTGATCTTCTTCCTCCATTCTCCTTTTTTTGGGTCATCTTTTGGTCACATCTTCATCTTCCTGCTTCCTGTTGATTGTTTTGGTTTTTACGTATTCGAACTCTTTTTCTTTTTTTCTCAACAAGACGATATCGAAAGAAACCTACTCACCTTTGACCCTTGGAACCTTCATCTTTACACTCTGCCCAATTTCTCTTGTGAATTTACTTTGCCTATTCATGCACTTCTTTCAACACTTCACTTTCCAAACCTTGCTGCATATGGAAATGTCAATTGCTGTACTCACAGTTTGACCTCTTACCCTTCATCTTTTTATCCCTGCCGAACTCTCTTAAGTCCGGGGAAGCTGTTATAAGTTTTTCAACAATTTTTCAAGAATCATCTCGTGAAATGAAGTCACCAACAATTACGGTTTTATCAATGGTGTCCAATTGAATTTGATGACACTGTCAACAAGTTTATGAGTAATTCGTTCTTCGGAAGCATTTTTCTTTTTGCCTGATTTTTTAGTTCTGCCGCCTGTTCAACGTGCTGAACTTTATTCTCCAGAGAAGTAAAATTTATTAATTACTTCCTGATGACCTGTGAGCTGACTCTGTCTTCATATAATTAATGGATTGAAGATCCCGAGCATCACGGATTAAGGACCATATTTGCTGCCTTATCGAGAATATTTATTTTATGGTATTACCGTTTTAATCGACTTGTTTGACATTGAAATTCACCACTTGACCCACATTTCCATCTTCATTTCTGATTCCCCTTTTTATTTTATTCACTAATTCAAAATGCCTTCTCACCCATTCAATAAGTTACATTTTAAATATGTCCCAGTATTCTCTGGTGATATATTACAATTTCCATCATTTATTGAACTGTTCTTGAGCATCGTTGACAAGTCAGATTTTAGTGATGGTCTAAAATTACAAGCTTTACTCAGTAAGCTCAAGGGCGAACCTCATGAGTTAGTTAAAACATACAATCCCAGCCAATATCATCTAGCACTCAAAGCACTCAAATCCCAGTTCGCTAATCCTTCAGTTGTCTTAATTCATATTACTAAATTAGTTTCGCAATTGCCTCATTTGAAACATAGGAGCGACACGAAAACTTTCGAATATTTAGTAGGACAACTTAGAATGGTTAAAAGTCTTTTTGAAGCTTTTAAAATTAACTCTTCGTTTGAACACGAAACATGCGATAGGTTTTACTTTAAATTTCCTCAAAGAATTACCGAACACTTTTTGAGACTTTCAGTTTCTGGTTCTCATAAGTTAGACATTCTTCTGCAACAACTTGAAATTCACCTTGAAATAGCTAAACAAAGAGAGTTGGCGTCTTATTATTCCACCAATTACTCTAACTCTAATAACAACTTTAATCGTTTTCCGTCCAACAAAAGTTCTCGTCATAGTATCACAGATTAGTGATCAATCTAATGACGATGAATTAGATTTAAATTCTACTTTCGATGAAAACGACGATGATAGCGACGATGACGATAATGATCGTGGCCATTTTGATGATTCTGATCATCAAGACTATGATAGTAATAGTGATCAATCAGATAGTGATGACGAAATTTTCAAGTCAGATGATGTCAACGATAATGTTTCTGAATCTTCTGGTAGTGAAGATGAAAGTCAATCAGATAATAGTGATGATGACTACCATTCACTAGAGAGCGACAGTCAGTTCCGAACATCATCTCAATTTATGTTAAACAACTTCTTTTCTTTTCAAAAGACTAATACTGAACCTGAACAAGCTGTTTCCCAATCAATCGAATCAAATTCAGACCTTTCTTGCATTCCATCCGCACCAAATTCCTTGCCTAATTTTAGCTTTGCACCTGCACCCCAAAAATCTAGTGAGTCGCAGATTATTCATGACACAGTTGTGGCTAAACCTCAATCTTCTGAGTTCCATTGACATCAAAAATTATTTCTCAATTGAATCTTTACCAAATTTAATTGTAGGTTCATATGCAATTTTACTTTTTGCCAATATTCTTAATCGACTTTATGATTTTGAACTTATTTTCGGTAGGAGACCTAAGGAAAAAGTTCTCTCCTGTTTTAAAACTTTTGAAACCCAACAGTCAAATTCTATTTGTAGTCTAAATTTTTAGTTTTCCGTCAGAGTTTTATTTAAATCGTTAGATTTCAGATTCTTGTTACTCTAAATTAATTAAACGTTATTTTTAAACAAACCCAACTTCCCAGTCTAGAAGTCGAGGGATGTTGTGTTCTAATATTTAGAACACTGTAAGAATTTTTTAGATTTTTAAAATTAAATTAATTAAATTATTAAATCCTTAGAATTTCTCAAAATTTCCTGGTCAGTTAGTCGTAATTTGGGTACAACAGTGCAGTTGTTTTCGTAGATTTGTCTCCCTTTTAATTTAGCGTGTTTTTCCTCCTTAGTTCACTGTTATTCTAGTTGATTCTAGTGAATCATTCAATATTCGTGCGTCAATTTGAATATTTAACCAATGATCGCATCGACAAATTTATCCATTACAATCATAGTTCAATTCACCTCACTCACTTTCCCTGAACACTTTCTTACATTTATTACACAATTTTCCTCTTTCAACGCATATTTAAGCAGTCACCATAATGTCAATCAAAAACTTCACAACACATCACAACCCCATAACTTCATTATTCATTTCCCTTCAAAAATGTAACATTTATTCCTCTTCTTGACATTAGTCAAATATTGTCAAGATCAACTTTATTATTTTCATCAGTTATTCCTCAAAGTTTGTTCATCCCCTTATGTTTACCCCAGTCTGCACCATTTTCACCAACCATTTTATTTGTGTACTGAACTTTCACCCTTAAACCTCAAAAGCCAATAAAAATAGCAAAACGAGAGTATTGGTCTTCTCTTGATCTTCTTCCTCTCTCCTTTTTTTGGGTCATCTTCTTCATCTTCATGACCTTCTTCGCCTGTTGTTGTTATTGGCCTTCCGTATTACTCAACCTCTTTTTTCTCAACATATTCTATATATATCAATCGAGAAATCGTTATATATTTGTTCGGGAAAAAACATATATTATTTTGTGTAGTAAAGTAACGTCTACAATTCATAAATATCAATAAAAATTATAAAATAAGTCTATATTGCATGCAATCACAGATATAATTCATGACTGACATGAAGGAGTATACAGGTTACTTCAACGGGATTCAGCTGTCCAGATGATCCAGGAGAGTGGAGTTTAAACCAGTCGGTTCTGGTCGATTTGGGTCGAAGCCGAATAATCATAATAACAATAAAAAAGATATTTGCAATCTCGAACCCAAAATCCTCTCTCTCTCTCTCTCTCTCTCTCTCTCTCTCTCTCGAGTATGATTCTCAAACACAAACTATTCGGTGGTTTTGCAATCTTTGACATTTGTTTCGACTTTGGCTTTTTATTGCTTTCGGGCTGTATTCGATTCAAAATGTGTACTGAATCATGAGACTACATTTCTATTGGTTGTTTGTCAATCATTTGTTTGTCAACTCGAGTTTCACTGACTTAACTGCTTTAAAAATTTCCATAAATCCACATTAGACATTAGGCTGACAAGTAATCACTAATCAGCGAAAGAATATATACTTTCTCAACTGAGAATATCCCGAGTATAAGTTGAGGCTGAATTACTCTTTGTGTTTGACTTTTTGTAAAATTGAGAACACAACAAATTTGCCAAATTTTAATTTAAGTAACATAGTAGTTTCTCGCTATTTGAAAATATGTTTCAGTTTATAATTTTATTCATTTTGTTGCTCTTCGGCAAGACCAAACACCTAGTCAGCGCCATCTACTCCCATTTGAAGCAGTTCTATCTGTTTGACCTTGATCCAATACAAAATTGTGACTCACTTTGCCAGATTGAACAGCTCAAGGCAAAGTATCGACCGCGAGCGTATTGGCCATTTCCATGGTTCAAGTTGAGCATACACTTTGTGCCACCCTGTGTCGCCTTTCTCTATCTCCATCTGGACAATCTCTATTACAACTTTGTCGTTTATGGGCGCTACAATGCCACAAGAATGCCCGAGCTGATTGGACATCGAACCAATCCAGAGTACTTCTGGGATCTTATAGATATTGTGCTGCTGACGGCCAATGTTCAGGGACTGTCGATCTTTTTGTATTTGAGCTTGGTGAGGCCTAACATTGAACCGGACAATGTTATGTTTGCAGTGTCACATTGGAAAGTGTACATTGGAAAGCGGACAATCTACTGCAATGGCAAGTGTAAGTGTTTGGTCAATTTTGGGATTGCTTCAAATACATTTTATTCTATTCTAGTTTGGAAGCAGTCCAAATCTGATCAAATTTTGAAGCTCCGCTCCCGACTGCGACGATTCTATTCGATTGTGATGTTGGCCGTTTTCTGGCAACTCTACGTCTACTATCTCGCATTTCATTTTATGAAAGGCGATCTGTTGACCGTTCGAAACGTGTGGATCACGCTTTGTGTGCCCTTTTGGATTGTCTACATTTCGTACAGAACGATACGATATTTTTATTGTCAAATAAGGACAAACCTTTTGTTTGCTTCTAATATTAGGCAATACTAGTGTGGCTTTCTACTTTCACATTGGTGCCAGAAGCATCCAATTCAAGCAACAGTGCAAAATCCGTAAAATCAACGCTTTAATGACTGAAATTGGCTCAGTAGTTGCAACTACCATGGCACTACTCAGGCCAACCGAAACCTTGGATAGATTATTAGGAACAAATTTACCACATGCCAGCACAAGATCATTGCTCTGTCTAAAGAGTTGGGCGAGCATAACCGATTCTGGAGCTTCATCCTCACCGACTATTTGCTGTGCTATGTGGTGATCATTAACCACATGTCCTATGGCATGCTGCAGGGCAGTGTGGACAGTCTGCTCAAAAAGTCCCTGCAGATATTCTTCTCGATCCTGTTGGGCTGCTCTATTCTGCTGCTCACGAGTGTCTGCTCGGCTATTGTGCGAAATAATGTCAGTATTTACAAAGCAAATCAACGATTTGTTTATTTGTACTCGAGTACATTTCCAGTGAGTAAATTTCAATTGCTCAAAGTATGCGAGAATCTATATTAACTGTCCATTTTATAATAATAATCGTCTGTTTCTTCCAAACAACAAATCTCATCTCAGCAAGATTATCGCCAATTTCCAAGGAACCCGCGCTGGCTTTCGTATCATCACAGGTGGCATCATCGACTCGAGAATGTTTGAAATTGTAATGTCTCTTGAGAACTTCTTGTGATCTACTCAAGTTTTGTTTGATTTTAAACTTTTTTTTTATTTCTTCTTCCTACCTAGTTGTTCCTTTCGGTGACAGTTTTGTACATGAAGATATTCAACAAGAAAGTCCTGGGCATTGACTTTGTGGGATGATACACAAAACCAGCCTAAATAATTTGAAATGTGAAATTTGTACAATTAAAAATGAAAAACCGTAATAATACACATGTATGAATAAATGAACCCCTTCATGAGCCCCATTCAACTTTCGCTATTATTCATAGTAATAAATCATATTCTATTCGACTTTACCGGTTTCTTCTCATACATGAGAAGATATTAATTCTAATTTTAATTCGAGTGACAAACAAATTTCAATTAGTTGGTTGGTGGAGAACAAAATAAAAATTTTAATGGATAATCAATGGTTCATCATAAAGGCTTCATGGTGGTCGATTCTTTTATGGCCGACCTTTGGTGTCCATTGTACAATGTACAAGTAACCCATCGTGAAAGTTCACTGCTGTTCGGTGTCGATCTAATATGAGGGTTGTATCATTAGGAACGAGTCAATATATATTGATTGATTGAATGTTAGTCAGTATGTTTCGGTAACTTGCTCAACAACAAACTCAAGTTTCTCTATCTCTAAACTTTTTTGTACGTTTCCATAAAGCCACATTAGACATACAATTGCAATAATAATCACCAGAAGGAATACTTGACAGAGCATTCGAGTATATATTTAATTGAATTTGAATGAGTTTGTTCTGTCTTTGTCAAATTGAGCTGTCCAATTGAGCTGTGTGTCACACAAAATTAATTTGAGTCTCTCACAATGTCGCCAGTTGAAATGTTTCAATTTGTGATTATGTTCATTTTGTTGCTCTACCGCAGGCTCAAACAGCTGGTCAGGATGGTTTACACCCATTTGAAGCAGTTCTATCTGTTTGACCTGGATCTAATCCAAAATTGTGCTTCACTTCGCCAGATGGAACAGCTCATGACAAAGTATCGACCCCGAGCCTATAGCCTCTTTCCTTGGTTCAAGTTGAGCATTCACTTTGTGCCACCCTGTGTGGCCTTTCTCTATCTCCATCTGGACAATCTCTATTACACCTTTGTCGTTTATGGGGGCTACAATGCAACTGGCATTCCCGAGCTGTTTGTGCATCGCATCAATCCACAGTACTTCTGGGATCTCATGGACATTCTCATCCCCACGGCCAACACTCAGGGATTGTTTTACTATCTGTACCTGGCCCTGGCTACTAACATTGAGCCCGAAAATGTCATGTTTGCAGTTTGGAATGAGAAGATTGGAAAGCGGACAATCTACTGCAAAGGAAAGTGTAAGTGTTGCTTGCTTGAGCATTTTGAGCATTTTTATTTTTGTTTGATTATGTTATTGCCCAATTTTGATTGTTTTAAATGCATTCCTGTATATATAGTTTGGAAGCAATCGAAATCTGATCAAATTTTGAAGTTTCGCTCCCGACTGAGGCGCTTCTATTCGTTGGTGATGGCGTCGTCCGTTTTGCTAATGTACGCCTTCTATCTCACAGTCCACTTCATGAAAGGCAATCTCCTGACAATGCGAAACATGTGGATCACAGTTATAATAAACTTCTGGATTGCCTACCTTTCTTACGGTGAGTGAGAATAATATCTTCTTGTTGGATTGAGTGTAACCTGTATTATTTGCTTTTCCCACCTCCTCCTCATCCCCTACAGGCGACATTAGTGTGGCTTACAACTTTCACATTGCCGCCAAATGCATTCAATTCAAGCAACGTTGCAAAATCCGCAAGATCAACGTCCTAATGGACAAAATGGCGTCAGCAGTGGACCGCACTTGGCAGTCACCGAGTCGGCAACGCCCAAACTTTTGTCTACTGAGATGGACCATTTGGAGCAAATTCTACACTTGTCAGCATAAGATCAATGCCCTGTCGAGAGAATTGACCGAGCATAATCGTTTCTGGAGCTTCCTTCTAACTGACTATGTGCTGGGCTATGTGGTCTATGTGAGCTACTTGTCCTATGGCATGCTGCAGGGCAGTGTCGACAGTCTGCTCAAAAAGTCCATTTTTATATTCTTCTCAATCCTATGTATTTGCTCTATTCTGTTGGTCACGAGTGTGTGCTCGGCGATTGTGCGTAATAATGTCGCCATTTACAAGGCCAATCAACGATTTGCTTACCTGTACTCGAGTACATTTCCAGCGAGTAAACTTCAACTCCTCAAAGCAAGTATATGATTGTGTCCATTATAATAATAATCGTTTCTTTCCTCCAAACAACAAATCTCAGCTCAGCAAGATTATCGCCAATTTCAAAGGAACCCGCGCAGGCTTTCGTTTCATCACCGGTGGCATCATCGACTCGAGAATGTTTGAAATTGTAATATATTTATCTTCTTGAGAACTACTTGTGAACTTTTCAGGTTTTGTTTGATTTTTAACTTTTTTTCATTTCTTCTTTCTACCTAGTTGTTCTATTCGATGACAGTTTTGTACATGAAGATATTCAACAAGAAAGTGCTCGGTATTGACTTTGTGGGATGACACATAACAGAGAGGTCTAGTTCAGAATTGCAATTGTTTAGATGACTAATTTGAAATAATTGACCAACATACAATGACCAAACAATTTCACAAACAAGAACAAATCAATCAAATCACTTTAATAATAAAAATTGAATACAAAAATAATGATACTAATAATGCTCCACTAAAGAGTAACAAATGTGTATAAATCAAATTAAACTCAAAAAAATTGAAAAATTTGAATTTGTATTTGAAATATGCCAAAATCCCACTTCTATTAAAATTCTGGTGTGCGTATGTCCGTGTGTCACGCTGTTTGTTGCGTACAACAATGTCATCATAAAAGTAGAACAATGCAACAAAGGAAAAATTTTATCAACAATTGAAATTTCGAATTTTGGTGCGTTTTTCCGTCGATAGGCGTAGGTTTAGGTTAGGTGGTTTGGTGAGGGTTGGGCGTCGTTCGGTTTGGGTTAGGTTAGGTTAGGTGGTTTGGTGAGGGTTGGGCGTCGTTCGGTTTGGGTTAGGTTAGGTTAGGTGGTTAGGTGAGGGTTGGGCGTCGTTCGGTTTAGGTTAGGTTAGGTGGTTAGTTGGGGGTTGGGGTTCGTTCGGTTTAGGTTAAGTTAGGTGGTTAGGTGGGTGGTGGGCGTCGTTAGGAGTAGGTTTAGGTTAGGTTAGGTGGTTAGGTGAGGGTTGGGCGTCGTTCGGTTTAGGTAAGGTTAGGTTAGGTGGTTAGGTGGGGGTTGGGCGTCGTTCGGTTTAGTTTAAGTTAGGTGGTTAGGTGGGTGGTGGGCGTCGTTAAGAGTAGGTTTAGGTTAGGTTAGGTGGTTAGGTGAGGGTTGGGCGTCGTTCGGTTTGTGTTAGGTTAGGTTAGGTGGTTAGGTAAGGGTTGGGCATCGTTAGGAGTAGGTTTAGGTTAGGTTAGGTGGTTTGGTGAGGGTTGGGCGTCGTTCGGTTTGGGTTAGGTTAGGTTAGGTGGTTAGTTGGGGGTTGGTGTTCGTTCGGTTTAGGTTAAGTTAGGTGGTTAGGTGGGTGGTGGGCGTCGTTAGGAGTAGGTTTAGGTTAGGTTAGGTGGTTAGGTGAGGGTTGGGCGTCGTTCGGTTTAGGTTAGGTTAGGTTAGGTGGTTAGGTGGGGGTTGGGCGTCGTTCGGTTTAGTTTAAGTTAGGTGGTTAGGTGGGTGGTGGGCGTCGTTAGGAGTAGGTTTAGGTTAGGTTAGGTGGTTAGGTGGGTTGTGGGCGTCGTTCGGTTTGGGTTAGGTTAGGTTAGGTGGTTTGGTGGGGGTTGGGCGTCGTTCGGTTTAGGTTAAGTTAGGTGGTTAGGTGGGTGGTGGGCGTCGTTCGGTTTGGGTTAGGTTAGGTTAGGTGGTTAGGTGGGTGGTGGGCGTCGTTCGGTTTGGGTTAGGTTAGGTTAGGTGGTTAGGTGGGTGGTGGGCGTCGTTAGGAGTAGGTTTAGTTTAGATTAGGTGGTTAGGATCGTTAACCGTTAGGTGAAGTCTCACCATCTATTGCATCTTATTTAATATTTTTGACTTAAATTTTTTTTTGGGTTAGGCGCGGCGGGGCCCGCTGGCAGCTTGCTGCCAGCGGCTTCGTACAAGTCCCAAAGGCAAAACGTTGGTTTTGCGGGACTTGTACGAAGTTATATTTAAAACGTTAATAATACACATAAATGGCCCCCTCCAACTTTGGCTATAATTCAAAATAATAAATCAACTTCTATTCGACTTTACCGGTTCTTTCTCGATACAAGATTATTTAATTTTAATTTTAATTCGAGTTACAAACAAATTTCAATTAGTAGTTAGTTGGTGGAGAGCCAAATGAAAATGATTTAATGGATAATCAATGGTTCATCGTAAAGGCTTCATGGTTGCTTTTATTGGTGTACAAGCAATCCATCGTGAAAGTTCACTGCTGCTCGGTGTCGATCCAATATATGAGGGTTGTATCATTAGGAACGAGTCAATATATATTGATTGACTGTTTGTCAGTATGTTTCGGTAACTTGCTCAACAACAAACTCACGTTTCTCTATCTCTAAACTTCTTTGTAAGTTTCCATAAAGCCACATTAGACATACAATTGCAATAATAATCACCAGAAGGAATACTCGAAAGGGCATTCGAGTATATATTTAATCGAATTTGAAATGAGTTAGTTCTGTCTTTGTCAAATTGTGTCCAATTGAGCTGTGTGTCACACAAAATTAATTTGAGTCTCTCACAATGTCGCCTGTTGAAATGTATTGATTTGTGATTATGAGCATTTTGTTGCTCTACCGCAGGATCAAACAGCTGGTCAGGATGGTTTACGCCCATTTGAAGCAGTTCTATCTGTTTGATCTGGATCCAATACAGAATTGTGACTCACTTTGTCAGATGGAACTGCTCAAGGCAAAGTATCCACCACGAGCGTATGGCCTCTTTCCATGGTTCAAGTTGAGCATTCACTTTGTGCCACCCTGTGTCGCCTTTCTCTATCTCCATTTGGACAATTTCTATTACATCTTTGTCGCTTATGGGGGCTACAATGCCACAGGAATGCCCGAGCTGATTGTGCATCGAACCAATCCCGAGTACTTCTGGGATCTGATGGATATTGTACTGCTGACGGCCAATGTTCAAGGACTGTTGGTCTTTCTGTATCTGGCACTGGTTAGGCCCAACATTGAGCCAGAAAATGTCATGTTTGCAGTTTGGAATGAGTCCATTGGAAAGCGGTCAATATACTACAAAGGAAAGTGTAAGTGTGATTGCTTGCTTGAGCATTTTTGATTTTGTTTGATTTTGTTGTTGCACAATCGGAATTGTTTCAAATGCATTCCTACTTATATATATACTCGTACATATAGTCTGGAAGCAATCGAAATCGGATCAAATTTTGAAGGTTCGCTTCCGACTGAGGCGTTTCTATTCGTTTGTGATGGCGTCGTCCGTATTTCAATTGTATGCCTACTATCTCACAGTCCACTTCATGAAAGGCAATCTCCTGACAATGCGAAATATGTGGATCACAGCTTTGTTGCACTTCTGGACTTTCTACATTTCTTACAGTGAGATGATAACTGTGATATGTTGTTGGTTTGAGTATGACCCAAATTGTTTGCTTCTTATCCCCCCCCCCTCCAACAGGCGGCATTAGTGTGCCTATCAACTTTCACATTGCTGCCACATGCATTCAATTCAAGCAACGTTGCAAAATCCGCAAGATCAACGCCCTAATTTGCGAGATGGCGTCAGTTGTGGACGGTACTCGGCCCCGCCGAAACTTTGGCCTATTGAGATGGACCATTTGGAGCAAATTTGACACTTGTCAGCATAAGATCATTGCCCTGTCCAGCGAGATAGCAGAGCACAATCGATTTTGGAGCTTCATCCTCACTGACTTTGTGCTGGGCTATGTGGTCTTTGTGAGCTACAATTCCTATGGCATGCTGCAGGGCAGTGACGACAGTCTGCTCAAGAAGTCCCTGCAGATATTCTTCTCAATCCAATGTGTGTGCTCTATTCTGTTGCTCACGCGTGTCTGCTCGACTATTGTGTGCAATAATGTCGCCATTTACAAGGCCAATCAACGTTTTGCTTACCTGTACTCGAGTACATTTCAACCGAGTAAACTTCAACTGCTCAAAGCAAGTACCGTATTCGATTAACTATGATAATAATCGTTTGTTTTCTTCCAAACAACAAATCTCAGCTCAGCAAGATTATCGCCAATTTCAAATGAACCCGCGCTGGCTTTCGTTTCATCACCGGTGGCATCATCGATTCGAGAATGTTTGAAATTGTAATGTCTCTTGAGAACTTCTTGTGATCTACTCAAGTTTTGTTTGATTTTAAACTTTCATTTTTATTTCTTCTTCCTACCTAGTTGCTCCTTTCGGTGACAGTACTGTATATGAAGATATTCAACAAGAAAGTGCTGGGCATTGACTTTGTGGGATGACACACAACAGAGAAGTCAAGTTCTGAATTGCAATTGCCTGGACGACTAAATTGAGTCATTGACCAACCATACCCAACAATTTAAACACTAAATTAACAAAGAAACGAATGAATCAAATCACTTTAATAAAAATGAAATACAAAAATAATAATGTACAGTTGAAAGTATAAATAGTAGTGGGATTAGATTAAAAATAAGAATCAGAATAGAAATAGTTACATTCGTTCGTTCGTTACATTGTTGTCGAATGATGAAGAAGAAGACCTAGGAAAGATGAAGAAACTAGAGATGACGCAAATATAAATATTAAACACAGACACACTCAGAGAAGAAGAAGGGGATTGTCCTGACACGGTCCCGAGAAAGGTAAAAAGAAAAGAGGGGACAAAGAAGAATAGAATACAGAGGGGTCATGACCCTTAATACACAACAACAGCAACATCAACAAGGCATATAATCTCTCTCACTCAACTCCAACTTCAACTTAATCGATCTTGACTGTAGAGTAAATTTTGCGCACAAAAGCTCGAGTTCCAATATAACCAAAGGTTCCTATTGGGAAAAGGGTCAAAGGTCAATAAGGGTCAAAAGGAAGGTCAAAGGGAACGTACCACACATGATACCGAGGGCAGCACTGAACAGGGCCATATTGCCAAAGTAAAAGACGGTCTGAAAGAGGCCGTACATTTTGGTCTTGAAGAAGTAGTAGTAAAACGAGTACAGGTACACGTAGCCCGCAGTACTGGCGCCCGCCATGAAGCTGGTCCATTGCCTATTAGAGGTTAAAGGTAAAAGGTCAATAAAGTCAAAGATCAAATCGATAGAATCGTTCGTTCACTCACCATCGATAGTCCTCAGCATTGAGCAAAAAGTATGTACAAACAATGGTGACACACGAGGTCACAGCGGTGAGAATCAAAAAGACCAACATCATAAAGCCGTACACATAGTAGATCTTGTACGCCCAGAAGGATGTGAAGATAAAGTACATTTCGATAAAGATCGAACCAAAGGGCAGAATGCCGCCCAACATGACAATCACCAGCGGTTCCATGAACCACTTCTTCTCGGGAATGGGTCGAGGGACGGCGTTCACTCGGCACGGGTTGTTCGATTGGCCCGAAACGTTACGGCCCAGTACAGTGCCCACTAGGGTCAGGGGTAGAATAATGAAACTGATAATCGATGCTACCGCCAGCTGGTGGGGGAGAATTAAACTAAAATTAGCCAAAAAGTAATATAAAGTCTCAAAAACTTACCATAGTAGTAAACTGAATCGCCCGCGAGGCATGATAGTAAATGGAGATAAAGTTGATAAAGAACGCAGTGCCACAGACCATGGTGGGAAAGGCAAAAGCACTGAGAAACATTTGCTTGATCCATCGTTTGCCACCGAAACGGGCAAAGAGCGAGCCACCAAAGTAGCCATTGACGGGCGCCGTGGCAGCGTAGGCAAAAATCGATGTACTCAACATGGAGCCTAGGATAAAAACAAAGACAGAAAGTTAGGTAAACTATGAATCCACGCATGCGCCACAAGGCCTACGCATGCGCAATAAGTCCTAATCGAATCGAATACACTTACCTCGACTCGTATACAAATCACCCATAATCTGAAAGCAAATCACCAGGAAGGCCACCAGTCCAATATGGTAACCCGTTCCAATCATAATGGAGAAAGCCATAGGATAGGCAGGCGGTCGAAAGACATCTCCATGCACCTGCTTCCATCCATACTCATCACCCAAATCCCGATCCATGTCATCCATCTCCTCATCTCGATTATACCGAGCATAATCCTTCCTCAGAGTCCTCATCAGAATCATCGTCACCAGCCCCACCAGAAAGATGACCATCATAAAGGAGTTAAAGATGGAGAACCAGTGGATACGGTGTTGGAAAAAGTTCGGATCCAAATACTTGTCGAAACGATCCTCAAATTTGACAGTGGACGGTGTCCAGTGCACTTCGTAGCTAAACTTGATCGTCTGACCCAACTCGAGTTTCGTCTTTGCCTCCGAGGTCATGTTCACGTCGACAATATACTTCTGATTGAATCCAATGTCAAACTTCTTGTGAGTCCACAGCCAAACGGAACCATCCGACTCATCCAACTCACCAACCGAGCCCATAATAGGCAGATCATCAATATACATTTGATAGAAATAGTAGTTCTTGATTGCAAACTCAAAGGCCTGCAACTTCTCCTTCGTCAACTTCACATCACAGTACTCGGTATGGTCAATTGGGGCTATTCGTAAAGATAATTACGATTAGATAGATAGTAGACAAAAGAGGGGACTTACATTTGTACTCTATCCCGAGACCCGAGAATTCCAATTCCACACCCTGAAGAGCCTCTCCTAGAGTCTCATGATAATGAGAGATTCCCTTCTTGGGCCCAGGACAGAAGGGCAACGAAAAGTAACTGTACGTCTCCTGTCGATTGTGGTAGGGCCCGACAGTGTTCATCCATAGGACCACCTCTTCGTTATCGTCGTACTAAAATTGAATAAAAAAAATTAAAATCAAAATCCAAAACAAAATCCAAAACAAAATCCATAAACAAAATCCATAAACAGAATCCACTTACCAAATGGTCGTGCTCATCACTAGCGCCCAGTTCACAGTGGAGCAACAGAATTGAGGCAATCAGTAGTGCACGTAGGGTTAAGGATGTTGAACCGGTGGAGGAGGAAGAATTTCGATAAGTAGAGTGCAACCTTCGAGGTTGACATTTTAATGATGAACCGGTGGTGGAAGACGTTGAAGAGGCGACGAGATCTGAAGGGTTCGGTATCATTATACCGAGGATATCGGTGATGAGCTTCATGTTGTACTATTTGACAGTAGACCACCAACCAAACAGTGACGAGATGACGTGTTTTGGTATGGCTGATACCGAGTAAGCGTTACGAGTTACGATTTCGAAAAGGCACAGACACACGTAAACACACACAATAGAAATGATTGGGTATAAGTAGTAGCGTTAGGTGAGGATGTTCAGGTATAGGTGATAATGATCAACGTGTAACGTTATATACGAACGGACTGTAACAAAGAATAGAATTAAGAAAGAATCTCGATAAGTAAAAGTTACTTTACGGTTTTAAAAAATGATGATGACGGTTACTGTCCAGAAAAAGAATGATGACCGGGAGGGCGTAAGAACACGTTACTATTTGTTATGATTCAGCATATAAGGTAGGGTGATGGTGTTGTTGTTGTTGTTATCGGGCGTATCGTGTCGATTCTTGATGGGGACGGATGTTGATGTACGGTTGATGTACGGTTGGTTGTTGTACACGGTACTGTCCTGATATAGTACACGAGTTGAAGAAACCGGTAAGAGGGATATTATTGCCGGTATCGCCCTATGTAGAGAGTAATAGAGATATTAGGTATAGGTGGCCAACAAGGCATACGATACTCACCCTTAATTGAGTGCACAAACCAACCACACAGTGTCCTGGTTGTTGTATCCACGTACTTTGGTTGTGGTACGGAGCCTTTTCGGTGGTGTGTTGTCCGGTGGCGATGATGATGATGGTTGTCTGTCACGGTGTGCGCCTTTCACGGTATCGATGTCTGTACTAGTACTGCGGTTAGCCAAATAGAAAGACAACACAACACAACACAGTCACCGTTGCCTTCTGTGCTCGGTGTCGGTCTGTCCGTCCACTACGCCACTCATACAACTCATCACTCTGTGCTGTGTGTGACTGACTGTGCTTTGCTCCACGTCAGGCTAATGTTTCTCTCGTGTTTGTTTAGTTTTTCCGCCACTAGATGGAGGCACCGCTTTCGATATTAAACTTTTTTAGCGCTAAACACAACTTAATGTTCAAAGTTAAAAATGTAAAATCACCCAATTAATTTTTGTTTTTTTACATTATAACTACTCTTCAGTACGAGGAATCACAAAATCTCGTTACGTCATCTGTGTACGCCCCCAATTTACTCTACTTTGACTGTACATTGTAGTGGATTCCCGTTCTCTCCTCATTCTCCTGTTATACTCCAGTAGTGTGTGTTGTTTTACTCATCCATGAGTCATCAGTTACTCATCAACACACAATCTCATAACGTCATGAAGTAATAATATATGCATTGTTCATTTCCGTTTCCTGATTTTCTTGCTTACTTTGTCCATTTTATGGCCTCGTAGCAAACTTCCTGTTTCATCGTTATCTCCTTTTATTCACATCGTCTATTTGTGTATTTACATTTTTTTATATGTATGATTTATCTTGACGAAACGAATAAATAATTTTCAAACCATTTCCAAATGTGCTCATTTATTTCTATTTTTAATAATTTAATTAATCTGATTCTTTATTATCTTCCTCATAATTTTATTTAAATTTTATTTTTTCAATATTCATGTTTTTTCTTTAATCTGTGTTTTTTTAAAGAATTCACATGTTATACATGACATGGGCTTATGTATACGGAGCTACCGGTTGTATTAAGTAAAAACACGATAAAATAGGTAAGCCACGGCATTTTGGAAAGAGAGAAAGAATGGAAAATACCACAAATTCTTTAGCCATTGATACGGTATCGACCTGCCCACAAGTCCCTCCTGAGAGTGTACATTCACTACATGTTACAGAATGCTTCTCTTGGCTTTTTTCTCACCGATTTTTTGAATGCACTTCGATTATTTTTCGATACGAGATTCCATCACGGCGAGACCATAATATTACCGGTATTTGATTACCAATTAGCATCACCAGATCATTACGAGTCTGGCGTTGGACCGATTCGATTGTAAGTTCAATTTGTCTCGGTGAATATCACTTTCTAAATATGGACCTCTCGAACCTGTGCACCCCAAGTGAACTCACTTCCAATGGTGACTTGACCCAATTGGACCATGACCACTACATATTTGGCAACATCAACCATATGATCATGAAGTATCACTACAATATTGCTAACTCGTTGTACGACAATTCGGCAATTCAAATCGAGAATAAAACTCGACAACTTCTACACTTCATGAGTGCACTCAAGAATGTAGATCGTAAATATGAAATCCCATTGACCGTTTCCGCCTATGTGGTCCTGATGGTGGTGTCACTGTTTGGCAATCTGTTGGTTCTCTTCAGCATACTCTCGTATCGACGCCTACGGGTCAAGACCACTAATAAGTTGATTGTCAATCTTACGTTAGCCGACTTGCTGCTCACCACTGTTAGCATTCCGCTCACACTTGGTAAGTGTGCTCAATTATTTTATCAATCTGCAAATGAAAGGCAGGTTAAAGATTTGAAAGTTGAAAATATGGAGATAGGCTGAGAGAGGTTTTAACTTACCAAATAATTATCCGTCACCCTCTATAAAGAAGTGTAGCATACCTAATAATAATTGCCTTTAATATCTCAATCTTTAAGATTCCCCATTACGCGTCTTCAGACTTTCTGTTTTAAAATTTTCCAACCTACAAACTCTCAATTTTAATCTTTTCACTTCATAAGCCTCCAAACTTTTAACCTTTCAAATTTTAACACTTAAACCATGGTCATCTTCGAGTGCACATTAAAATTTGAGAGGTTAAAATGTTTAAAGTTTGGAGGCTTATGAAGTGAAAAGGTTAAATGGAGAGTTTGTAGGTTGGAAAATTTTAAAACGGAAAGTCTGAAGACTGGTAATGGGGAATCTTAAAGATTGTGAGATGTTAAAGGCAATTATTATTAGGTATGCTATTAGGTATGCTACACTTCTTTATAGAGAGGGTGGCGGATTATTATTTGATAAGTTAAAAAATTGAAGGTGAATAGTTGAATATTAGAATATGGGAATATGGAAAAGTGGGAATGTGTTGAGATTGAAAAAAAGTTTTAAAAATCTTTGTTTTATCGTTCACAGTTCGACTTCTTGTGTCCAGTTGGCCCTTTGGCCCAGTGCTGTGTGCGATAGGTCTTTTTGTGCAGGCCCTGTCCCTATACGTCACCACAATATCGATGGTGGTCATTGCACTGGAACGGTACTACGTTTTGCTCGGATCCGCACTGCTGAGACGCGTCGGGGATGCATTTCCGCTTGTATGCACAAGTTTGGCCATATGGCTACTTTCAGCACTGCTCTCCATGCCCCACTATCTCTTTACCCGTGTGGTCCACAAGCAATGGCACACGTGTGTGCAGCAGTGTCAACACATCTACCCAAAGCCAGCCCTGTTGATCAGTCAAGCAGTAACACTCTTTACATTTGTCACTCAATATTTTGTTCCTCTGGCAATTATTGGTAAGAAAGTTGTTTGAAAGCTTTTCAATCGAATTAACCCCCCAAACTACTATAGTCATATGCTACACCCGAATTGGTCAACACACCTGGAGGCGAGCCTTCATTGGAGCACTGACCAGTCCGCAGAGAAGTCACCAACTTCGTAACCGAAAGCGAACAATCAAGATGCTCATTCTAGTGGTGATTGTGTTTGCAATCTGTTGGCTACCCCTACGGCTGTACTATCTCATTCTCGACCTGGTTCCCGGAAGTACCTTCTCTAAACCTGTCTTTATCCTATGCCACTGGTTTGGCATGAGCTCTGTCTGCTTCAATCCGTTCATCTATTTCGGTCTCAATAAGCAGTACAAAAAACGGGCTAAAATGATTTTGACCTGTTTTTGCTTTCGTAGAAAGAAAACTAGAAGCGAATGTTTTCAAAACAGCATCAAAAGTCAAACAACCGTGACATACGTAAATGGTCGTATCAAATTGAGTAGGACAGTTCACACGAGCGTGTAATTAATTTGGAAACAAGTATACTTTAACATATATTCTTCGTATTTTCTCGAATTGATTTCGGATTATTTTTCTTTGCCTAGAGTGACTTCCGTGTAAATCATTAAACAAATAAATTGCCAAAATACTATTCCTGGGCATTCAAAACTAGCAGCATCAACATTTGATATTCGAGCCAAAGGTAAAAACAGTGGGAAAAAAATTTGTTTATGTCCTCAATGTAAACATGATGGTAACAATTAACAAGAAAAATAACACCGAATTATCCGAATCATGCCATATTGGATTGCTAATGGAAAATGCCACTTGATTTTAATTAATAAATTTGCCTCATTTAATCACTTGATGAAATTTGTCCAGATGGTAGGCTATATCCCGGATCATAATATTCAATGCATCTCAAGATATTTGGATTATAAGGATTCTAATGTACTTATGCTATGGTAAGCGTGAAACTGTGCGTGAGAACTTTTAAACAATTAAATACAAAAGCATGTTTGAATTTCAAATTCAGTTCATAAAACCTTCTAGATTTTGTTCAATTTTTTTCACTATATGTTCTCGAGAATATCCCTTTTAGAAGGATACATGCTTAGAAGGTTCTAGAAAATGCCCTTTTAGGAGAATAAATCCAGATTAATTTAAATTTGAGTTTGTATTGAATTTAGTAATGCCCGAGCAAAGCCCGGGCAGCACATTTGGTTTTTAAATATTTCATTACACTGTCCGACAGGTATTTTTTCTAGTGCCAAACTGTAGTTTGCTTCATATTAAATGAACCCCGCTAAATAGATTGGCAAACGTGCAAAAAAGCCCAATTGATTCTCGAAATCAATGTCAAAACATGATGATTTCATTTTCACACAAATTATGCACTACTTTTATCTTTAACACCCTCGTTCTATTTCCCCCCCCCCAAAAAATTTTTGTCTTGAGCCCTGTTCGGGCACGTGTGCTATTTAACCGAAAGACAGACAGAGCCCTGTCTAGACACCACAAGTGCTCTGACCTGCAAAATTGTCACTACAAAATAAAATAAGGGTCATTACAAATGAATGAATTATTTATGTTCAAACAATGAAGGTTTGAGTACTTTGTACTTATTGGTTGATATTTTCTCTCTTTAAAAGTCATTCTATTGTGTGTTTAGTCTTTTTGTTAATATTTGTTTGTTTGTGTGTAAATGATGGAATCACTTCAAAGTGCCCAGCAGCCTGTACCAGTCAACTTAGCCACCCAGTTGCTCACCATTTCAGTGATCGCACTTCAACGGACCCTACGGCACAACAGTGTGGCCACCACTCGACCAATTGGGCATAATTATGATTTTATTGTTGTCGGTGCAGGAACCGCGGGTTCACTTGTAGCCGGACGGCTGAGTGAGAGCTCAAGCGTGTCCGTTCTGGTGCTCGAAGCAGGTGGTCCACAGACTGTCACCTCGGATGCACCCGGTAATGCACGACTACAGTTCGGCACAGATATCGACTGGAACTATAGGTCAGAATGTCAGGCGCCCAGTGCGGGCAATGCCTACGATGGACACATACCAATGCCCAGGGGACGGATTGTGGGCGGTTCGGACAATATGAACTTTATGGTATACAGTCGAGGCAATGGGCGAGATTATGACAACTGGGCCCACCAGTTTGGGGCAACCGGTTGGTCCTACAGTGAAGTGTTGCCCTACTTTTTGAAGAGCGAAAACAACACAGACCCGGCCATTGTGGCTGCGGCGCCTGCTTATCACTCCACCAGTGGACCAGTTGAGATACAGACGCCCGCCAATCCCGATCCAGTTATTGAAAAAATCGAAACAATTCTACTTGAAATGGGCGTTCCAAGAAGGGACCAGAACGGACCCATTCAGCTGGGCATGGAAAACTTTCAACAGACCATCTACCTGAACGGAACTCGTTCCACAACTGCCAGTGCATTCCTGGAGCCGCATGTTGGCAGGCCGAATTTACAGATTCTTCCCAAGGCATTTGTGCGTAGAATTTTGTTCAAAACATTTGACAACCTTGAGGATATTCGAGCAATCGGAGTCGAGTACGAACATGCGGGTCAAGTGAATCGAGTGTACGCTACAAGAGAAGTGATCATTTGTGCAGGTAAATTATACTAAAAGTCGATTAATGACAATTTGTACAATGTGTATCATCACCAATCTAGGCGCCATCAATTCACCCCAATTGCTAATGCTATCGGGCATTGGACCACGTGACCATCTAACCCACCACTCAATCCCAACTCTAGTCAACCTACCAGTAGTGGGCCACAATCTGAAAGATCACATTTTTGTGTCACTTGACTTTGAAGTACTCGACCCGAGTTTAATCAACTCGGACATTGACTGGACAGTGGACAGTATGTATCGGTACTTTGTGCACGGCAGCGGTCCACTGGCACAGTTTCCTTCCGTGTACATGTATCTCAACAGTGCGCTCAACAAGCAGCAGCAGCCTGACTGGCCAGACATTCAAATGCTCTTTAGCGTGGCACCACAGTTGGCCAATCTTGAGCGACTAGTTGGTAACTATGGCGAGACACAGCGCGATGCTTGGCGGGACTACTATCGGGACCATGTTGGTGAGCGCAATCATATGGTCATCAATTGTGTCCTCTTTAGACCACGTTCTAGTGGGCGAGTTCGGCTCAACTCGACCAATCCATACGATCACGCCCTGATTGACACTCGCTATTTGACCGATCCGAGAGATATTCGTGCGTTTACCGAAGTGATTAGTCGAGCCTTGAGAATAGCTCACATGCCACCACTGACTCGACTCATTCGACTGTACCGTCAACCAATTCCCGGCTGTGCACTGTGCTCGAGTGGACCAGTCTGGGAGTGTGCCTCTTACCTGGAATGCTATGCACGTGCCCTAACTTCCACACTAGGCCATCAGGCTGGTACATGCAAAATGGGAGGAAATGGCACCGATTCGGTTGTAGATCCGCGGTTGCGTGTCCGTGGGGTGAATCGACTACGAGTCATTGACGCTTCTATTCAGCCCGACATTACCAATGGCAATGTGAATGCGCCCACTATGATGGTGGGCGAATATGGCGCCCATATGATCAGACAGGATAACAGTATTTGAGATATATAAAATGATGATATATGTATTTAATGAGTTTGTTGTATAAAGATACTCAATGCAGCGGATAAAGTGGATAATAGTGTTGAGAAACTTTCGAATTATTCAATGCCAAAACAACGATGATTTTATTATGAAAAAAATCATACAAAAATTTTAGCCTTCCAAAATGCATCACAAGTCTGTTGGAATACCAACCCTGGCACCATGCCATAATTTGTTGGATCAAGATTCATGTATTCTGAGTGTGATGCTGCTTCTATCCACTCAACACTAGCCAATTTGCCTGGTTTGCCATTTTTGACAAAGTTGCTCCAAGCGTGAATCATATCGCGACTCAGTTGGCGTTCTTGTTCACTAAATGCAACTTCTTTATACCAAAGTGGCACACCAAACACGTAGATCACTTCTAGGGCATGACAGGCGCCCATGCCTGGGTGACAGTCGAGAAAGGTCAGGGCGGATGGCTGTACCATTCGATAGGTATAGACATGGTGGGATGGTGATGCGTGTTTCGAGAATTGTTCACCGAAAAAGATAGTTGGGCAGATGAGACCATCGTCCGCAATGGCATGGAATACGGTTTGTCTGATTTAAATGGATTCAATTAGCAAGTTAATGAAACAACTAACATTTACCTTAAATCATCAACACTCGAAGAATTGGTCAAATTTTTGGTATAAAAATCAGCAACTTCATGTGAATACGAGAAGCCAAACATTTGAAAAATGCTATTGATTGCAGCATTCATTGCGCCAAGACTGTTTAATTTTTTGTTTGTTGGATCAATTTGAGCAAGAAATGCACTTCCAAACACGACTCCCTCATCTTTTGTCACACCAAACAGTAGATCAATGTCACGATTGAACTGGCCCGATTTGAGTGCCTCAACTGGTCGAACTGGTAGGAGTGAACCTTCACCGTAAACGGGAATAAATTGATGACCTGAGAAGAGGGCGAAATCGTGACTCGCTGCTTGAAGAATTGCGTCAACTGTTTGGTTACGGAGACAGTCTATTACTGTGCTTGCGGAACAGTTGAACCTGTTGCCCAGTGCAACTGTGTCCGCTAGGGCCTTTTCACGAGACTCTGAAGCCCATAATGAGTTTGGGGCACCAGTTTGAAGAATCGCCCGTTGGAATAGGCCTTTGGCTAGAGGTGACAGCACAAGGGCTCCAGTGGACATCGAACCCGATGATCCACCGCCGAGTGTTACTCTGCTTGGATCTCCACCAAATTGTTCGACGTTCTCCTGAACCCATTTAAGTGCCAAAATTGCATCGTACAGTGCTAGATTTCCTGGTGCATCCTCAGATCCCCCGTAAAGGTAACCAAAAGGACCCAATCGATAGTTGACCGTCACCACTATAATGTCACCTAGTATGGATAGGTATCTCGAGTCGTAGTAAGGCGTAAAGATGGTTCCACTGGTAAAACCAGCACCGTGCAGATAGACAAAAACAGCTCGAGGGATCTTACTCTCAACTGCAGGTCGCCATAGGTTCAAAAACAGACAATCCTCACTGATTTGGTGAGAATTGAGACGATAGCCAAGATCGAGTGGATTCGGTTTTCCAGTTAGCAGTTGAGGACACAAGAAACGGGGCGTTGTTGCATTGTAGACACCTGTCCAAGGCTCTACAGGATGGGGTTTCGAAAATCGACGAGCTTTTCCATAGGGAATTCCTTCATAGAAATAGGCAGTTTGATTCTCAAAGTATTGAACCAATCCTTGGAGTTGGGAACGATTCTTCAATTGTACAATTGGAGTTTCAAGTTGTGATTCGCAACTCACTTTAATGTTGGGAAAAAGTGCAAAAATGCAACACAAAATTACAATTACAAGCTTCATTTTGAATGTGTTCTAAGCAAATCAGTTGATGGAAATATGTTTCACATTGTTAACTTTATATACAAGTTTAGGACTCTTTGCTATCTAGATAATCTAGATTAGCTAACAGTGTTGTTAGCCAAAAGGTGCCAATAAAAGTGCAACACTTGTTCTTTTGCATTAAAACGTTGATTTGGTCGCTTGTGCAAGTGTTGTAGTACCCATGATCGCTGCTCAGAAATGAACAAGTGATGCACTTTTGCTTAAGTTTAACCTAAATGTATTTTTGAACAACATTTGACATTGTAGGAAAAAATGTAGGAAAATTTTAAACAAAACATAGTAAACCATAGAATTAATAAATAAAACTTAAACTTTAATTTTATTTCTAGGTTAACAGTAGACAACAATGCCAAACTCTAAAACAGAGGCTAAAATTGCAACTCATAGTCCCAATTGTATTATATTTCTACAAAACGATTTCTTCGCCTGCTAATGTATACGATTATTAATTAATTATTAATTATGCGATATCGATTTTGGGCTTTTTTTCGTGAAACAATAAAAACTTGCAATTATTTATATTTTCGTTTTAAAATTAAAACGTCAATTTATTTCAAATAATTTAGAGGACCTTTTTTGGAACACAGATCCATCTTAATCATCCGTGTGGAAACTTTATTTCATTTGACAATTTTTTTAAATAGAAAAAAAATTGAAATGATGATTATTATTTAAAATTAATGACACTTTATAAAGAAGACAAAAAAAATTATGGAAAGTCAACCAATGAATTTAAAGTGCTTTGACAGTTTGCAACAACAGCTAAATAATATACGAGTATGTATCAACTATTAAAAATGATTGCTTTAAAAATATTTGATAAAATCTCCAAACTGTTCACAACTGTGGTACTGTTCTATGAACCGTACTATCAGTTGCGGGTGTATCTCGATTTTGTATTTGTAAACATTCAAAGAAAAAAACACTCGACAGTCACTTTTGTGGAGCAATGGACCAATGCGAGTGATACTGCCACTTTTGTTGTGGCACTTGATCAAGTCACTACACGTCATGTACAGTGTTCCCATATTAAACATGTGCAATCTCTCATAAACTTTTTCTTATCTATTTTTCATCATAGAAACCGATTCTGAAGTTAGTTTGGACGTTGCGTTGTGAAATCGCGAGTTTTCTCGAAGCATTTGGATATGTTGGATTTGCGCCTAAAATGTTGTCTTTCCTGCACAACTTTAAATAAATATTCTTGGCTTTTTGCTGTTATCTTTAGTTATAAGTATTATCTAACTGATTTTTCTGATTTATATTGACAAAATATGACTACTAAATAAACTAGAATAAGATTAAAGTTGATAGCATAAGAAAATAAGTGAAATAAAGTTATACGTAACTAGCTCGTAACCTTATCTCGGTTTTCATCAGATTACTCGCGATTTCACAACGCTACGCCCAAACTGATTTCAGATTCGGTTCCTACGATAAAAAATAGACAAGAAAAACCTCATGAGAGCTTACACATGTTTCATATGGGAACACTGTACATGGGGTGCTAGTGCTCACATTTGATGGCCCATTTGGGCGCTTCACTCGAGTACTTTTGCTCGATGTGATGCATCTGTTTAGCCAGCCACAGTCGGCCAATTGGATCGTGGCACTGTCCACCCTGCAGGTGCTCTATCTCATCCTACAAATGTACAGTCATTGTTGGCCTATGCTTCTACTTGTGCGCCAGTTGCTCATTAGTTCTCGTTCAAATCATCAAACAAGGAATGACCAACAAAAAATGATGATCAAACACAATTCCAATTGGATTTTGATTTCCACGATTGTGCACCAAGTGCTAAAGAGGATTATGCCAGCTGTACGATACTGTGTGGTGGTTTTGGTCTTTATCCAGGTGACCTGTTTGCTTGTGTCCATTCGTACAGTTTGCCTCGAATGGAGTGGCTCATTTCCAGTGGCTTTGCATCTCAAAATGCTATCGTTGTGCATAATATTGTTCAATTTTCTGTGTCTCAACGTGACACTGCACGCAATGGGCCGAACAATGTTTTCTCTTGGCATCTGTTGTGCCTGTCTCCTTATGATGATATTCGGCCAATTTGATCAGTTTTACCGCCTTCTGTCTAGTCGAGCCGGTCTTTTGAGCATAATCCAAAGTACAATACAAAAGCGTAAAACGGTAGCTGTCGATCTGAGCCGACTCACTCGATTGCACACCCAAAGTGTACTGTGGGTGCTTGAGATGAACGGACTCATTGGCCACCTCCTCACCATGCTCATTGTCACCTTTCTGCCAATGAACACCTTTCTACTCAACAGTCTTCTGGTTGGCTGCAGTGAAGGCCTCTTCACACTTGTGCTGGCCAACGCCATCGCCATCCAGTACATTGTGCTGGTGTTGTTTCACCTAATAGCCGCAATGTGCTCGAGTCGAATTCATCACTGCACAAAGTGGCTGTTTCGCTTCAGTGCCTCACAGTGGCGGTCACAGAAACAAATGCCACACAAATGCTCCGTAAGGCCACAGATTAGACTGGCCAACTATATCTGCAAGTATCATACAGACAACCAATATGGCATTACGTATTGCTCCTTTGGACTGGTGTCCTTTTACTCGTTCACGAAGGTATAGTTCGTATTCATTTTCTTGTTTGTACATCTGGTTATATATAAAATTGCATCTATTTCTATTATTTAGATCGCATTGGTGTATGTTGAATTAATGATCTATTGGTACCAATTGAGCAGAAAGCACTGGGCAAGCTAATGAAATTATTTAGTAGCAAGACAAAGTCGAAGCTTTATAGTTTTGCCCTGTCTGACTGTCTGTTGCAGGCTTGGCAGAAGAAACCACTGCTCCCCCGGTAACCAAATTTGGCACACAATTTCAACTTCATCTGAAATCATAGGATTCCAAAATTTAGCCCTTTAGGTTATCTGGTTGCGGAGATATTAACCAAAAAACAATCATTTTTGGATATAACAGCTATTTCTACCCACACTGGAATAAATAAAACTTTGATTTTAATTTTATTCTAGATTAACAATAGGCAATGTCAAATGTAAAACATACGCTCGAATTGAAACACTCAGACTCACTGAGGCGAATTCGCCGAATTCTGTAGAAACTGTTGGAACTTGACAATAAATTGAAAAGCAAACTCGAGTTGAGCAAATTGCAAATCAGCCTTCGCTTGCAAGGCCAAGTCCAGCTCGTTGCCATCGAGATGGATCACGTTCAGCTGATGATAAGCATCTGTGCCATTCTTTTGAGCTTTTATGGCTAACAGTGTTAGAGTGAGCATGTCAATCACAGTGTTCAGAGCATGCGCGTCATGAGGTGTGTCGTGAAAGAATTTGTGAATCAACTTGTCTTGCAGTGCAGAGTACACGCTCTGAATGTATGAGTCGCGTTCAAGAACATTTTGAGGAATCACTTCCGAATGGACATAGTTCTCGAAGCTGGACAAATTCAACTCGTGACCAACAATTTCGAGTTCAATCGCCTTCAACGCCTTTACCCATCGTTTGATACGAATTCGAGTCATTTCTGCGTCAAATCGTTATGTTTTGACCTTTTTGTGCATTATGTAACTGTATATTGTATTATAATTATAAATATCGATTATTAATTATTGTAATAAATTGCAATATATTGTTTTCGTTGAATATAATAAATTAAAATGTTTGAAAATGTCATATCAACATGTCAATAAAATTTAAAAAAACAGCACAATAATATTTTCGATACTTCAATGTCACATTAAATTTTCACATTTTAAAATCACACTCTGATCTAATGTGGTAATAAAATTTAATATTCACTTTATAATTCAGAATTATTGAATTCAAATTTTTCAATGACGTTCGAAACTTTTTTGGAAAGCCCATAAAAGTACACGCGCGCGTCATATTCCAACAAATCACACAACAAGCTAATTTAATTTTTTTTAGTTTGGTCGTCATGGTGAGCACGAGCAGGACGATTCTGAATTGAATAAATATAAGTTTGTCGTATATCATTAATTTGGTAGGACACAATTTGAAAGTTTACAACAACAAAAACTGACTTGAAAATTTAGGAAAATTGTATCATGATAAAATTTTTGGTCAAAATGAGCTTCTCAGATTGGATCACTTCTCCGTGCCTCAAGTTACTGTATGAACAATTACAGTATCTAGATCCAGTAGAAGACCCGAGTCAAAGTTTTGTCCGAATCAAGGGCTCTACTCAAATTGTACCACAATCTGCCAATAATAGCATCATTTCATCTGGCAGCATCTGCAGCAGCAGCAGTTACATCCGTAAAATATGGAATCGTCCTCTTGCAACTCATCTGTTACTGTATTTGTTTACAATTTTGTTTGCATATTTCGGTTTACAGTATCACCATACTGGCGCAGTCAACTTGCTAACTCTGTCCGCCTGTCCCTACATTGTGAACCATCAAGTGTTCCTACCGGTCATGTGGGCACAGATTGATCTGTGCTGGTATGGCGTCATTGTGGCCTCCTTTTGTGCGTACGCTAGCTTTGTGTTCAATCCTCTCTCTGTGCAACGGTACAAAATGATCCTGAAGAAAGAAAGTGGACGGCTAGTCATTCGACGGAATGGTTCGTGATATTTTGTGCATATTTAGCCACAAAATGTATAATTTTTCCTCTGTTTAAAGAATTAAGCAAAGAAGACTCGGACAAAATTTGCTCCTTTCGGGCACGCTTTAAAACGCCCATATTTTTGACCATTATCGTGTTTGACCTGATGGCAGTGCTGTACCTGTACTTTGTTGTGTGGTATCAGGCGCTGTACCGGGTGCACCTTGTCGATGCACTTTTCTGGTTGGTTCTTTTTCCGAGAATGGTCTTCAACATTTCTTTTGGTAAATTTAGGTTTTATGTGATTTTTAGCGAGACGAAATCGAAGTCTTATAGTTTCACCCTGTCTGTCTGTCTGTCTGTCTGTCTGGCTTCTGGCTGTTCAGGCTTGGGAGAAGAAACCACTGCACCCCCAGCAACCAAATTTTGCACACAATTTCCACCTTATCTGAAACCGTAGAATCCCAAAAATCAGCCTTTTAGGTCATCTGGTTGAAGAGACATGAGACAAAAAGATCACAATCTTGATGAGTGTAAACAAATGCGACTATTTCTACTCACACTGGCTTTGGTGTGGAAATAGTTCATTCTGACTTAGTCTCGCTCTTTTACTGTTAGAATTTTTTGATTTTGATTTTGATTACCACTATACAGGATTATTTGGAATCATGGTGTTTGTTATCATATCGAGCAAATATCTTCAAATACGATTGGATTCCATTCTGAGCGCAATGATCAAGCTCAATGGTCAAATTAAGAAGCGTTCGTGCAACAAATATCGTCTCCGGTCAGCCTGGCTCGAGTACAGCTCACTCAACCGTCGATTGCTTTCGATCTGTTCGGACATTGACGTGTACACTCACTTCTGGTCGCCCTACCTCTCCATAATGTTTCCCTTCTTTATGTGGGTACAGGCCTATCTCTCGTATATCACCTTCTTTGTAGACTCGATTCCGTTTATGCAAAAGTTCCTCTTCCTGTATGGGATGATCGAGTTTGACATTACGCTCTTTGTACTGATCGATCAATGCGCTCGGGTGGTAAAGTTGAATCAGAAAATTTTGACTGAATATCGACGATTCTTCATCGCCATTCAACAAGGCCGATTGTGCAAGCAAAGGATCCAGAATCGACATTTGCTTTTGGTAATTGCTTTTTTAAGATTTTTTTGTCATTTCTGTACGTGCATTTTTGCGTTCATACAGGCTGAATCACTTCAAATTAGCCGACGATTGCATAATTTTGCTTTTCGTCTGTTTGGAAACTATCGAATCACTTCGAAAACTTTTCATCTGGTAATTCTATTCTCTTCTGAATAATATATTAATTGACTTTAATGTGCATTTCATTCAATTCCAGGTCATTTCCTACATGAGCATCTTCTTGCTGTTGGTCATCAAAAGTCACAAAATGAAGAAAAAGACCAGTTTAATTTGAATTTCATTTGGCAATGTGTGATTCAATGAGTAAGTTTTATAGATTTTGAGAAAAGCAAATTAAAAAAAACAAATTGAAAGTAATCTAGACTTGTTTGCACTGGACAAAAGTGAAGTAAACTTTAAATTTAAATAACTTAATTTTGTAGTCACACATCCAAGAGCATGACAACTCTGAACTAAAAATATTTAATTCGTCAATTAATCACATATAACATTTTGCAATTGGGGTTAGGAAAGTTTACAAGTTTACAAAATTTTTTTCAAAAAATTATTGTTTATTCTTGACAATAAACAGAAAGAATATGCTTATGTATGATATGATCTACAAATAAATAATTTGATTTAATTATATTCCGACAAGCAAAAAAAATGGTGGTACCGCTTTTGTCACTTACAATGTGAAACGATTTGGTGGTAATTCGATAGTTGCCAAACAGACGAAATGCATACGAGTGCAACAGTCGACTGTCTTGCAGACTTTCCGCCTTTGTAACAAAATAACATCACAAAAAATACAATCTATTTTTTGTTTTGAATCTAAATTTGAATTTTACCTTTGCCAAATTTCTTCCCAACACTTTGCCCACAGTTGGCGCATTTCGATAACGCTGATAAAATGTTCGATTCTGTCGGGTGATTGCGCCGAAATGCTTCACCACTGCAGCACACTGTGTGATGAGCAGCAGCTCGTTGAAAATCACACCCAAAAGGGCCAACAGCATTAAAATCCTCCAAACAGCCGACAGTCCAGTGACAAATAGAAACATGTAAAAGATGTAGCATTGAAATGAGACGAAAGCCATAAAGAGCATCGTGAGCAATGGTGACCAGAAGCGAGCATACTCTCGCATGTGGCCGCACAGGTCACAAATGTGGCCATTCACTGAGAGATACTGCTGCCAGGCGCGATTGTGCACGGCTCGTCTCACGCTCAATTCGGCATAGTGTCGAATGGTGTTGAGTTTCAGATTGAGATTGGCCAATTTTATGGTCAGTGCTTTCTGTTGAATGGTAATGTATCTGCTTGCCAGTATTACATAGCATGGCGATGAGTAGAGAACTGATTATGAAAAAAAGTTAGGATCGTAATAATTTTGTTGTTGAATTAAGGCAGGACATGATGCGTTCGTGATATGTGAATGGGCCACTATATTTTCAATAGGAAATCAAAAAGTAACCACCAGATCTTCAATTCTTATCGGAATTCGACATATTGTAGCTTAAATTAAAGATAAAGACACGAACTTTAATACTTATTGAACAGTTTTTAAAATTAGAGTTTTGTTTATCACTCAGTTAATCTCGACGAACATAAACACAGTAAAAATTCAAGGGTTTTTAAAATTGCGATTTTAGCTAAGAAAACGTCCAAAAACAGAATATCCGTTCAATAAGTATTAAAGTTCGTGACTTTATCTTTAATTTAGGCTATAATATGTTGAAATCCGATAAGAATTGAAGATCTGGTGGTTACTTTTGCGAGGCTACTTTTTCCATCAAAAACATAGGGCCCATTCACAAACGTCGACCGCGTCATGTCCCTCCTTAAACATTATATTAACTTACACACAACCAGAAAATACAAGTGTATGGGATTGAACAAAGTCCAAAACAGAATGGATGTCAAGTTGACATTGTAGTTCGCATTGATACGGAAAACGTTGACGTACACAAACATAATGCCATACAAGTAAATGGTAATTTCCATTACAAGGGCGAGCTTGAGAAACCGCTCACGAAATGTGTACATTTGTTCTAATTCATCTGAAAATTAAAAAAATGCAAATATATGCATAATTTACCCCCAAAGCAAACCGTCAAACCTTTTCTATTTTGTCCATCTGTGTCAGGAAAAATCAAGTACCGACACTCAATCGGTGGATTGTATAGCAAGCAAATCCAACTGCCAATTGCCAAGGCGAAGAGTGAAAGAGCCAATAGATTGATCTCACGCCAAATAGCACTGGGAAACATTTGATGGTAAAAATTGTATGGACTTGTAGCCAGGGTTGGCCAGTTGATGTCACACGAGGGACTCGACTCACACTCGAGACCAAAAATTCCATACAAAACAGTAAACGTGAACACTACAAGCGAGCCGAACCAACATTTGCGCAGTTGTTCAAAGTTTTGTCCACTGACTCGGGATCGAATCACATCAAACTGACCATGATGAGCATAGAAATTCAACTTGACAATGGACACAATCCACTTGAACTTGCCAAACATGGTTTGGCTTCTCGCGTACCCGAAGTGGGTCTTCCAAATTATTTTATTAATTTAATAAATAAAATAAATATTATATTCTTATATATGTGCCATTATTCAAATTGGTAATGTCTTTTTTTAATGGCTATGTTTTTCTCGGATTTATTTTTATATTCGGAAGTTATATAATATTTTTCATATTTTAATAATATGAATTACCGTATTTTTCCAAATGTAGCCCGCGGGTTATACACGAATATACTGTTTTTCATCAGGGGAATTATTCGACTTTGCAACTTTTGAAAACCACATGAAAAGCACACAAACAATATTCTGCCAAATCACAAACAAGCTCATTTATTCGGTCTTCATGGTGACTAGTTTGATCCGGTTGAAGATCCTAAGCAGAGTTTTGTACTATTCGAATCGAATCGAATCCCAAAGTACCGTAAATTTCCGAATTTACCATGTGATCTTCAAGTTAAGTTAAGTGATTAATTTTTAAGTGACAATAACCCAAATTAGGCGTCGCATGTGACATTCGTATCATTGAGGAGCACTATAGTCAAACAATTGTGTCCACCCTCGGATGGATCAATTGTGGGAATAGCTTGTTTAAATTGGGATATACATTGTATATTATACACACCAAAATGTATACATGTTTGCCAAAATAAAGTGCAAAAATAAATTGAAATTTTTCTTCATTTTCTGACAATTTTTTCCTGTTGTGTGCAGAGGAAGCGGTCCTATCTACAATCTATCTGCGTTTCACCTTGAATCGCGCTATAAATAAATCATATATGATTATTTGCAACTGATATCAAGATAACTTTTTTTCTAAATTAACGGATGCATTTTCAGTATTATCTGTATCTCACAAAATGATGTCTCCTTCTTTTGACCTTGGATTGAGTTACGTTAAAACTTGTTAAATTCATTTAAAATCCTTAAAACAAGTTTCTCGCACTAAAGTTTTCAACAAATACAGATCATATTGCTATATATAAAAGCGATAAATCCTGCACTTGTCCTGTCTTTGATTTGAACTTGGTCTAGATTTTTCACATCAATTTTTTTTATCGAATTACAAAGTTTGATTCCTTTAAAAATGTTTTCCAAATATATTTTCATCTTTGCATCAATTTTTCTAGTGCTCGTAAGCTTCACTGCGTCGCAAAGCATCACGGGTCACAACAAACTGGGCGATCTCGAGTGTGACGACGCAACTGAGGTGCTGATTGTCAAGACCAAAACTGCCTACACCAATGGCAAACAGTCGACCATCACTTCGCCCACCTGTGTGTGCAAGCCTGGCTTTACCATCAATTTGAAGACCAAACAGTGTGATCCACTAAGATCAAATTCTGGCTAATATTTTGATTACGCAAGCTAACTGCGCCATGAAATCAATTTTATTTGTCCATTTTGTTGAATATTGAAATCAAGAATAACATTTGATCTTTAAATAAATTGTAAGAATAATATCAATAAATCTGAATATGACGTATATTCAAGGATGAATGTATTTATGTACAGTATGCATGTTCTGTAAATTGCTTTGTTATGCAAATAAATTAAATGTCTTCAACAGAAATACGTACACCAATAAAAGGCACACAAGGACAGCCACCTTAATGTCATACATAAAACGTTCCATTTTCACTTTAAAATCACGTTATTCTTATTGTAAATTACATTATATTGATAATAAATTCAAATAACAGGAACTTTCACGCAATTTATTTTAGCCCACAAGGAAAGAATATTTGAACTATTAAAGCTAGTATAAATCTAGACGGATCTCATTCTTATTTGACAAATTGAAAGTCAAAAGAACAAGACTTGAAAATTGACATGAACTTTTCGCACTGTCTTACAACTTTGATTCTCAACTATTTGTACAGTGAATTTCAGCATCTTGATCCAGTTGAAAATCCGAGGGAGCTATTTGTCCGATCTAATTCGCCTACTCGAATCGGGCCTCAAGCTCCAAATGCTCCAGGCTGCAGTTACAGTAACAGAAAGCGAACAACAAAATTGAATTCTCCCTATGTGTCTCATCTGCTTTTAAAAGTGATCACACTTGTATGGGGCTATGTCGGCCTGCAGTACTACCATACTGGAATAATCGATTTGCAAACTTTGGCCCACTGTCCCTACATCATGAATCATCAAATTTTTCAACCGGAAATGTGGGCTCAAGTGGATTTGTGCTTTTATGGCGCAGTTGTGGCTTCCTTTTGTACGTACGTGTGTTTTGTGTTGAATCCTTTTGATGAGGAGCGCTACAAGATGGTTCTTAAGAGCAATGGACGGCTGACAATTCGGCATAATGGTTTGTGTAATTTGTTTTGGCGTTTCAAAAATTAATTTTTTCCCTTAGAATTAAGCAAAGAAAACTCTGAGAAAATTTGCGCATTTCGTAACCGCTTCAAAACGCGCACCTTTGTCACCATTGTGGTGTTTGAATCGCTGGCCTTGTCGTACCTGTACTCAATTCTGTGGAATCGAGATTTGTACAAATTTCACATTCTGGATGCAATCTTTTGGCTTGCACTCTTTCCGAGATTTATTTTCGACATTATTTTTGGTAATTCAGGATAAAATTATAAACTTTTGAACTTGTTTTCACTACAAAGGAGTATTTGGTTTCATGGTGTTTGTGATAATGTCGAGCAAATATTTGCAGATTCGTTTAAAGTCCATTTTGGCCTCAATGATCAAGCTTAATGGTCACATTTTGAACCACTCAACTACAAGTGGACAAATCCTTTGTTTCCGATCATTTTGGTTAGAATATTTGAAACAGAATCGTCGCCTACTGTCGCTCTGTTCCGACATTGAAGTGTACACTCACTTCTGGTCGCCCTATCTCTCGATTATGTTTCCCTTCTACATATGGGTTCAAACGTACATTGCTTACATCTTCTTTTTTGTCGATTCTATTCCACTTGTACAAAAGTATATGTTCTTTTATGCGGTGGTAGAGTTTAATCTGGTGATTTTCCTGCTGATCGATCAATGTGATCGGGTGGTGAAGTTGAGTGGGAACATTTTGAAAGAAAATCGACAATTCTTCATTGCCATTCAACAAGGCAAATCATCTGCCCAGCGACAGATCAAGAATCGGGATTTACTTTTGGTAACTATTTAACTGTTTAAGGATTTACATTTCTAAATGTACTTTTTGTCTACCCACACAGGCCGAATCCCTTCAAATTAGCAAACGATTGCATAGTTTTGCTTTTCGTCTGCTAGGCAACTATCGAATCACTTCAAAAACTTTTCATTCGGTATTTTATATATATATGACTCAATTATTTTAATGTTTTCTTTATTCCACTCATTTTCCCAGGTCATTTCCTACATGAGCATCTTCTTTCTGTTGGTCATCAAAAGCCAGAAATTTAAGAAAAACTCAAATTTATTTTGAATTTATAATTCATTAAAATTACACTCGAAATTATATACCAACTATGACACTTGAGAATTTGAATTTCACAATAAAATCACGTTCATAAAGTTAATATATCCATTAAAAGTTAAAATTTATTCAAAAACACATTGTATAGGTAGTTTTTAAACTTTGTAAAGGTAAATTTTAGGAAGCTCAAAGCAAACTAATGCATTTGGTGATCATTATGGTTAAACGCGCATATACGGGCTCGAATAAATCAACATAGAATCGAGTTTTCTGGCATTAAGTGCGTAGTGACAAATTTTGTAGAAGACCCGACTTGGGAAAAAATTGTCAAAATGCATTTCAAGCGACTTGTGAAAACCTCAATTTTCACCTATCTTTATGGAATTTTTCAGTATCTGGATCCAGTTGAAGATCCAAAGCACAGTTTTCTACGAATCGCAAATCAAGTCGAGCCTCAGGGCTATGGCTCATCGAGCGACCGAAAAGGGTTGAGCTTCACCTTTTTGCCTCATCTGCTGTTGAATTTCGTCTCGGCTCTATGTGGATACATTGGTTTGCAGTACTATCATACTGGTCAAATCGATTTGCAAGACTTCCCCAAATGTCCCTACATTTTGACCCATCAAATATTTCTACCGGACATGTGGGCACAGATTGATTTGGCCTTTTATGGCGCTATTGGGGCGTGCTTCTGTGCGTATGCGAGTTTTGTGTTCAATCCTGTTCAGAGGGGACGTTACAAAATGTTTCGGAAGGCCAATGGAAGGCTAATGATTCGACAAAATGGTTCGTAATTCGTAAATGTTTTCATTAATTGTTGTTTGTTCAGAATTAGGCAAAGAAGTTTCCGAACAGATCTGTTCATTTCATGATCGTTACAAAGTGCCCATTTGTGTGACCATTGTTGGCTTTGACCTAGTATGCATTCTCTACACCTACGCAATTGTGCTCTTCCAGAACCAGTACCGTGTGCACCTTGTGGATGCTCTCTTTTGGCTGGTCCTCTACCCGAGATTTATTTTCGAACTTGTTTACGGTAAATCACAGGATTTTAAGTGAATTTTAAAATTGCGCACTTTATCGAATAGGAATATTTGGCATAATGGTGTTTGTGATAATTGCGAGCAAATATTTGCAGATTCGATTGAAATCCATTCTGAGAAAGATGGTCGAGCTTAATCGACAAATTTTGACCCACTCTAACAATGGAAAAAGTATCGATTTCGATCAGCCTGGCTCGAGTACAGCTCACTCAACCGTCGACTACTGTCGCTCTGTTCAGACATTGACGAGTGCACCCACTTCTGGTCGCCCTACCTCTCCATAATGTTTCCCTACTATGTGTGGGTGCAGGCCTATCTCTCGTATATTTTCTTTTTTGTCGATTCGGTTTCATTTGTGCAAAAGTATCTGTTTCTGTATGGCGTTATCGAGATTGATATAACACTCTTTCTCATGATCGATCAATGTGCCCGGGTGGTCAAGTTTAGCCAGAGAATTGTGAGCGAAAATCGACGATTCTTCATCAACATTCAACAGAGCGGATCGATTGTTCCGAAAATGAACAGTCGCCATTTACTTTTGGTAAAGAAAAATACTTACAAGCTAAATGCTTATTTGTTTATTTGCTTTTTTATAAACACAGGCCGAATCACTACAAATTAGTAGACGATTGCATTGTTTTGCTTTTCGTCTGTTTGGCAACTATCGCATCACTGCGAAAACCTTTCATCTGGTATTTTTGTTTGTCTCTAACAGTAATTTGATAAATATTTTCCATTCAATTTTTAAGGTCATTTCCTACATGAGCATCTTCTTTCTCTTGGTCATCAAAAGCCAGAAAATGAAGAAAAGCTCTATTGCATTTTGAACTCTATGTAAACATTTTTTTTTCTCTTTTACTTATCAAATGTTAAATGCCCCAAGAGAGAAGCTCATTTCTGAGCAAAGTTTAGCCAAAATTGAGTTTGGAACTTAAAATTCCGCATTGAATACTAAGTAATCAGAGTAAGAACACAATGTTCCTGACCGTTCGATGCCTAGCCAAAACTGATAGGGGGCCAGGCAGTTAAAAAAAATATTTGTGGTATTTGTGATAATTGCGAGCAAATATTTGCAGATTCGATTGAAATCCATTTTGAGC
The DNA here is from genome assembly GCA_023373905.1 of Rhizoglyphus robini. NCBI lineage: Eukaryota > Metazoa > Arthropoda > Arachnida > Sarcoptiformes > Acaridae > Rhizoglyphus > Rhizoglyphus robini. The sequence continues at coordinate 267,204 of JAKIJQ010000027.1, forward strand.
AAGATGATCAAACTTTATCGGCTTCGACTCACTCCAAAAATAGGAAAAAATCATCGATTTAGATCAACCTTGCTCGAGTACATCACTTCGAAAATTTTTCATTTGGTATCTATCTAGTAGTATCTACTTCTGCAATAATTTTAATATTCCATTCAAGGTCGTATCGTACATGAGCATCTTCTTTCTCTTGGTCATCAAAAGTCAGAAATTTAAGGACAATTAAGATTTCTTATGAAAATCCAAATTAATAATCATGATTATTAGTAGTAGTTTCGATTCGAAATGGGATCCCAGCGTGTGTCGTATCATCACAATAGTCAATTTAGAATATGCTCTTAATTGCTTTGTTTTCGTACTTCTCAACCAAATTCGCGTCAACAAAATCACAATTGACACCTAACTATGCCAACAGGAACACTTGAAACTTGAGATTCACATTAAAATCTCGTTAAAACCAAAGTGTCAATTAAGTTGTTTGCGAGTTTAGGCACATTTCAAACTTCATAAACGCAATCTAATCTAATTTGGCGATCATGGTTACTCCATATATACGACTCGAATAAATCTACACGGAAACAAGCTTTTTCTGTATTAATGTGAATAAATTGGATTTGTGGGAAGGTTCTCAGACTTGAGAAAAACTAGTCAATTGTCAAAACATGCATTTCAGACGATATTTGAAATCTTCAAATCTCAAGTATCTGTACAGTATATTTCAGTACTTGGATCCAGTTGAAGATCCAAATGGTAGTTTTTGGCGAATCTCAACTCAAGTCGAACCTCAGGATGCTGTTTCATCGGGCACCCGAAAAAGGATGGATTTTACCTTTATGCCTCATATTATGTTGAATGTGGTCGCAACTGTATGCGGATATTTTGGTTTGCAGTACTACTATACTGGCAAAGTGGACTTGCTAACTTTGCTCAAGTGTCCCTACATTGTGAATCATCAAATGTTCCTACCAGACATGTGGGCCCAGATTGATCTGTGCTGGTATGGTGCCATTGTGGTGTGCTTTTGTGTGTATGTCAACTTTGTGTTCAATCCTGTTCAGAAGGAACGATACAAAATGTTTCTGCAAGACAATGGAAGATTGAGAATTCGACAAAATGGTTCGTTATTTTCCAAATTTTTAAAAACAACTAGTTTTAATAAGATTTGTTTTTTCAGTATTAAGCAAAGAAGATTCTGGACAAATCTGTGCATTTCGTGCCCGTTTCAAAATGCCCATTTGTTTAACGATTGTTGGCTTTGACCTACTGTGCATGCTGTACACCTACGCAATTGTGCTCTACCAGAATCGGTACCGAGTGCACATTGTGGACGCCCTCTTTTGGCTGGTTCTCTACCCGAGATTTGTTTTCGAACTCGCTTACGGTACGGTATCACGGGGTTTTGTGTTGTGTTGTGTATTTTAAATTTGCACTTTATCACGCTAGGAATGTTTGGCATCATGGTATTTGTGATAATTGCGAGCAAATATTTGCAGATTCGATTGAAATCCATTCTGAGCGGTATGATCGAGCTCAATCGACAAATTACGAGCCAATCCAGCCATGGCAAGAGATATCGATTTCGATCAGCCTGGCTCGAGTACATCTCACTCAACCGTGGCCTACTGTCGATCTGTTCAGACATTGGCGTGTACGCCAACTTCTGGTCGCCCTACCTCTCCATAATGTTACCCTTCTATGTGTTTGTTCAGGCCTATCTCCTGTATATCTCCTTCTTTGTCGATTCAATTCCGTTTGTGCAAAAGTATCTGTTCTACTTTGGTATAATCGAACTTGACATAACACTCTTTCTGCTGATCGATCAATGTGCCCGGGTGGCCAAGTTGTGTCAGAGAATTCTCAGTGAAAATCGGCGATTCTCCATCAACATTCAACAGTGCCGATCAAATGTGCGACGAATTCAGATTAGAAATTTGATTATGGTAACGGAAATTGACAATGTTCATTTGTTTACTTGCTTTACTGCTACAGGTCGAATCACTGCAAAATAGTCGACGGTTGCATCCTTTTGCCTTTCGTCTCTTTGGAAACTATCGAATCACTGCGAAAACCTTTCATCTGGTATTTAATAATAAATAACAATCAATTTAATATTCATTCCATTCAATGTCAAGGTCATTTCTTATATGAGCATCTTCTTTCTTTTGGTCATCAAAAGCCACAAAATGAAGAAAAGTTCTATTATAATTTGAATTCTAGTAACAAACAAACAAACAAACAAAGTGGGGGAAAAATTAAAGAATTGTCCACTAGGCTAGGCCTGTGAAAAACTCAACTCACCAGTCTCTGATATATGTGCGTTTCACAAAAGCCCAGTCCCGCCCTAACGTGTTGCAACACATGCAAATGGCACAAATGAATAGTACCGAATTTTTCGCGAATATACCCCCTAGGGTAATACACAAAAAACTTTTTTTTATGTGTCCAGCGGGTTATATTCGGGTGCGGACTATACAAGGAAATATATTTACTTGTAACTTCAATCATGGAAAGTTAGTTCATTTATGTCATGATTTAGTCCACAATTGTTCGTTATTTTGTCATTTTTAGACAGTTTTGGAAAAGTGCGAGTTATACATGAGTGCGGATAATATACGGAACTTTTTGCCAAGGTAATTTTTTTTGCGGGTTATATTCGCGAAAATACGGTAACAATTTGTTGATTTGGTGTCCTTTAAAAAGGAATACTTTTTGCACTATTGTTAAGCTAGAGAACTGTTTTCAGATAAGCTCAACTACTACTACCGTTTGTATCGATTTAAAATTTGGTGGAACGAAAATTTGAGCCCGAAAATATAAGAATATCATTGGAGGGTAAATAATAAAGTGCAATAAAAGTTTAGAAATTTAGTATACAAATTCACAGTTCACTTTGAAAGGCGCAACTTAGAAGGTCAAGTGACTTGAGTATATAAAGCTGTATACGATGCTTAAAGTTAGATTACAACAAGTTAAACTAATTTTTGTGTTTATTTTGTCGTGTTTCAATTAAATATGGCTAATCCTGCTATGTCATTGGTTAATGTCATCTTGATTGCCCTGTTCTACCTTAAATGGCTAGTGAAAGCCTACATTCGTGCATGCAAACAGCCTTTTGATACGATCGTGGATGCACCCAAAAGCTTAAACCTTGAAAACCGGAAAATTCAACTTTCCATTTATGAAAAGGAGCATCCACTGTCGGAGAATCGTAAATTCTTCTTTGCGCCCTTCATAATCTATGTGATCTATTTTGCGGACACTTTTTGGTTTCTGTACAGACACAATTTCAACTATTCGGATGATCCGAAGAGCGAGTTGTACGCTCACAAAATGTTTCCTCGCATGTTCTGGCGCAACAGTGATGTCATCCTCAATGTGTCAATGGGCGTCATTTTTGTGCAGTTCTATCATCTGTGGAGGGGCGACTGGCTCGACCAGCGTTATGTCATGTATGTGCTGAATGAGGGCTCAAAGCCCAAGTTGTTGCTTGTCAATCGCAAAGTTTGGAATCAGAAAAACAGTGAAAAGCTGTTCAGTCTTCAAGCTCGTTATCGCTATTGTCAGAATTACGTTTACTACATCACCTACACGGTTGGTGTGTTGTACTTTAACTTTCATTTCCTCAATCGGCCTTGGTCTGATGGCTTGAAGGACTGGCTCACCTATGTTTTATATTTGAATCCAATGATTTGGTACAACTTTACCGCACTTATTTACATGTTCTTCCATTTCTTTTTCATCATTCAGTACATCATTGCGAAGCAGAAGTTCTTGATCACCCGATTAGAGAACCTGGTAGGGAAAATTAGGGACAAACGTGATAAGAAATATCTCGCTAAATCATGGAAACAATTTAAATCGATCAACTCGGACTTGGCCTATCAGTGCGCCGAAATCCGTGCCTACAATCGCTTCTGGAGCATTCAGTTGAGTATGCAATTTGTGTTTAGCGTTATCGTCATTTGCTATTCGGTGTACTGCAATCTGTTTCTGTTCAAAGAAGCCTCCATTGAGGGCATGGCCTATTTTGTGTTCTTTCCAATTGAATTCGCCTTTATGATGTTTACGGTCATCTACGAGTGCTCACTAGTGGATCGGGCCAACAAGCGCATCTACGAGTTGAATGTAAAGGCGTGCATGATGTTTCAATTTCACCATCACGACAGCATCAGTCCGCGAATTATTGCCACCGTAAGTTTGTGAAGTTTCTATTGAAATAGTGAAACATTTTGTATTTTGTCTCACTGGTAGATCGAAACAATCGCAACCAATCGAAACATTTCGCGCTGTTGCTTCCGACTGGTCAACAGTTATCGGCTCGATTCCACCGCCTTCAACATGGTACGTTGTAATACTTTAATTTTTATTATTATAAATGATTAAACACATTTCAAACAGGCAATCTACATCATTAGCACTCTGTTCATTATGATTGTGAAACGAAATGAGTATTATCAGAAAGTTTAAATAAACTACGAAAAAAAAATGTTTGAAAACTTACTTACTAAACAACTTTGCATAACGTAAGAAAACAAAATGGAATTATAAAACAATAAGTTTAAATATTACATCCCTAAATACTTGAATTTCTGTAAAAAACGAAAATGCTAAGACACCCAAGTGGAAAGACGTAAACGAAGGAATGATTGACTGAAATGTAACTGAATCAGAATTTCGATTGGTTTTGTAACCAAATGTTCACCATAAGCTGGCACAACTTAGTAACGATTCTTGATGACCGTCAGAAAGAACATGCAAACATACGAGATGATCTAAATTAGAAAAAAAATTTAAATTCAGTCAAAAGTCAAAAAGTCTAATGTTTATGGATAAACTCCATTATCTTTGGGCCACTTTTTCTTGTTAAACCTAGACAACAGACATACCACATGGAAGGTCTTGGATGTGATTCGATAGTTGCCAAACATGGTGAACGCATAACGATGCAATACTCGAGGCACTTGAAACGATTCTGCCTATGAAAATTGTTAATTTGTTTTTCATTTAATTTGCCCATTTTTGACCCTTTACCTTCAACAAAACACGAGCCTTAAATAGCTTATTTTCAGAAACAAAGGGCTGACTTTGAAAGCATCGATTCAATCGGCGATTCTCTTTGGTGATGCTCTGATTGCATTTGACCACTTTTGCGCACTGACCGGTGGTGAAGAGCAACAGTACCTGTACGTCAATCAAACAAAAACCAAAAACTACTCTCATGAAGAGCGGAACATTCGGAATGAAGAACATTGAATAGGCAATATAGCACTGATAGGTGATGTAGTTGCCAAATGTGAGAGTCAGAAATGGACTCCAAAATTTGCTATATGCACGCCGGTGTCGAGCCACAGCTGCCACTCGAGAGTTTAGGTACAGGTATCGGCGCCAAATGAGCTTAAACCGAGCGGGAATCAGCAAGTTTTCTGGTCGTACTTTCAAACTTTTCCTCAGAAATATCAATTTGGCCAAGATCGATTTCTGCCGTACCAAAACGTATGCATTGGTGAGGAGGACAAAAATAATTTTGCAAAACATTTCTACATTTTGGTCAAGATAAATCTAATTCAAGACTGAGTCAACAATTTTTTTAAATCATACCAAACACAAGATAGAACAAAATATCGGATAAATCAGAATCCAAAACACAAAAGACCAAATACCAATTTGGTAAACCGAATTGATAGCCACCATTGCGTAGTAATAGACCACAATCACTACGTAAACCCAGACAAACGCCAACTGAAAAATTAGTTTGCCGCTTTGGTGAATCTTTAAGATTTTGGCCGACTCAATTTTGCTCAATTCTGCTAGAAGAAAAAAAAATTTATCAATAAAAAATTTTCATAATTCAGAATTACCTAGACCATCAATTTGCAAAACACCTGAATGCCGATGCAAATTCATGATAAATCGAGAATTCAGTGCTTGTTTCGAAACGGAATAAGAAAGCTTTCCCAAATTCGGAATGGCCATTCCGATTCAACTAAGATCCAACATAATCCAAATTGTTCAATAACCTATGTTTGTGCTCAAAATGGGCGAATTTTTATTCAAATTTATAATGAGAGCCATAACTGAGCCTTTTATATACCTGGACACCCTAACCGGATCTGGGCGCCATCTTATATTTGTCAAGTTTGCTATCAAAGTACTCAGAATTTTGCGCTGAGTATAACTTTACAGTTTTAAACTTTCTCAAGCATAATTTAGGCCCTGAGTTGGTACGTGCGCATTAAAATACAAAGTTTTGTTTAGTACTGAAAACAAATCAACTTTTGCTTTTGTTTTCATGTGTTTTATTTTGAGATGACATTCAATCGATACTAATTAATTTGGCAATTTATTAATAATTAATTGATTGAATAAATCGATTTAATTTTTAACTGAGGTTTGTTTGCTTCTAAACATTAGAGTCAAAGTGACTCAAGCATTCTAAATTAGGCAATGTTTGGTTCATATGTTGTTGTTGTGTGTGATTGAAGCTCAATAACTCAAAAATAACTTTTATTTCAAATGTCATGTTTCGAAATCAACTTCTATACTAAATAATAAATTTCGGAAATCATTAATATCTCATTATTTAGCTATGAATTCAAAGTTTGACTTTTCGAGAAATCATTGAAACTACTTTCTTAATTATTTGTGTGCAGATCATTTGAATTCTAAGAGATCATTTCAAATTTTATTTGAAAGTAAAATTGAGTTGTTTTTGTCACATAGAGATTCAATTTTGACAATTGCAAATTAAAAAAACATTACTTGTGAAGCAAATATGAATGTTATTTTCAAGAAAATACAATTATTTATAAAACTGAGCCACTACTCTCATCGCAATCATTTTGATGTCATTCGTTTCTTTGACAGTTACCCTTTGAGATCGGTCCAAAAGTGTCATTTTCTCTCTCTTGGTTTGTTCATCTTCACTTCAATGTATGGAATTATTGGCCTCGAGTGTGAGTCTCGTCCTTTGTGTCGCATCGATTGGACAGCCTTGCCTACAAGTCCTTATCACTTTTACCATCAAATGTTTCCCCGTACAGTCTGGCCACAGATGAACATATTTTCACTTATTGAAATTTTCTTTTGTATTCTTTGTTGGATTGGCTTTTTGATTAATCCACCGATCGAAGAGCGTTTCTTGATTTATCCAAACTTGCTTAAAAAAGGTAGATATATTGAACAAACTTATTTTAATTTTTTAAAAATCAAATTTGATTTTCAAAGATGAAATGAACTCAATGTGTGCATTTCGAAATAAACTTCTAAAGTTGGCCAATTTGTTTGAGAAGACAACACTCTTTATGGCTTTTGTGTTTCTCTACGCGCATGTGCTGTTCATCAATTCGGTTTACAATGCCAGCCTGACATCACTGATCTATTGGCTTCTGTTAAATCCATTCTATGTTTATCAAGTCATTCTCTGTAAGTGTAGTTGAAAAGATATTTTCGAAATTATAATTTTTACAATCCTTCAGTTAACTATGGAGTTCCAGTGTATGTGATTCTGGCTACTAAATACATCACAATTCAATTGAAGCCTCTACAAAAAAGGCTGAAAGATATCAATGCAAGCCTAAGAAATGTTCAAGGCAAACGCCGTCGCCTGAGACAGACTATACATGGACACCTTTGGCTGAATTACATGGCAGTTCAAAGTGAAATTTGTGTCGTGTCCAAACAAGTCCGCGAATATGCTCGATTTTGGTCTCCATATTTGAGCACACTTTTTGTCTCTTTCATTGCAATTCAATGCTATCCCTTTTACATATATCTTTTTGTTCAAGAATTGTCATTTAGCTTGCGCTTCATACTATTCTTTATTGTTGTTGGTATTGTATTTGTAGAATTTATGCTAATCCAACAGTGTGCTGCTGTAGTGAACAATTTCAAAGCAATTCGTCAACTTAATAGGACTTTCTATTTGGCAAACCAGTCAAGGACACCTGGAGTGAAACCCATTTTGTCACTAAATTTGCTAAAGGTGATTATGAATTATATTTAGATTTCTAATTATTTTTAAAATTATCAATTTTCAGGCGGAAACACTTCAGAACAGTCGACTGTTTCACTCGTATGCGTTTCGCCTGTTTGGCAACTATCGAATCACCAACAAATCATTTCACATGGTAAGGCCAACAAACAAGATTCGATTTGTTTATTAAGTGAAATTCGTATTTGTATTAGATAATATCTTACGTCAGCACATTTTTCATATTTATTGTTAAAAATAAACATTGATCAAAAATCGAAAATTATAATAATGGCCAAATATTAAAATATCACCAAATAAATTTACAAGGAAACTCAAAAACGTAAACATTTTCTTTTTAAAACGCCATTTGGGCTTGAATCTAAAGTGATTTATTCAATAAATGTCAGTTAATTCAAATTAGAGACTGACTTCAAGATTGAAAAAAATTTAATTCATTCGATTCATAAGAAATTTGAATGATAGATTATTAACAAAGTTGGAAGTTAGGTTTTTATTTGCCTGTCTATTTGTGTCGAATAATCAAATTCATTCAGAAATGAAAGCGAGAGTGTGCTGTCCAGAGTTAGGCATAGCGGGCCCACGAGCTCATGACAAGATAGGCAATGTGTTCATTTACCGCTCTTAAACCCAAGTTTACCGCCTTCGGAATGATCTGAATTGGTCAGAAACCGTTAAAAATTTCTCCAAAACCATTTTAGCGCCTCTGGAAGCGAAATACAAGGTAATCCTTGCCTACCTTTGCGTACTGGGTGGGCCGGCACTGAGTTAGGTACCCATGCAAATTTATATTCAATCCGTTTACAACCATTTCACCAATTTTCCAGTACCATTTTTAATGTCCATATTATCCAACTGTAATGTTTTCAAACTCTCATGTGCTTATCAAGCATGATTTCTACTTAATGTTTGCTTTGGATTTGGGCCTCATATGACAATCTCGCTCACAACTGATAAGATACGTTTGTTGTAATGCTACTTTAATGTCATTTTGGTGATTGATCGATGCTTATATTGTGACAGCCTTGTAAACATTACACTAGTTCTTCACAGATGTCGTTACCCTCCTCCACATTCAAATCACACACATGCGCAGTACAGACACACACACTACAACGGACAGAAACGACCAGTGTTCGTCAGTAGAGGTTCAGGACTGCTGCAGTCAAGATGTCACTTGAGCACTAGGTCATTTATTGTCAACCCCAACGTTATACTCCAACATTCCTCTGTATCATCGTTATCCAAGCAATAAATATACCTTGTACGTCACAATATTATGTGCGCTTGACGCATGTAAGAAAATTAGACTTAATTTGTATCAATTGTTCATCTAGAAATCTGTGTATATTTAAGAAGACTAATTGACTTGACAATCTTAAACAGTTTGTTCATTTCTCAAATCTCTCTAAAGAAAATTCAAATATGGACTTTTGGTTAATCATATTAAGTTTGACTTTATTTGTATTTTTGATTTACTAGTAAGTTTTTTTTAAAAGTTTTTTTGTTAATCATTTGATTTTTTATCATCTTTCCAGTTACATTCGCCAGAAATTCAGTTTCTGGTCCAAGCAAGGCATCAGCGGTCCATCGCCGAGTATCCTCTCCTTTGGTAATGCAGCGCAATTATTCTCTCAAAATCCATTCAAATTTGAACTGGATTGCTTTCGAAAATATGGAAAAGTCTACGGAATTTATCAATTACAACATCCATTGTTGACGATTGTAGACGCAGATATAGCGAAACAAATTTTGGTCAAGGACTTTCATCTTTTCATGGATCAATTTGAGCTTCCCACTTATCACGAACTGGTGAATCGAATTATTTTTATGGAAACATCACCGAGTGCCTGGAAACGAGTGCGAACAAGTCCGTGCTTCAGTTTGGCCAAACTCAGGGCAATGTGCACCAAAATGGACCAATCAGTGGATCAGTTGAGTGACTACTTTGATAAAGTGATTCAAAGCGAGAATGGACTTGTGAGGGACACCAGAAAAGTAACAAGCACCGCCTAGTGCCCTACAGTTACCTGCCATTTGGTGATGGTCCACGAAATTGTCTTGGACTTCGATTTGCTACACAGGAATTGAAGATTTGTCTTGCGAAAATTTGTCGCAAATTCCGTTTTGCTCAAACGAACAAAACCCCAAAGTCACCACTCGAATTTATGTCTTATAAAATATTTTTAAATTCAGTTCAGCTTGAGGTTAAGGTTATGCGAAGATAAAAAAATTGTAATAAAAGTGTATTTGATTTTAGTAATTTATTTCAACCAAATGTTCACTGGCAATCGTGAAAATTCATATGTAGATTTGCAGACTAAATTCTTTTTGAGACAATTTCTAAATTTTGTATCAATTAATCAACGTTCAATAAATGTTCAATTGTTTTAACGAACGAGATATAAAAGTAAAGTAAAAGTACGAATCTTGCCCAAAACTGTAACCATTTTGTCTTTGTAATAGCTAATTCATACTTTTATCACATTAGTTGCGAAATTATGTGAATTGATGTGATAAGGCTGACAAAATAGTTACATATGTGATGTTCAATCGTGAAATGCGACAATCAACCATGGATCAATGATTTAAGGGACAGAATGGTTACAGTTTTGGTCAAGATTCGTACTTCTATTTTTTACTTTATTTGCATATCTACATCGTTTTACTGATATTATTTTATCATGTTTTCTTGTATTATGTTTTATTGAATAATAGGCAAACAATTTAGCATAGAATTATCAATTCGTTTTCGTATTCGATTGTTATTATGTGAAAATTTTTCGAAATATTCAAACGATGAACTAAATACTGAACTAACATTGAACGATTGACCGAATTCGATTTGATAATTGAATCAAACCAATTTTTATGGTCAGTTTAAATTCAATTCTTTTTCGTTGCCAATTTAAGAATTTTTCTCAATTAAATTGACCCATTTTAACATTGATATCACTCAATTCAAGGTCATTTCCTACATGAGCATCTTCTTTCTGTTGGTCATCAAAAGTCAGAAAATGAAGAAAAACTCTAGTCTATTTTGAAATCTATATGTAAAGCATTCTATTAGTCTTAGACTTTGTATTGTTTGTTCTTATCTCTAGACAATCTATATTGATAGTAAACTAATAGTGACGCACTACAGCCGAACACTATCGTCCAATGCACTGTCTACTGACCACTTTCCACTCACCTCTGACCTCTGACCACTGTCCACGGACCACTGACCACTGTTCAAATTCCGTTGACATTGACATTGAAATGTGCCCTCTCACTCGCTTGCTGTTGTCTTATCACAAATCAAACAAAAAACGAGTTTTTGAAACTAAAACTAAAACTGTTTTTGTGCGTTTCCTATTCACGTTTTGACCAATGACCTTTCACTTTTTGGTCACAGTTAAGGCAAGACTAGTTTGTGCCTTTCGTTCAGTTTAGATTTTTTGTTTACTTCGAGAACATTTGAGCAACAAAATACGTCTTAGAATTTTAATGCTTTTCGATTAGCAGTAAAGACAAATTTTTCGTTAGTTTTTTGAATAAAATGAACAAGATAATGATGAAATTGTGGTCATCAGTATTTCTGATGCTAATCACGGGTTTGTTTTTTATGGTTTCCAAATTATTTAAATTTAAATTTGATTTTCTCCTCAGGAAATCTATTTTGTGATGTTTTCGTAAACAATGTCACCATTATCCGAAATGTCACGACCATTTCTAGCGCCAACTCGACCCAACCAAACATGTTGACCGACTGGTGGCTTGCACCTAAAATCATTTCTTTCAAAAGACACATCAACACTGTCATCTTTCCATTTGCCAACACAACTCAACTCGAGTCCGACTGGTTTCGTCTCAATGGTCCGGGTTATGCACTCAAGTTGCTTCAATTAGTATCCAAAGAAAAATCAAACCAAAACCAAGTTTTCTCACCACTTGCACTCAAACTGAGTCTACTAGCAATGAGCTCACTGAGCAGTTCCATGTCCCAAGAGGCTGCAATCAGTAAGTTTCTGTTTGATTACACAAAACTGCCACAAAGTTACCAGAGTCGTGAGTTCAGCTTTAATATGGACAAAATGACCTACCTTGAGTTGAATCAAATCGATTCTGTTCTCAGTCCAAGAAAAGTTGCCGAGGAGATTGAAGCACGAACAGACGAAAAGCCAACTTTATGGAGAAGAGTCTGGAGTCTGGTCACTTGGAGCTACGATTGGGTTGCCTGGCTATGGAATGTCAAGTACCTGATGCGTAATAAAGATGCAAAAACTTATCTTCAGGCCCCAATCCATCAAGCGGACACAAATGGAATGTGTTACCTCTTTCGGGATAATCATCTTCAAGACTGTATCGACAATATGGTGCTGAGTCAACGTTATGACGCTCAAAAAACTGCTTCCGAACTGAGCCAATCACAGAAAATCCGTCTCTGTCTCGAATTTGGCGTCAAAAACTATTTCGAATGCATTCACACCTTTGCCCTAGAACCAAAAGATTATCCCAAAGAATATAACCGACATGCAGACTATACCACAGCGGAGGTTGCCAAAAAGCTCGTCAATGAATTTTGTCCAAAAAGTTTGTCAAAAGAAGAGAAAATTTCGAACCGTCGAATTTTGTTTTTAAATTCTACTAATTTCGACATGGTTAGGGATTACAATTTGTGGGATGCGGCAATGGACTGGTTCGGCATGGAATCCTATGATTTGTCCAAAGAGATTGAACAATGGAGGGTGCTGATTAAACAGTAAGTGATTCTGACACTATGATTTGATGATTTTTATGATTTTTAATGATTTTTATGATTTTAATGATTTTTAATGATTTTTAATGATTTCTTTAAAATAGGAATTCGACAAATCAAATGATTCGCGACAATGAACTGCTAAACACGATTCAATTTGAGCATAAATTTGTCCACTCTTTCAGTCCAATTGGAAAACAAAATTTTTACTTAAACAAAACCACACAAAAGGTAGAAACTTTAAATTCGCAAAACTTTTACGGTCTCGTCTATCACAATCAATCAAGTTCTCTACGTCACACACTTGTGAACATTCCCTACAATGACACTCGATATAGTTTGGTACTGATGCTTCCTGATCGAAATTCCTCTATTCAAGGCATGCTCAATAGTTTGAGTGCAGTGCAGCTGAATCACTACTTCAAGCTACTTCAATTGGAACCGGTGAGCCTCAATCTGACCATGCCTAAGCTCACAATCTCAGGACAGATGGACTTTGGTCCAATTCTGCGTAAACACAACATTCAACAGTTTCGTCTGAATCGAATCGATCCAAAACTTTCCATCCCATCAAATTTGAGGCAATTTATTCTCGGTAAAAATGTGTATGATGTTCAAAGTTTTCAGAAAATTGAGAATTTTGATTCAAAAACTACTAAAAATTCTGCTGTGGTCACGTTCAATCGACCTTTTGTTTACATGATTGTGGGAAAGTACATCAATTTGCATCAAAAGCCGGGTTTCGAAATTTTGCTCACTGGATTCTATTGTGGATTACGAAAATGATTTCCATTTTTTTAAACTGTAACTTTTTGTTTTTTAATTTCTGTATGAGATCATTGTGAATTGTTCGCTCGATAATAAAATAAACTCCAAGGAGAGCTTCACTTTAAAAAAGTAAATGTAGAGTCTACATTGAAGACACGTTACACGTAAAGTTAATCGTTTGTTTGGCTTTATTGGCTCAATCTCGAAAGCATTGTTAGCTTTGTCATGGCAATGACTTTGTGTTTGTTATTGATTGTATGAGAAAAATATACAAACACAAACTATCTTTCGTCAAACTATGAATAATTTAGCAAAAGTTTGGCATGACAAAAGTTTGCTCTAAGAAAATTCAATTTCAATGTCGATCAACCATAGTTGAATATATGTTCTGTAGAGTAAAATATCTCAAAACAAAAATGTACTTTAAAATTATCCTAGAAATTCTTATTCCATACAAGACTTTGCGTTATCTTGTCGATTATTTGACCATTGTAGAGAAAGTTTCTATTAAAAGGATGCGTAATCGATTCAGAATTCTAAACTTTGTGCTCACAATCAAAATGGTCCATTTTCTCTATTTGAGCTTCAGTCCACTGTCCCAACTTGAGCACACCCTCCACTATGATGTCTTTTACTTTCTACTGCCTAAAGCGTTGTACAACATTTTCCCCGTTCCCGGCTGTGTGATGACAATCTATTACAGTCACATTTTGCTGTTTGATACCGATCCAACACTGAATCGCCTTCTGTTTGATGTGCTAATCAAAAATGATCACACCTTTTTCAATGGGAAATACTTTCATAACAAAATCATCACTCATTGGATCGCAAAATGGTTTTTGCTCATACTCAATTTGTTTCATAATTTGACGGCAATTTCAGGTAAATGTTTTTTAAATATTTAATTTATAATTTATAATTTTATTTTTGATCAGATTTTTTAATACCCTACATTAGCGTTGCATTTGTGATTGAATTGTTCAAATATCGTGATGAATTATTTGACAAATTTTCAACATTTAACCTGATTTGTATTTTAATTTGGCATTACATTAGTGGATTTCTCTATTGGTTTTACATACTTTGGTGCACTTCTACAATAGCAATATTTTTTGCTTCAACCACTGCACTTTTGATTGCATTCTACATTCGAATTAAACAGGTCTATGTTTTTGTTATCTCAATTTTTACGTCATCATGCTCACTACAACACACGAAATTATCTCAATTTTCGAGCCCAATTCACTTAAACCCAGCTGTTCTTTTTGCGTATCAACCGAATGTATGGTAGGCTGTTTCTTGTGTGCCTTCTCATGTGCTGTCCCTTCAGTACACTGCTCACCCTTTGGATCGTCACGGGATATGTGAAGGGCGGCAGTACGCCGGTAAATGTATTTTTTATATTCTATGCCTTTTTGGTGTCACTTGTAGTGCACTTTTTGCTCGCTCGCTGCACAAAACTGATTCACAAGCCTGGTATTAGGTTGCATGAGCTGATGGTGCAAAAGCAACATAAAATGGGAAATGTACGAACTCGTCTCCAGTTGTGTAATCAAATACTATAGTATATATAGTGATATATCACTTCATGTGCGCAATCGATATGGATTCACGTATGGCAATTTTGGACTCATCTCAATGGACGCGTTTATGAAGGTTCTATTGTTTAATGGAATTGGATATTTATTTATTTATTATTTTTATTTCCCCCACAGTATTTATTACTATATGGAAAATTTATGATGATTTCCTACAAAATGATTAAGAAAAAATATATTTAATTTAATTGTTTTTTTTTATATTTTTGTAAAATTATGTAAATTATAAAGCTCGCATATATAGTTGGCCGTTAAGCCAATTTTTTATTCGAACTCCGAGAGCTAGCAAGTGTGAGTGCTTTTAAGTTTCATTACTGAGCGCTAATTAAAAACTCAATTTCATTAAAAATTTACTATTTTATCCAACAAACTTGCTATAAACTATTCAACTATTTTGAAAAAATATAGCCACTTGTTTCAATGCATTACATCACTGAATTTAGACAAAAAAAGCACAATCTCATCCAGAGGATGAGTACTATCGAGCACTTAAAGTACAGTTTAGATAATAGATTAACATATAACAGATTGGCCAATGGACAATGTAACATGTTGACAGTGCTTAATTTGAACATTTTGACGCAACCAATTTGATGTCGACTAGCCACTTTTTCTCGTTCCTTTTGATAAATAATGTCTTTTATAACGCTATGTTATCGTTTTAAAAATGTATACATTCGGTTAATTTCATTACATTCCTTCTAAATGTGTTAGCTGTAGTATTGGATAGAAAAATGCTAAAACAATAGTGATTGCTGTTTCCTGGGTAATCAAAGCACTTCATTACAAAACGTATGTCTATTAATCTGTTAATACAATTTTGTCGTTTAATCAGCAAATAGTGCAAAAGTGCCATTGTGCCAGAATGTGCCTCATTTTTTTACCTACTCAAGCAAAAGCCTCTCATGAATTCACTTTTGAGTATAAATAAGTGAGTGCGATGTTGCTCTAATACCCAAAATAGTGTCCACAGTGTCCAATCATGAGCATCGAACTGCACTATCACATTGTCTGTCCTCATGCCCGTGCGGCCTACATCATGGTCAAGCATCTCAAACTTGATGCTAAATTGGTTTGCGTTGATCTGTACAATGGCGGAACTCGTACACCCGAGTATTTGAAGGTAATTTTGAAATTTGATTTTGAAATTGGTTTAATTTATTATTTGCACAGTTGAACCCTACCCATACAGTGCCAACTTTGCTTGACAATGGCTTCACCCTGTTTGAGAGTCGTGCCATTGTCATTTATCTAGCCGGCAAGTATGGTGCAGCCACTGGACTCTACCCAGTTGAGGACCTTCAAGCAAAGGCCAACATTGACAAGATTATCTTCTTTGATGTCACTAGCTTTTTTCCTGCTTTTGGAAAAGTGTTTGTAAGTGCTTCATTTGTCAAAATGATCATTATCTAATTTTATCAAAACTATTTTAGTCTCCAAAGTTTCGAAACAACCAAGAGCCAACACAGGAAGCACTGGACGAGCTGACTGACAAGGCCAACATTCTCGAGACTCTTCTTGGAGATAGGAAATTCTTCGCTGGTGACAGTGTCACTGTGGCAGACATTTCCCTGTCTGTGGCACAGCCCTATTTCAAGTTGCTTGCACCGCAGTTTTACACTGAAAAGTTGCAACAGTGGTACAAACGAGTGGTGGCTGCAGTTCCCGCAGTTGAGGAGGCCAATGAAGAGGCCGAAAAATGCATTCAAGAACGAATTAAGAAGGCTTAACATTAGCTGAGAGTTTATTTGTACCAAAGTATTCAGAATACGTAACGTCATTTGTGAGTAGACTATTTTAAGGAGTACAGCACCCATTTTTAACATTCACTGTATATTAAGGTGTTTTGCCACTGTTGGCTATGTAATGTTCACTTTGACGTTTACAATCACACTGTATAGACTTTGGCGCAAAAAAACATATTCAATTTTGAGCATACCTTTCGAACATCAGTTTACAATGTTATAAAAAATGTGACAAAACTCCAAGATAGTGAGCAATTGAATCCAGATATAGCAAAATATATATTTATCAAATATCAAGATTATTACTAAGTAGCTTTAACAGTCGCATTACCAAAGTCCGGTCAGATCTGACCCAAAGGTTGTTTTTTAAGGTTATCTTTGAACTGGTTATCCAAATTCTCTTGGATTTTTCACTAGCTAATTTTTTCCAGCTTAATTAAGTCAAAAAACCTTATCAGATTACGGAAACATGGCTATTTTGACTTTAGATTTTAAACATTTATAACTCCGTTATCTTTGGTCGGATTCTTATCAAATTTCACGAGTATCATCTTTGGTTACCTATGTATCAAATATATTTTTCTCGCAAATTTCTCATAACGGGAAACAGGTAATCTGAGAGTCCATTTTGAAAAATTTTCTGAATACTTGGCAACTATTGCCTCCTACAGACAAATTTTGGCATGAATCTTATCGCAAACTATTGTGTGTCATGAAGATAACCTATTTTGCCCATTTCGGTTCAGATCTGACCCTTTGGTAATGGGCTCATACCAACACTTTAGTTAGTTACCAACACTCCTGTTAACTAGTCAAATAGTCATAAAACAAGCATAATAAAAATAGAAGATGAGCCCAGGATCATCATCGCTTTAACTTAAGCTTTGCCAAATTCAACAACAAGCTAATAATATAATTGCATAAACAAAGTCCAGTTACTTTATCTCGATGATGATGAGTGTCATTATAATTTCGATATACGCCTTCTAACAAGCATAATAACAAGTACATAGTATCACTAAAACATTAAAACACATGTAACCAGTCGAATGCAATTGGTTATATAATATATAAGCCATAGTTTAGTTTGCCAACTAGTTCAACTAACAAACACCTCCACCGAAACAGCATGACAGGGAAATATGCACCAATCGTCCAACTTGACAAAGGACTTGTTCGCGGAATTGTGCAAGAGGTTGACGATTCACACATTTATGTTTACCAAGGATTCAGATATGGTGAGTTTGTGTTCAATTATTATGATTTTCTAAATTCTCAATTCATTGAAGCCAGAGCAAACCGTTTCGAAAAGGCTCAACCAGTGGAGCCATGGACAGGCGTGTACGATGCCACCACCTTCAGTCCCAATCCACCTCAATTGGGTCTCGAGCAGCCTCACCGAGGTCACCACTTTTACGACATCAGCGAGGACTGTCTCATGTTGAACGTGTGGCAGCCCATCAGAGAGTCGAGCGCACCACGACCCGTGATGGTGTACATTTTTGGTGGAAAATTTCAAGTTGGATCAATGTTTGCCGTGACAAATGATCTTCGCTGGATGGCTCATAGAGGCGATGTGATTGCGGTGGAAATGAACTATCGACTTGGGCCGTTTGGTTTCATGTTTGGCGATGATGGCGAAGCGCCAGCAAATCTAGGCCTTCACGATATAATTCTGGCACTTCGATGGGTACAGGAAAACATTTCCAAATTTGGCGGCAACCCCAACCTGGTGACACTGTTTGGCAATTCTTCTGGCTCCATGACAGTGGGAGCCTTAATTCTATCGCCACTCACACGAGGCCTCTTTCACAGAGCAATGCTCCAGTCTGGCGACCCGCTGAGATTTAAACACAAGCACAAGACGGTGCACATCATCAGATCAATTGCTCAGCATCTCAATTGTGACAATTCGGACATGAGTGCACTGGTGGGCGGCCTCAAAAGTAAATCTATTCAGGACATTTTGAATGCAACCCAAGAGCTGAAAATAGGATTCGAACTTGTGTACGGAGATGAAATACTGCCCTTGAGACCGGTGGATGTACTGATCAGTGGCAATTACAATACAGACATTGACCTCATGTACGGTACGGCGCGAGATGAAGGAGCCGTCTTTGTGTTGGATGCCTTTCCTGAGGTGAACAATGAACAGTTCGAGTTAACACTCCAATCAAGCAGAGAGTACATCCACAAGATGATCCATGAACCAAAACTTGCCAATGAGACTGCTGATTTCTATATAAATGCCCGTGGTCTCAATGAACAATCTAGTCAAGAGGATTTTAGGTTAGTTGATTGTCAGTGTTCTCACAATAATAACACACGCCCTATCTACAGACAGCTGCTCTACCAAGTATTTGGTGATTATACCTTTGGAGGCGTAATTCTATTCGGTGAAATACACGCCAAACATTCAACAGTGCTAGGAAAGCACAAAACCTTTGCCTGGCTATTAGCTCAACCAGCTGATGTTCACATTGTGAAGCTGACTGCGCCCACACTCGTGTGTCATGCTGACGAGCTCTTCTACTTGTTCACCATCAAGCGGCAACGCAAGCCAGAGGACATCAAACTGAGTCATGAGCTCATCCAAGCTTGGACCCAATTTGCCAGGAATGGAGATCCTGGAACAGTGGGAAATGAAAGATGGAAAGTGGCAGTAGACAGTGACAAGGCTGACTATACGACCAGACTGATTGCACTTGGCTATGAGTCTAAGATGGTGACGGGAATGCACAAAGAAATGGTCAACTTTTGGAGGGACAGGCTATTTAAGGCAACAAATGCCAACTTTACCGAAAAATGAATATACGACTTTATTCCCATGAAGTACGTCGTAAAGTTGAGGTAATTTATTCTCTTGGTACAATAAGTAGAGTTTTCCTAAAATTCAAATTTATATTACGTTTCTTTTCATCAATTTGTATGAGATTGTTATGAATTTAAGTATCGTATAATAAAATAAATTAACCGTTCGACAGTTTCGCCTGAGTCTTATCGATCCAAAATTGTCCATCCCCTCGAATTTAAGGCAATTTATTCCCGGTAAAAATCTGTATCTGTAAAAAAGTTAATTATCCCGAGAAAATAAGTAATTGACAATTTAATTAAAAATTTATTGAATTTTGCCTTTATTCCTGCCTTCTTCTGAGGAAAATTTAAATAATAAAAACTGTTTTTAATATGATTAAATTATAATTTTGAAATATATTACAAAAATATATACGTTCTTATTTGACACTTGTATTCGAAGTTAGTTATTAAAAAAATTAAATTTCGAAATACCTCAAAATGAATCGTAAACTACTGCTGACGCTTCTGTTTAAGCCAATTCAGGGCATCGAGTACTTTGTGGCGTACTTTAAATTGATTGAACAAATTTGGCTTTTCAAAGACAATTGCAAATGGGCCACAATCTTTCGAGTTTTAAACTCGATAATTCTATGCAAAAGTGTCCATTTCCTTTATTTATCATTTTGGTCTAAAAATAGCAGCTCACTTGAGAAGGCAATTCATTTTGATGCACTTTCTGTGCTGATCGGAAAGTCTCAGATCAATTTGACTTGTTTTGCTGTTTCCCTGATGGTCGCATACTTGCATCATCACATTTACATCAAAGCCCACAATTATCCACTCTTGCGCATGCTCAATTCGGTGATGGCTCAACAGGACTGGCGGTCATTCTTTGTTGCTGGCTCAAAAGTCAAGAATCGAAATGCTTGCAACCGTATCAGAAAATGCTTTCTACTTGTCTTCAATCTGTTCAACTGTATCCTTGGAACGCTTGGTAATTTTTAAAAAGGAAATTTTGTTGTTTAATATTTAAAAATTTTATATCTAGAAATTACTTGCATCTGCTTGTATGTTTGTTTTATTGGCGTATTTGTACAAAATGGACATATTTTTATGGAAAATTTTTGCCGGGCAATATTCTCGCTCACAGTCAGCCACCTCAATGGCTTCGTTTTGGCACTATATTTGCTCACCTTCAGTCACACGTTGGCCATCAATTTTGCGTGCACCCTTTCATTGCTGTTAATGTTCTACATCAAAATGTGCCAAATTACCTCATTATTGGTCAAGATTGTTTCAGGCTCAAAAAGTATCACACTTGGGCGGTTCAGCCGATTTCGTCGACCATTTTTGGGCAATTTGACATTTTTTAGCGCAATCAATCGATTTCATGGTCGATTGTTTTGTGCCTTTTTGATTGCATGCGTTCCAACAAACCTTGTACTAACAATGTGGATCATACAGGGCCGGAATGAACTTGTCACCACAATCAGTCTATACGTATGGATTGCGTACATTTATAATGTTCTACTTGTCTTTCATTGCATCTTGGCACAGTGCACCAAACACATTCATGCGCCGTGTAAATTGCTGTTTCGTCTTATCATTTCTCGACCGATAATTGCACTACGAACTAGAATACAGATTGCCCATTCAATTGCGCTTTTGAACACTCAAACCCGATACGGCTTTACATATGGCAATTTTGGACTTGTTTCACTGAATACATTTGCAAAGGTAAAAACTTTAAAACATTCATACTTGATCTAATTTCAATGTTTCAGTTTATTTTGTTATATGGAAAATTTTGTATCATTTCGTACAAACTAATGCAAAAGAAAATCATCGAATGAATCATTATTTCTAATGGTTGGGAAATATTTACATAGACAAATTTGCCTGGGATGTCGTCTGTCAGGAATTTTCATGTTCAGTTTAGAATATTCTAGTATAAGTAATGTATAGAAATATTGAGACACGTTCTAGAATGCTTTAAAATAAATTTATCATGACTAAAGTTTGAAAGTAATTAAAACAATTAAATATTAAACAACGGATTGAACAAAGAATCGATTTTTAAAACAATATTTTATATTACGTTTCTTTTCATCAATTTGTATGAGATCATCAGGAATTTTCTGTATAGTAAGATAAACTATGTTTAAAAAAATCCATATTTTTTTTGTAAAAAATGCTACAAACAAACCTTTACAAATGTGGCCAGGGACACCAGGCCAAAGACACCATAAGTGAAACCGTACCGATTGAGTGTGTGGACAGCTAAAATGTTGTGCCACAATTTGAGCCTGATCCGTAAGTTAAGGCATCTTCTTTTGCTCAGTTTACTGTTGCTAGCCATAATGTGAAACAGCAGCTTCGATGGCCGATGAATGTGAATTGTACAATAGGCTAGCAGTAGATGAGCGCCAAAAAGAAAGCTAAAGAAGTAGACCAACCAGAATCGACAAAATAACCGAGCCCCAATCCAAAGGCCACCATCAATGAGCCAAACCGAGAAAGCCAAACTGATTGGCACCAGTGCCACCAAGCAAGCACAAAACAGCCTTCCATACATTCGGTTTGTCTTGAAGAAAAATATCAGCGTTTTCGTATATTCCACCCGAAAACGAGTGTATTTATACAAACTGAAGCGGTTAGAAACTTTGGTCAAAATCGAGTAAATCTGACACATTTTCATGTAAAACGTCATCAAATTTGCGCCAATCAACGAATATTCCAATGCCATCGTGTGGGACAGAACGATGAAAGCCAAAATGTAACCAAAATAGTTGAGATGCATGAAAAGTAGTGCCAAGACAAAGTGACAAAGACTGTAATGCTGTAGGAAATAATTGAGATAACCAAACAGACTGTACGTAAAGTACGTATACTGTAGCAGTAGCATAATATCTGTATAAATTTGATAAAATTTTCAGCAATTTACAGAATCCTACTTACCAACCGGCAGTAGTACTCCAATGAAAGCATTCAAAATGATGACAAAACACTTACGAATCTTTTTACAAACATTCTTGCCACGAAATGTTGGATATAGGAAGAATGACCATTGATTGTTACTGATTATATCTTTTAGTGAAACCAACAGCGAAAAATTGACATATTCAAAGAGGACGTGCGCATTGTAGATCATCATGAGCGCAATAAAGAAGGAGAAAATGTGAATCCTCTGTTTACCGACCAAACTGTAGAATGCATTCATGTTGAGCACATTTTCAAGTGGTGAACATTCTCGATTGTTACATATATAGAGCATGTATAGATAGTGATAGATAGATAGGGATAGATAGCCATTAACAAATTTGATCAAAAGAACATATTTCACCCTCTTATACAACCAAATTTGCTCGACAACATGAAAATAGTACCGGAAATAGTCTACATTCTTGATTCAACAGAAGATTGAGCACAAAGGTTAGTTTCATAGCTATTTTTTATGTCCGTGCTGTAAAACTCGCAGATTCAAAATACGAAAGTTTAATCTAAGTGCTGTTTTCTTGTGTCAAAAAATTGGATAATTAAAATGAAAACTCCACTCTAAATTAGTTACCCAAAAAAATAACAATGTCATTAATTTAATTAATTAGAAAATTTTGAGAATTTTAAAATTTACCTTTGTTTTTAATTGTCTTGGAGCACGAGAGATTCGTTTCTGTATTGTCTTCTAAGAAAAATGCCATAATTGAAAAGGCTAATTTAAAAAAATGCTATTAAAATTATAATTAAAAAGTATGATTGTAATTTCAAAACAGGGTAGATATTTTATTTGACATTTGCATTTGATGAGAATAATAATAAAAATTTAATTTGTTTCTATCCCTGAAAGTTTTCAATACGAAAAAGTGCAAAATGAATCGCAAACAACTGTTATCACTCTTATTTAAGCCAATTCAAGGCATCGAGTACTTTGTGGAGTACTTCCGGTTGGCAGAACAAATTTGGCTGCACAAAGACAGCTGCAAATGGACAATCATCTTCCGTGTTCTTAACACGATAATTCTATGCAAAAGTTTCCATTTCCTCTATCTATCATTTTGGTCCAAAGATAGCACTCAAATTGAAAAGGCAATTCATTTTGATGCTTTTACGGTGCTGATCGGAAAGTCACAGATCAATTTGACTTGTCTGATCGTTTCGTTAATGGTTGCATACTTTAATCATCACAATTACGTCCGAACTAATTATCCACTCTTGCGCATGCTCAATTCGGTGATGGTTCAACAGGATTGGCGGTCATTTTTTGTTGTTGGTTCAAAAGTGAAAAATCAAAAAATCTGCAACCGGATCAGAAAATGTTTTCTACTTGTCTTTAACATGTTCAATTGTATCCTTGGAACGTTTGGTAAATCATTTTTATATTTAAAATATATTTATTTAATTATTTGATAATTTTATTGCTAGAAATTACTTGTATTTGTTTGTATATTTATTTCATTCTGGTATTTTTGCAAAATGGACATATTTTTATGGAAAATTTTTGGTTGGCACTAATTTGGCTCATAGTCTGCCATATCAATGGCTTAGTTTTGGCTTTATATTTGCTCAGCCTCAGTCACACCTTCGCGATCAATTTCTCTTGTACCCTCTCATTGTTGCTAATGTTCTACATCAAAATGCGTCAAGTCACCTCAATATTGGTGAATATTGTTTCCGGCTCGAAAAGCATTACACTTTTGCGATTCAACCGTTTTCGAGGACCATTTATGGAAAATTTGGTCTTTTTCTGTGCAATCAATCGATTTCATGGAAGGCTATTTTGTGCCTTCATGATTGCGTACGTTCCCACAAACATTGTACTAACAATGTGGATCATACAGGGCCAGAATAGTCTTGCAACTACTGTCACTCTATACGTCTGGATCGTGTACATTTATGATGTTCTATTTGTGTTTCATTTCATCTTTGCACAATGCACCAAACACATTCATTCACCGTGTAATGCACTATTTGGTCTTATTGTCAAACGTCCCGTGATTTCACTAAAAACTAAAATTCAGATATCCCATTCAATTGCGCTGTTGAACACTCAAAATAAGTACGGCTTTACATATGGCAATTTTGGACTGGTTTCGCTGAATACATTTGCAAAGGTATTTTGAAACTTTATTTTTTTTGCAATAATTCGTTTGTTTTACAGTTTCTACTGTTGTATGGAAAATTTTGTCTTATTTCGTACAAACTAATGCAAAAGAAAATCATCGAATGATTATTATCGCCAAATTTCAAAATAGTCCGTTATTCGACCTTTCTGGAACTATATTCTATAATTGGAATAAAATTATAATTTTTTTATAATTATCAGGAAAATTCAAATTAAAATTTTATTATCATTAAAAGGAAATTTTTTATCTAATTAATTTTCAAAATTTTGAAATCCAATTGCTTTATTGCTATAAAGCACGAGATGTCCTTTTCTAATTAAAATAGTCCTTTTATAATTCATAAGTCACCTTTCATAAAGGACGTTATTTTCTTGTTGGAGGTGAAGGAAAATCGACCTCAAAGTGTATTAATCACCAGTGATAAGGTTTGAACGCGACACTGATTTGTCACTCACTTGATAAGACTTTCGGCAAATTTCTCGCTCTTCCTTAAAAAATGCATATTAGTTATAAAAATTCTTTATTTTGTTTGAATTTGAAAATCTTGGTTATTCCATTATTTGTTTTGTACATTTGAATACAAGTATTGGTTAATTTGACGTGTGTGATCACATTGATCATTGATCACACATGTATGTTTGAATGTATCATTGATACATTGTATTGACTTTTTAAAAAAATATTTTTTGTATTAATAATCTGGTTTAGAGTTTTAGATAAAATGTTAACATAATTTGGGTTAGTCCAAAAATGGTTATTAAAAACCAAAAATAAGGACAATAATATTCATTTTAAAAAATTGGGAAAAACTATTGTTGTTAAAAGAGCATTATTTGGTATTTGATTCAAATAATTTAAAAATGGATTATTTATAATAAAATGTTAATTATAAAGATATACAATTACTAAATCTTCTTATAAGAATAGATAATCCTATTTTACGATTGGCTGGTCGGAAAGTTTTATCCAAATTGTCCAAATGGATCTACCCAACTATTGAGTAAACAGAAGCAACATCATGTGGGCGGGATTGTAAGGATTTTAACTGACAGGTCGAGTAGTTATTCCAATATCACACAATTCAAATTCTCTCAATGGATCATTAACAAAACATGTCCCAACATTTAACCATCTCCCAATTGTGGATCTGATTCTAAAATTGATTGTACAATTTCCAATTTGGATAATTTTTCCAAATTGCTTGGCAATTACTCAATTTTTATTAGCTCCTCAATAAACATAGTACAACGCATTTTTTCAGATAGGTTAACTTCCATATAAATCAATTTATTGATAAATGATTTATTAAATCCAATGACCCATTTGGCAAACCTACAGAAACCATCGATTTTTGGTATTTTTTGGTTGCTACATAAAAAAAAATTATAAGACCCTAACTTGACAGGGACAAATTTAAAACAAATTGAGAGATTGAAATCATTCGAAAAATTTCAATAAAAACCTATTTCATCAATAAGATCCAGGGTAAAATTTATTAATGGGACAGTAAAACCTACAAATTCAACCCCCATTCAATGGCAGAAAATTAGTTAATCTTTGCTGGGATTTCTTAAACAAACAAATGCCGAAATAAATAAATAATATTTATAAAACATCTAAGTGTTTTATTTTTCGTTTGGAAACAAAAAACATCATATTTTGAAATAAATTCTATTGTTAAGCCCGAATGATTTGCATCACATTACTTGTGGAAACTAATGAACCCCCTACTTCATTTAATGTTATTTTGTATACGTATTAGGCATATCATGAAGAATTGTTTAAATTTGAAAAATAGTATCCCAATGACTGTTGACTGTTTTTAAGGATTATCGATTTGATATAAAATATCCAATTTTAATTAAAGACAAAATTCACACCAGATTCCACTGAAGGACAAATCGCAATTTAATTTTCCTCACAAACAAACCTTTAAGTTAATCAAAATAAATTTCTTGTAATTATTTCACTTGAATATCTGGAGCAAAAACAATCTGAACATATTTTTTTGGGGAAAAGAGCATAACAGGTACTTATAACTCGAATGTATTTTAATATTTGTTGTGGAATAAACATAGAAACTTGCCAAAAGTCTTATCAAGTGAGAAACAAAGCAGTGTCACGTTCAAATCTTATCACTGGTGATTAATACACTTTGAGGTCGATTTTCCTTCACCTCCAACAAGAAAAAACGTCCTTTATGAAAGGTGACTTATGAATTATAAAAGGACTAAATTAAAAAGCTTAATTAATTTTATTGATTTTCTAAACCGTACACAGACTAAACTGACCATTCTAGGTCTCAGGTAAAATGCAACAATAGCGACTCATTTGTGGTTATTTTCGCCAACAATTTCCATAAACAAAACGCTGATATAAGTGAAAAGCTGTGAATGCAAAAATAAATTAGAGAAATAACAATCAGGATTGCAGTGTTGGGTCGAATACCATTTCAAACATCTTTGAGTTGATTCGCAATTTATTTGATAGTGTAAATGTAGTTCGTAGGACATTTCGGTGGCTCGATGCAAGGTCATCGATCTAATTGAATTATGATTTAGTTGATGATTTCAACAAAGCTTAAGGATCTTACTTGAACGTGATGTCGCGCCGGGACAATGTGTTTGAGCTGATACAGATGCGCAAACTTGAGCATCTGCTTGAAGATCTGTACATTGCGATAGACCACCATCGAGCACTCAGCCGTGACCAACATCAAAATTAAAGTCAATTCCACAGCAAAGAAAGCAAAGAACTGTCTCATCAGGCCAATTTCGTGTTGATTGAACAGCAGTGCATAGGACTGATAGCAAATGTTGATCGTGTATGACACAAAGAAGACGCTCAAATACTTGGACCAAAACACATTCTGGCCCGCGATCTCATCGTACAGTTTGGACATTTCGCGTGAATAGGCTCTAAATTTACGCCAAACACGAATGTTCATTTCTGGTTTGCTGCTCAACTTGCGCTTGAGCAGTGTAGCATTTAACTTTTGAATTACACTCAAGCTACTGATTTGTTTAATGCGAATGTATCGAATAGAAAGGAGAAAGTACATCAAAATGACCGTGTTCATATAGCAAGCATAAGTGCCAAACATGATAATCATGACTGCTGAGTAGTAATCGGCAAGTGAGTCGCCAGTCCAAAAGTGATGGCAGTAATTTCCAAAGAAGAACATGCTACATTCGAGGACGATCATGACACTGGAAATGTTGATCAACTGGAGATATTTCTTACGAATCTTCATAATTTTGAATTCTTCTGCCTTTCTAATCTGTGCTCCATCATGATGAACTAATTTCCCGTTTTCGATGTACAAATTATACTTGGGTGCCAACATTGGATCAAGCAGCAGACAAAGCGACAGTGCAACATACATCCACACGCCATTGCCACAGATGATGTCGCCTTGACGCCAAAATTGTCGCGGAAACATCAAATGAGTGAACAAGCGAGGCATTCCAGTGGGGTCGTAGTGGAAGCTGTTTCGATAAAACACAACAAAATAGTCGAGAACAAGTAACAATCCATACAGAGTTGGAAACAAATATTGACGATTTATTCGGGGCTTCTTTGACTCAAACGAACGAACCAAAATGCCACCATCCTTGACTGGATCAAAAGTTTGACCAATCTCGTGTATAGGAGTCACCAAAACACTGAGGATCAACTTGAACAATTTCGAAGCGAAATATTTCAAAATCTTTAGATAAACCAACATTGTGACTCAAATTTTTTTCTGACATTCACTTTATTTCTTTGTTTTTCATTAGAATAAATAAAATAATTTACATTTTGAGAATAGCTTAAAAATAAAATTAATTTTGAAAACTCATTAAAATTAATTATCGATTAGCGTTGTCAAATAAAATTAATTAATTAATTATTTGCATATTATTCTCTGTATACAATGCAGTGGCCCCCAACGGACCAAATTCACGGCTGACATTTGTTTACAAACCACAATTGGCCTGTATGGCTTTCTTTTACAAATTTATTTTTCATGAATATGAATTTTATTGATTTAATCTTTAAATTAATCTATTAAAAAAAGTACAAACTAAACTGACTAATTTATGTGTTGCAGACAAAAATGTATAATAAAAGGTTATTTCGAATTATGAATCATTTTTTGTTGTTGTTGTTTTCACCGAAAATCATCATAAACAATACGCTGATATACGAGAAAAGCTGCAAGTCAAAACAAACAAAAATCAATCAGAGAAATAAAATTAACATTTTAAAAGTTTTAATTAAAGTGTTAATTACCATTTCAAACATTCTCGAGTTGATTCGCATTTTATTTGATAGTGTAAAGGTAGTTCGTAGGACATTTCGCTGGCTCGATGCAAGTCCATCTATCTAATATATTATTGTGAAGGATATTATTTCTAAAATTTGGTTTATATAGATCTTACTTGAAAGAGATGTCTAATCGGTACAATGTGTTTGCACTGATAGAGGTGGGCAAACTTGAGCATCTGATTGAATATCTGCACATTGCGATAAACCACCAGCGAGCACTCTGCCGTGACCACAATCAAAATTAGAAGCAAATCCACAATGAAGAAAGCAAAGTATTGTGTCATAAAGCCAGTGTCGTACTGATTGAACAGCAGTGCATACGACAGATAGCAAATGTTGATCGTGTATGACACAAAGAACATGCTCAAATATTTGGACCAAAACACATTCTGCCAGCTGATCTCATTGAAGAGCTTTGACATTTCTTCTGACAACGCTCTAAATCGGCGCCAAATACGACAGTTCATTTTGGGTTTAGTTCTCAATTTGCTGATGAGCAATTTTGAATTCAACATTCGTATTTCACTCAATCGAATGTTCTGTCGAATGCGAATGTATCGAACAGCGAGAGGAAAGTACATTAAGACTACTGTGTCCAAGTAAACAACATAAATGCAGAACAGAATAATCATCACCGCAGAGTAGTAATTAACAAGTGAATTTGTCCAGAAGTGCCAAAAGAAAGTGCCAATGAAGAAAGTGCCACATTCAAACAAAATGACTGCAGTGAGAATGTTGATAAACTTGCCATATTTCGTACGTAGTTTCATAATTTTGACACCTTCTGTCTCTTTAACCAGTGCTCCATCATGACGAATTAATCTGCCATTTTCCAGGTACAAATTAAACTTGTGATGCAACATTGGATCAAGCAGCAGACAAAGCGACAGTGCCACAAACACCCACACACCATTGAAACAAGTTATATCACCTTGTCGCCAAAATTTTTGTATAAATATCAAATGAGTAAACAAGCGAGGCATTCCAGTGGGGTCGTAGTGGAAATTGTTTTGATAAAACACCACAAAATAGTCGAGAAGCAGAAGTAAGCCATACAGAGTCGGAAGCAAATATTGACGATTTATTTTGGGTTTCGCTGATGCGGTTGACCGAACTGGAATCAAGTCATCCTTTACTTGGTCAAAAGTTGAATTAATCGTCTGTAAAGGAGAAACCAAAACACCGAGGATCAACTTTAACAATTTTGAAACAAAACAAATCAAAACTTTTAGATAGACAAGCATTGTGACACAGATTTTTTCGATATTTTTTTAGCATATTTCAGTTTTCACAAACTCTGGAAACGGAATTGTAAGTCCCATTTCTGCGTAAATGACGGTTTATAATTTGGAATAAATATTTGATTAAATTTTTGAATATTTATTTGTCCGGGGAGTACAGAAGCATAAAGACTTCGCTGATAATGACGCACGCAATGCAACTTCGAATAGATCCAATGGCAATTAAAAGTTTCTTTGTAATCACTATATACTAATATCTCAAGCATAGTTATGCATTGCGTCATCGAACGCCCAGTAATACAGTAGAAGGTAAAAGATGGATGTGGCTTATTCAGCGCGCCGTAGCACAGTAGAAGGCAGAAGGCCCTCCTCATTTATGTGTGTCTTAAAACTTTTACACAGTGGAAGGCAGAAGCACACTTTGTTTTTAAAAGAATCTTCTGAATACGCCAGCATGCATTGTTTACGTAAGTCAGCTGTTGTCGCACTACAATACATGCACCTAGTGCAGTACACGAATAATCTCTAATTGTTTTGAATTTTTTTCCTTCGTTTGCTTTTGTTTCCATCAAAATGTATGTACAGCTGTCAACCAAATCACCTCGAACGAGTTTGATTCATCAAATTCTAGCAAACTCAAATCTTTTTCACCTCCTCGAAGAACGCTCTTCTACTTTGCAATGTTGGTGTGTTTGGTATGTTTGTTTCACATTGTTGTCATTGCAATTTGCCAAGAGTGGATCACTGGTGCATTGCTCAATGACCAGGTGCCTTTCAAAATCAAAATCTAGATTTGTTGGTTTTTATATTCCTCTGCAGTGTGCTCTCTCATGTCAGCTGTAGTTAAACACGTTAACGTTCGTTTGTTTTGATTCAAATGACTTGATTGTTGGCAACCCCACAATCTGAAGTCCAGCTTTACTCAACTGACCGGACTACTCAACTGAATTGTCAATTCGGTCATCAAGCATAATCACTCAATTATCTGTTTATTGCTTTTGTGATGTGTTTACTCACTGTGTTTTGCTCTTTTGTTTTGGTTTTGGTTTGTCACAGAAACAACCAAGAACGTGTTACTTCAAGAACCTGGATAGTTTTGTTAGTCATCACCATCGTCAATTTACAAAATGAATTATTCCACTTTGTTTAGGTAAGTATTTTTTACTAAATCCTGAATAGATATTTTTTATCTGTTGAACCTTTTTATGTATTTTTCTAGGGATTTCTTATTTATGCGAATGTGCTGGTTGACATCTAATCTATTACATCGATTCTGTATGATGCAAGTCAATTTCTCTACTTTTGGTTTCTATC
Organism: Rhizoglyphus robini; assembly: GCA_023373905.1. Taxonomy (NCBI): domain Eukaryota; kingdom Metazoa; phylum Arthropoda; class Arachnida; order Sarcoptiformes; family Acaridae; genus Rhizoglyphus; species Rhizoglyphus robini. Next base: position 298,825 of record JAKIJQ010000027.1, read on the forward strand.
TTCTCACAGCGTATTAACAGATAGACGAGCTGTGACAGCTGTAATTGAGCATATCGTTAACAAACAGAACTAGATACTCCGAAAGCATTCCTGCACTGGTGAATATTGACTGGATTGCTCATCTTATTCGAACTCCTCTTTTGGGTAAACTAAGAACTTGAGCTGAAACAAGCAAACAAGGTTACAATGCTGACTTATGCAATTGACAACGAGTTTGTGGCTTTTATCTTGAAAATCTCCCGGCACAATTGTGAGTAGCAGCACTAAGTTTGGATATTCTATGAAAGTATCGAGTGGATGTGTTCCCCATCAAATAGGTGAACTGAACAAGAACTGCTCCGCAGTTTTAGCTATCCCGAAAAGATTATTTGACTCATCTACCGAGAACACTTACAACATTTCATTCGTTCTATGTAAGTTCACGCGGTACTTCATCGAATGACAACTGCAATTCCCAACAAATGCCCAAATACACGCTTTTGTAATCCACCACAATTGTACAAGCCCTACCTCAACTTCGGAAATTTTTTACTTGAATGAAAAGATTATGTGTCACCTCACCTTCAGAAGAAAAACATTTTTTTTGTTTTTTTTCAGTTATTTAACACAACTCAGATTGATCAAATTCGTGTTTAAAAAAATAAATGTTGATCATATTATCATTATTCATTATTGTCATCAACAACATTGGTATTCTTCTAATTCGTAACTGAAAAGTGGTGTACAAAGTTGATTAGTCACACAATTTAGGGCATTCGAAGTGCCTAGAAGAATTCTTCGGACTCTAGAGCAGTGCAAAAAGCACTTTTTGCCTACAGTTCAGTTTTTGCAATGAGACAAATCACGTGACAAGCACCACAGAGTCAACTCAATATATTTGAATGGCACTTTTTGATTCAAACATTTTCGAGTATATTTCGATATTGGCCAACCGAAATACTTTACAGAATTCTTATTAGACATGAGATTGAGCTAAATAAAAAATACCAACCAACCGAATGATCTGCCGTGTTGGATTGAAGAAGTTAATGTATTCTTCAATCTTTACGTTTGTTTGTTAATTTAATTAAGCATTAAAATGGATAGCATTGTCACAATTTATCCACACCCGTAGGGCGTTTTACAAGGAAACGTTCCCGAAGGGGCAAATAACTTCGTGACAACGAAGTTATTTGAGTTTCCTTGTAAATTATAAAATAATTATGCAAAGTTATTAAAATAATGTCAAAATTTTTAATTATACTGTCATATCATACCTTGTGACCATATATGGAATATTCTCAGAATAAAATCAATTTATTTTAATATTGCAAATACCGCGTGTTCACAAAGTAACAGTACACTTGTAAGCCTAAATAAGCGACAAAGTGTATTGTTACTTTCTGAACGCACGGTATTAATGGGTTTTGAGCCCATTTTAATATGTTTTCATATCACCAGCCAAACTCGTAGTCAGGAGTTTTAGTTTGACTGTCGCCGGCGAATAGAAAGTTCTTCTTTTTAAATCACTTTGTTCGCGTCTTTTCAGTCTATTTAGACCGGAAACTTTCCCGCCTGTTATTGATATGGAGATTCCGGTCATCCCTTAGAAAGACAAGATCAGAAACGTTTTGCCAAAATTTCTAAAACCATATCAAATCTTAAACAAATTGTTTCATTTTTCTTGAAACTAGCCCAAAGTGTCGACTACTTTGTCAAGTATTTCAATTTTGCCGTACAAGTATGGCTGCTCAAAGACACCAAGCGCCTGACAGCGCTCAAGTTGATGAACATTATCATTGCACTAAAAGCAATGCACTTTCTGTACCTCTCCTTTGGCTGGTTTGAAGATTCACTTGAAAATGCATTAAAGTTTGATGCATTCTTCCTGGTGATTGGCAAGGCGGAGAACAACCTGACCTGTTTCCCTGAACTTCTCCACCAAGACAACAAATAGAGCAATTGTATGTATGTAAATAGTCATTCAAATAGCTTAGTCATAGCTTCTGATTTAGTTTTGTATATATAATGAAACTCATAGTAGAAAGACACCACACAAAAACCCCATAAAAACAAAAAAAAACACAATTTAAATTAGTTTACGCAGTCAATAAGCTAGGACTTTCATTCTGTAAATATATATAATGAGGGCCAAGTGCAATAACTCATGCAACAATGCAGTGGCACCCAACGGACCAAATTCATGTTGATTGAACAACAGTGCGTATGTCTCATAGCAAATGTTGATGATGTAGGCGCCAAAGTAGATGCTCAAATATTTGGACTAAAGCACATTCTGACCGATGATCTCATCGTGCAGTTTCGGCATTTTCTCTGAAAGCGCCTTAAATTGGCGCCAAACTCGAATGATTGTTTTTGGTCTTTTGCTAGTTTTCTTGTTGCTTTTGGGCAATGTTGAATTTAACTTTTGAATTGCACTCAAGTTGAAACCTTGTTTAACGCGAATGTACCGAACAGTGAGTAGAAAGTACATCAAAATAGCCGTCTCTATGTATGCTGACTGAGTCAATAATGCTGACTGCTGAGTAGTAATCGGCAGGTGAGCCACCAGTCCAAAAGTGCCAGTTCGCAAAACAAACATGATGATTTTTCAAATAAACTTTTGCTTTTCACGCGTATATATTTAAATATTAAGAATATAATTGAAATTTTTTATTACCTAAAAATACATTAAAATTATAATTGCATTAGGGTTTTGGCTAATTAAATTAGATAATAAAATAACAAAAATTTGTCAATAAAATATAAATTTTTAATTTTAATTATCAAACCAAATTAATTTTTTTGCAGATTTTTTCAGATGAAACTCGAGTTTGAGACAATGTTGAAGTGGACGAAGATTGCTGAATTGAATAAAGTTGGACAAAGTTATCGCTGCTGAGGCACGACTGCCATACAACCAGTCCGCGTTCCGATTGGATCCAATTTAATTCAGCTACCTTTAAAAATAATGTAATTATTATGAAAAGTCATTAAAATGTTGAAATTCTTAATTTCACATTATGACCATGGAATATTTTTTGTTAAATAGAAGTAATTTATTTTAATATTGGAAATAAATGATTTATGAGTTAATTTTAAAATTTCTCCATCAACGAGTCAACTCGTAACAGGATTCTTAGTTTGATGTCCCGGAATAACCCTATGTCGCAAGCGCTGTTATCGATATTTTGATGGAGGTTTCAATGAGATCCGGGTATCGGTTTACGAAAGAAAAGAAACGACTTGACAAATTTCTTTTTCAAACTCAAGACAAATCTAAAACAATAGTTGGGACAGTATTAGCGCCTAACGGGCGTAGCGAACATTTTCTTAAACTAACTGACTAATAAACTAGAAGGTGTTTGAGATCTACATCACTGTTATTTCAAATCGTGAATCATTTTCTGTTGTTGTTTTCGCCAAGAATCATCAAAAACAAAACGCTGATATACGAGAAAAGCTGCAAGTCAAAAAAATCAATCAGAAAAATAATTAACAATTCCAAAGTTTTTAATACCATTTCAAACATTCTCGAGTTGATTCGCATGCTGTTTAATAGTGTAAAGGTGGTTCGTAGGACATTTCGGTGGCTCGATGCAAGACCATTGATCTAGGGAATTAATCAAATATTTAATCAAGATTTCAACAATTTTGGTTTATTTCAGATCTTACTTGAAAGCGATGTCGAATCGGTACAAGGTGCTTGAGCTGATAGAGATGAGCAAACTTGAGCATCTGCTTGAATATCTGCACATTGCGATAGACCATCATTGAGCACTCAGCCGTAAGCACAATCAAAATTAGAGTCAATTCAACAATGAAGAAAGTAAAAAATTGTGTCACAAAGCCACTGTCGTACTGATTGTAGTACTGATTGAAGAACAGTGCATACGACAGATAGCAAATGTCGAGAATGTAGACCCCAAAGAATAGGCTCAAATATTTAGACCAAAGCACATTCTGCCCACTGATCTCATTGAAGAGCTTTGACATTTCTTCTGACAACACTCTAAATTGGCGCCAAATACGACAGTTCATTTTGGGTTTAGTTCTCAATTTGCTGCTGAGCAATTTTGAATTCAGCATTCGTATTTCACTCAATCGAATGTTCTGTCGAATGCGAATGTATCGAACAGTAAGGGGAAAGTACATCAAGATTACAGTATTCAAGTAAACAGCATAAATGCAGTACAGGATAATCATCACCGCTGAGTAGTAATCCACAAGCGAGCCACCAGTCCAGAAGTGCCAAAAGAAAGTGCCAATAAAAAAAAGTACCACATTCTAACACAATGACCGCACTGAGAATGTTGATAAACTTGCGATATTTCTTACGTAGTTTTATAATTTTGACTGTTTCCACTTTTCTCATCAGTACTCCACCATGACAAATTAATTTCCCGTTCACCAAATAGAAATTATACTTTGGATACAACATTGGATCAAGAAGCAGACAAAGCGACAGTGCCACCAACATCCAAACACCATTTCCACAGATTATATCACCTTGCCGCCAAAATTGTCGCGGAAATATCAAATGAGTCAACAAGCGAGGCATTCCAGTGGGGTCGTAGTGGAAGTTGTGTCGATAAAACACAACAAAATAGTCGAGAACCAGAAGTAAGCCATAAAGTGTGGGAAACAAATATTGACGATTTATTTTGGGTTTCGCTGATGCGGTTGACTGAACTGGAATGAAGCCATCCTTTACTTGGTCAAAAGTTGAACCAATCTGCTGTAAAGGAGAAACCAAAGCACCGAGGATCAACTTCAACAATTTCGAAACAAAACAAATCAAAACTTTTAGATAGCCAACAAACATTGTGACTCAAATTATTTTTTCTGATATTCACTTTATTTCTATTTTTCATAAGAATCAAATCCCACTTCTATTAAAATTCTGTTGTTCGTACGTCCGTCACGCTGTTTGTTGCGTACAACAATGTCAATTTGTTAAATTTGTTCAACAATTGAAATTTAGAATTTTGGAGTTTCTATGCATTTTGGCGTGTTATGTGGGGTTAGGGAGGTACCTAGGTGTGGGCTTCCGTTAGGATAGGATTAGGTTAGGTTTAGGTGGTTAGGTGGGTGTGGGCTTCCGTTAGGATAGGATTAGGTTAGGTTTAGGTGGTTAGGTGGGTGTGGGCGTCGGTTAGGATAGGGTTAGGTTAGGTTTAGGTGGTTAGGTGGGTGTGGGTGTCGGTTAGGATAGGGTTAGGTTAGGTTTAGGTGGTTAGGCGGGTGTGGGCGTCGGTTAGGATAGGGTTAGGTTAGGTTTAGGTGGTTAGGTGGGTGTGGGCGTCGGTTAGGATAGGGTTAGGTTAGGTTTAGGTGGTTAGGTGGGTGTGGGTGTCGGTTAGGATAGGGTTAGGTTAGGTTTAGGTGGTTAGGTGGGTGTGGGCTTCCGTTAGGATAGGATTAGGTTAAGTTTAGGTGGTTAGGTGGGTGTGGGCGTCGTTTAGGGTAGGGTTAGGTTAGGTTTAGGTGGTTATGTGGGTGTGGGTGTCGGTTAGGATAGGGTTAGGTTAGGTTTAGGTGGTTTTGGTGGGTGTGGGCGTCGTTTAGGGTAGGGTTAGGTTAGGTTTAGGTGGTTATGTGGGTGTGGGTGTCGGTTAGGATTGGGTTAGGTTAGGTTTAGGTGGTTAGGTGGGTGTGGGTGTCGGTTAGGATTGGGTTAGGTTAGGTTTAGGTGGTTATGTGGGTGTGGGTGTCGGTTAGGATAGGGTTAGGTTAGGTTTAGGTGGTTTGGTGGGTGTGGGCGTCGTTTAGGGTAGGGTTAGGTTAGGTTTAGGTGGTTAGGTGGGTGTGGGCGTCGGTTAGGATAGGGTTAGGTTAGGTTTAGGTGGTTAGGTGGGTGTGGGCGTCGGTTAGGGTAGGGTTAGGTTAGGTTTAGGTGGTTAGGTGGGTGTGGGTGTCAGTTAGGATAGGGTTAGGTTAGGTTTAGGTGGTTATGTGGGTGTGGGTGTCGGTTAGGATAGGGTTAGGTTAGGTTTAGGTGGTTAGGTGGGTGTGGGCGTCGGTTAGGATAGGGTTAGGTTAGGTTTAGGTGGTTAGGTGGGTGTGGGCGTCGGTTAGGATAGGGTTAGGTTAGGTTTAGGTGGTTAGGTGGGTGTGGGCTTCCCGTTAGGATAGGATTAGGTTAAGTTTAGGTGGTTAGGTGGGTGTGGGCGTCGGTTAGGATAGGGTTAGGTTAGGTTTAGGTGGTTAGGTGGGTGTGGGCGTCGGTTAGGATAGGGTTAGGTTAGGTTTAGGTGGTTAGGTGGGTGTGGGCGTCGGTTAGGATAGGGTTAGGTTAGGTTTAGGTGGTTTTGGTGGGTGTGGGCGTCGTTTAGGGTAGGGTTAGGTTAGGTTTAGGTGGTTAGGTGGGTGTGGGTGTCAGTTAGGATAGGGTTAGGTTAGGGTTTAGGTGGTTATGTGGGTGTGGGTGTCGGTTAGGATAGGGTTAGGTTAGGGTTTAGGTGGTTTGGTGGGTGTGGGCGTCGTTTAGGGTAGGGTTAGGTTAGGTTTAGGTGGTTATGTGGGTGTGGGTGTCAGTTAGGATAGGGTTAGGTTAGGTTTAGGTGGTTATGTGGGTGTGGGTGTCGGTTAGGGTAGGGTTAGGTTAGGTTTAGGTGGTTTTGGTGGGTGTGGGCGTCAGTTAGGATCGGGTTAGGTTAGGTTTAGGTGGTTAGGTGGGTGTGGGCGTCGGTTAGGATAGGGTTAGGTTAGGTTTAGGTGGTTAGGTGGGTGTGGGCGTCGGTTAGGATAGGGTTAGGTTAGGTTTAGGTGGTTAGGTGGGTGTGGGCGTCGTTTAGGGTAGGGTTAGGTTAGGTTTAGGTGGTTATGTGGGTGTGGGTGTCAGTTAGGATAGGGTTAGGTTAGGTTTAGGTGGTTATGTGGGTGTGGGTGTCGGTTAGGGTAGGGTTAGGTTAGGTTTAGGTGGTTTGGTGGGTGTGGGTGTCAGTTAGGATAGGGTTAGGTTAGGTTTAGGTGGTTATGTGGGTGTGGGTGTCAGTTAGGATAGGGTTAGGTTAGGTTTAGGTGGTTAGGTGGGTGTGGGTGTCAGTTAGGATAGAGTTAGGTTAGGTTTAGGTGGTTTGGTGGGTGTGGGCGTCGTTTAGGGTAGGGTTAGGTTAGGTTTAGGTGGTTAGGTGGGTGTGGGCGTCGGTTAGGATAGGGTTAGGTTAGGTTTAGGTGGTTAGGTGGGTGTGGGCGTCGGTTAGGATAGGGTTAGGTTAGGTTTAGGTGGTTAGGTGGGTGTGGGCGTCGGTTAGGATAGGGTTAGGTTAGGTTTAGGTGGTTAGGTGGGTGTGGGCGTCGTTTAGGATAGGGTTAGGTTAGGTTTAGGTGGTTAGGTGGGTGTTGGCGCTGGTTAGGATAGGGTTAGGTTAGGTTTAGGTGGTTAGGTGGGTGTGGGCGTCGGTTAGGATAGGGTTAGGTTAGGTTTAGGTGGTTAGGTGGGTGTGGGCGTCGGTTAGGATAGGGTTAGGTTAGGTTTAGGTGGTTAGGTGGGTGTTGGCGCTGGTTAGGATAGGTTTATGTTTGGTTTAGGTGGTTAGGTGAGTGTTGGGCGTCGTTAGGTGTAGGTTTAGGTTAGGTTAGGTAGTTAGGTGGGGGTTGGGCGTCGTTAGGTTTAGGTTTGGTTAGGTTATGTGGTTTGGTAAGTGTTGGGCGTCTTTATGTGTAGGTTTAGGTTAGGTTAGGTTTTTAGGTGGGCGTAGGGCGTCGTTAGGTTTAGGTTTAGGTTAGGTTAGGAGGTTAGGTGGGTGTTGAGCGTCGTTAGGTTTAGGTTTGGTTAGTTGGATTGGTGGTTGGTTCTCTTTGTTCCTAAGGTGATGAGATGGTGAGTTGAGTGACGTGGGGGGTGGGGGTGCCGTTGGCAGCTTGCTGCCAACGGTTTCGTACAAGTCCCAGAGGCAAAACGTCAGTTTTGCGGGACTTGTACGAAATTCTTATTAAAACAATTTTCATTTTTAGAATAACTTAATAGTAATAAATTAATTTTCAAAAACTAATTAAAATTTTAACTATCAACTACTTGAGTTTCTTAATTAAATTAATCAATTAAATTATACATTGACTGTTTGTGGTTTGAGACTTTTCTTGTAAACTTTACAAATACACAATAAAGATAAGATATTATACATAGATAGATTGTCATTGTGATTGTTGCTAAAACATATATGTTACCGTCCAAACGCGAAATTAGTCATTCCGTGGATTGCCTAGGAAAATCAGAAGAAAAATGATCAATTTTCTAATTCCGTCTTTTGACTAGACAGTCTAAGGATTGACTAGGCATTCCGCGTTTGAAAATACTCACTTTAGGCAAAAGTGAAAATATCTAATTTTTCAACTAGTGGATCATTTGTAGTCGTTGTCTTTCCCAACAATCATCATGAACAAGACACTGATATAACTGAAAAGCTGCGAAATTAAATTAGATAAATTATTAATAGCAATGAAGTGAAATACCATTTCAAACATTCTCGAGTTAATTCGCAAGTTATTCAACAGTGTAAAGGTAGTTCGAGTGACATTTCGGTGACTCGATGCAAGTGCGTTAATCTAAAAAAATAAAAATATATCAATTTATATTCACAGTTTCTGACAAATTTTACCTGAACACGATGTCGCATCGGAACAAGGTGTTTTAGCTGATAGATATGAACAAATTTGAGCATCTGCTTAAATATCTGCACATTGCGATAGACCAGCAGCGAGCACTCAGCCGTGACCACAGTCATAATTATGATCAATTCCGCAACGATAAACACAAAAAAGTGTCTCATCATGCCAATTTCATGTGGATTGAACAGCAGTGGATAAGCTTCGAAGCAAATGTTCATTGTATGGACCACAAAGTAGATGCTCAGATATTTAGACCAAAACACATTCTGACCGCTGATCTCATCGTGCAGCTTGGACATTTCTCCAGAAAAGACTCTAAATTGACGCCAATCCCGAATATTCATTTCGGGTTTAATGGTCGCCTTGCTGTTGATTAATGCGGCATTTAACTTTTGAATTTTGATCAATTTAAAGCCCTGTTTAATGCGAATGTATCGAACAGTAAGGAGAAAGTACATCAAAATTACCGTGCCCATGTAGCAAGTGTACGTGGAATAGAGAATAATCATGACTGCTGAGTAGTAATCAGCTAGAGAACCAGTCCAAAAGTGTAAACAGAAAGTGCCACAGAAGAAAGTGCCACATTCAGACACCATGGCCGCACTGATAATGTTGATAAACTTGCGATATTTCTTACGTAGTTTCCTAATTTTGACTGCTTCTGTCTCTTTAACCAGTACTCCATCATGACGCATCAATTTCCCGTTCTCAAGATACAAATTATACTTGGGATGCAACATTGGATCAAGCAGCAGACAAAGCGACAGTGCCACAAATATCCACACACCATTACCACAGATGATGTCTCCTTGTCGCCAAAATTGTCGTGGAAACATCAAATGAGTCAACAAGCGAGGCATTGCAGTGGGATCATAGTGGAAGTTGTGTCGATAGAACACGATAAAATAGTCGAGAACAAGAATCAGGCCATACAGAGTTGGAAACAAATATTGACGATTTATTCGGGGATTCCTTGATACCGTTGACTGAACCGGAATGCAGCCATCTTTCACTGGATCAAAAGTTCGACCAATCACTTGTACATGACTCACCATGGCATTAATAAATGATTTCGTGTAGTTCGAAACTGAATCTTTGACGATTTTTAGATAGGAAAACATTGTGACTCGGCTTTTTTCCGAAATACTTTATTTCTTAAGCGTTTTCACGAGAATAATTAAATTAATTTAAATTATTAAAATATCTTATTAATTAAATTAATTTAATATTTAAAAATATTTTAAATATTAAATTAATTTCGGATAACTAATTAAAATTAATCGACCTACGTTGTCTAATTAAAATAATACAAAAACATTGTCATTGGTTGTGTTGATATAACTTCTGCTTGGAAACTTCTAGAACAATTATAATTAGTTTGTAAAAATTAGAAGTAAAACATTCGAAACAATTTTGATCCAAGATCATTTCTTATTTTTGCCAAGATGGAAATCAATTTATTAGATTGATATGAGAATAAAAATGATACCAAGGCAATCACATTGTCAAATGTAATTGAGTCCCATTAGTTTCTTTTTGAGAATTTTCATAAATAACACCGTTATTGCGACAAATAACTAAAGGGGAAAATTTTTAAAAATATTTAAAAATCATAAAAACCTAGTATTACAATCTCAAACATCCGCGAATCTATGAGTCCGCCGTTGATGTAGTGAAATCCGCTGCGGACACCTTTGTAATTGGAAATAATCTTGTTCAATTAAATAATGTATAAATTTTAAATCGATTCACTGTCAATTCATGATCACTTACTCGAAACAACTGTGCCTTAGTTGGTTGAAGTGTTCGTGAGAATATAAAAGCAAAACGAACATTGCGAAAGTAAATTGCAACATTTTGCCGCACAATGGAACACTGATTTGTGATCAACATTATTAGCACAAACATTTCAATTGAGTAAAATATTTGTAAAGATTTTTTGAAAATTGCGTCCACCTGTCCGAATAAGGCCACATAAACCAGACAGCATATCAGCACGACATAGCCAAACATGAACAAAGTTAAGAAGAAGCTCCAAAATCGATTGTAGACGGCCACTTCGCGTGACAGTGTGAGCACCTTTCGATTGTACACAAGAAACTTTTGCCAAATAATACAACGATTTTGTCTTATATTTCTGGGATAATTCCGATGGTTTGCCAGTCGAGACACTGCCTTGATAAGTGAGTCTATCTTTTTCAGTTTGTACTGTTGCTTCAGTTGAATGTAGTTGGTGAGCAAATGAAAGTAAAACGGTAGATAGACCACTCCTTTATAAGAAAATATGATGACTAACATTAAAAACTAAAACGTAAACTTACCCGCAGTGTTGAAAAAAACCCAAAAATTGTAATACAAAGTGAGCCACAGATTTCCATCCTGTATTGAATTGTACAAGTGATAGCCAACATAGAAGCCATACACCTCCACAAACGAAACCACCATTATGATTGTGTAGATCTTCCGCAATTTGGCACGTTTCTTCAGAATTTGATCTGATTTGTCTTGTTTCCAGACTAAGTTTACACAAAATAGCTTTATATTGGACTTTTTCAATAATAGAAATGTAACTTACACTTTCCTCCGTAGTAGATTGTTCGCTTTTGAATTGACTCGTTCCATACCGCAAACATGTAGCACTCAGGGTCAATGTTGGGCCTCAGGATTAGGTACACATACACGAACAAGCCTTGAACGATTGCGGACAAAAGGACCATATCAAAAATGTCCCAAAAATCCGAGGGCGTCATGTGGTGACTCATCAGTTCGGGCATTCCACTCGGATCGTAGTGACCGTACCAGAAGAAGATCACATAGAAATTGTCCAAGTGAAAGTACAGCAGCACCAAGGTAGGCGGCAAAAAGTGTAAATTTATTTTGAACCAAGGAAAACGAGAAGAAACACTTCTCATTGGACGCTTCGCCTTCAATGCCTCAATTTCATCGAGTGAAGCACAGTCTTTGATCGTGTCAAGATCAAAGTAGAATTCACTCAGATGCACATAGAGTGACTTGTAGAATTGTTTGAAGTTTGCAAGAAAAATCAAACTGATTAAAATCAATAATTGAAGCTTATTTTTGGGGTAAGATTGACAAAGAGATGACCAAAAGTAAGAATACTGGGAATACTGTTTGAATCATATCAAAGACTGCTCCTGCTTTTATACGTTTTCCAACCTATTCGAGAAAGTTCTGTCTTTGATCATCAAAACAAGATCATCAAAAGTTATAACAATATTTCACATTTCGGCATATCTGTCATTAGCAACTTTGACTTGGCAATATTCTGTCAAAACCGCCACAAACCAGGGTGAATCGATTTATTTCAAACTCGATTCAAACTCTATTTTTATGAACTTAATAGACTTCCTGTGTTATGATCAACCAGAAGTAATCTACTTATGCGGTTGGGCAACATTAGTGTATTTTGAAACACGGGAGCTTCTGACTTGCTGGTCATTAAAACTCGAGTGAATTCATAATGTTTATTTCAATTTGCCGAATAATTAAAAACCCATAAGTAAACAATTGATTTGGCAATATCAAGCACAGGCTTTTTTAGATCAATTTTTAAATATGAAGAAACATTTAATGTATATTTATATATCATCTGGAATCAAAACTCAAAAATAAATTTTATGATTTTGTGTCCGTTTTCTCGCTTTAAACAAAGTTAAGTTAAGTTAAAGTAATAAAATTTACCTTGACAACGAATATAAAAATATAACAATTGAAACTGAAAACAAACAGAAGAAAACCTGAAGCCCTATTTTGGCTAATGTTGAACGGAAACTTAGTTTGTATCAGTTTACACTTTTGCTTTAAATACTCGGATCTATCTAAATTAAACTAAACTGTCCAGGTTTCAGGAAATATTCTACACAGTTTTATTTCAAATCGTAGATCATTTCCTGTTTTCGCCCAGAATCATCATAAACAAGACACTAATGTAGGAGAAAAGCTGCAATTTAAAAGTTTAATTAATGAATTAATAATCGATAGCAATTGGTTGGATCAATATATACCATCTCAAACATTTTCGAGTTGATTCGCAAGTTATTTGACAGTGTAAAGGTAGTTCGTATGATATTTCGGTGGTTCGATGCAAGACGATCGATCTAAAAAATACATGTTTAATTGATTTCAACGAATTGGTAACTGATCTTACGTGTACGCGATGTCGGACCGGGACAATGTGTTTGAGCTGATAAAGATGAGCAAACTTGAGCATCTGCTTGAAGATCTGCACATTGCGATAAACAACCAACGAGCACTCTGCTGTGACCACAAGCAGTATTAGAGTCAATTCCACAGCGAAGAAAACAAAGAATTGCCTCATCATGCCAATGTCATGCTGATTGAATAATAGCGCATACCACTGATAGCAAATGTCCAGAATGTAGGTCAAAAAGTAGATGCTCAAATATTTGGACCAAAACACATTCTGACCCGCAATCTCATCGTACAGTTTTGACATTTCTTCAGAAAGTGCACAAAATTGACGCCAAATACGAACGTTCATTTCGGGTTTGGCTCCCAATTTGTTGTTGAGCAATGTGGCATTCAACTTTTGAATGCTAGCCAATCTGCAGCTCTGTCTAATTCGAATGTATCGAACAGTGAGCAGAAAGTACGTCAAGATTATCGTGTCAAGGTAAACTGCATAGATGCAAAACAGTAGAATCAAAATTGCTGAGTAGTAATCAGCAAGTGAGCCGGTCCAAAAGTGCCAACAAAAATTACCAAAGAAGAAACTTGAACAATCCAGCAGACAGATAACAGTGAAAATGTCGATAATCTTGCGATATTTAGTGCGAACTTTCACAATTTCATCAGCTTCTGACTTTTCAATTATTTCACCATTATGACGAATCAATATGTTGCTTTCACTGAGCAGATACAAATTATACTTGTGATGCAACATTGGTTCCACCAAAAGGCAAAGTGCTAGGACAACCAACATCCAGGCAGCATTGCCACTGATGATGTCACCTTCACGCCAAAATTGCTTTGGAAACATCAAATGAGTAAACAAGCGAGGCATTCCAGTGGGGTCATAGTGAAAGTTGTGTCGATAAAACACAACAAAATAGTCGAGAACCAGCAGTAGGCCATAAATAGTTGGAAACAGATAGTGTAGATTATTTCTGTGTCTCTTAGATTCAATCCGTCGAGTTCGAATGGAGCAGTCTTTGACTGGATCAAAAGTTTGACCAATAACTTTGACATGATTCACCAATGCACGAAGGATTAGTTTTGCTGATTTCACAAATAATTTTTTGACGAATTTTAGATAGACAAACATTGTGACACAGAATTTTTCGATATTTTTCAGCATAATTTCTTTGGTATTCACACAAGATACTTAAATTAAGTTAAAGAATTTAATTATTTTTTTGAAAACTTATTAAAATTAATTGTGAGTTTGAGTTGATAAATTAAATTAATTAATTAGCCAAAAAGTCTTAATAAATTTTTAATAATTTAATATTTTAATTATTAAACCAAATTAATTTTTCGGATTTGTTTGGCTGAACTCGAATGCGGTGATCTTTGACTAGATCAAAAGTTCAATCACTTTCATCTGATTCAATAATGCACAAAAGATTAGTTTCACAAATTTCAGAAAATATTCTTTAGCTATTTCCCCCAGAACAAACATGGTGATTCGTGAGTTTTTAATATTGTTTGGACTTTTTACCTAATTATTTAAATATTAAATTAAATATTAAAAGTATAATATTTAATACTTAATTTTTGAAAACAAATTAAAACTTCATTTAAGTTGCCTAATTAAATTAATTGACTATCCAAAAAATGTCAACAAGTTTTAATTATTTATTTTAATTATCTGACCTAAAACTTTAATTTGGATTAACAATAGAAGGAATTTAGATTTATTTTCGCGTAAATATGCGATTTAGCATCTGGCATAGGTATTTGATTAAATTTTTGAATATTTTTTTGACCGGGGAGTACAGAAGCTGTGCATAAAGACTTCGCTGATAATGACGCACGCAATGCAACTTCGAATAGATCCAATGGCAATTAAGTTTCTTAATGTAATTATAAAATAATTATGAAAAGTCATTAAAATAATGTCAAAATTCTTAATTATACTGTCATATCATACCTTGTGATAATATGGAATATTCTCATAATAAAATCAATTAATTTTAATATTGCAAATATTAATGGGTTTTGAGCCCATTTTAATATGTTTTCATATCACCAGCCAAACTCGTATCATGAGTTCGACTGTCCCCGAATAGCTTGTTTCGCTCTCCAAGCATATTCACAAGCCGGTAAATATCCTCTTTGGGATAATCATTCGTCAACCGAAGATTTGCATTCGAGCACGAGTTCACATTGCGAATGCTATCTATGCGTTCAGCACTCGAAAGCGCTATGGCTTTACGTATGCAGTGTTTGGACTGGTTTCGGTGAATACATTTGAAAAAAGTATGTAATATCATCAAGTGTTAATTGAGAAGATTTTTTTTAAATATAATTATTTTATATGCAGTTTCTTTTGTTGTATGGAAAATTTTGCTTGATTTCCTATAAGCTGATGAAGCAGAAGACAATCGAATAATGAACCTCTGGTAACGTAATATCAATAAATTAATCATTAATTTTTTAAAACATTTATGGAATTTTCTAGAACAATGGGGACTAACATGTAATGTACAGAAACGTTGAAAACAATAAATAATCGAAAAGTAGATTTGTGCAGAATAATCTAGATAGATACAAATTTTATATTTCCTATTACAATTTCACAATGGTCTATTCACTTGTTAATAGAATTAAACTTGTACTCGGTTAAACGCGTCCACTTTCAGGAATGCTTGCTTGAGGTGAATGAAGTTAATTTTTTTCTAAAATCATTGATCATTTGTCATTTTCGCCCAGAATCATCATAAACAAGCCACTAATATAAGAGAAAAACTGCAAATTAAAGTTAATTAAATTAATATTTGCTGGTTTCAAGTGTCCCAATTTTACAATTTCAAACATCTTCGAGTTGATTCGCAGGTTATTTGACAGTGTAAATGAAATTCTTGTAATACTTCGGTGGCTCGATGCAAGTCCATCGATCTAACAAAAATATATGATCATAATTTCAAAAAAGTTTCATTACCGATCTTACTTGAACGCGATGTCGCGCCGGGACAAGGTGTTTGAGTTGATAAAGATGAGCAAACTTGAGCATCTGCTTGAAGATCTGTACATTGCGATAGACCATCATTGAGCACTCAGCCGTGACCACAAGCAGATATAGAACCAATTCCACAGCAAAAAAAGCAAAAAAAGTGTCTCATCAAGCCAATATCATTGTGATTGAATAATAGCGCGTACGACATATAGCAAATGTTGAGAATGTAGCCCACAAAGTAGATGCTCAGATATTTAGACCATGACACATTCTGACCGCTGATCTCATCGTACAGTTTCGACATTTCTTTCGAAAACGCACAAAATTGACGCCATACGCGAAAGTTCATTTCGGGTTTAATGCTCAACTTGGTTTTGAGCAATTTTGAATTCAACTTTTGAATTCTAATCAAACTAAACCCCTGCTTAATGCGAGTGTATCGAACTGTTTGGAAAAAGTACGTCAAAATTACCATGTCAAAGTAGATGGCGTAAATGATAAACAGTGGAATCATAATTGCGGAGTAGTAATCAGCAAGGGTACCGGTCCAGAAGTGCCAACAAAAATTACCCAAGAAGAAACTTGCACAATCCAGCACACTGATCACTGTGAGAATGTTGATAAATTTGCGATATCTTATACGAAATTTAATAATACGATCTGCTTCAGCCTTCTTCATGAGTTTACCATCATGACGAATCAATTTTCCGTTCTCAAGATACAGATTATACTTTGGATTTAACATTAGATCAAGCAGCAGACAAAGCGACAGTGCAAGCAACATCAACACACCAATTCTAACGATGATGTCACCATCTCCCCCAAAATTGTTTAATTTTAGAAAATTCATTAAAAATAATTATAATAATTGCATTTACGTTGGCTAATAAATTATTTAAAAAATTATTTATTTTAATTAATTAAACCAAATTAATTTTGCCAGATAGAACTCGATTTGGGTAAAATGTTGAGGTCGATGAGAATTGTTGCTCAGATTGATTCTGAAATTGAATTCCATTTGAATTACATCTGAAATCATTTGCAAAACTTGTTGAACTTTCTTGAACAGAATTTGAATCCATTTCCGTGTAAAGGGGCGGTGCATTTGGCATTAGACTTTCTGATGAAATTTGACTACTAAAGAATGGTGTTTCGCCAAAGCTGTTGGAAGTTGCTAAATGATGGTTGCCGTGAAGTGCAATACCATTTCGAAGGATAGCTCCCTTGATTCTCAGTTCTTTCCTTCTACACAGAACTATTACAACCGGAATTATGCAACCAAATATAACGCACAATCCAAAAATCAACAAAAACAGATAAACGTATGCTTCCTTTGCATTCTGACACTGTTGAGTTTGGCCATTGAATGAGGTCAAGAAGGCACATTGACATTCATGATTTTTGATGTTGCAATCAGATTCGAGAAAATAGCTCAAACAATCCTCCTTGCTGGAACATCGCAAGTTGATGCAACCGGTTGTAATCGCACTGCTGCTCCAAATATAACCAAAATTGCACTCACAAATGTTTGGTCCTCGCAAACAGAACGAATTTGTTGGACAATTTGCTGTGCGGTTGCATGCTATTTTTGATAATATCAATTCGGACTTGTCGGTTTTGTTTGAGCTTGTTGCTGAAACACTAAAAAATGTTGCAAATAGTAATAAAAAGACAAACATTTTTACTTTCCAATTGAACTCACTTGCTACTTTTAGATGTTTTTTAATTGGCATGCGGCTCATGAGCGACATGGGATTAACTCAACATCTGTATTGTGACATATATTCTCACATATTTGAGCTGATACAAATTAAATTGCATTAAATCCAAATACAAAGTGCTATTTGCTTGAACTTGACTGGAGCTTAAAACTTTTAAGCTTAACGTCATCAAAGTGCATCAAAGATGTTGGGAGTTGTGCAATAATCTCTCTGCAAGATAATATTATTTTCAACCACCAAAATTACTCATGACTATCATTAGGTATTAGAATTGATTTCGATCAATATAAAAAGTCTAAAATAAATACAGTTTTGACTATTTTGAAAACAAACAAACAACCGAGAAATTCTCTTAATAATGAAAAATTTCTAAAAATTTTATTGCATTATTCATTGCGGAATCAAAGATAAATTGTGAATGGGAGAAAAATATTAAAAGAGCTTTGAAATTGAGAAAATTAAAATATAAATTAAATCAAATTAATTTTATTTGACAAAACACGAGTCACTGAAAATGATGTTAATTCAGGATTCATTGAGGACTGTTGACCATTGTTAGGGGTTGGATTCTCAATGTTGGAATTGTCTGAAGACTCTGGAACTTGATTAGTAGAATCATTTTCGTTCAAATTGATCTCAGTCCAGTGGTTTGTATCGCTTTCCGTGTATGCAGGTGGAGGTGGTCGAGGCAACGGAAAATATTCATTCGTAAAAGATGTTTCAGCAATATCAACCCCATTTTGGACCAATTCCGATTGAACTCCACCCTCAACGATAGCACCTTCCTTTTTCAATGCTTTCCGTTTGCATCTATATACAGAATAGACCGCAAAGCCCAGTGCAAATAAACACAAAACAACATACAAACTGGCCAGTAGAGTAACTAACGTGTACGACGGTGACTCGACACACTTTTGTGTTTGCTCATTCAAAGTATTGCCAAATGAACATTTGCACTCCCTGTCTCCACTGCAGTCGGATGAATCGAAAAATTGTAGACATTGGTCGGGAATCAAACATTGAATTTCTTTACAGTCTGTACTGTTCCAAATGTAACCAAAATTGCACACACAAATGCCTGGTCCACGTAAACAGATGGCACTCGAGGGACAGCCAAAGTTGGTTTTGCAGACGATTTTGGGCGATATCACATTGGTTTGGTTCATCCTTGATTTGAATAATGAAAATGATGAAACCGTTGAAAAGGTTAATATTGCAAATGTTGGTAAAATTATACAAATCATTTTTGTTGTTAAAATTATGTTTTATGTTGGCACTCACGATCTAAAAAGTCCTGTATTGTCTCAATGTGCAATTTCTCAAGTTGTATCAATCAAAGATTTATCTAAAGCTTTTTATTTGTCCGATATTATTAGTGCGTACATCCATTGCCCAAAGTTCAAAACACTTAAACACTCATGAGTCATATGAGTTGCAACATTTATCTATCTTAATTGATGAGTGTGTTCAATTTAAAGTTAGTTCCAATCTGAACCGCAAGGTGACACTACTTGAGCAGTAGACAACACTTTATGTGAGTGAACGTTCATTCAGTAAAGCGGTTTCAAGGCAAACCACCTTGCCGTGAGAGAGAAAATGCATTTTCCTATTGGAATAGTGGAATATTTCTTCCTCTTTGATCAGTGGAAATTTTTCATATTGAAAGAAAAGAGCTTTCTAATTTACGGCTTTAAGACTTGTTTGTTGTGTTGGGCAGTGTAAGTAATGGGTTTGTTGATGATGATTTGTGTTTTGCGTTGCAATCTCAGTTTGCCAGTTAGCACTCTCGCATTCAAACGCAAAATCAAATAGAAAATAGAAAATGGATTCGAATCCAAGCGAAGTAATCCTCGGTCGCTACAAACTGGAACGGAGTGTGCACTTTGACGAATTTTTGCATGCACTTGGTGTAAAATATCTGTGGCGAAAACTTTTCAACTGCCTCAAGCCAACTGTGGTGATACATCAAGATGGGGACGATTTGAGCTCATACCTGATCACAACTAGCGCACTCTTCATGAGTCAAACGGTACAGTTCACTATTGGTGAGGAATTTGAGGTGCAAGACAAAATTCGTGGCAAAAAAGTGAAGGTTTGTTGTATATCGACTGTGACTACTAATGCCTAATGCCTAATGCCTAATGCCTAATGCCTAATGCCTAATGCCTAATGCCTAATGCCTAATGCCTAATGCCTAATGCCTAATGCCTAATGCCTAATGCCTAATGCCTAATGCCTAATGCCTAATGCCTAATGCCTAATGCCAAGTGCCAAGTGCCAAGTGCCAAGTGCCAAGTGCCAAGTGCCAAGTGCCAAGTGCCAAGTGCCAAGTGCCTAATGCCTAATGCCTAATGCCAAGTGCCAAGTGCCAAGTGCCAAGTGCCAAGTGCCAAGTGCCAAGTGCCAAGTGCCAAGTGCCAAGTGTCTAATGCCAAGTGCCAAGTGCCAAGTGTCTAATGCCAGGGTGCCAAGTGCCAAGTGCCAAGTGCCAAGTGCCAAGTGCCAAGTGCCAAGTGCCAAGTGCCAAGTGCCAAGTGCCAAGTGCCAAGTGCCTAATGCCTAATGCCTAATGCCTAATGCCTAATGCCTAATGCCTAATGCCTAATGCCTAATGTTTGATTCATATTCTTTTTTTTGCATTAGTGCCTAATTGTACGAGACGGAATAAATCGATTAATACAGACTCACAATGGCGACCCGGAACTGAAGGTTATTATGGAATTTACTGACACGCACATGAAAACGGTAAGAACCCTTTCAACCCAACACGTTTGTTCATTAGTGCAACAATTTGTAGCTGTATAGTATGAAACGACAGTACAGGATGAGACTCTAAGCATGTAGAAAAGAAATGAATAGATTTTATTGCCATTTTAGTGCCAAACCAAAAGCCATACCTTGCCAAATGAAAGCACCGAGATGAGTGCAATACTACCATAGGTGATGCCATACCGATTTGTAGTGTCAAATTTGGCGATATAATTGCTCATCTTAATACGAGCATGCACAGAATTGAACTTCGAGTGAACATTCAAATGGGTGAGCAGTTTGGTGTGAGCGTGAATTTTGTCCACATACTTCACCGTGAACACATGAAAGCCAATGTTGGCCGCCATTTGTGTTACAAATGCCACAAATGTATAGGGCACAAGTTCCGCCCGAACGTGTCCAAGTAAAGTGGACATCGCCATGAAGGCATTCATTGGAATCACCAATGTCATCACGCGCAAAAAGATTGAACCATAGTTGCGATTCACTTTAAAAATGATTTCGAGTGTTTTGGTGTGAAAGTACGAGAAACGATAGAAATGGAAGTACTTGAATCGAGTCGCATCACGAGGAAGCAAACAATTGATGTGATTCAGTCGACGGAACACAATCAGAGTGATGGCCAGAAAGAGGGTAGTACTCAAGTGGGTCAAGTAGATGAACGTTAGAATGGCGATGTAGTTTAGCACAATGGTCACTTGAGATGTCAACAGGAAGGTGGCCAATTCCAGAGCGGTGAGAGAGTGATACTTTTGATGTAGGCACAAACCAAATGTAGCTTCCAAAATTACGTAAAATAATGCTGAAATTCGTAAACAAATATTAGTTAGTTAGTTAGTTAGTTAGTTAGTTAGTTAGTTAGTTAGTTAGTTAGTTAGTTAGTTAGTTAGTGGCAAATGGTTATTCAAAAAACAGCGTTGACCTCTGACCTTTTATTCATCTAAGCAAAACGCAACTTACCACCCGGCATAGTTAGTAATTGAATCATGTAAGCATAAAGTCGCACAATCTTAATAATTTGTGAATAAACAGGACCACCACCGACTGTGACCGAGCGCAGGAAATACTCTTCCTGGTGGAGAATCACCACTTGATAGATAATTTTAAAGATTTTCTCAAAATGTTCAATAGAAAACATTCGTTTGAGTGTGTAAAGTGTGATATAGCTCACTGAGCCAAGTATGAGTTTGTACTCTGCCGGAGCGCCAACTAATCGCACAAAATCGAAATAGATGAAGCTATCCACTGGTTGGACCAAATAGATGGACATCATTTGAATTGACTGCAATATACAAATGATACCAAGAAGTTTAATTTGAAATGTGACCGACTTGTCTTTGAGAAAATGAATTCTCTGTAGATTCAAGTGATGATCTTTGATAATGGTTAAATTGAACATGAATGGATTCAACTGGCGTACTAGTGTCAATTTGGCTGGTGACATTTTTTAGTAATTTTAAAGTGATCAGAAGTGAGTGTTGACAAGAGAAGAAGCCGAATTTGGAGGGCAAGCTTGTTCGCGACTGTTCACCAAAGTTAAGCAATAAATTATTGAACAGTTTGTTATTTTCTAGTAAGGAATATTTCGCAATTATAATCAATATATCAACTAGATAGCAAACAAGTAACATAATCAATCAATCATTAATTTGTGTATGTGTGTGTGATTAATTGTAACTTTTAATTGAAAATACAAAAATTCAAACATATAGTTGGAAACAGGAAATGAATTTCAAGTACTCAAATACTTATTAAATATTTTTATTCGTGTTCACAGGTCAACATTGCACCAAATGTTACATGCTTTCGTGATTATCGTCGCATTGGCTAAAACTCATTATGGACAAAATCAATTGGTGGAAATATAATTTGAGCGTGCTTGTAACACAATAACTAAGCATTGGTTTGTATTCTGAATAAAATTTTGAATAAAATTAATCTTGACACACACAACTTTTTACTAGCGTAATAATTTGTAACTGTATATAATGAAGCGACAGTACAAGATAAGACTCTAAAAGGTGGTAAAGATAAAGAATAAAATATAGATAAAGCATATTATCATAATATACATTACCTTGCCAAAAGTGGCCATCGAAATGAGTGCAATGCTTCCATAGTTAATGCCATACTGATTGGTGGTGCAAAATTTGGTGATATAGTTGCACAGCCTAATACGAGCACGCACAGATTTGAATTTAGCATGAACATTTAAATGGGCGAGCAATTTTGCGTGAGAGTGAATTTTGTGGACATATTTAATTGTGACCACATGAAAGCCAACGATGATGGACATCTGGCTCGCGAAGGCTACCAGTTCAATTAGCACAAACTCCAAGCGAACTCGTTCGAGTAAGATTGTCATAATAATGAAAGCATTCATTGGAATTAGTAGACCAATCAGCCGCAAAAAGATGCCACCAAAGTTTCGATTTATCTCAAAAATTGTTTGAAGAGTTTTTGTGTGAAAGTACGAGAAACGATAGAAGTGGAAATACTTGAATTGAGTCGCGTTGCGAGGAAGCAAACCATTGATGTGATTCAGTCGACGGAACACAATCAGAGTGATGGCCAGGAAGAGGGTAGTGCACAGCTGGGTGGTGTGCATAAATGCCAGAATGGATGTGTAGCACAGGAAAATGGTCACTTGGGAGGTCAACAGAAAGGTGAACAATTCGAGGGGGCCAAAAGAGTGGTACTTTTGGTATAGCGTCCAGCTAAAGGTGGCTTCAATTAATACGATCCACATTGCTGAAATTTACAAATATTGGATTAATCGTTATCTTAGACAGAATCAAGAAGCAAATGGGAAAATGGAAAATGGAAAATTGAAAACTTACCACCAGGTGAATTTACTGACTGAATAAAGTAGGCATAGTATCTCATAACCTTAATAATTTTCGGATGAGCAGGACTTTCTGAAAAATTCAGAAAATACTCTTCCTTGTGCCGAATCACCACTTGATAAATGATTTTGAACACTTTCCGAAAATGTTCAATAGAATGCATTTGGTTGAGTGTGTAAAGTGTGATGTAGCCCATCGATGCTAAGATGAGCTTGTATTCGGCCGGAAAGTCAACTACTCGAGTAATGTCGAAATAGAGGATAGCATCCTCTGGTGGCGTCAAATACATTGTCACCATTTGAGCTGACTGCAGTATGCAAAGGATACTCAGTAGTTGCATTTGAAAGCCAACAGATTTTTCTTTGAGAATGTGAATCCGCTGAAGATTCGTGTGATGATCTGTGATAATTGTTAAGTTGAATGGATTCAAAAGTTGTGTGAATGTCGATTTAGTTAGAGACATTTTGGAGATAATTTTACAGAAAAGAACAAGCTTAGCGGTACGACTGAATTGAACTGAAACCAAGTGACTGTTCATCAGTATCCGACACTTTTGAGTGTTGAGTTGAGCAATGAATTATTGAACGGTTTTTGAGTAAAGGTTAGTTCAAAATCAATAGAAACTAGCAAACTCATAAACAGAAAACAGTGAATCAATTAATCATTAATGGTATAAACAGACAAATAAAATTGTAACTTGAAAACAAAAATGTCAAACAGGGCCTGTAAAACTGTTTTAGGGTCTTGCTAGGGGCTTTAGATTTAATCAGTGAAATGTTTTATTAAAGATTTTATTGTGTAAACATGTAAACAAGGAATCAATAATATGTAAACATTATTAAACAATTTTTTAATATATCATGATATCTAGGCACTTTAATCATTGCAACAATTTGTAACTGTATAATATGAAGCGACAGTACAGGATCAGACTCTAAAAGAGATCATGATTATTTTTATTGAAGAAATGTAGTTTGAATTTTTTGGATAATACCTTGCCAAATGTGGCCATCGAAATGAGTGCAATGCTTCCATAGGCAATGCCATACTGATTTTTGGTTCCAAATTTGACAATATAGTTGCACAGCTTAATACGAGCGAGCACAGAATTAAAGTGCGACTGATGAACATTCAAATAGGTGAGCAGTTTAGTGTTACTGTGAATTTTGTAGACATACTTGATTGTGACCAGATGAAAGCCAACGATGATGGCCATCTGGCTCACAAATACTACCAGTCCAAATAGCACAAACTCCAAACGAACTCGTTCAACAAGCACAACGATGGCCATAATAATGAAAGCATTCATTGGAATTAGTATACCGACAAAGCGCAGAAAGATGCCACCAAAGTTGTGGTTTATCTCAAAGATTGTTTTAAGAGTTTTAGTGTGAAAGTATGAAAAACGATAGAAATGGAAATACTTGAATTGAGTCGCGTTGCGAGGAAGCAAACCATTGATGTGATTCAGTCGACGGAACACAATCAGAGTGATGGCCAGAAAGAGGGTAGTGCACAGCTGGGCCGAGTGCATAAATGCCAAAATGGCGATGTAACTCAGGACAATGGTCACTTGAGAGGTCAACAGGAAGGAGGCCAATTCGATTGGACCAAAAATGTAGCAATTTTGATATAATGTCAAGCCAAAGAGAGCTTCCATTTCTACAAACCAGAGTGCTGCGAAAATTGTGTTACACATATAGTTAGTTTAGTTTATTGTGACCCGTAAAAGAAAGGGAAATGGTTCCCAAACTTACCACCAAGTGTATTGAACAACTGAGAGAAGTAGGCATAATATCTTATGACTTTGATAATTCTCGGATGAATTGGACATTGGATTGAGGCACGTAGAAAGTACTGTTCCCGCTGTCGAATCACCACTTGGTAGATAATTTTGAAGATTTTCTCACAAAATTCAATAGAGTACATTCGTTTGAGTGTGTAAAGAGTGAAATAGCTCAGTGTGGCAATGATGATTTTGGCCTCACTCGGGGCGCCCATCAGTCGAACGAAATCAAAGTACCTGAAAGCATCTTCTGGTGGCGCCAAATACATGGCCACCATTTGAAAGGCCTGCAACACACAAAGAATGCGCAGTAGTTGCATTTGAAAGGTCACTGATTTGTGACGGAGAGTGTGAATTCGCTAAAGATTAAACTGGTGATCTGTGATAATGGTTAAATTGATTTTGTATGGATACAACAATTTTACAAATGTTGATTTAGCTGGAGACATTTTTTTGGACCAATTTTAAAAATGATCAAGCTCAAATGAATGAGTTGAACTTGAAGTGCTTCCGGGCTGACTGTCACATACACACTTTTGAGTCAAGTTTAATTGAACAATTAATTATTGAACAGTTTCTGGTTTTGAGTAAAGAAAATGGCAAAATCAATAGAAACTAGATAGCTCACAAACAGACAGAAAAGTTAAACAATCAATCATTAATGGTTTAAACTTTCAAATGGATTGTCACTTTCAAATAATAAGGCAAAAATTGTCAAACAGAACCAAGTCAACAGCAACTGTCACCTTTCAAATTGTTTTGGGGGCGTTTGTTGGGGCTTTTGTTGAAACATTAAATTGTTTTATTAAATTGATTTTATCAATTCACAGGTCAACATAGCCCAGAAACACCTACTTAGAGGACTATCGTCCCGTTATAATGAATAAATCGAAAGATGCAAATATGGAAACGGATAGAATCGTTGAATCTTCTACGCGCATCATTGCAACAATTTGTAGCTGTATATTATGAAACGACAGTATATGATGAGACTCTAAGATAGGGGTAAAGTTTATTGTATTTAAAATTCTCAAATTTGGCTAATACCTTGCCAAAAGTGGCCATCGAAATGAGTGCAATGCTTCCATAGGTAATGCCATACTGATTCTTAGTCGCAAATTTTGCAATATAATTGCACAGTTTAATACGACCAAGTGCACAATTGAATTGCAAATGATGAACATTCAGATGAGTGAGCAGTTTGGTGTGACAGTGAATTTTGGTGACATATTTGATTGTGACCGCGTGCAAGCCAATGACGATTGCCATTTGTGACACGCATACTACCAGCGAAATTGGCACAAACACCGAGTGAACACGTCCCAGCAAGATGATCATAATATTGAAAGCATTCATTGGAATCAGCAGGCCCACAAAACGCAAAAAGATGCCACCAAAGTTGCGGTTTATCCCAAAGATAGTCTCAAGAGTTTTGGTGTGAAAGTACGAGAAACGATAAAAGTGGAAATACTTGAATCGAGTCACATCTCGAGGAAGCAAACCATTAACGTGATCCATCCGCTGGAACACAATCAGTGTGATGGCCAGGAAGAGGGTAGTGCACAGCTGGGTTGTGTGCATAAAAGCCAGAATGGAGATGTAGTTCAGGACTATGGTCACTTGAGAGGTCAACAGGAAGCTGAGCATTTCCAGTGTGCCAAGAGATTGGTACTTTTGGTAGAGAGCCAAGCCAAATGCTGCTTCCAATTGAACAAACCATAAAGCTACAATTAGATGAACAAAAATTTTAATCAAATCTAATTATCAGCAAGAAAAAATTGAAAAAAGGTAAATGGAAAATGGAAAATGGAAAATGGAAAATGGAATGAGACAAATGGCAAATAGTTATTCAAAAACGATTTCTAGACCCTAACTTATTAACAAAACAAAACTTACCAGCAGGTATACTAAATATCTGAATGAAATAAGCATAATATCTAACAAACATAATAATTTTCAGATAAACAGGTCTACCACTGACTCTGGAACGCAGAAAATACTGTTCCTTATGCAGAAACAGCACTTGGTTAATGATTTTTAGGATTTTCTCAAAATGTTCAAGCGAATGCAACTGCTTCCAGGTGTAAAGTGTGAGATAGCTCAGTGATCCAAGGGTGAGTTTAGTCTCACTGGGAGCGCCCACCAGTCGAACGAAATCAAAGCAACTGAATGCATCCTCTGGGGGTGCCAAATATAGTGACACTAGTTGAGCAGACTGAAGCACACAAATGATGGCGAGTAGTTTCATTTGAAAACTGACCGATTTGTCTTTGAGAAAGTGTATTCGCTGTAGATTCAAATGATGATCTTTGATGATGCTTAAATTGTATTTAAATGGATACAACAGCCGTACAAATGTTGATTTACTTAAAGACATTTTAGAGATGATTTTACAAAGTGATCATGGGAAGATTAAGTTGTGCTGTTCAAATATGAATATGAACTTGAGGTGCAACCAAGTGAATCACCAATGTGTAAATACTCTTTTAAGAATTACGCTTGGAAATGAATTATTGACAAATTTGCTAAATTTTAGGATAAAGAATATTGCAAAGTCAATAGAATAATACTAACAAATTCACAAGCAGAAAACAGCAAATCAATCAATCATACATGTTTTGAGCACAATTGTCACTTTCAACCGGAAAATAATATGTCAAATTAAAGTCATCAACAGACACTGAGTCAGTTGTCCTTTCTTTATATCAAAAGTAAAGTAAAGTAAGTTTATAGGCATCCCACTTGAATCCATAGACTCCTTTTATTATCGATTTAATTTCTTTTAATTAGCACCAAATGTTACATTCTTTACAACTTTTCTCAACAGATCAGCATTTCGCAATATCCTATCCTATCATTCATCAATGATAATTGTTGTAAAATACGTTTATTGAATTGATGAAAAATAGGTAAAAACAGAGTGTGTCGACAGACACAAGTCGGGCCAACGGGAAGATAACTGAGGACAGATCAGGATCGGGCCCACCAGTAGTAGTAGTCTTGAAGATGATGTTGATGCTTCTTCTGTGTAGAGCACGAGTCCAGTTGATGCTAGCGATAGAACCAAACAGGATGATGAGGTGCACCTACAAAGCAGAGGGTAAATCACTAAGTACAAGAGAACATGATCTAAGACATACAAAGCACACGAGTGATGGACTGCTTCAGTCCTCAGACTTATATAGTGAGAGACACGTAGTATTGCTGACTCACGCCTCGTGGTGATGATCGACTATGTCAACAGCAACTGATGACTAGCGGTGAGGCAGGCTTGACCATGAGTGGTTGAGTGGTGAGGGAGCAACTATTTTGACAAGTAAAGTCCAGGAGTCTACTCGGTGGACTACTTTTGTGTCTACTACTCGATAATACAGCAAATAGTGCTGCACAAGAATGTGCAATATAATTGCCTTCTCAATTGGGTGAACACCATTTTGGCACTCAAGAGTGTTCATGTTCTTTATCTCGCATTTTATTGTCAATCTTTTGGCCCTTCTTGCAACACTGAGCACACTCTACTCCACTTTGATGCATACTATCTACTGTTGAGTAGGCCACTGACAAATTTGCTCGTGTTCATTTGCACCTTTGCCATCATCTACTACAATCGAGTGCTCTTTCGTGGACAAGATTTGTATCTTATCACACAGTTGTATGATGTTATTGTTCGAAATGATGGGAAATTTTTCGGGAAATCTCATTCAAAAAAGAAATCAAAATTTAAAAATCATCAAATATCTTTTGTAAAGAAATGCTTCGTTTTGACATTGAGAATGTTTTTGAGTGTCATCATAGTACACGGTAAGTAGTATTCATATATTTTAAAAAAAATCGTACAAGTCCTGCAAAACTAACGTTTTGCCACTGGGACTTGTACGAAGCCGCTGGCAGCAAGCTGCCAGCGGGCCCCGACCCCGCTTAACCCAATAAAAACCACAACGACGCCCAACACCCACCAAACCACCTAACCTAACCTAACCTAAACCTACACCCAACGACGCCCAACACCCACCAAACCACCTAACCTAACCTAAACCTACACCCAACGACGCCCAACACCCACCAAACCACCTAACCTAACCTAAACCTACACCCAACGACGCCCAACACCCACCAAACCACCTAACCTAACCTAACCCTAACCTAACCTAAACCTACACCCAACGACGCCCATCACCCACCAAACCACCTAACCTAACCTAACCTAACCTAAACCTACACCCAACGACGCCCATCACCCACCAAACCACCTAACCTAACCTAACCTAACCTAACCTAAACCTACACCCAACGACGCCCATCACCCACCAAACCACCTAACCTAACCTAAACCTACACCCAACGACGCCCAACACCCACCAAACCACCTAACCTAACCTAACCTAACCTAACCTAAACCTACACCCAACGACGCCCATCACCCACCAAACCACCTAACCTAACCTAAACCTACACCCAACGACGCCTATCACCCACCAAACCACCTAACCTAACCTAACCTAACCTAAACCTACACCCAACGACGCCCATCACCCACCAAACCACCTAACCTAACCTAAACCTACACCCAACGACGCCCATCACCCACCAAACCACCTAACCTAACCTAACCTAACCTAAACCTACACCCAACGACGCCCATCACCCACCAAACCACCTAACCTAACCTAAACCTACACCCAACGACGCCCAACACCCACCAAACCACCTAACCTAACCTAAACCTACACCCAACGACGCCCAACACCCACCAAACCACCTAACCTAACCTAAACCTACACCCAACGACGCCCAACACCCACCAAACCACCTAACCTAACCTAACCTAACCTAAACCTACACCCAACGACGCCCATCACCCACCAAACCACCTAACCTAACCTAAACCTACACCCAACGACGCCCAACACCCACCAAACCACCTAACCTAACCTAAACCTACACCCAACGACGCCCATCATCCACTAAACCACCTAACCTAACCTAAACCTACACCCAACGACGCCCATCACCCACCAAACCACCTAACCTAACCTAAACCTACACCCAACGACGCCCAACACCCACCAAACCACCTAACCTAACCTAAACCTACACCCAACGACACCCATCACCCACCTAACCATCTAACCACTTAAACACATAACCAAACTTAACAACCAACACCTTCCAAAATGACTCAAAAGCCTAAACTCAAACAAAATTTCAAAGTTAATTGAATATATTGCAACAATGAAATTCATAGAATTTCCCTTTTCAACAATGTAAAACTGTTAAAAACCACAAATTACATGTATTTTCTTCCTGTCCACCTGGCCATAACTAAAACCATCAGATCCGGTTAAAAAATATCTTTCTTTTGCTGTGTGTCTCACCTTTCTAGGGCTAATATTATTTGTGTTATTTAAGTTTTTGGATGAACTTTGACTTTCATTGTTGACCAACATACGTACGCCACAATTTTAAGATAAGTAGGATATTACAAAAATTATTACAAAAATTTTATTACAAAACTTCAGAGCTCCTTGTTGCAATTGTGTATTTGTGCACACTTTGGATTTATTGGAAAATTTTTAAAAATTATATGACTTTTCATATTAACATTTTCAAATTTACCTTTGAATTACTGTTCAGTCTGTTATTGACCCACTTGAGTGCGTTCGGATTTTGTCTCTATCTGCTCAACTATATTCACATGATGGCCATTAATTACTCGACCAATGGGTCGGTCTTGTTGATGTTTTATTACAAAATTAAACAAATCAATTCACGCTTGTCTAAATCTACAATGTTGCATCGATGTTTGCGAATGCGCCAGTTCAATGTTTTTAAACGTCATTTCATAGAAACGTTGAGCTTTTTCTTACAGATCAATCGAATGTATGGAAAGTTGTTTTGTGTGTGTTTGATCACTTTCTGTCCGGTGAGCATTGCGTCCACCACTTGGATATTGCATGGCAACTTTTCGGCACAATCGAAACTGTTTTTGCTCTTTCTGGCTACATATTTGGGTTTATTTATATTTCTTGTCCATCTGGCACTGGCCTACTGTACCAAACACATCCACAAGCCTGTTGGTGCTCTTTTGCACGCAATTTTACGAAGAAAATTGCGCAACTTTAGTTCAAATGACCGCATTCGATTTAGTCATTCAATATTTGCCCTACACACCACAAATCGGTATGGATTCACTTATGGCAGCTTTGGACTGGTTTCGTTGGGTACCTTCTCTATGGTTTGAGTTTGCAACACAAAAAAATCTATAACCTAAAATTTTCAATTTCAGTTTATTCTTCTGTATGCAAAATTCTTGATTATTTCTTACAAGATGTGGAAACGTAATGTCTTTTAATTTCATCAATCATTAATCAAATAAAATCGTAGACGCGTTATTGTACAAAAATTTATTAAATCGTGCATTCAAAGCTAATCAAATATAAATGGTAAAGACTTCGAGAACTTCTCTTTGAGTCACTATGCCTGTATACAATTCACTTGTCGTAATCGCTCAAACGGAAATTAAGTTTATTACAGAATTTACGAATACACTAATGACAAAGGCAATAATCTTTCAATTCATTACACTATTAGGATTGCAACAATTTGTAACTGTATATTATGAAACGACAGTACAGGATGAGACTCTAAAATTGTTAATAAATATTATATTAATAATGAAGAAATAGTTTAAATTTAATACCTTGCCAAAAGTGGCCATCGAAATGAGTGCAATGCTTCCATAGGTGATGCCATACTGATTCTTGGTTCCAAATTTAGCAATATAGTTGCACAGCTTAATTCGAGCATGCGCAGAATTGAATTGCGAATGAACATTCAAGCTGGTCAACCGTTTTGTATGAATATGAATTTTAGTGACATAATTGATTGTGACCGCATGAAAGCCAATGACGATTGTCATTTGTGTCGCGAATATTACCAGTGAAATTAGCACAAACTCTGAACGAACTCGTTCAAGTAAGATGGTCATAATAATGAAAGCATTCATTGGAATTAGTAGACCAATCAGCCGCAAAAAGATGCCACCAAAGTTTCGATTTATCTCAAAGATCGTTTGAAGAGTTTTCGTGTGAAAGTACGAGAAACGATAGAAATGGAAATACTTGAATTGAGTTGCATCACGGGGAAGCAAACCATTGATGTGATTCAGTCGACGGAACACAATCAGAGTGATGGCCAAGAAGAGGGTAGTACACAGCTGGGTGGTGTGCATAAATGCCAGAATGGAGATGTAACTCAGGACTATGGTCACTTGAGAGGTCAACAGGAAGATGAACAATTCGAGGGGGCCAAAAGAGTTGCACTTTTGATATAGAGCCAAGCCAAATGTTGCCTCGATAACTACAAACCACAATGCTGCAATTTGTGTAATAAAATTAGTTCAATTATTATATTTGAAAAAGGCATGCATAGAGAAAAGGCAAAAGGCAAAAGGCAAAAGGCAAAAGGCAAAAGGCAAAAGGCAAAAGGCAAAAGGCAAAAGGCAAAAGGCAAAAGGCAAAAGGCAAAAGGCAAAAGGCAAAAGGCAAAAGGCAAAAGGCAAAAGGCAAAAGGCAAAAGGCAAAAGGCAAAAGGCAAAAGGCAAAAGGCAAAACATACCACCAGGCGTATTTAGTAACTGAAAAAAGTAAGCATAGTATCTCATGACATTGATAATTCTCGGATGAACAGGACTGATTGAGGAACGCAAAAAATACTGTTCCTTGTGAAGAATGAGCACTTGATAGATAATTTTGAAGATCTTTTCAAAATGTTCAATAGAATGCATTTGGTTGAGTGTGAAAAGTGTGATGTAGCTCATCGATGCCAAGATTAGCTTGTATTCGGCCGGAAAGCCAACCATTCGAGTAATGTCGAAGTAGAGGATAGCATCCTCTGGTGGCGTCAAATACATTGTCACCATTTGAGCTGACTGCAGTATGCAAAGGATACCCAGTAGTTGCATTTGAAAGCTAACAGATTTTTCTTTGAGAATGTGAATTCGCTGAAGATTCGTGTGATGGTCTGTGATAATTGTTAAATTGAATTTTAATGGATTCAAAAGTTGTGTGAATGTCGATTTAGTTAGAGACATTTTGGAGACAATTTTACAGCAGAGAACAAACTTAGCGGTACGACTGAATTGAACTGAAACCAAGTGACTGTTCATCAGTATCTGAAACTTTTGAGTGTTGAGTTGAGCAATTAATTATTGAATGGTTTTTGAGTAAAGGTTAGTTTAAAATCAATAGAAACTAGCAAACTCATAAACAGAAAACAGTGAATCAATTAATCATTAATGTTATAAACAGACAAATGAAATTGCCACTTGAAAACAAAAATGTCAGAGCCAATAAAACTGTTTTAGGGTCTTGCTAGGGCTAATTATTGAACAGTTTCTGGTTTTGAGTAAAGAAAATGGCAAAACTCAATAGAAACTAGATAGCTCACAAACAGACAGAAAAGTTAAACAATCAATCATTAATGGTTTAAACTTTCAAATGGATTGTCACTTTCAAATAATAAGGCAAAAATTGTCAAACAGAACCAAGTCAACAGCAACTGTCACCTTTCAAATTGTTTTGGGGGCGTTTGTTGGGGCTTTTGTTGAAACATTAAATTGTTTTATTAAATTGATTTTATCAATTCACAGGTCAACATAGCCACGAATGTCAGGACATGCATTTGAGAACTATTGTACCGTATTAATGACTAATCGAAAGATGCAAATATGGAAACGGATAGAATCGTTGAATCTTCTACGCGCATCATTGCAACAATTTGTAGCTGTATATTATGAAACGACAGTATATGATGAGACTCTAAGATAGGGGTAAAGTTTATTGTATTTAAAATTCTCAAATTTGGCTTATACCTTGCCAAAAGTGGCCATCGAAATGAGTGCAATGCTTCCATAGGTAATGCCATACTGATTCTTAGTCGCAAATTTTGCAATATAATTGCACAGTTTAATACGACCAAGTGCACAATTGAATTGCAAATGATGAACATTCAGATGAGTGAGCAGTTTGGTGTGACAGTGAATTTTGGTGACATATTTGATTGTGACCGCGTGCAAGCCAATGACGATTGCCATTTGTGACACGCATACTACCAGCGAAATTGGCACAAACACCGAGTGAACACGTCCCAGCAAGATGATCATAATATTGAAAGCATTCATTGGAATCAGCAGGCCCACAAAACGCAAAAAGATGCCACCAAAGTTGCGGTTTATCCCAAAGATAGTCTCAAGAGTTTTGGTGTGAAAGTACGAGAAACGATAAAAGTGGAAATACTTGAATCGAGTCACATCTCGAGGAAGCAAACCATTAACGTGATCCATCCGCTGGAACACAATCAGTGTGATGGCCAGGAAGAGGGTCGTGCCCAACTGGGTGGTGTACATAAATGCCAGAATGGAGGTGTAGTTCAGTGCAATGGTGGCCTGAGAGGTCAACAGGAAGGTGAGCAATTCGAGGGAGTCAAGAGAGTGGTACTTTTGGTGTAGAGCCAAGCCAAATGTGGCTTCCAAATGTACAAACCATAATTCTACAAATAAATGAACGACAATTAATCAAACCAAAAACTATCAAGGTGATAAATATCTACAAGAAGAGTTGCAAAATGCAAAATGCAAAGGCAAAAGGCAAAAGGCAAAAGGCAAAAGGCAAAAGGCAAAAGGCAAAAGGCAAAAGGCAAAAGACAAATGGCAAAAGGCAAAAGGCAAATAGGCAAAAGGCCGAAAAGCGAAAAGTATAAGACAAAAGAAAATGGTTATTCTTAAAGATTTCTTGCTTCAAACTTATCAACAAAACCAAACTTACCACCAGGGGGTCATACTTTAATGACGTCATCACAAAATTGGGCTTTGAACGAGAGTGAATTAAATTCGTCTACTTTCAGGTCAAGATCAAGCCACCGCTGGTACCAACGGCGATGATTCTGAAGTCAATTGATGTTAACCTAACTTGATTTGTTATTTTGATTATTATTTTATTATCTACTATCGAATTAAAATCATTTTGAGTACAATATTGCGAGAATATGAATGGATGAAAGAAAGGATTATTTCTGACTTTATAACCGAAGATTTTGTCGTCGAAGACAATTTCTCTTAGTGTATACTCAGGGTCAACGCTCGGTCTCAAGGTTAGAAACACATAAATAAGCAAGGCCTAACACATGGCGGTAAAAAATATGACATCAAACATGTCCCAGAAATTGAATGGAGTATAGTGGTGGCTAATCAGTTAGGGCATTCCAGTTGGATCGTAGTGACCATACCAAATGAAGCAAACATACAAATTATCAAGATGGAAATACAGAATTGTGATTACTGCGGGCACATAGGGTAAATTCACTTTGATCCATGAAAAGCGAGAAAAGCTTCTCAGTGGTCGAGCCGCCTTAAATGCCTCAATTTTGTCGATTGAATTACAATGTTTGATTGTGTCAAGTTCAAAGATAAATTCACATAGATGCACATAGAATGCCAAGCAATGTTTTTTCATGCGTTTGAATGCGAACAAAAAGATTAAAATTATTAATCGAAACATGTTTAAGATGAGACTGACTGAAGGTTGAACTAAGAGTAGAATCAACTGGAATCGATAAGTTGAGCTTACTTTCAAATGAAATTGTGCTTTATATACTTTTCCAAGTTTTCGCCTTCTGAAAAAACAAGGCAATAAAATAAAGGAATAAATGTGTATATTCCATTTCCAAAATTAGAATTAGATTCACCTGGATTTTGTCATCTGCTATTACAAATAATATAATAAAATTGAAAGTAAATAAAATAATAAATAAGATGAAGGTCATTTCGGACTACTAGGACAGAAACGACAATGTAAGTAAACAAGGTAATAACAATTTTGTTTATACGGTAAAATGAACAGATTGTCGTGTTTGTCCTATGGGTCCGAAATAACCTTCATTTGTGATCGATCATTGGAAAAGCCCCCTTAACGAGTGCTAGAGTTGCAAAATACACGTGTTCTTTATTATTATGATTATGAACTCAATATGTTATCGGTACATGGAAAGTTAACATTAGTGGCAATAAAAAATCGAAAGAAAGTAATCAAATTGTATTACGAATACGAACACAATAAACCGATGTGGACATTTGATCTTTATGGACAAGTTGATCACTTGTTTGTCAATTGCTACGGTACCATGTACCATGCGATTAAGCAAGAAAGCAGACCCTAATGATTTTCTGATTATTAAATCAATTTATCGCATAGATGACATTTTTTTCAACTACATAAATTTAATGCAATATATTGATTTGGAGTTTGTTACGGCTATTACAAATTAGAATTTCAGGTAAATAAAATAATTATAAAAATAGAAATAGAAAAGAGCAAGTCTATTTTGCAGCTCAAAATCTTGTTAGTGTGTTTTCCAATGATCGATCGAAAACTCGAATGAAGGTCATCTCTGGGCTCAATGGACTAACACGTCAATGCAAGTAAACAAGATAATAACAATTTGAGTTTCACTGTAAAAAAAACATTTGAATTGCTTTAAAAGCCCTACGAAAATTGTCTTTGTTTTTTTTAACATTGCAAATTAAAGCCGAATCAATTGTGAGGAATTAATTTGGCTTTTGATAATTTTACTATGCCGTTCGTTGAGCCATTGGAGGGGCATTCCAAATTGTACATATTACAAATTACACTGATTTTTGTTTTTAAAATGTTTTATATTTTTTGGAAAAGCAATATTTGTGAAAGAGCTTTAAGATTTCGTTTTTGAAAATCCTCGAGAACGGTTCCTGTCAAATGGAAAGATGATGTGTGGCATTCCCTACATTGTATGCCATTGCATTTATAACATGAAGACAGTTTACACTCGGAAGCCGTTCGTACGTCTCGAGTAGTGAGTGAAAACGGAAATGAATGTCGACTATTATGCTGACTCTAAACAGGAACCAAAAAACAACGGATGAAAAGACAATTTGGCCAGTGAGCATCGATGATGATTATAATTGGAGCTGCTCTCCGTGCTTGAATCAAAGATGATGATTTCAATCTTTCCTAGACTTTCTTAGCGATGAACATGAAAAAGGAGCTTATATAGGTGACAATCTATTTTTTGTTAAAAAAAAGTTTGTTAAAATTCAATTATTTGTTTATTCAAAAATTTATATTTACCAAATAGTAAGACTTTGCGGTGATTCGATAGAAACCAAAAAGGCGAAACGCAAACGAATACAATCGACGAGTGGCTTGAAGCTTTTCGGTCTATTCAAAATAATATTAAAAATTAGTGTTAGTAGACAAGTTCGTTAAATAGTTCAACACAAAAACGACCTGTAAATACAAAACAGCATTAGCCGGATTGCACTTTTGCATAAAATTGAAATGAAATTTGCGACTTTGTTTCTCCAATTTTGAGTTTGCTTTCACAACACGAGCGCACTGATTTGTGACAGCAAACAAGAATACATTTACTTCGGCCACATCTAAAGCAAAGAACTCCCTCATTGGGACGTCCTCTACAAAGAAGACAACATAGAGCAGATAACACTGCTCCAATATATAGAACGGTACGATAAAGGACAACAGTGGAGCACAGCAACTACTGAACTCTTTGATTACTTTGCATGTCTCAATAATGTCCGAGTTGACACGCTTATACAAAATCCAGTGGGCTTGAAAGTGCATTCGTTTGCAAATCTCTGTTGAAACATCTGAATTTATATCAAAGTTGATCAAATGCTGGTTTTGAGCTTGCATCCTGTCCAGCAGTGTCACTTGATGAACATGTATGTAGATACTTGCGAGAATAACGTAAGAAACCGAGGCCAGGACACCGAAAACAATGTAAAACATGAATATCGGAAATGTGATCCAGAAGATGATGGACGGAATTGAAAAGAAATACATTCGATTGACAAACAAAGCCACAACCTGAAAGTAAGTGCCAAACATGAGCCAACACATCAGTGGGAGCAGATACAGGAAAATTAATTTAATAAATTTCCGTTGTCGTAAAATTTTGGCTGTTTCAATTTGGCTCAAGACTAGTAAAAAGAATAAATTTAATTTTAATTAAATAAATAAAAAAAGAAAAAAGTAAAACTTCTAACCCTGAGTTCCAAGGACAATTAAGTGTTCATCATTCAAGTAAACGCGCGATTTCTCCCCCAAACTTGGTGTCAGTAGTCTTGCAGTAAAAATAGGAACGGCACACACCACATCGAGGCCAACTACCACGTCAATCAGTGTCCACAATGGCCGAAGTACAATCTGATGCGTGAATATGTACGGATTGCCGGTGAAATTGGCCCAGTAGAACACCTCTCCGTATGCTTCGTAGTGCAGACCAAAGATTCCATACAGGGGAGTATAGATTAAAATGAAAATTGGAACAAGATTTTGCAGTTTCAACACTTTTTGAGAAGCAAATTTGAACGATTCTAACGGATCGGTCTGAATGTAGAGCGCAGTGAAGTGAAATTTGATTGCACACAGTAGTTCAATGAGTGCCCGTGCAAACAGTGCAAACGGTGCCAACAAATTGGCCATCACTTCGGCGACAATATATGTTTGCAGATGATTCAAAACAAAACAAATAAAAAATTAAAATATTTGCTCTTGCAGCCTTGTTTAAGACTGGCAAGAAGATAAGTTTAACACTGCAAAAACATATTTTAATTTAAAACAAATTATTCTGGACTGGCTCTTATTTTAATTTGTTATCGATATGCAATGTATTATACATGGAAAGTTTGTTTTAGTGTCGAATAAAATCGAAACAATGCAATAACGTTGGGATTATTAGCCAATATCAATACTTTGACATTCATATCTTCTATATTATAGTCAAGTTGATCAGCTTGCTTGTCAATTTATATGGTAACTGACATTAAGCATGAAAGTGAACCCTAATGATATTTTGATTATAAAATCAATTGTTTGTTCGTATGCATGATATTTCTCCCAGTTGGACTATTGGTTTCAATACAATTGATTGATTTGGATTTTTCCGCTAATATACAAATAAAAAATGAAATGAAATAAAATATTATTAATAATAATATAAAAATTAAAAAAACGCGTGATTTACAACTCGCTTTGCTTTCTGCAATAATTGATCAAAACTCGAAGGTCATTTCTGACACTTGTTGGACAAACGACACGACACAGACAAAGTAATAACAAGTTTGCAACAATTTTACAGGTTTTACTGTAAAAATTGAACAAAACAACTCTTTTGATGACAATTGCTTTTAGTGAGAAAAGGGTTGACATATTAAATTTGACCAACTGTTCCTCCAAAGCAGCACTATTCACTGTCAAGCAATCACTACAATGTCTTCTTACAATACAGTTGATATAATTAAGGGAAATATTCAAAATACAGATGATAGACTGTCGGTTGTGCAGCGATATCTTCACTCGAAACACACAGTTGTATCGATCTGGAAGGCTCTACTTGGATCAGGTGCAAGGATATCTATATTGATTCATTTTGGAATGCCATCATAAGGTATAAGTTTCATAACCTTTGTGTTGGAGCATTGATGATAACTCTCTCCTGATGTCTTGAATTTCTTCTATCCTCTACAAACTGACATATTCAAAGACATGAGGTAAGTTTTCTTTCTCATTTCAAAATGGAGAGGATAGAGACTTGTTGCAGGTGATACATCGGGTTAAACCAGAAAATGTAATAAAGACCGTCTTTGTATTGGTTAGAGGTCGTTAGTCTCCAAAAATGTGTTCACGAATTGCATTTGTGGTCAAATAATTGAAGTGAAGGCAGCCTAGAGTATAGCGGCTTTTGTCTGGTGGGGGGTCTGATGCAAGTTAGGGAAAGCACTCTACTTGTACAACGCTCCTCTCTCTAGTCGAGTTGGACAGACAGACAACTTAACACTAAGAAAGGTACACTGACGGATGGTGCTGCTGGCGCGCCACTGCTGTAACTGCCTGTCGGCTGTTTGTTGATGTTTTTGGCGCCTTTTTGTTCTTGTTTGCATTAATGATTTGATTTGCATTCGGAATATTTGATTGTGGCTTGTCTCCATTGCGATGGATCAATTTAATAATCCTCTAGTGACCTCTGATTCATATTATTTGAGTAATTTGTCTTGTCAAGCAGGAGTTTTGATGGAAAACACTGACTCAGGTTATGTTTCACAACCTTCCTTTCAACATTCTTCCACATTTTCTTCATTCAACTCAGCTATGGATAACATATCAACTCAACCTACAAATCACTCAAATTTTACTTTTGATTATGCACCAGTAGATCAAGGTTAATTATTTCAGGTCTGGACACATCAAATCAGACCTGAGATTTGATTTTGTGATGAACCGATGGGTAATAGTAATCAAATTTGAATTCTGTAGATAGATGGAACGATGACAAACACATTCTTTGTTGAAGAGAAAAAATCGTCCTGTTTCTAGTTCGATATCAGTAGATGCAAATGGTCCTCTTTCTCTTTGACTAAATAAAATTGGAGATTGCAAAAATCGATCTTGCAACACTCGATTGATGCTGCTTCGAAATGGCTTACAACACTTGTCGTTGCATTTAACGATTTGAAGCAAATATTGACTACTCATAACGTATTTTGCTTTTCACTTCTCATTTTGCAACTGAACGGTTGGTTTCGGTTTGCCTGGATCGATGTACTTTGCAACGATTGGTTCACTATTGATGACTGTATCAACCGACCAATCAACCACACTTCAGAAAGAGCATTTCCAGCATGTTGAAAGTTTTATTTTCCAACTCCAAGTTGATACAATTCAAAGATTTGTCTAAATGTGACACAAAAATGCTCATGAGGAAGGAATTATTCCTGTCAAAATCATGCGAAAGTGAAGCCATTCTGCGTTTACCGATAATTATAAGCGGACTGGCCTGGGGTATGGGTGACTACAAACATCGTATTAAGGTCATAAATTTGTCATAAGAATGGCACAAGATTGCACCAAAACCTTGATGACGTCATCGAGGGCTAGACACCCCCTATCCCACCGTCATCAAAGCGTCATCAGCCCTCAAATACCCCCATACCCCCTATGCTGATGACGTCATTAAAGTATGACCCCCAGGTATACTAAATAATTGAATGAAATAAGCATAATATCTCACAACCTTAACAATTTGTAGATAAGCAGGACCGCCACTGACTCTGGAACCCAGAAAATACTGTTCCTTATGCAGAAACAGCACTTGGTTAATGATTTTTAGAATTTTTGTAAAATGTTCAAGCGAATGCAACTGTTTGAGTGTGTAAAGTGTGCGATAGCTCAGTGAACCTATGATGAGTTTGGTCTCGCTCGGGGCGCCCATCAGACGCACAAAATCAAAGTAACTGAAAGCATCCTCTGGGGGTGCCAAATATAGTGACACTAGTTGAGCTGACTGAAGCACACAAATGATGGCGAGTAGTTTCATTTGAAAACTGACCGATTTGTCTTTGAGAAAGTGTATTCGCTGTAGATTCAAATGATGATCTTTGATGATGCTTAAATTGTATTTAAATGGATACAACAGGCGTACAAATGTTGATTTAGTTAGAGACATTTTAGAGATGATTTTACAAA
Organism: Rhizoglyphus robini; assembly: GCA_023373905.1. Lineage (NCBI taxonomy): Eukaryota > Metazoa > Arthropoda > Arachnida > Sarcoptiformes > Acaridae > Rhizoglyphus > Rhizoglyphus robini. The sequence goes on from JAKIJQ010000027.1 coordinate 340,275, forward strand.
GTGATCATGGGAAGATTAAGTTGTGCTGTTCAAATATGAATATGAACTTGAGGTGCAACCAAGTGAATCACCAATGTGTAAATACTCTTTTAAGAATTACGTTTGCCAATGAATTATTGACAAGTTTGCTCAATTTTAGGGTAAAGAACATTGCAAAGTCAATATAGAATAATACTAACAAATTCACAAGCAGAAAACAGTAAATCAATCAATCATTCATGTTTTCAGCACAATTGTCACTTTCAACCGGAAAAAATAATATGTCAAATTAAAGTTATTAACCAGACACTGAGCTCAGTTGTCTTTTCAGATCCTCTTTAGGCCTTACTATAGTAGGCCTATAGGCATCCCACTTGAATCCATAGGCTCCTTTTATTATCGATTTAATTTCTTTTATTTAGCACCAAATGTTACATGCTTTACAACTTTTCTCAACACATCAGCATTTCACAATATCCTATTCCATTCATCAATTACTAATTCAATTGATTTTCACGCCACATTTGGCCGATTATGCACCGCCATACGAAACGGCTAGGCTTCATGTACACCAGATAGTCGAGATACATTGCCAGTAGAAATATGGGCGCAGAGGCCAGGCCGAAGGCGCCATTTTGAATGTACACTCGATTTATGACGGGACTTAGCAAGCAGAACATAGGATTGAAGGATTGCGCGCACAATGAAGGTGGCCCGGTGAACTTGATGGAGCATTCGTCTACGGGTGAATCGATGCCGAGACCATGCCGAAACAGGAATTTTATCATCGTCTTTCGCGTCGTTTTCGAGCACTCTCTCCAAAATACTCGAAGAGCTGTGCGACCACATAAATTTTTGCATTTTTTCTTCTTTTTAACTTTCTTTCTTTCTTTCTTCAATCAAATAAAGTTCTTTGATGTTTGTTTAAATTATTTTTTAAATAAGAAAATTCCAAGAATAACATACATTACATTAAAATGGCCAAAATGTTCACATACGATCATTAGCGTTTAATTAGCGTTTGACAATAGAATTGAACTGTAGAAACATTGAAGCAGAGTGCATAGCACTAATGAGTTGATTGCAAATTGCATAATTTAAAACAAATATACAAATATTTCGCAACACATTAAAACAAACACATTCCAATGAAGGTTGAAAATTGGTATCCCGATCGTTGGAAAGTGGAGAAGGTCGACTCGATTGCTGAATTGAAGTGGCAAAACGAAGTTTTCACAAATGGCTGTTCACTTATGAGTCAACTTGCGCAATCTATTATTGATCAATTTGACATTATTTTTTCGAGTATACTCGGACTATAAGGGACAAATTGTACTTGACTTGAACTTGTTCACAACACAATATATTCAATCAATCATTGAATTTTGAGCAATTGGGCAAACTGTTCCATTGTAAAATGTCCCATTAGGACTTTTGAAACCTATCCTAGGGCTTATTTTGGAAAGTAAACATTATTGGCCTCAATAGCAATGTGTAAATTGTATAAAATAGAATTTCACTTGGATCATTTTGAACTGTTGAATTATTGATTTTATTTATTTATACAAAAGTCAACATAGCACCAAATGCTTTTGAATGCTTTCAAATATCTGAATTTCGAAAAACAACTTAGAAACAACTTTAGTTGCTATCTTTATCTCCCTAAATCACTTGTCACTCATCACACAAACGGCAATAAGCTCGATAGAGTAGCAGTGAGGATGAGAGCACATTTGTTACTCGCAGAAGAGTGTTTGCGGGCATGAATCCAACAAAACCCGGGAAAATTGTTTCTTTTGCAACATTGGCATTCCCACGGATAACAATCAAGATGGAACCACTTTCTTTTGGCTCCAAAACATACTCAAACCCTGGCACAATATCATCTTGCTGTACCTCGATTGCATCCACCACATATTCTGGCACAGGCACAATATAAGATCGGGTGAAACGGTCAACAGGAACTGGATTCAAAAGTTGATCACTCGCAGATCGGCTACTGTAGGTCAACATACTGCACAGTGTTTGGACATCCTTGAATTTGGGTGTTAGGCCGGCGCGGACAACATTATCCGAACAGGCATTACACTCGACACAGTCACCAGTAATGAAGGAATGAGGCTCGCCTGGGGCCATGTAGATTGCTTCGCCTGGCTGTAAAATCATATGGTTCAGAAAGAATATTCCAAATAGACCAATATCATCAGGAAAATCCTCGCTCAATTTGAGGAAACTCAAACGTAGATTTTCCAATCGAGAATCACTTTCTGGTTGAGTTGACCAACGTGACTTCAGAATAGTCAAATTCTCCTGAACCAAATCAGGGGATGCAGTCATCAAAGCGGTAAATAGTTTACGTAAACTTTGTTTCTTATTTTCGTTTGATGATTTTAGATACAAATTCGCAATTTCCTCACCAACAGTATTCCTGAATTCAACGACATTTTCAAGTAGAAATTCAATTTCACTATGCAGCCGAAAGCCACAGAATACTTCAAACTCAGTCAGTGCTATGGCTAGTTCAGGTTTGTGATTATCGTCGGGATAGTGAAACGGATCATCGTGATACAACTTACTTGCTAGTGCCTTATTAGGATGGGCCTGAATGGACAGTGCAATTCGAATGGATAGTACTTTGAGGAGGAAAGGCAAGTTTCGACCATATTTCGACACAATTCGCTCGTTGCCCACAGAATGAGGATTTACGCTCAAATAATTGAGCAGTGTAAGATCGTCGTCTTTGGGTCCAGTGCCCATTGCCACAGATGGACCAGATCGATGGGTGCCCATCCACAGTTCCGCAAAAGGAGTCTCATCGTCCACTTCGTAGGACGGTATTTGACGCTTGACAATTCGTGCCACAATACTGTCCGAGCCACGCTTGCCCCAATCGTACTTTTTCACACAACAACGCAAAGGAATCATATTTCGATGAAGAAGAAGATGATGATGAAGAAGTGGTCGTGTACGTGACTGTGCTTACTGACAAAATGAACTTATCGATTGAAATGAAACGTATAACCTGTATGACTGGATGCCGTTTTTTGTCTGCATGACGACTAGACAAGACATTCGGCAAATTGCATTTTGACTGAACAAAAGTGCAATCGCACACATTTGGGGAAAGTTCGCTCATTTTGAGCTTGAGGTGTTTGTGAGTGTACTTTTTAATCAAAATTGCAATCAAAGTGGTCATTTCTGTAAAAGCGTCAGGATTTTCTCATTTTTGTAATGGTATCATAAACGTCTCGTTCGTCATGCCTCTTTTATTCAAAATTAGACAAAAAATTCCCTTGTCCTGTAGTTGGTCCCTCAAGATAATCGACCCGTTAAATCAACAACTTTTGACAAATATATATCAACATTAGTTTGATTGAGAAAAATGAAAATTCACTTATTATTTCCATTGGTTGGTTATGTAAAAATGTACTTTCAAGTTCAAATTCAACTGTAAATGTGTAGTCAGTGTAGATGTGTGCTGTCGGAAAGATAACGCCGTTGGGGGTAAAGTTGGCGGCACACACATTTTGTTGTTAACGGGCTCGCATGATAAAAATCCTCAACCTTATAATTACAGCCATCTCTTCATCTGTTCAATGCCAAATCAAGATAGTATATATATGAAAGGAGTGCGCATGCGCTTCAGCTTACTGTTAAGTCATGTTTGTTTACATTTTTGCTTTACAATTTCTATATATGTACTCGATCGAGTGTTCGCGCTTAGTTACTCGTCTGTTTTGGCTGTGTATTTGCGGTGTTGTACTTCAAAATAGACCTGCATCAAAATACAAAGTTATCGCGTGTGCAAAGTTTATTTCTCTATTCACCGACTCGAGCTCAATCAAACTGTGAGTTTGTGTTATCCATTCGTAACACTGTTGTCATATCTTTTGAGGGGGATAATAACATAAAATCGATCAAAGTGAGAGATGATGATGACTTTGTAATAACATTGAGAACGACAAACAAGAAGTAAGAACGACTACCATCTGTGACAATATCGTGACAATATGTCCAGTAATAATCATCATCATCGGTTGTTTCATGATGAGGAGCAACTGATAGCAAATGATCACGATGATAACGATGATGACCATCATCAGCATAATGAGGAGAATTATGAACGAGCCCTTAGGCGAAATCATATAATCTACACGGGTGCACTTTACTTTTGTTTCATATCTATAGTAAGTTTTTACTGTCACTGTTTCCATGTCAATTTTGTATCATTTTTTACCCACAGGGTCTATGTTCCTCAATATTCAATCCAACCTTGGTACAACTGAGCACCATCTTTGGTGCAGATCTTCAGCAAGTGTCACTTATATTTCCATCTCGGTCTATTGGATCTACAGTGGGAACATTGACAAGTGAGTTTTATGTTACCATGTTCATGGGTTTCTAATTTAGACTTCCCCAATAAAACAGATGGATTCGTCAACAAATATGTCAATCGTCAGATTTTTCTATTCTCCTGCCTAATCATGAAGGCACTGACCATCTTTCTCGTGCCCCACTGGACATCGGTTGAGCAGTTCTGTATCAATGGCTTGTTCAATGGCTTTTTCACATCGGCAATTGTGGTTATGATCAATGTTTGGCTCAATGAACTGTGGTCACAGTCGGCTAGGAAGAGACAGGCGGAGGAGAAACGTAAACGTACGAGACATCTCAACACTTCAACGAATAATCTTTTAGAGGAAAACGAATCAACAAATGAACAATCGAAATCCAAAATTGATTTGGGCAATGTTCTCATGCAAGCTCTGCATTTCTTCTTTGGAATTGGCACAATTCTGGGACCGCTTGTTTCTGAGCCTTTTCTGAGACACGCCTACACGGACCGAGATGGATTCTTTTCAAATTGTCTAGTCACACCGTACACGATTGCATCCGCAATTGTGCTCACTGGTTCTATGATCTTTTTTGTTCTCTTTCTGATCTGTCCTTATGAACAACCAAATACGACCAAAAAAGAAGAAAATCCTGAAGATGAAACGGGATTGTTGGAATCCAATACTGAATCCAGTACAAATGACAACAACTCTGTCAAACTACGCTATTTAGTCATCTTCAGTGCCTGTCTTCTACTGTTTGTATTTCTATTCTCAGAAGGAACCTATTTTCAATTCTCAGCTTCGTTTGCCACAAAAACCAAACTGCACATGAGTGAACCCGATGCAGCGCTCCTAGCCTCGTCCCTAGCAATATCTTTCACTACCTTTCGTGCTCTAAGTGTACTGATTGCACTGAAACTCACGCCCGGCACAATGATCCTACTCGACCTGATCACGGTGGTGATTGGCAATACGATGGTGTACTTTTTTGCCGACCACGTTCTACCTCTATTTGCACTGGGTTACATTCTGCTTGGTGCTGGTTTCGCAAGTGCTTTTCCTAGCTTTTTTCCGTTTCTGGAAAGGCATGGTTTTCCTGTTACGGATATGGTTGGTTCGTTGCTCACTTTTTCGGGCTGTGTCACTCAGGTACTGGCACCGCTGGTGATTGGCTTGTACATTGATACGGCGCCATACGTTTTGGTGTATTGTACCTATTTGAGTGTGTCACTCTCGTTTGTGGCACTGTTTGTGCTCAATTCATTGATTGCCTGGATTGGGAGGCAAAGACAAAGGTCTAACGATGCCACATCTAACGGTCTTGGAAGAGAATAGCTCAGTAAAGTCTGCGATAAGTCTGCCAAATTGATGATAAATTGATTAGTAGCTAAGCCACTTGTGAGTGCAAATTGCGGTCGCTTGATCAAACAAAGTGTTCTTTGATGATTTTTATAACCTTTAGACCTTGTGTTTCAATTATTTATTTCAAGAATTCAATATTTAGACATGGCTTAGCATTTAATGTTGAGTATCTGAAACTTGAACTGTAATAAAAAATAGATAATTAACAAATTTACCCATTGGTTAAATCATCTCAACTTTGTTGAGTACCTTCATTTGCAGTTTCATCAGCGGAAACTTGCCCTCACCACACTTTCCATGCACATCGTCCCCATCCACTGCCCAAACCATCGAACCACCCAACTTCTGCCTCACTACATATTCCAACTTTTTCTGTACACTTTGCGAATTTTCGTAACTGACCCAATCATGGCCATTTGTGGCGAAGGGCGCCTGGGCATACGCGTCCCAGTGTACCACCCAGCCTGGCTGTTTGAGTGTTTGGCACAGCTTTCCATAAGTGCCTACTTCGCTTGATCCATTGGTTTTAGCTCCCACCATCAAATCGAATCCGCTAGCATTTGCAACCGCTAGCTTGTAACCCACACCATACAGAGGAATGCCCAGAATCAGCTTTTTAGGTTCTGCGCCCAGTTTGATCCAGTAATTGACGGTTGATTGAATGTTTCCTGTATCTTCTGGATCGGTTGGTGCTGAGCCAAGTGGTGAATCATGTCCAGTCACCCCGTCCAATGTTCCATGATAGGCATAGGTCATCAGGTTGATGAAATCGAGATATTTGTTCAAGCCTACAACGTCATACGCTCGGTTGCTGTAATATTGTCCACCTGCAACTGCTGCAGAAATTAAATAGTTGTGCGCTTTGAAAGCTTCGCTCAATTCGCTCAGCAAGTGAACATAGTTTGCTTTGTCCTCCAAATGTCCCTCTTTCCGGTCACCACTTTCCACTGCCACGAATGTAGGATACTCCCAGTCGAGATCGATACCATCGAGATCATACTTTTGCAGAAACTTTACTACCGACTGTGCGAGTTCGTGTCGCGTTTCAGCACTTTTAACCATCTCCGAGTACTTTGTAGAGCCCTCTGCCCAGCCACCAAGTGAAATCATCACCGTCAGATTGGGATTGAGCTTCCTCAAGGCTACAGTACGGTGGATCATGTCGTGGCCATGATTCTCCAGTCCATCCACACCTGGATCACTCAGTTGGATTGTGTTGTTCTTGAGCACAGCAAATGCATAAATTACATGAGTGCATACATGGGGATTGATGTTTTCAGCTGTGAACTAATATCGAGGGATATTTAAATCTAACAATCATTAAAAAATGTCACTTACATGGTCATCGCCTTTTGCGTAATTATTCCACGATTCAAAGTAACAAACCACCTTGTAGGGCTTGTTGTTTCGGTCTATTTGGAACACAAAATGAGTTAATCCAAATACCAAAGCATTTTTTGAATTACCTTTCGAATACGCAAAAGACAAAAATGAAACAAACAAAACTGCACAAAGTGTCAATTTCATAGTGATTTTCAAATATATTGGCTTGGAATATGGAAACAATATACACTTTATGACACTAATGTAATAAGCACATTTGTCCACATTAAACTATTTATATGATATAGCCTTGGAAATAATCACGTGATTGATCATGATTGCACATATTAAAGAGTTTGAAGCTTAGATTTTGGATTAAGACACCTCTTGACTTTTGCCTTTCACAATGGATCACACATTTTATCATCATCACAAAGGCATATGCAGGAAGATTTGGTTAATTAAATTTAACATTAGATGAAGATGATTATTTTTGGCTGAGATTGAAATGACGAAAAAAGAACACCTACATGAACTCTAGTTCTTGGTATTTTTCTGACGTAATGCAGGAAAGTTTACCTTTTTTCATGTCTGGATTTATTTTAACTGATTGGCGCGTTTGCTATTGAGTTATTTTTTACCCGAAATCGACGATTCGAGAGCACAAACACAATGGGCGAGATAAAAGTGTGTGCTGTTGATAGCCAGTGAAAGGCGATATAGAGGTGGAGCTGGGTGCGGTACTGTCCTTCAGTGGTACAGGATGGAATGAGTTGAAATTCGTGCAACATTTGAAATATATTTTTTGGCATCCCACACAGAATGTAAAGACAGCTGATGGTTACGAGTATTCGGATGGTCTGATTATACAAAAAGAGAACATACGATAAATATGAAAAAATCAAAAAATCAAAAAATTTATTAATGATCCATTTCAAGTAAAGTAAACCAAAAATACCTTAGAAAGCGTTTTCTTTCGATTCACAATTTTTTCAGTACAATTCACAAAAGTTGACTTTGTTAAATGGCCATTGTTCTGTGTTGCGGATTGTTCAAATTGTCTCGAAGTGAATTTCTTTACAATAAAATTATTGTTTCTCAATTTTTTGCTAATTTTCATGTAGAAACAAAGCAACACTACCAAAGGAATCGCAATGGTCAAAACAAAATTGATGGCGATAAATAGTTTCCTGTTCGAATCACTGAGACCCCTGTAATAGTCGCACTCGTAGAAATAGCTTCTATGGGTGGGGCTTGGAAATGGCACATTTTTTACATCTGTGAATTGTATCGGAAAGTAGGCATATCCCCAGGCGAGTATCCAAAGGATAACCATCAGAATGATGGATTTTCGCTGCAGAAATTGATGACATTTCGAAAGGGGACAAATGATGGAGGTGAATCGTTCAGCACCAATAATGACGAGTGAATTTGCGGTAACGAACACACAGACCAACTGGCCATAATGCACAAGTGGACAGGCCCATCGAGACAAAGTCAACTTGCCGGCCATCAAATCAGCTAGATGCACAAACAGTACACCGAAAAGTCCACTTGCAGCATTTGAAATAGTCAAATTCACGAGATAGGGTCGAATGTTGTGCCATGGCTCGGCTCGAAGGCTGGTCAACAGCATCCCGAACATGGTACCATTGCAAAGCATAATCAAAATTGCGCTTGGCACGTACAAAACCATCAACCAAAATTGAACGCTGTCGGATAAAATGAAATTGAAATTCGAACACGCATCAATGGGTGGATATTTATCGGAACTTTTCGGATCACATTTTAAATTGTCGAATCCAAGAGATTTAAGTTCACGATACATCGATGAAATATTATTCATGATTTCCTCCATGATTTATTGAATTTTTTTTAAAATTTTGATTCCCGAATTTCGGCAATGTCTTTTAAGAACGATCCATTAGGTTCCGCGTCTGAAGCTGTTATGAGCCCCAAAATGATATATATCGTTAAAAATCAAGTATCAATTAGCATGAAATATATCTAAAAAATGCAATGGAAAATTTTATCCGGCATCATCATTTTTCGGACCTTCTCTGGAAGGTCAACAGAATGCAATCTGTTTACGCACTCTTAATTCCACGAAATTCGATAGTGATAAACAGAATTTCTGAATTATTCCTGCTTTATTTGCATAAGACAGCACACACAGTTTGCCAATGATGGGCTAATTCCATATCTTTAATTTATTTTTATTCAATTTACAATTTATATTATCTGTTTTGGCAGTCTCTTCAACAATGGTGTTTTCGAATTCGTGTTCAATAGACTCTACTCTATTCTGTCTCGGCTAATTGAATTGACTGGGTCAATGTCAGGTTGACGACAACAACAACGCCTACGTTCGAGTGTAGGATTCTGGTCATCTTTGTTTGTTCTGGCCAAATGTACCTTTCTTGGAAATTCTTGGATACTGACCCCCTTTCGACGATATTTCTGTATTTGGGGGGGGGGAATTATTCAACTTAAGATTTGCATTGTCCCGATATACAAGTTAAATTTTGTTTACCTGAAATAAAAAGTACAAACACAATAGGATTGAGGAAGCTGTTCAAGGTACAAGATATGTCAGTAGAGTCGCGATGATCATGACGCCATCAAACACAGTAAACACAAACAAAATCGTTAGCACTTGTTTGAAATATTCAAATAAAACGACATCATCATCATTAAAATCAAAGCAAAAGTTTCGATTTTGTAACTCACAGAATTAGTATTCAACAATTTGTAGACACATTTCAAGCTTTCGAGCTAATGTGCAGTGAACTCGGATGAATCAAAGATGTTATATTCTGCTGAATGTCGTAAATATTTTTTTTTCAATAGAACTGATTGAGAATTTTTAATGACGATCCATTAGCCACCGTGGCTCAAGTTGTTATGAGCGAAAATTGTCGATGAATCACAAAATATATATTCGACTCTTCAATTAGACAAAAGGGCAATGGAAAATTTTACTCAGTCCAATTTACGCGCAATTTTTTTATTTTTCAGCCACATGTGTGTGTGTGTGTGTGTGTGTGTGTGTGTGTGTGTGTGTGTGTGTGTGTGTGTGTGTGTGTGTGTGTGTGTGTGTGTGTGTGTGTGTGTGTGTGTGTGTGTGTGTGTGTGTGTGTGTGTGTGTGTGTGTGTGTGTGTGTGTGTGTGTGTGTGTGTGTGTGTGTGTGTGTGTGTGTGTGTGTGTGTGTGTGTCCCTATTGAAGATTCAATTTTCAATTCTTAATTATTGTTGAAGTGTCATCGATTTTCATTATTTTAATTTTAATTTAATTTTTTTTGCAACAAAATGTCATGTTATTTGCATTCTCTTCTCTTGAACTTTGATTTTTTGTATTCGGTTCATGTTGTTGTTGTTGTCCTTAACGGAAAATTCCATCATTTAATAGAATGTTTTGGATTATACAAAATGTACTTTTGGGCTCTCGAAAATTCGACCAAAGTCCTTTCGGCTGCATGAGCTCCAACAATAGAATAATAAGATAATAAACGCCCACGTATGCCCGGGTTGAAATATGATTTCGAAATTTATTTGAGAAAAATATTTCCTAAAAATTGGAAATTTGAATATTACGTATAATCAATAATGATAGCTTTAGGCTTAATTCGTATTGACATCAATGTACTATTCAAAATATGTGCATTGATTAGTATTTTTTGACTATTCCTGTTTCTGTTGCTAGGTTTTTGGGTTAGGTTATTTTAATCGCTCAGCTCGACTACTTCCCATATTGTCAAGTTTGGGAACATTATTGAAGCTTATTCGGTTTATGCTTCAAATATTGCTCCAGCAGGGCCCACTAGTTGAATCTATTTGGCATAACAGTATTTGCATTTACCCGAGATCTAATAATATTCTGAGTAACACTTATTGTATTGATATTACCATTAAATCGAGTACATATTCATATCTTTTGAATAGTTGCTTGGTTCATTTTTCATCAGACAATTCCTTAGAACTCAAAGACTGCGAGTTGGCTACTTCATTGAACGAAAAGATACTATGTAATAAAATATGGATTGCCATACCGGGGCTATGGATTGGTATCGCACATTTTGATACACTTCTGCTGGTGGTTGGCAAATCAAAGAGCAATCTCATGTCAGCCATGGCCACCATTATGATTCTATACTACAATCGGCAACTTTACTTCAAGCCCAACTTTGCACTGCTGCGCATGCTCCACACTGTGATTGTGCGCAATGAGTGGCGGTCATTCTTTGTCAAATCTAAATTTAAAAATCAAAATGTTTGCGATAAAACCCGAAATTGCTATCTCATTGTACTCAATCTATTCGACAGTATTCTTGGATCATTTGGTAATTTTTAGATTAATTTTTGAACAAAAATCAATTTTTTTGTTTATAAACTATAGTTAATATTAATAATTTTTGTTTAATTTTTTTTAGAATTAATAACTGCATTTTCGTTTGTTTATTTTGTTTGGACAATAGTCAACTCACTTCCTGATTTATTGCAAAATGGAACATCATTGCCCATGGCCCTGCTCTGGATAGTAATTCGTCTTCTCAGTTCGATTCTGTTTGGTCTTGGCAAATTTGGCTTCTTTGTATGTTTTAGCCTCTGGTTCGCAGACAATTACTCGTGTACGATAGTGCTTCTATACATGTTCTACATGAAGATGGTTCAAGTGTTCAATCTTTTGGCTAGTAAAATATTGAAAACCCCAAAATTATTTAGGTACCGATTCTATCGATTCCGGCGCTCATTTGTGGAGAATTTACATTTTTTCTTTGCAATCAATCGATTTCATGGAAGGCTGTTCTGTGTCTTCCTGGTCACCTTCACGCCCATCAACATAATCTTCACCATGTGGATTTTACAGGACAAAATTGGATTTGTCTCCAAAATGTTCATCTACTTCTGCATTGTCTATCTGTGTAATCTACTGTTTGTGTTTCACTACATCTTTGCGCAGTGCACTGCGCACATTCACAGACCGTGTAAATTGTTGTTTCGAATGATGAACGTCAATGCTCGCAATGCAATGACCACAAGAAACCGAGTGAATGTTGCGCATTTTATTGCCGCACTGCACACAAATAATCGATATGGCTTCACATATGGTGAGTCACCATTGGTGACTTTGGACTGGTCACTTTGAAATAAAGTTTGAATACTTTCGCAAAGGTATAGTAAATATATAGTTCATGACTGTTTTATTAATGTTATATAAAAATATATTTATATTTCTAGTTTCTCATTTTATATGCAAAATTTTGCTTAATTTCTTACAAATTAATGATGAAACGGGTCATTGAGTAATCGCCATAATAAAATAGAAATTTTTTTGAAGCAAAATAAAAAATCACGTTTTTACCTTTTTCCCCCCTGTCGATCCGATTAGGCCAGTCAATGACCATTAGGTACCAGTGAATAAAGTGAACCTTTATACGACTTTTCCCTACCCCCTAAATCGATTCCAATCCAAAAACAAACGCAAGACTTTTTTGGACTGCTATTCTGGTCAATCAAATTCGACAAATTCTTCAATGCTTGTATTTGAATTTCTATTTTTAAATAAAATAAATAATCTATTAATATAAAATGTAAACATTTGAGTTACATTTTTACCCGAAATCGATGACTCAGTAGCACAAACACAGTTGGGCAGATGAAAGTGTATGCCGTGGAGTGCAATATAGAGGTAGAGCTGTGAGCGATACTGCTGCTGTGTAGTACAAGGCGCAATGAGTCCAAAATTGTGCAGAATTTGAAACACTTTGATTGGTGAACAGCACAAAATGTAGAGACAGCTGATGGTGACGCCGACTCGAATGCTCTGATCTCGCAAAAAGTAAAAAATAATAATCAATTAGATCAAAATGTAAAACAGTAAGAAATTGACCTTTGCAATTGTTTTCTTTCGATTGACAATTTTTTTTCTGTGCGATCCTAATTGACTTGTTGAAAAGTTGACTAGGCTGATGAATGGCAATTTAACTGTGTGGCTCACATTCAAAATGTCTTGAAGTGAATATTTTTGCAGTAAAATTTTTGTTTTTTAATTTGTGAATTATTTTCACATAGATGCAAAGCAGCACTGCCAAAGGGACTTTAACTATACTGATCAGAACAAAATTTGAGACGATAAATATTTTTCTGTTCAATTCATTAAGACTCGTTTATTTTAAATTATTGATACGTTTTCTACGCGTGTTGAGTTATTTTGTACTCGAATTCGACGACTCGAGAGCACAAACACAAAGGGCGAAATAAAAGTGTGCGCAGTTGAGAGCCAGTGGAAGGCGATATAGAGGTAGAGCTGGGTGCGGTACTGCCCTTCAGTGGTACAGGATGGAATGAGTTGAAATTCGTGCAACATTTGAAATATATTTTGTGGCATCCAACACAAAATGTAAATGCAACTGATGGCTACGAGTATTCGGATGCTCTTATTATACAAAAACAGAAAATGGAGCAACACGAATAATATGAAAAATATGAAAACACATCAATTCATTAATGAACTATTTCAAAAGTAAGTAAAAAAAATACCTTTGCTTTTGGATTCACAATATTTTCAGTGCAATTGACTACAGTTGACTTTGTTAAGTGGCCATTGTTCTGTGGTCCGGATTGTTCAGATTGTCTCGAAGTAAATTTTTTTACAGTAAAATTTTTGTTTTTTAGTTTGTGCATTACTCTCATGTAGAAACAAAGCAGCCATATCAAAGGGATCGCAATGGTCAAAACAAAATTGATGGCGATAAATAGCTTTCTGTTGGATTTGCTGAGACCCCTGTAATAATCGCACTCGTAGAAGAAGCTTCGATGGGCGTTGTTTGGAAATTGTCTATTTTCGACATTGGTAAACTGTATAGGAAAGTATGAATAGCCCCAGGCGAGTATCCAAAGAATAACAATCAGAATGATAGATTTTCGCTGCAGGAAATGATGACATTTTGAAAGGGGACAAATTATTGAGGCGAAACTTTCTGTCCCAATAACGACAAGTGTACTGGCGGTAGCAAACACACTGACCAGTTGGCCGTAATGCACAGATGGACAAACCCATCGAGGGAAAGTCAACTTACCAGCCATCAAATCAGCAAAGAGCATAAACAGCAAACCAAAAAGTCCACTTGCACTGTTTGAAATAGTCAAATTCACGAGATAGGATCGAATGTTCTGCCAGGGTTCGGTTCGAAAGCTGGTCAACAGCATCCTCAACATGATACCATTGCCAAGCAGAATCCGAATTGCGGTAGGCACGTACAAAACGATCAACCAAAATTGAACGCTGTCGGATAAAGGGAAATTTAAATTTGCGGAACACGGTTCAATGGGTGGATATTTCCCGAAACTTTTCTGGTCACATTTTAAATTGTCGAACCCATGAGATTTAAGTTCACGATATATCGATGAAATATTATTCATGATATTCTCCATCATTCCTGAAATTTTTTATTCTTGAGTTCCGATTGTCGGCAATTTTTTTTGAACGAACCATTAGGTTCCGTGTCTGAAGCTGTCATGAGTCCCAAAAAGAGATAAATCATTGAAAATCAAGTATCAATTACCATGAAATAAATAAAAAATGAAATGGAAAATTTTATCCGGCATCATTTCTCTGACCCTCTGGAAGGTCAACCATTCTCAGTATGCTATCTGTTTACTCTCTTTTAATTACACGAAATTCCTAAGTAATAAACAGAACTCCTGAATTACTCGTGCTTTATTTGCATAGGACAGCACAGCTTGCCAATGATTGGGCTAATTCCATATCTCTAATTTTGTATTCAATTTGCAATTTCTATTATCTGTTTTCGGAGACCTGTTCAACAACAATGCTGTTTTTGTATGCGTTTTCAATAGAAAGCCATTCTACTCTATTTTCTCGGCTAATTGAATCGACTGGGTCGCAATGTCAGTCGTACAACAACCAAAAACACCTACGTACGAGTGTGTGTTTCTAGTCATCTTTGTTTGTTCAGGCCAAATGAACTTTCTTGAAAATTGTATATGTGTTTTTAGCACTATAGCACTATTTCGGATTTGAGCTAAATTACCCGAGGCAATATAATTGATGAGCACAAGAGAAGGGTCGTTTTAATCTGTTTTAGATAGTAAGCCCCCCTTTCGAAAATAAATTTGACCTCTGAAAAGTTTTTTTTGGGATTTTAAAGGGTTTTTGTTTCAAAAATCTAGTTATAAACAATTAAAAATAACTTTGCCTAAATTTAAGCACTTCTGACTTTGCCGCGGCATTTTCAAAAACTGCCGCGGCAAAGTTGGCACAAATAATTTAAATGGATAGATCTCGTACCTTTTAGCTGCAATTATGATGATAATATTAGAGGTGACAAAAAGACTGACAACATTTTGAAGCGATGAATCAAATTTTCAGTGTAGAAATTTACTAACATGCACAAAAGTCCATTGACACTAGTGGACACTGACAGATTGATGCGGTATGTCCGAATGCCACGAAGTGGCCCAACTCGAAGGTCAGTAGAGTCGTGACACCATTGCAAATCAAAACTCATTACTGCATTCAACAATTACAAAATCGTCAACACTTGTTTGACATTTTCAGACATCAAATGACATCATCATTGAAATAAAAGCAAGGTTTTGATTCTGTTTTGTAACACTTAGAATTATTCAATAATTTATAGCCACATTTAAAGCTTTCGAGCTCATATGCTGATGAACTTATGATGAATCAGAGAAGATATATTCTACAGAATGTCGTCCATATTTTCAAGATTATTTGAATTTTTAATGTTGATTCATTCGCCACCGTGGCTCAAGTTGTTATGAGCGAGAATTGTCGATGAATCACGAATTTATACATTTGATGTGTAACTCTTCAATTAGACAAAGGGGGCAATGGAAAACTTTATCCAGTCTGAAGTGCAGCCACGGTGTGTGTGTTTACATTGTTTGTCTCTTTTTCAAGGTTCTCCTGCTCTGGAATTGTTTTTCACAAACGGAACACAATGCGGATGCACCCTGACCAATCACTGGATTTTATTCCAATACTCAGGTAGGCATATATTTTTTTTAATATTAAAAGTGTTCCTATTAAAGAATCTATTTTCAATACTAAATTATTGTTGAAGTGTCATTGATTTTTATTAATTTAATTTTAATCGATTTTTTTTGCTACAAAATGTCATGTTATTTGCATTCTCTCCTCTGAAACTTTGATTTTTTTGTATTTGGCCCATGTTGTTGTTCTTAACGGAAAATTCCATCATTTAATAGGATATTTTTGGATCATACGAAATGTACTTTTGAGCTCTCGAACATTCGACCAAAGTCCTATCGGCTGAATAAGCTCGAATTCTGATCAACAAGACCCAGAACATGGTACCGTTGCCATGGCCCTGGCAAATCAACTCCTCGACAAGATCGACGAGTTTGTAGTTTTCCTCAACTGCTGTATTTACCTTGGTGACATCCCCGATCAGTGGCGAGAATCCAAAACAATTCTCATAGCTAAGAAGGATAATGCCATGGAGCCTACAGATTTTCGCCCAATCACCATTGGTTCGATCCTGTATCGGTGTTTGAGCGCTGTCCTAGCTGATCGTATCAACTCATCCGTCCAACTGTGCAACAACCAGAAAGGTTTCAGAAAAGGTGATGGAATCCACGAAGGAATCTCCACCCTCAGATTTCTACTGAAGCACCGAAAGTCCACACGGGTCGCCGCACTGGATGTGAGCAAAGCATTTGACTCTGTCAGTCAGGAGGCTATCTTTATAGCTTGCAAGAGGAAAGGCCTTGACGACACGAGCATCCAATTGCTACGCAACCTCTACCGTGATTGCACCACCAAGATGTCCCTGAATGGTATCGAAAGTGAGTCTATTCGTCTCTCATCTGGCGTCAAGCAAGGGGATCCATTGTCTCCAGTCTTGTTCAACATTGTCATGGACTACCTCCTCGAGAAATTAAACCAAACCAATCTCGGAGTGAAACTTGGCGATGTGACCTTGGCTGTACTGGCATATGCTGACGACCTGGCTCTAGCTGCTGAAAAAGATGAAGACCTTCAACAACTAATGGATATAACATGTACGGTTCTTGGCGAAGTCGGACTTGAGCTGAATCGGAACAAATCAGTGGTCATGGGTAATGATTTTGCCATTCTTGTGGGTGGAACTGAACTTAAATCGGTGGTTTCAATCAAGTACCTGGGTGTTCAGATTAGCCATCAAGACATGCCTACAACAAGTTCAAATGACTTTAAGCCACTGTTGGATAAGCTTGTTAAGGCTCGCTTGAAACCGATTCAAAAGTTATACTTCCTACGACACCACCTGATTCCAATGTTCACCCATCGGTTGGTTCACGAAAAATTCATAGGGGTAACTCTGGAGGCGATCGATCTGGAAATAAGAAGAGCAGCAAAAGACTTTCTCCACCAAGTTCCTGGTCTACCCAATTTTTTTGTCCACTTGAAAGTGAGAAACGGTGGTCTTGGGTTAATGCAGCATCGTTGGGTTATCCCCACTCTTGCTTTTAAGCGGCTCAGTAGATTGACCAACTCGAACTGTCATTACCTCAAGTACCTAACCTCAACGACTGAATTCAAGAAAGAAATGACCAGGATTTGTGTTTTGGCTCCTCACAATCTCGACTACGAGCAACGCTTGTTGAGAGAAGTTACTACCAACCCAGCAAATCGAGGTCATCTATGTTTCAGCATTGGCGGTGGCATAGTCAACAGACACTTCTCTGGTTGGACTGGAATTTCGGGCAAGAATTTGGTGAGCTTAATTCGATTGCGCAGTGGCACGTTAGGATCTATCTACGGATGCGCCGATCAACCCACCTGTCATCGTTGTCTGAGGAATGTTCCCGAATCCCTTCCACATATCCTGAACCATTGCAGGGAAATGGATGGTATGCACACTGTACGCCATGACAAGGTTAAAGTTATGATCTTCGACACACTGGTGGCTAAGAAGTGGAACGTCTGGTGCGAGTATAAGATTCCGGTAACTCGAACGCAATACATCAAACCTGACTTGATTGCAATTACACCTGATCAATCGATAGCTTTCTGTTTCGATGTCCGAATTAGCTATGAATTCAACAAAGACACTTTATCGATTCGGGACACAGGAAAAGCGGTCAAAGTACCAACAGTACGACAAGCCAATTAAGGAGTACGTTGAACTCTTCTTTCCGAACGTCCGGAAAGTTGAGTATTATGGATTGATCTTTGGTTCCAGAGGATCAATTCACAACGTTACCTTGAATCTACTTAAAGACGCTGGTTTTAGCGATCTCAGAATTGGCGCAATCATCGACAAGATTTGTTTTGAGTCACTGCGAATCTACAAGACTTTTCACTTAGCCTCGACCTCCAATGCATCTACTTAACTAATTCAAATCAATTAGATCACTTTAATTTTAATTGTTCATTTATCTATTTATTTTTTGATTTTTACTTTATTTTTACAAATTTGTACTAGTATCAAATGATTTTATTTTATTTTATTTTGTACCAATATCTGTTTTTGTATCACTGATCTCATGTCAATTTGCGAATTATTAGTCTTTCTAATAAATTGATTACTAAATGTTCTTAACGGAAAATTCCATCATTTAATAGGATATTTTTGGATCATACGAAATGTACTTTTGAGCTCTCGAACATTCGACCAAAGTCCTATCGGCTGAATAAGCTCGAATTCTGATCAACAAGACCCAGAACATGGTACCGTTGCCAAGTAGAATCAGCATTGCGGTGGACAAGTACAAAATATTCAGCCAAAATTGAACACTGTCCGATAAAATGAAGCTCAAATTGGCGGAACACGGATCAACGAGTTGAGATTTTTCGGTGCTATTCTCGAACCATTTACCAAGTTGGCGTACAAATGGGTAAAAATCTCGCTATATATCGATGAAACATTATCAATGATGTCCTCCATGTTTTTTGAATTTTTAAAATCAGGATTGTCAGCAATGACTCTTGAGGACGATCCATTAGGCACCGCGTCTCGAAGTGTTATGATTTACAAAATATAAATCACTGAAAATCAAGCATCAATTAGCAAAAAAATGCATTGGAAAGTTTTATCCGGAATCATATCTGGGCCCTTCGAAAGTCAACCTTTCTGAACACTGGACAATCTGTTTACGCTTTTCATTAATGAGGATTCTTTTAATTCCACGAAATTCTCGAGTAAATCGTAAACATCGTTCCTGAATTTGTGCTTTATTTGCATAAGACTCAGCTTGCAAATGATGGGATAATTCCATATTGCTACATATAAATTTTTGCATTCAATTCATTTATACAGTTTCTATTATTTTATTTTGGCCTCTTCGACAACAATCGTGTTTTCGTTTATTTTTCAATAGAATTTGAATGAAAACAACTACTCTGCTCTATTTTTGTACTGGCTAATGGAATTGACCGGACTCAGAGACAACAACACCTATGTGTGTAGTGGTCAGCTTTTGACAATGTTTGTTTGTTCTGACAAATGAACCTTCTAGGAATTTTAGGTGTCATTACCAGTTTTGTCTTGTTGATTTGACATGACTACAGTAAAGTCTCGATAATTGGTGCCTGGCTTAATTCGAAAGTCTCTGTAATTGGTAATTGGAAGGCAAATTTTGAAAATTTGGTATAATTCGCTAACTGTCACTGTACAAATGTTCTTTATAATTCGAAAATAACTCGTTAATTGGTAATTGGAAAGCAATTTTGATGCTAATTCGAACAATTTTTATCGCTTTTTGGGGCAAAACATGATCCAAAATTTCGAAATTGTCCATCAAAGGACAATAAACAATTTTTTTAAACAAAATTCAGTTGATTGTTTTACTCAGACAAATAGTTTTCAATTCAGTAACGCTATACATGAATGGCTTGTTTTACCAAATTTGAGATCAAATTGTACCTTAATCTGTATTCTGAATACGTAGGTTTTTGACTAAATCATAATTAACGCTAGATTATCGCAATTTTTCAAATTTTAGAACGTTGAAACATTTAAATTGTTAAATTATTTTGTAATTAACGATTTTCAGATTCAATTTTGATCTAATTCAATCAAATATATTCATTTTCAAATAGTCTCGATAATTGGTAATTCGAAAAATTTTTAGGATTTGAGGTCCCAAAAATTTCGAATTAACGAAATTTAACTGTACCAGGGAGTTAATTTGAGTGAATTAAAATGGGTCATTTTCAGTAGTCTAATTAATTTTTTTTTGTTAAACTATGTAGTGTTTTTTGCCCCTAAATTATTATGTCAGTTGACATTGTGGACATTTCTTTTTTTTCATCTTCTCTTGTTCTAGATGTTGGTTCACATTTGTTGAAATTTCTGTATTAACCGTTATTACGCCGAGACCTTAAAAAATGCGAAATTTGTACTTTTTTTGTTATCCGCTTTGACTATGGGCTACAAAAAATAATTTTTTGCTTAGGAAATGAATTTTGGTCCAGAACTGTTCCAGATACACTTGGTGCACTTAGGAGCACCAACGGCGATGACCATGATGTAGTTCATAGTGTTTTACCAATAGATGGCGCCACTAAAAATTGACTTTTTTATCTGTTTATTTCAATTTTAAATTGATTTCAACGTTAAAATCAGTAACTAAAATGTTGTAATAACCAACGTAGATAAGATTAAAAACAGATCTATTATATGTTAAAGTATTTTATAATAAGAAACTATTGCATGAGTGACAAATTTATTGGACAAATTGAGATTCATACTAGACTAATAGATTACATCTTAAGACTACTCTATAACTTTGTTGATCTTGTCGAATGCATATTTGCACATTCGTTTATTTAGACAACCAGGACATGTGGTCTTTATCCAGTGTTCCTTTATGGGCTGCTGGTTGTAGCACGGAATGCATCGACTTTTAGTTGGAACGGATTTCAAAGTGTGTCCCGTCACTACTGGGACAATCTTGTTCAAATCTTGCTTGACCTCGTCTTCGTACTTGGTGCCAAAGATGGCCAGTTCATCCACAACAGCAACACGAAAAGTCAAATGGTCCCAGTACTTAGGCTTGACCCATTCGATCTTCTTTCGAGTTGGTCGCAGTACTTTAGCTGAGCCAGTCCGCCTTCTCTTCGTTCCCTGTTGAGCTTCTTCTTCTTGCTGCTGTTGTCGTTCCAACTGCAATCTCTTCCTTTCTTCAACTGATACCTTCGGTTTTGGGTACAAAGCTTGATACAACTTGAAGGCAGCCACCATAGCAATGTTGTAGGCATTCATCTCCAAGTTGTAGTACCATTTTTTACCTTGGATCTTTGGCCTGTATGAGGATAGCAGTTTGTCCATTATATCCACACCTCCCATATATTCGTTATATCGCTCAAATACAGTTGGATACGCGACAGGGACTTGATAAGACTTTTTTCACACCTTTTGTCACTTTCTTCGTCCACTTGAGAATAGAGCCAACAGGTTCGTGAGTGAACTTGTTTGACACCACAGTAACCGGTTTCGAATCCATCCACCTAGTGACGTGCACTTTGTTGTTGTTCATGTAATCGAAAGTCCCCCCTCGGCTGCTTCTTAATGATTGGAACAGTTGCCAAACCTGGCACTGGGAATCGATTTGGCTGAGCTGTTCCAGTAGCCCCAATTCCTAATTCAGTGCAATGTTTGAAGACAGCTGGGGACGAGTAAAAGCTGTCAAAGTATAGATCTACATCGATTCCAGGGTCGATAGCAGCTAGCAACCTTTTGACAGCTTCCAAATGTTGCGGTTGCTTGGGGTCAAAGAATGGGTCAGGGTAAGGAATGACTTTGTAAGGGTAGCCATCACTAGAGCAAATTACAAATAATTTGTAACCGAATTTGATCGATTTCATCTTGATATACACCTTGCAACTGCATTGACCACAATACGGACACATTGACTCGTCGATTGCCAGATTCTTATGGAAAGTGCCGAATTGAACAAGCTTTTTGGTTCAGCAAGTCGTAAAGTGGTCGTACTTTGGCATATTTATCTTCTTCTTTTAGATTGTCATTATCGGCCATATGAAAGCATCTGAGAACAAATTAATAGTATTACAATAAATAAGACAAACACAAATATTACAACCTTTTTATCTGTCGGTATCGATTGCGGGGAAACAAAGAATGAACAAAGTCGTTTTTGTGTTGCACATTTTTTGACCAGTACAATTCTTCTCGCGGGGTTGGTTGATATCCAGAATATTACTGCAGTGCAATAAAGTTTTTCACTTCGTCTTCGGTAATTTCAGCAATCTCTTCAACCCAATTGTTCTGTCGTCGGTACAAATTGCACTGCTCAGTGACGTAGGTGAAGTGTTCGGGAGGAATAAACAAGTTGAACAGTTCGAGTGGTGATTTCTCCTTGAGATCATCTCCGTATTCTTTAACGATGTCCACAGGCTGTTTTACATTGAAAACATTATTCAATGACAGGTTCTTCGCCCAATAGTTATCATTTGTACTCGGCAGTACATAATCTTCCTCATCTTCTTCAAGTACCACTTCGACCGTACCAACTGTTTCAATCAGACCTTCACATTCTTCTCGGTCTTCATTCAAAAGTTCTTCTTCGTCGATGTCTTCTTCTTTTGACTGATCGTCAACTATGCTTGGTGGTAAACAATAGATTCGAGCATTTAATTGTGGATTCCTTTCAATGTCTTCACCTAAAACAATCAAAGCATCCCGACAATGCGTGAACTCTTCATGGCCATTGTTTTGATGCCTTGCAGGTTCTGGTGGTGGTGGTGTCAGTGCCGGAGGGTCCTTTCGAGCCCTTTTCCGAGAATTAGCCATTATCTTTTTTATCAGTCTTATCAATATGTAGATAAGCAATCAGTGTTTAGCTGATAACAAGCAGAACGACAGGCACGTGAAAAATAAATCAACACGTGTACAGTGTAAGCGAGTAAGTAGTAAACTAAGCGAGTATACGTTCATCGGTCAAGGCTGTCCATGTCATACAAGCAACAATTCGTGTTCAAAAGCTTGCACAATGCTTCCATTTAAACTTGAATCGATATTAGGTCTAATTTACAAACATTTTAAAAAATCAACCCAGCGATTGCTTGACCTATCCATTCAGCATGCTACTGATCCTTTGAACGAAAACTCCGAAATGATTCGCAAAGTTTTGAGTGAAACTTCTGCAGAAGCAACTGAAGATTATTCAAAGGAAATAGATGAGGCTTTGAATGAAACTTCAACTTATGGAATTCAAGATGTCGCTGATGAGATTAAAAAGATTATTGATCAGATTGCACCAAAATCTTACAGCAAGACTCGATGGTTGAGCCTCCGCCCATCCCTTACACGAATATCAAACTTTTTTAGATTGTATAAAAAGTACTTTAATTCGCCAAAATTAGATAAAGTTCCAGACATCGAAAAGCTTCGGGAGTTTTTTAATAATAAAGTAAACGAAGCATGGCTTTTAATATTAAAAGAATTTTCTTCGATTTATCACGACAAAATTGTCAACATGGAAGCGGATTTCATTACACTGCCAAGAGTTGTAACTTTGTTTAAAGAATTAATACGAGTTGTTCACACTAAAAGTCTAAAAGTCATCTTTAAAGCTGAAGTTGAAGAACTTTTCAAAGATCAGCGTTGGAGAGAAGATGAAATATTGGATTTCACTCTTCAAGTTGAGCAACTTTATTCTAAAGCTTACGCTTACTTGAAGGATTGGTCATCTGGCACTAAAGGTGACTGGTATGAAGGCTTGATAGAACTAAATTGGATTGATTTATTAGAACCAATTCAATTTGATAAATTCTACGAATCTCTTTCATTTCTTAGAAAATATGAAGATATATATATGAGATTTGAACTCAACTTGGATTCAGAATCTAACCTGAATCGAGATGTCATCAAAGAAGAAGTTAACAAAACGAACCAAGTCCTCGCTCGCTTGTTACCAAAATGGAAACAAGAGGAAGAAAAAGGAAAAGTCACTAAGGCTCATCTCAGATGGGTAGAAATTTTCAAAGAATTAAAGGACGATGTTCCAAATCTACTAAAAATATCAACACATATTTTGACTTTCTTCCCTTCTAATGCTGCTGTTGAAAGACTTTTCTCTCAAGTAAATGCCTTCTGGACAAAATCGAAAGGAAAGCTAGGTTTTCAAACTACCAGATTATGTTTTAAGGTAAAGTACAATCTAGCATCAGACTGCCAACAAATGATCGATATCCTTAAAAACCGCCCTGATTTGGTTAAACGACTAAGGGAGAAGGAAAAATACATTTCCCAGTTCAAAGCAAGTCAAGAGACTAGTTTTGATCGATGCGCACCAAGAAGGCTTCAAGATGCTTTAATTGCCACATCGACTCCAATTCAACCAGAACCAAAAAAAGTGAAAACTAGGAGAAAGAGACATTATCCTAGAACTCCACAAAAACAATCAACAAGCGTAGATGAGAATATAACAAAAGAAGTGACTGCGCCTTTGTACTCTTCAATACGAAATTATAGTCGCAAGAAAAATCTGTTCGGTGAGAAATCAGTTGAAATATCACCTATTTCTAACAGATGTCAAAATAATTCAAAGTTGCGAGATGTCTCCAATGTAATTCACAGGTAACAATCAAGTGCAATATTTATTTACTTAACGTTATTGTTATTTTAGTACATCAACAAGTTTTGGTTCAAGCATTTTAGCCACAGTAGAAGCGACGAGTGATTCTGTGGACGAAACATCAATTAATGAAATTATTGTGGGAGAAGAAATTGAGGTCTACACAGAAAAAGATCATTTTCAAGCTAAAAACGAGTTTGAGGAATCTTTCAAAATCAACAACAAACCACATCTCTATCCTAATTCACCTAGACGTTCGCCACAGAAAAAGAAAACTAAAAGTAAAAAATGAATGTTATTCTTTGTCTTTTTATCTACGCTAATAAATTTAAGTTATAAACATAATAAGTTATAATCTATTTTCACAAAAACCACATTTCAGATGAAATTGATGTATTTGTCGTTTTTTCATGATTATTCGATGAATCAACTCAAAATTTTGATCATAAAGCCTTCCATATCACAAATTATAAACACGAATAGTTACTTAATTCAACAGTTTTAAAAACAATTTGATTTTACACTCTTAAATCAAATCAAAAGCATTTTTCAGTTGTTGTTGTTGTGTTTGGTACAGCAGGAGAAATTACACAGTGCAAGTGATCTGTTTTGAGTTTAACTTGCCCGCTGTACGCTAGGTGGCCAAAGACCGTCTGTCGCCTGCCCGCGTAACGGTTGTGAATGACCCTTTAGCGCAACTGTTCTTAAAACTATACAGTGTACACTGTACACCCATATGGGTACACCCATATGCATGTGAGAGGTAGTGAGTCGTGCTGGCACCTATTGCAGAAAAGTTTCACTTCATCAGGCCTTTCGCCGATGGTGCTCTTTGGTGCACCACTTTTTCGATTCGTTATCAAGATAACTTATCGATGGAATTTTATGTCAAGTGATAGCTCATTTTGTTCGTTTTTGCAAGTAGAATTGATTTTTAAAGTAAAAAATATATGGTTTCTATATAAAATTTTGAGTTTTGGCCAATTGAAATTTTGAGCAAAAAACACCCCATCTTTGGTCAACTGCCACACCCCCCATAGATAAGTTATCTTTCAAGTTTATTGATACGATCTGTTTAAGCATGGTCCAAAGTAAAATAATATACCAAACTTTGCCAATTTATCTTTTGAAATGACAGAGAAACACGCATTTGAAAATCGTGGTGCACCAAAGTGCACCAACGGCGTAAAAACGGTTAAACGAAAATTCCAACAAGAATTAACATTGACCAGCTTTACACAGTTAACAAATTTAGCTTACCAGAATTGGCCGACTCAAAAGTACAAACACAACAGGATTGAGGAAGCTGGCCAGCCAGTGGAGTGCAAGGTAGAGATAGAGCCGCGTCAGGTACTGCTCCGAGGTGCTCATACACTGAGGAATGAGTTCAAATTGGTCTAGCATTTCGAGTACCTGTACTGGTAGCCAACACAGACTGGACAAAGAAGCACTCAGCGTTAGGATGATTCGAATGCTCTGAATTAAAAATAATCACTATATACTAATATCGCAAGCATAGTTATGCATTGCGTCATCGAACGCCCAGTTGTACAGTGGAAGGCATAAGTGGGACGAAACATATTGATCGGATGAAAGTGCAGTGGAAGGCAAAAGTGGGACGAAACATATTGATCGGATGTTAGCGCAGTGGAAGGCAGAAGGCCATCCTTACTGATGCGTGTCTTATTACATTTACACAGCGAAAGGCAGAGGCACCATAAAATCTTCTGAGTACGCCGCAACGAGTTGAATTCATCAAATTCTACCAAACTCATTCAAATCTATTTATCTCCTCGAAGAACGCACTTCTACTTGCAATGTTATTGGTGTGTTTGGTATGTTTGGTTTACATTTTTGCTATGGTTATTGGCCACAAGAGTGTACCACATTGCTCAAGATTCTTGAGTCAAGAACCTTTCCTTTCAAAATCATCTAGATTTGTGCGTTTGGATATTTCTCTGCAGTGCCGAGCGAGTATGACAATGTGTTTTCTCATGACAGCTTCAGTTAAACACGCTGGTTGTTTTGATGCAAATAACTTGATTGCAAGCAACTCCTGAATCAGAAACCCAGATTTATTTATTTATTGTATTCAACTTACCACTCAGCTGAATTGCCTCATCTATCATCAAACATGATCACTATGTGATTATCTTTACTTTCAGTCTTCCTTTCTAATGTGTTTTGCCATTTTGTTTTTGTTTTGACACACAAACCAAGTATCAAAGAAACATCAAAGAACGCTTTACTTCAAGAGCCTGAAGAGATTCGTTGTAAAGAAATTAATTAGTCATCGCTATCTTTGTCTCGTCAATTTACAAAATGAAGTAGTTCAATTTTATTCTTCACAGACAGTCTGTGACAGATTTTTCTCACCAATTGGTAAAACAGACATATTTTACTAATTCTAAAATAAACCTGTTTTTTCTAGAGACTTTTATAATTTCAGATTATAGCAATTTGGTTAACAAGCCTCTAATAGATCTATTGCCTTGATTCGTGAATACTCAAAATATGTCATTTGAATGAATATCTTCACGTATGGTGCATATGTTTCCGTTAATCGTTGGTGACAGTTGCAAACTTACTCTAACATATTGTTGGCTACTTATTGTTTGGTGTGTTATGTAGCCACAAGTTCAATGTTTTTCAAACCTGCACTGGTGGACATTACCCGCATTTAGTTATCCGCCTTCTTTGAGTACCTCATTCGTGTGGGCTATTGTGCCGATATTACTAAGGTTACAATGCTGGTCAGTACAAGAACAACAAGTGACTTGGTTTCTGGAATCAAGATTCTGGATTTCGGAAGAATGATGAATTTCAGAAATAATTTGATCAGATCAGAACCAGCCCGGTTTTGAAGTTAAGATTGTCTAAAGTAAGTTGCCGTGAAATCGCCAGTTCCTACATCAAATAGTCAAATGCCAAACTCGAGTCCGAAGGAACAATAACTACTACAAAGTTGTTGCTATTCCAAAAGTATGACTTCTTATATCACTGTTATCAGTCTATATTTATTATTCGGTTTCTGATCATTTGGACAATTCACAAAATCAATATTAAACAATTATTTTGTTAAATTCAATTCTGTCATTTTCTCTTTTGCCATCCACCACACCGATCACAACTTACAAGAGTTTCTGCTTGAAATAACTCAAATGAGATTTTTGAATCACCCCAGTTTAAGAAGGAAAGGCACAATCGCAAGGAAAACGTTTTTTGTCTATTGTGATTGAACAAACCGAATAAAATACATGTTGCACTAACTGTAACTCTGTCACCAATTGCTATCATACAAATGCTTGCAAAAGAGAATAATTCCACAAACTTGAACTTTTCAACTTTGCCTATGACTGTGCATTATGTTCCGGAAATCACTATTTGATCAAAAGTTTCAATTCTAAACAAGAAATCATATATCACTTAAGGTTCGAACTGCAGCAGGGACGCACCTACGGCACGTCCTGTTGCAGGTTCGACGCCATATTTAGCCAGATGCTCCGTGTCTCGGACTCTATGGGCGCCAGCGGCAGTCCTCGATACTCGCACCCCCTCCGAGAGTTACAAGAATACCCGTCACAATGTGAGGCGCGCAATGTATTGCCGATCCAGTCTCGTGCTGTTGGCCTTTGACCCAACCCTCCACTGCACCCCTCTCAGTGGCTTCTCCACTGAGAGGCTATTTAAGGTCATGTCGAGCGTCAGTCTCGTCGAATACGGTTTAGGTGAATGTGCTCTGTAACATAGAATACCGAGTGTTGAGGTGTTCCATTTCCTGTACCATCGAGATCCAATAAAGATTGTCTTTGTGTGTGACCCAACGTGTCCTCATTTACTACATCTTAATCTCACCAGGAAGCCTCCAGACCACTAGATCATCGGTCAGAAGCCCAATTGGACCCCAACAACTCAAGCAGCGGAATCATAGAACTCACTTAGCGACCAAACTAGCCCTTCCGTGTTCCAAAAAGGCTAGCACTGCTACAGAACCAACACTAACCAAGCCTTAACAAACATGCATCCAATCAGTAGGACACATGCATTCGCTCAAATTACTCTATTTGTTTTTTCTAAACTTTTAATTTATGAATTTGACTATTGAACTCACCCGAAGGGTTTTTTACAAGGAAACGTTTGCGCAGCAACAAATGACTTTGTGACAGGTCACAAAGTCATTTGAGTTTCCTTGTAATTTATAGAATATTAACCAAAAAATATCATCAATTGCAATTAAAACCTTTATCATGTTTTTTCTACGAATCAGTATTTGATTGTTGTTATAACATAATTGTTAGTCATCATAATTGTTGTTGTTGTTCCTAATGGAGAAACTCATCAATTAATTGGATTTTTGTTACAAAAGTTCTTTGTATTAGTACTCGAAAGTTCGACTAATACCCTCGATATTATTATTGATAGAATAATTCCAATAGTACAATAGAATTCAATGAAAAAAATATCCGTGTTTAAATTTTAGCTTTGAATTTTATGAAAAATAAAACCCACGCAGCATTTACATTATAAACAAACATTGGCATGGCATGATCCAAACATGAATATACGAATAATATAAAGACCAAAATCGGCTACAAAAATAATAAAATACATCAAAATATCAATATTAAAAGGTGGCCAAAATTTTATTATACAATAAACATATTTTTCCACATGTGTTAAATTGTATAGAAAGTTATTGGAATCGTCGATTGAAAAGACCTGAATTATATGGAAAAACAAAATTCTAACCAACTTTAGTCGACGTATACGAGAAACTAATAATCACTGCTGTTGTCCATTGTAGAAACCAGCGAGCATAATCTCGAAAGCAGGTCTACGCCTCAGATCGATATACTTCCCAACCAGTAGGTAGACAAAAGGCCTATCTATTGAGACATAACTGTCCGATTGGATTGATTGGCTAAATTGAGTTTGATCAACTAGATCTAAGGGTTCGTGAATGAATTCTTCTTTATGATCTCTATCAGAATTACTGCTACGTTGTATCACATGAATATGTTGACGGAAATTAGCGACAGGCAAGTTTGGACTCAAATTGTGTTTGCTCACAATGGAACTGAAATCGTATTCACCATTTAGGAATGAGAATTGAGGAATACTAAGACGAATTGATGATTTCTCGGTATGTAAGCGTCGAAGATAGTGTGATAGCTGATTTCCTGTTAGTGTGGACATCATTTGTGTTATGTTTGATTCAACATCAGGCATCATTATCACCATACTAAACTTGTCATTGCTATTAGATTTAGGTGGTAAACGGATTAGAGTGTGGAAATGTTTGCCCTCATTTGTAATGTGATACACTCGACCATAGTTCCCAAAACTGTTCAACATGTCGATCAGCCTTTTTCCTGACGGTCCAGAGAAAAACTGTTTTCGGATGACAAGTGATTTGGATAAATCCATCCATTGGGAATCGATTGCAATCAAACTCAGGAATAGATCTGGTTGAACAGTGGGAAATGTAATTCTGTCTGAAAAGATGTGTGTTTGAAGATGTCTTTAAAAATAGAAGAATATTCTGTTAATCAGGTATCCAACAAATCTAATCGTATACTCACTTTTTGTACACATTCCAATCACCTTTCAGTGACAAACGCAATTTTTGCAACAGCGTCTTGTTAACCTTCGACTCAAACTGATGCACATTGAACCAATTCAACATTCGATGTGCCATATCATCGGAACTTTGAATCAGATTTGTACCACTTTTAGGAAACAGTACCAGTTTCATTATAAAAGTGGTTTGATTTTCTTTGTTCAAAAATTCATTAACCAAATGCCATGCCACATCCTCATTTGTGTATTCCTTGTGTTCCAGTGACTTTCTACCGGATAGGCCGTCTGATGTTAACTGTAAGCAATCCTCATAATTCGCGATGTTAAATTCGTGACAAAGTTTAAGTTTTTCAAATCTCGAATACAGTGCGATTTGTTTTTCCAAATTGGAAATTTTCGTCATTTTGAGATATTTGACACAATCGTTCAGTGTGTGCAGTAGATTGTACTTGAATGGTGAGCATAGGTCGTAAATTAGTTGAGGAATTCGATTTTCAGATTGGTGGTACGTGACTGGATCTATCCAGGTTGATGAGTAACGGTAATACAAAAATGCTGCTGTCGATTGAAATGCATTCCAGTAATCTGAGATTGAAGAACTGGGACTGACTTCGTCAGGTGTCTTTGGTGGAACTATTTCAGGATTAAACGATTCCACTCGACTCTTCAATTGACGCATTCTCGTGTAACTCATCTTATCTAACTCGTGTTCGTCCAAATAGAACGATGTTCGATTAAACAAAAAACGATTGATTGCATGCACGTGTGCATGATTCTCCTCTATTGAAGCAAGTGCAAGAAGATTCAGTTTGAATGCAAATGGAGAGAAAACTTGATGTGAAAGTCGTGAATCATAACCGACCAGGTTGATCAATTTGAGTGCATAGGCAGGACCAGTTTGGGCTGCCCATTCTTGTTCAATTTCCGTGACATTTATTGCGTGATGCATCAGAGTTTCGGAATCGTCTACTTTTCGATTGATTTTAAAGCCAATGATATTTTGTAGGGCTTCAAGCCAATTGCGAATGCGATTGCTCTTCACGGTATAGTAGTGCGCATTGCAGTGATTTACAGATGCAATTGCTAATTTGAATAAAACATAAATATCATTAAATTCAAATTTGACAAATCTTTGAAATTACCTAAAATCAAAACCGATAAGATGATTTTAAGTTTCATTATTGTTCAAAATGGCGAACCTTCACTATCATATAAAGTTTTGTCATTTCACTTTATGATTTATAATTTTGGCTATTTAAAACGTTTCCTTTGTTTAAATAACCAAATTTAGTGATAAAATCGATTCAGGAAATGCGCGCATAAAAGTTCAAAAACCTCAAATGATTTCAAGTTGAACTTTGGCATCTTTTGAAATTCAAAATGTATTTTCACATTTAAAGAAATATTGATTCAGTGCCTAAGCAACGTGACTTTTATCTCACTTTTCTCTCTATATTTAAATTTGAAAATTGAACTTTGGTAAATCATATGAACTTTGAATTTGTGGGACTTTTATCTCGAAAAACTTCATGACCAAATGAACTTACAACGCAGACAACTAAACCAATGACAAAATACAATCATTTAGTTGAAATTGAATTTCCAAAAAATGAAACTTTTTGCGTTAATTTTAGGTTTATTTGTCAAACTCACGGGTATTTGTATGTTGATCATAAAACTTTAAATTGAAACCTTATATTTTCATAGTTTGTCTCGCCATTTCATCCAGAGATGCAACAACAAACTATAAAATTGGATGCGATTCAAATCTGCAATCAATGCAGTCTGTTTGCGAATCGATCTATTCAAAGTTGCTTCTCTATCACTACTCAAACGATCCCACCGTGGGCTGTTGTACTGAAGTAGCCTTTGAAATTTGCGCCAAAAGTCTGCAAAGCTATTCAATGTTGGTTAAGGCAACCAAAAATACGACTTGTTCCGCTGTGCTCTACGATGAAGCACACAGATCGATGGCTAGATTGCTTTTAAGCAATACAATGACTCGAATTAAGCAGTACTGTGTCCAGTGGTCTTTCGACTCGAGTGCCTGTTCAATTCCTGGGCCGTTTAAAGATATTTGGAATGGTGCGCGACAAGGCAAGTCAGGCGATTCAGATGATGAGGTGCAACAACAAATTGGTGACAAATGGAGCGAGTCAATGTCGGTGGTTGGTGAATTGATCAGAGGAGTAGAGGATTCGATCGATTCGGAGCATCGACATCTTTCTCTGAGCGAGATTCCCAAGAAGAGGTGGGACGATCACGACCGACCGTCGGCATTTCATCGACAGTTGAGAAAGCAAATTCAACAGTTGACCTATGTCGAAGGAGTCAAACAGAACAAAACTAAAGCATAGACTTTCTTTACTTTTGACAAATATATATTCACAATATACGAGCCTAAGGGCTAAATGTTCATTGCTCTAGCAACCAATCGATATGCCCGTCCTAAAAGTCCGTCCATATTTGTAGAACATTCTAGAACAAATTGATTATCAATTTTCACACACTTTGTTAGCAGTACATTATAATGCTAATTAGCAATTGTGCTGACAACTTTTTGATTTATGTTTCAATTTGTTTCAATTTCAACCCATTTCTAACATAAATTCATATAACTTAATGGTCCTGTTAACTATCTTGTGTTTTATTGCTGTTTACTTTTGGCAAACCGGCAAATTAATTTGAGAACGTTCTAAGACCCATTAAGGGAGATGAATTTTCTTATTGAAACCAGTTGATCAAACAAAACTGAAACATAAATCTTTCAAAACTGTCAGTACAATTTCTTTTAAAGGTAAATTTAAAAATTAAATTTCTTGGAATTGTAGTTTTTATTTGAAAATTTAAAAATTTAGAAAAAAATTCTTGGAAAAATGTTAAGAAAATTTATTTCCACTTGCAAATCATTGACCAATTATTTATTTAAATCTCATTACAATGCTTTGTTTGTGCAATACGAATTTGTTCACAGCAAGAAAGGGAAAATCGAACCAACGTTGAGGGTCATTTCAAATTTCGATTCTGCTTTCTAATGCTGACTATTGCAGTTGGAATGTTTGGACTGCCGCTTGAGGCTGGTTACAGTAGTGATGCGTGGAATGTTGAAAAAATCTCAACAAATCCTTTCATATGGATTCATCAAATGTATCCGCCTCAATTGTGGCAAACAATGGACATTGTTCTGACCATTGTGACCGGTTACTGTGTCCTCAACTCACTGGCTTCGATGCATTATGGGTGCTTGAGCATCGTTTTCGGATGATTGAGAAAGGCTACGATCGAAAATTGATTCAAATCAATGGGAAAAGTAAGTTCGCCTATTATAATATCCGACCCAATTGCTAATATTAACAGCCTTCATGACACCTAGCCACTTGCACCTAACCCACAAAAGAGCCTATCATGACACCTAGCCACTTGCACCTAACCCACCAATGGCTGCTTATGGAGCTTTGTAAAAAATTTAAAATAAAAACTCTATTCCATTTTTAGATTTAAGCGCCGAAGATTCCGAAAAGATACTATCACTGCACTCGAAAGCAAAATACATCCAAATTCGAATGACAATCCTATTTGTCTTTGTAATACTAATCTTTTACTATTTGATGATTCTGTATAATTCGGTCTATGTCATCTCGCTACTGTCCGCCCTCTATTGGCTTGTAATGATTCCATCCTTTGCCTTCACGTTGGTGTACGAAATGATCACAAAAATCATCTACGTCTTTATGTGCTGTGAGTACATCTCGATTCGTCAAAAGTCTCTTTTGTCCCAATTTGTTAGCTTCAACGAAATTTTGCAAAAGATTCCATCGAACAGAATTTCTCTTGACGAGTGTACACTCATTTGGCAAAAACATCAACAGTTGAACCAGAATTTGATCCGTATCTGCCGAGACTTGCACGCTTATGCCACCTTCTGGACTCCCTACTTGACACTGACTTTCATCAACTACACCACCTATGTGTCGTACATGTTGTATTCAGTAATCATTGTGGAAAATAATCCACTGATATTCAAGATCTATTATATCTACTTCATTTGTAGTATTGGACTGCTGTTCTACTTGACCATACGACAGTGCGCTAAGGTGGTCAAGGCAAATCAGGCAATTTTGCGTGAAAATCGACAATTCTACATTCGATTTCAAACCTTCAAACAGGATAATCTTACGGTCAAAAGTCGACGTTTGCTTAAGGTACACTTGATGAAATCTGAAGAATTATTTCAAAATTGTAAATTTCTCCATTTTTTAGGCTGAATCCCTTCTAGTACCTCGTTCGATGCATTCGTACGCATTTCGACTGTTTGGGGATTATCGAATCACATCAAAGTCGTTCAATGTGGTAACTAACATAGTGCTTGCATCGGGTCGGGAACGGGAATTTCCCGATAATCGGGAACGGTTCCCGATGACATCGGGAGTTTTCCCGATGTTTTCGGGAAATTTAGTTATAAATAGAAATTACACTGAAATATCTTTTTATATTAATTAATTGATTATTTTATTGAATCGATTAAATGAAAATAGATCACAAACAAACACAAAGATTAATTTTTATTATTATCAGCTAATACATAATCATCATAAGTGTAATCAAATCCGGGAATAACTGGTTCTGGTTTTAGGTTAGCATTTTCTTTCTTTCCCTTTTCTTGCTTTAAAATTTTATGATAGTAGTTCCAAACAAAACAAATAGCATCAACTGATGGGTCTCTGAGAGAGCATCGGAATTTTGTCACAATTTGTCCGGCGAAAGAAAATGCATGTTAGCTTGAATCTGTTGATTGCAGATTGACAATTTCAGCTGTATGCTTTGATAAAGTTTCTCGCCATAGGCGTTAGTTGAGTTAGTTAGTATCTCAAAGACAGAATCGATCACAACCTGTGCTAATCTCAAATCTCCCTTTTGAACAGACAAAAAGTTCAACAGCTTGATGAATTGGCTCGAGGACGGCAATTACTTTGCCAAAGACACCAGGTAGTGTCATTGAGAAATGAATTGGCTGTAGGCCTATGGTGCTTCTTTGGGTCAGTTACCTTTTCTTCAATCGATTCGATCTTTTGTTTATTTGTCCTTGGTCAATTCTCGGAATGTTTTGCCTCGATTGCTTTGGCACTTAAAGACTGACTTGGATTGGTCTGTTTGTCTACTGTAAAGTAAAGCTATTGTTTGTCTTATTGCCTCAAAGTGTTTTCTAGTTAGTTGGTAATTAATATATGCGTCGCTTGCACCTTGGTTTGCATTCTGCATTGTCGATTCGGCTTCTCAGGTGAACAACAGCGACTACCCAGCCAACATGAAATAAGTCAGTGGAAACAGTCAGTGGAAACAGTCAGCGGTCTAATTAACGCAGCTTTAGCTCGTCTGGTCGTCACATGTGGCCACTTATAAACTTAAGCTTAAGCTTCCCACTCTCCCTCTCCTTTACACAAAATGAGTTTGAATGTGAAACAACTGAGAATTCAAAATTTCCCGATACCGGGTCGGGAAATTACCCGACCCGATGGAAATTTCAACGTCGGGTAATTACCCGTTCCCGAAAATCGGGTAATTTCCCGAAAATCTTCAATCGGGTAATCTCCCGTTGCAAGCACTAAACTAACATATATAGTTTGTATTGCAACTTATTTTACCGTAATCTCGCAATAATAACCCGTTTGGTGCTGTTTGTCCCAATCATTTGCTTTGCGCTTGTTATTATCGTGAAATTACGGTAATTTGTATGACATAAAATTGATTTTTCAGATAATCGGCTATGTTGCAGCTTTATTTATATGGATTATCAAAAATAAATTTGTCGTTCGTTAACAAGAAAATATTTTACAATCACATTTAGACTCATAAATTGCAGAAATTTTGCTTTTATATTCGAATTTTCCATTCAAAGATGTACATTTAACATTTTCTTTGTATTTATTTTGAAAAAAAAATTTGTTTCGTTTTTTCAGTTAATCTCTTATGTTAACATTATATTTAAATGGATTATTAAAAATAAATTCGTTCATAGAACAATTTACAATTTCTATGATTTACTAGCAACCAGCGCTCCACCATCACTGACCACAATCGAACCAGTGATATTCACCGCCAAATCAGACAACAAAAAAGTGACCAAACTGGCCATCTCCTCGGGTTCAGCAATTCGTTTGAGTGGAATCCAGCCTTTGATCATGTCTTCGTTGTCACGGAAAAAGTTTTCATTGCCCATACAACGGCCACCGGCAGTGTACACTGGTCCTGGACTGAATAACATGGATAAATTGAATATTACAAAAATTGTATTAAAATCGCTTACTTGACCGAATTGACTCGAATGCCTTTCGATGCGAGCTGACTTGCGCTCGTTTTGGTGAGCATGTCCAGCGCAGCCTTCGATGGTGAATAAACCAAATGATGCTATTTTCAATTCATTAAAAAACATTTAGATATGTACTCTAAAGGATGCATTAAATTACCGGTGCAGCACTAGCAATACTGCCAATGTTAACAATTGCCCCTTTGGTCTTCTCCAAATGAGGCACAGCCTGTTGTGTAATGGCAAGCACTGAGCGCACATTCAAATTCATCACTTGATCATACTGAGCCAAAAGGTTTGGATTTTCAAACGTTTCATTTGGTGTTAAAGTTCCGGCGTTGTTGACCAAAAAATCGAGTTTCCCATATTTGGCAACAGTTTGGTTGACCAATTTTTCGGGCAACGATTTATCAACAGTTAAATCACCGATTACTTGAAGTGGTGAGTTGCCGGACGCTTTTTCGATTTCCTCCGCAACTTTTGCAAGATTGTTTACATCGCGTCCAGTGATGGTAACTTTTGCTCCGTATTGAGCCAACTGAAGTGCGATCGCCTTTCCAATGCCAGACGAGGATCCAGTTACGAGGGCAACTTTGCCCGTAAAGTTGTAGCTAGCGGTTGGGGTAGTAGACATTTTTGGCACACGAGTGACATTAAATCACATTTACTTTGATCAGCTCATTAAATACTCGCTCTACAAGATTGTAATGATTATAAACTATTGCAAGTGGAACGTAACAAATTAGATAATTAATACGTTAATGTAACGTTATAATCTGTCAAGTGAAGGTTATTTAGCACCATTGTTAGCATGTTATGCCTAAAAAGTGTGCAAATAGGAGCAAAAATTGCTTGGCGACAACTTGATGATAAAACACACGATGTGTTGCAATGCATCGCAATGCTATTTTCTGTACTTTAGGTACTGTAAAGTGCTTAAAACTTAAGCGCCATCTTGTGTCTACCAAATAAAGTAAAAAATATTCATTCACTCAAATTAAACTTTATGATTTTTAGTGTTTCTACTAGTGTAACAAATGTGTACAAGTACAAGTAATAATGACATTGAAATAATTAAATCAGAATAATGTGCTCATGCTATATGGAATACAAGACACAAGTTTTCGTTTATGACTTTTGATAGTATTCATTTCGCTTCACGATCATAATGAAGAGAGTACTGATGATGTAGATTGCCTAGAACGAGAGATTATCATTAATATTTACAATTATGAAACACAACGAATATATTATATACAGTTAGTCCTGCAAAAGCCACCATGAAATTCTTGCGCTAAGTCGAGGTAAAGTAAAATGACCATCAGAATTTGAGGCAATGGGAATGCACCAAAAACCTTTTTTCGGGCATAACTCCATTCTTGGATACTTTCTAATAGAATACGTATCGATTCCATGGTGGTGGTCAATATTATCTCAATTAGTCCTCCCTCTATGCGCTAAGTGGGTGTCGCGCTAAGTCAAGGAATTACTGTACAACTAACCATGTTGAATGCAGTCGAGTCGAGCCGATAACTGTTGACCAGTCGAAAGCAGCAGCGGGAAAAGTTTCGGTTGGTCGCAATTGTTTCAATCTATCAAACAATGAACAAATGTATACAAACTTGAACATACATATCAATGAATTAAAAAAGTTAACACTTACAGTTGCCAACATTCGTGGATTGATAGTGTCAAAGTGAAATTGGAACATCATGCACGCCTTAACATTCAACTCGTAGATGCGCTTGTTGGCCCGATCCACCAGTGAGCACTCATAGATGACCGTAAACATCATAAAGGCAAACTCAATTGGAAAGAACACAAAGTAGGCCATGCCCTCAATGGATGCTTCTTTGAACAGAAACAGATTGCAGTACACCGAGTAGCAGATAACGATAACACTAAACACAAATTGCATACTCAACTGAATGCTCCAGAAGCGATTGTACGCCCGAATCTCGCCACACTGATAGGCCAAGTCTGTGTTGATCGATTGGAACTGGCGCCACCGCTTAGCCAGACTCTGTTTGCTTTTCTGTTTCTTTTTGTCACCAAACTTGCCAATCAGGGCCTCCAATTGGCTGATAAACAATTTCTGTTTCGCAACGATGTACTGAACAATGAAGAAGAAATGGAAAAACATGTAAACGAGCAATGACAAGTTGTACCAAATCATTTGATTGTAATAGAGCACAAGCGTGGCCCAGTCCTTCCAGCCATCAAACCAGGGCCGATTGATGTAGTGATAGTTGAAGTACACAATTGCAAAGCCATAGGTGCCAATGTAGACGTAATTCATCAAATAGTGATAACGAGCCTGGAGGCTGAACAGTTTGTCACTGTTTTGTCGATTCCATACCTTTCGATTGACGAGCAACAACTGGCGCTTCTCATTCGCCAATGCATACATGACGTAACGCTGATCAAGCCAAGCGCCCCTCCACAGATGGTAGCACTGCACAATGATTGAGCCCATTGCCACATTGAGAATGACATCACTGTTCAACCAGAACATACGAGGAAACATCTTGTGGCCCAACAGCTCAGGCATTGGATCGTCCGGATAGTTAAAGTTGTGTCTGTACAGAATCCACACAGTGTCCACAAAGTAGATCACATAGATCATGAAGGGGCCAAAGAAGAATTTGCGATTCTCCGACAGTGGATGCTCCTGCTCATAAGCAGTCAGTTGACTCGTTCGATTGGCCAAGTTGACTTCCTTAGGCGCCTGTACAATCGTATCAAATGGTTGCTTGCATGCACGAATGTGAGCCGAGCCAAGCCATTTTGAGTAGAACAGAATCTTCAAGATGGCACTAATCAATACCCGAACAAGGTTAGCCATCGTCAGGTAAAGTCTAAATAATAGATTTAGAAACACAATTTGAAAGCGCTTTATATACCTCTGAGTCAATTGACATTTCGGAACATGTCCTTCCGAACAAATAGTGTCTATTTACTTTCGGGCTCAAGCTTTCGACAATAAATTTGTCCCATAAATCAACCACAATATTTACAGAATGTAGTGCTTAATAATGCTAATCACAAGGTTAGCCAAAATTTTGCAACATAATGTTGTCGTTTGTCAGAGCACAAAATCAACAAAGTACAAAATTCATATATTTTCATATTTTCAATATGTTGCAACACGTTTCTGCAGCGCTTTCTGATACACATTTATATTTTGTAATAAATCATTTTATATTATTTGTGTGTTTGTTTATTTTGTAAAGCAAATTCAAATATCTACATGTACAGCTTAAAATTGTGGTGTTTTCAGGAAGTATTGATTTTTGTAAAGTCAATTATTAGAATTTACTTTCTGTGTCTCGAATATTACTTATAATTCGAGTACAAAATGGCATTTTATTAAAGGGGAAACAAACTTATATTACTAAAATATTTTTATTCAAAATAAAAATATTTGGATAATTTGGATAGAAATATAAAAAACATTAATCCATCTTGACCAATCCTCCGCCATCGCTAACCACAATCGATCCAGTGATATTCACCGCCAAGTCAGACAGTAAAAACGAAGCCAAATTTGCAATATCCTCAGGTTGGCCAATACGCTTCAGTGCAGTCATACTACGAAACAATTCTTCGTTTTCGTGGTAATAATTTTCATTGCCATATGTTCGACCCGCTGAAGTGTACACCGGTCCCGGACTATATATAGAATTTTAGTGAATACAGAAACTTTAACTTTACACCTACTTGATGGAATTGACTCGAATGCCTTTCGAGGCGAGTTGACCGGCGCTGCTTTTGGTGAGACCGTCCAAGGCTGCCTTTGTAGGACAGTAAACCAACCACATCTTCATAAATGAAGCTCATTAAAGAATATATTCTCAATATGAATAACCCAATCAAACTTACAGGTTTCACACTAGTGGCACTACTAATGTTCACAATTGCTCCTTTAGTCTCTTCGAGATAAGGCACCGCTTGTTGGGTAATCGCAAGAACGCAACGGAAATTAAGGTTCATCAGAACATCACACCGGTCGAGCAGATTTGGATTGTCGAATGTCTCGTCGGGAAAAGCTACACCCGCGTTGTTGACCACAAAATCCAATCGACCATACTTCTCGACAGTTTGGTTCACCAATTTTGCTGGTAGATTCTTATCCTCGGATAGATCACCGATGATTTGAAGTGGTGAGTTTCCGGAAACTTTCTCGATTTCTTCCGCAACTTTTGCGAGATTAGCCACATTGCGTCCAGTGATGGTAAGCTTCGCTCCGTATCACTCCCAGCTCTACAAAGTTTCTATAGAGAAGTTCAGATGATTTTTGCAACTATGAAGAAGAAGTTCATAAAACTGTAACTATACAGAAGTTCATGTTCTTCTTCTATATAGAAGTCACAAAACTGACTTCTGTATAAAGAAGTCATAATCTTCTTTATGAAAGAAGATTCGTAAGAAAATTCCTTTATAGAGAATATTGAACAGTATTTGGACATTGGTCGAATTTGAAGTCGATAATGATCCGTAATGGCAAATTGCCGATTAACAATTGTAAAATATTTGAAATTCATGAATCTTATAAGTACAAAAATGGTTCTACTTATTTGAGTACATCTAGATTTGATTTAATTGGCATTAATTACAGAAATTTACATAAGACCTCGAACAAGATGGCAAACATTGTCTTTCACAAATAGAAAATCATTTTTATAATACAAATTTTTGAGATTAACATAAAAGTTGTCGTGTTTCTTAATAACAATCGGTGATAGTTTGTCTTTCTCCGAGCCTCTGAGTTGATATATTGAACCTTTTGCAAATATGGACTTGATTCCGTCAAATTCAGCCTCCCAAAACGAATCAGCACATAACCAGTACTGGAGACGAGAATCTGCTTTAGAATTTATCTTGCGCATAATATTTTTATTTAATCGGTGAGGCTTTAAGTCTGATTTGAGTTTGCTATGCGGATAGTCGAGCTTGCTCTTAAGTGTACTGATGTCAATCATAGAAGAAGCAAAAAAGTCAGTTGAAATGAAGTTTGATTCTTGAAGGACTAGAACTAGACATTCTTGGTGGCGTTTAGCAAAAGTCAAAGTGGCATTATTAAAGTTCTTCATAATATCAGACATGTTCTTAAACACCACGTGTTTTCTCTCATACTTGAGTGACGAAAAAAGAACGAGTGGGCCAAACAGTCGAGTTAAAGCCGAATAGTGGAGAAGTGTATGTAGTTTGCTAAACACCACATACTTCTTGGTTTGTTTCTTAGCTGTTCCGTCCTCCTCCTCATCGTCATCGTCTTCCTCCTCAGAATCATCGAAGAATCCACTATCATACTTGGCGTCTTCCTCTCGAGTATCCTCCGTTGGCAAGTTTTGGCCAGAAATTGATTCCATCAATTCCATCTCAAGATCATCTTCGTCTCCTTCAAGTTCCTTGACTAAATCGATGATTTCCCTGGCGTTTTTGTCCAATTTTGCTAAATCTTCTTCGTTGATCTCAAAACTGTAAGCAATGCCGGTGAACTCTTGCAAGGCAAGATAAAGTCGAAAGCCGGGGTTATCGAGGCTGCAAACTAATTCCTCATTAAAAACTTCGTGAAGACGGGCAAAAACCTCGACTTTCTATAATAAAATAAAATTAATTTGTCAATCATTTACAAAAAAGAACCTACTTGAACTGCCTTTCCGTGTATCTTAATAAATGGACTTTTGGCATGTAATGAGACTTTAATTTTTCCATTGAGGAATGGAAACGATTCGAGTTTAAGTTTGATTTGTTCGAACTTCCAACGATTAGCAGTTCTTTTGCGAATGCTAGTTGAAAACTTACTCGAGTCAATAGCATGTCTCAAAATTAAATCCAAAAGTCGAGGAATGACACCGAGTGCTAAGTCGTGAAGCACATCTGGTGGTCCGATGTTCCATATAGTCAAATGAAGTAACCGCATAAAAATGCAGTCACCAACCACCCCAAATCGATTTCTCGGTGTAAATTTTCTTTTGAGGTAAGCTTCAGATAGTGATGGATCCTTTGCTCGTGCCTCCTCCTTTTGGTGATAAAGTAAATTTGCTTCTTCCACCGCAGCTAAATAATTTATTGTGTAATAATAAGATTGTATTTTCAAATGGGCAAAGTATAATTACCAAGATAGTCTTCAAAGTCCTTCTCACTTCCGAGCAGTTTCAATATATTCCTTACACTCTTTTGGATGTCTGAATGTGTATAAGAACAATGTCGACAGATGAAGCCTTTGAAGAAAGTCGTTCTCAGTCCTAATAGTTCATACTGACCTAATAAAAATAAAAATATGTCAATAAATAAAAAATAAACAACAAAATTGACAAACCGAGATTATCGCCGACTACTGATGATAGAGCTGCTTTGATCGTTACAGTCTTTTCAAGGCCACTACTGAATTGTACTCGAATTGGAAGGCCATTCTCGATCAGATTTTCCAAGTCACCAACCAACTCACTCAAGAACTCATTGACCGAAACATTTGCATCCTTCAAGGCCTGACGTTCGGCAATGGCAACGAGGAAAATGTCCTTTCTTTTTAGCCGTTCTTCGATAGGTAAATTAGTAAAACTACCGTAAACGACAAGAAATTTCCGCTTTTGGATAGTGACCGAAAAATCGTCAATGCCAAGCTCTATTCGAAGTCGACCAAGGAGGAATTTTTGCCGTTCGGTGCTACAACACAATTCTGAAGTGAACTTTTCAAATTTATGTTGGATCGGCATTTTTTGTTCGTCAATGATACTTTGAACTAATGAACTATTCTTGAGTATAACTTGACAAAGTTCTTTCAAATCGACATATTGCCCAACCTTTTGGCCATTCAACGTTATTGTTTTTGGAGGAACAAATGTATTCTGTCTCTTGAGGTAGGCTGTTTGCAAAGGTTCGCTTTTCTTGAAGTCATTTACCATTTCGATTGCTTCTTTGGTGATTCGCGAATCGAGAGTTTTCATAACATTATTGAGCAGATTATTCGAAAGCCGTTTGAAAGCCTCAAAAGAGATGGGACAATCTAATCGAGATTTCATAATATCCAAAAGTTCACCTTCGACGAATTTACGGTTAAAAGAATCGAGGCCATCAAGTCGATCAAAATATCGAGATTCTTCTACTAATTTAGACACAAGTTCTTTGACACTGTAAACACGGTCAGATTCATCATCGGAAATATCAATATCCATTGGTGGCGGAGATGCCGAACGTGGTGGTGGTACTTTTGGAAAATTATCTTTCCAACTGTAAATTATAAATTAATTAATATAAACATTTTTCTTGAAAGCTCAATACAAAATACACATACTTTTGCATTAAAGCGTCATACTCTTCAGGATGTTGAGACTGAATGTGGCGCTCGTAATTACCACCTTCATTCTTTTTTTATCACAAACGGACAAATGCGAGGCAGACAATAAACTCCATCTGGATTTGATTGGGCATTGGTGTACGACGTACGAAAAATCGAACCATCTGCAGAAAGAAATTCGGCGAGTGATACTCTTGGTCGGAGCTCGCTTCTTATAACACGATACATTGTAAAAGAGTATCTGGAGCAATTGTGATTGACAAGGATGCTAGTTGAATCGCAACACGAGATTTCTCATACGATACGATCTCAATCAACAACAAATTCACATGAATTAGAAATTGCAATTTGTGATTCACAATGAATGTAAACACCAGTTCGAACTGATCACTGATGCAAGTGCACTTAGTGCAGTAGAAACAAATAAACTGACAATCGATATCGCATGAATGGTGACAATCGATAGCTTCGACCACCTCGATACCACCGAGCGCGCTCCTCTACAATGACTCATCTCTGTGCCATCGCATTCTTTGACAGACGGCATGCCGACTGCAGTCTGTTCGCTGCTCATTTTGTCGTTATCGTTCACACGTGCACAGTTCTAGTCATCGACTTCGATTGTTTGTTTATTTCGTCTATCTCGTTACCTCATTCGTTCAAAGATGACTTCATCAAACAGTGATGACCTCATAAGCTTATGTAAACTTAGTTTTCCTAATTTTATTAAATCTTTACAAGGTAAGGATTGTTTACATAAAGCATATTTATTAATTAACTTTTATTATTATATCTCTAGAGACAAATTTGACTTTGATAAGTCAATTTAAAGACATTATTTTGAATAAGGCGAAGTTTCGCATTTGGATGGCGTCCCGTCTTTGTGATGAGAATGGTTCGGTTATTGATCAGTCTGAACGAAACGAGTTTGTCGATTATATCAAAATGTACATCGATAATAATTCAATTGGCTCGGGTGGCAACTCGTCTTCAATTGAGACGCCTTTTAATCAATTGACTTTACTCGCAGAAGGTGGCACAGTTCCAGTTGCTAATAATGTCGTTGCCTCTCTGACCACTAGCATTGATAAAGCCACCTCGTCTCATGTCAACTTGATTATGGATGAGAACTCAAATTCTAATTCTTTTGACCAAGATGTGTCTGAATCAAACAATTTTTTCGTAAACGACC
Source organism: Rhizoglyphus robini (assembly GCA_023373905.1). Classification (NCBI taxonomy): domain Eukaryota; kingdom Metazoa; phylum Arthropoda; class Arachnida; order Sarcoptiformes; family Acaridae; genus Rhizoglyphus; species Rhizoglyphus robini. The sequence goes on from JAKIJQ010000027.1 coordinate 385,248, forward strand.
AAATAATCTATTTTGTTAATCGCAATCCGGCGGGCAACTCTCAAGCTATATTGCCAAATGGGGACTTCAGCTGCATCAATTTTGATTTCCACAAAGAAAATTGGTAATTATCCCCGGAACTTGTGTTGAAACAGTGGAATAACTCCCGCGAAGACTGGATTCGTAAAAATCCTGAAAAAGAATGGACTCTCCCGGCTGACTTGATTACTAAATTCAAAAACTTTGCAAAAGAAATTTGTAAACTGCTTTCTGTCATCTTTCCATATGAGATACCAAATTTTATCGTAAATTCGATTTGCTCTCAGCTGTGTGAGTCTCGAGAAGATTTGGCAAGTTTGGATGGATATTATCAATCGTACAAGTTAGCTTTTCCAATTCTTAAGAAAGGCAAACATTTTGGAACTATTGTTGTTAGTTTTTTATGCTTAATATTTGAAACTTAAGTAATTATTCTTTTCTTTTAGGAGTTTATGGTTTCGAAGATAAAAAATAAGTTTAAATACCGCGCACAACGTCTTCGAGATAACGATTTATACCCGGAAACAGAAAGACAGGAGAGTGTTCACAAGACGAAAGCACAAAAGCAAACTCCTGTGAAGAATCCCTCCTCAAAAGTGCCCAACAATGATTTCGAGGAGAGTGACGAAGAACTGGACCTTCTCAAAATCTATCCTTATGATGTGAACCAATTGGAGGACGCATTCAATCGCCACCTATTAGCCAAATCAAAACGAAAGGAGGCTCAAAAAGTTGCTCAGTTGGTCCCAGAAAAAGCCAAACTAAAGCCAAAACCAAAACGAAAGCAAACGAAACGCTCTCAGACTAAATCAAAGAAAGCTCGAAGTGATTGATTTTTTTATTTTAATGTTTACTTATGTATTATTATTATGTAAAATTATTTATTAATTTGTATTAATTATCTTTCTGTAAAAATAAATTGATTTTTTTGGAATAATAAGCCGATTATTGAGGATTTCAATGCCAAACCAAGCAATATTTCATTTCCAAATCGACCGTGAACTTCTCTATAGAGGTAGACCATTTCTTCCTTTATACAGAAGATCCTGGTGATAACTTCTGTATAAAGGAAGTACTCAAAAAACTTCTTAATGAACGTAAAAAACTAAATATTCTCTATACAGGAAGAGTAAAGCTGGGAGTGTATTGAGCAAATTGAAGGGCGATTGCTTTTCCAATGCCGGACGAGGATCCTGTGACGAGGGCAACTTTACCCGTGAAATCATATTTTTGTTGTCCAGTTGTGGTAGTCATTTTGTGGAGACTGTAACGATGTTGCATTTTTGTTCGTTTATTAAATACTTTAGTTTGTCAATGTACCATTTATGAACCTTACTACAGATAGTATACCATAAATGCTTGCTTGTATGACTTTGTATGACTTGTAATGTACTATTTGTAAACTTTGTCTTATGATAAGAAACTTATAAATGCAATTTATTAGCCAGCTAAGATTATTAAATAGATTTAATATAACTACAAACAGGACAAAATCAAAACCATCAAACGACCCACATAAAAGTTTGCTTCACTGCATTACGCTCAATTTTTATTTGGCCCATTCTTCTTACCTGCTAGTACAATCTGATGGATCGATTATTTAAAATGTGTTATTTTAACAAGTGGAATCACACAAATTTGTTGTGTTATGCATTGTCCTGTTTGGCATGGTCGTCATAGTGACAATCTTCGCGGGGAGAAAGTGATTTGAAATCTCGTCAATTCATATTTGATTAGTAAAGTCAATATACAAAAATTCATCTCCGGCAATCGTTTTTGGCCAACTTTTTGTGTTGAAATTGTTTTCAGAAATCAGCATTAACTGGATTTTCATGATCTCTCGTACAACACAAAAGTAAAAGTACACGAAAAGTTACAAATAAAAAAATCGACTTTATAAAGTTATGAAGTTAAGTTATGAATGCGATTTGTTGCTTTGTGGTGCTGTTGTGTACTGGTAGCGTAAATGAACAGTTCAAAATGGTCTTAAACGATGATGGAAACATATCCATTGGAACAAAAGGTATGACATTCAAATAGGACCATAGAAGTTTTCACATCTAAAACTTTTTTTCAACTAAAACGTTTTCTCATCTAGTTTTGAACAAATCTGAAAGTGTCGAAATTTTACGAAACCAACAAATCCGCAAACTGCTCAACCTATCGATCAAACTGTTAGTCGCATTTTGTTTGTGCTGTTTCTATTTGCTCGTTTGGTACCATCATCACTACTGCTTGAGCATTGTTTCGTTTGTTTTCTGGTTTGTACTGTTTCCCGTGTTTTTCTATTACATTGTTTATGGTAATGTATTTTTGGCTACTCAAATATTAGAAAATAATTTGTATTGTAGCTTTATTTTCCACCATCCTGTACGTCATCTTGGCGAGCATGTACATTCAGATGATGCAAAAGTCAATTCTGAACAAATTGATTCGGCTAAGCAAGTTCAATTGTGCTCAAAGTACTAATCATCATATACGGGCAACCTATCGCCTCTATCTCAAAATCAATCGAGACACAATCGATCTGACCAAAATCATCCAATACTACTCTCGATACTGTTCTCCAATCCTCTCTGTGGTTTTCCCATTTTACATTCTCATTCAGAGCTATCCACTGTACACTATTCTTTTCATCGACACTGTTCCGTTGATTGTGAAACAAGTTTTCGGCGTAGCAGTGCTCGAATTCAATCTCTTCACCCTGTTAATCAATATCCAGTGTGCACTGGTGGTGAAGCTTAACAAGCGAATTCAAGTGGCAAATCGACAGATTTATGTCAACTTTTTCGTAAAGCAAAACGAAAATAATAAAGTTTCCGTTACAAAACCACCAATAAAGTTAGCATTACATAAATATTCTAGTTTTGTATCTGAAATGTAATTATAGTTTTACTTTAATTTTACTAGCTTACTAAATAAGAAGCTTTGCTATTGAGTTGTGTTGTGTTGCCAACTATGTAGAATTATAATCTACAATTTGTCATTTGTCCCGCTTTGAAACAAACATAAAGAAGGTGCTGATGTAGGACACAATCTGAAATTATCATACCAAAAAAGTTAAGTTATGATGATGTAAATTTAAAAGCAAAGAATTATATACCAAACTATACGATTTAGGGGTGATTCGATAGTAGCCAAATGCACGAAACGAATACGAATGCAAGCGGCGACTTTCGAGTAAAGTTTCAGCCTGTGCAAACAAAATTAGTTTACTTGACAATTTAGACCAAAAACGTTTTTTACCTTCAACAAGCATTCAACATGACCCCATTTCCAGACAGTCTGCTCGTGCTTAAAGAATGCTAAGTAAAACTTGCGCTGCTCAATCTCCAACTTTTGATTGAGTCTCACAATGCCGGCACACTGGTCCGCGATTAGAAAGAGAAACAGATTGATCTCGACCACATCGAAGACGAACAGTTGCTTCACTTGCAAGGGAATACTGTCCACAAAGAGGACAATGTACAGTAGATAGCACTGAATTGAGATGTAGAATGGTATAACTGCGGAAAGCAGTGGGCCACAGGCGCGACTGTACTCGGAGATGGTCTTACAGGTTGAGATTAGGTCACAGTTAAGTTGAAGGTACTGTCGCCAAATTGGAACAGTTCGACGAGTGAAATTGCTTACGATCCGAACACGATTCGCCTTGAAATCTCCCAGTTTGCAAGTCAATTGCTGCAATTTGTCCAACAAAGTTTGCTGTCTGATTCGAATGTATTTACTAGCCAGCACCACATAGATGACTGCACCAAATAAACCATAAAGCAAATAGACCATAAACAGTGGGAAAAGGGCCCAATAAATGGCGGTCCAAAGGCTCAGACTGTAGACGTGATTCACAGCAAAGACACAGAACATAAAGTACAGTGTAAAGATGGTGTACAGTGTGGCCACCAAAGCTAGCAGAGTGAATTTGATCTTCCGTTGATGGCTCAACAGCTTAGCTGCTTCTTCCCGCTCAAAGACTTGCTCACCAAACCAAACAGACGAGCCATCAGTGAAAAATTGCGATTTAGTCGAGATTTTCTGGCTGAGCAGTAACGCAACATAAACTTTCGCAGCAGTGGCCACATCTAGCAACATTGCTATGTCAATCAGGGGCCATATTGAACGAGGCGCAATTTGATGTGTAAAAATGTAAGCATTACTTGAAAAGTTGTTCCAAGGATTTACATTTCCAGTGGCTTCAAAATGAAAGCCAACTGTTCCGTACACGGAGGTGTAGATGAGCGCCACTAGGGGTAGAATAAATTGACCATTTACGGGCCATTTTGAAGGTCTATTTGACAGCTCAATGGAAGTCGACCCTGGAGAGCTGCAGCAAGGTTGCAAGGGATCCGAATGATTGTAAAGTGTCACAAAATGTGATTTCACACGCTTTTTAAATCTACCAATCGCAACAGAGATGACGTCCATTTTCTGATTTATCACTAACAAGCAAATCAAGAGACAATCCAGTTTTCCTTTGAGACCGGAAAATAATATAACAGATGTAAGAAAATATTCTAAATTTATAAAGCCAAAAATACTGACTTGAAGTTGACCGAAACTAAAGCAGAAAATATATCAAATAAATTTGCAAGAATTTCTAAATTATTATTTTGGCGCACACATACAGTTGCATTATGTAAATAGATAAATTTAGTTTAATCTTAAAATATTATATAATTAAATTATTAAATTTATTTATATTCCTAGAAAATTATAATATTATTGTAACAATTTGAGTTCAAAAAGTAATAAGAAACATATTATAAATCCATTTATTACTTTTTGGGGGACAATTTCCACTGAATACAATTTACAAAGTGATTTATATATATATTGAAATATTTAAATGCGATTTTGAAATTTTCTGTGAACTAATATTAGATTAATTCGTACAAGTTGCGTACAATCTAACTAATCTACCTAAACAGTCATCAATGAGACCTTTTTATTAAAGCACACACATTTCAAAACTGAGGAATGTGTTTTGTGTGCTGTTAATTGGTTTGCACTGCTAAATTAGTTTTAATTGATATGATAGTTTGAGCTCTCAGATTGGTCTGATTATAATCAAATTGGAGTGATCAAATGCAACGCATTAAAATTGTACATATTTTATTTGGCATATATTAGAAAGTCACAAAATCCACAAAATCCTTATTTGAAATTATTTCTCTTACAAAAAAATGGCTTTCAAGTTTTACTCAATAGTAATTTGTTTTATTTTAGGTTTCCCTTTCAACTGGTCAAATGTCGATGCAGAAAGAGCCACTTCATTTCGCTGTTTGATGAAAGGCGACTTTGCCGATCAGTTCGACCCACAACTTCACCATCAGTGCATTATGCTGGCATCGGGTCACTTGTGTGATGAAGGAAAGGTGTTTGATGCACGAGCAAAGAAGTGTGTGAACAAATCTACTGGTTCAGCAGCGTTGGCTTTCTCTAAATGGAGTCGAGCTATCAAGTGCACCAGTGAGGGAGTGTTCCGAAGTGCGTTCGATTGTAGATACTTTTACCAGTGTCGAGCCACTCCTGTTGGTTACATCGTCTTCTTCAAACGGTGTCAAGATGATCAAGTTTTTAATGAGTTTTCACTGCAATGTGCCACCAGGATTGGTCACTGTCACAATTTGCTTACTCTGCCAAAGCATGTTTGAACATTAGTTGTATACCGCAAACGAATCAAATCAATAACCAAGAATATTATTATTCTAAATTTAAACCAGATAAAATTGTTTCTAATAAAAAGTTCAAATATTTAACAAAAATTATTACTAAATTTATACTAAAAATAAAAATCATATGACTACCGCCGCTGAGATGACGCTTTAATTGATTTGCACCGCATGTTACAATGTTTAAGTGTTTTGATCAAATTGGTATGATAAATCTGTGCTGTGACTGTATCGTAAATGTGTGCATTTTGATTTTAGAAACCTTACAACCCATTTATCAGACTTTGGCATTTGATTTTTGTTTGAATGGCTAAGAATCTTTCAATACTGTGCCTTGTAATAATTACGTTCACTTTCAATCGTACAATCGTTTCAGCAGCAAATAAATCCGTCCGTTGCTGGGCCTCTGCCATTGAAAATGACTCACAGCGCTTCTACCACTGCATAATAGTCGCAACTCATCATTTGTGTAATGATGGAGAGAAATTTGATATTTCAACTAAAAAATGTGTGAATACTGGTGAATCCTCCGCCCCTCTATCCTTCTCCGAGTGGAGCAGTGCTATCAAGTGCATCAGGGAGGGAGTTTTTCAAAGTGAATTTGATTGTAGATTTTTCTATTTGTGTCAAGCCACGCCCCTTGGTTACCACATCTACTATAATGTCTGTATAGATGGTCAGGTTTACGATGAAACAACTCAGAAATGTGTCGCTAAGATTGGCCAATGTAACAATGTGCTTACTCTTCCAAATGAATCAAGTGATTAATCGCACAACAACATGTTATGTTATACGAGATACAGATAGAATTGAAGTTGCAAGTGTTATGAATCACCCTGTACATTTAAAAAAATCCTAATCTTAATTTTGAACCAGTTCTCAAGTGTCATATGACAATAAAAAATAAGTTATTTTTCAGACCTCCTTTCCTTTTCTCTCTTGACATGTGATTTAAAAAAGTGCACCATTGGACAATTTAATCGATGCGATCGATGCGCATCAATTGTCGGGCAACACATCACAAAATCAAATTAATAGGAAAAACACAATCCAAACTGCACTTTACTTGATTGTAAATTGTGTCGCATTTGGGGGTAATGCATTAAAACAAATTGGCATTGACATTGATAAGATAAGATGTAATGCAAGGTTAAATCAAGTTAAAATGCTTAAAACAAAACAAACAAGAATTTTAGACGAAAAAAAATGTTCACGAGCAAACAAAAGTCATCGAGTCATTGCCCTTTGAGATAGAAGTTAAACAGACTGGTCTGTGTCGAGGGTCGACTTGAACAGAAGTCAAGTGGTCAAGTCACTTTGCTGTGTACTCGAAATGAACGATGCGGACAATCGTCGGACGAGATAGAATCAACATTGAGAGCGAGAGCAAACACGAAAATCAAGTTCTGGTTTTAGTAAAATTATATGTTTTCTCTCGCTCACTCAAGTTAAAAGGTCATACCGTCTAAAGTTCAATGTCTAGTTGTGTTCAGTGTTGAGTGCGTGAGTGAGTGTACTTTTTTACGTTAGTTAAACATGGCCATCAAACTGCGTGCCATATCTCTGGTCCTTGTGATCATATTTTTCCAAGGAATCGCTGTACAATGCAAACACAAGCGACCTCTAAACCCGGAAAATGAACACACCAAACAGCTGCTCACCCGCTGGCACTCGGAACAGACAAAATGGTTTCAACGTGTCGGGCCCGACTATGCACTCAAACTGTTTCAGTCCATTGGTTATGATCCAAAATTGGAGAATCAAGTCTTCTCACCACTTTCACTGAAACTAAGTCTACTTGCACTGGCGTCGGTTTCGGATGCACAACAAGAAGAGGCAATTAACAAATTTTTGTTTGATCAACAAACCGAACACAGTATGCTGAGTCAACGGATGGATCATGGCGAGTATCCACTGCGGGAGTCCAAGGAACACGAGGCATCGAAACCGTGTCTCTACTTTCCCTGGTTGGATCCTGCAGTTTATGGGGACGTTGTACGGCATCAACGAGTGCTCGACGATATTCCGCACTCACACACAGAACTATCCCACAAACTCAACCGTCACCAAAAGTTGAAACTATGCTACGCTTTCGGCATTTCCGATACGGAAGAGTGTTTGATAGACTTTATCAACGATCCAGTGGATTTTTGTGATCACAATCAGACGATCCAGTATCTGGGCAGACATCATGATGAGAGGCAAAATTGGACAAATGCAGATATTGGTTGGCAGTTGGCTCGGGAGTTTTCCGATACTTACGATGAAGTGTTGCCTTCGATTTTTCACAGTTATCTTCATAGGATTTCGTTTATCAATAATACGGAATTGCATTTTAAAAGTCCAGAAAGCAAAAAACTGTGGGAGCATATGCTCACATGGTTTCATATGAAAAATTTCGATTTGGCCACAGAAGCGGAACAGTTCAGACAGTTTGAGATGTGAGTTTTGGGTTTTGGTTTTTGGTTTTTGGTTTTTGGTTTTTGGTTTTTGGTTTTTGGTTTTTGGTTTTTGGTTTTTGGTTTTTGGTTTTTGGTTTTTTGGTTTTTGGTTTTTGGTTTTTGGTTTTTGGTTTTTGGTTTTTGGTTTTTGTTTTGGTTTTGGTTTTGGTTTTGGTTTTGGTTTTGGTTTTGGTTTTGGTTTTGGTTTTGGTTTTGGTTTTGGTTTTGGTTTTGGTTTTTGGTTTTGGTTTTGGTTTTGGGTTTTGGTTTTGGTTTTGGTTTTGGTTTTGGTTTTGGTTTTGGTTTTGGTTTTTGGTTTTTGGTTTTTGGTTTTTGGTTTTGGTTTGTAAATTTAAATTTTGATTTTTTTCTAGGGACCAACTTTCGGACCATGTTCTTACGCTGAATCCACCACTTGGTCTGAATGAGTTTCTCAGCATTGTCGTCTTTGATCAACGATTGAATCAGTCTTTCTCCCGCCTTGAAGGAAAATGGAATTTCTACGGTCACAATCTCGAGGACGCTACCTCGCCCCACCAAGTTGAGAATCTAGTGAAACACGACTATTTCGGTCGTCTAACTCATACCGTAAACAACAAGTCTCACACTCTACTCCGCATTCCCTATCAAGACCCAAAGTACAGTTTGGTAATTCTACTGCCTGACCAAAAGTCAAACATACCCGAAATGTTGTCCAGCCTCACGGGCGGTCAGTTGGATTACTATTTCAAGCGCTTCCTGGCTGATGATCATGAGGGCTCAAAGATTGTGCTCACAATTCCTCGTATCAGTTTCGATGGTCAATATGACTTTGGTCCAATGTTGGCCGCAAATCAAATCAACGAGTTCAACCTGACACGAATCTCACCAGAAGTTTCGATTCCAGCAAATCGGTTTCGTCAACTTATTCGTGTTACAAATTACGGAATAGAAGACGCAGAAACAAACACGATACTATCCCTCGAACCTCGATATGCCCACGAACCCGCAGATGCGTCCATCGATGATTTTGTGCCCGTGAATCGCCCTTTCGCCTACATGGTAGTAGGCAAATACATTGATTTACACCGAAAGCCGGGCTTCGAGATTATACTGTCCGGCTACTATAACGGTCCGGTGGGACTTAAACAAACACAAACTTAATTTGCGGGAAAATTTTTTATTTGTGAGGGTAATCAATGTTTGAGGGTGAAAAACAAATACACACACATATACGTGCACACACTGTAAAGAGAGTAAATATTATAATAATAAAGTGAAAATTCAATTTTAAAACGAGTTTTGCTTGTAAATAAGTTCCTGGATAGAAAGCAATTTGTTTCAATTTGGGGTATTTGAGTATTGATAATTGTAAATTGTTGGCCACTTTGGAATATTTTTTGTGCTGTTGTTTGGCTGTTTTTGTGAGTATTTTTCTATGAGTTCACTAATGGATTCTCAATTGAGTTCAAGTTAGTAGGATTCTAATTGGGACTCTAATTGGAACTAAATTGGAATTCCAAATTGGACATTCCAAATTAGACATTCCATTTGGCATTCCAATTGAGACTTACTAAGTGATGGGATACTAATTGGATGCTATATATAGGAGTTTTTTAGGATTCTACTTGATATTACTGGTCAAGTTTTAAAGGAATTCCAAGGTTAATAGGGCGATTTACAGCTCAGGATGTACGACAAAAGTCTCCGAACGGGACATTTGCTCATCGATCACCTTCATCGAGGTGAGTATGATGGGCAAATTGACATGCAAATCGAACGCGAGTGGAATGTCGAGAGTAACGTGCACAAAGTACTTGACCACAATTACGGTACTTTTGATGCTCAGCGTCAGGTCGAGTGGAATTGGCAACTCGATTAGATCCTCAGCTTTGGAGTGAGGCGCAATTTCTGAACCGACAACTGGCTCTTCCGTAATGATGTTCTCCACATTCTTGTGATGGGATGAGTGCATGTAGATTTGCACCTGACGTAGGGTGACACGCGGTTTGACGGACGAGTTGGTCTTGTTATCCACCAGTACGTGAACGGTTAGGGTTTCGCCCGGGGAGTAGCCTTTGCGGTGGATTGAGGCGTGCATCATTACTTTGCCACCTTTGACCAGGACAACCTTCTCGGCACCGCCACCGACAGTGATCTAAAGTAGGTATTGGGTATAAAGTCAAAAAATTAAAAAATCATAAAATCTAAAAATCTAAAAATCTAAAAATCTAAAAATCTTAAAATCTAAAAAATTTAAAAATCTAAAAATCTAAAAAATCCCATACCATCAAATTTTTCTCCATTGGCGAACTGACGATGATCTCCTTGATGAGATTGGTTGTCTCGTCGACATGAGCTCGAATATAATGCTGCACATAGCCGTGATCGCCTACAACGGTTGCAGGGATGCTGCTGGAACAAAAAAAATGGTTTAAATTTAAAAACAAAATTGAATTACAAAACCTTACCTTTTTGGTATATTAAACCAAAACGGAATGTACACCTTGGTGTGATCAATGTTTGGCACCATTTTGCAATCTAAAATTGAAAAAGAAAATTATGAAAGCATATGAAACTATACTAAAATACTCAAACCATTTTCATCGAATTTCAGCACCTCCCGATGATAAATCTCCTTGTCATAGTAGACGTGTGCATTCTGATAGTGAGGCGACTCTGGCGATTCAACCCATTTCACTTCACCCATACAGTTGTACGAGATATTCACCTCAGAGAGCGGAATCTCTGGAGGCAAATTCACCTCTACCGTACCACTAATAGTGTCACCAGTGAAGAAGATTTTCTGGTTGTTTGCAATCGAGATCTCGACCGATTTGAGGATATTCATGTCAAAGGATGTGTGCGGCGAGAAGCGATATTTCGGTGTTTTCGATAGCAAATGATGATACATTGTGAGCGTGGGTTGAGAGTAATAGTCGCACAAACACACTCGCACTCGAAAGTATCCAATCTCTTGCACAGAGCTCGGCTCAACGACTATAGCTATAACTAACTGACTCGAGCTCCAAAACCAAAACATAGCCTGAGAGTCATAGCGAGAAGCCCCACATAACGTTTAGTACGAGAACATTCAGGAATACATCTCGAAAAGAGCACTTTCTTTCATACATAAAAAGAACTTTCACTTTCATATACAGAGAAAATGCTTTACATCTGCCACTACTACAACATAAACCTTTTTGGAACTGCCAACACAGAGAGTTTGACAGCTGTATTTGTGTATGTGTATACACGAATGCACCAGGGAAGGTCTCATAAAGGAAGCCGCCGATCAATAGAAAGAATATAATATACAGAGTGCTCGGAATGTAATAAAATTACTAAAGTGTGTACTAATAAGCTTAAGAGATCAATGAATCATTGGAAATTCTCATTCTACTTGATCAATGATTCAACGAACAAAACATGTTTCATCACTATTCACCTCAGGAATTCCAGGAATTCTCTTGTATTAAGAACGGTTTTCTTTTATTTTCTAGGTAATGAAATTTTTATTGAATTTGCGTTTCCTTCTTGTTTTGTTCGGGAAAAGTACAAAGTAATAAATTTAAATTTAAATTTTACTCGTATTTTAAAATCGAAGAACGGATGAAATAAAAATGCAAATTCCTAAATGATTTACAAATTGACTCAATATTTGCATAAATAAATAATAAATAGAGAATCAACGATGTATGTGCCCCCGAACTGTCAAATTCAGGCCAAAAAATGTGCTTTTAACGCTAAAACTTAATAAATGTCAGCACTTTATGATTGCTCGATTGTGATCGATTGAATGGCGCCGCCGAAAAACATCAGCCAAATAAGGGCAGTTTTTGATGATGTCATAAATTATTGATTTCTCGGATGTTTTCTTTGATGTCTAAAGTTTGAGAGATAACAAAACAAAGCAAATCAAATTAAAAAATACATGTTTGTTGTGTTTACAGAATAAATAAGTTCAATGTTAAACACAAGCGGGACAAATGTCAATAGTGAAATTAATTTTCCAATGTGTATAGGGGACTGGCAAATTAATGAGCTTTTAGATAACATGATTTTGTAGATAAAATGTATTGAATCCTAAGGAATCAATCTAATGATAATGGATTGTATACTAGGAACTGTCCAGAAAGAGATTTATTGTATACAGTTTCAATTCCAGTTCCACCCAGTTTCACTCAATTTTAATCTATCTCTCTCTCACACGATTGGTTTCGCAATTTACGACTCATTACAGAATATTATCCGGTGTTGTGTTGAATTGTTTTTCGCATTTTACAATGCCAAAAATTTTTCAAAATTTTACTGTACCACCTCATAGACATTCTGACCAGCACATATAGCATTGTACTGGAACGATAGTAGAGTGATCCAGAATCGTGTGTGTGTTGACGTGACTCGTCAAGGATACCAAATTCGTATATAGAATAGAGGGTAGAAGCATAGGCTCGAAATTTGTGCTCGAATCACCACGAAATAGTGAGAAAAAGAGAAATGAATGCTTTCGTTTCTGGAACAAAGTGCCTCAGCTGAGGTTTGTTTTGGTTCGTTTTTCTCTCACCCACAAACGAGCACAGACGCGTAGTTACTGAGTTTGTGTGTGTTGAGTTGGAGTTTTGTGTGTGTTGGATCGAGGGGTAGGTCTGGTCATGCATACTCCCGACCGACTGACTAGCCGATGTCAGTCGGTCCGGACTCGATATATAAAGTCATTGGACAGACCTTCAGTTTTGTTGAGCTTCATTTTCTTGATGAATTTGAGAAAAGTCAAACATGTCATCGAACCCTTTCATCACCACACTCGACATGGAGAAAGTGTCGGTGGACATTGGTGTGACCAACAATCAGGAGCGCTTCTTCACTGGTGAGACAGTGGCCGGAACTGTGCTCGTAAACCTACCACCGGAAATACCACTCTCAAGTGTGGCCATCTCGTACAACTGTCAGGGTGAAGTGAAATGGGTGGAATTTCCGGAGACGCCACACTATCACGATGGTCATGTGTACTACGATCAGCATGTCTACCACAAGGAGGTGTTCCCGTTCAAGGAGAGCGATGTCACCATGATACCGCACTCGGATCATGTTAAATTCTATATTCCCTACTCGTTTCAAATACCTAAAAGGTAAGACCCAATCAAATTAATCCTATTAAGAATCCTATTAATTCTTACTTCATAAAACAAAAAAGCCTTCCGTCGACAATGGTGGGCGAACATGGTTTTGTACAACACACAATCAAAATCACAATCGACAATGCTGAGGACAATTTTGTCAAGGAGATTACCGTCTTTTCGCCAGTGGAGAAAAATCTTATGGTACGTTTAACAGTGAATTAATGTTCATTTTGTTAATTAATTTTGTGTACCCAGAAAAAGTCCCATACAATTCTTTAAATTTTATAACATTCTCTGTATATAATCCTATATGTTTAGCTCACAGTTGGTGGCGGAGCGGACAAGGTGGTCTTTCTCAAGGGCGGAAAAGTCCTAATGTATGCGACAATTTGGCGCAAAGGCTACGCACCCGGCGAGACAATCAAAGTGCACGTAGTCGTGGACAATAAAACCTCAACAAACATCACACCTCGCATCACCCTTCACCAAGTGCAAATCTACATGCACACACTGCGTCACAAGACAATCGAGTCCACCGTGTCAGAGGAACCGATTGTAGGTACCGAAATTGAGCCTCACACAAAAGTCGAGCAACTTCTCGAACTGCCCATTCCACTGGACCTACTGTTGAGCATCAAAAGTTCCGTAATCACGGTGAAGTACTTTGTGCACGTTACACTCGACATTCCGATGGCGTTCGATTTGCACTGTAATTTGCCTATAATTTTAACATCGAAAAAGGTCATCGATGGCCAGTTGGCACGACACGAGCCCGGTGGCTATGTGGAAAATGTTGAAAAATAGCAAAAATTTTAAAATACAGAAGCGCCATCTAGTGGCATCAAACAAAAGTATACTAATTATCTCATATATATAGCATGAATCATATAATGTACATGTACTACTTTAGCATACTCGTACATCGAAACACCACAACCACAAATACTCTCATTGTAAACAATCAGCAATCAGCATTGACGTTTCTCACTCCTATTTTTGTGTATTCAATTTGTAGCTCTAATTCTATTTTGGATCGTACATTATCCAAACCCAAACTCACGGCTTTCGAATGATCTCAACTCATCAACCAACTCTATCAATTTGTGTATTGAGTGTTTGTGTCAATATGCAACTTGCAAATGCGTAATAGACATATTTCGTAACTCTAGAAACTATTACTCTAAATATATATCGTTTCGTAATGAATCGTGATTGTACCGAATGTGTCATAACTCGTGTAATGCTTTATGGCTTTCATTATTACGTACGTATGAGATGGTTCCTATGGTTATCTTTCGATTTGAGTTTGGTGTGTTTGTCATCAGACCTGTCTGTTTGAGTCTCTCTAAAGGTGAGCGTCATTTTGTGAGCGTTCGCAACCAAACCTCAAATAGCGTTTTTTTCGTTGTCGGAAACAGATGTTCCTGAAAGTGCGTACTTGAAACTCGCAAAACCTGTCAAGAACGTTAGTGTCGTTGAGTTCTCCTTCCTGAACGGATCTCTTTCTGTGATTTAACAAACCATAATACCATGCACATCTCCCTACTCACCGAAGACGCCCTCATTCTGCTATTCTGTAAATTTAGCCTCCAAGAGCAAATTCTCCTTCGAGCCGTGTGCACTCAATGGCGTTCTATCATTGAACAACTTTGCCGCCGGAAGCGACACCTCAAACTGTTTGGTCCAAATCGTGATGCCGACTTCTATCAAACCTGGGTCTGTCGGTTCAATCTAGAGGCGCATCCTGATTTTACGCTTGAAAATTTGAAACAAAATTCGATTGTTGTCTATGGACAGCGACGTGTGACATCGAGATTTTTGACTAATCTGTTCCCAGATTTGGAGCAACTTTTGATTTATACCGACTCGAATAGGCTGCAAATTGATTTGCCTTATTTACTGGGAAAATGGCAGACTACCTTGACCAGTTTAGCCATGTTTCGGTTGGAGTGCTTCATTTTTGATGATATTCATCAAATTTGGAATCGTATTTCATCGCTTCAATCACTCGAACGTTTACATCTGTTTGAAACATACAAAGTCATCGTTCCAGCTGATACAATTTTGCAGTCTACTTTGGCTCGTTTGGATCAATTCTCCTTAGGCGATTATCGTTCTGGTGATATTGTTCCAGTTTTGGCAGAACTCGGGCCCCAGATCGAACATCTCCGGCTGGGCCCACTGATTCCCTGCTCGTTGAATCAACTTCAAAAGCTTTTGACACTAAATCCTGGATTGTCCAAAAACTTGACTCAACTATCGCTGAGCTATATCCAACCACATCGTTCCAGTTGTCAAGGCTCGGTAGTCAATGCAAAACAGCTGATTCGTGCAATTTGTATAAATTTTACCAATTTGACGTATTTGGATATCAAATTCAGTGATTCGGTAAGTTTTTGTATCTGAGAATCCAGACCAATTAACGATTTATCTTAATAGATCCAACTAACCGACCTAATTCTGGACCTAACCTACTTGACCAAACTAACCGAACTCAAACTAGACCTAGGCCTAATCTACAACACAGACAAATCATATCCAAAACTGCGATCAATCAAAACGCTCCATTTGGACATTTGTGAACTGCTTAATTATGACACACTGCTCGAATCACTTTTACCCGAAATATTTCCCACTCTCGAAGTTATTCACTTCAAATGCTATTCAGCAGATTTGGCCACAGTCAAGGAGTCGATCATTCCCGCAATGCAGCGGGCTATATTTCGAAACATCAAACAGTACCACTTTGTTACGATTAATAATCATTATATTTAATTTGTTTAGTTTGATTCTCGGTCAATAGAGGGCGCTATCAGCGTATATAATAAATACTGTCAATGTTTCAACATCCAACCACTGTCACACAAATTGAGAGAACCGGTAATATTTCGTGCATCATCAGACGCAAGAAATACAGCCAAATTAGCAATATCCTCAGGTTGGCCAATTCGTCCCATCAGGGATAATGCATTTTGAGCGACATAGAATTGATCGTTCTGTTCCTTCGAGAATCCCATTGTTTGCACAAAGTTGGTCGCTACAAGTCCGGGGCTAAATAGATTTTCAAAGATTAATTTACTAAATTCTTAAACAGAAATCTAACTTACTTGATCGCATTCACTCGAATTCCCTTGGGACCCAACTCTAGAGCAGCAGTTTTTGTCACCATGTCGAGTGCTGCTTTTGACGCCGGATAGATAACGTCTTTAGATGCCTGCAAACTCAGCGCACTCGAAACATTGATCACATTTCCTTTGGTGGCTTCAAGATGTGGCACAGCCCGTTGGATCAACTCAACCGGTACACGAACATTCACCTTGAACACTGAATCGAATGCTTCAACAATCTGAGGACTTGAAAACCTTCCATTGGCAGAATTTGTTGCAGCATCATTCACTAAAAAGTCCAGCCGACCAAATTTGGCAATCGTTTCATCGATCAACCGTTTCGGTAGAGAATCATCGTCTGAGAGACTTCCAACAATTTGCAACGGTATAATCCCAAATTGTTGTTCAATCTTCTGTGCAACAGCATTCAGATTTTCCGCGTTTCGTCCAGTAATTGTCACTTGGGCACCGTTCCTGGCAAATGCAGTAGCAATTTGAGCACCAATGCCAGAGGAACTGCCCGTTACTAGGGCCACCTTGCCTTGGAAGTTATATTTTGAGGTGGTTGAGGACGACATTTTGGCTATAGATTTTTCTTGAGTGGATAAATCCTGAACAAAAGCCGCGTCGATTATATACAAATTTACCAGTGCACGCACGAGTGCAAAAATGAACGCGTCTAGTGTTAATATCTTTATGCTCCTTGGTACATCCTCTGATAGCGTTAACGCATTGCGTTAGTCAATGTTAAAGCCATTGCGTAACATTAACATTGAACATCCCAACCTAATCAAACATCACTGCGTGCCTAAAGTGTCCTAACTGTGCTATGTAACTGATAAACCAAATATTACCAAAAACAGTGCATTTTATATACGATTTTCTATACGATTTTCTATACGATTTTATATATGATTTTATATACGATTTTATATATACGATTTTATATATACGATTTTTTATTGTATATGCATACTTGTTTACAATACATTGTGTATATAAGAAGGCAAAAATAGAGAAATGACAAGATTGACATAATACGGTGGTTAACATTTGTATAGAAGGGGAAGTGTAGAAAGGGCTGCATCGTAAGAAAAGTGTAAATTAAGTACAAAAATTACTCGATCTTGAAACTTTTCAATCTTCAAAAGATCGAATGACTTTCTATATATATTACATCATCAAAAAGATCATCGAGTAATGTGATTTGACTGTGTGTGTTGGTGAGATAAGATCTTTGTATGGATTCTCGAAAGCTCAAACAAGATCAGAACTTGACAGGATTGATTCGTGTAGAGGGCGCTGGTGGACCGGTGGGCGGACTCGAGCCACTCGAGCCCACTGACCCAGTGGAACTGTTCGAGTAGGATCGATTGAAAATGGCCGACTTTCTCTGTGTAGCCCGCTTCGAGCCCTCAAAGCACTCGTACACTTCCGACAGGTAGAGTGCAACTGAACTTCGATCCGGCACACTGCACAGTAACATGTCCTCCGCGTCGAGCAGTGCCGGGATACCGAGTTTCTGCTCTGCAATTGAGAATGCCTGAAAAACACAAAACAAAAACAATTGATTGATTAGTTTTCAAAACAAGCGGAAAAATCCCCAAATTACACATACCAATTGATTGTTGTAGAGAATGTTCTCCTTGGACAGACTGTCAAAATCACTAAAGTGAGAGCAAAAAGCACAAATTAGCAATTAACTTTAATTAAACTCCAGAGGAACAAAAAAAATGACTGAAGGTCATATTGTGAGACATGGGGGTTAATTGCACCTTTAAGGTGACCCTCTTTTTATGGGGGGAAGCTCTCACCAGGAGGTTAGTGGCAACATTGTAATTAGTAAAATAAAGCAAAGTCTTACATTAGCTCAGGCCGAAAGTGGTGTATGATGGCGCAGAATGCGAGTCCATCTCGCCATGAGGTGGACAGATCGTGCACCGCTACGCCACGATAACCCGCGGTCACCTTACGACCCCAGGCCTCAAGGGCATTCAGACCACGCAGCTCCACGGTAGGCATGTTGATGATGATGATGATGACGATAATAAAGGTGAGAAGGGGTCCAGGTAAGGTAGGAAGGTATAGGTGAGGCCAATTAACACACGAACACCAAAAAGACAAAGAGAAAAAACCCGCGCGCGACTTGAGAATGAAACCAAAAACTTCAAAAGACTTTCTTGACTAAACGAAATTTGACTGGAAAAGAAAGAGAGAAAACGATAAAATTAGCAAAATGTACATAATAAAACTTCCAAATTGAGACTTAATGCTTCCTTCTCTTCATTCAAAAGAGAAGCAGAGAAACCACAAAAGGCCTCTTCATTCAAAAAGAGGCTTCTTTTCATATTATATATGTTTATATAAGGATTAAATAGTACCATGACTAAATGATGATACTTCAGCAAAAATAATGATGAGCTAATGGCTGCGAGACTAATAGTTGGCGTATGAGGCGTAAAAAAATTGAAAGTGAAGGTAAAAAGTAGGTAGAAACTCATTCAAAAATACAATAGAAAAACTGCAAAGACGTGACAAGCTTCAACCCTTTCTCACCTATCTCATTCACACATGACGTGTCAATCAAGTGTCAAAATCATGCATTGATAGTAGCTATGAGGGGGTGTAGGGTAATTGAGATTTTAAAAAATTCGGATGACTTGTTACAAAGTTGTTTTAAAGTTAGCCATCAGAACTTGCAAGACTAAGGCAGCATAAAAAAGCCCCGATCATGAGAATAAATCTCCAATTGCAACTCATGAGTATAAATGCACCTCTTTTATGTATCATTAGAATTAACTAATATTTAGCTAATTATAATTGAGCCTGTGCAATTGTGTGTTCAGTGTGTTGACTCACAGAGTTGCATGTTATGTTTGATTGTCATCTCATGATGATGTGTCAGATGCTTCCAAACTTTGGGCCCCCAACATGATTTATGATCCACATTTGAGAAATACGACATATTTCTCTCATAACTCTTTAGTTTAAAAAGCGATGCAATGTGATATTGTGCCCATTAAACTGTCATCATTAAGTTTGGGGGCAGTTGTTATTCGTTTTGTTCTTTCCATCTGCATCTCTGTTCAACATATTCCATGTTACAAAGTCTTTAGTATTAATTCCTTAATGCAGGTTGCACTCTGATATCCTGATGGACTGGCCACACGCAATCTAGGTATACAACGATTGAGACAATAATAAGGTGAAACACGCGGACACACAGTAAAATAAGTAATCTATAAAACGCAAGAGGCAACATAAGTAAGTTCGATTGCATGTCAAGATAAGATGTCCAAGAGTCACAAGTCGCCAGACACGACAAATCACTCGATGTCAGACAAAACTGTTGCTGCCTCTTGTGAGTTGCCTTTTGTCCTTGGACATCAAGACAAAACACAAAACAACATGACAAAGCACACTTTAGGATTTTAATTTCATTTTTATTGTTGTTACGTTACGTGATTGCACCTTTCCGATAGTGAGTTGGATGCAAAAGGTGAAAAGTGATATTAATAATATGATCTGTAAGCAATGATAAAAGTGAGTGTAACCTAGTAGCTTATAGGAGCTTATAAGAAGGCTGTCAGCTTATGTATCTGACAAGCAACAACAACAAAATGAAACAGTTGCATAACAAAACTAGCCATTTGAAAGAAGGACTTTTTAATTTTAGTCATTTTAAGAAGATAATTATTTCACAATAAATGGTGTCAAAATCGAAACCGTTTAGAAAAATCGTTGAGAAATCAAAGCTTGCTTGTCATATATAAAATTGTATATAAAATCGTATATAAAATCGTATATAAAATCGTATATAAAATCGTATATAAAATCGTATATAAAATCGTATATAAATTTGTATACAAAATTGTGTATAAAATGCACTGTTTTTGGCAATATTTGGTTTATCAGTTGCATAGCACAGTTAGGACACTTTAGGCACGCAGTGATGTTTGATTAGGTTGAGACGTTCAATGAGCTAAAATATTTATGACTGGACATTCAAATGCAAAGTTCCAAGACTTGTGAATTTGAATTCTATAGAAAGGAATTAGCCATTTGCATTTGCGTACTTGAATATTCATTGAAACTTTTAATTCATTGTTGGCCATGAAGGTTCCAATCTCGTGGGACGATATTCATGGCTCAATCCTTACAATGCAAAACTAATCAAACTCAATGAATGTTCAATGTCCAAGTCGTATATCATGTGTGTTCACCTCAAATTGTTGTTCATTATAATGATAAATTGCCAACTTAATTGGATGAGAGCTCAACGCGAGAGTCATGAGCCGTTGAGTTCATATATGAAGTGGCTCAATTAATAATCACGCACAAAGTAGTGCATATACTCATGATTAGCATATGAAATTCAATTGAGAGCTCTAATTAGACCACTCAATAAGTGTGATTGTCTCGAACTCTCTCGACTTGACTTGTGTTGCAACACTGTACCGAATGATAAATCTATCGATTGTCCCTTTGTAAAGAGGTGTAGAGGTCATACGCAGAAAATAACTCACACTTTTTTGTTGCGGTCATAATGAAAAAAAAACTAATAAAAAACTTAATCCAGAAAACGCTATACTTACTACTACTAGTGTTAATGCTAACGACTGTTAACGCTTAACTAACTAATAACTAACGAAATCCGTAAAGGAGCAATCAAGCAAAACGAAGGTAATAAGTGAGAGAAGAAGTGTATGAATTCAATGGTGTGGGAAAATGTCTCCATTAACACTCTACACACACTCGAGTCTTTTAGCACAATCTCGAGTCAGAGAGACTTTTAGCGCACAGAGAGTCATCGATGCTAATAAAGATTGCGGTTCACAATGAGCAACAGCAACAAACACAAAATCAAAATCAAAACAAAGTGGCGAGTGACCTTTTTTCATTTCAATTCAGCCTCAAGTGTCCTGCCAAGTCAAGTCCGTTTTCAATTTTCAAGAAAGTGTACCTGTGTAGTTACAGGATAAGAGTAGAAGTGGAAGGCTAGTTTTGTGGTTGAATGAACAAATTTTGTAAAGAGAAAGAGGATGTGCAAAAGTGTTACTGACTTACTGACTGACTGACTGAGTCAGTGATTTGACTCTGTACTTTTCGTAAGTCAATGCACTTTCGATATTATTTCTAGTCACAACTTTGTATGATTGCCATCGGTTTTGGTGAAGTAAAAAATTACTAGTATAAACTAAACCAAAGCTAAATCGAGCCCCACGTCGCCTTCTTTTTATCTCCTTCTACTTCGTCTACTTCTTCCTCCTCTCACTTTGATAGTTGTTGTCAGTATTATTTGTGTGCCCTAATGACATATCCTTTTACTTCTAAATGACTACTACTCACTTTAAGGGCTGAAGTTGGCTGACTCGGTGGTTGAAAGTTGTGACTGACAAACATAAACTAATATGATATGATTGGATATAACCGAAATGGAGAACTTGAACGCCAATGGCGTTTGTGCTAATGCAATCACTTCAGTTTTAGGACGATCGATTTGTGCCCACTATATTACCGTTATGTCCCCTCATTTACTCTGTCAATTGGCACACAACCACACATACAGACAGTTATAAGAGCGCCCGGCACAACTTTTTTTGTTGGCGCCTTGCAAACGTTCGATAATAAGGCGACCGCACACTTGCGTGTGATGATGATGAGGTCAGAGCGCCAGTCAAATGATCACACCGTTTTGAGGTTATATTTGATTATGTTTGTCTGTTTGTACTAGGCTGTTTGCTGCTGCTGCTCTTATAAATAGAAAATTTTATTACGATTGAGCCTGAATGTCTGTGTGTGTGTATGTTTGCTTTAGTTTAGATTTTGTGGTTGTTGTTGTTGTGGTTGATAGATAGAAGAAGATGATGAAAAAGAACACACAAATATTTTACGTCAAAGTGTGTATTGAGATATAATTGGGGGGAGCTTTGAGAGGTGAGTTGTTGTTGTTATCGGTTAGTTGTCAAAAAGTGTGATAATAATTGAGAATGTTCTGATGTTTTTTTGCTGTTAGCTAATGCCAATTAGTGTGAACAAATTTAGAGTTATAAGAAAAAATATGATGGAAAAATAAAGTTGTTTTTTAGACAGAGTGTTCAGAGATAGGAATTGAGTGATTAAGTTGTCAAGTGATTTAATTTGTGGTACGAAAATAAATTATAAAGATTTTTTTGAAATAAAATAATGAAGATGCTTTAAATAGAAAAATCGCGACAATGATTTAAAAAATTATGAGGAAAAATTATGAGAAAAAATCATTGAAAAAATCATGGAAAATCATGAAAAAATCATGGCACATATCCTAAACAAATATCTCTAAAAATTGTTTGTGACAATTTTGTAAAAATTTAAATTAAACATCACTTACGTTTTCTGGTCGATTTTCTGTCTATAAAACGTTGGTTAACCAAATCATAAAATGAACACACACGACAATACTAGGAAGCAATAATGCGCTCGTGTATCGATTTTATTGAGCTCCGAGCACTCAAAGAACTAGGATGTGAACTCGTTCAGGTTGCGTTGTTTTGTTGTGCCTTTTGAATGGAGGACGAGTGTCACTGACATACAGACAGACAGGTGGGGTGGTAGATGTAGTTGTGTAGTGATGACAACCAGGCTATGTTTTGTTCTATCGTTGACTTGTTACCACATTTGAATGAAATACACAAAACTCGAGATGCGAACCGATAGGTTGTTGTACTTTTGATGATGGCATACACAAAACCCAAACCAGAAAGCAACACACACACAAATGCAAAGTTGGTTGGTTTCAAGTAGGTTTAGTCAGTCAGTCAGTGATGTTTGTTGATGTTTGGGGGGTTTGCACAGTCAGGAAGAGAGATTAGGCACAACAACCATTTGAACATCAACACAAAGCAACTTGCAAATGCCAATTGCCAAACCAAAACAAACAGTCTCTCTCACACTCTCAAACAAGTTGGGAACTATGTCTTGTTTGAACTGTCACGCTGCAATGCAGATCGATTCGTTGTATATGTAGATTTGTATGCGCATTACCGTAAATGACATTAACGAGCGTGTTGATCCAATCCTATTGGCTGATGATGAGACCAATTGAGTTTGTACACGGTGAATCCAGTGAAGCGAAACCAACGAGCAACGAGCTCAAATTGTGCGAACTGTCAATAGAATCAATAGTAGCACTCGAGTCGTAATGCGACAACTTTCAAAAGTTCACTCCAATCAGCAAACGAACATGAACTTTTATGAACACAAACAGACTCACGTTGTGTGTGTCGATTGACGATAACAGAAGACGACTGTCCACTTTCGAGTGCAGCATGTGAGAGAGTGAGTGAGTGTGCGAGACTACGAACGCGTGAGAGTCCTCCTGTCTATTGACTGTGCACTGTGAAAAGCACTAACGAACCACAGAACAGGTGGATAAATAAAAGAAAGAAAGAAAGAAAAGACTGCTTGTGGTGTGGTGTGTGTCCAGTGAATGGACAAAAAAGTGCAGTAGTTCGTTAGTTAGTTTGAGAGGTAGAAGCAAGTGATTAGAAGACGAAGACGAAGATAGAGCCACTTGTGACTGTTTTGTGTTGATAGAAGTGTGCGATAGTCATTAGTGCCCGTAGTTTACTGATACGATCAATGCGATAAAGTGCTGGTGGTAGAGAGTAGTAGAATAGAATACACTTTCAATTAGCTGCACGAAAGAAAAAAACTGAATCTTGTGACAAAGGTCACGAGAAGAAAAAGTAAGACAGGTGGACAGGTCAACAAACAAATATGAACAATCAACTACTAGAGATAAGATCTCGTTTTCTGATTGGACCCACTTGGGTCTTTTGACCTTTTTTAGTTAGCTTTTTACTTTTTGTGAAAACGTTTTAGTCCTTTTCGAAATTCTTTAGTTGAGTTTTTTGAGTACCTGAACAATCGAAACAAACGCAGCAAAAGGTGAATAAAACCATTGACCGAATGTGTCTTGAAAGCCATCGAACCGTTTTATCGTGCCATTACTGTCTCATTTTATTAGTACTTCGAGTACCCTTTTGCTTTATTATCACTACAAACTATATACGAACCCATAAACCATCTTAGTCATGGGCATCGCCCATTATCTGTTGTATTGTCTCGCTTTTTGTCCAGGTACAAAGAAATATAAAACGATTCGCACTAGATTGAATGTTCCAACCGTATCGAGCGAGAGGTCGAGTACCGAACATTATTAACAACATCAGTGACCTTTTTGAATGGGTTCAGAAGTTTTTTGTCCAATTGTCAATGCCATTTTCTAATAACTTTATAAAATAAAAGTTTATTAAAAGTTATGCCTTCAACGTTTTGAGTTAGTTAGTTAGTTCAAAGTTTTGAGTAAAACAAATAAAGTTCTAACTTCTGACCACAGGACAGTAAACTTAGTTCTCTCGATCAAGTTAATTAACGCAATAAATCATCTTCAAGTTTGAATTGAACAAGTCCACAATTAGAACATTCGAATGTGCCATTTAACCCACTTTTGAAGAAAAGTACCACCACAAACCGTTCGAAATACGAACAGACAGACACATAGTAATAGCAATCATCAAACGTTTGGCAAATCTAATTAGGCCGATTCTTCTTCTTTCTTGATTATTATGGCCTCCACTGATTACTACCATGACTTGCAATACTTTGACATACCTGACCTTCCCCCTTCTTATATACGGTCCTTTGAATTCTTTCTACCTCAATTTGGGCAATGTTCAGTTAGTTGGAAAATAGCTGAAAAATTACAACTAAACCCTAAACAAGAGAGGTCACTAGACGCAACAGACCAGTGGTTACTAGAAACTATAGTTGAGTGCTGTTGAGTTGCGTGTTTGAGATATTTTCGTTGTTGTCTGTTGTCTGGAAACATACAAAAACGATTGCATGAATGAGTTGTGTGTGTCGAGTGTGTTGGATGAATGACTTTTTTCCTGGAAATCAACCACCTTCGTAGGTAATACTCAAATATTATTCGTCTGTTTCGTCTTCTTTTCGTCTTTGGGTTTCGTCGTCTTTTTTTTCTTCGATGTGAACAACAAGGTGAAAAGTCACATTAGCAAGTCTGTAGTTTATGTTGTATACTAAAAGTAGACATAAACTGTCTCGTATAGAGACTCGAAGACCAATCGGCAATTCAGTGTGTCTACACTATACTGTGCAGAGTAGGTTCAAATGTCTTCATTGGAAAGCGTCTCATTGGCAAAAGGCATTGCGGCGTCTGCGACCCTGCGGGGCCGTTTTTGGTCGTTAGACGCTAGTGTCCAATAGACAGTCTGCCGACGACCAAAAAGACGACGACGACGAAGACGACGTCTATTAGTTTTCGAGTCAAATTTATGATATTCTATCGTCTCTTCTGCCTTTCATCTTCTTCCTCACTCGCCCTCTATTCTTTGTCTGAGTACGTCTGGGACAATCTCTTCTTCCCAATCTAATGTTTATGTATGATCATCGCGCGCTAGCTGGACTCATAATGATACGCTTTGAAGAGTGACCGCGGCTCTGCGCGAGCTGCTTCACAAGCAAGAAAAATGGTCAATTAGCGCACATTGCCTTTTCCTTCCGAGAATTCGAAACTCAACTGCCCTATACATGGCGTAGTTCCCTGTGAACAAAAATGAAAAGTCCCCTGAGTCTTGCTGCTGCTAAATGATCTTTAAATTAATGCCTCCAATTGTGTAATTTGATCCAATTAACGGGTGTCTTCATATATGTGTGCATGCTATGATACAGCTACCGTTAAGGTACAAAATTTAAATTTCAAAATTCATTGAAATTCGCCACATTCAAACTAATGAGTACAAAGTTGGGCAACTTTTTTGAAAAACAGTCAAACCAATTTTCAGTCTCACCTTAATTGGTCTATTATACAACCACCTCTGTCCAGTATCGTTAAATTTCAATTCAAAAACGCTTTTGAACTGCGCGACGCGCGGAAAGCGTTCAAACAGTCAACCACCATAAAAAGTTGAGGTTGAACCAATTTTGAAAAGACCGTTAAATTATTGTGCCCACTTGTTGGTCGACACACTATGCAATGACTGTGTGGGGCCAATTGGACGTGCTTGTCTAATATATTTTAAAATTATAGACCTATCCTGAACGTGCTATATTTATGATGGTAATGATTATTATTACTGACTGTTGCCTGTTCAATTGTATATACGGATTCTATAAAGCTACTATATTTAGATGTGCCCATAAGTTGACTCTATGTGCCAAGTGTCTCGCTGCACAACAGTCATTATTAGTCTTTTTTGCCACATTATTGAGATGTCTTTCGATGGATCCGAGTCTATGCATAGTCTGAATAGCAGATGGTTTGGTTTAATACCATACCATCATTGGCGTGTGCCTATTGTGCAGTGGCACTAAGTACTTCACTACTGTATACTTTAGGTCTATTTATTTACGGCTTATAACATACATGATGATCATCATCATAATATATGATGGTAAGTATGCTTAATTTGGATATGCATATTATTTAATATGCTTAATACATGGCATGTGATGGCAAATTGTAGGCGATTGTCAAATTGGTCAGGTGTCTGGCAGTGTACGTGCTTTTTGTGTTCCTCGTCTTATGCAAATGACATGGGTAATGAATTGTCTAGTGACTTTTGTTTTTTCGTACATTTTTCCAATAAAGATCAGAAATGTAACTCAACTTAAACTGAAAATCTGCATGTCACGATCCAATGTTATATTTGACATTGATGATGTAAAGTGTAGGCCCGTATGTGTCTGTTATGCACAAAAAAATCATAAGTTACCGTGACTTTTGCTTTTAGGCATTGATTATTATGTTAATGTTAAATACAATGACAAATTCATCATTAAATGACATTGATGATTTAATTGTTTTTGAGTAAAATTTTTAGATGTCTAAATGTTTGAGTAATACCCAAAGTATCTAAATGAAATGGAAAGGTGGTTAGCCCGGATCCGGTCCGGACCCACAAATTAAGCAACAAAATTCAAAAGCCGTTTTAAGGATTCTTTCCAAACCACCAATACAGATTATAAATTGGTAGAAAAACAATAAACTTCTTATGGAATCTTCTCGACCCAACATTTGGAGAGAAATTTTAAAAATAAAAATTTATTTTACAAAAAAAATAATTCATAAAATCTACAAATCCTGAAGTCTAGTATATCTAAAGAATTTAATTTCAACAATTCTAGTAGCGCTAAAGCGCTTCCGAAAATTGTCCTCAATCTTAGCCCTAGTCTTGCGAGAATGTAAATTGAATGGACATGAAATGTGTAGCCGATCAACGGCTGGATACTTGTCGGCCACAAAATCATAATGAAGGGGCTCGAATTCCTGGATCAAATTCCGCTCAATGTCGAGCAGATGAAGTGTTCGGATGGTGCGCATTTTGGGAAAGGTGCACAGGTAGATGGATTTACGACGATGCAGCTCGTTTAGAAGTAGTCGAGATGACAGTTTGAGATGTATGAGTTTGCGCAGTTTGGCCAATTCGACGGTCACTTTCTCGAATGTAGTAACCTGGGTACAGAAATATTTTAATAAATTATAAAAACGCACAAAAAGTACCTGTTCGCGTAAATGGTGCACAGTTGAAAGGTCCAAAGTGGTCAAATTGGTGAAATACGAACAAAAAAGAGATAAATCAATTTTGGTGCTAGTGATTGAAAGTTGTTCAATATTTTCCAGCCTTTTGTTCTCTGTTTTTATGATATTTGCAACTCCTCTCAGATATTTAACGCCTGTAAAATTCTGAATGTATGAATCGAAACTTTGTCCCTCGCTCAAGGTTAAGGCTTCTAGTTTTGCGTACAGTTTCGTACATTGGTTCAAATCAAGTTGGTCGAAATTGATCAAATGAAGTCGTCTTAAATGAGTGCATCGTTTCACAGAATCTGTGATTGATTTTATGTAAATCTCTTCTCCTGTGTATCGCGAATAGAAGGACTTGCCAAACAGTGTCAACGATTTGAGGGAATGACGCCACTTTAGGAGTAGGTAATTGTGATCCATATGAAAGAAACTTGTCTCATACTGAGCGATTTCGAACCCATATTGGATCGAAAAGGACATCATCAAGTTTTGAACATTTGGGCAAAGTACGACCAAAAATCGACCTCCATAGTCCTTTTTGCCTTTAGCCTTTCGGTTGGATAGTCGTTTGTAGGTTAGGTGGCCTGGTGGCCGAATTACGAGTGAATTGGTGTGGTCAAATGTAAATTCGGGATTGTCGTGTAGGTTTCGTTCGTGTAGAGCCGCGTAGTAGGAGTCACTGTCGGGCGAGCTGACAAATAGATGGAGGTTACTAATGGACGAGCCAAATTGATGCACAAGGTGGTTAAAATGATGGCAAACTTGCCGACAGATGAGTAGATCATGAAGGGAGATGTGCTTGAAGATGAGTAGAACACAATCAGCTGGGAGATTCACAATATTCATGCTCGATTCTTCTAGTTTTTGTTCTTGTTCATTACAATCAGTTGTGTTACTGTCCATTTTTGTTCATTAAATCAGTAAACTCACAACAAACTCAAACTCAAAAACTGCTTCGCTGACTTCGCTGATGTTGTGAACAAGCTTGCTCTGATACTTATACTTACAACTTATTCCAATGTTTTGGGCACACATTTTGGGGCGCAATGCCCAATAAGACTTTGAGTACCTATACTCAAATCTAAAGAGTAACACTGTTTATGAATTCAAAGGGAAGCACCTTCCTAAATAGCAAATCTTCTGAATACGCTGACTATTGTACATACAACACGGTAGTTGTTTACATTTTGAAAAGCCGCATGATGCTAGCGGATGAAATGGACAATTTCGACAGTAGTAGAATTTCCTTGGATTTGTCTGTACAGTTGTAATCCACTTTGTATGTTCAATGACGAAAGACTACCACCGCCTTTTTCTGGTAAGTAGGTTATACTTTTTGGATGTTATTCTCATTTTATTAATCAACCAGGCTATCCAACCAACGGAGATCGATCCAATTGGACCGCGTTTCGTCAGGTTGAACGAGAGAAAATGTTTGCACCCTATCAAAAAACTACTACTCGAACAGTTTGGCATCGAACCCAATTCGCTCAACATTGACGAAACTATTTTGCCAATTTCTAAATTCCTCAACATTTACGGCTATCCGGTTACATTGACTTAGGGGCCATACTTTAATTACGTGATCAACTGACTGGATGGGAGGGGGTCCAAGGTGTGATCGCGCTTTGATCACGGAATTTTGGAAGGGGTCTAAAGTTCAGACCAAACAAAGAATCCCGAATTCTCGGATCTTTAGTTATCGAAATACATGTTAATAGTTTGTTGCCATACAATGCAACTAACTGTACAAATCCAAATATAACGCAGCGCATTTCACATTCGTCTCATGATTACACTGTGCTAACTGTAGGTTAATTTTTTGGTAGGGGTAGGGGTTACATCAAGATCACGGACTGATCACGCATGGTACTAGGGGGTCAAAATCTTTGATTTTTGATCACGTAATTTAAGTATGGCCCCTTATGTCAATTATCTACTTTCCGATATGTGATGGAAGAAACTAGCTCTATTTTGACGGTAAAACTACCATTACATTTAGGAAGACCTAATAATAAAAATAGATACAATCAAATTTGCGTGTTCGCATGACAAATTTTCGTTTGCAAATGACATGCATTATACGAAATGGTGATTTAGGCTTACATAAACCACCTGAATCACTAATTGGCGGATAAGATTCCACACAACAACCTTATTAAACGGATTTTACCTGGCCCACCAATTAAGGGTTGAGAGTTTGAAAATGACAGTTTTATCATTATCCTGGGTAAAGTTAGTTGTTTAAGTGGTTAGGTGGATAGTTAGTTGGATAGATGAAATATGAAACGCTATTACAAAAATCAATTTTTATTTTGCAAAATAAAATAGCAGCCTTTAATAAACACATTTATTTAATAAAATAAATTCTACAAATCCTGAAGTCTAGTATATCTCAAAAATTTAATTTCTACCTTTCTAGTAGCGCTAAAATGCTTCCTAAAATTGGTTTCAATCTTAGACCTAGACTTGCGAGAATGTAAATTGAATGGACATGAAATGTGTAACTGGCCCACAGAAGGATACTTGTCAGCCACAAATTCATAATGAAGCGGCTTGAATTCCTTCAACACAGTCCTCTCGTGGTCCACCAGATGAAGTGTACGGATGGTGGACAGTTTGGGAAAGGTGCACAGGTAGAGGGGCTTACGACGGTGCAGATCGTTTAGAAGTAGTCGAGATGACAGCTTGAGATGGACAAGTTTGCGCAGTTTGGCCAATTCTACGGTCACTTTCTCGAATGTAGTATCCTGAAATACAGAAATATTTTAGTAATAAATCACCAAAAAAGGATCCAAAATTACCTGTTCGAGCAAATGGTGCACAGTTGAAAGGTCCAAAAGCGTCAAATTGGTGAAATACGAACAAAATTGAGGAAATGTAATTTTGGAGCTAGTGATGCAAAGTTGTTCGACATTTTCCAGCCTTTTGTTCTCTGTTTTTATGATATTTGCATCTCCTCTCAAATATTTAACGCCTGTAAAATTCTGAATGTATGAATCGAAACTTTGTCCATCGCTCAAGGTTAAGGCCTCTAGTTTTGCGTACAGTTTCGTACATTGGTTCAAATCAAGTTGGTCGAAATTGATCAAATGAAGCCGTTTCAAATGAGTGCATCTTTTTACGGAATCTGTTATTGATTTTATATAGATATCCTCTCCAGTGTATTCTGAATAGAAAGACTTGCCAAAGAGCGTTAAAGATTTCAAGGAATGACGCCACTTTAGTAGTAGATAATTGTGATCCATATGATAGAGATTTGTCTTAAACTGAGCGCTTTCGTAAACATACTGAATCGAAAGGGAGAGCATCAATTGTTGAACATTTGGAAAAAGTACGACCAAAAATCGACCTCCATAGTCCTTTTTGCCTTTAGTATTTCGGTTGGATAGTCTTTTGTAGGTCAGGTGGCCTGGTGCTCGAATAATCAACGAATTTGTGTGATCAAATGTAAATTCGGGATTGTCATGAAGGTTTCGCTCATGTAGAGCCGCGTAGTAGGAGTCACTGTCGGGCGAGTTGAGAAATAGGTGGAGTGTACGAATGGACGAGCCAAATTGATGCACAAGGTGGTTAAAATGATGGCAAACTTGCCGACAGATGAGTAGATCATGAAGGGAGATGTGCTTGAAGATGATTAGAACACAATCAGCTGGGAGATTCACAATATTCATGTTCGATTCTTCTAGTTTTTGTTCCTGTTCATTACAATCAGTTGTGTCATTGTCCATTTTTGTTCGTTCAATCAGTAAACTCATAACTCAAACTCAAAGTCTAAACTGCACTCTGATGTTGTGAACATGCTTGCACATACAACATATTTCACTCTTTTGGGCACACATTTTGGGGCGCAATGCCCAATTTTACTTTGAGTGCAATTACTCAAAAATATAGAGTAACACTGTTTATGAATTTATTTGATTGTTTATGAACTAAAACTCAAAATCGTGTTATTGTTCGTTCCTTCAGTGAAATCGTGAACCATGAATGTGATATGCAGTGACATTTACACAATAGCATGGGCGTTGTGGTGGGCATTTTAGTGGGGCATTGATCGACTATATAACTAAATTAGAATTGTAACGCTATTTGTGAATAGGTACTTTTTAGGGGAGCAACCCCCTGAAATACAAATCCTCTGAATACGTTGACCGTTGAATACTTCTACAGACGGTAGTTGTTTACATTTTGAAAAGCCGCATGATGCTAGCGGATGAAATGGGCAATTGACAGTAGAAAGTAAGAGCGTTACCAAAACGCAATATTCAATATATAATGCAATCGACTATGTTTTCATCATCTAATCAAAAACGTCATCAGGGGAGTACCACCTACTCTTTTCTCTTGCCCAGGTAGAATATTCCACTGGTAAATGCGTCTTACTTGAGTACATTTGGGCATATTGCATGTTTGCTCTGCATTTTCGAGTAGACTCTCGTTGCGGCAATACAACAACACAAACCAAAGTAATCTTTTCGATCTAAATTTTAAAATTTTTTCTAAATTTTTTTTCGTGAACAGGATAGAAGCTAAATTCTAGTAATTCTTGGGCATTTTGCCTCGATACCCAAGTGTCATCGTCATGTTCCGACAGACTTTTGCACGAAATGTATCGAAAATCCTAAAACCCGAGGTAGCACCCACCGTCCGAGCCTACCATCCGAACGTGATTGATCACTACGAGAATCCGCGGAATGTTGGCTCACTGGACAAGAACACCCCAAATGTTGGCACGGGCATGGTGGGTGCACCCGCCTGTGGTGATGTGATGAAGCTGCAAGTGCAAGTGGACGAGAATGGCCGAATTGTGGATGCTCGCTTCAAGACTTTTGGTTGTGGCTCGGCGATTGCATCGAGTTCACTGGCAACCGAGTGGGTGAAGGGTAAAACAGTGGACGAGGCGATGCAGATACGGAATACTCACATTGCTAAGGAGTTGTCCTTGCCACCGGTGAAGTTGCACTGTTCGATGCTGGCTGAGGATGCCATCAAGGCGGCTATTGACAATTACAAGGTCAAGAAGGAGACTGTCCGTGCAAAGTAGGCTACTTAGAGCCGGCGCGACTAGCTGTGCACGATTTCTCCATATTTTCCTGACATTTTCCAGAAAATATAAGGAAAATCTATCTTATCTGATAATAATCCTCTTAATCTTTGTGTATTTGTTGTTTCAATAAACGCAAATCCACTTAATCAAATTGAACATTTTTTATTGAACAATTCTTAGATTCATGATCAAAATTCGATCCAAACGCGCATCTTGCGGGACTTTTTGACCACATCTTTCAGTTTGGAGAATTTGAAAAATTTAATTTCACTCAACCTTTTGGCGCCAAAATATCTCACAAAATGTTCTTTCATTCGATCCATTGATTTTGGTTCCCATTCATTTCGCGAAATGACTGGTTTCGCAAATAACCGGTGACATATATAAATAGCTTTATTTTGGGAAATACAAACACACCAAGTGTTCGATGGCGACTGAAAATATATGAGAATGCCATCAAATGTACATCTTATCGCGCTTGATCACATCTTGCAATCTTGTAAATTTGAAAAATTTAATTTCATTCAATCTTTTTGTGCCAAAATGTTTCACAAAATTTTCTATCATTTTCGCCTTGAATTTTTCCCTATGCAGGTTGACTAGACACGAAATGTGGATCGTGCGGACTGATGGAAATTTATCAGATAAAAATTCGTAATGAAGTGGTTTGAAGTGATTGAGTAGGACAGTCTGATTGTCCACCAGGTGAAGCGTGGTGATGGAGCGAAGTTTAGGAATTTTGCACAACTCCTCTTGTGTACGGCAATTCAGATCGGTCAAAATTAAGTAAGCGGACAACTTGAGATGCACAAGTTTGGGCATTTTCGCTAAGCGTTTGGTCAAATCCTTTAGATCATAATCAGTATGTTTTTTAGACAAAAATAAAATAGATGAAATATCCAAATAGGCCAAATTGGTGAAATTCAAACAGCAGCCAATTATATATTTCATCCTTATGTCCCGCCCGTTGAGTGAAACTTGACAAACATTTTGCAATAGTTTTGGAATAGATTTGGATATACAAGCAGCACTTCCCCTCAGACATTTCACTGCGGTAAGCTTCGACTCTTGGATCAGATCAAAATCGCTGAAATTACTGAAAGTGTATGTCTCGAGTTTGTTGTGCAGTGCTGGACACTCTTCCAGGTCAAAATTGTCACATTCCTTTTCGAAATTGATCAAATGGATTCGCTTCAAATTGGTACATTTGTTCAGTGCCCCATAGACCGACTTTTGATGCTCTGCCCTGTAGCCATACCACTCAATACCATACCGTGGCTGACCAAACACTGTCAAAGAGTGCAACGAGGGACGCCACTGTTGAAGCAAATACACATGATCCATGTGCAGTTGAGTATTATACCAATTTCCATGTTTAAACATAAACGAGACCATCAGATTGTGAACATTTGGAAAAAGTTGGGTCAAAAAACGTCCTCCGTAGTCCAATTTCCCTGTACTTTTTCGATGTAAATGCATTCCTGTGGCATTATATCCAAATTCTGTAACTAATGGTTTAAGAACCAATGAATTGAAGCGATTGAATGCAAATTCGGGATCGTCCTGAAGATTTGCACCGTGCAGTAGCTTGAAGTATGTCTCACAGTCGGGTTTAGAGAAAAAGTTGTGAAATAGGCGGAGGGTGTGAACACTTTTGCCGAATTGCAGCACAACAACCAGCCATTGGTGACACACCTGACGACATATTAGAACATCTCGAAGGGAAACGTAATTGAGAATATGCAGGAGACAGTCATTGGGTAGTTCCAGAATGTTCGTGTTGGATTCGTATGCCTCTTCTTGTACACAAGCTAAAGTTTGCTTTTTGTTTTCCATTGTGAAAATAACTTATGTTCAGAAATTTAGTTCAATTAAATTTGTTTGAGTCATAGAATTTTTGATATTCTCATTTGTTTTTTTGAGACAAAGTTCATAATCTGCAAAAAAAAAACAACAAACGTTCAATAATAATTTATTTTTTGCACTGAAAATTCAAACCTTGAAGCCATCTTTGTACCCCTCGCTTTGATGCGCATTGAGCAGCAATTGGAAATAAAAACAAGAACAATAAACTTTACTAAAAGTTAGTGAACAAAAAAAAACAAATGCAGCAGCATTGATGCGACATCTGTGTATGCAGTTGCGCAGTAATCCGAGCATCATTCGGGGACTGCGGTTTCCGCGCCAATGCACAACGAAGGAGAAATTTACACAGTAACTTCATTTGTGAATTGCTTTATTTTGGGTACTACAGCCCAAGTGCTTAATGCTGACTGAGGATACTAACAAAGCGGCAATCGATAAAGACTAGATCTTCATTGTGTATTGATTCAATGACAGATTGTTAGATTTAAGACTCTGAAATTCCAAGTCAAAAATTCAAATGTACAATTGATCTGCTTTGATCGCATCTTGCAATCTTGTGAATTTGAAAAATTTAATTTCACTCAATCTATTTGTGCCAAAATGTTTCACAAAATTTTCTTTCATTTTGGCCTTAAATTTCAGTATATGCAAATTGACAATACACGAAATGTGGATCGTACGGACAGATGGAAATTTGTCAGCTAGAAATTCGTAATGAAACGGTTTAAAATCTTTCAGCAGGACATGTTGATTGTCCACCAGGTGGAGAGTGCTGATGGAGCGTAGTTTTGGAATTTCACACATCTCTTGCTCGGAAAGATCGTTGAGACAGGTCAAGACTAAACGAGCGGACAACTTGAGATGCACAAGCTTGGGCAGCTTGGCCAAGCATTTGGTCAAATCATTCAGAGTAATATCATCTTCCGCCAAAAGTACATGACAGGAAATGTCTAAATAGGCCAAGTTAGTGAAATACGAACTGCACCAAACTATGTAATCTTCAATCATACTGTATTTATGGTTGAGTGACAGTTGACCAACATTTTGATAAATTTTCAGATTCGAATCGTAGAATGTAGGACTTCCTCTGAGACACTTCACTGCGGAAAGCATACACTTTTCGATCGGTTCAAAGCCGTCACGATTACTCCAACTGTATGCCTCCAGTTTTGTGTGCAAGGCAGGACACTGGTTCATGTCTAAATAGTCACTATTATCTTTGAAGTTAAGCAAATGAAGCCGTTTCAAGTTGGTGCACTTGTTCAGTGCAATATAGATGGACTTTCTCTGCTCGTCACGGGTCTCACCTGGTGCTCTCGTTTGTCGCTGAGCATAGGCATCCTCATCTTCACCAACAACATCGAAATACGATGGCTGACCAAAGATGATCAAGGACTGCAACGAATGGCGCCACTTTCGAATCAAATAGGCATTATCCATGTAGAAGTGATGCTCATTACTGTGTCCATGTTTAAACACAAATGAAAGCACCAGATTGTGAACATTTGGAAAAAGTTTTGCCAAAAAGCGTCCTCCGTAATCCTTTTTCCCCTTACGCCATCGACGAAAGTGCATCTCATAGGAGTGACTTCCAAATTCTGTTACAGTCGGCTCAAGAACCAGTGTGTTGGAGCGATTGAACGCAAACTCGGGATTGTCCTGTAGATTTTCATCGTAAAGTGTCTCAAAATAGGCCACACTGTCGGGTTGAGGGTTAAAGTTGTGAAACAGACGGAGCGAGTGAAGGCCTTTGCCGAATTTCTGAACAGCATCCAGCCATTGATGACACACCTGACGACATAGTAGAACATCTCGAAGGGAAATGTAATTGAGAATAAGAAGGAGACAGTCCGCGGGAAGTTCCAGAATGTTAGTTTTTGATCTGTATTCATAGTCGAGAGTTCGCGTTTTGACCATTATAATGGAAATACCGTATATATGGAAAAAGTTTTTTTGAACAGAGTGATAAAATGAGTCCAATTTAAAAAAAAAGGTCACAAAATCCTTGATATTTTTATTTGTTTTTGAAACAAAAAGTTCACAATCTGCAAAAAAAACAAAAGTTAAAGAATCACTTATATTTAAAAAATGAAAATTAGATTCAAACCATTTCGCCATCTTGATGTTCTCACTTTAATGCGTATTGAGCATTGTGAGCACCAATTTGAAACCAAAACCAGAACTGCGAACTGAATTTTACTCAATAAAAAACCAAAACAAATGCAGAAAAGTGCGACATCTGTGAACATATATAGTGCTTTCTTCTAATGCATTTATTAGAGCATTCAATGGATTGCAGCAGCAGACTAGTCTGGTCGATGCACAACTTTAGAGACATTTATATAGAAACATCATATATGTGAATTGGTTTATTTTGGGTTCTACAGGCCAAAGTGATCAATGCAATGGCTCAGCCTGGCTGACAAGAAGGCCATCCAAAATTCAAATGCACGTCTAATCTACTTTGATCGCATCTTGAAATCTGGTGAATTTGAAAAATTTAATTTCACTCAATCTATCTGCGCCAAAATGTTTCACAAAATTTTCTTTCATTTTGGCCTTGTATTTAAGTTTGAGCAAATTGACTCGACAGGATATGTGAATCGTGCGGACAGATGGAAACTTATCCGCTAAAAATTCGTAATGAAGTGGCTTGTATTCCTTGAGCAGGACAGTCTGATTGTCCACAAGGTGGAGATTGGCGATGGAGCGTACTTTTGGAATTTTGCACAACTCCTGCTCAGTGAGCCCGTTCAGATCGGTCAAAATTAAACGAGCGGACAACTTGAGATGCACAAGCTTGGGAAGTTTGGTCAAGCTTTTAGTCAAATCCTTCAGAGAAATATCCTTTGCTGTCAAAAGTTCATGAGTGGAAATGTCCAAATAGGCCAAATTGGGAAAGTGCAAAGTGCACCAAGCCATATAACCCTCTGTCAAGTATTTCCATTGGTAATTGGTACAGTTGATTGATAGTTCACAAACATTTTGATAAATTTCCCGATTCGAATCGGCGAACGCAAGTTTTCCTCTGAGAGATTTCACTTCGGTAAGCATACACTTTTCGATCGGTTCAAAGCCGTAACGATTGCTCCAACTGTATGCCTCGAGTTGTGCGTGCAGGGCAGGACACTGAGCCAGATCGAAAAAATCATAAACTTCATCAAAATTGAACAAATGCAGCCGGGTCAATTTGGTACAGCTGTTCACTGCTCCATAGATGGATTTTCGATGCTCTTCCAGGGTCTCGTCTGGTACCATCATATGTTTTTGAGCATAATCATCAACAAGATCGAAATACAGCGGCAGACCAAAAATTGTTAAGGACTGCAGCGAATGGCGCCACTTTCGAAGCAAATACGCATTGTCCATGTAAAAGTGAGGCTCAGTGTTGTGACCATGATGAAACACAAATGAGAGCACCAGATTGTGAACATTCGGGAAAAGTTTCGCTAAAAAGCGTCCTCCGTAATCCTTTTTTCCCTTACCAGATCGACGAACATGCGCCGAATAAGAGTGACTTCCAAATTCGGTTACAATCGGTTCAAGAACCAGAGTGTTGAAGCGGCTGAATGCAAATTCGGGATTGTCCTGTAGATTTGCATCGTACAGTTTGTTAAAGTACGTCTCACGGTCGGATTGGTCGAAAAAGTTGTGAAACAGTCGGAGGGTGTGAAGGCTTTTGCCGAATTTGTGCACCGCATCGAGCCACTGGTGACACACCTGACGACATATTAGAACATCTCGAAGTGAAATGTATTTGAGAATACTCAGGAGACAATCCTTTGGAAGTTCGAGGATGTTTGTGCTTGATGTGGATTCATAGTCGAGAGTTGGCGTTTTGACCATTGTGGAAATGCCTTATGAACAGAATCATAAAATGTGTCTCAAAACGTCACAAAATATTTGTTATTTTCTTTTTTTTAACAAAAAGTTGACAACCTACAGACAAAGAAAGTTCCAGAATTACAAATTTTTTATGGAAAAATAGGACTCAAACCTATCCGCCATCTTGAATGCACTCGCATTGATGATGATGCGTATTGAGCCATTCTGAGCAGAAGCAATTCGTAAATCCAAAACATCACTGAGAACTCTACTGGAACAGAAAAAATAACAAAACAGAAATGTAGCAGCATCTGTGAACACACTTCTGTGTTGTGTCTGTTTGCAGTGGCATTTACTCGATTTCATCAAGCATATTGGGCGGCACTCCCCTTAAACACCTAAAAACATGTTCATTTAGTACATAGTAACTTTGCATATGAATGCGACTATTTTGGGCGATGCCGCCCATAAATGTAATTTTCTGAATACTTGGATGATATATATATTGTGGCAATAAAACTGCCACTATACAGTCTATACTGTTGCTATTACTACAGCTGGAGGGAATGCACCTTGCGGGCTTGTGTTGTTGATGATGATGCTGCTGCTGATTTGTTGTTTTGGTGATGCTCTTTGAGTATTTTTTTGCCTGTGTGATTTATCTCGCCTCTGAATAGGGGAAGAGTTTGTTAGTGTAGTGGTGTTACTCGATTGTTCATCGTCGGCTTCGTCATATTCAATCGAGCGAAGCTCATTCTCTTTCGCCCTTTCGTGTACATAATAACATTCAATCACTGTCCAATTCTATCTAATTGCTCTACATCTACATCGCGTGTGTGTGTGTATTGGCATTTGCACACATAGACACGGTGACAAAATGAGATTGCCTGGCGATGGTGGCTATTGGTGCAAGCGGGCACAGTAAACAGCGTCACCCGAACAACCGAGTCATTTCTGTGTTTGTGTGCATGCAATCTCAAATTATTCCAAGTCAAAGTACATCCAATTATTGCTATTCTTGGAAAAACAAACGCAAAATCCACTCAAAATTGCACGAAACGCTACTGGCGTTATGCGTGAATGGGTTTGGATTTGTATTTCAAGTTCGGCTCACTCTCATTCTAGACTTTCAAGGCCTCAAAATGTCTTAAAAATATATCTTTTCTCTCTTAAAATCTTTAACAAATATCTGAAAATTTGAGCTTCAATTCTGAGAATTTCTGTAATCAACCACCTCTAAACGCCTTTCATGCTTCAACGATTTTCTCTCGCCTTTTTTATTCTTTTTAATTAGCCTAATTGAAGCCTTAACTAGCCAACTTGCTAATTAAGTGCTTTTAAATGTACATTTTTATTGTATTCACTTGAGTTCCGAGAATTTAAGAAAGGTAATTGACGAAACTTGAGAAATATTTGAATTCAAATTTCACTTTGAATCAAACTGAATATACTAATTTCTATTTTTATTACCCTTTTTTGTTCAGATTGGTCGCCTATTTTATTATAACTTGCAATCATTTTTGTCTTATCATCAAACCTCATTTTCTTATCAACAAGCCTTCTATTACTAATTATGCCTTCTACTTATCAACTTATACACGATTGTGATAACAAAGCACAAAGCCTTGTAATGATCAACACTGTGTTATCAGTCTGATGCTGTTTTGATTTGGCACTCAAAATAGAACTCTCATTCAACGTCCTGTGTTTTCTGTCTGTGTTTGTCCGTCATTTCAATACAACAACACCTCCAACTTGTGATCTGTCCTATGCAATCCTGTGAGCTCATCATCATCTTCTTCATTTAATGCCTTTGTTGATATATTGACTCACACTATTAACTGTCAACTCTCAAACAGAATCGTCAGTCAATAGCCAAGTCCAGCAGCACTGAATCATCACCAAATAAGACATCTCTGTGCACGTCAAATCACGTATCCTGCTTTTTTTCTATTACTTTAGTGTCACAACAAATCCACTCCAACGCCAACGCCTTCTCTTGTTTTGTGAGCGTGAAATCTAATCTCAAACTAGCGCCGTGTACATCGGTACCAGCACGCGCAATGCCTCTGCACTCTAAATGCCATCAAAGACAGTGACACATGAGACTGTTGTAGAAGAAGAAAGTGTGCCTTGTCATGCCTGATGTGTTACTACAATTAATCACTCGATGCCTTCATGAATAATTCAGCCAATACCTTTTTATATCACACCATACCTTGTGTTGTGTTGTGTTGTATGCAAAGCTAAATACCTTGAAGCTATTTGTACTTTTTTTCTACTCCACGAGTAATCTCTTCATAAAAGCAAAGGGTATTGTGTTTTTGATTTTAATTTTCTTTTTTTAAACTTTGC
Source organism: Rhizoglyphus robini (assembly GCA_023373905.1). Lineage (NCBI taxonomy): Eukaryota > Metazoa > Arthropoda > Arachnida > Sarcoptiformes > Acaridae > Rhizoglyphus > Rhizoglyphus robini. The sequence continues at coordinate 426,268 of JAKIJQ010000027.1, forward strand.
TTTGTTTCTGTTTAGGTTTTCAACTCTTCATCACTTTATCATTCGTCCATCTCTGATTTTTGTATTTCGTAATCATGGAAGCAGTGAACGGTCTCAATGGCCATGAGCATAATGGACTTGCCGAACAGGAACAGAAGCCTGTCCATTCGGAGGTTGAACTTACTAAAAAGGATAGTACTATTACGGTCCAGGAAGAAGATCAGTCTCAAGTCACAAAAGTAACTCTAAATGGAGATGGAACTGCTTCGGTGACATCTTCGGTTGATGCAAGTGAATCTTCATCAAATGAACCTTCTTCAAATGATCATCATCACGTCATTGAACCACAACTTGAAAGTCCATCATCATCATCTGATCTTGAGCCGAAAAAGGAAGTTTCATCTTCTGAAGCGATCATCGAAAGCCATGATGATGAACGCGAATCTTCACCTCCAGTGGTCATTGTTGGAACATTGAAGAAGAAGCGAATTCCACCCGGTGATCTTGATCTTCACGATTCGAAAGATGTGCCACAGAATGGTGACCTCTCACCACCCCAGACTCCATCGATTGTCATCACCGAAAGTCCTGTTCAAGTGTTCGAGGAGGAGTACATTGGTGAGCAGGAAGATGAGAAAGTTCTTGAGCAATTGGTCAACAAGGTGCAGGTCGAAGTTCAAGTTGAGGTTCAAGAGGAAGAACCGAAGGCTGTGGAAGTGGAAGAGGTCAAAGTTGAAGTCTCACAAACAATAGTTGAAGTAGTAACATCTCCACCTGAGGTCACAGAAGAAGTGCAGATCCAACCACAACTAATTCAAGAACCAGTAGAAGTCAAAGTTGAAGTATCGCCTGTAGTAGTTGAAGTAACATCTTCACCTGAGGTCAAAGTTGAAAAGGTCGAGGAGAAATTAGAAGACCAAGTGGATGCACCGGTGAAACCAGCTCGGTCAAGGCCTCCCTCAGTGATTCTGGTCGACTCTCCCAAGGCAGAGAGGTCCAAGAAGCCTGAACCTTCACCGAAGCCTAAACCCGAAACTCTACCTAAACCTAAAATTGTCGAACCACCGAAATCGTTGAATCCTTTTGGAGATGATGATGAGGATGAAGAGGAACCTCAAGAAGACGACCGCAAATCGATCCAATCGAGTACTCCATCTAACAAAAGTGGTCAATCTACGACTGCAGCGCCTAAAATCTATCCAACCGACCTGAATCCGTTCGGAGATGAGGATGAAGAAGAGGAGGAAGTTGAAGTTCCCCGAACGAAGCCATCAGCAGCGGATGTCTCAGCTGCTTCGCTGAATCCTTTTGGCGATTTCGACGATGAGGAAGAAGAGGAAGTGAAACCTAAGCACATTCCCTCACCAGCTCCTCGAAAGACGCTCACATCCACTTCCACCACTCCAACACCGAGTCCACAACCACCGAAAAGTCCACGTGGTACTCGAAGTCCACTGAAGAAGCGACAAGCACCCGCACCACCACCGAAACCTATTGCACCAGTTGTCGGAGTTTCAGTGCCAAGTCCCGCCAAATCGACCCAATCGCTCAACAATGCACTCGACAACAACCCTTCCTCCACTTGTGATAATTCACCATCCACTTCTGCCTCATCGTCGGTGGCCAACTCGAGGACACCGACACCGGTGCCAAGACGTAGTAAACAGCCAACCCAAGATGGAACGCCCGATTCAGTTGATCCAGATCAACTCAAACAGATTAAATCCAAAAAGCGACCCGCACCACCTATCCCTGCATTCAAACGATCGCTCAAATCATCGATGGATGAAATCGAAGCAGAATTGAATCAAATTGGTGATGAACTTCCGGTGGTGGAACAAAAGAGACAGGAACTGGAAACATGGCTACTAGATGAACAGAAGAAGGTCAATTCAAAAACAGAATCCAATGAAACTCAACCAACTGAGGATGCCAAGGAACCTAAAGTAGTAGAAGAAGAATCCACTGAGAACGGGCAAGCAGCAGTAGCAACAGAATGCGCAGAATATGAAGAAAAGATGAACGAATTCATCGATGTTGCCAAGAAACGCTGCAAGCTAGCACAAAAGCAAAAGGAACTGATGTACATGTGAGTAGTGATGAACGATTCGATTGTCTCAATTTGACTCATTTTCTTTTCAATCAGGAAACGTGAACACAAACTCGAGGAAACACAGGTGGACATTGAATTTCAATTAAGGAAGATTATGTCCAAACAAGGTATGTTTGCTCTTGATGGTATTATTTGAGGATTAATGAACTTTTTTGGTATGTAGATGCACAAAAAAGTGAGGAAGACAAGACGACGGAAGCGGATTTGCTTCAACGAATGATGGAAATTATCGATGAGCGCAATGATATCATCGAGAATATGATCAAGGACGAGAATAAGTGAGCTTTGGAATCTTTGGATTTAGATTTTAATTTGATTGACTTTTTACAGGGAAATTGAGGACTATCTCTTGTTGATCTCGAAAGTCTTGCCCGAACAAGCAAAAGCACTAACACCGAGTGCACTTCATGAGGCTCCGGAAGGCGCCAAAGATTTGGTGACTTCACCTCAACCGCACAAACATCTCTCCGCAAGTAAATTGCTCAAACAAAAGACAGCCAGCACCCTATCGTTGCTCAAATTGAAAAAGAAAAAGAAGAAGGACAAAGACAAGGACAAGTTGAAACAAGATGGCGGTGAAAAAGCAGCAAAACCCGTCAAAGATAAGACGGATGGAAGCGTTGTTGTTGTATCGGAACCTTCCGACGATGAGCACGAGCACAGTATTGCCACTACCGAGAATGGAAGTCTACGGGCAAGTATGGCCAGTATTGATGCAATACCCGAGGATACGGCTGTTTCGCCCATTCCTGACGCTAAATCGACACGAAGTGAATCTCGAGCTTCTCTACCTGCGGAACCGACTGAAGCTCAACCGAAGGATCCCGAGCTGAAGAAGCACAAAAAGTCTTTCACCATCAGCAAGTCCACCTTTAAGAAGCTGTCCAAAATAACCGGCGTTGGTGGACATCATCATAACCATAAAGAACCTGCAACTGGAACATCCACAACGGGTTCATCCACAAATGATGTAACCACAGCCACCATTACCAAGAGCCCAGATAGTACCCAACCTCCAAAGGTTACCGAATCATAGATTTGGCGAATCTTTGTATAATCTACAACTATTACAAAACTTTCATTATACAATTATTTATTTATAAATCATACTTCTATATATATATTTTATTTCTACTTATCAATTTGAGAGATTTATTTCCATACTTTGAAAGTTATTCGCTTGTTCGAGCAATTCTATAGGAAATAAGCAAGCAATAGTTAACATTTGAGCACAATCTTTATATATTTCCGGATGTTGTGTTGTATATTTGTGATTATAATTTATTTATATATATTATCATTTAATATTTATTTTATATTCAATAAATAATTGTCGAGCGTATGCGAAGGACTAATGGTAACAGTTTTTTAAAAAAATTTTGTGGACTCCTTTTATATTTGTAAATTGATTTCTCACATTTCTAGGAGCTAATCCTTTGGGTCAACTTGTTTGTTACTGATTTTGTATTATATTCAAGGTCACGCAACGCATTCTAAGAATGTCAATTATTAATTTGTTGTGACATTCGTTTTCAGGAAACAAAACAAAGTATTGCCAAACAATTTCAAATTTTGAAATAATATAAAACAATTTGAAACAAATTTACAAAATAAAGAAAAAAATAAGTAAATCAACAACCACGACAAAAATGACGATTTTATCTAGTTTTATTAAACAAATCTTTAAACTGTATCGGAAATTGTCAATTCGAGCACGTTTGTGTTGATGTACTCATCGAAAATGTGGACAGTTCTACTGGCAAATAAGAATTCCCAAAATTCGGTGTTTTTTTTTGGTATGGAAAATGGCGTTCTCGTATTTGTATCTAATGCTGCTGATGTCGCTACGAATTGGCTATATCAGTTATATTTGCTTTATTTGCTATATTGGTTTTGTCTAGTTTCTTCAACTTCAGCGGAAAAGCATAAAAACTATGAGAGAGGAGCGCAGCTCAGCGGACGCGAGCGCCTTTGAGTTGTTGACTTGTTTTTGTTATTGAATTTAGTATATTTCAGATCACACGACTCAATATGTCAATTAATCATTTATTGTGACATTCGTTTTCAGGGAAAAATAAGACAGTTCTAGACAGTTGTTGATCGCTCGAATCTTGTGACTCGGTCATTATTCTTAGGAGCGTACTCAAGGATGGACCACCATCTTTGGCTCAAAGTTTGTTTCTATTTTAAAAAATTTTACGATTCAATAGAGAAAACGTTCAACAATACTTTTCATGCGTTTTATCTCAATTTGGACTCGATTCGAAATTATGAATTTATCGAAGACATTCCAACCGAGCCAACTTCTGAGTCGCCAAGTTTCAGCACTTTAACCCAAATCAAGCGAAACATTTACTATCTATTTCCGGCGATTTTCTTGACGCTCGTTCATTTGGACAGTTTAGTGATACTGGCACGAGCCAACTTTCAGTACACCTTCGAGGGCATGAAAAATCTAATGACGAGGAAGATTTCGCCCACAGAACTGTGGTTTCAGTCTGATGGCGCAATCAACACTGGCTGGTTTATTAGTTGGACGGTTTATTGGCTGCTATTGTTGAGGCCCGGACTGGCACAACAGTTCCACATCTATGCCATTGGAAGGGCAGGTGAGCGTGCTAAGATTTATTCGGACGGCAAATGTAAGTAAAATTGTTGACAAATTTTTATGGAAAATACACATACTTTATTTGCTTTAAAGTCTGGAACACAGACTGCGTCGATAAGATTATGCATTTTCGAATGCGAGCTCAAAAGTTCTTCAGTTATTGCTATCTTTGGGGAGTGATTAATGCTGTGCTCTACTGGACATGGAATGCGTACCAGAACTATACTGACACATGGCGTGACCTGATCATCTTTGCATACATTCCCATGATTGCGATTTTTACAAGTTTTGGTATATAGCCAGGGCTCGTATAAATGCAAAAATGCAAAGCTAAAAAAGCGTGTTTACTACTCAACGCAGTGCTTCGCTTTTTCATTTATACGAGGCCTGTATATAGCTCAAGGTTTTAACCAAACATACGTCTTTTAACCGTTCACTTAAACAGGAACTATTTGCATTGTGTTTTTCATTGTCCTATCCATTCGGTACTTTCAAATTCGTCAAACTGCTCTGCTGGCTCAACTTGGATCTTTCACCCGAGAACTGACCGCAAAACCATCCAAACGAAGCAACTTTTACATCTGGAAACGCTTCTGTGCACAGAATCGAGACATTTTGCAGCTCAACATTGAATTGCGTGCATACGGCGCCTTCTGGTGTCCCTACCTGACCATCATCTTTGTGGGCTACATTGCAATGGACACCAATCTGCTCTATGGCTTAGTCTTTCAGGCAGATAACGTGAATCTATTTCATCGAAGTTTCTTTGTCTTTTACTCGATCGAACTGTTGGCTTTATTGTTTCTGCTCACACACGAGTGTGCCATCATTGTTCAGAACAATATAGATATTTTCAAGACTAACCGAGCATTTTGCTATGCTTTCACTAGACTTGGAAAACCAAACATTCTTTGCTTGTTGCAAATGAGCAAAATTGTCTCTAATTATAGAGGCATCAAGAACGGCTTTCGACTAATTAACAATTTTCTGATTGACTCAAAAATGTTTGAAATTGTAAGTTGTAATTTTGGTTAGAATGACTTTAATATTTGTATCTTTTGATAGATAATTTTCTACATGTGTTCGATCTATATAGTGTTGCTCAATAAGAAAAAAAAGTTGATATCTACAAGTTGCTGATTGGTTTCGTCAATATATGTTTGTTTGTAAAAATGTAAATAATCTTTGGCCCTATTCAGACACATTATTTATTTAACCAATAAAAAATTAAACAACTCAATAGAATTCTACAAATTTGTATTTTGTACTGTTAGTAATCTTACCGCATGTTTTATCAGTGTCGCCTCATCTGGTTTGCTTAGCATAAGAATAGCCCTAGATTTAAAGACAAATACCAAAATTTGTGAACCAAGCATGACTTTACCGAAATTGCTAAAAGTCTTCTCGAGTCTGGAATTTTCTGTGGTAAATCGTCTTTAGAAAAGATTTCTGTTGGCGCCAAAAGTGAACAAGACCATGCTGCTCAGCTTTGTCAGACTACAATCGAGTACAATCCAGAAAAATTTGTGATTGGCGATTGTGAGTTAGCAGCCCGACTTGATTGTACTAGATCATTTAACGGAAGCACCATCAATTTTGATGTCGAGCCTTCCCTGGATTTGCTTCAACAGTATTCCCCTGATATTTCTCAATGATAACAGACTGCCACCGGCGTGTTCTGGTAAATTAACAAAAAAAAATTGTATATAATTTTAATTTAATCCATTTTATTCTGTAGGTTACCCAACAACTGGCGATCAATCCAAATGGGTAGAATTTCGTCAAAGCATGTACGATAATATGTATTGCTACCATGAGAAACAGAGTCAGGCTTTATTGAATCATTTCTATTGTCGAGTGAAAAATCCATTCAACGGTACATTGTATCCCAAATTGGATTATCTGAATATCTATGGTTATCCAAGTGAATTGGACTATCAAGATTTGGTCCAGTTGCCTGATAATTTTATTTTTGTTGACGCATTCTGTCGTGAGACATCCGAACAGTTTAAACTTCTTGAACATTTTTTGGCGCGAAATGCTGATCGTCAAAAGTTTATCTACTTTTCGATGGGTTCCATAGGCTCGGTGGATGTGAAGCTGATGATGCGGATCTCCAACATTCTATCTAAAACTGGCCACAAAATATTACACTAGTTTCTACAATATTCTACAATAATCGAACTAATTTTTCAAAAGCAGCAATTTTTGAATCAATTTACTTTCTATTTTCTGATTAACACCATATAGATCGAACACATGTAGAAAATTATCTATCAAAATGCACAAATATAAATGGATTAGTCATTCTCAACAAAATATATGTACTTACAATTTCAAACATTTTCGAATCAATCAGAAAATTGTTAATTAGTCGAAAGCCGTTCTTGATGCCTCTATAATTAGAGACAATTTTGCTCATTTGCAACAAGCAAAGAATGTTTGGTTTTCCAAGTCTAGTGAAAGCATAGCAAAATGCTCGGTTAGTCTTGAAAATGTCGATATTGTTCTGCACAATGATGGCACACTCGTGTGTGAGCAGAAACAGTAAAGCCAACAGTTCGATCGAGTAAAAGACAAAGAAACTTCGATGAAATAGATTCACGTTATCTGCCTGAAAGACTAAGCCATAGAGCAGATTGGTGTCCATTGCAATGTAGCCCACAAAGATGATGGTCAAGTAGGGACACCAGTAGGCGCTGTATGCACGCAATTCAATGTTGAGCTGCAAAATGTCTCGATTCAGTGCACAGAAGCGTTTCCAGATGTAAAAGTTGCTTCTTTTGGACCGTTTTACTGTCAATTCTCTGGTGAACGATTCAAGTTGAGCCAGCAGAGCAGTTTGACGAATTTGAAAGTATCGAATGGAGAGGAAAATGAAAAACACCATACCAACAGTTCCTGTTTAATGTGTAAAAGGTTAAAAACGGATGTTTACGTTTGTCTAAAACCAAAAGTACCGAAATTTGAGAAAATTGAAATCATCGGAATGTATGCAAAGATAATCGCGTCACGCCATGTGTCAGTATAGTCCTGGTACGCATTCCATGCCCAATAGAGCCCAGCATTGATCACCCCACAAGGATAGCAATAACTGAAGAACTTTCGAGCTCGCATTCTGAAATGCATAATCTTGTCGACGCAGTCCGTGTTCCAGACTTTAAAGCATATAAAATGGATTGTTTTCCATACAATTTACCAACAATATAACTTACATTTTCCATTTGAATATATCCTAGCACGCTCACCTTCCCTTCCAATTGCACAGATACAGAACTTTTGAGCCAGTCCGGGCTTCAACAGTAGCAGCCAATAGACCGTCCAGCTGATAACCCATCCAGTGTTGATCGCACCATCAGACTGTAACCACAGTCCTTTGGGACAAATCTTTCTCGTCATTAGATTTTGCATTCCATCGAAGGTGTACTGAAAGTTGGCTTGAGCAAATAGCATCAAACTGTCCAAATGAACGAGCGTCAATGAAATCGCCGGAAATAGATAGTAAATATTTTGCTTGATTTGGGTTAAAGTGCTGAAACATGGCGACTGGGAAGTTGGAGGCTCGATTGGAATATCTTCGATAGATTCATAATTTGTAATCGAGTCCAAATTGAGATAAAACGCATGAAAAGTATTGATGAACATCTTCTCTATTGAATCGCAAAACTTTTTAAAATAGAAACAAAAGTTGATCCAAATTTGGTCCATTTCTTGAGTACTCTTCTCAGGAATAATGCTCGAGTCTCAAGATTCAAACGACAAGTAAATTTGTCTTTGTAAATTATATTATGAATTTGTTTTTCCATTTGCTAATTGAATTCAAGAAATCGATAATAATGAGAAAATACAAAGTCAAGTTTACTTTTTGGGTAAAACTTGCACAATGCAAACAGTGTAATAAGCCAAACTTAAATTATCATTACCTAGAACTGCAAGTTATATATTTTCAATTATATATTTGTAAGTTTTATTAAATTTGAAATATCATACAAATTTTAATTTATTTAAATAAATAAATTTATTATTTTATTACTAAATCTATATTAACAATTGTTAACTTTAAAATTAAATTTAAATTTAAATTTAACCGAAAGAAACTTTGAGTTCTCTGGGGTTCCTTTTCAACAACAACGCGTTTGCACTAAAGTTGACTTTATTTGCTTATATAGGTCATCATCATAACAAAATTGTTCAACAAAATTGGGATTGCCAAAATTCAATGTTAAACATTATGAGCAATTTTTTCATAATGCTGTGCAATAATCTCAAATTGCAATTTGTCTACGGAACATACTCGATTGTATCAATTTTTGATTAAAATTTGCATCTTGAATCATATAATTGACTATTTTTGGCATTATATATGTGCTATGACCTAAGTTTTCACTTAAGGCTTGTTGTCTTATTTTCCTGAATTTACATGTCAATAAATTATTTTAAATCAAATTGGACCATACCAAAATTATCGATTAATTAATTAAAAATGCAATTATTTTCAAATAATTATTATTGGGCGAATTTTTAATTTTAAAATATGCACACATAAATAAAATAAAATATATGATTATATTAATTTATTAATTAATAATTTTCAGTCCGCCCCGAGATACCAAACAAGATGGATCTAAAAATGTTTGCGTTTCTTCTGCTCAAACCATTCCACGGTATAGACTATTTTGTGCACTACTTTCGGTGGATTGAGCAAATATGGCTGTTTCACAATTGCACGATTGCCAACAAAGCCAAAGGCCTAAACGTCACAATGAGCCTAATAGCTGTGCACTTTTTCTATCTTGCTTTTTGGTGGCCAGACAGTGCACTGGTGCGTGCAATTCACTTTGATGCCTTTTCACTGCTGATTGGCAAAAAGCAAATCAATTTGATTGAATTCATTGGCTCGCTCATGCTACTCTACTACAATCACAAACTATGTATCACCACCAACTATCCACTTGTGCGCATGCTCTATCCGGTGATTGTTTACGGTGATTGGGGTTCGTTCTTTATTCGATCCAAATTGAATAACCGCGATGTTTGCAGTCAAACACGAAAATGTTATTTACTTGTGCTCAACCTATTCATCAGTGTCGTCGTGACTTTTGGTAACTTGTTTAATAACAAAAATATTTGCTGCATAGAATTAATTAATAAATTCAAATTTTAATTTAATTTATTCATTTTATTATATTAGAAATTATTTTCATTGTTTCGTACGTTTACTTTGCTTGGACACTTATTTCAATTTCAACCCAAACTGAAACTTCCTTTTGGTTGACTTTGCTTTGGTTTTCTTTCTTTCACTTCAATGCAATCTTATTTGGAGTATACCTTTTAAACATTAGCAACGCTCTGGGCATAAACTTTTCATGTACCGTTTCGTTATTGATGATGTTTTTCCTCAAAATGCAGCAAATTTTCGCAATCTTGGTACAAATTGGTACATTCACAGAGCGCAAGCCGTTTCCACTTGTGCGTTACATTCAATTTCGTCGAACATTTGGCCACTGTCTCAAGTTCTTCTTTGCTGTCAATCAATTTCACGGAAAATTATTTTGTGCCTATTTGATCACCTTTGTGCCCGTGAATCTCATCTACACAATGTGGATTATTCAGGGCCAGCTGACGACTGGGCCCAAGCTAATCATCTACATTTGGATTGGCTACATTTGTAACATGCTTTTTGTGTTTCACTATATATTTGCACAGTGCACCGCACACATTCACCGACCATCCAAGTTGCTATTTGGCATCATTGTTCGACTTTCACCTCGAAAGATTGCACTGCGAACTCGAGTGCGAATGGCAATTTTAATAGCAGCGCTAAACACCAACAATCGATACGGTTACACGTACGGAGTTTTCGGACTGGTTTCTCTGAATACATTTGCAAAGGTAATTGCACTATAATTAACTGTAGATTTTTAATCAATTCACCCTATATAGTTTTTACTTTTATATGGAAAATATTGCATCATCTCGTACAAATTGATGAAGAAGCGAATCATCGAATGAGTTGCAGTGGTGCAGTTTAACGTTAAACTGAATCTCGAGATTGGCCCAAGAGTACTCAATAGAAAATGTCAACCTACCTCAGAGTATATTCTACTTTCAGTTACTTACTAGAAGTAGGCATTGTGTGGCAATTCAAGACAACTACATTCATCTCCACTAATGGCTTTTGTCAAGCGCTGCCTTGCCGCTAATGATTATGACAATTGTTTTCAGTGTCAAATCAATAACAAATGATATTCTCTAGAAAGATCCACAAAGAGGGCCAACGGAGTTGCTTCAAAGAGCGATCGATTTAATTTATATTTCGTACCAGTCCCAAAAGGCCAAAAAGTCAGTCATCTTTTTGTATTTAGTATATTAAGATTTTTTTGTAAAAATGTCTAGTATTTTGTCTTTCTCTTCTCCATGTATCTCACTGGCTTGTCTCAATCATGTGATCGAACTAGACAGCAATGATAAATAAAATGACAAAATGCATTATATTTGATGACTGTAACATGTTACGTTAAAGACAAAACTACATTTACATTTACTGTTCAACAGTGACACACTGTTGTAGTACATTTGTTTGATTTGAAGTAGTCATAAGATATCAAATGTTAAATTATCAAATTCTTAAATCCATCATAATCAAAATTTTCTTGCAAATAATTTCTGTTCTAATCAAGTGTGCTTCGTGCCTTCAACAAGCCAACTTGTATTCAGAGACACAACATTGTAATTATCTAACACTGCACCTGTCATTGAAAAGATGAAACATTCTCGAACATTTGAATTCGATTCTTAACTTGCGTCAATCACAAACGGAGTCGACACACAAAGGTTTTATGTATAATTTGTGTGCATTCCGAGTCACATCAATCAATTCGACTGGTTGAGACCGGTTCGGACAGACTTTTCGTTGTTTTGATCAATAGTTAGCCAAGTAGCTTCGCAAGTGAACACAAACTGACCGATCATTAACGAGGTTGTCCACTTGTTTGTGTGCTAATATATCATTTGACTGTAATTTTTAAATCGCAATTGGAGATAACCTTGAATGAATCATTACACTGTTGATGATGCTGTTGCTAATGCCACTTTTGATTATTGGCCCCTCCTCGTTATGTACAAATGTATTTGTTTTGTTTAGAATAGAAAATTCATTGGGTTATCCTACCTGGTGGGCTGATGGTCGTGTGACGCATTACGTGAATCTTTCATAATTTCTTTCGTTTTATAACATATTTTGGCGGTTTGGCTTAAAAGTTGATGGGAAATTTAATGAGTAACAAAAAAGACAAGTAAAACAAAGTTGAAGCCTGAATTAAGCTAATGCCACTGTAAGCCATGTTCGATGGTTCATTAAGAGGGTTGCGAATGTGTGCTCAACTCGTGATCACACCTAATGACTCTGACAGTATATAAGGACTCATTTTGGAGTGAACCAAACCAACCAAAGCAAACACACTCAACTATTGTGAACTAACTAATCAAAGTATTATCAAGGCAAAATGCGACTGCCAAGCGGGACCCGAATTTGCCTTTTGGCGCTGTTTGGCTTTCTCCTCATCACTGAATTCGCCCGAATGAAGGGAAAAGTTGTCCGAACTGGAGGCGACCTCAGTGAAGGCGCTGGATACCCGATGGATGACTCTGCCGATTCATCAATGTTCGTTGAGGCCCAGTGGGGTCGACGAGGTGGCTGGGGAAGACGTGGTGGATGGGGTGGCGGCGGTGGATGGGGCAGACGAGGTGGATGGGGTGGCGGTGGTTGGGGCCGACGACGCGGCTGGGGCAAGTAAATGCCAAATGAACACGCCCAAATGAAGCCAATCGATGTAAACAATTGAACCAGCAATTGAGCCCATCATCATACTAATCATTTTTTTGCAATGACCACAAATGCGTCTGTTCATTACTTTTGGACTTTGCACATAAATTTGATATCCACTATTTTGGATGCCTGTTTGTACAGTTGATGTTTGATCAAATAAAGCGTAGTTTCGCATTTAATCTTGACTTTGTCCGTAATTTGTCATTTTAAGTTTTACTTTTGCTAAAGGCAACTGAGCAGACTTTAATTAACAATATTTACTAAATTTTGTTGCGAGATCTGTGAATCTTTCTAGTGACGTCAAAGTTAGTTATTTAATTTTGATTCATTCTTGAAGTAGCAATTGCATGCCCATTAGCAAATCATTAATGGGTGGTTGTCTACTCTGTATGCAGGGATGAGATATTGCTGAGTTGCTAGCTTCAAATCAATCCAAGGTTAACAAACATTTAAAAATCAAAACTTTGTCGCTTTAGCGCGATAGGGAAGGTATATATCTGTAATTTGGGCGCAAATGTGCACTGCAATGAAAATGTATAAATATTAAATTATTTAAATTATTTTATTAATTAATTACTAATTAGTAATAATTAATTATTTATTTAAATTATATGCAATTTAAAAATATAACTAAAATTTTGTGTGTTTTGAGTACTTTAAAGTTAGGGTATTGCATTGTAAAAATTTTCCTTACCCGACCCGCACCCGCAACCCGCACCCGCATCGTCACCCACTTCACCCGCATCCGGGTGAGAAGTGGGTTCACCCGCAAAATTAAAAATAACAGAATTATCAATAATTTAGCCATAAGATTCTATCTATCAATTGAAGAATCCAAAAGATATCCATATTAGACCTTATCCCAAAAGTGAATATTCTCTAACCGAGATGATTTATTGATTAAAATTTATCTTTTTCCTGACAAGAATTGTTAGGAAGAGTTGGCTCATCGTTCTTCCGCGGGTTTTTGCTTGCCACCATTGATTCCATAGGGACTCCGATCCTTCTTTCATTATTCTCCAAGCAGAGGGGAGTGGGCATTTGTTGTAGGATATTATATCCAAAAGAATTGCTTTCATTGCGAGTTTGTCTGCCTCTTCGTTGCCATCAATACCAGCGTGAGATTTGTCCCGTTTCAGACAAATGTGGCCCGGATGTTGGCGAAGTAGATCACTGATTTCCACAGCAAATTTGTTTCGATTAGCGATTGCCTTTAAAGAGGACTCTGAATCACTGCAGATTATTGCATTTCTTCTGTTCTCGAGGCAACAATTGACCAATTTATCATTTGATCTAAATATATTTGTAATTTAAGGTTACCTGAAACTTTCTGGTTTAGAAAGCCGTTTGACAAGATGACTACAACAAGAATGTGACATAAGGTGGAACACAATGTTCGACATGATTAAATCCATCACCGATATCGAAGAAGAGTTGAAGGAAGAGTTTACAAAAAGATATGCTTTGAAAATAATCATCATAATAGACTTTGAATTCAACAAACAGTTTTAAGAATTCCTCAAAACGTTCAAAATGACTCGACTTAGCGTGAGCAAACAATCTAAACCATCAATGGTGTATGAACTTGCTACTTGTCACAGTCTCTATGGGGACATCGACATTCAGAATCTATTTCAACACAGTAAATCGGCCATATTGCACATATTTCTAACTGAAGTGCTCGATCGTCTGAATGACACCCACAGATCTAGATGTGCTTCAATTTTCAGTCCTTTTGGCCTATTAGTTTTTCGATCTGATTATTCAGATCGAAGAACAGTATTACATTTTAGATCAAACCCAACTCTCGATTATCGACGTAAACTTCTTCAAATTTGACCTAAATTAAAATTCGATAACACCGAAGCGAAATTTTCTGAACCAAAACAATCACTGACTCTTAATAAAACTTCACAAAAAAGGCTTTTCAATGTCTGATTTTATATCGAAAACTCCATTTAAACCAGTTCAAGAGGACCATTTGTAGATCGTAACCGAGTTCCGTAATTATTTGAGTCAACTTCAGGACATCGTCAACTAATTCTACCAATCAGAAGAAGAGGAAATTTTGTTTTCTATTTGGAAAAGTCTTAAAATTCGTATTCCAAAATTGTACCAACATCGACAATTTATCTCAGTATCCAAGCAAAACAAACTGCGAGTGAGCGCTTCTTCAAGAGAATCAAAATCGCTATATATAACCTCTTTAACCAAATTGCCACGGAAACAGTAGATAGAAAATTGTTCATCTATAATAATCCAGATCTGTTTGTCTTTAAAGTCTTTAAAGTGGTAGTTACTGTCATTGATGACATCGAGTCACTTGCCACTATTCGAGTTCATTCGTTCGACAGTTATACCCATTATTTCTAACAATTCACACTGTTCAAATTATAATTTCTTACACAGATGAACTACCAAATATATATAAACTTAATAAACATTAAAATATTGTCGTTTTTCAAATATATTTATGAGAAAATGCTCACCCGTTTCACCCGGAAGCGGGTGAAACCCGCATCACCCGCATGCGGGTTGCGGGTGGTGGGTGAGCAAATGCAACACCCTAATTAAAGTACATATCAAGTCTTTAGGATATACAACATTAATAGCCTTAAACTTTGAACCTAATGTGACTGTTATCAAAGCATAAACCAAGGTGGCATTTGAGCATGATAAGCTAATTGGTAATTTCATTGGTGATATATACCATATCAGAAGGTATCGAACTACACGATTAGGAAAATCTCCCCAACTGAGAGCAAATCGAATTGAAGTAGGCCACAAATAGATTTGCTATGCACGCTTGAGAAAACACTCCTCTCTGTCATAAACAACATGTCTGTAAGTCTAGCCAACAATCATCATCCGATCGCATCGAATCACTCGATTTCGTAACTTTCGAAACTCTCCACTTGACAATATATCACATCTAATTGTCGCATATATTTAAACGTACTGATTCACAAGTAGTGACATGTGAGTTAATGTGAACAACTCTCACTGTTGAAATGGAAAAATTAACAATAATTTTGCTGGCCATAACATCGGCTGTTTTGGGTAAGTGACCATTTAAGGATTCAATATCTAAATCTAATACATATTACAATGTTGTGTCAGCCGTTCCGTGCCATCCCCGAGACTATGGCCATGGTGCGACTGTTTGTGTCTGCAGTGAGCAGCTGAAGTGTGATGATTTGACCTTGAAAGTATCCTCAGACAAAGGAGTGATCACTGGGTTTGTCAGCAGCAAGGCAGGTGCTCGGTTTGAGCACAAAGAATATCGATTCAATGCAACACAGACGACCGCTCATGATGTCACTGTGCAGGTGAACAGAGCCAAGAAGTTCCAAAAGATCATTGGCTTCGGTGGTGCATTCACCGATTCGGCAGGCATCAACATTGCCAAATTGCCCAAGGATTTGCAGACTCGATTGATCCAAGACTACTATGGACATGGTGGAATTGAGTACAAGCTGGGCAGAGTGCCTATTGCTGGTAGTGATTTCTCCACTCGAGCCTATTCATACGATGACCATCCATCGGCTAGTGAGGATCTGAGTACTTTTGCTTTGCAACACGAAGATCTTGAATACAAGGTGAGTGTGATGAAAGTACAATTGTGATTTGACTTGACTGATCACAACAATCTCCAGATTCCATTTCTCCAAATGGCTCAACAAGTGAGCAATCACACGGTCAAGTACTTTGGCAGTCCGTGGAGTCCACCAGCCTGGATGAAGGACAACAAGAGACTCAATCACGGTGGCCATCTGAATGGTCACCCTGGTGGCAAGTATTACAAGTTGTTTGCAAAGTATTTCGTCAAGTTCCTGCAAGAATATGCCAAGCACAGCGTGCCCATGTGGGGTTTGACCATTCAGAACGAACCATTGGCTGTCCAGTCGTGGAACAGTTTATCTCTCAATTCATCACTCCAGCGTGACTTTCTCAAGCTGGACCTTGGGCCAGAGTTACACAGTGCTGGATTTGGCGGTGTGAAGGTGATGCTCTTTGATCACAATATTCCAGATGTGTTGTCATATGCGAGCACTATCCTGTCCGACCCAGCGGCACACAAGTTTAGTGCGGGAGTGGCTTTCCACTGGTACGGTGGTCTTAATGCTAATTTCAACAATCTCGACGAGTTGGCACACAAATATCCGGATCAATTTTTGCTTGCAACTGAGGGCTGTGTCGAATTGGGTAGTGATGGCAAGCCCTCGCTCGGCAATTGGGGTCATTTCAATCATTATGCAGAAGACATTGTCAAGGTAATCAAAAAATAATGTGTTTATAAATTGTAACTGTACACTTTATTTCAATCTAGGATTTGAACCATTACTCGACTGGATGGGTGGACTGGAATTTGGTGCTCGATACGAAAGGTGGTCCTAATTGGGTGAATAACTTTGTGGATGCGCCAATCATCGTGAATGCGACCAGTCACGAATATTACAAGCAACCATTCTACTATGCGCTGGGTCACTTCAGTAAGTTCTTGGTGCCCAATTCGGTTCGAATCGAAACCACCGGAAAGGCTGCTGATCATGTTCTAGTGACAACATTCGAACGACCTGACCACAGCACCGTGACTACTGTTCTCAACATGAACAATCATCCAGTCAAGGTACAGTTGCACGATCCGGCTCACGGATATGCGGTCGTTGAAGTGGTGGCTAACTCACTTGAAAGTCTTATTTGGCATTGAAATTCTGATGGACAATATACTCTTAAATACTGTTAACAAATCAGTTGAAATAAAAACGTTGACTAAACAAATTATCAATTTAAAATGACACGAATTTTAATTCAAAAAGTTTGCACAATTTTATTTAAAAGAAAATAGAGAATATACAATAAAAAATAAACAAAATTAATGCATATGGATGAATATGAATTTAAAAGTCACACAAAAGTTGTCTGAAATTCCAAGCGTTGGGCCTCGATGTCGATTTGTCGTTTATGAATTGTGTTTGTAGTGTCCCATTCTTTTGGTATACAACATTTGTCTGGCTTGAAGCAAACCAAAAATATGATCAACGCAACAATGGCACAAAGTTCTCCTGCAACGATGCCGAGTAGAATCACAATGTCATCCGACATTTTGCGTGGTGTGATTGGGTTTCATTTAAAATGTACAAATATTTTAATATGTTAAAGATGACAAAAAGTAACATTAATTCAACTTTAATTCAACAAAATGTACACTTTATTACACAGATCAACGTTGTACGAACTCACCCAATGCTCGACCACCAATGACTAAAAACCGTTTTCAGACAAACGGAAGACCTCTAGAAAACAAGAACAAAAACGAGAATTTAAGTCTGAGAGTCTGTTGTTATTCAGTCAGTCGCTTCCGAAATGGAAACTTCCAATACTTGGCACAGTTTCGGCAAATTAGTAGACATGGGAGCTTGTTTATTCAAGTTCCCTCAGTTTCGGTTTCGGTTTGAGCCCAAAGGGAGGTAATTTAAATGAATCGGAAAAGTACTTTTCACAGATTTGATTGCATCTGGTTGACGAAATTGGTGGATTGTTACAATGGTACAACTAAAAAAACACATTGTTTACGAGTACTTTTACCAATGGGAACATTTGCAAAAAAGCTGTATCAGTGCTCTGTATTACAGCACAGGTTTTGCTCAAATCATATGCATTGCAATATTTTCCTATAATTTAATTTCAATAAATTGCGTTATTAATCTTCTCAAAGTGTACAACTCGTTACCAAATTTACCAAGCTTCTTTATCGTTTCTTCGGTACGTGCTGTATCTATAAACTTGATCTGCGCAATCCGATGACGAATTCTTTGAGCAGCGTACAAATCCGGTTTTTCGAATTCGTCTTTCAATTTCTCGAACATTAAATGGCCAGACTCCATACAGAGAAGCATCGTTCGCATAAGAATTTTAATTGAAGTGTGATGTGATGTGATTGAATAGATCGATTTGTCCAGGCTTTTATGTGCAATGACAGTAGGGCTGGGTGTTAGGTAGGTTAGGTCGTTTTGGTAGGCCAAGTTAGGTCACCTAATTTAAATCGAAACCAATTTGAAAGATCAATTGGTGAATTTCCCGTGTAGAATTGAAAGGATAAATTTCGCTATATATTTGCTATTTTAATAAATAACCTCCACTTAGCCGCGATTTAGCATTTTGACTTTTCATCAGACTGTGATGCTAATTTTTGCTAAATTACATCTAATTGTTACGTCTTCTGTGAATAGATCACACATGTGTTGATGCAGCTGGTCGGCCTGTCTGTTTCACTTCAGTCAGGCTGCATTAATTCATGGCTGCAGTCATGCATGTTATATGTCAGCCTACTTCAGGACAAATTCAATTTGTTAATAGTTCATTTATTGTATTCCATTTGAATCGATTTGAAAGGTTGATGTGGTTGGACATGGTGAGCTCGCCCAGCTTTTCGGGTCGATCCACCCCTGGTCTGTCCTTGTCACTGACATCTTCGATCCTCTTTCGGTACTTCCAGTTCAGCACGATAGGTGACCAACCACTTCCAAATCGGGTTCCGTTGTCGCTGTCTACGTCATTTGTCGTCTTTGGTTGACCTTCGTTCGGTTCTGCAGTTTTGTCCGTGGTGACGTCGTCGATTCCGAGTCCTTCAATTTCTGATGATGGGACTTGGTCCTCGACTTGTTCGCGACGGCTTTGATCGGCATCTGGTTCGTCTTCACCATCGACCGGGCTCAGAGACTCATGCGCGTCAACTTTGTCGTCAATGGCCTTAATCTTCAATAGTAGCTCTTGTTCGTGTACACGGTTTATCTCGGTTCTGGCGTCGGTGTACTCACGAGTCTCGATCGAGCATCGTTCTTTGATGTCTTTTGTCTGTTCATCCAGGTTACTCTGAC
Source organism: Rhizoglyphus robini (assembly GCA_023373905.1). Taxonomy (NCBI): domain Eukaryota; kingdom Metazoa; phylum Arthropoda; class Arachnida; order Sarcoptiformes; family Acaridae; genus Rhizoglyphus; species Rhizoglyphus robini. The sequence continues at coordinate 445,677 of JAKIJQ010000027.1, forward strand.
ATTGCTTGCGAAAGTTCGCAATGTCTACTTGGGAGGCTTTCTCGATGTCCTCGGTCATCTCGATTCGCATCTCTTCAATTGCCTTCAGTCTCAGGTCTAGAGCTTCATTGGCTTCGATCTTGACTTGGGACTCCTCCTGAAGTTTGGCTATTTGTTCGTCCAAATCAGCTTGGAACTCCTTGAGAATCTTCTCGCATCCTTCGGTCTCTTCCAGTTGGTAGTCCTGCTCCATCTTCTCAAAGATCTTGCCGCACACTGTTTCGATGTTGTTCAGTCTAGTACGGCACTGTTTGAATTGCTCAAATTGTGCGTCTACCTCACGAAGATACTCAGTATCTTCGGTCTCCAAGACAGATTGGCATGACTTGACATTCAATTGAGGAGCGTCATGTTCACTGTTCGAAACCTTCGTAGACGGTGGTACCGATGACGTGTCTTCGAAGATCGTCGAATTGTCGTCTCTCATCATTTCGATCTTGGTCTCTTTGAGCTTGTCCTTCTCTTCGTACTGGGCCAACAAGTACAAGTACTGTACAGCCTTGCTCTGGTATTCTTTCAGGTTGTCCTCCGCCTCTGTCGGCAGTTCCAGCAACGCCTCAATGTACTTGTCTACGTAAGACCGTATACGATTTATCGACTCGCCACCTTTTCCTTCTTTGACCAGTACACCGTCTAGAAGGGCTTCATACATCTTTAGCTTCTTCAAAGTTGCCTCCAATGCCATGCTGACTTGTTCGTAAATCCTCTTGATGGCTCAACTCAAAATCGTCACAACTTCAATAACTTGCGTAGAGTTCGAACGCTTCCACCAAGGTACTTCGGGACACAGGCGTCTCAACTTCCTCCGAAAAACACACGTAGAGAGAGGGTCGTCAACCAACAGAGGCACCAGCAGCACAACTTCAACAAATCGTCAACAAACTTCAACAATCTTCAACACGACAACACACAAGGAGTGCTTGGTCCGTCAATCGAGTCGCACAACAGTCTTCACGCGGGGCTTCGGGTTCGGGAGAAAGACCTCTGCCACCAGTTACGGTTTGGTAGAGTGGTTCACAAAGCTCAACACACGAATAGACAGTTAAAGGTCGTTTATTGAAGACGCGGAATAGAATAGGTTGGATGATGGATAGATTGGCAACTGGTACACGCCCTTATGTAGTACCGTTCCCGAACGTCGAACATCGAACACCATGCGGTGGCCACCACCGCCACATAAATTACTTAATTTCAATTTTGCGTAGAGCATTAGTATATACAAACCAGGATCATATAGAATCCTCGAGAATTTGGCCAGGCCATAATGGTTTAGCAATTTTTAGCAACCACCAAGACGGCTAAAAAAGGCTTGCAATTTGCTAAAAGTCAATGTTTTGCGTATGTTTTTAGCAGAAAAATAGATAACGATTATAGCCGCCATATAGCGAAATTTATCCTTTCAATTTCACATGGGTTGTATTTCTACACTTTTCTAATGACTCAATCAGCTTTAATTTAATTGACTTAAAGTCACAAAATTTCATACTATGAGAATAAGTCATACTCATTATATGTCATCATTCGTCTGTAATAAGGGTAAAAAATGGTCATAGTATATCGATATGATGATCATAATAAGAGCACCTGCAGAAAAGCAGAAAGGGGCCTCCACACAAAGTAAGTATTTTGTTTGTCTTGGTTCCTCGTGTACGCAACGACACACCCACATACTCTTATATTTAGAGATACAATTTAATAAGTGAACTGTGAGTATAAGAAAATAATTAAGACTAAAGTCGAAAACGACAGAACAGCAGTTGAACTGCCACTTGTATTCCAGTTGAAAGAATTGTAAGTAGTGGTAGTAAAGTCATTTCCGGTGCCCTCAATAGTCCACACTTGGCACCGGTACAATCCTTCAGCAGCCGAATTCAGTGGTTTGATATTCACCGAATATGGCGATTGTCGTTCAACCGGCTCTACCATCACTCCATCTGTGTTTGGCACTGGAATCCATGTAACTGTTGGGCTGTTTATCACTAAATTAAGTTTTGATTATATTTTTGTAAAATGTAAATTCAACACAAAAGCGTTTTACCACGAGAATATGTTCCAATAGTGCGGCCGTTGTGTTGAAAGTGAACTTTGTGTTCCATGGCTTGAAGTACAGTTTCAATGGAACATTTTGCAGTGAAATTAATGCCCACTTGATATACGTTTGGTGTGACCCAAAATTGAATTGCGAAAGTTTTTGTGTAGCAACACAAAAAGAAGCACAAAGCGAGAATCTTTTGGTTGAACATTTTTCTGGATAAAATTTTCGCACATTCAATTTGTGATTTAGACAGGAGACATAAATAGGTAATAGTTGATTACACATTCAGTGTATTTTTGTTTGCATTATTAATTTCACTTTTACATGCAACAATTTTATTGCTTTTATCACTCGACATTTGTGCAGGTCCAATTGAGTTCGCACTGTTGCGCAGTACAATCGCATTTCTCCATTTTCTTTTCGATTACCAGAGAAAGGGCAATATAGCTGTAATAAAACTCTACATTATAAATCTAAAAAGTATTTTAGATTTAGTGGACAACTTTATAAACTCTAATTGGCCAATTCAGAACGAATGGCAAGTTTGATACATTTGACAACTTGACAATTTTCCTAATTGTTTCATAACATTTCAAGACTTTTGTGATATTTGTCAAAATAAATATATTTGACGGCTGTAAGCTTTGCATTTGCAAAAAATCAATACTTTCAAAGCATACTTTCATTTTCCGGAACAGACGGCTGTCGTCATTGGAGACAACAAAATCAAAACAAAATTTGAGGGGGGGAAACATAAAAACATTGTAATTAGCAATAACAGTTAGAATAATTAAGGAATTAATTATTGGCATTAATAATGCTGATATTTATAATAATACAATAAATAATATTTTCGTATTCCACAAAACAACTACAAATATATCGATTTTCAAAACAATTTCTAATTTCGAAATTTCTGAAAGGTTGTTTCGGTTTCGTTTTGGAAAGTGTGTCAACTTACCTCGTTATTCCGCTGTCCCCATGCTCTATCGTTTTGCTTATTCTGCTAAAATAAAGATCACCGTGTGGTGGCTCGGTCAAGCGACCTTCCACAACCGCTATATATACGACATTTGTCATATATAGTAGACTAACAAGTTCTGAGAAATTAAATTTGAAAAAGTAATAGGAAAAGAGAATCTGTACAAAGTAATTGGACTGTTGGCAATTCAGTCGCTTCATTCGCTTTCAATGCGTTGACAATTTTTAGAAATAAAACTTGGTGCTTTATAGAACATAGATTCTTTATGTATGAAAATGGCTCATCAAAATATAACATTCAACATTTCCATTGACGCAAACATCTCGACCGATTTCATTGAACTGTGTTACACGGGACCACCACTGGAAAAGGTGCCTTCAAAGTTCGCCCAACTGTGTCTCACCTATCTCTATCTCTTCACCTCACTACTATCTCTATGCGGTAATTCAATTGTGATAATTGTTCAAATCTATGGCGTTAAATCGAGTGAAAACATTCGTAAATATTTGGTCAATTTGGCTCTATCAGATCTCATTTGTGGTGTGGTTTGTGTGCCGTTCAACTATTCGAGTCTAATCATCGGCCACTGGGACTATCCTCATTGGCTCTGTCCCACGGTGCAGTACATTCAGCCATTGTGTGTCTTTGTGACCGCAATAACGTTGAGTTTGATTGGTATTGAACGCTATGTTTTTACGCTGCATCCCCTTTCGTCACTTTACAAGCTTCTTCAATCGCACAATCGGAAAATCTTGCTCTCGACCTGGATTTTTGGGTTTGATGTATTCTTTCACCATTTTTGGCCACACCGAAACACGCGAATACCTTCAGGAGGACCACACTCACTATGAGTGCGTTTACAGTAGCAAACTCAACACTCAACAACGGAGACTGTTGATTGCAGTCAACTTTATTCTCTCGTTTCTCTGTCCGTTTCTCATGTTGACTTACTCCTATTCGGCAATTATGAAAACTTTGGTCAACAGTAGACAACAACAAGAGACACCTGAGTTGTCATTAAATTCAGACCTTCCTGCAGACAAAAAGAGAAACAGCGATTCGATACACAATCGATTAAATGTAAATACAAATCTATTTTGTTTAATTTTAAAATATTTTTGTAATTAAACCTCTAAAGGCAATTCGAATGCTTCTCACGGTGACAGTGCTGTACTCGGTCTGTTGGATGCCAATCAAGATTTATCAATTTCTACTCGAATTTGGCATTCTAGCCTTTTGTACTGCCGACCAGTTCTATGCACTGATCAATGTCTACATTCTGTGCCACTGGCTGGCAATGGCCAACAGTTTTGTCAATCCAATCGTGTACGCAAGTATGAATGCAAGCTTTCGGGTAACTTAAATTCTTTTTAAAAAAATCAGCATTTATAATAAAATATTTATTCTTTCGTAGAATGATTTTTGGAAAATTTTAAATTTCGTCTATTTGTGTGTTCTGTCGTTGGGTAGAAGAACGTCTACAGCAAATAACTGATTAGATTTAAGCCATTGAAAACGGAAATAAATTGAATTTGAAACTAAAATCAACACTTGAACTGAAATTGATAATTTTTAAGATTAAAAATTGAAAACTGTATTTGAGGCGTCTGCAATTTGAATACAAACAAAATTAAATGCGTCTTACTAGCTAATCCCAAGTAAAAATAAAAATAAATGATAAAACAGAATCCATACATTCAAGGTTCTCCGCAGTATGGCGAAAAAAATCATTACTCTGACGCACGTTAAAACATTTTCTAGAATTTCGAAAACAGGTGCACGAAGGGCACTTCTACATTTAGAAAAGGTGAATATCAAACAATTCTACAGAGAATTAGGAGCACGACGCAGCGTGACGAAATATCCCAGGACATACATAATTCATTTTTGGGTAGATTTAAAATGTATTAAATTTACTTAATATATTAAAAATTGCAATTCTTGTATACTCGTACTTCAATTCTTTGAAAATACATTTAGTACTATAGTATTACATTATTATAACATTATATAATATTGTAAGATAATGTAAAATTGTGAAAATTTGGGGCAAAATTGTCATTTGTGTGACGCTACTATTTCGAATAGCAAGATGTTCTTCAGACAAATTCAGACTATTGTCAAAATTTAATTTCACAATACATTTGAGCTGCACACTCTTCCAATGACGTCTTTGGTGGAATGGTTTGATAGTCGCTGTCATTTATCAACTATACAGCGTATACCACTTGAGTGGTATCATATGACTAATGTGCTGTCGGCTGCATGATCGCGAGTTGGCAACCACTTGAGGGCTCTCGACCTTTGGACAGCACTTTTGTACAAACTTTTGTAACTGTCTCGCTACAATTATCCGTACACTGATAATCAAACGTTTCATGAAAGTTTGACTTGCTGAGGTTGGCATCCAGTTGATTGATTAGTAAAGACAAGTGCACACATTTGTTGAGAATCTTTGAGCGCTTACAAGAAATTAGTACTTAATTGGTTGATTTTTAAGCTAATTTTACAACAACAAAAATGAACAAACAAGGAAAGATTCAAATGATTTGTTTTACGATTTTGCTCATTTATTTACTGTTGCTTTGCACTGGTGAGATTTTTTTTTGAAAAACTACAAAGTGACATTGTTTTCATTTCAAACTCTATAGTAATCAGCAGCACGTATACGAATGGAGAAAAATCCAACATCAGGCAGCACAATAATAACAAAATCAAAATCAAAAGTAAGTAAAGATATGATTTATTTTAAATTAATAACCCCTTTTCCAATTTATGCTTTTTAGACCTACAAACTTTTAAACATTGTGCTCTGTCCTTTTATTCTTTGAGTTGGGTGCACGCTGGTTTGGTTCAGAAATGTCAATTTTTTGTGAATTGATACCAATACATGATCAATTCTGAGTAGACAATTATAAACTTTAAAAAAAATAAAGATATTTTAATTAAAAATTTTTAATTGCTCAACATATTCATCAAACTTACCTTAGCAAAGGATGCAAAAGTGATCAGTCCCAAACTGCCATAGCTAATGCCGTAATGCTTTTTACTATGAAATTTCACGATATAATCGTGTAAACGGACTTGTGCACCAATTGTCATCATTTTGTTTTGATCAGCCGCAAAGTGTAGCAGACGTTTACGACAGTGATGCAGACGACTCGAGTACATTGCCGCAAGTAGATGAAAGCCCACAATCACTACCCACTGGGCAATGATGAAATTTCCCAGAATTAACGAAGCAAATAGTGGCAATTTACCCGTAGCTATAATCTGGGCCAAGTAGCTGTTCACAAAGAAGGTACAACTAATAGCAACGAGCACAGTCCGCCCAAAGAAAGCATTGTTCTGCAGTACGAATAGCAGGGTCCGAGTATGGTAGTGTGAGAATCTTCTCAAAAGTACTGCAGTGATGCGATGATCTCCAGAACTACAGCTCAACAGCAAATCACACTGTTTGAGACGAATAAAGATGATTTGTGTGAAGACAAATATAATCACAGAAAAGGCAACATTGAAGAGTACACCCGAATTGGCAAGCAGAGTCAGCTTGAATTGATTCATAAATAGAAAGCTCAAACTGAAAAACCCATTTGGAAAGGACAACAGGAAATAGCGCCAATGTGTAACCACATTTATAACGAGACAAAACTCAAAGTACAAATGCATGAATGAGATGACATAATTGAAGTACTTCATAACAATCAAATAGTAATTGGTCCGTTTGATCAAGAGTTGATCGATTGAAATACAACTCGATTTGTAAAACCGCCACAGAAATGATCGAGTATTGTGTTTAAATAAAACATCTCGAACCAGCATTAGTGGAGATGCAAATTTACAAATTTTGATGTAAAAAGTACAGATTTTCGTTCAAAATCAAACCAATACATTTGATAGCACAGGTAGATGATCTCGAAGCACATGCCAAAGGGTAGATAGTTGATTTGTTCGATTGTGCTAAAGAAGAATGCAATGTCATAGTGGAGGAAACGGACGAAACTATCGAATGGAACGATTGTTAGTAGAAACAAGTGGATACATTGGATCGCAATCATCAAAACTAGCAAGTGGGTTTGAACTTTTTGTTGGATAGTTCGCAGATTGAGTTGATCAACTTCCTGTAAGTAAAGCTCAACATTTCGTACAACATTGAATATCTTGAACCAGCGACAAACTTTGTACAATTCTTTCGTTCCACTCATTAGAGCATTAAGAGCATTCTCCAAAGAATTCTGCATTTCTTTTTTTCTGCAAAAAAAACTGCAAAGTTTTTTATATAAATATTTTTACAAGTCAAAAGAAACTTTAATTATAATGACAAATGTTAAAATATCAAAATTTATTTGTTGAAAGCCAATTAATATCAGTAATTAATCAAGTTTTATCAGTCCGGTACAATATGAAAAAGAATTTAAAACGAATACATAGTTTACAAAAAACAATTTTTCAAAATTTACTTTAAATTGTCAGAAATTCAATTTCCTCAAAAATCCATCAATTTCCACTGTCCCAGTCTGTAGAGTTGTCGTTGTTAAGGAGACACATAAAACACGATCAAATGAATACAGATTGAATTGTAATCATAACATTCAGAAAGCGAGTCAACGACTTGTTCTTGATCAATGCTCTTGGATCTGTGTTCTTCAATTCTAGATCATAGAATGTTTATTTCTTATTCAGTTTTGCCTTTTTGTGAATTGATACCAATACATGATCAATTCGGAGTAAACGATTATAAACTAAAAATAAAAAATTAGATCAGATTTCCATTCTCTAATTATCAATTGCTCGAAATTACCTTAGCAAACGAAGCAAACGTAATCAGTCCCAAACTGCCATAGCTAATGCCATAATGTTTTTTACTATGAAATTTGACGACATAATCGTGCAACCGAATTTGTGCTCCAATTGTCATCAGTTTGTTTTGCGTTGGATCCGCAGCAAAATGCAACAAACGTTTGCGACAATGATGAATACGACTCGAGTACATTGCCGCAAGTAGATGAAAGCCCACAATCACAACCCACTGGGCAATGACAAAATTTCCCAGAATCAACGAAGGCAGTAGAGGTAATTTTCCAGTTGCAATCGTCATCGCAAGGTAGCTGTTCACAAAGAAGGTGCACACAATGAAGGCGAGCACAGTTTTGCCAAAGAAAGCATTGTTCTGCAGTACGAGCAGTAGGGTACGAGTGTGAAAATGAGAGAATCTACTCAAAAGTACTGCAGTGAAGCGATTTTCGTTATTTAACAGCAAATCACACTGTTTGAGACGAATAAAGATGATTTGAGTGAACACGAAAATTATCACTGAAAAGGCAACATTGAGAAGTACGCCTGAGTTTATCAGTAGAGTCAGTTTAAATTGATTGATAAATAGAAATCCTAAACTGAAAAGGCCATTTGGAAAGTCCAGTAGGAAATAACGCCAATTCATAACCACATTTACGATTAGACTAAACTCGAAATGTAAATGCATGGCTGAAATTACATAATTCAGGTATTTGGTTACAATCAAATAGTAATTTGTTCGTCTGATCAAAAGTTGATCGATTGAAATACTTCTCGATTTGTAGTATTTCTGTAGAAACGTTCGAATATTGTGTTTAAAGTAAACATCTCGAACCAACATTAGCGGAGATGAAAATTTACGTAATTTAGGTGTAAAAAGTACGGATTTGCCCACAAAATCAAACCAATACATCTGATAGCACAGGTAGATAATCTCGAAACACATGCCAAAAGGCAAATAGTTGATTTGTTCGATTGTGCTAAAGAAGAAGGCAATGTCGTACTGAAGGAAACGGGCGAAACTGTCGAATGGAACGATTGTTAGTAGAAACAAGTGAACACATTGGATTGCAATCATCAAAATCAGTAAGTGGGTTTGAACTTTTTGCTTAAAAGTTCGTAGATTGAGTTGATCAACTTCCTGTAAGTAAAGCTCAACATTACGCACAACATTGTAAATCTTGAACCAGCGAAACATTTTTCGGAAAATTTTTAAATATTTTCTCATCCTAATGAAGACATTCCCATGAGAAATGCAAAGCATTCTTGTTGTGCAAATTAGTTTGCACTCAAAGTAACCATGACAAAATTTCCATTTACTGTACACTGTGTTGAATAAATTAAAAATTCGAAATTTTTTGGGAAACTGCATAATTTATTTATAAAAACGTCAATAATTTTATTGTTGTTAATTCTGGTAAAAGTTTTCTTAAAATTTAATATGTTAAGGACGATATTACTATAAATTATAACAATATTTCAATTGATTGGTTGAAAGTCTTCTTCTATTTGTGGGGCCTGTCATTAATCAAGTTTGACAATTTTGTGTTCCGGCAAAAGTAATTAATAGTGTGCTTCGTTTTACAATTTTTAATTTTTACAAAATTTATGTTTTTCATTAAATTTCCCAAAAAAATTAAATTCCTCCACTTTTTCCACTCGTAATGATCACACACGTGGAGACTGACTTTAAATTGGACACACTATAAAATAGAAAATAGACGATTTATGTTGTTATTTATGACTGAACAGAAGATAGAGTAGCCGAAACTTTGAACAAGTCTGCAAGCAAGTCAATTCGATTAGCAGCCATCAGTTGTGTCCATCCATCGGTGAGCATAACTCTCTCGCAGTTATCAATCGAAAATTGGATACATTTCGCCTTTAATTCACCAGAATTGTGCATATCTGCAAGCATTAGAACACCGCAAACTGAGTCAATTTCAAGCGACGCAGCCAAGGATTTCTCACAGAGTGACTTTAAATGATCCAATTGGTACTAGAAAATAAAAAAAATTAAAATCTATCAAATAACCCAAATTGAATCCAAACCATGTCAGCAGCCACAAACAGTTCCGTAGCATACTCATCGAGTGACTCAATTTTGCCACAGTAAATGTATCGAATCAGAAGTTGAAAAACCTCTTCCGTCATGTTGCTTTCATCAATCACTAGTTTACCTTCAAGAACTTCTTTCGTTTCACCATGCTCAAACATTGCACCAAACACAGGTGATCGAGCAGCAAGAATAGCTTTGTGAACTAGAAACTTCTTTCCACCCACTACAACAGTGAAATCGGTCAATTTTCCGTTTTCAAGGAATGTCTCATAATCTTTCGAAGTTTCAGCAAAGGAAGTGTCAAGTTGTAGTTGAACAGGTGAGACAGTTGCCGGACTTTGCTCTAGTACCTCAAGTTCACAAGCAATTTTCAACGTGTCATTCAACAGGAATGGCTTGCACTTGTCACGATGAATGTAGTTTGTGACATTGCGAGTGTTTTCGTAATCGAACGTAAATTTATACTCTAAATAAAAATTTAGAATTCGTACCATAAACCAAAAAACTTACCTTTAACAAAATGTTTCTTTCCATCCGAATCCAACAGAGCAATTCGATACCGCACAGGCAAGTGATCATTAGCCTTAGAGGTCCACAGATAAATGAAGACAAAGTTCTCACAAAATGAACCAAACAGCTTATTGTTTGAATTTAGCCTCAACACAAAGCTGATTTTGTCGTTTTGTGTTGCAAATGTTGGCGAACGATCTTTGCCAACCTGATTTGCGAATCCGTTCACCGTCCAGGTGATGGTAGCAGTGTCTTTTACGGTGGGCAAATTGGTCCCGAGGCAGGATGTCATTTTGTTTGCTTTTGTGGATGCAATTTCCAAATTGTTGTTTGTCAAACGTAAGTGAAACCATTCCATTGGACAGTGGAAAAGTTACATTTGTCTGCACAATGCTAATCTTATTTCTTTGCCTAGGTAATAAAAGCTATGTTACTATCTTTACCCCAATACTGCTAAATGCTACTTGGCTTATCGATCACAAGTGTTAGATAAGGTAAGTTAGGTAATTTATTGCCTTACAGTTATGCGATTCAAGGTTAGCGTTAATGTAGTTTTATGTTCTCTGCCTTGCAAGTTTGATCATTTTTATTAAGTTTTTCGGTTTCGGCCTGATCACTCTGTTGCGGCGCTTATATAAGAGTGACGCTGGAGCGCTTGGAAAAATTTTCCAGACAGACATGTTTTTAAAATGATCGCAAATGTAGCTCAATACCTATTCCATTGTTTAAATCTGTACCTTCATTGACATGAACCAGGTTAAAAAAGTCAGATGTTGACTTTTCTCCGTCGGTGATTATGATTGAATTGAACTCTGATTTGATTGATTCCATCTGTAACAATGACCAACTTCTCAATTGTTTCTTGTAACTTTAGGTTTTTCCCTTTTTAACCCTAACCCCAAATTATATACCTTACATGCAGTATAATATAATGCAATTTTTTCAAAAAGATGCACATTCATTCATTTTTCCAACTATTATTGCAACATTAAATTGTAAACCGACTTCAATAAAAAAAATACCATTAATGATGTGAGTGAATTATGCCTCCCACAGGTATTAAAAGTTCCCAAGATTTATATCACTGCATATTTACATTTTCGGATCATTAAGCGGTGATTAATTTGACGCAGATGGTAACTGTGTCACATAAAACGCAAATTAATTAAAATATAATGCAAACAAAGTCATATAATTTAATTTTTATATAATATAAAAAACTAAATTGTTTAATTACTTGAAAGACAAAACAAATTGCGAATTTGTTCAACTTTGCTATGCTTCTCAAAGTTCCAATCTATGAAACTAAACAATCTATGAAAGGTGTCGCGCAAATTTATTTTCAAGTCATAGTAAAGCCAATTTCAAGATGGATGACGACTGACCACTTTGTCGCTGTCACTGACATCACATTGATTGACAAGTGTCTCTCTCCCCACTCTCAATGCATGAAACAATCCAATTATTTTCAATTGAAAAAAAAACACAATGATAGAGCAAAATTATAAATCAATTTAAAATTGTGGTAATATTTCCTATTGTGTGGAATGATGTACAATTTGTTAGGACAATCATGCCGACCAGCATTTATATGCTTTCGGTCAGGTTTAGTGCAAAACGAGTATTAACACCGAAACGAATTGCGAAATTGCCTTGCAATTGCACGGTGAAGGCAATTTTAGCATCTTTACTATATTGAAACCCTCTCCACAAAAAAAACTCATTAGTTAGTGAGTTATACACCTCCCAAAGGAACTAAAAGCTCACAAATTTAAGGGTCATTAAGGCCGATTAGTAACGCAGATACTGTTACGAAATTGTGTCAAGCACAAAGTGGATTGCAAGCAAAAAAAAATTAAATTATAATGAAAATGAAAATGTTAATTCATTCAAACTTTATTAAATTCAATTAATTAATTATCCTAATAGTATCTAATTTTTAAACAATTAAAAATTCACTTAAAATCCGCAAATTTTTCCGCCAACATCGCAGCATACATCTCGGCCATCATTTCGTTCATTTGACTAGGCTCAATGTCGGTGGTGTAAATGTTGTGCAGTACACTGCACGAATTGCCCAACTCAGTCATTGCCTCCATTAGTTGGGAGAATTTGTGTTCTGCTTTTGCTCTGAATTTGAATGTCATATATTTCCAAAGTAATCGACAAATTGCAGCGTAAATGTAGCTATACATCAATTTTTGATTTAAAAAATCTTAAAATTTACAATAAAATTTTACGTACTTGACAAATTCTGGTTGGCTCGTGTTGTCGCGTGGTTTAAAAAGAATCAACGAAATGACCAAATTTCGAATTACATAATCGTTTTCCAATGCTGATTTCATTTTGATCATGAAATTTCGAAATGTAATTGCATTGTCTCGCTTTGTGGTGTGCTTCGCAGAGAAAATGTTGAACTTTATGATTGCTTTTTTGGATGCATCCTACAAATAATTTTAGGAAATATTAAATTAAATTTTTGGGTTTGTAATACTAAACTTACCACAACTCCAGGCACATAGTTCTCCTCAACATTGAAATTGAACGCCGCATAGGTGGACGTGAACTCCGAGAAGAACGACCTCAACAGGGCATACTGATCCGCAGAATTGAACGCCTTGAACCAGCCAATTTGTTTGCAGAATTTGATTGCATTCGGTATGTAGTACTCACTGGTGTTGATCACCACTACAATATCGTTTGTATAGCCCTGACAGGTCATACTCTCTTCAGGTGGAAAAACTGACATTGCAGTTTGGAGTTCGTTTACACGGTAAAGATCGTACGGTAGAAGATGGTTGAGATCTGTTTTTTTTGTAGAATTTGAATTATGAATTAAAATTTCCTCCTAAATTTACAATACCACTTATAGCATTTGGAATCTTGTTATCATTTTTCTGAAGAACTTTATCATAATAATGTAGAACGTTTTCTTTTTTCATTCCAATTGCCAGACACTTGTCCATTCGACAGCGTTTGCAAAACTTTCGGTTTGTGAGATCAATTTTGCAAGTTTGGCTGTTACGACACTCCAATTCCTGTATGAATAAATAAAACAATAAAAGGAAAAGGGCAAATGGTTATATTGATAAGAAGCAACCTCATCCTTAATGACATTTCGCCGAAAGAACGCTTTGCACGATTCACAGGAGAGTCCACCAAAATTGAAGCCCTGTGCCGTATCGCCACAGGCACGACATATTTTTGTGGGTTTCAAGTCCATTCTTTGGAGTATGTTTGAACCAACCAACCAAACAGACGCCAACTGATCAACTGGAAACATTTTGTGAGTGTGCGATCAAGCACAACTCGCAACCAACAATGATGTTCTACGAATCCGGTCTAATATAATACCAAATGTACTGAGAGTGTTTACTTTTTAATGCTACTAGATACTACAGACTACAGAGAGGAGCATTGAAATAAGACAAAACTTGGTCAGACAAAGCACAATTTCATGTATTGAAAATACCTAATGTATTGTAATTGAATATTGAACGATTAATCTTTCTTAAAACCAAACTACCTCTGTAACCCTTTACTCCAACTGTAATTCATAACACATTTTTGTAACCTATTCGCTGGCAGTCTAATCAATAAAGATACCCGAACTGGTTTTCCAAACAAAAAAAATTGAAAATACCATAGATATTGCACACGGTAATTGAGCCACAATTATGTACAACACATGCACAAGTTTGTATTCAGGTTCGTTTACACTCGATTGCATTTGTGTAACATTTTTTTATATTTTTTTAGACATTCTGAACGATCTCCAGTTTTTTATGCATTTTGTGTGTGTGAGTAATAAAGCCAACAGCCAACAAAATCCAACAAAAACGGAGCGAAATTGAAAGTGACAACTGTCCAGAACAATTCTCCCAAGTTATGTCACAATGTAATTTGTGTTTGATAATAAGAAATTCACAATAACAGTCACACTCACCTTGAATGAATTTCTTCTGAAGAATACTTTGCATGCTTCACAGGAAAGTCCATTAAAATTGAAACCTGGCAAATTGGCCACACAATGTAAATGAATATTTTACTCAATGACAGAACAAAAACTCACAAAGTGCTTCATCACCGCAAACTCGACACTTTTTAACCAAATTGTTGTTGTTCATTTCGATTATTTATTAATTTTCATCTAGCATCAAAACGAGACATTTCCTCTTCCACGGCTGTAAAGCCAATGGAGGATACTGAAAAGGGATTTTCAAGTAAATGTGACTCTCACATTGTGTGCTTTTCTCTCATTCTGAACATGTTTTGCACTGTATGAAACAGTCTGAACATCACGTTCGCTCATTATTATTGTTAACGTTCATTAAACCTGTTTCCCCTGGTGAGCAATATTTTGTGAGTGTGCAATTTATGTGCTGAGATTGGTGAGCGTTGTTAGTCAACCCTCTATAGCAGGGTTACACAAAACAATTAGCTCAATTAATTCTGTTTTCCCTATTTAACACATTAACATGTGTTTCGAGTCGGAACTTGCGACAGAGTTTAACACCATCACCGGATGATTGATTAAGCCAAACTTTTTTTTTGTGTAACTATGTTTTAAAATGATTGACACCTCATCTGTGTTTGTACGTCTTAAGCAAATAAATCAAGTTTGCTTCAAATTGTTTGCATACCGTTAAATCAAGAGATCTCTTGTCTACAGAAACTATTTGTACAGCATTAATATTGACAAGCCAGTGAAGTAGCGAAACACTTTATAAAATGATTTAGAAAATGTTTAGATTGGTCTTCCAGCACCTCTCGCATTTAAAAAATAATTTTTTTTCACGAATTCCTTAATGAGTCATTTAAATTAAAATCACGTAAATGGATCAATAGAAAGAAATCAAAAGAATCAATAAAGAAATTGATCAATCAATTTATATTATGTATATTTGAATTTCTTATACCCATAATCATATATCTGGCGCATGCAGCAGCACTGTAATTATATTTTGAAATATTTATATGTCTCTGTCTCCACAAGAATATGTTTAACTTAATAAATATTACATTTTAGCGAGCATTATCAAAGCATGGAAATATTACTAGGGTCACTCTGAGAGACAATAACGATGATCGACAAATCCAAAAGTTTGACCTATTTAGATACAAATTTTATTGTTTATTCATTTGGAATTTGTTTATTGGTATTTTGCAATATTACTTGGAATGTTGTTAAACTCATTAACTGTAAGATGTAAGATGCACTCAACAACATCTTAAAACATTAAAAATTGACTTAATTTAGAATTTTCTTAATATAAACTGCAATGAGTGACCAAATTCAAATTCATTTAGAATAATCAAAATAAAAAATAAACTAGGTACCCATTTTATCAGAATTTCTGAAAACATGATTGCAATACATTTCATTGGAAATTCACTTATTATGACGTAAATAAATTGTCAAAATAAATCGATAAAAAGTATTCATGCCAACAGTCTCATTCTCACTAACTGTGCAATGCAATGCAGTGGTAGTCTAAACGTCTGTGCAAATGTTTTAGTGTTAAATATGATTTAGTTTTACATCTTTTGCACATAAAGTTCAAAATGGAATGCATTGCAATAGCTTCCAAAAATATTAAATGAAATTGAAAAATTGATTAACAACTTTAAATTTATATTCGAAAAATGGCACATCAAAATTTAAATTTGAACAATGCAACTTTGAATGTTTCGGTCCTTTTGGTAATACAAGTTTGTGTGTAGTTCAAGTTACGTGTTTTAATCCTTTTTAGTTTCCAACATTATGCGAAATCATTAAAAGCGAAAATGGCGATTTCAAGTTCGATTTTGGCATTGAGACAAATGTGTTGAGTTGCCTGGAAAAATGGTTCAAGTTTAAAACAAATTTTATATTCTGGAAAGAACGTGAATCGTGGACCGCAATGATTCGACATGTTAATCAAGGAGTTAATTTTGGATTGTAAATCGAATTTTTTAAATTTTAATGTTAACATTTGATAGATGTCCCAAATTGCAATGTGTGGAATAGTGAGCAAACCGGAATATGGCCAACTCGTGCATTTCACTGAGAGCACATCTGTGAATGAGCTGACTTTTGTCTCGAGAAGTGATCTACTGGTGAGCAGAAACTGGATTCTACTCAAACCTTTCTCAGTTCATTTGTGGCTTTGCATATTGTTCACATTTATGACAATTCTGTCTATTCTTTGCATTGCATCAAAAGTTTTAACGTCAGATTCAGCTTTTGTGATCAATTTTACAAATCTTTACTCAATATATGTGAATAAATGTAAGTTCATTTAAATGTCTGGTCAGATTAAATTAAAACATCATTGGCCATTTGTCTATTTTGTGTAGCCACAAATATAATAAACGAATCATCACCAACACTGCGTCTCATCTATCTAAGTTGGATATTTGCTGCCTTAATTCTGTATCAATTTTACAGTGGATTTTTACTTTCATTTCTGACGGTACTTGAGTACGAACCACCAATTGACTCAATTTTGGATTTGCTTCGAGTTACTCGTGATGATTCTCGCATTTTGTGGGCACATAAAAATTTCCTTTTCAAAAATCGATTTTTACTTTCAAATCCAGACGATGATGTATTTTACACAATTGGCCAACATTTCAACAGGTTATATCAAATTGTTTTAATAATTTAATAATAAAGCTTTTAGAGTAATTTATTTTAAATTAAATTTTAAAGAACGAAAACAATTAAAATGGAAGATGGACAGTACAACACTTTGATGGAACAAGATGATCGAAACATGATTGTTGGACTAAGAATTGTATTCGACACATACATGCAACACTCAAGGGTGCCTGTTCATATTGCATCGGACAATGTGCAACAATTCTCAACCTCATTAGCACTTGCTAAAAATTCGCCATTAATAGCGCCTTTCAATGTAGTGTGAGTTTTTGGCTTACAATTTTATACATTCAATTACATTTCAAAATTACAGAATCAAACATCTAAAAGAAACAGGTTTGCTCGATTATTGGACAAGAAAAGCATACAAACGGACATTGGCAAAATATGGAAACATTACACAAATCCAAACGCACCATCCAAAAGACAATGAACAACATTTCAATGGTCTGACACTTTATGACTTGAAGTCAATTTTTATTGTTTATTCAATTGCAATTTGTTTGTCGCTATTTTTCATATCACTCGAAGTGTTGACATACTCATTAAATCAACAATGTAAGGTGTATCCCACCACATCATAAGAAATTGAAATCGATAATTCAAACACTAATACTTTAAAATAAATGGCCCGCATGATTCAATGAATAGTGCAATAAATAAATAAATTTATAATTAACAAATTGGCTCACCATGGTCTTAACTTAGTAATGGCTTTACGGTAAAGCCGGTCCTACAATTCGTGATAGCTAATACTGATACACTTGAGTAATTACTTGCAACAAGCACGTGTACATCAAACTTGTGTTATTGTCAAATTTAACTTTCAAAATAATTAATTATTTAACAAGTCAACCCAAACGCTTCGCGTTTGCTGCGTTTCACTCCGCAAACTGCTCGCGTTTGCAGTTGACTTGTTAAAACCCCCCGTTGCAAGCAACGGGGGGTTGTCCGCTTCTCCCGTTGCATTAAATGTAATAATATGTCTACACTTTAATATTATAAAAATATGGATAGTGTACTGTAAATAGTGCATTGTGTGTGTGTGTAGTGAATATGAAAGAATGTCTCTACTGCGCATGTCCCATTCTGTACCTTTGAGCGATCCCGACGACGACGACGACACTTTCCGACTTTACTTTTACTTACTTTACTTTACTTCCATATGGACGCTTTTGGTTATTTCTCGCAAATTTTCATTTGTAAGTCGACTTATGAATACAACCTATTGACCGATTTTGACATACTATAGCTTAAATTAAAGGTAAAGATGTAAACTACAAAATTGACTAACTGAATTTTTCAGTTTATACTAAATTAAAGATACACAGGTTCAAGAAGTTACAAATTTGACCAAAACAAGAGGGTTTTTTGTTCTTTATGATCCTCTCACTGTCAAATAAGATAATATATTAAAAATTCAGTTGGTCAATTTTGTAGTTTACATCTTTACCTTTAATTTAAGCTATAGTATGTCAAAATCGGTCCATAGGTTCTGTTTGAAACAGAACAATACGAAGCCCACTTTTTCCCGTTTAAGTCATAGGGATTGTTCACAGATGTTAGCATCATCGCGTCCCTCCTTAAAACATTATTAAAAATGCCTTTTTATATTCACAATATAGCAATTCTCTATTGGTTGGCTATACTCAACGTTACCATTACTGTCAATGTGGGTTCATTTTCGTGGTATTCGATATTGTGCGCACTCATACAATTCAGCCTGGCCTACCACTCCTTTCTCAATGTTTGTCGCATTGCACTGTTTTTTGTGCTCTGTGCCATGATTGGTTCGCTTGTGGCCATGCCGCATCTCAGTGCAATTGGTCGTAAAATCACAAAACTTCTTGTAAGGTACAAGAAAATTCACTCACTTCCGCTAAGGACATCACTTATACTCGAGTATCATTTGAAGGATCACAATCGAGTGTGCTTTCTTGTGATTGACTCGAGTCGACAACTCTTTGGCCAAATACTGTTTTTCTACATGTTGGGCGGCATTCCGATGAACACTTATTTGGTGAGTTTGGTGGTTTTTGAGCGACAATCACAAACTGCACTCTACATCACACTGTTCATTGTGTACTGTCAAGCAATGTCCACATTCCTAGTGATACTTCCACTGGCAAAGTGTTGCAAAATCTTTCATTCTCCCAAACATTTTATACCTCAGTTGCAGTCAATGCTCAAGGGTAGACGGTGGTTGTGGTTCAAGTTGAAGTATGATGATTTGTACGGCAGGCTGAGACGCGGTCCAAAGTTGGCCCTTTCGGTTGGACCATTCCGTGCGATCACCTACATGGCTGTGTTTGATTTTGTCTTTCTGTACGTTAGCTATCTGTTGCAGGCGTTTAGTATTCAAATTGATGCTCAGTTGGAGGGTAAATAAAACTGATACCTAAATATCTAAATAATTATAAAAAAGTTAGTGCTATTTCATATTATTCATAAATCATATTCACGATTGTAACCAATTGGCAAATTGTTTAGATCGAAACTATTCAATGTCCCCGCCTTTTGTGATTGTTTGCATTCAAATTTGTCTGGTATTATCGAATCATTTCAAACACTTTCTAGCTGGTAAGTTTAAAAAAATATATATATATCAATAATTATTAATTCATCTATATATTTTTAAAATACTAGATTTTATCGTATATTAATGCTTGCTTCATGTTTGTATTCATGAAACAATACTCATGATGAGAAAAGTGACTAAGCAAAAGCAAATTGTAAATTGAATCTCCCTGGCCTATGTGGAAATGATTCACTATTCAGTGATACAGTTTTGTCTCTCTTTTCCCCCCTTTTGTGTTCTATTCACTTTAAAAACATTGACATTGGATTAATCGATTATTAATAGCCGAACATAAAATGCATTTCACTGTAGCGAATTGTGTAATGGTGATAATATTCAAATTATACATTTTTGTGACATGTCATCTTGGACACTTTGATGATTCACACATGAATGAGTCATACATGTCTTATTTGTTCACCCCCTCGGTGATTAATCACAACGAAATGTGAACATATCGAACCGAAGTTATGATTATTGCTTTGTCATTCAAGATGGTCTTTTTGTAGGATAAAAGGATTTTTTCATATAAAAATGCCAATCATGTGTAGTTTGAGGATCACTTAAATTATTTGTTTGGATTAAACAAGTCAAGATAACATTTTCAAGAAAAAAAATTTACGTACGCCATCATGATTGTCTACCGAAATATCTCAATCAGCAGTCAACACCATCTTCAATGCAACGAAGAAATACAGGTTGCCTTGAACAAGCTCATTAATCTTGAGCTCTATTCATCGTACATTTATCATGAGTTGGTAAGTGATTTTACATTTTATTTAAAAACTCTAACAGACATCATTTCCCAGGCTCTACAATTTGACCGTGACAATGTGGCCCTGCCAGTGTTTGAACAATTCTTCCACGAACTAAGCAACGAAGAGCGCAAACATGCAGAAAAGCTCATCACCTTCCAAACCAAACGAGGCGGACCAATCGTGGAACGTGAAGAAACCGTAGAGAACCTGCCCAAAGAGTGGAACTCCTGTTTGGAGGCAATGCAAGCCGCCCTCGATGTAGAGAAAATCATCAACCAAGAACTGGTCCATCTGAATTCACTAGCAACCAAACACGAGGACGCTCAACTGGTGAAATTTCTCCAACTTCAATATCACACCATTCAAGCACAAGTAATCCAAAGACTCGAAACCGAATATGATCAGTTTCCGCATGCGCCAATTCGTAAAAAGTTGGACATGCTTTTCGATTCGCACAGTCATCGAAAGTATCAACGACGCGATTCTGGTTCATCATCATCATCATCATCATCATCTTCTTCTTCGTCGGGGAAGACACATTTGCAAATTGTTCAGGATTTTGGATCAAGAATCTGTTCTAACATAAATTTTGGTCAGAATTGTAAATAGTTTGTTAAAATTTAAATTTAATAAGAATTATAAAATTATGTAAAATTTGTATTAAAGAGAATCCTGGTTTGACAGACACAAAATTGTCCTTAGGTATAAAGTAGTGATACAAAAGTAGGTTTCGAAAATGCACTCAATTTGACATAATGTTTGCAATTGAGTTAGCACAATCTCATTAATGTAGCTATATTTACAGAGCATCGCATAACATGAGTTACAATTGTACCCAGTATACTTGTAACAAAGGCATTCCCTTATATCACTTGATGAACTGATAAGATAATTAACCAAAAGTATCCCAAAATGTAAACATCTACGGATGATCTAAGACCTGCATATTTGCTTGTTTTTTGAATTAATGCTTGAATTGCTAATTTAGTTGAAAATGGATTTAATAGGAAAATCAATTAAAAATTGTGTTGTCTGTGGAGCGAATGCACAAGGTGTCAATTTTAATGCACTTACATGCAACTCATGTAAAGTATTCTTTCGACGAAATGCCCTACGTTACAAGGTACGTAGAATTTCGTTAATTTTTTTAAAATTTGGTTTCAAAATATTCAGGATTTTAACTGCAAATTGGACAATTTATGCGAAATCAACCTAACAACACGTAAATTTTGTACCAAATGTCGTCTGAAAAAATGTTTCGATTGTGGAATGCAAAAAGTATGTAGAAAATTTGTAGGAGAAATTTTGTATTTGACATTTTGTTTTGTTGTTCTTACAGGAAAAGATTCAAAGCGACATTGAAAAGCAGAGATCCAATGAAAGAATTGGGAAGAAAAATAGAAGGGCTAAACAAAAAATGAAAACTTATGAAAATGACTTAAAAACGATCAAATTGGATGAATTGAAAGACTCAAAATCGTTGAGCTCTTCAAATGATGATGATTCATTGGAAAATGATAATCTTTCGTTGACTCCATCATTGGAAGAGTACTGTGATAGTATCCTGAACAAAGATAGTTCCTCATTAAATATTGACGATTTAGCATTGACAAATCAAGAGGAATATGAAGTAGAAATCGAAGAGGGCCATCAACTTGACTACTGTGAATTAACCGAACTATCATCTTCGCCTTTAATTTCACAATCATTTGCTAATCGCGAACTAATTCAACCCGAAAAGTTTCTCCTCAACGAACTGCTCAATGCGTGCACAGTGCTACAGAATCCTTACCGACGCTTCCGTGAACTGCACCACTGTGATCATGAGCATCCCAATCAGATAACTCAATACTTTTTTCATCGACTCATTCGAATGTGTAAAAGGTTGAGTCGATTTTGTTTACTCTCACAGGAGGACCAAACACAAATGTTGAAACACAATTTGATCGACATGTTCTCGCTGAGAACTGTGCTCATGTACATTCCCGATAGGGAGACTTGGAGTCTGGTGGATGTGAGTACATTTTCTCATAAACTAAGATTAAAAATTTTTCACATTTCAAAGGACAAATGCAGAGTGAGCCTGATGGTAAACCTCGAAATGATCCGTCCAATGGTGAAGGCAGATTTGTTTGAAAGCAACAAAGTTTACTATCTAAATCTGTTGGGACAATTTCGCCAGGAATGGCTCCAGGATAATGTCATCTTTGATTTGCTCACTGCGATTGTGCTTTTTAAGCCACGACTTGGCTATTCTCAGTATGAACAAATTAAGTAATTTTAGTGATTTTTAAATGAATCAAAAGTAACAGTTTTTTAATCCAAGGGAAGAACATGTTCGCTACAAATCTCTACTTGGTCGCTATCTCGAGATGATCTATCCAAGTCGAGCGGAAGCAGAGGAATCATTTCGCATACTAATGAACAATCTTGAGGCTGTTCTGCAGTTGAATTCGCACATTAGTTATTTTCTGCGGAATGATTTGACCAAACCGGTGAAAAACAGTCCCTTCTTTGCACAGTTTATGGATTTTTGAATTTTGCAGATAATAAAATCACTGTCATGCTTTTCCTTAAACCCAAAAACTTTTCCAACTAGTCATGCATGCACTGCACTTTAGTACATTACTATTAAGTTCAAAACGGCTGTTTATTTCAACTAACCGAAAAAACCAGTTTTTGGCACTTAATGTGTTTAATAATTGTCATTTGTTATTTTATTTATTAGGCAAATACCATTCAAATGTCATTTAACAAGCGTCTTCAAGTCCAACAACACCAACAACATGAACATCAATGAAATGCCCGACGACTGTCTTCGGACAGTTCTCCAATTTTTCTCTATGAGAAAGTTGTTTTGTTTGCGAATTGTCTGCATTCGATGGAGGATTATGATTGAACTGATTTTTTCGAGTAAAACTTCTTTGAAGCTTTTTGGAGGTGAAGCTGCCTTTCGTCAACATATCCGTGCTAATGAGCTACACAACATGAATGAGTACGAGGATTTTCGATTCGATCAACGTGGCTCGGCGGATGATAATCTCGTGGTTGAATGCGGCTTTTCTGGTTCGCTGTTTAACACAATATCTCGACTATTTCCAAGTGTAACCATATTTATGATTTCCAACTGTGCACAAATGTTGGATAATCGAAATTTTTTGTCAATGTTAGCACAGTGGCGCCACCAATTGGTCAGTTTGACGATTCTTATTCCACCAACTGAAAGTTTACCACCAAACTTTTATCCCTTCATCGACACTTTACCCTCACTTCGACGGTTACATCTTTCGAGACTGTATCACAGCATTCTACCGATTGAGATGCCTGTGCTGGAACAGCTGACCGACATGACCCTCAATCACTATCGTGGTGACATTGTGTTTGTACTTGCCCAACTTGGACCTCACTTTGTACGGCTAAACCTGATTTGGTGCTATTTAACAGTTGAGCAATTGAACATAATTCTGCAATTGAATCCATATTTTGGCTCAAATCTCACTCATCTTGCACTGGAATTTATCAATGCTCCAGTGGATCGATTGCAGAATTATAAGAAACTTTTTGAACTCATCTGTACTCGATTTTGTTCGTTAAAATTCCTAGATATCTTATTTGCTGATCAGGTAATTTTGATCAATAATAACATTCCATGAAATTAACAACTCTTTTATCAACAGCTTTCCCTTGCTGAATTAATTCCAAACCTATCAAAACTTTCAAATCTAACCGAACTATGGCTCTACATTGGTCAGCATCAGCTGCCTTCCAATCGGGACGTACTCTATGAGCTGCCCCAATTACACAGAGTAGAAATACTCTACTTGGAAGTTCACAATCTGACTGTGGATCAATTTTTCCACTGGATACCTGGACTATTTCCTGAAGTTCATAAAATGACAATAAAATGTGAATATTTTGATGAAACTTTCAAAATAATGTTGAAGCAACACTTTCCAGACCTTGAGACAATTAAACTTATTTCAATCTAAGCTTGCAGATGCATATAATAAAAATAGTTTCTCAACAATTTTTGCACAGTGTGTTTTCTGGTACATGTAGTCTACACGTGGAACAAAAAAAAACTGTGCAACATCTTTCTAAAAAATAGATATGAAACTAAGAAAAGTACGAGTTTTATGGTTTTGCAAGTTTTTGGGCTACATTCAGATTGACAATAACAATAGCAATTTCTTAAAAACAAATGTCATGGCCAAAAAGTCATAAAACTCGCGCATGAAATTGCACAGCTTTATGCAATGATGATAGTCGCTCCAACATTATATATCAAACACAAAATTATATAATGTAAATTTTATTGTTTTTCCGAAAATGTTTCTTGTGTTACTTGTTAGGTGCAAAGTCGGGCCGGTAAGGGAAAACGAGCAACAATACAAAATGCGGGATTCTCATAAGGATTTGAGTAAACAAGATTGTTCCTATTGATCTGTTCTTTTAGACTAATTAACCATTACTCGTATTACAAGTTAGAATAGTATCTAATGGTATAGGTCGAGTGTAATCAGGACAATTTTTTTGTTTATAATTAGCAATTTCACTCAACACGTGTAGGGGTTCATAAATATTGCTGTTGCTAAACAACAATTTTCAAACTGTAAAAAACATTTTTGGAGGCATATAAAAGCATTGGGTTTGGACTCTAAAATTCATCATCCAGTTGAGTTGACTTGTCTTATCCTAAGAAAAAACCAGAAATTCTTGACTGAAAATTTTGAAAACAAAAACTGAAAATGAATCAAATCTTTGCCTTTTTCTCTGTGGCTTTTCTGTTTGCGAATGTAGCAATTGCTGCTACTTCTTCGACTCAGACTGCTAATGCAACTGCTCTACAAAAAAATGGAATCCGAATCCTTGGTGGAACCCCGTCCTATCAGAATTTTGTCGTGTCCATCCAACAGAACGATCATCTGTGCACTGGCGTGATTCTCAGCAACAAGTGGACACTTACTGCGGCTAGTTGTGTTGTGGGGTATGTTGCAGAGTTTACAAAAATATAAACAAATGATTTCAAATTTCTCTTTATAGCCTATCACCATTTGTCACCAAAATTCGCTATGGTAGCGAGAAAACTAGTTGGGGCGGTAAGATTGCCAAAATCTACAAGATCATCGCCCATCCACAGTTCAATGCTGTTCGAGCCCTGAACGACATTGCACTCATCGAAACTCAACTGCTCGATGCGGGATATTACAGTTCGGTGACGCTCACCTACACTTACCAGATCAGCGGTTCATCACTCAACGTCTGTGGTTGGGGCACTACCTTCGAAAGCAATGGCCAGACCTCGATTTCGCAGTTGTCGATCACGGTGCCAGGCACTTGGGCCGGTTATGCGTCTGGATGTCGAGACAGTTACGCTGCAGAGAACATCACCATCAACTCACAGACCACTCTGTGTGTGGGTGACATTGATCAGGGTGGTAAGGGCATTTGTGGTGGAGATGCTGGAACGCCGGCATTGAGTGGCAGAACTCTGTACGGGGTGGCTTCCTTCAGCAACGGCTGTGCCAGAACTGGATTTCCGGGTATTTTTACTGCGGTTGGACAGTACCGAGCCTGGATCAAACAAGAGACTGGGCTCTAACTTTATTGAACTAACCGATTCTCTTTGAGCTTTATCCAAAGCCAAACAGAAATGTCAATCTTGAATTATAAAAATAATCTTAGTTTTATTTAATATCATAATAACTAACAATAAATATTATCGCAAATATTAATTAATTTGAATTTTGGTGCTGACATTGAGAAAATGATCCTAGATAGTTTCTCATCTAACATTGTCAATCAATAATGATAACTAAGTCATGAGGCATTCTAAAGTTAGTGTCGAGAAACTTATGAAACGACCTTAATTGATCCATTTGGATCAATCAACCTCACCGAAATTTTTCTTTTCCAACGAATTCATAAAGAAAACACTGACGTAGAATATAATCTAGCAGGATTATTTTTTTCGATTAGAATGTAGAATTACACCACGAATTGCCATAATCACTACTCGGAGATCGCTTCAAATCAGGTCGATTGGCCTATACCGACGATCTACATTTGCTTGCAGAGAATGACCACGATCTACAAGCGACTATCCAAGCTCCGTTTATCCGACTCATGGGTCATTAAGGAAGTAACACGCTCAAAATGGTTTGATACAAAATTGAGTCAAATAGAACGGATTCTAACGCATTATCGTGACAACCGGACCAGACATCTCAAGGACTTGGATTGCATCAGGAACTTCAAGGGCCAGTCAAGTTTCGGTGTTGCTGGATCAATTGTCAATCGACACTTAAACATATATAGCAACTTACTATAATCGCCCATTGATTCAACTTATTGAATTAGAGCCAAATCTTTACAAAAACTACCAAACCAAACAGAGCAAGCTTCATTGGCCATTTGCAAATCTAATTGTTGCCTAATGAATATTCACTAAATACCATTTACCAGATAACAATAAATATCGATATAGCTTCCAATCAAGGCTACGGAAAGTTGTCTCAATTCTACTTTTCCAACTAATTTATTAAATAAACACTAATGTAGAAGATAATCTAAAACAAAACTATGTTGATTAGTTAATGAATCATTTTTAAAGATCGAAGTTGAAGCTGCAATTTACAAGTCTTGAGGCAATTAAACTTATTTTATTTTAATCACATTTTGTTGAAACATGTAATAAAAATAGTTTCTCAACGATTTATTGGTACATGTAGCTTACACGTGGAACAAAAAATGTGCAACATCTTTCTAAAAATTGATAAGAAACCAAAAATTGCAAGTTTTATGGTTTTACAAGTTTAGGGCTGCATTCAGATTGACAGCACTACAACAGCAATTACATCGAAACAATATCCAAACACATTGTTGAACAAATGTAAATTCAAGGCCAAATTGTCATAAAACAGGCAACACACACATAGAATTGCACAGCTTTATGCAATGATGATTATCATGCAAAATTAAAAGTTATATAAATTTTATTGTTATTACCGAAAAGGTTTTTGGGTTACTCAGGTGAAAATCGGTTTGTCAAAGAATTGCAAGCAACACCACAAACGGCATTCTCAAAAGGATTTGGGTAAACAAAACTATTAAAAACGCACCAATAGATGTTCTTTTAAGCTAATTAATAATTGCTCAGATTCGTATGCTCATTAGAATACCGCCTAATGATATAGGTTAAGTGCAATAAAGCCAAAAAATTTTCTATAAAAAATCATCTATTTCATTCAACACGTGTAAGGGTTCATAAAAATTGTTGCTGCTAAACAACAATTTGTAAACTGTAAAAAAGCTTTTTTTGGAGGCATATAAAAGCATTGGGTTTGGACTCTAAAATTCATCATCCAGTTGAGTTGAGTTCTAAGAAAAAAAACAAAAAAACCTGAAAATGAATCAAATCTTTGTCTTCCTCGTTGTGGCTTTTTTGTTTGTGAATTTTGCGATCGCTGCTACTTCTTCGACTCAGAATGAAAGCGCAACTGCTCAACAAGAAAATGGAAAAATCCTTGGTGGAACCCCGTCATATCAGAATTTTGTCGTTTCCATCCAACAGAACGATCATCTGTGCACTGGCGTGATTCTCAGCAACAAGTGGACACTTACTGCGGCTAGTTGTGTTGTGGGGTATGTTGTAGTGTTTAAAAAAATATACAAATGATTTCAAATTTCTCTTTATAGCCTATCACCATTTGTCACCAAAATTCGCTATGGTAGCGAGAAAACTAGTTGGGGCGGTAAGATTGCCAAAATCTACAAGATCATCCCGCATCCACAGTTCAATGCAGTTCGAGCCCTGAACGACATTGCACTCATCGAAACTCAACTGATCGATGCGGGTTATTACAGTTCGGTGACGCTCACCTACACTTATCAGATTAGCGGTTCGGCACTCACCGTCTCTGGTTGGGGCACTACATTCGAAAGCAATGGCCAAACTTCGATTTCGCAGTTGTCAATCACAGTACCTGGCACCTGGGCCGGTTATGCGTCTGGATGTCGAGACAGTTACGCTGCAGAGAACATCACCATCAACTCACAGACCACTCTGTGTGTGGGTGACATTGATCAGGGTGGTAAGGGCATTTGTGGCGGAGATGCTGGAACGCCGGCATTGAGTGGCAGAACTCTCTACGGGGTGGCTTCCTTCAGTAACGGCTGTGCCAGGACTGGATTTCCGGGTATTTTTACAGCGGTTGGACAGTACCGAGCCTGGATCAAACAGGAGACTGGACTCTAACTTTTGAGTTAACTGATTCTCTTTGAGTTTTATCCAGAACAGAAATGTCAATCTTTAATTTATAATCTTAATCTTAGTTTTATTTATGATCATAATCACTAATAATAAATATTTGCGCAAATATTAATCAATTGGAATTTTGTGTTTGAGAAAATTGGTGTCTATATTGTTTCATCTATCATCATGTAATCAATAACGATAGTAGAACTACAAGACAACTACTTTAAATCATGAGTTATTATAAAGATAGGGTTGAGAAACTTATGAGACGACTTGATTTGATCCAACTGGATCAATCAACATTGCCGAAATTTTTTTTTCCCAACGAATTCATAAAGAAAACACTGACGTAGAAAATGATCTAACAAATTTAACATTTCGATTAGTAAGTAGAATCAATCATACTGCCAATATATTCATACAACATGATAAGTTCGCGTAGTGATTCGATAGTTGGTGAACAGCTTGATTGCATACGAATGCATACGACGGGAGATTTGCAAGTTTTCTGCCTATTTATTGTGCGGTGAAAAGCAATTAGATTACGTTATTACAAGAAACTATACCTTCAACATGTTGGCAATGTTGATTTGCTGCTTGTTCGCAGGCGAAGCAAACATTCGAACATAGAATCGCCTATCCTCATCGATGATTGCACTGTTGTTCTTCACAATCGCGGCACACTGACGAATGAGAAAGAAGAAAAACACTACCATTTCAGCAAGCACCGGACCATAGACGAAATGCTGTTCCATTGGAATGCCCTCGGTGAAGATGGTCAAATAGCCTAGATAGGACTGCACAAAGGCGTAATAGGGAAAGAGGACACTGAGAATGGGACTCCAGAAGGCGCCATAGGCTCGGGTCTGTTTGCAGATGTGCAGTATGTCCGCGTTGATGTCACGGTACTGCATCCAACAGCTCGAGTAGAACAGTCCGGGAAATTCTGCAGTGCCGCCGATTTTACGCTCCAATCGAGCATTGATTGCTCGCAGCTGCTTCAGGGCGTGAAGTTGACGGATGCGAATGTACTTCACAGACATGATGACAAACACTTGAATTCCCATGACGACTTTAAAAATTTTAAAGCCATAAATTTCTGTTTCAAAAATCTTGTAAATTACTTACCATAAAGAATGTAGAAAAAGAACAACGGGAAAGCGACCAACCAAATCCACATCGAATGTAGGGTAACCAGATACACTGCATTGGTGTAGAAAATCTGGAAATAACAGTAGATGTAGATGACAAAGATTCCGAATGAGATCGAAGCGGCCTTCACTGCGAAACGAGCCTTCTGACTGAATGCGTGGATTTTCGGTAGAACTGTAGACAATTTTATTTCAGGTAATAATTTTTAAAAAATCCAACTCAAACCTTTAGAATCAATAACCAGCAATTGTCCACTTTCATCCGGATACAGTTGAAACTTTTCCGGAAGATGCCACTTTCGAACCAAACTTGCGAATGTAACCACAGTTGCGGTTGTGTTGCAGAACATGATCAAGTCGGTCTGGAGCCACATCACCTTGGGCGTCATCTGATGCAACATAATGTGTGGACTCGTCTGCAGGTAAGTCCAATCGAGCGAGACATACGAAAAGTACTCGTAGTGAAGACCAAAATTGCCATCGATGAAGCACCAGATCACTTCAGCCAAGATGAACATGTACGAGTAGTGGATCAATTTGTCTCGAGAAAAAAGATTTGATCCAGTTGGGAGATCCGAAAACAAAACTAAAGGATCCAAATTTGTGTACAAGGCATTCCAATGGGCAGACATCAACTGTCCAAAAGAACTTCGAGTCGATTTGTAGGCCGATTTAGCATTTTTCCCAATCCGAGATGGATATTGAACAGCAAAATGCAAAACTATACTAGCAAAAACACACAAATGCACACAAATTCGATTGAAGATCATGATTCTCACAATAAAAACAAATATCCCACCAAAAAAACTCTAGACAACCTTTAGGGTTTCACCCCAAGTTCCTTCTAACATTAAAATTAAAATAAGAAAACCATCAAATAATTCTGCCCAAATTAAGTCAAACTATTGATTTTTAAAATTGCAAAATTGTTGCATTAAAACTTGAAATTCACATGAAGAACCTAAAAAGGTATTAGCAACTTTATTAAATTTAATTTTAATCTCCCTCAAAGTTCTGTGAAAAAAAAACAAGACAATAAATCTTCTCGAGAATTGGTTAATATATTTTTCTTGTGCAAATAGTAGACAAAAGTTTCGAAACTTTCGAGTACAGGAACAATCTGCCCCAAAAGTACGGCTACAATTCAATTATTGTTTCCATGGGTAAAACTTACTAATATACGGACTAACACTTTGTTTGTGGAACAACAAAAGGAGAAACTTTGTTTCCATTTAAAATGTAAAAAAATCGATAGAGACCTAGTTTCAAACTTTAGCTTAGCATAGACAGTTTCACTTTACCCAAATTTTCCATTAGAAAACTATCAGAAAAAACTTTTAGTACATTGAACTTGATGTATTTTTAGTTTGGCATTTTTCATTAAGACAAGAGTACGTGATTCTTGTATTGTAAACCAAGTTCTAGTTTGGTACAGAGAATATTTTTTAATTTTCATTTATCTTCAATGGGAACAAATCCAGATCCAAATATCTGTCTTCAATTTTCAATCAATTCAATTGATTAAATAAATATGCGATTTAATAAATTTATTTGTCAATCAAACTAATTGAACTAAAAATGACATATTTCCAGGAATTCAGCATCGATTGTAACATGTGTTAAAAAACCAATTTCCAATAACAACTTTAACTGTTGTTGTTGTCATGACAAAACAATTAATTAATTAACAAAATGAATTGAAATATAAAATGTATGATCATGCGACCGAATGATGCACTACTCGACCCCAAAGCTTCATTAACCATGCTCTCGTGCATTTAAAGTTCATTTTGATAGTAAATGTTTCAATTTTGGTGCAACAAATAACACCAAATGGTTAGTGCACAATCAACCATCTGGTTAGATTGAATCAATCAAAATTTGATTTGACATATAACTGCGCACAAAACATCATTAAATTGTTGTAATGTTATCTAATTTTGGGTTAATTGGCATTACAAATTGCTTCCCACGAAGGCAAGGGCACATTGGCTGGTTGAGGTCATTCGACAATTGTGTGTGTGTATAAAAACAATTGTGCAACCCGTTGGTTGATTAAAATAAAAATTTTTTACTTATTCGTCTCAAAATGAAACTAATTTTGATTGTTCTCGTATTTGTTGAAGTTTGTTGGACTGCAAATGTTAGTCAACTTGCCCTACCGAGTCTTCTACCCAAGCAGGACCCTGATCAGCGGTATACCCTCCAAGAGTTGATTGCAGTTCGTGGCTTTTCCCTGCAGACCCATACTGTCCAAACTGAAGATGGCTACCTGTTGACCGTTCATCGGATTGTACCGAAAAACTATTCCGAACCCGACTATACGGCAACCCGAAAGCCGGTTATAGTTCAGCATGGTCTACTTGGTTCGGTAAACGATTTCTTCATCAATTCGCCTTTTCTGGAAGCCGCGGATAATCCTGGTGGGTGTGGCGACAATTTGGGCTTCTGTTTGGCGCTGAACGACAAGTACGATGTTTGGTATCCAAATTCACGTGGTACTCACTACTCTCTGGGGCATGTGCGACTCTCGTCCGACAATCCCGAGTATTGGAAGTTCAGTTTTGATCAAATGGCCGTGTATGACACTCCGGCGGTGATTGATTTCGTGCGCAATGTCACTGGCAAGGCTAAGGTTGGCTTTCTCGGTTACTCGCAAGGCGCAAACATTCTGTTGGCGCTGCTTTCGTTGAAACCTGATTATGCCAATAAGATTGAGCCAGCAATCGCCTGGGCGCCGCCTGCACTTATCGGAAACATGACTTCCCCAGCACGATTTGCCTACCCGCTTGTCCCCTTAGTGCAGCTAATTCCCGGTAAATTTGTCCTCTCCGCCTCAATTTCCAACATCATCACCACAGCATTCTGTCGACCACCACTTGGTGCACCAATATGCGATGCTCTACTAACCGCAGTGATGGGTGCAACCGATCATCTTAACCAAACTCGTCTCCCGGTCTATTTTCACTACTTCCCCTCAACCGTATCCAACTGGCAAATGGTTCACTTTGGCCAACTGTGGAAGAGTGGCAAATTCATTCGATACGACTATGGAACCAGCAGGGCAAACCAAAACGCATATGGACAGCCCACAGTGCCAGAATATCCACTCGAGAATATTCCGCAGGGTTTCACGATAAACATTCTTCGTGGCCGTACAGATGGATACATTAACTTGGTGGATTCGGCTCGACTGATTGAGAGACTCAGGGCTGGGGGCGTTACGGTGCAGGACTATGTTGTGCCCGATGACAAGTGGAATCATCTCGACTATGTCATTGGTATGGGAGCGGGCAGGCTTGTGCACGACCATACTATAGACATTTTGGATCAATCCAACTAGATGTACATTAATGTGTAATAGCTAGATTTTATTACTCTAACAAAATAAAATTGAAAACATATCAAAGAGACTAAAGTTAAAACTGCAAATCGATTGATTCACTCAGAAAAACAGTCCGTTTGTTGTTTGTTTTGGCGCTTCCGTCCAAACACAAAAACATTGTTGCCATGAGAATTATTGTGAAAGCCAATTCTTGAAGCTCAATTATTCCAGTCACATGTATACGATATATATTTTATTATCTTTTCTACATATTATATAGTAATCAATTTATTAGAAAGACTAATAATTCGCAAATTGACATGAGATCAGTGATACAAAACAGATATTGGTACAAAATAAAATAAATTAAAATCATTTGATACTAGTACAAATTTGTAAAAATAAAGTAAAAATCAAAAAATAAATAGATAAATGAACAATTAAAATTAAAGTGATCTAATTGATTTGAATTAGTTAAGTAGATGCATTGGAGGTCGAGGCTAAGTGAAAAGTCTTGTAGATTCGCAGTGACTCAAAACAAATCTTGTCGATGATTGCTCCAATTCTGAGATCGCTGAAACCTGCGTCTTTAAGTAGATTCAGGGTGACGTTGTGAATTGATCCTCTGGAACCAAAGATCAATCCATAATACTCAACTTTCCGGACGTTCGGAAAGAAGAGTTCAACGTACTCCTTAATTGGCTTGTCGTACTGTTGGTACTTTGACCGCTTTCCTGTGTCCCGAATTGACAAAGTGTCCTTGTTGAATTCGTAACTAATCCGAACATCGAAACAGAAAGCAATCGATTGATCGGGAGTGATTGCAATTAAGTCAGGTTTGATGTATTGCGTTCGAGTCACTGGAATTTTATATTCGCACCAGACGTTCCACTTCTTAGCCACCAGAGTGTCGAAGATCATGTCCCTCACCTTGTCATGACGTACCGTGTGCATACCATCCATTTCGCTGCACTGGTTCAGAATGTGTGGAAGAGATTCGGGAACATTCCTCAGACAACGATGACAGGTGGGTTGATCGGCGCATCCGTAGATAGATCCTAACGTACCACTGCGCAATCGAATTAAGCTCACCAAATTCTTGCCCGAAATTCCAGTCCATCCAGAGAAGTGTCTGTTGACTATGCCACCGCCAATGCTGAAACATAGATGACCTCGATTTGCTGGGTTGGTAGTAACTTCTCTCAACAAGCGTTGCTCGTAGTCGAGATTATGAGGAGCCAAAACACAAATACGAGTCATTTCTTTCTTGAATTCAGTCGTTGAGGTTAGGTACTTGAGGTAATCACAGTTCGAATTGGTCAGTCTGCTGAGCCGCTTGAAAGCGAGAGTGGGGATAACCCAACGATGCTGCATTATCCCTAGACCACCGTTTCTCACCTTCAAGTGAACGAAAAAGTTGGGTAGACCAGGAACTTGGTGGAGAAAGTCTTTTGCTGCTCTTCTTATTTCCAGATCTATCTCTTCCAACGTTACCCCTATAAACTTTTCGTGAACCAACCGATGGGTGAAGATCGGAATCAGGTGGTTCCGCAGAAAGTATAACTTCTGTATCGGTTTCAGGCGAGCCTTAACCAGATTATCCAGCAGTGGTCTAAAGTCATCTGTACCTGTTGCTGGCTTATCTTGATGGCTAATCTGAACACCCAGGTACTTGATCGAATCCACCGATTTAAGTTCAGATCCACCCACAATAATGGCAGAATCAGTACCCATGACCACTGATTTGTTCCGATTCAGCTCAAGTCCGACCTCTCCAAGAACCGTACATGTTGTATCCATTAGCCGTTGGAGGTCTTCATCTTTTTCAGCAGCAAGGGCCAGGTCGTCAGCATATGCCAGTACAGCCAAGGTCACATCGCCAAGTTTCACTCCGAGATTGGTTTGGTTTAATTTCTCGAGGAGGTAGTCCATAACAATGTTGAACAAGACTGGAGACAGTGGATCCCCTTGCTTGACGCCAGATGAGAGACGAATAGACTCACTTTCGATACCATTGAGGGACATCTTGGTGGTACAATCTCGGTAGAGGTTACGTAGCAATTGGATGCTCGTGTCGTCAAGGCCTTTCCTCTTGCAAGCTATAAAGATAGCCTCTTGACTGACAGAGTCAAATGCTTTGCTCACATCCAGTGCGGCGACCCGTGTGGACTTTCGGTGTTTCAGTAGAAATCTGAGGGTGGAGATTCCTTCGTGGATTCCATCACCTTTTCTGAAACCTTTCTGGTTGTTGCACAGTTGGACAGATGAGTTGACACGATCAGCAAGGACAGCACTTAAACACCGATACAGGATCGAACCAATGGTGATTGGGCGGAAATCTGTAGGTTCTTTGGCATTATCCTTCTTTGCTATGAGAATTGTCTTTGATTCTCGCCACTGATCGGGGATGTCACCTGTGTAGATACAGCAGTTGAGAAAAACTACAAACTCGTCTATCTTCCCGAGGAGTTGATTAGCCAGGATACCGTCCGGACCAGGACTTGATCGCAACTTTGCCCGAATGAACTTTTCCACTTCTTCTCTGACAATGTAGCGAGTGATTGAGAAGGGAGATGCAGAGATTGACTCTTGTTCTTGTTCTGGAATGGTACACGTTTTCTCTTGAGTAAAAATATTTCGGTAAAAGTCAAAAAAACTTTTGCTCATTCCCAATTGTGTTGGATCGAGTAGGACCATTCCTGATAAAGTCCCATAAGAGTCTCTTATCCTTTAGCCAGAGGTCTTGATTCTTAGCGTATTCACTCGCCCGATTGCGATTGATGTCGGTACTAGTAGAATTCCTATTCCTCTTCCTTCTCTTTCCACGTCTCCTGGGTCTTTTGTTACTGGGAAGTAGCTTCGCAAACTCATTTGCCAGTGTGGTCAGGTTGGACAAGTCTCCTAGAAAGTCAATACATTTGTGTTTAAAGTCGGAGGTTGGTAATATAAAAACGTCTGTTAAAAAGCTGTGTACGAAAGAGACTTGCTGATGGAATTGATGGTGGCAATTCGTGTCGATGAGAGTGGTGTTTTGTCCGAGCTTGCGATGACACCAAAGAGGTCATGCGTACATTTCTTCCTTCGCATATCCTCATGTGAGCGGATGTTTCACCCAGAGTTGAGCTGAGGTGACCACAGTGGTAATAACATTCAAAGACAGTGGTGATTTGATGCTTTTCGAGAAGGTGTGAGACAAGGCGTTTTCCACTGTCCTGACGTTCGTTGCACTTGAGGCAGAGCATCTGTTTGTACCTTCGCTCAGTATCAAATGGAAATGGAACTAGAGTAAGGTGAGAAAAGTGAGGGCACTCAGATAAGCTCGAACAGTGATGACAACAATTGGCGAATGCAGTAAAGTTCACGATTCTGAAAGAGGCGATCACTGGAGGGGTACTTGTAGACGGAGGAGTTGATGCTGTGGACGAGTTAGATTGATTAACCATCGCGCCTGTAGACAGTGTTTAATCGACTTTTGGCGATGAATGCCTTTCTAGTTGGACACTTTCTATCAAACAAGTGGTGATGCTTGACTCAGTTATATTGTTATTGATATTACTTTGACATTTAAACAATAAGGCTCGGTTATTACTTGACTAATGACAATATATCGGTACCACTACTAATGACAAATTGAATAAACAGACAAAGGCACACAAAGACAACAATAAAATTCTCTTTGTGTGGTAGAAATTTGCAATAAAAAGTTGTGAAACCAAATAATGCAAAAGCAATGTATACGTATGATTTCAGGCAGAGCCACACAATGAAAAAAAAACACTGCTCATTTGTGGCATTAATGAATAATCCATTTTTTATTATTAAAACAGTCCAAGTCAGAAAGTTTGAATGTCATTTTGTGATTATTTGGCAGTGAACTTGGTTTGCCAGAAAAAAATGATTGTCAAGACTTTGTTTTCAAAATTCATGGCTTTACTTGCCGAATTCTTTTGTTTTCTTTTGGCCAGTATTTTTACTGTGAAGAGGTCAGCAAGTAATCTCATCAGTGAACATGTTGCTCTATTTTATGAACAACTTTATCCAGTTCAAAAGTTCGGTTCAGCAAAAACTGAACCAAAATACCGAAATGTACATTTTGTGTTTGCAATTTTGGTGATTGTGTTCACGAATGTTTACGGAACGCTTGGTTTTCATTACAAAGCTGAGAGCTCTCTGAATTTGGTGGATTTCCCTACCAGTCCCTATCTCTATCAACATCAATGCATTCCCGAGATAATTTGGGCTCAGTACGATGTTGTGATCACTACGGTGGCTTCGATTCTGTACTTTATTGGTTTGATTTGTATACAAATCGATCCGCAATATATCATCCAACAAAACAATTGCAACCGATTCTGGATTGGTGATAAAGTTTTGAGCGAAGAGGAATCGAGTAGAATGTGCAAATTCTGTCGCAACACGAATCGATGGTTCAATCCCATCATGTTTTACTTATTTGATGATGTTGTACGCATTTCTGTATTTCAACGTTTGGTATCACGACGTTTATCGAGTAGACTTTTCTTCGCTTTTGTTTTGGATTGGCTCGTTTGCATTGTTTATATTCTATCTCATCTATTGTAAGTAGTTAAATTTATATTATTAGATTTATGATTTTATGATTTTTAGTTTTTTAAATTTTTAGATTTTTAGGTTTTTTAGTTTTTTGAATTTTTTATAAATTGTGATTCTAATGCTTAATTTCAGCATTATTTGCCTCTGTTCTGTACATCATTGTGGCGTGTCGTATCATTAGTATTCGACAAACTGCACTATTGGACCGGCTGATTCAAATCAATGAAGACTTGAGTTTGAATAAAAAATTTACGGCTAATCTGGTGTAGTGATTGCAATTTACCGGTATACCGATTGTCCTCTAATACCGGTAAATATTTTTGCAAAAACCGGTAAATACCGGTAAAAACCGGTAAATCAGGAAAATATTAAACCCACTGTTTTGATACTATTTTAACTATAATTAACAAGACTCTCATTTTGATGACATACACTTATTACAAATTGCAACAACTTCAGTAATTTTTGCACCATCTTAAGTCCCAGCAATAAAAAATTATTGTACCTAAGTTAGTGGTAAACCAATTTCTAAACTATTTTATCAAAGAAGTTCTCATTTCTTTTGAGATTTCTGTTTATTATTTGTTTTTCCCATTAAAGTTACAACTAAGCCTAGATTTCCTGATTTACAATTGATTAAAAATATAGCATTAAATATTTTCAATATCTAAATGATGAACTAAAAGGCTAAAAACAAGACACCCACTAGTTTAATTTCAGCTTTGTTTCTTGTCAACATTTTTCCATGATTCATTGCGTATTCACGATTGTACTGGATGACAACAAAGATTCGATGATATCTCTACATTTCTCACCTTTACTCTTTGGGCATCGAATTGACATATATTTGCAAATTTGCGACCTTTGCAAAGTATTTAAAAATTTTGCTCGTCAAATTGAGAAGAATTTATAACAGTAAGCACATACATGTTGAAAGATAATGAAGTGTTGAAGTTTTAAATTCCACACTTCTAAGCCGTAAATAATGTTAGAATATATTTGCATTTCTACAAACCTCAAACATTTTGTTTGCATTATGACACATTGTCTTACCACTTGAATTCGCACAGATGGCTCAAGTCTACTACGCATTTTTATCGCGTAGCATGCAGACACGCTCAAATATTAATAAGTCAAAAATGGTAAATCACTGTTATGCATGTACTAACGTTTAAATGCCTTTAAGGACACAAAACAAATTGCAGATTAACTCAGAGTAGTTTTTAAGGTCAAAGTTTATCGTTTAAATGCCTAATATACTTTTTTGAACAAAATATTTAAAATTTTCGGTATCTTACCGGTTTACCGAAAAATTTGTCGGTATACCGATGAGCAAATTTTTCCGGTAAATTACCGGTTTCGGTAAATTACCGAAACCGGTATGCAATCACTAATCTGGTGCTTCAACTGTGGATTCGGTTCAAACAACTCAACTCAACTATTTTTCAGCTTTGCAAGCACATTTCTGCGTTAAGTCGAATCCTAACCCCTCGGCTCTCGATTATATTACCCGATTACATCTTGGTTCAATGTTACTTTCTCTTTGCGCAAATGTGGACAACACAAATCGGCGAATCAAACAAGAAATGGTCCGATTCTACGTTCGCTTTGTCCGGGCGGGAGCATTTGTCAAGATGAATCAGAGTAAAAGTGTAATTTTGAAAGCTGAATCACTCCAAATTGCTCGTCGACTGAAGGGTTATTCGTTCAAAGTGTTTGAAAACTATCAAATTTCCAACAAGACGTACAATGTGGTATGTTTTGAGTAAAATTGAGTAGATAATTTTTTTTATAATTTTAAATTTATTTCAGATTATTTCCTACATTAGTGCATTCTTTATGTTTGTCTTTAAGCATAATTAAAGTTTATATGTCCGTTGAATTCTATTCAATGATTTATATCTTTTCATAAACCTGTACAAAATAAGGTAATTGATTTTTTATTGGCAATGGCAACTCACGAACCACTCAATAAATATTCAATTTTAATTATATTGTTGTGATGGAACTTGTTTCAAGATTTCAAAATATCAATCGATTACTCATTTGTAGAATTTTAAATTGCCAAAACTAATGTCAATGGAAAATATTATTTGAAAATATACTTTTGAAAAACTTTTAACATTAAATATTAAAACCAGTACTTCCGATTTCGCCAGTGTTTCATGATCTGTTCGATCGACGGTGAAGGTGAATTTCACGTGACTTTCGTAAAAATAAAATCAATTAATCATATGTCAATTGAATTTGCGGTTTCAATAATTTTACTTTTGACAATTTGACAATTAAAAATGGTTTATTTGCAAATAAACCATTTTTATAAAACATTTTGATATTTTAAATTTTTATATCTAATGTATGTTTAATTGTGCTTCCATTGAATTTGATTACCATAAATTATTTTTAGAAAATCATGAATTTTTTGAATATTTTGAAGCAACTTTATCATTTTGTGGCAACTCCTATAGTTTGTCATTATCAATTTCTCTACCGTCAATGTGATCCACTAGAATCGGCCCAAACTCATCGCATGTCAGCATTGTTTCATTGTTTTTATGAAATATTCGTCATATTGTTCACTCTCCTTTATGGAATTGTTGGCTTTCAGCTGTACGGCCTCGGAACGGTGGAGCCACTGTCCAATAGTTCATACATTTTCACCCATCAATTGGTGCCACCCGAAATATGGCCACAAGTGGACACGGATTTCCTGTTGGACATTGTCAATGCATTGGCCATTTTGGTTGTGCTAATCATCAATCGACCAGTTGAAAAACGACTCGGCTTGAAAATTGATAATTCCACAAACGCGCTATATCTCGGTCAAATTCCAGTCCGAAAAAGAGAATCCACCAAAATGTTGAAGCATCACAAACAAATCAAACAAATTTTGATTGGCTCAACTTGTGCATTCTATCTGTTTGCCCTAATAACATTTGAAGTTATTGTGCTCTTTGTGGACCGAAATCTATTTTTAAATGTATTCACATGCCTATTTTGGATTGCACTATTTCCACAGTTCTTATTCAACATATTGTATGGTAAGTTATTACAAGTTTGAGATTGAGTACGCACTAACAGTAAATCATCTGTTTAGCTGTCTTTGGTATGGTCATTTATGTCATTCTCGCAAGTGTTTGCATTCAGGTACTACAGAAGGGACTTATGCGGCATCTGATGCGCAATAATGTTCGACTTTTGAGTTCCAAGAAAAGCCGTATCGCTTGTTTACAAAAATATTTCTACATTAACCACAAATTCATTGGTTTATGCAAAAGTATCAAAGCCTACAGCATTTACTGTTCGCCACTGCTCTCGGTACTATTTCCGGCATACTTTTCCATTCAGTGTTACCTCATATTTGCAAATCTGTACATTGGCTCAGTTCCGGTCATATTTAGGCAAATGTTTCTGCTCGCAGTGGCTGAGCTCAACATTTTTCTGTTTATGTTCACACGTCAGTGTGCAATGGTGGCGAGCAATAATCAACAATTTAGCAAACTTAATCGAGCGTTCTACTTAAACTTTTATGTCAAGCGTGGTCGAGGGAACAATTTTGAATTGGCAAATATGTTAAAGGTATTCTGTATATTTTATAAGCTTTTAATGACAAATACGTTCATTTTACAGTCTCAAGCACTACAGACCGACAAACGATACAAAGCTTATTCGTTTCATGTGTTTGGAAACTTTCGCATCACTTCAAACACATACATTCAGGTAAGCAAATTATAATACAAAATGAATTAAAACTATATTCTTATCTATTGTTAGATCATAACATACATCAGTTGCTTCTTTATGTTCATGTGCAAAAGGCAATTCAACAGTTTTCTTTGAAATAATAAATTCAACGATTTGTTGAATTAATATTTTTGACTTCAATTTTTATTGGGCCATATGTGATAGGGCCCCAATTTCGCAAACTCCATGGATCCCGCTGGCAGATTGCTGCCTGCTGCTTCGTACAAGTCCTAAAATCCAAAGTCCAAATAAAGAAGAGCTAAATTTACCTTTGAATACAATGTTCTCATTTAGAACGTTTAGGTCGACCTCTACAGACTCATCAAAGAAAAATGCTAAATTTACAATTGGAGTACAAGAGTTCTCTAATGACATTTGGAAAATGAAAAAAATCTTGCCATAGAAAGAAAGCAGCAAAATAGAATTGTGAGTGCAATGAAAGCACTTATTTCAAATTTTTATTTGCGTTTTAATTTTAATTTTTTTTGTATACACTAGTCAGTACAATTGTGTCCAACTTTACCAAAGGTCGCTTTAAAGCACAATCAAACATTAATCTACTAAAAGAATGTGGCTTTTAAATAAAATTAATTGTAGTTTTCATTCTTAAGATTCGATTTGATTTGATGACAAACTAGTGGGAATGATCTCAGTTAGAAAGAATTTAGACCAGTCTGTTTGTTGTTGACCAACAAGCTGTCTACTTTGGTTGATTTTTGATTAACAAAAAAAATAAAGCAACAATATAAGAGATGATCTATGTTTGATATAACAAATAAAAATTATATAAGTTCTAATGTTAAATATTTTTAAAATACCAAATTGAAAGTATTCATCGTGATGCGATGAAAATATGCCACCCTGAAAGCATATTTATGCATAAGACGAGGCGTTTGAAGCAATTCGGCCTTTAACAAATTTAACAAATTTGAGAATTGTGTACCAATCCTGAGTTATTGTTTAGATTAGATTATATATCACAAAATACCTTAAGCAGTTGAGTGGTCTGTATACGCAAACTCGGTTGCCTTTGGTAAAACAGGAAAAAGCGTCGATTCTCACGGGAAATTGCTTCATTTGCCTTGACCACACGAGCACACTGATAAATGAGCGCAAAAAGAAACGCCTCCAACACGAGCAGTGAATAGAAGTAGTGTTGCTTCTCGACAAATGGCGATTTGTCCACCAGAAAGACAATGTACCCAAAGTAGCACTGCAGCACCACATAGAAAGGTATCATTACGGTGAGCAATGAACCACAGTAACCACTGTAGGCATGAATGGCGCCACATATGTGCACCAACGTTTGGTTTAGCTTGTGATAATAATTCCAACAGATAAACAGTCGTTGTGAGTCCAATTTGCGGGTCTTTAGATTGCGATTTAAGAGCGCCAATTTGGCCAGAATTGGCCGCTGGCATATTTGAACATAGCCACTGGCCATCATTACCACCACAATCGATGCATAGGCCCCGTAGACAATGTAGAACCAGTAGAGAGGGAACAAAATCAGCCATAACACAAACGATTGAACAGTTCGAGTGTAGACAGAGTTGAGCCAAACTTGCACCAAGAAAAACACAAGAGTAAACAGATAGAGGCCAGCAATTATAATACGAAATCTTGACTTTGTTCTTTTGCCAAAAATTGCAATTCTACTCGACACTTCTTTGCTTAAAACTTGGATTAAAAACAGAGAAAAAAGCACAATAACATATGAATTCAATTTTATTTTTGGATGTACGAAAATACCTTGTGTACCAAGTTTCAATTGCAAATTTTTGCCCATTGCAGGTTTCAATTTAAATTTGTCGTTTATTTTTGGCTGAAATGCCAAAATAGCATAAACGCACACACAAGCGAGCGTGTCAATGGCCATGCCAACGTCCATCTGGGGCCAGAATTTGGCCGGTCCCATTTGATGAACATACAGACGGGGACTGTGGACGATATTGGTCCAATCGATCTGGCCCACTGTCTCATACTCGAGTCCAAGTGTTCCATAGAGGGGAAAGATCAAAATTGTGATTAGTGCAATCAAATATTGAAAGTTCACTCGGGAATTGAGCTCTTCACAGGCTGCTACTGGATCAAGCTGATGATCAAATACACCGAAATGGGCCTTCGTCAGACGGACAATCATTTGTTTGGATAAGTTCATTTTGTAAAATTTCAATTTAAAATAAAATCTTGAATTTTGAATTCTCCTTTTATATCTTAAAAATCCTGTCAGAGTTGCACAACACATTTGCCGCTGAAATAATCATTAAATATTCTATGGCCTACACTGGGTGAATAAAGTATATACTAACATTCAATTTCTAGAATTTTCAAAATAATAATTCAACTTTGAGAATCAATTCAATTTCGAAGGTGAAAATAAAAATTTTAAGTGGCATTGAAGCGAGAAAAATAATGACCTGTGATTGCCATTGTGATTTTATTAATGACATTTTCAAAATTGCATTTGAATTTTATTTCAGTTACTCGTAAATAAAGTATTTTCGATAGTATAATTGCTTAATCGATATAGAGGACAGACACACACACACACACACACACACACACACACACACACACACACACACACACACACACACACACACACACACACACACACACACACACACACACACACACACACTTCTGTAAAGTCTCTTAGCATCGATCATCATAATCATGTCTGTGAGTGTCTATGTTGAATAATTTAATTGCACAAGCCGATCATGTCTCAAGAGGTGTCCCTCTTTAGGTATCCACCATTAAACTCGTGTTATTTTAAATGTATACATCGTCGCTTATGTTTTTTTTTCTAAATGAGAACATTGTATTCAAAGGTAAATTTAGCTCTTCTTTATTTGGACTTTGGATTTTAGGACTTGTACGAAGCAGCAGGCAGCAATCTGCCAGCGGGATCCATGGAGTTTGCGAAATTGGGGCCCTATCACATATGGCCCAATAAAAATTGAAGTCAATTCAAGTATACATTTAAAATAACACGAGTTTAATGGTGGATACCTATAGAGGGACACCTCTTGAGTGTGTGTGTGT
The DNA here is from genome assembly GCA_023373905.1 of Rhizoglyphus robini. Classification (NCBI taxonomy): domain Eukaryota; kingdom Metazoa; phylum Arthropoda; class Arachnida; order Sarcoptiformes; family Acaridae; genus Rhizoglyphus; species Rhizoglyphus robini. The sequence goes on from JAKIJQ010000027.1 coordinate 490,175, forward strand.
GTGTGTGTGTGTGTGTGAACGACGAGGTCTGTGAAGCTAAACCAATGATTAAGAATGATCGAACGCAACACTTGACTAGATTTACTTTATTGGCAATGTGATTGGAATACATCGGAGAGAGATTGGTCTAATCCGACCACCGTGATCGGCGGTCGAGTTCTCTCTGAATGTGAATAAGGACAGATCAGTATGTGATGTGTGTGCGCGTGATGCTATGTATCAACAAGCGCGAGTTCTAAAGATCGCGCGATGCAACGGCTTCGGATGTTGTGTTTGGTTTGTATCCGGCCGAGCCACCACAAGTCATTAATTACATCAATAAATGAGTAAAATGATACTTTGTCATTTAATTTAATCTATATAATTGTAAATAGTAAAGCAATTTGAATCCGTTTTATTCGTATTCGTTATAAGTATGTCAATTTGAGACTATAAACACGTTAAAAACAATTATAAGCTTCACTTACTATACAAACGAGAGTTTATCATAAAGCATTCAATAATAAAGCGTACTCTGAAACAATCAATTGCACGTTTGAAGCAAACATAATATAAGTTTAATGGTTTGTTTAAACAAACGAATACTGCGGACATGTGTCCGAAAGTATTCACACTTATTAATAATGCGGACATCAAAACAAAGTCATTAGGGCCAAGGTAACTCTAACACTAATGCCAAATCAATTGTTTGACAATTCTTACATTCAAAATTTGTGGCTCGAATAATAACATATATTTTATTACAGTGTTGAATTGAATTTTGGTTACAAAATACTAGTGTGACCCTGCGGGTGCTATATTTGAAGCATTAAACTTTGTTGGCTTCAATAATGTCCCCAAAATTTGAGATTATGGGGGAATAGTCGAGCGAAAGCTATTATAAGCGTCTCCCACACCCACCTAACCACCTAAACCTAACCTAACCTAACCTAATCCTAACCGACGCCCACACCCACCTAACCACCTAAACCTAACCTAACCCTATCCTAACCGACGCCCACACCCACCTAACCACCTAAACCTAACCTAACCCTATCCTAACCCTATCCTAACCGACGCCCACACCCACCTAACCACCTAAACCTAACCTAACCCTATCCTAACCGACGCCCACACCCACCTAACCACCTAAACCTAACCTAACCCTATCCTAACCGACGCCCACACCCACCTAACCACCTAAACCTAACCTAACCTTATCCTAAACGACGCCCACACCCACCTAACCACCTAAACCTAACCTAACCCTATCCTAACCGACGCCCACACCCACCTAACCACCTAAACCTAACCTAACCCTATCCTAACCGACGCCCACACCCACCTAACCACCTAAACCTAACCTAACCCTATCCTAACCCTATCCTAACCGACGCCCACACCCACCTAACCACCTAAACCTAACCTAACCCTATCCTAACCCTATCCTAAACGACGCCCCCACCCACCCTAACCACCTAAACCTAACCTAACCCTATCCTAACCGACGCCCACACCCACCTAACAACCTAAACCTAACCTAACCTTATCCTAAACGACGCCCACACCCACCTAACCACCTAACCCTATCCTAACCCTATCCTAACCGACGCCCACACCCACCTAACCACCTAAACCTAACCTAACCCTATCCTAACCGACGCCCACACCCACCTAACCACCTAAACCTAACCTAACCCTATCCTAACCGACGCCCACACCCACCTAACCACCTAAACCTAACCTAACCCTATCCTAACCGACGCCCACACCCACCTAACCACCTAAACCTAACCTAACCCTATCCTAACCGACGCCCACACCCACCTAACCACCTAAACCTAACCTAACCCTATCCTAACCGACGCCCACACCCACCTAACCACCTAAACCTAACCTAACCCTATCCTAAACGACGCCCACACCCACCTAACCACCTAACCTAACCTAACCCTATCCTAAACGACGCCCACACCCACCTAACCACTTAAGCCTAACCTAACCCTTATTCTAACCGACGCCCACACCCACCTAACCACCTAAACCTAACCTAACCCTATCCTAACCGACGCCCACACCCACCTAACCACCTAAACCTAACCTAACCCTATCCTAACCGACGCCCACACCCACCTAACCACCTAAACCTAACCTAACCCGTCCCTCTCTATGACCAAATTTCATATTTTCATTGTTGCACTCGTTGGGGGACTCATTGTTGGACATGTGACTCAACAATGGGGCCTCAAGCTGAGACATTTTCAATCAGAGATTTGTTCGGCAGGTACACCTAAAAAACATTTTTAGCCAAAACCAAGGTTGAACGGCACATCTGCATAGTATTCTAAGCACTTTGGCCAAATTTGATGCAAATCGGTTGAGAAATGTAGGAGGAGTTAACTGCACAAGAAATCCAAAAGCTGTCACTAAGAGTCTTCGCTCACGCTCGACAATAAGTATATCAGTGTATAATTTCAATTCACCGAAAAGTACCACAGCGAAGTCGAATGTGACAAACAAAGTCATTAAGATCAAGAAAATTCTCACACTAATGTCAAATCAATTGTTTGACAATTCTTACATTCAATGTACAAGGCATTTGTCAGCCCCAACCCAATTCAATTGCGATTTGGATTCGGCAGCTTCACTGTATTACTCCCCAGGCTTAAATTCAATTGCTACAAGAGCAACATAATTGATGAACAGGAAAAAGATGACGACTACAACATGTTGTCTTATCACTATTGATGGCAATTTGAATTTAAAATAGACCAAAAAAAGTTCATTAAAAAAATTTCTTAATTAATTTAATAAAATTAATTAATCTACAAATAATTTTAATGGGGAATTTGCAAAATTGAAAATTTTGAAAAATAAAAATACTTAAGCTTATAAAATAATATCTAAAGCGGTGCAAAGGTACCCCGCCCCAAAAGTTTAAATGTAATAAGACTGAGTTTAGAGTAATTTTCCAAAGAAAAAAACAGTTGTTTTAAAATAATATATAAAACCATTAATTAATTATTAATTATTTTCAACGATTTCCTGTTATTGTTGTTTTTGTTATTATTCTAACAACCAGAAAATAATGTTTTTTAATTATTCGCAATAACTTCCGGCAAATTTGAGATCTCCGTCCAAACTTTTTTTAATGGAACAAATTTTATTCATCAATCACTAAATGTTGTTAAGCAGAGCAGCCTATCAAGCAACGATAAAAGTTTAAATCAATTACACCGTTTTGTAAAGTTGTTTCAATTTTATCAAAAATTTACAAACAAAATGTTTCCACAATTGATTTCCATATCCATTTGGCTTTGAAATGTACATGCCAATTACCAAATATTAAAAATGAATGTATTTAATAATTTCATGATAAAAGTAATCACTATACTCAAGAAATATATTACCGAGCCAATCAAGAGAAATTTTATGACCTTTTATTACTACTCAGATCCGATCAAGCCAGTTGGAGCGCCAAGTCTTGTGGAGAGCCGTTTCCACTTCCTCATAGGCATTTTCATATTGTCATTCAACAGTGTCTACGGTACTTTGGGACTGGCGTACGAGTCCAGAGGCGACTCAATGGCCAATTGGTTCAAGCTCAGGGATAATCCGTACATTTTCACACATCAAATGTCGCCTCCAGTGATCTGGAGCCAGATTGACCACACACTGGTCATTGATGTCGTTGGATCAATTTCAGTATTAATTGCACTTATAATCACTTCAGATGTTGAATGGAAATTTAAAATTGACTTAAAAGGTGTGCATTTTAGAGTTTAAATTAAAATTTAATATTTAAATTTCAGGTTTTAATTCCGAAGAATGTTTGAAAATACGCCAAATTCGTACTAGACTAAAGCCAGTGCTACTTTGGTTGGCATTTGTCTACTATATCCTGGGAATTGGATGGTTCCTCACCAACGTTTGGCTCAACAATGTCTATCGGACCAGTGTGCAATCGTTCATATATTGGCTTGTCATATTTCCTCTGTTTATATTCTACATTTTATTCGCTGTGTTTGTGTCAAATTTATTTATTGTTTTCGCATCTAGATACATTGGAGTGAAACAGCAGTCGCTTTTGAACAAATTCATTTTGCTCAACCAAAAGATAAAGAAAAGAAGAAGCTTAAATGGCCGTGTGATGAATTGGTGCAACTTCATGAGGCTAAACTCTGCCCTTGTACAGCAGTGTTCACTCATTCGAGAGTATTCGCGCTTCTGTATGCCACTGCTTTCGATCATATTTCCCTTTTTGATCACCTTTCAGTGCTATCTAGGCTACGTGGCATTTGTAGCCAAGATTGAACCTTTCCATAAGCAAAATATGATTCTGTCGCTTGTGGTAGCCAATATATTTCTCTTGACGCTCACCCGAGAGTGCACACGAGTAGTCAAATTTAACACTCGAATCGAACACCAAAATGGTGTCTTTTTTCTCAATTGTGTGCACAATGGTGACTTTAGGCAGTTGCCCTCAGGATATATGATCAAAGCAAGCTCGTATCAGGAGAGTCGTCGATTGCGCATTTACTCATTTCGGCTGTTTGATAATTACCGCATAACTACCAAGACATACTTTGCAGTAAGTTTTAAACTTGGATTTTGATTTTTAAGCAACAAAATTATTAATTATTTATCCAACCATTATAGTTGATCACATACATTAGTGCATTATATTCAAATATTTTGTCAAGTGAAAATATCACAAAATATTAACATTGGTTTTATGGCCCGCATTGGAATTCTTATTGTAAATCTGCTTATAAATAAAATTAATTTTGTACAAGTCCCGCAAAACTAACGTTTTGCCTTTTGGGACTTGTACAAAACCGCTGGCAGCAAGCTGCCAGCGGCGACACTACGCCGCATAACCCAAAACCCATCCTTACACGGCACCTAACCTAACCCCAGAACCCATCCTAACACGGCACCTAACCTAACCCAAACCCATCCTAACACGGCACCTAACCTAACCCAAACCCACGACACGACACCGAGCGGTGTGGTGGAAGGGAAGATCATTGTCCCATTAATTTTGTGTTTTCATTGGCACCAGCGCACCAAACTCCGAAAAGTCGACATCCAACAACGCACGTAAGCCCCCTGCACCTTTTGGTGCCGGGGGGCCCCCAGATTCATGAAGATTTGAATGAGAAAGTTCCATATTTGCAAATCAGCACCTCAAATACCATCAAAATAACTCAAAATGTCACGTTTCGCCTATTTGCGCATCGGTTTACCAGCAACTGGTGTGAAATTATTAGTTCCTTGGTTCACCAGGTCTTTTTCCCACCATCATTGAAATTGTGACTATTGATTTTGTGTCTGATTGCCGATTTGGTCCAAAAACTCATTTGTTATTATTGAGCAGCATTGGCCAGTGAGCGGGAGCATGCGCAGTTCGATCTCCTTTATTCTCTCCTTCTGCTGTGGAGTGGTCACGATAGCCTTGAAGACATATGTTCGCCTCTCACCCTCTTCCTCACCCTCGAGCGTCATGCATTTTATGTCTATTTGTGCCTGTGTGTGTTTTGTGTTCGCACACAGAGATGGAGTAATTGTTGGCTACACAGTGAGAGTGCTGTCTGTCCGTCCTGTTGTTGTTATTGGTACTGTATAGTGTAATATTAACAACCCCTTCATGTATCATAGATTTGTCTCCGATGTTTTGGTACGTTTTGCATCGGAAATGAACTCACCAAAATACCCAATGCAGCACATGAACTGTCTTCAGCACTCAACCTCGTCACGCCAACGTAACCTGTCACCACGATGATCAGCTGGTCTCCACTACCATTGGAACACTCCGAACTCATCTCACCCTCTCCCAAACCTACTTGTTGACTCATCTCTTCAAGTGAACAACTCAATTCACCTAAGAAGCTCTGTGACCATGTTTGTGATACAAATGGTTCCTTTTGGTATTCTATCAAATCCCCCATTGTGGGTCACGGTGTGGCCACACCGCCGATACCATGCCAAGGCAACTCTGGTGAACATATCTCGATGCAGTTTTGGAACTCCAGTGGAACATCTTGTCGCTTCAGCATCTCATCACCTCGTCTTCACCACCCTCTCCGAAATTTGGTTCCTTCTCTGGGATCACTCATGAGGACAACCCTGATGGATACGAACTACTTGATGGCAGCGGACTGAGTGGATGGAGGAGAAAGGATTGCGAGCATCTGGACAACTTGGCCTGCCCTCAAACCACCAAAATACCACCTTTTATCACATTTCTCTGAAACTACAAACCATCAAAACGCAATGCGTACTAAGCCCACCAAAATGAGGTTGAATTTATTTTCACCTCATGTTATCATTTGTTGTTGTTGTTGTCATTTTCTTAAATATTTCACAAACCACCAAAATGTTTACCCCACCAAACACTCACACCACCAAAAGTCACTTATAATTCTGTCTTAAACTCATTTCTTCGAAACAAACCTAGGTTTGACCCCACATCTCTCCGAAATATAAATCTACCACAAATGAAAGCAATGTAATGTTGCACTCATGCGATGTGTTTTGTAATAAGATACATTGTACGATTATCGATCAATAAATTTCTCTAAAAAAAAAAAAAACCTAACCCAAACCCATCCTAACACGGCACCTAACCTAACCAAAACCCATCCTAACACGGCACCTAACCTAACCAAAACCCATCCTAACACGGCACCTAACCTAACCCAAAACCCATCCTAACACGGCACCTAACCTAACCAAAACCCATCCTAACACGGCACCTAACCTAACCCAAACCCATCCTAACACGGCACCTAACCTAACCCAAAACCCATCCTAACACGGCACCTAACCTAACCCAAAAAAACTTTCCTGCACGACACCGAGCGGTGTGGTGGAAGGGAAGATCATTGTCCCATTAATTTTGTGATTTCATTGGCACCAGCGCACCAAACTCCGAAAAGTCGACATCCAACAACGCACGTAAGCCCCCTGCACCTTTTGGTGCCGGGGGCCCCCAGATTCATGAAGATTTGAATGAGAAAGTTCCATATTTGCAAATCAACACCTCAAATACCATCAAAATAACTCAAAATGTCACGTTTCGCCTATTTGCGCATCGGTTTACCAGCAACTGGTGTGAAATTATTGGTTCCTTGGTTCACCAGGTCCTTTCCCCACCATCATTGAAATTGTGACTATTGATTTTGTGTCTGATTGCCGATTTGGTCCAAAAACTCATTTGTTATTATTGAGCAGCATTGGCCAGTGAGCGGGAGCATGCGCAGTTCAATCTCCTTTATTCTCTCCTTCTGCTGTGGAGTGGTCATGAAAGCCTTCGAGACATATGTTCGCCTCTCACCCTCGCTCCTCACCCTCGAGCGTCATGCATTTTGTGTCTATTTGTGCCTGTGTGTGTTTTGTGTTCGCACACAGAGATGGAGTTACTGTTGGCTACACAGTGAGAGTGCTGTCTGTCCGTCCTATTGTTGTTATTGGTACTGTATAGTGTAATATTAACAACCCCTTTCATGTATCATAGATTTGTCTCCGATGTTTTGGTTGTTTTGCATCAGAAATGAACTCACCAAAATATGCCAATGCACCACATGCACTGTCTTCAGCACTCAACCTCGTCACACCAACGTAACCTGTCACTTCGATGATCAGCTGGTCTCCACTACCATTGGAACAATCCGAACTCATCTCACCCTCTCCCAAACCTACTTGTCGACTCATCTCTTCAAGTGAACAACTCAATTCACCTAAGAAGCTCTGTGGCCTTGTTTGTGTTACAAATGGTCCCTTTTGGTATTCTATCAAATCCCCATTGTGGGTCACGGTGTGGCCACACCGCCGATACCATGCCAAGGCAACTCTGGTGAACATATCTCGATGCAGTTTTGGAACCCCCATGGAACATCTTGTCGCTTCAACATGCATCAACTCGTCTTCACCACCCTCTCCGAAATTTGGTTCCTTCTCTGGGATCACTCATGAGGACAACCCTGATGGACACGAACGACTTGATGGCAGCGGACTGAGTGGATGGAGGAGAAAGGATTGAGAGCATCTGGACAACTTGGCCTGTCCTCAAACCACCAAAATATCACATTTCTCTGAAACTACAAACCATCAAAACGCAATGCGTACTAAGCCCACCAAAATGAGGTTGAATTTATTTTCACCTCATGTTATCATTTGATATTGTTGTTGTCATTTTCTTAAATATTTCTCAAACCACCAAAATGTTGAACCCACCAAACACTCACACCACCAAAAGTCACTCATAATTCTGTCTTAAACTCATTTCTCCGAAACAAACCTAGGTTTGACCCCACATCTCTACGAAATATAAATGTACCACAAATGAAAGCAATGTAATGTTGCACTCATGCGATGTGTTTTGTAATAAGATACATTGTACGATTATCGATCAATAAATTTCTCTAAAAAAAAACCTAACCCAAAACCCATCCTTACACGGCACCTAACCTAACCAAAACCCATCCTTACACGGCACCTAACATACCCAAAAGCCTAACCACACCCCCAACTAACCCATCAATGAGCATTCACTAACAGCTTTGTATTCAAATATATCCAACAATATAAAAGTCGAAAATTATGGTGGCTTATCAAATAGACTTGAAGGTTTACTTGAATTCATTGTTGTCTTACTTCGATCAACAATACTACAACAATCATTTGTCTGTTTTTCTTTTTTCAGGTACTTCTTTTGTTCACACCTGTCTATACCGCACACCATTCGATCAGTAAAAATTAGCACTATCTTTTTTGTCTTTTGTCTCATTTCACTATGTCTAATAGTTTTTGAGTTATTCGAGTTTTGCTTTAATTGGTACATAATTCGATTTGTGGACCGACACACGGACATTCCCAAACACCCCCTAAAATTAATCTAAGGGGGATTACACCTAAAAGAGTTTGAACTTCGAATTATGCCTTTGGTTATTGCGTAAAATGTCATTGCTCTTCTCATGACACATAATCATAGACAACCTTGATTAAAGTTGATTTTTGTAAGATGGCAAGTCTAGTGCAAACTTTTAGTGCCATTGACTATGCAATAGATAATAGTTTAATATGATTTTGTATCCAGCCCAGAAAAAAATCACACCATTCAGCGATGCACTTCTCAAGGGAGGGTTTTAAAGTGTTCAGTGGAAGTTGTCAAACTATATGAATGGATCCGGCATGTGCGACACGGCACAATTGCTGTGGCATGTCGCATTTTTGGAACACATTGCTAATCATCCCGCACAAGTCAACGGAAGAAAAAAAGGTTATTGAAATCCTTTTAACCAGTTAATCTATAGGCTATTATCAGTTAAATGACCAAATAACATCATCCTGGAAGATGGCATTTTCCGGGAAATCGATATTGAATTTCCGATTTTGGCACATTTCTTCGATTTTTAAACGGACAGCGAAGATGTTAGAATTAAACTTTTTTACATTTTTTGTTTTGCTTTTGATGGCTTAGTTATTCTAGTTTTACCCCCAAAAACCAGAAACAAGAAATTTCAATCCGTTTAAGCTAATTCTGATTGAAGGGATTCAGTGACAAACGAGCAGAGAGATACAATCAACTCAAGACATCGTCAATTGTACAGTCAACTTGACAATACTCAAATCGATGAAATCAATTCCAAAAAAATCAATTTTAATTAATTAATAAATACTTTACTTGATAGCCTTCTGCTTAATTAATTTTTATTTAAATTGAAAATTTCCTTTACCACTGGAGATAACAGAATTCTAATGGGCGCTTTTGCATAAAACTGTTTTGTACCTTCACTGAAGACGTCCGTGAGATTCAACCAGCGCATTAGGACTGTATACTTTAGTGTTGCTCGATGCATATCCAAATATTTGTGTTCCAAGTAGCGTCGTAACAGATAGTGAAACACTAAATTGTGATAACGAACAAATTCGGCTTTGTGTATGCTTTGACGATGCTTGAAAAGCAATTGAGCCAAAATCTAGATTGAAAATAAAAACGTTAACAATATCGTGCTTGTTTGAACTTCTACATTACCAAATCAAGAATTGCGCGATCATTTTCCATTTCCCGATGCATATTAATTACGACATCATGAAAAATTTTGAAAAGATTTGTATCGTACAAATCTTTCATGAATTCCATTTTAGCAAAAACTGCCTTTTTATCACAATTTGGATGCTTAAAATTGAATTTAGAAAAACTGTCTTAAAACAAGATTTTTTTGATTAAAAAATAAAATTTCTTACTGCAATTGCTGTCCAGCCATTGGTTTCGGTGTTGTATAGAAAAGCTATTCTCACCAGAGTTTTCTCGGGCATAAACGACTTGAGCACAAGCACTTGATCGTCATTTGTCAGGCAATTGAATGGGCTCATTCCCTTGCAGAATCGAATCACATGTCTTATGTTGTGCGCTCCAAGATTTGCCATTTGGGACACAGTCTCCACTTGACCGATAATTTGACACGAGTTCTCATCGGGAAATGACAAAGCTGCATTGTAAATTTCTTGCAGTCGAGATAGTTCGTACATTTTCAGATTTAGAGTATGCTCATTTGAGATCAAACTTATTCGGTCGATAGCCAGAACGACCGATTTTGGTTTATTGAAATTAATCTTTTCCCTGATATGTGATTCAGGTTCCTTCAATTCGGAAGAAAATGAAATCAATAATAATTTAAAATGCATTTTTTGTCTTAAAAACAAACCTTTTTCATGCCAATTTCCGGACATTTGTCAAATCGATCGAGACTGTCCTGTGACAAAATTTTCTTGTGATTCGATCAAGCGTACAGCAATCGCTAAATTGACAAATTGCCTCCTATTGAGACAATATTAAAAACTCACATTTTGATCAAAAATGACACAAACCTTTTGTCTCAGAGCATTTCGCCGAAAGAAAGTCTTGCACGACATACACGATGGGACATTATAGTTGATTCCACAAGCATTGTCACCACAGACTAGACATTTTCCACGGGTTCCAGCTTTTCTGCCCATTTTTGGTTGAGATTTCACTTTGAATAAAATAATACAAACACATGCAAACACACAAAATCGTAAGTGAATGTAAGTGTACACGCTACATTGTATAGAATCGACACACGATCGTGTTAGTTATTGTCAAGGTGATAGTGAGAAGCGCAGCAAACAGACACACACATGTACAGATTGTGGTGGTTAGTCTTTCGTATAACAGAGACACTTTATCGACCTTATTCAAGTCAATGTCTGTTAATAAATTAGTTGCGTGTTTGCAGATAATAACACAATGCATTCATTTGCCAGTGATCAAGGTGAATGATGTACATACGATCCAATAACACCATCTAGTGAGTCACAATCAAATTGAATTTTTTCAAGCAAAGCAAAAGTTAAATAGAATGAAATCTAAATAAGATCGAGAACAAAATTAAGTTGTTGTAAAATTGTTGTGTAAAATCAAAGATCTAAGCATCATTCGTGCTCCATCATGAGTAGATCCGACTTAAAATCAAAGCCAAACTTTGCTAATCTTTCAGTGACCCTTTCGGAATAATCCTGACAATTGTGAGCACTTGTTCGACCAACAATAGACTTAAGTCCCAATTTAAAAGATTCACTTTTTGAATCGATTTTGCAATGAATTGTAATGTTCAAACAACGTCCATTAGTCCATTCGTAAGTTGTGATAGAAAATTAAGAGGTTATGTGAAACCCTTTCACACCTTCCCAATTTGGCCAATACAGGGTTTTCCGAGCAAAGGTGTCACTTGGTACATGTCCCAAAGTAGACAAAGTGACACCTTTGCTCGGAAAACCCTGTAAGATTTGTTTGTTTTTAAATCCTGAATATTTGTTATTTTAATTGACACTTATATTGTTCAAATCTCTGTACAAAAGTGGGTTTTTTACAAGAAGACGTTCGCGCAGCGTACAATTCCCATCGTCGACCTGTAACGAGGGGAATTGAGTTTTCTTGTAATAATATTTAGGAAGGACGCGATGATGCTAACATCTGTGAACGATCCCTATGACTTAAACGGGAAAAGTGGGTTTCGTATTGTTCTGTTTCAAACCGAACCTATGGACCGATTTTGACATTCTATAGCTTAAATTAAAGGTAAAGATGTAAACTACAAAATTGACTAACTGAATTTTTTCAGTTTATACTAAATTAAAATACACAGGTTCAAGAAGTTACAAATTTAACCAAAACATAAGGGGTTTTTGTTCTTTATGATCCTCTCACTGTCAAATAAGATAAAATATTAAAAATTCAGTTAGTCAATTTTGTAGTTTACATCTTTACCTTTAATTTAAGCTATAGAATGTCAAAATCGGTCCATAGGTTCCGTTTGAAACGGAACAATACGAAACCCACTTTTTCCCGTTTAAGTCATAGGGATCGTTCACATATGTTAGCATCATCGCGTCCCTCCTTAATTGATACACTATTTATTAAATAGTATTCAAACACTTGAGGATTTGATTGTAGAGCTAATGTCTTAGTAATAGTTAAGTCTCACTGATCAAAATGGACTTTAAAATTATTTTTCTATTTATTTCTGCTGTATTTTCTTTAGATTAGATTACCTCAATGGAAAGAAACTGTGTTTATTAACCAATTAATTAATTTACCTTTAAATGTAGTATCCTATCCTATCCTATCCTATCCTACTTATCTTAAAATTGTGGCGTACGTATGTTGGTCAACAATGCAATGTAAAAGAAACAGGAAAACTTGAATAACTTTAAAAGTATTTGTCGTAGAAACATGAGATAAACAGTAAAATAAAGATCTATTTTAACCGGATCTGATGATTTTAGTTGTGGGTAGGCGGAAACAAAAGAAATACCTGTAATTTGGGTTTTAAAAACTTTTTAATTGTTGAAAAGAACTATTACTATGAATTTCATTGTTGCAAGATATTCAATTAACTTCAACATTTGGTTTGACTTTTCATAATTGGGTGACTATGGAAACTGCTTCTAAGGTTGGTGGGTTAGGTTAGGTGCCGTGTTAGGATGGGTTTTGGGTTAGGTTAGGTGCCGTGTTAGGATGGGTTTTGAGGTTAGGTTTTTTTTAGGTTGTTTAATCCTTTATTGGTCGTTAGAAATTAAGTAAACATATCCTTTGACAAAAATAAGTTACAAAATGCATTTGCATGCTTACAAAATGGTTGGTACGTTTTGGTGTGTTGATGTTTTAGGTGAAATGAGTGTTTTTTTTTGTTTTTTTTTGTTTTAGATTTGATAAATAGTTCAATAATTAACAATAAATAATAAATATAGTACAGACAAATAGACTAGAAAGTAATTACAATGTGTTGATTTCGACTTCTTCAATGGCTGGGCTGTCTTCTGTTCTGGGTTGTTGGGCTTGATAGACGGGTTGAGGCGGATTGAGTCGAAAAGCTCTCAGTCGATTGAGAATGATCTTCATTTGAGGAACGAATCTCTCGTTGAACTGTCCTTTCGAGAAAATCCAGTTAGTCAGTTTTCCGATGTTTCCCAATCGAAATTCTCCACCATGACCTGCATATCCACTTCCATGCATGTCCTTGAAGAGAGGGCACTTGAGTAGGACATGTTCCACCGTTTGGATTGTCGTTCGATCCCACCAACAGTACGGTCTGTATACACTGCCCGTTTCATCCTTCACTTCGAAACGATTCAGGTACTGGCCGAATGGCCCGTGTCCGCTGAAGACTTGTGTTAGATAGAAATCTGTCTTGATGAACTTCGTGATGGTAATCCAGTCTTTGAAGAACCCTCTGAGGGTCGGATTAGCAAGTTTCCTAAATCGTTCGTTCATGAGTTGGTTGGTGACTGAATTTGCGACTTTCTTTGCGATGTTCTTCGGGTACCTGGTGTAGACTGGCTCGAGATGGGTTTTGGTTGAGATCTCCTTTGCCGCCTTTTCAGTTTTGATCATAAGTGCGTTGATTCTGCTTGGGGTGGTGATGGACACTGGGAGGCCAAGTCGGTTTAGGAACTTGGCGATTGTATTTTCAAGACTGTTCAATGTGCAAATTTTGGTGAGATTGTTGAGCACAGTCCGCTGGGTGGTGATGAGGCTGATCTTGCTGATATCGATGAATTGTATATTCTGGTTCTGTGAGATATACTTCAATGCACTCATGATTGCATATTGCTCGCATTGGTATCTTGGAACGAATACGGGCAAATAAAATTGTTTTTCCTGGTGGTTTCTGATGAGATAGGCAGCTCCTGAGTTCTTTCCGTTGTGAAATCCAGAAACGTAGATTTGCAGTTCGTCGATGGTTTCAGGAAATTGAATTTCAGCAATAGATAGAATATGTTCATCTGTTGAGATGGAGTGCGTTGTTTCTTCATCAGGTGCTTGTGGCTGATGGTGATTCACCCGGTTTGTTGTTGTTGCTTCTTGGGAGTCAAGACGTTCAGATGGTTCATATTCCTCAGTGACGATGTCTTCTTCGATTATGGTGATTCTGTAAGGTTCTTCCGATTTGAGATCTTCTTCCATCTCATGAGGATCGTCTTCTTCAAAGTTTTCGTCGTCAGAGAAATCTGAGTCTTCATGAGGGCAAGCTCGTCTGGTAGGAGGAGGAATGGTGATTCTTTCATAAGGGATTCTGTAGAAGATGTTTTTCTGTTCTGGTCTTGCACCGCTAAGACCGTTCACATCTAGAGTTGATTCTTTTCGTGGTTGCTTACGCATAAGTTCATATACGTTTTTCGTTTCCAACAGATGAAATCCGAGATATGGTGTTTTCGATAGGCATTCACACACAATTGCAGGAATTGTCCAGTAACCTTTCACCGCATTTCGAAGGCATTGGTGTTGTGTAGAGCACATACGATCAAGAGTCTTTCCTTTAAGCATTTTCTCATTGAACCAGATTGGGCAGCCATTGCTCAACATTGCTCTAATGGCGCCTTGAAAAATCTGGATTCTTTTGGTGGTATCAATTCCGTAGATGTTGCGACAGTAAATGAAGAGGCGAACTTTCAAACAGTTGACTTTAGCAACTGTTGCACTGATATGTTTTCCGAAAGTCCATGACTTTTGGAAAACCACTCCGAGGATCTTGACTTCATTCACACTTGTGATCTCCATTTCACCCTTGGCACTGTCGATTGTAAGATTTCTAGTGAGTTTCAGATGGAACAAAGGCATGACCTTAGTCTTTTCGTGGCTTAGAGTTAGTTTGTTGTTTCTGCACCAATTCTGAATGAAGTTGATTGCCTCCTGTGCGATCCGTTGCAGTTGATTCGCATCCTTGTGAAGACAGAGAAGCGAAACATCGTCGGCAAATGACATCACCACTCCATTTGGGACTTTGAGTTTTCTGAGAAGATCTGACAGCAGGATTTTCCATAGTGTTGGAGAAAGAACGGATCCTTGTGGACAACCCTTGGTAATGTTCTTGCTGGCTCGGTACTTTCCATAGGATGCAGACACCGAACGATTCTCGAAGTAACTCTTGACCAAACGGATTAGATCTTCAGGATACTTCAATTCATTCATGATTTTCAGAATTGGAGGCCACCATGCGTTGTCGAATGCAGAGCGGATGTCCAAGCTGATTAAAATTGCACGTTCTCCTTTTCGTCTGTTCACAACTGCTTCATGAATCAAGCGTAGAGCATCAACTGTTGAACGATTTATAGTGAATCCGAACTGATTTTCTCCGAGGAGATTTTCATGATGCGCAAACTCTTCGATTCGATTCTTGATGACTCGTTCAAAGATTTTCCCGGTGATTGGAAGTAATGAGATTGGTCGATATGATGTCAGTTGGGTTGGGTTTTTTCCGTTTCCTTTTGGAATGAAGATTGCGTCTCCAATTTTCCATTCCTCTGGAAAGTATTTCAGATTAAATCCTCCGTTGATTAGCTTGAGTATCACTTGGGTTGCTGTTGGTCCTGAATTCTTGAGCATATTTCCCGAAATGTGGTCAAGGCCAGGAGCTTTGCGGTTTCCAATCGATTTGACAATGAACTCAAGTTCCGCCGATGAAGCTGGACGGATTGGGTCGTTATTCTTGAACTTGTTGGTGGTGTTGAAGAACTTTTTGACATATTCACGCGTTTCGGTGGCTTCGGGGGTGTCGTCTTCAGTGGTGTCGTCTGGAAAATGATGGTTGAGCATACGTTGAAGTGCTGGTTGCTTCTCGTTGTTGGGAAAAGAATCCAAATAGGCAAATGAGCATATTTTGTTGAGAGAACCTTTGATAAGTCGATAGGTATTGCCGTAAGGGGTCGTGACACCAGACTCGGTAAGAAAGTCCATAAGGCTGGAGAAACGTTTAGACGAGATCATTTCATTTAGTTCATTTCTTGTCCAGTCAAACAGTTTTTTCCTGAATTCCACTATACCAGGAACTATGTTTCGCAAACAATTCCTATAGCTTCTTTCAAGAAATCGAACAAATCGTAACTGATCGTCCAGTTCATCATCCCACCAAGGCATGAAAACTCCGTTCCTAAATTTGGGCTTCTCATAGGGTCATTGGCTCACTTTCGTGTTGAACATACTAAATTGGTTAACATAGCAAACTATGCGAATCGATCCATTGTGGATCAGGTGTACTGTTTGCTTCATTTTGTACAAACATTCTGTTTAATATTCTCATGATTACACGACTGTTGCTCAATCGAGATCTGAGCGCTAGTGAAACAAACTCGATATTATTGAATATTGCGCAACAGAATTTACTCGCAATGTTAGGTTGTCAAACACTGTCTAGCTGGTCTAGCAGTTTGTATACAGTTCGGATAAGTTGCTGGTCAAATGTCAATTTGCTTTAAATGATTTCTCATGTAGTAAAAATGTTATAACACCATCTTTACAAGACACTACCGCCACCTGGCGATTCTTTCAAAGTTCAAACTACTGATCTACTACGAGTTGGTGCATACAAAACGGCGATTTCGCTTCACAGTTTGTCCAATTGGGCGGATTTCGCAACGATCCCTGTTTGAGGTATAAAAAATCAGAACAATTTAGATTTTTTAAACTAACATTTTTTTGGTCCTATACAGTTCTTCTTCATATATTCAAGCTATTTGATGTATCCTGTTAAATGGTTCTCAAATTCAATGAGAAATCAGTCAACATGTGGCGTTTGAATTTTCAATCATTTACTTTACTTTTATTTAATGAATTTATTTTATAAATTGTGAGTCTATAAAAAAAATTCATCTGAAACATATTCTAACCCGATAGTACTAAATCAAGACCAATGTAAAAAAGAGAGTAGGCTTTAATACAATTAATGTGACGTTCATGAAAATTCTGATGTACTTTATAAACAACTTTATAATTTATTTACAACTTATTATATAAATCAAATAAAACACGACATAATCAAATGTAATCGACTCCCATTAATTTCTTTTTGAGAATCTTCATGAACACCACTGAGAGTGAGCCAAACAACTAAGAAAGAACAACAACAGAAAAAAAATTAAGAAAATAAACAAATCATCCCAATATTACAATTTCAAACATTCGCGAATCAATTATCCCATTGTTGATGAAGCGAAATCTATTGCGGGCTCCTTTGTAGTTTGAGATTATTCTGCTCAACTAAAATGTAAGAGAAATGCATTGATCAATCAGCCTTCAGCCAAATTGAATATAACTTACTTTTAACAGTTGAAGCCTGGTTGGCTGAAGTGTCTGTGAGAAAGTGTACGCAAAGCGTAGATTAGCACGATAAAGGGCAACATTTTGCCGCACAATGATCGAACACTGATTGGTGATGAGCATGATTAAGACAAACAGTTCAATTGAGTAGAATATCCCAATGGATTTTTTGAAGATCGCATCAACCTCGCCGAACAAGGCAACATAAAGCAAACAACATATCATTACAACAAAGCCAAACACCAAAACCGTAATGATGAAACTCCAGAAGCGGTTGTATGCGTTCAATTCGTAGGAGAGGCTTGATACTTTTCGATTGTACACTAGAAATTTGTTCCACACCACATAACGCGCAAGTGGTACATTTCGACGGACGTGCTTGCGCTTTGCCATCCGAGACACTTCTTCAATTAATGAGTCAATCTATCTCAGTTTGTATTGTTGCTTCAGTTGAAAGTAGTTGGTCACAAGATAAAAGCAAAACGAAGTAAAAATTAATCCTAAAAAATGTATTTTTAGTACAGGTTCACTAACAAACCAACTTACCAGCAGTGCTGTAAAATGTCCAAAATTGGAGATACAACAAGAGCCATAGGCTTCGAGGCGTAAAGAGGTTTCCGTTCTGAATTGAATTGTACAAGTGATAGCCAACATAGAAGGAATAAACAACTAGAAACGAAACCACCATCACGACTGTATAGCTTTTCTTTATTTTTTCACGCTTCTTCAAGAATCTGTCTGATTTGTCTTGTTTCCAAACTTTTAAAGCAACACAAAATTAAAGGAAAGAAGTAATCAAATGAAACACCTACACTTTCCCCTGAAGTGAATAGTACGTTTCTGAATGGCATCGTTCCACACAGCAAACATAAAGTTCTCCGGGTCAATGTTGGGTCTCACCGTTTGGTATCCAAAAATGAGCAAGCCTTGAGTAATTCCAACCAAAAGCACCATATCAAAAATGTCCCAAAAATCAACAGGCGTTATCTGGTGGCTCATCAGTTCAGGCATTCCAGTCGCATCGTAGTGACCATACCAAATGAAAACCACATAAAAAGTGTCAAGATGGGTATATAGCAGTACCACTGCGGGTACCAAAAAGTGTAGATTCACTTTGATCCAGGGAAAACCGGAAAAACTTTTCAGTAGACGAGCCGCCTTTAATGCCTCAATATCTTCGATTGAATCACAATCTTTGATCGTGTCGAGTTCAAAGAAAAATTCTCTCAGATACACATAGAGCAATTTGAAGTATATTTTGATGTGTTTGAATGTGACCAAAGTGATTAAAATTAATAAGCGAAACATGTTTCAGATTGGACTGACTGAGTTGAACTAAGAGTAGAATTGACTGCTTCAGAGTTGAGCTCATTGTCAAATGACATTATGGTTTTAATGGGCTCTTCTGAGTTTTGTCTTTTCGATCAAAATAACAAGGCAATAAAAAAGTTGTTACAAACGAGAATATTTCAACATGTGTGACTTGTGTTTGCCATTAGTGGCCTACCTCTACCTGGTGGGACTAACACTGGCCTGGTGATGTTTGTACTGATCCAACTAGAACCACTTTCGATCGATTCATTTTGAATTCAACTCTCTTCACAGACTCGAAGGTTCGCCAAGTCTAATGAGTCAAGTCTAATGTCATATATTTTGCAACCCGTACACAAGCCATGTGATTCGCCTGACATTTAAATTTGCCATTAAGAATGGAAACTTTTGTTTCAATTTGCCTGAGAATAAGATCAAAACCAAAGAAATATATAAAATAAGTTTTAGATTCCTTAAAATTCTTTGGATTCACTCTTCAAGAGAAACAGTTTCCCTTGTCTAATGTGCCAGTCTTCCAAAAATCAATAAACTAATATTTATCGATTATTAATCTTCATTGTCAAAAAAATTTACAATGGATGTGAACCCGGGTAGAATGCACTAAACTGGTCATACACAGTTTGGACGACAAATTTTGTGAAGCTATTGTAGAAAAACAACAATTTTGGCCAATTGTGATGTCGCTGAAGATTGAATTTGAATCGATCTCGGTAAAGGCGACTTGGCCAATTTATGCCACCGTGCCTGTAATTGAAGCGATTCATTCTGCTGTGACGTGATGTTTCTTGTCAATTTAGAAAAAATCCATTTTCTTCAGAATCTCGTCAAATGTGCAGTTGTAGATACTCAAGGTAGGCAGCGTGAAAGAACCGTTTATTATCATAAATAAGGATCTTGATGCTTAAGGCTTTTGCCTAGGCAACAACAGATACAGAATTAGATCACGATTGGAACACGATACAGAATATGTAAGGGTTGAGTGAGTCTGTACTACAGCAAGTGAGTGCAAGACGTGTGAGTCTGACAGTGGTTAGACAGGGACTGAATGGCAACGACTAGCGTCGAGTGGACGTTAGGCGGGCGTGTTTATGTTACGAGGGTGAATAAGGATGTCGGTATGTTAGTTACAAAGTAAAACATGAAGAACTTGCGTAACAATCATAGAGTGACATCTAGGGGTAAACCTAGACCTCTACACAGTAATTATTCGAAATACTCAGCAAAAATTTTAATGTCAAACTTTGGGAGAGGTATTTGACAAACACAGAGTCAAAATTAAACTTTAAACATTAATTATAAATTGAATTAACAATAAAATTTTAAAATAAAACTTACTAGATAAAACTTTAAACATTAATCATTAATAGAATTATTAATTTTAAGTGTTGTTACTAATTAATAATAAATCATTAAATACAATAACTTTAAACTTTGTTGATTGATTCGAAAATTGCTTGTGACAAGGTAGTCAACGAACAACTAGAACACAAACACGTTCGTTGGGTTTCGGTTTATTCAATTCAATGAGTGTTGGGCGTAGTTAGGTTTAGGTTTAGGTTTAGGTTAGGTGGTTTGGTGGATGTTGAGCCTAGTGATGTTATTTTCGAATGTGGATTTGACGAATACTCGAATATTTTTTGGAATATCCATATTTGTATGAGATATTTTTATGTGATCATGCATATTCGAATTTATAACAATTGAATTGCATTTTCAATTGCAAAACCATACCTTTTGCAACAAGGACAACAAATAGAAACAGAAGCGAAAACAGTTTCATTTGTCAACTTAAAATCTATAAATCAATATTTAACGATTATAAATCATCAACTAGCCAAATGATATGATTCCAACAAACACATTAACCCAACAACAATTCAGTGCATAGCAAGCAAACCGACTTTGGTTCAAACGTCAAATTAAGCAAACACATTGAATACTTCTTGATGCCGACCGAGAATATATACTACAATACTAGTATAATTTAAATTATTCTCCGGTCACAATAATCCACCATCAAAAGCAATAAAAATGGGACTCAGTTTTCTTGAGCAATCGAAAACCCACTTTGGATCAAAACATGGATTCGCGAGTTTCAGTAAAAAAAAGTACAAAACTGACACTCATGTAAATGTAAATGTAGGTTTGCAACAATGACAATATTCCATTTGTTGGGATACTACGATATCCATTCTATTAATTTTTGCCTCAACGCTTCATTCATTTGCAGCAAATTTTACAAACCAACTCAAAACAATTGTTTTGCTAGTCAACTTGAGCATGCTGGCAAACTTGAACTTTGTTTCCATCCAAACCAGCTGCTCAATATACTCCGTAATGTCTTTTTTGGCCAGGAACAAAGTCATAAAATAAATTGAATTTTATTATATGCAAAATGCAATCATGTATATTCTGGTCATTATACGAATCATGAATTGCTTTAAAATTTTCCATTTGTTCTTCTCATACCACATATTATGAGTGACATTGTTGTGTCGAAACCATTTGCTGTGAACGTAAAGTAAATATCGTTACCGAGAGCACATTAGAGTTGTCAAAGTTACCAAGATTAAGGTAACAAATTAGAAACAAACAAACCAAAATAAAAACTCATTCAATTCTCAACATTGGTACAACGAGGTTGTATAAACACTCAAAAATGCGATTCAAAAAAGCCATTTCACTCGTGTTCTATCCGATCAAAAAGATCGTTTACTTTCAAATTTACTTTGAAATTGTCCAGCAAATTTGTTTGTCAAACAATTTGCGCTTGACTCTGTTATTCAATGTATTGAACATAATGCTAGGCCTGAAGGCAGTGCATTTTGTCTATTTGGCCTTCTATCCGACTGACAGTGTCAAACACATTGCAGTGAACTACGATGCGTTCAAGTTGTTGATCAACAAATCAAAGCTCAACTTTGCTGGTTGCTGTACCTCGGTTATGCTTCTCTACTACAATCGATTTCTATTCGGTAAAGTCAACGTTCGACTGCTCAACTTGATTCAATCAATCTTGATTCGTAATGATCCTACTTTCTTTGCTGCATCAAGCTCTGAAAGTAAAAATGCCTGCAATTGGACTCGGAAATCCTTTTTGTTTACACTCAATTTGTTCATGAGCATTCTGCTGACATTTGGTAAACTTGAGATGATGAGGTAAAAATGAACTTGAACTTTGTTTTTTTGTTTAGTATTTGTGCTGATTTACTGTTGGTTGTACTGCATGTGGGTATTCTGGAAGTATCGAGAGGATTTCTCAATTTCATATTTGATTCTGGCCATAATTGCGTCTCATCTGAGCTTAGTTGGCTATGCCTTGAATTTGGTCAATTTTGCCCATGCCGTTGGACTTAATTTTGCCACCAATGCAACCCAACTGGCGATGTTCTACATCAAAATCAAACAAACCTATTTGCTGTTGGACAAAATTGCCACTAAAGATCGCTTCAACTTGTTCACTTATTTACAATTTCGAAAAGTGTTCATTCGAGATACACTAGTTTTCTTCTTTGTGACCAATCGTGCGTACGGCAAAATGTTTTGCGCCTTTTTGGTCACCTTATGTCCCACCAGTATTCTATTTCTAATTTGGCTGATTGCTGGCAAAATGCCCACTGAGAGCAAAGTTGTTTTGTACCTTTGGATTGGCTATCTTGCCTATTTGATCTTTCTACTTCACATTATCTTTGCCTACTGTACGAAGCTCATTCATAAGCCGTGCAAAGCATTCTTCAATCTGACTGCTCATGATCGATCGAAACGTTATCATATTCCAACTCGAACTCAAGCGCATCTGGCATTGGACATATTCGCGTTACATACAACACATCGATATGGATTCACTTATGGCGATTTCGGATTGGTGTCTATTGCCACATTTGCAAAGGTATTTGAAATTATGCAATCAATTAACAATTTAATTAACAATTGTAAATTCTTTTTTTTCTATTTCAGTTTGTTTTGCTGTATGGAAAATTCTGTATAATTACTTATAAGTTAATGAGACAAGATATTATTTGAATTGTATTGAAAAAACGACTAAAACTAGTTGAGTAGTTTTCTGAGAAATTTTAGGGTTTTAAGATGCTGAATCAATTTCATCGCGTCCTGCCTTAATTGTTCAATTAACTAATGAATAAAAAACATTCATTCTGATCAATTCCATTTAAATTATTTAATTTTCATTGTGAACCAAGTTCGTTTGTTGATTTATTATATTCATAGTTTGCTTTTCAATTAAAATGTATTCAAATGAAATCAATAATTATTCATTTGTGTTTCAGTTTCTACTGAAAACCTGTACGTATCCCAGGCAGCACCCACTTGGTGTAATTCCACAAAGTTTTCAAAGTTGAATATTTACAGATCATGCGATCACAATCGCTTTTCGTATATTTGAAAATTGTTTTTATCTTTTTACTTATTCATCATTGAATTGTACAGTGTAAGAGGACTATTTCTTGCTATTCAAAAAATTGAAATTAAAATGTGAATATGATGAAATTTTCCAAATGATGTTGAAGCAACACTTTCCAAGTCTTGAGACAATTAAACTGATTTCAATCTAATTACAATATACTGTAATAAAAATAGTTTCCCTGCGATTTTTGCACAGTTTTTTTGGTACATGTAGTTTACACGTGGCATAAAAAATTGTGCAATCTTGCATCTTTGTAAAATTTGATATGAAACAAATTATATTTTATGGTTTTGTCCTAGTTTGGATTGCATTCTATTTGATAACTATAGCAATTCGATACTAAAATTTAAATTCATTGTGGCACACAAACGTAAAATCAAGGTCAAATAGTGTTATAAAACAGGCAACTCACACATAAAATTTCACAGCTTTATGCAATCCTAATAGTCGTCTTACATTACGTACAACCCAAAGTTATATAATATAAATTTTATTGTTTTACCGAAAAGGTTCATTTTGGTTACTTAGGTGAAAAGTCTGTGCTCTTCGTGGAATCATTAGCTATAACACAAGCGGCATTCTCAAAAGGATTTGAGTAAACAAGATTATTAAAAACTGCAACTATAGTTGTTCTCTTAGGCTAATTAATAACTAATCAGTTAATTTCAAATACGCATTGTGCCTAATGATATAGGTGAAGTTAAATATAATTTGAGGCCAAAAATTTTATTCTTTATTATAATTAACAATTTCACTCAACACGTGTAGGGGTCTGTAAAAAATTACTGTTGCTAGACATAATGTTAAAGCTGATAAAGACATTTTTGCTGTATATAAAATCATTGGATTTGGACTCTAAAATTCATCATCCAGTTGAGTTAACTTGTCTTTTCCTTAAAAAAACAGAAATTTTTATCTGAAAATTTGAAAACTAAAACTGAAAATGAATCAAATCTTTGCCTTCTTCGTTGTGGCTTTTCTGTTTGCGAATGTTGCAATTGCTGCCTTGACTCAGAATGCTAATGCAACTGGCCAACAAGAAAATAGCCGAATCATTGGTGGCACTGCTTCCTATCAGAATTTTGTCGTGTCCATTCAACAGAACGATCATCTGTGCACTGGCGTGATTTTGAGCAATAAATGGACACTTACGGCGGCTAGTTGTGTTGTTGGGTAAGTTGTTGAGTTTAGAAAAATATTCATTTGATTTTAAATGATTTTTGTTTCAGCCTATCACCATATGTCACCAAAATTCGCTATGGTAGCGAGAAAACTAGTTGGGGCGGTAAGATTGCCAAGATCTACAAGATCATTGCCCACCCACAGTTCAATGCTGTGCGAGCCCTGAACGATATTGCGCTCATCGAAACTCAACTGCTCGATGCGGGATATTACAGTTCGGTGACGCTCACCTACACTTACCAGATTAGCGGTTCGTCACTCAACGTCTGTGGTTGGGGCACTACCTTCGAAAGCAATGGCCAAACATCGATTTCACAGCTATCTATCACGGTTCCTGGCACTTGGGCCGGTTATGCGTCTGGATGTCGAGACAGTTACGCTGCAGAGAACATCACCATCAACTCACAGACCACTCTGTGTGTGGGTGACATTGATCAGGGCGGTAAGGGCATTTGTGGTGGAGATGCTGGAACGCCGGCATTGAGTGGCAGAACTCTCTACGGTGTGGCTTCTTTCAGCAACGGCTGTGCCCGAACTGGATTTCCGGGTATTTTTACAGCGGTTGGACAGTACCGAGCCTGGATAAAACAGGAGACTGGACTCTAAGACTCTCAGAAGTTTTGCTCCGAAGTTCAACAGATAATTATTAATTCTCTTTGAACTTTATCCAAAGGCCAATCAAGAAAATATCAATCTTTCAATTTATGAATTTATAAAATTAATCTTACTTATGATCATATTCACTAATAAAAATAAATATTTGCGCAAATATTAAATAATAGGAATTTTGTGTTGATTGTGAGAAAAAGATTGTCTAGATTGTTTCATCTAACATTGTTAATGGCGACTGGAGATGATGATATTGGCCCAATTCTTCTCTCTTCATGGAAGGAGTTCACTGGAAGCCAAATTGGAATTCGTGTCACTAAATGTTTTCGCTCACGCTCTACAATAAATCTCATACATATCATTATTTTGTGTGTTATTACCATTCTGATTTTCGTAAATAGAGAACTGAAAAAGTACTTTTGTACAATAAATCACAAAAATATTAATTATTAGGTAACAATAAATTTAAATAATATATTTCATAATAAATAATAATAATTTAATATATAATGAAAGAATTGTTCTTTTGAATAGTTTGTATTTTGGCTCATGTATTCATGAAAAAAATGTCCAATTCACAAACTTTTTTGAATCTAAATGGAACTACTTTGAATGTTTCCGTTAATAATGTAAGTTTTTTTTCATTATTTAATTAAGATTATTATTATTTTTTTGTTAAACCCTTATTAGAGAGAACCGCATTGTATACTAAAATTTATTAATCAAAAAATTATTCCGAATATTCAGTTGAATTGGAGTTGCTTAAAATGCTTGAAAGAGTATTCAATTTTAAATCGAATTTGATCTATGCAAATTTCAATGCAACCTTCTCATTTCTAGCCATCATCACAACCTCCACCCATCTCTCAATCCGCCTTCTCTACTCATTCTGGATTTACTCCACCTTAATTCTATCCATAATTTTTGGTTCAATAATTTATTCAATTCTCACAATTTCCGAATACGAAAAGCCCATAGATTCCTTGGAAGATCTTCTCCTAGTGGCCCAGGACAACAGTCGAGCGTTGATTATACGAGAACAAATTTCCCAATTGAATCAATTCCTGGATGCAGCAAAACAAAAAGAAAAGTCAGACAGAGTTTTGAGCATAATTGGAAAACATTTTGCTGAATCTCAAATTCCAATGCTTAAAAAGACCGAAAACGTGATTGAGAGAGTTGAGGAAGATCCAAGTATTGTTGTATTGGGATTTAGAATGAGCACAGAATTTAAAAGACAACTGTACGCCAGTAAGAAACTCCACATTGGATCCGGTTACATCGAACAGTACATGTTGGGCTTGGTTTTGTCGAAAAGATCTCCACTTTTGGTGCCTTTTAATGTCATGTAAGATATGCATTATCTCTTGAACACTGTC
Source organism: Rhizoglyphus robini (assembly GCA_023373905.1). Classification (NCBI taxonomy): domain Eukaryota; kingdom Metazoa; phylum Arthropoda; class Arachnida; order Sarcoptiformes; family Acaridae; genus Rhizoglyphus; species Rhizoglyphus robini. Next base: position 516,702 of record JAKIJQ010000027.1, read on the forward strand.
AATGAACTCACAGCAACTAATTTTAAAATCCTATAGAATAATTCGAATGCGTGAAATGGGATTCATGCAGAATTGGCTTACCACAACTGGGAGACTTGAAAAAGCGAAAATAAATTTTCGAAATTCACAAACTATTAGTCATTTCCAATATTAACGGAGAGGCCAGAGTAGTAATTTTGAAACAGCAGAGATGTCGTTACTAGCGATCATATAAAAAATCGACTTCGCAAGTCTTATCGATGTGTCATTCGTATTCATTTGTGTGCTATTTGTTATCACAGAAAAGTTGATTTATCTGTTTGGCAAGTAACGACATCTCTGCTGTTTCAAAATTACTACTCTGGCCTCTCCGTTAATATTGGGAATGACTAATAGAAATCAATTTCGAAGGCAAAAATCGAATCCAAATGAACTCTGCCAAAATTGTATGAGATTTTCAATCAAACATCTGAAATTTATATTCAAAATTCTGCTGCTTGGTCTGGTTGTAAGCTTTGCAACTTTTGTAGGAGAATTTTTATGGTCATTTTTGAGTAACTATGCGAAAAGAATTTTCTAGACTGGACTCTGAACTTATGGGTCCAACTAGGGGTCATAACCGGTAAATGGTAATTACCATTTACCGGTATTACCGACCAAAATTTTATTACCATTATGAACGATAATCGCCAGTAATTACCAAAACGGTAATTTTGGTAATTACTTAAGCATTTTTTGTACTTTTAAATGAGAAACTTTCCAAAAGCACACATTTGTTTTGTTGTCAGCTGTAGACTACAGCCTGTAGTTGTGCACTAGTAAATACTGTTTGACAATCACTTATTTTGCATTTGCTTGATTACCTCTTTTAGTGGTTTCACTGTTGTTTCTTGTGCAAGATGTCTTCTCCTGTTTGGATTTATTTCACAAAAGTTCAATCCGGTGGCAAAGTAGTTGGTGCAATATGTAAATTGAATACGAAAAATATTTGTTGCATAATGCATTGTGAACAACCTGACAAATGTCGTTTTAAACAATCTTCATACCCCAAATGCTCATTGGACACACACTCACTCACTCAATGATGTGGTGATGATGACTGTTGTGCATTGTGAACAACCTGACAAAGGTCGTTTTAAACAACCTTCATATACCAAATGCTCATTGGACACACACTCACTCACTCAATGATGTGGTGATGATGACTGTTGTGCATTGTGAACAACCTGACAAAGGTCGTTTTAAACAACCTTCATATACCAAATGCTCATTGGACACACACACACACACACACACACACACACACACACACACACACACACTGATGTGGTGATGATGACTGTTGTGCATTGTGAACAACCTGACAAAGGTCGTTTTAAACAACCTTCATATACCAAATGCTCATTGGACACAGACACACACACTCACTCAATGATGTGGTGATGATGACTGTTGTGCATTGTGAACAACCTGACAAAGGTCGTTTTAAACAACCTTCATATACCAAATGCTCATTGGACACAGACACACACACACACTCAATGATGTGGTGATGATGACTGTTGTGCATTGTAAACAACCTGACAAATGTCGTTTTAAACAATCTTCATACCCCAAATGCTCATTGGACACACACTCACTCACTCAATGATGTGGTGATGATGACTGTTGTGCATTGTGAACAACCTGACAAATGTCGTTTTAAACAATCTTCATACCCCAAATGCTCATTGGACACACACTCACTCACTCAATGATGTGGTGATGATTACTGTTGTGCATTGTGAACAACCTGACAAAGGTCGTTTTAAACAATCTTCATATACCAAATGCTCATTGGACACACACACACACACACACACACACACACACACACACACACACACTGATGTGGTGATGATGACTGTTGTGCATTGTGAACAACCTGACAAAGGTCGTTTTAAACAACCTTCATATACCAAATGCTCATTGGACACAGACACACTCACTCACTCAATGATGTGGTGATGATGACTGTTGTGCATTGTGAACAACCTGACAAAGGTCGTTTTAAACAACCTTCATATACCAAATGCTCATTGGACACACACACTCACTCACTCAATGATGTGGTGATGATGACTGTTGTGCATTGTGAACAACCTGACAAAGGTCGTTTTAAACAACCTTCATATACCAAATGCTCATTGGACACAGACACACTCACTCACTCAATGATGTGGTGATGATGACTGTTGTGCATTGTGAACATCATGACAAAGGTCGTTTTAAACAACCTTCATATACCAAATGCTCAATGGACACACACACACACTCACTCACTCAATGATGTGGTGATGATGACTGTTGTGCATTGTGAACAACCTGACAAAGGTCGTTTTAAACAACCTTCATATACCAAATGCTCATTGGACACAGACACACTCACTCACTCAATGATGTGGTGATGATGACTGTTGTGCATTGTAAACAACCTGACAAAGGTCGTTTTAAACAACCTTCATATACCAAATGCTCATTGGACACAGACACACTCACTCACTCAATGATGTGGTGATGATGACTGTTGTGCATTGTAAACAACCTGACAAAGGTCGTTTTAAACAACCTTCATATACCAAATGCTCATTGGACACAGACACACTCACTCACTCAATGATGTGGTGATGATGACTGTTGTGCATTGTGAACATCATGACAAAGGTCGTTTTAAACAACCTTCATATACCAAATGCTCATTGGACACACACACACACTCACTCACTCAATGATGTGGTGATGATGACTGTTGTGCATTGTGAACAACCTGACAAAGGTCGTTTTAAACAACCTTCATATACCAAATGCTCATTGGACACACACACACACTCAATGATGTGGTGATGCTGACAGTTGTGCATTGTGAACAACCTGACAAAGGTCGTTTTAAACAACCTTCATATACCAAATGCTCATTGGACACACACACACACTCACTCACTCAATGATGTGGTGATGATGACTGTTGTGCATTGTGAACAACCTGACAAAGGTCGTTTTAAACAACCTTCATATACCAAATGCTCATTGGACACACACACACACTCAATGATGTGGTGATGCTGACAGTTGTGCATTGTGAACAACCTGACAAAGGTCGTTTTAAACAACCTTCATATACCAAATGCTCATTGGACACACACACACACTCACTCACTCAATGATGTGGTGATGCTGACTGTTGTGCATTGTGAACAACCTGACAAAGGTCGTTTTAAACAACCTTCATATACCAAATGCTCATTGGACACAGACACACTCACTCACTCAATGATGTGGTGATGATGACTGTTGTGCATTGTAAACAACCTGACAAAGGTCGTTTTAAACAACCTTCATATACCAAATGCTCATTGGACACAGACACACTCACTCACTCAATGATGTGGTGATGATGACTGTTGTGCATTGTAAACAACCTGACAAAGGTCGTTTTAAACAACCTTCATATACCAAATGCTCATTGGACACAGACACACTCACTCACTCAATGATGTGGTGATGATGACTGTTGTGCATTGTGAACATCATGACAAAGGTCGTTTTAAACAACCTTCATATACCAAATGCTCATTGGACACACACACACACTCACTCACTCAATGATGTGGTGATGATGACTGTTGTGCATTGTGAACAACCTGACAAAGGTCGTTTTAAACAACCTTCATATACCAAATGCTCATTGGACACAGACACACTCACTCACTCAATGATGTGGTGATGATGACTGTTGTGCATTGTGAACATCATGACAAAGGTCGTTTTAAACAACCTTCATATACCAAATGCTCATTGGACACACACACACACTCACTCACTCAATGATGTGGTGATGATGACTGTTGTGCATTGTGAACAACCTGACAAAGGTCGTTTTAAACAACCTTCATATACCAAATGCTCATTGGACACACACACTCACTCACTCAATGATGTGGTGATGATGACTGTTGTGCATTGTGAACAACCTGACAAAGGTCGTTTTAAACAACCTTCATATACCAAATGCTCATTGGACACACACACTCACTCACTCAATGATGTGGTGATGATGACTGTTGTGCATTGTGAACAACCTGACAAAGGTCGTTTTAAACAACCTTCATATACCAAATGCTCATTGGACACAGACACACACACTCACTCAATGATGTGGTGATGATGACTGTTGTGCATTGTGAACAACCTGACAAAGGTCGTTTTAAACAACCTTCATATACCAAATGCTCATTGGACACACACACACACTCACTCACTCAATGATGTGGTGATGATGACTGTTGTGCATTGTGAACAACCTGACAAAGGTCGTTTTAAACTAGTGGACCCTGCGGGTGCTAAATTCAAATCCTTTGATATTATTTTGAAAGTAATGTCCCCAAAATTGAAATTCTGGGGAATAGTCGAGTGTAAGCGAAATTCATACACACCTAACCACCTAAACCTAACCTAACTCTGTTCTAACCGACGCCCAAACCTCCCGAAACACCTAAACCTAACCTAACCATATCCTAACCGACGCCCACACCCACCTAACGACCTAAACCTAACATAACCCTATCCTAACCGACGCCCACACCCACCTAACGACCTAAACCTAACCTAACCATATCCTATCCGACGCCCACACCCACCTAACCACTGCTAACCTTTGCCACTGGGAAATTCTCTCCTGGTCGGTGAAAAGATCCCTGTTGGCTTGTCGGAAATTGAGGTCGTGAAATCAGTGAAAATTCTGGGGGTCTTGTTTGACAAACAGTTTCTTTTCAATCAACATGTCGATCAAGTGATTAGCAAACTGACCTCCATGAAAAGTTCATTTCTGCGTTTTTGTGCAAACACTTATGGTTTGGACTCTGAGAGGAGGTCCATTCTATACCAACAAGTGTTCCGAGCAGCACTCACGTACGGCTCAGAAGTATGGTCACACAAGATTGGATCTGCAGCGCTGTTAGTTAGTTGGTTCGATTGAATTTGTTTGTCAATTATTTGACTAAACACCATGAGAACATAACCAATGTAAACAAAAAACAAACTCAGCCACCGCCATGTAAGTGATCGATTTCTCAGGTCCCATGGTGATTGCCACTTTTGGCGCACTCATCAGCCTTCCATACAGATCGTCATACTTGAGCTTGTACCACAGCCAGTCACCACCAGTTTCACTGAGCATAATTGACTGAAGTCGAGGAATAAAACGCGTCGGTGAATGATAAACCGAACAACACCAAGCCAGCGGACAGATGACAGTTGTAGCAGCCAAACATTGGCAAACAAAAACGAAATTAAAAGCAAACGCCAATTCCCAGGACTGTTTGAGGAATACATTCCGCTGTAGGAGATAGATGTTGATGGGAATGTTCGAAAGTAGAAAGGCAAACAGTATCGAGCCAAACAGTGAGCGACTACTGTCGATCACAAGATAGCAAATTAGATTATGTTCCTGTAAATGGTGTCGCAAAATTGCACCACCACGCAACAGTAACCCATTGGATGTTTGACATTTCTTGATAAACTTGATCACTTTTTTGCCAACTTCCTTAACATGGCCTGTGTAGACAATTGTACTAAATATGGAACAGAAAGTAAAGAACAGCGCAGCCTGTAGCATGCGCACTAGTAAAAAATCGACGATAAATAGATCGAATGCGAAGGTAAACTTTAGTAGCCAGTGGTCGGTACTAGTGGTGAACTGATACACAGTGAAGCCCGATATAAATGGCATCAAGATAAAGGCTATCCAAAAAAGGAATTAGAAATTTAACCCAAAATTTAGATGTTTTTCTTACCAATTACAGATTGACAAACCAAACACGCTTTATCAGTCGCAATCAACAGCAAAATTATGCGAGATCTCAATTTTCTCGACAAATTAGGCACAACTCCAAGTGGTTGTCCAAAGAGCTTGCGTTTGTTAACATTGTCAAGATGGGTCCAAATTTGCACGTTTGTTCGAATTTTACAGTAAAATTTAATACAAAACTTTGGAAACCATTTTTGATATTTTATATTAGTAGAAATTTGATCAAATTTTTGCTGATAGATTTTGCGCAATTTTGGTCCACTCAACACTGCCTGATAGTATCGATCCTGATTGGCCACCACCAACTGGAGCCACCACTGCCAGCTTCGCGTGTTCACATTGAGATAGGTCAGCGAATGATAGCAATAAAAATTAAACAACTCAAGGAACAACATAGCAATCAGCAGGAATGGATCAAATAGGTGAGAATTTGTGTACAAATAGCTGAGTGTTCCATCATAGCGGTGAAAGTTGTAATCGGTTTCAAAGTTGTCCAACATTATTTTAATGCAAAAACACAATCGAACCGAGCCGTAGAGCAGGAACAAACAATCCAAATAGTAGGCATTCTTCATTTTGTTTGAACCATTCTGTTCAATAAAATCTTTGGTGAATTGGTAATAAAGTCGAGTGAACTTTATATTTTCCAATTTGGTTTTGATAAAATTCAACATTGCAGAAAAGAACTCTCTGTTAGTTACTCCGAGGAATAAATGTCAGAATAATTTTCAAAATATAATAAAAACTCATTTCATTTCTAAAAGTACCATATAAAGTTTATTCAAAATGGTTAATTTATTTGTTGACGCAAAGTAAATTTAAAAAATAGCTCTAGTAATTACGATAATGTATTTTTAAAAATTACTCTACAGTGTACAGAGTCAACGCTAATAATGAAACCAATTTGTTGCTATAGGAACATTACAGAAAGCAGAATAATTACTAACGATTCGGGAGTCAAGTACATTTTCGTACATGAACACCCAAGTTTTTGACTACATTATTTACATTAAGTTTTTTGATTAAAATTAGCCGAGTTCATATAGTTTGAATAAATTGACAATCATAAATGATTTCAAAACTTAAATTTGAATTATTTTAGGTTAGAAATTATTGGGCTACACTTAAATGACTTTTAAGTTCGATTGGGGAACTGTTGAGGAATATTCCTCCGACTTTTAAGTTTTGAATTTCTATTGTCAATTAAATTCAGTTTGAAGTTTGTATGGATTGAGTTGAGCAATTCAGTCGATACTAGAATTGCAATATTTCGGTGGTTTAATTATGTTTTTTTTAATTGCAGATATAAAACTGACATTATTAGATTTGCATTTAGAAAAAAGTAAATTATTTATTTTGAAAATGTTTCACGATCAAGAATTATCATAACAAAAATCAAACTTGTATTTGGTTAATTTGCAAACCTCTAAATTTGTTGATTAGGTTTGTGAGTTCACACATCAAAGCATGTCTGTATGGATTTGATTCAATCTTTGATGCTCCACCTCGTATTGGACTTCACAATTTGGCTTCTTATTGAGTGAAACGAGCTTGTGAACAACGAATTCACTCTGTTTGGGTCATGTGGAAGAATGATTTTGAGTACTACACTGTAAATTCCTCACCGCGCATGGCGTTTGGTATGAATTTCGATAATCGTGCATCCATTCGACAGTTGATCCATGTGAATGCTTCTGAATTTTCTGTTAAATTGTATAATCCAAATATATCTTTTTGTAGATCAGCAAAATCGCTACCAATCAAAACTTTTCCAAATGCTGCTTCCGATTGGCAAATGGCTATCGTCTCGACTCGACTGCTTTTCACATGGTTTGGCAGAATGATTTTCAATTTTCTAATAATGAAACCCATTTATTTAGACCATCTACATTATGAGCACCTTTTTCCTATTTATCTGTCGTCAAAATACTAAACATTTCTTGAGTGTTTGGACGAGATCAAAAGTCAGTTTCTTGGCTTTCACTTTAATATTCTCTCAATTCAGTAATGAAGAAAATCAATATTCGCTGCTTCTAAATTAATCTATCACGACATTTGATAATTAAATTAATGTTTCTGTTTATGAATTTGAATTTTATTGTTTTAATTAGTTTTTACTTTTACATTCATCACCGGGTTAAGTTTCATCTATTCTATGCTATCAAATATCAATTTTACACTTAAGCTTGTGCGTAAATAGCACTTTATGCCTGAAATTGTGTTTTTCTACCAGAAACACTCTATCATTCATATTATAATCATCGTCAAGAATGATCTTAACAAAAATTCTTCGAACCATTTTTTGGCTACTTCACAAGCCACTGGATTTGTTGATTTGGTTTGTGAGTTTACATATCAAAGCATGTCTCTATGCATTTGATCCGATCATCGATGCTCCGCCTGGTGTGGGGTTTCACAATTTGGCTACTTATCGAGTGAAACGAGCTGCTGAACAGCGAATTCAGCGTTTCTTCATTTTGCCAATTTGTGTTTGGGCCTTTTTGACTGTTCACTCTGTTTGGGTGCTGAGGAAGAATGATTTCGAGTACAACACTCAACCAATGGCCGAACTGTTGACACATCGAATGTATCCCAAAGAATTTTGGCGACAAGGCGACATGATAGTACTTTCCGTTGTCACTGGTATCGGTTTGTTTGGCTTCACATTTACCTTTGGTACATGGCTATCTGATCGGTACTGCATGTACTTTGTGTATGGCCCAAGTGGAGAGTACGATTTGATTGTTAATGGCAAAAGTAAGTTGATTTTTTTTTGCAAATTAAACTAATATCAAATATAGCCTGGGACAAAGAGAATGCAAAGAAAATCCACAAATTTCGAAATCTAACCAAAAAAACGATACATCCAGTTTCCATTTCAACTTGGTTGGTGTGTTATTTGTATTTTCTGTGGAATTTTGTCAGTGCAGACTTTGATGACATTGGTCATCGACTCTTGCTGGTGTTTTATCTTACTATTATGATTTGCTATTGTGTTTTTGGTAAGTTTTATATAGTTTTTATAATTTCAATTTGAGTTGATTAGTAAATGGTTCACTTTTCAGCAGGAATTCTGATGTTTTATCACTTTTTCGTAATCACCAAATATGTTATGATCAAACAAGCCTATTTAATTGGCCGACAAGATGAACTAATCAAACGCCTTGATGTGGTGATGCTGACTGTTGTGCATTGTGAACAACCTGACAAAGGTCGTTTTAAACAACCTTCATATACCAAATGCTCATTGGACACACACACTCACTCAATGATGTGGTGATGATGACTGTTGTGCATTGTGAACAACCTGACAAAGGTCGTTTTAAACAACCTTCATATACCAAATGCTCATTGGACACACACACACACACAAACTGATGTGGTGATGCTGACAGTTGTGCATTGTGAACAACCTGACAAAGGTCGTTTTAAACAACCTTCATATACCAAATGCTCATTGGACACACACACTCACTCACTCAATGATGTGGTGATGATGACTGTTGTGCATTGTGAACAACCTGACAAAGGTCGTTTTAAACAACCTTCATATACCAAATGCTCATTGGACACAGACACACACTCACTCACTCAATGATGTGGTGATGATGACTGTTGTGCATTGTGAACAACCTGACAAAGGTCGTTTTAAACAACCTTCATATACCAAATGCTCATTGGACACACACACTCACTCAATGATGTGGTGATGATGACTGTTGTGCATTGTGAACAACCTGACAAAGGTCGTTTTAAACAACCTTCATATACCAAATGCTCATTGGACACAGACACACACACACTCACACACTGATGTGGTGATGATGACTGTTGTGCATTGTGAACAACCTGACAAAGGTCGTTTTAAACAACCTTCATATACCAAATGCTCATTGGACACAGACACACACACACTCAATGATGTGGTGATGATTACTGTTGTGTATTGTGAACAACCTGACAGAGGTCGTTTTAAACAACCTTCATATACCAAATGCTCATTGGACACAGACACACACTCACTCACTCAATGATGTGGTGATGATGACTGTTGTGCATTGTGAACAACCTGACAAAGGTCGTTTTAAACAACCTTCATATACCAAATGCTCATTGGACACAGACACACACTCACTCAATGATGTGGTGATGATGACTGTTGTGCATTGTGAACAACCTGACAAAGGTCGTTTTAAACAACCTTCATATACCAAATGCTCATTGGACACAGACACACACACACACACTGATGTGGTGATGATGACTGTTGTGCATTGTGAACAACCTGACAAAGGTTGTTTTAAACAACCTTCATATACCAAATGCTCATTGGACACAGACACACACTCACTCACTCAATGATGTGGTGATGATGACTGTTGTGCATTGTGAACAACCTGACAAAGGTCGTTTTAAACAACCTTCATATACCAAATGCTCATTGGACACAGACACACACTCACTCACTCACTGATGTGGTGATGATGACTGTTGTGCATTGTGAACAACCTGACAAAGGTCGTTTTAAACAACCTTCATATACCAAATGCTCATTGGACACAGACACACACACACTCACACACTGATGTGGTGATGAAGACTGTTGTGCATTGTGAACAACCTGACAAAGGTCGTTTTAAACAACCTTCATATACCAAATGCTCATTGGACACACACACTCACACACTGATGTGGTGATGCTGAAAGTTGTGCATTGTGAACAACCTGACAAAGGTCGTTTTAAACAACCTTCATATACCAAATGCTCATTGGACACAGACACACACTCACTCACTCAATGATGTGGTGATGATGACTGTTGTGCATTGTGACCAACCTGACAAAGGTTGTTTTAAACAACCTTCATATACCAAATGCTCATTGGACACAGACACTCACACACTGATGTGGTGATGAAGACTGTTGTGCATTGTGAACAACCTGACAAAGGTCGTTTTAAACAACCTTCATATACCAAATGCTCATTGGACACACACACACACTCACTCACTCAATGATGTGGTGATGATGACTGTTGTGCATTGTGAACAACCTGACAAAGGTCGTTTTAAACAACCTTCATATACCAAATGCTCATTGGACACACACACACACACACACACTGATGTGGTGATGATGACTGTTGTGCATTGTGAACAACCTGACAAAGGTCGTTTTAAACAACCTTCATATACCAAATGCTCATTGGACACACACACTCACACACTGATGTGGTGATGCTGAAAGTTGTGCATTGTGAACAACCTGACAAAGGTCGTTTTAAACAACCTTCATATACCAAATGCTCATTGGACACACACTCACTCACTCAATGATGTGGTGATGATGACTGTTGTGCATTGTGAACAACCTGACAAAGGTCGTTTTAAACAACCTTCATATACCAAATGCTCATTGGACACAGACACACACTCACTCACTGATGTGGTGATGATGACTGTTGTGCATTGTGAACAACCTGACAAAGGTCGTTTTAAACAACCTTCATATACCAAATGCTCATTGGACACACACTCACTCACTCAATGATGTGGTGATGATGACTGTTGTGCATTGTGAACAACCTGACAAAGGTCGTTTTAAACAACCTTCATATACCAAATGCTCATTGGACACACACACACACACACACACACTGATGTGGTGATGATGACTGTTGTGCATTGTGAACAACCTGACAAAGGTTGTTTTAAACAACCTTCATATACCAAATGCTCATTGGACACACACTCACTCACTCAATGATGTGGTGATGATGACTGTTGTGCTTTGTGAACAACCTGACAAAGATCGTTTTAAACAACCTTCATATACCAAATGCTCATTGGACACAGACTCACTCACACTGATGTGGTGATGATGACTGTTGTGCATTGTGAACAACCTGACAAAGGTCGTTTTAAACAACCTTCATATACCAAATGCTCATTGGACACACACACACACACACACACTGATGTGGTGATGATGACTGTTGTGCATTGTGAACAACCTGACAAAGGTTGTTTTAAACAACCTTCATATACCAAATGCTCATTGGACACACACTCACTCACTCAATGATGTGGTGATGATGACTGTTGTGCATTGTGAACAACCTGACAAAGATCGTTTTAAACAACCTTCATATACCAAATGCTCATTGGACACACACTCACTCACTCAATGATGTGGTGATGATGACTGTTGTGCATTGTGAACAACCTGACAAAGGTCGTTTTAAACAACCTTCATATACCAAATGCTCATTGGACACAGACACACTCACTCACTCAATGATGTGGTGATGATGACTGTTGTGCATTGTGAACAACCTGACAAAGGTCGTTTTAAACAACCTTCATATACCAAATGCTCATTGGACACACACACACTCACTCACTCAATGATGTGGTGATGATGACTGTTGTGCATTGTGAACATCTTGACAAAGGTCGTTTTAAACAACCTTCATATACCAAATGCTCATTGGACACACACACACACTCACTCACTCAATGATGTGGTGATGATGACTGTTGTGCATTGTGAACAACCTGACAAAGGTCGTTTTAAACAACCTTCATATACCAAATGCTCATTGGACACACACTCACTCACTCAATGATGTGGTGATGATGACTGTTGTGCATTGTGAACAACCTGACAAAGATCGTTTTAAACAACCTTCATATACCAAATGCTCATTGGACACACACTCACTCACTCAATGATGTGGTGATGATGACTGTTGTGCATTGTGACCAACCTGACAAAGGTCGTTTTAAACAACCTTCATATACCAAATGCTCATTGGACACACACTCACTCACTCAATGATGTGGTGATGATGACTGTTGTGCATTGTGAACAACCTGACAAAGGTCGTTTTAACAACCTCCATATACCAAATGCTCATTGGACACACACTCACTCACTCAATGATGTGGTGATGATGACTGTTGTGCTTTGTGAACAACCTGACAAAGATCGTTTTAAACAACCTTCATATACCAAATGCTCATTGGACACACACACACACACTGATGTGGTGATGATGACTGTTGTGCATTGTGCATGTCGCAAACCGTGGTCGTATGTTGGAAATTTTGAATGGAAAGTTTTGTTTTCTGTTTAGCCGCAAAGGTGGCGCTCATTTTGTGGATAAAGCACGACTGGTTAAAGTATGGCACTCAAAAAAACTTTGAGCACAAATGTTCTGTTTTGTGTTTGCTTTCAGGTGGAAACATTTCAGATTTCATCCGTTTGCATTCATGCTGTTTGGAAATTACCGGATCACATCAAAGACATATCATGTGGTACAAACTGTTTCAAATTTTAATTTTATTGAAATTCTTAAAAGTATTTTATAAATTTCTATTTAGATCATTTCGTATATTAGCGCGTATTTCATGTTTGTATTTCAGAAATTGTAGAAAAAAGTAACTATGGCGTTACATTTTCTGTAAATGCGAGATCAAATAAATTTAAAGTTTACTAAACAATTTTGCCTGTAACTGTTTATCATCATCAACTTGTAACATCATAGTGAAAATTGGACTTTGAGATCGAGCATAGAGTGGATAGAAATGTCGCAACAATAGTCAGACGGTGGTTAGTTTATTTCTTAATGTGCCATAAAACATTTATCCATTGGAATTTTTCCATAAAAAGGAGAAGGGTCGTGATCGTACCATATCTCAACATGAACGTAAAATTGTCCTCAATAAAGAGCGTACACGTCAAGATGCTAATCTAGGCATAATTTGCAGATATAAACGTAAATTGCTTGTAGGTAGTGCATTTTATTATATTTGCACACAGCAAGACCCTTTGCACTGCATTTGTGCCTAAAATATTTTGGTCCAAACTGACATTTGTTTTATGATGCCTTCTGTCGCCTGATGTATACGTCATTCACAACAGAAAGTACATAAAGTACTAAAACAATCAAAACGCATAAACAATAAATAATGCTATGAACGTGGACAAATGGCATCCAAGTGCTCATGTGCTCACAATGGCTGACATCATTAGTCTCGGTTCCATTTGTGATACTCCATTTTGGGTAAGTTTTCTCCTTCATCCATGACATAACAATTGCAATTCTCGAATGCAGAATGTCTCATCATCATGGAACACAGATCATCCTGCACTGAGTCCGTGCTTCTGCTCTACCGCACTCGTATGGCTGCCAGCGCTATTTCTGGTGCTGTGCTTTCCATACACTTTGTACGACTATATTTGCGCAAAACGAGTCTCTATCCCGTGGAATCGATTGAATGTTTTTAAACTGTTTGCCGCACTGTCACTCGTAATATTTGGTCTGGTGCATTCGATCTATTCGATTGGTTTATATGTTGATTGGTTTCAAGGAAATGGTGCAACAATTGAAAGTGCCGAACTTATTGGTGCAATCGTCAGCTTGTTCACCTACTCTCTTTTGGCTACATTTGTACACCTCCAACGTGTGTACGGCTTCGGAAACAGTGGCGCAATTTGGTTTTATTTGCTACTTCAAATAATCTGTACTGCACTTTCAATTCCGACTCTCATTCAATTTGATCAGTTCAAATCGAAAGTTGAACGTGCTCTAATCTACATTGAATTTGCCATTTCAATTTTGTTATTCCTTGTTTGTTCTTTATCGGATCAAATCGAAAATGAAGAAACTGAACTTCAATTGAACAACAAAAACAATAAGAAAACTAAAGAGAAACAATCGAAAATAGTTTGTCCTAAAGAAAGTGCATCATTTCCATCGAAACTAACCTACTGGTGGTTCAATTCGCTTGCGCTGTTAGGCTTTCGTCGTCCACTCAAACTTGATGATTTATGGCAAATTCGTGCACCCGATGGGGCAACAGGCTTGTTCAATCGTTTTAATCACTTTTGGAAGCACAAATCTTTTGTCAGCGATGACAAATCAACCGCAAACCAACAACCAAAAGCAAATGTCATCTCAATTTTGGTTCGTCAATTTGGATCCTATTTTCTCTTTCCCTGTGTGGCTCGATTCATCACCGACAACGTTCAGCTAGTGAATCCAATTGTGGTCAAGTATGTCATCTCATATGTGTCTGACCCATCTGAGCCCTTTTGGCATGGAATTTTCTATACGATGGTTTTTGTGGTGACAAATGCGGTGAGCAGCTTCACGTCCGCTTATCAGCAGCATCGAATGGGCATTTTGAGCATGCGAATCCGAGCCACACTGCTCAGTGCAATCTATCGCAAATCTCTCGTTCTGGCAGTGCACTCTAAACGAGACTACACCACTGGAGAGATTATCAATTTGATGGCTGTGGATTGTCAACGATTCATAGATCTATTTCCATGGATGAACTTCATGTGGACGTGTCCATTTCAGATTGGTATCGCACTGTGGCTGCTCTGGGCTGAGCTGGGCGTCTCTGTTGTTGGAGGATTAGTGCTCATGTTACTGTTCATTCCACTGCAAAGTTTCATCGCTAGTTGGATCAAGGGAATACAGGAGAAGCAGATGACACTCAAGGACCGACGAATGAAGGCAATCAATGAACTGTTGAACGGCATGAAGGTGCTCAAACTGTACGCCTGGGAGCAGGCTTTCATTGAGAATATTCAACAGATTCGACTGCAAGAGTTGAAGTACATTCGTCGCACAGGACTGGCGTACACACTTTTCAGTATAATGTCACTTGGTTCGCCATTCATGGTCACCTGTCTCACATTTTGGCTGTACATTTTGATCGAACCGGACAGTCAGTTGACCGCCCAGAAAGCGTTCGTTTCGGTGGCACTGTTCAATATGATTCGATATCCACTCTCGAAAATTCCCGATGGTATAACAAATCTTATTATGGTGAGTACAACTTGACAAAAAATGACATGTAAAAATTTTGAATCTTTCAGACTTCTATCGCTGTCAAAAGAATCAGTAAATTTCTAAATTCAGACGAAATTGTTGCATTTGTCGATCGAAAGGTAGACAGTGCAAATTCGCTTGTCTTGTCAAATGCTTCGTTCAATTGGGAACAATCGCCCAACACAAAATCCTTCTCTCTATCAAACATCAACTTGACCATTCCAAAAGGATCTTTGGTTGCCGTTGTAGGAAGTGTTGGATCTGGTAAATCGTCACTTCTGTACGCATTGTTGGGTGAAATGTACAAACATTCTGGCTCGGTCAACATTAGTGGCGACCAGCGGCTGGCCTACGTATCACAACAAGCCTGGATACAGAATGCTTCGCTGAGAGAGAATATTCTGTTTGGTCACGAATTTGATGTGAAAAAGTATCATCGTGTTATTGAAGCTTGTGCACTGCGGACAGACTTGAACATGCTGACCGGTGGTGATCAGACGGAGATTGGTGAGAAGGGCATTAATTTGTCAGGTGGACAGAAGCAGAGGGTTAGCATTGCACGGGCCTGCTATTCGGATGCTGATCTATATTTGTTCGATGATCCACTGTCAGCAGGTAAGTTAATTATTCAATACATTCTAAATTTCATATACAAAAATCTTTAGTTGACAGTCATGTTGGAAAGCACATTTTCACGGAAGTACTCGACTCCAAAAGCGGAATCCTCAAAAACAAAACCCGAATCTTAGTTACCAATGCTCTGTATATGCTACCAAACGTTGACCAAATTGTTTTGCTCAAAAATGGAACTATAGATGCGGTTGGAAGCCATGAAAACCTAATGAGAACTAATCCTGAATTTCGTGAATTGATTTTGAATTACACTAATTCGAGTTCTGAACAGGATGAAGGAGTGAAATTGGCAAAACAAATCGATTTGCCAAATGAAAACGAAATCCAACTCCTCCGAGAACGACAACTATCGACTGTTTCATCTTCTACAACTCGAACTCGGGAGAAATCATTTTCAGAATCGTCAAAAATTCTCGATTTACAATCACAACTGGTCGAGGATGAACAAACCAAAACAGGTCAAGTGACCCTTGCGATTTACTCCAACTTTATCCGTGCACTCTCACCACTTTGGTCGTGCTGCATTGTGATTGGCTACTTCACCATGATTGCCACCGTCACTGGATCCAACGTTTGGCTCAGTGTTTGGACCTCTGATCCAGATGGTGATTCGAGTTACTATCTGTTGGTATACTTTGCGATTGGTATGGCTTATTTGGTGTTGATTTGTTTTGGATGGAATTCGATTGTGGCCGGAACACTGAATGCATCCAGGACGCTGCACTGGGGCCTGCTGAGCAGTATTGTGCATGCGCCAATGCACTTTTTCGATACAACACCGCTGGGGCGGATTGTGAATCGATTCTCGAAGGATATAGATGTGCTCGACATTAATATGAGCAATACGATTCGGTAAGATTCTTTGTGTGTCTTGTGATACTCAATTTCAAGTTTCATTTCTCTTTTATATAGAATCGTAATGAACACTTTCTTCACCATCGTAGCCACCTTGTTTGTGGTATCCTTTCAGAATCCCCTTTTCCTGGCGGTAGTAATACCCTTCATTGCAATGTACATCTTTGTTCAACGATTCTATGTGTCCTCGTCACGTCAACTGAAACGACTCGAGTCGGTGACCCGGTCACCAATCTTTACGCACTTTTCCGAAAGCATCCAAGGAGTGAGCACCATCAAAGCATTCAATGCCACAGAACGTTTTATCCGCGAATCCGATCAGCGAGTGGATGAGAATCAACGGTGCATCTATCCTAGTGTTGTTTCACTGTGTTGGCTTCAAGTACGTCTCGAGTTTATGGGAAATTGTTTGGTATTTTTTGCTTCACTGCTCGCGGTTTTGTCGAGGACAAATGAAGATGATGGTAATAATAGTTTTGCTGATGGCGGTAGTAGCACTGGACTGTCATTGTCATATGCCCTCAGTATCACTCTATATTTGAATAATTTTGTACGGAATTTTGCTGAACTCGAGAACAATATTGTTTCAGTGGAGAGAATTTCCGAGTATGCTAATGTTGAGCCTGAGGCAGATTGGACAACTGAAGATGACACAAAAGTTGCAGCCAATTGGCCTGAGGATGGTATCATCAGATTTGAACAATATGGCACTCGGTATCGACCTGGACTGGATTTGGTTCTCAAACGAATTGACTTTTCCACTGGTAGAGCTGAGAAAATTGGAATTGTTGGACGAACTGGTGCGGGAAAATCTTCTTTAACTTTAGCTCTGTTTCGCATTATTGAGGCTTCGAATGGGAAAATTTTGATGGATGGTATCGATATTGCTAGTTTAGGGCTACAAACACTAAGATCACGCATTACCATCATTCCACAAGATCCCGTCCTTTTCTGTGGAACAATACGCAGTAATCTCGATCCATTTTCTTCCTATTCAGATGATCAGTTGTGGCACATTCTCGAACTGTCTCATCTCAAGTCTTTTGTAGCAAGTTTAGCCCTGGGTTTAAGTTATCCCGTTTCCGAAGGCGGTGAGAACCTTTCCGTTGGTCAACGTCAACTGATTTGTCTTGCTCGTGCACTTCTTCGACGTACAAAAGTGCTCGTACTGGACGAGGCCACCGCGGCAGTAGATCTCGAAACGGACTCACTGATTCAGTCGACCATTCGGCGCCAATTCGCCCACTGCACCGTACTGACCATCGCCCATCGGCTAAACACAATACTCGATTCGGACCGAGTGATGGTGCTCGATGCGGGAAATGTAGCAGAAATGGACACTCCCGCAAACTTACTCGCAGATGAGCAATCTATATTCTATTCGCTAGCTAAGGATGCAGGCATTGTAGTATAATTAAAACTCGACTCAAATGAGTCGCCATCTAGTGAACAATATTCAAATTATTTTCATCTTTTTGCATAACATAAAATCTTTAATCCTCGTTCATTTTGGGTCCATTTTCACTTATCACTTAGCCCAAATTGTATTGAACAAGCCAATTTCAGTAAGTAGTTGTAATTTTATTACTCGCCTTATCTCGCCAGTAAAACTACAGTTTTATTGCTTTAGCGCTCACGTAAGTAAATAATGTTGCATTTTGTATTTGCATTGTGCACTCCTTAAGAATTGAATTCAACTGACTATACATTGTAAGACCCAATTGTGCATTAATTTGTATAAAAAAAATGTTCCCTTGTGTCTTTGCTTTATATTGGAAATTTGTGACACACTATGAATTCTCATCATCACCATCAATCATCGATCGATCATTGGATCAAGCGGCACCTGTCAACGCTACTATGCATTGTCAATTTCTTTGCATGTACAATATCAATAATTTTTGCCGGTGACATCACAGAAAACATTGTCGAGTATCGTTACGATACTTTCGCTAATCCAGATATTGATATTATCAAGGTATTTTTTTAAATAGCAAACTAAATATATAATTTAAACTAAATTTTCTAGAATCATATACAAAATAACGTTGTGGAATTTTGTTTATTCTCAATTTTATTTCAAATTTTTGGCCTAATTGGAATTGTCAAGAAGAATGTTGTCCTGATTTCGCTGTTTGTGTTGCAACAAATTCTTGAGACAGTGTTTTGTTATATTCAAAGTGAAATTGTGGAATCCGTCTACTGGAATGCGTGCTTTTACTGGTATCTGTTCAGTACTGCGTCATTTGTGCTTGTGTTCAGTCTGTGCCCATATGGTGAATGGCTCAGATGAATTTTTTCCTGATTCATTAATGTAACTTTCCACTAAATGTGACGCATCTTTTGGCCAAACTTATCTTCTGTGTATTATCAAATTGACAAATTACCAGACCGAATATGTCAACAGAAAAAAAATTCTTACAATAAATTAGTGGAAAAGAAAATCTAGATTTGTCTAGATTTTCAGTGGCTCAATATTAAGTATTTGAATATTTCTGTAATAAATAAATTGGAAATCAAAATTTGATGCAAATTCGAAAAAAATCAGCCGTTTTTAGGAAACCCCTTATTAAAATGACCATCAAAGTGAAATAAAATAAAATACAATATAGCTTTTTGTTTGTAGTTTTATACGTACATTAAAACTTTTGAATATTAACTTTTCCTCCTTTATTGACGAATTATGGATAATAATTTTTTTTCTAATATGACAAAGTTGAACGACATTTCAACGTGAAAATGTAAATGTATTTGAATAAAAAAAAATTCTTCGAACAGGTCCACACTTTTCTTCCCAAAAAATATAATAAACATTGAATCTATCCAAACACACCGCTTCTATCTTTTGGTTTAATTTTGGTGCGATCAAACAAAACGTTTGTAAATAAATGCACAAAACATATCGTCTCATGGGTATGCTTGCACTTCTGGTACTCCTAAGCATAAACAAGTGCCAATCAATATAGATTTTTTTTATAGCATTCTTGTTTTCCATAGAGAGAAGCTTAAAAGCCGAAACTCTCTAAATTATATCGTTTAATGATTCATTAGTATAGTGATGAAGAGCTTCTTTCGAGAAACATTTAACATAGTAACATTTTCCGAAAATACTTTGTTTGTATGTTTTCGAAATGTTAGACATTTAAAAGTGGAAAAACAGGAAAAACACTTATTAGAGAATTAGCGAAAATTCTTCAATTTAGAAACACAAGTGCAAAGTGAATGCACATTTAATCCCGAGAACTAATATTATTTCCAAAGAGGGATCTAGTAAGCACAAAGTTCCGTCAAGCATTTTAATCTTTGTTTGTATCTGAATGTATTTTGTTAATTCAGTTAATTTCTATTTATATTTAAAAAAATGACAAAGAAAATTTGATTAAAAATAGTTCCAAATGGTCCAAAATAAGCTTCAAGTTTTTAATAATAAAAAATTCCATTTCAATAAAGTGCAATTTTAGAAACTTGACATATTCAATGTACGATAGCTATACAAAAAATAATGATTTAATGATTTGACGATTTGAAATATTATTTAGTAAATCACATGTACAATTATTCACATATATTAACGTGTTGTTAAATTTCAGTTGCAGATAAGATTGCACCAATAAATTTATGCTCTCAGATGGGAACAAAACTAACACAGATTCACACGTTCGTAGGTCAAATGCAGTGCAATCTCAGATAGTTTGTTCAAAATGCCACTAGAAACATAATCAATAACGTTTTGTTATGTACCAAAACCATGTACAAAACCCCTATTCTACAGAATAATTAAATTTTGCCACCCATCTTAACTAAATTGCGAAACTGTACAAAAAAGAAATGAAAACTCAACAAAATCTTGCACAACTTTAAACAGAATTATATTCAAAATTTAATCACGATTTATTCAAATAAAAATTTGCAAGCAAAAAAAAGTAGGAGAACAATCGTGAATTATTTTCTGAGAATGTCGAATCCGAAAGTGGCCTTTCAAAAGAATTTGTGCCCAAATTGTTTTATGCACGACAGATAATAATTTTCATTAACAAATTAATTTCCAATTGCATATTTGTGTAGTTGATTGTTTGTTTGTTTTGTTTTGGCACACAAATTTCGAGAGATGTCACGTACGCAGCTTTTGATGCAACAAAATAAAAGTTTGTGCATTGCTGAATTGGAATTTATTCTCATAATTTCTCGACAAAATGAATGCTACATCGTTATATGTTTCTATTAGATTTTAAATAATTAATTTACTTTCTTATTAATTCGACCATGTCTTGAACAGAGAACATTTATTTTGATTAATTTATTCTGAGAATCAAACATAAAAGCAATTCATTAAAGGCACCTTTTCACTGTATATTAGAGACCATCTAATCAAATAGGCCCGCTCATTAATGATTTATTTCCATTTATTCTCAAATCCGCACCGGAACTTCTATTTTACCTTTCATATTGTTTGGTTTGGTTATTCAATTAAAAAAGTAACTCAATAAGCTTTTATACGTAATCATATTAAAATTGATTTATCCAAATCAAAAAATCGAATTAAATTTTCAATATAAAAAATTCGAGATAATTAAATTTCCTTATACAATGCAAAAAAATTACTCAAGACCAGTCTAATCAAACTTGCCCACTAAATCATCATGGGAGGATGAATTTTATTTATTCATTTTTTGCCCATCAAAGCATCACCTACCTTTTATTCCATTTTTAGTGTAGGTTGTTTGTTCAACCAAACAAAACTGAATTGAACTGTATTTTTGTTTGTTTGAACAAAGAGACATTTTGTCAATTCAGTACTTTTGCACTCGTGCCTTAAAACCTTTTGCCAATCGATTGAATTCGTGGAATAATTTTTTGGAACTTTTCAACAGAGAAAGTGGTCGTAAGTGTGAGAGAGCTTACAAAGCTTAAGTTCGTCTAATACAAGGAAATTCCCATTGACATTTTCCGAAAATCTACTGAATCGTTTGAAAATCTTCTGAAAATAGCAAGGAAACAAAATTTCGAAATTAGAAATATTCTTAAAGAATATTAGCGGAAATTCTTTTTTTAACAGAGCCTCACGTGCCGGACCGTAGACATTTAATCCAACGAATTTGAACTGACCAAAAATTCCAAAATGATTGTAATTTTCTGTAGCATTTAATTTTACAAAAAGTCTTTTTGGACATAAATAAATAAAATACATCATGTACCACCATAAAACAGAAAATGTACTCAAATTAGGCCTATTCAACATATTACTTTAATTTGAAAGTGTAGATCTATAAATTCTCTAAATTCAGGTTTACGTTATTTTCCAGTTGGAATTTTTTCGACATCTTCTTCGGCGAATCACTCAATTCGCTTCAATATATTGGCCAAATACAGTTTGTTTGCATTTAGGCTTAAAACTACTTTTCTTATCATTGGAATCGTAGAATCAAACTCGATAACTAAGAGGTACATTGAAGTAAAATTGAAAATGCCCGAAATGCAAAATATAAATCTCCAATCCATCAATGTAATGTCCCTATGTTTCGAAATCACATAAAGTAGCATTATAAAATGTCTATATTTTTATTAATCTCATATTTTGATGGATCGGTAAGTTACAAACGAAAACAACAATCTCAAGTATTTGTTCAAATATTTAAAAATTAATTTTACATTAACATAAACTTATTATAGAATTTTTTAATGCTCATATAAAAACACAATTAAATTCAACTTTAGAATATTATATTATTTTATATTTTCTTGAAATAAAATATCGACTTTTGCGTCACTATTAATTTTGAAATATGCGTCAATAATAAAGCTCCAGAATTCACTTTTATAAATTTCCCATTTAATTAAAATGATAATCATTTATTTATATTTATTTTATGTGATTTATAAAATAAAAATATTATATTTTATAAAAAAAATATTTACAAAATATTTTAATTAAATATTTAATGTTTATTTATTTTATTTGACATTTTCTGTTTATTATTAATATTTTTTTTAAAATTATTGTACAAACATAGTGGATATCAAAGTATTTCTGTTGGATAAATTTGTTTCTTTAGACAGCATACAGCACCGCGCATGCGTTAATTGTACCAATTTAAGTACACGTAGTACATTTATGAATAAATGGACAAATCAAAATTTGCTTACTCACAATTTGGTGCTTTAGTTCATATGCAAGTGCAATAAATATCTATTGTAGATTAGCAATAAATCAGTGAATATCAGTAAATGTTTTTTCCCCAATGAGGCTCTAAAATTGATTTCCGAATACGATTAGACTCGCCACCAGAACACAGAAACTCACACGTACACAGTGCAAAAGCAGTACAATCTGAGATTGTATTTCACAAAGGCAACTAGTCATCAGTTTAACACTAGCGTTTCACATTTAAATATATTTTATGTACGCTCATGTGTGAAGAAAAAGACACAGCCAAAATATTAAATTTGGTTACCCAACCAACTTAACAAATTTGAGAAACAGAACAAAAAATTCAAACAAAAATGAAAATTCAACAAAACCTGATTTTGGCATTGCCCAACAGATTAAAGATGACTTTTGGAGGTGAAAGTTTTCAACAAAAGTTGTACTTTTATTAAATGAGTTGCACATAAAAATCAAAATGAAAAACACGAAGATTTGTTAGTAAAAAAATCATGAAAAAATATCACAGATTATTTTTCAAAGAATTTAAAAGACTTTTCAAAGCTACATTGTTTACCAAAATTGTCTTTATTTCACAGAAGCCATTTCCTATTTCTTAGAATATCTTTTCAACGCTATACTACAAAAGGAATTGATTTAGAAAAATTCACATTTTAGTTCATAAACAGACAACACCAATTACTAAGTAAGTAGAGTTTAAATGAATTCCATACTCAATTTTATTTGGTAAATATCTGACAAACTTCATTTCCAAAATCAAACACAAATTGTGACTTTCTTTCTATTCTTAATATCAATTTGTAAATGGTAATTATGTTATTATTACGAGTATAATTATATTTACAAATGCAATTTGTAAATTTAGAGCATGTCATGAGCAGACACAGAAAGTCTGTTTGTTTGAGCATTAGACTAAACGATTGCGTCAATGTGCTCGTAACACAGATGCCTGTTTTTGTTGAAAACAGATGTCGTGATTTCTAAGATGTCGCTGCAAAAAAAAGAAGTAAAAAACTCGTGACGTAATTCATTTTGTCTGTGTGTATCATCTAAATTGAAAACAACATATTCTCACATTTCTCAACAGTTACAATATCATTATTTCTACGTTAATTTGACAAAATAAAGACATAGTTTGATTATTTTTTGGATAGAGTGAACCTATGTGGACATTGAACTATTCATACAAAAAAAATGAAATCAATCATTTGCATTCGATTCAACAGAATCTAATCAAACAAGCCTACGCAATTATTGATTTTTTTCGTGTACTCAGAGAAAAACGCACTGGTACATCTCGTATTCAATACTTTTATACGATTTTGTGCTATTGTAAGGTTTCGTTATACAACAACAAAAATACTTGATTATAAGATAATATTACGTCTATTGGGCATGAATAGCTTGAATAGCTTAAATAGATTACCCAAAATAACCATTGAATACAGAATTGCGGATATACAAAATTCTATTGAACTCTATTGCACTCACAGTGTAGCATCAAATATTAATTCGGAACTATATTATATAGAAAATTTATTGTGTAATATAAAAAAGAAGAAGATAAATACCTTACCTTTTAATAAAAATTAATTTAAAATAAATTTAATAAACTTATTCGAGAAAAAAATTAATTAACTTTTTTGAAATATTAAAAGAAGATGAAATAGTGTTCTAATTTAATGATGGTATTGAATTTTTAACAAAATATGATTTTTATTTTCTTAAAAATATTAAATTTAATTAATTTTTTTTAATTTTTTATAAGATTAAAAGATATATTACAATTCATTTGCATCCTGAATTTGATGTGTTGATTTCTTGCTCAAAGACTGAAGGTACTCGTAAAATGAGAGTGATATTTTCCAAAAATCATACTGTTTTTATGGAAATTTTAAGTTAAAATCTCATTTCAACAATTTGAAAGGCTTACCCGAAAGCTATTGTTCATGCAGGCGTACACGATTGGATTGACGAAACTGTTGGCCATTGCCAGCCAGTGGCACACAATGTACGTGTAGATGAGTGTGTAGAATTTGGTTTTCGAACAAAAGGAGAGCAGTTCAAATTCGAATAGAATTTGGTAGATTTTTACCGGCATCCAACACAGGCCGTACAGTAGAATTACCATCATCAGCATTTTTATTGTCTGTACGTAATATACGAATATATAATTTAGATATTTTGTTACAAAATTTATTATGCAACCAAATTTTATTTACTTTCAATCGATTTTTTATTGTTTGCGAATTTTCAATTTGAATCGTTGATGCCGTTGTTAGTGTGATCGAACGGGACCGTGTGCTCGAGTCGGATAGCTAAAAAAGAATTTAATTTAATTATTAATATATTTCACAGGAATTTTCATCAGAATATTCGGAGAAATGCACTGCAGTGAAGTTAACTTTAAAGCTTTTGTGTGTGTGTGTGTGTAAAATTAAACTTATGGGCGTAAATTGAAATTTTAAAAAAGTTTCAAATTTCGTTTTTGTTCGAAACTTCTCGGTTTACCATTTTAGTGGAAAACGATAGCCATTTAGTGGACTGTTGTCTGCTAGGTGGCTGCTGCTGTTGCATCAGTTGAGCCTGTTGTCTCATATGACGGGCATTTAGCCATAATTGCCAAATAGGCAGAATGTGAGCATCACAAAAAGAAATAGAAATGTCAGAGCAAAATTGACAATCACAAATGTTTGTCTCTGTGTGCTGGTTAGTGCACTGTTGTGACTACACTCGTAATAAGTTTCACCGTTTTGATGGAATTCACGAGTTTGGGCCTGTCTGTGAAAAAAGCACTTTAATGCAATTCTTCGCAACTGAGAACAAAAAAATCCAATAAACCCACTCGTTAATTTTTTTGTTAATTTTTGCATTTTACAGGAGCACCGGAACAACTGTCTCGTATTTTGCAATTCATTTTGCTAACATTTGTTATTCAATTAAAAACACGATAACAGCAAGTACTTATGTAAAGATTGTAAAAACATTCCATTCCATTTGTTTGGTGCAGATTGTTTGTTCAAACAATCAAAACTGACAACTGTGAACTGTATTTTTTTTCAGTAAATCTTGGACAAAGCACATTGACATTTCAGTACGTTTGCCTAAAAGTATGCTTCTTATAATTCGTTTGGATCAGAAAGTTTCAAACACTAACAAGCAAAGCTCAGAGTATTTGTTGAAACATTCGTCATTAAAACAACGAAAGCATTAATTTTAAATTATTTCAATCCTGCTATGGACTGTTATGTTCTTCTAATGTTTTTGGGGCTAAACGTACCAATTTAAACACACGGAGAACACACTTAACTAAGATAATAATAAGAAACAAATCAAAATCACTATATGCTCCCTATTAGTTTGGTGCTTTAGTTCATTTTGGGCAATGAAATTTAGATTAGCAAAATCAGTGAATATCGGTAAGATCATTACGCAGATACGCAGTTCAAATGCAGTACAATCTGAGATTGTATCTCACAAATGCTACCAGTTTACACTTGTGTTTAACACTTATACGATATGTATTCACATGTATTTCATATGTACCTTGGTGGGTAAACATGTACCAAACTTTTGTGTAAAGAAAAAATATTAAATTTGGCTGTCAATTTAAACATAATTGCGAAACTGAACAAAATACTCAAAGAAACAAATAACAGACAAAGACCAATTTTATATTACACAACAGATTTAAGCCGTCTTTTGAGATTAAAGTTTAGATTTGTAAATAGAAAGTAGGTTATTATTTTTACAAATGCAAAATCTAATTTAAATCTTGAAATGTCATAATCAGACTAAACAGAAGGGCCTTGTTGAGAACTAAAAACTTAACGATTGCATCAATGTGTTTGTAACAGACCTGTTGTTGTTGTTGTAGAAAACAGATGTCGTGATTTCTAAGATATCGCCACACAAACAAACAAAAAAATAGCGACGTCATTGGTTTTGTTTGTGCATCATCTAAATTGATAAAGATATTCTCACAATACTCATGAGTTACATCATTATTTCAACGTTAATTTGACTGAAAATACTTAGTTTAATCATGTTTTGGAACCTACGTCAATATTCATTAATTCTTATACAAAAGCATTTGCATTCCATTCCATTCCATTAGGTAATTCCCAATTTTCCTCAAATAATAAATGCAAAATCGTACAATGCCCTCATCAAAAAATATTAATGAATATAAATATTCAAAACAAACAAACAAAATAATCGTGAATTATTTTCTGAGAATGGTGAAAACAAAAATTGCATTTCAAAAGAATTTAGCCAAATTGTTTTATGCACGTCAAATAATAATTTTCATTGACAAAATAATCAACGATTGAATGTTAGTATAGTTAATTGTTTGTTTTTTCAAATGCAAGAATTCCGAGAGATGTCAAGTACTCAACTTTTGGCGTATAAACGAAAAGTTTGTACAGAACCAAATTGGAATTTATTTTCACAACTTTCATGACAAATGAAAGCTAAATGGTTGTATGTTTTGACATTAGATTTGCAATAATGAACTCACTTGTTAATTGGACTATGTCTTGGAAAAAGAACATTTGTTTTGATTTATTTATTCTCAGAAAATCAAATACTAAAAGCACTTCACATTAAATGCATTACTTCACTAATAGAGACAAACAAATCAAATAATCCCACTCATTAATCATATCATGTTATTTTTTGTATTCTCAAAGGAAACCCCACTGGAACATCTATTTTACCTTTCATATTGTTCATAAGTTCATATTTCCATTTGAAAAATTAAGACTTTGATAATAAATTTAAAAAAAACTTCAGATAGAAGTACACGCGAATTGTTAGACTATCGAATGGCCTAAAATTTTCGCAAATTAAACTCGAATAACTCATTTTTCTCATATTGCTATATAGTAGATTTAATCAATTCAGTTTTATTTAATTGGATTTCTGATTTCTTGGAAAGGCGTATTTCGAAATCTTTCTTCTTCAAATTGGTTCATTAAATTTTGCGAAATATTTTATAAAATTATTTTATTACGAAATTGTAAGGAAGCAAAAAACATTGATTTGATTTGAACAAACAGGATGGCTAAATTGCTTTCCAACAAAAAGAACATTTTCAAAATATATATTTTTTTAAATTCAAATCGCAAAGATTTTATTCAAAATTTAATCAATACATTTACATAATCTTATTACGGGAGAATTTTGTTCTTGTTGTTCATTGCATTTACATGAAATATGAATACACACAAAAACGATAAGATTATTAAACTTTTTGAATATTAAACTTTTTGGTTTTGGCTGGTAGAAAAGTGCGAGATAAAAGCGACATTTCGATATGATTAAACTCAATTTTACCATGACAACAAAAAGTTGCATAAAACTTCCAATTTCCATCTACATTTTCAGAATATTGAGTCGTTTGAAAATCTTGAGAAGACTGAACAGAAGTTATAAAATACTTAAGAAAATTAGTTGAAATTTTTTTTTATTAGAGACAGCTTCTCAAGTGTCGGACAGGAGAACCATGGGTGCTTAGAATAAACGAATAAACCTCACTTTACATCCACATACCGAACGTGTATGTTACTACTCTATGAATAAAAAGGACAAATCAAAATTCGTACATATTCACTTAGTTTGGTGCCTCATTTAGTTTGATGCATTGGTAGATTAAGATATAAATTGGATTGTAAAACAATAAAAGTTTTTGTTCATTGAGTGAGGCACTGTTAATGTAACCGAAACACGTTTAGAACTCACTCAAGAAACAGAGCACAGAAACTCACACATACGCAGTTCAATTTCAGTACAATCTCAGACTGTATTAATTTTATAACTGATTATGTATGAATTCTATAAGTGATTCACTTTGGTTAGTTTCCTGCAAACGGAAATTTCGAAAGTGGAATATAATCCTTCACTTTCGCTTTATTCTTAATACATTAATAATGCAATTTGTAAATAGTAATGCTACAAATGCAAATTAAATCTTGAAATGTCATAATCAAACACAGACAGTGGGGGCTTGTTGAGAACTAAACAATTGCGTCAATGTTTCTGTAAGAGGGTTGTTGTTGTTGGAAACAGATGTCGTGATTTCTAAGATGTCTAAAATAACTCGTGACGTCATTGAAACTTTGTCTGTGCATCATCTAAATTAATAAATGAATGAGTAACATGATAATTAAATATTTAAAGAAACAATTTTGATAGTGAGAAAATCTATGTTAACAGAAAAAAACTTAACATCATTATTTGAATTCGACGCAACACAATATATAATCAAATAGACCTGCAATTTTACTTTTTTTGTACTCAAAGCAAATCTACGGTTACATTCTGTACCTTTTATACTATTTTGACATTATAAGGCTTCGCTATAAAACCTAATTAAGATAATATTGCTCTAGTGGGCCTGAATAACTTCAATAGATTACCAAAATACCTATTGAATACACATCTTATATAATTAATTCTTTTGAGTGTATTGCATGAAATATTAATTCAAAATTATTATATTGAGAATATTGTGTAATAGCAGTAAAAAGAAAAACTTTACCTTTAAAAAGTTAATTAATTTTTTGTGATGGAAGAAAAAATCGTACGTTAAATATGATTATTTTATTTAAAAATATATATTTGAATATTTTCAAGTTCACTTTTTTTTATAATAAAATATAATAATATTAAATTTCGTTTGTTTCCTGAATTTGATGAGTTGATTTTTTGCCCAACGATTGAATGTATTCGGTAAATGAGTATGATATTTGCCAGAAATCATACTGTTTGTAAAAATTATGTTAAGATTTAAAATCAGAAATCAGTTTATTACTCACCCGAAAGCTATTGTTCATGCAGGCGTACACGATTGGATTGACGAAACTGTTGGCCATTGCCAGCCAGTGGCACACAATGTACGTGTAGATGAGTGTGTAGAATTTGGTGCGTGAACAGAAGGAGAGCAGTTCAAATTCGAATAGAATTTGGTAGATTTTGACCGGCATCCAACACAGACCGTACAGCAGAATTACCATCATCAGCATTTTTATTGTCTGCGTTTTGGGGAAATGGGAAATATGAACATATAATTTAGATATTTTGTTGCAAAATTTTTAATGCAGAATTTACTTTCAATCGATTTTTTATTGTTTGAGAATTTTCAATTTGAATTGTTGATGTTGGTGTGATCGAACGGGACCGTGTGCTCGAATCCGAGATCTAAAAAGAATTTAATTTAATTATTTATATATTTCACAGGAATTTTCATCAGAATATTCGGAGAAATTCACTGCAGTGAAGTTAACTTTAAAACTTGTGTGTGTGTGTGTGTGTGTGTGTGTGTAAAATTAAACTTATGGGCGTAAATTGAAATTTTAAAAAAGTTTCAAATTTTGCCAAAATTTTGTCGCAAAAACTTTACCATTTTCGTGGAAAACGATAGCCATTTAGTGGACTGTTGTCGGCTAG
This sequence comes from Rhizoglyphus robini, assembly GCA_023373905.1. NCBI lineage: Eukaryota > Metazoa > Arthropoda > Arachnida > Sarcoptiformes > Acaridae > Rhizoglyphus > Rhizoglyphus robini. The sequence goes on from JAKIJQ010000027.1 coordinate 547,476, forward strand.
GTGGTTGCTGCTGCTGTTGCCTCAGTTGCGCCTGTTGTCTCAAATGTCGAGCATTGAGCAATTTTTTCATAATTGCCAAATAGGAGAAGGTGAGCATTACAAAAGGAAATAAAAATGTCAAGTGCGAAATTGACAATCACAAATGTTTGTCTCTGTGGCACGGTGAGTGCACTGTTGTGACTGCACTCGTAATAGGTTTCATCATTTTGTCGAAATTCACGAGTTTGGGCCTGTCCAAAAATACAGTACGAATAGACCAGACCTGCACACCAGGTTCCAATCAAAATTCGTCGATTTTTTGATTGAAGAAAGTGATAAAACGATGAGAGAGGATGCAGTGCAAATAGATAACGCTCCAAACCAATCAAACTCAGAGTAATTGAGGTGATAAAGACACACAATGGCTGAAGGTACTGCACCGTGGGACACAGCCACAGAGGATGAGTCCAGTGACCGTACACAAAGTCTGTGTAATTGAACGGAACACACAACACACCGAGGATGATGTCGGACAGGGCCAAGTTGATCAAATATTTACGAATGTTCTGAGCCGATCTGTGGCCATAAACTTGCACAACAATCACAATCACATTGCCAAACAGGGATAATGCCGCAGTGAGTAAATATAAATTAATCAAAAATATTTGAACCCAGTACGTTGGAACAGAGTCGAGTGTTGTGCCATTGAAACAGATTGGATAGTTTTCCACACTGTAAGAATTGTGCATTGATTCTGTGTCGTTGATTAATTCAATTGAAGAATAAGTCTCTTCGTGGGGTGTTGAATTTATGCTTAGATTGGCCATTTTATTGAGGGCACTTTGTTGAATTGGCACAGAATGGGCACTTTAAGAACCAATGAGTTGAGAGAACTCGGAGATGTTGTCGCTTGTGGAACCAGAACCAGAATGAAGTTGCTTTTGACGCTTGCAGAGTACCAATAGCCAAAACTTTCTCTCTCGCTTCGGGATGTCTCACTTTTTCGTTTATATAGCAAACCCCCTACCAGACCATACAGAGAGAAACTTGGTTTCCGTAAAATAACATTTACCTAATTTTACCTAATTAAATATTTATAGAAATCATAATATATACGTCATTGATTTAAAAAAATTAACTAATTAAGTATCTCATTTTAAAAATTAATGCAAATTCACATTATAATGATCTATAGAGAGCGATTTTTAATCAGTTTAAAAATCCCGACCCAATCTAAAAAATCCAAAATGTCAATTAAATATTAATGCTGTTGCACTCACAGAGAAAATTAAGACAAATTAATTTCGAGTCATTAGGCAATTTACCAACAAAAATTATTTGGAAATTCAGTTCAATTCATTAATAAGTAATGTAATTTTTTGTTGGCGTATTCATTTATTTATTTTGAGAAATTCTTTATTTGAAATTCTTTATACAAACTAAATTGTGTGCGACAAAACGAATATATTTATCATTTTATTTCGCAAATTGTGACTGTTTACATAAAATTATGCAAATATAAACTTGCAAAATAAATGGAATGTTTTTATAATATATTTCTTCTCTTGGTGAAATTGTTAAATTATTGTCAAGTGAACTGCATAAAAAGTTTATAATAAAATACTATAAAAACAAACAAAATAGCCATTGGCATGTAAATTGCATAAACTTTATAAAGAAAATTTATATTTCAAAGTAAAAAAACAAATTATTTTGAAAAGTTAATAGTTTGTGACACATTGCTGAATTCATAATTGAGTTTTTCTGAATACATAAATATGAATATTTAAATATGCTGTCACAAATATGTCAAATTATATTCACAAATAAAGGGGAAAAATATTCAAAATATATTTACAAATTCAATTTATACACTTATTCTAAAAAATTTCTTAAACGAACTTGCCGTCATTTCTTCAGAAAGAATGGTGTTATCACTTTGTTTATAAATCTAATAGACTGTTGAAAGAAGTTCGGAACGAATCCCAAAAGAATATTAGTCAAAATTCATTTAATCAATTTATGAAATATCACTTACGATGCTTTTATTTGTCGTCTGTGCTCGTTGATAATTCAAGCTGTTGTCGATGCTTTTAGCTGTTTGAATCGAAAATCAAATTAATCCCACGTCAAACAAAAGTAAGTAGAGCAAAAATATGTCGCAATGTTAGAAGAGTAAATCAATCAATGGAAAATTTACTTACCATCACAAAGTATCAATAATAAAACAATGAAATAAAACAACGAAAGTATAACGTAAAGTAATCGATTTATTTTGAGTCGCAGCAACATTTTTTCCTATTTGATTTTTGTCCGGATGTGTGTGTGATTGATGAACGCGTAATGAAGTTGTACTTTAGTTGTCGAATCAAGACACTCTCACAGACATCATCAAAATGAGAGAAAACTAAATCAACAACACACACACAAAAAGCCAAAAGCAATGCCAACTTTTTGATATACGTGAGAGATCGTGTAACTGATCGTACATGAGAGATTGATTGATATTTGCATGAACGAATCTACATTTATATAACATTATGGCCTAAACTGAACTCTTGTACAGTTTATAGTGATGTACATGTGTTGATTATTACAACATGCTTTGTACGCTAAAATCATTTAATACACTAAAGGTACATATGTTAGTGGGTGCAAAATTACAATTCACCAACTACATTGCTCATTGATGACTCTTTTTGGCGGTTTTCGCAAGACCAATGGAAAAGTATGAAGGATCTTTTTTTTTTCATTTACACTTACTTACTTCTCAGACTGTGTCTTTTTCCGTGTATTTACACAATCAATCAATCCATGATTAGATGCGGCGCGACCATCAAAAGACCGTCTCTCATTCGTTCAAATTAAGTTCAGTTCCATACAAAGGTCGTTTTGATATATTTCTATTTGGAAATTTGAATTTTGTTTGCTTTATAAGATAAAGCAAAACATTTTTTCTTCAAATTTTATTGTTGTTATATAACTTTTGTATTCAACAAACGGACATTGAACTTTTATTTTGTATTGAGTAAAACTTTTCTTCTTTTTTGAATCGAAATTTGTAATCTACAAATTGAAATCTCTCTCTTGAACAAACTCGTTACATCTGCTCAACATTGAAAGAAAATGGCCGTTTTTCAACGCATCCAAAAGTTGACTCGTTCATTATCGTGCGGATTTGGAAATAACGCGACAAAAATAAGTTTGCATTCGGCGACAGTTTGGTTGTTTGCGAGCGCAATCAAAATGCAAAATTGCGTAAACTTGTTGCAAAGTTAGTCGAACTGTGTTGACAAGTTAATATATTTTGATGTTTTTGCAATTTACTTCCAAGAAAATGGAATCAAAAATATTATAATTTATTATTTACAAGTGTTATATACATTATATTATATTCACAAATATTTTGGCCAATATTTTTTTTCGTTTTTTATGTGCGTCATCTCATTATAAACGGATTAATCACCAGACTTAGCAGTCGAAGTGAAGTCTAAGTGAACAAATAAACAACAACAAGTCTATGTAAGTAAATTGTAGGGTCGCAGATCAACTTACTTGGCTGCGAGTTTTGTTGTATCTGGCTGTACGAATGGTGTGGTTGCTAATACTTTTTGCTAAATCGGAAATGAAAACAAAAATAAGAATCATTTTTAGTCAAAACAACAAGACTTACCATGACAAGTTATAAAAACACAATAAATTATGAGACATATGAAAACAACATTCTTCATTCTATGCCAGGAAATGAACATTTTTTGAACCTTTAAACTCAAAACAACATACAAAGTAACAATATATATATATATATTGTTTAATAAAAATGAGCTAATCAAAAAGGTAGTAACAGTAACAGAGCAGAGTAATATACGATCTATCCCAAATGCGCCTCATTATCATCATATCGAGTGTGTGGCCAGTGCTTGAGTTTAAATACATGCTATTTTGATTGTTCGTGTTTAAAATTAGCCAATTGACTTACCTCTGTGTGATATAATTGAGAGAGAGACTACTTGTAACATTATAACACGTTTGGCCTCTCTAATTTTATCAGTTCATAGTTAAGTTAGTTATAAGTTTATGCAAAGGTAGTGTTATGCAAACGTCCGAGAATGAGTGAGAAAAGTGACTTTTAAGGTCGATACAAGTGCAGTTTGATACATGTGTGTGTGTGTGTCGAGTTAGGTCGAGTTATAATATGAAGTGATGTAGTTTTAACATGCATAAGATGTGTGTTACATTTTAAGAGAGTGAGGATTGTGTAATGACTATATTTAGTAGGAAATTTTCTAATCAAATGATTTACATATGCAATGCCTGTTATGGTGAACATGCGTTCAAAATGCGTCATTTAGTGAAACGGTCACAAATGGTACTCATGTCAAATGTAACTGTGAGGACTTCGAACCCGTCCATTGGTGAATACATTGCATAGTACACTCTGTAGTACATACAACCTACCAGTGACCTGACGTGGGGCGCCACTTGAAATTGGGATGTAAAAAATGGCATCAAGCTTAAAGTCACAAAGCAATTGAGATTAGATTATTAGGATTAAGATTCTGAGCTAGGTTCTATGCATATGAGTGTATTGCAAAAGAATGAGACATTTTCTCAAGTTCATTTTCGGTTCTGACAACATTTGTATATTTTCAGGTCATTTTCTGTATGATTAGAAAATTCAAATTTCAATCGTCAGATGGCGCTAAAGTTGTCATAAAATTTTTATCATAAAGTTTTTTTTAAATATCAAGAAAACTGTTGCCACAATTTTAGACAATTTTAACTACAATTTAATAAAAAAAACGAATGAAATCAATAATAAAACTTTAATAATGGAAATATTAATAAATTTATACAATTTCTCATACATCATAGATAGTGCAAATAATTAATAATAATACGTAATTATGAAATTATCAATAAATTATCACATTTGAGGTTTTTCAATTAATAGAGTTTCTAAATTTGAGAAAGGGATAGGGGAATTGGGAGGTTATTGGGTACACGCAATACTAAATGTATTTGTATATACGGTAATCGATTTCCAACATTTTGTGTTGCAATTCAGTTTATATCACTTGGATAGACGTATTATTAGATTGTCACAATTTTCGATTTACAATTTTTTTCTAGATTGGTGGGACGTGAGATAGTCAGTGTTTTTAGGTAGGTAGTAGTATTTTAAAGAGTCAGTTCTATGAGATCAATGGGGAATTTTTCAAGGGAACAAGAGTGAGTCTGTATTTTTGTGGGTTTTGTGTGTTTTGGTGGGAGTTCAATTGTGGAGGTTGATTTTGCTCAGTCGGGACACTCGTCCGCATCGTAATCAATCAGGAAAGTCTCGAGCAGGCCCTTGCCCTTGATGTCTTGCAGTCCACGACTGTACGGCCTGAATGTTCCATTCGAGTGTTCAGTCAGCACTTTCGCCACATAGTAGGGCAGGTGGATTTTGTTGGCAATTCCGTTGGTGTCCATTCGGCTGGCGACATTCACAGTGTCGCCCCAGATGTCGTACTGGGGCTTGGTTAGGCCGACAACTAGAAGAAATTTAGTTTAGAAAAAGTTTAATTTTTTCAAAATTTTCAAAAACTTACCACCAGCAATCACCGGGCCCATCGAAATACCAATACGAAGTTTAAAAGCGGAAGACTTGCCTCTGTGCTCAATCACTTCGCGCGTTTTGGGCTGTGAATTCAGTCTATTCAACACCTTCATCATTGACATTGAGAAGCGTATCAGGGTGACTAGATTGGACACTTCCTTCTGGGCGCTAATGTTGCTCTATTGTTAGATTTACACAAAAAAATTAGCAAAAATTTTTACTAAATATAACAAACTTACATCAATTGAAGCCCGGCCAGGATGAAGTCCAGCAGCTGCCATGTAGGTACTACCAATGGTTTTGATCTTCTCAATTCGGTGCTTAAAGTGAGGCAGCAGCAGTAGCTAAAGTACGAGAAATACCCAAATTAGATCACCAATTTTTTCGATTAAATGGATTTTTCATCGTACCTTATCGAACTCACAGATGATATCATTCAGCACCGACAAGTACTGCAGCCCATCATCCGTTTCAGCATTTTCCGTGTAAAACTTGAAAAAGTTTGGTATTGCGGCAAACATGACCGCACACGAACTGTACGTCTCATAGTACAGTGTACTGGTCTGTTCGGGATCTTGCAGAAACCGATTTGCAACATGAATTGGTAGAATGTTCTTCAACAGGAGCTGATTGACTTCTCGCATCAGCTTCGCCTCGGCTCTTTCTTGTTTGAGTTTCGAAGACCAGAGAAAGTCGAGCCGTGAGATGTACTCGATTTGACGGTCGAGTACATGCAACATGAGATACACAATGAATAGGTACTGGAGGTGAGACATGGTGGGCGTGAAAAAGTCAAGGTGATAGGATAGGTGGTTCGATACGCGATAGTAGTGTTGATCGATTTCGGTGAAGACGGAACATTTGACGAGATGGTTTGTGAGGGCAATTGTGAGTAGGGACAGGGTTGAGAGGGTGAATTTGAACCAGAGGTTTATGCGGATAAACAGAGAGATCAATGCCATGGCTAGGGTGCATGAGTAGGTGTAGTAACGAGACTGGAAAAATCAAATAGTTGGATTAGTAAACTAAATTAGGCTGAATTTTAGACCCAATTTTGGACCCAATTCTGGGTCCAATTCTTAACCCAATCACTTACCCATTTATACAAACAATCCTTCCTCGTCAAATTCCCAGCATTCGTAACCAATCCCGGTTCCATGGTCTCACTCAACGGACAGTGCAACATGTCCATCATTGTACTGACAATCAGTGCGGTACAGATGACGAACCAAACCGTGACCCTCACCGGGAAAGTGACCAGATTTTGACTTATGTAACACCAGTACAGTGCTGCTAGGGTGACCAGAATCGCTCCATAACAAGCAATGTTTCCACTTGCGTACAACCAGAAACTCGCCTGCTTCGTGTAGGCAATGTCGTACAGGGTGAGGTAACGTATGAGAATGATGGCGAGTGCAATTACGAGTGAAACGAATAGATAGTACGGGAATAGTTGATCAGGCTGTTGAAAGTACTCCTTCTCACGAGCCCAGTCAACTTGATGAATCCTCTGAAAAGCTTTCCAGAAGTTTTGAGTTTTGTTTTTGTACAACTTCGAGAAGCTGTCCTTTTCGCTTTCTTCTTCTTCGCCATTTTCGGGATCTTTGGGCGAAGCTTTCGTAGACGATTGAGAATTTTGTGAATCCTGAGATCCTGTTTGGTTCGATTTATCCACAAAGTAGAGGAAAACTGGATGAATCTCAATTTGAGGATGACGATAGTTGTACTGACTGTGAATGGAACAATAGATAATCATTAGTTGGTTATTGGATCCTCAAAGGATTATCATTTTAGTCCTCACCGTTTTAGATTGAACGGCATTTTGTCGATTGTCTTTGAGATGGAATCATTCGAATAGCGAATCATGTTGCCATAGTGTTGAAGACTACATCATAAAATGAAACAAATTATTATCATTTCATAATACTCAAGAATATTCTTACGATGTGACCACTTCCATCAGAGTTCGCCTCCTCGACATTGTTGTATGACTATTTCCAGACATTCGAGGTGAACTGTTGTAGGGCTGTTGAGGTTGTGGTTGCGGGTTTGGAACCGCTGGATTCTCACTCACAACCTGCTTCAAAGTATGATCATTATCAATTTTTACTTCACGAATTTGATCTCGAAACTCCTCAATTCGGATAGTTTCTGAATAGTCCAGCGATTTTGAACTGCTTCGTCTGCGAATTTTACTAGTATTATTAGTAACATCATTTGTGAGTGACCCCGGAATTATCGGCAGTTCAGGATCCGAGGGCGTTAGATCGAAAATTGGAATTTTAAAATCTGGCAGTTCAACACTGATCGGAGTGCGCGGTTCAGCTCTTCGATTCTCAATCAGATAGGTCACTTCGTCCGGGATAACTCGATTTTCGATAATGTCCAAATTCTCCAACACATCCGGCGGTATCAAGTCTAGAGTGGTCTTGGTAATGTGCACCAGACCTGGCTGTCCATCGTGTTCCATTTGAGACGCCTTCATTGTGTCAATGGACCAAATGTCGAATTGCCATTTCTTTAGGCCCAACAAGCCCGACAGAATCATGCCCGTGTGGATGCCAATGCGCATGTCTACGTTGATTCGATGTTCGTGTCGGAATTCTCTGTTTTAAAGAAGTGGTTAGTTTTTGTAGGGGCGATTCACAATGTACGTACTTGATAATATCGATCATGTCCAAACCCATGAGTAGACAGTTTGCGGCATGACGTGGATCCTGGTCGGGTATTCCACTGATGCAGTAATAGCAGTCGCCGAGCAGTTTTATACGGAGGCAGTTGTGTTTCTGTTTAGATTTTGATTTAAAACTAATCGAATCTCATCAAAAAACTTACCTCAGCACTGTAATCGAACCTTCCAAACAGTTCATTGAGTGTCTCGACCAGTTCCTTCGGACTTTTGAGTACTTGAGTGAGTAGCATCGAGTTGACTATGTCCGCATACAGAATCGTGACATTCTTGTGGCGTTCAATGTAGAGCGAGGAGAAGGGTCTCGATATCGATCCATTGGAACCGTGCTTTGGAGTGGGTGGTGTGACTGGGATTCCATTCTCGTTCGATGACTGATTTTGATGATGATTGTCATTGTTGTTTGCATCAACCGACATCGATGCATTCGAGAGTGTTTTGTGTAGAAGAAGGTGGGCGTGATTGGAGTAACGGTGAGAATGATTCTGATAGTGGTACATGGTAAAGCGAGATCGAATGTCCTCACGGACTTTTTTCATCAAATGTTTGGGCAAACACGAACTCAGTAAGCGCTCCTGTTCGTCCTTCTCGAAGGTCAACTTGTACTTGGACTCGACACATTTTCGGTGATCGAGAAAAGCTCGTCGGTTGACAATCTCGAGCAGATAGGTGACATAGGAGGCCACCAGTGCGGCACACAGGTAGAACAACATGTCCGATGAGAAGGCAAAGGCTGCTGCTTGATGATTCGACACTGCACTCAACGTAGATGGCGAGGACTGGACATTATAGGTGAGATAACACTTCTGATCAGAAATGCCCGGACAGAGAAAGGTGATCACAACTTCAATGACCACAACTAAAAATGAGGAAGATAGTGAGTACCACCGTTTCGGAAAGGGCAGTAATATATCGATGCACAGAATTAGATAGAATATCGGTCGGGCTCGACGCCAATCGATGAGATCAGATGCCGGACTGCCTTCCGTTTCATTATTAGCATTGTAATCAGCATTGAGTTTCAGAAACAGGAAACCACCATACTCAGAGAAAACCATCGAGAAGAGCACAGCAAAGGCGGCGAGACCCTGCGAAAAGGCCGACTGGAGCCATTTCTCGTTGTGATAGCACAGAATGAAGAAACACAGATAGACAATCAGAGAAGAGGCTCGGATGAGGATTGAGAATATGTGAGGTGTGTCGTTGATCTGAAAAATCAATCAAAAAATCAATTAGAACTGGATTCGAATATTTGGTCTATTTTTACTGTAAAGAATCTAATCCCCATAAAAACAAACAAAAAATAACATAATTTAACTACTTAGAACCAGAAACTAATTACTGTACTCCAAATATGTAATTACTTTTATGTGTGACCTCCGAGAGAACAATTGTACTTTTCCAATAAAAAAAAAGATTAATCACTCCCAAAAAATCATTAACCCAATTATACAGTCTCGGCACCCTAAAACATACACAAATTACCATGCAATTCCAATAAAAAAAGAACAAATTATAAATTCTATATATTTTGACAAGATGAAAATGACATTGAGATACAACTTGTTTTTATTTTATTATGACACACAACTTGTCAAAGTTATATTATTCAAAGTATTTGTCAAAACAAAGTTTTCGTTGCAAAATTGTTATGTTTGATTAATTGATCCAATCGAAATGTGGGTCAAGTTGAGCATATTCGAGGTTACCAAAGAAAAAATAAATGTGAACTAAAATAGTAACATTGACAGGTCTCTTCGCCTTCGTAATTGACAGTTTAGTCGAAACAATCGATTTTCAATCGACTGTTCAATGAAATTCCCTCCCTTAGACAATTTAGACAATTTTCTCTATATCTAGTTTTTGTATCAGAATGGTCAATCGAATAATTTCCATTTCCAATTGTCTTAAAACTTCAAAGACAAGTATATTTCGAAGTACAGTACGTGGAAAAAACCTTGATTTGGTTGCTTTCTAATTTGGGAAACACAGAAGCAGCAGATATTTCACCGTGCAATATATATTTATATATTTAAGTATCGAATATATTTTAAGACATTTTGCACTAACACTGAAATCAAACCACTCAATAAAGTAATTTACATTGCCTGTACACTGTCGAACCCAAGATATATGATGAGACCAAGGAGCATTAAGTATTTTTTTCATTGCCAAGTTCGTGTGTTAAATTAGATCATTTTGCCTCGTGTCGTGATATGAGTAGCTATAGGGAGTGTATGTGTGTTGTGTTGTGCTGTGTGCTGTATGTTGCATTTTCGTGTTCACTGTCAAGACCTTGTCTCTGTGTCTGTGCACGCAATATTGTAAATCGTTATTTGTGCGCTATTTTTAGAAAGTTTTTGTGAGACAGAACCCAACCGCCGTTTTTGAATACACACGCACAAGCACACAGATCCAGATACAGACACTGCTAGCACACAAAATGCACAAATAATGAACCGGATCAGATCGAAGACCTGTAAACAATTCAGCTTCACAAAAGTACACAGAAAACTTACTCAGTCAGAAAATAAGTTGAACTTGAAAAATGTTACTTCTGGTACATTTGTGTTTGTACATTCCGGCAAACATCGAACAGACAAATCAAGTTCAATAGAACAAAAACAGAACAAATCACAAAGGAATCACACTACAAAATTCCCACTAAAGATGGTTCTGTTAAAGAGTTATGGTTTTTTCTTATAAATATAACTTGAGTATTATTAATAGATAGATGACGAACATATCACATATCACACACACAAGAATATTAATCAACCAATGGAATGAGCATGATGACGAACAGACGGAATGTAAACAGAATTACGATTAAAGAATGCGCAAATTTGCGCTAACGGTTCGTTTGAGATGAAATGATGAGGAGCGAAGGGAAGAAGAAGATGCGAATGAGTGAGAAAGATGGAAACTCGATATATCGTGGAATTTAAATCATAATAATGCACTTGAGATTTTACTGCGGATACGTGGAATTTAATTTATGATGCGAAAGAGAGCCCGATAGATCACCAAGAGTCACGTTCATAAATTTTGTAATAAATGTTCCAAAATGCACACATAGGCAACGATAGAATTGACAACAACGCACACACTCACAGAATTAATGGACAATCGTGTGTATGCACAATATTCACAATTCAAAATGTGGCCTCATGGCGCCGGGCGTCATCGAACCCCATTTCTCTCTCCTTTCTAGCACATTCACATCACAATAAAAATCTCGATTGGTCTCGATTTTGTGGCGATAATAAATTCTCTCATTTTGTGTGTGTGTGCCTTTACCGATGATGATGTTTTCTCGCACTCTCTTGCTGGAACGAAGCAAAGCAAAGCAAAGCAAAGTAAAGTAAAGCCAAAGGCCTCTTGTTGAGTGCGTTTTAAACTAAATAGTCAATCATGAAAATTGAAAACTCGTTTCTCGTCCAAAAGGCGCAAAAAGCAGGTCGACGTCTTCTTGAAGGGATCTAATCGAGTGTTCATCAGTGTTCTAGTGCGCTGTTGGTGGTGGTTCGTTCGACGACAATGTGATTAAGGTTTTGAACTCTTTTTTAAACTAATAATAATGATAACATTAACAACAAAGAAAAGAACGACAATCTCGATGGACCATGTCAAGATATTAAAGCGCAATAATTTGACAAAAGTTGGAGATTGACAGTAGAGTTTTGAAAATGAAAGAGAGAGACAGGCAGTGGACATGGACACAGGACACTGGCACACTCACACCAAGTCTGATCTGATCAACACACGCAAACACACTGATCTCGGCTTTGTTTTGCTTCTCTCTCTCAATTTTTATTGCACACAGCACACACACGGACACAGGCACAGGCACATTGGATCGTTTATTTTTCAAGTCTCTCTCTCTCTCTCTCTCTCTTCCCTTCAACAGACACATGTACACAGTTTCATTTTCATAATAGACCATGCCATGCAGCCGAACAGAACAGAACAGCCTGAACAGAAGTAACAAGAAGAAGAAACAGTGCATGCAACCTTTGTCGAGTTTCATTTCAATTTCCACTACTACACCTACACCTACCCAACTGTAACTGTAAAAGAGAAAACCTATCTAAACCAAGACCATGCAAAAGCAGACTAAAATCTAATAGAATTCTACAATTCCACGAATCGATATCGAAACTAGTATATAAATCTACAATGCAGTATGGTTCGTACCACACAACCGGATAATGTCGGTTTTATGAGCGATAATTAGTCAAACCCACAGGGAGAAAAATTTATGACTTTATTATATTGTACGACTCGACTGTACTCGAGTAGACGACACCAAAGAGAGGAATTCAACCAAGACTTTAATGTTTTGAAGGTTTCATTAAATATTCCTGCATTTATGAGTGTGAGTAGGCTCAATTGTTTCTGGGATTGGGGGATTTTGAAACACCAAAAAATTGATTCATGCAATTAAAACTGGACGAAATTTATATGAATGGTCTGTTAGTTTTTAATAATCATGACCATCATTTTTTATGGATATTATTTTTACGTTTACGTATATTAATACATAAATTGATTGTTTTATTGAGTCTACATGAGTCTAGATCGTTGGATGATGAACAGAATTTGGCAATGATACTCGTTTGTATGTAGGACAGAGGGTTTACGAGTTTGTGTGTTTGCACATTTTATGTTTTACCGTTGGAGTGTGTTCAAGAGTGATGTGTTTATTTGTAGATTTATTATTCATCATCAAACTAAACCACAATGGTTGGGGTGACAATGAAACGCCTATCCAACATTTTGCACCCAAACACACAACCAAAACACTAAACAAAAGCACACAAAAATCACCTTTAAAGGTTTTGTTGACACACGCCACGATTATCTAACACTCGAGAGTAGTTGATAATGTGTCTCACGACTCCTCCCTATTAGACAACATACCGAATACAGAATGGTTCACAAAGAAGAAGAATATTCTATGAGCGGTTCATAAAAGCAATGTTACAATGGCCCGCCCTGTACACAGTACTAGACAACAATGGAATATTCTATCTCGTAAATGGAATTCAAGTGAAACAAAGCAAATAAAACAAAGAAAAAAGTTTCACTTTCACCTTGAATCTTGTCAGCTCTGTTCTAATCGATCATTTGTGGTTGTGGTAGTAATGGTGGAAGAGGGGGCGGCAATTCACGAAAAAGAAGAAGAAATAAAGAAATAATTGAGTGAGTGAAAACGACCCGGAAAAGGTCAAGAACTTGACATTGAATCTAATCGTTTTATGAGTTCTTTCAGGCAGTTTTCACAACACAGAAACATAAAAACAAAAAAACAATTAAGTGAAAGCCTTGGATTTATATATCAAATTTATTTCCCTCCTTAATTATCTGTATATACAGAATTGTTTTAACAAAAATAAGTCAGTAATAATTACAAAATAATTGATTTTTGGGTGTGCCAACCAATAAAAAGTTGCACTTTTTGAAACACTCTACTAATAAAAACCAACAGAATTCACTCGGAAATAATTTATCATTTTATTGGATTATATATATCAGGGTAGTAATAAATTGAGGCTTGTTGTTGTCCTAGTACATTGATAATTGAGAAATTATATTAATTATTGTGGAAATGTACTCAAATTCGTTTATAACTAGTGGAAATGTTTTATTTTTGCCTATTAATTTGTATTTGTTAGAATAAACTAGACTGTACAAGATAAGTTTTTTTGGTTAAATTTCAAAACTAGTTAATTTGTCAAGGTAATTGACTGAAAAACTCTATTTGCGGTAATGGAATATTTACTTAAAGGTAATTTACACGGCTGCCAAGATGCATAGCAACAGCCTTTTTAATTACATTTCCAAAGAAAAGAAAAATTTAAAGGTGTCCGGTGCTCAAATAGACTAAATTAAGAATAAGAAAATAGAAACTTGAAATTAAACATTGAACTTTTGTATACTTTCTACTACTAGTATCTACCAGAGAAAATGATGTTTTATGATGAGCAAATATTTGAAAAGAAGTTTCACTTTTTGATGACAATCTAAATGATGAAAATTACCAAGTAAAGTATACGCTAATGACCTTTAATCATTCAACAACAGTAGGTAAAATAATGAGTCCGCCTTAATGACTCATCTTTAGTTTTCACTTTTCGCCCTAATTTGAGCCCACCTGCCGGACTTTCTTAATTAGTAATTGCTCTTTGTCTTATCATATCCTATCGAATGTCTAATTAAGTCTTTCATTATTAAATTCATTTTCTTGTATCATTCTACCTCTGTCGTCATTTATTAATAATAATATTAATTTAATTTATACATTAAAGGTAAAAAATTCAATTAACTGTCAGGTAAATTATCTTTTTTATTTGATAAAACAATAATAAAATATATGTAATAAAAATAAAAACAATTATTAGATTAATGTTTGGCCTTGTGTGGGTGTGTGTTCCAAAATGGCTCCAAACCCACGGCCGAATTTAATTGACGGTGACGGTGTATTTTCTAGTATTTTTGAAAATAAGAATTGAACTATATTTTTGTTGTTGTTTTTCGATTATTTGCCATTTGGTCATTCGCATAATTTTACTACAAAATATTTTATCACAAATATTATAATGTTGAATTATGTATCGAAAGAATGTTCATGTCTAGCCAAACAATTGAGCAGTAGTCGGTAATTGTTTGCATTGTTCGGTTGAGTGTTTCTGTGTCTGTCTGTCTGTGCATTGTTGTGAGCTTGTCGAGCTTCCCCCTCTCTATTATTTCGATCGGAAAACCTATCACTGAAAACACACATGTACATTGTTTTTTCGAACAGGGATCAGTGAACAGTGGGAAAAAAGCAGGATATGGCAAAAATTGTTTCATCAATTTCGGATACTTCTCAATGGGCCAAAAGGAAGGTTTATTGATAGACATCCTGTACACGCGACAAAAGTGACCAAACCAGACTGCACTGGTAGTCGGTATATGACAGAGATTATTGTCTCCGGACATTGATCAATATATATAACTCACACCGTTGCAACAATCGGTGAAAGCACACAAACGAAACACAGACAAACACAATCAGAAACGCACTTTTATTCTCACAAGACCGAAAAATGTCATTCTTCCCGAGAAAATGTACCAAATTTTGGTCTCGAGAAAATACTACGCAGTATAAATACTACTATAAATGGTAATCATTATATATACTGAGCTCTATTGTTCCTCGGGGATAAATAATATAATATAATATGATTCGTTATCAATGTCACGTAAACCAAATAATCGATTCTGTTTATTATTATGTCTGCGCATTCTGTTCGGGTTGTGAACTTGAAATAAAAACAAATGTTCACACAATAAAGATAACCTTGAATTCCTCAACCTGGGAACAATTTGTCTGGGTTCCAAGAATTCTAAAAATAACTCTAATGTATTTTTTGTTTGTGGTTTTTAACGCAAATTCTTTAATGCAAATTCGTCTAAAAAATCTTTGAACAACCAAAAACAGCGCCACCTACCTTGTAAATGAGATACGACGCCATGTCGATCAGACAGATGAGAATGTTCAGTATGAGCAGTACAGTGAAAAGTCGATGCTTTAGCCTTTTTTGATAGCGTGCAAAATGAATTTCTGTGTTTTTCATTTTGAATTCTGCGCGTAGTGATTTGAGTGACCATTCCAAATTTGGTGAATCACTCGATTTGCGTCGATTTACAGGCTGCTGATGGGTGACATAGTGAGGATTGTGATTCTGGTCGAAAAATGTTGTGCTCGAAGTGTCGTGATCGGGAGTGGTTGCGAAACTCGTGGAGGATTCTATCGATTTACGATGATGATTACGATTTGGATCTGAGATGAAGTAGTAGGGCGGGTACTCGGGTTGGCGGTACTCGTGGTATACGGGTGGGGAGGGTGTTTGGAGGTCTATAGGGGGTAATTGAAATTAAAAATTGAATTTAATGAATCGTGTAAAACTCACCATTGGTTATTTGCGGAAAATCTGGAAGGTCCAATCTTGTTGTTCTATCTTCCAATGTTTGAGTATGATCCATGGTCAGATCGACATATGACACGGGGACGGTGACTGTTTCAGTAGCTGTCAGGCTTGCCAACCTTCCGCCTCCTCCTCCTCCTCCACCACTAGCCACTCCATCTAGCTCAACTATCATATTCACTTGAGGTAGGTTACTGGTACTGCTACTTTCAAAATATTCATTATTTCGATCATAGGAAATGAGCATTCTTTACGGCCACTGACTTGGAAGGCTAATGTACAAAGTGAAGTGAAGCGTGCACTATTTATTAGTATTGTCCATAAAAATAAACTTTTCGCCTGGAATCTTTTCTTTGTTGTTGTTGTTTGTTGAATAATTTATCAATTGACCCAATGATTTGCTTGACTTGGCTTGACTTGGTTTGGTTTGGTTTGGCTTTTTGCCTGGGGAAGTGATGACACAATTCACATACTTTACTTGAGAATATCACTCAAATATTGTGCGCCTCAAGAAGAACAATATGTATTCAATAATATTAATAAATAGATCAATTGGTCAACTCAGTGTTGGACAGGACCATTTATTAATATATCACAGGAACGCGTAGGAAGTCAATAATATTAATAATACCATTAAGTAATTGTTGCGTAATAAAATTTCAAAGACAAAAGGACAATTATGATCGATTAGTTGGTTCATATATTCATATCACAGTATATGTTATTGATTATTAAATATATCGTTTTGCCTTCCTTTTTGACTCTAAGAAAAGAAAAATAGAAAATAGAAAATAATTAATATTTGTATAAATATTATAAAAATTGATTATTAGTATAATTATTATTACAAAATATATTATGGAAATTGAGAAAGTTTTTTCTGTTGAATTCATTGAGTGATAATCGATAGATTGATTGATTGTGCTTTTTTTACTGTACTCAAAGGACAAAGTTTTTTTTGAAGGTCAAAACTTCCTTTTTGAACAGTTTGAATTGATAAATCGAAGGTGTTAAGTAATAATAGTGATTTTATTTTTAGGGATAAAAAATTCATATATAAACAGAAAGTGACAACACAAGGAAATCTCATCCTAACACAAAATCGATTTCTAAAAATAATCTCGTGCTCATGAGTTTGTTGTTATTGCT
Organism: Rhizoglyphus robini; assembly: GCA_023373905.1. Taxonomy (NCBI): domain Eukaryota; kingdom Metazoa; phylum Arthropoda; class Arachnida; order Sarcoptiformes; family Acaridae; genus Rhizoglyphus; species Rhizoglyphus robini. Next base: position 564,868 of record JAKIJQ010000027.1, read on the forward strand.
CGCTACTCGAGCAGTGTGTAGGTGTTTGTGTGTACTGAACACACACGTGAACTCTTTTTTCTATATCCATGCATCTTAAAGCAGATATTTCACATGCCGATTGCACATCAACATCCAAAAAGCAAAGAAACGTGACACCTAGGCTACACCATGAGTAAATATTTGCAAGTACAACAGTAGACTGACAGTGCAATTTACAGTTCAAAAAGTAAGTTCAGGTAGTGGTTGCGTTTATTAGAAAGAGCAAGATAATATTTAGATTTTGGTGTGTGGTTTTAACTGGTTTCGGGTGGACAATTGCACTTTAAAAAGTCCAAGTGAAATTTGTGCAATAAATTTGTGGAAAGTTCATCAAAGTTGCATTGTACTTAAGCAGGTAAACATTCTATAGGTGCATATATTAAGTCACATTTGCAATCTAAAGTTCAGATTCTGAAGTTGAACCAAAACCACCACAAACAAAAAGTTCACAATTTATGGTTCAAATAGTTGCGATTTGACATATGAAAATTGAATGTCATATACTGATCTAAAAAGATATATTCAAAGAATACCTCTATGTGGGTAGAGGTAGGTTAGATACTCGAACAAGTGCTCCGTACTTATTTGGAAATGTCCCCTTTTTTCTTGTTTGTGCTCTATGGATCAATGGTGTAGATATTAAAATCTATCCAATTGAAATGCATGATCGAGCAGAAAAGGGAGGGAGGCAGAAAATAATGCTCCTTAATGTTACTGTACGCATAACAGTAATATCGATTTCTGGGGTTCTAAGAAATTCCACAATGTTTTTTGCATTTTTATTTATTTGATGCGATTAACTTTTTAAACCCGTAAAACAAAGGAACAAAACAGCTTAAAATCTAGATTTTATTGGCCTGGGAAAAATAAGGTCACCTGGAGATTTGAAAAACAAAAACCTGCAAGCTCACCACAAAAGTCTTTTAAATAAATAATATATAATAAATCAAAACTTTAAGACTAAAATAATTGAATTTATGATTTCAGTATTACGAATTAAAAAAATGCAAGTTTTTCTAAATTTTTAATGCAATAATTATTTGAAAAATAAGGAAAATTTTACGGTTGAATTATAAATAATTTGAAAAACAACATTTACTGGTAGACTTATAAATAAAATAGAAAAAAAAGTTGAATGTCATTAGTGAGAGGGAGTTTGAGAAATAGTAATAATAATTGAGTTGTCCAGAAATAGCAGCAAAAACAAGAAAGTTCCAGTTGATTGAGCAAACACAAAAACACAAAATGTCTCAATTCTGAATCGATAATTTAAAATACATCAAATTGCATATTTACCAATTTAAAAGTTGCCATAAATAATGTAGCTGTGTGCTAATGTTGAAATATTAAGTTTGTTGTGATACATTATGTTGCGGAGTTGATGAACTCATTTAGAAGGAAAAAATGAAAAAAACTTTGTCACTTGGTAACCGACAAAAGAGAGTTGCAACTTTCAAAACTTTCCAAAACAATGACCATATTTTGTGTGTTTGAAGGCAGACAGACACAACTTTGGAAATTTTGTTCCCATGGACGAGTCTAAACACACTTACAAAAGGAACTATGTCAAAATTTTTTACGGCAAAAAAAATTGAACCCAAACAGACAAGCACACAAAAGTTTTGATTTAAAGTTTGAAATAAGTTTGAAATGTTGAGAACAAATTTGAAATGTTGAAATTCAAGTTCACAAGTTTTGATTTACATACATTTCTGATTGTAAACACAGACACACAAATGTTTGCTTTTATACATGAGAACACAAATGCTGTAAAGATACTTGATGTAACGGAATGATTTCGAAAAGGTGCAATTTAGAGTTGAATTGAGATGAAATCACAGTGTGTCGAATAGTGTGTGAATGTATTGCAAGTGTCAGTCATTCCTTGGGATTCTCTCGGTGCAATGTCTTTTCGAACGGGGATGCATTCACACCGAACCTGAGTAGTGTTGAATGTGTCGGGGAAAGGAGAGAAAAGAGAACACAAACACAAATTAGAATAGAAACGATGTATAATGGCGGAAAAATACACGATATGGCGGTGTACGGTGTAGAGAAAAGGCGAGAGAATGGCGTAAAAATGTGTGAGGATGCGCGGATCCTTTAGGAGATGCGGTATGTTGTACAGACAGACAAGACAGTACAGTACTTTACAGTACGGACAGTATTTTGTAGACAGACAGACTGTACAGTACAGACATCGATCACTCAGTCAGGTCGACACCATCACAGCAAGAAGCAGTGTAACAGTAACAGCAACATCACCATCATGACGATTCACGGTCGTCATTAATTATTAGACCCGAACGATACACTCCTTTGTAAGTTGTTGCCAGTAGCCCAACATTGTGCTTCATTATCTCGAGCGCGAATCATTACCGTCCACAAACAATAGATTGCATTATTATTAATAGAACAAACACACAGCTCACTAACGTGATGATTATTTAAAGAAAAGCGAAAGTTAAGGTTAATTGCTTTTTGAATGTTACTATGCGGATAACGCGACTTCTCTAGAAGAGGTGACAAATGTGTGTGTAACGAGATCACACTTTTTAAGGCTTAAGGCCAGACAAAACTGGTGATAGGTTTCGATAAGGGACTGAAGAAGAAGACAGGGTGAGATGAGAGACACTTTCTGGTGGTCTAAATCTTTAAATATTTTTAAAGATTCTCTACTGCTGATTAAACACCTTTACCCTTGCATCTTTTATACATTTTAACACTCAGACACTGTTAGGAAGCGATGAAATCATTTGGTATCATATCGAGTATCAATGTTTAAGTGGTCGGCACTTTTGTTGTTTTTTGGCTTTCTAATTACTAATCGTCTTTTAATACCATAAACGGATTAACAAGCTTAGCATCATTTGAGATATTTTGTGTGTACGAAATTTGTAAATTTTGATATTTAAAATGTGCGTGGAAATGAAATATTTTAAAAATCTTTGAAAATAAAATAGACCAATTAAGAAATTGCATCTTAAATTTGAAATACATTTTGAGACGTCCGTGAGAAAATATATGAAAAATATTTGTTGTTTACCATCTAATAGACTTGCAAAAATCCGGATCATTTACTGATTATTAAATTGTAATAATGAAATTGTTTTGGCATTTGCAAAATTACATTAACAAAATTGCCTCCATAATCCATAAAATTGCATACAAAATGTGTAATTTAAAAATCTATTTTTATATCAATTATCTGCCTATCGGTTTGTCTTTGATCTGTCTTTTTACGCATTTTTCTTACAATGCGAAATTTTTTTGGTTAATTTGTTTGTTTTTGTTTGACCTTGAGTTAATTATTATTGTTACTAAGAATTTAATTCTAACAAATAAAATACTAAAGGAATCATTAGGGAAATCGTAGTAGGTAATGTTTTTGATAGCACAAGTCTAGACAACATAAGAGAAAAAACCTTTTGAGTTAATTATTCAATGGTTGCAAAAGCCAATTTTGAAGATGAAAGCGAACTTTCTCTTTTGGTAACAATTCGAAGCTAATTTGCTTGATGGCAAAGTGTAGATTGTTACCAAGGGGATGTATACGTGAGTTTTACTGCAGTTCAACCGATTGGACTTTGTTTTTCTGGTTTGGTGTTAGAGTCCCTAAGGAAAAGGCAGAGAATTCACTAGAAATTCTCCACCAAGTTAATCTGATTATTATTGCAATAATGCAGTGTACTTTCGCAAAATAATCGATTTTAACATATTAAAATTTAAAATCAAAATTATGTTATTTTGATCGATTTCATGCGAAATTCACAAAATGAGATTTTGATCATTTCAATGATTTATGACAGTAATTATCAGGATTTGTTTGAATGTTCGGTTTATTTTTTTGTGATTTCAAATTTTTATATTCCCAAATGAATGAATCATGAACGAGAGAGAGGGAATGTTTCATGAATTAAACCAAAAAAATTAACGGGTGGAGTATTATATTAATATTTTGGGCTGAATATTTTGGTGCGTGTTTGCTTGGTGTGGCGCTATGATTATGATTAAAAATTCGTGATTAAATTCTATTGGCTCTACTAAATTATATGTTTCGGGATGAGATCCCTTTATTGAGATAGGAATATCGAAATATGGAAAAATTTGTTTTCGCAAATTGACGTCAATTGGAATTTGTGGAAAATTTTGTTAAATTAAGCCTTTTATGAATAATTTTTAAAAAAATTAATTCAAGTACGTAAAAATTTGGTTTTGCCGCAGAGAAAAAAAAATTTTGCCTGAAATCTATACACGGACAATTATGGGTCTCTAATTGCTATTTATAAATATATTTCGATATTTTGTCAAAGAGTTGTTGGTTTCCATTTTTGCAGAACTGTTTGTTATTTGTGTTCGCTGTTCATAATATTGAGAGTTAAGATAAACACACTGTTTCTCACTGTCTGATTGAAAGTTTGAGTAGTGAAAGTGTTAGGTTTGGTTAAATAACTGTTGATATTTTTTTTTACTTTGCACAGAGTCAATTAACGCAACACTTTTTGTTATATCTGTTGCTATGTATAGGATGTGACGACTATTAATAGGTTTGTGTGGATGTGTGTGTCTTACGGATTTCGAATGTATATAAAAACAAACAAACAGTTAGATTAATTGTTGTACATTTTGCGCTAACTAAAGGGATAGTGTTAAGGTATGTATGACGCCATGCTGCTTTAAGGAAAAAAAATTACACTTACAGTACGGTATACGTACTGTGTTTGTATGACGCCCAACTGGGAGCCATTATACGGTTGAATGTGATAATATACGCGCTACCCTGTTGTGTTTGCTCAAACAGTTAGTATATACTAGATAGTACGAGAATACCAAAAAAATCTCACACCAAAAGGGAATACTTTAGTATGTACTATCCATGAGTCCGATGTCACGTAGGATCCCTCTAGAGAATTTTGTAACATTAAATTTGATTTCTTCTTTTTCTCTTCAATCTTTTCTCCTTCTTTTCTTCATCATCAACTTTTAGGTTGGTTGTTTATTTGTCTAACAATTTGTCGGACTCAAACACACAGTTTGATTACTCGATTCCTGTGTGCTTGTTTGTACGAATACAAAAGAAAACATTTTATATATATTTCCTGAAAACAAAATTTAAAATTCGAATTGAAAAATTAGGAATGCTTGAATTATTTTATAAGAGGTACACAATTGTTTGTATATGTGTGTGTTCTATTTTTAGAATTTAAAGTGATTCTTCCAATTTGTGTGTGATACAATTTCAAAGTGATTTTGTCATTTTCAGGAAGTTTGAATTGTAGGTTTGTTTTGTTGGTAATTTTTATGAGTACTAATGGTTTAGACTAAAAATTATATGTCCATTCTTCAAACTAATTCAAAAATAAATTATTTAATTCAATTTTGCTGCCATCTAGTAGCGTGAATACGAAAATACAAAACTTATCTTGTTAACTAAATATGTCTACCTTATTAAGTTTTTAATGCTGATTCAGAATCTGATCCACTTCAGTGTGAAAAGCATCAGGATCTTTGGATATGATCAAAAATATAAATCGAGGTTTTGATTGGGATTTTTTTGCTTTGTTGTTTGATAACGTTTAAACGTTTAACGTTTAGAATTTTAGCGTGAGATGAAATGATTTACTTAGGTTTAGAAATTACAAATGAGTTTTTTGTGCTTCAATTTAATACACAAAATATTTCATTTAGCGAGATTGTTGCCATCTAGTGGCGCAAAAACAAATTAAAACTAACAAAAATATATATTTTATTTAAATATGATTTAATGCATTAATTATATTATGCAATATCCAAGAAATAATCGTCTATTTCTTAACCTCTCCATTAACATTAATGCAAGCAAGGATACCATGATCACCGACCAACTTAGCAATAATGTGAGCCTTCACATCTGGAACAGTCTTGGGAATGTCGAGTGTATAGTCGAGGGTGTACTTCTCGCCCTTGGCCAGTGGACACTTGGTGTGATGGCAGCCGTTCTTCTCTACGCCGGGCACAGCAATCTCGAGTAGGCCAACCTTGGCGGTGATGTGAATCTCCACCTTGGCGGTGTCTTGGTTTGAGACAAAGTCTGCGGCCAGCTTCAGTTGGTGTCCCTTGTGGATGGTGCAAAAGTCGCCAGAGCAGTCGGACAGATCGAGTCGGGTCACTTCGTGGTGGGCTGTAAGACAAGTTTAAAGATTTTCAACTATTTTGTCATTTATTAAAACTTACCACAATCCTTGAAGGTGACCTCATTGGCAGCAACCAGTGCCACAAGCCCAAAGAGACACAAAATTTTGTACATTTTCAGGTTATGATTTGTTGGACGGGAAACAAGTCTATCCTAAAATTGACCAAACAAGAGATCCTTATATATCATTTTTGTTACCACAATCATAAGTAGTCCATCAAGCCAAGTACTGGAACCAACCTTGGAACAAGCCAATCAAGGATCAAAACAATTTTTGTGTTATCGCGTCTTAGTTGGGGGCCACTTTGAGATTATGATCAGCAGTCACTGATGGGCTATCCCGTCCTGGAGCTAACTGTTTTGATTTGATAATTTGAAGTGGAAACCTGAAATGAACCACTACTGTTTCACCTTCAACACACAAATCAATTCAATGTTAGTAGTTGTTTATTGGGTATGATTTAAGAAGATCCGTCAGCAACAATCGTCGATTGTTGTCGGGGATGGTTCGATGTATACTAATAATAAAAAAGACCACGTGTGCACGGATGTGTGTAAATTATGTCCAATCGTGCACGTAAGCAAGATTGAAGGTCAACTCCAGGTTTGTTGCCGCGTTTCTTTTGGGCCTGTTTTGGTTAGTTGGCCTACATTAGTCCATTTGTGGTTTCCATATACCTAAAGACCATTATTCAAAGCAAGCTATTATTGTTGTTTTCAATATTTTCTTCGAGGAAGAATTGATGGAAGTTTTGAGTGTTATTAGTTTTGTTAGTCACAACTACTTTGAAGAATATTCTTATTTTATTCTCCATTATATTAAAGTAAAGATGAAAAAAGTGGTCGTCGTCGTCGTCGTCGTGATGGTATTCGAGTGATCTGATTGGCTGATGAGCAGCGCCACATTGACAGTGCATTGATTTGTTGTACAGTTTTGAGTATATCTAGGGCCATGACTTATGACCCTTGACCCTTGAGCTAGGGAAAGTTTCCGGAAATATTTTCAAAACTTACGGGAACTTTCCCAAATACGTTCTTAAAATCAAAATTTTTGGAAAGTTTTTCAACTTTTCCGGAAACTTTCCCGGTTCAAATTTAGGTGATAATGCATAGATATGATTCAGAACTTGAAGATTAAATAAATAAATAAACCATAAAAATGTAACATGAACTCTGTGCTCTTTGTCATCCTATTCTATGTGGAAAGTCCCACTTATTTTTATTAATGAAATGTTTCTCTATCAATGTAATGCTATCTAATCAACATCGCCAATTCTATTTGATAAGAAACTAAATTTCTAAAAGGCGCACACTACCTCCAGTCGAACACTTGCAATTTCGATATTACATCGTCATGTAGATGTGATGTTAATGTCTGTTTCGAAACAACTCTACCAGCTCAAATCTCTCTTCAAACAAAAGCTTATTTGAGTGGTTTAGCACCAATTTCGTATTCTATTTCTCTGAGAATCAAACCAGAATCCAGTCAAGCTTCTGCACCAAATCTCCCGTTCTGATTGTCATCGCCACAATCTTTCATCGTCTATATACCTCATCGCAATCAGAATTTTTTCCGATTTTATGTGATCTTTTTCGTCAATTCTTAGTTTTGCACCCTAAGCAATACATTCTTACGGTCTCGGTATGTACAAATAAATAAATTATTTTTTTAAAAATTATTTTTTAAAATAGAAAATGGATGATGATGAGTCTAACTCGAACGGTCAACGTGACCGATCACGTGATGTAGAAACACAAAGAATAAGACGATCCAATATGTCTGCAGATGATAGAGAACGAACTAATGCCGATCGAAGGGATTCAGTGACAAGCCAACAGAGAGATGCAATCAACTCAAGTCATCGTCAAGCGTACAGTCAACTTGACAACACTCAACTCGATGAGATCAATTCTACTCGACGCCAGTCATACCAACAGTCAGACGACCGTCATTCACGCAATTCTGATCGCCGTGAATCGTACAACCAATCTGAGGACCGACAATCCAACAATTCTGACCGTCGTGATTTGTACAACTCTCAAATAGATGAACAACTAACTCAACTCAATCTCAATCGTCGGATTCGTCATAACAGTCTTTCAGAAGAAGAGAAAGCTACACGAAATGCGGCTCGAAATGAAGCTAGAAGGCATCGTGAGAATTTTGAGAAAGCACTGCGTGGTGAATATGGAAAAACTGGGTACAGAACTGCTCGAGATCGTTCTGCGTTCATGTTTGAAGGAAGAACATACATGAAACGTTTTGTCGTCGGTGAGCGTGACCAGAAGTGCTCTGAATGCGAAGCGCTATTCTTTAATGAAACTCCCAATGTTAAGCATCGCCAACCGCGGAACGTGTCCTATGGAAAGTGCTGCAATTACGGCAAGATCAAGATTGACATTCCCGCTTGCCCACCACAGCTTCAACAATTGTTCAGTGGTCAGCATCCACTCTCTAAGAATTTCCAATCCCACCTTCGACAGTACAACAGCGCACTTTCAATGGCCTGTGTTGGGTACAAACGAATCGACATGAAAGGCCCTGGAACTTACTGCTTTAAAGTTCACGGCGAGATTAAGTACATGCTGTACAACATAGGACCGAACATCACTTCACCGTCCTACAACCAAACATGGATTTTGGACACTGAAGAAGCAACCAAAGCAAGAATGGACAAGCAATGCAACACTGGGTGCGACAGCAAACTGATGGCACTTCTCCATGAAACTCTTCTCTCAGTAAATCCACTTTGCCAGCAGTTCCGATGTGTGTACGAAAGGGAGAATACTGTTGGAGGACCCGATTACCGAATCGTATTTCGCCACCATGAAGGTCAACAATTCGGTCAACCTGTTGCCGCTGAGATTGCTGCATTGTACGGCGACAACGACACCGACGACACTGAACGTGGTATCATTTGCCACGTCAAAGCTTCAACAGTCCAACCAATACACCAACCGATGCTCACCACGACCATCGTTCCATCATCTGATCAAAGTAGTCAAGTCAACTCACCTATAGCTAACCTGAATCAATCAACTCTCAACCTCTTCCAACCATCCACATCACGTGAGAATCAACCAGCCAACCCAAATGTATTTAGCACTACCACCAACACTACACACGTTCCACCAATAGCAATCACAAACACCGACACCAATGGCCAAGGTAAGAATGCTAAGTTTCAAACCAAATACTTTGATGGTGATCATGCTCTATGCGACCCTCTGTCTTATCCGTTATTGCGTCCCAATGGAGACGCGGGTTGGTACATCTATCGACCTGTGATGCCTAATTCATTTGACCATATTACCCACATTCAGTACTATCGCTATTTGCTTGCGCATAGGGAGAGTGTGTTCAATGCGTTGCACTTTGCCGGTAAGCTTACCCTTCAATGGATAGTTGATTGTTGGGCCAAGTCCGAGGCAAACAGGCTTAAGTTTCTGCGCTATAATCAGTCATTGTTTCGTGTTGAGACGATTGCAAATGTTCAGGACTTTGATGAGCAATTCCCTGATGTCGAGAATGCACCAAACGTTGGTAAGAAAACGAAACTACCATCATCATACACTGGCAGTCCCCGTGACCAACTAGAAAAGTTCTACGATGCGATGGCCATTGTTGCCAGGTACGGGAAGCCCGATCTCTTCATCACCTTCACCTGTAACCCAAAGTGGCCCGAGTTTGCCAAGTGGGGCAATGAAACATACTTGCACGTTGATGACATTTGTGAAGTGTTCAAGATCAAGGCAATGGAATTCATTGATGACCTTGACAAGAAAGAAATCTTCGGCAAGGTTCAAGCCTATGTGGCTGTTTTTGAGTTTCAAAAGAGAAGCCTCCCTCACTGCCACATTCTACTGATTCTGCATCCAGATGACAAACCGCGATCCAGTGATGATGTCGACCAGATTATATCTGCCGAACTTCCCGACAAAGATACCGAACCAGAACTGTACGAAAAGGTTTGCGCATACATGCTGCACCGCAAATGTGGCGAAGGCTCATCATGCTGGAAGAATGGAAAGTGCTCCAAGGGCTTTCCTCGCCAATTCTCCGAAAGAACCGTCATCAGCAATCGATCGTACCCCGTCTACAAACGTAGCAACAATGGCGTGACTGCTTCCTTTGGTGGCCGAGACGACTACAACAACTCATACGTTGTGCCTTACAACTGGCAACTGCTTCTGAAGTATGACGCACACATAAATGTGGAACTGTGCGGTACAGTCGGCTCCATCAAGTATCTCTACAAGTACATCTACAAAGGAAGCGACCGAGCATCAGTGGACATTGTTTCGAAAGACAAGGATGAGATTGCCATGCACTTGAACACGCGGTACCTCAGTGCAACTGAAGCGTACTGGCGCATCTTTGAGTACCCACTCAACAAGCGCTCTCATTCTGTTGAGAAGTTAGTTGTTCATGCACCGGCTAACGAGACTGTCCGATTTCTACCCGGCCAACACGCTGCTGCAGCTGCTGCAGGTAGAGTCACTACTTTGACCGGTTGGTTCGAGTTGAATCAGAGGTGTGCCAGGTTAATTGCAGAAGGGAATCAAATTCTCGATTCTCGGCAATTTCTCTATCTGGAGATACCTGAGCACTTCACCTGGAACGGTAGCCGCTGGCAAGAGAGAGTGAACAATGTGCGAGCGATAGGCAGAATGTACCGCGCCAAACCCGAGACTGACGAGTACTACTTGCGCATGATGTTGCTTCATGTCCGAGGGGCACAAGGCTTTGACGATTTGCGACGAGTGGAAGGCAATCTCTACCTCACTTTTAAAGAAGCTGCCAATGCAGCAGGCCTAATCCATGATGATGGCGAATATGAACGCTGTTTGGATGAGGCTGCCCTCATGGATATGCCAGCACAGATTCGCTCGGTATTTGCCATTATTCTAGCAACTGGATCGCCACAAAATCCTCACCATCTGTACGAAAAGTTTGGCGAAGCTATGAGAGAGGATTTTGTTCGCCAGGGTTTCTCTACCCATGAAACAGTTGTCTTTGCCTATTTGGACATTAAACGCATCACTAGCGGTTTAGGTTTAGCTGACAGAGACTTCGATAGAATGCTTCCAATGCCAGACAACTTTGAACAATTTCGAGATGTTCCGTTCAGCAGTGTTTTCCAGTTTGCCACTGGATTACGTAATATTGACACATTAAATACCGAACAACGTTTGATATTTAACGCCATTGTCAATGCATATGAACAAAAGTTGGGCAACAAATTATTCTCAATCGATGGTCCAGCTGGATCAGGCAAGACATATCTGTATAATGCTATATATAACTATTGTGTCGGCAAAGGTGCCAAGGTGCTTTGTGTGGCATGGTCAGGTATTGCTGCTTCGCTGTTACCTAACGGTCGAACTTTGCACAATGCCTTTAAGTTGCCTGTTCCAATTGACAGTGCCAATCCAGTTTCATCAATGCGTGCCCAAACCGCTGAGGCCCGCAAGCTTGCAGAATATGATATAATCCTTTTGGATGAGGTCAGCATGGCTTCAAAGTATGCATTGATGGCTGCTGATTCTCTTTTGCGCGATTTGACAAAATGTCCACTGCCGTTTGGAGGTAAAATTGTGATTTGCGGTGGTGACTTTCGACAAGTGCTGCCAGTTGTCCCGAGAGGTACTGAGGGTGACATTGTGAATGAGTCTGTAGTGAGTTGTCCATTGTGGTTACTTTTTGACCAATTGTCATTAATCACAAACATGCGAACAGTCACTACTAACGATGAAAATCAAGATCATCCAAATTGGCTTCTGCGCATCGGAAATGGCACTGAGCCAACTGACCAAGAATCATTTATTAAATTGCCCGAAAGATTTTCCGTCAACAGTAAAGAAGAACTCATCAACTCAATCTACTCGAATTATCAAAATCTTGAAGATAAAATCATCTTGACAACCATCAATGAAGATGCATTTGAAGTGAACGACATTGTCCTCGACCAACAAGTGGGAATTGCTCGCGAATTCGCAAGTTCAGATTCCTTTGTTAGTGAGACAGGCCAGGATACAGGCGAATTTGCGCGTTTCATGATGGAGTACATAAACAGCCTAACTCCCAGCGGATATCCTCGCCATATTGTTCGATTGAAAAAGAATTGCATAATTACTCTATTGCGCAACTTAGATGTCGAACGCGGATTGACTAATGGTACGCGACTATTTGTTGAGGATCTTGGAGATCGATCTAGGCGTCATATTTTGCTTTGCCGAATAGCACATGGACACTTTAAAGGTCAAAAAGTGCTAATTCCACGCATTCCAATCATGGGCAAAGCGACGAACTTAGGCTTACCTTGCGTGCTGCGTAGAGTGCAATTTCCTATCAGATTAAGCTTTGCCAGTACGATCAACCGCGCTCAGGGACAAACCTTTACTGATGTGGGTATATATCTGAAAAATCAGGTATTTTCGCATGGTCAATGCTATGTGGCTCTCAGTCGTGTGAAAGACCCTTCCCATTTGCGCGTATTTCCGGGTGGTCGCATTAAGAATGTGGTCTACAAATCTGTATTGGTTAATTCATGTAATTCTGACCAACACAACATGGAACAATAACACGCAAAATTATACATTTCACAGACAGTAACCATTTAGTATCACGTTAGTAACACTTTCTATTCCTTCAACTTGCACATTCACACCATTTGTGACCAAACACAACATTTTATTCATTAACACTTCCAATTAACACTTCCAATTTTTTCCAATAAACAAAACGTTTCATTCACTTTTTGTTACATTTTTTTGCTGAGAGAGATGGAGTGGTGGAGTGGGGTGGGTGTGGGGGGGGGTGGGGTGAGTGTGGGGTGGAGGGGGGGGTAAACCCGCCAAGGGCGGGTTTTTAACAAGTCAACGGCAAACCCGGAGCAGTGAGCGGAGTGCAACGGAGCGAGCGCGGAGGGTTTGGGTTGACTTGTTAATAAAAATTTATTGGCACATTGTTTGTTAACTCCAAAGTAAAAATGAAATGCATAAACAAAATGCTCTATATAAAATTTTAACAAGATTTGTTTGGTAATTTTGTTTCAAAATGAAGTGAATATTCGTGTAATATACATTCTAATTGTAATTTATATTTTTAATTATAATTTGTCACGAATAATATTTCATATTTCGAAACAGTCAAGAAAGTAATCAGTTTAATTTTAATTTAAATTAAATAATAATTTGAGTGAGTATTAGGTCTCCATTTTAATGCAAGATTCTTTACGCTAGGAAAAGTTTGCAGAAATTCATTTCTGTTTCTCTTCTGTCAAAGCAAATTTAGAAACTCTAAACTCAAAATGAATCTCAAACACTTTACATTGCTCATCTTTTCACCTCTACAATCAATCGACTATTTCATTGCCTATTTCAACCTGGTCAAACAAACCAGACTGTACAACAATTCAGCGCTACTCACAATTATCAAAGTTCTCAACACGCTAATCACCCTGAAAGGTGTCCATTTCCTGTATCTACTATTTTGGCCACCCACCAGCTTACTCGAGGGTGCCGCTCACTTTGATGCATTCTATATCATTTTGGGCAAAGCACAGATCAATTTGCTGTGTGCCATAACAGTGACAATGGTCGTGTACTGTAATCGACATCTTTATGGCAAAAGCAACTTGAAACTCTTGCAAATGCTCTACCTTGTAATTTTGGACCGCAAGTGGCACTTGTTCTTTATTGATTCGAAATTTAATAAAAATCAAAATGTTTGCCTTCAAACGAGAAAATGTTTTCTTGTTGTGCTCAATCTATTCATCAGTATCGTAGCAACACAAGGTATGTTGTCATTAAAGTACTCACTTTCTTATATTTTAATCAATTTTATTTTTAATTAGAAATAATTTTCATTTTCTCGTATATTTCTTTTAATTTTATTTTTGTCAAATATGGACTCCTTCTATTAAATCAAAATCAATCTCTGTTTGACCTTCTGCTCAGTGTTACACTGAGTCATTTGAGTGGCATCGCATTTGGCCTCTGTTTCCTGGCCTATGCCCACTCAATTGCGCTCAACTTTTCGTGCACAGTTTCACTGCTGATGATGTTCTATCTGAAAATGTTGCAAGTTTATGCACTTTTGGCTCGGATAGTTCACTCAAAAAGAAAAAGAACATTTCAACTTAAACGATACATTTGATATCGCAAAAATTTTGTTGAGAATTTGCTGTTTTTCTTTCGGATCAATCGATTTTATGGCAAGCTGTTTTGTGCTTTCCTGGTTACGTCTTTCCCGATAAACCTGTTCCACACAATGTGGCTCATACAGAACGAATTGAATGGCGCCGTACGAATGATTGTGCTCATTTGGATTGTGTACTTGTGCAATTTATTGTTTGTTTTTCATTGCATCTTTGCCCAGTGCACTGCACTGATTCACAAGCCGTGTAAATTGCTATTTGGCCTGACTGTTTACCAATATTCCTATCAAAAGCTCAACATAAGAACTCGAGTGAACATTGCAAGTTTCATTGCGGCATTGCATACTCAAAATCGGTATGGTTTCACCTATGGCAATTTTGGACTTGTAACTTTGAATACATTTGCAAAGGTATCAAATTATCAAAACTGATTAATTAATCTAATAATATTTTGTTTTATGTGTACAGTTTCTTTTGTTATATGGAAAATTTTGCCTGATTTCATACAAATTGATGAAGAAGAGAATTATTGAGTAAAACAAATTTGGAGTTCCATAATAAATATAAATGAAGATAATAATAGACAAATGTTGGTAATTTTTTCCACTAAAACCTTTCAAAACCAAGTCCAAACTTGAATGAATAGCTTATTTATTTATTTCATAAGTACATTAGCAAATATTAAAAACACGATTGAGAAAATCCTATGATTTACGATGGAAAAATTCTGAAAGCATCACCAAAAAAAACTAAACCATTAATCTGCTAATGACATATCGCAAACTATAAGACGTTGGTTGACTGTCATTTAGAGGTTCCCGTTGTTAAGCTTCAAATAACACATTTTTTGACATCGCACAGTGTCAAGCATTCTGTCTCCGACTCGAACTTTTCAATCAATTTTCGCAAGTTTTCAGTTATTCACTTTTGAGCATCTTGTAAATGTTTATCGGCAAGTCTTTGACGAAACATTACGTCTCGCCTAGTTCAACGATCGTTTATCCACTTTGATCACGGTTGATTTGAATTAATTTTCAGCACAGATGTCAATTTTATCTGGAATGTATCCACCTATAAATTTAACTAATTAACAAAAATGCATAACAAATTCAAATCGTTTTTTACCTTTAACCAAAATGATCACAAAAATTGATAATCTTCAAAAACTTCCTTCAGTCTTTCTCAAGTTTCCGGAGTTTTGGTAATGTTTTAAAAATCGGCTTTGAATGCTTTCAAGTGGAATGGTGGCCATGCTTCATGAAAAAAATAAAAAACTTTTTGCTATAATTTTGGTTGAAGGTAGCTACATTCACGATAAAATTGATAACTGTGCGCAAAAAAAGTGCTTTCAAATTAGCCCTGATCAGAGTAGGTGAAAGAGTCGAGCAGACGAGACTGTACCATAATTCAAATTTGTTCACAATCATCAAAGTTCTCAACGCCATAATCGGTCTCAAAGGTATCCATTTCTTGTATCTACTATTTTGGCCCCCAACCAACCTACTAATGAGTGCCGCTCACTATGATGCATTCTATATCATGTTTGACAAAGCACAGATCAATTTGTTGTTTGCCTTAACAGCGGCAATGGTCGTGTATTGTAATCAGCATCTTTATGTCAAAAAGCAACTTTAAGCTTGTGCAATTGCTCCACATTGTCATTGTCAACAAGAACTGGAGACAATTTTTCATCGATTCGAAATTTAAAAATCAAAATGTTTGCGCTCGAACCAGACAATGTTTTATGATAGTTCTCAACCTTTTCATCAGTGTCGTGGCAACATTTGGTAAAATTTGGCTTTTACCAACATTTCTAATGTTACATTTTTTAAAATTAGAATTCATTATCATTGTTTCGTATGTTTATATTATGTTTGTATTAATCAAACATGGATTGCTCTTGTTGAATCAAAGTGAGGCTTCATTGGATGGCTTTATATTCAATTTCGCGGTCAGTCATTTGAGTGGATTTGCATTTTGTATATACATTTTGGCCTATGCTCACTCGATTGCGATCAACTTTTCGTGCACAGTTTCCCTGTTGATGATGTTCTACTTGAAAATGCAACAAATCTATGCACTTTTATTGAAAATAGCTCTTTTCAAGCAAACAAGTGCATTCCAACTAAAACTTTACAATCGATATCGACGCCTATTTGTGGAAAATTTGAATTTTTTCTTTACAATCAACCAATTTCATGGAAAATTGTTCTGTGCCTTTTTGATTGTATCCTTTCCGGTAAACATTTTCAACACAATGTGGATCATACAGAACGAATTGAATGTTGCTGTACGCGTGATTGTACTCATTTGGGTGGTGTATCTGTGCAATCTACTGTTTGTGTTCCATTGCATCTTTGCATAGTGCACTGCAACAATTCACAAGCCGAGCAAATTGCTATTTAAGTTGATTGTTTATTTGAATTGTCCTCGAATGCTTGGCAAAAGAATTCGAGTCCAGATTTCTCATTTCATTGCGGCATTGCATACTCAAAATCGGTATGGTTTTACTTATGGCAAATTTGGACTAGTAACCTTGAATACATTCGCAAAGGTATGGAAAGATCAAATAGATATAAAGTTAATTTAACCTTTTTCCCCAATAGTTTCTTTTGTTATACGGAAAATTCTGCTTGATTTCATACAAATTGATGAAGAAATGAATTATTGAATGAAACTTCTACAAACTCTATTCGAACCCATATATAATTTATGGAACTCATGTACCAAATGCACAGTAGATTTCAGTGCGGATTACTGCACTGGATTGTTAAAGATTAAGATAATATGACAGACGACCGATGAAATCTGTCTATTTTAGAGCACTTTAATAAGCCTTAACCAGCCTAATAATGCATTTAGTACATACTCGTAGTACGTATTGCACCAGCTTGAGTGACACTTTTATGGCTTAGTCACCGATAGCTTGGTGAATGTCACCAATAGTGCACTTATTATTTCTTTGTAAGAATGCAACTTGAAGTGTCTTTTACACGAGCGTGCAAAATGTGTCTATGATTTATTGCTTATTCACCTGAGTGGCAACACTCAAGGATGTTGATAAAGTTGTCAATAGCAACTTGTCATCTCTAAATTGCAAGCTCTTAATAAAAGCATGCACTCATGATTGCTTTATGCATATCATAGCTGTTGTTTCACCTATTCAGGTAGACATTCTTTGACATTTTTCTTTTGTTCTCACTAGACAACCAACTAACAAACATAAACCAAGTAAGTTTTTGCTTTTTGATTTATAAAATTTCTGTAAAACTAACGAACTGATTGCCTCAACACAGAATGCCTTTCACCTGTGGGGACATTTGCAAGATCATCTTTGCCATCATCTTTCCACCGCTTGGTGTGCTGCTCGAGAAGGGCTGCGACTGTGATCTGCTGATCAACATTCTTCTCACCTGTCTGGGCTTCATCCCTGGCATTATTCACGCTCTCTATATTATCTTCAAATATTAATCAAAATTGCTGATTGGGACCGTGTAGGAATTTATCTACTTATGGATACACCACGATGGCTTCTACTTTATTATTTATAAAGGTTTTACTGAAACATTTTAAATTTTCGAAAAATATAATTTTCATTAAACGCATTTAATTAATAAAAATTTATTTTTAAATCATAATTTTGTTATGGATTTATTTTTTTTTGGAAAAAACTGTAGCCGTGACGCCATCTATTGTCTTAATGTGAAATCATTGTTCATCAAATTAATACTTCCAATGTACTTCCCAATGGAACCCATGTACGATGAAAGTTGTACATGCAATTTATCTGTTTAGTTGAGGTAAAACATTTTATATTTACTTCTGTACCTAACAAATGTTATGTCTTGGGCATTACATGTCTAGGAGAAATAAATGACATTGACATTGAATTTGTGAAATTAATATATTTTAATTAATTTATTTATTGTGGTAAAGTTGATTAGGCTGGAGATTTTATTTTTAAAAAATATTTTAATCCAATAAATCCCAAAATATACATTTGTGTAAATAATATATGTACAGTATAAAAAATAAGTTTACAAAACAATTTTGAAAGTGAATTTCAAGCCCCGTTAAAAGCCATTTCACTCGTTGAACGTCTTTCTGCATTTTCGAAAAATTGATTCAAGTCGAATTTGTCAAACTTTTCCACCAGTAATCTGTTTGATGTATTTTCGTCTAGATTTGTAATTTCATTTTGAGTGTTTTCTCCATAATACTCGTCTGAGTGTACTTTTACACCATCGAGTGCATGATTTAGTTCATAGTTGAGTTGTGATTGAATCGCTGCATCACTCGCCAACTCATAGATGTATTCTGGTATTTGTGCGGAAGACTCTAATCCAGCCAAAAAGAAAATTAAACATATTTTCACGATATGCTTGTCTGATAAAGGGACATTTGTTTCGAGTAAAGTTGGGTTTTCTGTTTCTTCATCTAAATTCAAAATGTTGTTTTCGTTGGTTTGTTGAAAGGTCACCAAATTATTTGATGAATTTTCAATTGCAACTTTGAGATGCTTTCGTCGAAGTAAGATTTCTTTGAGAAAACTCATAACAAGTTTGAAACTTTTTTCATTGAAAAAGTGTTCCACTGCTATGAGCTGATTGAACCATTTGATCATTGTGAGCAATGAGATCAAATTGATGAGTAGTCTAAGATTGAGTATTCCAAATGTCGCCCTATACAAAATGCCAGTGCCATCGGCATAGTTCAGTACAGCTTTGAAGATAACCATCGACGAAGCAACCACATGAATCGTGAAGCCAATTGCTGAGTTTTTCAATTGTCTTCCATTTTCGGCAATGATTGGAATCAGTTCGGGCATATTCGGACCACGACGATTGAAATCATCATTTCCAATGTCTGAGAAAGTGGGCCCTTGAACTGTTACATCGCGTTCCAATCTGGAGTGATACCGACGACGCAAATGACTATAAAGTAAAGAAAAAAAAATAAGTAACCTGAATAATGAAGTAAAACACAAAATACTTACAAAAAGATTGAAAATGAGAGGATTACAAGAAAGTGAAGTACTACGAAAATCATTTTTGGTTGAGTTTTTTGTCTTGGAAAGTAACTTAAAGTCAATATGTCTAACTTGAACATTCGACCACCATTATATAGAGAGTCGATTGTTCTGTTGTTCAAATGTTAACTTGTTATTCAAAATTTTTAAAATGTAACTGTTTTACAGATTAAATCTCAATTGTAAACAAATGTCTCCTCATTTATTCTCTCAAAGTAATGGAAGATATTCTATAATTAGAAATGGTTTTGTAAATTTTTATATTGAAAAGTAGTGCTAACTTGTTACTAACGGTAATATTTGCATTGTGCAGTTACCGTCAAACATTGCGGGTACAGGTTTGTCTGAAATATCATATATTGTACCTGAATTGTTGCTTGATGTCTGTTCGGTATAAGATGAGAGAAAGTGGGCCTTTTTGTGGCACTGTCTACGAACGTACATTTCTTCCCCCACAGTTCTATTCGTGTATATCAAGTTCGGATCAAGTTGCTCTGTTGCTACCCTATAAAGTTGCTGACGCACAAGACGTAAATGTTTGTCTTAACACAGTTGTAGTTCCTGTTTTTGTTACAATTCATTCAAACCACCGTTATAATGTGATAAGTTGTTTCTAAATTTTATAGTAAGCTATTATACTAAGTAACATGTTTACGTGATTGTTTGGTGCGTTAAGATGGGCTATTTGGTTACAAAGTAACTGTATAACCTTGTCTCGACTTTGGCCAACATAGTAATCGATGGATATTTTGTTGGTTTTTGGTTTAGTCTGGTTTGATTTCGATGAATGTGTAGCTGTAAATAGGGTTGGTTTTGTTTTTGTTTTGCAAACTTATTTTACTGTTTTTTGTTTACTTACTATAGAGCCATAAAATAATTTAAACGGTTTATTCCAATTGGAAGATGATTTTTTATTCGAATTATTATGAATGTCACGAATATTTGTTTTTTTAAATACCATTATTTTGTACGACAAAAACTAGAGAATTTTTTTTACTCTTTTGAGTCCTTTGTTAAGTTAAATTCATTAATATTTAAATTGCTTTAATAAATGAATACTTAGTTGCATAAGCAAATTTTTAAATATTTGGAAATTTTTAAAATGGAAGTTTCCTAATTTTTAACAGCATTTTCCTCGACCAGATCATCACATGCACTTTGTCACATGGGTTGGTTGCTTAAGTTACTCTAGAAATTGTTCATCGATTTTCAAATGAGATTTAAAAAACAAGTTCACTTACCAAAATTTCCATGAAACTCCTTCAGAGTATACAGTACAGAGTATCAGGGTTTAAGCAAGGGTCTCATGTCATGTGCTCGTGTTCAGTACGGGAAAATTTGATCGATTTCGCATGATTGGAACATTTCCATTTCATTAAGTTTATCTTGCCTATCGATTGAATAGTCAACTTATAAAATATTTTAATTTTATAACACATTCATTACGCAAGTATATATCGTAGTTTTATTAGATATCAAAACTTCAAAATATTATTTAGAAACTTGTGTCTTAAAAATTATTTTGCTTCACGAAATCTCATATTTCCTTCTTTAGCCGCATGATTGTGAAAACATATTTTACCGCCTAAAAATTTTGTTTTGTTTTCATTTAAAGCATCATAATCTATCAAGTATTAATAGATTTTCTGACGAACAAACTTTTTTGGTGTTTTGGTGCATATGATAAACATCAAAACGGTAATTTGCTATTTTCTATTAATAGCACAATTTCAATTAGATCATCATTTGTGGTTGTGCTATAAAAGAGTTGAATTGCTTTAAAAATGTGTTTGAGAAGACTTATTTTCGTGAGGTTAAATTGGGCAAACATGTTTCTCGTCTACCTGTACTACCTATTGCTAGTTCCGGTGCTTATTGTTGGCACAATTTCTGTTCTCATTTACCGCAAAAAGGTCAAACCAAAATATGGCTGTTCAACAATCACAACTACAACCACCAGTACGACAATTTCAACAATATCTTCAACAAACTTGATCGACCGAATCATGGCTGCAGATGAAGCTACTTCAAATAGACAAAATTCCGATTTAATAATTAGCAGAAATATATCAAAAAAGCCTCAAAATCATCAACCAAAGCCACCAACCTACGTTGAATCACTGTATCACAGTATCGACATTGAATCAAGCCATATGTTAGGTTATTGCCATAGGCACCTAGCGCCACCTTCATATGAATCATTGAAATTGTGAAATCTCTAAATCATATTGCAGATTTTTAGTTGATTTTTAAATATTTATGAAATTAAATTTAAATTAATAATTTACCAATTTAATAATATATTAAATAAATTTAAAGTTTAAATTTAGTGCAAAAGTTAATATTTGATAAACAGTTTTATTTTGTTCTTAAAAACCATTATTTTCTCCATTTCATGAAAACAATTTTGTTTTCACAATTTTAAAATTTCCCAATTTCGTGATAAATGATCAATTTCCAAAAACTATTTTCAACTATTGCCAACATTTTGCGTTTGACATCGTTACTATGGTTTTGTGGCTTTGTTGTCTTTTCAGTGTGTAATTCAATTTTGGTGTTGAAGGGAAATTTCAATTGCCGAACAAATTGTTTAAAAAAAATGGTGAAAATCCCAATTCCCGAGCAATACCGTAGAAATTTCTACTGTATGATTAGAGAAATTGTGCAAAATCATGGAACGAGAATATCGAAATATCGTTTCTACTGGAATTTGACCCTGTTTGTCATCAATTGCTGCTTCATGGCCCCTCTACTGACCATGATGGCGAGCAATTACGCCTTCGAGTGGTGGCACTACGAGCCCATTTCGTACTATTTCTACCAAAACCGTCAACAGTACGACTATCACTTGTTGAGTACAATTTTTCTGTTTGACGCATTCATCTTCTATCTGCAGTACAACTACTATCGCGCTCCTGCTTCTTCACCAACATGGAAATGGTATTACGAGCTAATTGTCGGTTTACAGGACTGGTACGATCAATGTGGCATTAAAAATCAAGTTAGAATGGAGCAAATTTACAATGAAAAGTTTAATCAAATCTATTTTCGTTCGTCGAAATATCTGAGTTTTATGCTTCCAAATGTGATGACCAGAAATTTTGTTAAAATTCAAACAAATTTGGAAATCTATTTCCAGTTGGAAAATGTGGATAAGGCAAAGTTTTGCTCAAAGAGACTTCCAATGTTGACTCATCTATCCGAAGGATTGCGATTGAGAATTATGCGATTTCTGATCATTTCTGACTTGGTTTGCTGTGTTTTTCTACTGTTGTTTGTTGTTCTTTACTGTCCATTTGTCATAATCTTCTTCTCGACTGTCTTTCAGCCATTCCCCTGGTACTATCTGTTTTGGCTAATTGGAGATGTAGTTGTAATCTTTTACACTCTCCAACAATTGATTCAAAGTGCGCTCTTTTTCACTCAATTCACCTTGATTGCGGCAATGACATATTCTGGTCATTTAAAAGTGTTGAATGGCAAAATTATGGCTGCAATTTCTAAATGTAAAAACCGATTACCACTTCGACAGGCGCATTTACTGCATCAGTACCTGTACGATCATAATCGGGTGTGCTATTTTGTGATTGCGGGCAGTCGAGAAATGTTTGCAAATGTTCTGTTTGCCTTTCTACTCACGAATATTCCAATCAACATTCTGTTTGCCAGTAGACTCGTCTTTGTGGATCTCAAACTGTATAATCGAGCGCTTGTTTGGACCTTCTTCCTTGGTCAGTGTTTGGTGTTTTACATGATACTGTCTCCACTGGCAAAGATGTGTGCAAAATTTCATTCAGTCGTGGGCTTTATGCCTGAAATGCAACGGTTGATGGGGGGACAGAAGTGGATTTGGTACAAGTTAAAGTATGATGACTTGGTGGGACGGCTGCTGAATGGGCCAATGTATGGCATTTCGATTGGACCCCTGAAGACAATTACTAATGGTGCACTGAGTGAGGTGAATATAAATCAGTTTATAAATGAATGTTTAATTAACTTTTATTTTCAATAGCTTGCAATGATATATGTGGGTTATCTTTTGTTGATTTTCAGTCGTGAAATCGATTCGAAAATTGATAAGAAATAACTTTGTGGCACTATTTGGTGCATCATTAACGGGGCTCCATTTCAAAACATTCTATTTTATGTTTCTCCTTCAATGAAGCTTTAATAGCCAAAAATCGTCTCTGCACTTCTTCAAAAGTGTCCGCCGCGTACTTCAACTTTATGCTTAAGAGTAGAAAAGCTTCCATTTTATCTTATCAACACCCAATATTTCGAAACAATCACCTTCTTGACAAAAATAAAGTTAATTTAGCCATGGCTTCATAGAAAAATTCAACCCTACATGATTGCAACATGAAGAGAGAGACAGACACACAATGTGTGTGTGAGTGTATTGATGAGTGAGAATAATAACCATTAAATGTAGAAACTCTAGAACCGAAATGTCAGAAAATTTAATTGTCTTAATATTTTATACCCGTCTGTTGTAAAAGAGAGAAAATTAATTACGAATAATAATAATTAGAAATTGAAATTGCAATAATAAAATTTATTAATTTTAATGTTTTTTTGCTTCAATTAATTTGCCGTGAAAAAATAAGTCGTAGTTGATTTTCTACTTGGAGACAACATTATTATTGGGTTTTAAGAATTGAATCCTGAAAAGTCGAACAAGATTTGAAAGTAACGCAAGCGAATCAAAGCAGTGCTCGTGTCTGTCTACATAATAACGATTATATTTTAAATGTACTATCAAGTACGTTTTTTTTGCCTAGTGCCAATCCAAAAGTCTACTTCTTGTGAAAAATTGCAAAATTGAAAAAACAAGTTTGAGTTGAGTTTATAAAACTTGAGTAAAGCTTGGCTCTACACAATGAATAGGCTTCGGCAACGAATCTATTTCCATTTGAAAAAAGCTTTCAAAGCCTACACACGTATTTTGATCAACACTTTTGATGCATTCTACCTAAAATTGGATTCCATCACCGATTGTGACTCAATTCATCAACTCCGAAGCCTAAATTGTAAAAGTTCTCTTCTCGATCGAATCAAGCAAAACATTCACTATCTACTTCCATTGGTGTTTATAGTCTTGAATTATGTGGACACTTTTTTGATACTTGCTCGGGCAAATTTCGAATACTCCAACGATGGTATGCAGGACTTGTTGTCTCGAAAGATTGCCCCAAAAGAGCTGGGCTTCCAGTCGGACGGAGTGATCAACATTGGCCTCACAATTGAGCTGTGCGTCTATGCGTTGCTTTTGCTCAAACCGGACTTGGAGCAAAGATTCAAAATTTATGCACTTGGACACGGTGATCAGACGAGGATTTTCTCAAATGGACGATGTAAGTTTACACTGCATTTTGGTATTAAATTTAATCAAAACTGAATAAATTAACTTTTTTAAAGACTGGAACCAGGACTGCGCCAAGAAAGTGGTCAAATTCCGTAAACGTGCCCGACAGGTGATCGGTGTTTGCATTTGGTGTGGCATGAGTCAGTGTTGCTTCCACTGGACCTGGAATGCATACCGCAACAATACGGGCACGTGGCGTGATGCGCTCATTATTGGCTATCAACCTTTCTTTGGTTTTATTTCCAATTTTGGTAACAATTTTTTTCACTCTAATAAATTAAAATTTTTTCTTTTTTGCCTTTACATAGGTGTGGCCTGCGTACCTTTCTTCATTGCCCTGTCGATCCACTATTTTCAAATATGTCAAAGTGATCTGGTTTCTCAAATCGAAGCTTTCACCAGTAGACTGGAAAAGACTTGTTCGAGTGAAACCGACGCAACCATCTGGCGACGTTACTGTGTGATCAATCGGGACATTCTACGACTCAACGTCGAACTGCGTGCCTGCAGTGCCCACTGGAGTGTCTACCTGACTGTCTTCTTTGGTGGCTACATCACCATGGTCACCTTCCTACTGTATGGCATGATTGTCCAAACTGAGAATCTCAACATTTTCCACAAAAGTTACTTCATCTTTTACTCAGTCGAGTGTATGGCCCAGCTGTTGCTGCTCACGCGAGAGTGTGCACTGATTGTGCGCAATAATGTCAAGATCTACAAGGCTAATCGAGCCTTCTGCTATGTTTACAGTCGAATTGGTCAGCCAAACTCGAGGTGTCTACTGAAGATGAGTAAGATGATCGCAAACTTCAAGGGTGCAAAAAATGGATTTAGACTAATCAACAACTATCTGATTGACTCGAAAATGTTCGAAATGGTAAGTGATAGGCATTCTCTTGTTTAAGTATTTAATTCATTTTATCATTTGAACCTATAGATTTTGTTTTACATGGGTTCAATGTACATGGCCATGAACTCAAAGTGAATCATTGAATTGCCGGCTCATGGAATAATTCAGAGTATTAAACTTTAGAATATTAGAACTTTAGAATTTCGTACAAGTCACTCAAAAATTAACGTTTTGCGACTTGTGCAAAACCGCTGCAAGCAAAGCAAGCTTTGTTTAAAATCAATCAACTCCCAAAATTTAATCAAATCTCTCTTTGTAATCTCATCAAACAAAAATAATGCCGGTTGCTGCGTTTACAGTCAGAGGAGTTATTTTTATGGTAGCTATCCAAAAATGGTATTTTCAAAATGCCCATGATTGTAGCTATTAATATAATCTCATGAGTGAAATTTGGGTTTATTTGATTTGAACAAGTTATTCTACTGAAATACACTTTCATAAATGGCGAACCATTATCTTTGATTGATTAATGTCGATATTTCGAGTATTGATACGAGTTTTTTTCTATTGATATCGCAATATTTTTTTCTCGTAGCCACAATTTCTGCTTTTAGTGCACTGCAAAAAAGTTCACGTTTGTACAACAACATGTTTGTGTCTATCGCTTATTTTTTGTAAGTACAAGACATGAAGTTGTGTGCATTTTATTAAAAGTTGATCTCAACCAAAAACGATTGAAAAATGGCTATTAATCGAAAAGAAAACTTTATATCTAGAAGACAGAATGTGTTTTATACACTTTCGTTGTTTTTCAATACATTTGCTTTTGTAAGTAAACTTTTAACTTCGTCAAACTAACTATTTTTTCTAGGGAATAAGTGTCCAAATCTATGGAGCAACAATGGTGGATCTATCCAAAATCTACTCAGTCTCCCAAACCCGAATGACCCAACTGTACATGGCGAACAGTATTGGCTATGCTATCGGAACTCTGGCAGGACTATCCTACAAATTTTTAAATCGCCAGCTGATTGTTTCAATATTTACCCTCATTATCGCGCTGACAACATCAATGCTTCCAATATATCGACCACTGTGGCTCGCATTTGTCATGTTCACCGCCCAGGGCGTAGGTCTTGGTGTTTATGGTAGTTCCTACCAGATTTGGTACATTGAAATGTGGCCCAAACGAAGTACTACTGTGCTGCAAGTGGATCGATTCATGTATGGATTGGGTTCGGTTATGGCACCGACGCTGGCTTCCCATTTTGTTTATGGTGCTGATGCGAATGTTAGTGTGGATACGAGGATTAGGTCGCTGATTGTGCCGTACGTTATTGCTGGGTTAATTCAAGCGATTGGTAAGTCGATTCAAAATTCTAAGCAATCTCAAATGAATTCCTCTTAAAATAGCTTCTACAGACCTTTTGATACTGTTCTTCACAAGCCGATACCAAATGATCCGAAAGCCACCAACAAATTTACTCACCAGTTTAGACGAAACGACTGCCTTAAAAATAAATCCAGCTAAACACAAACACTTCAACTATATCGAGTCAAAACTAATCTCAAGTCGGCGAGTTAAGCTCACACTTTGTGGAATATTTTTGGCCGTTTACTACAGTTCTGAGAATGGTTACCTGCCCTATGCGACTTCAATGTGGCAATATTTACCTGTGAAACTTAGTGGTCCAAAGGCGGCAAAAGTCCAATCGGTTCTATCAATCTTTTACACAATTGGACCACTGGTTACATCGTTTGTATCGCTACGACTTGCACCCGACTACATCATTGCGTATCATTATGTAATACTTATGTTAGGATTTTTCGTTCTATACATTGGTCAAATGAATACGACTGCTATTTATACTGGAAGTGCTATTCTTGGTTATGGCTTCTCGGCAATGACACCAGCGATATTTGCTTTCGTGAATCGTCATTTTAAATTGACAGACAAAGTTACCTCAATCTATCTTTTTGTCAGTGGTTCCGCCTTTGTGCTGATCTCAGCATTCATGGTCTACTTTCCACTGGACGACTATCCACAGATTCTGTTTTATCTGCTGCTGAGTTACCTGTGTGGAAGTTTGGTGTTGTTTGTGTTTATTTTTAAGCTTTGGATTCGTTTCAAGCCGTGGTGATTGTTTTGATTAAATATATGCTCAAATTAATTCCAGCTTGATTTACAAGTTCAAAGTAGCTACATGCGAAGGGGTTTTGGGTGTGTATTGAGTTGAGTATTTCATGTTTGGTTTGCCTACGCATACTGCTCTGATGTGGACTTTGCATCTCCCTTTGTAAGAGTTCACTAGTAGTATAGACAAACGCATATGCAGCAATCATGATACGTTCAAAATGATTACATGTCAATTTAACAACAATGTGTGCGTTGATTGGCGACTAGCCTTGAGTTTTATACACACTTGGCAATGCTAGTTTGACATATAAAAGCTCCGTTTTTTGCCTGTATCATTCATACCGTAAAATCTCAAACAAGCGCCGCGGCGCTTATTAATTTCAACGGGCTCTGACTGCGGCGATTATTTGAATGCGGCGCTTAATCGAATGCGGCGTTTATTAATTTGAAAATCTTTTTTCATAGTTTTTACTCAAACTTTGATGCTTTTCTAATGAAATTACATTGCAAAACACTAAAATTTAACATAAATTCACAAAGTGCGGCGCTTGTTTGAATGCGGCGCTTATTAATTTCAACAGGCTCTGGCTGCGGCGATTATTTGAATGCGGCGCTTAATTGAATGCGGCGCTTATTAGAGATTTTACGGTATACAGTTTTATTAAAACTTTCAGTGAAAAAATGGCATCTCAAAACGAAGTTTCTCCAAAGCCACTCAAAATAGTCTTTCATGCCCTCGATGGAACTGGCCATCTCAATGCTTGCATAGGCATGGGACAAGCCTTAGCGAAACGTGGTCATAAAATACAATTTTTGATCAATGCTGCTTTCAAGGGTAAAATGACTCCATTTGGTTTTGAAGAATTTCTCCTCTATGACAAGCCTAAGCCAAAATGCGAATCAGCAACACTATCAGCGGATGTCATCAATCCAATCAAAGTCCTCTCTGAACAGTTGCTCTCCTGTGGAATGATCGGTGGAGCAAGTTCACTCGAGAAGATGAAAAGAATGGCCAATAATGATTTCATGGAAGAAATGTACCAGCGAGCGGTGGTGTTCAATCTACAGATTGACGCAGTTTTAGCACAGGAGAAACCGGACGCAATTGTGCTCGATCATGTGATGATACCGCCTTCGGTTCAACAGGCCAACATGCCGTACATTTTGATTTGTAGCTCCAATCCCATTCAGATGCACCATTGTCCACTATTGCCACCTGTGTGTTCAGGTAAAGTTGTCAAAAATTTAAAAATTTGTATTAAAATTTTTTGTTAAAAAAGGTTTTCCAACCGACTCTGATCCATCAACATGGACTGAATATCTCGAAATTCTTCCCGAGTGCTTCGACAAGGTAATGCGCCAATACCAAAGCCGATTCAATGCACATTTCAACTATGAACCAGTGGAGTTATTGGAATCTGCAAATTTCCACCATTCTCCATATCTTAACATTTATGGCTATCCAAAAGAGTTGGACTATCAAGACATTGTTCCAAAGTCGGACATTGTAGTTCAAGTGGATGCTTTCTGTCGCCAAACTGATGAGCCTTTTACTATTCCTGAAGAATTAAGCGTCAAACCAGGCGATAAGTTAATTTACGTTTCGTTGGGATCGATGGGAGCCATCGATGTCAAGTTGATGAAACGAATTGTAGCTATCTTAGCAAAAACTCCATACAAATGCATTGTCTCGAAAGGTCCACTCGCAGATGAGTACGAACTACCGGACAACTGTTGGGGTGAAGCATTCTTACCCCAAACCAGCATCCTACCCTTGGTTGACTTGGTGATCACTCACGGTGGCAACAACACCGTAACAGAAACATTTTGCTTTGGCAAACCAATGATTGTGATGCCACTGTTTGGTGACCAATTTGACAATGCACAACGGATCAAAGAGACGGGCTTTGGGGCACGAGTTGAACCGTACAGCTTTGAAGAACACGAGCTTATTGATGCTGCTGACCGATTGATCAATGATGGAGTGCTGAAGCAGAGATTGACCGCTGCAGCCAAACGAATTGAAACATCAACCAGCAAGGAAGAAGCTTGCAAACGAATTGAACAGGTCACTGAACAATTTCGACTGAAGGTTTCAAGTTTGACCGAAAGTGGACAAACTCAATAAGTGCGGTGACCGTTTTTATTGTTTTATCAATTTGTTTGTTTCTCATTGTCCATCAGTTGGGTCCCAAATATATGATTTTTGTCAAACTGTTTGAAATTTTTACAAATCTAGTTGTTTATTTATTTTAAAATTTTCAATACTAGCCCTAGAAACATTAATCATATAAATCATACATTGTTCAATCAATCAATTGGCCAGAATAAAATCTTAATGTTTTAATAAAACTCTTCAAAAATCATAACTACCAGCGAGAGCAGTACAATGAAGGAACTGAAATGATATACAAAACTAGGATAGGTCCCAATGCTTAGGGCAAAAAGATTTGAGTAAATTAAAGAAGAAAAAAATGGAATGACTGCTTCGAGCGTGGAGCTCAGGCTGAGGATTTTGCCAATTTCATCGGTGGACACCAGTTTGGACAGTTTTGTTCGTATGGAAATGAGCGCAAAACCTGACAATGCACCTGCAATATATAATAATATATTAATATAATCCACAAATATATAAAACACCCAGACATACCAACAGGAACTGAAATATAAAACGAAACTGGAGACAAGAAAGTGCCCACGATCAAGTTACTAAAAAACGATGACACCAACGCCCACCAAACGATCTTCCCGTCAGGGAGTTTCCATTTTTCCACCAAAAATATGGAAGAAATTGCCAACAAAACAGTAGAAAATATTTTCGAGAATGAAGCCAAATTTGAGTACATTTTTGCGTCCCAGTTGTAAACTTTTTCACAAAATTGTAACAAAATATCATCCACACCATAAAAGGTCAACACTTTAGCAAATAAAACCAAATAAAGTAAATGAATTTGCATTCGTGTGCGGCTATCACGTGTCTTGATGAAGCAAGCTAATGTTTGGCGTACATTGTCGAGATTGAAGAACACTCGAATAAACTTGTTGAACGGTTTGTTGGCATTTGAACTGTCTATTAGTTGCAATTCTTCTACATTTTCGGTGTTTGTTGATTCGAGAATTGATGGCTTTGATTGTTTAGCAATGCGAAACAATGACCAAAGTATGCCAATCAAAAGTACATCTAAGCCCATTGAAAGAACAAAATTTCTGTAATAGGTTCTTAATTGGGGATTTGCATTCTGCTGAGTGACTATTAGATGGCCCCCAATGAGTGTGCCCAGCGACTTTCCCATGATATTACTGAAACGAACCAACATAAACTTGATTGGTCGAAGGTGTTCGTCCGAATTGATTGCAATGTAACTGTAAACAGCTGTGAGGAAACTGGTCATTCCACCGGTAAACCAAACATTTACCGATCCAATCAACAGGTAATATAAACCTAAAAAATAAATTTCATAATTAACTAAATAATGCAGTGATTGCTAATAAGAGCACTTACTTGAATCATAAAAATAAACATTTAAAACACAAGTGGAAAGTGCAATCAAATCACCGAAAACGCCAAATAATAGAACAAGTCTTGTGCCACCGGAATAGTTGTCCAAAAACGAACCAATAAACAGTGACCACAAAAGCATAGGAATGCATTCGAGAAAGTTTCTTTAAATATAGTAAATAATTAATTTAAAAAACAACCACAACAACAACATATTAAAGTTACTTGTAATTGGCAAATTGAGTCGATTCAGCGAGAATATGATTTTTCGTGTTTTGCTCAACCATCGACTTCATCGGCTCGTTGATGTGCTGACAAAAGTCTTGTGTTTGATTGTACCGATCGACGCAAATTTTGTCTTGAATTAAGAGACTAAGTGAAATTGATGCAACCGATTGGCCGAGTGCTCGGAGAAATATATACAATTCAAGCAGGAAATAATTGTTTTGTCTAGCACGGGACAATAATGAAGATGCCATTATAGCAACAAATGTGCAAATTTAAAACATTCTGTCCACTAATGAATAGGTCAAATTAATTAATTTTATGCTGAGTTATTAGGTAGTGGGTGGAAATGGACCAAATCGATGTTGATTATACAAGTTATCGGATTATGTCTTGTCATGACGATGATGATTTGCAGACAAAAGTTGTGAAATTCATTCAGAGCTGCGTTCCAAACCTGCAACTCCGTTACGACGATTTCGGAGCTCGAGAATGTGAGGTGATTGGACTCTGGTTTGTAGCCAGAGGTACCGGGTGCAAGCTTAACATAAATTGTTTTATGTGATATAAATCCATTGATAAAGGATATATAAAATTTGCTAATATTTACAAATTTATATGTCCGAAGTTTGAGATTTAATTGATTAAAGCCGGAGCAAAGTCCCGGGCAGCCTGTCTTGTTATCATTGTCTGCCTTACGGTATTATTAATATTATCTCACAACATTTCGTAATAGCATTGATGGTGTTACTTGATTACACTAGTGTGTACTTTACTTATCTCATATAGAAAGTATATATTAGTATAATTACACTTACGAGCTGCAAGCTTGTGCCAGTATGGGCCTGTATTAGCAGCACTTGACATTGTGTGGGAGATATTATCATATCTGGGAATATCCTCAACAAAACAAATATGAAGCAAATATGATTAAACCAATTATGATTATATAACCAAAATCTAATTTTAACCCCTGCATTTAGGTACATAAAATGGATGCTTTTTCCATTAATAATCTATATAATGAGATACAATCATAATAATCATAATAATCATGTGTTAATTAAGATGCACATGTCCGAAATTTGTTTAAAAATGTCCCAAAATTTTGTAGCCAACTAATAGCAATAAGAGCTGTTAATCTCATAATATATTAATGCAATAATTGACATAATTGTTGGTACTCGAGATTTTAGATTTTGTCAAATGTACATTCAAGTAGCTGTACAAATCTTGACCAAAACTGTACCAGTTTTGTCTTTGATAAATTTTATCCAAGGTCAAGTGGCACATGGAGTATATCCTAATTATTGCAAAAATACATATTCATGGTATATATATTAAACAACAACAAACGCAACACTGGACAGAAAAATACTAAATTTTGCATTACAAATTAAGAATTTGATTCAACACAATCGACTTTCTTCTACAAAAGCCTCATAATGGACATCTTGGGAAATTCACTTTATATTCTCATCTTACTGGTAATTTTGTTTCGAGATGTACAATTCTGCAATGGAAGGCATTTGCACATTGTGTTCAACTATGTCAGCCAGGAATCAGAATTTGAAGCCAACAAGAATGTGCACACTTCAATGCAAATTGTAAATGTTTATATTTATTTAATTATAATTATTTGTAATAATTGTACTATTCGTATATACAGATTGGGAGACGAAAGCGAATAAATCCATTGTTTGTTCGAAAAAGAAGAGTCATCCAACAGGAGGAGACTGAATTGTTGCGTGAAATGTTTGAGAATTTTAAAAAATCCAATTTGTCTTTGCTTGGTGTGATACTCAATGTCGAATATAAAGTCAAATTGAAATAAAATGGTTTCATTTATAATTATTTGTTATTTTTCTGTATATTTCTGAAATGTTTGTTACTAAACAAACTAAACCTAGAACCTTCTATGGATGTATCCTTATAAAAGAGACATTTTCCAGAACCTTCTAAAAGAATTTTAACAAGTTAACCTAAACGCTTCGCGTTCGCTCCGTTTCACTCCGCTCTCTGCTCGCGTTTGCAGTTAACTTGTTAAAAGCGGCGGGTTGATAGTATTGGGACGTAACACTCTTACTCAAATCATGCATGCATTGGTCTGGCTATGATCGTTTTGGTGAGTGATGACGCTTCATTGTTTACAGGGAAAATGGTGGTAGTCAGTAGTCGTTTCGCGCGCTGGTTGGCTACGAATACTGGTGGCCATTGCTCTGGCCAACCTCGCTTTTGAAACACCGCCGATTGCGTGCTCAGTGTACTTAAATTGGCAACGCAATAGATTGACTTCCATGAGAGTATCATGCAGCAGTGCCATCAACACTGTAACACATTTATGGATGAATTTTGTTCATCCTAGCATCTGTTGCATCTTCTGTGTCCAACACACTGGTTTGATTGTAGATTGGTGAACGAATGTTGGGCCCGATGTTGTATAACATATACTTGATGCCACCCTGAATTTTGAAGTAGTAGGTTCATGGTCCATTCTTGTCCATTTTCTTGTAAGCAACACACGCAATTGATAATGCATTGCTTTACTGGCGGATGAAGTTGATGAATTGAGAAGATAATGACTGCTCAGTAAAGAGTTGCTTCAACAAATCGTGGTATTGCGGCAGTGGAAACTTGATGAGTTTTAAACAGAATTGGAACTATTTGGGAGTTGGGACATCTCGTTGTTTTATTTGTGTATGTTATGTTGTTATGCATGACGCCACATTCACAACACATCTCACTCCTCTGACCAACCTCAAATCGCGTGAAATATGTTTGACCATCGATCATGTACTACTCACGGTTTAATGCACACTTGTATTTGTATGTGGTGAAGTGGTCATCGAGTGGGTTAACATTCAAACGTGTAGTTTCAAAATGGAGCAAACAATTTGCTATTATGTACAGTTTAGTAAAGCAATAAAGCGCATAATAGTCGGTCACAATTATAGACAGAATAGAATGAGTGTGCTTCGTTGGGCAATATATCAATTATTGACAGTAGTGAGGGTTAGGGGTGAAAGTGAACCACTAATCATGATAACCACACTCACTTACCCTAACACCACGCTTTCCATCTTTATTCATTAATGAAGTGAAATTCACTTAAGTTTTACTTCGCAACACACATTACATTGTAATGTAACATGATTATGCGTAAATGCGAAATTTAGGTGTAAAACTCAAATATTTTCAAAACGTAAATCAATTAATAACTTTTAAGCATACCATTAGATTCAGCATAAAAAAATATTATAAAAATTGCATTTTAAAATTGAATTTTTTGAACAGATTCTACGGGAAAATATAAATTCAATAGAAAATAATATTTTCTGCCTTTGAGTAGTGCTTTCGTTTGTGACTCTACTTCCACTGTATTGTCTAACATCAACAGTGTCAGTCTTCTTTGCCACGTCATCGATTACTCATCTTGTCTAACGTTTACTGTACAACTTTTCCGTGCCTTTGAGCTCTTCCGCCACGACGACGAAGCTTTTCGACTTTACTTTAATATTATAAAGATTTGTCAAAGAGACGGATTTTGGGGCTCGAGTTGAAAGATCCAACATCAAAGAGGAGGCCAGCAAACGAATTGAACAAGTGATTAAAAAGTTTCGAAACAGAATTCGAATCAAGCCGTTTAAATGCGAAAAGAAATAACGGTTGTTCTTTGATATAATAAAAAATGGCAAATGGCAAATGGCAAATGGCAAATGGCAAATGGCAAATGGCAAATGGCAAATGGCAAATGGCAAATGGCAAATGGCAAATGGCAAATGGCAAATGGTTAATGGTTAATGGCAAATGGCAAATGGCAAATGGCAAATGGCAAATGGCAAATGGCAAATGGCAAATGGCAAATGGCAAATGGCAAATGGTTAATGGTTAATGGTTAATGGCAAATGGCAAATGGCAAAAGACAAATGGCAAATGGCAAATGGCAAATGGCAAATGGCAAATGGCAAAAGGCAAATGGCAAATGGCAAATGGCAAATGGCAAAAGGCAAATGGCAAATGGCAAATGGCAAATGGCAAATGGCAAATGGCAAATGGTTAATGGCAAATGGTTAATGGCAAATGGCAAATGGCAAATGGTAAATGGCAAATGGCAAAAGGCAAAAGGCAAATGGCAAATGGCAAATGGCAAATGGCAAATGGCAAATGGCAAAAGGCAAATGGCAAATGGTTAATGGCAAATGGCAAATGGCAAAAGGCAAATGGCAAATGGCAAATGGCAAATGGCAAAAGGCAAATGGCAAATGGCAAATGGTTAATGGTTAATGGCAAATGGCAAAAGGCAAATGGCAAATGGCAAATGGCAAATGGCAAATGGCAAATGGCAAAAGGCAAATGGCAAATGGCAAATGGCAAATGGTTAATGGCAAATGGCAAAAGGCAAATGGCAAATGGTTAATGGCAAATGGTTAATGGCAAATGGCAAAAGGCAAATGGCAAATGGCAAATGGCAAATGGCAAATGGCAAATGGCAAATGGCAAATGGTTAATGGTTAATGGTTAATGGTTAATGGCTAATGGCAAATGGCAAATGGCAAAAGACAAATGGCAAAAGGCAAATGGCAAATGGTTAATGGCAAAAGGCAAATGGCAAATGGCAAATGGTTAATGGTTAATGGTTAATGGCAAATGGCAAAAGGCAAATGGCAAATGGTTAATGGCAAATGGCAAATGGCAAATGGCAAATGGCAAATGGCAAATGGCAAATGGCAAATGGCAAATGGCAAATGGCAAATGGCAAATGGCAAAAGGCAAATGGCAAATGGCAAATGGCAAATGGCAAAAGGCAAATGGCAAATGGTTAATGGCAAATGGCAAATGGCAAATGGCAAAAGGCAAATGGCAAATGGTTAATGGCAAATGGCAAATGGCAAATGGCAAATGGCAAATGGCAAATGGCAAATGGCAAATGGCAAAAGGCAAATGGCAAAAGGCAAAAGACAAATGGCAAAAGGCAAATGGCAAAAGGCAAAAGGCAAATGGCAAAAGGCAAATGGCAAATGGCAAATGGCAAATGGCAAATGGCAAATGGCAAATGGCAAATGGCAAATGGCAAAATGCAAAATGCAAAATGCAAAAACCAAAAACCAAAAACCAAAAACCAAAAACCAAAAACCAAAAACCAATAAAAGTGATCAGGCGAATGAAAGTGTGCAAAAAGCGAAACGCAAACTTTGGATGATGACGAAGATGATGACACTGATTCGGGTGACAATCCTGACCAAGAAGGTCATGCAACCAATGCAATTGGAGAGAAATCAATAGCCACTGAATGCACTACTAATCCAATTCAAACAAACCTTGCACAACCAAATCGTCAATTCAAATGTTCATATTGTCTGAAATCATTTGAATTCAAATTGAATTATTAGCGACATCTCCGAGTGCACACAGGCGAACGAATTTCTATAAATACCGGGTATTACCCGAGTACCCGTTTTTTGTAACGAACTAGTACTCATTACCCGGGTAATGGATAATGACGGGTATTTGCGATCACTAAATTCGATTGAAAGTGGGCCAGCTCATTAAGTCGCGGAGTCCATTTTTATTGTTTTATTCAATTTGTTCGCTTATGACTCATTGCCCAACAGTTGAGTCTCAAATATATGATTATTGCTATACTGGTTTATTCTTGGTTATCGGGTTCATTGTACAAGTCGTTGCTTGTTTGTAATAATCTCAATTGCGTTTGGTTCGGGTACGATCGAAACTGAACTGCAACTCATTAAGTTCCGTTTTTATTGGTTTTGTTTTGAGGGGGCTAACTCGATTCCGGTTACCCCTGCAGGCTCTACTCGATATCGTCGATTGTTTCTCATTGATATAATGATCTTCTCGGTGATATTTTAAGATTCAAAGTCACATTGACCGAATGTGGGATCTGAATCATTATGCGAGAGCCCATTTTTATTGGCTTGTTATTTGTATTCGTATTTGGTTAACTTGATGCAAATCAGTTGGGTTCCAAACTTGAGTTTGGTTTGGCTTTACTAAATTTAAAATTTTCACAAAGTCACATTAAACAAATAATAATGACAAGCAAGCAAATGATATTCTTGTGTTTTATTTCTCTGCCTTACCAGGAATACAAAGCATTATGAGCAAATACAAAAAGGTATATAAACCGAACTCGTATTTGAATTGAAATCAAGTTCATTTCGTTTTTATTTGGCTTGGTGTTTAATTTGAAAATGATTCGACTTGTCATTTTGATCGTTTTGCTGCCGTACAAACTGATCAAACGATGGATGACAAAGCTTTACTTTCATGCACGAGAGTTCTTCGCATTTGACCTTGACCCCATTAAGAACTGTGTTTCGCTCGAACAGATTGAGCAAATTAAGAAAAGTTTCGAGCCAAGAAGTATGGTTGTATGGTACTTGTGCTCCTGGAAAATTGTGCTCCAAATTTTGTGCTCCTGAAGTTTATGCTCCAGGAAAGTTGTGCCCCGGTATGAATATGCTCTGGAATATTGTGCCCCAATTAAAGTTGTGCTCTATCAAATTAGTACCTCGTTAATTTGTACTCCACTTTGAATCAAGTCTTTGATACAAGTTTTTTGACAATATTACAAATCATACAACATCTTTGAAAGACCAATGTTTACATTTTTGCGCACATGACTGTCACAGACTGTTTAGTGACTCACGGTCGTACTCGTACTGTCTATGTGTATAATGTATGATGAACCTGAGATGATATGATTTGACATGATGATATTCATCGACTTCACCATAAACATTTGTGTGTTTGATACGAAAGGTTGTGTGACATTTGTTGTGGCCTTTGTATCCGTCTTACACTCGTGTGTTTCGTGTATAATTCATCTTTCTGCTGACGCTATGCCTAAACCACCAAGATCTATACAAGAATATGAAGGTTGTTCAGAGGATGAATCGGATGTTAGTGAGCACGAGTTCACCACTTACCTAACGGATGACTCTGAGTGTGAAATTTCTCCCGAACCTCAAGTACTTGATGAAGAAGCACAAGAAATCAATCTTCCGTTCAAGGGTGTGAAGTCAAAGACTGGCAAGGACATGGTGAGCTTCGGTGGGGCACTCTACTGGTTCGACAAAGTCAACAAACGGAAAGTCAATCATTGGAAGTAATGTTTGCTATCTGATTCTTTACTTGACAACTTTATTTATTTCTATTTATATTTCTATGTAGGTGTTCACAAAAGAATAAAATCAAGTGTCCAGCTCGTGTCCACACCCGTGACAATTTTGTGATTTCAATATCAGGCGATCATAATCATGAGTTGGATCATGATGAAGTCCTCGGTTATGAGCACTCAAACCTTGTCAAATCACTGGCTCTAGATTCTGCTCACATTCCAGTTGAAAATATTCTATCTCAAGTGTCGGAATCAATTGGTACTGGAGCTGCACCTTACATTGGCTGTCAAGAGACTTTGAAAAAGAATGTCTACAACGCTCGTCGACGAGTAAAGATTAATGTTCACAAGAATCCAACATCGATGGCTGAGATTTCAACGGAGGATTTGGAGTCCATCAAAATAGACTCTTCTTCATTTCTACTTTATGACCGAGGCCAACAATCGCAAAAGAGGATCATCATACTCGGAACCAAAAGTGGTTTGAAACAGTTGAAAAAAAGTGATAACTGGTATTTAATGCTGAAATATTTCAAGTAACTTTTCAATAATAATTTCTAATTTCTAGGTATCTGGACGGAACCTTTGACGTGGTGGATTCCAAGGTGTTCAAACAACTTGTGACAATTCACGGAATTGATCAAAATGTATCGATTCCACTGGTTTATTGCCTATTACCCGGAAAGGGGGAAGACATCTACAAATTCCTTCTCCAAAAGCTGTCGCAGCTTGTTGGGCGCTTACCATCAAGGATCACTACCGATTTTGAAGCAGGACTCCTCTCTTGTCTCTCGAAACACTTTGACAGTGTTCAAGTCGTCGGTTGCTACATGCATTTCAGAAGTGCAGTACTGAAAAATCTCAAATCGGAATTTGCTGTAGAATATAGAGACAATGTCGATCACTTAGCTTCAAATGTAAAACGATTGACAAGCTTGGCATTCGTCCCCCAGACCAAGTTGAGCGCGCATATGGCCTTCTACTCGAGGACTTTGGCCCTGATTTCGAAAATAGGTTTTCTACATTTCTCCGATATTTCTCCGACACTTGGGTGGGTTTTGGCTGTAAACCAAAAATTCCGGTAAAGTACTGGAATCACTTCAACAATTTAAAAGGAAAACGAGTGATCCCAATTACCAATAACGCCCTGGAAGGATGGCATCATGGACTTAACTCAACTGTTAGTGCCAATAATGTTCGTTTTTGGAACTTAATTGAAATTCTCAGAAAAGATCAACTGAAGAACTTGGTCAACATCGAACGGATTGAACTCTTTGGCGACAAACGAACGGACATAAGCCAGAGTACCATCACTTTCAAGGTCTCAAGGATAGTCAAGCAATTCGACAAGTCGTGTGACATTGGTGAAAGTCAGGCGGAATTGGACCAAAATCTTCTCGCTTTTATTGAGTTGGTGTCTAAAGTTTCTCGATCCAAATTCAACAAAGAAGCTCAAAAGTCCTTTAAGTAACTTAATTTTTTGTTTTTATTAATTGATCTTATAATTATTGGAATTATAAAAATAAATTTTCTTTTGGAGCACAACTTTAGTTGAGCATTATCTTCAGAGCACTATTTACCTGAGCACAATTTAGATTAGAGCACAAAGTAGTGGAGCACTAAATTGCACGGAGCACAACATTCCTGGAGCACAAACTGAACAGAGCACAAATTTAATGGAGCACAACTTTCAATGGGGCACAAAGTTCCAGAGCACTAAAAATGGAGCACTAACTACCGGAGCACAATTTTCATGGAGCACGAGTACCATACAACCAAGAAGTATGCTCTATTCCCGTGGGCTAATATAAGTTTGGATTTTGCACCACCCGCTCTCTGGCTGATCTATTTCCATCTCGACAACATCTATTACATCTTTATCGTGTACGGTGGGTACGATGCGACCGGAATGCCTGAGACGATTCTGCATCGAATCACTAAGGAGGTTTTCTGGGATCTTATGGATATGGTTTTGGTGTCGGGCACTATTCAAACCGCCCTGATCTACGAAATCACATTCATACATTCATCTCACCTTCAAGCCCAACATTGATTCGGACAATTTTATGTTTACTGTCTTGAATGAGTCCACTGGAAAGAGGCGGATCTACTTCAAAGGAAAGTGTACGTTTGTGTAGTTGATTTTCATGTTCATATGTTTTGTCCTAAATGTAGTTTGGAAGCAATCGAAATCAGACGAGATTTTGAAACGGCGAGATCGACTCCGAGGATTCTATTCGGTTGTGATGGTGGCGGTCTTTTGGCAACTCTATCTGTACTATGTTCTGTACCACTTGATCCATGGCAATCTACTGACTCCACAAAACCTTTGGCTTTTTGTGTACATGAACTTCTGGACTGTCCACATTTCGTTCAGTAAGTTTTAATATCCAAATTCTAAATGTGTTTGCTGAATTTCTAATGTTGTTTCGCATAGGCGACATGAACATTGCATTCTACTTTCGCATCTCTGCAAGTTCCCTTCAGTTCAAGCATCAGTGCAAAATCAAAAAGATCAACGGCATAATGGATGAGATGGCTCTGGTTTCACGTGGCAAGCATCCCAACAAGAACATTCTCCAGTTGCGTTCGATCATTTCGAACAAATTCTGCACATGTCAACAGAAGATTATCACCCTGTCACGAGAGTTGAATCACCACAATCGATTCTGGAACCTAATTCTCACCGTGTACGTGTTTGGCTATGTGGTGATGATTTGCTATTTGGCTAAGTTCAAATAGTTCCAAAATATTTGTTGATGTTTTGAATAGAAATTTATAAGTCCGCTTAGAAGTGCTACCATAGAAACATTGATTTTTTGGTAGGAAAATTTTGAAATAGTTGGTTTTCAGTACAGAGAAACACTCAAACGGGTACATGGATTGAATCGCGTGTTCTTTCTATTTCCAAGAAAGCACACAAATGTAAATGTAGATGTGAGCCTCAAATGGGGCAAGTGTGTCATATTTTAATAAATGAAAGTTCTTTCTGAATATTTTTTAGTTTATTTCTTATTTTATTCAAAGAAAAAACTCAACT
This sequence comes from Rhizoglyphus robini, assembly GCA_023373905.1. Classification (NCBI taxonomy): domain Eukaryota; kingdom Metazoa; phylum Arthropoda; class Arachnida; order Sarcoptiformes; family Acaridae; genus Rhizoglyphus; species Rhizoglyphus robini. Next base: position 606,509 of record JAKIJQ010000027.1, read on the forward strand.
TCGATACATTTACAATTTCGTTCATCACCACACGATCCTGTATGAGAGCAACTTTTAATAATACAACAATTCAATGATGAAATATGGTTCACCCGTCGAATGTATCCCCCCAAATTATCTCAGTAAGGCAATGTTCCCAGGCTGATTAATTAGCCCAAAATTGCTTTTGCATGCTTCGTAAATATATACGGTATAGCTTAACTGTGATAATATTTAGGCGGATACATTCGATGCGTGAGCCATATTTTCAGTCATTAAATTGGTTTCTTATTCAAAGTTGTACTCATACAGACAAAAAATGAAAAAAGTACTATCAAATTGTATCTACTTATGTTATGCTGATCTCGAAAATGTACAATTTTTATGCTCATTCGGATATGCTAATCAATTGAAGGGTGCGTAATGTGGAATGGGTATGTTTGTTTGATTTTTCAGGTTCACTAACACTTCACACTGTACTCTCTGTATAGGGCATCAAACTCCGAAGTGCTGCTATTTCATCAATTCTGTCCACAGGTTATTGAGCTTATGACTCTTTTCTTGTTGTCTAATGTTTTTTTTGAACATGTGTTTCAATTTCTGCACTTTTTTGTGTGTTAAAACTCTTTCGCCCGTGTCAGGTAAACAAAATTACTCACAATTGATTGTATAATGATGATTCTTCGTTATTTACAGGGTGAATTGGCGTTTATATATATATATTACATTTCAGCACTGTATTGTTCAACCGATCCTAGATCATCATTAGCAAGTCTCCGTTTTTGCATAATTGAACTGGGCTCACAAAATGAATTATTCAATTCACCATTTGAATAATGGAATTGTTTTGTTTGTTGTTTCTGTACATTTCAGCAGGTTTGTCTTTGGTTGTGTGTCAAAATTGGGCAATTCGCGAGTTGATTCCATTTGATTACGACAAGCATCAAGTGCCACTGCTCAATCAGCCAAGTAATGGTAATAATTTTCTAAATTTTAAATTTTTGCATAAACTAATTTCCGTTTTTGCGTGTGTGTCTTCAATTAGAAAGCTTTTCTTTGAATGCTTCTATTAAATTGAACGACTTTTTTGTACTTCCAGAATCTCAGGTAAAATTTTAATAAATTTAATTTAATTAAAAAAATTAATTATATTTTTTGTTATATTAGTCATTGCGCACAGATCTGACTCTATGCCTCAATTGGACCGATTATCGCATTCAAAGCCTATCTATAGACTCCGTGAGACTCACAAGCTTTGAGCGCCTCTGGCTTCCGGCTGTATTCTTTCGAAATGCCCTTCAGTCTAATACTGTAAACACTTTGCGCAATGTTGAGTATGTTCAAATTTGGCCCAGGCAGAAATTGGTCAAATATTGCACTCGTATGGCGGTCACATTTCTCTGCCGCCTGACACTGACCAACTTTCCGTTTGATGAACATTTCTGTCAGTTTGAGTTGGAAAGCTGTGAGTTTTGTATTTTTATTATTGAGTTGTTTTTTAATTACAAACCAATTAATTGGCAAAATTTATTTAGTTGCACAGCGATTGAAAATAAATATGCATCAAATGGAAGCGGTGGAAGGCAATACTCAATTTCGTGTGCGTGATACATTTACGGGACAGTGCAGTCAAATTTCCGTGGCCCAGTACCAATTTCAACAAATGGCTCAACCTAAGCAGACAAATTTTACTTCTATCCCACCGCATTGTGTCTTCGCAGGCACTCATTTGGTTCGCAATGTCAACTATTACGTCATTCGCTACTACTGTCCTACCTTCTTTATTGTGATGATAAGCTTCTGTGGCTTTTGGTTGCCGTCGAATGCCTTTCCAGCTCGAATTACACTCACAGCACAGGTTCAGCTGGCACTTTTCACAACCAGCCGACGTGCTTACAGCGATGTGAACCAAGATGGAGTGGTTTCCCTGTACTGGTGGCTGTGGGGCTGTCAGTTCTTTGTGTACATGTGTCTGTCGGAATTTGTGATGGCACTCACTTGGGCACGAGCAATCAACGATACGAAAGCTGGCCGGGCCAAAGCTGGGGACAAAACCTTCGTAGAGCGACACTTTTTTGCCAAACTAAAAGCCTTTAATCACTGTGGCAATTGTGCCAAAGTAATTGATCGAATCATTCACCTTTTCTTTGGGCCAGTCGATCACTATCGTGAACCAGAGAATCGCAACAAGGTCGATTACCTTGCCCGAATAGTCTATCCTATTTTGTTACTCATTTTTACCTTTGTCTACATACTTTCCACCGTTCCATGCTGGGCCAACAAATGGAGATGGTAGAGAAGTATAGTCTTGGGAAACAAATTCAAATGCATTGCAGTGAATTAATCATTTCTGTTTGTCATTATACAACTACAAAATGTAATAATAAACAATCACTTCTTATCGTTGTCGTAAGATGACAGTTAAATATGCAAATACAATCTACGATTAAACTCGTTGAAGCAAAAACAAGAGAAATAAATTTACATACACAAAAAGGCAAGATTTTGATTATTTATTGAATAAAAAAACATCTTACATTAGTACCTCAACCAATTGATTTTTCAAGTTTAGCATTAGTTTTCTGTTTCTTTCGATGACGTATTCGAATTTTGTTTCAACTTCGAGAGGAAATCTTTCAAAATGGCTGCTTCATTATTCATTGCGCTTTTTTGGATTTTTATTAATTTCTTTAACCAAATTCGAGCTCGTATTCTTTTGCAAGCCTCTGAACACTGCACAAAAAATCACACGTTCATTCAGATATTATATTATATGAATCATTGAAATAAATCACTCACTTGCTCATAGATTTCATTTGTGATTTGGAACTTTGGAACTTCATCTAATGACACAAAAATACTGAGCAAAAGAATGACCAACAAAATCACCCCAAATCTGTGTGTATTCAACATTTTTTGACAAATATGTTCAATGTTTTTTGGTTTAATACATAAATTTAGCCAATCATACAAATACAAATCGATCGGCTAATGTGAGCAGTCATGCTTATATACCTACTATAATCGTTTATGTCCCCCAATCTCTTAATCTACTCTACACTTTAGCAGGGCAAATACAAATCAGGCAAAATCTTAATGTCAAACGTATAAGTAAGGTCGATCCTATCAAGTGATTTTGGATTTGTGTTTAGCTTATTTTAATATTTTAAATTTATAAACAAAATTCAAAATTATCTTAATATCGAAAACAATGTAAATTAAAATGTGTCAGTGCGTTTTTACACTTTTTGTAGAGAAAGTGAACATATATTTCTATTTATTGCGAAATCAGTGTTGTTGTTGTTTTTTAAATACTCGAATTAGTGAAATGAAGTTTGTGGAACACCTCCGTGTTGAATGTAATGTGCACACACAAATCGGGACAGGTTTGAATGTTGTTTTCAATTGAATTCACTGTACAATATAGAACATTTAATCTAATTGAATAAAAGGGTTCAAATTGAGTGCAGATTCAATTGTGCTTTGTTGATCGGTGTCGTGTCAGGTTCGGTCATTTGCATAGTTGCACAACCAAAATGGCTGCATTGAATAGCTCCTATATCTTCTCAAATTTTACCAACAAGACAGCATGTTTTGAGGAATATCCATTTTCTTCGATTGGTTTAATATTATTTGCAATTGTGTTCTCATCGATCGCCCTTGTGGCATTAATTGGCAACGCCATAGTGATTGTTGTGCTGTTGTGGGGCGAGGAGTCGTCCAAGACTCGCAACATTCGAATCTATTTGCTCAATCTGGCAATATGTGACATCATTTTGACCCTGTTCATTCCTTTCAATTATTCTACGGTTGTGTTGACCTATTGGATTTTTCCCACCTGGACCTGCGGTGTGCCGCACTATGGTCAGAAATGTATAACGTTTAACATTTCCGCTACCTTGACCATCATTGGCTTTGAACGATTCATCGTGACGGTCTATCCGTTCTCAGGACTATGTCACTGGCTTAAGCGTCACAGTCTCGTTCTGATTGGTTCGGTTTGGATTACAGGAGCAATCTATGGCTACATTGTGTTTGAACGTCAAAAGACATTATCATTTACACTCAACAATATCACCTATATTGGATGCTATCCAGACCATTCACCAGAATCGGTTCGAAACTATGTCGCACTCAATTTTGTCGTGTCCTTCTTTATACCGCTGGTTATGTTGATTATTTCTTATGTATCGATTATGAAAAAATTGAAAAAACGTGACAAAATTTCAGAACTTCCTGTCATTTATTCAGTGGCCAATTGTTTTGTCACCATTAACAACGAATCGAGCTCCCAAGCCCAGAATCAACCAAGAAGAATGAGCCTAATAGAGTGCGAACTACGTCGAACTACTTCTGTGAAGACTAATGTGAGTTGATCTTACAATCTTTTTGCATATAAAAATAATCATCCTATCAATAAATCACTTCTCTAGACCCAAAAAATTCTGTTCTTGGTAGTACTACTATACTGCATCTGTTGGGCTCCAAACAAGTGTACCCAATTGTCGATTCACTTTAAAATTCTACGTCAATGTTTAAAAGAGGACTTTTATCGTGCCACCTATCTCTTCATTGGCTCCTACCTGCTGGCACTGACCAGCTGCTGTGTAAATCCCATTCTCTACTCGTTCATGTCTCAAAAATTTAGGGTATGTTGTGGTGGTTATACACAAAAAACGTAACGCTAATCTTCTAATTTTTACAGAAAGATCTTGTAAAAATCAAAAATTCTGTTTGTCGAAGGATAAGGGCGTTCTGAGGAGCAAAATAAGACATTTGCGTTTGTTAAAACATTAAAAATAATTAAAAGTAACAAGTCCTGTCATTTACAGGTTTATAATTTTATGTAGTTACACACATTTAGGCAATTAATTTGTCCTGTAATATGGCATGCACGAATGTACACTCAAAAAATCAGATAAAACACAAACATGTTAACAACCCCTCAAAAGCAAAATCTGATTATAATTTTTTTATTTGATAATGTGAGCAGAATGATACCGCAATCCAGTGGTCTATCCACTTGAGTTATATCATATATATTTTTATGTGTAATTACCGACAAACTATAATCTTGCAATCGATTGAACAATGCAATACCCAATAGTTCAACGGATTACCTTTTGGCTGTACGGCAACATTGGCCTTTAGTAAGTTCAAAAATGTGTTTGTTGATGTTTTAAATAAAAATTCATTATTCACCATAGAAGAGAGGTTGCCTTGGAAACATTGATTTTTTTAGTTGAAAAACCTTGAAATAGTTGGTTTTCAGTACAGAGAAACCCTCAAACGTGTACATGGTTTGAATCACGCGTTTTTTAAATTTCCATGAAATCGCTCAAATGTAAATGTAGATGTGTGCCTTAATGGCAAAAGTGTGTCGAGTTTAATAAAGGTCGGTTCATTCTGAATATTTCTTATTTTATTCAAATAAAATCTCAAATCAGCAACATTTTAAATTGACGTTCATCGCAAGACGATCCTGTATGAGAGCAACTTTTAATAATACAACAATTCAATGACTGAAAATATCTGGCTCACCCATCGAATGTATCCACCTAAGTATTATCTCAGTAAGGCAATGTTTAATTAGGTTTAATAAGCCTATTTTGCCTTTGCATACCATCAAGCATTATATGGTATAGCTTAACTGTGATAATACTTAGGTGGATACATTCGATGGGTGAGCCAGATATTTTCAGTCATTGAATTGGTTTCTTATTTAAAGTTGTTACCATACAGGTATACCTACGTAGAAAATGAAAATTGCTATCAAGTTGTGCGTACGTCTGTTCTTCAGTACTTCTGTACTGGAAAAGGTATCATTTGTATGTTCTTTCTGATATGATAATCAATTTATATGTACTATTGAACCTTTAGGAGCGCACATCAACATTTGTAAAACATTTAACCATAAAATCATAATAAAAATTTGGTGTGACCATTGAAAAATGTTTGCTAATATATTGGGTATATTTGGTTTATACTGATTTCTTTGTAATGTTTTTTTGGACATATCTAGAGCATTCTTGGGCAAAACAGTGTTCATCACTGGTGGAAGTCGTGGAATTGGCAAAGCGATTGCACTCAAATTGACTTAAGAAAGGGCAAACATTGGGATTGCAGCTAAAATTGCTGGTAAAAATCCAAAGCTTGAAGGCAGAAATTTTACTGCTTAAAAGGTGTACGATTGCAAGGCTGAGATAGAGAAATGCCGAGCTGAGCTCAAAGGCGACACTTCTCGGATAATGCGAAACAACCTACGGTAAATGGATTTTGATGGATGGAAGAAGAAGGACAGCCATGGGATTGATGTCAAGCACTTTAAAGTTTTTCCTAAAGCTAACCAATTTATGGTCAACAAGAAAAGTCTTACAGACTCAGAATGGACCAAAGCAATCAAACTCAACGGTGGCTACGGTTCACACTCACTTGGTCAATCTCGCTTAGTAAAACACTATGAATCAACACCTTCTCCCACACATTTTGTTTAAAACAATTTCACAAATCAAACTTTTTTTCAACAAAAACTCAGCTGTGTATTCAGGACACATGCCTTCAAGTGCTTTGCACGATCAAACTGTCACAAATTCATGAAACAATTTTTGTAAAGCACAATAAAAAGCTTCGTAGCTTTGTAGTCATTAGTGCAGTTTTGTCCAATAAATAGGCTTCAAGATACACATCGATCATCGAAATCGAGCTTATAAATCAAGTTTCGCAATCTAAACCGACGCGACATTCCTACCGTAACCTCATAGAATAGTGAACTTGTTCTTGTCCTTGTTACCACCAGTAACTCTGACACTTTAACTGTCAAAACATAAAAAACACAACCAACATTGTTGTGTAGCAATACGTTTCGAAGTTTTATATTGAATTGAATTGAAGCCCTATTCCACAGATTTATTTCCCAGACAATTTGTGGACAATTGGACAATTTCCCAACCCCACTTATATTTGAACATGAATAAAACTTTTGAAAAAATTTATAAGGGTCCCTCCTTATACAAAAATTTTTGCCTAGGACGGCTGGTAAGTTACCAGTGGTAACCCTGCGCCGACCCTGAATACATGGCTTTACAGAAAAATCTAAGCACTAAGATGTGCCAAGATTCACATTTAAGTTTTATTGTCATAAATTCTGTCAAAATTGAAAAGCAATAATAATATCATCAAGATTAAAATTATGCTCAAGTTTAAATTTCTAATATTTGAATTTTTTTAATAACTAAACGAAACATTAAAGTGAGAAACAAAAATATGATGAAAATAAACACTAGTGACTACGATTTTACAATTTCTGAAATTAACTCGTATTTGCAGTAGTTCCTGATTAAAAATAGTAATTCCGCATGACTTTTCTGTACTTGCGACTGTTTTGACGACAAATCTTCAAAAAGATAGTACTGATTATGTACATGGCCTGCCATCAAAAGATATAAATTAAATTAATAAAATTAATTTTTTTAATTATGCTGAAAAATCACTAGTCAATTTACTTACCATATGAAATGCGGTCGAGTCCAAACGATAGTTGTTCTTGAGTCGAAAGCAGCAACGGGAGAAATTGCGGTTGGTTGCAATCGTTTCAATCTAATCAAACAAATATATAAATTAACAAAGAAATTTTATTCAAAGAAAAAAGGACTCACATTAGTCAGCCGCTGAAGTGATGGCTTAAGATAGAGCTGAAAGTTGATACAGATCTGTACATTCGCCTTGTAGCAGGCATCATTGTTTGAGTCGACCACCGAGCACCGAAAGATGATCGCAAATATGAGCACACCCAGTTCACACATAAACACGGCAAAGTAGGCAATCTCCTGAATGGTGGACTCGACAAATATGACACAGTAGGTCATGTACGAGAAGAGGATAACATTGCAGCTAAATTGACAGGTCAAGTAGGTGCTCCAGAAGTGATTCATGCCACGAATGGTCAAACAGAGCTGGGACAAGTGCTGGTTAATGTCGAGAAAGTCACGATAGAATTTGGCCTCTAATTTCGAATTTCGATTCTTCACAAGGCACATTGAGGTGCTAAGGCGTTTCATTCGGCCGAGCAGATACTGCTGCTGAATCATCACATAGCGGGTGTTGATGAAAAAGTGGTATGGCATCATGATGACGCCTGTTTTTTTGTTTCAAAAAAGGTTTTAGTCAAGAACAAATTTACTTAAAAAGACTCACAAAACAAGAAATAGCTAAGCAACGACGGCATGAAGAGGTACTTTTGCAAATAGTTCTTGTATCCATCCTCAGGCAGACTGGTGAAATAGAACAGAAAATACGAAATGAGAAAGACATTCGAAATCCTCATTGCGTATTTCATGTTTCGTTTGCTTTTGACGCGAAACGAAACAAGCGTTTTGCAATTCTCCGCTTCCCACACTATATTAAGTAAAACAGATATTATTATTCACAAACCAATTCACACCAAAGTACAATAATTGTCACTCACATTTGCCATGCACAATCAGTTTTGAATCCGCTCCATCACACGGCACCAAATACATACGGAACTTGTCATTCAGCCACTGGTTTCGCCACAGATTGTAAAACACAGCCGTACAGCAGAGCTCGAGCGACACCATGATCATGTCGCCGTGAGGCCAAAACTTTTCCGGAAAAAGCTTATGCGCAAATATCTCCGGCACTGGATGGCCCACATTGTCATAGACAAAGCGATGCTTCGAAAAGAGATAGATTGTTTCGGCAATGTCAAACAGATTGAGTGTGAGTGCCAGTACGAATAGTTTGTGTTTCTGCTGGTCGATCACGGTGGTACGGTACTGACGATACTGGGACAGGGAGTTGGTGCTGGTGGGCTGAGTGTTGAGGTCAATGGTGCTAGGGGTGTCGAGAATTTGATCAAAATTGTTAAAGCACACATTCACATGCAGCTGTATTAGATTGAGCAAAAATTTTAGACTCAATTCAATAGAGCCAAACAGATTTTCAATTCGAGATGTTATGAATCGAATCATTTTAGGGATATCAAAATTTTTAGTCTGATTTAGTAGTGATGATGTTGGAGCGAGCTTAATCGAGCTTGAGAGATTAACGATTCTCTCAAAAAACGACGTTGGTTTATATTCTAAAAATGGTTGCCGATTCAAAGTTCAAAGTAGGCAGGGACAATTTAATGACAGTAATATTAGTATTGCAACTTTTGTTCAGGCTTAGAGTTGGCAAAAGGTGAATTATAGTGCATTTTCGATATACAAACTCCATTAAGCCGAATAAGAGATCCACCACCAAAATCGGATAGTGAAATTTTGCAATACAGCAACCATTAATATTTAAATAATATTCAATTTTGATAGTTAGAATAATCATTTATTTTATTTGATAATTGCAATATCAACTGTCTCTGAATGTATTTGTATGAAACAAACACAAAGCCAATGTCAAACTTATCATTAAAGTCATTAAAGAATTGAAAAGTTAAACTAATTTAAATTTGTTAATCACAACTGCGTGACTTTTTGCTTCCGTTTGGCATAAATAAAAATAAAAATGCAAGATTTGTTTCGAATATTATTAATATTGAATTAATTTAATAAAATATAATATAATATAATATTCGAGTAATAAATAATTGAATGAAACAAATGGCTAATAAATTTGTTTTATTGTATAATCGATGATACGAATTGAACAAATTGGCCATTATGAGACAGAAGGAAGCAGATTGGACCAGTTGCTGATCGTGTTGCGACACTCTTGAATTTATTTATTATATTCAAAATAATTAGATTTTTAATATATAGAATATAATTAATAATAATAATAAACTAATTAAAAATGTACAAGTAACTTATTTTCTTCGAATAATTTAATTATTGTAATAATCATGAAAAAAACTAGAAAAAAATAAATCAAATTAATTTAGAAAAAATTGGTATTCAATGCCAATAAGGTGAAAATCAATACAAAACTTAACTTAAACTAAATTTACGATTTGAATGGTTGTAATAATAATTTTATGGTTTGTAGTCATTTGGTCTAACAAGTATGTATTTCAACTATTTTTTAATACTATGTTTTTAATGATCATTAAATGTTTTGCAAGTTATACTACTCGACAACATTTTGGTCTTCTGATACATTTTTCGGCTTTTGTATTTCATTACATCTTTGCACTGCGCCTTGTAAATTGCTTTTTGCTTTAATTGTGACTAGAAGTTCACCTCGAATGCTGGGCTTAAGAATTCGAGTGAACATTGCGTGCTTAATTGCTGGACTGCATACTCAAAATCGGTATGGTTTTACTTATGCAAGTTTTGGCCTGGTCAACTTGAATGCATTCGCAAAGGTATATAACAAAACAAAACAAGTTAATTGATCTAACAATATTTTTTGAATATAGTTTATTTTATTATATACAAAATATTGCATAATTTCATATAAATTGATGAAAAAGAGAATTATAAAGTGAAACAAATTCCAAGATAGCTAATCACCTTCAACTGTGTCCAATTTATTCTCATGAAAGTAATCCCACTTACAAGATAGCTAATCACCTTCAACTGTGTCCAATTTATTCTCAAAACAGCAATTGATACCCTTCAAAACAAGCTACATTTCATCTAAATCCATTTTGCCAAAAAAATTTTGCCAAAAAGAGCTTGTTTAAACGATCGCTCTTTTTACTATGACCAACCGTGTTTGGACAATGTTAGCTTTAGCAGAACATGGCTGGACAAAGTTCAAAATTTTCAATTGACATGAAAGTCTCTGAACATTTCCCGGGCAGTGTTAAGATTGTTGGATTATTAGCTTTGCCCATGACAGATATAGTTGTAAAATGTAATCATAACATAACGATCATAGTGTTGAGATAGTGGCTCCCATACACATTAGTCAGTAATGGTCAGACATTACTCACCACAAGTCACCAGTCGAAGTGGAAATGGTTTTGACCTGGTACTTGGTGCTCTCTTTGCTGTTGTCTAACCTCTCCTCATACGAAGAACTGAAGAAACTGATTCTTTGTTCTATTTTTATCAATAAAACATATTTTTGTCGAGCGTAAGCGAAGACTAAGGTACAGCATTTTGGATTCTTGTGCATGTAACTCCTCCTACATTTCTCAACCGATTTGGATCAAATTTTGCCAAGATGCTTAGAATACCTTGCATATGTGCAGTTTGACCTTGGTTTTTGCGAAAAATGTTTTTTAAGCATACTTGCCAAACAAATCTCTGATAGAAAAGGTCAAAGCTTGAGTTCCCATTGTTGGGTCACATGTCCAACAATGAGTGCAACAATTGAAAAGGGAAATTTTGTCACAAGTAATATGATGTGGTTAGGTGGTTAGGTGGTTAGGTGGTTAGGTGGTTAGGTGCCGTGTTAGGATGGGTGTGTTGGGTTAGGTTAGGTGCCGTGTTAGGATGGGTGTGTTGGGTTAGGTTAGGTGCCGTGTTAGGATGGGTGTGTTGGGTTAGGGTTAGGTGCCGTGTTAGGATGGGTGTGTTGGGTTAGGTTAGGTGCCGTGTTAGGATGGGTGTGTTGGGTTAGGTTAGGTGCCGTGTTAGGATGGGTTTTGGATTAGGTTAGGTTAGGTGCCGATTTAGGATGGGTTTTGGATTAGGTTAGGTTAGGTGCCGTGTTAGGATGGGTGTGTTGGGTTAGGTTAGGTGCCGTGTTAGGATGGGTGTGTTGGGTTAGGTTAGGTGCCGTGTTAGGATGGGTGTGTTGGGTTAGGTTAGGTGCCGTGTTAAAATGGGTTTTGGATTAGGTTAGGTGCTGTGTTATCTTGATGAATTGAAATAAAATTTGGGGTGGTGGAATTTATTTATTTCTTTGAGCTCTCTTCAATTTCTTCACTGCTATGTTTGATAGATTGTTGAAATGAAAACTCAATTAATTCAGTCAATTAACATTTGATTTGTTTTAATGCCTGAATTTGGCAACAACCATTGAATCCATTGCAACAATGCCATTGGTTTGTGTTTATATTCTGTCCATTTCCCATTGGTGTAAGTATTATTTGAGTTAAAGAAAAAATTACCTTTTCTCGTTATCACAACCTTCGCTCTATTGAGCCAACTTCTTGATCGCAACTTTTTCATCACAACTTCTTCATCACAACTTCTGAACTTCATTTCATATCGCAAAGTTTCGCTTGACACTTTTGTTTATAAGTCGTTCCCTTAACACTTTAGCGAGTACTTGGTGCTTTACAACTTTACGTTTCGATCTCGGTGCTTTCCGAGTGTGTACCGAGTTACACTATCGGTTGGATTGCTCGTTTTCCAAGACTCGAGATGCCAATACGTGCTGGAAGAAATCGTCGAGGTGGAGTTTCAGGTCGCTATGCTCGTGAACGAAATAGAGCTCGTGTACGAGATTCACGTGTACTTGAGCAACATGAGACTGTTTGTTCGACTGGTGATTTTCTGTGTGGATACTCGGACGCAATGGTGCAAGCTGGGAATGCGTTCGATCGTGCAGTCAAAGAGATTTCAATGGCATCTTGTCGCAACTGTGGTCAAAGATTTCTCGGGCTTCCTTTAAAGCGCGGTTTATGTTGCATCTGTCAAGCAGACCCAGTAATGCTTTCCGTGGATAACCATATGAACCTTGGAGATGTTCCGCCTGAGTTGAGTGGTCTAACTGCTGTTGAAAAGATGCTGATTGCACAAATTCATCCTGTTGTGAGCATTTACCGTCTAAAGGGTGCTCAGTTTGCCTACAAGGGAGCGTCCAGAAATTACGTCATCAACAGGAGGGTGGGTCGGTAGTTAAGGTACTGATGATGCTATGATGATGAAAGATTGGGAGGGTGGTCGAGAATCTGATATGAAGTTACTTTTGTAAATCGATTTATGTCGAAAAGTTGTAAGTGATAAGTAATTTTGGGCTATTCTGCACACATTTATTAAAAACTTGCATGAAAGCACATAAAAACAAATTTAATTATTGCTCAGAAATGTGCTGTAGAGCCCAATTCTAAAATTTTCTGAATCCTCTATTGAATAGCCAATAGGTCGCGACATACACATTTTAAAGTTTAAAGTTCATTTGATAAACATCATTGAGTCGATTTAGCCTTCCCACAAGCACGTGTAACACGTGGCGTGTTGTGTGTGTTGTTTTGATTGCGACTCAAAAAGTTTGTTTTGGTCATTTTGATTTGATTGTTTCTTTGAACGAAAGTGATAGAATGAACGGAAAGCAAGGTCCATACTGGGAACTTTATGATGCATTTCAATCTGAGTATCCTCTTCTCTCTAAACAAAGTTTGTAACCTTGCCTCGCAGTATTGTATTGTATAATTTATATTTATTTTAAAATAGCTCGTAGATGATTTTTGGAAAGTAGTTAAAACCAAATCTGATTGTGAGGAACTGGTCCAAAAGAAGATAAAAGAATTGAAGGACGTTAAACCTAAAGGTCTCATCACGAATTTTTTTGTTGCAACTAATGAAACAAACAAAAGCAACCCAACTACTAACTATCCGAGTATTGTTAATCAAAAAGTACCCAAACAAGTAGAAACAAACGTTTCTGAAAGTTCAACTCTGAAAGTTAACAAACGTTCAACACCTAAACAAGATGTTCTGAAAAATGAAATGTCTACTTGTGATATTAAACTTAATCGAGTAAAACAATTGCGCAGTCTTGGTTGCTCAAACGATTCTGATGATGATGAATATGTGAGACTGAAAAATGATAAGAATTTTAAAAATAAAACAACTGGAAAGACTTCAGAATGGTGTAGAAAACAGTCGAAAATATCGAAAACGTCAAAAAACTCAACGTGAGCAATTGCAAAAGTTACACCCTGAATTGAACATAACTAAACCTGGACCTGGAAGACGATCTTTTGAGGAGAACAATGCCGATCTCCTAAAAGTCATTCAGGAAGTTGTCTTTGAACAATGTTGTGCTGATGCCAGAAGAAGAAGTACAAATGTTAATACTATTCTAACATTAAATGATCTCTTGCGAGAAGTTGAGAATCGTGGTTTTGAAGTTTCTCGATCATCTATCTACAACAGACTTCTTCCAAAACGTTCGGACACACTTGAAGGAAGGCGACATGTTCGAACAGTTCCTGTTAAACTGATCAAAGCGAGTGCATCCGAACGAAAAAAAACACTCAGACTCGCACTTTGCTCGGGCAACTGTCAAGTACCTTAACGGTCTGGCATGTATTATGGGTCCGGGTGCTGTTTTTTACTTATCACAAGACGACAAATGTCGAGTGCCAATTGGTTTGCCAGCTGCAAACAAGCAAGCACCATTTCTAATGAGAATGGAACAAAGAGTTTTTCTTCCCGATCATGACTTCGTGGTTGCAAGTAGACATAAGTTGATACCCAGTGTGTATGCAGCCGCGGTGATTGATTGTGAAAATGGCGTCACATATTCTGGTCCAACTTACATTGCAATTAGAAGCGGGAAGCACGATAGTAGTAATGCATTTACTCATTCTCGCGACTTTGAAGCACTATTTAATCTTTCAAATTTCGAAAGTGTAATTAAAACAAAAGATGGAAAGATGAAGCCGATTGTTATAATTTCTGTAGACGGTGGTCCTGATGAAAACCCGAGGTTTGATTTACGTTAATTGGCATTAATTATTCATTCCTAATATTGTTTGGATTTTAGGTTTATTGATGTTCAACTACAGGCCATCAAACATTTCAAGATATATGATTTGGACGCTTTATTCATCGTCACACACGCACCAGGACAATCATCTTATAACATCGTGGAACGAAAAATGGCTCCACTCTCACACGATTTAACTGGATTAATATTGGAACACGATCACTTCGGATCACATTTAAATGGATCATTGCAATGTATCAATGAAGATCTAGAGAAACAAAACTTCAAACACGCAGGCGATGTATTGGCTGCAGTGTGGTCGGAAAAGATAATTGACAAATATCCGGTGGTGGCAGAGTACATCGAGCCAAATGGAGGTAATAATGAAACAATCTTACTAGATGAAAAATGGAAATCAACTCATGTTCGAACAAGTCAATACTTGCTCCAAATTGTTAAGTGTAATAACTTGAATTGTTGTCGTTTCCGCTCAACTCTTTCCGACGTTTTGGTAAATCAATTTTTGCCACCTCCTATCAAGTACAAATTCAATGAGAATGGGCCGGTGGCATGTTCATTGGATGAAGTTGGACATTTTGGCACACTCGAAAAAAGAATCACTTTGAAAAAGGTTGTTCCACTTACTTCAGAGCACAAAAATTATGCCATTTGATTATTTTTGCCCTTCTGTACACCCCAAGATCGCATCGCGAATTTGTAAATATTGTCATCTTTATGCATCTTCTGTTAAAGCAATCCAATCTCACAGACGTTCAGGTTGCCGAATTGAACCGATAACCAACTTTGAAGATGATCTTGATGAAAAAGATGAAATAGAACGTTCAGAATGTCAATTTGATGATACTGTGCCAATTTTTACACCAGAAGAATACTTTGCCCCAATATATAGCTATGAATCAGTTCATTAAAATTGTAATAATTGTTCATGTGATTGAGTTTTATGCATATATATAAGGGTACCCCCTTATACGTTCAATGGGGTGGTTTGTCCCTTGATGACGATTTGATGACGAGGGGTGGGTCGGTAGTCTAAAAACTGATTTTCTTGATGACGTAATTTCTGGACGCTCCCCAAGGGGAATGTCATTAGTTTTGTACAAAACATACAAGAGTACACGACTGTTTTGCCGTGTTTGCCATCTCAGTTATCGTCCGTTATTCTGTTCACAAGGACCACACCTACTGGTGTTGCAGAGTTTCAAGCGAGGGCAGGAAAGATCCGAACTGCTCTTCAATGGCTGAAGCAGAATAATGATTACTACCGCAACATTACGATCAGTGAGGCAAATCTCAGTCAACCAGGGCCGGCGGACCCCCTAGGCGAACTAGGCGGCCGCCTAGGGCGGCAAGGTTCTGGAGGGGCGGCGGCGAAGCCGCCGCCAAATTTTTTGACTAAATTTTTAAGTATAATTCTAATTCATAAAACAATTTGAGAGTGCTCAATAGTCCCAAAGTTAATTTCCCCACAATTTGAGGGCGCCCTATTGTCCCAAAGTTAATTTCCCTACAAATTGAGAGCGCCTTTCTGTCCCAAAGATAGTTTTCCGCAAATTGAGAGCGCCTTTCTGTCTCAAAGATAGTTTTCCACAAATTGAGAGCGCCTTTCCGTCCAAAAAATAGTTTCCCACAATTTGAGAGCGCCTTTCCGTCCCAAAGATAGTTTCCCCACAAATTGAGAGCGCCTTTCCGTCCCAAAGATAGTTTTCCACAAATTGAGAGCGCCTTTCTGTCCCAAAGATAGTTTCCCGCAATTTGAGAGCGCCTTTCCGTCCCAAAGATTATTTCCCACAATTTGAGAGCGCCTTTCCGTCCCAAAGATAGTTTCCCACAAATTGAGAGCGCCTTTCTGTCCCAAATATAGTTTTCCACAAATTGGTAATTCAATTTGTGGGAAAGGGCGCTCTCAAACTGTCTGGTAATTCAATTTGTGGGAAAGGGCGCTCTCAAACTGCCTGGTAATTCAATTTGTGGGAAAGGGCGCTCTCAAACTGCCTGGTAATTCAATTTGTGGGAAAGGGCGCTCTCAAACTGTCTGGTAATTCAATTTGTGGGAAAGGGCGCTCTCAAACTGTCTGGTAATTCAATTTGTGGGAAAGGGCGCTCTCAAACTGTCTGGTAATTCAATTTGTGGGAAAGGGCGCTCTTAAATTGTCTGGTAATTCAATATGGTTGTAAAGGCAATGCTCACAAATTGCAAGGAAACTTACATTTTACTACTCGCTCCGCTCGCGCAGCCCAATCGATGCTCATTATAGTTACCAAAGCAAACTTTTACCCTAAAAATTTGCCCCTTTTGAGACTGGCGCCCTACGCACCCGCCGCACTGTTTAAGAATACAAATGTATAGATATTTTAATGTTTATGTCGTTTGGTTCAAGTTGTTTGTGGAAGTATGAAAACTTGTTAAATCAATTTTTTTGAAAATACTTATAGGGGGGGGCCCTTATATACAAAAGGGGCGGCAAATTTTTTTCCTTGGAAAAATGTATAAGGGTCCCCCCTTATACAAAATTTTCGCCTAGGGCGGCTGGCACCCCTCCGCCGGCCCTGCAGTCAACTTCCCACAGATGGCGATATTTCTGGTCAATTTAAATCTTTCCAAGTTTCTAGTGACGATACTCCTGGTCCAAGTGAAAGCTTCGTACCATTCATAGAGTCTGTGGATCAAGGACAGCTATTTGCTGATAAGCTCAATCTCCCTTACCCCACAACTGAGTCTTCTCCAGTCAATGAGTATGAATCGGAAGGATTCTTTACTCGCGCATTCCCGTGTTTGTTTCCTTATGGTGTTGGAGATTTTGGTTATCCACGAAGGAAAGCTTTGACTCTTGACCAGTACTTCAACTATTGCATGAATTACCCGAATAGGAGATTTGTTTATGAACCTAGATTCTGTTACTTTGCCATGAATCTCAAACTTCGTAGACAAGCTGTGTCGTTTGGCGCTCTTTTTACAAGGAAACAAACGAATGCGCCGCTACGTACTGCTGCCGACCTTAGGAACCGCATTAGTTCTGATCCAAGTTATCTAAGGCAAATGATGGCTCATGCTTCCAAGTTGCGTTCGACAAAGCCTTACTGGAGGCAGCGTTGTTCGGAGTTACTTTCCATGGTTGAGCAGCTTGGAACCCCTTCCGTTTTCTTTACTTTGTCTGCTGCCGATTACCACTGGGAGGATCTTTTTCGATTGCTACAACCTGGTGTTGATCCTAAAGAACTGAGTGAGAGCAATCGGCGAGATTTGATGCACAAAAATCCTGATTTGGTAGCTTACTTTTTCAAGAAGAGATGTGAACTGTTCATACAGCACGTGTTGAAGCCGATTTTCAAAGTAAAAGATCACTGGTTTCGGTATGAGTGGCAGTGGCGTGGTTCACCTCACCTCCATGGTCTGCTTTGGCTCGATGATAGTCCTAGTGTTGATGCTCGATCGTTCACACACGAAGAATTGGAATCAATGAAAGTCAAGTTCGATGGATTGTGTTTCGCAATGAACCCTCGCATTCACCCTGATCCGCCAGTTTTGCATCCGTGCCGGAAAACATTTTCGGAAGTTCCAGAATGTGAAAGGCTTTCTGACCTTGATCAATTGCTCAACATGGTTCAGCGTCATGATTGTTCGGACAAGTGTTTGCGGCTTAACCCGTTCATCGTGCCAACTTTACCAGAGTCCAGAGGGAGTTCTACAACACATAGCGACCTAGGATTTTGCCAGGTGACTCAGTAGGGCCGGCGCACGACCGCTAGGTACCTGAGCTAGGCCTAGGATCTACTTTGAGGGATTGCATAAAATGGTCATTTTTAGTGTCTAGATCGATTCTACTCGTCTTCCTGAGCATTTTGATGTATAACTTGCCTAGGTACCCAATTTGGAACCCTAGGATTCTTGGATCAAGTACCAGAAAAAGCCATTTTGGGACAGATCTGATATTAAAAACGGATTCTACGTGAAAAATCATGCAGAAATGACCCCTCATTTGTCAAAATCCATGCAAGGGAAGCAAAAACACACATTTTCACAAATTGTCAATTAGGGGCCCGGGATGTCTGTCCGTCCATTCTAGGGTCAGACTTAATTCACATTTTAAGCATGTTCCCGTGCATGGATTTTCATGAAACCGGTACCATTTTCTTCAGAATAACGAGTAGAATGCAGTAGACTAATTGTCTGGTTTCAAAAATTGTTTTTGTGGAACCGGATCCTAGGCCCAGGACCAAAGTCTAGTAAATAGCTTAAATAGAACACAAAAATATCACAAATAAAATCAACTCAACACCCCGAGCATTTTGATATATAACTTGACTATATAATCCACAAAAATAAAATGGACCTAGAACAGACGGACAGACATCCCGGGCCCCAGATTCACATTTTGTGAAAATGTGTGTTTTTGCTTCCCTTGCATGGATTTTGACAAATGAGGGGTCATTTCTGCATGATTTTTCACGTAGAATCCGTTTTTAATATCAGATATGTTCCAAAATGACATTTTCTGGTACTTGATCCAAGGATCCTAGGGTTCCAATTTGGGTACCTAGGCAAGTTATACATCAAAATGCTCAGGAAGACGAGTAGAATCGATCTAGACACTAAAAATGGTCATTTTATGCAATCCCTCAAAGTAGATCCTAGGCCTAGCTCAGGTACCTAGCGGTCGTGCGCCGGCCCTACTGAGTCACCTGGCAAAATCCTAGGTCGCTATGTATTGTAGAACTCTCTCTGGAGTCTGGTAAAGTTGGCACGATGAACGGGTTAAAGACGGTCAAATGGTCTGTCGATTTCGTTTTCCAATTGAGATTAGAGAGCAAAGTGAACTTATCTTTGTGGATGGTAAATTGGAGTATATGCCCAAGCGGAATGACCTTTACTTAGGCCGTTACAACCCTTTCATTTCCCAAGTTTGGCGAGCTAATACGGACTTTTCGGTTGTCACAAGTCGTGAGGCTGTTATTAACTATATAGCTAAATACGCGTCCAAGGCTGAAAAATCTTCAAATTTCTTTACGGAGGTTTTAGATTCTGTGATTTCGAATGCTCAGGATGATCTCGAATTCAAGACATTGATCTCAAAGCTCTTTATTCGCACCTTGAGCGATCGTGACTACTCAGCTCAAGAGGTGATTCATGTGCTAAAAGGTTGGGACATGTTTGGGTCTTCGAGAGAATTTGTTTCCTTGTGGGTGAAAGAGGAGGATGAGTGGACCCATATACAAGTTGACAAAGATGTCGTGAAAGAAAGTAAAAGTTTGATCGAGAAATATAAAGATCGCCCTCGAACTGCACGCTTTGAATCTACAAGTTTAATTCAGTTTGCTAAAAGACATTATGTTTCCAATGTTCAAGGTCAACCAGTGTATCGAGAACGTAGAAATGAAGCTGTGGTCCGTGTGTTTCCTATGTTGAGATTATCTGGTGTTCCTGAGACAGACGAAGAATTCTTCCACCTTCAAGTCGTACTGAACGTACCTTTTAGAGGTTCGTTTAATGCACTTTACAAGATCCAGTCACAAATGTAGTACATCCAACATGGCGTAATAGATTCGATTCTTTAGGGCTCGATATTCATGAGGTCACCGAATTGCATGTACAAGAGGACGAAGGTGAACATCCCGAGACATTGAATGTGTTGGATCAGCGAGATCCGTACATGGCTGCTGCAGGAATGACCAATCATAATCGTTCAGAAGAACCTCTTGGGAGGCGATTGCAAGACATTTCTCATGAATGGCAATCTGTGGACGATTATCCTTCTCTATCAGATGCTCGATTGTTTCTCAAGTCGCTGCGTGAAGGGTCAATGCAAGAATCGTCGGTTCAAGATACGGATTCGCCGCTATCTGATGTAGTCCTATCTGACGAACAAGGTCAAATCGTTGATTTGTGTAGAAGGCAGATTAGTTTCATTCAAGGTGTTACAAGTGAATGTCCTTCTAAGAGGATTGTGGTCTTTGGCAAGGCTGGTTCAGGCAAGAGCACTGTTATCAAGGCTATTCGATCTTTGGTGTCCAATGCATTTGGTTCTACGTCTATTGAGGTTGCAGCGCCGACTGGTGTTGCTGCGGTTAATGTTAGTGGAAAGACGCTTCATTCGTTGCTTCGGATCTCACCAAAGTTGCCTTTTGCTCCTCTTCAAAGTGATACACAATCCAGATTTCAAGAAAAGTTGAAAGATCTCAAGTTTTTGGTCATTGACGAGGTTTCCATGATTGGGGCTACTCTATTCAGCCATATTGAGCAACGATGTCGCGAATCACGTTTGAACACCGATTCTGGCCATGAACAGGACTTTGGTGGACTGTTCGTGTTTCTGTTTGGAGACATTAACCAGTTACCTCCGGTTAATGATGCAGCTCTTTATGCTTCTGTATTTTCGAACGATGATCGTAAGCGTGGAAAGCTTATTTTTGAAAGGTTCCAAGAAGCCGTTCGATTGAAACAGTGTCATCGACAAGGTGGTGTTGAGTCAAGTGATTTTAGAGTTATTCTGGACAACGTTTCACGAGCCACCCTTACCGATAAAGACTATGACTTACTTATGAGTAGACGCAAAGAGGTGCTTAGTTCAGATGATCTAAAGTCTTTTGAGAACGCAATACGACTATATCCAACGAATGCGTCTGTTGATAAAGAGAACAACAAGTGGTTACGTAATTCTAGACAACCTGTTGCTCGTATTGTTTCTGTCAATGTTCCAAACGTGAAAGATCTTGATGTGTGTGGACTGCCTCATGTGCTGAATGTAATGGTTGGATGTCGAGTGATGCTTAGATATAATCTGAGTGTTGACCACAAGCTTGTCAATGGTTCCTTAGGCACTGTCAAAGCTATAGTTTACGATCAAGGTGTACGCCCTCCTGCTCTTCCTCTGTATATATTGGTAAAGTTTGATGACTATGATGGGCCTAGCTTCATAGACGGTCTCGTTCCGATAGTTCCGATTACAGTGAGCTGGTACAAAGACGGGCGAAAGTATTCACGTACTCAACTACCTTTGAATTTGGCTTACGCGATTACAATACATAAAGCACAAGGATTGACATTGCCGAAAGTGATTGTTGACATTGGGCCACATGAACCTCCAAGTAGTGTTGGCATTACCTACGTCGCCTTAAGTCGGGTTCGTAAGATAACTGACATAGTTATTGAGAAATCATTTCCTAAAGAACGAATTACAAAGATTTCTAATATGAAAGGATACAAGGACCGAGAAAGTTATCTCATTGCAAAGTTTGGTTCCATTGTTTGCTGAATTTCAATTTTCGTTATTGTTTTATCGATACATTATTTCATTTGATTTACCTTGAATAAATTTATTTTTATTGTATCTTAGTAAGGCTTTTGATTTTGGTTCGCTAAAGCTCGACTATTCCCCATAATGATAATTTTGGGGACATTATTTCAAAATACAATCAAGTACTTCAAACCTAGCACCCGCAGGGCCCACTAGTACAACACGTAGCATGTGCCAAGCCAAACATAACAATATCAATGCATTTTGCCCTTCATCTGTAATGGGCCTTCACGCAAGCACCACTGAACGTCAGAGTCTGCTCACCCAAAAAGTGCCGCGTTAGTGCATTTTGCTTACACAAACTTGCCAATAATATTAACAATGCCTAAATGAGTAGAGCTGTGTGAAGCTGTGCGCTGAGTAGGCGGTCTATGAGAAGGCCGTTTTTTCATCGCTTGATTGTTATCGCATTTATTAATTGATCAACTTGTGTGCTTATTTTTAATTCCAAAATGTACATGTTTGCGTGAATGTCCATTACATACATATTAGATGCAAAGTACAATGACAAATAGAAAATAAGCTTTAGACCACTATTGATACTATTACTACAGGAACAGACTTTATTTGTAATAGACTTTCACTAAAGCATGCATACTTTTAATTGTCATTTGTCAGTACTGGTGCAAGATTGTACGACTGTTGTAGCACTCTGCGTATTTCCGTTTTGGCAATCATAATTATGCAATGCCACTACTCTCTTTGTGTGAGTAGAGCATACAAACAGTCAAAAGTGTACATGGCTAGCAAGTCAAATATATTGTGTACTAAAGTAAAATTGAACGCACTGACATTGTCATATTTGGGTTCAATACTTTCTTACCAACAATACCAACATTGTTTTTGCGTTTTAACCAACACATCTATTTTTCACATATTTTACTGAGTCAAGCGATTCAATAACCCACAAAAATGTCTTCTGGTAACAAAAAATACAATTTCGCTGGTAAAGTGGCACTGGTAACAGGTTCTTCTTCGGGCATTGGAGAAGCAATCGCAGTTCAGTTGGCTTCATACGGAGCAAAGGTGACAATCACAGGAAGAATTGTGGAAAATTTGGATAGGGTCGCCAAGAGAATTGAGCAAGTTTCGGGTGGATCAAAAAATTCGCTGGAAATTGTGGGTGACTTGTTGGATGAAGATTTGCCTGCAAAGTTAATTCAACAGACCATTGGCAAGTTTGGTCGATTGGATATTCTGGTGAATAATGCCGGTAAGAATTTGTGGACGATTTGTCTATTTTGACTACAGTTTATTGGAAATTCATGTAGGTGGGGCTAATCCCGATGACAGTGGATTTGACAGTAGGGTGTAACACTCATACCACTTTTGTCATGGATTGCAGCTCCGTTTTAGGAATCTGTTCCCTACCATCCCCTTATAAAATCCCAGGCTCTACAGGTCTCTAGGTTACGATCTTCTTAGGGCAGGTCATCTTCAAAGTTTCAATGGGAAAATACATAGGAAATGGAAACATTTTTGTATTTAATTTTTTTTGGATGTGTTTTTGTCTCAAATATTATGGTCTAAGATGCTAGAATGTTATCTAAGTATCCCAAAAGTAATATAAAAAAATTCACAGATATGCAGGTGTAATGATATTGGTACAAGAGTCTTCGCAAGGTTGATGAAAGTGATGTATTTTAAGAAATTTTCAGTTTTTTCGTGTTTTAATATTTATAACAGCCATGTATGTAGGACTTTTGTTGATTTTAACATTTAAAATTATTAATAACTATATAAAAAAGACATTTAAAAAATTATAGGCAAGCAGGTATTGGTTTACTTTGCGTCCGATATTATTAAAGTTTAACAATCATGTAAAAACGCGATATTTTTCTGTTTTCACAAAAAGTCCATTCTTTTTAAATTCTCATTACATTGCCACCAATTTTACATCAGGACGAGATTAGACAATTTATATTAAAGTCCTGTTTATCAATTTTTTCAAAAACCGAAACCCGAATCAAAACTGTTACAATTTTCACCGCACATCACCGTAAACAGAATCGTAACCAAAACGAATATCAATACATTTATTTAGCGGTTGTCAGTTTGCATTTTGGTAGTAATGAAATCAATTTTCTCTTTAAATAATTATCCAGTGTGCTTCTAAGAGAAAACACTAGATGCTATTTCAAATAATTAAATATTCAAATCAAACTGGATTCAAGAAATCTGTCAATAGATAAGTGACAATTGACAATCCTCACTTTCAATATGCCACCAAATAGTTAACGGGTTATCTTGTCAGATAACAGATCAATTCAGATAGTTCTTAGCTTGCTTAGGCCAGTTAACGCATGCGTTAATAAAAATAAAAATCAGTATCGGTTTTACGGTTTCGGGTTAAATCATTTTTACTGTATTTTAAGACCCACAGCGTAACCGCGCCATGGACCGGTTACGGGTTTTACGGTTTAACCCGACTTGGATGAAATTTTTGACCTGGCACAGAACCATTATTTAAATTCACCACATTTGGTTTTATTTCCAAATTTCCAATTGGATTTAAATGTTCTGACAATTTTATATTTCCACAAATGGTTTTAACCGTAAATGTCTGGACCATTTCACTAACCGACAATTGGTTTCGACTTCAACTGTTCGGGCAATTTCGCTACTCAACAATTAGTCTTAACTCAGATTTTCCCAAAAATTGATTTTAATTACAAATGTCTGGACGATTTCACTGCCAGACAATTGGTTTTACAAATAAATGTAACGCCAATTTCACTACCAGAATATCAATAACTGTCCCAACGAATTGGGGATTTATTATTTGCCATTGCATCGGGAATAACTATCCGAACTACTAATTGTAGATTGTAATTGTAGATATGCAAATCTCTGGAGATAAACAAATTAAGAGCTTAATTATTTAAAAAAAACTATTTATATTAGCTTTACTTATTACCAGATCTAGCTGCAAAATTTGTATCAATTTTGATGACATTGTTTAAGGTCAGTATTTAATAATTTAAGCAAGTTTCTGCACAACTGAAAATTATATAAACATTTGACATATATAATTATACATATTTAAACATATTAAACGACCAAAATCAAATATTTGGGCTGAGAACATGTCGACATTAAAATAATAATAAATAAACCCAAAAATATCTAAATTTCACTTGATTATTCAACTTTGATGATTACAAACTAATGGTAATAAAATATTTGTCTATTTATTAAAACCAAATAATTATTTTTATATAATATTAAGTCAATTTTAGCGTTTAAAATAAATAAAACTACAAATACAGGGACAATATAAGCAATTAAGCATAATAAAACTAAAAAATTTTCAAAATTCATCATGATTGTCAACTTTAGGAATCTGTTTTCGCAAGAAAACACCTACCTGCACACCTGTAAATTTTTTATTATACTTTTAAGATATTTAGGTAATATTTTAGCACTTTAAACCAAAACATTTGATGCGAGAACGCATCCAAAAAAATTAAATACCAAATTTTCCCCAATTCCTATGTATTTTCCCATTGAAACTTTAAAGATGGCCTGCCCTAAGAAGACCTTCACCAATCTACCCCCAGAGCCTGGGTTTTGATGAGGGCATGGTATAGAACAAATTCTGAAAACGGAGCTACAATCCGTGACAAAAGTGGTCTGAGTGTTACACCCTATGGACAGTGCAAATCTTCTCGATGCTTACGACAAGGTGATGAGCCTAAACGTTCGATCTGTGTTGCAGTTGACTCAACTCGCGGTGCCACATCTCGAAAAGACCAAAGGAAATGTGATCAACATTTCTTCAGTGGCCTCAATGGAACCTGTAAGCATTATTAGGCAATTTTAAAATACTAAATTACTCTTTTTACAAAGGTATCGATCGCTTACTCAACTTCTAAAGCTGCGTTGGACATGTTGACCAAAACCAGTGCTGGTCAATTGGCGCCTAAAGGAATTCGAGTAAATTCAATCAAGTAAACTAGATTAGGTCAACAGCAAAAATTTGATAACTTTTTTCTTTTTAAATCAAGTCCTGGACCAGTAAAAACTGCGCTGAACCGTTCAATGGGAATTAATATTGGCGACATTCCCCAGGAACAATTGCAACTTATGATGAACGTTATCATCGAAAAGAACTGTCCACTGAAGCGCTTTGCCGAGCCTGAGGAGATTGCCAATTTGGCTTCGTTTTTGGCTTCCGATGATGCTATCAATATGACTGGCTCAATTGTGGTTAATGACACTGGCATGTTGATTCGTACAAAGTGAAACATTTTTTTATAATTTAAAAAATCTGCTTGAATTAAATATTTAGTTCGGTTATAAACTAATCATACTGGACAACACAACTGGACAGCCTCTTAATTACCTCATAGATCTTAATCTCATCTAACTATTTTACATGCTTTGCTCCTAAGCTTACGAACGAACAAGATGAGGCGCCAGAAATTGGGTCTTATTTCACAACTTTTCCAACCGAGATCCACTAGGATGGATATCCAGATTCTTGGCAGTCCACCTTGGGGGTTTTGCCCTTAACTTTTTATAGGCTATATATTATTGGGCAGTTTAATTAATTATTTCGCAGTGTTTTTAATAATTGGATTGGCGGTATTTTATGAGCAGTTCAATATTAGATTTGTGGACAGTAAAAAATGCTTTGGAAGTTATAAATAAAGTTTGGTGGTTATTTAATTGAAAATTTGGAAGTGTCAAAAATAAAATCTGGGCAGCAAACAACGAGCAAGTAACCAAGCGCCATTTTTTTACTGTTTTTGTTTTGCGCTTTGTACAAATAATATGCGAATGCGCATAATAACAGGAAAACTTTTGATTGTTGCTAATGCTCTAAACTTTATCATTGTACTTTGAACATCATATGTAATGGGCAATCACGCAAGCATGTACACTGTGGATTTGAAGTAAGCCAACAAAATGGCATTGCAAAGCATGCAATTAAGTACTTTTATATAGTTGTCTGAACGTGAGTGATTGTCTGAACGTGAGTGAAGACTATCCCTTGACTTTTGGCCGTTTTTGTCCACGCAACTCCTCCGAGGTTTCTTGACCGATTGGAATGAAATTTTGCAGAGATACTTAAAATGATGTGAATTTGTGCATATTGTTCTCAAAGGTTCCAAAAATTGTGTTTTAGGCATAGCTGCAATTCAAATTTCACCAAAGACATTCTTCTGTTTGAGGGTCAAGCCATTTTCCAGTGTACTCAACAATGAGTGCAACAATGTGAGAATTTGTTCAACAATTTAATGTTTGAGAGCATGATTGGGCTTTGGTTAGGGTGTTAGGTAGGTTAGGTGCCGTGTAAGATTGGTCTCACGTTCAGACTAAAGACCACGGATATAATCCTTGGTCTTACTTAGCACACTTTATAAGTTCAACACAAAAGAATAATGTACTTTAGTGGTAGTGATACAAAAGTACAAAAGTTACCTTGTTTGTTACTGAATTTGATTCAGATATTCACAATATTATATCAAAACATTACGTGATCAATCTTGTATACGTATATAGTGTGGTGTTCATTTTGAGATTTGAGCAATTCTAGTTATTACTAATATCTTATCCAGGTTTAATTTCCAAACCAGGTAACCAAAGTTTCACATTCGATTGATATATTCACCATGGTCAGTCTTTTACCTCATCGGTAAATAGAATTGCCGCAAACACGCATGCTTTTACTTCTTAATTGAAAACGGTGTATAATGATCAGTACTAAGAGCCGAATAACGCAGGCCAAAAGCAAAAGGGGCGTTTCTGTATATTTTCAAATAGACTGGATGTGATAAAGTTTTAATCACAACGCGCGATGAAGTTCATCGGATGAAGCAGTCGCCGGACGCCAGGAAAAAGCAGCAACAGTTGTAAGAGCAGCACACCGCATGTACACACTGCACAGTGCATGTACGAGAGAACTGACTGAACAGCAGCATAGTGACTCTTTTGAAGCCAAAAGATGTTAAGCTTATAAATCATTTCGAAGAGGTATCTGATACTGATATAGGGTCAAAGAAATGGTTCAACTTTTGGAAAACTATGGAGGATTTGACTCGAGTTCGATTTCTTGTCAAAGTACCTGTTCAAATAGAAATTCTCCACCTCGTAAGAAAATGGCATTTAAGGATCGCTTGAATTCTCACCATAAAATGAACAGACCATCATCAATGAAGGTGATTATTTGCCTACTAGAGTATCCAAACAATTTATGGAATACAAAAATTCCATAAGTGATTTAAATTTGGAGGTAATTTCTAAAGGCAATCTTTTGAAAAGAGTTTAAGAAATTGTATATTCGATTTTGCCAACTTCAATTACCAGTGAACAAGCTTTTTTAGCTATCTCTAGAATTATCACCAAATTTCGATGCAGCCTTGGTGCATGCGGTGCATGTGTCCGCAAATATTTGCAAAAACAAAGAAAATCAATTGCTGAATATCAAAAGTCAAAAGGAAATGGTATGAGCAAGAATGCTATTTTTGTTACTGTTACAGCAACCATTTTGCTAATTAATTTGTTGATCTAAATTCAAATTTAACTAATTTTTCGTTTTCAAATAATTTTTTTAAAATTCTATTATATTTGATGTCTGCTTAAAATATAATATAAGACAAAGACATAAGTTAATCCTGCAAACGGACAGACATCCTACAGTTGTCTTTGCACCAACGAGATGGCGCTGCGGAAAAACTTATGCAAAAACCTGATAATAGTTTTAGCATTATTGTACACTATATATTCAGTTGACTTCCGAAAATATCCGAAATTTCGGCCGAAACCGAAAATTTCGATCAAAACCGAAACCGAAATTTTCGGTTTTGATCCAAAATATTTTCGATTTCGACAAAATTTTCGTTTTCGTTTCGGATGCAAGCACTAATAGTGAGAGAATTACCATTGCGAGTAACACCGAAAGCTTTTTCCTCTTCCAGTGTGGTTCTGCAGTGGCGATTCGAAAGTTTCGTTTTAATTGCTGTTATGATTGTCATTTCTCGTTTTTCATTTTAATTAAACAAATTTAAAACCCATTTACAAAAATCTTAGATTTTTTGTTTAGCTTTGGTTTTTTACTTCGATTTTTTTAATTTGTCCTTTTTTAATTTTTGTAAATATTATTTCATTTGTGGCATCGTGAGACGTGTTCTAGCGCTAGGAGGTTCTAATCTAATTTTTTAATTATTTAATCAATTTTTACGTTGTTTTACTTTTCTGTTTGAATTAATTAATTACACAAAATGTTTTTTAATTTTAAATTCAAAACATAATGGACAGTCAATTAATTTTTTTTTAAATTTTCTGCTATTTTAGTTGCTAGACTTTGAGACACAAATGCATTGTGGCTGGCTTTTTCTATTGTTCCACCTAAGTTCGAGAATTTATGCTGCCAGTGAAATAAATTATTTTATAAATTTTGATATTTACTCCTAAATTAGCAATTTTTCTATTCAAATAATAAATTTCTCAATTAAAACAATGAAATAATACTTTGGACCAAAGTCTTTGGCTCTACAGTCGCTCTGCATGCACTGTGCAGTGTGTACATGCGGTGTGCTGCTCCTACAACTGTTGCTGCTTTTGCCTGACGTCGGGCGACTGCTTCATCCGATGAAGTTCATCGCGCGTTGTGATTAAAACTTTATCACATTCAGTCTATTTGAAAATATACAGAAACGCCCCTTTTGCTTTTGGCCTGCGTTATTCGGCTCTTAATCAGTACAACAAATTTTGATTAAACTATATGATATTCAATATAATGGCAATTTTTTGGGGGTCAACTCTATTTGATCACAAGAGCAGATGGTTAATCTTTAATCACATTAAGGAATGGAGTGTCCAAAAGCATTTTCTTAATTACGTGATCAAAGTATGCCCCCTTACTTATAATCTAAAATGTGTTTTTGCGTGAATGCCCATTACAGATGAGTTACAGGTCAGTACTGCTTCATGTAGTGAAATAATGGCTCTACTCTTAATACTTCTATCACTCATATAATGCAAAAAGCTTTGTCCTGTACTTAAGCCATGTAATGGGCTTTCACGGAAGTATGTACACTTTCAATCATCAGCAAATGATTTTTTGGCAGCGTCAAAGTCTAAGATTTCACCTTCCACCAAATTTGGTTATTGAAGTACACAATTAGTACAGCTTAAGTGCATATATTCATAGGAAGGTATATTCTAGAAGCTCCTAAAACTCCGTTTAGTCCGTATTACATATTCGTATCTATTAAGTACAGATAATCGTTACTAGAGCAGTTAAATGCAGCATCACTTCACTTTTTTGTGATTGAGGTATACTGAAAGTTGACAGGGTGCATGTTTTCGTGCAAGTCCATTACTTTTACAAACAGGCCCATTGTACTCAATGTAGCAATGTTAACAACTTTTCAAAGTTCCACTATCATACTCTACAGCTTAATCATATTACATAAATGCATATATAAGGAGCTATTCCCTTTCGGCAATATGTTCAGTCAATTTCATGTTAATTTTTCCAATTTATCAACTTTATTAAAAATGTTACAATCAAAGGTATTTTTTTGTAATTTTTTAAATTGTTTATTGTAATTAATTATTATTATTATTATTATTAATTGTTACTGTAAGCCAATAACCTGTCGTGCAGCAGTGATGTACGAAGAGGGCAAGCCCTTGGTTATCGAGAAGGTGATCATTGATGCACCGAATAATAATCAAGTTAGAGTTAAAATGACATCAGCAGGCATTTGTGCTAGTGATGCTCACTTTGTTTGGGGACAACAAAAAGCTGCCGAAATGGGACAAGCCCTTCCATCTGTGTTGGGCCATGAAGGTGCCGGAATTGTGGAATCGGTTGGAGAGAAAGTCACTCACCTCAAGGCTGGTGACCATGTTTTGGCAACATTTGTGCCAATGTGCCACAACTGCGACTACTGTGCCAATCCAACCACCAATCTGTGCATAAATGGATCATTTCGTCTCGCTTTAATGCCCAACAAGAAGAACCTCAACGGCACCGATTTGTACAGCATGGGTGGCTTGGGCGTGTATAGTGAGTACATTCTAGTGGATTCGTCACAAGCAATTAAAATTGACGATCGGGCCAATTTGGAAAATGCATGCATCATCAGTTGTGCTGTGACCACTGGCTTCTACTCGGCCATCAATCAAGCCAAAGTTCGCCCAGGATCGATAGCTGCTATCTGGGGAGTGGGAGCAATAGGACTGAACGCGGTGTTTGGATGCAAATTTGCTGGCGCAAAGAATATTATTGGGATTGACATTAACAACGACAAAAAACAGGTGGCACTCGAATTTGGTTGCACCGAATTTATCAATCCAAAAGAATTGGACAAGCCAGTGAGCATGTACTTGAAAGAAAAATACGGCGGAGTGGACTACGCTTTTGACTGTATTGGCAATCAAGAAGTTCTTGACACAGCATTCGGAGCTTTGTCCCCTTTTGGCACCCTGGCAATGGTTGGAGTGTGCAAGGCTGGCACTGAA
The DNA here is from genome assembly GCA_023373905.1 of Rhizoglyphus robini. Taxonomy (NCBI): domain Eukaryota; kingdom Metazoa; phylum Arthropoda; class Arachnida; order Sarcoptiformes; family Acaridae; genus Rhizoglyphus; species Rhizoglyphus robini. The sequence continues at coordinate 637,846 of JAKIJQ010000027.1, forward strand.
CTCAAATGTCCAGCTGTTGATATGTTGTCTGGAAAGAAGATCATTGGTGGCATCATGGGAAATAAACAAGTGGACGAAGCCTTTGAGCAGCTTATAGAAATGTATGTCAAGGGCGAATATAACATTGATCGACTGGTGAGCAACAGATTTGCTTTGGAGCAAATTAATGAAGCTTTTCAAACTTTGAAAGACGGAAAATGCATTCGTTCGTTGATTATATTTTAAGAGTATAATCTTAAATGTTACTTTGTCGAAATTAGCATACATCCAAATAAAATCTAATAAATAAAACACTGGTCTAATATAAATTCCATAAAAATATGTGAAAAGATTACAAATTTAATTTTTTTTCTCGGTTTGCTCAAATGTTTGTAATGAGTTTGTATTGAATTAAATTTCTTATTAGTTTTTTGTCAATTTACCGAAGAATGAGTAAACTTGTGGTATTCAGTGTTGAGCATATACATAAATATCCATAAATCGTCAAGAAAAAGTCGACAAATTGCTATCGTCTCGTCAATAACTTATCAATAAAATCAAGCAAAGTTTTTGTTGTTGTTTTGTGTTCATTTTTGGCTTACTTTGTAAATATAAAAAACATTTAATTCACCATGGTCAGTCTTTTACCTCATCGGTAAATAGAATTGCCCCAAACAAGCATGCTTTTACTTCTTAATTGAAAACAGTGTATAATGATCAGTACAACAAATTTTGATTAAACTATATGATATTCAATATAATGGCAATTTTTGGGGGGTCAACTCTATTTGATCACAAGAGCAGATGGTTAATCTTTAATCTTAATCACATTAAGGAATGGAGTGTCCAAAAGCATTTTCTTAATTACGTGATCAAAGTATGCCCCCTTACTTATAATCTAAAATGTGTTTTTGCGTGAATGCCCATTACAGATGAGTTACAGGTCAGTACTGCTTCATATAGTGAAATAATGGCTCTACTCTTAATACTTCTATCACTCATATAATGCAAAAAGCTTTGTCCTGTACTTAAGCCATGTAATGGGCTTTCACGGAAGTATGTACACTTTTAATCATCAGCAAATGATTTTTGGCAGCGTCAAAGTCTGAGATTTCACCTTCCACCAAATTTGGTTATTGAAGTACACAATTAGTACAGCTTAAGTGCAAATCCACCCATTGGAGAAACTAACGCATACAATCCATACACAGTGTCCGTTTATGCCGATAACACGACACAGTTAACCATTAATAAAGAAACCAGATTGTCAAAAACTGTCTAAAGCAACGATCAATGTGATGATTGTATTGAGTTTAAATATCGACAGCACAAAGCCAAAGGCTACACAAACTTGCGTCAAAATACACCAGAACACCCTTACCTGGAATGATCAATGACTGGTGATTGAAAGTCGAAATTTGCGCACCAACATATCAAACCTAAAATGGTTCAAGTCAAGTATACACAGGTAAGAATAATTAATTGTTAATGAGTTGAATTGACAAATATAAATGATTCAGCTATTCATCAACAACGAATATGTCAACTCGGCCAGTGGTAGAACATTCTCGACTATCAATCCTGCCACCGAAGAGAAGATTGCCTACGTGCAGGAAGGCGACAAGGTAGGTCAATGTAGAGCATCTCGGATTGCTAATCTAACTGATTCGGTGGCAGACAGACATTGACAAAGCTGTACAAGCAGCTACAAAAGCATTCAAACTTGGCTCCCCTTGGCGTCTGCTCGACGCATCTGCCCGTGGTCGATTGTTGCACAAATTGGCTGATCTGTTCGAGCGAGACCAACAGTACTTGGCTCAATTGGAATCAACAGACGATGGCAAATCAATCGGTCTGGCCATTCACGAAATTCTTGGTGCAGCTAAAGCGTTGCGCTATGCTGCTGGTTGGGCCGACAAAATACATGGCAAGACAATACCCGCTGATGGCAATGTGTTGAGTTTCACTAGAGTTGAGCCAGTGGGCGTGTGTGGTCAGATAATTCCATGGAATTTTCCATTTATGATGTTGGCATGGAAGATTGCACCTGCACTGACCACTGGATGTACAGTGGTGTTGAAGCCCGCTGAACAAACTCCCGTAAGTACATGCTGAGAAATGTTTGGTTATCAACAAATCAACCTTGTTGCACAGTTGACGGCCATTCATGTCGGCAGTTTGATTGTGGAGGCTGGTTTTCCGCCTGGTGTGGTCAACATCGTTCCCGGCTTTGGTCCAACTGCAGGTGCAGCACTGGTCGAGCATGAACTAGTCAACAAGATTGCATTCACTGGTTCTACCGATGTCGGCAAGTTGATTCAGCGAAATGCCAGCAAAACACTGAAGCGAGTATCACTCGAGCTAGGAGGCAAGTCACCACTGGTGGTGACCGAGAACTACAACTTAACTGCGGCTGCTGAAATTGCCCACTTTGGTTGTTTCTTTCACCAGGGCCAGGTTTGTGTTGCTGCCAGTCGAACCTACGTGCACGAATCAGTATACGAAGAATTTGTCAAACAAGCAGCTATTATTGCAGAACGCAAAGTTCTTGGCAATCCGCTCGACATGAAGAACACTCAAGGTCCACAAATTGATGCGGCTCAAACGGAACGGATTCTTGAATTGATCGCCAGTGGCAAGAAGGAAGGCGCTCGTTTAGTGACCGGAGGCAAACGAGCCGCTCAAAAGGGCTTCTTTGTTGAGCCAACTGTGTTTGCAGATGTCACTGACAACATGCGAATTGCTCGTGAGGAAATCTTTGGACCAGTTCAACAGATCCTCAAGTACAAGACTTTGGACGAAGTGATTGAACGATGCAATAACACCAACTATGGACTTGCTGCAGGCATTCTCACCAACAACATCAACCAGGCACTAAAGTTCACTGCAGAAGTGCAGGCAGGCACTGTTTGGGTTAACACTTACATGGCTGCATCAGACGGGGCCCCATTTGGCGGATTTAAACATAGTGGACTTGGTCGAGAAGGCGGAGAAGAAGGTATGCAGCAGTATTGCGAAATTAAAACAGTCACAATCAAGTTGGACTGAAACGGGTAGAATCAGGAAATAACGTGTCAATTAAAACAAATAATAAATTCACAATTTAAACTTTTATACCCAAAATTGGCCATGTAGGAACGACATGTAGCCGAAACAAACTGTTCCGTAAGAAATTGTGCGAAACAATATTAAAACGGGCAAACGGTACTGACAAGTCGGTGGTCGCTCGGTTTGTGACAGGCCGAATTAACTAGGCATAGTTTGAATGGCACTAGGATGAACTTACATTCAACCGAAATGAGTGAAAATTTGCTTGACCACGATTTTGTGGATCACATGTATGATATTATCATTGATAAGTACAGTAATGCCAAAGTACACTAAAATTGCTGCATAGTAATACAAATGAGAATGATAACAATTGCATAATTTTGCAATTCAGAGCTAATCTAATATTTAATAATTCGAAAATTTATTCTATAATAAATGAGTTTGTGCTTGAATAATATGACAACAAACGCACGCCATTTGATATTGTCAATCTGCAGTCGAATTGCTGAATATGCCTCAATACCATTTCTTTCCTGACTGGAACGTTACTTTCCTCTACTTTGTCCGGATGCATCTCAAGTGCTTCAAAAACTTTCTTCTGTCCAAGTGATTGTCCCACCAAAATCTGTCCCCAAGGAGTTCAAAGTTGGCAATGACTTAACGGCACAGGATTACGATCTTCACATAAGGGCTATTAATTTTTTGTCTCAAGTACATAAGCAATTTGTTTCGCTTGACAAGGTGTGCTGGCGTGGCCAAGTTGTATGCACTAACTCGTACAATATTCACACGGCTGCCAAGACCATCAATCACTGTTTGCGCACAAAATCTGGTAAATTCATTCCTGCGACTAATGTCCCGGTGCGACTTATCTGTGATTAGGAAAGCTTTTAAAATAAGTCAAAAGCGACTTATACACAGGTGCGACTTGTAGCCCGGAAAATACGGTAGTTTATTTTGGATAATCATTAATTTACCAATAAATATGTTTACTGGCACAATAAATAATAATTACTTTAGCATATACTGACTCAACCAATAAGGAAATTATGTTAATACAATTAAAATTATTACCTCTCCAATATAACATTGGAGTGATTGGACCAATAGCTAGTTGATCATTTGGGCACTTAGTGGCCCCAGTTGGGCACAGTTACCAAAGTTGGTCAAATAGTTACCCCAGTTGGTCAAATAGTTACCCCAGTTGGGCACTTATTTACCCCAGTTGGTCAAGTAGTTACCCTAATTGGACACTTATTTACCCCAGTTGGTCAAGTAGTTATCCAATTGGACACTTATTTACCCCAATTGGACACAGTTACCACAGTTGGTCAAATAGTTACCCCAGTTGGGCACTTAGTGACCCCAGTTGGTCAAGTAGTTACCCTAATTGGACACTTATTTACCCCAGTTGGTCAAGTAGTTATCCAATTGGACACTTATTTACCCCAATTGGACACAGTTACCACAGTTGGTCAAATAGTTACCCCAGTTGGGCACTTAGTGACCCCAGTTGGTCAAGTAGTTACCCTAATTGGACACTTATTTACCCCAGTTGGTCAAGTAGTTACCCTAATTGGACACTTATTTACCCCAGTTGGTCAAGTAGTTATCTAATTGGACACTTATTTACCCCAATTGGACACAGTTACCCCAGTTGGTCAAATAGTTACCCCAGTTGGGCACTTAGTGACCCCAGTTGGTCAAGTAGTTATCCAATTGGACACTTATTTACCCCAATTGGACACAGTTACCACAGTTGGTCAAATAGTTACCCCAGTTGGGCACTTAGTTACCCCAGTTGGTCAAGTAGTTACCCCAGCTAGGCATTTAGTTACCTCAATATTGGCAAATATTTTTATTGGGAAAGTCAGTAAAAAAGCCTAATTTCAAATTTATTATTATTGGGTAAGTCAGTATTTTCGAAAATAATCATTTTTATTGGGAATGTAAGTATATTTATTGTGCCATTAATTACAAGCCGTTTATTTTATTATATGGAAAATATTGCATAATTTCATATAAATTGATGAAAAAGAGAATTATTAAGTGAAACAATTTTTTTCAAGTAATTGGTGTGCAACCGAAAATAAAACTTGCATCTATCTTGTAATTCTTTGTACTTGATATTCCTAGCAAGTCAATCAAGTACATTTTTTAACATTTAACAGGGGAAAATTTATTTATCTAGAGAAAAGTTTTATTTAAATAAATTGACACGATCGAATAAATTAAAATTTTCCACAGATAATCATTTTATTTTGAGAATTTTAATTTAAATCTTTAATGATGCAACTATGTGTCTACAGCCAATCCGATTACAAAAGGACCGTACAGTAGAATTTATAACAATTTCTTTCACTTATTCTGAAGGATAAACATAAACAGAGAGCTAATATAACTGAACAGCTGTAAATATTAACAAAAAACAACATTAAAAATACTATCAATAAGTGGTAATTAGTGTTACCATTTCAAACATCTTCGAATTGATCTGATAACTCTCCAGTAGAGTAAAGCCAATTTTACGGATCCACTTTTGATTGCATTCGTGTTGGTCAAACTGTGAGTATAAAAATGTCCAAAATTAACAACACGAGTTTGTTTGCCACTCGTAAATACTTTCAACCGCTGTCCAATGGTAGCCCTGGAATTAACTTGAACCAATGTAGCAAATTTTCTCTGAAGCTTATTAATCTTTGACTGATTATGCAGGACTACTGAACATTCAGCGGTGACCCAAAGCAGTAGAAGCAGAAATTCCGTCAAGAGAGTACCGAAGAATGCCTGCTGAATACCAAATGTACCAGATGCACTGAAGGACAAGATTAACATATAGCAAAGATAGCAAACTTCGATTACGAAACAAGAGAAGTACAGAGCAAGATACTTGTTCCAGAAACGATTGTTTCCGTTAATTTCGCGATACAAACGTAAGTTGCGCTCACCAGTCGAGCGATAATTGAACCAAAGACTGTGAGGCCGACTGCAGTAACTACTCTTCTCGGATGCACGACTGGTCAAGTCGTTCAACTTGCCAATCAGCAGTTTTTGCTTGATCTGAATGTACCGAGTAGTGATCACAAAGTAGTAGATCGACAAAATTGTTAACTGTTGAATCAGTGATTATTTATCTTCATAATAATCCAAACAATAATTTATGTATACTTACTGAATGTTCCATAGATAAAGAAGACAATCACACAAAGTGTGTAAATGTAATCTCGCACCGAGTTGGACCACTGGATGTAGATGTTCACCAAATAGAAGCTTTCGAGATCAATGTAAATGGTCAAGCAAACCACCCGAAAGATTCGTTCAAATTTAAGATGGAATTTGTAAATCTGTGCCGATTCACACTTGTCCATAACTGTAACAAAAACTATCTTCAAAAAGGCTTTCACATTATTAGCTTTTAGCAAACCTTTTCCATTTTGAGCCATCTTTGCTTCAACTCCACCTTCTTTCACAATCATGAAATATTTTGGCTCCAAATGTGGCGCCCAAATGGTAACCGCAAACATGAGGAAAGCCATCACGAATGCAGTGCCAACGGCAATGTCAGCCTCTCGCCAAACAACTCGTGGTAGGATCTTGTGACTGAACAGATCCGTCAGCTCGTTTACTTGTTGGTAATCACTGGTGAGCAGTATGAATGCAGAGTCAAGGATAACGAATGAAACCACCAGAAATGGAAGCCAATAGTGAGCATTGTGTCGGCTGTTTGGCAGGCCACTCTGCTCTACATTGTAACACTTGACAGGATCGTAGTTGTAGGATCGCAAGTGAATCAATTTTTGCTTGCTACACCATCGATACAGCTGAGTACAACATTTTCGGATGGTTTGAAACATGATATTTGTTTGTTTGTCAAGACAAAAATCCAAATGATTGGTTAAACCTTTTCAGCTTGACAAGCAAGTTTCAAATGACAGTCGGCCAAGTAAATTAGGTTTGGCGTGAAAAATAAAAGTTTTCTTTGGCGCTGTTGATAGTAGTAGTCGCATATTATAAAAATCAATTAGAAAAAACTTTCACTTTTTATTTGGTTTTCAAAAACAAAGTTTAAAACCGAAAAAAGTTTAGATCAAGAATTTGGCATTGGTTAATAATTAACCGCTAATCAATTAATTGTTTGCGATCGTGATGTGGAAGCGTGCTCGTGACTTTTTCGGCACAATGCTACGATTTATTGATCGTTAGGGATCGGGCCATTTTTGTTTAATTTGATTGTTTCCATATTCGCAGTCGTACTTCACTACTTGTGACAGTTAATCTATAGATTGTTGTGAGATAGTAGAATTTGTGTAATTGAGTAGCAGAATCTAAAGTATAAATATGAGCAATGCCAAATTTGATACCACCATCTGAGATATGAGCCCAAGAACTGCTGTTTAGCCCACGGGCTATATTAGTGAATTTACGGAATGTATCCTTGGATTTATTTGTGTTTGTCGTTGCTTGTTACAGTTAACGAGTGATGCGGTGACACATCGATGATGGAATGTGTTTGCTAATGATGTTTACGCTTTCCAACTCATCTTCTTGTCGCGAGTTGAAATGGCTTACAGTAAATTGTGGATTCATCTCGTAATTCAATTGATGAATCGATACACGATAGCATATATCATGTTTTGAGAGTTTACTGTATATGTAAAACACAAAACACTAACCAGTAAATTGAAATGTTTTTTTTTTATTTTCGTGCTTTGAATTGTTTGCATTGTAAACCATTGCCGTATTCATCAACTACGCATCAAACCGAACATACTTGCTGTGTGTCTCGCTTCACTCTCAAACTCAATCTCAATTTTTGAAAATTACAATCAAAATGTTGCTGAAATTGGCTAAAACAAAAGGCGATCTCGAAAGTGAACTTTTCAATGAGAATCCTGTTCAAGTTCACCGTTTTCGTGCTTTGAAAATGGTTTCGAAAATTGTGCTTTATTTCTTTATTGGCTTCTGTTCTGTCTTTTTGGTGTCGCTGATTGCTGGTGCAATTCAACACAATTCGGAAATGGCCGAATTCGAAGCTTCCATCAAGTCGTCTGATTTCGAAATTGAGAAAGAACTGGACTCACTTTACGAGAAACGAATGAAATGTACCTTTCTACTGTCTCAACGCTGCGCACCCGAGAAGGAGAGTCGTCAAAATTTGGCTAAATTTTATGATTTCGAGCAAAAATTTGCCTTCTTAAAAGCAAACTATTTGGGCGAACAGAATTTCGCAAAGCAAGTGGCCAATCGTACAGAACGTGTGCTAAAGTTGGATTTGATGCAAGAGTTGGTGGACACGATGAAGAACTTTACTGGAAATGTGTGGGCTTCTGTTTGCAATTTTCAGTTGGATTGCTTTTTTTGTACGATTCGTAATGGTGATTACTACTCTGCAAATGGTTACTACTGCAAGGGTAAAGCTAGTAAGCAATAGAATTTACTATTCATTCCACGCAATTTTTAAATCATAATTTAATTGAATTTTGAATAAATTTGTAAATTTTTGTTTTGCTAAACCACAAATGTATTTCAATCGAACATGAAATTTAATTTACCAGAATAAAATCATTGCTAAATGCAACTGTCCAGTTGATTCAGTTTGTCTGTTCTTTGCCCTTTGACCACTGACTAATCGCCTTACACTAAAGGCTAACAACAAGTCAAATATTGCAGTTTGTAAACATATATCTAAATTTATTAAACCGGAAACCCAAACAATATCATTGCTATATAAACATTCGTCATTTGTTTGCCTTATGACGAGTATAAATAAAGTCTTAAGTCTAATGACAAATACATACTATCAATATTATTTTATGAACAACAAACTTCGAGTTGAGAAGATGAATATTTTCAAAGTTTTCAAACTTTTCGTGATTTTCGCTACTGTAATCGTGATTGCAAGTTGCATTGAAGCGGAAATTGTCAAACCATCAATTGCTCAGGCAAACGAACATTTTGGTTTACGTTTGTTGGAGAGACTTGAAAGTAAGACAAATGGCAATGTGTTCATTTCGCCTTTTGGTGTTTGCACTGTGTTAGCGATGGCAATGCGTGGGGCAGGTATAGGGATTCCAATCGAAGACTTCGAAGCTTCGAAGCTTCGAAGCTTCGGCCATTTTTTGAGAAATTAAATATTCGAAGCTTCGTTTTAAAATTCGAATGATTGACGAATATAAATCTAATTTTAATTAACATCAATTATTTGATTAAAAACTCAAAGTTCAAATCATCAAGTGAAAATAAATCAATTAATGTAATTGAATGTATCGCTAATCGATTCTATCGATATTTTCAAAATATGGCATTAATTCAGTGACATCTACAAGAAACCATTAATGGTCCGCAGCGCCCAATTTATATAAAAAACAAATGTCTACAGTTGACAGTCTACTGTTTATGAATTGCTATATATGGTGCCTGCCCCCCAAATGAATATATTTTTCTAAACACGTAGCTCGAAAAGCACGTTTTGTTGACACATGTTTTGACAGCTAATGTTTTGAATCAAAATGTCTTCTCGAAGTCCAATTTGGACATACTTTACCCGTGTCGGGAAGGATAGTGCAAAGTGTAATCTATGTTTGGAAGTAATGTCATGTCCAAGTGCAACAACTGGCACACTGTGGAACCATCTTACTGCACCATCCAAGCATGCATTCGACAAAGAAAAGATTGCTAAATTGAAGTTATCCGGACAATCTAAATCTGTACCATCTCAAGTTGGACAAACAAAGATGGACACATTTCTTGCCAAAGAATCCATTGAAGAGATAGTCTCGCGTGCTGCTGTGGAAGACAGAATGTCTTTGCGCTTCATTGTCAACTCACGACTAGTGAAATCTTTCGCTGCTAAACACCACTGCCTGGTTCCAAAGTCTCAAACTACCGTAACAAAAATGATAATCGATTTTACGAATCAAAAAATTAAACAAATGAAAAATCAACTCAACGAAGAATCAAACTTAAGCTTGAATATTGATGAATGGACTGGAGTTGATGGCAATGATTATTTAAATGTTTCTGCTCGTGGTGTCAAACGATATCGACTTGGACTTGTGCATCTTGGACAATTGTCCAATTAGTCAATTGTTTGTTTCGAATAAATATAATTGAGATGTTGGCTCTTGCTCACCAATTGGAGATCAAGCAACTCACATGGTGAATCAAACGGATCTATCAATTGTGGAAAAATCGATTTGTTGGACTTAGAGCCGATTGGAATTGGGAAATAAACTAGATCCAATGAAGTAAACTTATACTATGCAATAATTTATTTGGTACATTGTTTTTAAACGCAAAATTTTGATTAGACAAAAAAGGGCGAAATTTTTTCGAAGCTTCGAAGCTTCGAAATTTTTGGCTTAAGACCTTCGACTATTCGAAGTTTTGAAAAATCGAATAATTGGAAACCCTAGGCAGGTAGACGAACATACGAACAAATGTTCAAAACTCTTGGGTAAGTTTACTTTAAAAGTTAAATTTACTAAATCTTGATAATTTTTGCTTAATATTTTTTAATGTAGTTTTCAGAGTTATCATTCCATTGAAGATATTTTGAACTATTACCGTACGTTGCAAATAAACCTCAATTCGAACCACGCCTGCGCCAAATCACCAAATTCATCTCATCAAATCCTTTGTGTTGCAAATTCACTTGCGATTCAGAAGGAATTTAACTTTAAACAGTCTTACCTTGATGATATGAGAACCAGTTTTGCCGCACAAGCTTTCAGTGTAGATTTCTTCAAAAACCCAACGCAAGCTGCTGATCAAATCAACCAATGGGCTAGCAAGCAAACCGATGGCAAGATAAGTCAAATCGTTGGGGAAACTGATCCGTTTCTGGGGAATACTGCTGCAATTCTGTTGAATGCAGCATATTTCGCAGGAAAATGGGCAGTGCCTTTTGAGCCAAAAACAATAGAAAGGCCTTTTTACCTAAATGGAAATCAACAACCAAAATCTGTTCAATTCATGCGCACATTTGGTAATTTTCGATTTGCTGCATTTGACGATGGCCAACTACTGGAGCTCAATTAGGATAGGGTTAGGTTAGGTTTAGGTGGTTAGGAAGGTGTGGGCGTCGGTTAGGATAGGGTTAGGTTAGGTTTAGGTGGTTAGGAAGGTGTGGGCGTTGGTTAGGATAGAGTTAGGTTAGGTTTAGGTGGTTAGGAAGGTGTGGGCGTAGGTTAGGTTAGAGTTAGGTTAGCTGCCGTGTTAGGATTGGTTTTGGGTTAGATTAGGTTCCGTGTTAGGATTGGTTTTGGGTTAGGTTAGGTGCCGTGTTAGGATGGGTTTTGAGGTTAGGTTAGGTGCCGTGTCAGGATGGGTTTTGAGGTTAGGTTAGGTGCAGTGTAGGCTTGGGTGGGGTCGGTTCAGTGTGCTGGGTCGCCGCTGACAGCTTGCTGTCAGCGGTTTCGTACAAGTCCCAAAAGCAAAACGTTAGTTTTGCGGGACTTGTACGAAATTTGTTATTATTTCAATGATGTATGTTCAGTAGAGTAGAGTGGAAAAATTATATTTATGATATAACAAACTAAATATAGTTTATATCATGATTTGAGAACGTGCTTTTCATTTGTGATCATCAATGTGAAGTTGTGTAGTGTTTAGATATGTTAAAATAACGCAAATGTTTGAAATTGTGTATCCAGCGAATTTGAATTGAGCGTCAAAAAGATTTATCTGATTTTCAGTCATCGAAAGCGATGCAGGGTGGAATGATGGAAATTTTCATTTTAGTTTTAGTGTTTATTCAATTCAGTGAAAATGGTGAGTTTAATTTGTATATTGAATGTATTTTATTAACATAATAATGATTATCAGGAATTTTGGGAGATCAAATTAATTTTGGTCCAAATCCAGCCAATCTTCATAACGGTAAAATGCTCTATGCTTTAATATCAATAAATTTGTAATTTTTTAATACTTTTTAGACCTTCAAACTGGCGAAATCGTGGTCACATTCAAAACGGTAGATATTGCATTAAAGTTTTATGTTTATTTTAATTTAATTTTTTTTATAAAACAAAAAAACTCAATTCCCTTCGTGACAGGTCACGATGGGAATTGTCGCTGCGCGAACGTTTTCTTGTAAAAACCCTCACATTTTTAAACAGAGATTTGTAAAATAAGTGTCAATTAATTTAAATGTGCTTTTGGAGACGGTTTCGGATCTGATACCCAACATAGCATTTGACACCTTCGTATCCTCGATGATGATGGTGCCCACAGTGCGATAAAGTAGAGGTGATAAAGATGATCGTTAAAGTTGTCAGTTAGGCCTTATTGCAATGCAATTGTTGAAACAGGAAAAGTTGAATTCATTGTAAAATGACGAATGCAGTCTAAATTGAAGAACGGAACGCTTACGTGAAGATTGACTCTTCATCTGATACATTGTAGTAGCCGTTTTGCCATTCTGGTCCAACTGACCGCAAAAACTACCTTTAGAATTGGGATTTGCTTCAACTCTCACAATATATTGTCACACTAATGTGGTCAGATTGTAAAGAGAAAAGTCAATCCTGCCATTAAAAGAAAAACATTTCAAACGGTAACCAAGGAAATTCTAGAATCATAATATGAACAAACCATGTGCTTACATCACCATTTCTAGATCAGGCCTTGTTGTTTGTTGTTAATAATTTAGGGCCACCAGAATCAACGCACTCCCAAGATGCTCCCCTGACATCAGGATGGATACTCGGTTTCGAAATCAATAACAGATTTACTCTAGTAAATATAATATTAGTAAATTAGAAATTAATCCAACAAAATAATTCATACCGATTGAGCTGTTTTCAGTCCATACAAACTTGACCTCGTACTTGTAGTTGATCTCTTCGATGCCTCGAATGATGACAAAAGCGAGATAAAGTAGAGGTGATAACGATGACGAAGAGAATAATACGAAAACACGTGCAGATGTGAAAGGAGAAGAACCAGGGTGCGAGATGGAATCATGTGATGTGGTGCTGCTGGAAGCGAAAGCAAAAGCAGACAACAGCTGACTGTGTGCGGTGGCCGCGGATGTCTGTCCGTCTGCGTTCTACCCTTCACTGTACTAAATGGCACACTCATTTACGCGAACACACAAGCTCGTTCTGTTCTTGCCTGTAGACTGAAACCTTCAAATGATTTTTTCGGTACCAAGGACACATTTTCGTAACGAGTACATGATATATCAATGTTCCTAGATTTTCACGATGAATCCGGCGATATTTTTTTCAGTTCATGAATCCAAAATACCAAAATTCCAGAATCCAATTTTCAGCTGGATCGACTCGAATGTATTTACAATGGATGCTTGCCAGGCAAATTAGTATGGTCAAAAATTTTCATGGGACTACGATGTATCGTTTAGGCCTACGAAGTTTTTGGGCATTAGCCCCTCCTGAGACCCGCAAGCTGCGGGTCTGCGGGTCAAGGGGACATTGGAGGACATGCCTAAAATAATTTATTTGCGGGTCTGTGGGTCCTAGAATTTGCGGGTCTGTGAGTCCTATGTCTAATGGAGTATCCTAATAGTATCCTGAGTCTATGGGTCTGAGGGTCTTATGTCTAATGGAGTATCCTAATAGTATCCTGAGTCTATGGGTCTGAGGGTCTTATGTCTAATGGAGTATCCTAATAGTATCCTGAGTCTATGGGTCTGAGGGTCTTATGTCTAATGGAGTATCCTAATAGTATCCTGAGTCTATGGGTCTGAGGGTCTTATGTCTAATGGAGTATCCTAATAGTATCCTGAGTCTATGGGTCTGAGGGTCTTATGTCTAATGGAGTATCCTAATAGTATCCTGAGTCTATGGGTCTGAGGGTCTTATGTCTAATGGAGTATCCTAATAGTATCCTGAGTCTATGGGTCTGAGGGTCTTATGTCTAATTGAGTATCCTAATAGTATCCTGAGTCTATGGGTCTGAGGGTCTTACCGTAAAAACCCAAACAACCGCCGCGGCGCTTATAGATTTTAAGCTCTAATTTTTGCTCAAAAACCGTTATTTTTTAACTTCCACAATGCATTTTTCTGCGGCGCTTATTAGAGGGCGGCGCTTATTGGAATGCGGCGCTTATTAGAGATTATACGGTATGTCTAATTGAGTATCCTAATAGTATCCTGAGTCTATGGGTCTGAGGGTCCTTTGTCTAACGGATGTAATACTCATGTAATATCCGCAAATAAGATGCAGAGACTTAAGACCCGCAGACCCACATAATCTAGGACCCGCAGACCCGCAAGGGCAGTACGGCCCATAATGTCCCCTTGACCCGCAGACCCGCAGCTTGCGGGTCTCAGGAGGGGCTAATGCCAGTTTTTGTTTACGGCACATTTAGGATATTCATATATAAGAGATTTATAAACTCAAACATCCAACCGTAATTCTTCTGGTAAAGTTCGTAATATTTTTTCATATTCCTTTGGCGAAAAATGGTGCATGGTGTTTCCCAAGACGTGTCAAGATCCATTTTTGAAGTGTGGAGTAGAATTTCCAAATATTAATCCAAGACCTGCCCGTATTTTCAATGGACATGATGCTAAAGAGGCGGAGTTTTCGTGGTTCGTTCAGATAGTTAAACGTGACGGAACCCACCTTTGTGGAGCAGTTTCTTTAAATTATCAATGGGTCCTCACAGCTGCTCACTGTCTTGAAATTGCTGATTCTCTTGATAATTTTATTCTCAATTTCAACAAATGGAATACACTTTTCCAACATCGAGTTGCATCGTTCAAGATTGGAAAAGTAAGTAACTGTTGTTATAAAAAAAAATTGTTTATTTTGCTAACTTTCTTATATTCCGTTTTCGCATATAATTTGTATTTAGATATTCACTCATGAAAATTACACTGAAATTGATAGAGATCTAGAAAATCTGTCTAGTTCGAATTTTAAGACCGAAAATGATATCGCATTGATTAAGTTGGATGTGCCTGTCAACCAGCACAAAGATTGGCCGACACTTCAAAAATATTGGCGGCCAATTTGTTTGCCTGAATACAACACTGACCTGAACTACAGTTACGGAACTGAATGCAAAGTGGCTGGATATGATGACAGCCCTATTTCGACTCCAGATGTGCTGCAATGGATGCACGTAGAACCAATTTTATATCATGGTTGTCAGTCGAAAGCTCAACGTCTTAATCTAAATGCTGAAAATAGGATGTGCTTTCATGGGAGTGATGTTGGCCAAAAGACTGCAGGAGGAGATTCCGGTTCTGCAGTTCAGTGCCGAACCAATGAAGGCAATTGGATTTTGGAAGGAATTGTCAGCATGTCATTTGGATATACACACGGGCAAGATTTTAGCGATCAACATACTGCGGCAGTAAGAGTGAGCGTCTATAGAAAATGGATTGACCAAAAAATGATGCACAACTAATTGTTCAAACATGTTTGTCTAAATTCTAATTCTATACAATATTCTGGATACAATTGATCAACCTGGTCCGTGTTAGGCTGAATTAAAGTTTTATTTTTGTTTGTTGGACCTTATGACATAGGAAAGTATAAATATACATTTTTTATGCGAATGAAAGACTCACTTTCAATACATTTCTTTATGAACATCAAATCGTTGTGAAGATGAACATTTTCAAAGTTTTCAATCTTTTCGCGATTTTCGCTACTGTAAACTTGATTGCAAATAGTTGTACAGATGCGGAAATTGTCAAACACTCAATTGCACTAGTAAACGAACATTTTGGTTTACGTTTGTTGGAGAAGCTTGAAAGTAAGACTAATGGCAATGTGTTCATTTCGCCAACTGGTGTTGGCACTGTGTTGGCAATGGCAATGCGTGGGGCAGGTGAACGAACGTACGAACAAATGTTCAAGACTCTTGGGTAAGTTTACTTTGAAAGTTAAATTTTCTAAATCTTGATAATTTTTACTTAATATTTTTAATGTAGTTTTCAGAGTTATCATTCCATTGGTGATATTTTGAACTATTACCGTACATTTCAAATGAGCCTCAATTCCAACCCCACCAAATCACCAAATTCATCTGGCCAAATCCTGCGTGTTGCGAATGCACTTGCAATTCAAAATAATTTTGACATTAAACAGTCCTACCTTGATGATATGCGAACCAGTTTTGCCGCACAAGTTTTCAGTGTAGATTTCTTCAAAAAACCAACCCAAGCTGCTGATCAAATCAACCAATGGGCAAACAAGCAAACCGATGGCCGGATAAGCCAAATTGTTGATGGAACCGATCCGTTTCTGGAGAATACTGCTGCAATTCTGTTGAATGCAGCATATTTCGCAGGAAAATGGGTAGTGCCTTTTGAGCCAAAAACAATCGAAAGGCTTTTTTACCTAAATGGAATTCAACAACCAAAATCTGTTCAATTCATGAGAACATTTGGTAATTTTCGTTTAGCTACGTTTGATGATGGCCAACTACTGGAGCTGCCGTACAAGAAGGAAGAGATCTTTTCAATGGGCATGTTTATTTTCTTTCCTAATAAGATGCATCCACATCAAAATACAACACTCAGCTCACGAATGCTCCAACATACCTTGTCAGAACGTACATCACGGCTACGAAGAGCTCGATTGGAAGTTCGGCTGCCCAAGTTTCAGTTCAAGGCTTCATACAGTCTGGTCGGTGTGTTACATGAGTTGGGCATTGTGGACGCATTCCACAAAGGAAGAGCAAATTTTTCCAATATTTATTTAAACAGCAACAACAGTGACAAATTGTACATTTCGGACGTGTTTCAAAAGGCCGAATTTGAAGTAGACCAAAGTGGCACCAAGGCTTCTGCGGTAGCAGCATCTGTGATTGGCATTCTCAGTAGGCCTTCTGTTGTCGAGTTAAATCGGCCATTTATATTCTTTATTCGTAACAATGATGACAATGTTGTACTCTTTTCAGGTGTCGTCAATGATCCTGAATTGAATGCTGATTAGCGTTTCAATTTGTAACTTGTTTTAGTTGATCGATATGATCACAATGATAAAAATTAAATTAAATCAACAAAATCTAACAATTCAAAGATCTACTGCAAATTGTATGTCATTCCCATGTATATCCCTACTTTTCCGAAAACCATATCCACTTGTTTTTGTTAGCGAGACTAAGTTCGCAGAACAAGTCAAGCTAATATAAAGTTCCATATTATAATTTTAATTATCTAAACTTTTTTTAAAATTAAATTAACTAGGAATTTTCATTTTCATTTTGCAAGCAAGAAGGTAACATTAGATATGAACTTGATGTTATGCAAAATTATGTTTGCGCTGGCAAAGTTTTTATGCAGATGGCTTCACGCGAGTATTGTCTATCATTTTGCATTGTTGGTGGCTGAGTTGGATTTAATCCAGAATCAAGAGTACAAGAAGAAACGAGCAAATCAATGGCTGCATTTTGTGTTTGCCCAAATTGTGCTGCTTTACACATTTGTACTGCACGGAACACTCTTTCTACACTACGAATCGTATGTTTTCACGCCACAAGAAAGCAATCACATTCAACGAGCAATGTTTCAGCTTGTTCTGGTGGAATGTAATCTCTTCCTTTTTGCACTCGTCAATGAATGTGCAAATATTGTGAAATTGAATTCACGATTTGAGGCAAGGAATAGAGAATTTTATCAATGTTGCATTCAGAATAGTCAATTTGGCTTATCACGTTTCAAATTGGCCAATCAATTGAAGACTCAAACACTGCAAACTCACAAGCGTTTGCATCTGTATGCGTTCAGTCTGTTTGACAACTATCGAATCACTTCGAAAACGTATTTTATGATAACGTAACTTACATGGGGAAAAAGGCCACTGAGTATAGAGCCATAATTTGTTTTGAAATCTAATTTACTTTCTTTCAAAGATGATTTCCTACATTGGTGCATACTACATGTTTATATTTAAGAGACAATTTACAAGTTAATATTTGTCATATACAATCATTGATCATACAAGTAATATAACTAACTAAACCATCAAATGTGATTGATCAGCTTGTAGCAATACATGATTAGTTCAAAATAAATCAAGACAAACTGTTTTGTAAAAAAAACACATTAAATTAAAATTTTGGCTATTAAAAAGTACTGACCTTAAAGAACGAACCAAACGATATGAGGCCATAGCTCGAATATGTGATGCCGTAGCGCTTTTTGGTTTGAAATTTTTCATAATAAATATACATCCTCATGTGTTCGGCTATGTTGAGAGTTTTAGGTTTAATTTTCTTCTTCTTTTTGCATTGTAAACTTTTCATAAGCAATAGAATGTCCAACTGGTAGAGCAATTTAGTGCACCGGTGAATTCGCTTGCTGTACAGTGCGGCGGTAAAGTGAAAACCAAACGAGAACACAACCTGATAGTAGATGACATTGATACAATGCATTGAGGCGATTCGAGTCATGTGCTTATCGGTTGTGACCAACACGAGTTGATATGCACTGGTGGGCACGGCAATGAGCATAAAAGCCAACAGTGATATACCGTACAGTCGATTCGCCTCAAATATGTCGAGCAGAAGTTGTGTATGAAATCGATAGAATCGATTCAAATTTCGTACAACACAATTGATTCTCGCTTTTCCAGCACATTTCTCGAGTGTTTGCTTCAGAACTCGTGTTACTTTGCTCATACGAACAAAAGTGCAATACGTAAAGATGAGAGCAATGGTTGTGTTGAGGAGGAATTGTATCATAATCAGATAGATGTATACAAATGAGATTACTCCATTGAGCAGCAGAGCTAATAAGCTCACCAACCCATAAATTGTACAGAAGAAATAGTTCGCATGCTCACAAATGTACAAGATAACCAGATAAAGATAGTAGAGTTGCAGAAATACTAGAAATAACTGATTATTTACACCCTCAAATTCCAATAAACTTACAGAAATATTTTGCAAAATAAATTTTGAAAAACCATTTCAACATTTTATGCAACTTTTCACGATCAATCTGCATCAAAGGTTCGTGTTCAAATCTTTGATCTCGATTATGAACAAATTGATAAACCAACCAAATAGCTTCCCGATCCCGCTTTTGTACAGTTGCGCATGCGTAAAAGTACATTCGGTCATAAATAAAGATGCAACAAAAGCCACACAGAACCCAGATCAAGTTCAATTTTGGGTGAACGCCCTGAAACTGGAATTGATCCCATAGAAGAACTCGATAGAATGTTTCCATTCGGGGATAACATGTCAAGAGTAGCATGTAACAGGAGCCAACAGTCGTGAGCAGTGAGACGGCGTTGATTGACCATATTTTCACTTTTCTTTGGAGAACTGAATTTTTATCTCGAAAATTTTCAGGTCGATGCATAAAAAGCCAACATTCAAAGAAGTAATCCAAACACTTTGATAAACTCAATAGTATGATGTAATACTGGAAGAGAATTTCACCTACGGTTCGAACACAAATACAAAATCTTTTCCGAATTTTCAACATTTTTTAGAGCTGAACCGATTGTGTTTGTTCAAGTTGGTTCACCAGAGACACTGATGATTGGCTTTGACATTTGGAAAATTGAAACTTTTTTCCAATAAATTATTAAACACAAATAGAAATAGAAATTTTATTAATAATTAATTGACTTAAAAAATTTTAAAATTGAAGAATCAAGAATATTCTTGTTTTGTTAATTTATTAAAAATTAGCAAGAAAACTGTTTCAAAATTTTGGCTATTCAATCAATACGCGTCATTAACTTGATGATGAATGAAGAGCTCAGGAGCAAATAGAGTACATGGGCCACATGCTAACCAATTGGCTTTATCGTAAAATCGATACACGACTATCCAAAAATGTGTGTTTGATCGTGAAATGTCGTGTGTGTTTGCACAATGGCTCAAATGGTTACGCAGGGTTACACGTGAAAATATAGCAAAACAATTAGTAGTAGTGAAAGCTATTCCGGTCGGATAATTTGCACTTGGAAAAATGTCAGAAAGCTAAACGACTATCAAGTCAACTGATCATAAAGTCTTTTTGAGAGTGAGTAATTGTTTAGATTTGA
This sequence comes from Rhizoglyphus robini, assembly GCA_023373905.1. Classification (NCBI taxonomy): domain Eukaryota; kingdom Metazoa; phylum Arthropoda; class Arachnida; order Sarcoptiformes; family Acaridae; genus Rhizoglyphus; species Rhizoglyphus robini. Next base: position 657,862 of record JAKIJQ010000027.1, read on the forward strand.
ATGAGTTTAATTCGATTATTTGTCAAACTAATTTGCCAATCTAGAATAGTCCTCGAAAAATGGTTTAATAAATGTCCTAAAAACGCCCTTATGCACTGTTATTGATAATTGTGCCGTTTAAAAATATAAAAATAGTTAGTCAAGACACAATCATACTTTTGGTGTGGAATGGTAACCGAATTCGATCAAATGGCTGGTGTACCACACGGAGAATATCAACAAGATTATGTGGCCAGGGAGGGGAGTGAACCCTTACCATAAGAATGGCGAACCATTCGATCAGCCATTTCATTGGATTTTGAATGTGGCAGTTGGTAGAAACGTTTTCGGCACTCCACCATACGTTTCTCTTAGTCAAGGTTGGACGAAGCAAACAATGGAGGTCGATTATGTACGAGTTTACCAATGGCGACAGTAACAATGATTGTTAATTACAAAATTTAGTTATTAATTATTTCAATTATAATGGGTTCAAAACCTTAAAACCAGATTGATTAACCATTTGATTAACAATAGTTTACAGAATGTTTTATATCAAAGTTGGTGGAAATATTTATCGGTACTCCACCCTACGCTACCTCAGGTCCGAGCATTGGGCCTAGCACACAATTAAGATCGATAAATTACGAGTTTGCCAATGACACTTGCTAATTGCATTTTTAATTGAAAATGGTAATAAAAATTATGAAAATTCTTGTTAATAAACTAATTAAATTTATTAACGATTATTTTCTGTGCCAATATTTAATTAAATTTTGAAATTTAAATTATAATTAATTAATTAAATAAATTATATTCTTCAGTAGAGGAAAGTCACTCGACAATTCAAGTTGAATCAAAATGAATTTGTTCAAAAAACTTGGTGATAGGGGATCAAAGTTTTTGGTGATTATATCGCGAACATTGGTGAATCACGTTAAAGATATGCAACGACATTTGGATCCAGTCAAAGATTTGAGTCAGTCAGTAAGCCTGCATTCAGCCTCAATTCGCCGTACAGTCAAAGACAAAATTGTCAATTTGGATTATTTATTTCCATCCATAATTGGGCTACTTATTGTTTTGGATTGTTTGGTCGAATTGTATCGAAACAAATTTCATTACAGCCCCACTGAAATGCCTCGCATGTTTGCTCATTTAATTTTTTCAAGAGAATTTTGGCGTGATGGAGATGTTATCTTGGCCAATGGAATGTTGAACTACACTGTCAATTGTGTTTGGCTTCTGTTTGAGCCACTGCTGCAGCCAAAGTATAATCTGCATTTGGTTAATGATGGAAATGGTGGAACCAAACTGATTGGCAACAACAATCGTGCTATCAATCAAGTACAAGCTGGGCAAATGATCAAATTTCGTTCAAAGTGTCTCAAGTTTATCAAAATTATGTATGTTGTCATGTTTATCCATCTTGAATGTTTCTTTCTAGGAAATTTCATTTGGAATTTCTGGACTGGCTCACTTGAGGATTACTTGACAGCAGTGTTGGTTTCACTGTTCAATCTCTACCTTGTCTATATCGGCGCACTCATTATGATTTACTTTGTACTCACCGTGAGATACATTCGCATTGAACAGAAATTCAAGTTGGCTAAAATCGTTAAATTGAACTCTAAACTGGTTAAAAGCAAATTGAGAAATCAGAAATCAAATGTGATGATGAGTATTAAGCTTTGGCGACAATTTGGCTCGTTTTCAAGTGAAATGTTGAAACAGTACGATCAGATCAAGGGTCACAATCAGTTCTGGTCAAAGTACTTGACAGTCTACTTTGTGACCTACATTCTCAACATTTGCTATCTGTCCTATGCTCTGTTCTATAATCCGAAATCGATTGGAATTATGCGACAGTTTTATGCTTTCTTTGCAGTGGAGCAATTCCTTGCTCTCATGGTTGTCACCGCTGAGTGCTCACTCATGGTCTATCGTAATGTTCAGATATTTAAGCAGATGGTCCAATTTGCTCATCTCTATCGGCAGAATCGTGTTGTTCCTACCAAACAACTTGTCAAAGTAATAAAACTAAAGGTTTTCAATTTTTAATGACAGATTGTTTCTACATTAGATTGAGCGCCTTGCATCCGATCATCGAACTATTGCTCGAATTTCATTCGAACTCTCAAACAATCTCCGAATCAACTCGAAGATGTTCGAAATGGTATTTAACTCTTGGCATTATCTTATTAATAATTTTATTTCAATTTACAGCTATTCTCCTACATCAGTGTGCTATTTATGATGATTCTAGGTGATCGCAATCGAAATTGATCAATTGTAAAACTTCGTAATCTTGAAATAATACTTTAGGAGTATGTTAAATATTAGATGCAATTTATAGCAATAGATCAATAATTATATGTATTAAAAATTTGTGAAAATATATTTAAAAACACTTTTAAAACATTTTGTTTGATTGTAATTTTGGAGAGCTTGGTGACTATCATCTCAATTTCGCTGTAAACATTGACCAAATTATATTTGACCCATTTCTTACTATATGAGTTAGTTAACCATTCTACTCGTCCTTGAATTTTGCAGTTGGCGAAAAATTTAGCTAAGCACAGAATAGAGGTCGATTATCAACAAATTTTCCAATGGGGATATTTTCATTAACAATTGTTAATTGCATTTATATTTGAAAAAATATATTTATTTCAAAGAGTAATAAAATTTGAAAAGCTCTTTCGTCAACAAGCTAATTAATTTTAATTACCCTTTTTCGGATCTCAAATTCATTGTAAATTGAATTGATATTCTTCAGTGTTAAAGTCACTGTAAAACTGAATTCAAAATGAATTTGTGCAAAAAACTTGGAGATAGAGGTTCAAAGTTGTGTGCTACAATATTTCGAGCCTTGGTGGATCATGCAAAAGGTTTGCATCAACACTTGGATCCAATCAAAGATTCGAGTCAACCTAATTCAGCTCGAAGTACAATCAAAGGCAAAATTGTCAATCTCAATTATATATTGCCATCCTTAATTGGGCTATATATTGTTTGGGATTATTTGTTTGAATTTCAACAAAACAACTTTCACTACAGCCACACTAAAATGCCTCGCTTGTTGACTCACTTGATTTTCCCGAGAGAATTCTGGCGTGAGGGCGATGTCATCATGGGCAATGGCTTCCTGATGTTTACTGTCCATTCTGTTTGGCTTCTCTTTGACCCAATGCTACAGTCCAAGTATTTCATGTATTTGGTTGTTGATGGCAATGATGACAAGAAATTGATTTGCAACAACAACAATCATGTCATCAAGCAGGCGGAAGCGGAACAAATTACCAAGTTCCGTTCAAAGTGTCACAAATTTATCGACATTCTGTATGTGCTCATATTTCTGCAACTTGAGGGCTTCTTTGTTGGAAACTTTGTTTGGAATTTCTGGAATGGCTCGCCATCTGATTACTTGACAGTGGTCATTTTGTTTCTGTCTTTGGCTTACGCTAGTTGCACAAATGTGCTCGTGTTGATTTACTTTCTACTCACTGTGAGATACATTCGCATTGAACAGAAGTTCAAGTTGGCTAAAATTCAAAAGTTGAATTCAAAATTGGCAAACAGCAAATCGATCAACGCGTTAAACATTCGATTTTGGCAGCAATTTGGTTCGTTTTCACGTGAAATACTTCAAATCTACGATCAGATCAAAGGACACAATCAGTTCTGGTCCAAGTATGTGAGCCTCTTCTTTGGGATCTACATTCTCAACATTTGCTATCTGGCTCATGCTCTGTTATTTAATTCGAATTCGATTGGAATTATGCGGCAATTTTATGCCTTCTTTGCGGTGGATTTATTCCTAACTTTGGTGGTCATCACAGCGGAATGCTCAATCATGGTCTATCGTAATGTTCAGATATTCAAGCAGATGCTCCATTTTGCTCACCTCTATTGGATGAATAGTGTCGTTCCGATAAGGCATCTAGTCAAGGTAAGAACCAGAAGAGAATGTTTTGAGAACCAATTTTGATTTAAACATTGATTCCACATTAGATTGATCGTTTGGCTTCAGATCATCGAAGTATCACTCGAATTTCATTTACACTTTCAAACAATCTGCGAATCAACTCGAAGATGTTTGAATTGGTATTCAATTAGTTTGGGACCTTAGCTAACCTCTAATTTTGTTTTATTTACAGCTTTTCTCCTACATCAGCGTGCTGTTTATGATGATTCTTGGGAAAAGTAGCAAATAATAGATTGTAAAGCTTCGATTACATATGTAATTATATACATAGAATAACTAGTTAGCCATGCGGGTTCAAAATTTGAAGCTTTTGGTAGTATTTTAAAAGTAAAGTCTACAAAATTTAAATTATGGAGAATAGCCGAGTGTAAGCGAAAACCCAAGCCCAACCGCATAATCATCTAACGGTATGGCTAATCATTCGATAAATCATTTTACTTGATTTTGATCTTGGCAGTTGATGGAAACTTATTCGATACTCTACCAAACGTTTCCCCAAACTCTAACCGGATGTTGGTCAAAGCTCATGTAGGTCGATTAACTTACGAGTTTAACAATGACGATAGTAAATAATGACAATTGTTAATTGCATTTTTAATTGCAAATTTATAATTGAAAATTGCAATAAAAGTATAGAAAATTACCGTCAACAATCTAATTAATTTTTAATGGTCTTATTTTGAACAGAATTTCATTTGAAATTTAAAATTGAAATTATATTTGTAAGCTACTTCTCCTGCTCACGGCACACTTTCGCCCTGTGTATTGCCTCTTGCGAACAGGGCTTCATATTGCGCATGCTTTCGCTGCGCTGCACACCAAAAAATATCGTTATAGATTCACTTATAGCGACTTTGGGTTGGTTTCCGTGGCTACATTTGCAAAGGTTGATACACTGAAACAAACACAAACCAAATAATCGATATGATTTTAATTAGAAAAACTAACTTCTACTGCTGTATGGAAAATTCAATATGTTTTCGTGTAAGTTGATGAAACTAGCATTTAATTGAAACACGAGAGAAATGACAAATAAAATATCATTTGTAGTAGTCAAAATTAAGAATTCGAGGATCGAATTGGACGAAATGCATCCGAAACAAAGAAGTTTTTAATGGACCCTCGGTCAACCTCGAACACGAATAAATTAATTGAAATATAAAAATTATTTTTAAATAATAAAATAAAATTCAAAAAACAAATATTTTAAATTTATAAAGAATTGTATGATAATTGCAGTGAGATATTGATTTAAAGTCTACTATCTATGAGTTCACAAATGGCAATAGAAAACAATGAAAATTGTTAATTGCATTTTTAATTATTAGCGCCGAGTAATATAAATGTAATAAAAATTCCAATCAACAAACTAATTAAGTTTAATGATCTTTTAATGAAACCAAATTTAAATTTAATTTTAAAAATTAAATTATATTTTTTAATAGTCAAAAGTCTCAGTCTTCAGTAATGTTTCTAAGTTGCTAAATAAAATTCAAATTGTCGAAATGAATTTGTTTAAAAATCTTGCGATCCGATGTTCAAAGTTTTCGGCGATTATTACGCGAACATTGGTGAATCATGTTAAAAGTTTGCATCAAAAGTTGGATCCAGTCAAAGAACTGAGTCAACTCAATTCAGCCCAAAGTACAGTCAAAGGCAAAGCTGTCAATCTGGATTATTTGTTTCCATCCATAATTGGGCTACTTATTGTTTTGGATTGTTTGTTGGAATTGTATCGCAACAACTTTCACTACAGCCACACTGAAATGCCTCGCTTATGGACACATTTGACTTTTCCGAGAGAATTTTGGCGTGATGGCGATACAATCATGGGCAATGGCTGCATTCTATTTACACTCACTTCTGTTTGGCTTTTGTTTGGCCCAATGCTACAGCCAAAGTACAAGCTCAATTTGGTAGTGAATGACAATGGCGGACACAAGTTGATTTGTAGCAACAATCGTACTATGAATCAAGATGAAGCTGAGCAAATTATCAACTTTCGTTCAAAGTGTCACAAGTTTATCAAAATTATGTACGTGATCTTGTTTCTCGATATTGAATGCTTCTTTATTGGAAATTTTGTTTGGAATTTCTGGACTGGCTCACTGGCTGATTACGCGGAAGCCGCTTTTATTTCACTGTTTAATCTCTACCTTGGCTACATCAACGTGCTCCTAATGATTTACTTTGTGCTCACCGTGAGATACATTCGAATTGAACAGAAATTCAAATTAGCTAAAATTAAAAAATTGACTTCCAAACTTGCTAAAAGCAAATTGAGTAATCTGAAATCGAATGTGAAGATGAATATTCTTTGGCGGCAATTTGGTTCGTTTTCGAGTGAAATGTTGAAACTGTACGATGAGATCAAGGGCCACAATCAGTTCTGGTGCAAGTATGTGAGCATCTTCTTTGGCATCTACATTCTCAACATTTGCTATTTCTGGTATGCACTATTCTTCAACACAAAACAAATTGGACTGATGCGGCATTTTTATGCTTTCTTTGCTGTGGAATTGTTGTTGGCCTTGATTGTAATCACCGCAGAGTGCTCACTCATGGTCTATCGTAATGTTCAGATTTATAAGAAAATGGTCCAATTTGCTCATCTTTATCGGAAGAATGCTGCTGTTCCGACAAAACATCTGGTCAAAGTAAGAAAACTAATGTTTTAAGTATCAATTTTGAATTGTAAATTAATTTTTTATAGGTCGATCGTCTAGCGTCCGATCATCGAAGTATCGCTCGAATTTCTTTCAAACTCTCAAACAACCTACGAATCAACTCGAAGATGTTCGAAATGGTATTCAATTAGTGACATTATGTGATCCCTAATTTTATATTTTATTTACAGCTTTTCTCCTACATCAGTGTACTGTTTATGATGATACTTGGTAAAAATCGCAATTGATCGATTGTAACGCTCTTAAATTTGGAAATAATAGTGCTGCAAAGCATAGTAATTCATCAGAATAATTCTATGCATTAGATAATAAAGTATAATGGAATACTAATAAAAATTAATGAATAATGAATTGTTTGATTATTACATGGCAATTCAGACTTGTGGTATTGAACTTTTGTTTAGAAAATCTATTACTATGATGACTAACATATCTAAATTCTGTTTCGAAATTAGAAAATTACTTTCGCGTGTTTTTATGAGCTCGAAAATATATCATTTTTACGAAATAATGATTACAAATTCAAGTATTTATTTTTAGAAAATAATGCCAAGAATGTACATGTAGTAGATAGGATTTTAATGTGAAAAAATTAAAAACTCAGTAATTATATTCGGAATGACGCACATCATGGCTCGATCATAAATTTCATTTTCTGAAACCAGAGGTTGGGTTAAGTACCTAACTGAGATCGATTACTTACGAGCTCATCAATAGCAATTGAAACAATGACAATTGTTAATTTTATTCTTAATTGCATATTTATTTATTATTAGCAGCAAAGTAATTAAAAATATTGAAAATTCTTGTCAACAAGCTAATTAATTTTTAATTATTTTCGGAACCCAATTTAATTTAAAAATTTCAAATTTAAATTATATTCTTCCGTAGTTAAGTCTTAGTTTAACAGTGAAGTCCTTCGTCAATTCAAGTTGCGTTGAAATGATTTTATTCAAAAAACTTGGTGATATAGGGTCAAAGTTATTTGGAATAATATCGCGAGTATTGGTGGATCACGTGAAAGGTTTGCATCAACATTTGGATCCAGTCAAAGAATCGGTTCAACCCAGCTTGCATTCTACCTCAATCAAAGGCAAAATTATCAATCTCAATTATGCATTTCCATCCTTAATTGGTCTGTGTATTGTTTGGAATTTTGTGTTTGAATTGTATCAGAATCACTTCCACTACAGCCACACTGAAATGCCTCGCTTGTTGTCTCATTTGATTTTTCCGAGAGAATTTTGGCGTGATGGCGATGCCATCATGGGCAATGGCAGCTTGCTTTATACTGTGGCGTCAATTTGGCTCCTGTTTGACCCTTTGTTACAACCAAAGTATAATCTACATTTGGTTGATGATGGCAAAGGTGGAAACAGACTCATTTGCAACAACAAACGTGCAATCAATCAGGCCGAAGCGAAGCAAATGATCAAATTTCGTTCAAAGTATCACAAATTTATCAAAATTATGTATGTAGTCACATTTTTGGTTCTTGAATCTTTCTTTGTAGCAAATTTTGTTTGGAATTTCTGGACTGGCTCCCTTGAAGATTACTTGACTGTCATTTTTATTTCTCTCTTAAATGTCCACATTGGCTACATTAATGTGCTCATCATGATTTACTTTATTCTCACCGTGAGATACATTCGAATTGAACAGAAATTCAAGTTGGCTAAAATTGTGAAACTCAATTCCAAACTGATCAAGTTGAACAAGTTGGCCAAACAGAAATCAAAGTTGACGCTGAACATTGGACTTTGGCGACAATTTAGCTCGTTTTCAGCTGAAATGCTGAAACTGTACGATGAGATCAAGGGCCACAATCAGTTCTGGGCAAAGTACTTGACAATCTACTTTGTGATCTACATTCTCAACATTTGCTATCTGTCCTATGCTCTGTTCTTCAATCCGAATTCGATTGGAATTATGAGACAATTTTATGCTTTCTTTGCGGTGGAGCTATTTCTAGCTCTGATGGTTGTAACAGCGGAGTGCTCACTCTTAGTTTATCGAAATGTTCAGATATTCAAGGAAATGGTCCAATTTGTTCATCTCTATCGACTGAATCGTCTTGTACCGACAAGACATCTGGTCAAAGTAAAAAACCAATGTTTTAAGTATCAATTTTGAATTATAAATTAATTTTTTATAGATCGATCGTCTAGCATCCGATCATCGAAGTATCGCTCGAATTTCATTTACACTCTCAAACAATCTTCGTATCAAGTCGAAGATGTTCGAAATGGCATCCAATTGGCGTCTGACTTATCTCTAATTTTATTTTATTTGCAGCTTTTCTCCTACATCAGTATGCTGTTTATGATGATTCTTGGCAAAAATCGTAATTGACCCATTATTAAGCTATGAAATCTAGAAATAATATATAGTCAAGTTATATCAGCCATCAGATCTGAGTAATCAATTTTTACTGCAATACATTAGTAAATCTTTTTGTATGTGAGAATAAACTGAAATAGAATACTATAATAAAATTGAAGTTTACCCATGGCAATAGGAACAATGACAATTAATAATTGCATTTTTAATTTCAAATTTATTAATTATTAGCTCAAAGAGTAATAAAAAACCGAAACTTCTCGTCAACAAGCAAATTAATGATTATTTTCTGAACACATTTTTCATTTGACATTTTAAATTTTGAAAATAGTATATTATCACAGTCTTCAGTAAAGCCTCAGCCAAGCAAATTATCATAATTCGTTCAAAGTGTCACAAGTTTATCAAAATTATGTACCTGGTAACATTTCTGATTCTTGAATGTTTCTTTGCTTTGTTTAAAATTTGTTTGTAAAAAAGCAAATTTTGTTTGTAATTTCTGGATTGGCTTTCTTGACTATTATCTAACAGTAGCATTTATTTCACTGTTTAACTTCTATCATGGCTTCATCAATGTGCTCATTATGATTTGCTTTCTTCTCACCGTGATACATTGGACAGAAATTCAAGTTGGCTAAAATTGTTACATTCCAAACTGGTTAAAAGCAAATTGAGTAATCAAAATTCAACAGTAACGATGAATAGTAGATTTTGGCTGAAATTTGGCTCGTTTTCAAGTGAAATGTTGAAACTATACGATGAGATCAAAGGTCACAATTTGTTATGGTCAAAGTATGTGAGCATCTTCTTTGCCATCTACATACTCAACATTTGCTATCTATTGCATGTAAGATGGAAGTCTAATGATATGGTGATGTCTCACTGAAAATCTTTCACCGCACCAATATCTACTAAATATATTCTCCGTCCTTGGGCCATTGCAAGCGAAGTAGTTGTACGCTACATTTCCATATTAGAACTCGATAATATCGGACATTACTGATGGCACAAACATCAACCCCTGACCGTGCACTTGTTCAACGCCAAACCATCAAGATTACAGTAGCTCTACACATACACTAATATTGTAAAAACCTGAAACACTGAACTTTAACATTTCCACTACACACATCCTAACGACCTCATGACTATATGACCTTTTTGTAGTGTGCGCATTTAGACAAACTTGTTATTACATAGTTTGACTTTGACCTTGTGTGACATTCGTCCTCAGTAAGGAAATATTAAGTCTTGCTATCGTTTACTTGAGCACTCCACACAACAATCATCCGTTTGAAAGATGAAGCGTTGCAGTATAATCTTATGGTCCATTGCATTTGTGGTCACTTGTGTTCAATCCGATCCAATCACAGCACCCATAAATGGCACATCATTTCTTGGCGAAGCAGATTTTGTTCACTGGTTACCAGGGGTGAATTTGCCATCCGGTCGAAACTATTCTTCAGTTGGTCACTATTCGGGCCATCTCCAGTCTTCAATTCAAAATGTGACTATGCACTACTGGTTCTTTAAAGCACAATCACAAAATTGGCAAACGAAACCTGTGTTATTGTGGTTGGGTGGTTGGGTAAGTGCCCTAAATGGAGCGCTTAACGGCATTTCTCCAATCAAGATGAATGCGAATGGTACCCTAAGTTTGAACGAATTTGCCTGGAACAAAAGATCAAATCTCTTGTTCATCGAGTCATTTCCTCATGTTGGGCTTCTTGCAAAAGACTATTACTTTTATCAAATTGCAAATGACACTAGTGCTGCCAATTTCACTTTTCACCTTCTAGGAAGATTCTATGAAAAATATCCTTTTTTGACTGGAAATGAGCTCTTCATTGGTGGAGAAGGATACACAAGCTTTCACATTAGCATTCTTGCCAAAGAACTGGTTGATAGAAAGTATCCACCAAACTTTAAAGGAGTTATCATTGGAAACGGTGTTTTTAACATGTCTGCAGTGGTAAATTCACATTTTCAGTATGTTTATACAACGAAATTAAAGAATCTGTATCCATCAATTTTTTGGAATAATTTGACTAATTTTTGCTGTCCAAAAAAACACTGCTCAAATTGGTCAAAAGCGAACGTGAGTACATCTTTATTTCAGTAAAATTTATGTTTGTTTACAAATTAATCTTTTGAGATTTACAATTTATTGTATAATGATTTGTCATTGAAATGTTAGATATCATAATTGAACTTTTGCTAGATCTATATAATTTATATAATTAATTTTTTTTAATTTATTATAATCTCTGATAATTAATCTTTTACATTTTTGCCACACAGGAGGCATGCACATTCCGAGGATGTCAAACATTTACAAGCGAAAAACTATATAGCTACATAAATGGTAAAAATTATATAACAGTATATGATAATAATGATGATGATGCTGATGATGATGATGGCGTTGATACTACGGCTGGTTTGGGTGCTCCTTATGGTGACAATGGCGACTATGATTTTAAAATTCTTGAAATTTGTGGTTCTGGTAGCGAGTATTGTGATGTTCATAATAATGATAGTAGATCAACACCAATTCCAAAACCAAAACCAAAACCAACATTAACACTAACACCACTATTAATACCAAAACAAAATCCACTACCACCGAAACCAGAAGAACCGTTATCAGAATGCAACAAGTTTTACTTGAATTTTTATATAAACTTTGCAAACAGTTACAATCGTAATCGTCAAGTACCGTTGGACCTTCACAACATTAACGAGACGTGTTTTTCTCTTGTGCAAAATGCAACATGTACACGATACATTGTCACGAAGAAGATCTACGACTGGCTCAATGTAGCCAACACACCAGTTCGGGAAGCATTGCATATTAAGACACAATACAACTGGATACCTGGAAATTCAAATGTTTGTTCGTTTTATAGACAGTATCCAACACTGCATGGCCACTTAATGTTCCTGTTGCGCCGGAAAGTTCGAGTTTTGTTGTATACTGGAGAATATGATGGCATTGTTCCTCAATACAACACTCAGTGGTAACTACATGACTAAAAACTCATGAAAACTCACTAATTAGTGAACTTCTTTTGATAGTTTAAAACTGATAAACATTGCTTTTCTCTAGGCTACTGAATGATCTGTCCCTCAAACCAATGAAATATGGGAAAGAAGAATGGAAATATAAAAATAATTCCGCGGGATATCGAACACGGTTTTGTGAAGGCCTTTCACGGTATGGCATCAATGATGCCGGACACACTGTGGCTGAGGACAAACCAGCACTTGCTTTAAAGATGATAGAGGAATTCATTTCCGATGATGATCATTCTGCTGAGCCATCTTGCCCACAAATTGATCAAAACTGCACAAAGTATTGCTCAACTGATCCATTGCCTGCCGAGTCGGATGGATTTTGCATATATTGGATTGGATCATTGTCCCGTTATTTTTATTAAATATTTTAATTAAATGATATGTAGCCATTATAGCTGCCTAAGTTGTACATATCCTTTTCAATTTATTTTTAGTAACCGAAGTTTTTAAATGATCGATTGTCTTCGTTCGTGTCGATATCTCTAAATAATTTTGTAGGAATATGAAAGTAAACCGATTTTAATAGATTTTACAAAGCGAATCTAGCAAAGCGTCAAATGAAAAAAGCTTTTGAATATTTGCGATACCGGTGTAAATTTTCCACAGAAAATTAACTTGATTTTGGGAAGGTTCTAAACTTGTTTGCCATTCTAGTGAGTTCAAGAAACTTAATTGAAATTTTAATTACAAATTTAATTGTTATTAGTTTCGATTGGGTAAGAAACTTGAAAATTCTCGTCAACAATTTAATGAATTTCAATAATGAGTTTTTAAATTAAATTATAAATTATAAATTTAAAATTCTTTCCGATTATTTATTAGAAAAATTAAAATTGTCATTTCAAAGCAATTGTCAAAATGGATTTCTTTAAAAAACTCTTAATTCGAGTAGCAAAACTAGCCGCGATAATATCTCGAGCTTTGATGAATCATGTGAAAGGTTTGCATCAACATTTGGATCCAGTCAAGGATTGTTCAAATTGGCCTATCGATAAGCAATCCAAACTGCATTCATCCGCAGCTCAATGCACCGCAAAAGGCAAAGTTAATTTCCATTACCTATTTCCAACTCTATTTGGCCTATCACTAATGTTGGATTATCTGTTTGAACTGTATCGAAACAACTTTCACTACAGCCACACAGAAATGCCTCGCTTGTTCATTCATTTGATTTTCCCGCGAGAATTCTGGCGTGAAGGCGATGTCATAATGTGCAATAGCATTTGGATGTTTACTCTAATGGCTGCTTTGTTACTGTTTGATTCAATGTTACAGTCAAAGTATCGCCTCTATTTAGTAACGGATCGAAATGGCAATAAAAAGTTGATTTCCAACCACCGGACAGTCAATCAGAAGGAAGCTGAACAAATGATCAAGATTCGTTTCAAGTGTCACAAGTTCATCCAAAATCTATTTGTACTCATACTACTTGATTTGCACTGTTTCTTTGTAGGAAATTTTGCTTGGCACTACTGGACTGGCTCACTTGCGGACTATTGGACACTGCTGGTCATTTCACTGTTTAGCCTCTACTCTGATTGCATCAATATGCTCGTGTTGATTTACGTTTTTCTCACCGTGAGATACATTCGAATTGGACAGAAATTCAAGTTGGTTAAAATTGTTAAATTGAACTCTATGCTTGTCAAATGCAAATTGAGTTGTCCGAAATCAAATATCAGCAACCAAGCTAGACTTTGGAGACAATTCAGCTTGTTTTCCTATGAAATGATTCAACTGTACGGTCAGATCAAAGGTCACAATGTGTTCTGGGCCAAGTATGTGAGCATCTACTTTGTGGTGTACGTAATGCAAATTTGCAATCTGTCCTATGCTCTGTTCTTCAACACAAACGATATTGGACTGATGAGACAGTTTTATGTCTTCTTTGCGGTGGAATTGTTCCTAATTCTGATGATTGTCACGGCAGAGTGCTCACTCATGGTATATCGAAATGTTCAGATATTCAAGCAGATGGTCAAGTTTGCTAATCTCTATCGACAGAATCGTGTTGTTCCGACAAAACATTTGGTTAAAGTAAGAAAACCATAGTAACTTCTCAGAATTGTAATAAAATTATTATTCCTCAGATTGATCGTCTTGCATCCGATCATCGAAGTATTGCTCGAATCACCTTTACACTGTCAAATAACTTGCGAATCAACTCGAAGATGTTCGAAATGGTTTATTCAATTGACAGGAAAATTGTAAATTTTTAAGTTATATTTTTATTTACAGTTATTCTCCTACATCAGCATGCTGTTTATGATGATTTTAGGCAAAAATCGCAATTGATCTATATTATCGCTTCGTATCGTATGTGATTCGTACGTTTCTAAATATCGAAACTGCCTGCAATGGTGTTGCAAGCATTGGGTAATTCATATCAAAGGTTTGCAGAGGAGGTTCAACGAATGAAACAAAATTGCACTTTGTACAAGGTGATATTGCACAAAAAGTGTGTCTGGCTGTAATAAAATCGACCTAATCTGAGTGTGATAGTCACTGTGCTGCTGCAGTCATTGTATTTACTGATTAGTATTAATCACACAAACAATAACCAGTTTTTATTAACTTGCCAAATCATATTTTGCAGCTGTATAAATACAACTTAGTATGTTTCCTCTGTGATTGGTAAAAAATAATTGCCTTTAAAACTTTGCCATCAAAACTTTGCCTTCAAAATGAACCAAAATCAACTGAAAATATTCATCAATTCAATGGATGGCGCAGGCCACACAAATGCGTGCATTGGCCTGGGCCAGGCTTTACTCAGCCGTGGACATCGAATATATTTTCTCCTCAACAGTGCAGCCATCAAAGGTCAATTCACTCGGTATGGGTTTGATGAACTGTTTCTGTTTGCGGATGAAGATTTAACAAAATCAGACTCGCCAACCCCAATTGCAGCAATCGCAGAAAATTTACTACAATCTGGACTGTTGTCGGACAGATTGCCACTAGAAAAGATGAAAATTATGTTTAGCAACGAAAAACGAGGCAACTTTTGGCAAAATATGCTCGACACTTCTGTGCGCTTAAATGAACAGTTTACGCAAGCTATTACTCAGGTGCAACCAGATTTAATCATACTTGACCAGATTCTGATTCCACCAGCGGTTGCACAATCAAACATTCCCTATGTTTTGATTTTCAGTGGAAATCCACTTGGACTGTACAAATCAGCAAAATTACCTCCATGTTGTTCTGGATTTGCTACCAATAGTGATCCAACGAGCTGGGGCCCTTTTCGAAAATCGTTAAAATTCGTCTTTGAACAAATGCATCAATATCAAATTTTGTTGAATCAAAAATTCGATTATCATCCAAATGATGATGACAAATCTGAATGTGATTTAGCGATCACCTCAAAGTATCTCAACATTTATGGCTATCCAAATGAGTTGGACTATCACGATGTTGGACCTGCGCTTTCGGACAAATTTGTACGTGTTGATGCATTCTGTCGTTCTGAGCCGAACGAATCGTTCAAGTTGCCAGAAGAATTGCATCTCAAGCCAGAAGATCGACTAATTTACGTTTCACTTGGTTCAATGGGATCAATACACGTGGAGTTAATGAAACGAATTGTTTCCATCCTCGCTAAAACACCTCACAAATACATCGTATCGAAAGGACCACTTGCACACGAATACGATCTACCGTCAAACAGTTTTGGTCATCCAAGTTTGCCTCAAACCAGAATCCTACCTCTCGCAGATCTGGTAATCACTCACGGTGGCAACAACACAGTCACGGAGGCGTTCAGTTTTGGTAAACCCATAATTGTGCTGCCACTGTTTGCCGATCAGTACGACAATGCAGCGCGGATAGATGAGAAAGGTTACGGAATTCGGTTGGATACTTTTCGGTTTTCCGAACTGGAATTGATTGACGCAATTGAGCAGTTGTTGAACAATGTTGAGTTGAAAGAAAAGTTGAAATCAATCAAATTGAGAATTCATCAAAGGAATAGTAAAATTAAGGCATGTGAACGGATTGAAGCTGTTGTGGAGAAAATCAAAATTTGATTCACACCTTTAATTTTAGGTAAGTTAGGGGCAATACAGCCCCAGACTAATACTCCTACTTAAATAAAAATATTATTAAAATTAATTTTTAATAATTTTAAAAATATTAAAAAATATTAAAAAATATTAAAAAATATTAAAAAAATATTAAAAAAATATTAAAAATAAAAATAAAAATTGCAATGATAAATTACATTGAAAATGTACTTTTGAACATTTCCATTTCCTAGAATTTTCTAGAGGAATATTATCCGGTGAATCATCAAAATTGTTGACATTGCAAGCCATTAAGTTCTCGTGTCGAGACCATTAATTTTGAACTTCACCCTTTTATTTCTACAGTTTGCGACGCTTTCCTGGAAGCGATTAACGAGGGTTGTTACATTTTAATGACCGTCATGTGCCGTACCTGTGGTAGAGTTTGAGTACGGCACACTTTGTACACCGTTTCCTTAAGTAAATACATTTAAAAAATCATGAGACCTTCATGAATCGACCCTGAAATGTGGTTGCTGTCTCTCAAATGCAATATATTCATTTACGAACCAAGTTACCAGTCCAAAAGAACCAACAAAAAGACAATTGCTTCAGTATATTTTGTCAGTCCATTAAAGCAAGCCACAATTTCCCTGGAATTGAGCAACTCTTCTATTGTACTTCTAAGAATTTGCATTCAATTTGGAATTGGAATCGTTTTCAATATGTATTTATATACTAATGTCCTTTTCACTTTATATGACTCAAATGATTACTCGAATTTGTTTCGTACTCAAAGTTTAATTGCAAAACATGACTCAAAAGAAGCGCTTTTTCCACACACAAAAAATTGTGTCATTTTGCAATTCAAACTTCGATACTTTACCTTTTTTGTATCATAACCTGTCAATCCACTGAGAGTGTGCTTATAATGAGTTTGAATTCAATTTCAAGTGAAAATGGTCCTGGGGCTGTTGTTCCGCTTCATCCCACTACTGATCCAACTGGTCAGTCGGGTCCAGTGGCTCTTCAAGGCTCATCTCCGTGTGTGCACCAAACCGTTCGATGTGATCATCGATGCTCCTCAAGAAATATCCCTAGCAAACAAGCACGAATTGATTCTTGTGGAAAAATCTCGTTTCCTATCGAAGAACTCCAAATTCTTCATTGCTCCCTTCCTGTTGTACGTTGTCTACATTCTCGATTCTTTATGGCTTCTATACAAGCATGACTTCAGCTATCCTTCGGACCCAATGCCTGATTTGTTCTGTCACAAGGTCTTCCCACGAATGTTCTGGCTCAATTCTGATGTAATTCTGAATGTTGGCGTGGGTGGTGTCTTCTTCATGTACTACTTTCTGTGTACTCGGCAGTTCATCAACGAACGTTACTGTATGTACTTGTTGGACAATGCTGGTGAAGATGGTTGGTTGATTGTGAATCGACAAGTTTGGGATCGGGTCAACACTGCAACCCTACTCAAGTTGCGTAATTTTAATCGACGCATTCAAAAGTATGCCTACTTTGTGACTGTTTCAATTGCCTCAGCCTATTTTGACTATCACTTTTTCAATCGTGCATGGATCTATGGCTGGAGGGATTGGTTTCACTTTGTGGTCATTCTGCATCCGATGATTTGGTACAACATTTCGGCGATGGTTTTCATGTATTTTCACTTTTTCCTCAGTGCTTCTTACGTTATTGTGAAGCAGAGACTCATGTTGAGGAAATTGAGAGATTTGGTCGACATTCTGCGTGATCCACGCAAACGAGAGCGAAACAGTTTGCCAATGTTTTGGTATGAATTTCATTCCGTTAATGGCGATTTGGCATACCAGTGTAGCGAGATTCGAGCATACAATCGATTCTGGGGCGTCCACTTGACTATGCAATTTCTGTTTGCCTTTATCATCATCTGCTATTCCGTGTACTGTAATCTGTTCT
Source organism: Rhizoglyphus robini (assembly GCA_023373905.1). Taxonomy (NCBI): domain Eukaryota; kingdom Metazoa; phylum Arthropoda; class Arachnida; order Sarcoptiformes; family Acaridae; genus Rhizoglyphus; species Rhizoglyphus robini. The sequence goes on from JAKIJQ010000027.1 coordinate 675,885, forward strand.
TCTTCAAGCAAGCCACCTTTGAAGCGGTGATCTATTTTGTCGTGTTTCCGATCGAAATTGGATTTCTCATGTTTTTGGTTATATTTGTTTGCACCTGGGTGGATCGTAACAACTCGAATTGCTATGCGCTGAATGTGCATGCATGCAGTTTGTTTCAGTTTCATTTTCGGGTTATTTCGCCTCGAATGTTGGCTAGTGTAAGTGTTGGATTCTTAAAGTTTGGTAAATTTTGTTAAATTTTGTTTGTTTTTATGATAGATTGAAACGATTGCAACCAATCGCAACCTAAACAAGTGTTGCTTTCGACTGGCAAATGGTTATCGAATTGATGCGACTGCTTTCAATTTGGTAAAAATTTTTCTCACTTTATTGAGCTTTTATTATTTCATTCTGTTTTTCTTTGACAGGCAATCTACATCATCAGTACGCTATTTGTGATGCTGGTCAAGCGTAGCGAGTACTACCAAAAAGGGAAAGATCAATAAATTAGTGATTTTACACCAGTGGTATTGCATTTTGGTTCATTTTTTGACTCTTGATAACCTACAAAAAGAAAATGCTCATTTATGAAATGACCTAAAATTGTTTGGGTAAATTAGTATTTAGAATAGTAAAACTATTTTTGAGTTCACTCGATATCGATCGAGGTTTATGATTGGCCACTTGCGTATTTTAGAGTAGATCTATACAGAATCAATAGCAAATCAATAGCAAATGATTTATTTAATGATTTTAAAATAGAGTTACTATCTAAAGTTCAAATCTAAAGTTAATCAATCTCAAATCTATCAATCTACCACAGAGTCCAGACTTTAGGAAAATTCGCTTCCCTGGTCTTGATGATTTTGGTCAAGTATTTTTTCATGTTATTTCTTGCAAATAGACAAGAAGAAGGTGCTTACATATGAAATGATCTACGGAGTATTACAAAATAAATTTGTTTAATAATTAATTTTTTTTATTGCACTTACAATATGAAACGATTTGGTAGTGATTCTATAATTGCCAAACAGCCGAAAGGCATAACAGTGCAGCAATCGACTCTCGTGAAGAGTTTCAGCCTGGCCGAAATTTGTATAAAAACTCATCTAAATTTGTTAATTTTCCATGCTCATTTATCATACCTTTAGTAAATTTCTATTTAAAGCCCATCCCACGCCCGGTCTACTACTATACAACTGGTAGAATGACCGATTGAGCACTGAGAATCGTTTGAACTTTGCCACCACTACTGCACAGTGGTTAATGAGCACCAGTTCGATCGCGACCATTCCGAGTGCACCAAACAGAACAATTAGCCGCAAGAGTAGTGACAACTTGGGCACAAACAGTGAAATATAGAAAAAGTAGCACTGAATTGAAATCAAACACACAAACAGTGTGGTCAAATATGATGACCAGAATCGAGAATACTCTCGCAGATATTTACTCAGAAGGCAGGCTTGCACATTCACGCCATGATATTCCAACCAAAGTCGCTGAAGAAGCACTCGATTCTTGTTAACCAAATTTGGATTGCTAATTTGTTGTTTTTTCAATTTCAAATTGATTCCAGTTAACTTGTCAATCAAAGTCTTTTGCATAATGGCAATGTACTTGCTGGCCAAAATGACATAGACTGGCACCGTGTAGATTAGTTCAATATCGAAATACATTCGCATTGGAACGGTGACTGTCCAAAATAGTAGTGAGCTTACAGTGAGATTGTAGACTGAATGAACAAACAGCACGTGAACGGCAACAAAGATGCCAAAACATAGAAACACATTTGATTCGTTCAGAAGGGACAACTTGAGAGCTCGTGCCCGGAATGAGCGCATTTGTTCTAGTTCGACTTTCCATTTCTTGTCAAACGTTCGAGGGCTAATCAAGTAGCGTCGTTCAATCGGTGGTGTGGACAAGAATGCAATCCAACAGCCAGTGCACATGAGCGCAAACATGGTGAACAGGCTGTCCACCTGGGGCCAGACTGCATGGGGAAACATTTGATGAAACGATGTGTATGGACTGGTGGACAGTGTGCCTAGATCGATTTCACACGATGGACGGGATTCACATTCGAGACCAAAGATTCCATACAAAAAGGACAAATCATACAAAAGCAACATAATCCAATAGCATCGTTTGATTTGTTCATCAACGTGATGATGATGATCATCATTGTCACGGATGACATCAAAGTGATCGTGATGAGCGTAGTAAGTGAGTTTGCTGAAAGAAACAATCTTCTTTACAACTTTTGACATTTTTATTCTTTAAAGCAAAGCTTTTTCTTTGAACAATAAAAATAATTTTCAAGCCTTGAAATATTGACAAAGTATAATAATAAAATATATTAAATTCCAATAAATTGGTATAAAATTAATGGATTTTTGAAAATGGGAACAACAGCTCGTGTAAGCAATTAACTTAATTTATCGTTATTTACTGCTAATAATGAAAATATATTAATTTTGACATTAAAAGTTGAGGCAAAAAATGATTATTTCTTGTCTTTAAATAGAATTCATTTTATGACATTAATAATAATGTCCATTAATTAAAATAATTGGTTTTTGTGATCTGATCAAGTCTTTCATGGAATTTTCCTTTATAATAAATCTTGTCCTCCTTCATCAGACTCTAGGGTTTTTAATTATTCGGTTTTTCAAAACTTCGAATAGTCGAAGGTCCGATGTAGATGAATGATGTTTCATTTTAATTAATTCACAGATCAATTAGAATCTAAAAATTGGCAACCAAATTAAAGTTAATCATTCACCTATTACATAAATCAGTTTTAAAAATATACTCAACCATTTTTGATAATTATCAGAAATAAAGTACTGATTATATAGATGGCCTAAGAATAGTTAAATATATATATATATATAATCCTGATTACATAATAAACAACCAAAAAATAAACTTACCAAATTGAATGCATTCGAATCGAGCCGATATCCGTTGGTTAGTCGAAAGCAACAATGGATCAGTCCATTGTTGGTCGAGAGTGCATGAATCTAAATTCAAAAACATACTTTTTCAAATGATATTGTGCTTTCATATTTACCCAAACACTTTTTCGCCTCGGAATTTTCACAAATTTGGTCTCAAACAGGTAACAAATTTTCATGTTCAACTTGTATCCCAGCTTGTTATTATAGTCCACCAGTGAGCACTGGTAAATACCAACAAAAATCATCGTACTCAGTTCGATAATGAAAAATACAAAACAGAATATCTGATCAAAGGTGTACTGTGAAAAGTAGAGACAACAGTAGGCCATATAGCAGATGAGCACAATGCAGCAGGTGAACTGAGCCGTGAGATGGACAGACCAAAAGCGATTGTATGCGCTGATCTCTGCAATGTGATGGGCATTCAATCGATTGAGCTCATTAAAGTCACTCCAAAACACGTTGAAATTGTATTTTACGTTTTCCATTTTCAGATTCTTCATTGTCCGAATTAAGTCCTGCTGCTTGGCAATCACAAACTTTTGTCTCAATTGAATGTGTCGAATGTTGATAACAAAGTGACAGAACAGTACGATAATGGTTGCTGGACAGTACCACAGGAAGAATTGAAAGTACAACACCAAAGTTAAGAAATGCTTAAGGTCGTACATTGGTTTGAGTAGATAGTGCAGACAAAAGTAACCAGACACTACCATTTGAATGATGAAATAGACGCGTGGTAGGGCACATTTGGCCACATCGTGATAGGCGACAATTTTTCCCGCGCTTTCTTTGTCCCAAAGTTTGTGATTCACAATCAAACGCTGCTCAGTGGCAGCCAAATGTTGTTGTCCATAGTTATCTTTTCGAATCAAAAACATACAAAATTTTTCAGATAGAAATTCCTTACGCCACAAATAAGAAACCACAACAATTCCACACAGAACCACAGTAATCACAATTCGATCGCCCTGAGTCACAAATTTGGTTGAAACATTTTGTGAGACAGCAGCTCGGGCATTGGATCGTGAAAGTAGTCAAACCCGTGCTTGTACATAATGACCAGGCTGTCCAGCAAGAAGATTGTATAAATCATCAGTGGAAAAATGTAATATTTGTGCCATTTTCCAATTTTACGATCTCTTTGCACTTGTGCAATAGATTCGCTTGCTGAGACGCTGACAATTTGATAGAAAGGTTCAAAATATGAATTCAAATGGCTCACAATAAAATCGCGAATCGACTCGAACAGTAGCGCAATTGGAAAAATCACAGTTTTGAAAATTTCAATGAATTTCATTTTCTGTAATTTTGGTTTCAAATAAAATTTGATGTTTTCACTTTGACGATTGTTTTCGATTTGAAAAGTTTTGCTAATGTCAAACTTTTCATACAAATCATGAAGTCAACTGTTGGGTTGCTTCATACTAGTATCACGCTAGATACTACCAGATGGAAGCAGGCCAATCTGATAATTAAATCAAAATTAAATTAAAAACTAATTAGAATCCAATTATTATCATAAATTAAATATAATAATAAACTAAATTATTCAAAATAGTTTCGAAGTTAGTGAATTATTAAATTTAATGATTCTCACAAAGTAATTATCGAAAATGTATATCGATCCCACGAAATATTAATATTGACAATTTAACTTTGTTATTCAATCCTATATACGAGCAATGTGAGCTTTGTAGAATAAAATATAAATGAAAGTTCTATTTTAAATTGAAAATGTGTTCAAGATCAGATGTAGATGTAATAACATAAGATAAAATCAAAATTAAACTATTTGGTTGGGGGTGTTCTCTCGAAAGACAATCGCGACGTTGATATGCACGTAAACACATATTTGTTCAGCTAGAAATTTATCATCTAGATGAGAATTCGAAGGCCTGATTAAAAACTATTGTTAAAGGATTAAATAATCAAATATCCAACACAAACCTGAAATTAAATTTAAATCAAATATTCAAGTTTTTAACTGTAATCGAACATTTGACTATCTTTTTTCGAGGAATCTCAGGCCAAACTGTAATTCAACTGTTAAAAGTATGATGTTTTAATAGAATTCTAATTTGTTTTTAAAATTATTTAAAATATTAAGTTCAGTAAAATGGTAATACATCGGTGTTTAACTATTTTCAAATACCCCAAATCGAAAATATCCGAAAATGTGTTGCATTGGACCTAAAAAGCACGAATGAATTGAACTATTGATAGTGAGAGAGGGTAAAACCAATGATTTTGCAATTCCATAATCAGAACACACGCAGTAGAAAAGTGTGCAAGATTTAAGATTGTGCTGTATTTCTAGAGCATGATTACATTTCGATTGGTTTGACGCGCGCGTGATTTCAGCGTGTGCCTGATTATCAAATACAGATTATCAAATATTATTATTAGACAAGTTGGTTAGTATTAGTTTTTCGAGTACATTATGCGTCCATATATAGAATGGGTCCATATATGCACAGAAAAGACATCATATATGCAAAGATATATATCAACTAACTTTTGTGCACGCCTATTTCTGTCAAACAGTGCAACAATCCATAGTTCAAAGCGTTGTCATAGTCAATGCGTCATCATGTTAAACACTTTTAATTATCTGGGGGAGAAAAAGTTGTTGTGCCATAGTTACTCCATTGCTTTCACTAAATACAATGGTTCCGATTGTTTTCTAAAGTTTTGTAAAGTCTAATATAAGCAGTCTTCTAGCTTGAATTGTCTCTATACAATCTTCAGCCATCCATTGAACCATCATGGCTCCAAATTTTCCAAATCAACTTCAATCCTCCAGCTCAACTGCTTCGTTGAAAGTGTTTTTCCATGCTCTCGATGAAACTGGCCACATTAACGCGTGCCTTGGCATGGCACAGACACTGGCCAAACGTGGCCATCGAATCACTTTCATTCAAAACGCTTCCTTTGCTGGACAATTTGAAAAATTTGGATTTCAAGAAATATTGCTCAAAAATTCTGATGACACAAACACAAACGGCCTTCCAACCAAAGAAAATCCAGTAAAAGAGCAGGCTCAACAGCGGATCAAAGCTGGCCTATTTGGACCGGGGACTCCACTGGAAAAAATTAAACGTCAATTGGCCCATTCGAAGCCAAGTGAATTTGCCAGTCAAATGGTCGCCAAAGTAATGGCATACAATTCACTGATTGAGAGTGCGCTTGAACGTGAACGTCCCGACTTGATTATACTGGACACTTTCATGGTGCTGCCTGCAATTCGTTCCTTGGATATTGCTGTTTAGTTCAAATCCAATTCCGCTGTACCAGTCCGACAAGTTGCCTCCCTTTGGAGGGGGTAAGTATTTTTTGTTTGTTTTATTTTTATTTTTCGATTTGAACATTACTGTTATTAATTCAAGGTTATGCCACTGCGAGTGATCCAGCGTCTTGGAAAGAATATTCTGAGCTGATGAAAGTAGGCTGTTTAAAATTCCGCCAACCAAAGAATCAAATCTACGAAAAGTACGGCATTACACTGTCAGACGAAGAAAAAACCAACAAACAGCCGATCGATTTGTCGCCCTACTTGAACATCTATGGCTATCCAAAAGAGTTGGATTACAATGACATTGTACCACGACCGCCCAACCTGGCTCAAGTTGATGCCTTCTGTCGAAATGTGAGTGAAGACGGTTTTGAAATTCCAGAATTGCTCAATTTGCAACCAGGCGACAAGTTGATCTACTTCTCATTGGGATCGATGGGTTCGGTTGATGTGCATCTGATGAAACGGATCCTGTCTGTTTTGTCGCAAACTGCCCACAAATATATCGTTTCGAAAGGACAGTGTGGCGATGAGTATGAGTTGCCTCAAAATTGTTGGGGCTCTAACTTTCTCCCGCAAACCGCAATCCTACCTTTGGTAGATTTAGTGATAACACATGGAGGTAACAACACCATTACAGAGACACTTTCGTGCGGAAAGCCAATGATTGTGATGCCACTGTTCACTGACCAGCCGGACAATGCTCAACGTGTGCACGAAAAGGGCTTCGGTGTAATGGTGGAACCGTACAATTTCACTGAAAGTGGACTAATCGAAGCGATTAATCGTGTGCTGAATGATACTCAAATGGCAAATAAAGTGAAAGCCGTAGCAGAACGAATTGCAAAGTCAAACAACAAGGAAAGTGTGGTAGACAAACTCGAGAAAATTGTGTCAGAATTTCGACAACATCAACAGAATGCTTAAATATTTGATTAATAAATTGTTTTATGATTTGTACAATTTTGCCAACTAATAACATCAAAACATTAATATTCTAAATAGATGCTCAACAAAAACTTATTCAGCCAAAAGTACTTGACGTAATGTCATGTCAAAATTTTTAGAAGCGATTCTATCCAGAAAAAAATTGGATTTTGGAATTTTGGATTTTAGGATTCTCGATTTGAAAAAAATACCGTTGAATTTATCGTGAAAATCTAGGAACATTGATATATCATGTTCTCGTTACGAAAATGTGTCCTTGGTAGCGAAAAAATCATTTGAAGTTTCTAGCCAACAGGCAAGCACAGAGCGAGTTTGTGTGTCGTTTAGTGCAGTGGAGGTAGATGCAGTGGACAGACAGAAAGACAGACAGACAACAACATTGCAAATCAGCTGTTTGTGACGAATCAACACATTTGAATGTACACAGAACAGGACAGGAGCATATTTCAGCACACCCCCTGATCCTGGACTGTCTGATTCGGTAGAGTTCCGAGAAGTTGAGCTGCATCTCTTGATCCGGATTTCGTCTTTGTCAGTCCATCAGCAAGCTGTTTCGTGGTATCCACGTGAATCACTTTAAGAAATCCCTTCATCAGATAATCTCGGATGAAGTGCATTCGAATATCAATGTGCTTGGCCATTGAGTTTCCCTTCTGATTTTCTGCAATCGATATCGTTGGTTTGTTGTCCTCATAAATGGTCGTCGGGTATTGAACAGGCACGGACAGTTCTTCCAACAGTTGCTGGAACCAAAGTATTTCGGTCGCCACAGCAGCAAGTGCGATATATTCCGCTTGAGCAGTCGAGGTGCTGACGGTTTTCTGTTTCTTGCTGAACCAGTTCACAGTAGTTCCGTTGAAACGAATAACACCCCCGGACTGAGATTTTCTGTCTCCAATCGGTGCAAAGTTAGCATCCGCATAAGCCATTAGGTTTGAGTCATCTCTGTTTCCCAGGTGCAGTTTCAAGTTCTTGGTACTCTGAAGATAGTTCAAGATTTGACGACTGTATTTCCACACTTTCTGATTTGGCTTGTGGAGATAACGAGAGATGTAACTCACAGCTGAACTGATGTCAGGTCTGGTCATGTTTGCAATGAACAAAAGCGCTCCAACGATGCTTCGAGTATCACTTTCAAAGTACTCGTCAATGGGTTCATTCGAAAGGTCGATCGTATCCATTGATGGGAGCTTGTCACTTGTGTTGGCACCATCCAAGTCGAAACGTTCACAAAGATCCTCAATATACGATTCCTGTGACATAGTGAACATGTCGTTGTCAGGCAATCTCTTGAAATTAACACCAAGAAATCTGCTGATTTCACCAAGGTCCCTCACTTCCAAAAGTTCCATTATTTCCTTCTTTATCTGGTTCAATAGATCAATGTTGCGCGTTATGATCAGCAAATCGTCAACATATACCAGAATGTACGTCAATTCATTTCCATCCCTGCGCACGTAGATGCATCTCTCAGATCGAATCGGATGGAATCCCATTTTAGCGAAGATGTCGTTCATTTTCTCGAACCAACACTTCGGTGCTTGCTTGAGACCATACAGACTCTTGAACAGTTTCCACACCTTTCCACGATCCACAAATCCAGGTGCTGGCTCAACATGAATTTCTTTGTCGATTTCACCATTCAGGAAAGCAGTTTTGATGTCCATCTGATGCACAAGCATCTTTTGTGATGCTGCCATAGCGAGTAGTAGACGAATTGCGGCAAATGAGACCACAGGTGAAAAGGTTTCATCGTAATCAATTCCTTTCTTCTGTTTAAATCCACGAGCAACAAGTCTTGCCTTGAATCGATCAACAAGTCCATTTGGCTGCACTTTGATGTCAAACACCCATTTGGTCGAGATGACCTTCTTGTCTTTGGGTCGTTCCACTGATTCGTAAGTTTGATGTTCCATCAGCGATTTCAGTTCGTCGTTACAGGCCTCGAGCCAATAGTCTGCATGTTCTGAGTTCATGGCTTCTTCAAACGTTAGTGGAATCTTAATTCCCTTAGCATGGCATTGTTTGGCATCACGGGCGAGTTTAGCAGAATCAGTATCAGAATCGGTGTCCCAATCACCAAACCTGTCAGGTTTACTTCTAGTTCTGCCAGATCGTCTAGGCAGCGTTTCTCCTTCATCACCTCCACTACTCGATTCATTGGTTTGTTCAGTTGAGTCAACATGCACAGAAGTTTCTAAAGTCTTTACACATGTTTGTTCAATTTCATCCTTAAATTTCTTCAAAACACTTTCATCAAGTTTAAATTCAACGGGTGCATTTGGTACAATCGGAGTGGAAGGTTCAGTCATAGCAATAGTTTCTGGCAGATTAAGAACAGTAGATTCAGATTCGGTCGTTATAGTCGATTTCGGTTCAGTAGAGGCAGTAGGCCCTGGTTCGGTCGTTACAGTCGATTTCGGTTCGGTAGGGGCAGTCGGCCCTGGTTCAGTCGTTGCAATAGATTTCGGTACGGTAGGGACAGTTCGTTCTGGTTCAGTCGTTGCAATAGATTTCGGTACGGTAGGGACAGTTCGTTCTGGTTCGGTCGTTGCAATAGATTTCGGTACGGTAGGGGCAGTTCGTTCTGGTTCAGTCGTTGCATTAGGTTCCGTTACGGCAGAGTCACTTGCTTCTGGTTCAGTCGTTGGAGTATGTTCTGGTTCGGTAGGTTGATCTTCATTTTCAACTGGATTTCCGACTGTTTCACCTCCCCCTGAAATCCCAATTGACACATGAATATCTCTCACTTCAAAACTAGGGAAGATGTCTTCCCTCACGGCTTGGCATTCGCATTCTTTCTCATCACTCGGCCGATTCTTACAGAAGTAGAAGTCTCCATCAAGAACGTGCGCATGTTCTTTTCTCTGCTGTACAATTCGTGATGTTTTGGGGTCAAGAAGTCGATAACCATTTCCGTTCATTTCATACCCAACAAACACAAGATGCTCAGCATTCGATTCAAATTTTCCCCTTACTTGTCTTTTCCGATTCTCTGGATGAATCAGAGAGATGGCAGTAGATCCAAACATGTGCATATTCTTGACATTTACATTCGAAGTCAACCGAAACATTACTTCCAAAGGAGTCTTATCTCCAAGCCTAATGTGAGGCTTACGATTTTCCAGATATGTGGCTGTGCGAACAGCTTCAGGCCAATAACGGTCAGGCAAACAACTTTCATACATCAAGACCTTGGTAGTGTACTCCAGTTTTTGTATGGATCGTTCCGCTACACCGTTTTGCTGATGACAATATGGAGTGGAGGTCTGGTGATTAATCCCTTCGCTCTTCAAGAAAGTTTCAAATTCACCACCAAACTCACCGCCGTTATCGGTTCTGATTTCGATCACTTCTCGAATGCGTTCCTCAAATCGTTTCTCCATTCGAGCTTTGTATTCTTTGAACGCTTCCACAACTTCATTCGATGATTTCCCCTTGAGAAAGTAAGTTTCCATGTACCGAGAATAGTCATCAGTGAACACAACAAAGTTACGAGAGTGATCATATCCAATGTACTTCATTTGACCACACAGATCTGCATGAATCAACTCCAAAGGTTTGGTCGTTCGAATTTCCGATGGCAAATACGAGCTCTGTCGCATGTTGGCAGTTTTGCACACAATACAGTTCTCAGGAGCACTCAACTTTACGTCCGGGTACTTTTTCTGGAGAACTCTCATCTTTTGAGGACCTGGATGTCCAAAACAACTGTGGTAGTCAATTTTCTTGACACAATAGACTGAATCCTTATTTTCAAAGTACCGATACAGGTTGTTGACACGTTGAGCTCTCAAATACACTTCCTTTCCCTTGAACACAAAAGCCGCATTTTCCTCAAACAATACTCTGAATCCACTCGAGGTTAGTTGACTAACTGAAATCAGATTTTCTTCAAACGCAGGAGACACGTGAACATCTGAGAGTTTCAAAGTCGAGTTTCCAGTGTGCAAAAACTTATCACCAGCCTGGTACACTTCACAAACCGAACCATCAGCCAGGGCGACAGATGAATTTCGAACTTCACGAACAGCAACAAGATTTTGAACAGATCTGGCGTAGTTTTTGCCCGCTCCAGAGTCGATAACCCACGAATTAAACGAACTAGACACATACTGAGCATTGCTTCCATTAAACTTTGCTTCCTGAGCTTTCCTAGGTAGCGGCGGCTTAGATCTGTACGTAGAACGGGTGAACAGAGCTTTATCCTTGCAGGATTTGTCAATTTCTTTAGAGTATTTCACAAGATCTGCATAAACATCTTCAATCAGATGTTTCCCTATTGTGAATTGTCGTTTGAATGGTTTCCATTCCTCGTTATCGGGAAGAGTATCCAGGAACAGCCCAACGAGCTCGCTTTCCTCCGCATTGTTGTTCACAAGAACCACAAATTTCCTTTCAATGAGTTTGATGTGCTCATCCATCGATTCCTTATCAAACTTTGTCAGTTTAGTTTCCTTGATGTCTTCCTGAAGCTTACGTAGCTTCCACACATCCAAATTTCCGTACTTTTCTCGAAGTTTGTTGACAGCTTCATACGCGATGTATGACTTTCCAAAATGACCATGCATGTGGTCCGGGACACTATTCAATATTTTGGTCATTGCTCGCATGTTACGATGATCATATTCCTCAAGAGGTTGTTCAAGTGCAGCCAAGCATCCTTCACTCACGATTTCATCGCGCAGACAATAGTGCCAACTCTTGAAGTTGTACTGGTTGAGCTGAACAATTGAGTTTTCACCACAATACTGCAACTGATTTGGCGAAAACTGGGCCGATAACTGAGCTGATTGAGCTAGTTGCAGGAGTGAACGTTGATGCACAATATACGAGTACAAGGTGCCGAAAATCAATACGATGAGTAGCAATACAGTCATTGTCGAAGGTCGAAATTCTTCGTCCAAATTAATCACTGCAAACAGAAACGATGGTAGATGCGTCATCGTGCTGATAACGTGACGAATCAACACCAACACATAGATTAAATCACGTTTAATCAATCAATATGAGCAATCATTCCAATAATACAATAATACATTCAGACCAGCGAGCACGCCGTCTTAGCATACAATAACAATGAGAGGGTAAGTACTACAGTATATACACGAGTGAAGGGAACGTTCACAGATGATGGGTCATACATTTGAATGTACACAGAACAGGACAGGAGCATATTTCAGCTGTTTGCTTTTTGCTTTCTCCACCACCAGCAACACAAATCAAATATTTTAATTATTTATTTATTTAACATATTTAAATATGACAAATTTGAATGTTAAAATTATTATTTAGAAATTATTTTATTAATAAAATCATTATGAGTAGTAAGACAAACATTTTTATGTAAAAGACCTACACACAGACTATCATCGATTCAGGTTAAGTGTTACATGCACTTTAGTGACCGATTTCCTTCAAGTAATTAGCCAACTGTTCGATCGCAACGTTGAGACTTGATGGTGGAACACTGCCCATTGCTACGGCACCTACTAAGCCTACAAGAGAATTGGATTATTCGATATTTGTTGATTTAGAGTAAAATTCTCACAAGTATTTGTTGCTACGAAACACAGAGAAAAGGAACTTTTTCGGCCGAGTACCAGACCGGGCGCCGCTCTAACACACATATAGGTTTCACCACCAAGTTTAATGCCAAGGTCAAAAAACGATTGTGGATTGGAGCGAATGGCGTCAGCAATGGCTTTGAGCTCATCTTGGCTAATCTGGAGCAGCAAAAAACAATTTTAAAGCAACTGATGTTAGATCGTAAAACTGAAAATTACCGGATTAGGAAGATCTTTCTCGAATTTGGCCAAAATAGCGCCTTCATCTAGGGAGGCGATCACAGCGAGTCGACTTTCGACTTTAGAACATATTTGATCATCAACATACTCTTGCCAAGACATGATTCGATTCGTGATTTGTTGACCAAGTTGAAACAAAAATTCAACGAATGAGTGAGATGAGTGAGTTTTTTTTTTTAATTAGTTTATTTCGTAACCTTTATCCAATGAAGATATACAAAGGTGTAGTTATAAAAAGATAAAATGTTACAATGATCAAAGTTAAACAGACATAGATTCTAATGAGTTCACAAAATCAATGTAAATATTATGATGTAACTAATACTCATCCACAATCGAACTGATTCTCGACAATTTCGTACATTTTCAAGTAGGCACGACATGTCCTACTGTCTGCTCGATGATCACAGCCAAACGGCTGCTGTTTCCTTTGTAGCCTCTTACCATCCACCCAAGCACAATTGGAGCATTTCTCATCTTGTACAGTACAATCTTTCGTTTCGTGTGGACCTGCACAAACTGCACATGCCACAGCATTCCTACAAGTTTGTTTGAAATGACCAAATCGTTGGCACTTGAAACACCGAAACACACGAATATGTTTCTTTACTGGACAAGACGAATGACCAATGCAAATCTTATTCATTTCGATCAGTTTAGCATACAACTTATTGTCAACATCCACCACGACAAATTTTGAACCAAGTCGATCAATCTTTTCATATTTGACATCAAATTGACAGTCAGAATATTCTTCCATACCAGGGTTTTGATCAAGAATGAAGCTAAGAATGTCTCCTTTGGCAACATTCTCATCAATTCCAAGAATTTGAATACGAGGATTTCTCTTCTTCGGAACCGCAGCGGAAATGGAACCATTTCCCACCACGGCCTTACAAAGAGCCTCACACTCAGTCCTTGAACCACAGGCAAGAACAACTCTATTTTTAGATGTAAGTTTTTTGCTGTTAATTCTGATTTTGTTGTCTTTTAATATTTTGGGGTCAACAGTCAATTTGAAAAGTTTCAAGGTTTGTTCACTGTTTGACACAGATGCAACATCCTTTGGTTGTATGATGACAACATGTTTTGGTTTGCTTGGTTGCGTTTGTTGTGTCTGCGACACTGCCTGTGCAAACGACCGACCGGCAATGACGGATGGCGATGCAATGCTTGGAATGTTGTTTGCACAACTTTTAGCTTGATGAGTAAGCTTGCTTTCCAATGTAGAGATAAATTGATCATATTTGTTGGATTTAAGTTCAAGAATTTCTTTGTTTAGATTCACAATAGTTTCTTCATTAAGATTAGATAATTTTTCAAATTGTTCTAGTTGACAAGAACGAGCTTTGTTTTCGACCACAACCTCGTCAAAAACAGTAACAATGTTGAGCATTTCTGCTTCCAATGCTTTGGTGCTATTGTAGATGTTATCTTTCAGAGTTGAAAGTTTGGTGTTCCCATTGACCTTTTCAAGGGATAAGAAATAATTCAAAAGTTTATTAATTTTCTCAACTGTTGGACGGCGGCCATCAATTCGCTGAGGAGACAGTAAGACAGAAGAGGATGGTGATGACTGCTGAGAGCCCCCTGGGCTTCCAAGGCCATCCATCATGAGTGGCACACACCAAAATAAACCTCTTGCAAAGACGATTCCGATGATAGCAATTTAAAGAAAATCAGATGAACGTAGATGAAGATATTAGCGATAATACGATTTTTAGGATGCAAATTTATTGTCATTACGAAGCGACAAAAACACGTCCGCTCTGTACGGCGGCTCGATGCGAACCGAGATGAGTGAGTGTAACAAAAAACTTGAACCGAAACATTATTTGTGCCTTCTATTTATACTAAAAATTCGAAAACTGGCACTCTTATCACTACAATCACCGGAGAAAGGATGTCGCTCTGTGGCGTTGTGCCTGTGCTACGGTTGTTATTGATAAAATAAATTATTTTATTTTAAATATTTTAAATAATCGAGTGACAAAACACATTGATCAATTGCGATTGGCGTGGTTAGTTGGTCACTTTGTTGACAACATTGTACAAATGCTCACACAACATGTAAATTAAAGTGAAAGTTCATTCACTCGAGTTTATAATTTATGAAGCAAAATTAAATACATTTACAACAATCCTAGAGATAGATTTTATTTTAATAAATTTTAAAGAAATTTAAAGAAATTGTAGCAAAATTTAAAATTCAACGGAATGACAAAAGCATTCTTTGACAAATTAAATTGCGTAATCATTAATTTTATGGCCAAAAAATTTTGACAAGAGGAAGTGCCCAACAGTGGCTGCTTTATATGTTTGAATGTCCTCTAAATGTACCAACATTAAGTGATTGTTTCAGCTGTACTTTGTAAACAAGACCATTTGCATTTTGTGTATTTAACATGTGACTGTTTGAAATAATTAATTACTTTTAAGAAATTTTGTGACGTTCATTACCTCGTATTTTTACAATTTTATCAAAACATTTCACATTACTTTTAAATTATTTAATCAATATTTAAAAAATAATTAATTCACAAACTACTCGAGTTTTAAAAGTTTCGAAAAGTAAAGCTTTCGCTTTCTTTATATAAATAAAATTGTTGCGATATAATTTCTGTTTAAACATTCAAGTTTACCACAATGATTGTGAAGATATTATCAAATGTCATTTCAAGGATTGTCAAATTAATTAATTGTTTAAAATGGTTTTTTAATTCTCATTTAGGCGCGTGTATTAAGCCATTCGATACGATCATAGATGCACCAGCAGAAATTAGCTTCAAAACCCGTCACAAGTTGATTGCTCTCGAGCAGTCGTATCCCCTTTCTAAATGTGCGAAATTCTTCATTGCACCATTTGTGTTCTATTTGGTCTATGTGATGGACACATTTTGGGTGCTTGTCCAACATGACTTCAACTATCCTGCTGATCCAATGCCCGAGCTGCTGGGTCACAAGATATTTCCACCAATGTTCTGGCCCCAGGGTGATGTTATCCTCAATGTGGCAGTTGGGTGCTTGCTAGTGCAATACTATCACTACTGTACCAGTGAGTGGATCCACAAGCGATACTGCATGTTTCTACTCAGTGATAACAACGGACAGAAGAGACTAATCGTCAATCGCAAAGTGTGGCCTCAAAGCAGCGCGGATCGTATGATCACACTTCGAAATTGGAATCTTTATTTTCAAAAATATGTTTATTTTTTCTCCTTTATGATTGCTTCTGTTTATTTTGATTTTCACTTTTACCGCCGTCCGTGGAATGATGGCTGGCGAGACTGGTTTCACTTGTTTGTCATGTTACACCAACTGATTTGGTACAATTTGACTGGTTCGTTTTTTTTGTGGTGGTACAAATACTAAAAATTAATATTTTATTAATTAATATTGCAGCAATGCTCTTTGCATATTTTCATTTTTTCTTGATCGTTCAGTACATCTTGACAAAACAAAAGTCAATAATTGACAAACTGAAAGATGTGGTTCAAAGACTGAATTATGTCCCTAAACGGAAGAAATGGAACATTCCTCTGTTGTTGCTCCAATTTCGCACCGCGAACTGCGATCTCGCTTACCAGTATGCAGAAATTCGAGCGTACAATCGATTCTGGGGCGCTCCATTGAGTTTGCAATTTGTCTTTGCCATCATAATAATTTGCTACTCAATTTACTCGAATATGTTTCTGTTCAAGAAGGCCTCCCTTGAAGCACTGTTGTATTTTGTGGTCTTTCCAATTGAGTTTGCATTTATGATGTTTGTGATTATTCTGGTGTGCTCACTTGTGGACCGAAACAACAGTCGATGCTATTCGTTGAATTTGAAAGCTTGTGTCGCCTTTCAGTGTCACGGCAAACTACCCAGCAATTTGTTGGCTAATGTGTGTATTGATTTTTTGCAATTTGTATTTATTTTTGTTTTTTAAGATCGAAACCATTTCGACTAATCTCAACTTGAACCGTTGCTGCTTTCGTTTGATCAATGGCTATCGTCTCGATTCGACTGCATTCAACATGGTAACTCATTGTCGTTTTTGGCTTACAAATTATTTTGATTTTCGTTATTTAGGCAATCTATGTCATCAGTACAATGCTAATCATGCTTGTAAAACGGCACCCCTATTATCAAAAGGAAAGTGCCTATCGCAATATCGTAAATTAGTTTGTTTGGAATTGTGAGGATACGGGAAACAAATGGGGAAAAACTCGAAGTTTGTTCAACCTAACGAAATTACAGACTAAACACAGTACAGGCTTTATCTACAGTTTCATATTTGTTTTTATATTTGTTTTCTAGATCATTCCACACGTTTCTAGACTTACATTTTAGAAACTTCTCACTGTTTGTATATGTTAGCGTCAAAGTCCAATGGCCGGCAAGGTCGGGAAATGCCGCGGCAAAGTCAGATTTTTAATAACAATTTGAATGACATTGCCGCGGCAATATTGGATAATGCCGCGGCTAAGTACACTATGCCTGAATTCTATCCGGCAAACCCCATTTTTTGACTATAATTAATTGCTAAAAATAATTAATTAGCCGTTTTCATAAGATAACTAATTAGAAAATTAATCATAATGCAATGATTTATAACTTACACAAATTAAACAAATTAAAATACTAAGAAAACTAAACAAAATATGTTTTCCATTATTTTCCTTTGTTGCAAAGAATAAAGACATTAGGCTACTTTTTCCTTTGGTAAATGATTTCATACATTAAATTTGTTCTTTGAATAGTTTTTTGAAGATTTATAATGACTTTGTCTTAGAAAATCAATTAATAATCAATTAGAAAATGACTATGCCGAAATGAACTTAGTCACTTCTGACTTTGCCGCGGCATTTTCCACAACTGCCGAGCGTTCGGACTTTGACGCTAACATATACATTATAAAATGTCTTCTAGATAAGCTAAAATTTTCTGTTCTGATAGATATTATGTTCTGCAACGAATAACGCGAATAACGATGTGAAGTTGAAGGAAAAGTTGAAAATGATCAAACTTAGGATAGATAATACGTAATAGTAAAGTGTTTGTGAACAGATTGAAACTGTTGTGGAGAAAGTAAAAAATTGATTTAACTTTTCCGACAAAATTGAGCTGGGCAGTGTTCTGGTTCCGTGTGTGACACCAAATCTTTCGGTGTGATCATCGATTCTCCTCGAGAAATATACCTAGCAAACAAGCACGAATTGATTCTGGTGGAAAAGTCACGATCCCTGACGCAGAATTCCGAATTCTTCATAGCTCCCTTCTTGTTGTATGTCGTTTACATACTCGATTCGCTATGGCTTCTATACAAGCATGACTTCAACTATCCTTCGGACCCAATACCTGATTTGTTCTGTCACAAGGTCTTTCCACGAATGTTCTGGCTCAATTCTGATGTAATTCTCAATGTTGGCGTAGGTGGCGTTTTCTTCATGTACTACTTTCTGTGTACTCGGCAGTTCATCAACGAACGTTACTGTATGTACTTGTTGGATAATGCTGGTGAAGATGGTTGGTTGATTGTGAATCGGCAAGTTTCGGATCGGGCCAACACTGCAACTTTACTCAAGTTGCGTAATTTCAATTGCAGAATTCAAAAGTACACCTACTTTGTTGCGGTTTCAATTTCCTCGGCCTATTTTGACTATCATTTTTTCAATCGAGCTTAGATCTATGGCTGGAGGGATTGGTTTCACTTTGGGGTGATTCTCCACCCGATGATTTGGTTCAACATTTCAGCAATGGTTTTTATGTATTTTCACTTTTTCCTCAGTGCTTCCTATGTGATTGTGAAACAGAGACTCATGTTGCGGAAATTGAGGGGTCTGGTTGACATTCTTCATGATCCACGCAAACGAGGGCGACACAATTTACCTAAGTTGTATTATGAATTTCATTCGATGATCGGTGATTTAGTGTATCAGTGTGGCGAAATTCGAGCATACAATCGATTCTGAAGCGATCATCTCATCATGCAATTTCTGTTTGCCTTTATCATTATCTGCTACTCGGAGTACTGCGATCTGTTCTTCTTCAAGCAAGCCTCCTTTGAAGCGGTGATTTACTTTGTCGTTTTTCCAGTCAAAATTGGATTTCTCATGTTTTTGTTCATATTTGTGTGCACCTGGGTGGATCGAAACAACTCTAATTGCTATGCCTTGAATGTGCAGGCGTGCAGTTTGTTTCAGTTTCACTTCAAAGTTATTTCGCATCGAATGTTGGCTAGTGTAAGTTGTTGGATGATTTTAAAATTTGTTAAATTTTGGTTTTCAAGTTTAAATTTTGTTTAATTCTATAAATTGAAACGGTTTCAACCAATCGCAACCTTAACCGAAGCTGCTTTCGACTTGCAAATGGCTATCAAATTGATGCGACTGCTTTCAATTTGGTAAAATTTATCTTCAGCGTAAACTTTCGTGATTTGACTTGATTTTTTTTATTCAGGCAATCTACATCATCAGTACGCATGTCATGAGAAGAGCTAGGTTTGGAAGGCCTAGATCGTCAGACAGTTAGATAGGGGACAAGTGACTTGATATTGAAAGATATTTATTCGGTTTTGTCATATAGACAGTTGGAATACAAGTGATGAGTGAATACATGAGCGAGTATGAAAGAGACATTATATGATGTAGTAGTAGAGTGCATAGAATGTACATCGACTGGACAGTAGATGTACAGACTGAACCGTACACCGATCCGATGGTGAGGTACGTGTTGTGCTCTACGCTACACGCTGTTTGTGATGCTGGTCAAACGTAGCGAGTACTACCAAAAAGAGAATGGAACAGTGAAAGTTTAGTTAAAGTGATCTAATCGGTCCAAGATCAGATTTAGTTTGTTTTTATATAACATAGTTTTCAATATTTAATTTGATTCCTGTTTGCACCTTTTCACAATTTGGAATATGCATAAATTGCAATTAGAAAAGTAATCCCCAAATAACAGATGGGTTCAGGTCAATATTAAAATGCCAAATTTTGTCTGATAAAAGTTTTCACAACTCATCAAAAGTCATTCAAACGAGTGGTATATATACTCTATATACTCTATAGAGCCTTTGTTCATTTTTTGACTTTTGATGACCAGCAAAACAAAAATGCTCATGTACGAAATGACCTAAAATTGTTGAATCAAATAAATAAATTTAATTTAATTATTATTAAAAAATCATATTGCCAAATGAAAAATGTTTTCGAGGTGATTCGATAGTTGCCAAACAGTCGAAAAGCATCAACATGAAGTCGTTTGCTGATTTGAAATGCTTCGATCTAGAAAGAAAACAATTTAAAACTTCACATATGATTGTGTTGATTTGTTTAATATCAAAAGTAAGTTCAAAACCTTAATAGATCGACCAGAACGGATTTGCTGAATGTTGATAAAGAATCGTCGGTTTTCGGACAGAATTCTCTGATTTAACTTGACTACCCGAGCACAGTTATCGATGCGCAAAAAGAGCATAATGTTGAGCTCAATCACATAGTAAAGGAAGATATATTTGAGCTCAAACGGAATTGAGTGGATGAACGCGCAGACAAATGCGAGATAGGCTAGAACCCAAGTGAAGAAGGGAAACATTATCGAGAGATAGGGCGACCAAAAGTGAGTGTAAACTTCAATTTCCGAACAGAGCGACAGTAATTGACGATTGATTCGTGAGTACTTTAGCCAAATCAGTCCAAAACTAAAATTATTTCCTGTTTGAGTGCTTTTTGTGATTTTACGATTAAGCTGTACCATTTCGGCTAGGATGGAGTTTAAGCGAATTTGAAAATATTTGCCAGTGAGAATGACAAAGGCCATTATTCCGAGTAAAGCTGAAAATAATCCAAAGCCATTCGTTAGAAATTATGTTAAATCCAACTTAGCTTACCAAAAATAAGTTCAAAAATGAATCTCGGAAAGAGAATCAACCAAAAGAGTGCATCAACAATATGCAAACGGTACAAGCTTTGATACAGCAGACAGATGTACGGGTAGAGGAGTGCAAACAGATCAAAGATAACAACCGTCGCAAAGACTGTATGTCTTGTGACGACGGCGAAATGAGCAAATTCTCTCTGAAACTTCACTGTTTAATTCTGAAAAAATTCTTAAATATATTTTGTCTTTGAAAAATTAAAGAAAATTACAAACCCTTTCCTCGTATGACCAGTCGGCCACTGTCCTGCAGGAGCATTCTCATCGACAGGATTGAACACCAAACTTGTGTACGCACAAAATGTTGCCAAGATTGCATTATAAAAGCACCAATCAACCTGTGCCCAGGTGTCGGGCAGAAATGCTTGATGATTCATAATGTAGGGACACTGGAATAAAGTGCGTAAATCAATTTGACCCGTATGGTAGTACAGCAGGCCAAAGAAGCCAAATGTAATTGAACTCAAAGAAATAAACAGGTGAGGCACAAAGATTGGATTCAGCCGATTGGTACTAACTCGAGTAGATTCAATTTGCCTGTGAGGGTTAATTTGAGAAGCAGATTTAAATTGCTTCAGACTATTCTTTGGCACCTCAACCGGATCAAGGTACTGAAATTGGCCGTACAGATAATTGAGGATTGCACTTTTGAATGAAACAATGTACATTTTGAAAAAGACAGACATTTTTTGCAGGTTTATTTTTCGCTGAATTCGAGTTACGAACTCGAGCCACGAAGCTCACACAATCACAAAAAAAACGTTTTACTAAAACTAAACCTTTTCAAGGTTTTCAACATTTATTATTGCAATGTTGTTGATTTCAGGTCCCTTCTTGCGTTGGGTGTTACCATGATGACCAACAGTTTTATTATGCTTTTGAAAACAGGAAATAAAATGACATTCATGCTATTTTTTAGATTGAAAATATATCAATTTGAAAGAAATGTCAACCAAATACCCAGAACACACTTTCTAGAAGGACACACAATGGGCATTAATGTTCTTTAAACACGATTTGGAAATTTTGATTTGAATGATACAAATATACAAATATATTGTTTTATGGTTGTATTGATTTTATTTGATAAACTAGCGATTTTAAAGTTGTATTTCAATAGTTGAATACCGTAAAATCTCAAACTAGCGCCGCGGCGCTTGTTAATTTCGTCAGCAAATTTTGGCCAAAAAACCGGTTTCTCGTAACGTCCACAGTGCTTTTTTCTGCGGCGCTTGTTTGAATGCGCTTGTTAGAGATTTTACGGTACGTGAAGGACAAGTACAATAAAATATTAATGAAAGTTCAGTTTTAAATAGAAAATGTGGTCCAAGGTCCGATGTAGATGATTGATATTTCATTTTAATTAATTCACAGATCAATTAGAATCTAAAAATTGGCAAACAAATTAAAGTTAATCATTCACATATTACATAAACCAGTTTTAAAAATATACTCAACCATTTTTAATAATTATCAGAAATAAAGTACTGATTATATAGATGGCCTAAGAATAGTAAAATATATATTTAAAAAATCATGATTACATAATAAACAACCAAAAAAATGAACTTACCAAATTGAATGCATTCGAATCGAGCCGATATCCGTTGGTTAGTCGAAAGCAACAATGGATCAGTCCATTGTTGGTCGAGAGTGAATGAATCTAAATTCAAAAACATACTTTTTCAAATGATATTGTGCTTTCATATTTACCCAAACAACTTTTCGCCTCGGAACGTTCACAAATTTGGTCTCAAACAGGTAACAAATTTTCATGCTCAACTTGTATCCCAGCTTGTTATTATAGTCCACCAGTGAGCACTGGTAAATACCAACAAAAATCATCGTACTCAGTTCGACAATGAAAAATACAAAATAGAATATCTGATCAAAGCTGTACTGTGAGATGTAGAGACAACAGTAGGCCATATAGCAGATGAGCACAATGCAACAGGTGAACTGAGCCGTGAGTAGGACACTCCAGAAGCGATTGTATGCCCTGATCTCTGCAATGTGATGCGCATTCCACCGATTGATGTCACTAAAATCCTTCCAAAACGTGTAGAAATTGTTTTTTACGCTTCGGATTTTCAGTTTCTTCATTGCCAGAATCAAGTCCTGCTGCTTACCAAGCACAAACTTTTGCCTCAATTGAATGAACCGAATGTTGATGACAAAGTGAGAGAATAGTACGATTATGGTCGCTGGACAGTACCACAGGAAGAATTGAAAGTAAAACACAAAGGTCAAATAGTGTTTTAGGTCGGCCATTGGTTTGAGTAGATAGTGTAGACAAAAGTAGCCGGTTACTACCGCTTGAATGATGAAATAGGCTCGTGGTAGCGTACGTTTCGCCACATCGTGATAAGCAACAATTTTTGCCGCGCTTTCTTTGTCCCAAAGTTGGTGATTAACAATCAATCTCTGCTCTATGACTGCCAAATGTTGTTGTCCAACGTTATCCTTTTCAATCGAATACATACAGAATTTTTCAGACAGAAATTCCTTACGCCACAAATTGTAAACCACAACAATGCCACACAGCACAACGGTAATCACAATTCGATCGCCCTGTGACACAAAATTGGTTGGAAACATTTTGTGTGACAATAGCTCGGGCATTGGATCGGAAAAGTAATCAAACCTGTGCCGGTACATGATAACCAGACTGTCTAGCAAAAAGATTGCATAAATCGCCAATGGAAACACGTAATACTTGTGCCATTGGGCAATTTTACGATCTCTTTGAACTTGCGCAATAGATTCGCCTGCTGAGACATTGACAATTTGATGGAAAGGTCCAAAGTATGAATTCAAATGGCTCACAATAAAATCACGAATCGACTCGAACAGTAGCGCAATTGGAAAAATCACAATTTTGTAAATTTCAATGAATTTCATTTTGTAATTTCGGTTTCCAATAAAATTTTGTGTATTCACATTGACGATTGTTTTCGATTTGAAAAGTTTTGCAAATGTCCAACTTTTCATAAAAATCATGGAGTCAACTGTTTGGGTTGCTTCATACTGTACTAGTATCACGCTAGTTATAACCAGATGGAAGCAGGCCAATCTTAAAATTAAATCAAAATTAGATTAAAAACTAATTAAAATTCAATTATTATCATAAACTAGTGGGCCCTGCAGGTGCTATTTTTGAAGCATTAAACTTTGTTGGCCTCAATAATGTCCCCAAAATTTGAAGTTATGGGGAATAGTCGAGCGTTAGCAATTATAAACAACGCCGACAAATGCATAACACGATCCTAAACAACGTCCCCACACCTGCCTAACCACCTAAACCTAACCTAACCCTATCCTAACCGACGCCCACACCTGCTTAACCACCTAAACCTAACATAACCCTATCCTAACTGACGCCCACATCTGCCTAACCACCTAAACCTAACCTAACCCTATCCTAACCGACGCCCACACCTGCCCAACCACATAAACCTAACAACATCATTGGCTCCAAAGGAGCATAGTCTGAGCGGGAGCGCCCTCTTCCCCGCAACCTCGTGCCTCGGCCGATCTCAATTGAAATTTTGTGCCTTTTTCTAAATTTGTTCAAGGTTATTAGTATCCCAATTCAAGCATCATGGAATCCCAGAGCTAGCTAACTCGTCAAAATCTTGCATCAACGTACAGACCAGCTGCATTCCCCAATTTCCACACACGCATTGAGTCTCTGTAGATGCATTGACTCCCTCAAATGCATTGAATATTCTCAATTTCAACTGAAAATGAGATTCTCATTTAGAGTGAGTCCATGTTGTCCATGTAGCCAAGTTTACCATCAGTTAGATCAATACACGAAAGAATCCTTCTCTGGTCCTAATGGGTTAAGTGAATCCATTGGTTCAATATATCGGTTACCATCGAACATATTTCGGCTGACGATAAAGGCAAATCACCGTTTTGTACACCAGCGATTATCGCTGAGCGATAGGCATTTTATCTGTATTGGTGAGATTTTGCAATACTGGAGGTGCCTCGAGGGACCTCGTTGGGTTTTATGAGATTCTCATTTGTAAACATATTTGTGGTTCTCATGTTAGTGCAGGAATTACACAGGTTTTCACGGGAATTGCGAAGGCGTTCACTTGGATCGCCTTCATAGCCACATCACACTCCTCAAAGAGAAATTATTTGTGTAGTGTAGTTAGTTCGTTACCCGAACACAGGATAAGATGGTTCAGGTTTGTGGCGTCGATGCTGTTGCCTATGTCTTCTGACGTGTTCCAGTTGGGTGTCCAACAAAACCTCTTCCCGGTCTTTGGCCTCTTCTTGGTGGTCTTCCTCAAGGTCTTTTATCCATTGTATTAAAAAAGAAATCACAATTCAAAACGATACCATTTAAAACTTTCGACTCACCAATGACAACAAAACAGAACACATTTGTGTGATTACACTGCGATAAAAAGTAATGCATGCGTTGTGTGTTGAACATATCATAATGTCAGCTGTTTGGTCAATAGTTGCAATTTTCAACACCAGGTGGCGCTATTTGTCTTATCTTATCTTTAAGTTTTCGAGTAAACTACTATTTTTGGGCACATCTGCACTGTAATCTAAGCTTAACCTGAAAATTTGGAGCAATTTGATGCAGTACTTTTCTCGGAATATGTATAACAACAAACACAAAAAGTCATGGTAGAAGTCTTTCGCATTGGCGAAGCTTCGCTTCGCCCCCGCTCAGACAATAACCCTATCCTAACTGACGCCCACACCTGCCTAACCACCTAAACCTAACCTAACCCTATCCTAACCGACGCCCACACCTGCCTAACCACCTAAACCTAACCTAACCCTATCCTAACCGACGCCCACACCTGCCTAACCACCTAAACCTAACCTAACCCTATCCTAACCGACGCCCACACCTGCCTAACCACCTAAACCTAACATAACCCTATCCTAACTGACGCCCACATCTGCCTAACCACCTAAACCTAACCTAACCCTATCCTAACCGACGCCCACACCTGCTTAACCACCTAAACCTAACATAACCCTATCCTAACTGACGCCCACATCTGCCTAACCACCTAAACCTAACCTAACCCTATCCTAACCGACGCCCACACCTGCCCAACCACATAAACCTAACCTAACCCTATCCTAACCGACGCCCACACCTGCCCAACCACATAAACCTAACCTAACCCTATCCTAACCGACGCCCACACCTGCCTAACCACCTAAACCTAACCTAACCCTATCCTAACCGACGCCCACACCTGCCCAACCACATAAACCTAACCTAACCCTATCCTAACCGACGCCCACACCTGCCTAACCACCTAAACCTAACCTAACCCTATCCTAACCGACGCCCACACCTGCCTAACCACCTAAACCTAACCTAACCCTATCCTAACCGACGCTCACACCTGCCCAACCACATAAACCTAACCTAACCCTATCCTAACCGACGCCCACACCTGCCTAACCACCTAAACCTAACCTAACCCTATCCTAACCGACGCCCACACCTGCCCAACCACATAAACCTAACCTAACCCTATCCTAACCGACGCCCACATCTGCCTAACCACCTAAAACCTAACCTAACCCTATCCTAACTGACGCCCACACCTGCCCAACCACCTAAACCTAACCTAACCCTATCCTAACCAACGCCCACACCTGCCTAACCACCTAAACCTAACCTAACCCTATCCTAACCGACGCCCACACCTGCCCAACCACATAAACCTAACCTAACCCTATCCTAACCGACGCCCACACCTGCCTAACCACCTAAACCTAACCTAACCCTATCCTAACCGACGCCCACACCTGCCCAACCACATAAACCTAACCTAACCCTATCCTAACCGACGCCCACATCTGCCTAACCACCTAAACCTAACCTAACCCTATCCTAACTGACGCCCACACCTGCCCAACCACATAAACCTAACCTAACCCTATCCTAACCGACGCCCACACCTGCCCAACCACATAAAACCTAACCTAACCCTATCCTAACCGACGCCCACACCTGCCTAACCACCTAAACCTAACCCTAACCTTATCCTAACTGACGCCCACACCTGCCCAACCACATAAACCTAACCTAACCCTATCCTAACCGACGCCCACACCTGCCCAACCACATAAACCTAACCTAACCCTATCCTAACCGACGCCCACACCTGCCCAACCACATAAACCTAACCTAACCCTATCCTAACCGACGCCCACACCTGCCTAACCACCTAAACCTAACCTAACCTTATCCTAACTGACGCCCACACCTGCCCAACCACATAAACCTAACCTAACCCTATCCTAACCGACGCCCACACCTGCCCAACCACATAAACCTAACCTAACCCTATCCTAACCGACGCCCACACCTGCCTAACCACCTAAACCTAACCTAACCCTATCCTATCCGACGCCCACACCTGCCCAACCACATAAACCTAACCTAACCCTATCCTAACCGACGCCCACACCTGCCTAACCACCTAAACCTAACCTAACCCTATCCTAACCGACGCCCACACCTGCTTAACCACATAAACCTAACCTAACCCTATCCTAACCGACGCCCACACCTGCCTAACCACCTAAACCTAACCTAACCCTATCCTAACCAACGCCCACACCTGCCTAACCACCTAAACCTAACCTAACCCTATCCTAACCAACGCCCACACCTGCCTAACCACCTAAACCCAACCTAACTTTATCCTAACCGACGCCCACACTTGCCTAACCACCTAAACCTAACCTAACCCTATCCTAACCCTATCCTAACCGACGCTCACACCTGCCCAACCACATAAACCTAACCTAACCCTATCCTAACCGACGCCCACACCTGCCTAACCACATAAACCTAACCTAACCCTATCCTAACCGACGCCCACACCCGCCTAACCACCTAAACCTAACATAACCGAGTCCCACATTTGCCTGACATTAAATTGTAGCCAAAGTCCTTATTGCCATTGTTGCATACATTGTTGGACATCAGACGCAACAATGGGGTCTCAAACTGAGATTTAGCCTTAGTGAGATTTGTTCGGCAGCTACAACTAAAAAACATTTTTCGCAAAAACTAAGTATTTTTAGCACAGTCGCATAGTATTTTAAGCACTTTGGCCAAGTTTGATGCAAATCGGTCAAGAAATGAAGAAGTAGTTTACTGGAAACCAAATCGAAATTCTTGTCACTAAGAGTCTTCGCTCACGCTCGACAAATTAAATATAATGATAAATCAAATTATTCAAAAAAGTTTCAAAGTTAGTGAATTATTAAATTTAATTATTCTTACAAAGTAATTGTCGAAATTGTATATCGAACCCACGAAATATTAATATTGACATTTTAACTTTGTCAGTCAATCACAGTTTTGAGAGTCGTGATCGGAGATTCGATCAAAAGATATTGGGAAGCACATTTAAAAAATCAACTGGAATTGAGTTTTCTTGTATTCGTACTTGAAATTAAAATGAATCATAATAAATGATTTAAAGAGATTATAAAAACCTTTACTATTTAAAGTGAAGCTCATGTATGTAAAATTGAAAATCAATTTAAAATCTGAAATCTGTAAACTTTATTTTCAATTATTAACAGTCGTGCAACCACGTCGGATCATTTTGACCCAAAGGTGCGTTTTTTTCTCTATTTCTTTATCCTTTTATCAAATCACTCCTGATTCTTTTCTAGCTGATTCTTTTTACAAAATACACTATTTAGCATGTATAACTTGTCATAAATCTTATCAGATCACTGAGAAAAACGTGTCACTGCACAAAACTTTGATGTGGCATAGTTCAATAATGCCAATGAAAAATTTTCTATTTTATTGTGCGAAACTCTTCTTGATCATGATATCTATCAGTAGAGCTCATTTGGTCAATATTATATCGAGATATGTCATCAAGGTAAGAGGCCAAATGTTAGGGTTTATTCTGAATACGCCACCACTCTACCTTTGCCTGTACAAACTTCTGAAAGTAGGAACGCCCACATTCAGGTTGAGCTCTTTGTTAACTTGCATTTTGCTTATGAAATTTTATCAGATGGCTTATCAATTGTGCTCAAGTTGGAAAACATTGATAATAAGATGTAGTTTGAGAAAATCAAGCAAAAGTTCCACTTCATTTGCTAAATAATTGGATTTATGACAAATTGTCGTTGCTCAAAGGCCATCTTATCGGATCAAGGCTCTTATCAATTTATCAAGGTATGCACATGTCAGATCTTTGCTTTAAACGAATTGTATATATATATAGTGCTATTTGTGCTGATTGTATCTGGTTTAAAAAGTAAGTTAATATCTTTAAAAATAGCCCAGTAATTCACAATTCAATTTTGGATCATTTTTGACCCAACGTGGTTGCGCGACCAGACCGAACCCCACGTGGATACGCGACTGTTAATTTATTGTGTCTTATCATGAGGGTTAAGATTAGGATTGATTAATAATTTTCACACGACCGGCGTTTAATTGTGGGAATAAAATATTTAAAAAAAATGTTAATTTAAATTAAAAATTTAAGTAAATTAAAACTTGACTTTCTGTGTTTTAATTATTCAATCAGTTCAATCAAACAATCTGTCAAACAGTTTCCAAGTCAAGTGGATAGCCTAATAAGCCCTGCTTTTGAAGGTTTCTTAAAAGTAATGTCTCCAAAATTTGGATTATGGGGAATAGTCGAGTGTATGAGAAAACTTAAACTTATCGACGCCCAACATCCACTAAACTGACCTAACCTAAACTAAAAAACTGTACTTTTAGATTATTGTGCTTATGCTAATATAAAATAGTGAATCAATAAAAATGTATCTAAGTAAATTGTCATACGGTATGACGCAAACACTCACATGGAAATTGTTGT
The DNA here is from genome assembly GCA_023373905.1 of Rhizoglyphus robini. Taxonomy (NCBI): domain Eukaryota; kingdom Metazoa; phylum Arthropoda; class Arachnida; order Sarcoptiformes; family Acaridae; genus Rhizoglyphus; species Rhizoglyphus robini. The sequence continues at coordinate 705,665 of JAKIJQ010000027.1, forward strand.
ATCAGCTGGTGGTAGTCAGTCAAGAACACTATAAACGAACGCTGCTCAATGATAACCGGCAAGTTGACTTTATAAATGTACACACAAATTGAACAAAGTCAAATCGGTCAATGCATTACCCAACTTATGATATGTCTCAGTTGATTGCCATGAAGTAATGCAAAGTTAAGTTCAAAGTTTGAGGTTTAGATCTAGATGGAAAATGTAACAAAAGCTGTTTGTTCTGCCATTGGAAATGCAGCCAAATTTGTACATTAAATTGAGATCAAATGAAATTGACAATTGTGCGTACCTTATATACATAGTCAAGTCGCTTGACATTCTAATTTGCCACATTCAAACGAATCTAAATTTGCAAATTATTGCTGATTTATTACTTGCCTCTGCAATCTAATGATATTTACTTTTGGGCTCAAACATGTCCCAACAAATTCACGATACAAATCCATAATGGTGAATTGAGCTTAATGACAATAACAAGGTTGACTTGTGTATTATAATAACAAATAATCTAAATTTTCAAATTATTTTTGATTTATTACCTGCCTCTGCCATCTAATGATATTTACTTTTGGGCTAAAATATGACCCAGCCAATTCAATATACAAAATGCATAATGGTGCTTAATGACAATAACAAGGTTGACTTGTGTATTATAATAACGTTGTGCTTTAGTATCAAAGCCCCAAAATCAACAAATTTATTTGTTCCATTTTAAATGTTGCAACACGCTATGAGTGGCTTCTTGATACACTGATATTGACAAAATAAATCATTCTTATTAGTTGAGTTGTTTTCCATTTTTGAAACGCACAAATCTTCTTGCTAATAAACAAATATTCCTTTGTGGAAGTGAGATTGCATTATTTTGTAGATTTGCATTTGACAGATGACAGTTGTGTTTGATTTATCTGCTTGTGCTTCATAGAACAAACTTAAAATGTCAAATTTCCGGTTTAGAAAAAATGAGGTACTCGTTACGAAAATGTGTCCTTGTTCATTATTTATTATTAATTTAAGTTGATTTCAACAAATTTTTTGGAATGTGCAAAAAAACATTTAGCGAAAATCACGCTCAGAAAATGCTACCAATATATATTATAACAGTAGTATCCCAATAATTAATCCATTTCCCTTAGTGTCCAACCGTTCCATTACCAATCGCATTACTATTTGAAATATAGCAAGACGACTCGAGTGGTGCCCAGTGACGCACCGTGGAATAAGTCGAAATGATTCCACCCGAAATAATCGTTACTCCAATAAAGACAAACAGGCCAATCAAATAGGGCGAAGTTCTCCGGCCACGTAGAACATAATTCAGTCTCACATAGAACAACATTGGGAAAACGAACGCCATCAGTGTCATGGTTGTGCCACCAATCAAGTCCATTATTTGGCCAAAAGAGGGCACTGTCTCGCCGATGAAGATTGCTGCTTGTAGGACAAATGTTCGCAGTAGGGCTCGCTTCCAGGTGAAATCTTTTTTTAAACAAATCATTAGTTTTAAATTTACAACAAAAAACCCAAAATTTACGTTTTGGAACGTTGCACAGTTCTTCAAGATCCAGAAACACCGGATTCAGTGCAATAAAAACGCCAGCAATGCAATTAAGGAGAAAAATAACCTTCACGGTAGTGTTGAGTGTTCCTGAGGAAAGATCATCCAAAATGCTGCTGCTTGCACTGGATCCAAAAATGGAGTAACCAGTTATTGCGATTGGCAAATAGATGGCTAATAATCCTAAAGAAAATGTTTAATTTTTGAACCAAAAATCAAAATTTACACTCACCAGCATACGCAACCATCACAGCCTTGGGAAATCTCTCCTTGTGCTTCATATCGTTCTGATAATTTGGAAAAGCCACCGCAGCACCATAAGCAAAAACAATAATACCAAAGGACGATCCATAGGAATCCCAGGCTTCAACACTGAAGTCATCAGCAATTCCATTGTGATCCAACTCACAGATCATATCAACCAGCAGCAGAAGTGCACCCAAAACTGCTGTAATCAGTGCAGTGTACGCAATTGGCCAGAGATCTTTCGGTGAACCCAACCAAAGGGGCACCATGATCACCAGTGCCACAATTGGAATCCATTGACAGAAGCTGAACGGTAGAATGCTTTGAGAGATTGAGGCTGCTTGAACGCTCGAAAGTAGTAGAAAGACAGTTCCAGCGCCAAGTCGTATTGCAACAGCCAATGTCGAAGTGAGGGTGCTCATCCATCGTCCGAAAGCATGAAACCCAATGGTTGCGTAGGGCTTACGGGTCAGTACATTGCGATACTCGGGATACTTTTCCTCGAGCATAATCCAACACTTGCCCAAGAAGACTCCTGCAACTGCAGCACAGAAAGCTACATAAGCAATCAAAGCTATTCCAGTCCAACCAGCCCTCGAAGTCGCATATGTGAGGGACATAATTCCACCTGTTTAAAAGACAAACAAACAAACAAAAATCATCAAACCATCAAAAAAGCAAAACAAACAAACAAACCTCCAGACAAGTCACCAACAATGAAAATTGCCGCACTCCAAAAAGTCAGGCCTTTCACCTTTTTGTTCTCCAACAACTTCTCACAATTTGTATACATAGACATTTTTGTCCTCTTTGTTTTGTTTTATCTTCAAGTAACAAACTTCATAAACTTCAATTTAATAACACAAGAACTAACCTACCCCTATTTATATAACAACTTGTTCGTCTCATTGTGAAAACATTTATGCGCGAACTCTAAATGCGCGAACTTTCGATCCAATTTAAGCGTAAAGCCAAACTCAGAATGCACTTTTCTGTGTGCATAATAACTGTAGAATTACGCCATAAGTAGAATCCTAAAAGGTATGGGTAGCTATTCTTGATATAACAAAAATGTTATTCTTGATGATAGAGACAGTAAAATTGATACTGTCAACTCATCATGTCATCTATCAAACATGTGAACAGTTAAGTGATTCCTCAGTGATGATTCAATGATTACGAGGCACATTTTGCTTTGTGGTAGGTTCAAGTTTAGGTAGGTATGCTATGTATAGGTAGGGTAAAATTAGACAATTTTCTGGAGATAACTGCTTTATACTGAGAAGATACAATACAATGTACATCATAATTTGTAATTCCAATGTTTAGGGAGTGCTCCTTCATTAATAATTCATGAGCATGTTCTTGATCTTGAGGCTTGACTTGTGAGCCTGTTGGTATAAATGCGTATCACAAGAGCTTTTTGTATTGTATTGCGACTCTAATCTTAGCCCTTTTTTAATCAAAGACTAATTTTGTCATACAGCTGTACATGCTCCATTAATTCATCATTGTTGTTCACTTAATGCGATTCATTAGATCAAATGAATTAATTCTTGTGTTCTAAGTTGGTGGCATTATGACTCATTGTGTAATCAACATTCTACTTGATCTGTTTTTGGTATCAAAAATCTATTTGGATGTTTTTGTCAGAGTACAACTTTGGGTTGATATTTTCCCATTCGCGCCTTGTTATCTTAAGGATTAGATTTAATTTTAGGTTTTTACTATCAACCAAGAGGGTTATAAAGTCCGTGATAAACTATGCAACATATATCTTAGGAGATGCATAATTGGTAGTAATTGTACGCAAACTGCACTAAAATGCGTTCTCTCGTTCAATGTTACATGATTGTGTTGACAATGTATCACTTTACCCCAAAATTTTCCATTACTTAAAATAGCGTCATTTGCGATTGTGAGCTAACCAAAACTAGATGTCTGGGTTTTAGTACACTTTGCAGACATAACAGGCAATATATTGAACCTTATCAGATCTGTTTTGGAACGATGAAACTGCACTGAGTTTGTATATGTTCACATAACCTTGCAATTTGTCCAATGCAGGCAGTAAAAATTCCATTCATAAAATATATTAGACCACTAACTGACTAATTTCCTTATCAACCAAATTCGCATTGACAGCATGCACACGTGTGTACATAAATATTGAAGCAAAACAAAAATTTCACTGTTTTCCCCAATCACTTATATCAAATCAAGCTGTCAATCAAAACCAAACTATGATTATTTAATGTCTCTTTTATTTATATTTCTACATCTGAAAAAGCAATTTGCTATCCAAACTTTAGTCTAACTTTATGCAACCCCCTTAAAAACGGTAGTTGTACGGCAACATTTGTGTTAGGAAGCCACTGTGCATACGTGTGAATGGAAAATTACCAATTTCGATTACCAAAATTTTTCCAAATTGAACCCATCCCATATTACTACATTACATTATGATTATCTAATCAGTTTTACGTAACATTTGTGTGCGTTAAGGAAGATCTCCCTTTTTACCCCATATGAGTAGCCACATTTGTACTTAAGACTCTGTATACATCCCAAATGTCAACTCTTGAGTCAAAATTTCTTGATTCCAAACACACATTTTCGTGAAACAAACATGAAATTTTTATCCAAATTAAACAACTCATTAGTGAGCGAAACGGCGAAACTTGTGTGGAGCATTGAAGCCTTTAGCTGTCAACAGCATCGTCTATGTTCGCCACACTTTTTTGCGCCCACCAGTGACAATCGCTTTCAACTCGTACTCTATCACTACTCACTGTACAATGTCAAGTATGTGCTGTTTGCGCTCATTTATAATAAACATGCGGCTGAATTGAAAATTGAGAGCGAAATTGCTCTACTCGATATTAGTGGGAAAGTTTTGTGCGTTCAAGGTAATAAGATTTTTTTGTGAATTTAATTCTTAAATTTGATTTTATGTTTTTGGATTAGAAAATCATTGGGAATATAATCAAATTGAAAATCCATCGCATCAAAATGTCACAATTTTTCAATTTTCAAACGATTTTAGTGAACAATTCTTGGCTGATGACACTTTGAGGGTCTACTGTGAGGTAAGATTTGTTTGGGATTTTCCTTCTGGATATTAATTAAATTTGATTTTTTAATTAGATTAAAGTTCTAAGTCAACCAGATCATTTGCCACTTCACATTCCTGAAGAGCTGATGGAGTTAGTCCGAAATTTTCACACTCATTTAGAGGAAAGTCAACCGACAGATGTTACTTTGATTGTGGAAGGTGGAAAGAGGCTGTTTCAAGTTCATCGAGAAATTCTTGCAGCTCATTCGCCAGTATTTGATTCTTTACTAAAAAATATCGATTCAAAAGAATTGGAAATCCATGACCTGTCCGGTCATATCTGTGAGGAATTGTTACGCTTCTTTTACACTGGCATGGTACTGTCTACACGACAGTGTGCTACGGAATTGTTGATTGCTGCTCATAAAGTACGTAACTTTCTTAAAATCGAACAACAATTTTAATATTTTCTATTTTTGTTAGTACAAGATAACAAATTTACAAATATTCTGCCAACACTATTTGATCACGACCCTCACCTCTGAATCGGTGGTGGGTTTGTTACTTTTAGCCAACGCCCACCAAGCCACACATCTCAAGTCGAAATGCATTCAATTTATCATCAAAAATCTTGAAACTGTTTGCAAAACACGATCCTGGAAGGAATGGATTGTCGAGCAAAAGCCTGATTTGCTTCGTGAGCTTAACATGAATAACTCAATGCAGGGTAATAATTTATGTGCTGATATCAATCCATAATGATTTTTAAAATGTTTTGAAATGAAAACGAAAATAAATTTCATTTTCACCAAACAAAAAATTGCTTACTTAAAATGACCTTTAGCGTTAGTGCATGTGTACGAACAGTTTCCTCCTTAATGTTGTGTTCAAAGGGTTGATGGGTTTACCCCTGAAAACAGGAAAAAAAGTTCCATTAGTTCAAGGGGGCGGGGCTTGCTAATCGTTTTTGGTATAATTATTGTCATTTATGGGATACGCAAAAAATAGTCAAAACACATCATTTTGGCTTAATATACTTTTATTTTACTATATCCGTACGGTTATTTTCAGTGCAAATATTTTGTGCAACAACCTTAAGGAAACACATTTCCAGACACACACATTATCAGCACGAACACATCAATGTTTGATGATGATTTAATCCCGAGTAAAGTCTGACATTAATTACTTACAAATTGCTTAACTTGAAGATAAGACAAACTTATTTATAGATTGTGAAATGGCAACATCGCTTTTTAGAAACGACAGCAGTAAAAAAATAAAATTTAAAAAAATCTGCGACAACTTTTGTAAATTGCGACAATGTCTCATTCAATCAACAGAATCTATTGTCATTCGTCCAAGTTCGAATGTCACTTTAATTATATATTGGGAAAAACACATTCACCAATGCGCAGACAGATACTTAGATAGTCATTAGTACCACCACTAATTCATCTAAAAATCCACACAAGTTAGCCAACTTTTTGTCGTACAAAAAAAACGCGTTACGCCACTTGAACTCGTTTCGCACTTGAAACCGAGTGCGCCTTGAGTGCCATGATACCTGTCAGTCTGTGTCTGTGTCTCTTAATGAAGTAAACATAAATGAAAGGCACCTTTGCGTGATTCATTTGAACACACAACGCGCAACTTGTTTGTGTCCCTCTCTTTCTGTCTTCACGCTATGTACGCCATATGTGGATCCGGTTTTCCCTCTCTCCCTCACTCACTCGATCTCTTCATTTCATTTCAATTTGATATTTTTGCTTTATTCATTCCACTTGAAGCGTATCAAAGTAGCCTTTTCTTGGAAGCATGCAGCTCAGAGCAAATTACTTTGTTAATCTTGCGTGTGTGTATGCGACAACACATGTGTGCATACTTTGGTGCTGTAGAAAATCTTAAATTTTGTTAAAAATTATATATTTAATTTGTTTATATTCGCGTGATTATTAAATTTAAAAATATAATACAATAAAATGAACAACAATTTCGTCAAGTACTGTCGTGTTTGTGGCGATTCCGCGCTATGTAAGTAGACAGATTTTTTTAAATTTAATTTTTTTTGAACTACTATGACTGCTCAGATATGTTAATTAAAAATCTATAACCACGTGGTTTATGATTTTAATATTTATTTTTCAATGGCAAATCGTAAAATAAGTCATTATGAGGTTTGTTGGTACTTTGTTGCTCGCCAAACTGCGAAATTTCTTAATATAAGCCAATTTCGGTATTTGCCAAGTCAAATCGCACTTTGACTAGAAATTTCGAAATTTAACAAAATGCACTTCGGCAGAGCTAATTAAAGAAACTATGTAAAATTTCTTATTCTAATTTAATATAACAATAATTAAACAAAATATTATAAGCCCTTCGGTTATTTGAATTTGAAGTATATTCGCTTTGACGGATTGCATTCACAATTTCCCGAAATGACTAGTCAAATCTCAATTTGACTAGACAAATAGCCGAAATTATCTTAAACTAAGCAATTTCGCAGTTTGAAGGAAGATTCGACTGGCATTTTGCGAAATGACTGATTTCGCGAATATCCGGTGACATATTTAAGTTGTTGGGCCAATTCCTCCTCGTCAAACTGTAAAATTTCTATTTTTGAATAGCTTGACAATTTTCCTAGGCACTCGATGAATTGACTAATCATTTTATAAAGTAACGAAACGGTTAATACGTTTAAAAATCCCAGTAGTTTCAATTGAAATCTTGCAATATTATTTTATAAAATCTTTTTTTATTGATTAAAAAGTAATAAATTCATATTTTTAAATCATAAACAAAATACCTGTACAGACAGGGAGATCAGTCCATGATGAGGTAATTGAGCGAGAAAAATGCGCCTTCGGGCGCCATAAATGACTGCCAATTTCAATTGCAACTACAAAAAAGACATATCTAATGGTGATTAAGCACAGGTGATAAAGGTTTGATTGGACAAAGTCCTGTTCTGCTTCTACGAGCTTTTTCTATCCCACTGGGAGTTGTAATTATCAAAAGTGTTCGCATATAAAAAAAACAGGTAAATGGCAATTTAAACCAAACTAGTTCAAGTCTTGTGTATGTTTTGTAGTAGATAAAAAAGATCTATTCGAAATTGGGACATTGGTGTAAATTGAGGAGAAAATTATTATGACTAGTTAGCATATTTTAATAATCGTCATTATGTTCTTTAAAGGTTTCAACTTCAATGGCCTCTCATGCGAGGCGTGTAAAGTGTTTTTCCGCCGTGCAATGGTCAAGAATCTGGTAAAGTTGTGTGAGTTTTTGCTTTCAACACAAAAATTAACTGTTTTGATTTTTGGTTTAGCAATTCAAATGCAAAAATACTGAAGGCAAAAAGTGCGATGTCAACAAGAACAATCGAAAGTGCTGTAAGCAATGTCGTCTCGACAAGTGCTTCGAGATTGGCATGCGAAAAGAGTTCATTTCTGTGTTTGATGAAACGCTAGCACTGAAAAAACATTTACCTGAATTCATCAGTGAGGACAGTCAGAACCTGTCAATGCTCGAGTTGGATCGCATTCGTGAGGTTGAGGAGGCGATGGCTATCTTCCCGGACGAACGCAAAGCCTATCAGATCGATGAATGGGCTGGGGATATAAATGCTGCGGCTAATCTCACCGATGTCTACGTGAGACATGTTATCAAATTCTGTAAAAGCTTGAGTGCATTCAAGTGCATCGATACGGACGAACAGTTGCAAATGTTGAAAGCATTCTGTCCAGAGATGGCAAATGTGTACATGTCATTTGTGTATGACCAAGTGAAGGATGGGGTTTTTGTGATTGCGGTATGTTATTTGTTTAGTTTCTTAAAAATTTGAACTAAAAAATTTCTTTCTACAGAACCCAAAAGGAGAGAAAGCAGTCTTCTTCAAGCTGACTCACTATTGTTTGAAAAATGAAAAACTCTACGACATTTTCAGGCGATTTCTCTCGCCTATGAATTCGGCAATGGAGAACGATGTCACAATTCGAAATTTGGTTTGTTTTCGAAATCGGAAAGAATATTCTATATTTACATTATTTTCAAACCTAGATAATTGCTCAAATAGTTTTCAGACCTCGAGACAACACTGCCAATCAAGAATATGTCAGGTAAATTAATTTTGATTTTTTTTAAATCTAAATTAATTTTTTTCAATTCACAGATATAATCACTCACTGTACTGTTACCTATTACGGAAATATCTTCGAGCCAAATTCAAGAATCATGCAGACCGTAAATTCAACTCCATCATGAGTGTTCTAAGTCAGCTTGACAGTACAAGCAAAGTCATTTATGAGTTCTATGGCAGTGAGGCCGAGCAGGATAAGCTCAATCCGGTGCTGGTGGAACTGTTCGATCTGAACAAGTCTTCTGATTAGGTTGAAAAGTCCCGCAAAAAGGGGAACAAATGCTTGTTTATATTTAAAAATAAAACTAAAAATAAGCTTTAATATATGACCAAGTCATAATGCAAATTTAAAAAAATATATAATAAATTGTCATGACTCGACCCTTTGGCATAATATTGTACAACATTTTGGTATACTCGATAAAAAAAAGAGGACAGAGTTCACTTGAGTTTATTGAAGTAATCAATTTTTATTGAATTTTCCATTAATTTTTCCTCAAACACAAAAATTCACGAATGTAGATCATGCACGTGCTTGTTCGCGATTTTTATTGTTTTAGCTAATTTTAATTTTATCTAATTTTAAGTAATCAATAATATACCAAGAATAGTATTTCCATTTAAAAAAAATATTTTAAATTAAAAGGTAAAAGGTAAATTTTAAATTAATTTAATTTGATTTGATAAAAACCGGATTTAAATATATATATTTTTGTAAATTTGATTTTTAGTTTATTAAAAAATGAATAGGAAAAGTACTCACAATTTAGAGTATATTAGAATTTGGGTAAACGTTGAAATTGATCTCAAATTAATTAAATTGATTTGATTTTGGGTACACACACGTGGAGTGAGTAGTGGCTTTGGATGGCTTCCTGCAGACTAAAAATAATTCCCTTCTCTCATTTTCTGAAAAGTGTTTTTGTGTGTGTAAATGTCAATTTGTAAACAGCTGATTTTCAATTAAAATTTGCTTTCGCCGATGTTTTTTTTTTTTTTTTTTGATTATATTTTATTAACCTTTAACATTAAAGAATACAATAAAGGTATAGATAGATACAAGATTGAGTATTTACATTGAAATTATGAGTATATCAATGTTCTATGAATGATATGAGTATTATGATAAATAAGAATAAAAATGAATAATAATGATAATAAGTTAACCTCTTGGTAGAGGTAATTGATTGAATATGTTAGTTACAAATTTATGGAATTCATTGTAGCACTTATCAGTGCAGTAGAGATTCAACGAGATTTGATTCGAGTTGGTGATCTCGTGGATTCGGCTCTCAAAGACTTGCCTTTGTCTAGCGAACGCGGGACAGTCCTTGATGAGATGAATTGGTGTTTGTTCAGCCTCACCACAGTGACACAGTGCATCGTGTTCAATGTGGTACTTAGTCAGGTACTGGTGAAACTTACCGTGACCTGACAAGAACTGAGTCATGACAAAGTCCGGTATGTTCGAGCACTTTTTCCTGTCGAGAATTGTTGGGAAGAATTGGCTTGTTTTTCTTCCGTCCCTTGTTGTCATCCACCGTTGATTCCAATTCGAATACATCCATTCTCTCAATATTCCCCAATAAGACGAGAGTGGTTTCATGTTGTAGGATACTGTAGGCAGACAGGTTGCTTCCTTCGCGAGTTTGTCTGCTTCTTCGTTGCCATCAATACCGGCGTGGGCTTTGACCCATTTCAGACAAACGTGGCCCGGGTGTTGTCGAAGCAGATTCCAGATTTAAACAGCGAATTTGTTTCGACTCGTTCGATTTGAGATGGCCTTCAATGAGGATTCTGAATCGCTGCAGATTATCGCACTTCTCCTGTTCTCGAGGTACCAACAGACCGCTCTCTTGATTGCTAGAAGTTCGGCTTGAAAGACACTACATTCATCACCCAAACGAGTTGGCTCTAGATGATAAAGAGTCTTTTCTTGATGTACCACGAAAGCGCATCCTGTCTGTTTTCTGTTTGTCAGAGGATTCTCCTTCTTCGAGCCATCCGTGTAGATTGTAAAATGGTGAGTGTTCCGGCAGTTTTGATGCACAAAGTTAGATTTCAGTGCAGGGTGACCATTTTCCATAAAGTGGGCAGGTCTTTGGTATTCTGATGATAGATTCTGTAGAGATCCAGGCATAGTACCACGACGGATGAAGTATCGCTTTGACCACATTTCCAGTCTCAAGTCAATTGGTTCAATGTTCGCCAGAACCAACGAAGCTTCAAGTGACACAGTGCAGTAGCCCTTAGTGATCAGTAGTGCGAATGTTCGTTGTGTTGATAGCAGTTTAGTTCTGTATACCTGATGTTTGAGTGCTTCAGACCAAGCAGAACACGAATATGAGAGCAATGGTTCGATTGCACCGATGTAGATTATCCGAAGCAACTTTCCCGACAGTCCCCAATTCTTTCCCGTTGTGCGAGCGATTCGATGAACAATCTTTTCCGCTTTGTCGCAGATGTAGTCGATATGTTCCTTCCACGACTGTCTCGTATCGAAAATCACTCCAAGATACTTCAATTTCGGAACTAGATCGATCTCGGTTCCATTCATTCGGATAGAAGGAGTCCGATACTTGTATCGTGTCGTTACACACATTGCCTGAGTTTTGTTTGCATTGAATTTGAGTTTGTTGTCGTTTCCCCATTTGGCAATCATATCGAGCACATGATTAGTTTTCGTCTCGCAATCATCTTCGTCAACTCCCTCAACAGCGAGAAAACCGTCATCTGCAAACGCTTGGAGGTAGCAACCAGCTGGCATTTTCAATCGAAGAAAGTTGCTATACAGGACATTCCAAAGTAACGGAGAACACTTGGCGCCTTGAGGGCAACCACGGTTTAGGGTTTTGGTGACTGTGACTTTACCTCCGAGGGTAAGTTCGGCGTGTCGATCTGAAAGATAGTCACAGATGACACGAAACAGATTTCCCGGTATCTGGTATCGCTTTAGAGTTGCAAGAATCTGGTCCCACCATGCTGTATCGAATGCTGCCGAAATGTCCAGGGGATATGAACACACCAAATTTTCCCTGGGCCAATATTTGCTTTTGTCTTTCAGCAATTTCATTGATAGCGTCTTCTGCCGATTTCTGAGGCGTGAATCCATATTGTCGATCAGCAAAACCAGTATGCGAACGATGAAGCCAGTAGGTCAGCCTGTCGGTCAATAGTCGTTCAAATATTTTGCCCATTACAGGCAAAAGGCTAATTGGACGGTAGGATTTCGCAGTAGAATCGTTGTTTCCTGATGGTTTTGGCACGAGCTTGATTACTGGAGTTTTCCAAGTTGATGTTTCGGCGTATTGCAAACACTTGTTGAACAAGTTCCAAAAATAGATTGGGAAAGATGGCGTCAACATGTTTGATCATATTGGCCGATATGCCATCTTTTCCCGGACTCTTCGAGTCGTCCTCGGCCTGGATTGCGGCTCGAACTTCCTCTCTTGTGAAGAGACAGTCGTCTGGTTCATCATAAGGCTGGTTGGCAAAATCAGAAATCTTTTGTTGGCTTTCGTTGTTTTCTGTGTCACCAGGAAAGAACTGGTCCAAAAGTGCACTTGCAGTTTCCTCCAAAGTATGAGTCCAACCATTTTCAGTTCGGATTTGTTTCAGTTCGTTGTTCACATTTGAGGGAGTTTTGCACCACTTGTACACTTTGTCCCACACTCTTTCTCGGTTTTTGTACAGAGTAGAATTTCCTCATGGCTTCTTCCTTCGTGCTTTCGAGTAGGCGTTCGTATGGGTACTTGACCCGGAGATACTCTTCCCAACAGGAAGGTTCGCGCGAATCATTTCTGTGACGATACCACTTTCTGCGCAATCTGTTCTTTTCGTGTCTCATTTCGCGAAGTTCATCTGTGAAAAATTCTATTTCTCTTTTCGGTGGCTTGGATAGAGGAAGTGATTCGGTACCAATTTCGGTTATAAGGTTTGTTAGAGCGGCTGTGGACACTTTCGTTTCATGTTTGGAGTTTACATTCACAATGTCACGGTCGAGATGTTGAATTCTCTGTTTTACACATCTGTCGAATTTGTGCCAATTTACGTTCTGAGTGCGGAATCGTCGGGTGATGGACGCGGGCAGAGTTTCTTTTGGTTGACAACCACTTGAATGAAATCGGGTTGTGGTCGGCGTTTGAGTCCAAACGGGTTACAACTTCCCAGTCACTGATGAAAGGGAGAGCGAGATTGTTGACGAAAGTGATGTCGATATGGCTTTGCCGAGTGCCGAAGGCTGAATTGGAAACGAATGTGGGTGTAGAGCCTCTGTTTTGCAGGATCATTCGATTGGTGATGATAAATTTGTGAATTCGAAGTCCGCGCAGGTTTGTTGAAACACTTGACCAAGTGTGATGCCAACCGTTTAAGTCGCCCGTGATGACTATGGGTTTGTTTGAATATGTTGTGACGATGTTTTGGAGATTTTCGAGTTCAAGTTCGAGGTTTCCGGTTCTGAGAGAGAAGTAAACACTGCACAAAATGAATGGGTTGCTGGAGTTCACCAGAACGCAAGTGCAGTTTGAGTTTGTGAATCGAGGGATGAGCATGATGTTGGGTTGAGTGGTAGCAATTGCGCATAAACTTTCGCCGTTGTTGTCGTGCTTCATCGAAACTAAACATTTTTCCGTCTTGCCTATTTAGCAACAGCAAATTTTTGATTTGATTCTGCTCGTTAAAGGAAATCAACGCTGTTGCTTGTTGGTGTATGTTGCTGTTGTGGGCGTTGTTGTTGATGTCAATGTTGTTGTCACTACTGTTGTGGCTAGACTTCCGTTTATTTTTGTTCGAAAAGCAACATAAGCAACATTTAAAAATTTTCCTCACTTGTCTGCTGTACTGACGGTTCAGCCAGAAATAGATGAAAGGATTATAGCAAACGGAACTCAGGCCAAACCAGTGGCACAGAATAAAGACTCGCTTTGAGTACTGACTGTGCGGGTAAAAGTCTAGATAGAGCTGATAGAGATTGAGGGGCAGCCAACAGATTGCAAACACAATCACGACAAAGATGAGCATTGAGATGGTTCGCTTACGGCACTGGTTGCGGCTGCTTCGCTGAGTGTCGGTTATTTCGCCTATTTGGACGCGTCGCCAGATTTTGATTCCAACCTTGCTGTAGCATATTACTGAATAGAGGAAATAAGATAAGTACATACATTGAAGTTTTTTTTCTTCATTTTGCTTACCAATTATCGTTAAAGGTACAATATATTGAGTGAGAAGGGTAAAAACGGTTACTGCCTGGCTAAGTTTCAACGCTGGTTTGGGGTAGATTGATTGACAGCGCTTAACACAGGTGTAAGTTTGTTTGTGAATTACACGCGTAAAGATAGAGTGCGGTATTGAGAGGATTCCCGCAATTATCCAGATGAACAAATTGGTCCAACCGCTTGGAAAGGCCGTAGAGAGACGTCTGCTTCCTAGGGAGCCGACCAGGGCACTGCAACGGTCAAGGGCAATTACCACCATTGTGAGGGTGGAAACGTAGACAGACATTGCCTGCACCAGTGGGCCTAGGTGACAAAGGCCCGAACCCAGAGGCCAACTGTCCACTAAGAGACGAACTGTGTGGCCATTTGGGGGAAAATGTTTTATTTTAGAATTAGGTTTAAAGATTTTGTTTTTGTTAAGCTTAAAAGAAGACGATGGTGAGGCTTTTTTGGACTTTACTGGGCGCTATGCGGTTTGGTAGGTGTGGTTAGTGATTAGGTTTAGGTCGGTTAGGTGTTAGTTGGTTAGGTAGGTGTAGTTAGGGATTAGGTTTAGGTCGTCTAGGCGGTTAGTTGGTTAGGTAGGTGTAGTTAGGGATTAGGTTTAGGTCGTCTAGGCGGTTAGTTGGTTAGGTAGGTGTAGTTAGGGATTAGGTTTAGGTCATCTAGGCGGTTAGTTGGTTAGGTAGGTGTGGTTAGGGATTAGGTTTAGGTCGTCTAAGCGGTTAGTTGGTTAGGTAGGTATGATTAGGGATTAGGTTTAGGTCATCTAGGCGGTTAGTTGGTTAGGTAGGTGTAGTTAGGGATTAGGTTTAGGTCGTATAGGCGGTTAGTTGGTTAGGTAGGTGTAGTTAGGGATTAGGTTTAGGTCGTCTAGGCGGTTAGTTGGTTAGGTAGGTGTAGTTAGGGATTAGGTTTAGGTCATCTAGGCGGTTAGTTGGTTAGGTAGGTGTAGTTAGGGATTAGGTTTAGGTCATCTAGGCGGTTAGTTGGTTATGTAGGTGTAGTTAAAGATTAGGTTTAGGTCATCTAGGCGGTTAGTTGGTTAGGTAGGTGTAGTTAGTGATTAGGTTTAGGTCGGTTAAGGTATTATTTATTTTAGCAACAGCAGGGCCCACTATAGTTTAGTCTTAACTATAATTCAAAACTTACCAATAGTCAATGGAATGTTGAATACGGTGAGCATCAAATCGGAGACCGTGAGATTTACGATTAGTTTGTTGGTTGTTTGGGCGCGTAAATAACGACGCGAGAGAATGACAAACAGCAATAGCAAATTGCCAAACAGGGACACCACTATGATGAACAGATAGGCACACAAAATTAGCCCGTTCTGAAGCACAATTTCACTGTACAGATCAGCATCGGTGCGTGGGTTGAGATTGTGCAAAAATTCTTCAATTTGGGGCTTTATCGAATTGGGAAATTCGATTTTTGACAAATCATTTGAAGGAAGAAATGACAAAGATGGACTTGACCGATTGGATACATAGAGCATCAAGGCCACATCGTTAATGTTGGCAAAGTTATAGTACTGTTCGTCAAAGTCCAGCACTTTACCGTCGATATCACGGTTCAGTTGAGCTTGGGTGCAAACATTTGGCAAACTATCCATTTCAAGTTTGTTGTTCATCATTTCAAGTCAATTCGTCAACTGAGACAGATTCTATGCAGATCACCGTGACTTATATACTCTACCAATTGACGACCGACATCACTCGATCCCAAGGAAAGCCCCATTCACGCATGTTAATTAGATCAATATTAACTTTCTATTCCAATTAGTTAGACTTTCCAGAAGTCCAATTCCAAGACAAACGTAAAAAAGGTAAGTTTATGGAAATTTGTTTTAAATCGATATTTTTCATCAATAAAATTGTCTACAATTGCTTAAAAATTTCTTAAAAATGCCTTAGTATTTGTCTTTCAATTGAAATTTCGAATCAAACTCGCCTCTTCAACTTATCATCTAACGTATCTGCGAGAAATTTCTTCGGTTAACATACTTCCAGATACGGTCCAGATCAAAGTAGAATTCCCAAAAATGGGCATGAAGCTTGCGAAAAGGCTTTTTGATTCGCTCCAAGAAAACCAATAATATCAAAATGTTAAACACATTTTTTAAATACTGTAGAAACACACAACCATACACTCCAAAATACTACTGATATATGAGAATATGAGAGAATTTGGTTATTCTTTATAGCTAAAAAGTTTTAATTTATTTAAAAAATTAAATTTTTAAACAGTCGAAATGTTGAAATTGCCATTTCGAAAAAAACTTTTTGAACTGCTTACAAAATAATGAGTATTTCAAAGTTTGGGACCGAACTTGACTCGTGGTTTGTGTGTCGCCAAGAATAAAAAATCCATGGAAACATTTATTCAATTTACTAAATATTACTTTTTAAGAAGATCAATTTTACCATGACAACCTTTTTGTTTTGAAATTAACAAAAACAAAAACCTATTGCAACAATAATAAAACGGCCTAAATTGAATTTATTTCAAAAATCAATCAATTGAGATAATTTGCCGGCCAACTTATCAATTTAACATTTTCACAGTCAAATACACACGACATTGGCTTGGGCATGTACTAGTTTTGGTCGTCTGTGATTGTAATTTACATTCACAATCATCACTTACTTTGTGTAAACTTGCGCTATCTAAATAACGTTGTTAACAATTTGCTACAGCAAAGTGAATGGCTGGATCGAAATGTCACAAAATCAATAGAGATAGTGCCCTTGAGTGTTGAAAGACAGGTTTCCTGCTTTGCGTTCTGTGTTTGGCGGCTTGATCATTTTTCTACTGACCTGAAAGAAGAGAAGTTGGTGATAGACCAGTGGCGTTAAACAATATTTTTATTTTCAAGAAATTAAATCATTGTTCATCTAATTGTACGTATTGTATTGTGTCATCTTATTTGAAAAAAAATGGAACAATTCTGTCAAAAAAGAGAACTTTTAAGGTGGAAAGCGAAGAAGAGAAGGAACTTTTCTTTCTTGGCACAGTTGGTCGACGGTTTATGACAAATTCATATTTGACGAGAAAAGTTTTTTAAAATAAGTGGATTTACTCAAAATGGTTTTGTATTTCAAATTGGAGTTGTTACTGTTGAAAAGCAATATTGTTACCGATATGGATTTTTGACTAAAGGTGCCGACAATGCACAATTTATGGAAAGCGTATCATTGAGCAAAGAAGAATCCACAAAATTACTCAAAACGATCGTGAGTTTCTTTTTTGAGGCAAACTTTGTCGGTGATGAGAAAACTTACATATTTGAAGTGAAAAATTATTATGACAACCGAAAATTGATCAAAGTCAATGGATTCGAAAGAATTGCTTTTGTTGAAGAACGACATTTTGAAGAAATTCAAGAAAGTTTTGTTCGACAATTTGATCAATCGTTTCATAATTTGGGAACCACTTTGGTTGTATCTTTACAAGATGACATTTGCAGCATTACTGAACTCACCGGTGGTAAAGGTGCGTCTTTGTCACAGTTGAAGAAACTTTCTTCTGGAAAACAATGGACTGTCCCAAATGCACTCGTTGTTACTACGCATGCGTATCAAATTCAAACACAAGAAATGGTGAGATTTGAAGAAATGGTCGAAATTCTGAAAGAATCAATAAGAGCTAAGAATAATTCTATTGAACAAGAATGCAAAAAGATGGTCTCGTGGTTTGGATCGCATCAACTCAACAGTAAGATTTGCAAAGAAATTGAATTGAAAATGAAAAGCGAATTTGGTCACGACTGGCAAGAAAGACAGTTTGCAGTACGTTCCTCGGCTTCTATAGAAGATTCATGTGAAATGTCGGCTGCTGGACAGATGAAAACATATTTGGGTGTTCGTGGATTCGCCAACTTGAGTAAATCGATTGTCAATTGTTGGGCCTCGCAGTTTGCGTTTGTTCCAATCGAGTACAAACGAGGCTATGGTCAGCAACTTAATTCACCAATGGCCGTCGTGATACAGGAGATGGTAAATTGCGACAGTGCAGGTGTGATATTTACGGCAAATCCACTCGACGGGGACGAACGTCTACTCACTGTGACATCAAACTTTGGCCTGGGGGAATCCGGTTGTTTCGGCAGCTGCCGAACCGGATACATTTCAACTTAAGGTCAAAATAGAATGCAATTCTTATGACTCGCCAAGAAGTGTGGAATCTATTGTAAACAAAACATTGCGTAGAAAATCGCTGGTCATTCGGCTGAATCAGAGCAAAATTGAAAACGGAGTTTTTGAAGAGCGCTCAACAGATGGCGCTGAACAGCAATCCCTTGAAGATGATTCAATTTTTCATGGCTATGTTAGCGTCAAAGTCCGAACGCTCGACATTTTTCGGAAAATGCCGCGGCAAAGTCCGAAGTTAGATATGAAAATAATTTGAGCGAACTTTGCCGCGGCAGTTCTTGAAAATGCCGCGGCAAAGTCAGAAGTGCCTAAATTCATTTCGGCATAGTTATTTTCTAATTGATTATTAATGATTTTTTAATTCAAAGTCTTTAAAAATCTTTTCAAAAAACTATGCAAAGAACAAATTTATTGCATTAAATCATTTACCAAAGAAAAAGTAGCATGATGTCTTTATTCTTTTGAAATAAGAAAAAATAAAGGAAAATATATTTTGTTTGATTTTCTTGGTATTTTCATTTGTTTTATCTGTGTAAGTTATAATTCATTGTTATTAATGCATTATGATTAATTTTCTAATTAGTTATTTTATGAAAACGGGTAGTTAATTATTTTAACAATTTATTTCATTCAGAAAATAAGTTTTGCCGGATAAAATTCCGGCATAGTGTACTTAGTCGCGGCATTATCCAATATTGCCGCGGCAATGTCATGAAAATTGTTTTTAAAAAGCTGACATTGTTCGGACATTGCCGAGGCATTTCCCGACTTTGCCTGTCATCGGACTTTGACGCTAACAGCTATACCATCAAATTTTTGTTTGCAATGCTGCATATTAGCAAACGATACCCAATCCTCAATGCACAATTTACGCACACTTTTCGTATTGACTTTTCAATTTGACATCGGATCATTGCTATTTGTGGAAATTTTCAAAATGTCATTTTAATTTACTCACTGTGTCACTTAATGAGGATGTGGATGATTTTGCTAGAAACGTTACGTTGTACTGACAATGATTGTTTTATGCTTTAATCGCTTTTTTATTCTCTAGCCTTTACTCACGTGACTCTCGCTCAGGTATTTTGGCTTATCAGATTCACTTGACCATAAAACTAACTATAGTTGTTAATTCAATACAGCCCGACATAGGAAAATTCTTTGTTTTATTTATGGCTCATTCTTAATAGTGAGATCTTACTTGTTCTCAATTTCGAATGTTTGTACAGGCCAAGTAAAGTGTTCTTTTTGTTTTATACTTTGTTTGCTTGTACTTTTGCACTTATCAATGCATTCAGTTTGATATAAAAATGAAAAGAATATTTCTCAATAAGTTTTTTATGGTTCACTTCCAAAAACACAACAAAATGATCATGATTCAAAAGATTCACAATCGATTGAACTCGAAAGTTTTAATCTTCATTTTCGGTTGTTTGATTTTACTTTTGATGTGTTTTCATGCAAATCAAAAATGTGACTTTCTTGATGACATTCAATTGAATCCACAAAAGTATGCAACTGTTTTGTCGACAATGATTAAAGAACACTTTAATAGTCACGAATTAAATTCTATTCAGTCTATTGAAGTAAACAAGCAGACAACTACTGATCATCATCAGCCTGTGGTGTTCGTGATCACGCCCACCTACAGACGTTCAACTCAATTGCCCGATTTGACTCGGCTAGGTCAAACACTGCGACTGGTGTCGAATGTTGTTTGGATTGTGGTGGAGGATTCGACCACATTTTCAGCTTCTGTGACGGCACTTCTTTCGAGAATCAATAAATCAATTCGGTGCGTTCATCTTCTTGGACCAAAAGCGAGCCCACAACTTGGAAGAGGAGTATCGAATCGATTAAAAGGTTTGTTTGTAAATTTAAAGCAGTTTGTAAAGCTTTTGTGTGTTTGATATCAAAAGAATAGGTCTAGCTTGGATCCGTGAAAATTATCTTGGAACCACCCAAAAAGGCGTAATTTACCTGGCTGACGATGACAACGCCTACGATGTACGGCTTTTCAATGAAATTCGTGCAACACAACGTGTTTCGGTATTTCCCGTTGGAGCACTAGCCGGCCTGGGTGTGTCGAGCCCAATTGTGAACAACAAAACCGGTCGCGTCATAGACTTTCACGATCCGTACGGTAAAGAGTATGGACGCAAGTTTGCAGTAGACATGGCTGGTTTCGCGGTTAATTTGCAGTACTACCTCAGCATTGACAATGCTACCATGAAGTATGAGGAGGGCGATCAGGAGGATTCGTTTGTGAAAAGTTTAAAAGTCGAGTTTGGAGATTTGGAACCGCTGGCGGCCAATTGCACTGAGCTGTTGGTTTGGCATGTCAAGACAAGTCCTGTGACGGAGATGTCATTGGACAATTTGAAAAAGGTTGTCAATTATGAAGACACTAACTTGCCAATGCTGTATAGGAATGCATTGGACTAGAGAATATTAAATGTGAGATTTTAAAAGAATAATAAATTTATTTGGGCCGTTTCATTAGAGGATAAGTTATTGCGCTCGCATGGCGCTTTGCGCCTGCACTCCCACCCCACCCTTAAACCCGATTTAAAGCCATATGTTCTTTTTTAAATTTAATTTATAAATATTTTAAACCCTTAAGAGTCATATTTAAAATCAGTTATTTCACATAATTGCAGTCACCTTTCATTCATTTTTGTATCATATTTAGAATTTATTTTGATTAATTAATAAAACTTTGAATTGTTAATTTTTTTAATTAAAATCTTATATGCCACTTTTTGGTTTAACATGCCAAACTCATATGAACGACAACTAACCATACTATCAATTGCTCTAAATAATTTATGACAAAGTGATATATGTTTGTTTGCATATGTGCGTCTAGAGTCTAGATTAACAACCCAAAATGGTGTCAAAGCAATAAAATCTGTCTCTTTAAAACGAAATACAAATACACTGCTATTAAGTGAACGTGTCGATCCACTTTTGGAGGTGAAAGCGAAACGTTACATGTCTCAATTTAATAAAAACAATTCTGGTGAAGGTTAAGAAAGAAGATTGTGAAATATATTAAAAACTCTTAGGAAATACTTTCAATGACTGATAGTGGCTAATGACAAGCAGAATGACTAATGATTGTATTTACTAAAATTGTACAACTTTAAGCTACACACACAGTTTCTGAATCATTGGTTCAAATTGGACAAAAATTGAAGACAGCTCTAGTATAAGTGACCTTTAAAACTAAACAAAAAAATGGCTAAGATCACTGACTATTTGAAATTAATTCAACCAATCATTAATGTGATGATACCGATCAAATCGATTCACTTCATTGGGGGCTACTTTGAAATAATTTCTAAACTCAAGCATGACAACAAACCAACAAAAGCACTTTTCAATTCAATGTTTGTTCTGATCTTTCTCAAATTGTTTCATTTTGCCTATCTCGGTCTCGAGTCTTCACTTACGTTTGAAGATCGAATTGTACATTACGATGTTCTCTTCTATCTACTACCACGTCCATCAATAAATTTGTTTGCGCCCAATTGTTGTCTCTTTCTAATCTATACATATTATCATTTGTATTTCGATTCGAGCCCAATTGTGAATCGTTTGCTCGAGAATGTTCTAATCAAGCGTGATGAATCGTTTTTCGTGAATCAAATTTACAACAAGCAAAACACTCTCAAGTTTATCCAGAATTACTATGTGAAAGTTGTCAACTTCTTCAGTGGGCCAATGATTGTGTTGGATGTAATGTTGATTTGGTTTTACTGGACCTTTTCGGTCAAATTGCTTCAAATCTTGTGTTCATTTGACAATTTGTGTGAAGCATTGATGGTAGCACTGTGTTATCTGTTCTCGGCGATTGCATTTTGGACCTGGTTGTATGGATTAATACATGCAGTCATTCTGTCCATGACATGTGCATCGGTTTATTTGAGAATTGTTTCAATCAAATTTGGACAGACCAAAGTGATTCTGATGAAATTAGTGAACTCTCGTACTGGAACTAGATCAAAAGTGTTGTCAAATTACCGTAAAATGTACACTGAAACATTGGTTCATTTTCTGCATGGTAACTCAATGTATGGAAAACTCTTCATCGCTTACATGATCTCACACTGTCCTGCAAACGTGTACTTGATCATGTGTCTCACCAATGACCGTCATGTCGAGCTGTTCAGTGTGGCATTTTTGGGCACATTTATATTTCATCAAATCTCGTTCATATTTGGTGTCCACTTTTATCTCACCTTCATGACTGAGCGGATTCATCAGCCTGGTAGAGTGCTGCTCGAACTAGCAGTTCACAATCAACATAAAGTGGGCAATTTCAGGAATAAAGTACAACTCAATCTGCTCATTTTGTCAATTCACACTAAAAATAAGTATGGCTTTACTTATGGACAATTTGGTCTGGTCAAAATGGACACTTTTGTCAAGGTAATTTTTTAATACATTTGTTTAAGAAATAAACTAACAATTCAAATTCAAATTCAAGTTTCTTCTGTTGTATGGCAAATTTCTCATGATAGGTTACAAGTTAATCAACTAACGCTATATTTAATTTTCATCCTTTGACGACAACATAGACGGCGTGGATGATTCCCGGGAACCACATGATGAGACAGAGGATCACGTTGATGAAAAATTCAATTTCGAGACCTTTCTTGAGGTACACCGCAAGAGGTGGCAAAAGGATCGCAATGATAATGTACAACAGTTCGTTGGTGTTCAGGTTGGCCATTTTTGGATGTCTGAAAAAAAGCGATTTAATACAAAAATGATCTCGAAATTGCTTTAGTTGTCAAATTCATTGCCCACTTTTGGTTAAATAGACAAAAACGCCGCTTTATTTATTGCGCATTGCCACCATTGACGCATCTGTAAATTTATATAACTTGACGCATATGACACAAACGCGCAAACAAAATACCTAAATATGTATTGCATAAATGCTAAAAACACTACAAATCAGAGTCATCAATATGATAGTAAAAGTTTAATCATTAAAACAAATGCGCATTTTTGCTATGACACGTTTATTAATTGAAAACAAATGCGATTTTGCTTTACATTTTGCATTTAATGAGTCAACCAAAGGAAATTGAGTTTCGTTGTATTCAGTTTAAAGAATAAATCATTCACGAAATATTGACATGAAGAGAAAGCCAATGTAGCAAAATATCTAATACAAATAATTAAAATCGTTTTTTTCCTTTTTTAAATTTAATATTAATTTAACTTACAAATTCAAACATTTGGGAATTGATTCGTAAGTTGTTGGATAGGGTAAACGAAATTTGGTTGACCATACCACGATTCGAGATGATTGAGTCAATCTGTTAAAAAATTAAAATATTAAAAATTGTGTTTTATTTAGAAATTTTTGCAAAACTTGCCTTTAAAAGTCGCTCATGATGATTACCGTACTGCATCTTGAACATCTGACAGTACTGACAAATTTGCTTAAATATTAAAACATTCTTGTAGATTATGAGCGAACATTTCAAAGTTGTGAACAGCAACATGGCTGAGAGTGTAATTGCAAAAAAGGCGAAATATCCCTTCAACAGCACAACTTCAATTTGAATGAAAAAGAATGCATACGTGAGATAGGTGATCTCAACAATGTAAACCACAAAAATGATCGTCAAGTAACGAGACCACAATTTGTTGTGAGCCGCGATTTCGTCGAAAAGTTGCGTCACCTCGCCATAGAATGCCTTGAATTGACCCCAACTGAGCATTTTTCCATAGATTTTATCGGTCTTCTTGTTGTTTAAACTTTGTCTTAATTTCTGGTTTAGGAATTTGATTTTCGCCAATTTGTACTTCTGTTTTCTCTCAATGTAGCCCACGGTGAGGATGAAATAGAATACCAGAAATACATTGCCTAAGAGTTTCATTTATTAAATTTTAAAACATAAAAATTAACTCACTGTAATTGCCGTATGGAATGAACAAAACTACGCACAGTAACATTAGATAGTTTCGTGGACAGAAAGTGCACCAATAAGTGGAGAAATTGCCCAAATAGAACACCGCAACTTGAGCACAGCTGCTGATCATCAAGAAGGTTAATAACTTCCGTGTCCGTTTTCGGTATTCGTAAAGCTCGTGCGACAATGTAGGATTCAGAACTTTTCCTTGTGAAATCATTCGCATCTGTTCACTGTTGTTTCGAAACAAGTAGACATTCCATTTGGGCGGCAACATTGGATCCACAATTAGACAACTATAGACCGAAATGACCATCGCGGTAGCAAAGCCAATGATCACATCACCGTGATAGGAAAACTCCTGCGGATTCACCAAGTGGGTGAAGAGTTGAGCCAAATTGACGGAAGATTTGTCAAACTTGAAACGAACCAAAATAATCAAAGAATCCCACAAGATAAAGTGGCCAAGGAGAAACGGAATTAGATAGTGAATGTTGAACTTGAGATTCTTTTTCAAAGACTTGAAGCGCCTTTCAGAATTCATCAAATTTGAGGATGCACAATCCTTGATTGGATCAAGATTGTAATAATAGAAGCTGGCATGAGCCCTCAGTTGACCAGGTATTTGTTTAAGAAAATTTGAAAACATTTTTGCAATAATTCAAATTTGAAATTTGAGCTAAGTACCATTACAGAAAGAATAGAATTGAGCTTTTATGTCAAAATTAAATCATTTTGAATATGTTATTTAAAATCAGATTAATTCCAAGTACAAATAGATTAATTACACTTATTATTGTCAACAGCTGTCTCTGCACTCTGTATTTATCTAATTTTAGATTTTTTGTTATTGCTAATTTGACATTGAAAATGAGAATTTCATGAGAATTTCATTTTGTTTTTCAAAGATTATTAATTGGTGAGGGAGAATATTTCAAGTTTTCTGCTTCATTGACAGATATTATAAATTGTCTGTTTGTCAATGTTGAGTTTGTTTGAGTAAACAATGAATGATTAATGTCAGACCTGGATTTGTCCCCTCAACTTGGGAGCATGTGTCCTGACAATGCACCAAACTGTTTGATGAGCCTATTTTCAAAATTGTGTTGAATTAATGAATCAGTTTTTAGAGATATACCGAGGCCACAATTCATTTCGCATATACGCCCATTTATAACTCAATTAAATTTCATCAATAGACTGTCGAGTTTGTCATATTTATATAAGTTTTAGTTGTAAGATAATGCTCAATTTTAACAAAGTTAAAAGATTAAATAAATTGAACAAAAAATTCTGGCAAGTCAGGAAAAGAGCGAGACGAATTCAGATTGAACTATTTCCAAACCGAAGCCTTGTGAGTAGAAATAGTCGCATTTGTTTACATACTTCAAAATTATGATCTTTTTGGCTTATATCTCCGCAACCAGATAACAGCTAAATGAATGATTTTTGGAACCCTACGGTTTCAGATGGTGTGCAAATTGTGTGCCAAGTTTGGTTGCCGGGAGTTGTAAGAATTTATCTGTATGCAATATTGTATTGTATTGAATATTGTAATCATACGTGATTACAATATTCCAAGCACAAATCGATTATCTCGTGCAGCAATAATCGTTAGGCACACTCGTTAGGTTGTTACTCGCTTCTCGCTCGTTGTGATCGTTGCCACATTTTTTTCTGGTGATCAGATGACTCAGAATATATATTCAATTGAAAAACAACATTTTTATTGTTATTATATATGGTCATATACGTGGTCTGTTGCAACCTGTCATTGAATTTTGTCATATTCCAAAAGCAGCCTTCAACATGGTTGCAACATGCAAACATGGAATAGTCATTTTGTATTGTCAAGTCGTAAGCAATAACAATAAAATACATTGTAGAAGCATAAAAAAACATGAAAATTCCTTTTCCCCCGAGAGGGCATACAATCGAACACTAATCACCAGGTGAATTAGAAATAAAATCAATCGATTTTGGGTATTCCATGGGTTTAGATTAGCCCAATAACACAATAAGTGAGTTGCAGTTGGTCTCTGGTCTTTAAACTTGCAAGTTTGATAAATCGAAACAAAATTTCTGTCTGTCGTGTAAAATTTTTTCAAACTGCAAAATGGCTTACAAATTGGCCGCTTTGCTTCAGAATGCTCAGCAGTGGATCCATTCAACTGTGGCCGACCACACTGTCGTCCTCCGCAGCCAAATTGATCCCATCCAAGCCTCCCGCAACAAAACAGTGAAAGAAAAGAATGCGCATTTTTGTTTTGCCCTTTTGGTTGTCGTCTTCGGTGGTGTGTATGGGACGCTTGGCTTGCAGTACGATGCTACCGGTTCGCTGGACAGTCTCACCAGCTTGGCAGGCTTCCGTGAGAGTCCGTACATTTTCACCCACCAGATTTGTCCCCACTCGATACGATCTCAAATTGATTTTGGCATGTGGACGGACATTTTTGGCACAATTGGAATTTTTCTTGTGCTGATATGCACTCGAGAGGTGAATGTAAAAGCAAAAATCAATCAAATTGACGACAAAATTGTTTTCGGTTTGAAAGAATTGAATTCTGAAGAATCGGGAAAGATTCGAAAGTTTCGAAAACGAATCAAACCAGTGCTCGAGTGTCTCATTCTGCTGTTGATCCTTGGTTTGGATGTACTCTTTCTGGGCAATGTCTGGTGGAATTCTGTTTATACTTTAACTTGTGGATCGATTCTCTATTGGTTGACTGTGTTTCCGTTGTTTTTTTTCTACATCATTTATGGTAAGTCACATATTGAATATTGTTAAAATCTAATATTTTATTTAACATTAGCATTGTATGGTACGATCTGTTACATTATTCTTGCGAGTGGCTATCTCGCCATTCGACAGAAAAGTTTGCTTGCACGTTTTGGGCAAATCAACTCAAATCTGGCCAAGGTCAAGCGAAGCAATCAGTCGACTGCATTGCCACTCTGCTGGCGTCAGTTTGCACAGGTCAACAGTGAGTCTGTTTATTTGTGCTCAATCATCCGCGAGCAAGGTCGCTTCTGTTCGCCACTCCTGTCCGTCATCTTTCCATTCTACATCTCGGTGCAGTGTTATCTCATCTACATTTTGCTCTACATTCGCATTCCATTTCTTCAGATCCAAATGTACTACGTTGTGGTGGTGTATTTGAATTTGTTTTTGTTCTCGATTATTCACCAGTGTGCTCACACTGCAAAGCTCAGTCGACAGATGGAGGTGGCGAATCGATGTTTTTGCATCGAATTCTTTTACAAAGGTGGCGCTGATTACTTGAATTATGCTCGACAGCTTAAGGTAAATGTTGCTTTGGCTCTAAATAGAGGATAGAGAGTTCAAATAAATGCCCCCAGCCCAGCATCACCCCCATAGGGACGACATTTATCTATTCTCTAGATTCGAATTGAATAATGATAATATTTCTGATTTTCTGTGCAGACTGACTCATTCCAAGCATCTCGCCGATTTCATCTATTCTCATTCAAACTGTTTGGAAATTACCGGATCACTTCGAAGACATATCACGTGGTAATGTTTTTTTTATAATAATTAAAATTAAAAGAAACTTAACAGTTGTTTCTATCCAGAGCATTTCCTACATCAGTGCCTATTTCTTGTTTGTATTCAAGAAATTGTAGTCAATTTGAATCAACTAAAAAACCAAAAGATTAACTGGTTCACTGAACATTGAAATTTAAACTTAATTTAAATATTTTGACATTTGAAATAGATTTAAAATTTTAGAACTGTCATGTTGTAGCATTATTACCAATGTAATCAATAAATTACGAATTAATGGATTTTATTTGATAGGTCTACCGAGGTCACAAATCAATCCGCTCAAACGTCCATTAGATCTCTAAACTGTGATGAATTAATGAATCTGCAAAATTAATGACATAAATGTTTAAACATGATTTTTTTAAATTTTAAAATGAAATTTTTTTATAAATTAGTTATATTGAGTTTTCTGTGTCGTCTAAGTTGTTAGCAATTCGCATTTTATGCATCATATTGAAAATGTACATTAAAAAGCCGCCGTAGCTTAAGAAGAACTGCCGAAAATAAATAACATTAATATTCAGTATATAACAACAAATATCTCAAAACTCTTACCTTAAACAGAGAATTTTTAGAAAATTTTCCAAGATTTCCAACGGTGAAATTGAATTTCTTTTTACAATTGACCAGCTCGTAATATGACATGAGCTTCAGTTTTGAATTAATGAAATCCTGTGTTTGACTGTTGTATAAGACCATTTGCGATTTGTACAGTAAGTTTATGCTCAAGTACAAACTAATGGCCCAGGGGACAAATATTTGGCAGCAAAAGAGTGTCAGACCTGTCTCCATACAAATCAGCCATAGCAGAAGTACTTTCTCGCCGGGTAGCGTAGTTTGGTAAATTAGTATCGCAATCACAAGTGCATTAATTAAAATGTTGGTCATAAAAGCCACAAGCATAAAAGGCGACAGTACGGCTCGATTAAAATAACCGGCTATGAAGCGAATCTTCGAATGTTCCATTCGGTAAAATGCCAACTTGTACTCAAGCTGATAATAATTGATCATCTTTGAGCCACATTTTTGAATCTTGATAATTTGTTTTTCTATTAGCTTATGAATCGATCTGAGATGGGATCCATATGCGTAACTCATCATGGTATCCAAGTGACCACAAAAGAGACACATCCGAATTGCATTCCATGCTACATAGACCATAAACAGCTGATCGATACAGGCGAGTGCAAACGTTTTCCAAGGCAACAGTGGCTGAAGCACTTGAAGAAGGGATCCTGATAGAGTTGAAATGAGGATTGCTAGTTCAAAGAAAAACTGTTAACCGTTCATTTTGTTTAAAAAAATTTACCTGTAAAAATTAGTATTCCCGCAAATGACCTTTCTATCGCGTATGAAATGAAGAACAAACGAACTCGAATGGATCGTGAAATGTGAGGAAAATGTTGAAGTGTACTTTTGAAAGCATACTCAGAATTCTTTTCAGAATTTGAACTTGACAATTTAGCTTTCACAACTTGATAAAGAACATTTTTGTCATTTGACCCAAAATTGGTCTCAAGAAAGTCCGCATTATTTGCCCAAATAAGATCGTGAATTATGGCGTAAAAGAATGAATTAATTCCAAAGAAGACAGCATAGTCGACATAAAGGGCAAACAGGCCTAGCAGACCAGTGGCAAAGGTGGAATAGTGATTGAAAAAGTGAAAATGTAGTACAAAAGAACTGAGTATTGGATCTTGCATAAAGTGATCCTCAATGCTGTAGCCGTTCTTCATAAGATAGGCGATATAGGTGGTTCGAGCTGGCAACAGGATTAAATAGCCGTACAGAATGCACTTCCACACCAGAAAGAGTTGATAGTTTCTGTTGCGATACAAAATTTTCGGATCAGTAGTTTTAATTTCAATCAAAAAGGGCAACATTGTTCTCAGTCGCAATTGAAAAACATTGCAATTTGAGATGGAACCAAAAAGTTTGGAAACTTTTTTCAAGTCAAACAAATATCTCATTTTTGAAATTTTCCAACTCAAAAGGAAATTTTGAAATAAATGAATATATTTAAATAAAATGTGAGTTTAAATATCGTTTTGAAACTAAAGCGAATTACGACGCTAATTATTGTGATAATTGCAAATTACTTTTGTTAATTACAATTTAAATATTATAATTTGACAGTTATTAATTAGGCTTCCTTGAACCCATTTTTGAAAGAGGAAACATTAAAATAATTTATTATATAATTAAATTAACATTAAAACTTTTAATAGAGGTAATTTAAACAAAAAAACTTTTGTTCAGAATAACTAAATTGGTTCTATTATATTTAAATTTACTCAATTAATGACTTTTGAAGTACAATGTCATCAACCCTAATATGAATATTTGCACATCAAAGTTTGTTTAAGACATTTCGGAAATTACAAATTTTAGAAAACTAATTTTGGGCTCGCAATATGTGTAACTTTAATTTGCTAGTTGAGCAATTTTTTAATTTGGTCTTTTTCCTTGAATGTTGAAACTATGCTTCCTTGCTATATATTGTCACATTCCATCGATCGGCTGCGGTGGCATTCTGGACTTGGATCAATATTGACGCCAACCGAAACCGACTTTGTTTGGTTTGTTCCGGTTGGTGTGCCGAAAGTAACAGAAAATATCGTTTCAATCACAATTTGTAAATGAAATTTTTATTTTAGTCGCTCATGACTACGGTATTTGAAAGTTTTCCAAAACAAAAGTAACAATACATTTGTTAAAAATCAATAATTTGCTGTGGAATAAGACCAAAACTGCATACCGGTTTTTCAATTTAGGCATAATCAAGAATAGCATAGATAATATTTATGTTACCGTCCAAACGCGAAAATCGTCATTCCGCGTTTTAAAATTCTCATTTTAGGCAAAAGTGAAAATTCAATGAACGAACAACGATAAAATTTTTTATTTCGCTCATAAACATGTTTAAAACTAACTTTTTAATACAAATTTTCATTTTGTTAAGTTATATAATGAAATAACTTAATGATTTCTAGAAATTGGTGATGTTTTAAAATCACAATATCTAAAAAATAAAGTTTTCCAACAGTTAAAATTATTTTGTCTTTTGCTTAGGCAAAACATGAAATGACGACTTTTCCACTTTGCCGGTATCATATACCGTCCAAACGCGAAAATCGTCATTCCGTGGTTTGCCTAGGCAAAACTAAATAAAAATCAGATATTTCCACTTTTGTCTTAAGTGAGTATTTTCAAACGCGGAATGCCTTGTCAATCCTTAGACTGCCTAGGCAATCCACTGAATGACGAATTTCGCGTTTGGACAGTAACATTTACATATCAGGTAGTATTGTACAATTGATTCAATTTGTCGAATGATTCAGCATATTTTAATATAATACACAAACAGAAATATCTACACTTTCCACGTAAAAAACAAAAAATAGATTCGATTATCTTTTTAGTTAACAATAATACACGCGCTTACGTGAGAAGATACAAATTACATAATATTGTGTACATATATATATTGTATTGCAAACTCAAGGTTAGACATGACATAATAATATTATGAGAAACTAATGGAAAATTATATATCCATGTGGTTATAATTTTACTGTAAACTTTGATCGATTAAATATAAAAGCGCAATTATGTAATTGTGGATTGGAGAGAGATTGAAAACATATGTTTTTTGTTTGTTGATTTAAAAATGAACGTTTATTTGATTTCGTTGGCAATATATTCACTTTTTATTGTAAACGCAAATTGTTCCAATCAAAATTCAAAATGGAAATGTACTTCAGAAAGCGTTCAAGATGTTGATCGTTTGGTGGCGAATTTGATGAATTTTGGTGTTAATGATGCAAAATTTCCTGAGAATTTGCGTGAAATGAAACAGTTTTGCAAGTAAGAAATACTTTTTAATTATTTTTAATTGATATTTTTAAACAAATAGAAAAGAACAGAAAATTCTTACCAAACTTGAAGCCTACAAGAATGAGTGTCTACACTCGAGACCTAAACAGATTGTCTCAATTTTGGTCTACTCAATGAAGAATTTAATCAATTTGTATTGTAAAAATGCCAAATCTAAACGTTCAAAAGAAATGATCGAGGCAAGTTCGTGTGCAAATGCCGCTACAAAAGACTACATGCAGTGTCATCACGATTATGTGCGCTTGCTGGTTCAAGTCTCCCGTCTCAATGACTCTAAAATCGTTTTAGCACAAATGTGTTGGTAAGTTTAAAAAAATTATAATATAAGCGTCTCTTTAAACTTTGTTTAAAATTTAGCGGATATGTTGACATATTCAAATGTATAAGAAATAAAGGTACCAAACATCCCGAACACTGTACTGAAACTCAAATCGACAACAATGTCGCCTTTCTGCGGGGAATATTCGACAATGCTGTCAATGTAGTGTGTGGAGACTATACCGACGGTTCGGATAAATGCGAAAAGTTGGAATCATTCGGAGAAACCAGTCAAAGTAGTGGTAAAAGCATCAAAATCCCGGAATCATTTTTCAGTCCATTGGTGCATCTTTTGGCAAATATTTGATGAAATTGTTTCAAATGGTTTCATTGTTAAATGTGTTTAACAAATATCACATGTTGTCAATATATTATCATTCATTTATTTGTCCATGTCTGTACGGTTAAATATAACATATATTTGCACTACGACTCGTATTAGATCTTATTTCGAACATATGTACTACAGCACTTTCTGCACTGATGCATTAAATGGTGAATTATTTATCATATATTTTAATATATACAGGGGACAATTTGGTGTCTCGCTTGTTGGCCCCATTTTGAAGATATAATTTCAATTTATTAGATGATTGGAAGCGCATTCGAACCATCACGAGTCCATCGTTCACTACGGGAAAATTGCGTGCAATGCATTCAATGATGGACAGCTGTATCCAAAAGTTGGATTCATACCTGCGAAAAGTGGCCACAACTGGAAATGGTGTGATCAAAACACAGGAGGTGATCACTGGCTTTACCCTTGATGTGATTGCTTCGACTTCATTTGCATTGGACACTGACTCCAACGGTGATCGAACCAATCCAAATCAATTGCTTCAACATGCAATTTCAATGATGGATGTTGGCCAACTTCAGGCGCTCGCCTATTTGACAATGCCAAAGTGGTTCAATTGGCTGATTGGTGTCAAGCACATGTTCAATAGCCCTAGTGTGCAGTATGTTATAGATTTGAGTGCAGAACTTTTGAAACAACGTAAAAGCAATAGTTCGGTCAAACGAGGCGATTTCATGCAGCTACTCATGGATGCGAGTGTTAGTGATCATGATCTTGAAAGTATTGACTATGCAAAGCTGTCAGCATCATCATCATCAGATGTGAATGAAAGTGGTGAATCAAAGAAAGAAAACATGCCGATTGTGGGAAATCAAAAGAAGACCACGCTAACAGATACGGAAATTATTGCTCAGAGTATTCTTTTCATGTCGGCTGGTTTCGAGACTACGGCCACCACAATTTCGAATCTCATCTTTGAACTCTCACAAAATGCTGATGTACAAGAAAGGCTATTTGAAGAACTGACCGAACATCTTGATGGAGTTGAGGCGAGCTCAGCCGTGTACTATGACACTGTGATGCAACGTATCCCATATCTTGATGCAGTGATTAAAGAGACCCTTCGAAAGTATCCACCAGTGACAAGACTCGAACGACGAGTGGCCATTGACGACTACAAGCTAAGCAACATTCCACTGCACAAGAATCAACTCGTGGAAATATCCACAATGGCAGTGCACTACAATTCCGACTACTACCCAGAACCGGATCAATTCAAGCCCGACCGTTTTCTACCCACAAACAAGCACCTTCTAGTGCCGTACACCTACATCCCATTTGGGGAAGGTCCACGCAACTGCATTGGAATGCGATTCGCCTATCAGGAGATCAAACTGTTCGCGTCACACATTGTGCGGCAATTCCGTTTCTGTCCAACTGGCCAAACACCGACTAAACTCGAGTTTGAAGGTTTCAAATTTCTCTTGTTTGTCAAACCATTCGAAACTAAAGTTGAATTACGCTAATGTTTGTCATGTTGTGTTGGTTTGTGTGTGTATTCTCATGGCAACTCAGCTCAAGAAATAATAAATTAATAAAACCACATTTTAAAAACAAGATTTCGTGACACAATGTAATTAGCGAATATTTTATAAATTGTTAATTATTTCTAATTTAATTTTAAAATTTAATTTAAATTTCTACTGGTTTACTTGCTACATAAACTTCATACGATTCTTTCAAAAAGCACCCCAAAAAATGAAGCGTAAACAAATACTATCTCTTCTATTGAAGCCCATCCAGAGTATTGACTATTTTGTCGAGTACTATCGAATGGTTGAACAAATATGGCTGTACCAGGAATGGCGACTGATCGTACTGCTCAAGCTGGCCAACGTTTTAATCGCCTTGAAATCTGTTCACTTCTTCTACCTAGCATTTTGGTCAACTCAAAGTCCACTTGAAAATGCGGTCAACTTTGATGCATTCGCCGTACTGATTGGAAAGCCACAACTGAATGCCCTGGCTTCCATTGCAAACGCCATGTTGGTCTACTTTAATTGGCAACTCAATTTGAAGGCTCACTATCCACTGTGGAGTATGCTCAACACGGTCATCGTTCAGAACAAATGGCGCACCTTCTTTGTTGGATCAAAATTCAAAAATAAAAAAGTTTGCTTTCAAATTCGAAAGTGCTTTCTCATAGTTTTCAATCTCTTCTTCTGTGTTATTGCAACTTTTGGTAAAACTTTTGATTTTGTTGATGATCTTAAATAATCTTAAATCTTTTTTGTTCAACCAAGAAATCATAATCACAGTTTCATACATTTATTTTGTATGGTCATTGTTCATTTGCTATGAATCTCAGAAGAATGAAATTTCATTTATGGGTTTTTTAATTTGGATTTTGACTCTTCACTATCATGCAATTGGTTTAGGTTTGTTTTTTGTTGGCTACTCTCATCTTTTTGCGGTCAATTTCTCCTCGACCGTATCACTGTTGGCAATGTTTTATTTCAAAATACAGCAAGTGTTTGCACTTTTGTTGCGAATCTGTTCAAAAGCCGCGAAGCCTGCATTTCTACTTGAGCCCCTGTACACTCGATATTGGCGGTCATTTGTCCACACGCTGACATTCTTCCTTGAAATCAACCGATTTTATGGTAAAATATTCTGCGCCTACCTCGTTGTCTTTGTTCCTGTGAGTGTGTTCTTCACTACCTGGATCATACAGGGCGAGCTGGATATTGGCGCCAAAGTGATCATCTATCTGTGGACTATTTATTCGTGCAATTTGCTGTTTATCTTTCATTACATCTTTGCACAGTGCACCAAGCACATTCACAAACCATGTAAATTTCTCTTTAGACTTATTTTGAACCAAAAGATGATGATTCCCTTTCGATGTCGTGTCAAGATTGTCCACTCGATTGCTGCCCTAAATACTACCAATAAGTATGGATTTACGTACGGGGTTTTTGGACTTATTTCGTTGAATACATTCGTAAAGGTATTTATGGTTCGTATGTAATCATGAATTTAAAAATGTATCTGTTTTGAATCCATACAGTTCCTGCTGTTGTATTCAAAATATTGTATCATCTCGTATAAGCTCATGAAGAAGCGAATCATTGAATGAGTTTTATGATTAATATGATAATATTAATCAAATTGATTGCTAATAAAACCACATGACCCCCATATAGAACCCATGACTTTTTACGACTAATTTAGAAATTCACATAATTAATTTTATCGATTATAGATTTAAAAATAATTATTTTTTAAAATTAAATTTTTGTTTGACACGAAATTTCACTATTTAAAATAAAAATAATTAAATTAAAAATAAAATCCAATTTAAGAAGAGCTCTTCAATTAAAATATATTGCAAACTAAAACCATAAATTTCTATCAACTTTGAGTTTTAAAACTAATTAAAATATTCTCAAAATTAAATTTCTGTTTGTCACGAAATTGAACTAATTAAATTACAATTTAAATGAAGTCCCTTTCTCTATGCTCGCAGTGGCTATTGTGCATTCAAACGTTGGCCTTCTTCTTTCGAATCAATCGAATGTATGGACGGTTGTTTTTCATCTTTTTGATTGCTTTCAGCCCACGCAATTTCACTTTCACTGTTTGGATAATGAACACAGGCATTCCTGTGTGTACACTCTGAGTATTCTACTGTTCTGGATTGTGTACTTTGCACTGTTTCTATTTATGCTCCATCTTTGTTTGGCATTCTGCACTAAACTCATTCATTGATTTGATCGCAAACATATTTGCCATTTTGAATCGATTATAAGTTGGTTGTGGGTCAAAAGAAGACCACTTTGACAGAAACGGAAATAATTGCCCAGAGTATGCTTTGAATGTCAGCCGGTTTCGAGACAACTGCAAGCACGATCACAAATCTCATCTTTGAACTTTCACAAAATCCTGGTATTCAAGAACGGCTATTCGAGCAACTCATTGAACATCTCGATGGAGTTGAAGTTCAGCCACGTACTATGACACTATGATGCAACGTATCCCTTACCTTGATGCAGTCATCAAAGAAACCATCCGAAAGTATCCACCAGTGATCCTACTCGAACGAAGAGTTGCAATTGAAGGCTACAAGGTAGGAGAAATTCCACTACATAAGGGTCAACTCGTGGAGATATCTTCGATGGCTGTGCACAACAATCCTAACTACTACCCACAACCGGATCAATTCAATTCGAACAGATTTCTACCCGAAAACAAGCACCTTCTAGTACCTTACACCTACCTTCAATTCGGTGATGGTCCTTGTAACTGCATTGGAATGCGATTCGCCTATCAGGAGATCAAACTGTTCGTGTCACACATTGTACGCCAATTCCGTTTCTGTCCAACTACCCAAACGCCCACTAAACTCGAACTAATGTTTGTCATGTTGTGTTGGTTTGTGTGTGTATTCTCATGGCAACTCAGCTAATGTATAATAAATTAACCACATTTTAAAAATAAGATTTCGTGATACAATGTAATTAGTGCAAATATTTTGAAAGTTGTTAATTATTTCTAAGTTAATTTGAAAACTCAATTTAAATTTTAACTAGTCTATACTGGCTTCATAAATTTCATGCGATTATTTTAAGAAAAGCACAAAAATGAAACGCAAACAGATACTATCTTTTCTATTGAAGCCCATCTAGAGTGTTGAATATTTTGTTGAGCACTAGTAGTATACTGTAAAGCCATTCGCCCATTTATACAGAACATATTGATTGACGTGTGTGAAAACGTTGACATTCTTCTTTGAAATCAATCGCTTTTACGGCAAACTATTTTGTGCATTTCTTGTTGTATACCTTTAAACTGCAAACGCCCACTAAACTTTAAAGGTTAAAGGTTTTAAATATGTATTGATTGTCAGACATTGTTGTTACCCACTTTAGTTAATTAAGATAATAAAGTAATAAATCTTCATAAAAATTAGATTTCGTGACACAATGTAATTAGAATTACGGTACGCATGACGTATCGTTGGGCAATCAAAGCATAACTGACTTTATTTACAACGGTCACATATCACAGAAGGTTACAGAGTTGAGTGCGCATGCGCACTCTGACTAGAATCATCTCGAAGCTTGACTAGTGGCGCGCCTATCGACAGGCGGTGGTCACACCTCCGCCACACCTCTCATCCAAATTCCGAGGATGCCCTCTGCCTCGAAATTCTCCTAAAGGCGCGTCGTACCCGATCCTCTTCACATGCCCTGTCAGCACTTTTGCCAATTCTTAAGGGTACTTGACCCTTAAGAAAGATTGTTAAGAAATTTTTTTTTGTAATGTATTAATACATAAAAAATATATATTTATAAAATCCCAAACGGATCATCAAATTGTGATTCAAAGATGACGGATAGGATTATCTCAATTGGAGTATTGAGAAAAGATCTCAAACAGTGAATGCATACATGTATAATTGTATTTATTTAAACAAATATGATTTTTACATATGACGATTAAAAATGTCAAAAACATAATTGAGTCCGTGCACATCCTCACAATACGTGGCAAACTCACAGAAATCACGTGGCTGCAAAAGTGTAATATCATCAGAAATAGAGTCAAAGTAAGACATGTAATCAAACTCTGAAAAGTAAGCATGCATGCAAGCAATCCTAATATAATTTTGTGTACTTTAATGTGATTATCACTTTTGAATAAATTATTACTTTTTGTACATACATTCCTCTGGTTTGGGAGTAGCTACAGGGTCCTAGGACCCTAGGTAGGACAAGAGGATCCAGGGACAACTCAATCCTTTCCATTCTTATATTGTTTAATTCTTAAGAGACACTTAAGAGAAGCAGTCTTAAGGGCAAAATTTCCGTCAGAGTTCTTAAGAGCCTTCCTTAAGAATGGCTCTTAAGAGTGTCTTAAGGATGAAAAGTTGCTCACTGGGTGGTTCAGGTGAATTTTATGAAACATGTGAACATGAAACTTATTTTATTAAATTAAAAATTTAATTATCTTAATAATCTGAAATATACTTTGCACTGGTTCTGTTTATGTTTACATCTGTACTTCACTCATTCATCGACCGTGTAATGCTCAGCCTGATGGTGCGTTAGATGCCTTTTTAGAAGGATACATCCATAGAAGATTCTAGAAAATATCATTTGATTTGAATTTACCGGGTCCGACAAAAGGTTTTGCAAGGTGTCCCAGAAAACCCCTGAGTTAGTGAAAACCCAAACTATGCATGCTAATTATGTTTGACCTAAACGGAATTGATTGGCCATCTCATATTTTGGAACTTTCAAGTTCCGGCGGAAAAAAAATTTCTTTTGTGGGTGCAAAACCTTTTGTCGGACCCGGTAGTATTGAATTTGGTAATGCCGGAGCCCGGGCAGCTGGTAAATAAATAAAATAATGTGAAAAACAAGATATCGTGACACAATGTAATTAGAAAATATAATTTTAAAATTTCCTAATTAACTTGAGGATATGTCTTTATTATAAATAAATTATTAAAATTTAAAATAATATATTATAATTTCAACTGTGTTTTTCCAAGTGTCGAATAAACTTTTAAAAACCATTCTTTCTAAAAGTTCAGCTCAAAAAAATGAAACTCAAACAACTAGTATCGCTTCTATTTAAGCCAATGCAAAACATTGAATATTTTGTTGAGTACTTTCGCATGGTTGAACAAATAAGGCTTAATCAGAACTGGCGACTGATCGTACTGCTCAAGCTGGCCAACGTTTTAATCGCCTTTAAATCGGTGCACTTCTTCTACCTAGCATTCTGGTCAACTCAAAGTCCACTTGAAAATGCGGTAAACTTTGATGCATTCGCCGTACTGATTGGAAAGCCCCAACTGAATGCACTAGCTTCCATTGCAAATGCCATGTTGGTCTACTTTAATTGGCAACTCAATTTGAAGGCTCACTATCCACTGTGGAGTATGCTCAACACGGTCATTGTTCAGAACAAATGGCGAGCCTTCTTTGTTGGATCAAAATTCAAAAATAAAAAAGTTTGCTTTCAAATTCGAAAATGCTTTATCACAGTTTTCAATCTCTTCTTCTGTGTTATTGTAACTTTTGGTAAGTTTGGTTTGTGATGTCTATAAAGATTTTTAAAATAATTTTAAATTGTATTTAAAACTAGAAATTATAATCACAGTTTCATACATTTATTTTATATGGACATTGTTCATTTATTATAAATCTCCGAAAAATGAAATTTCATTTCTGCGTTTTGTGATTTGGATTACGGAACTACACTATCATGCAATTGGACTTTGTCTGTTCTTTGTTGGCTACTCTCATCTTTTTGCAGTCAATTTCTCCTCGACCGTTTCACTGTTGGCAATGTTTTATTTCAAAATACAGCAAGTGTTTGCACTTTTGTTGCGAATCTGTTCAAAAGTCGCGAAGCCTTCATCTCTACTTGAGCCCCGCTACACTCGATATTGGCGGTCATTTGTCCACACGCTGACATTCTTCCTTGAAATCAATCGATTTTATGGTAAAATATTTTGTGCCTACCTGGTTGTCTTTGCTCCTGTGAGTGTCTTCTTCACTACCTGGATCATACAGGGCGAACTGGATATTGGCGCAAAAGTGATCATCTATCTGTGGACTATTTATCTGTGCAATTTGCTGTTTATCTTTCATTACATCTTTGCTCAGTGCACTAAGCACATTCACAAACCATGTAAACTGTTGTTTCCGCTAATTGCGAAGCAAAAGATGCTGATTCCCTTGCAATGTCGTGTCAAGATTGCCCACTCGATTGCTGCCCTTAATACTACCAATAAGTATGGCTTTACGTACGGTGTTTTTGGACTTATTTCGCTGAATACATTCGTAAAGGTATTGTATTAATTATAAATTTAAAATTGACCTCTTTTGATGAATCCATACAGTTCCTGTTGTTATATGCAAAATTTTGTATCATCTCGTATAAGCTCATGAAGAAGCGAATCATTGTATGAGTTTTAGGATTCGAAATTTTGGGATCAATTCGAAAATTCTTTCAATTTAAGAATTTTTTGAATGTCTAAGGTCGAAAGTGATACGTAGTTTAATTCGATAAATACGTGAGGCCCAAGAATTGAAAATTGATCTAAAAATAAATCGAGTTTTTTAACTTTATCAAAATAATATTAACCAAATTGATTATTAATAAAACCACATGACCCCCGTATAGAACCCATGATTTTTTATGAAATCCACATAATTAGATTTTAATTATTTTTCAAAATTAAATTTTTGTTTGTCACGAATTTTCACTATTTAAAAAATTTAAAATTAAAAACATTAAAATTAAAAATATATAAATTAAATTATTTAAAATTTGGGTTTGTCACAATATATTTTATTAATTAAAATTAAAATTTAATTTAATAATATATTTCTAAATAAAATATTTATATTATTTATTATAAGTGTGTGAACCAGGAAAAAGAAGCCATGAAGCCCGCAACAAAGAAACGATTGAGCTTTTTAGCTTCGCTCTTGTTTTGTCCAGTGAAGCATTTTGGACTATTTTCAAAATCTTTAAGATCTTTAATCATATTTTTAAAATTTATAAATAAAAATACCAAATCAATTCTCCTACGTGACAACAACAACAAATGATTGATAGATCAACTCGAATGTGAATATAACATAACATAATTAATCGAGTGTGCAATCTAATTGAATTATCAAAACAAATCATCATCCAATCAACATAATTCTCGGAAAAAGCCAATCACTTGTGTGTGTTCAAACTTGTGAATGCATATGCACAAACCGACACGCAAGTGCGCAATACAGGGTGTGTGACATTATTGATTGGCATAATAAATCAAACAATCTATCAAATATTGTAAAGCATCACCCAATCATAAATACACGGCATAGTTTGCCTCAAGAGCTTGATTAAGCTAAAAGATTGATCGATTGATTAGATAATGAGCGTGCACGAGTGAGTGAGAGAGTGGTTTCCCATCGAAACAACCAAACTGTATAGCTTATCAATACTACACTTTTGCTTTTGAGTCTACCCTTAAAATCCGAACGGTCAGCTTGCGTTCATATACTTATTTATTCATGATCGTCCAACTTTTTTCCTGTTTTCTGTTGGAAACAACAAAACATACAAAGGGCATTCCCTAATCGACAAGCAACAAGCAAATTCTGGCTAAATTCATCAATGCCCAAAACAGTTTGCCAAACTGCAAGTAATTAATGATTATCTAAATGATGCGTGATAAGATGCGCATAAAAGGTAGTAATAATGATGATGATGATGAGACATGAGTGGCACACAAATGCACTTTTGTACACATGTGTCGAGTCGTAAATATAAGTGATGTGTCGCGTAAGCATAAAAAACAGACGATGGCGCGCTCTTATTTTTCTCCCAGATCGTGTGCACAAACACACACACACAAACAGTGACACAAACACAAGGCGCGCCATCATTACCAATGTCATGGCATTTTGGCTGATATTTGAGGCGAGTGATAGAGTAAAACCAAAAAGTGTAAGCATCATGCCACACACGCAGATACACACACAAATAGGATATCCTACTGCCTTTGCTCTACTGAGCGATCATGCAGCACAAACAACATACTGTTTTGTTCTGGTGATGAGCCAAAATTTGTGCGTCTCTCTTCCTTACACAAACAACAAGCAAACCAAAACCAACCCAAACCAGCTCAGACAGCGTCCTTTTTGCTCTCTATTTTCATATATTTATTTGTTTGTTAATGTAATTGACGTAATATGTTTAAACTCTACTCACCATAATCGTATTACAAATTCATCTCGTACACCTCCATTCCTAAAGCCACAATTTTTGTGTCTGTAATCACATTTTAATTGCACAGCATTAAAAATTGCACAACGTACACTTTTTGTCCTGTGCATTTTTACAAGCCTGTTTATAAAAAAAATCCTCATTTCATTGCACACACCACACCAAAACGTCCTTCGTCAATGCGTTCGGACATTTAGTTTGGCAAACATGAGTTTGGTATTATTATATATATTCACTTGTTCATTCAACATCGGACTGTTGCCATAGTTTTCTTTCTACTTCGTTACTAGTCATCATTCGTGTGTTTGTTCAACCAAAACTGATCATCCTTTTATTATCACTGATCGATTGAAGATTCTATTTCTGATTTTCTATTACTTTTCTTCATCGTCATCTGTTGAGAAAAACATTTTCGATTGACAACAGTGAACGTGACTGTCCTTGATCAAACACAGTGAAGACATACATGTATGAAATATAATCAAACCTGTTCAGACTTGTTTTATAAGCTAAGCTCAAATTATAAATCGAAGAAGAAGAAACAAAAAAGGTAATAAGACTTGCACACGCAAAAAGTAGCGAAACTCAAACATTCACAAAGTTAAGTAACCCCTTGTGCGCGCTGATTGAGACATTCGACAATCATTCGAAAACGACATAATTTTTTGGCTTATTTGGCTATCAACTTACGCAAAATTTGTTTTGCGATTCACACATTTCCATCTCGTATTTCAAAAATTTATTAAAAAACATGGAAAATTTTACAATGATGCATAATCATGATCATCATCATCAACAGCCATTTGAGTCTTCGCCCTGCCGTCGCATCTCTGCCGATCATTCCCAATTGCACAATAACCAACAAATATCGTTATCAGATTTTTGTTCTCAATGCTGCCATTCACCGTCCTCTTCTTGTTCGTCTACTAATTCCAATTCTGATTCAATCATAAATCTACACGAAATATTCCAAGATCCATCAACCTTCTCGTTGGATACTCTACTGTCGGATAAGTGTGATAATCTGTCGCTGCTTTCCACGGATCATCATGCGCCAAATGATATAATCCAAGAGACGCATGAGACCATTTTGTATGATAAGAATAATAACAATAATCAACTACAACCACCCAAAATACCTCAATTATATCAAGGGATGGCCAATTCGAGTGAATCCAATTTTATCTACAATTACTTGATAAGCGATCAACTAACCGAGTCGGTTCATCTCGACCCGATTCTCGACTCAATTCCACCCTCTGTCTGTCAGAACGACTCAATGTTTGTCGAGATTGGCTTTCCTGCCCGAGAGTTGACTCAACCAGAGAAGATTTTTCTCAACGAACTTGTGCAGGCGTGTAGTCTGTTGAAGAATCCCTATCGACGAATTGTGAATTGGTCAAACTTGCACAGTTGTGACTTTGTCCACTGGAGCCGTATACCCCAATACTTTCTACATCGACTCATACGAATGTCTAAAAGGTTGAGTGGCTTTACGCGGTTGAATCAGCGTGATCAGTCTGCAATGTTGAAGAATAGACTGTTGGAAATGATTGGAATACGGTCGGTGCTCATGTTCAATCCGGACAGGGAGACTTGGGGTTTTGTTGATGTGAGTTTTGCTTTAAAAATTTCTCGTTTTTTAAACTTTTTTTTGTACGTATAGGATAAAGGAAAAGTAAACGTTCTGATCAAGATTGATGTGCTCAAACCGTTCTGCACTGAAGAGACCTATCAACGGCATAAAAATTTGCCAAAACTATTTTGGGAAGAATGGAAAACGGATAACACGATTTTTGATTTGCTCACTGCGATCATTCTGTTTACGCCTCGACAGGAGTACACGGATTTGATCAAAATTCAGTAAGTTGTTTTTTATTTTTTTTACCTAAAAATTCTAATACCCTTTCCCCTCAATCCAACAGAGAAGAATATTTCCGCTACCTCAATCTACTTCGACGCTATCTCGAGATGAAGTATACCACTCTAACAGAGGCAATGGCCTGCTTCAATCAACTACTGAGCAATGTGGAAGAGATGCGACAGATCAATGGTGACATTTTCCGACTCTTCCGTAGCTATGGTCACATGCTCACTGGGTGTCCATTCTTTATTGAACTGTTAGATTTGAATGTTCCAAATCTTAGCACTCAACCAACAAATCAAATACAATCAAATCAAAACCAACAACAGCAAAATCATCCCACAAATATGTTCAATCAATTTCAATTGCAAAATTAATACTGTTTTTTTAATTTTTTATATAAATAAATGAGATCTTTTCGAGATTAATATTTGATGTCATAATGTGCTAAAATGTTGATAACAAACCAAAAGATGTGATAAGGCGCACATAATGGGCACGTTCCCTCCTCTGAGGAGTCCTCTCGTTTCTAGTTTATCCCCCTCATGGTTTTGAAAATTGCACTATACAGAGGACATGTCTCCCTAAAATGAGTGCAAAATGTAGTTGACTATATAAATTTCTTCCCCTCAAGATCAAATTTTACTCATGAAAACACCAAAATTAATCAAGCCATGG
This sequence comes from Rhizoglyphus robini, assembly GCA_023373905.1. Taxonomy (NCBI): domain Eukaryota; kingdom Metazoa; phylum Arthropoda; class Arachnida; order Sarcoptiformes; family Acaridae; genus Rhizoglyphus; species Rhizoglyphus robini. Next base: position 750,395 of record JAKIJQ010000027.1, read on the forward strand.
CAACTTCATTTTCAAACCCTCCAAAAGTGTTGAAAATATTCTACTACCCATTCTCGGGAATTGGTCATCAGAATGCGAGCCTCGGTTTTGCCCAGTCCCTGGCAGCACGCGGTCACAAGATTTATTTCCTGATTAATGCAGCCCACACTGGACGATGCGCAAAATATGGTTTCGGTGAAATTTATCTGCACAAAACTGAAAAACCGAAACAGTCTTCAAAAGAACTGATTGTGGAAGGCGCTGAGCGGATGCGTCGTTCTGGTTTCTTCTCGGGCGAAACTACACTGGAGAAGATGCGCAGCCAATATCGTGATTCGGACCAATTTGTGATGATGAAAGAATATTTTGAAGAAACGATTCAGTATGAGCCACAAATTGAGGCTGCAATCGAAAAAGAGAAGCCAGATCTGATCATTGTGGATCATCTGTTGGTACCAGTGGCAATTCAACGTTCCAAAATTCCTTGGGTTTACCAGTGCAGCTTTCAACCGCTGGCTGCATTGGAATCCAGTGGAAAGCTACCGCCTTTTGGTTCAGGATATCCAACTGGAAAAGATCCCTCTTTCTATCAAGAATATCGTGAGCAATGGAAACTGAACCACCAAAAATTGTTCACTAAATATCAAGATAAACTTGATCGAGTCTTTGGTTACATTCCAGAAAATTCGGTTCAAAGTGCTGAAACTCTTGTTCCAAAATCACCATATTTCAATTTTTATGCTTATCCCAAAGAGTTGGATTATCAATTTGAAAGTAACTGGTCACGTATTGACGCTTTTGCACGGAAGGAAATAGCAGAGGATGATGTTTTTGAACTTCCTGAAAATTTTAAATCAGATAAAGAACGGAAATTGATTTATCTTTCCATGGGTACAATCGCTTCGATTGATGTGAAATTGATGAAACGGATTTTAGCAATTCTTGAAGACACCCCACATCGATACATTGTTTCGAAGGGTCAACTTGCGGACGAGTATCAACTACCCGAAAACTGCTGGGGAGTGGCTTCATTACCGCAAACCCGGATTCTACCCCTTGTAGATTTGGTAATAACACACGGTGGTAACAACACAGTCACCGAGACTTTCTACTACGGAAAGCCCATGATTGTTCTACCATTTTTCGCTGATCAGTACGACAATGCTCAACGAATCCACGAAACTGGTTACGGAATTCGACTCGAACCGTACTCATTCACAGATGACCAATTGATCGACTCAATCGATCGCCTACTAAATGACCAAGAACTAAAAACTAAACTCAAAGTTGCATCGACCCGAATGCAAAAATCCAAGTCCAAAGAAGAAGTTTGCGTACAAATTGAGAAACTTGTAGCGAAAATTTCCTCAAATAAACTCAACGACAACGATTATCTTCGGGATGCATTTCATTAAATGATGGTGAAGTGGGGGATTTAATGACGCATGAACGTGACAAGGAAGGATGAACTTTAAATGCACTTCAAGTGCAAATTATATTCATATCCGATCTATGTACTTTCTTTTGTGTTTGATTTATTTCTGAATAAATTTCTATTTGATCTATGCCTCTAAATGCAACCCAACCTAACTTAAATCATTTTTATATAACTTGTCTCCTTGTCTGACAATCTTTGACATGTATGCCTGTGATATAAAGCAAATATACATGAGTAATGTGCCAACTTGTTAATGTCGTAAAGTTGCTTCAAAATGTCTATCCTACATAAAGCATATGCGATTTCCGATTTAATGACAATTTCTCTTTATAGAGAGATACTTTTTGAACGATATACCGCGTTCACTATTTGATACTACTACATGTATACTGTAAACCAGTTTCTGTATTACTTCTGTATCATATCGTATACCGCTTCGTCTGTTACTTTGCGCAATGCCTCTAGGTATCGAGATCCCCAACAGCACAGTATCGTATCCAATATATACCCCCTACTACAGTAGGTATGCGTACAAGTAATATCAGTGAGCGAACTCATAAATGTCCTTGGATATATGTTCTCTCTACAATGTCGAGTCTACATGTACATACTCAAATGTGTTTCTCTTTTGCTCAAACTCTGTGCTCTCCTCTCAATTTATTGCTTTCCTTATGCATCAACACAACAGCAGCCGGTAACAACAACTTCTTTTCATCTTTCTGTCTTTCACATGTGACTTTTTTGTATGAAGCATCAATTTTGTTTATACTAAGTCGATGCAAAGTCTGTTTCCCACATGCTTCCTTTCCCTTGATGATAAGCAAACCAAAATGATTGATAAGTTGTAACCAGTAAAAATCAGACCATCACTGCTTTCTCTGTTTGTGGTGCATGCATGTATATTGATTGACCAATAATTTTCGGTACGTGTAGCTGTAGTACTCAATATTATCATGGGTTTGCCTGTAATGTAGAAAAACATTCAAGTTTTGAAACAGTAAATTGGTCGGAAAATACCCGAAAAAATGTTTCGAAGACGTCGTGAACGACCAATACAACTCTGCGTCATCTGTGGAGAAGTGGCTAAAGGTTTGTGAAACTTTATTAAAATCTAACTTTATTCACGATCTTTCTGAAGGTGTCAACTTTAATGCACTGACCTGCATGTCGTGTAAAGCCTTCTTCAGGAGAAATGCCAATAGTACAAAGGTATTAGAAAATTTTAAACCAAATTTACCAATTTCACTCTTTTTAGGACATGCTCTGTCCATTCGGGGACACATGCCATATTGATCAGATAACGAGAAAATTCTGTGCCAAATGTAGATTGCAGAAATGTTTCGATGCTGGAATGAAAAAAGTATCTTGTTTTGATTTGTTAAAACATGTTTTAAAAGCATTTTTTGCTTTCAGGAATGGATACTCAACGAGAAGGAAAGACGCGAAATGAACGAAAAAATTGCACAGAACCGATTAGAGAAACAAAAGAAAATGTTGGAACAAGCTGCGCTGTATCAGAAACGTTTGCTAGAACAGCAGCAGGAACCAAAGGTCACAACAACTATGGTTCCTAAACCAATGGAACCTGTCATTAGTCTACTTGAAAGTCGATTGAGTCAACCATTGATTGAATCAACATCAACACCGCCTTCAACTATTCACACTTCACAATCCATTTCCAATGCAACTCTTTTTACTCTGGATCCAATATCCCAAAATGAGTCCATCAATCCAAAATCATTCGAGTCAAATTCAATATGTTCTCCTGCAAACTCTACATTCTCTTCCGAAAGTCCCAAAAATTCACCAAATCCAGAAACAATAGTCGAAAAAATATTCGAAGAGCCATCGACCTTTACGTTGGAGAATTTACTCTCGGAGAATGTTGATCTATTTGAAGTGCCACAAAAATGTTCTTCTAATTCTGAATCAAACATAATTTCTGCAATTCAAGAATCGCCAATTTCGAGTCCAAAACTAATTGAAACTCAAATTCCTAAGCAAAACCATAATCTAAATTCTGGAAACTCAGAATTTCAAACCATATCCATGAACGAAATCAACGAACTGATGACCTTAAATGTGGACACACTCGAGGATTATTGTGATAATCTGTTGACCAATCTCAATAACGAATCAATTGATAAATTGTTGGATAATGAAAACATGAATCATGATCAGGACCAGTCACTTAAACCAATGGAACAGAATCATATTTCAAATTATCTCGTAAACGCAACAAATGATATTCACAACTTTGATCCATTGATTGAGAATCTAGCTCAGATTAGCAACAAAAACTCAATCTCACGTAATATGAGTGCATTTACTCGTGAATTGATTCAACCCGAACTGTGTTTATTGAAGGAGTTAACGGACGCCTGTGCGTTACTTCAGAATCCATATCGAAGGATGGTTCCACAGTATGCGTGTGATTATGCTCGATGGAGTCGAATGCCTCAATACTTTTTCCATCGATTGATACGAATGACCAAACGATTGCATAGTTTTACACAATTCAAATCGAAAGAGCAAACGCGTTTGTTGAAGAGGAGATTGGTTGAAATGTTTTGTATCCGTTCCGTGTTGATGTACGATACGGATCGGGAAGCGTGGGGTTTGGTGGATGTGAGCATTTTGGATAATTTAACCAAATTTTGCTAAATTCTATTGTTTTTTTCATCTTATAGGATATCGGAAAAGCGAACGTTCTAGTCCAAATGGAGATGATCAAGCCCTTCTGTTCAGAACAAAGCTATCAACGTCATAAAAGACTGCCAACAATGTTTCGGGACGAATGGAAACGTGATAATATTATCTTTGATTTGTTGACTTTGATTATTCTGTTCACGCCTCGGCCCGAAGATCGAGATAATCCTGCTTTTGATAGGATTCAGTATGATTTGATTTGAATTCTTAAAACTATTTTCTAATCTTGCTTTACTTTTTTTAGAGAAGAACATTCACGATACACGAATCTGCTGAGACGTTACCTGAAAGTAAAGTATCCGACAATGGACGAGACAATGGAGTGCTTCAATCAACTACTGCATAATATTGAGGAGATGCGTCAGATAAATGAGGATATTTTCAAGTTTTTCCGGAGTTATAGTCACATGTTGCATGATTGTCCGTTCTTTATTGAGTTGTTGAATTTGGAGGATTTGAAACGTTCGGATACGCTGACTACCTCAATCGAATGCGTCCCAATGGATAATAATAGTCCTGAGATGTATTACGATGTGCTCAAATATATTTAAAATTGATTTTCAAATAATTTATTTTTTAAATCAAAATATCAATTCAAAATCTCAATTCTAAAATCAAACAAAATCGTACAGAATTTCAGCAGCAGTCAGTGCCATTGCATCCAGTCCACCAACATAGCCTTTGTTGGTGAAAACTGCAGCGACAATTTCCTCTTCAGGATAAATGACCAGAAAAGAGGATACACCCACAAGCCCACCTGAGTGCCACATGAAATCACGATGTTTAAGATTGGGATTCACCGCTGGAGTAACATGACCAATCATCCAGCCATAACCGTACTCAGCTGAGGGTCGAAATGGAAATTTTGCAAAGCTTTTTGTCCGTGGAGTCCACATTTCCTGTAGAGTTTTCTTGGATAATCCAACAGTACTGGAACGTCCTTTATGAATGTCCAAAATTGCCTGACCATAGTGGACTAAATCACCGACAGTTGATATTAAACTGCCCGAAGGCCACCAACCTTCCTCCGGAAACATTTGATCAAACATTGCGGTTGGAATGTTTTTCTGTAGCGCTGTCTGATTCGGGAAACGATAATACCGAGCAATATTCTCGAGCACCAGTTGGGACGTCTCAACATGACTCGAATTGAGGCCAAATTTTTGAAACAATTCAGACATTGCCTGTGGGAAGGTCTTTTTGGTAACCACCTCAATCACTGCACCCAACAATTGGTAGCCATAGTTTGAGTACTCGAAAGCATCTCCAGGTTTATACAACAAAGGTTGATCCTTGAATTTGGGTATCATCTGATGAACAGACGAAACATCCATGATGTGATTGTTCAGATCAGTGATCGTGGTTACGTGTGTTCCAGCAGTGTGATCCAACAGTTGGGCGATAGTAATATCAACAGAAGCGTTTTGCCAACTTTTGTGTGGATATTCAGTGGCACTCAAATACTTGTTCAATGGATCGTCATACTTGATCAGTCCCTGATCAACCAATGTTCCAATGAGTGCCGAAGTGAAAGTCTTGGAAATACTTGCGATTCGATAGTGAGTGTTGGTCTGCGCTGGAATTGCATTCTCAATGTCAGCCAGTCCCCAGGCTTTCTCCATCACCTTTTTGCCTTTCACCGAAATGCTAAACACAACCGATGGCATGCCACGGGCGGCTTTAGTTTGAATGATGTACTCTTCTACCGAGTGAATTGCATCGGCTAGGGAGGAGAGTTTCGTTGCCGCATAGTAATCTCCATCTCGAAGAACCTTTTCGGGTTGAATGGGAAAAGTGTTGAGCAGACCGTGCGCTGCTACTACGAGTACAGTTAGTAGGATTGTTGGTTTTAACATTTTAAAACTGTTGATTTGTTCTCTTGTTTATTAAGCTTCTCGTTCTATTTATATAAAAAAGTTAATATTTTCAAATTACACTTTACTTTGCTGCATTTCATCAGGCTACATATATGCTGCTAACCTATTGTGATATATTGTTGTCCTTGTGTTGGATTTAGATTAGATGGTAAGCATTTTATCATCAATCAACACTTTAAAATTACTGTCCCAATGCCAATCACTAAAGCTAAATGGTTTGATATTAACAAATTTAGAGCTGTACATTTGGTCAAATTTAGTTGAGTTTCTGCATCACTTTGAGAATTTCGAGGAAAGAAAATGTTGAAATAAGAATTGTCATAAAATCTTGGATTGACATTAAAGGAAAATTGACAGTTTGGATTTTATGCCCAAAGAGAATTGCCCAATATTGCCTAATATTAGGCCTATTTTGAAATGACTCGATTTTCTTTAAAATGTCTATTATTGGAGTGAGTATGGCCAACTAAGACTAGATATATTTGAAACTAAGTGGCATTGTAAAATGTTCCAGAATTATTCCAAAATGAAAACTTGAAATTGACGTACACTCTCGACAGCTAAGGCACATTTAGGAGAACTAAATCACGCTAAAACAAATGTATTCACCTAAAGGTGTTGTGCAGGGAAGCACAGTGAACGAGTTTATTTTAAGGTGAGCTTAATCACGTCGCTTTGAATGTAAGCATCGCAGTGAGCTAATTCCCAGTGAAGTCAACTAGTTCACTTTCATTTGAATATGATGACGCGTTTGAATGAATTCATGAAAAAGTGATTTAGTTCAATCGCTTTGAGGAAACTAGTTCAATTAAAGGTGAATGTATTTTTGAACGCCGATCGATCTCTAATCAACCTTCATTTAGACTTGAAGTTTAATCTTAAAACTATACCAATTAGCAATTAACAATTATAACTATCTACAACGATATAAAACGATTTATTATACAACATTTATAATGTTACAATTATTTGTTGTGAATCCAATTAACTAAAAATAGCTTCTTCGAAGAACAAAATTTGTTTTTACACTTAGAATCCATCTGGTCCTTTTGAATTGGACATTTGCATTGCAAAGTAGAGTCGATAACGTCAAACAAGAAATCCTTTTGGTGCAAATGGAAATAATCTGCAGAAACAATCGATGTTTGTTGTGAGACTTGAATTTCTTGCATCTTCCCGCCAATCTCCACTGATGGTCGTTGATATTTGCCAACGGGCTTGAGAGACAGCACTTTGCCTTTTCCAAACACTTCATTCCCAGACCTTCCTCCAAGGACAAATTTTTCAATGAACAGCCATTTTCCACGTTGATTTGGTAATCGGTACAGCACATTGGGTCGAAGTTTGAATGGCTTTTGTCCTGGAGTTAAACTTTCATTTAATAACTGATACGAGCCTTCACCGAAAGACTTTTCGTAACTCGAAATGTCGTGAATAACGCATCTATCGGAACAGATCGGTGGAAAAAAGTCCTTTTCAAAGTAGCCCATTTGCAGCAGGTCAATCGCTTGTTGGATTTGATGCTTTTGTGATATAGAATAGGCAAAAATTGTTGAAGTTGTACATTCTCCGGGCGTGATATTTGGCAAACTGATGTTTACTTTCGTAATGCCACGTAGCAAACATGTAAAGAGGGCCATAAATTTCTGCATTTTCCCAGTAATGCGATATTTGGTGCAATTTGGCCCAAATTGTTTCTTCAGCACGGCACATTTTCACTGCATTGATGACATTTTGAGCTTCATTCCGCAATTTGACTATATCGTTCTCATTCAATTCTTCAGCAAAAGTCAAAAAGAGTAAATCTTTTGAGAGAATAATATAAGTCTAGGCCAGAATCATCCAACAAATCCTCTAAATTGCAAACTCTGCTGCCAATCTTCACTCCATAGAATATAACTTCCATTTTAAGAAACAATTCTAGTTTCTATTAAATAAATGTTAATTTTATAAAAAATATACTTGAGATAATTACCTGAGCACCTTTACCATCAATCTTAATTTCGTCCTTCTTGTCAGTCATACGAACAAATGGATGACCCTCAAAAAAGTTTGCTTTTGCAAGGAGATCGTCAAATAACTTTTGAATCATCGGCTTTGTCCACCGTCGACCTTCTTCTGCCTCAGAGATGTCGCCAATTGATTTTTTGATTCTAAGCAAAAGAATTTCTTCTACTCTAAGTAGAATTCCCTCGGGAAGGTCATGTAGGGGGGTCAACAGGTGAAATCCGACAAAGATTGACGTCTGGTAGACCTTGAAACGGAAAAGGTCTAACAATTCCATTTAGTCTTCTGTCTTCATCCGTTTCCAAATCAGATGGTTTGAGCATTCTACTATTAATGTCGGTATTGTGAATTGTGTGACATTTATAGCAGATAGTAATTTGGCTAGAAGTTTCATTTTGTTTTTGTTTATTTTTGTTCAAACTTTGGCCGTCTTCTTCACTGATTTCAACTTGTTCCTTCTTCTTGTCATTCTTTTTAGCTTCCTTCTCTTTTTTCCTCTTATCTCGAAGTCCTTTCAACATATGTTCGCAAAAGCCAATTGCACCGCACATTCTGCAAGTATACGCAAAGTTGTTGAAATTCTGACCCCAACCAAAGAACTCGTAAATGGCTAGATTGTCGCCATTGATACTGCTGATTTGAACATAATAAGTCATTTTGTCTTCCTCTACGTAAATTCCATTGGTAATTAACTTGTAAAGTTCGTTTCTTAACTTGCGGAAAAGTAGACAAAATGAATATCCTGTTTTGTCAATGTATTTCTTCAAATAACTTCGTTTCACAACCATAAGTGTGACAATTGATCCAGAACGACAACGAACTTGGTATGGGAGATCAGGGAAGCTCGCGTAAACAAACAAAAACTTTTGTGACTTGCCAGTGCCCAATCCATTACCTGGAGCACAAATTGCGTCATCAAATGATATTTCTGCTTTAAATTTTCCACTAAGTCGCTTATGTTGTTCTACAGAATCGATGAGCGATTTCCTCACAAACGTCTTTGATGGAGTTGTCTTTGCTTCTTTTTGTAGATGCATTCTGAGGCTTTTGTTTTTCAATAAGACTTCACAGATTTTTGTAATTGAGACATAAGAGAAGAATCGTTTCGGCCCGACAGGATTGAAAACAATTTCTCCGTTCTCTTCCTTTTCAGGAACCAAAAGTGGAAGCATTTTTGCTTCAATGTAGTAACCAGAGGCTTTGAGTTGTCGAATCTGATAATCGTTTCGCAAATATTTAGTCGAAATAGCGCGATTAGTATCTTCTTTCATTTTGCCCGAAACCTCATTCAAAGGTGCCTCTCGATACGATTCACAAGCTTCCATAATCATAGTTGCGAGAGAATCTATTTTGGATTCAGGCATAAAGTCTTTGGCAAACTGAAGGCAATTCATAATTTTCTATAACCATAAAATAAAATGAATTTAAAAACAATCAATTAATAAAATACCTGCAAGCTTTTGCTACTTTTCACATTGTCCCAAATTTTCGTCCGTTCAATTTTATTACTTTCATCTGGCTCATCATAATCGTCAAAGTCATCAAGATAGTTTTGAATAAAGTCATCAGAATTGTCGACTTGTTGCAAAGCAGTAGCTTCTTCTTCTTCTTCCGCCTCTGAATTGTTCTTTTCATCATGATCATCATCTGAAGAAATGTCTTCCTCGATATAATAACTTTCTCCATTTTCAAAGAAATCGTCTTCTTCGTCATTCGAATCAATTTCCATTGGCAATTCGTTCAAATTCCAAATCGCATTCTCGATTTCACCTCCAGCAGCCAAACTGTAATGATCATTTGCTAACTTAATTCTTTTAGCAGGAATTTCGTTCTGTAAAATAATTTCTTCATTCAAAGCTTCCGTTTTAAGTTGTTCATACATTGCCATTCCTGTTTTGTCGGTGCTAGATAGTAAATAAATTATAAATAGTAAACTAATAATTATGACTAATGACTGATAACTTACGGACGATGACACAAATCCTCTTGATGAAAAATTGCAATATGGCGCTTTGCTGCTTGATAGCTAGACAATGCAAACGTTGTATTGTCATTACGTTTGCATTTAGGACACAAATGTTGATTAGTGGATTTGTCTCTGAAAGAATTCATCAAAACATTCCAATCGCCACTTAGATATCTGCCATTACATGAAGATATCCTGCTTTCAATGGTTTCGTAAAGTTTTCGCTTGCTCATTGCCGCAGCTTATGTGAAACAAAACAAAATACAATTAAAAAATCAACAAATTATCGTAATGACAAGTGGCTGGCTGGTGTTGATTCACTAGTTGTGCAAGCTCGATAGCAAACATACAAACTGAGAAGTTCGTACATCCACTATGAAAGGCTTAAAATCAGTGGCGCTTTGGTGGGCGCTACAGCCCAATTTGCAAAATAATTAAGTTTCTTTTGATATGTAATATCGTTGTATGTGAATTTCCATTTAATGTGTTTTTCTGCCCCTTTAAATTTTCTTCTGAAAACGTCCGCTTCGTCTGCCTCCTACCGAAGATGCCATTCGCCAAAGCACATGTGCTCTGCTAGCAAACCGGTGTGGTCACTTTGAGATTGTCTTTTGGTTAATCTAATTCACCTTGAGATCTTGTTATCTTTCCTTATTTGTTTAAGTACTACGTTATCAAGATAATATTTTTGTGAATGGCAGAGGTTGAGAAGCAAGGTTGTGAGACAGCAACTTTAGGTAAATATATATTACTTTGATGCTAATTATTTTCAAGTTTTTTCTTTGAATTCAAATTATGTATTTAATTTTAATGTATTATTTTATTTGTTGTATTTTTTTGCATAATCAAGTTTATGGGACAAAGTCGCTTCTTCCCATTCGATCAGAAGCTAGTAAGAGGTCTTTGGAATTGGCCGAGAAGTATGAGAAATATTCAGAAGGTATAAAAATTAAATTGAAAGCATTTTTTAATCATTTGTTTAATATTTTGAAGATCCAGAATTTGTGGATTTTTTTCAAAAGTTCGAAGCAAAGAAAGCCCGCAAGAAAGCATTGCCACATTTCCCGCATAATGTAGTTCAATGGTTAGGTAAAGTGGAAGATATTGTACAGCAAAATGAAGATCTCATTGGGCGACGCTGGCATATTGATTCCGCTATTTTTAACCAAAAGTTTTGTTTGCCTGATGGAGGGTCATTCGAGTCTGGCTTCAAGTTCTTGCAAACTACTGATTTTGTACGTAATAACGCCATTTATCCTTTTGACTCATTTCAAGCTACCCGGCAAGTGAAAATTGAAGAATGCACAATTGATCAACTCGATAATTTGATGCAACATTGGGCCGAAATGCTCGTGTACATTCTAACAGATAATCAGGAACGGCATCCTTGGTTTAATACCCCAAGTCTTCATACTTTTTGTGCTTTAGCCGTTGCCACATTGCCCGAACATTTCTCACTTTATAGTGAACTGTACAATGTAGCTAAGTCTTATCGAGAACTAGGCAACGAAAAGGCCGAAAAAGACCTTTGTGTATCATCTATGCAAAGTCGGGTTTCTGCAAGCTCTTCTGAAACGAAAGCTATTAAACCATCCCTTGATGTAAGTAATTTACTTAAAGCTACTATAAGAAAACTAATTTCAACCTTTATAGTTAGTACTTTATAACAAGATTAATAAACGACTAGATGCAATTAAGTCTTGGTGGCCAGTTCAAGTCTATACTAAAATCAAAAAGGACAAGTTGAAAAAGGAACACCAGGTTCATGATGGTCCAAGCAAAAAGGCGCCTCGTTGTTTGAAGTCAAAACGAACCAAACATGAACCCCACATGACCCTGCAAGATTCTCCCTCTGGCCCAGATTGTGTACAAAATTTGCAGAAGTTTGCCTGTAAAGAAGGCGAAGTTTGGGTTACCCGATTACCGAATATGACCGATCTACCACCCGATAAGCAATCTTTCTTCGATTCTTTTGAAGTAAACGGGCACAAAGAACAGCACACCGAAACATGGAAAGAATGGCTCTCGACTAAAGCCCAAGCGAAATACAGTAAGACTATTGATCTCGATCTTTGATTTACCAAGTATTGTATTTTATCGTATTATTTACATTTTAATTATTATTTCGAATTATTACATTTCAATAACTATATGACTCAATAAATATGAACTAATTTAGAAACTATATCAGAAATGTGAGAATAATGAATTCACTAGTAAGTGAACTAAACCACTTGTTAGGAATGAGATCACTAAAGAGTGAATAGGTTCAAACTGCTCACACTTTGGTTTGAGAGATAGGTTCACGTGAGGATGAATTAACTCACGAAGCGCAACAAACCAATTCACCCTAGTGAATGAGCTCACTCCGCGATTAGGTTCACCTAGATGTGAGCATGTGAACCTATCCACTCCAATAAACCTATTTTTTGCCTGTTAGCTGTCGAGAGTGTATAGCCAATCAGTCTTAGAGTTCAGATAACAATCGCTAATTAGAGTTAGGTCAAATTTAGTTGGTGGTTTCTGGCAAATTTTGTTAGAATACAATAAAAACCTTAAGCTTTTTGACTATCATGATCAAGAACACATAGCTCAACTTCATGCTCAATAAAATAAAGACTACATGTGAGTGTAATAGGAGGCAGATCCATCAAAAGTAATCATTTTCAAATTACAATTGAATGAAATGACAGGCCAACTTCGCATCATATGCATCAGTCCCGCATGTACATTAGCGTGAAGATTACTGACTCATGCAGTGTTCAGTGTGCAATTGTCTTCTAGATAATCGTCCGCTCACCAACATTACTAGCATTCGTGTGCAATAGCAACAATAAGAAGGGGAAATTGCACGCCACATGCGTTCTCAGTCATATTTCGTTCATTTCATTTCCTTTGCATGCTCATTCGAGTTTAAGGATTTAAGTGAACGTTTTGCAGGTTCTCTTGTTTTTAGTTACCACTTCATATAATTTTCGCAAACATATCAACACAGAAATGCCTCCAAGTGCTAATAAAGTTACCAAACGTCTAAATTTTTATGGATTTTTAGGTCTGTTTGTTTTGGTAAGTATACTTTCTGACTGTTATTGATGACTTTTGATTCATTTTTGATAACAGATTCTGTCTATCTCTGGCTATTTCATCCTACTGAATGCATCCTGCAGTTCTGTAACATCTCAACACTATTCCAAACTTGAACCCATTCAAATTGTTGGCTCCGTGACTGGTGTCCTATTATTTGTGTTGAGCTTCTACAACATTGCGATTGTTCTTTATTTGTTCAAGACAATCTTCTATGTTGTCATTACAGCAATACTTTCCATGGGCTGTTTGATGTTTTGGGGCGCATACATAGCATTCACCGAGCCATGCAACAGCGGACTGCTTGGTTTATCAACTCAAAATGCTTTCCAAGCTGAGGATGGTTCCAGCATTGCGGTGACGGTAAATATATAAATTGATATTAAAATTATAAAGTTAATAAATTGTTTGTTTTAATAATATTCAGATAATCGACATTTTCGCAGGCTTACTGCTTTTCTCTACTGGCGCAACATTTGCTAATCGACTTTAGAATCAAATGTCAAATTCCATATTAAAGATTTTTTTCATATTTTCAAGATCAACTTTAAGTCAAATGATTTTTTAAACTTGCAACTTTAAAATCACAAAGAACTCTTTTTGAACTTTTTAAAAGACCGAATTCCTCTGATTCCACTTATTTGATTTTTTTTAGAAAAAACGAATATTTAAGAAAATCGTCTGTTGTCCATGAATTTGCGTTTCGCTTCGAATTGCCACCAAATCGTTTCAAAATTGCTAAACTGAATTAAAAATATAATTTCGAAATTAATTAAATAGAACTTTTCCATATTTGTGTTTTTTAAAGCGAATTTAATTTTCAACTAATTAAAAATACAAGTCAATTTAATTTAAGTTAATTTTCATCTAATTGGAAATACAAATCAATTTAATTTAATTTAATTTTTATCTAATTGAAAGTACAAATTAATTTAATCTACTTACCCCTAAAATAATATTATAAAATTATAAAATAATAAGGTGTTTTCTCTGTCTGTTATAAATTAGAAACTAATTATCGGTGAAACCGTCCTTCTTTCATCGATAGTCAGTGACTCCTTCAGTCGTAGTGCAATAGACAGAGAGACTGACAGACAAACACGCGTAGACTATTGGCGGTAATGACTCTGAGTCAGATGTTGTGAAGAGGGACAGAGGGTACTAGGTACAATCTGGGTCTTCAAGGAGTTTAGAGAAGGAATATGAACGAACGGCAAAAGTATTAAGAGTAGTTTAATATGAGAGAGAGATCATGATCTGTTCACAATGATGATCAAACCGAAAGTGATCGTAGCAGACAGAGTGCATGATTGATATAAATATATTCTTGTAAAATCGAAGATTTCTAGGATAGATTTTTTATTTTCTATATATTTAGAGGTGCGCTTGTAAATTAATAAAACATGCAAACACATCTAACGCTTCTAAATTAATAAAACAAGAAAATTGAACGGGTAATTCATTTTCCAGTAAATAATAAAAAAATCGTGCCCCCAGGTGTAACTGCAAGAATTGTTGCATATGTGTTGCATATAATGAGATTTGTACTTAGGTAAATTAGTGAACCAATCGATTGACAGTTCTTTCCAAATTTGCAGTTGTAAACATTGGACAGGTTTGTTTATTATACGTACTCGAACAATTGGAAAACAAATCCAATATAAGCATATAATCCAAGGTGCAACTATTTATAATCAACGCTTCTTGTTATATCTTTTTGGTTCATTTCTGAAATGTAATGAATGATATTCTGTCATGGGAGATGTCACAAAAAAGCATTAAATTTGTCAATTAAAGCTATTGATAATGGCATTGACTTGACTACAAATCATTGACTAAACGATAACTGAAAATCACTCAAGATCAAGGAATAATACTTTTTATGTCTGGTTTAAGTGAAAATTTGTTCTTTGAAACTGACAGTTTGGCTTATTCAAAGAATCACGTTCATAAATTGTTATCTCCCATTGACGGGATTTACACATGGGGCACGATTTTTTATTATTTACTGAAAAATGAATTACCCGTTCAATTTTCTTGTTTTATCAATTTAGAAGCGTTTGGTTTGTTTGCATGTTTTATTAATTTACAAGCGCAACTCTAAATATATAGAAAATAAAAAATCTATCCTAGAAATCTTCGATTTTACAAGAATATATTGCATCGATTTTCAATACGTGTTATGAATATGTTACCTTGCAAGGCAAGTCTAAAACACACTGGAAAGCTACAAAGCATGATTCCTTTTGGCAATTGCTTACAGGACACAAAACGGGTCCATTCCAGTTGAAATCCAAACCAAAGCACGATTCCATTCGCCATTTGCTTACAAGACACAATATAGCTACACGATCATGATGATCATAACTATTACCAGATCGTTGTAGACAAAATCTAGCATACAGGAAAACAATATTTGTTATATTAGCAAATAAATTTTCCAGAAAACTTACGAAATAGCATCCACGGATATATAACAGTGTAGCACCGTTATAACTATTTTATGTTATACTATAGTACCTTGTTCGTTTTCGCATAACCGATTTACCACCGCGTAAAAAATTTTTTGAAAGTAGGCCATCACTTCAGTTTGTAAATCTTCTCCTTTGCTTATTTAAGTCTTACAAGTTGTTAGGCTCCTTTCGAAATGTAATTCTTATTAACTTTTTGAATGTTGGCGGTATCAATTATGGAAGGTTGAGCCAGAGTTTGCTTCATGCTAGTGTCCACCACTCGTGGTCAACTTGTTTAGCTTCAATCACATGTGGTTTATCATTGAATTGAATACGAGCGGTCGTATCCACGTTCACATCTGGCAATGGTGGTGGCAATTTCACATAGAACATGTGATTGCGTCACTAACTTCTACAATTCAAGTGCTCCTCCTTGCTGGTGGGCAAAAGACACACCTCCTCCACTTCCACAATGACGTCCCCAAAAGGCTTAAAATGTACCAAATTTTTTGTGGGCACTAGCGCCCAATGGGAGAAATACATTGAAAAGCGTCAGTCATACGAGCAGAAATAACTAAAAAATCTATAATATAACATAGAGAGAAAGAGAGACAGCTCGAGGAGTGACGATAGAGTACACGTACTCGTGCTGGAATGTGAAATAGTTTGGAGAGATAGTTCCCCTAGATGGCAATACTTGTGAAGGTACTGACTATCCATAGGAGGGTCCTTTACAATGTGACTGTACATTGTCTTTAGGGTGAACGCGTGTTTGTGTGTTTACTTTTCGAGTGAACATTTACATCTTCAACACAACAACACCATCTCTATCCTACATATATCCTGTTTATCCAATTCTGTGTGTCTAATGGGATTCATTTTGTTTACTGTGCAAGTGAAAGCGTTGGCATTTTTCATAAGTTCTGTTTGGTAAGTAGATTGATGAATGAATTGTTATGCAAGTTTTGTGCTACGTAGGGTAATAGGGTGAGTTGGCGGAATATTCTTTTAGAAATAAATGCATATTATGATATGTACTTTCAAGTAGTTAAAGTATTTTATATATTCTAAGCAATTGCAAATAATGTTTGAGTTTAATACCGTTATCAGAGCTCGCTGTTCGTATTAAATACGGAATGTTCAGGAAAAGCTGTAGCGAGTTTTGTTAATCTTCCGGTCATACCCTACACTAGGATTGGGGTTTTAGGAATTTCCTAATTCTTTAGCCTCTAATGTAAATTGAAATTAGTAATAAATAAAATGTATATTCAAACTAACGCAAAATTGATTTTCACTACCGTAATATCTCGAAAATAAGTTTCGAATTATATTTTTAAATTTCGAAACCAGTACTGTGGTCTTTTAAAGCATTGATAAATTATCATAAAAAGTGCTATTGAATGCAATTGCTATTCATAAAAACAGCAATAATTCGTATAACTTAAATTCGTAAGATGCAAAATCAACCTTTAGGTTTAGTAAATGTAATTCTGAAACGTTACGCTTAAATTTATGTTTCTGTAATTTGTATTTGTATAATAGTCTTAATTAATTAAGTACAAGCAAATGAGAATTTTGCATTGAGAAATCATATTTCAACTAACGAACAGTAAATTAGTTCGTTCATAACTTAGTAGTTCTCAATTTAGTTTATTGAAGCAATAAAAGAAGACACAAGTTGACACAATGCCGCATTAAGTGACCCCACAAAAATTAGGGTCATTGTAACGAAACACACTACTATACAGTGTACACTCTTTACTGACTAGATCGAGGATACTGCTAATTCTTGATTTGTAAATCATTAACTTAGTGCCAAGGTTGATTAGGAGATTTATGATGGTGTTGTGAATGGCTCCTAAGGCGTCAAAGATCCAACCATACACCTCTATCGATTTTAAACAAAATCCAACAAATCGCCACAATATGGAACCAATCAACAACAAACTTATTTTCCCATTTAACCATCATCTCAATCAGCCTGCTTATAACCTCATAATATTTAATTTGTCATGCTTTTCGAATTGATTTCCATTTCCAGTTTGAATGATTATATCTGCAAACAGCGAAAAAAATTTACTGCGCCAGCTTTAGCTGGCGCAGTTTTTTTTCGCGTTTGCCTGACGACTTGTTTAATTTAATTTTCAACTAATTAAAAATACAAATCAATTTAATTTAACTTAATTAAATTTAGAAACTTTAGATACAAGTTTGTAGAAGAACTTTAGGAAAAAGGCTGCGCCAGCAAATTTCTTCTTAGACGTTTGTGAATTTAATTCATATATCAATTTGAAAATGGCCAATTTAACGATTCGTCCAGTTCGATCTCTTCTAGTGTCTCACTACGATGCATTATCTGGTCCACTCAACTTTGTCCATCACCTGTCAGCAGACAATAAATTTGGCCTCAAAACTAAATTCAAAATTAAAACACATTACAAATTCCAGTTGACCATCTTGCTCTTAGCCGTTATTCTAGGCACCATTGGACTGATCGGCGAATCAGATCCTAATTTTGGAAAACAAAATCTGGCAAAGTTGATTGTTACAAGTCCCTACATTAGTAGATTAGATAGATCAGTTAGTTAAATTAGATAGATTAGTTAAATCAGTTAGTTGATAGTCGATTGTAGATTAGTTAGATTAGCTAGTTAGATAGTCGATTGTAGATTAGATAGATCAGTTAGACCAGTTAGATCAGTTAGTTAAATTGGATAGATTAGTTAGATCAGTTAATTGATAGTCGATAGTAGATTAGTTAGATTAGCTAGTTAGATAGTCGATTGTAGATTAGATAGATCAGTTAGACCAGTTAGATCAGTTAGTTAAATTGGATAGATTAGTTAGATCAGTTAATTGATAGTCGATAGTAGATTAGTTAGATTAGCTAGTTAGATAGTCGATTGTAGATTAGATAGATCAGTTAGACCAGTTAGATCAGTTAGTTAAATTGGATAGATTAGTTAGATCAGTTAATTGATAGTCGATAGTAGATTAGTTAGATTAGCTAGTTAGATAGTCGATTGTAGATTAGATAGATCAGTTAGACCAGTTAGATCAGTTAGTTAAATTGGATAGATTAGTTAAATCAGTTAGTTGATAGTCGATAGTAGATTAGTTAGATTAGCTAGTTAGATAGTCGATTGTAGATTAGATAGATCAGTTAGACCAGTTAGATCAGTTAGTTAAATTGGATAGATTAGTTAGATCAGTTAGTTGATAGTCGATAGTAGATTAGATAGATTAGTTAGAATAGTTAGATTAGTTAGATTAGTTAGATAGATTAGTTAGGTCAGTTAGATCAGTTAGTTAAATTAGTTAGATTAGTTAGATTAGTTAGATTAGCTAGTTAGATAGTCGATTGTAGATTAGATAGATCAGTTAGTTAATAGTCAATAGTAGATTAGTTAGAATAGTTAGATTAGTTAGATTAGTTAGATAGGTTAGTTAAGTCAGTTAGATCAGTTAGTTAAATTAGTTAGATTAGTTAGATTAGTTAGATTAGCTAGTTAGATAGTCGATTGTAGATTAGATAGATCAGTTAGTTAATAGTCAATAGTAGATTAGTTAGTTAGATTATTAGTTAGATTAGTTAGATTAGTTATTTGTTAGTTGATTAGTTAGACATCAAATCTGACTATCTAACCTTGAATTGTTTTATTGTTAAATAAGATATTTTTATTTCACTTAAAAAACAACACTATTATGAAAGTGGCTATTGTCAAATTCGATATTCCACTATTGCAAAAAACTATATTTTTATTGTCGAAATAAATACAAGCCCATGTTTTTTGCATCAAATGTTTGCACGCAAAGCCTGGTCCGTTTCGGATCATGTAATGGCCATCATGATGGTTTACCTCATTCTGGTCTCATGTTGCTCAAACTTGAATGGAACAATTGAGCATCGCTTTTGTATGGCCAAAGGTTTGACATCAAATCGATTAAAAATTGATGGAAAAAGTAGTATTTATGCATGAAATTTTGTGCGTTTACTAATAAAAGTCCCATTTTATCTATTAGAGTTGAACCTTGAAGAATCTAGCAAAATATTGACACTAAGCTATAAGACAAATTATGCGCAAACTTTGTTTGTGAAAGCATTATTTACGGTCTTTACGGCTCACTTTTACGTTTTTATCTGGATTAATTCGGTTTACAAACTTTCGGTGCTGTCACTCTTCTACTGGCTTGCGATTTCGCCATTGTTTGTATTTTACATTACGTTTGGTAAGAAATGTCATGCAAAAAATGATGATTTAAAAAATGATTCCATCCATATAGAAATGTTCGCAAAAATAATTTCTGTTGCAACCACTGCGGAATACATTAGCATTCGTCAGCATACTGTATTGAAAGCTCTCAAGATTCTCAATAGGAAATTTGCAAAATTTCACTTGAGCAAATTCGCCCATTCCAAACGAAGTTCGTATTTGCAAATATGGCTCGCATATCAAGCGCAAAATAGCCAATTGGCAATCATCTGTCGACATCTGCAGGCGTATGATCACTTTTGGTCGCCATACCTGACACTGACCTTTATCAACTACACCGCTTACGAGAGTTTTGTCACTCATTCGGTTCTGTTAAAAACCTATTATTATCATATTATAATATATAAATATCGTAGTCGTTTTTGGCTCCACCTCCAGTAGTTGTTCGCTGTATATTCGTAAGTCCCTCCCTTTTGTGTCATTGATACGTCGTGAATACCGACTCTATCGATAAAAAATCGATTCTGTGCAGTGGCGCATGCATACAGTGAATGTGATTTCATTGATGAATACCGTATTCTGAATACGCCACCAGTATTGTTTACTTTGTCAGCTGTTGTTTCACATTTGAGTTTGTATGTTATTTGTATTTTGCTCTTAACCAAACTGGTTTTGTTTTGAGATGCAAATCATGATTCAATAAAACAACTAAGGACGAGTTTACTCCACCAACATTTCCACCTTCAAATGACTAACTAGCAAATATGAATTATTTTATTTTGTTTGAATGCAGAATCGTCATAAAAACTGTTTGGTAAAATGTGATTGTGTTGTTGGTTTCATTTTCCCATTGTTTTAAAAACTGTTATAAATGAATAGACCTTCTTAATTTGTTATTTGTTATTATTTTGCTAGATATTTCTATTATATCTGATGAAAGTGAACTGTTTGATGACATCTTGCCTACATCGATTCGATATCGTTATAAATTTGTGATGTGACTGATGTAAAACATTTTCTCCACATTTGCTGTCTATCATTTTCAATTTTTTTAACTGTGTTCACTGGCAGGCAAGTTGTGGTTGCACATGTGCATGTACATGCAACGTATCGATCAGACTCTATGGAAATACCGAATGACCAACTCTAATTTGGCATTAAATCTCTGTCACGGATGTGTTTCTCCATCAAATGTCAGACCCAGACCAAGAACTACAGCATTTATGGCCACACCGAAAGTATCATTTGACTAATCTTCCGTGAATTCCTATAGAACTGTTACCCGGCTAAATTTATGAATTGACATCGTAGCCATTTAGCTTTATCGAATAGCAACTGTAATCCTCAACAATTGTCCTCAGTCTTTCACCCTTTGGCTTTTCCCATCTACAACAAACTCTGCCCTACCTCAACTTTCACGAATTTCTGTTTGCATGAAGAAGTTTTGAATTATATTAGTTCCAGAAATGTAGAATCACGAAGATTATTGAGAAATGTATTTTTACTTGAACGTACCAACAGAAGCATATTTGACTCTGCCGTAAAATATAGTTAATTAGGATCAAATGTGTAAAGGCAAATCTACTCCCAAATCAAATCTTAGTCTCAGTCTCTCTTGACTTGAGACCCTAAAGAAAGGCCAGTTTTGCCTCATACGAATCTAGGAAGATGACCACAAAGTCAACCTATCCACAGAATTAGTGTCATCTTGGTACAGCTCTCAATTTAAGAGTATCCGATTGAATGTGCTTTAAACACTACATTTGAATGGTAACAATTTGAGCAAACATCAAATAAAACTTTTTAACTGCCTTATTGCAAAATGATGTCAATTTGTAGAAGAATCTAACAGAGAACAAGTTGATCAGTCGCATTTGCAAATGAAATTGAGTTCTTGCTGAGTGCACTCATGTATCGGGAAAGTTGAGAAGTAAAGTTAACAATAGTTTAAATTCTGGGGTAAATTGAAGCACATTGCGAGGGAAATTCAAATTGATTTCGGTGAATGTGATCAATGTTTTGGTTTTGGAGCACCGGACGGACTCAATGATCGAGTCTCAGTGGACATATTTCGTCCAAAGCCTCGACTATGCACAAAATACTTAAACATTTTCTCAAGTCCCAAAAATTTAATGTATTTCCAGTTGACTTACGAAAATGTACTAAATCTCACTAATGGTATCGAAAGTTGACAGACATTTGTTCAAATTGGAATTTGATCACCAGCGATATGCAACTAAAATCACAACATATTGTTTGAAAAACATCCTATCAATTCGACCATTTCACTCACACAAATTACGCTAATCAGTTTTTTTAATTCATTTCTAACGTTTGCTGAATTTTATTGTTTATTTATACATTAAGACTATTTAAATTGATATTCTTTTACTTGAACCCACCCGAAGGGTGTTCTTTACAAGGGAAACAAACCGCAGCGCAGCGGAGGTTTCGCAAGAGCGTGAAGCTAGGCTTTAGCCGCTTCACGCCTTGCGGTTTTCCTTGTATCACTCCTAATTTAATAAAATTGAGAATTTGTACACACACTCGTAATTGAATAATTAAACTGCAATTACGCAAAAAAACATTTTATTACAAAATGACAACGTATATATCCTCACTGGTTATATTTCTAGTTGTTCTAATGATCACTTCAGATTTCAATTGATAGTTAGGGCGGACTAAGAAGAGTTATTTTTAAAAATAAGATGATTGGAAAACCAGCCAACAAGCGACTCTTGGAAATTATTGAGAAACTTATAATATAACTTATCTTGGTTAACTTGGTTCACTAAAACAATAATACAATAGGTTTGGCGGTTATTTCAAAATAAACCCAGAGATTAATAGGCTGACAGACGGACACGATGAGTTGTGATTCTCTTATTTGTTCTTGTTCTAAATTATGTGACTTGTTGGCACTCAATTTATTCATTCTTGACAATAAAATAGATATTTTACGGCAAATTGCTGCGCTTAATCAAGAATTGTAATTGTAAATTCATTATTTTTAGGTATCATGTCATTCTACACCGCTGTGCATAGTGAAACCTGGAACAGTAGAAAATGTTTAAACGGAATTATGAACAAGGGTTTTGACGATATGTATCAATGTTCAGCTACAAAAGATGCAGCTATCTCAAAAGGAGTATACGCGAAACTCGCTGCTTCAAAACTAAAGAAAGAACTCAAAAAAGCAAAACACATTGTGATCTCTTTTGATTGTTCTACCATTCGAAAGCACAAACTCCTTCCTATTATCGCAACTTTTTTTGATCCAAAAAATGGTATTCAGCACAGATTACTTAATCTCGTGTCTTTGCCTAATGAAAAAGGTAGAACAATTGCCTATGCTATCAAAAAGACATACAGGCAAATTTATCGAATACCAGAACGAAAAATTGTCGCAATTTGCGCGGATAATTGTCCTACAAATTTTGGATCAATTGATCGAAACACTGGCAAAAATGTTTATTCACAGTTGATTGAAGTGTTTGGAGAAAAGTTGATTGGTGTAGGTTGTTTGGCTCACATCCTTAACAATGCAATGAAAACTTCAGCAGATCTGTTTGACCTTGGAATTGTTCGAATTCAAAAAGTTTTAGGTGAAATTTTCCACCACTTCGAAAGCGATTCAATGCGTGTGGAGCAATACAAACGAATTCGAGCAAAATTGGGAATTTTGGATGAATTCACTTCTGCAAATCTTCCCAAAAATTATAGTCAGACTCGATTTCTTAGCTTAGGTCCATCGCTCGACATTTTGATCAACAATTTCGATGAATTGTATGCGCATTTTGACGAAATTCGTAGTTGCTCACATCTTGAGGAAATTCTTGCATTTTTTGAAAACCCCAAAACGTTCCCTCTACTTTTAGTTCTTCGAAATTTAGCTAGATTTTTTGAAGCCACAGTTGGTCAAATAGAAGGTGATGATGTCTCACTTTTGAATGCCTTCAAACTGTTTGATGCGTTGAGAGAATTGGTGATTAGCATGAGAGATAGTGAAAGACTGCCTGAATTGGTGAATGAATCCATGAATGGCTGGACCACAGTTGAAAAAGATTCTTTTTTAAAAGAAATTTACGATTTTTATGACAATTGTCAAGATTATATGACGAAGTGGACAAAGTGGGCTGAACCACTGAAAAATTTCTCTTGGGCTAATCTTGATTCTGTTTTATCTTTTGAAAAGATAAAAAAATCATCGTTGTGTTTGAGTGAATTGTGTGAAACTGAGAATATTTTTGATGAGGAAAAGTTGAAGCATGAAGTGATTCGAGCAAATGAATTTGTTGAGGCACAACTTGACACTTGGAACACGAAAGACCAGGACGGGAAAGTTGTTTCCTCGTCTCACCGTTGGATTGAAGTGTTTTCTCGCGTGGAAGATCTCCAAATTTTAGATGAACTTGTCTCGTTTTCTCATGCATTGCCAGGTTCAAATTGTACATGCGAGCGTTTGTTCTCGGAAATATCTTATTTCTGGGTTAAATGCAAAAGCAACTTGAAAGTTGCCACAGTGAAGGTGATGATGCAAATTAGATGCAATTTAATGAGGAACTGTGACGAGATGTTCAATTGGTTAGTCAATGATTCAACACTGAGAGATGAAGTGCGTAGCAATCAAAAGTTTGATCAAGCAATGTTGCAAGAGGAGGAAGATGAAACTGATTTTTTTAAGGATTTCATCCCTGAAAAGGTAAATTGGCAATTTTTTGATCAATGTGATGATAGTCAAGCACATGATGCTGTTGATGATGAATATGATGAATTTTTTTCGGACGAACCTGAATGTAGTTTTCACACACCTTCGGATAATACTGAATTTGAGTTATCTACAAGCAACGACTTTCACGATATTACAATTCCATCTTTGACTTCATTTTCGCCCAATCGTGCATCATCGCCTTTGCTTTTAAATACTTCGTCGTCTCGTATTCCGACATTGTCGTCCTCTTCGCCTTCGCCGCTTTTGTCATCCACTTTAAAGTTAAATTTAACTTCGTCACTTTCGGTCACAACTTCTTCGTCTTCTTCGAAGTTTTCGACTTCGTTTTCTCGGATTCCGAAATTATCTTCCTCTTCGACTTCATCTTCATCTTCGTCTTCTTTTACTTCTTCTTCTTCTTATTTGACTTCGAATTCACTCACTTTGACTTCGCATTTGGCATCTTCTATTACTTCTTCTTCTATCTCGACCTTTCCAATTAAGGTTTCAGATGCATTTATACCTTCATCTTCAAATTCTTTAAGTAAACCTAAATTAGAAACAGTATATGAATTAACTAATCCAGTAATTAATGAACACGACTATTGCATTCCACACTTTGTAGCAACGGACACATTTTACGATTCAACTGCTCCTCAGAACAATGATTCAATCGATCAAACGATCAATTCACTAGTTGAAAATTTTGAATGCACTCCAAAATTTTTCAAAAATTATTTTGAAAAAAACAAATTCAAATTTTAAATTCAATTCAAATAAACGCGACAGTGATAGACCTCTACGAAATATATCTAATTCAATAAATTTAATAAACAACTCGCAAAATATTAACCTCGACGATTCAAGCCCAGAAAAGAAGAAACCTAAAAATTCAACAAGAAAACCAGAATTAGTTTGGCTGAATTAATTAGTTTGAATTAAAACTATTTTGTCGGATTGCTCAAACCAATAAAACCTTCTTTTTCAATTATTCTAATTATTTTATTTTTCTATATATTTCTAGAGATCTTTCCTTCCAGGATTTGGGCTTTATGAAAGTGACCAGAATCATTAGTGTCCATATAGTCATAAATGGTTAACACCATCGATTTTTATGCTCTAATTAGCAAAGAAATAGCAATTCATCAAAATCTACTAACCTTTGTTGGATAAGTAACGAACCAACAGTGAGATATGATCCAACAAACCAACATAATAACAGGATAACACTCGGCAACCCAATTTAGGAAAAGATCTAAAATAGTCAGTACACTTGTTAACTCGTAAAACTCGAATTAGCCATTTCCGAGCGCCCCTCTTGATGGCGCCCAATGTCAAAATGTCAATACCATCGAAATCCGGGGGCTCGAAATATAATCATTTTCGATGAAAGAGAGTGAACTTTTCTAATTTTATTCAAAAGTAAAAACAGAGAAAGATTCCCAGAAAGAATTAAGTAACTTGGAGAAAATATCAATGGAAGAAAGCTTACAAAAGAACTTTTTCACTTTGAGATAGTTTCCACATTTGTCTTCTGAATACGCCACTTCAAAAAGCTGGCTAAGCTGAGACCTCTAATATAATCAATTTGATAAGAATGTACATTTCCTTAGAATAATATCGATGTGTCATTCATTGCAATGCTCAAACAATACAATCAGCTGTAGCCTTTGACACAAATGCTTTCTGTTTTTACAAATTTATTGAACACTCCTTTTGGCAACTATGAACGCCAGTAAATTGACTTGTTCAACTCAAAATTCCACTTTTTTGCGCAAACTAAAAAACTGACAAACTTTTACCTGTCTAATTGTTGATGGATTTTAATGTCCTTCGATAGGTTTCTGCCCTAACGCATACCTTGTCAATAGAGGCTTAATTGAACTCTGTGACTAGTCCCGTTCTTGAGATAGTTTGGTAACTGTACATTGTAACACATTTCTATGTACGAAATTCTCTAACGTTCACTGTAGAAAGAGCATTTGAGCTGTGGCCAAAATCTTCACTCACTCCACTCACTCCACTCAGTCGCTCGCTGACGCTCGCTCCTTCGCTCCGTTCGTTCCGTTCGTTCAGATAATAACCATTGCGTTTCAAAAATAGACACCTAGATCTATAAGTGGCGACAAGCGGTTTAGTTCATGTCAGCTGACTGGGGTGCAACGTGCTTGCTTGTCTACTACAGTCAAAGTAACGAAAACACATAAACAACTTGTTTTTTCACCGAAATCATGTCAAAAGTCGGCAAAAGTCGTCGAAATTGTTGTGTCTGGGGTTGCAGCAACTCTGAGGCAAACGTTGTAGGCAAACAGCCCGCCGTAAAGTTCCATCGCTTTCCAGCAGTATCTCAAAATGCATCTCGTCGTGAGCAGTGGATACAATGGGTGAAGAGAAAGTACATCGAAAATGACAAAGATTGGTTACCGACTGACAACTCGCGCATATGTTCGGAACATTTCGTCGACAACATATCACACGATTCTCCAACCCATTCGGGATATATTCCGAAGCGATATCCACCAAAACTGCTTCATAATTATCCTCATATGGCTCGTCGAAAAGTGCCAAAAGACAATGAACGATGGAACCGGTATGACATTGTTTTGATTAACGTTTTTGGATAATGATCTCTAATTATACTCTTTACTATCTCATTGAATAGGGCTAACAAGAAACAACGTGTAGCCTTGTTAGAAGAAATAATCAACAACTATCCGTTAGAGGAACAAGTCATTGAGGATACTATTCCAAATCACACCGAATCAAATTATACGAACCAAAGCACTCAAACCGAAATATTTGATCATGTGAGAGCACCAAATGGCAAGTTGCAAGCATTTATAAGTAACATAAATGGTCAAGGTGAGGGTCAGAATAGAGAAGGCCTAGATGAGTTGACTGCACTGAATGAAGTAATCGACGATCAGGACTTGGCCGAGCAAATTTGCCAACTCAAGGCACGTCAAGATGTGCTCCTTCAACAACTAAATCTCTCCGACCAAGTGCGAGTTCTACGTGACCTAATATCGAAGCTCGAAAAGGAAGTTGATTGTACTGCCAAGTCTCAGAAATTATCCATTGCAGTCAACTCTTGGACTCAAGTTTCTCATTGCCCAGACACCGTGACCAGAGGAGTCGGGCATGACGAAAATGTACCTTATTTTTGCGGATTTGCTAGCGTCGAACAGCAAAGTGGCCAAAATTTTAAATCACTTGAACGTTTGACCGCGGTTAAAATGGAAGTTTTTCGCTTTTTATGTAATGTTTTGAAACTAAGTGGTTTTCAACCGCGCGTCCGTAGAATTGAAGACTTTCTTTTGTTATTTTTGATGAAGCTGAAGCATAATCTCACTTTTGCTTCATTGTCAGTCATTTTCCACTTGCCATCGAGCACCATTCGGAAAAATTTCTTTCAAGTGTTAAATCGGCTTTATTTATCAACCAAATCCCTCATTTTTTGGCCGAAACGAGACAGTATGGAAGCATGTTTGCCCGACTGTTTTCGCAAAGATTTTCCCAAGTGCCGTGCCATCATCGACTGCACCGAATTTAGATGCGAAAAGCCTAGAAGCATCATCAAGGCAAATGCACTTTATAGTAACTACAAGTCCTGCCACACTGTCAAAGTACTAATTGCTTCTGCTCCAAATGGCCACATTTGTTTTCTATCTGAGGCTTACGGAGGACGAACTTCCGATGCTTTTTTGACGAACTTCTCTGGTTTTTTGAGTCATCTCGAGCCCGGTGATGTTATCCTAGCGGACAAGGGGTTTCCAGTGATTACTGCTGATAAGGTGACCACTGTAATTCCTCCCCGTAAAGAGAAAAACAAGTTTCAATTCACCGCAGAACAGCTCGAGGAGACCGAGAAAATATCTTCTTCCCGCATTCATATTGAACGAGTGATTCAGCGTGTGAAAATCTTTGACATTCTCAACAATCGGTTGCACCACAGCATGCTACCTCACATCAACAAGATTATAACCGTTTGTGCTGTCTTGGTCAATTTGCAAAATAAGATCATAAGGTCAAAGTCCACTCCAGCTGACGAATGCGAAGACGACGAGTCCGAGAAGGAAAACGACAACGAATGGGACCAAGAATCTGAGGATCTACTTCAAGCTTCTATTTTCCGACCAAATGAAAAGGATAGTGAGGAGAATGACATTGAGGAGAACAATACATGTAATCATATGCAATTATTTAAATATAATTAAATTTGTTTAATTGGAAAAATACATTCGACTACAAATGGTGTTATTGGTCGCTTAGTTGATATTGTGCTCCAATTTGTACAATTCGATAGTTGGCGAGTCCAAATCGAGCAAGTGCTCCTGAATGAGAGGATGTAGATCAACTGGCAGCACTTTGCATTTCATTTCTTTGGCTTCGACAATACCTCCCACCACTGGTTGCCCTTTTGGATCGGTTGATTTGGGTCCTCCCCAACCCTTCTTCTTGGTTGTACACGACTGAGCCCTCTCATTGTTGACATAATCGATCAGTCCTTTTGTGTGCTTGCAGCTGCCACATAGACCAACCAAACATGAACAATATGCTCCAATAACTGCACGGCTGGAATTGATGTCCACTCTGACCATATGGGTCTTCCTCATGATACTGGTGGTAGACTTCATCTGAGGCTTGCACTCACCGGTGAACTTGAACTTAGTTTTGTCTTTTGTTTGGTGCTCCTTCACAGTCTCGTGCACCAACATGTACTTGCCCATTTCGTCGCCCATAAAATCGGCCTTGCTCGTAAAGTGGTACTGTTTGGGGACAGAGATGGATGCGAAGCCACACGTGAGCTGAATGTCAAAGTCCTTGTCGTCGCCGTAGATACGGGCAGTCGCTTCTTCAACGAACTCTGAAACCAAATTGACTCTATCAACCGTAGGCTGGAGGTTTGGAAGTGGTGCATGATCATTTGGGTCAGTCGGAATGTGATTTGTTGGTTGGTGAGTCAAGAGCTCAGTTATCTTGCTAAACAACAGAGCTTTGACCATCCGGCCTTTGATGGGAAGCTTTAGTTTCTTCTGAATATCTTTAAGCATGACAACAGTGTAAGTGTGGCCATGTTGCAGAAAGTCGTCAACCAACTTGGTCTCTTCCTCCTTGGACAATGGCGCTGGTTCAGAAGTCATTGTGGATGCAGGTTAACTTGAGCAGAAGAGATACAAACACGTGTGGCAAAAAGCGCGCCAATGATGAGACTCGTCGACACAAACAGCACTTGAAAGTGTCGACATCAGCGCCAATATCAGTGCATAGCGGGCATATTTGTCTCTATTTTGGGTTACACCGTAATGCAAGCTCTTCCCGCATGGTGGCGTTAGTAGTAAGGTGCTACATGGTATTGTGTTGACTCGATTTAATAGATCACACAGACTTGCAAAGTACATTTCTTGATCGTTGTTCAATGTTTATGAACAGATACAGTCAACAGTATGCAATTTGGTCTAAAGTTAACACAATCAAACCAATATGTGAATCACAGCACTCCTGTGTGGGTGTGTTTGTCACTGCGCATCCCCTTTGCGCACAGCGGCTCGCTGCTCGGCGTGTGTGCTTGTCTGTTTCCCACACAGTGTTTTGTACTTCCACAGTGGACACTCGGTCCTTACACATTCCTATACAAAATTTAATTAATTTTTTTAAAAATCGCTGCTCCGTTGACCTTTGACTTATTTGGCAAAAGGCACAACTTCACCCCAACCAGAACATTGTTTAAAATTTTCAGACCGATCCATTGAAGCATATAGCCACAATCCTCTGCACAAGCCTTTTACTATCAAGCGGCGCCAGAGGACTCGTTCACTCACAAACAAGTTTGTTCGTTCGTTCCTCCATGGATCCAACTAGCGCCCCCTATCTGTTCGCTTTAGTTAAGCGAACTTTTTCATTGCTGTCAGTTTGATCACTGAAAAATCGAACGTTTAGCAATACCCACAAAGGTTGCAGTTACTGCAATGTTTGACTTAAGCTTCACACCAACACCACAACACACTTCAACACAGCCATGGGTGCATACCACCCGACCCGACGCGCCGGTTGCATTCAATTGGTTTTTTTCTTTTCTTATAGGCTTCATTTCGCTCAGCGAATAAATAAGTGTTGGAGCAAACAGGTCTTGTGGAAGTCCAAGCGGTGACTGGTCCACGAAGATCACGAACAGGTCTTGTAGAAGTCCAAGCGGTGACTTGTCTACAAGAGTACGACAGCAGGTCTTGTGGAAGTCCAAAAGGTGACTGGTCCACAAGAGCACACAAGGAGGCACACGAGAAAGTTTAAGTTTTTTATTAGAGAACAAGAACAAACACAGTACAACTAAGGACAGAGCAAGTGCTGCGATATGCTCGTATGAGCACAAACAGAGTTCTCTGTTGAGACATGTTAGTCGAACATTCGACATTCGAATGATGACTCAAGGGTCGCACAAATCAACTTGTCCAACAATATGTTAATAATATTGTGAGTTTAAATGAATTGATTTTGGATAACAAATTGATCAAAATAGAAATAAATGTTTTGACATGCTCTAGCTCAGACTTTTACTCCACGGCGTTACCTATCAACTAGAATAATTCAAATACTTTCAAAGTGCACTTCAATCTCTGTTAAAGGCTTGAGTACAGGGGCCATGCCTAGGACAATATTTTGAGGATCTGTCCTGGAGTGTACTCGATACTTTCGGAATATTTGTGCTAAAACAAATTTCAACTCCAACATTGCATATTTCTGTCCAATGCAATTTCGTGGTCCAGAGCTGAAAGGAATGTACACGAAAGGACTAAATGGGGCTTCAAATCTTTCTGGTTTGAACTTATTTGGTTCGGGAAAGTGCTTAGGGTCCTTGTGAAGGTAAATGATGGGCATATAGCAGCTACTACCGGCCGGCAGAGTTACACCATTTGGAAACTGGAGTGCTTCCGATAATTGACGACCTATTATCTGGCCGGATGGATATAGCCGCAATGTCTCTTTAATGCACATCTCTAGATAGTGCATTTGTCGCAAATCTTCAATGTCCATGTCTTTGAGAGCATTTTCTGCCAATAAAGCAGCATATTATTAGTTGACATTAGAGGGTGGGGGATATACAATTCTTGTGTATTTTTAAATTACCTCGAAAAATTGCTTTCAATTCGTCCTGGACTCTGTCCTGCACATCGCCATACCAACCAATCATCAACAATGTAAATGTCATTGCAATTGACACGGTTTCATGGCCTGAAACGATCAAGGTAGTCACTTCTGATTCGAGCATTTTGGGATTTATGATTTTGTTAAATTTTTGATTAATTTTAAAATAATTTTCTAACAAAATATCCATATAAATCGAAGGTTTTGGCTTAGCAGTTTTGTCGCAATTCTCTTCCGTTGAAAATTTGATGTGAAATTGGCCAATTTGTCTTTGTATAGCCTTTTTTAGTGTGCTCCTGTAGTATTGCAATATTTTTTTGGAAACTTTTGCCAGCCTTTGTAATGGCATAAATCCAACAAATCCAGTGGACTGGATTTTGAAACCGATTTATTATTGCACGAAAGATGTTCTTCATAGCCTCGTGATAGGCTTGACTGTCCAGTTCGGTGTCACCATCAGGATTAATGCCCATTGCAGTTTCTGTTTGAAGAAAAAGTTTGCCTTGTTAAATTTTAATTGGGCATTTACCCTGAGGCCTTAAAAAATAAACCTTTAATAATATTCAATGCAAAATTTTCAAACATTTTTCGGACATCTTTAACAACCGCTGTTTGGCCATTGTTCAGTCCATTAGTAGTTGCAGCTGTGTCAATGGATTTCAACAACTTTTCCGTGTGACTACTGAAAATTGGAATAAAATTGTGTAACATTTTCACGTGAAATGCGGGATTCAACATTTTACGACGGGCTCGCCAAATGTTGGCTTCACTGAAATAAAAATTTGCGTGCTTGAGAATTTTACATGTACAACAGTAGTAACTTGGCCTCAACTCACCTTAGCATTAACCCATCGCCAAACAATGGCGTATACATCTTGTACTCGAGGCCTCTGTTAATGTTCTTTTGTGATTTTAGCAAGCACTCAACAAACTCTGCATTTGTCAGTAAATAAATGACATGATATGGACCAAACCATAGGCGACAAAGTCCATTGCTTCGGAATTGGTGAATAATATTTCCAAACCTTCGATGAAACACTAGCAATTTAAAAATATAAATGTATCAATAAAATATTCAAAAAAAAACAAAATCAAAAAATATAAATACATCGGAAGAAATCATTTTTTGACACATTCCTGGGCTTAATGAATATTCTCAGATTTCCAAGCAAAATTGTGTCAACTTTCGGGCCTGGAATACGATCGATCCCAGTTCGGTATTGAATATATTTTCGAAAAAACAAACATAAAAGTACTGCAAAAATACAAATAACTGAAATTAAAATCATTTTGGGCTATTTAAAATTTGACACCATCACTCGCACTAAGCGAGAATGAACAAAGAATACATTAAGAACAAGAAATATATAGAACAAAGCAACTATATCAATGCAATCCACTTCCGGCAACCTTTTACAGATGGCTTCTTTTTCATACAATGTTTTATCGCCAACAAAAAGAGTTGATTGTCATTGTACAAAGTGCATTTTAAGTTTAAAATTTACTGAACAAAGTTAACAATTAGACATTTCACTCTAATCATATTTACATTTTTATCTTCTGTCGGTCACAAGTGTTGTGTTTGTGGCCATTTCCTGTTAAGCAGACCTCAGCTAAAATGAACCTATTAAAATGCTCCAACGCGACTCGCGTTACGCGAGACACTTCAATATGATCATTTGAACAACATTGCTTTTTGAATATTGCACTTTGTCCCTGGGCGTCATTGATTTAAACAAATTTTTTACATTGAATTTCCGGCAATTGAATTAGTTTGACCCCAATTTTTGTGAATCTACATTCTAGCTCAACAGGCGAGAGAACAACGACATAGACTCGACGACAAGCAGCAATTTTGGTGACCGACAAAAGACAAAAATGCAGATAAGATTGGAGAAAAAGTCAATGCCATCTTTGTTCGAATGAGCTCCGTATACACTCAAATAATTTGTACTTTTGAGTGATATTATTTGTCATCCTTGGAAATGAAATTGACTTCTTTTGTATTGTTAGCGATAAAACATTGTGGAACGGATGTCAGGTCCAAAACGGCGCTGCAAGTGCGTTGCATTGATATATAGTTTATATAGGTTCATGTGGCTTGGTGCACAAATGAGTTGGGAGCACACGCTGAGGATTTGGCACTGTTCACTTCAAAATGAAATAGCATGAGTGGACTATTGATATTAATCACAAATTGTGAATTATTTACTGAATTGTTCACTTCCAGTGTGCAATCTTAGTTTAACTTCCTTTGCCATACTTGACCGAGGACGAGCACACTTTTCCTCCGCTTGAATGAATATCATCATCATATATATATAGTGATGATTCTACTCTAAAGTTGTGGTGCCATTTTGTTTGTATGTTTCTGCCCAAACAACATGTTTCGAATCGAAACTATTGTTGAGCCTATTCAATTGTGCTCTCATTGGCTTCGAACAAAATGGCTCACCTCTCCGATCGCCTACACGGCAGCCCTACTGTGTGTCACCTATATCCTTTGGAATTTGTGGATGAAATTTCGCAAAGAATCACAAATCTCCAATATATACAACAAACTGCCGGGCTTTCCGTGCCTAACATTTTTCGGGTACCTTTTAGGAAACATTGAAATATGTTACCACTACATGTGGCACATTAAGAAGCAAAATGGTGAGCGAATGCACTACTAGTAAAAATGTATAGAAATTGTACATAAAATGAATTGTTTGCAACCACCACAGCCATCACTCAATTTGTTGGAGCATTCCATAACATAGAGAACACTCGAAAAGAAGGCCTCTCACGGTTCACCATTGGATTCAGTCGCTTTGTTGCACTATACCGTGCCAAGACAGTGGAGGAATTGTTCAGCAGCATGGAACATATTGAGAAGGCTAGTGAATATCGGTTCTTCGCGCCTTGGCTCGGTCTAGGCCTACTCACTAGGTTATAAAAAATATAAAGCAATTTTATTTTTAAAATCTATATTTTATTTGACAGTACTGGAAGCAGATGGCAACATCAGCGCCGCCTATTGACCCCAGCATTCCATTTCAAAATATTGGATTCATTCTTTCCTGTGATGAATGAGAACGCCGAAATATTGCTTCAACGCTTCGAGACAATCATCAGTGGAGAGGGGCAAGCAAATTGTGGCATAGACATTCGGTTATTGGTACGCGAATGCACTCTGGACATTCTCTGCGAAGCGGCCATGGGTGTACGGGTAGGCGCACAGTCGGACAATGACAATGGGGGAGTTTGAGGAGTCACTGGCAAGAGTGCTCACACTGCTAATGCACCGAATAATGCAACCACTGTATCACTTTGATTTTGTGTACAATCTATCACCAGCGGGACGGGCCTGGCGGCAGAATCTCTCCAAAATTCACTCGTTCATTCAACGTGTAATTGCAAATCGCAAGGTGGAGATGCAAAAGTTTATTCACGATAACAAACTCGATGTGAGCGAAATGGACAGTGATGAGTTTGGATTGTCCACAAAAAACGCTACGCTTTTCTAGACACCTTACTAGTGGCCCACTTCCAGGACCCAAAGGGATTTACCCTGAAGGACATTCAGGATCAGGTGAATACTTTCATGCTGGAGGGACATGACAGTTCCACGATCTGTCTCACATTCACCTTGCTATTGATTGCCGGGGATGAGCGGGTGCAGGTATGTGTTCTGAACATGGCCTTAATCACCAATCTCACTGTTGCAATTAACTGGTTGTTAGGACAAGATTTTTGAAGAGCTGGAGTCGGTGTTTGGTGGCGAGTTTGAGCGGCAGATCACACAGGAGGACACACGCCAACTCAAGTACCTCAACCTGGTCATCAAGGAAAGTCTTCGGATCTATCCGCCAGTGCCATTCATTGGACGCAAAATAAACCGCGAATTCACTGCCAATGGCCAGCGCATTCCAGTTGGCTGTACTGGAACCATTTTTATCTATCATCTACATCGGGACCCAAAGGTGTTTCCCCAGCCTGAGCGATTTGTGCCCGAGCGCTTCGAGCCAGATTCAGCCGTACACAAGGTGCCCTATGCATACGTGCCTTTCAGTGCAGGTCCTCGGAATTGCATTGGCCAACGGTTCGCCATGTTCGAGATGATCGTCGTACTTTGCAACCATTTTGCGTCGATATCGGCTAAGTGCTATCACCAAACGGGATTCTATTCCGGTGGAATTTTCGTTGCTAATGAGAGCGGACGTACCGGTGGTGATTCGTTTCGATAAGAGATTCCCAGATATCGAATGCAATTGAGTGCACTCAGGGCACAGACAAACTTTGCCTGTGCATTAATTATCGCCCCTAGCAAAGATTACCTCTGCCCCTCTGGTTTTAAAATTCTTTGATATTTTGAAGTAATAACAGTGAAATTTTATTTGTTATTTGTATGTTTTATTTCTTTCGTATTGTTTTCATACATCAAAAGTTTCCAATCAAGTTACCCAAAAAAGTTACACTCAAATATTTCCAAGTGACAATTGACTCTTCAGAACACACTAGATTATTATTTGTTCAATCTTCTATTTTTATCTTTTAATCAGTGAGTTTAGAAATTACACAAGGATGAGCAATGTGCATTATTCCTTTAAGTCCCAATAAGCGAAATGATTTGGTGTTTGATTTAGTCTATTTTTAGCTTAAAAATCAACGAGTTATTTTGGGTCACAAATAACCTTTGACCAGAGATATTCAAGGCCACAGTATGAAAAGGGGCAGACCTATCATATCGAGTCATATCTCGTTGAAACTATCCATTTGCAAAGTTGCGAGCTTCCATAATACAAGCCATATACCCAAAAAATGTTGTGTGGTATGTGCAAGTGACATCAGTCATTGTCAAAATTTCTACAACAATTTTGGACAATCCTTCCTGGTTTGACGATTTGTTGCACTTTTGATACAATCAAAATCATTTTTCCCAATTGCAGCAGAGCAACTTGGTCAAGGATATCATTCAACAAAACTTACATTTTGCAATTTAGAGTTAATTTTGTAATTACACATTAATTGAACTGATTAATATGCATCTCATTGAATAACGAAATGTTAGTTGTTTTTGATTTTGACCAAATTATTGTTTGATTCTTGTAACACGAGAACTTTGACGATCTTTTTCTGTTCTAGTTGTCGTTGTTGTTGTTGATTGTAAGTGTTGAGATAAAATCTTGTGAACAGCACAATGTAGAGCATCGTTTGAACTAATAGATTGAAAATTGATAAAATAAATGCCATACACAAGAACCTAGAAGAAGTTCCCCAAATTGGACAATCTGCAGTTGAGTAAGGTACCGCTTCCACCACAGGTAGGGCCACACTGTGCGCCCCAATGCCGACAGGCCATTGTAGGCGTACATGATGGTGTGTATGAACGAATTGAGCAACACAAAGGGAATTACAATCGCTGAATTGCCACAGAGGCGAAAATAGGTCCACGCCTGGATTGGCACCGTAAAGTGATGATAAAAGTGTAGCCAGGTCATCTGGGACTGTTTCTTGCGGAGAACAAAGAAAATCGTGTCCAACAGGTCGATCAACTTGGAGAGCATATACAGGTGGTGTAGGTGGATTATGGAATGGACTTTTGGCGATTTCTCGTCAAACGATGGAAACTTCATCTCGAACATATCCATTCCAGCATTGTGTAAGGTTAAAATGCGTTCAAAGAAGTACAAGTTGAACAGTGACATGAACAGATTGTAGGTAATCATTGGCAACTTCAGTGAGAAGGCCTTCCTCTGGGCCATACATCTGGGACCGATCCATTATTATAAGATAAATATCAAATAGATGGCGAGAATTGTGGCAACAGGCGTGAATGAAGACATCAACCACAGGTGGCTAACTCGTGTATCGCCGTGTGTGTTCCAATAGTCAACTAGGAGATGGTTCAACATTCCAAGTGTTTGTAGATTAGAAAATAAACCCAAGTTTTTTTCAATTGCAAAGAATTTGAAAGAATAAAAATGGACAATCAGAAAGATACTTATCAGTTTCTCATGAAGAACTCATGAGGGAAATGTTCAAATTAGAACAAGCTGGCTGACCGGCAACAGGAAGCCAGTTCAGAGGAAAACAATCAAAGGAAAGGAAAACCATTTATTATCAAATTCAAAAGATAAGCAAAAACAAGTACAGCCGAACTATCATCCGGTTCGTTAGGTTATTACCTCCGGTTATTATGCTTTTCTCTATTGCACAGCTCGAGCTCGAGCTGACAGTCCCCTATCCTCTAAAAAAAGAAGTGGTCGCTTTCTCTTTCCCTCTCTCCGTGACAGCAATTAATTTTGAGTTTTTTGAATGCTGTGTAAAAACGATAGATCATAGGAACATTAAAATTATGCATGTCGACTTGGAAAATTACGATCTTTCCAATGTTGTAGCCCATTTGAAGGTTTCATGTGGGCGTGGCACCGAATTCCGGTATTTTTGATAATTTTAAAATAATTAATTTTGAGTTTTTTGAATACTGTGCGCAAACTCTACATCCTAGGAACATGAAAATTGTGCATGTCGACTTGGAAAATTACAATCTTTCCAATGGTGTAACCAATATGTGGGTATCATGGTACCCAATTCCGGTATTTTCAATATTAAAACCTCTATTGTAGGAAAACCGTAGGTGATAGAGTCATGGAAATTGGTAAGAATGGTAATGAGCCAATTCCTGATCGAATAGTCAACACGAAAGTCCGGCGTCATTAGAGCATGGCCCCCGGATTCGATATAATATGTTTTCAAACCGAATTACGGGATCTTTAGGTTGCATAGGCCTGAAAATTGGCATGAATAGAGTTGAGCCAATATATGATTGAATAATCAACCCAAAAGTGAGCCATGACAATGTCATCATATTCTAATACCGTTTAACCGTTCAATATTCTTTGTCAGCGTGAAATTTGGCAGAAGCAATACGAATCACAATAAAGACAGATATACATGCTCAAATGGATCAAACAAATTTAGTAAAATCACTAAGTCGTCATAAACTTCATATGACATGGTTTAAATATACTTCTGAATATTTAAGATAGAGTGTTCGAGATCTGAGATGCAATACAACACAAAACGAATGCATTGCTTTCCAATCGGAAGAATCTTTGGATGAATAAGATTTATTGAGTCATCAAGTAAAAATGTTACATCATTGTCGCTATGTTGTGCTCTCAACTGCTCAAGTTAGACTTACTTATTACAGAGATAATGAGGTAATTCCGGTGTCATGATTTGCGGATAATTCTGAATATTGTATCAATGTAAATCATGTAAGAACATAAGGATCTGATAATATGTCTGTAAAGTGTGGGTGATTGGGGTTGGGGTGGGAGTGGGGTGTGTTTAGAGCCTGTGCGGAGAGTGTTGGCGCGACAGCGCCTAGCGAGCGCAGCGAGCAATTTCTTGTAGAATCTAATTTATATATAGTTTATTTTGGATAAATAATGTGAAAGGAACGCCAAGGTTATAAGTTGAGTCTTTACAGGTTAAAAATTTGCTTAGGTAAGGTAAGAACAAAAAGATAATCTTTGATAATGCGTTCAAATTTTACTCGGACTTACTGCCAATTATTGAATTTGTATTTCACTTGTAAAACATAATCCAACTGCCTAAACACTAGTCAAATCACTGCATTGGCTGGATGGTTATATATAAATCAATTAGTTTAAATCAAGTTGCTCGACTAATTTATTGCTTCATTGTTACATTAAGCGTAAAGACACATCACTTATTGTTTTGTAATTACGATTTTTAATGTGTTCTAACTTTTGCAACATGTTTGGGATTGGTTTAAGGACTGCCTGTTTGTCTTAATAATTATCAGTATCGCTACTTACCAGGCTTGTCAAGCAGTCTTATCTAGCATTCCTTTTTAGTTCGCACTCATTAACTAAACGAATGTTTATGTCGACGAGTTTGAAATCGAGTATCTTTATATTTATGGATTTCATTGGAGATAACAGAAATACGACATTGCCCATGTGGGGAGAACGTGTACGTCACTTGAAAGTAGAACTGAAAACCTGTTTGCTATGACTTATAGTTAAGGTCAAATAAGTACGAGAAGATTGAATATGTTCATTTTTGGGTCAAATCTAATATTTTTAAAGCTAATTTACAATTGTTAATCTACAAAGATAATGTTGTTATATTTTGTAAATACTGTCGAACCCTCGTCCATTAAGTACATCTGGTTATTAGAATGCAATTGTGCACCAATTATTTGATTAGAGGTTGTTTCGATGACAAAAAACGACAATCAATGCCAATCACGTAATCAACGACAATCATATAATCGCGACAAAAGTTGAGTTCATTTGATCAGAGTCGGAACGAGCCTAAGGATGCAGTCGAAGGATATCCATTTTGCACTTCATGTGACAACACTGCAAAGCAATATGCTACGTGAACTCAAATCGACCGCCATCACGAGCGCGTTTGAGCTTTCTCTCTCAGATATATCTAACATCACTGCATCGTCTGTACTTCGTTAAACAACAACTAATTTATGGCCTCATCATTACATTTCAAGCGCCAATCGTGCCACTTGTTCAATCAATTTCGTTTTAAACAAATACAAAAAACCTTCTATAATATTATATATTTTGTGCTTTTAAACATTTTTTTGTGTGCTTTTGCTTTTGTGAAAGTGATAAATGGCTTCGTTAATCATCTGACACATATGAATACCTGCACAATGAATGAATCTATTCACAGTGAGACGATTAATTTTGATAAAAAAACAAATTTAAATGAAAATCGTATTTCTGTTGTTTGGCAAAATTTGCGCTATGAGCTTACCAATCTCACTTGGCGTGGCTCAACAAAATCCACAATTATCCTCAATCGGCTGAATGGTCATTTTGAATGCGCTACTCTCAATGGTGTGATGGGTCCAAGTGGGTCAGGTAAATCTACCTTGTTGAATTGTCTGAGTGGAAATGCCAAATCGGGATTGTGTGCCCAGTCGAGGATATATTTGAGTGCATCAACTAGCGACAACTGCAACAGTCCATCAAATTTGTGCTGTTTCATAGAACAAAATGTACAGCACTGTATTGCACAAAGATTAACAGTAGGCCAAATTTTAAGATATGCATTCAAATTCAAAAATGGACTCAACCACAGTGAGACCTTCATCGACAGCTGCATCGACACTGTGCTGCAAGAGTTGATGCTGCCGAACAAAGTGTCGAAGCAATTGTTCGAATGCTGCAGCGGTGGGGAACAAAAACGAATTGCAATTGGACAAGAATTGGTATCACTGCAAAAATCATCCCTCTGGCTTGTCGATGAGCCCACTACAGGACTGGACAGTTTGGCTGCCCTTGAAATGATCAAGTGCCTCAAAGGATTGACTACAAAGCATCGCATTACCGTGATTGCCTCAATTCATCAACCGAGCAGTGATGCATTGGATTTGTTTGACAAATTGTACGTGCTTGCAAAAGGCGGTCTGTGCATATTCTCGGGGACACCAAATTTAATCGAATCAACAATGCAACGTTTGAATGAGAATTTTTCAGAACAGCGTCGGCCAATTGAAAGTTTACTCAAATTGGCATGCAGTGGTAGGTTCTAATATTAAAAATTCAAATTGCTAATTAACTTTACTTGTAAACTCTCAAAGGCATAAATGGCCAAAATGTGCGCAAACTTGCACAAATAAGCTTAACCCAGGAACAAGATGAGATGTCAAGTAAAATGCCCAATCTTTGTACAAATTTTCATGAGCCCCTCAAGCAGCGCAAGCCATTTGCATTCACAGATTTGATGCTACAATGTCAGCGGCTATTTCGTGTCACTTTCATTGCAAACTTTCGTACATTCTTGTTTTGTATCTGCTTGTTTGTGGCCAATTTTATATTAATGTTCACAATTTTCACGCCCTCCCTCACTGAGCAACTGCTTACCACTGGACAATTCGTCAATCTCCTGTCGTGACTCACTCGATCAGGAGAATAACAATCGTGAAAATGTCTTCAGCATTGCTTACACGCTCCTGTATTTTTGGATTCATTATTACATATCTGAGTACGGTGATATTCTCGACAAATGTCAAAATATTTCGTAATGAACATCAAAATGGTTAGTTATTTATTGAAATGGTGCATTCGTTTTTTGATTTGCTATTATTTTTTTCACTTTTCAGGCTGGTACAGCTTGAGCGTCTTTTACATCTCATCCATTATAGTGAATCTTGTGGAGCTGACAATATATGCACTGATTGTAGCCTTGCTAGGCTATTTTTTGTCAATACAACAAATGACAGATGATAGTGCCCTCAACTGGAATCGCTTTGGCAGATACACATTTTTAATTTGGCTTTTTGCATTTTATGTTCAAAATTTTGGTCAATTATTTGGTTTGATATTTGTGGATGAGCAAAATTTGTGCATTATCCTCTCGTTTGGGTTCTACATTTGCACCTCAATGGCTAATGGCCTGTATGTCAATCTGGAAAACAGTGACAATCCCTTGATTTTGTATGGCACCGAGCTGGTGGCAATGAAATTCATCTCCAAGGGCATTGTGTATGCCGTCTTTGGAATTGATTATTGTGACTATGAGAGTGAATATGCGTATCTTTTGTTATATTTCAACATTCACAAGGATGATTTGACATATTATCTCACAGGGATTGTGACCAATGTTGTACTCATTCGGCTGCTCACTTTGGTGTGTTTGTTTGTGAAATTTCACAATTTTCATTGGCCATTTGTCAAGCACAACCTGCCTGGTGCTCTGCAATTTGAACCAATACAACTTGATTTTGACCAAATTGAAATTGATCACAAACAAAATGAAGCAAATTTATATTCATCAAAAAAAGAAGCCAAATTTGGATAGAGACAATTTTGCCACCTTTTCATTGAACAAAATAATTATCGGCTGGCGAAATCTCTCACTTTATAATAGCAAACATTTATGGTTGCAACAGAGCGACCACTGGCCAACATCCAAGATGATACTCAACAATTTGAATGGTCACTTTTGTTTTGGCACACTGAACGCACTGATGGGTCCGTCCGGTGTGGGCAAGACTTCGCTACTTCGCGCACTGAACGGTCAGTTGGGCCAAAGACTGAGTGGCCACACTCGCCTGTACGCAAGCAAATACACACAAATTGAGAGTTGCTTCATCAGTCAGGACGTCTCGGAACACTTGCTTCCAGGGCTTACAGTGGAACAGTCGCTAATTTATTCGTCCAGGCTGAAGAACGACAAGACTAATTGCCATCAAATTGAACACACACAAATAGTTGACAATTTGCTACACCAACTGGGACTGGAAGATAAAGCGAATACGAGCATTGATTGTTGTTCAAACGGAGAGCGAAAGCGCATCGCACTGGCCCAGGAGATGGCTGCCCTCCAGATGCCGAATCTCATTTTTGTCGATGAGCCAACCAGTGGACTAGATAGTAATTCGGCTGAAAATGTAAGTGTTTTGTTTGTAGTAAGCATTTATGCCAGCAGTGCAGATTGTGGGAGAAAGTCCACTCAGCTACCATGGTAGTTCAAAATTAGTGGACTTTCAGTAACAAAAAGTGAACCGAGGTCCGCGGTCTACGCACCCATGATTTATGTTTTAACCTAATTTTTTAAATCTAATTTTCAGGTCATAGCCTGCTTGCGCACTTTGGCACAAGCACACAGTATAACGATAGTCACCTCGATTCATCAGCCCAACACTGCAATGTTGCTCATGTTTGACAAATTGTACATGCTGGCACAGGGTGGCCGCTGCATCTACTCGGGCCCACCCACCGAAATTGA
This sequence comes from Rhizoglyphus robini, assembly GCA_023373905.1. Classification (NCBI taxonomy): domain Eukaryota; kingdom Metazoa; phylum Arthropoda; class Arachnida; order Sarcoptiformes; family Acaridae; genus Rhizoglyphus; species Rhizoglyphus robini. Next base: position 793,751 of record JAKIJQ010000027.1, read on the forward strand.
TCATCATAACAGATTGTTCCAATCAAACGCTTGCATCCTTTTCGATTCGGTAGAAGAAATGCTTCTGTACTCGTGTCGAGATGCTGACCGTGATTCATTCGTGTCAGAGTTTATTCTAAAGGAAGTTCAAAAAGGAACTTGCTTTTGATGACAAACTTGAAGACCAAACAAATCAAACCAATTGCATTGGGTATACAAATTCGAATGGCCAGCGGCTTACATTGAATTCGGTGCACAGCCTATTGTGCCGATATGGGGCCACCTTGAAAGGCCACCAGTGGAAAGAGTATGCACTCTTTACCATAAGCTACTTTTCCTTTGGTATAATGCTGAAGGAATTTTTCGACTTTAAAATGGTTCACATCTCTGGCTGTATTGATTTGAGCAAAAATTTCAACGACACCTGTGATTTGTTCGAAAACATTGACAACTTTATACACCTGGCAGATAACGGCAAATATACCTTCCTCTTTGCCATCATATATATGCTGTTTGTGTTTACGCAAACAGTGTTGAGCTTTCATAATGATTTTGTCTATTTCCTAAATGAGCACCGAAATGGTATGTTTAAATGCATTCAATCACATTCGTTTTAAAACGCATATTCCTATTACTAATTTAGGCTGGTATAGCTCTGGAGCGTACTATCTCACCAAGTCAATTGTGGAAATTGTGTATATAATTCCAGTCAACTTGGCTTATGTTTACATTTGTGCACACTATTACGAAGCGGTTGTGAGTGGCATTTACTGGCCATACGCACTCGTAGTGACCATTTCGACAGTGGCCCTCCAAGGGATGGCACACATTTTTTGTGCTCATTTTCGATGGCCTGTACGCACAAACATTTACCTCAATTACTGTGTTTTTATTTACAATTTTGCTGGCCAATCTGTATGTTCCATGGCATAATCTTGGCACGTTCTATCAGTTTGTGTCCAACTTTGCAGTCATACGATTCTGCTTTGAAGCCCTCATTCTGCTCCAGTACTCATTTGGCCGCTGTGGCGATAAAGAGATTCAGGCCACACTTTATTTGATGCAATTAGAGGAGCAACATTTGGCCCACTGTGTTGTGATGTTGATTTTCAATTTAATTCTGTACAGACTTGTGGCTATTTGGTTGCTACTGAGAAAGGTCAACACAAATTTCAAACCAAAAAGTAATGAAACAGTCGATACAGATGCTGCAAATAGTAGTTCAGTTGCAATCACTTCGGGACTGAGTTCCTTTCATCAATTTCGTATTAAAATTTTTAATTAAAAACCAAAGTAAGACAATCTCGACTGTCACTATGGCCACTCGCTATTGACGAGTATCGATGTTTAGAATGCTACTTCCTGTCGGCTGTACTACTAAATTGTTTTGTGGTTTGATTGATTAACAGAATTAAGCAAACAATTGCATTTATGAATATTAAAATATGTCAAGGTGGCCGTACGGTATTAAATCGGAATTGTTTTTCAATTCTTTCACAATTCCTAATTTTTCTTAATATATTCTTAAATTATACTTTTCAATCAATTTCAATCGATTCAATTTGAAACATTTGTCAACACAATCAATCAGTCAGACACTGGCATTGCACTGACCAGACACCAGTCTGCTCCTTTGTAAATGGGAATTGACCAACCAATAATAACTGAAAACAAAGCCTCTAACGTGTCCGCAGATCATATCAATTTAGAAATAGTTTGATTTAGCAAACATTTGTTTGTCGATCGCGTTGATATCTTGTCAACACAACTCCTGTCTACAAAGCAAACTGCTGTCGACAAACGTTCGTTTGGTGACTAACAAGCGAGGGTCGACACGACAGAAAAGAAATTTTCTCGACAACTTCTTCTTTAGCCTGCACACAGTCATGGCTTACTAAGTTTAAATATATTTATAAAATCCAAGATTAAAATGAGAGATTTTTTATTTGCGCTTGGGAATGTTGAAAACAAGAAAATTGTCATTTATTTTGTTTTAGATGTTTGAATAAAAAATCAGGCGGCGGAGACACCTGACATGTCGTTCTTCAGGCTTGATTAAGCAGATGACGATTTTAGTGAGATTGGAATTCTCAAAATGACAAAACCCAATCTCATGAGAGTGACAATTTGAAATAGAAAATTGCGAATTACAGTTTCATCATATTATAATCACTTAATTTTTTTTCATTTGTCATTTTAAAAAAATCAGAATGAGAAAACGTCATTCAAATTAATCTTAGAATGTGTGAATTGGTAATTAAGGCATTAATTGCCATAACCAGATGTGCAAGATTAAAATATATCAATTCGATGTTTTTAAGTATCTCACTTTTGAATATCGGTATCTTTTAGTAATATTTAAAATGACTAACCAAATTGAGTCATATATACAGATTATATTGGAAAAGTTTACATTCAACGACAGAAATGGTATTTTTCTGAAGATAACAGGAAGATGTCTCATATCTTGCGATTTCTTAATTATTAACATTCTAATGAGTGGGCTCGAAAACTCATTGTTCCGACTAAAGTTAGCTTTAACTAACTTTAAGTATCCAGCCGCCTGATTTTTTATTCAAACATCTAAAACAAAATAAATGACAATTTTCTTGTTTTCAACATTCCCAAGCGCATTTTCTTGTTTTAATCATTTACAAGCGCAAATAAAAAATCTCTCATTTTAATCTTGGATTTTATAAATATATTTTAACCATTTTCAATTTGAAATAATTTTATTAAATAGAATCAATTTTTAAAATAATAAAACCACTCATAGGTAAATGATACCGATAGATTTCAATATAAAATTTCAACGCTGAAATCCAAAAAAAACATGATCTTGTGGTGTTACGTGGCGCCATGGCGACATGCCTGTGGCATGCGCTCACTACATACGTAACACCACAATCTGTTATTAATTTACAGTCAAATGTCACCAAAAATCTCACTACTTAAACATGTAAACAAAAACGATGTTTTGATTGTAGTAAGAGTTGAGTTGACTTTGAGTGTTGGGGGTTAGATGTCATATGTCGTGAGGTAACGATGATGAACTGGTTCGTGAATTGCTTGGATCGGTTCATTGTGGATGAGGAGAATATAATTCAAAATAGTAACAAAGTGAAAATCACAACAAACAGCATATAAACACGTACATACACAGAGACACATTTGTTGACGTTATGAACAAGACTCTATACACACGGATAAAGATTGTTGGGCCATATTGCCACCGAGATTGCTTTTAATTGATTCACAAATGTCACAAAACACGAGATCTCAATCACAATATAAATTGAATCAAAGAAATGGCCAAAAAGCCGCTCCCAAACATCAAAACAAAACAGCTGATCGATGTGAGGACGATGCTTTGATTGTAGTACGAGTTGAGTTGAGTGCGCTGAGATGTTCCATGCAACCAGGTGATGACGATAAAATGTTTCGTGAATTGATAAGATAGGTAACATTGTGGATAAGGTGAAAAGTATGTTTAAAACAATAACAAAGTGAATACACAACAGACAACACACAAAATCGTCACCCAAACACGTACACACACAGAGACAGGTTTGTTGATGTTGTGAAATAGACTCGAAACAGAAGAATAAACGTTTCTGGACCACATAGCCACCGAGATTGCTCCGAATTGATCCACAAATGTCCCAAAACACGAGATCTCAATCACAACAACACACGTAAAGCACTGTTTGTACTGCTGACAGTAGACTTTCAAACTGTACAGCGAGAGATTAGCAATGTGTTCAGAAAATGCACATCATTACCATAAAGCCCATGAAAAAGGTCCGTTCATATAACTTATAACTCTACACTGAACTCTACGGTCTTACTTTCACTGTACACTTGAAAAACCTTCCTTGAGATGTACAAAACGGATTGACTATATTTTTTCTCTATAATCTCTAACTTTTAATGTATTCGACAAATTAGCGTTGATGTCTCCTTTTTAAAGTGGTCGATGGCGCGTAGCTCAAAATGCAAAGCCCTGCTTAAGCGATTCAAATTTTCGAAAGGAAATTCAACTTTTACTTGCACTTGCTACTATTACCTGTCAGTTGGATCAGGCGTGCATACGAACAAGTAAAAGATCTTATACTCGAAAACAGTTTACCGTTTGGTCAACGTAGCTTGAGACCTGAACTGGTAATGTTTCTTTCATACTTTTAACAAACTTGGCTTACTCCTATGGCTCGGCGAACAGACACTCGTAACGGCGCATCATTTCGCCCGGAGTGGTGGAGCATTGTGATATTTTGATATTTTTTTGTTTGGAAAACCAGTTCGGGTATCTTTATTGATTAGACTGCCAGCGAATAGGCTACATATTTGTGTTATGAATTACAGTTGGAGTAAAGGATTACAGAGGTAGTTTGGTTTTAAGAAAGATTAATCGTTTTGGTGATGCTATTTACAATATAATACAAGAGGGGGGAAAATAAGAATGAGGAAATTAAAATAATTTTACAAATGTACATATGAGATTAAATATGGGATGATATTTGCAATGCTTAGGTTATGGATGGTTGTAGATAAGAGATCATAGGTCGAATGTACCAAGTTGGGATCGTTGGGACATTTGAAGGTGAGCTGGGACTCGGTGTGGGTTGTCACGGTATTCGTGGAGTCTGTCCACAATAAACTTCTTGACTTGACAGAGCCGTTCGAATTGAGGTTCCGAAAAGATCCAGTGCCTCAGGATGATGTGCTGCACAGTTTGAATTGTTCGTCCATCACACCAGCAAAAAGCATTGTGTATTCGATTATTTTCATCGCGTACCTTGAGGCGATTCAGATATTCTCCAAATGACCCGTGTCCACTGAAGATCTGGGCGAGGAAGAAATCTGGAACAATGTACTTCGGAATTTCGGTCCAGTTAAGGAAGAATTCCTTCAAGGTTGCATTTGCGAGTACTTGAAAGCGAGTTGTCATTTTCTGGTTGGTGATTGATTGGGCCACCTTTTTGGCGCTGTGCTTCGGGTATTGTTTGTAGCAAGATTCTCTGTCGCTTTCCATCGAAATCTCTCTTGCTTTTTGCTTCACAATTTTCATACAGGCATCTGAGGGACTAGCCGTAGTAATCACCACTGGAAGCTCGAGTAAGTTCAGATATTTTGCGATGGTCACTTCGATTGGGCTGAGTGTGACCGAGAACTTGGACAGGTTGGTGAGGATTGTTCTGTTTGTGGTTACGATTGTGATGGAATTGATGCAGGAGTATTCGTCCCATCGGTGCGCATGAATGTACTTCAGTGCCCTCATGATCGAGAATTGTTCGCTTTGATTCTTAGGTACGTAAGGATCAAAGTAGAAGGTGGCGGTCTTTTTGTCCGATCCTCTCTTTATTGTGGCCGCTCCTCCTGCCGATGTGCTGTTGTAAAAACCAAAAGAATAGATTTGGACTTCGTCAGGTTTGATCGGCATGTGAATCACTGATGTAGATGTGATGATGTCGTCTGTCGAGGGCTCTGGTTCTGTTCGTTCTTTTTCTCGCTCTCGTTCACGTGCTTGTCTGATTTTGATACTTTGGTATTTATTGTATTAAATTAAATTAAATTGGTTAATAACGATTGTTACTTGCCACACTAGACACGATCATGCAGACACCTGTTTCATGTTTCAATTTAGCATTCTCATTCGCGCAAAAAGTCAAAGTTGAAATGGCGCAAAAAGTGCTGTGCTGCCCCCACAAAACTTTATTGTGCCATTTAAACTTTAACAATTTGCGCGAAAACAACACATCCAATCTTAATGTATCAACTGCAATTTATAAATTTTGATTTTAATTTTATAAATCGACAAATCCAAAAAGTTCGATTAATCGATTCACTTCGTTGTGTTTGTCAATGTCCATGACCGCCCTCTTTGAATGACTGTTGTGTGACATTTCTCGTTGACTGTGGTTTGCTTTTTTCGAACTCATATCACTAAACTGAAACTTTTATCGCAAAAAATGAAATTCATATTAGTTTTAGACGTTTTGCTTGTCAAAATAATCAAACTGCCTTCAGATCTCAATTTAAATTAAATTAAATTTATTTAAAAACTTATAGTTGAAAGAAACTGAAATGAACTGAAGTGAAATGCTATACAATCGACAATTACATCGAATCCACAAAGCTAGAGGAAGACGGAATCACTTACATATTAATAATAATGATGATTATTGTTTAATTTTTTTCTTCGCGGATTGAAAGGGTTAATAAATGATTATTTGACTTGCTTGATTTAATTTGTAAATTCATCAAATCATTTCACATGATATTTTGTTGTTGTTGTTGTTGTTGTTGTCAAAAGTTCTGCAAAGATCATTTTCGCTAATAATTGTTTTTCAAATTTCCGGCACATACCTAAGGACAAAATTAGTTCAAAAATAGTTTCAAAAATAGAATTCAACTTGTATAAACTAGTTAGATGGAACAACTTTATTTGAACACAAACAAAGGAAGCCGCTCACCTATGGTGAGGTGCCAACAAGCACGGCATACTGATCAATCCGCAAGGACATGTGTACAATGTAAAGGATTACATAAATTTGGGAAAATGCTAAATAATGTACAAAGAAATAATAGTAATTTACAAAATGATAGATACTAGTCGTAAATGTGGTGGTGTATCATCTTAATTGAGTCGATGAGTACTCTTTCTGCTATTTCGTAGAGTTTTTCCTTATCAAGTTTGAACCTCTCAAAGAAGTCCACTACTTGACGACTCAGACTCCCTCTAGCTCCGAACCAAAGTCCAATTACCTCGAAGTCCCTTTTACCAAACTGGGAGTACTTCTGTGTGAGGTCTGGAATGCACGGCACATACGTCTTCGACTTGTCCCTCTGAACTTCTGTCTCCACATCGTCGTTGGTTTCGAATCTGACTGTAGGGTCAATCAGATAGGCTTTGTTTTCCTTCGGGTCGAATGCGAGGATATCGATGAAGCGGTTCGAACCTTTGTCGTCCACACATTGCGCCTCTTCAACACAGTGGTAGCCCTTTTCACGGAGGAGCTTCAGGATGCTACGCTTGACACGGTGGTGTCGATCATTACGGCGTTCGTCGTTGAAAGAGCAGGCTCCCAGGACATGTTTTGGGGTTTCATGTATGGTGAGAGAAAGAGAGAGAGAGAGAGAGAGAGAGAGAGAGAGTGAGAGTGAGTGAGAGAGAGAGAGAGAGAGAGAGAGAGAGAGAGAGAGAGAGAGAGAGAGAGAGAGAGAGAGAGAGAGAGAGCTCATTTCCCGTAGATTCAGTGATGATCCCTCTCATAGAGCAGAGAGAGAGAGAGTCAACGGTTCAAAAACTAGTGTAGATAGTTGCCACGGTAGGTTAGATTTGTCAAATTAATTTGACTATCATTGCATTCAAGATTGCGCTCGCGCTATCTCTCTATTAGCTTATTTCTTGTGTGCATTTACATAGTGTTTAGACCTTGGCAACTATCAAATTAATATACCACCCAAATTGTTTCAAACTTGTAAAACCAATTACATTTTGAGAATTTCAAAATTACTTGATTAATTATTTTTTAATTATTTATATTTAAAAATCTTTAAAATTCAACTAATTAAAGATTTATAGAATTCCGATTATTTGGAAATTATTTAAAGTTGTAATCACGTTGGCCGTCGGGTTAAGTCTAATTTGTTGTATGTCAGTTGTGGGTTTATATAAAGAGGAGTGTTAGTGTTAGGTTTGACTCATACAGTCATCATCGTACAGTGTCATGTCACCATCGACAGTGTCCATAGACAACGTCCAGCTAGAGGGGAGACGCTAGTCGCCTTCACATTAACTTTATTTATTATGAACGAGCGACAATTGTTGTGCGTGATTAAATTGTGTTCATAGAACATATGGAAACAACAGAAAAAAATGTTATGAGAGTTGAAGGCAGTGACCACTTTTTGAAAATGGCAATGTTCACCGTACACTGTCAGTGGCGTGTTATGTAAATCGATAATTACTGTGTGATAGGAATTTTCTTTAACTGAAAGCGATCTTTTTCGTACATCGTTTGAATGTGTGATAAAGATGAAAAAACAAATTAGACTGATATGTTGGACTTTTAGCTGTCAAACCGAAGTTAAAGTGTCTCCAATCCTAACACAGAAATAAACGCCAAAATAAGTTTTTTGGTTCAAAAATGTTAAGATTCATTCTTATAGTATTTTTAATTATTAACTGTTATTTAATTTGCTTGATTTAATTTGTAAATCCAATCAATTTCACATGACATTTTGGTTGTTGTTGTTGTCAAGTGTTTCTGCAAGGATCACTTCCGTCAGTAACTGTTTTCAAATTTTCAACCGATTCCTAAGGACAAAATTAGTGCAAAAATAGAAATTAACTTGAAAAAACTAGTTACAGTCATACGATCACGATACGACCCAATTCAAGTGGATTCAAAAATTATTTCACAACCTAAAAATTTCTTCCTACAAAGTTAAAACTTTTCAATTAATAATTTAAAGATCACCACAACAGTTCTCAGTTCAATATTAATTATGCGTGCGTCATAGTTCTTTTTTATATTTTTAATAAGAATTTTGAGATAATTCATATGTTTGCCAAGTAGATTATTCTAAAATTCATTTCTGAATGTTGGACAAAATCAAAATTTGGATTTGAAATCAATTTGAAAATGGAACTTGTATTATTTCGAATTCTCTATCCATTCCACTCGGCAATAAATTTGTTAATAGTTTACTTTACAATTGTTGAGCAAATTGTTACTTTTAAAAATGTCCAGATAATCTACCAAGTAAGTAGTGATTAAATGAATTTCCTCGAAAACCAAAACCGATAAACCCTATTCCTATAGATGAAAGCACTCTACTATTTCGTGCTGCTTCGTATGGGACTGCTGATTGTGCTGCAGTTTTATCCAGAGGCGATTAGTGACAAAATACGCTTTGGATTGTACGATCCAAGTTATCTTCTTCAAATTCCATCTCTTTATCTAATCATTATTATTGCACTCGCTTACCTGGCATATTACACATTCAAATCGCTCTACTTCGACAAGTATTCGTACATTAATTTCAAATATGCGCACCAAATATTGGTTAAGCACGATCAGACCTATTTATGGGAAGGGAGTTTGTTTCCAGAAGTCGACCGACATCGAATCATGAGATATGTGAAATACTATTTGTATTCACTTTGGGCACTGCCAGTGGCTGTGGGTGTGTATATATATATTCTTATCTTGAGCTTTTCATAAATGACGCTATATTTTTTGTTTTGTTATAGTTATCTGGCAACTAGCACTTGGAGGAACGTACTGTCTGAAATTGATTCAAATCTACCAGGAAACGAGCTGGACCGAGTTCATCATCTTGTTTGTATGCTCTATAGTGAGTGCCATGCTAGATTGTGTGTTCATGCTCACACTTGCACACACAACACTGGCAAATTCAACAAGCTTCTTTGCCAGCACACTCATCATATTCACTCGCTTTAAAAGTGCTGTAAAGTTACTTCAAACTGGTGACAAATTCTTCTTCTTCCCGCAGTTTGAGAAATTTGCAAAGCTCCATACAAGAACACTTGCCCACACTTTAATTTTGAACAAAGTTGCTAGCAAGCAATTTCTCCGCATATTCGTGTTGTTAATCCCGTTGAATGCCTTTCTTTTTATGGCAATCTATTTCAAGCAGGTTACCATTTCAGTTTTGGCGTTTTTTTGTGGTCATTCTTTTGTGTCAACAATTGATTATTGTTGGCATACATTTGATCACCGCCCAGTACAGTACCCGAATTCATCGACCAGTTAAACCACTGTTCAGCATGATTGCTAAACAGCAATTCAAGTTTGATCTCCCTATTGAAAGAATGAAATTTGAAAATTTCATTCAAAAGCTTCACACCACCAAACTTTACGGAATTGGGTATGGAGGCATCGCTCTCATCACTTTCCCTTCATTTGCAAAGGTTTGTGTCATTGTGTCAAAGTATAAAAGCTAAAACGTTTTACAATTCATTTCCACAGTGCTGCATCTTTTATATTAGATCAAGCATTTTTAGTTACAAAATCCTGAATTTGTGAATAAATATCGACTAACCTGTTCATGTCGACTGTGGCCGACGGCCCAGTGGTCAGAAGCGCAGTCGACCGGTCAGTTAGGGTCGAGGGTCGGTGGCTCGATCCCTGCCAGCGGCATTGCCACAGCAGATATGTTTACATAGTTGACCTAGACAACTGTCCGAGAGATGGCAGCACGCTTCTAGTTTGTTGTCATCTCTGAAACCCCACACCAACTGTAATTCAACAACACCAACTGAAAACCTCAAAAACACCGCCTGTAATCGACTTGCTCGCAGGCAGTCTACCTGAAAAGATACCCGAGCATGTCACCCCAAAAACAATAAAGGCCTTAGGGCCCAAATCTTTTTAAAAAAAAACTAACCTGTTCATCGTTCATCGATTCCTCTCACACACAAACACGAGCGTTCATATTACAGCACAGCACCGCACAGAACACAGAGTGGCACACAGCTCACTCAACTATAGTTGAGTGAGCTATAGCAGCACACTTACACAGCTCGTCATGCACACCACAGAACGTGCGCGTTTGTTGCACTGAATGAATGTAAACACACAGCTGACCACTTGCCTTTGTTACCATCTCAACCAAACTCTAACATCTCTAAAATAAAAACACTGTAACAATCACCACAACATGATTCTATCTTTAAAACAACACATCCATTGTGTTGAATATTGTGGTTTTGCACGTCTTCTGTGTACTGTAGTGTGCCTGTAGTGCAAGATTAAAATGCGAGAGCAGCCTGTTAGTCTGTCGGTAACTGTGCCTGCGTGTGAATTTTTGTCCTGTAGAATTCAAATTTTTAAAACCATTTCTTTGTCAATTTAGGCGATTCTGAGTGAATCATTATTGGTTTAAATGGTCATTCTTTGACATTACACCACATCGTTGTTTCGAGGATTCGTACTAAACTTTTCTAAGTACAATCTGCTTGCATCTTCATCACATTTCACAATTGTATTTTCCAATTGATTCCAAACCAATTAATGGTATTTGACCGATTCTATGTCAGCCTTGCCGTTGCATATGCATAAGTCACAAATATTTTGCACGGAATAATTAGCCCATCATTGACTTCAAATCTAAACCAGATTCAACGTCAACGTCAGATGAATTGGTTCTGTCTAAACGTGTGTCACGTGACACAAGTCCGCCATTAAAGACGTATGTCGTCTCGCAAATGTCTCCTCTCATCCCGCCCTCTTAACAAGCTTGTAATGAGTGCAATTTACCAGATGCTTGTCATGGAGGACAACCACTTTCACCGATGGTCATCGTCCTTTCTTTTCTAGCAATATAAATTGGCTCCTGGTAATAGAGGAATCCGAATAAAGTATCTGGATATTTTTATGGACAAACGGGGATATAAATCAGTTCTAGGGCATGATAAGAGACTCAGATTTTTTACAGAATTTTTGGAACAGGTTTTGGGACTGCAGGGGGATTCGGTGAAGTTCCTATGGGAAAATACATGGGAAAACGGTACAAATTTGAAAATGAATTTTCTCGGTCGATTCTTAAACGATTTTGATGCTCTATTTTGCAAAACTCATTAGAATATGATCTAAAGAGATTTAAAAAAATTTTCCAGATTTTTTGGTCATGTGTAAATGGGTGCAGGGATCCAGCAAAGATCCAACATAACTCAAATTGTCCCAATACCTCCATGTTTGGGGTCAAAATGACTGGATTTTCAACCAGAATCATTATTGGATCCATACTTGCTTCTAGAGTACTAGGGTCCCTTGACCAGAATTAGGCGTTTTGGGCGCCATTTTGTATTTGGCAAGTTTGGCATCAAAGTATTCGAAATTATGTTCTGAGTATGAATTTACTATGTTTTAAACCATCTTCAATTAACAAAAGTAAGCCAAACACGAATTATATTAAAAAAATAAATCTTTAAATAAAAGGAAATCAAAATAAAAATGGTGGTAAGCCGGTGTGACGGTTCCACGCTACCGCACAATGAGTCATATGGCAATATGTTCATTTGGAACTAAACCCTTCTAGAAATACAGAGGCAGTCCCGGAACTTATTGATACCTCGTACATTGAGCAAACTGAACAATTAATTAAAATCTTTGAATCTGAACGAAACGGGATATTTATTGGTAGTGATACAAAAGTAATCGATGTGTTTATGTATTTGATTCAGGCATTATGTGGGGATTAACTGGTTTTTGTAGGAATTTCGCGTGCCAAGTGAATAATGAATAGTAAATATGATACATTGAATTGGAGATTTTGGTAGTTACAGAAAAATACTGAAAGAAATTGTCGAAACATTACGTGATCATTGATGTTGATCACTGATCAATCGTGTTTTAAAAATTAAAATTTAATTGAATCGGGTGATCTTGTTAAGACTTGACTAATCCAGTCTTCATTTTCAATAAGAATCAAAAAACCAAATGAATTGCATGAACTTAAAAGCAAAAAAAGTTATTATTGACACAAGAACGTCATCACCAAGATCAATATCTCCACGAAATTGAATATCGTCCATACAAAAGTAAACAAACAAACCGTTGTGGTCGAATTGCAGGCTCTTTGAGTTTTTAATCAAAGATAAACCCAACAAAGGTTTAAATTCAAGTTTTATTCCTTTTTGAGCGCATTCAAGTTTTAATCATTTTAAAGCGCTAATTAAAAACTCAGTAATAGTAAAATCTATGATTTTGGTCAACAAGTTTTCACTATTTTTGCTATTTTTACACGGTGTGCAATGTTCGACAGAGGATGTTTACGTTCCGGTTCGGACAGGTACCACAACATTGAAAATATTTAAATACTTATTCTAAAAAAATACGTTGAGTGTGGAGTAGAGAATCTAATCTACAAACAACAGTCTCATCACGATTTATATTGTTAACAGATCTTTAACAGATCTACCTCTAATCTAGGCAATAAATTCCACACGGCATACGAGTCACTAAAACATATTACAAAGAAAGCTATGATACAGGTAAAAGTATGAATTTATGATTTACCACTAAAACGGAACTAAATTCTATGACATTTATGGGCAATTGTTCTTAAAAAATTAATCGGTATATGATTAGTCATTATGGGCAACTATGATTGGTATTAAATATTTTTTTCTGGATAAAATTGCTGTTTCTTTTTTCTCAATAAAATCCGCAATCAGAAAATTATACATTGACGCATCGCCAACATTCTTGGCAAAACCGCCCACAAGTACATTGTATCGAAAGGACAACTTGCGCAATTGCAGAAGAGTACGATCTACCACTTCATTTGCTGAGGAACTAATTATCATATTAATTATTATAATTAAGCATAATTTAGAAACAAATTATTAGATCTAAAAAATGGCTTTCATATCATTCTAACATGTACATTCAGGATCATCTGCGTCATGTTGGCAATACCTTATTTTAGGAAAATTAAATTGCTTTCTAGTGATATGAAAGCACTTGCCATACATGATGCCTCTTGCGAACTTTATATCTCAAATGGGTTCAGATCCTAAGAGGATAATATGACAATAAAAATAAAAAATATTTTTAGAAAGTGCATTATAATTTTTAAATCATTTCATGGAAAAATGTAGTTGAAAAGTTTCGATTTTGTAGCACCGAGTCGAGTTGCTTGACAATTTGTTGACTATTTTTGGTGTACAACTACCTTCTCTAGGGTGAATCTTACTTTTAGCCGCTGTGATCAGTTTCTTAAAAACAGAACAACACCAAGTCATTAAGCTCCAAAAAAGTCTTGCAAGTACTTGTTTTCTAAATACCCGGTCGTATAAATAGAACGTGTGTGTTTCGAAACTAAAATTTTTCCATTTTGAATAATGCAGAAGACAAATGGGTATAAAATGTTGGAGAGCAAAGCATTATTCAACCATTACTTTGTTTGAAAGCTCGCTCAAAAATGATTATTTTTATGATCTTTGTGGTGATTTTCACAAAAATCAAACAATTTTTCGACAATCTTGTGGCTCATTACAAAGAGTTCAATCATGATCTGGAATCTGGCAAAAACTGCAATCATGGGTTCAATTGCGATTCGAAAGAGTGTGCCACTGTGCAATTGTAGTGGTGGATTTGTTTATATTTTCACTCGTACACTTCAACAATACTCAACTCAACAACTATAGAGTATGTAACTGTCTTAACTTGATTACTTTCTAATAAACAGGCGATTTTCTAATTATCAGCTCGCAATTGTCAGTAAAATTGTCTCTAATTGGAAATAAACTTGAAAATGTCTTGCGATACAAATTAAATAAAAATTTATTAAAACATACTTTAATTTTGTTGCAATTTATTTTACATAAGATTTGTTATTAATAAATTTTGATGCGAAATGCATAATGAAAGCGCCGTACATGAGAATAAACTGTATAATGAAAACTTTAGTTTGACAAAACCAAAAAATCATTGAATACCTTACCTCAAACACAGTTTTACTACTAAACGAGCCCAAATAATCCGTACCAATCACCAACGGTTGTCGATTTGTTCTGTGCAACATTTCATAGTACGACAGCGATTTCCATCGTTCACATATAACCGATACACGGATAAACAAATCAAATTTCGACCCTTTTTGACGAATCATTAGCCAATGCAACAGGGGCACCGATTTGTATATTTGATTATTGACTGAAGTGAGCAACAGTGAGCCCAAAAATGGAGTCAATATTTGAAAGAACAGCAAAATGCACATTGAAAGAAGCACAATGAGCTCCTGTTCCCTGTTGTAATACAGAAACATGATTGTATAAGTGTTGAATGCGAGACAAGATAAAATATAGTAAAAATAGTAACGTTCCACAAGTTTAAAATTTAAATGTGCCATAAATAGTGTGATTCGTGTATGCCAGTGTCGATAGATCACCAGAGCTCGAGAAAACCTAGAACTTTGCCTTGGATTTTGTGATAAAAAGCTCTTGAATTGAACTAATAAGTGATTCAACTTTCGGTACTCAAAAAGCGCAGCCATTGAAAAGGCAAAAAGCACGAAATCATAAACATTAGAGCCTTAAATGTGTTTAACAATGCTACGATTATGATGACCAAGTCAACTATCCCAATAAACAAATTAAACAAACTGAAATTCTCAACTAAAACTGGAACATAGTAGATGCATATGTTGAGAAAATAGATAGGAATAGCTATGTAATAAAAAAGTGAAAATTCATGAACAAAATCAAACATTCAAATACTTACAGAATATTATTTCAATTTTAGTACCAATCTCAAAGCCGATCCAAACCAACACAATCAGCGCCTTCTCTCGAGTAGTAAGTTTGCTAAACATTGAACATCGTGAGTATCGCTTGATTGAGTAATCTTTTAAGATTGTCCAAATTGTTGTCTAATTTTTTTTAAAACTTTCTCGAGGTGATTTCCAAATCTTCTGTAGCGAAAGTTGGTTTTTCAATTCAGGATAATCATACTAAAAAAGCTGCCAAAAATTATAAATCACCAATTCTGCAAGTCGGTTCCAGATCAATCGATTGTCTTGACAGTAAATCTGATAATGACCAAAAGCCAAGAAGAGAACCATTGGTGAGATGGCCAAGTAGAGAAAACTTTCATAAATTTCTGAGTACCTTAAAATTGACAATTCCTGTAGATTAGTGTAATTAAATCTACTTCAAAATTAGTGTACACTATACTACCATTTGTTTTGAGTCATTCAAACTGACAGATAAAATGAGATATTTGTGTCCGCTTAATGCACGACACACTTTCATCAATTAATTATATGTCATATGATACCATATTATACGCATCATTATCTTTACAATGCAACTTACATTTCAACTGTATTCACAAACCCATAAATCTCATGCCCAAAAAGGCATCTCATCTTATACATCTCATCTCATGCACATATCCCTTATCGTATACGAGTAGTAGCAATAAACAAATAAATATACTCAAACTTACATAAATAGAGACGAGAGACCAGACAGTGTGACAGAGTGAAACCTAAAGCTCTTAAAGATCTGTAAAACAAATGTTGCTAGAAATTTAATTCCTTATCACCCAATATCCCCAAAAGAACATAGACGGATGGAGGTACAAATTATATTGTGTTGGTACGAATGCGTTCAACAGCCCAAGTACGACTTTTACACACACGCGATATGACGTCCAAGTCTACTTTTAATTGTTTCCCCTTTTTGACAGAGCCAATTTGTCCAATTGGCAAATTTGTCCATTTGCAATTACGAACTTCATTGTTAACTTAACTCTCAAGTCCTGACACACTTTTTACTCCACTGATAACATAACCATGAATTTGGAATTTCGTCGATACTCGAAAAAGTCCGAGCTTGTACTGCTCAATCGGCTGCACTACAAACAGATTTTCGTTCTCAGCCAAGTCACTGGTCTCGCAGTTGTGGTCCTGATCGTAGTATGGATCTTCCAGTACTTGGGTGGACTTGCCTTTTCTCCGCCAAATCTTCTGTTCAATTTCCACCCTCTTCTGAATATCATTGGTCTGGTGATCTTCTGTAATGGTATTCTCATTTTTCGAACTCTGCCAAACAAACTCAAACCGAGACTCAAATTGGCTCATGCAATTCTCAATGGAACCGTCATTGTGCTCTGTCTACTGGCGAGTATCGCTGTGGTTGTGTATCATCAGCAAGCGAGCATCCAGCATTTTTATTCACTCCACTCCTGGCTGGGTATTGCAACGTGGATTTTGTTTTTAAGTCAATTTGTCGTTGGGTTTGTGAGCTTTCTCTACCCGGGCGCATCGGATAACTTTCGGGCCATGGTAATGCCACTGCATCGATTCATTGGTGGTGCGACTTTTGTGCTCGCAATTGCAACCTGTCTCACGGGGTTGAACGAAAAGGGCATTTACTCCCTCAATGGTGTGGGATCAAATCCAAGTTACTCTGACTTGCCAATTCCTGCTATTCTGATCAACGTTTCCGCACTGCTGCTGATCAGCTACGTTTGTTTGGTGATCTACTTGGTTACGAAGCCAGAGTTTAAGCGTGATGCCTATCCGGAGGATTGATTTTGGTGGAGCTAGCTTTGATGATTTTTGGACTTTTTTGGTTTATTTGTATATTCTATTTTAATGTCAATACTACAACGATTACTCATTTGCACTTGATTTATACGTTTTATCGTACCTTTAATGCTATTGTTACTGTTTTGAATGCGTGTCTAGAGTGTGCTAAATGTGTCACTACATCTACACCTACGATACGCTACCGTACGCTACGCTTTAACGCGTTTATGCTGTATTCCATGTAGAGGTACATTTTTGGACGCGATTGCACTCTCTCGCTTGACAAACGTTTCGATAACGTTACTCACAACTGCTCACAACATAAATACAGACGAGTTTCTTTTGCGTTCACTCAATAATAATCGTGACTAAAAATCCGCTTTAATCTTGATTATCAAAATGTCTACCATCGATTCGCTACCAAACGAATGTCTAATCTCAATATTCGTGAATTTATCTTTCCAAGAACAAATTCGTTATCGAGTAATTTGCACTCGTTGGAACTGTATTCTCATTCAACAAATACAGAAACGAAAATCATTGAAAATATTTTCATCTTATCAACAGCAGGAAGATTATTGTCGAGAGTTGGTGTTTTTGAATTTACACGATGAAGAGCATTTAAAACTGAAACCTATTTACCTTTACGATGAAGACCTCGTGATCAAACCAGAAAATTTTAACGCAAAACTATTTGATGCACTCAAGTATTTTCATCCCGATTTGGAACATTTGTTAATCTACTTCAGTGACGATCTACTCTCACAGAAGGCGCCACTACTAAATCTTTTATTGAACAAATGGTCAGAAAGTTTAAAAATTTTATCAATTTGTGGTAGAATTAAAAATAGAAATATTCCAAAATTGGAATCACTTTCACTCAATTCGTTGAAATGTATTGAGAGAATGGATTTTCTGGTTAAGAAAAATTTAGTAAACGAACTTTATGGACCAGCTGAGAGATGGAACTACCGTTCGTCTATCAATTCGCTTGAAAAACATTTTGTGCCACTGCTTTCGAAATTGGACAGCTCTAAAACGCTAACTTCACTCAACTTGAAGTGGTTAAGTGATGATGCCGTGGAAGAGTTGCTCATGTACGCTAGATCTAATCTATTCAAGCCAGCCAGATCACAGATAACAGAACTTCGGTTAGCACCACTAGATATTGTATATTTAGCCGAAATAATCTCGAATTTTTGTAAAATAGAAAAACTAGATGTAGAGATAGTTTCTCTGCCAGCTCTTTCAGAATTAATTCCTGTACTAGGTCGTGCTACAAATTTGATCGATTTGAAGATGGCGTTTGTGAAAATTGATAAATTTCAAGTTTTGAAAAGCTTGAAACCTTTGGAAACTGTAAAAACATTATCCCTTTGCGATGTTGGGTTTTATGATGAAAATGAAAACATACTTTTAGACGAGATAAATTTCAGAGGAGATAAATTTTGTAAAGCCATTGCTCATTGCTTTCCAAATGTTCACAAACTTACAATTCGATTCAACACTTTTGAGAAAATTGTACAATCACGAATTGAACAAAACTTGAAATATTATTTCAAATCTCTAAAATCGTTTCAATTTTTTTCTCAAATTGATCACCGAGAAATGTTCGGCTCAAGACGAGCAGAACTGCTAGAGAATGAATTGAGTTTATGTAATTTGTTTGAATAAAATCCCTTTATTTGACATAACAATTTCATTGTCAATTTACAATGAAATGTTCATCCATCTGACCTTAACCCAATTTAGCCTTAATAGCCTTGGCCAGGGCAATGAACGCAGCGGTAGTCTCCTCACCACTGGCGCCAATCTGCGAGGCAGGCAACTGGAAGCCATAGGTACCAGTGTCACGCAGTTCAACAGTGTACGAGTAGGTTGCGCCAGCAGAACCGTATGACCAATCGTCAGCGCCACCAGCGGCAGCATCTAGAATTATATAAAAATAATAATATATAATTTGATAAATCAAAAGAATCATCATACAGAGGACATTAGTCGAAGTTCCAATGGTGTAACGGATTGTGGGCGAAACGGCGTTCAAGGCTGCAACCGAGAGAACGGCCACACGATTCTTTATGGAAAAATTATTAGTTTTAATTGGAAAAATATATAAAAACTTACGATTTCAGTATCATCTGGAGTCAAGGCACTTGTGTAACCCTAGAAAAATTAAAATATTTTTAAATTTACTGAATTCCAAAGAATTCGATAATATTACCCAAGGATAGAGCCAATACTGTCCATACGAGTGAACCGACAGGAAGGACTTGACCCGACCTGCCAATTGATTCAAAATGTAGTCAGTCTCAGACTTGACTTCAATTTCAGAGAAAGCATTTGCGCCTCGATAAGTCTCAGCACATGGATTTGTGCTCGCTCCAGTGCCGCCCCATTCGTAGCCAAAGTTTCGATTTGGATCAGCGCCCAGGCAGGTGGAACCAGCGTTTGGGGCACGAGTTTTACGCCAAAGTCGTTCCTATTAAAAAAAACTGTAAAACTAATTTTCTAATAAAAAGAAAACACTTACGTTTGTGTGGGTGTAATCATAACCATCGGCATTGAGCGCAAACACAATGTAAAAATCAAAGTAACCCAAAATGTCCACAACATCCGCATCTCCAGCACCGTACTTGTTGACCAATTGTTGAGCAAAATAGGACACGGTTGCAGGACTGATCCATTCACGGGCGTGGATTCCACCCTCAATCCAGATGACTGGCTTTTGACTTGCAGCAGAATTGGCACCAATTCGAATCGCAGCCAATGCACGTCCTCCGTATGAAGTACCGAAATCGACTCGAGCTGCAATCGACGGATCCTGTGCAGCCAGTGCGTTCACCAGGGCCAAAAGTTGATCGTATCGTTGGTATGCATTCCAGAAGCCTGGAATTGCTTCAGTGTCACGGGTTTCTCTTCGAACTGGGCTACGCTGCTCACGACGTTCAGTTTCGATTCGTCTGAAATATATTATACAAAGTTATCGATAAAATACATAAAAGTGCTTGAGAAAAACGGACGATTTGTAGGAGCAGCACAGTGTGATCAAAAACTAACTGTAAGAACTTTCCAATTGCACTCTCAATTCTTACAGTTACTCCTTGATTGAACTGTAAAGCCATTTGAAATTTGCATGATAAAAAAAATACAAAATTTGACACAACAAAAACTCACTTTTCCACATCGGGAATAATCAACTCATGCGGGATTCCATTTTCGGCAAAAAGCTTCAACAGTTTAGACTTTTGTTCTGGCTTGAGCATCACATCAGCGAAGCGGTTGATCTGATCAGGTTCACGCCAGAAATCGACCTAAAAACAGTTGAATTTTTAATGAGATTTTTCAAATTTTCAGATTCTTCTTCTTCTTACCTCCTCCTCCAAATTGTGCAACAAATTCATCTGATTCACATTGCTCGGATGGAGACGATAGACGGAATAGTTGTGATAGTGTGCAATCTGCTCGGCAGATGTCAGCACTGTGGCGCACAAAAACAAAATGGCGGCCAATGCCACCGAAAGGGTGTTCATTTTCGAATGGTTTACTATTTTACAAACAGTGTAAAAAGCGAAAGGTGACAGAAAAGTAAAGATTAAATACGATTGTTAACTCTTTATATAAGGTAGGGTAATAAACAGTGTAGAAGAAGAAGATCGTGACTTGATCCTCGAATAAAACACTCACCAAGAATCCATCATTGATAGGTTGGCTTTGATATCACCTGAAATGTATGATATGGATTGTAATAAAACATACAACAGAACGTCAGTTAGTTTTATATACCTTTGCATTGCTTTTAGACGAGAAGAACACAGGCTGTTCTATTATTTTTATGACTGAACGTGTCCACGAGATGGTCGAAGGGGACAGCATCAAACTGGTCGACTATTTAGCACGTAAAATGAACCAACAAATGAGTCATTTGTTTGATCGGAACAGAATTTCAACCGAAATCACTTGTATCCTACTACATTGTTGAGGCATAAATGAGGACAGAATGCCGAAGCCGGTAATACACTCGCACACACATAACGAGAGAGGTGAACAGTGAGATAAAGTGTCGATTCGATAAACGAGAAATGGCCTTGATAAGACTGAGCTTTGATGCCTTGTTTAGGGTGTTCTGAGCAACGTTGTTGTTTGTCACGTTCTCAAACAAAGTTGAGATGATGTGACGATAAAAGAAACTAAACCAAACCATGGATACGTTGAACGCATAATGACCGATTGTGATAAATGTGCCTAGATTGGGGTGCCTCTACCTGTTTGCATTGTGGTGATTACAGTTGAAATTGACACAAACATGTAGCTATGTGTTTGCTTGTTTAGCATCCTTAAAGGCACACTGACTTTTATTACTTACATATATGACTCAATTGCATTATATAGGAATGTATCATAAAAATTTAAATAATTTGCATCAGCGTTTAATCGCAAAATATAAAATGGTTCGTTTTATTGATTCTCTCCAATATGTTTACTAAATCAAGCAAAATCGCTGATTTTACGTGTCAATTATAAAATTTTAATTTTTGAAATCCACTAAACATTTATTTATTTATTTATTGCACGATTCATTGAATCATGCGGGGCCGTTTATTTTATAGTATTAGTGTTTGAATTAAGTGTTTAAAATGAGTGAGTAATCCACTAAACATATTGCTTAAAAATAATTTAGCTTATTTAAATCTCTCCAGAGAAAAACTGTTCAATTTAGAAATAACAAAAAATAAATGGAAGATTTAGAACAGACATTTCGAAATTGTTGAATGCGTTACACTATTGTATTAATTTCCACAATTTAGATTACCAAAAAGTTCTCGAACAACCAATTTGAGAATAAAAATAATCAGACAAATTGCAATTTATAGACAATTTTAACAAATGCATGAGATGGTACTCATTTATGCAAAAATTTAGGTAACCAAAAATTGGAAAAATTGTTAACTACCAATGTAGATCCACGATCTAGTAGATCTCGCAACAAGACAAAACAAAGTCTGTCCATGTCCCTGATTAAAAAAAATAAATAGTTTAATTTAGTTTATTTTGTTTAACAAAATTCAAATTATAACATTATTATTTAAACACACAAAAGTTAGTGGAAACATTTGAATACGAAGGCAGGTCAATAAGACCCCGAAAATGGTCTTTATTTCATTTTCAGAGCAGAGCCGAAGTGGAGGAAATATGAATATCGAATGTTAAAGCCAAATTTAAAAAATTGATTTATTTGTAATCTGTAATAAAAAAAATGTTAATTGAATTAAGAACAATAAAACGAATAAATATAAATACCAATTATTAAAAACGCACGAATCTTATGCTGACAAGCAGTACAAATTGGTTCATCACGGGCGATTGAGTTTGAGCACCAATTTGGGTCACATCTGAAATTGTTGAAGTCCAACTCCAAACACGACAAAATTGTTGATCAAACCAATCACCAGTGGTGATCCAATTTGCAATGCTGTCACCATCAGCTTGTTGAATGAGCTTGCTCAAGACTATCAAATTGTGAGTTATATATTGTGATTGACAAAACAGACTCGTAAAACTTTATTTATTCCAAGTACCACGCAATGCAAGAAAGTGAATACGAATATGTGCCCAAGCAAGATGTGTGCCCAACAAACAAGATGGCGTTACCTTGGAAACAACGATGCTGCCAGTCTGTTGTGGATTTAAGATATTATCTCATTTAGACAATGCAAATAAGAACCAACAAATGCTTGTTTGGGTGCAAACTCAACCTGAGTTGATTGTGATAGATTGACAAATTGAGGATATGGATAGCAATTGATTTTTTTCGAGAGATAAGTACATTGTTATTGAATGAACTTGTCTAAATTAAGTTTCGGAGAATTTGTAAAGTTTTTTAATGATTAAAAATTATACTAAATTTTATCGTATATATTGAACATGCAAAAAACTAGACAACAAATTTTCAAGTCGATTAAAGATACTGTGGTGCCTACAAATATTTTAAAATTCTAAACTTATCTTGTAACTAAGGGAGTAACTTTTGGTGAGAGTGGTGCTATGGATAAGATGATAAGGATCGAGGCATGCGCAATGTGCAGATACGCAAAAAAGATGTGTTTGCTTGTTCTTAGCAGATTTGAGCAAATACAAACAAAACAGAAACCCGAGATACATAGCGCTCGAAGGGTTTAAACAATATTTGAGATGATTTCTATCGAGAAAACAAATTGAATTTTTCTAAATTCTTGAATAAGTCACGGATGTGTTAATGTGGCAATTTTTGTGCCATTCTACACACGTGTTAACCAAATACCTAATTAACCAAATACCTAATTAACCAAATACCTAATTAGGGGAAAACAATTTTTACAGTGACGAGCGTATTATAACATTTTAATTGTTAGTAACATTATGTTACTAAATGTTAGGGGATTTTAAAATTAGCTAGCACTTATGACTACTATTCAATTTCATCAAATATGATTTTAGTTGAAATATTTGCCACCTCGCTAATGATTTTGTTGATTTTATTGCCTGACCTTTCGAGTTTAAAAGACAAATTAAAAATATAAAAAGACAATTGCTAGACGCATTCTGCAAAGGTAAAATTTTCCAGTTAAAATTGAAAAAAAATTACTCCTGAATGGATCACAATCAAATTACTTTTCTTTAGTTACAACATTTGTTGCATTCCAAGGAGTTATTCAATATAAAAAGAAGAAGGCTAACTTTAAAGTAAAAAATATTAATTATAACATATCTATCTAGTTTTGATCAATGAGCTTCCAACATTAGTATTCGACTAGATGTACAATTCCAATGTATTAAAATATTGAAACCAATTGAATCATTCCCAAAAGAGGCATATAATGTTTTAGTGACCACAAGTAGATCCTATTCCAATGAAACAACAATAAAACAATTTGAGATTATAGCGCGACATTGAGCTGATAACCAAACGACAAGTGTTATGATTTCATGCAAAATTAAACTAATAAAGTGTTAGTGTGTTACTCTAAGTATTACCATTTCTGCATTGCCACTCTACCCAATCTCGGGTAATCACAATCTTTACACCCAATAAAGCCAACCAGTTCCAACATGTGCGTGTTTTAAATGTGCATCCAAATGGCCTAAATCACACGAAATCAGTTCCATAAAGTAGAGATTGGCACAAATGGGCTCTATCTCACACAGATTATCAGCCTGACGTTTCAATGTCAGTGTCGTATAAGTTTATTATTCAAATAAGTGACAGTATAACTTTAGTATCCTCTGGTTTGCTATATATAGTGAATGTTTGCTCAGTTTGAAGTCATCCTTCAGATCTTGCTCCTCAGATCAACTCCTCTGGACAATCCGACAATGAAGTTCGCCGCCGCAGTTCTCCTTTGCCTTGGCCTTGTGGCCTCGTCCTCAGCCCAGCTGAGACTGCCACTGCCAGCCGCAGTCCGGGCCACTCACCCGTGGTTGGATACCGAACCAATCAACAGTGATTCCGCATCCGTGAAGGTGGTCGGTGGCGTTAACGCCGCCGCCGGTGAGGCTCCCTACCAAATTGCCATGCTCCGATCGGGCTCGTTCATCTGTGGTGGTTCGTTGATCGCCCCAAATGTCGTCCTCACCGCTGCTCACTGCGTCGTCGGGTATGCATTCCTAGAATTATGCTAAAACTTGATTACTAATCGTCTTATCTTATGCTCCACTATAGCTATGAATCGCAACCAAGTGCCTTCCAAGTGCGATACAGTACCCTGGACCGAACCACCGGCCCAACCATTGCCGTTGCAAAGGTCAACCGACACGCCCAGTACTCGTCCTCGACCATCGATTACGACATTGCCACCTTCATCCTGTCGACCGCCTTCACACCCGGAACCAATGCCGCTGTGATCCCACTGACCACCGCAGCCCCCGCAACTGGTGCCGCAACTATTCTCACCGGTTGGGGTCGATTGAGCGGCGGCGGTACTCTGCCAACTCTCCTCCAGAAGGCCACACAGTTGACCATCCTCGCCCAGTCTGACTGCCAGACCCGATGGGGCAGTAACACCATCTCCGCCCGTATGTTGTGCGCCTTCGCCGCCTCCCAATCCGCCTGCAACGGTGACTCCGGTGGACCATTGGTCTCTGGCGGTGTTCTCGTCGGTGTTGTCTCCTGGGGCTCATCCTCGTGCCTGCACGCCACCTACCCGAACGTGTACGCCAATGTGGCCAACCTCAACAGCTGGATCGCAGCCAACTCTTCATAAACTCAATTTATCGGACTTTCAAGAATTATCCAGTTTGCCAGTTGAACAGATTTTTTTACTACCGAGAAACTTTTTTCAACTGCAATACTCTAAAGTTCTAACCGCTATTTTTTGTTTAATATTGTTTAAATTGAAGGGATTGATTATGACATCAAAGGCCGAAAAATGAACCTAAAATAAAATTCGATAAAAATTATTTAAAGCTTTAGTTGTTGTTGACTTTGATTTTTTAGTTGCTTTTGCTGATATTCACCAAATCAAATGTTAGAGATAACATAATTCAATTATGAAATTGTCCAATTTTTACAATATAATTTAAATCACATTTTGACTGAAATAAAAATAGATAATCTTTCAATTGTGTAATTTTTAAGAATGGGTACCCTAAATTTTTGGGGCAAATCTGTATCTGCCAAAATGAAGGCCTTTTCCTTTGCTAAATATACCATTTAATGTTAAAATATGTCATATATTAAAATAGATTTATATAAAAAAAAATATTCAGGCAATTCTTAGAATTTACAATGTAACTGGTTTTGTATTAACAAACCCCAAAGTAATTGCCAAATAACATCCTTTTACATAAAGGGGAAAAAGGTATCCTGTGTGTTATAACACACAGGATATGCAATTAGTAGTAGAATTTTAGATTGAAAATAAAAGCCCTCTTAAAATGAGGCAATAATTTATAACTCAAAAAGACAAATTAAGAAAAAAATGGATCAAAACTCAACTTTGGTCTATCTTGACAATCAAGCGACTGATGAATATGAATATGAAGAAGAGTATTCTTTCGTTACACCGACAAAGTGTCTTTTCATATCGATTTATTTTGCCATAATTCTGGTTTCGTTAACTGGAAATGTGCTGGTTTGTTGGACTATTGGCGCGAATCGTGTGATGCGAACCACTACCAACTTGTTGATTGTGTCCCTTGCGATTTCTGATATTATGATGGCTGGTAAGAAGTTTTTTTTAATGGTGAGAAAACTAACTTTACAATTCTCCCTAGTATTCAACATACCATTCGACATAATCATGAAGCTTCCCGTAGAATGGCCTTTCGGTGAATTCATCTGTCGTCTAGTGCCCACAATTCAAATGACCAGCATCTACGTGTCCACCTATACGATGATGCAAATTGCCATCTATCGCCTGTGGCTTGTACGACAGCGTACAAATCCAAAAGCAAAACCAAATCCCACCAGCACAAAGTTGAAAGCCACAATAGTCTCAACCTGGTTAGCCTCCTTGATTCTATCGTTAACCGAATTTTTTACCCACAAAACCAAAATTGAGGACAGTCAACTGCGCTGTTCGATCAACATGCCCGAAATCAAGGAATTTGACTTGAAATTTGCCCTGGCCCTATTTATGCTAATCACTCAGTATGTTGTACCGCTGACGATCACACTTGGGGTGTACATTGCAATTGGGCGGGTCATTGCGGAGAATGGTAAAATGATTGGAACGCAAGCGAGTGAGAGCAAGAAACGTGAAATTCATCAGGCAAAACGGAGGAGAATATTCATGTTGGCACTGGTGGTGGCTACGTTTGCGGTTTGTTGGGCTCCCGCTAATTTGTACATACTTTTTGAACACTACACAGAAGATTGGTATTACACGGGCGAGATTTGGGCAGTGGTAAGTGTTTTTAAATTTAGAAACTCCTTTCCGTTTTTTAGTAATGTTTTTTTTATCTAAATCTAATAGTTTCATTGTCTCGCAATATCGTCAGTTTGTTACAAGTGAGTAACTCATTTTAACTCATTTTAACCCATTTTCACAATTAATCCATTCAAAATTTTCAGCCCAATTATCTATTTTTGGTTCAATGAAAAATTTCGATTCTACGCCAAACAATCGATTTTTAATCCGGTGATAAGCTTTTTCCGTTGCTCTTCAAGAACGCAAACAACAGAAGAAAATCAACACAATGAGAAAAACATCCTCTAAATATTATCGTATCCTTCCGGCATTTGTGCCTTTTACAATTTCAGCAATTTCCCGGTAAAAAAAAGAGAGTTACAAATCAATAAAGTATGTCCTGTTAGATTTGCGTCATATGGTTGAGTGTCTGTGTTAAACCCTTTTCCGTTTTTTTTGTTATAAAAATGAGCGATAATTCATTCAAAATTATATTCATTTGTAAATGTTTTCTTTTTCTATTTTTTTTAAAAACATCATTTTTTGTTATAATGAAATTTTATTTACGAAACTCGCTGTCAATGGCGCTGATTCTTTTGCTGGTGATTGGTCTTGCGGTTGTTGTTCCTCCTCTTAACGCCCAAAACTATGGATATGGACCGAGAGGTGTGAGAGCAAATCGTAAGGGTATTTGGGCTCCAAATAGAGGTAGGTGGTTTTTAAGAAATTCGGGACGTCCACTGGGATGGGGTCGTTCAAATAGATTTTAGTCCAAACAACTCAAAAAATCATTTTTTAATTGGAAGAATTGCAATGAAATTTCTAATTAAACTTTAACGTAAATATTTGTTTTAAATAAAACAACATAAATGTATTTTAATTTAAATAAAAATTAAAAAGTACTGTCATTATAAAAAAAATTGCCAAATTTTTTAAAAATATGGCGTCAATGGTTGTTAGATTAAAATTTCATCAAATTGCATTTCACTTTCACCAGCATCTTGATCTTTATCAGATATCTTCGTTTTGTTATCCAAAACATAGCTTGATGTCTCTGTTAAATTTAGAGCGACGAACAAGACAAAGTAAAGAATTGAAAAGAAATTCAAAAATAAACACTTCATTGTTTTATGATTTATAAAAAAATTGTGAAATAAAAATAGATGGTTTGGATTCCCTTTTATAAACAAATATATAGAATCATGAAAAGGTCATAAAAATATAACAAATGCATTTATTATTTCTAAATGTGACAACAATCAAAGCACAATCAAAAAAGGTTTCAGTAAAAATCAAATTCACAAAGTTGCATTTGTCGAATCGCTGTACGAGCCAGGCCTTGCATTCTGGAATACAAGTGCCTTACTTCTGACCGAGTCATACGGGACTTGACGCTCTTCTTGCATTTTCGGTGTGTCAGCTGGAATCACAAGGCCATGTGGAACAAATATAGTACCTTTTAAATGAAAAAATTAACAAATTTAGATTTTTTAAAATTTAAATTAAAAATGCAATTACGTTTAATTTGCAAAGCTGCAGTGTTATTTTCCAGAGCTGGTTTTCCAAAAATTCCAGTCAAAGCTGGTCTCGGTTCATCCAAACCCAGTCCAATTGCAACGAAGCAAGCAACAACAAGAGCACAGAGTAAAACAATTTTCGATTTCATTTTCATTTTACGCCGTTTGGTTAAAAATCCAAGTTTAGAGCAATAATTAAGTTTTGTTTTGCACCAAATCTTGAACAGCAAAATCAGAGCAAATCATTTAAGACGCACCAAACAGGATGTCCAGGCACAAAATCCATCTGTTTGTGAGAGCACATTCTTCTCACGAGTGTCAGTAGTTGTAGTTGTGGTTATCAGCAAATCAACTCAGTAACCAAATTATTTCATAACCAAAATTGCATAATCAAATTGATCCTAGTTCTGCACGTGTTCTTTATATTGCATATAAACTCATTATATTGATGATTATTTGTTGTGTTTAATCAACCCAAGTGTAATCAACACATTTTGATGGAAGGTTAACCTACGTTCAAGTTTAAGGATTCTGTTGAGATTTGTTCCTGTGTTTGAGGTCTGCTCATACAGGTAAGCCATGTTTTTAATCTAAATCTTCTTACTATTCATTTTGTACGAAATCATCGTTATCTTTGCGTACAACATTGCGCACTATGTCCAAAGAGTAGAGTTAGTTAATTAATCGATAATCAATGCCAAAAACAAATAACTACAGCAACAACGTTACCTTGACAAAAGTATTGAGCGTAATGATACTCATTCCTGGTCCGTAAGTCATTCCATATCGATTGGAATTGTGCAGGGTGGAAACACAATTTTCCATTTGAATTCGATTGCGAACGCTTCCCGATAAGTGGCCGCGCTGAGACATTAAATGAAGCAAACGCTTTGCTGGTGCATGTATCAACTTGGTATAATATGAAAGTGCCAGATGAAAGCCTAAAATGCAAATCAGTTGACCAAATGAGAGAAACCACGATAGAATTTGGATGATTAGATTCAAATCTGTTTGAGTCAGTAGAAACATGTTGAGATAGGCGTTCAAAGGAAAGTTGACCACAAAGAACAGTGTGAAAGGCTTTCCAAACCAGTGGCAGTTCTCGTTAAAGAATCGTAAATTTCGAACAAATATTGAACGAAATCGACGAAAATTGGTGGGAAAATTTCTTTTTTTAGAATTCAATAGAATTTGATTCGCCTGCTTGAACATGACAAATTCGGACACAAGGCCAATGTTGCCAATTGAAGCCGCCAGGGTGGAAATAGAGGCAAAATTGAACACCAACTGATGCCATAGAAACGCATTTACTAGATGAAAGATGTAATGAAAGGTTGAATCAAAGATGAAACCTTTTTGGGTGATTTGGTTGTTGAGTTTAAAAAAATGAAGATAGATGGCGTTTAAATCTTTAAAAGAATACGAATTAAATCTGATAAGACATTGGCATTCAAAAGAAGACATACGACATGGTATCAAAAATAGTTGCAACCTTCGCGACACATCCAAACAGAACTTCCTAACAAACTCACAAACTGGTCTACCCCTGAAGATGGCGCTCGCAAAGAGATAAGATCTACTGTTAAACACAACATCATACAACGCCTGATGAACAGTATAGTTAATGTTGAAATAAAATTGCTAATATAGCAGGGCTGACAGCATGCCCAATGAAAACCATATTACACTGAATAGATTGTTTTCAAGTAGAATGTACACTAAATTGTACTGAAGTAGTGATTGGGTTGACGATAGTGGAGATGCAAGAATAAAGTAAAGTAGATGCAACGATTGGGTTACTAAGAGAATGATTGGAAGAGAATATTTAATCATGAGACGACGATTGTGGAATAGGTAGATTTGCTCAGTGGTGGTGAAATAGTCGTGCAAATAATTCAGTGAAAATGATGGTAATAGAGTGAGGAGTTGTGAGGTGAATATTGGAATTATTTTAGTTATCATTTGAATGCATGCGTTAAGGTATGCCATTTTTTATTTTGCTAACAAAGTTTCTTACAATTTGAACAAAAGAAAATTCTACATATTCAAAGAGAAATTATATTGTCATTTTTTTAAATGCCGAATTAATTGTAAATTCCATGTAAATGTTATATTTATACCTTGGACCTTTTCCAAATAAAAACAAAGTTTTCCCTGATAGGCAGAATGCGAATATGTATTACAAGGAAGTCCCACTTTTAGGAAAAGTAAATGTTATCTGAAAATTGTTAATTGTGTTTTAATGATTGTTTGTTTAGATATAGCAACCTTTGGTTTCATATGAACAATAAATAATGCAAGTATGTTATAAATGTTTTAGAAAGTTTTATACAGGTCTATCCGAGTCCATAAGGATCCCAGTTCTTAAAAACCAAAACCAATTGATTGACCATTTTTTACTACAATATTTAACAGTATTTTCCAATGAAAGTTTTTATAATTATAATTTGCACATAAGAATTTAATTGCATTCAAAATACCATTTAAATTGCAATTATTTGTCTCGAATTCTATGTAAATGTTTAATATTTATAAGTTTGGTTGGGGTTGAGTTTTTCCAAGTAATCTAGGCTTCCCTGATAGTTTAGCATGCGAATTTGATCGTGCATTTCAGGGAACCCCTATTATTCAAAATCCTGTTGGATAAAATCATAGATTTTTACTGAAACTGAGTTTTTAATTAGCGCTCAGAAATGAAATAAACTTGAATGCGCTCAAAAATGAATTAAACTTGAATGCGCTCTGAAAGGAATGAAACTTGAATTAATCCTTTGTTTGGTTGATTTTTTATTAAAAACTCAGAGAGCCAGCAATTCGACCACAGCGGTTTGTTTGGCCTCTATTCAGTTCAATGACAATTGTTGATCTTGGTGAAGACGCCAAGATAACTTTTTTTGCTATCAGGTTCATACGATTCCTTTAATTCCTTCTTGGTTTTTATCTTAATGAAAAATGAAGTCTAGGTTCGAAATTAATAACGATAATATGAAAACTCAACACGAGCCCCTGAGTCACTATAAACACGAAATGTTCACGAAATGTTCCGACAATTTCTTTCGGGATTATTCTGTAGCCATCAAAATCTCAAAGCATCATATTCACAATTCATTATGTGATATATATAATAAGATAACTAATTTCTGCCTCTCAATCACTTCTATTTTATTGCCAATAAAACATCTCATCGTTTCATTCAAGTTCAAAAAAAGTTATGAGACGGTAGCAAGCTATATGTGCATTGACAGCTTAACACTTTCATAAAATAATTCTGTTTACTTATCAGTGGCAACAATTTGCAAATCTTTTATAAATTCCCTGTTGAACTGTGTTTTTGACACTAAAGGTTTCAAAAATAACTCCAATATTAACTCTCATTGAATCGAATTGCTGGCTCTCTGAGTTTTTAATAAAAAATCAACCAAACAAAGGATTAATTCAAGTTTCATTCCTTTCAGAGCGCATTCAAGTTTAATTCATTTTTGAGCGCATTCAAGTTTATTTCATTTCTGAGCGCTAATTAAAAACTCAGTTTCAGTAAAAATCTATGATTTTATCCAACAGGTTTTTATCATTTTTGCTATAGGGGTGATAACTTCATTGAAAATTTAATCACAAACCCACTTTTAAGTGCTTACTAATCCAATAAAAATCAAGTTTAATTACATTCTCAATGACTCAATACATTTTCACATACGTAAATAAGTCAATAAGTCAATTATGCATTTGAAATCAAAATAAATACAAATTACTTTGTTTGTTTAAAATTCAAACAAGACATTTCTAGTTCTAGTTGATTAGTTGAAATATAATATCCCTAACTTTGTATATGATCTCAACCATATCATGTCTCTTGTGTTTTACATCAAGAAAATGTTCGCACATCACGGATGGTGGTCTTAGTATATATATATTTTTGAGCAAATAAATCACACAACCATAAGTGCACAATCACAACATCAAACATAAACATTGACTCAAAAGTGACAACAACAGCATCACCAGCAGTAGTTAATTGTTGCAGTGGCGCTTTTGCATTTTACAGCGGAGATTTAGTATCAAAGTATTCAGAATACGTAACGTATTTGTGAATAGAGCATGATGGGTTTTTTAAGGGGCACAGCACCCAGTTTTAACTTTCACTGTATTAGCCATTTTTGCTACTGTTGGCTTCCAAAAATATTTTGTCATCATTTTATGTGGGCGCTACTACACACCACTGCTTGAAGGCAGCAAAATTGTGGTTAGCAGAGTCGTTCTAATAAAAACTCAGTAAAAAGAACGCTAAAATCCGGGACTAATTAAGTATAAGGTTGTTAATGATTGCTTTCTTGGAAATAAGCAACCAATTTTAAAACTTATAAGTACTTTTAAAGTTAAATTTTAGTTTAAACAGCGTTAAAATTTAAGGATCTGTTCATTGATGAAGTTAATTTATTTTTGGGAGATGTTGACCAGCTTGCTAAATCTTCTTACGAATCATCTTGTACGAAATCATCGTAATCTTAGCATACAGCAGTGCACACTACGCCAAAGAGTAACATTAGAGTTAATAATCAATCGATAACCCATTGCAAAACATAAAGACACACAAAATAGATCGTTACCTTGACAAAAGTATTGAGCGTAATGAGGCTCAATCCAGGCCCGTAATTTTTTCCGTATCGATGGGTAGTGTGCAGAGCAGAAATACAATTTGCAAGTTGAATTCGGTGTCGAACGCTGCCCATTAAGTGGCGTTGAGGCAATATATGTTGAAATCGTTTTGCTGGTGCATGTATCAACTTGGTATAATATGAAAGTGCCAGATGAAAGCCTAATATACAAATCAGTTGACCAAATGAGAGGGACCATGATACAATTTGGATGATTAGATTCAAATCAGTTTGAGTCAACAGAAACATGTTGAGATAAGCGTTCAAGGGAAAGTTTATAACAAAGAAAAGTGTAAAAGGCTTTTCAAACCAACGGCTTTCCTCAATAAAGAATCGAAAATTTTGTACCCAAATTGAACGAAATCTCCGAAAACTGATCCAAAAGTTTCTTTTTGTTGAATTCCACAGAAATTGATTCGTCTGTTTGAACATTACAAATTCGGATACAAGACCAATGTTTCCAATTGAAGCTACCAAGGTGGAAATTGAGGCAAAATTGAACACTAATTGATGAAATAAAAATGCATTCATCAGATAGCAAATGTATTGGAAACTAGAATCGAAGATGAAACCTTCTCGATTGATTTGATTGTTCATTTCATAGAAGTGAAGATATATCGTGTTTAAATCTTAAAAAAGATAGTAAAATGTGATAAGACTTTAGACATAAAATGACTTACGACAGGGAATCAAAAAGAGTTGCAATCTCCTCGACAAGCCCCAACAAAACTTTCTAATAAACTCACAAACTGGTCTACCCTTGAAAGTGGCGCTCGTAAAGAGATAACATCTCCCTTCAAACATAACATCATGCAACGCCTGATGAACACGATAGTTAATGTGGAAATATAAATGACAGTAAAAGAAGGCTGACAGCAGACCCAATGAAAACCATATTATACTGAAAAGATTGTTCTGAAATAGAATGTACGCTAAATTGTACTGGAGTATTGATTCACTTGTGGATAGTGGAGTTGCGATGATAAAGTAAAGTAGACGCAAAGATTGTGTTATTAAGATTAATATTGCAAACAAATATTTGATCGTAAGACGACGATTGTGTAATAGGCAGATCTCCGCTGAGTTGTTGAAATAATCGTGGAAATAGTTCAGTGAGAATGAGGGTAGTAGAGTGCGGAAAAGTGAGATTAAAATTGGAATTATTTTGATGAGAATTTTAAAGTTTGTTTTAAGATAGTCCATTTTTGTTTGCCAACTAGAATCACTTTCGTTATGAAACCTTCGTAAGTTGTATACAGAAACAAGCTTTGTTTTCAAAAAGGCAATTAAATTGTCATTAATTATCATAAATTACGCGTAAAAGTTACATTGGTGGGTTGACTTGCAAGTAAAAATGGCTTCTCTCATAGGCAGCATGTATATTGAGTCATATATTACAAGGAAAGCAATTTTATTTAAAAAGTATACCCGGCCGATTTTTCCCAAATAAATACAGGGTCACGTAATGGTGGGAAGCTCTTTTTTATTTTTAAAAAATTTAATGATTCCTTGAATAGATATAGCAACAATCTCATATATATTAATATTCCAATGTAATGAGAATGAATCCCAATGGCAGAAATATTTTTGCATAAATTGGCAATTCTAATTAAGCGTAATTAGTGAACAAATTTAAAGCATCTACATTTGTTTCAGCTTTGTTATTTGCACTTGAAGGAAGCTTTCATTCTTGAATATTGTAATTGAGCTTTGAACCACTGTAATATGACGCAACTCGTAGGTACATGATCATTTTGAAATATATAAAAAATGCAAAACAATATTTAAGGTTTGTTGAATCGCTTTCATCTAATATTCGTCGAGGCGAGCGCATCAACAAAACGTCTTTGAGTGCACAATCATGATTAATTGTGTGGTTGTATATTACTCAACACTGCAACTCAAGTAGCTTTGATTCCTATCGTTAGGTTCATGATGAGTACATTTCGTTTGTGATAGTGAATGACCATGACGAGATAATAATACTCAATGTATGCATATGGCAGGGTGCGCGTGTTAGTCTGTTTGTGACTGTGCCTGCGAGTGCATGTCTATCTTGCTGTGTGTTGCGAATAACCGTTTCTAGAACCGTTTTCTTTGTGAACTTCTTTTTGGATTTGGTATGTGAATCCTTGATGGTCTGTGGTTAAACTATTCTGAGTGTCCTACGGCAAAGTCAACCTGATTGCTCGATCAATTTAACATTCAAACATTTGTCCAACTATCAACCAACCATGACTCAAACACTGCTGTTCAGTCCAATTCAAATTGGAAATGTCCTCATCAAGAATCGAATCGTCATCTCGCCCATGAGTCAGTACTCGTGTGAGGATGGCTTCGCCACTGATTGGCATTTGGTTCATTTGGGCGCACGGGCAATTGGTGGTGCTGGCATTGTGATGATGGAAGCTGCTGCAGTGGAGCCAAGAGGAAGAATTAGTAACAATTGTGCGGGCATTTGGAAGGAGGAACACATTCCACAGCTGAAGCGTATTACGGCCTTTATTAAATCACAAAATTCAGTACCAGCAATTCAGCTTGCGCATGCAGGCCGAAAAGCTGGATGTTATGCGCCTTGGATCGAGTTTTTTAAGCATGTCCCTCTTGAGGAAGGTGGCTGGGAAGCGGTTGGGCCTAGTGCTCTAGGTAACAATTTTTTATAATTTAAAAAATACTAACATTTTCTCAACACTAGCTTTCGATCCCGACAATGATCCAACACCAAAAGAGGCCACCCTGTCCGACATTGAGTCAATCAAGTGCGCCCATGTGGATGCGGCCATTCGTGCAGTAGAAGCAGGTTTCGAGATTATAGAACTATCCTTTGCTCATGGCTATCTGGTGCAGTCATTTCTGTCGCCGTACTCCAACAAACGCACCGACCAGTATGGTGGTTCACTCGAGAATCGAACACGTCTAGCGGTGGAAATAGTCGAAAGTGTCAAAGCGGTCCTTCCATCAGCAGACTATCCACTGTTTGTGCGACTTTCTTGTGATGAGTTTGCGCCCGATGGTGAGCCCAACTGGGACATGTCACAGACGATTGAACTTGCACGACACTTGAAACAACTTGGCGTTCATCTTGTGGTCTGCAGTTCGGGTGGAAATGTGGTGCGAGCAAAGCTGCCAATGTTGAACTACAATTTGGTGGATCAAGTGTCAATGGCTGATAGAGTTCAGAGGGAGGTGGGCATTGCAACTGGGGCGCTGGGCGGCATTGTCGCCGCTGAATGGGCTGAAAAAATCCTACAAAAGAACAAAGCGACGCTGGTTTTTATTGCACGTGCCTCATTGGACGATGCCAACTGGCCCATACATGCGGCTATTGAGTTGGCCGATCAGCAGCACCAAATGCCCAATCAGTATGCCTTCTCACTGAGAGCTATCAAAGGTTTTGGCGCATGGCGTGAAACTGTTCTTGCTAAGAAGAACCGAACGCAACTAGAACTTGATTAGTTTAATTTTTAATTTAATTGAATGAAAATTGTGTAGCTAATAAACTAACTAGTTAACTTGTTAATTATTAAATTAAATTAAATATTAACTTAAATGAGTCACCTTTCATTAAGTACGTATTTTCGAGTTATCCACGAAGAAAAATTTATAATATTATATTTGTGCATGTATTATAAATTACTAGATTTATCCAATTTTTTCATTTTCATCAGTAGTAGCTTTTAAACCCAAATAAGGCTCAATAAGCAATAATTATGCTTTAACCTTGAAATTAATGATTGAACGTTTCCTCATTATTGCTCATTGTTGTTATGTCAGTTGGTTTGATCAATTCACTCGTCAGTCACGTGCACATTCCCTTTTCATGCGACAATTTGATTGTTTGATCATATATGTGATGGCCAATCAACAAGACAACTCATAATAAATTACTGTTTTTGATTCTTTTTATTTTCAAATTTGATGATCAAATTTTTATGTATTAAAAATTATTAATCGAACTAGAATTAAACATTTTTATCAAATTTTTAAATTGTAAGACACAAAACAGAAAAAGGGCCTTAACAATAAAACAAATTTATTTATTATATTTTAACATTTTCAAAAAAAACAACAACAATCAAATCAATCAATTTAGGCCATTGTCAAATAGTAGATACATTCAACCAGTTCCATTCAACGAATCGCTGATAGTGCCTGGAGACGATCTTTGAATTACCAGTGGATAAGTTCTGACCGAGCCATACTCGACCACTTTATCGTCTTGCAGCTTTGGCACTTTAGCTGATGGCACAAGGTCTCGAGGAACAAATTGAGTGTCTATAAAATTATAAAAAACAATTTACAATAAAAAGTTAAGAATTGTAATTACTTTTCAAAATTGCAGAATTATTTTTTGTTGACCGTTGTCCAAAAATTCCAGTCAAAGATGTTCGAGTATGGATCGTTCCCAAACCAAGTGCAATGAAGCAAGCAACCAGAGCACAGAGTAAAGTAATTTTAAATTTCATTTTCAAACACAATTTGTATAAATTCAAACTCGAAACCAAATAGAAACAATAGCAATATACTTAAAATTTAAATAGCAAAACAAATCATTTAAGTCGCATCAAATAGGATGCATCACAAAGTGGCAAAATCCGTGTGTTTGCGACTTTAATTTTTCTCACAGTGCCAAAACTGTTATCATAAAAAACAACTATAATTAGCCAAATTTCATAATCCAATTACAATTTTAATCCCAGGTCTGCTTTAGTTTAATTATCGTACCAAAATTGTCACGATTGTGAGTATCTCCTATGGCATGTTTTACTCCGTGATTGTTATTTAAGTTTAGTTTTTGGGCTAAAATGCGTTCAAGCTGCAGTACGATCTGTTTGCGATTGATTTGATTTTGCGGAAGATTTTTTAAGTAGATTCGGCTGTTCAAACCTTATTACGGTTCATCTTGTACGAAATCATGGTAAACTTTGCATACAACATTGCACACTGAAAATACATGCCCAAAAAGAGTTACATTAATCGAAAAATTCAAATTCAAACACAAAAAATAACGTTACCTTAGCAAAAGTGTTGAGCGTAATTAGTCCAATTGCAGGCTCGTAATTTTTGCCATATCGATTATTAGTATGCAAAGCCGAAACACAGTTTGCCAATCGAATTCGGTCACGAGCGCTACCCATTAAGTTGGGTTGCGCGTTCGAATGAAGCAATCTCTTTGCTGGTGCATGTACCAACTTGGTAAAGTACGAAAGTGCCAGATGAAAGCCAAAAATGCAAATCAGTTGGCCCAATGAAAGGAAACACACTAGAATTTGGGTAATCGGGCTCAAATCAGTTTTGGTCAGCAGATACATGTTGAGATAGGCATTCAAGGGAAAGTTTACAACAAAGAAAAGTGTAAATAATTTTAGAAACCAACGGTCTTCTTCAATAAAAAAGCGTAAACTTTGAACCCAAATCAAACGAAATCTATAGAATTTGAGCCAAAAGTTTTCTTTTGTGGAACTCGACAAAATCTCATTTGCCTGTTTGAACATTACATATTCACTAAAAAGCGCAATGTTACCAATTGAAGCCATCAGGGTGGAAATAGAGGCAAAATTGAATATCAACTGATGACACAAGAAAGCGTTCGCCAGATAGCAAATGTTTTGAAATATTGATTCAAAGTTGAAACCTTCTTGATTAATTTTGTTGTTCATTTCATAGAAATGAAGATAGATTGTGTTGACATCTTTAAAATAAGACTAATTGATAAGATAACTTTATCAAAAAATTAAATACTTACGACAGACAATCAAAAAGAGTTGTAATCTTCTCGAAACAGCCAAACAGGTTTTACTAACAAACTCACACGCTGGCTGTCCCCTAAAAGTTGAGCTCGCAAAGAGGTAGCATCTTCCCTCAAACAAAACATCATACAGCACCTGAGAAACTCGATAGTTTATGTTGAAGTAGAATTGATAGTAAAAGTAGGCAGACAGTAGGCCTAGCGGGAAAAATATTATGCTGAACAGATTGTTTCCAAATACAATGTACGGTAAGTTGTACTGTAGAATTGATTCACGCGTGGATAGTGGAGATGCGATGATAAAGTAGAGTAAATGGAGCGATTCGAGAACTAAGAATATTATGGTTAGGGAATATTTGATTGTGAGGCAACGATTGTGGAATAGGTAGATCTCTTCGGAGGCGGTGAAATAGTCGTGATAATAATTTAATGAGAATGAGGGAAGTAGTGTACGGAATAGTGAAATTGCCAAAGAAATTAATTTTTTCATGATTTTTAAAATATATATTTTTTTAACAAATAAAATTTTTGTGTTAAGAAGAAATTTTGTATTTAAATATCAAAATTGAATTGACATTCTATTTCGGATTCAATCATTCGTATATTCAAAGACTATAAAATGATCAATAATCGCTAAATAATTCATCCGTTTGCACCGGATTCAAACCTATGATATTCTTTTATTTTCTACTCGTGACTAAAAACAAATTTTACAAAAACAATTTGAATATGACTTATCAGTGTTGGATCATGAA
This sequence comes from Rhizoglyphus robini, assembly GCA_023373905.1. Taxonomy (NCBI): domain Eukaryota; kingdom Metazoa; phylum Arthropoda; class Arachnida; order Sarcoptiformes; family Acaridae; genus Rhizoglyphus; species Rhizoglyphus robini. The sequence goes on from JAKIJQ010000027.1 coordinate 833,357, forward strand.
ATTTCAAGCACGAGGCCAATCACCCAGCGAGTTCAGTCAAATGATTGTTGTCAGTGAATCGATATTTAATTAAAAACAAAAATATTAATTAAATTTTCATTTTTTGAATTATTAATTTTTAGGTTCGGTCATCGCTTTGTTTGCTGTATTGTAAAATGATTGATTAATTTGTTTACTTTCAAATTTAAAATTTTAATTAATTAATGTGTATTTTGATCTTATAAAAAGTCTGTCAGACAACCATAATTCTGTGTAGTCTTGGAGTTTGAATTTACATTCAAGTTTTAGGACATGCTTTAGCATCCGTGTCCTTTGGTTGGACAAATTAAACGTTAAGCCTTTTTGCGGATCATTTTGTATGAAATCATCGTAATCTTTGCATACAGCATTGCGCACTATGCCAAAAGAGTTGCATTAGTAAAGTATAATCGATAATAGTCATTGCCGAACACAACAAAGATCCTTACCTTGACAAAAGTATTGAGCGTAATGAGGCCAACTCCAGGCCCGTAAGTTTTGCCATATCGATTGAAAGTGTGCAGAGCCGAAACACAATTTGCCATTTGAATTCGGTAACGAACGCTTTCCTTTAATTGTTGGCGTTGAGGCATTAAATGAAGCAATTGTTTTGCTGGTGCATGTATCAACTTTGTATAATATGAAAGTGCCAGATGAAAGCCTAATATGCAAATTAGTTGACCAAATGAGAGGGACCATGAGACAATTTGGATGATTAGATTCAAATCAGTTTGAGTCAGCAGAAACATGTTGAGATAAGCGTTCAAGGGAAAGTTGACCACAAAAAACAGCGTGAAAGGCTTTCCAAACCAACGGCTTTCCTCGATGAAGAATCGTAGACTTTGACCCCAAATTGAACGAAATCTGCGTAAACTGATCCAAAAGTTTCTTTTCGAAGAATTCAACAGAATTTGATTTGCCTGTTTGAACATTACAAATTCCGATACAAGGCCAATGTTTCCAATTGAAGCCATTAGGATGGAAATAGATGCAAAATTAAAAACCAATTGATGCCATAAGAAAGCGTTCAACAGATAACTAATGTATTGGAAGGTTGAATCAAAAATGATACCTTCTCGGTCGATTTTGTTACTCATTTCATAGAAATGAAGATAGAATGCGCTTAGATCTTTATAATAAGATTATTTGATAAGACTTAATCATGGATAAAAATACAAAATACTTACGACATGGAATCAAAAATAGTTGCACTCTTCGCGATACGCCCAAACAAAACTTTTTAACAAATTCACAAACTGGTCCACCCTTAAAAGTGTTGAACGCAAAGAGATAACATCTGCCCTCAATCATAACATCATACAACACATAAGCAACTCGATAGTTTATGTTGAAATAGAAGTGATAGTAAAAAATGGCTGATAGCAGTCCCAACGGAGCAAATATAATGTTGAACAGATTGTTCTGAAATAGAATGTACGGTAAATTGTACTGAAGTATAGATTCACTAATCGATAATGGAGATGCGATGATAAAGTAGATTAAGTGAAGAGATTCGATAACTAAAAATATTATGGGCAGAGAATATTTGATGATAACACCGCGATTGTGAAATAGGCAAATCTCCTTAGAGGTTATGAAATAGTCGTGGAAATAGTTCAGTGAGAATGATGGCAGTAGGGTACGGATAAGTGAATTGAAATATGGAATTGTTTTTCTGAACATTTTAAAATTTGTCCTAAGATTGGGCATTTTTTTGCTTGCAATATTTGTCAATAAAACTTTCTTAATTTGTATAAAATAAATTTTATTTTTCACCACAAATTATATTGTTATTTTGTCAAATTCCATGTAAATGTTTTATATTTAAAAATTTGGTCTGGGTAGAAAATTTTTCCGAATAAAAATTGCTTCTGTATGTTGCAGCTCATGTATTATTTAAGTGAAACCATTCTATTATTTGGAATAGAAGTCTGAAGCATGCCCTAGTTAAGTTTCGGGTAGTTGTTAATGATTGCTTGATTATAATATAATTTTTAGAAATTTTTTGGATTATAAATATATTCATATATTAATGAAACATCTTTATTATTTTAACAAAAGAATCAGCTAAAACAAATTTAGGTTCAAATACAAATCAACCACCCAAAGTTCCATTCAACGAATCGCTGATAGCGCCTGGCCATGATCGTTGAATTACCAATGGATGAGTTCTGATTGAGCCATACTCGACCACTTTGTCTTCCTGCTCCTTTGGTGCTTCAACTTCAACTTGCGGCACAAGGTCTCGTGGAACAAATTCAGTATCTTTATTAAAAATGATAAAATATATTTGCATTATTAAGCTTATGAATTAATTAATTTACTTTTCAAAATCGCAGTGATGTTTTTGGTTTGCCTTTGTCCAAAAATTCCAGTCAAAGATGTTCGCGAATAAAAATTTGCACCCATACCGATTGCAACAAAGGAAGCAACCAGTGCACAAATTAATGTAATTTTCATTTTCTTACGTAGTTTGTATAAATCCAAAACAAATTTAGACGTGCTTAAAATGCTGAGCAAAACATCTAAGTTAAATCCAAATAGGATGCACAAACGGCATCAACTCCGTCTGTTTGTGAGTTGCAATTTTCAAACGAGTGCCAAATGTGTTATCATCAAAATCAACTAATTAAGCAACTAATTTTATAATCCAATTAAAATTTAATCCCTAAGTCTGCGTTAGTTTAATTAATTTATCGTACCAATTGTTACGATTGTGAGTATCTTAAATTGTAATATTTGCACATGATTATACTTTTATAAGGTTAATTAATTTTTGGGCATTTTCGGTCAAGTAGATCTGGCTTCTCAAACCTTATTACGGTTCATCTTGTACGAAATCATGGTAAACTTTGCATACAACATTGCACACTAAAAGTTTACCAAAAGAGTTACTTATTAATCGACAAATCTTTGCCAAACAAAAAGACATTACCTTTACAAAAGTACTGAGTGTAATGATGCCCACGCCTGGTTCGTAAGTCTTGCCATATCGATTGGTAGTGTGCAGTGCAGAAACACAATTTGTCATGTGAATTCGATCACGAACGCTTCCCATCAAGTCGCGTTGAGCGTTTGAATGAAGCAATCGCTTTGCAGGTGCATGTATCAACTTGGTATAATATGAAAGTGGCAAATGAAAGCCAAATATACAAATCAGTTGACCAAATGAGAGTGAACACACAAGAATTTGAGTGATTGGATTCAAATCAGTTTTTGTCAGTAGAAACATGTTGAGATAGGCGTTCAAGGGAAAGTTTACAACAAAGAAAAGTGTAAACCCGCCTCCAAACCAGCGACTTTCCTCAATAAAGAATCGCAAACTTTGAGCCCAAATTGAACGAAATCGGTAAAATTTTATCCAAAAATTAGTTCTTTTTGACGAATTCAACAAAATTTGATTTGCTTGTTTGAACATTACATACTCACTAACAAGAGCAATGTTTCCAATTGAAGCCATCAGGGTGGAAATGTAGGCAAAATTAAAAATCAACTGATAACACAAGAAAGCGTTCATCAGGTAGAAAATGTATTGGATAGTTGATTCAAAGATGAAACCTTCTTGATCTATTTTGGTGTTCATCTCACAGAAATGAAGATAGACGGCGCTTAGATCTATTAATATAAAAACTGATAACAAAAAAATTCAACAGATTTAACACAAAATACTTACGACAGACAATCAAAAAGAGTTGCAATCTTCTCGAAACGCTCAAACAGAACTTCTTAACAAACTCACAAACTGGCATACCCTTAAAAGTGCTGAACGCAAAGAGATAACATCTCCCCTCAAACATAACATCATACAACACCTGAGTCACACGATAGTTTATGTTGAAATAAAATTGATAGTAAAAGATGGCCGACAGCAGACCCAACGGAGCAAATATAATGTTGAACAGATTGTTCTGAAATAGAATGTAGGGCAAATTGTACTGAAGTATCGAATCACTAATCGATAATGGAGATGCGATGATAAAGTAAAATAAATGGAGAGACTCGATTACTAAGAATATTATGGGAAGGGAATATTTTATCGTGAGGACCCGATTGTGAAAAAGGTAGATCTCTTCGGTTGTCGTGAAATAGTCGCGAAAATATTTCAGTGAAAATGAGGGAAGTAAGGTGCGGATTAATGAGATTGCAAAGGAGATTATTTTTGCAATCATTTTTATGGTTCGGTTAGAATAGGATTTTTTGTCATTAAAGCTTTTTTTGTACAACTGACATATATTTTGTATTTGCATTCAAGAATTTTGAATTCAGTTTGAAAGTTTCTATTCAAAGATTCAAAACAGATCTATAATCTTAAATTATTCAAGTCGTTTTTGTCGAACTCGGTGCTCTAGATAAGTTGGAGCATAGATTCGTTTAGTTTCGGGTTGTTATTGATTGTTTTGGGGTTGTGTTAAATTTAGAAATTTGCACCAGATTCAAACCTGTTTTCACATGAAAAACAAGTAATGTGCAAAGCAATCATCTGAATACACCAAAATGAATCATCATCAAGGGCAGAATGCGTTTTTGGTTTCTTATCAACCCATTATTTGTACATTTTATGTTGCTTGGCTTTTAACACCTAATCCACATACACAAAATAAACAGCCTTGAAAGGGCACTTTAATAAATGCACAGCAAAATTAGCACACAAGAGCAATCATAATTCTATTGTCGTAAAGTGCATTACTAAAAATGTAGTAGTAAAAATAAGCACTAAAATGTCAAACAAATATTTGTGCATGAGGTTACAAAGATTCGTGATCTTTTTTGTATGCAATCCATTTAAAAATTTACCTGGCACAAGTATGACAGAACATGGATGCAATTGTTCTTAGTATTTTTTTGAGTCTATATATTTTGTACCGAGAATATTAGATCCATTAGATCTTTGAACCTGTTCAAAAAGTGTCCTTCGAAGCCATGGATTTCGCAACAATTTTTCGTTTCATTCGTCTTCTCTCGGTTGAACCATTGGGTTTCTTGACCCTATTTCTGTATTTGTTCAAGAAAAGTGCCGTTGATCAAATGATCCAAGATAAAATATGTATTCAACGCTATCAATTGGATGAAATATATTGCAACCTTCTACCGACGCTCAGTGATGAGGAGGATACTTTAAAGATGAAGTCTACAATTCTTGGTGATGTTACAACCTTCAACATGTATGTGAATTTGGGCTTGGCGTTGCCTACATTTACAATTGGAATACTCATTGGTCCGTTTATTGATAAATGGGCACCCGCAAAGCGCTATCTACTGATCTATACATCGGTTATATTTCTCCTTGAATCAATCTCGTATTTAGTGAATTCGTACTTTTTTACTTTGAGTAAGTTTTGGAGGTTAAATTATATGATGTTTAACTTTAAATTTTCAAATTGAAAATCTTTTCCAATATTAGATTATCTGTTCATAATAATCGGCCAGGGAGTGATGGCTTTGTCAGCTGGTCAACTGATTGGCATGACATGCGTCTGGTCGTACTTGTACGCCGTAACGCCTAACCATCTGAGATCGATTCGTATGATCATCATGGAAGTTTTCATTTCTACAGCTTCTCCAGTAGCAATTGCTCTAGGTGGAAATCTGCTCGACCTTCCTCCACTATTCCCAGGTGCTGAACCACGTAACTATTGTTGTATATTTTTCATATCATGCGCATGCTCTGTAGCGTATCTACTGATTGCCATATTCGCAGTCAATGATACCAAAGACATTAAATTGTTCAAGGAAATTCAACTTATTGAAACGAATCTCGAAACAAATAATCCAAGAGGATTTTCTAAACCCAAAATCGAAAACGAAGAAAAGAAAACTTTTTTCGAAATAATGAAAATGTTGTTTGATTTCGAGAATGCTAAACAACAAATAATGACTGTGATTGTCAAGCGACCGCATGGAATTCGGCTGCAAGTTATATTTCTGTTTCTAGCTAAAATGATCGACCAACTGTCCTCCTTTGGACCTTCAGTTTTCATGTATCAATACGTGCAACGGGTTTTCTCCTGGAAAGCTGCTCAGTATAGTAACTATTTGACCGTTAGTCATGCTGTGAATATTTTGACAACATTTCTGGGGGCGCCGTTGATTATAAGGGTAAAAGTGAAATTTTAAATTTACAATCTAAACTTCTAATTTTTTAGGTTTTCAAATTATCCGATTTAAGTTGTTCACTGATTGGAACTTCAATGATCCTACTACAAAACGTTGCTCGATGTCTAGGCACCTCCCTTTGGGCCTTTTACCTAGCTCTACCATTCTACACACTAAACGCCATCAGTTCTGTGGGCATTCAAGCATACATCACAAAAGTGACTGATCGACGTGAAATTGGTCGAATATTTAGTTTGATGAGCGTTATGGATGCGTTCACTCCCCTGCTAGGTTCGGTGATATTCTCAAACATTTTCCGTCTTCTCATTGACTCGAAACCGAATCTGTGCTTTCTGTTTGTTGCATGCGGCATGGCGCTGGGCATTGGACTTACGGTGGCTGTTGCGTGGAAGAGCAAACGAACGCTGCAATTGATTGAAATTGATAAGGAGGCTAAATTGGAAAATGTTGAACAAAATGTTGATGAAAAATTGTAATTTTTATATATTAAGTTTTGTTTTAATAAATTGAAATTGTTAATATGTTTTGTGTAAATATTGAAATATAAATAAATTTCAAGTCAAATCAAAAATCATATAATTTTCCTTTGATTGAGTTTGTAAAAGAAAATACAAAACTTGGCGTAAAATAAGAGAAACTGCAATAAAGTTTTAAAAAGATTAGAATTTGCAATTAAGGCTGTCCATTATTACCCGTGTGAATGCGGCCAGAGAAACCAGCCCAAAATCGCCATACGTAAAACCATATCGATTTGTAGTGTGAAATGCATAAATATTGTTAGCAAACCGAATGCGCGACCTCAAGCCACCATTCTTCGCAATTTTCCCACGAGCCAGAACACTGAACATTATGCCAACTGGTTTGTGAATTTGCTTGGTACAGTAAACGAGCAGCAAATGAACCAGAAATAAAACATTACTGAAGTAGATGATCCAAAAGTAGAACAGATACTCATAGACAAATGGAACAGTGCCAGTGAGAAGCCAAATGGCACATGAAACGTTCAGCGGACAGTGGCCAATTAAGCATACACAAAATAGCCTACCATAGTTTCGGTTAACAGTCAAAAAGAATAGAAAATTGTCCATAAAGCTGTTCCAGTAAGCAGTGAAAGCGTGCATTCGAAAGTGCCTTTTTAGACGGACCAACATTCGAAAGGTCTGCTTCGACTTGACGAAGAACATGGTGATGAAAGCGGCTATTGATGAAAAGTTGATTGCCATCGCGTGAGTATAGTTGAAAAAGTATAGCACATTGGTGGCACAACTGAGGTGATTCAAGATAATAGCCCCAATCAAATACAAAATACCCCAAAGAGATTCTTGCAAGAAATAATCTCGATTTTCGTAGAATGCATACATGAAATATAGATACTGGAACACCAGGATAAAGTCTGAAATAAATCAATCAAAAAATTATCTTTAATTGTTTGGTTTTGGATTTTTGAAGTTTTAAACTTGCCAAATGTAAGCAAAGCACTCGTGAAAACATTGAGCGTCCTCATGAACCATTTTCGGGTACAATTGCACGCCATTTCGCCACTGAAATGTGGCTCATCAAAGAAAGGGGACCATTGATTGAAAACTATAACATTGCGCAGCAGTTTTAGCAGACCAACGTTTATTGCTTTTGTAAACAAGATGCGATTGTAGTAAATGTTGAACAGTAGTGTAATGAGAACTGCATTCAAGTTCATCTGTGGCTTGTATGCCAGCAGGTACATGCCATTAAAGTTGACCGCATTCTCCAGCGCTGAATTCGAACAAAACAAGGCCAAATAGAAGTAATGCAGTGCTTTTAAGCCGAGAATTGTGTTCACAAGACGGACTGTGAACCTGATTCGGCCATTGTCATACAGAACAATTTGTTCGACAATGTAGAGATAGTAGCAAAAGTAATCCAACTGCTTGATTGGATTGAAAATGAGCGACAAACACTTTTTAAGCTTCATGCTTTCGGTTTGAATGCTTCAATTGAAATGAAATATAATTTTTATAATTAAATTTTAAATTCATTTTTCTAATTAAGTTAATAATTATAATTAGCTTTAACTTATTTATGTTAATCAATAACTTTTAATTTGTTCTGTTTGATTGATTTTTTCACGGAAATTTTAAATTTAATTATGAATTTTTAATTAGCTTTGGCAATCATTTTTGTATTAAATATCATTTTTCAAAAAATTATTCCACAAAATAAGCAGAGCTCCACAAATAAGAATCAGGAAACTTCCGTTGTGGGTCAAAAGATTGCTGAAGCTATTATTTTTGCAATGATCCTCTGCTGTGTAGGGTCCAACACAGGCAGCAAATGTCATCATGTGGGCCACATAGGTCTGCTCCTGGGTCGATCTCATCAGGTGGGACATTGCCCCAGTGGCGTAGGCAGCTTTTGTAGAAATTTAGTCTTTTGAAAGTCTAATAAAAAGTAATGAACTCACCAACATCTTCTCCCCCATGAGCAGCACTCTTCAAATGGACAGACGAAAGTTGCCGATAAGTCTTGGCGCTCGTCTCCTCAAGTGTCTCATTTTCTCTACTTTCTCGATGTCCCGGTCCAGTTGCATACATCAACGAAGTATAACTCACTCCCTGAGTGTCTTTATCTTTAGCGAATCCAAATAGATCTTCATCACGTTTCGCATAACCATTCAGTGTGAAACCATGCGAGTGATCTGCCGTGACCACAACCAGAGTCTCTTCAAGATTCACCAAATTGAGTGCACTATCAATGGCGTGGTCGAATGCGAGCGTATCGTACAGTGACAGGTAGGCCCAGTTTTCGTGATGAGCCTTGTCGATGTTGCCACCTTCGACCAACAGGAAGAAACCTTTCTCATTTTTGGACAGAACTTTAATAGCTGCTTCGGTCATTTGTTTAAGTGATGGTTGACCGGTTCCTTCACGCTGTTCCTCATAAGCCATATGATTCGTACTGAACGAACCGAAAAGATTCTTTACTTTAGCCAAATCGAGGCTCGTTAACTCATCACCAGTTTGCACCAATTTGTACTCATCCTCAGTTAGGCCCAAATTTTTCTTGTTATCCTTCCACAGGGCAAACAGGTCACGACCATCTGTTCGTTGACCACCAGCTGTTGTGGGTAGAAAATTTCTCCTGCCACCACCGAGAATCACACTAAAGTTGGTGCCAGGCGCATCTTCTACCAACTGACGGGCAATGTCTTTACAGTTTTCATTTGCAATTGGACTCGATGATTGGTAGTCTCGATCTGAGACGTGAGAATAGCTTGCGGCTGGAGTTGCATCAGTAATACTGGTAGTGGTGACTACGCCTGCGCTCTTTCCTAAAAAAAAGTTAATGTCAGGACAAACCAATTTGAAAGATTTGAGGAACTCACCACTTCGAATAGCATGCATCAGAACCGAATCAACCTTATTGTTCACAATATTATCACAGTTTTGATCTCCACGCTTCACCTTGCCGTTCAGTCCCAAAACACCCATATTAGTCTTGACGCCCGTCATAAAAGCTGTACCAGTTCCGGCTGAGTCCGGTACCGTGTAGTCGACATTGTAAGTCTAAGATATTAAGAGATTAGATAAGAGTTTCGATACGTCTTTAGACTTACTTTGATAAGTCCAACATTTGGAAATGTCTCAAAACCAAGTTGATCCACTTTTTCATTTTGCCTCCTAAGAGTTCGAGCCGATGTAATCGTACTGATGCCCATTCCATCACCCAAGAATATGATCACATTCTTTGCGGCATTCATATATTTATTTTTTAATGAGGCTTGCAGGGCTTCACTGGACAGATTGTTCCAATAAGCTGAGTCAGTTTGATCTGTTCGAGAATGTTAATAAGATTTATAAAATCTCGATTAGTTGGTACAAACCTTCACTCTTGGGCAGACGGCTGGCCGAGGCAAAAGCCGCCAACAGAAGAAGAGCCAGTGTTGCGCAAATTGACTTCATTTTTGAGGGATGTATGGTCACTGGACAGGTGTACTTGGTCACCAGTAGCCGGTTGGGTTTAAGTATGCAGTTTCTGTTCGGTTGTAAAAATAGTTAGATTGTACATGTAAAATGTTGATCATTCCGTTGGAGAGTGATCACAGGTAGCTAATTATTATGACATAGACATTCTTGGTTTAATTAATTACGCTTATACTTGAACTTGTATAAAAGTGCCCTAATCCAAAGCTTCCGACATGTTTCATAATCTGCCACAGACACATTTGTCAACAATAAACTAGCAGGTACATCTAATTTGCGCTATCTGATCAGATCAAATTAGAAGTGAACTGATGCATTATCTCACTTTAGTGTACTTTTTATTGTCAATCAAACGTTTTACTGTTGTGTGATATTAACCTTAAGATAGAATTGAAAGCACACAATTTATGATCTCACCAATTTAAGTACGTCTTATCGGATGACAAAATCGCAATTCAATGAAGTGAACTAAACTTCCAACAAGAGATAACGATGTACCACTGTTTAACTTTTTATTGTGTTTAATTATTTTTGCTTTGAAATGGAGGGACAATAGTGCGTAATAAAAAGCTTACAAACTGTAAGCAGTGATAAACAAATAATATTTAGCATTAAACAAAAATAAAAGGTCGAGCTAGTGTAAAGTAAACTAAATTAAAATTGTACGCAATTTAAAAATGTGACAGGATTTCTTTTTGTTTCACTTTGTCAGACACAATATAAATGATCACGTCGAGACGGTGTGGCATTATTTTTATAATTGCACAATCAAGACGCCAGTAGATATGTAAATACTTTTTCAAGTTTAGTTAGTAGATAAAGCAAATCAAAAATCAAGTTAAAAATCAAACTAACCTGATCAAAATTGTATAGTGCAGATAGAGAGACAGCACATCTGTTTGATTGAATTTTCATCACGAGCAAAAGTAATCTCACCTGGGTTTTATTATATAAAGAGTATAATAGTATAATAGAATGGAATGCAATACAAATCAATTTGTGCAAATGTGATTAATAAAAAGCTATGCAAACAATTAACAGAAATGTATACACGTCTGCTGGAAAAACAAACATTTGTTCGCTTTTTTTGCATGATAATGAAGGTCATTTGCATTGATTACAAAACTGCAATGTCACTACGGTGATGATCATGAAACAATGATAGCTAGTTGAGCGGTGAAGTTAACTTTTAAGGTACATGAATTGGGTTTTGTTTGACAAAAATGTACGTATCATAACAGAACAAACAATTAATAACTTTTGATTTTATTAAATAATTGACATGTTTTTTGAATCTGTTGGATAAATTCTGAGACATTTTTATTTATTACGAGCTAGTGTTAACCGGTCATATTGTAAGCGGACAGATCTCTCCAGTACGGTCTTAATGGTTCTACCGATCCTGGACCACTATATTGAAGTGTTTCTTGAAATTCATCAGTTCCAATTGGAACAGAATCTACTTCAACTGCAATTATTTGTCCATGTGGAATTATAAAACCAGCATATGTCGGTTGAAGTGCTTTTGTGGTTGTCGATTCAGCATTGAGTATTTCATCGTCTGTGATTTTGTGCTCAATCGGAACGCTTTCAACAATTTGAAAATAAATAAAAAATATAAACACTAAAATTAGAAATAAAACAAATAATCTTACTAACCATGATTGACCGAAGCGCTAAATGTCACAATCAAACAAATGAAAATTATCAAAGTCTTCATGATTATTGTAGTTGGCATGTTACCAAATAGAAATTTAGTGATTTATGGCTTTTAATGCGCATTTATTGTACACACTGTAAAATGTTGTACCCAAACCCATACAAAAACGACACCTGTTACGTAAACAATCAAACATTTGTACATTTTCAGCCACCCCACCTCAAGAATCCTGCTAAGAGTTCAAGTGTTCCTTCACAGGGGGTAAATGTATATAGATAACAAGCTAATAATTAGCTCAACATTAAAATTGTGAAAATTTTTTTTAAAATGAACAATTATTTTTTAAGTCCGTTGCCAAATATCTTAAAATTATAGATTTTTTAAAACATGGTAAATTTTTGTTTTGAATTTATTCAAATTTAGACAAAAAATCTTAAGGATTTTTCGCATCTTATAAATCAATCTATCAGAACACAAAATAAATCGACTAAAATTTGTCACATTTTTAAATTAATTTAGTTTTGGTTATTTTCATTGCCAGTTGATGGGGTAGTAGTACGCGTGTCGAATGGATTATAGGGAAATGTTGGAAACAAAGGAAATTGTAGTTTACTTATGGGATGTCCCCCATTTCCTTGGTCATCGTTGTTCTGACCTTGATTGTTTGAGTTTGCTATATTAAAATCAGTTAAAGTTAAAGTAATACCTTTAAATTTTTTACCATTTAGTAGAAAATTTTCGTCAAAAACCGCCAATTTTCCATTTTCTTCCGAAATTGTCTCAATCGGAGCACATTTAACACTCTCATAGAGGGTACAACAAATGATAAAAACTGAAAATAACCCAAATAATTTCATTTTTGACTTCAAATTTTCTCGAACTGCTTAAAAACTATGATCTACTACCAGATTTGCGATCAACGCATGAGCCTAAATAGTTTCGAAACTTTTGCTTTTCCTTCTTCTTGCCCTCACGATGAGAAATCACAATTCTTCTCACTGAAAATTAGATTACACTTTATCATACTTATCAACACAATACTTTTGTGTGTATACAACAAAATGTAATTATCTTTAACCGAAATGTCCGACTAATCACTACATCTAGTTTTTTGAACGCAAAACACACTAAACACATTAATCAAGCCTTTTTGATAATTGGCAAATTGGGATGACAACATGCCAAAAACAACAACTCGTTCCGTATCTCAAGTGGTTCACATGCAACGTGTCTCTTGTGAGTTAATAATTAAAATTAATCGACAGATAACTATAGAATAAATTGGTTATTATTTCTAATGGGAAACACAAGATGGAGCTGCAGTCTCAAAATTGATATTTTAAGTTTGACTATTTGTTTTTCGCATATAATATTTAATATTGTTTGTTTAATTTAATTTAAACTTAATTTGTTTATAAATATTACACCCAGAAAAGTCATTTTCAGATGCATCTGAAAAATTTTCCGATTAGGGGCCATACTTTAATTACGTGATCAAAAAATCGAGGTTTTTGACCCCCTAGTACCATGCGTGATCAATCCGTGATCAGGACGTGACCCCCTACCTCTACCCCCAAAATTTGATAACGTGACCACAAAAACAAGAATTTATTTAATAATCAGTATCTCTATCAAAAAGTGGTGTGATATAGTGAAATGCGCATGCGTTATATTTGGACTTGCACAGTTAGCATTGTATGATAACAAACTATTTACATATATTTCGATTATTTTGATAACAAAAAATCCGAGAATTCGGGATTCTTCGTTTTGTCTGAACTTTAGACCCCCTCCAAAATTCCGTGATCAAAGCGTGATCACACCTTCGACCCCTCCCATCCAGGCAGTTGATCACGTAATTAAAGTATGGCCCCTTATTGGAGATTATGAAATAATTTCTATTGACTAATTCAAGAGCGAGGAATTTTATTCTGGACTCAATTTTGTCAAAGAAAGATCCTAGGGCCCATAATTGTTCATAATTGGATTCCTCGTCCTTAATGACGCAATAATTATCAAATCAATCAATACTCTCACTTGAATTTTTGCACTACTATTGTGCAATTTCATATAATTTTATGTTTTGAAATATATATTAAGATTCGAAATTTCAAAAACAGACTCTACTTTTTCCGTTTTGCCTAAAAATTAAAATTGCAACTTTTTCTCGCGGCGATTTTATTGCTATTAGCTAAAGATTTTTAAACTCCCATTTGGAATTGGTGTGTTATCAGTATGCTGATGTGGTCCTCAGTCAAGATCAGCACAGTAAAGCAAACTTGATAAGAGATCACAAGATCACAATCTAGTTGTGTGGATAGACATGAAATGTTAGTACCAAAGTACGAAAATCGAGCATTTTTGTTTTATTGTTTTAAAGTTTGACGCAAGTTAATGAGGGGGAGCAAGGCGATTTGTTTGTATTGTTTATTATACTATTTTATGACTTTGTTTACAATCTATTTTGCTGTTATCTAAGCCCCTATGTATGATGAGATATTCGTTCACTAACTACTCAACTAATAAAGCATGATTCATCACCAGATAACCGACCATCGTCCTTCAGTGTTACTAACCTTTATTGCCTTTTCGCTCTATTTAATCCCTGATGGCTAAAGCAGTTGATCATCTTGGGCTTTGTGTGTTTTTGGTAATGTTCAAAAGCCAAAGACCCCACCCCCCCAAAATGTTGCACAATTTTCTTGAACTTCCTGGCCCATGTTGGTTTGTCATCTTCAAGCGCTTGCCAACCGTTGATGTCTTGAAAATCAATGCCGTTTGTCACCGCTTGAAAGAACTTCAAACAAGTTACCTCAAAAGTAAAACTTCCCTTCGAATTGTCTATTTGAAGTTCTCCAAGTGCCCACTCCATTGGAACAATTGGACACTGTACGACGCACTTGGACCGCCAGATTTCACTGCCAAATATCAAGAACGTCCTGACAATGACAATTACTATTATGACGAAGAGGACGTGAGCAATGGTTTAACGGAATTCTTGCCAGATCCATTTGAAGTGCATCCAGATCTGGTGCCGTTTAGACGACAATTTGACCTCAAACTAACGGCCGAAAATGTGGCCGTACTTGCGCGAAAGTTGCCCAACATAAAACGTCTCACAATTGGCGATCATCGGTATCGAAGTTGTCTGCAGTATGAGGAGAACATTCTAGAGTACTGGCCAGAGCTCACCCATCTGTGCCTAATACCTTACACATGGAAGAATCTCGACACTGAACTGTTCGAATCGATCAACCAATTGCGCTCACTGAAGCATCTTGCCGTCAGTGCCGACATTGGCATACTCAAACACTTGACCATACGCGGCCAGCTACAAGAGTTTTGCGCAACCTATTGCTATGCTCATTTTGAACAGAAAGAAAAGACAAAACAAGAGGACAAACAAAGCCTGGCACGTATCAATGAGCTGTTTTCAAATACAGAAAAAAAATTTGGCCTGTTCATTGAACGAACCATATTGAACAATAGTGTTTTCAGTCTACCATGTTTCCAACAATTGAGCAAATTGGCATTTGAGCCGAGTTCATTAGAAGAATTGGACAAAATCTGCACAAGCCTGTCTCAGCTTACATTTTTGGAATTTCGCATCAACGCGGAACCGGGTATTTTGGGCTTAGCAATCATCGATTTCTTGTATCCAGTTGGACAACTGAAGCACTTGAGCCAGCTCACGATAAAAACATCTGAAAGCAAGAAATACTTTTTTGTTAAGCCAAACCAGCCGATTCGTAATCTAGTACTGGAGTCAGTCAAGGAAGTGCGCTTTCATTTGCGAATCAAAGCTCACAGTACTGTGAGGTTGATTAAGGCAATATTTCCGAATGCACACAAAATTACCCTACAATTGGTCCCACAGCAGCAAATTGGAATGTTGGAAAATCTATGCAAAGATGTACAGTGTGGCATTTGTCTACAATTTCGGGACTTCTATTCAGTAATGCCTGGCTTGTTTGCCTGTATTGTGATGTTCGATTTGGCACCAGCCCAGATTGCAATCGATAATGTTGATCTTCCCGTATATAAATAAGCAAATTAATTTAATAAATTCTTCGTTTTTTGTTGTTGTTGTTGTTATTAAACAAACAAAGTTTATTTATGTAACTTTCTTTTTCAACAATTTGTACAAAATAATACCGAATTTGAAATACAACAGAATAAACTAAATTATAAAAATTAGTAAATTATATCCAAAAAATTATAGCCTATTACCTCTGCGAATGTTTCCATCGAAACCAGTCCAAAGTCACCATACGTAAAACAATAACGCTTCTGAGTGTTCAATGCAAAAATATACAACGACAAATTAATTCGAGTACGCAGTAGAGCTGACAGTAAAGTTCGATTGACCATCATGTAAATCAGCGCCTTACTAGGTCGATGAATACGCTTGGTACAGTTTGGATATTTGTGGATAAAATCATAAAAAATCAAATTAATAAGCTACTTCTTATACCCAATCACACTCGTTACAATCGATTGATAAGTTTGTATGTGATCATTACAAATTTGCTGTACAAAATAAGAAACTAAGGGGAAAAATCTATATTCATTGTAAAAACGACCAATCGAATTGACTAACCTTTGCAAAAGTCTTGAATGTTACAAGACTTACGTTTCCATAGGTAAAGCCATACTGATTGCGTGTATGAAGAGCCATAATCGAATTGACCAATCGCAAGCGATCACGAAAATGTCCAACTTTGTGTTGAGTTTCAACCATCAATCTCACCAGTACTTTGCCAGGTCGATGATAGTGCACCGAAAAGTGTATCAAATGCAAGTGTATTGCAAATATGCACAGTATTTGAATTCCCGAATAAACGAGTATATAAAAATTTGAAATCAACGGCAGATCATCGAACAGTATGAGAAGTACCAAGTACGCGTTGATTGGACCGTTCACCACTAGATAGACAAGAAATATGTCTCCGTACAGTTTGTTGAAACCATAAAAATAACGCAGTATTTCAGTATGATTTTGCCGGAAACGATCAAATTGTCGCCATGTAAATTTCCCGGTAGTACATTTACAAACAAACACAAATAGCTGTTTGAGTTTGATCGTAAAAATCATCAACTGCGCCATGCCAATGCTCACCACAAGCTGAAACATAACACAGTAGTTGTAGACATATAAATTGAACAGTCCCGCGCTGACAAAATAGATGACAAAGTAGCCGATGCTGGTCGAAACTGAGCAATCGTACAGAATTTCGATAATTTGGTAGTATAAAATGTAGTGTGACCACAAAATACAAAAAACTAAAAATATATTCATGGGTTTATTGTTTTGGTGAGAAAAAGTTCTTACTAACCTCCGTTCAGAAGTTGACTCCCAAATATTGCAATTGAAATGATGAAGTTGCTTCGAATTTTCTCACAAATTAGTTTGCCATTGCAAAACGGTTCCAAGAAAAAGTTATTCTTTTGTTCCAAAAGAATATTCTTCAGCAATGAGTTGCTCCTCTGATTATCATAGAAATAGAAGGTGTAATTGATGAAGACCAGCATGACTGCATTCGTCCAGCCAACATTGTTCATGATTGTTTTGGAGAATATCAATGTGGCTATGTCGTGTTGAATCGCTCGTTGAATCGGAGTTAAATCGACGATAGACAGGACCAGAAAGTGCAAACTTGAAAACAATAGTAAGGTTACTATAATTTTGTACTGACGAATGATTGTCGAGTTTGAGTGAATGCGGATCTGTTCGCTGGTCCAAACGTATCGAGTATAGATTGAAAGCATTCTCAATTGGAGTGCATCCATGAGAATGTTGAATTTAGCCATTTTAAACAACAACAACAAAATATATATTTTTACTAGGATTCGGTTTGATCGCAGTAAGACTTCAAATGGTTTTAGCTTCCGTTTGGCAAAACTGAAAAATAATCGGAAAACACTCATACAAAAATGAAAAACAACGAGATCATTAATTATCAATTTGAAATCGATTTTGCAATTGTGAGTTAAAAATTAACTATCAAGTTAAGTTGACTAGAGCTATCTGGCATTGCAGGAAAGGTTTTATTTCAAAAGAAATGTTATTGATTTACCCCAAAAGGAAGCGATTGCAAAATTTGTCAAAAAATTTCATAACCGATCAAATATTCATTTATTTCCTCATATTTTAATTTGTAACACACGAGTCTGTTCTCGATAATTTGACAACTATTGAAAAACTTATTAACTTCATTTTTGGATATAAATTAATTATAATTATATCTATTTAAAAGTAATAATCTTTTTTAAACATGAAAAGATTATTTTTTTTATATATTCAAATTAATAATTCAACAAATATTTGAAAATTGTTTTTAGACATGTTAAATTTAACTTTTAAGTTTATTCAAATTTAGAAAAAAATCTTAAGGATTTTTCTAATCTTATCAACAATCAGAACATGAAAATATCGATCTAAATTTGTCATTTTTAAATTAATTTAGTTTTGGTTATTGTTATTTCCTCTTGATGGCGTAGTAGTAGAATGCTGGTCGAATGGATTGGGAAATGTTGGAAAAGGTAATGGAAGGTTGCCCATCGTATGCGACCGATTTCCTTGATCATCATTGTTCTGACCTTGACCGTTTGAGTTTGCTATATTCAAAAAATTAGTTATGGATTACAGTACATAACTTTAAATATAGTTTACCATTTAAAAGAGAATTTTTGCCAACGTTTGAAAATTTTTCATTTTCATTCGAAATTACTTCAATCGGAGCACAAGTAACACTCTCGAGTGCACTACAAATGATCAAAGCGGATAATAACAAAAATAATTTCATTTTTGATTTCAAATTACTTAAACTTCTTCCAATCTGTACTTTACTGCCAATTTTTTTAAAAATCAACACATGAACCTAAATAGATTCAAGACTTTTGCCTTTCATCCTGCTTCTTGCCCTCACGATGAGAAATCACAATTCTTCTCACTGAAAATTAGATTAGACCTTATCAAGCTTATCAATACTTTTGTGTTTTGTATGCAACAACATGTATATTTATGTTTAATCTAAATATCCAACCAATCATCATCATCATCACTAGTAGTTGAAAGTGCTTCCACAAAGCACATAAATCAAGCCTGTTAATGATAATGCCTGATTGCAATTGGTAATTTGCACTTTGAAACGCACATTTGGGATGATAACCTTAAAAAACAATAACAACATGCCATATATCTCAAGAGGGTTGGACAACGTGTCTCTTGATTTAAATACTAAAATCAAACGTCACCGACCGTTTTGATCAACGGTTGATCAGAAATGGCATAAAAGTTTTAGTATCGAAAGATGTGTTATTTGTCGAGAAATAAATGTATTTTTTACTGCGCTTTGATTGTAAGTGAAGACATTTTCCTCACAGGAGAACACTGCTTCAATGTATACGGTCATTTAGTTTCATTTTCAATTGTATCAAAACTGAACGCATGTTGGGTAATGTTGACATAGTTGCTTTTGGCGAACAAATTGGGAATATCGTCGAGATTGTAGAGCGCACCCAACGGTAGCTCCAATACTCGGTAATTGAAATATCTTTCCCGAAAAGCGTAAGACAAAATTTTGTGGAAATTGTGCAGCTGCAACACTTTCAAGGACTTTAGGTTAATGGCGATTGAATCAATGAAATTTTTGTAAAACAGTTCATCAAGTCCAATTGCGTCAAATTTGAGAAATTCGACCAGTTTGCCTGTTTTCTTGAACGCACCAATGTGCACATAAATAAGGCTTGTACAATTGAGAATGTCAATTTGTCGAAAACGAAAGTCGCCAAATACATTCTCGTCAAGTGATCCGATTGCACTGTTGTTTACAATCTGCAAATGATAAAAAAAATTGGAAATTTGTTGAAAAGCAACTTTCAGTTTGGGATACTGATTTCCACTGAGAACGATTTTAATCATTTGACCAGCTGCTTCCTTCACACACCAGGACTGAGCTAGACAGTTACAGACGACTGTAAAATTGTTAAACACTTGAGAATTTGTTTGGCGTGCTTAAGGATTAGGTTTAGGTCGGTTAGGCCGTTAGGTAGGTTTAGTTATGGATTAGAACTTTGCTTACACTCGACTATTCCCCATAATTTTAATTTTGGGGGACATTACTTTAAAATAAAATCGTATGAAATAAATTTAGCACCCACAGGGCCCACTAGTAACATTTAATTTGGTACCTCACTTTTCCATGAGGGACCTGCATAAAATATAGCCTTTGTGTAGGGCCGATTTTTAACGCATTTGGGCAAGACTCTTTACAAGGTGACTATATTCTAAAAATTTTAATTTCCTACTAAAACATAATTATTTCTAGGTGTCGAATCGACCATAGCTTCTCGAATCGATTAATTTCGATTTTTGCCTAGAATCATCATAAACAGCACGCTGATGTAGGAGAATAGCTGTAAATTAGAATATGATTTAAAGATTAGCAATTTTCATCTCCAAAATGAATACCATTTCGAACATCTTCGAGTTGATTCGCAAGTTATTCGACAGAGTAAAAGAAATTCGAGTGATACTTCGATTGGCGGAAGCCAGACTATCAATCTATATATGGAATAAGTTTATCGCTCAAAATTGATTCAAAAAGCATTTTTACCTTGAGCAGATATCTTGTCGAAACCACACGATTTTGCCGATAGAGCTGCGCAAATTGGACCATCTGCTTGAATATCTGTACATTGCGATAGACCATGAGCGAGCACACAGCCGTGACAATAATGAGGACTAGCAACATTTCCACAGTAAAGAAAGCATAAAACTGTCTCATTAATCCAATTTCATTGGTGTTGAAGAACAGAGCATAGGACAGGTAGCAAATGTTGAGGATGTAAACTACAAAGAAGATGCTCAAATACTTTGACCAGAACACATTGTGACCCTTGATCTGATCGTACAGTTTCAACATTTCACCCGAAAACGAATCAAATTGCCGCCAACGCCTTATACTCATGATCACATTTGATTTCTGATTTTTCAATTTGCATTTAAACAGTTTTGAGTTCAACTTGGCCATTTTGGCCAATTTGAATTTCTGCTCAATTCGAATGTATCCCACGGTGAGAAGAAAGTAAACCAAACTGACGATATTCACACAACCAATGTAGAGATTAAACAGTGAAATAAAGGCTACCGTCAAGTAGTCGTCAAGGGAGCCAAACCAGAAGTTCCAAATAAAATTTCCAATGAAGAAACATTCCAGATCCAGAAATACCATCGCGCACAGAATGTTGATAAACTTGTGACACTTTGAGCGAAATTTGATCATTTGATCAGCTTCTATTTGTTTGATTGCACGATTGTTGTGGTTGCGAATCAATTTGTGTCCACCATTGTCATCATCTACCAAATGAAGCTCATACTTTGGCTGTAGCAATGGGTCAAACAAAAGCCAAGCACAATTGACAGTATAGCTCAACATTCCATTGGCCAAGATAACATCTCCATCACGCCAGAATTCTCTTGGAAAAATCAAATGAGTAAACATGCGAGGCATTTCAGTGGGGCTGTAGTGGAAGTTGTTGCGATACAGTTCAAATAGAAAATCCAAAACAATTAACAGCCCAATTAAAAATGGAAGCACATAATTGACATTTGCATTTTTGATTTTACCTCCGAATGAGTACGAATGCAATCTGCGCTGACTCAAATCTTTTACCGGATCCAAATGTCGATGCAGACCTTTCACATGATTCACCAATGCACGCGAAATTGCCGCTGACAACTGCAATCCTCTATCACCAAGTTTTTTCAACAAATTCATTGTGACCATTCGAATTTGAATAGATTTTACTACTGAAGAATATAATTTCAATTCAAAAATTCAAAAATGAAATTGGACTTCGGAAAATATCATTAAAACTAATTAGCTTGTTGACAAGAATCTTCAAAATTTATTATTACCCTTGGCAATAATAAATTGCAATTAAAAATGCAATTAACAATTGTCATTATTACTACAGCAGTTGGTAATTTCTGTACTTGTCCTCAAGTGAGCCAGTCCAGAAATTGTTGTTGAACCGTCCATGTTGAATTGCCGGAAAAATTTTCACTAACTGTAACATTCAAAATTGAGTAGAAAGGTTGATCGAATAGGTAGCTAACTCTTGTTGTAAAAATTAGGCCAAATTTAACCTGGTCTGTTTACAACGATATGATAGTCTCCAAGCTCTCCAAAATCTATATCAAACAAATTGTTTTAATAATTTTTTATTATACTATCACAATTTTCTAATACATATAATTATTGATCTATGGCTATAAATTGAATCTGATATTTAACCTACAGTATTATTTCCAGATGTCAAAGTTTTACAATTGATCAATTGCGATTATCACCTAGAATCATCATAAATAATAAACTGATGTAGGAGAATAGCTGTAAATTGAAATATAATTTAACATCAAACAAATGTCCCATCAATTGAATACCATTTCGAACATCTTCGAGTTGATTCGGAGATTGTTTGAGAGTGTGAATGAAATTCGAGTGATACTTCGATGGTCGGATGCAAGACGATCAATCTAATGTGGAGACAATTTATCATTAAAAAATATCTACATAAATTTTCTTACTTTAACAAGATGTTTTGAAGGAATAACAAAATTCTGTCGATAGAGATGAGCAAATTGGACCATCTGCTTAAATATCTGAACATTTCGATAGACCATGAGTGAGCACTCAGCGGTGACAACCATCAGAGCAAGGAATAGCTCCAACGCAAAGAAAGCATAAAACTGTCGCATAATTCCAATCGATTTCGAATTAAAGAACAGAGCATAGGACAGATAGCAAATGTTGAGAGTGTAGGTCACAAAGTAGACTGTCAAATACTTTGACCAGAACGTATTGTGACCCTTGATCTGATCGTACAGTTTCAACATTTCAGTTGAAAACGAATCAAATTGTCGCCAAAGCCTAACACTCATCATCACATTTGATTTCTGATTTCTCAATTTGCTTCTAACCAGTTTAGAGTTCAATTTGACGATTTTATCCAACTTGAATTTCTGTTCAATGCGAATGTATCTCAAGGTGAGTACAAAGTAAATTATAATGAGTAAGCCGAGGTAACCAAGGTATAGATTGTACAGTGATACCAATATTGCTGTCAAGTAATCCTCAAGTGAGCCAGTCCAGAAATTCCAAATGAAATTTCCTAGAAAGAAACTTTCAAGGTCGATCAACATGACAACATACACAATTTTGATAAACTTGTGACACTTTGAACGAAATTTGATCACTTGCTCGGCTTGTGCTCGATTGATGGCACGATTGTTGTGGCCAATCAGTTTGTTTCCACCAGTTCCATCATCAACCAAATGAAGATTATACTTTGGCTGTAGCAATGGGCCAAACAGAAGCCAAGCACAATTGACAGTATAGTTCAACATTCCATTGGCAAAGATAACATCACCATCACGCCAAAATTCTCTTGGAAAAATCAAATGAGCAAACATGCGAGGCATTTCAGTGGGGCTGTAATGGAATTTGTTCTGATTCAATTCGAACAAACAATCCAAAACAATAAGTAACACAATTATGAATGGAAACAAATAATCCAAATTGACAATTTTGTCTTTGATTGTACTTTTCGCTGAATTGGGTTGACCCAAATCTTTGACTGGATCCAAGTGTCGTTGCATATCTTTTACGTGATTCACCACTGTTCGCGATATAAGCGCAGAAAACTTTGACCCTCCATCACCAAGTTTTTTGAGCAAATTCATTTTGATTCAACTTGAATTGTCGAGTGACTTTACTGAAGACTGAGATTTTCATCTACTGAAAAATTTAATTTAATTTCAAAATTTAATCATTAAAATTTGGCACAGAAAATCCTACTTATCTTAAAATTGTGGTGTCGGTGCGTTTGTCAACAATGGATAGTTATAGATATAGAAAAACTTGAATAACTCAAAAAGTATTGGTCGTAAAAAGATGAGACACACTTCAAAAGAAAGATCTATTTTACCCGGATCGAGTGATAAAAGTTGTAGACAGGTAGGCTTGGATCAAATACCTGTAAATTAAGACCAAAGATGAATTTGACTGAAAGTGATTGTTGAAAATCTAAAATTGATTGTTGCAATTAATCATTTTATTTTGTGATTTTACTTAAGTTTATGGTTGGGTTAGGTTAGGTGCCGTGTAAGGATGGGTTTTGGGTTTAGGTTAGGTTAGGTGCCGTGTAAGGATGGGTTTTGGGTTTAGGTTAGGTTAGGTGCCGTGTAAGGATGAGTTTTGGGTTTAGGTTAGGTTTGGTGCCGTGTAAGGATGCGTTTTGGGTTTAGGTTAGGTTAGGTGCCGTGTAAGGATGAGTTTTGGGTTAGGTTAGGTTAGGTGCCGTGTAAGGATGAGTTTTGGGTTAGGTTAGGTTAGGTGCCGTGTAAGGATGAGTTTTGGGTTAGGTTAGGTTAGGTGCCGTGTAAGGATGGGTTTTAGGTAAGGTTAGGTGCCGTGTAAGGATGGGTTTTGGGTTTAGGTTAGGTTTGGTGCCGTGTAAGGATGAGTTTTGGGTTAGGTTAGGTTAGGTGCCGTGTAAGGATGAGTTTTGGGTTTAGGTTAGGTTTGGTGCCGTGTAAGGATGAGTTTTGGGTTAGGTTAGGTTAGGTGCCGTGTAAGGATGAGTTTTGGGTTAGGTTAGGTTAGGTGCCGTGTAAGGATGAGTTTTGGGTTTAGGTTTTTTTACTTCGAATTTCAGAAAAGTTTATTGATCAATAAATCGTACAAAGTATTTTTGACAAAACAAATTGCACGAGTGCAAGATTACATTGCTTTAAGTTGTAGTACAAAAATTTCCAAGAAGGTGTGTTGATTTCAGAGAGATTAGTGGTAGACAAAGGTTTAACTGTTTTGGTGTGCTAAACGGTTTTGCTGGTTTGTGAATTTAAGAAAATGAAAACAAAAACAATAACTATATATAGAAAAATATTATTTACAAGGTGGTTATTTCTTCTGGCGCAGCCTGTTCTTGTCGAATACTACCTCGGAGCCATCCTTCTCATGTTTGGCTAGATCTTCACCGGAGTTCCGATTGCCGGAACCAAGTTTTGGTGGGTTTGATGAAAAAGGAGCCAATGAATTTGACCGAAAAGGATGCACCATTCCATGTTTTGCCAACAGATCTATCTCCATTTGCTTGAATGCCTCATTGCGTCCGCCAGGGCCAACCTTCTTCAATTTCGAGACAAAGTCAGCAATTTCGTCGTCAGATGGCTTGGTTTGGACAATTGGTACAACATTTCCACTTGAGTTGTTTTCAGTCAGAGTACTGTATCGAGTGCGGTTTTCCACTGAGGGACTTGATAGATGACTTTGACTTGCATTCTGCATTTGGGTTTAGGTTAGGTTAGGTGCCGTGTAAGGATGGGTTTTAGGTTAGGTTAGGTGCCGTATAAGGATGAGTTTTGGGTTAGGTTAGGTTAGGTGCCGTGTAAGGATGAGTTTTGGGTTTAGGTTAGGTTAGGTGCCGTGTAAGGATGAGTTTTGGGTTTAGGTTAGGTTAGGTGCCGTGTAAAAATGGGTTTTGGGTTAGGTTAGGTTAGGTGCCGTGTTAGGATGGGTTTTGGGTTTGGTTAGCTGCTTTGGTGGGTGTTGGGCGTTGTTAGGTTTAGGTTTAATTTAGGTTAGGAGCATATTTATTGGGTTAGGCGGTGTGGGGGCCGCTGTCAGCTTGCTGACAGCGGTTTCGTACAAGTCCCAAAGGCAAAACGTTAGTTTTGCGGGACTTGTACGAAATAACCATTAAATTTAATTAGTTTGTTTACGAAAATTTTCAGCGTGAGCGAAGACTCGTGTCGAGTTGTTTTCCATATCGCTCTAATCAAAATGTCATGCCACACAGGAAAATCGTGCGGGACTCTAATTTCGAAATAGATATTAACTAATTAAGAATATTTTAATTTAATAAAATAAAGTTTAATTAAATTAATTAATTAAAAAATAAATTAATTTCAAGCTATTATTGGTTGAATTTATTAGATTAAAAATTATTAAAATATATTATTTTATTGTTATTGGTTTAATTTTTAAATTAAAATATATATTAAAATTAATTAATTTATTATTCACGACAGTGAAGTCCAACCCGCAACACCGAACACAAGATGAATCGTAAAATGTTTGCCTTGTTTCTGCTCAAGCCATTCCACGGTATTGAGTACTTTGTTCACTACTTTCGTTGGATAGAGCAAATCTGGCTGCTCCACGATTGGAAGTTGATCAGCCTGGTCAAGCTGCTCAACAGCATTATGGCACTGTTGAGTTTGCACTTTTTGTACCTAGCATTTTGCAAGTTGGACACCGCACTGGAGCGTGCCATTCACTTTGATGCACTCACACTGATGATTGGCAAACAGCAGCTCTATCTGGTGGCGTTCATGTGTTCGTTCATGTTTCTGTACTTCAATTACAAACTGCTTGTCCAAACCAACTATCCACTGGTGCGTCTGCTCTATCCCGTGATTGTTTAC
This sequence comes from Rhizoglyphus robini, assembly GCA_023373905.1. Classification (NCBI taxonomy): domain Eukaryota; kingdom Metazoa; phylum Arthropoda; class Arachnida; order Sarcoptiformes; family Acaridae; genus Rhizoglyphus; species Rhizoglyphus robini. The sequence continues at coordinate 859,602 of JAKIJQ010000027.1, forward strand.
AGCGATTGGCGTTCATTTTTCATTCGATCCAAATGGAACAATCACAATGTTTGCGCTCGAACACGGAAATGCTATTTGCTAGTGTTGAATCTGTTCATCTGTGTCATTGCAACCTTTGGTATACAAATTGTAGAATTTTCCATTTTTAATAGTTTTTAAATTTATTTAAGAAATTATCTGTATCATCTCGTTGATGTACTACAATTGGACTTTGGTTTCAATTTTAATTCAAACAAATGAAATTCAATCCGTTTGGTTTGCTCTCTTTTGTTTTACTACCTGCAATTTGAATGGATTCATTTTTGGTTTGGTGTTTTTCAATTTTTCTCACTCTCTTGCAATCAACTATTCGTGTACTGTTTCACTGTTGATGATGTTCTATCTCAAAATTCAGCAAGTTTTCGCGATTTTGGTGCGAGTTGCTTCGACTCCGCTGGAAAAGCCATTTCCTCTTTTGCGATTTGTTCGCTTTCGGAGAACCTATGTTGAATGTTTGAAGTACTTTTTCGCTGTAAACCGGTTTCATGGTAAATTGTTTTGCGCCTTTTTGGTTACATTTGTGCCAGTGAACTTGATCTTTACCATGTGGATCATTCAGGGCGAGTTGCCGTTTATTTCCAAGCTGATTGTATACTTTTGGAGTGCGTACACGTGCAATCTATTGTTTGTCTTTCATTACATCTTTGCACAGTGCACCAAGCACATTCACAAACCAACCAAATTACTTTTCAAGACGATTATTCACCACAATTTGCCTTCAAAGTTGGCTTTACGAACTCGGGTGAAGATTGCGAGCATGCTAGCGGCACTCAACACTACCAATCGGTATGGCTTCACGTATGGTGACTTTGGACTTGTTTCCCTCAATACATTCTCAAAGGTAAATATACATTATGATCATAAATTCTTCAGTTTAACTGACTTTTATACTACATAATTTCGCGTTCAAGTTTCTACTTTTATATAGCAAATATTGCATCATTTCGTATAAATTGATGAAGAAACGAATTATTGAATGAAACGGTTGAATCTGTTCAATTTGGCCGTGTCAGACATTGAGATTGGGTTTGATGTGTTTGCCTGTTGGGTGCATAGATTTGGTTGTTTGGTTGTTTGCTTGCCGATAAGGTGACAAAGTCTCATTTGGCTCGATACGTTGGATCAATAACAATTTCGAATGGCCTTTTGTTCGATCGAAAGTGTGTTCCTAATGAGAAAAGACCATTTTTATTGCTGCTTTCTGGCTAATGACAATTTCAATGACAAACATGCCGCCATGAATTTGTATATTTGTTTATTGAATATTTATTGACTTAAAAAATTCCACTCCGAAAAACCGCAGACTGCTCTACATCACCCAATATTCAGTGCTTTATTGACCAACTCAACTTCAGTTATTAATGCGCCAAACGACAGTAGCTTTGAATAACTTTCCTGTGTTGATCATTATAACAATATTCACCATAATAACAACATTCTAAAAACTACACAGCTTCGATGGCAGCCCGACAAGTTATTTAATTATGATCATATTTTGTATTGCTAAATGTATCAAATAAATTTAGATCCAGAAGCTCAATTGTATAGCTCAATATATTGTTTGATTAATTGTGACACATACATTGATTGTGCATTTGAATGTTTCCTAATTGTCCTACTGTGCAAGTGCAATTGTTTTGCGAATTTGCCTTCACCAGATCTCTTTGGTAAGTAGATTGATTTATTTGGAGAATGAGGTTATATTGATAAGTTAGTGTTTGTGTTAGCGTGAATATGTGAAAATTAAAAATTATATAAAATCACTAGTGAATTTATATAACTACGTAAGTTAGTATGATTTGTCTTTTTATAGCTTTACTTTTACGTAAATATATAAAATTACGCAAATTCTTCCGAGATTTCATAAAATCACTGACTAAGGTACGTGAATTTGTTTTGCTCAACTTGCCAGGCTCAACTAACCAACTCAAGTTTGCATAATTCGCCAAGAATCGAGTCCTACATCCATTTGAAGCATTGTTGGGTTGCAGAATGGAGATGAATTTGGATGAAGATAAATTCCCTTCAGCAGCTCTCATATAATAATACTGTGACCATCCCGTTTCCTTACCAGATAAAGTATCCAAAGTGGGAGATTCACAGTTCCCTCACCTCACTAATAAATTAAATTGTTTTGCAAACACATATTCACTGACTGAGTTTAGTAATTTTATAAATACTCGGTTAAAAATGAGTGAATATATGAATTTACGTAAATGTAATGCTATATAAAGACAAATCATACAAATTTACGTATTTATATAAATTCACTAGTGATTTTATATAATTTTTCTTTTTCACATATTCACGCTAACATTTGCATTCGGATTGAGGTATTATCGTGATCCATTTGAGAATATAATATCTTTGTCTCTTCACATTTGAAAACTTGTTTTTTAATTTTTTAATTTGGTTTGGTTAGCATAAAAGAAATACCTGATATTGATTCCACAATTGGTGATGAATGAGACCCATTTTTTAAATTTCTATCTGTACTTTCTGTACAATGACGCACACATTAGTATTTGTTCAGCATAGATGTATGTTTCAATCGATGCTTTTGCCATTTACAGACAAGTTGTTGGTAACCCGATTTCGAGTCTTCAGACTTCAAATTAAATAAAAATTTTCCATTTATAAAATGCCATAAATCTTGACAAATATGACATTAAGCACCCCCAACATGTACGACTCAGAATCTTTGAACGAATTATACGTATGAATTATACGATGTATTCGTCAGTTGTTTCACTTTTGTTGCGGAGTTTAGTCAAAGTGACAAAATGTTTGACTTTACAATTTTTAGTTTTTTTTGTTCAAATTCGAACAGACCACTGACTGAATGGTCGATCAAGTCTGTCTAATTGATTTTCGATTGACCAATGTTTGCCCCGCTGAAATGAGCTAATCCAGAAGAGGATGTTCAGATAAAAGTGTAAGTGTTTTATTGCTTAAAGAGTGGTGAAAGGGAATGTTTTTATGAGCAAAACAATTGAACATGTACACTGTGCGATAATCATTTTGTAATGAGTAGAAATTGATTTGATTAAAAAAACTTTAAAAACGTATACAATCACTGGCCCTAGCCAGTAAATGTATGAAAAATGATTGATTCCTTTGCATTTTAATTTGGTTTAATTTATTGATTTCATTAAATTAAATGCAGCTCAATCATTGTAAAAAATGTGTGAAGCGCCACCCCTGTCTTGAATTCAAAATTGTTTTTTTAAAATATAAATTGAGCTGTATAGATGTAGTTGCCTGCTTAATTTACGTTGTATTAGCTTGTAATAAATCATCACCATCTTGGCGTACAATCGTTAAAGAAAGTAAAGGGAGAAATTTAATTAACTTATAATCGATTTTACATTAAAGCTTAATTTTAAGCCAGCAATACACTTTGCATGCAATGTTTTGTGTGTTTCAAGTTTTCAAATCAACCTTCACGATCGTGCAGTCATGGTGACGAGTGACCAATTGGTACTAGTATGCAGATTTGACCGTTTTGTGCTAGTTGTGTTTGATGTGTAGAATCTCTAAATAAACACAATACAAAAATAGAGACAATTAATAGAATGCAATTTTAGATTGACAAGTGTGAGTTGGAAGAAAACATACCAATGATAAAAAGCCCAATTTGAAAAACATTCACTATAAACTGAATGGATTAAATAAGGTTATATCCCTAAGGCTAATCGAATAGTGCCCACATTGAGACCACTAATTTGAGCGTCTCCTTGGCCCATTATTTTATTATTATCCCATCCCACTTCTATTAAAATTCTGGCGTCCGTCCGTCTGTCACGAATATTGTTGCGTCAAATAATGTCATAATTTCATTTTATAGAAAATTTTCTTCAACAATTGAAAATTCGAATTTCGAGATTTTGAGGACTTAAATGTAGAGTTACGTGGTTAGCTGTTAGGGTAGACTTTTTGAAGGGTGTTGGGCGTCGTTCGGTTTGGGTTAGGTTAGGTTAGGTGGTTTGGTGGGTGTTGGGCGTCGTTCGGTTTGGGTTAGGTTAGGTTAGGTGGTTTGGTGGGTGTTGGGCGTCGTTCGGTTTGGGTTAGGTTAGGTTAGGTGGTTTGGTGGGTGTTGGGCGTCGTTCGGTTTGGGTTAGGTTAGGTTAGGTTGTTTGGTGGGTGTTGGGCGTCGTTCGGTTTGGGTTAGGTCAGGTTAGGTGGTTTGGTGGGTGTTGGGCGTCGTTCGGTTTAAGTTAGGTTAGGTTAGGTGGTTTGGTGGGCGTTGGGCGTCGTTCGGTTTGGGTTAGGGTTAGGTTAGGTTGTTTGGTGGGTGTTGGGCGTCGTTCGGTTTGGGTTAGGTTAGGTTAGGTGGTTTGGTGGGTGTTGGGCGTCGTTCGGTTTAGGTTAGGTTAGGTTAGGTGGTTTGGTGGGTGTTGGGCGTCGTTCGGTTTAGGTTAGGTTAGGTTAGGTGGTTTGGTGGGTGTTGGGCGTCGTTCGGTTTGGGTTAGGTTAGGTTAGGTTGTTTGGTGGGTGTTGGGCGTCGTTCGGTTTGGGTTAGGTTAGGTTAGGTGGTTTGGTGGGTGTTGGGCGTCGTTCGGTTTAGGTTAGGTTAGGTTAGGTGGTTTGGTGGGTGTTGGGCGTCGTTCGGTTTAGGTTAGGTTAGGTTAGGTGGTTTGGTGGGGGTTGGGCGTCGTTCGGTTTAAGTTAGGGTTAGGTTAGGTGGTTTGGTGGGTGTTGGGCGTCGTTCGGTTTAGGTTAGGTTAGGTTAGGTGGTTTGGTGGGTGTTGGGCGTCGTTCGGTTTAGGTTAGGTTAGGTTAGGTGGTTTGGTGGGTGTTGGGCGTCGTTCGGTTTAGGTTAGGTTAGGTTAGGTGGTTAGGTGGGGGTTGGGCGTCGTTCGGTTTAGGTTAGGCTAGGTGGTAAGGATCGTGAACCGTTAGGTGACGTCTTATCATCTATTGCATCTTATTTAATATTTTGACTTAAATTTTTTTGGGTTAGGCGTGGTGGGGGCCCGCTGGCAGCTTGCTGCCAGCGGCTTCGTACAAGTCCCAAAGGCAAAACGTTAGTTTTGCGGGACTTGTACGAATTTTATTATTAAAATTACAAAAATGTGAAGACAACCAATTAATGGAAAAATATTAGTTTGCTAATTTAAAAGTAAATTTAACTTAAGAATTTAAATACTCATATTCATTTGGTTTTGAGTATCTAATTATGGAATAGCAATAAAATTCTCGGATCGCAAGCGATCATCGCAAGGAGCTCTCGCGTCGGCACCACACCCTGCCCCAAAACCTTAAAAACAGACATTAGTACTCTCATTAATTATATTCAAATGACTTATTTTCATTTATAAAACCCGAGTGGAAAGTAGATATTGAAGTTTTAGTTGAAACCAATAATAAAATTGTTTCAATTTTAATTAGAAATACTTCCACAATTGGCACTTAAAGCTCAACAATTTCAACGCGAGTGTGACTTGGGCTTTTCATTCGAATTTGAACAAAGAGACGCAAACATGCTAAGAACACTAATTTTGTTTGCTTATTTTGTGAAAAAACAATTCTACTATTATTTCATTCAAATCTGGTTGAATCATGTCCGGTCATTTCTATTTCAACTGGAGCCCATTCGAAATTGCGAATCAGTCAGTCAAATGAATGCTTTGAATCGAGAGGAAGAAGGGACCAGACTTGATCTGGTCAAACGGATCACACACAACATTCACTACTTGCCACCGTTTGTCTGTATGTTTGTGACCCTACTGGACAATGGTGTTCAGCTGTATCGTGAAGACTTTCACTACAATGCCACCAAGATGCCCGACTTTTTCACCCACAAAATATTTATTCCAATATTTTGGGTTCACGGAGACGTCTGCGTCAACATGGTCATTGTAATGGAGCTGCTCGTTTACGGGTTGCTGTTGTTTAAGCCAATGCTCGAACCAAAGTATTGCCTGTTTGCAATCTTTGACAGTAGGGAAAGTCGACTCAAATTGTACTCTAATGGGAAAGGTAATATATTTATTTACTTTATTAATCTATAATTTGATTTGAAAACAGCTTTGGAGTCAAATTTGTCTGACGATATGTTGAAATATCGTCGAAATTCACGACGAGTCTTTGAGCCCATGATGTATTCGGTGCACTTTGTTCTGATCACCTTTTTCGTGTTTGGTCTTTGGGTAAATTGGCAAAACTCAGTTCGCGATTACATTCTGTTGGTGTATCAGCCTTTCTTTGTGCTCTACTCTACTTGCGGTACGATATTTGTAAAACATTTTAAAAATGGTTAACTATTTTTTAAAATTTTGTTTAGGTGGAATGTTCATTGCTATATACTTTCTGATGTGCGTCAATTACAGCTTGATTCAACAGAAGGCATTGCTGGGCAAAGTTCAGAATTTGACCGCAGAAGTTCAGAACAACTCAATTGCAAAGAATCCAACAGAAATTTGGCGTCAGCACTGTCGTACCAATGAGGAAATGCTTGAATTCTTCGAGAAGCTACACGCCTACAATCGTTTCTGGTCTCCGTACATCAGTGTGGCCGCAACCGAACTCACCCTGAACACTGTCTACCTGGCTTATGGCATTCTGTTTGACTTTTCATCGTTCAATCTACTGTTGCGTTACTATTTCATTCACTTTTCTGTCGAATTTCTGTTGATGCTACTGATTATTACCTATACCTGTTCGGCTATTGTGCGAAACAATGTTCGCATTTACAAGACCAATTGTAAATTTTGCTATGCTTTTCAGCGTCGATTTGCCATTACCGATGCATTGTATTTGGCAAGGGTTAGTGCTATGGTTTTTTCTAAATATTCAGATTTTAAAGAATTATCTCTTTTACAGATGAGTAAAATGGTGTCGAACTATAAGGGCACCCGAAATGGATTCCGTCTGATCACCAACTATGTGATTGACTCGAGAATGTTTGAGTTTGTGAGTTTTTATTTTTGAAAAATGTATTTAAACAATTATTTTTGGTTTTCCCTCCTTTAGATATTCTTCTACTTGAGCACTGTATTTATGAGTTTGTTTAGTTGAAGCACTCTATAACGTTTAATCATTTTTGTACAAATTCTTCATATGAATTTATCGTACAAAACTTGTTGAGATACTTGCATAGATCATAATTTGTTTTAAGATTTTTTGTTAGAGACACAAACAATTAAAAAATCGCACCTCACTATCTATAGGCAAGAGAATACTGTCACAAAATAAAAAATTAACAAAATACTAATACCAATCAGTAGTTTTATGAGATATCGGTCAATTGAGATGGGTTTGAACTACGAAATGCACTTTGTCAAATTATCAGCTCATGAGTAAAAGGAAATTTCCTACAACAATAAGACACATCGATCATACATACAATGGCGCAATCACTTTTCTCACAATTTCACTTGATTGTACATGTGAGACTGTACCTTTATTGGATAGAGATAAAAAAAACTCCAAATGCCCTAAAACTGCTTTACATCATTGTTTATTTGAAAATTTACAAAAAGGAAAACTATGACAAGGATTATGTTTGATGTAATGTGTGAGTTTATTCATTTCATTTCATTAATTTGTACGAAATCATTAGAAACTTAAAGTACAGCATGAGAAACTGAATTTAGGAGAATAATAATTTAATTTGGTTATTGATTTTAGTCTTGGTTTGTTGTGCTTGTTACCTTTGAGAATGCAGCCAAGGAGACGAGTCCAAAGTTGCCGTACGTGAAGCCATATCGATTCGACGAGTGTAGAGCCGAAACAAAGCCTGCAAACCGAATTTGTGATCTTAAATTCAAATTGTACAGTCGCCCTCGAGCACTCATGCCGATCAATATTCGACTCGGCCGATGAATGTGCCTACTACAGTAGACCAGAATGAGATGGATCACAAACATAAACTGGCCAAAGTACCAAATCCAAAAGTAGAGCAGTAACTTAACACCAAATTTCACTTTTCCCTGTATGATCCAAATGGTGAAACACAAATCAATAGGCAGGTGAGCCACCAAACAGGCAGCAAAGCATCCGCCATACATTCGGTTGGTCTCAAAGAAGAAACCAACCGTACGAGTAAAATGCCTCCGAAACCGAATGAACTCCATCAAGCTAAATCGCCTCTTATTAGAGTAAATTTTCACTAAAAGTTGATAAACTTGCTGAATTTTCAAATAGAACATCATGAGAATCGAAAGGTTTGTCGCAAAATTGACCGCCATCAGATGATTGTAGTTCAACAGGAAAATGGTATAACCAACAGCATAAAAGTGATACAGCAGAATGACAAATATAAAATGCAAGACCGATTTCTCCAAATAATAATTTCGATACGCAATCAGGTTGTAGCCAAAATAGAAATAGAAGAACACTAACATCAGCTCTAAAAGGTTTAAAAATTAATTAAAAATGAACCTTTAATTTTACTTACCAAAAGTAAACAGAATGCAAGAGAATAGATTAACTGTAACAATAAACGTTTTCCGTGTTTGAGCACAAACGCATTTACCGTTCCAAGTTGACGACAAGAAAAAACGATTCCACTTGTCATCGAGAATCACATCGCCAAGTAGTCGAATCAGTTTGAAATTAGCCCAGAAAAATAGAACAAAGATATAGTAGATCAACATTGGAGTGAGAATTGCGGCACACAAATTGTACATTACATTGCCAATCAAAATGTGAAATATATCAAAGTTTAGCGCTTTGTCCACTAAAGTACAGGAAGCCGAGTCACCGCAGATAATCAACAAATAGATGAAATGTACAACTTCAACAGCCACAATTGCAATGTTCAATTGAATCGCTTTCTTAATAGCAGAATTTTTAAACACCAAAATCTGTTCCACAATTTGTAAGTAGAGCTGAAAGTAACTCAGGTTGGTCCGAGGATTTAGTAAAATTTTCGCGACACTTTTTAAATTGTCCATAATTTGAACTTTTTCAAGTAAAATGATTAAAAAAATAAATCCAGAAATATATTATTCGAGAAAATAATATATATATTTTGTATATTCAAAAAGTTAATGATTCGAATTTAATGTAGTCAAATATTTTGAAATAAGCTTAAAGTCATCAAAATATTATTTACAAGTTATGAATTTTAAACTTGACTCCATAGTCAAGGTTCTTGCCCAACTAACTTCTTGAGAATATTCTAGTTTATATTCCAAATTAACTGAAAACTTTAATGGAATTGTTTTTTCTAGGCCAAAATTGACCTTAAAATCATTAAAATAAAAATTATGATAACTAATTAATGACCAACTCGCATTTAAAGTTTCAAAGTTTTTTGAATTGAATTGAAACAAATTATTTCAAAGTTGAAAATTATTTATTTATCACTTCCGCCGTATGGTAACTTTAATTAAAAAATCACAGATTTAAAATTTTTGATTTCCACAATTTAATTGCTTAATTAAATACATAAAGGTACTATGGTAAGTGGATAATAATCGTCAACTTGTTCAACATCTGCTGTTGTTCCACGCCCGCGATCCGTACCACTGTTCATTGACAGGCAAGTTTTAATCTTAATAAATCATTTGATCATTGCATCCGCAATCTCATTCCCATTGTTAATATACTAAATAAAAATGCTTTATAAATTAAATCGTCCAAATGAGTGCTCAACTCTCACATTGTAAGTTAATTTGGTTTTTCTTTAATAAAAATCAACTCGCACATTCAATCATTCTTACCCTGATCAGGATCATGAAGCTGCTGCGTCACGTTACCTTTTTGGTAATTCTGTTCACTCTCATTCTCGGTATGTTAGACTGTTTTCTATTACACTAAAAAATTGATCAATTTACCTATCAAATTTAACCTTTCCAGTAATGGTCACTTACACTGTGGAGGCCGACATCGGAGACTACGGTTGTCCAATCACGAGTATGTGCAAGCGACACTGTCAGGAGAATAAATTCAGGGATGGCGTCTGTCAAGGCACCCTCAACATGACCTGTCACTGTATTGGGTAAATTTTTTCTCTCTGTTGTCGAACAATAAAGACTAGTGAATTTATTGATTGTAAAGTGAGTACATTTTGTGTTATTGACAATATTGTAAGTCCAAACCTTTACGGTTTATTCATCAGTCAGGATTGAGTCAGACAATCCACTGTTAACGGCCATTTTTACACGCCCAAAAATTTCAAATGTATTTTATTAATTTAATGGCGCTGAACACGATGGTCAAATCGGTTTTTGTCTAGGAATAGGCAAACTCCCATAATCCGGTCTCAAAGAGTCGAAAAATAGGTGTTACGGTCTAATTCTCATCCCCATTTGAACTACTTATGGTAGTGGCACGACATTGATATTAGACTCTTTTTGGAACCTTCTTTTGTGTATTTAAATTTAGGCTGGCGTTTTTAAAAGAAAAATATCTTTTTTATCGGAACATGTATAATTTAATAACAAGTGTTTTTTGTTTACGATTTAATGGGGACATGGGTGCAGCTCAACCCATTCGGCCAAACAAACTTGTCAAACCAGTGGTATTGTGTTAATCACCTCAGCATGTGACAAATGTGCGTGTACATTGCACTGGCCGATAGACTGACCTCTGACCGCTAGTGCAATTGGTATGTTGTGCACCGCTGTGCTACTCCTTCAGTGGTCACTGCTGCAAAAGCTAATACAACTTCTGTTGGTCGCATTGTTTGCCCTCGAGGAAAGACACATTTGCGCGGGGGCATTAAGGACCACACATTGCCCATTTTTTAATATCTTTTTCAACCTGATATGAATCTCAAATTTTGTTATCTTCCCAAATTCAATTTAAAAACACGAAAAAAGGTTTTGAAAGAGTCCAAAATCAATGTCATAAGACATAGCACAAGTAACATTAATTGGTTGCAAACTAAGCCAAAACACCTACTTTTCGACTCTTTGGGACAGGATTCTTGGAGTTTGCCTATTCCTAGACAAAAACCGATTTGACCATCGTGTTCAGCGCAATCAAATTAATAAAATACAATTGAAATTTTTGGGCGTGCAAAAATGGCCGTTAACAGTGGAATGATTCATATATATGTGATGTTATGGTGCATTAATGGTGAGGGAATAGTAGAAGGGTGAAAGATAATGACATGATTGAAAAAATGGATTGAGCAAGAAACATCTAATTCGATGTGTTCGGTTAAGCACATTCTACTTTGGTAGTTACTTGTGAAACAGGAAAAGTTGAATTCATCGATGTAACATCACGAGGGTAATCTAAGTTAAAGATGAAGACTCGAGCATCGAAAGACTCGGTCTTCATCCGATTAACTGTCTGTTTAATCATTTAACATTTTCTGAATCTTAAATGACCATATGAACATTCAGAATTAAGATTTGTTTCAAAACTCACAATGTGATCAGGCAGTAAAGAGAAAATCCAATGCTTCCCATTCTAAAAAAACAACCCAAACATTAATCAAGCTTGCAAAATTATAAGAGAAAACCTTTTAAAATTAAAGCACGATTTCACGAAGAGGCTTTTTCAACAGGATTTAGAGCCATCAAAAGATCCAGCGCACTCACAATGTCAGAATGCTCAACGGACATCGGAATTGACCCTAAGTTTCAAAATCCATGTCTGATTCGTTCTAATAAATAAATTGTAATCTGAGTAGGATTAATTCCAACAAATTAATTTCCGAAAACTACATACAGATTAAGATGTTTTCGTTATATGCAAAACTGTCCTTGTACTTGACGTTAACTTTCGTGACATTATGACATATATGATAGGCAGGAGAAGATCCCGTGTGGGTCCTCTTCACAATTAAGTTACGCAAGCTAGGGGTAGCAGCGATCGCTTTAACTTTTCCTTGCTAATGTAACTGAATTGTGAAGAGGACCCACACGGGATCTTCTTCTGCCTAATATATGACGACATCAGAGAGTTAATGTTGTGGTGATAACGAAGAAGTATAAGAGATTAACATAAAAACACTTGGAGAATGAAAAACAGTAGAACCAACGTGATGTAGTGCTGTGAGAGCGATAGCAATACACAAAACAGCTGATCGTGTGCGTGTTTGTCCAGCTGTGCAATGTTTGGCTTGATCTCTGCCTTTCACTGTACTAAAATGACACACTCTTCAACACGAACACACAAACACGCTCTGTGCTTGCCTGTTGGCTGAAATCTTCAAATGATTTTTTCGGTACCAAGGACACATTTTCGTAACGAGTACATGATATATCAATGTTCCTAGATTTTCACGATGAACCCAACAGTATTTTTTTCTTATCAAGAATCCTAAAACCCAAAAATCCAGAAACTATTTTGAGACTGGATCGAGCCGATTCTATTTATCCCAGATCCGCTATGGTCCAAATAGTCTACTAAAATTTTTTCATGACCTTACATTCAGTAGTTTTTGCTCACGAAGTTTTTGTTTCGTAAGTTTTCTAATTTTAATATATAAGAGATTGGATTTTTCAGAAATTTTAATAAATTAAATTTTCATTTTTATTCTGCTTTTTCAACAAGAATGGACTCGAGAATGTTTGAATTAATAAAATTTTGCTATCACTGGATTCACTCGTGCATTGTCGATCATTTCGCCTTGTTGGCCTCTCAGTTGGATTTAATTCAGAATCAAGATCACAAGAAGAAACAAACGAGTCAATGGCTTCATTTTGTGTTTTCTTTAATTTTGCTGATTTACACTTTTGTAATTCACGGGACAATTTTTCTGCATTACGAATCGTATGTTCCATCATTGGAAAACTCAACAACCGATTGGTTTACAACACTTCAACAGAGTCCGTACATCTTTTTCACATCAAATCATTCATCAGACTGTCAAACGACAGATAGACGATTGATGGTATGATTAATGCTAAAACAAATTATTGAATGAGGATGCACTCTTTCTGCTGAGTCCATGATAATTTGTTTTCAAAATTATGATTTTCTGGGGCATCAGAAATTTTTGGTTAACTCGTAAACTTAAAATTGAGCCATAAATGAATACTTTTAGAAATATCAATTTTTGGATTTTATTTTTCCCGAGAACGTATTGAAAATGATTTGTGATTGACTGGACAAGTCGATTTAGGCATGGAAAGTCGAGTTGCTTAGACCAACTTTGATGTTGGAAAAGGTGATGTAAGCATTGTGATGCTTGGAGCGAATGTTGGCGGGAACGTTATCACTGGGCTGGTACGGACCACGTGCAATGCCTGGATCAATGGCAGGATGGTCTGCTGGCCAGTTAGAATCGAGCCAGCGATATTTGCTAATTACATTGTGTCCCGAAATCTTGTTTTCTATGTGGCTTAATTTATTATATCTGAGCTGAGTTGACATGAGAATACACACTAACAATATGACACGTGTACACATTAGAGTAATTCAACTCTAGTGTCAAACAAGAGAACATATAATAAAAACAATAATTCAGTAATTTAGTGATTCAAGAACAAAACTCAATTCTAAATTACACCAATTAAAAGTTTTATTAAAATTTTTAATGTCAATTTAATTAGATGATAAATAGTTTTATGTTTGCTATTTCAAAGTAAATTCAAGGCAACGTAATTAATGATCATAAAATTTTGTTCATATTATAATATACCAAAAAAGTCATTTGCAATTTAATTTTTTTAATATTTTAAAACTCAATTTAAAGAAAACATGTTAGCATTTACAACATTTTCGGTTCCATTCCGGCACCAAACCAGATAAAACCAAACAAATTCGGTCTCACAAAATGTGCTGCCCCATTCGATCGATGCAAAACAGAACAAAATGGAATGACAAATTATGCGTACAAAGTTGAGGACATTAAAATTCCTAAGACCATTATGTGGCTCAGTTCATATAGTCAATTAAAGTTTCATTAAAATTTTTAAATTCAAATTTGACATGATAAATTATTTGAATATTTATGTTCTTTCAACAGTGTAAGTAATAATTGTCATTGTAATGGTTCACATTATAATGATCGGAATTTACCAGAATAAATTATTAATTTACTAGAATATTTAAGTCTCTAAATTTGAAAGCCAATTTAAACACTGGAACTTAGTGAATTTTCCCTTTCATTCTCAAAACACTGTCGTTGGGTTTTGGATCATTTCCGACAAACTTTTCAAACAAATTGCAACCAAAAATGAAGTGTCCGTCAGTTTGGAAATTTTTTGTCAAATTTTTCGCATCCATCTCAAAATGCAATGTTTTTCAATTGCGATTGCGAGAAATGTTGCACTTTTTGATTGAAATTAAAACTACTGACCGGAAACTTTTGCGTCGTACCAAAAGCTATCAACTCTTTCTGGCATGGAAGTTCATTTTGTATGCATATTTAATTCTGTTTCCTGTTCGAACAACATATCTCGCCTATTTGATGAAGCAAGGCTATAGTGTTGAGGATCACTTTTTAAACGATCCAATACTCAGTACTTTTGTGCTGTATTTTCACTTTTTCAATCACTATTCCACTTTTGCCACTGGTCCGTTGGGCTTGTTTGCGCTTTATATCGACTATGCGGTGTACTTTAAGATTAATTCATTCGTTTACGCCATTATTTACGATCTCATTTGGGCAAATAGTGCGGACTTTGTTGAGACAAATTTTGAGTCAAATTACAATAATGTGCTCTATCGAGCGTTGAAGGCTAAAGTGTCAAGTTCTACTTCTGAAGGGAGTGATTATGCTTTCAAAACTGAACTTCAACATTTTCCGTACATTTCACGGATCATTCGAGTTCGATTGTTCTTCATTTCATACACGATGGAAAAAGCATTTTCTGGGTTTTTAATTTTTACAGGTAAAACGTCGTTTATAAAATGATAAATTTACCAATTTTTTGTAATAAAATTAGCAATTCTTATTGCATCTCTATCTGGATCTCTTCTCCGTGTGCTTCAACCAATGTTACCCTTGAAGACGTTTTCACTCGCATTTATCGATCAACTGTTTATGGTCTATTTGACATGGAATACTGCTCGAATGAGTCTCTTTTGTTGTCAATTTGATACGGCGATGAGTTACGCCTATGGATCCTATCTTAAAACGATTAATAAAATGATAGAAAATCAAATTATCAAGATACAAAAGCGTGGATCAACGCTGAGAAACTTGTATCATCTTGAGTACAAGTTGGCCTACTACCGAAAAGAACATACGAGAAATCTTTTAATTGCGGGCTATTTTAATCGAGCCGTGCTGTCACCCATTATGTTTGTGACATTTTTGACAAATATTCTAATCAATGCACTAGTGATTGGCATTCTCATCTATCAAACTACTCTACCAGGAGAGAAAGTGCTGCTGATCTGGTTGATTTGTATGGAGACAGGTCTCACACTGCTTGTCTGCCAAATATTTGTCCACTGGGCCATTAGTCTGTACGTTGGCATCAATTTGCTCTACAAATCGCAAATGATCTTAGTGTCCACAAATCAAACTCACCATCATTTTATTCATTCAAAACTCAAATTGATGTCGTACTACGAGTTGTTAAATTGTAAAAATAAATTCAATTTCACCGTTGGAACACTTGGAAAATTTTCTAAAAAATCTTTGTTTAAGGTAAGAATTTTTAGAAAATAACTTTAATATTTACGTTGTTTTTATTGCAGTTTTTCTTAAGCTACGGAGGCTTTTTGATGTACATTTTCAAGATTATCCATAAAATGAGAAATGCCACCACAAAGTAGACGTCATATAGAAAAAAAAATTCTAACCAATCTGTTAATAACAGATTTATTAAATGGCATTGACATGTGACTCATTTGATCCATTAAGACTATTGCCAGGAAGCACTTAAGACCAGGTTTATCATTATTTCTTACATAATGAAGTGACATTCTAGATTTATTACAAAAATGACTCATTACAATAAAAATGAGATCAAACCTGTTCTTTGTTCCAAACTATTAATCATTTTTATGTTCTTAGTATTCCCTTCTTCAAGCTTATATTTTTGTATTTAATTAATTAGCATTAAAATATAAATTAAAATAAACTGTGTATTGTTTTGTTAAGCAAAATCCACTCGAAAAAAGTTCTACAGAAAAGAAAATGGATCTAAAGTTTGTAGGATCTATTCTTCTGAAGCCAATTCAGCGCATTGACTATTTTGAGTGCTATTTCCATCTAATCGAACAAGTGTCACTGCATTCCAATCGCAAACTAATCACCACAATCAAATGCATTCAACTCATTTTAACTCTAAAATGTGTTCATTTTCTATATCTTTCATTTTGGTCAGGTGGCGGTGATGCACTTGCCACTGCAATTCACTTTGATGCATTCTACCTATTGTTGCACAAGACACAGATCAATGTAATGTGCACAAATGGCACACTCATGTGTCTCTACTTTATTGATCAACTATTCATTCAAGCCAACAACTATCCTCTTTTGCGCATTCTGCATTCTGTGATTGTGCACAAAAATTGGCGATCATTTTTCATTGAATCCAAGGTACGACAACGTGGGAATGCTTGCGTTCAAGTTCGAAAATGTTTTCTACTCGTGTTAAATTTACTGGTCAATGTCATTGCAACTTTTGGTATATAATATTTGTGTAATCAATTGAACCACAATCTAACTCATCTTTTCGCCTACAGAAATAACATGGATTATTTCGTACATTTATTGCATTTTTATATTTGTCAAGTATGGCTATCAGTTGGCGTCAAATGGTTGGCTTTCATTTTTTGGACTATTCTTTTGGATCGCCCTGTGCCATCTTTCTGTGCTTATATTCTGTTTGTACACTATAGTTTTTAGCCACGTGGTGGCGCTCAATTTTTCGTGTACAATTTCTCTTTTAATGATGTTCTATCTGAAAATGCAGCAAGTTTATGCACTTTTGCTGAAAATAGCTACGAATAATCGGCGCCCACTTGAGCAGTACTCCCAATTCCGTAGAGAACTCATTCACAGCTTAAAGTTCTTTTTCGCAATCAATCGATTTCATGGAAAGTTGTTTTGTGCATTCTTGGTCGCATTTGTTCCTTGTAACCTACTGTTGACCATGTGGATTATTCAGGGCAAGTTGGAACTTACTGCAAAACTGTTTGTCTATCTATGGATGGCTTATTTGTTCAATATTATCTTTGTGTTGCACTGCATCTTTGCGCTGTCTACAAAACAAATTCATAAACCATGTAATCTATTCTTTAGAATAATTTCCGCTCCAAGACGAATCATCCCAATTCGTGCTAGAATACACATCTCTCACTCTATATATGCGCTATGTACGAACAATAGGTATGGCTTCACTTATGGTGACTTTGGACTGGTTTCACTAAATAATTTTTCAAAGGTAAGATTGACAATTTTATTTGACAATAAAATGAACACAATAAATTTGCATTTACAGTTTCTGTTGCTATATGGAAAATTTTGTTTAATTTGTTACAAATTAATGCAGAGACAAATTATTGAATGATGAATGGGGGAATTTTCAGTGAAAATGCTGGCCTGTTTGCAAAATTGTATTTTTCCTAAAAGAGACTTTGTTTAATGATTAAACCGCACTTGACAAAGTCTCAAGTTCAAGTTTACTTTCAAGATGATTCATTTCCGGAGCAAATTTCAAGGTAATTTCCAAAAATATTTTCCTTTGTAACAAACACAATTAATTATGCTAATGTTCCTGTTTACTTGATAATGATGATGATCAAATTTAATTGTTATTTCTGTTATTAATTGTACTTTTTGTTGTTGGGATTTTGAAAATTGTTTTAATGCTTTCCATTAAATTTTATTATATTTCTATTTTTGCCATACAATTTCAATAATTCTCAGAAATCTGAAATTAAAAATATTGATTTTAAATTTAATTAAATATATTTTTCCAAATTTATATTTTAAAAATTGAATAATTAAATTATTTTTAATTTTAATTGCATTTTAAATTAAAATTTGACAAAAATCATGAAAATTCCACCAACATTTTCCTTAATATTCTACCCATTCAACGGTGTCCACTATCTTCAAGTCTACTGTGGAATTATTGAACAAATTCGTGTTTGCAAAAATCTGCAATATTTACGAATCTTCAAATTCATCAACTTGCTTTTGGCCATAAAAGCTATTCATTTTCTGTTTCTTGCTTTCTATAGTCAAAATTCTGATCTTGAGAATGCGATTTATTCTGATTCGTTCTATTTGATGACTTCAAAGGCTCAATTGAACATATTTGGCTTCTTTATTACGCTCATGATTCTGTACTACAATTGGGCACTGTTTTACAATGTCGACTATCGACTGTTGAAGTTGCTTTGTGATGTGGTGATTCTTAAGCATTGGTGGAAGTTTTCTATGGAGCGAAAATATCGAAATCGGCACGTTTGTGATTTGGTGAGAAAATGCTTTCTGGTAACACTGAATATTTCACTAAGTGTGAATGGAACTTTCGGTAAGGTTTAATTTTTTTTAAACATTTTAACAAAATTTTTGTCAAGATTTCTTCGTAATTTACATCTATTTCTACTGTTGGTATTTGTATTGGCAAAATATTGAGTTCTTTTGCGAAAGATCATTTCAGTACTTTGCATTTACTGTCACGATTAGTCATCTGAGCGGTGCTGGATTTGGTTTGTATTTGCTCAATTTTGCTCATTCGTTAACGATCAACCAGTTTTCGGTCATGTCCTTCTTGGCAATTTTCTACATCAAATCGAAACAAATCTTTGTTCATTCAGTGAAATTAGTTCGCGGTAGTAAGCGATTTAACCTGAAGCACTACATTTGGTTTCGTCGAAGTTTCACTCAATCGTTGATCTTCTTTTTCTCCGTGAATCGAATGTACGGTCGACTGTTTTGCGCCTTTCTGGTTGTCTTCTGTCCCATCAACATTGTCTACACCATGTGGATTGTGCAGGGAAAGCTGTCCTTTGCGGGCAAATGTGTACTCTACTTTTGGGTGGCCTATCTGCTCAATCTCCTCTTTGTGCTTCATCTCATTTTTGCCAACTTTAGCAAACACATTCACCGGCCAGTGAAGCTGTGGTTTCGTTTGATTTCTCAAAATCAGAAACCGAGTTCAAAAATCGCAATTCGAACCCGAATTCACATGTCTTGTGATACGATGGCTTTTCATACACTCAATCGATATGGATTGACTTATGGCGCCTTTGGACTGGTGTCGTTGGCAACATTTGCTAAAGTATAATTAATTATTTGTATAATTAATCAAATAATCTATGTGACTTTTCTTCTAGTTTTCAATGTTTTACGGAAAATTTTGCATGATTTCATATAAAATGATGAAGCAAGAAATCATTTGAAATCATTAACTCTCACTCTCAACACTCGCTTCAATTGCAATACTTTAGGTGCACATATTTTTAGAAATGAAAATGTTTTAAAAACTTCTTTTGAACATAAGAACTATCTAGTCGTGAAGTACAAAATCACCCAAAAGAACTTTATTGAAAGTTCTAGATATCAGAATTAGAGTATTTTGAACATTACAATATATTAACATAAAACAATAATTTCTTTCTTTTGGAGTATTCCATCTCACGAGCTACAGCTTTATACTCACAATCAGTCACAATTGAATTATCAAAAAATTTATCAATATAAAATACTAAATATGACTTGACAAAGGTCATTCAATCAAAGGCTGTACAACTTGTAGGTAAACATGTCCATCACCACAACCAACAAAATCTATTCTTTTCACATGTTTTATGCTACATATTTTAATCTATATTTTCCATAAAGTACAGATTTAAACAATATTCCCCGTGTTTGAAAATTTTTCTGTGACACTGCTCGAATAACTTGGTCAAAACATTTTCTCCCAGCCGTCACGGCTGTAGTTCTCACATCTCGCAGATAGATGGCGCCACTAGTATACTGTTACGTCCTTTGTGGATAGCCCACGTGGTATTTTCTGTTTTTTATTTATTTTTTGTTAGAAATAAATAAATAAAAACCCAAAAAATCATGATAATTAATTATTTAAAATTTTTTGGGTTTTTATTTATTTATTTCTAACAAAAATTAAAATAATAGAAAATACCACGTGTACTGTGTCTTGTATATTCTATCTGGCTAGACTAATATAATATCGACAGAATAATTAATTCTAGTTAGGAGGTAAAATACTTTTTGTATAAAATTCAAATATTAAATTTTAGTGGAATGTTTTGATTGTCATGAAAAATTTAATCAAATTTTCCGAGAATTTTAATTTTAAGAATATTTGATTATAAACTTTTTATTATGATTAAAAAATTGTTTTTCTCTTTTTATAAAATTTGAAAATATTGTACTGAACAGCATTTTTACAAAATGTTAAATGTTTACCGAAAATTGCGTTCAATTTTTTTATTCTTCCATCACTCAACGTCATCAATTCTTGACAATGTGTTGAAAATTGATTCGAGCGATTTAAACCGATTTCCAATTAGAAATCATCATCGACTTGGACCATGGCGACTGGCATACTACCTATACATGACCATCTTTTTTGTACGTTCACTCATACTGAGCTACGCACTGTCATCGCTAACACAAAACTCCGAGGTTGCATCTTTCTACTCTTGGATCGATGCAAACATGTACGGACTCTTTCACCATTTCATAAGTCACACTTTCGTGGGCCTGTTCATTGGTCCACTGTTTGCGCAGGCGCTCTACACTGACTATCTCGTGTATGTAAAGCCCAACCACTACATCTGGACAGAGCTGTTCTATCCGATTGTGATCTCAAATGGTTTGCACTTTTTCGAGTTGAATCCTCAGTTTAAAATTGAGCTAAAACCCAAGTGTCCGTTTGAGTCAGCTAGAAAAGCTGTCAAAGCAGTGCTCAGCTTGTGGAAATGCAAAAATGGCATAAAATTCTGGTGTAGATTGCAACATTTCCCCAGTATCACTTGTGAAACGCGATTGAAAGCTTTAATCTGGAAAATGGCTGTCGAGACAAATGAGTTCACCATGCAGTATATTACAGGTAAGAGAGTGAAGGTTCACTCACAAATGACGTAACATTTAAATTGATAACCATAGCCATAATCATGCCACTATTTCATCTCTATCATCTCTACATCTTCTACCAAAGTCAATCTCTAGTGACCACAATTCTAGCATCGATTGATTTTGCAATCATTCTATTCACAATTCGACAAACTTTAATTCTGATTTTTTTCATAATGAATTGTGCCTTTATTAGCTTGTCAGTTTACAATTGCTATCTGATTGAGTTGAACAGCTTGATGTCACATTTTGTGAATATTGACAATACTGTTTGTATTACGCAATTGTTGAATTATTTCCGTCGTGAACACAGCAGAGTGGCGATTGATTTGATTCGACTTAACGAACAACTGGCATCGAATCTGCTTTGCGTTATTGCCTACTCAAACGTAGGCCTCAGTATCTATCTGTTCTCAATTTCATTCTATGTCAAACTGTACTTTCATACTCAACTCCTCATTGTTTGCTACTTTAATTCATCATTATTCGTTGGATCGTTGTTTTTACGAGCCTTGATTCGTGTTACTGATCGCCTTTATGACAGTGAAAAGTGCCTGTACAAATATCAATCGAAACTCTGTGGGGTTAGGACGATTCTGGACAAAATCAAATTGGCCACCTATTACGAGCTGCTCAATACAAATGACCGTTTTAGATTTACACTGGGACACATTGACACCATCTCCTGGTTGACAGTTTTGCAGGTAAATTTTGAAAAAATTTGATAAACTTTTTATTTTGATTTTTAAACATTTCAACATTTCAGGCAACACTATTCTACACTTCATATGTGATGTATTCGTTGAAGATATTCATGAAAGTTAAATGTTCAAACAATTAAATTGACAGCTAATTTATTTAAGTTAATATATTAAAATATTAATTAATATATTTATCAAATAATTTTCATATCCAATGTCAAATCTGTCCAAATTAATTAAAAAATAAAAGTAAACGTTTGAATCTGTCTATTTTATCAACAGATGGCGCAATTGTTTGCAAACATGATATTTTTTTAAACACATATCAAATAAAATAAAAAGTAATCCAATTAATTAGTGAAATAAGAACCTTTTCAACACAACACGTCTAAGAAAATCTGCACAAATACACAACTACATTTGTATTTTATCCAATAATTAAAAATATATATTTTGTTTTCCTATAGACAATACAGACTAGACTTGAAATAATATACGAAAAGTGCCCTTTTTGTAGGTAATTTCCAATATCTTCTGAAATGTCAACATGTAAGATGTAAACATAAGAATATTCCTACATTAATTGTGATTGAATTGTGTTTTAGAATTGTAGATATTAACTACTATAAAAGCTGATAAGTGGTTTTTAAAATATTGTACTGTGAAGCCTAGCAACTGATTTTTAGAACAGAAAAACACTATTCTTATTTTCACTAGAGAAAATTTTGGTGTTGTTGTTGTTAGGTTTATATTTTTCTAGAAACAGTATTTTCCAAAATCAAATATAAAATATCTTTCGAAATATATAAAAATCGGGAACAAGAGCAAAAATTAATTAGTGTGATTTTGGTCGCCAGTCGGAATGGTAAACAAGATTTTTTTCGAGAAAATATTTTACTCAGAAAAAAGTACTCAGATCAAAAATGGACGATTTTTTCGAAATCCATAAAGCAATTCAAGAAAATCCTACTCATGGAAATACCAGTTTTTCACCTATATTTTGTTTTACAGAAATATCAAATTTGCTTGGAAATGCACACAATTTGACCAACTGTTCCCAACTCACCAAGGAAGGCCTCAATCCACTAAACAATCTTCAAGTATTCTACAACGTTCTCTACTGTTTGACATCAATTCTGGCCCTGATTGGCAATGTTGGTGTAATTATTGTGCAGACGTGGTGTTACCGCTCACCACCGCTTCAAAATCTCAAGAAATATCTCATCAGCCTGGCAGTTTCGGACATTTTGTTCGGTGCCCTTTGTGTGCCCTTCATGTACACGGACTTTAGTCTGGGCCAGTGGATGTTTCCCAACTTGCTCTGTCCCATGTCACAGTACGTTCAACTGCTCAGTGTTTGCGTCAACTCGAGCACTTTAATCATCATTGGTATTGAACGCTTTTCGTCTATAATCTACCCTTTATCGGGCTTCTATCGACAATTCAAATCGTATTCATGCCTTTTGGTTGTATTGACCTGGATATTTGGAATCGGGTTTGCGTTCATACCAATTCGGTACACGAGTGTTGTGAAAATGATTGGTTTGAACAATACCTACCACTATGAGTGTCTCAACTATGTTGGCCTCAGTGACGCCGATCGTCGAACATTGAAAATCACAAATTTTGTCTTTACTTTCATGCTTCCTGCAGTTGTTCTCATTTTTACGTATTCAGCGATTGTGAGGAATTTTTGGACAAAAACATCTTCGAGACCAATAAATCGAAACACTCGAAACGATGCAAAGACGATTCGAATTACACTGATAATCATAATTCTGTACGGAATTTGCTGGACACCACTGAGACTGTTTGTACTGTTGCACGAGTTTGACCTTATTGGCCACTTTGTCGAGCAGCAGTACCTCTACCTTGGACTTCACTGGCTGGCAATGGCCAACAGTTTCGTTAATCCGTTTGTTTACACTTTCTCGAGTCAACGATTTCGGGTAAGATTAATAGAACATAAAAGACAAATGTTTTTGACATCTTAATGAAACGGTTATTTTTTTGCTATTTAGACGGATCTAAGAAATATGTTCAAGAAGAAGTCGACAACTTTTGATCTCAATTAGTTTATTACTCGAAAATACCGTGGATAATGAACATTAGTGTCAATCCACTAATGCACTGTGTGGCGGATGGACTGCCACCTGGTGGATCAGGTTTGAACTATTTTAATGATTTATATTATTTGTCTTAATTTTCACTAATTTTAGGATTTTCTGCATCAAATAAAAATACAGAAGAATGGAACAACTTTAAGCAACTCCATCTTAATTCTTTTGTCCACTCAAAAGGTTTCAACAATTTTGTAGAAACTCTCGGTTATTCACGATATCCGGAAGATCGTCTCTTACCCGAACAAGCAGCGCTACTGACTCTCTATGCAGTGCCTGAAGAGTTGAACTATCCGGAAGTGAGACATAAGGAAAAATGGTTCAATCTGGAAGTGTTCAACAAAAGTGATTTACAAAATCAAAATGAATCCAAATTGATTGATTTGATTTGGCAAGATTTTTGTCGGACTTGATTTGAATGGAAATTGGTCTGGAAATGGATTTACCTTTCTATGGGCTCAATGGGTTCGGTTGATTTGACTTTAATGAACAGAATTTTGAATGAACTACTATTTCAATAGCTACCATCCCAAGCATACTTTGGGCCATTCAGTAGTTTTGGTTCACGATTCTTTGAAATGTATTTTGCAATAGCCGGCAACCCTTCAATACTTTTCACAAACTGTCTCAATTCACTAAATTTTCCATTTTCAAACACTTCCGGTGCAAACAATGTTATCTTGATCAAATATTCATAAAGCGAAAAATCAATAAAACTTATTTGCTTTCCCAGAACAAAGGGCCCAGAACGGATGAAGTCCACCAATAGTTTGCATTGAATTTCGAGAGTTTTGACATAATCCGCCTTAAGTTTTTGATAGTCTTTCTTGATTGTAATGTTGTAGAATTCCCAATTCAAATCCTCTATATGTTGTTCGAGCATTTTGAGTTGATCACTTT
Source organism: Rhizoglyphus robini (assembly GCA_023373905.1). Lineage (NCBI taxonomy): Eukaryota > Metazoa > Arthropoda > Arachnida > Sarcoptiformes > Acaridae > Rhizoglyphus > Rhizoglyphus robini. Next base: position 884,282 of record JAKIJQ010000027.1, read on the forward strand.
CCTTGGGAGTTGAACCATCCAATTTGTGTTTCATTCCAAGGTAACGAAGAATAGTGACACTTTGAGTCAGTTTAATTTCCTCGTCAATGTAATATGGAAGCTTTATAATAAATAATTAATTTAATTTAAAAATTCATAATATTCAATAAACTTACATTTGGAAAATCCAATCCCAGATTAAATTTTTCCTCAAGCCATTCCAATCCAACTCCATTTTGATCTCTAGAATAACGTTTGTCTTCAAATTCCACCTCCAAATAGGCCAATAAAAGACGAATTGGCTGTGCAAGCTATTAAAAAATAATTACAATATTTTTGGATCATTTAACAACAAATACCCCACGAATATTCCAATATCCAACGATTGGCTTCGATAATGATGATGACATGCTTTTGAAGTTTAGAGAACGAAAGGAAAACGTTTTAGTATCATCATGAGAAGATAAGCTCGATTTGAGTGCAAATATTGATTTGGTGTATCTTTCTGGTTAGCTAGCTTCCATAGTTACCATATAAAATACAAATAGAAGTCATTTTTTGTTCAGCATTGAGATCCCCAAATGAGTAAACTCATGGATCCGATGGATTTCATGTCTCCAGCTTTAAAAGTTCGTTATGAAATTTTATCATGTTTTCACAAAATGTCAGTTAAAAATCTTCAAAGCAAATGTACATGACAGCATGTTCTATGTGCATGCTGATTACGATGACACTCACTGCAGTCTATTGATTTGATATTTGAACACACGAGTGTTTAATGTCAATGTTGTGCAATTGGGCTCATGCACATGAGAACGGAAGCACACAGCTTTTGGCTGATAACTGGTTTTGCTGTTGGTGCAGACTAAATTTGCTATCAACAAGAGAGCAGGCACATTTTTGTATTACACAACATGTAAAATTGTTTTTCAATCTGCTGTATATTCAAACCACGAGTGAGGTTTTACGTTCAATTTGTTTAAATAAGCTTGTTTGAAACGTGATTTTCATCAATTTTCCTTTTGGATTCAACAAATTTTACTCAAAAAACCAAAAAACAACAAAATGTCTAAATCATTTTTAGTGTCAAAGAACATGTCCCTGAAGTACTTTGAGCGAATCACTCCAAAGTACACGATGGATATGTTGGAAGAGGCGAAGCAAATGTCTCGGGAAGTGCTGCTCGAACGGATTAAAGGAAAATCTGGCTTATTTTGTACTTCTTATGATAAAATTGACCGTGAGCTGTTGGATGCCGCAGGGGCACAACTCAAGATTGTCTCGACAAATTCTGTTGGTTACGATCATATCGATGTGGAAGAGTGTCACAAGCGTGGTGTGTTGATTGGTAACACTCCTGGAGTGTTGACTAATGCGGTGGCTGAGTTGACGATTGCAATTCTGTTGGCCACATTGAGACGTTTGTTTGAGGCCAACAAAGCATTGGTTGAGTAAGTAGATTTGATTTGTTTAATGTTTGACTAGTGGGCCTTGCAGGTGCTAAATTTGAAATTTGAACTTATAAAGTGTAATAAGTAAGACCAAGGATTATATCCGTGGTCTTTAGTCTGAACGTGAGAACATTTGAACCATGATGCCCACACTACCTAACACCTAACCAAAACCCAACCCTACACGGCGCCTAACCAACCTAACCTACCTAACCAAAACCCAACCCTACACGGCACCTAACCAACCTAACCTACCTAACCAAAACCCAACCCTACACGGCACCTAATCAACCTAACCTACCTAACCAAAACCAAATCCTACACGGCACCTAATCAACCTAACCTACCTAACCAAAACCCAACCCTACACGGCGCCTAACCAACCTAACCTACCTAACCAAAACCCAACCCTACACAGCACCTAATCAACCTAACCTACCTAACCAAAACCCAACCCTACACGGCACCTAATCAACCTAACCTACCTAACCAAAACCCAACCCTACACGGCACCTAATCAACCTAACCTACCTAACCAAAACCCAATCCTACACGGCACCTAATCAACCTAACCTACCTAACCAAAACCAAATCCTACACCGCACCTAACCAACCTAACCTACCTAACCCAAAACCCAACCCTACACGGCACCTAATCAACCTAACCTACCTAACCAAAACCCAACCCTACACGGCGCCTAACCAACCTAACCTACCTAACCAAAACCCAACCCTACACGGCACCTAACCAACCTAACCTACCTAACCAAAACCCAACCCTACACAGCACCTAATCAACCTAACCTACCTAACCAAAACCCAACCCTACACGGCACCTAATCAACCTAACCTACCTAACCAAAACCCAACCCTACACGGCACCTAATCAACCTAACCTACCTAACCAAAACCCAATCCTACACGGCACCTAATCAACCTAACCTACCTAACCAAAACCAAATCCTACACCGCACCTAACCAACCTAAGACCTAACCAAAACCCAACCCTACACGGCACCTAATCAACCTAACCTACCTAACCAAAACCCAACCCTACACGGCACCTAATCAACCTAACCTACCTAACCAAAACCCAACCCTACACGGCACCTAACCAACCTAACCTACCTAACCAAAACCCAACCCTACACAGCACCTAATCAACCTAACCTACCTAACCAAAACCCAACCCTACACGGCACCTAATCAACCTAACCTACCTAACCAAAACCAAATCCTACACGGCACCTAATCAACCTAACCTACCTAACCAAAACCCAACCCTACACGGCACCTAATCAACCTAACCTACCTAACCAAAACCCAACCCTACACGGCACCTAATCAACCTAACCTACCTAACCAAAACCCAATCCTACACGGCACCTAATCAACCTAACCTACCTAACCAAAACCAAATCCTACACCGCACCTAACCAACCTAAGACCTAACCAAAACCGCAAATGAATTGTTGGTCTTACTTTCACATTGTTGCACTCATTGTTGGACATGAGGAAAAACACTGGACCTCCAATCAGATGTTTGATCGTGGTGAAATTTGAATGGCAACTATATCTAAAAAACAACTTTTTTAGTTTTTGAGAACGATATGCACAAATTCACATATTTTTATGCATCTTTGCCAAATTTCATCCAAATCCGCCAAGAAACCTCAGAGGAGTTGCGTGCACAAAAACGGCCAAAAGTCAAGTGATAGTCTTCACTCACGTTCAGACAATTATGAATGATTAACTATTAATTTTTTCAGGGGAAAATGGGTCCGAGGCTGGAAGCCCTTTTGGATGTGTGGTGGCATGATCAATGGCAGCGTAGTTGGATTCATCGGTGCAGGACGGATTGGTTCCGCAATTATGAAACGCGTCAAAGCCTTTGAACCTGCACAAATAATCTACGCTAATCGAAGCCGTTCCGAGCCAATTGAAGCTGAACACGGAGCTGAATTTACATCTTTGCCCGATTTACTAGCTAAAAGTGACATTGTAATTGTGTGCTGTTCACTCAATGCCAGCACCCACCATTTGCTCGGTAGTGAACAGTTTCGACAAATGAAACCCACAGCTATCCTGATCAACACAAGTCGTGGTGCAGTGGTGGATCAAGCGGCTCTTTATGAGGCACTCAAGGCGAGGGTTATTTTTGGTGCCGGGCTGGATGTGATGGAAGTGGAACCAATGCCTTTGAGTGATCCACTTTTGAAGTTGGACAATGTAGTTTTAATCCCGCACATTGGAAGCGCTACATTGCAAACACGAGAGGCGATGATTCAAATGGCTGTGGACAATTTGGAGGCTGGTCTCGATGGAAAACCTTTGTTAGCGTCTGTTTAATCGAAAATGGACATTTATCTCTAATTTTACAACAATAAATTTTTAGTTTAATATTTTCATTGAATTTTTTTAAATTAAAATGATAACCCGAAAATGTTTTATCAACAAATCATAAGTAAAAAGTACTTTTTGTACGACATAGAAATGGCCTTGCTACCTATCAAACGTTGTGTGATTTGGAGATTAAGGATAAGTGACGTAGGTTCATGTACAAAAATTATTTTATGTATTGCATAATCAAAACCACATTGACATTAATGAGTTATAACATTGCACACTTTACAATCACGTGAAATTATAATTTGATTTTTGTTTAGAAATTCTTTTTGCCACTAAACTCCCATGTGCCCGAGCCAACTTCAAATACATTACTACTCTCATGACCGGCTAAAATTATCCTAGCTTTGGTGTTTACAGGAATTGTAATCTTGTAATGGACAATGTCTCCGGTTATTGTCCAACTGCTACTAATGACGCCATGAATTGAGTTATAAGAAGCGTTTACGCTGGTCAAACCAGGTCCCGGTTGAGGTTTGATGATGATCCGCTTAAAACCGGCACCATCGCTCCCAATACCCGCAACATGTGAGTACAGCCACACGCCCACCGAGCCCAGGGCATAGTGATTGAATGAGTTGACAAGGGCAAGTTGGAACCCTTTTTGTTCGGTCCATCCGTCCCAGCGTTCCCAAATGGTGGTTGCATTTGCATGTACAATTGGATACAGCCACGAGGTATAACTATCCTGAAGTAGAAGTTTGTAAGCGAGTTCATTGTGACCATGCTCGGTTAAGACTGGATTCAATAAACCAACAGCCAGCACTCCAGTTGTCAAGTGATTGTTTCGCTTTTGGATGTTGTCCACCAACTTTTGGACTGCTAGTGAACGAATTTTTTCCGGTAAAAGTGAATACGTCAACGAAATTACATAGGCCTGAAAAGTCAAGAGAATAAAAATGTTGTGAACAAATGCAATTCAACATTACCGATTGAGTATTGCTTTGGATAGTGCCATCGGGTTTAACAAAATGCTCGTTGAAAGCATCTGTAATGTTGTGGAACAGTTGAAGATACATTTGTGTATCTTCAACTTTACCAATCACTGAAGCCATTTTGGACATTAGCATCGCATCCCTAGCATAGCCAGCAGTGGATACGACATCCTTATCTGTCCATTCGTTTACTTCCATCCATACACCGAAACTATGGTCGAATTTGTTCCAGATGTAGCCTGGATTGTTAGTCTGGACATAGTCGAGAAATTTGCTCATTGCACCATAGTTGTCCTTGATGATCTGTTCATCACCATAAGCACGATAGACAACCCATGGAATGAGCACCACTGCATCCTGCTAACCAGGCGATCCATCCAGGTCATCGAACCGTGGAACCGTGTCCGGTATTGCACCATTTGGTTTTTGTGCCTGACGCATGTCAACCATCCATTTGGTGTAGAATGCTGCCAGCTGTGCATTGTAAACAGCAGTTGGTGCAAAAACAGATGCATCCGCCGTCCAGCCGAGTCGTTCAGCTCGTTGTGGACAGTCGGTTGGCACCGAGAGGAAATTACTCCTCAAACTCCACTCAATGTTCAACAGTAGTCGATTGACATGCTCGTTTGATGTTGTCATGTGTGAATTGAGGGTCACTCCTGAATGCATAACATTGCCCACAAGATCAGTCAGTTTTGGAATGCCCACAAATCCACTCAATTCAACATAGCGAAATCCATGATATGTAAAAGAAGGTGTGTAGGTAAACGACTGGATTAACTTGTCTTTGATTACCACAGTGTCAGTCGCCCTTGCGGATCTAAGATTCTCAGTATAGAGTGATCCGTTCATGAAGGGATTCTCGAGAACTTCACCGTGTCGAAGTTGAATACGAGCTGGAGGGTTACCGGCTGGAATTGTGAGTGAACAAACTCCAGCAAAGTTTTGTCCAAAATCAAATATGAAAACACCGGGTTTATGTTCGTGTACTGATTTTGGTGTCAAAATGGCAGAAACAACCACTGGTTCTGAAACATCTCCTAAAAGTTCAACCTGTGGATTCAACGCGCGCACAATCACCTGCTTCCAGTGACTATCATTGTACTTGACATTATTCCAGCCCTTCAACTCCCTCTCCACATAATAGGTTTCGCCCATGAGTATGTCCGAATAGACAATCGGTCCAGTAGTGACCAACCATGAGCCATCAGATTTCACCAAAGTTGTGCCATTCAAATCCAACTGAACCAGTGGACCAATATCGAATCCAAAGTGTCCAGGTCGATAGTCGTATCCAATGTAACCAGAATACCAGCCTGGTGCAACCACAATTCCAATAACATTTTCTCCCTTATTAAAGTGACGTTCTACGGATTCAAAACTTTGATAACGAATTGACGAGTTGTAATCCGTATAACCAGGTGTGAAGTAAGATTTTCCCCTTTAAAAATATTAAAATTTTTAAATGTTTTAATAAAATTCTTAATCTTACAGTCTGACTCCGTTGATATAAATTTCATAAATTCCCTTGGAAGTTGCAAATAGTCGAATTGCGCCTTCGGTTTGTTCAAGTTGAAAAGACTTTCTGTAATACAGCGCAGGTTGTGCAAGACCTTCAATTTCTTTGATCAACTTTCAAAAAATGAAAAATTGAGTGATTGAACCAAACCAAAGCAAACTTACTGATTGATCAAAAGATTGTAAAGTCTGTGTCACATTGCTCTGCATTCCAATGGGTGCTGCAACCCACTTTGCCCTCCAATCACCCTTGTGCAGTAGTCCCATACCGAATTGACCATTCGTAACGCTTTCAGCCATCACACCATTTTGATCCCAAACTTTAACTTTCCAGGTCGCCATCTGTCGGGACTTGAGTGGCTTTCCGCCGTATCGAATGTGAGTGGTGGCGTCACTTTTGACCACTCCACTGTCCCACAAATCCGCATCAGTTGGACTTGCATTGGATGATGATGATGAAACCAATAGTTGATAAGCAGTTTGAGTCAAATTGTGTCCACCTTCATTTGTAGCCTGCAACTTCCAACTGAATCGTGGATTCAGTGTTTCGAGGGTAAGCGGATTAGATAGATATTCTGTTTGTAATTCAACGGGTCGAATGCTACTGCTACTGCTTATTTTTTCTGCGAGTCCTGTCTTAAAAAGTTTATTTGATTTAAACGAATATAGTACACAAACAATCAACTCACGTGAAGAAATTATAACAGTAAAGAATAGTAATTTGAAATACATTGTTGACAACATATACGCTGTATAAGCTGTATAAGCTTTAAGATCCTAGACTTGATGGAAAATTTTCCAAACGTTTATATAGCAAAAAATATTTGCTAATTATTTATCATACAAGACTCAAATGTTACTTACTTAATTTTTCGATCTGATCAAAGATATTAAAGCAAATAAATTTTAAACTTATCAAGCTAATGATATCGACATTATCAAATGGCCAGTTCCACCATAGTCATTATTGAGCTAAGCCAAATTGTGAACAAGGGATAATCAACATATCCATCAAACGGTACTTAAAGACAAATCGAAACAAATGTCATTACAAATGTTTCTCATTGTATCCATGAGAATATGACCACATGTCTAAAAAGCGTTTGTTCATAAGTGGCAAAAATTGTTTGATTAAAAGATTGATTTATTTTGAGGCATAAAGTTTTCATGAGTAATTCTCTTGATTCGAAATATATATGTTATTTATTTAACGAAATGAAGAATTGTAATAGGATTTTTATTTTGTTGTCGACATTGGTCCAATTTTATGTAAATTTGGATCAAAGTTGATCTGGATGTACGTTTTTAAATTCTTTGTTTGATTTTATGATTTAAATAAAAATTTATGTAATTTTTATGAAATTTATGTAATTTGTTATTTTGTGTCGTTTAGTACTTTTTGAACGACACTGACAAATGTAGTCATTCATCAAAACGTTTTGTAACTGAATCACTACTGCTGTTGTGCATACGATTGACCTTGAATTTTACTTTGCGCAATGCAAATACAGCGATAATTACACAGCGACTGTTGAATGAATGACTATGATTATTGTATAAATAGACGTGATTGAGTATGAGTGTGTTTTATTTGTGCGATTCACAACAAGTGCACAACAAACATGACAAAACTCGTCATTCTTGTGACGCCAATACACGCGGTTGGTCATGTGAACGCCTGTGCCGGTGCCACACGAGCACTGCTCGCTCGTGGCCATCGAGTTGTCTTTGTGCTGGAGCAAGCTTTTGCCGGAAAGCTCGCACCGTCCGGTTTCGAGGAATTCATCTACCAACACACTGAAAGGCCAAAACAGGTTGGACAGATAAATCCAGGCGAAGAAATGGTGGCCCATCTGGTGGATCATCAACTCATTGGACCCAGTCCATCAATCGAAAAAGTACGAAACTTTGGTATTTGGATTGCGACTGATGAATTTCAAGATAAAATGATGAGTATTAATGAAGCTGTGAAGCGGGCTATTGAAAAGTACAAACCAGATCTACTCTACCAAGATGGAAACTCATTAGTGCCAGAAGTGTACTACAGTGGCATTCCGTGGGTAAAACAGTTCAGTGTGGCGCCAATTTTCTACCAATTCGATAATGATCTGCCACCTGGTGGCTCAGGTTCGAACTATATTTTTAAAAACCAAACTTTTAAGTAAATATTTTTCTTGAATAGGATATCCAACGAATGGAGATCGATCAAAATGGGAAGAATTCAATCGCATTCGTCAACCATTAGTCAAATCTAAAATCTACAACGATCTTGTTGAAGCGCAAGGTTATCCTCGCTTTCCGGACGATCAACGATCTCCACTTGGAACACAAATTCTTACGGTTTACGCTTATCCGGATGAGCTAGATTATCCGGCTATTAAGCGAAAAGGTTGGTTTAATCTGGAGGTTTTTCATAAACCCGAAAACACTAGAGAAATTCAACCATTGGAAACGCTTATCCCTGAAGAATTTTTAAACAATAACCTCGATGGTAAATTCACTGGAAAATTTATTTACGTTTCAATGGGTTCAATGGGTTCGGCAAATTTGGATATCATGCATCGATTAGTGGAAACTCTTTCGAAAACTAACCACAAATACATCGTATCGAAAGGACCACGCTTTTCTGAGTACTCCCTTGCAGAAAACATGTGGGGCGATCGTTATCTACCACAACTTGAAATTCTGCCTCACGTAGACCTTGTAATAACGCACGGAGGAAATAATACCGTAACCGAAACATTCTACCATGGAAAACCAATGATAGTCCTGCCCCTGTTTGTAGATCAATTCGACAATGCACAAAGACTGGATGAAACGGGATTTGGTGTGAGACTAGATCCATTCCGATTTACAGAACAGGAAATGATTGACGCACTGGATCGACTTCTTGATGATGAAGTTTTGAACCAAAATTTGATAAAAGCTTCAAACAGAATTCAATCGAGCAATAGACACCAAGAATTGGCAGATAAAATTGAAAAATTGTTGTCTAATTGAGCATTTCTATTTTTTTTAAATCTCAGATAATTTTAATATTTTAATAAATTTAATTATAAATTTAAATATATATTTTAAAATATAAAAATCAAATTTCTAATAAATGTTTTTGTCCTAGAAACACACAGAAAAAAGTTTGCCAAAAAATAAATTCATTAAAAACGGTAATTTCAATGTTTCTATTTTGAGCTTTGTAATCTTGTGATCATTAAACTCCTAAGCATTTTCATTTCCGTCGAACCTAAAATCGCTAAATCGGGCTATACATTTTCTTGGTAAAATGATAGAAAATTATGTTATTGCAAGACTAGTACTTCAAGTACAAACTGGTTTCTCGAAGCAATATCAATAAAAAAGTATTATTGTAGGATATTTCATTGGAAGCCAAACCTTAGTGTCCCTAATGAATATTTGATTATAAAATCAATTAGTTGCAAGATCAAACAGAATTTGTCAAGCCAACAATATACTAATGTCTAATTTTGTCATTGTCGTGCATAATAACAATAAAGAAAGTGTTGCAAAACATGAGTCGTTTGTAGTTTCAAGTTCTAATAATTCAAAATATTACCTTTTTGTCCACTGAATCTTATTTTTATTACCATGTAATTTGCAACAATATCCAAGAGAGAGAGAGAGAGAGAGAGAGAGAGAGAGAGAGAGAGAGCTTCCTGTGTGGAAAATTACAAATTCATAAAATAAACTCAAAATGACAATCCAAAGAGGCACACAATTTCACTAGAAAAGTACACAAGAATATATAAGTTTACATTGTCAGTTTCACTAATTTTCTCGTTAAGATATAATGGGAAAACTTTTTTTATGGTTATTTCGATTGTGAAATTGTGTTTTATGGTGGTTTTATTATATTAGGTGGGTTAATTATTCTGCAACTTGACTAAACAAAGAGAAAAGAGAGTGATACGTGATCTGTGAGGTAAAAGTCAATAAGTCTTGATCTATTTTGAATCTATCTCCCTCTCGGTATAAAGTCACTGTCTCGAGCCACATTTTGGGCTCATTTCATCCAAAGTCGTGCCAACGACTTTGGATTGGATTTTCTTGATCTTTCTTGATATTTTTTCTGGTCAAAATGTTTATCCTTTTACGTTTGATCAAATTCAATCTGCGCATTCTGCGCAATTTTTTCAAGCACTACTATCTCATCTTTCGCCTTTCGAAATATATGGAGTACTATTTCTACTTTTGGCTTGGCTACCATCGGCCAAACGCTGTCCACAACCAACGTCACGTCAAACTGATTGTCTATTCAGTCCAATTTGTCCTCTTGTGCACTCTAATCCGAGTTGCCCAATTCAATTATCTCACTTTCTTCCCTGTGAGCGATTTCTGGAAGTTGATCCTGTGGGATCAAATGTACTTTCTCGAAACGGATTCGTTTCTCAACTTTTCGTACATTTGTTATGGTGTTGGCTGTTTGTTCATCTACTATCGACTGTACTTCTACATGGCTAAACCGAGTAAACGTTCACGGGAAACTGTTTGGTTGATTCTCAAGTTTTTGAGAGGCGGAGATGAACGTTTCAACAATGTGAGCCAGTTGGCGGTTGTGGATCCGAAGAAGGCTCAGAGTGCACTGAGAAAGTTTCTCATTTTCCTCACTTGTTACAATAAGTATTATGGTAACTATTCAAATCAAAGTTTTCTTCTGTTTTTGATGCATTTTCTCAATAGAATTGATCCCCAATTATTTTCTTGTGTTGGTTGTGATTCAACTCTATCAAAACTATGAGTACTTCTTCACATCTATCTCCGGATTTCTAAGTCTGTTGCTTCTCATTCCGAATGGAATCATCTCCGTGGCTTACAGTTATTTGCTTCTATCCGAATACGTCCTTATCACTTCTCTGTTGACCGTCTTCACGTATGTCCAATTCAGACGTTTGAGACAGATTCAAGAGTTGCTGAAACCAGCCGGCAAACATGGCCAATACTTTATGGCAGGTAACGTATCTCGATTTTATCGAGTTCACACCGAGATTTTGTTGGATATTTTGGAGAAGAATCGAATGTTTGGTCTGATGTTACTGAATTTCATCGTTTGTACTACGCCCTGCAGTGCGTATCAGTTGATGTTTATGTTGACCGATCAAAACTACCACTCGGCCATCATGTTGATCAATCAGTCCAACATGGTACTGTACAATTTGTTTATCAACTTTTGCATCCACCTCGCAGCGGCAATGTACAGTGAGCGCATTCACGAGTGCCGGAAGGCGTTGTTGCATTTGTGTGCAATGAAGGGCCAGGGTGGGAGGCATAATTTGCGTTCGCGGATACTGCTCATGTGCTACACGGAGAAGTTTCATGTGAGGAAGCGCAAGTACGGACTCACCTATTCGAGCTATGGACTCATTTCGTTTGGATCGTTCTTTAAGGTAAAATTGTCGGATATTTTTTTGTGGAAAATTAATTTCGAATATTTTAGTTCATCCTGTTCTACGTGGAAATACTGATGTACTGCTACAAGATGATCAAGAACATCCACTAAAGGGGTTCTAAATCACGTTTCCGATTCGAAATTGTTCTAATCTAACTTTATCAAATAGTTTTTAGATATCCAAATTTTTTTTCATATCAAAAAATTATAAAACTTGTTTTCTTAAAATTGTTCTAAAAAATTTCACTATTGTTTCCGGTCAGTAGTTAAATTTTTGAATACAAATATTTGTACGGAAATTAAACTTTTAAAAATTCCCCATTAACAACAATTAAAAGTTGCGCAAAAATTGATTTTTAAAAGTCAAGTTGATTACGTCAATTGACGCTAATTAGTATGATGACAAACAGTTTTATCGAGCAAAGAAAACTTTCTTTTTTCTGGTAATTAGGGAAAACTATTTTCAAAGGCTATCCCCAAAAATTGCCCCCTCTTGGACAAAATTTATTTTTATGCTATTCGAGAGAGGACTCTAAGGTATGAATAAAATAAATATAATTGGTATCCTGGAACAACATATACTGCCATAATTCCAAATTCAAAACTTAAAATTTACGTATAACTATTCATGCGCTATATGTGAGTTAGTGTTTTAAATATTTTAAAAAATAAATTTGATAGTGAATAATATTAACAAAACTATATAAAATGCATTATTTTAGCTAAATTTAATGTTTTTAATAATAATAATCATCATAAATGTTTTAGCGATAAAATTAGGTAAAAGCGTTATTTTTATTGACAACAATGGCAAATAGCTCATGTATAGCTATACGTCAATTTTAAGTTTTGGTTTTGGAATTGTGGCAGTATATGTTGTTCAATGACTAAAATTTTATTTATTTTATTCATACCTTAGAGTCCTCTCTCGAATAGTATAAAAATAATTTTTGTCCAAGAGGGGGCAAAAACTCCCAATGTTGTTGGGGATAGCCCTTTTATTTCCTGTCTAATAACATAATTTGAAAGCGATTATTTTTGTAAAAAATGAGGATTTTAAAATTTTTTATTAAATTATTATACCGGAAATTGTTGATTCTGTTGGAATTCCTTTGGAAAATATTGCTTGAGCACATTTGTATTTATTTGCATCAGCTTGATCCAGTGAAGAATGTTAATTCAAGGCAATCACATATTCAATCAACCAATGGACATTATGTTATTCCATTTACGCTTTCATCTCTCATCATTCTGGACACAATCCATCAGTTGTACAAGGAAAATTTTAATTTTTCGTCGTCAAATGCAGGAATGTTTACTCATCTGATTTATCCAAAAGAGTATTGGTTTGTTGGCGATGTGGCCATTGGACTCGCTATTGTAATGTCTTTTGCAATATTTGGCTTTCTACTGCACGATCCAATGCTTGATCCAAGATATCAAATGAGCCTAATTCGAAATGGTGAAAACAGTAAAATTATCTCAATTGGAAAAGGTAAGATTAGAGTTGGAATGGGGGATATTGGTCAATTTTGTTCATTCTAATTTTTTAAATAGAAATACAACAAGAAATTGGGAAACAAATTTGTAAATTTCGACAAAAAGCCAACCGAATTTTTAAAATATTTTTCACGTTACTAATTTTCATATTGGAAATATTTTATTTAAGAAATTTTATAAATAATTGGACTAAAAATTGCTGGAGGAATGTGACTATTTTAATTTGCATTATAACATTTTTCATTTATTCTTCGTTCAGTGAGTTATTTTTTTAAATTTATAGTTTTAATTGGTTGAATTTTTCAGGCAATCTTTTTATGCTATACTATTTTCTGTTGAGCTCAAAATATATTCAAATTAAGCAAAAATGCAATTTTAATACAAGAACACATTTTATCAAACAAAAAAATATAAACCTTTTGAATAATCAAATAAATTGTTTAAATTCTGATTTAATAGAAATATTCAAGGAAATCAAGGCCAACAATGCCTTTTGGAGCAAATATTTGACTATCTATTTTGTGGTTTATATTTTCGAAATTTGCTACTCCTTTTATGGTTTCATGTTTGTGAACACCAAAATTGGTCTGTTTAGGACACTTTTCTTGTTTATTGCTTCAGTATTTTTGGCGCTACTAATTGGAGTGACTTACGAATGTTCCACAATTATTTATCGTAATTGTGAATTACATAAACGAAATCTAAAATTGGTAAAAGAAATTAATTTTAAAAGTTTTAAAAAATTAATGCAGGTAAAAATGCAATGCCTGATTAACAAACTTTTAATTTTTAATTTTTAATTTAAAAGATCAATCAAATGACATCAGAGGCACAATATATCAAGCGAATATCGTTCACTCTATCAAATAATTTACGAATTAATTCTTCAATGTTTGAAATGGTTTGTCTGTTTATTTTTGTGCTTTAAATTAATTGATTCGTTCATTTTTCCAGTTATTTTCTTATATCAGCATTTTATTTATGATGATTTTCCAGAAACATAAATAATAAAATACAAAACGACAATAGAAGGACAAAGTATCACTTTCAAAATAATCAACAAAAGTGTTATCTCACCAGAGGGCGCTCGTTTACTACAAAAAGACATAACTTGTGAGGAAACTTGGGACATTTTGTACTTTTCTAATCGATTAGCAGATTTGGAGATTATCGAATACATATAGTATCTAGTCATAATCAATATAGCTTTTAGAAATACAAGCTCATTTTTACATTATACAAGATAATGTTGTTATTTCGATTTATTTTGCATTTAATTGAAGTAAAATTGAAAATATTAATTTGCATGATGTAATAAAATAAAAATTAAATTCGTACAAGTCCCGCAAAACTAACGTTTTGCTTTTGGGACTTGTACGAAACCGCTGACAGCAAGCTGCCAGCGGCGACACCGCACACTGAACCGACCCAACCCAAGCCTACACGGCACCTAACCTAACCCAAAACCCATCCTAACACGGCAGCTAACCTAACTCTATCCTAACCTACGCCCACACCTTCCTAACCACCTAAACCTAACCTAACCCTATCCTAACCGACGCCCACACCTTCCTAACCACCTAAACCTAACCTAACCCTATCCTAACCAACGCCCACACCTTCCTAACCACCTAAACCTAACCTAACCCTATCCTAACCAACGCCCACACCTTCCTAACCACCTAAACCTAACCTAACCCTATCCTAACCAACGCCCACACCTTCCTAACCACCTAAACCTAACCTAACCCTATCCTAACCGACGCCCACACCTTCCTAACCACCTAAACCTAACCTAACCCTATCCTAACCAACGCCCACACCTTCCTAACCACCTAAACCTAACCTAACTCTATCCTAACCTACGCCCACACCTTCCTAACCACCTAAACCTAACCTAACCCTATCTTAACCGACGCCCACACCTTCCTAACCACCTAAACCTAACCTAACCCTATCCTAACCAACGCCCACACCTTCCTAACCACCTAAACCTAACCTAACCCTATCCTAACCAACGCCCACACCTTCCTAACCACCTAAACCTAACCTAACCCTATCCTAACCAACGCCCACACCTTCCTAACCACCTAAACCCTAACCCTAACCCTATCCTAACCAACGCCCACACCTTCCTAACCACCTAAACCTAACCTAACCCTATCCTAACCGACGCCCACACCTTCCTAACCACCTAAACCTAACCTAACCCTATCCTAACCAACGCCCACACCTTCCTAACCACCTAAACCTAACCTAACCCTATCCTAACCAACGCCCACACCTTCCTAACCACCTAAACCTAACCTAACCCTATCCTAACCTACGCCCACACCTTCCTAACCACCTAAACCTAACCTAACCCTATCCTAACCGACGCCCACACCTTCCTAACCACCTAAACCTAACCTAACTCTATCCTAACCTACGCCCACACCTTCCTAACCACCTAAACCTAACCTAACCCTATCCTAACCAACGCCCACACCTTCCTAACCACCTAAACCTAACCTAACCCTATCCTAACCAACGCCCACACCTTCCTAACCACCTAAACCTAACCTAACCCTATCCTAACCAACGCCCACACCTTCCTAACCACCTAAACCTAACTTAACCCAAAACCCATCCTAACACGGCACCTAACCTAACCCAAAACCCATCCCAATACGGCACCTAACCCACCAAAGAGCCCTACAGTTTGTCCTCAACATAAACCTAAGCAAAATTTCGAAACAAAATGAACTTGGGCAACAATCGAATTTCTATCCATTATTGCAATTTCAACAATCTATCTTAAGTAAAAACTTTGTAAGCTTAATTTACAGGTATTTCCCATTTTCCAAACTCTCCCCACCTTACGCCACTCGATCCGGTTAAAATAGAGGTTTCTTTTCCTGTGCGTCTCACCTCCCTACGACATGTACATCCAAAGTTATTAAACATTTTCTATATTTATAAGTAATTGTTGAAATGATGACGGACGGACTCCACAATTTTAAGATAAGTAGGATTTTAAATTAATGACAATATAAAAAGATATATCAATCGTGCTAATCGTGACAAGTGTCACTTTAATTAGTCATAATTGAGCATGTGTTAAAACAAGAGTGAACGCGGCTTGAACTGGCGCCAAATATTTCTTAATTAAAAATAAATCACAAGTGCTCTGTGTTGTCTGATATCGGCTCGGTATAGTTTACATTTTGTACGATGCAATCACATTTGAGAATTGGAAATTGCCTCCTATTTAAACAAAATTTATTTGGCAAAGTGAATGGATCATTTTTTGCTTTTGTTCGGTAAATAAATGTTAAACCTAAAAATAGTCAAAATGCGAGTCTGTTTGTACAAATTTCTAATAATTATTGTTATAATTGCAACTTTATGCAGTGAAATTTGTGTGGGTAAGTAAATTTTTGAATGATTTTGAAATTTAACAATCATTTATTTGTTCAGCACATCACAATCAATCCAACCAAACCACAACCAAACGGAATCAGAAGAAAGGAAATCAAGTAACGAATAAACTGTTTTTGTAAAATTTAAAGTTTTCAATGTATTTTATTTTATTTTTCAATAGAAAATTCGACTTCTTGGCCTCGCAATAAGTCCATTTATTTTTAGAAGACGCTGACAAATTGAAATTATCTTCTTTTAATAATTTTGCAATTTATTGCATATTCTGTGTAAATAATAAGTACCTAATAAAGCGCTTTTTCATAAAATTTAAATTCGAATTAAAATATATAAACCGTCAAATCAAATCATCGTATATTTGTTTTATCAGTTTTGTACACTTCATTTCAATGCACCAAACTGTCAAGTTGATGCCGCCAAAAATATCTAAATTTAGATACTCAAATATATATTTTCAGTTGGGAAATACGCGTTCAAATCTAATCGACCCCTTTGATTTAATAACGCATAGTAACAACAGTTTTTTATGGATTTGGTACCTTCCAAAGATCAATCCCAAAGGTACAATCATAAAGCACTCGATTTGTTACAGGCCAATTTCTTCTTTGATGGTAATTTCTAAATTAAAATGGCTAGATTAGCGATTGTTGGTATTTGGCTTGAAGTGCACCAAAATCACAAATCAATTGACAATTGTAGTGTAAAGTGCATTATTCTCGTTATAATATATTGTACCTTTTGGCATTTTTGCATCAGTAATTAAATGTAAAGATAATTTAACGTATTGTTGTCAAATAAAAAGATTAATTTTATGGAAGCTCTCGTGTTCAACATTTGAACGCGGGCTGAGATCAAACAAATCGTTGTACAATCGAATGACATGTCGTTAATCAAATGATTTATTTGTTTTAAAAGTTTTATAAAATAATTATTAGATGAATAATTTTTAAAAAATAAACAGATATTACAAACATATCATTTGAAACAACTCACTTAATTAATTAATTGATTTAATAGATTGCATATATGGAGTTGAACAATTTAGCGATCAGCAAGGCGACAATCAAAGCAATAAATACTTTTAAAGGTTTAACAAATTAACAAAAATTAGACATTTTGAATTTGCACCACAACTTTTCCCAAATTGTGTCCAGCATAAATCCACTCAACTGCACGATGAATTTGATCTAAACCGAAAAATTGTTCACCAGGCGATCGTTCGCCTTGATCAATTTTTACTCGAATCGATCCATCCTCTATGCCTTACACCAGTTTGGCAAGATATTCTGGTGCTGGTAGGTAATTGTGCACACCGAATGAAGTTAAAAATTTTGATCCATCCAACAATTTTAAGGAAGAAATGTTGACATCGTGATTGAATTTATCAATGTTTTCTTCCTTGAAACTGGTGATACTGGTACTACCAGCCATCACAAGTCGACCCCTGAAGGCAAGATGATCCAATAATGTGGTGAAAGTTTCACCACCAATAGTGTCCCAAAAATTGATTTGAACTTATGGGACAATTTCATGTGACTAATTTATAGAAAACCCTATCCTAACACGGGACCTAACCTAACCTAACCCAAAACCCATCTTTACACGGCACCTAATATTAAATCAATTTTTGTACACTGCCTATCAATGTAAAAAATTTCGTTTAACTGTCAACTTGAACAAATAGACTAAATTTAGACACTCAAATGTATTATCAGAGTTGGGAAAATGCGCTTCAAATCTAATCATAATTGATTTAAAAGCATAGAAACAACTCTTATTGGATTTTGTGCCTTTCAATGATCAATCGAAAGGTCAATCACAGAGCACTCAATGTGTGTTATACCTTAGTGTTTCAAGGCAATTTCTTCTTTTATTGCAATTAAATTCAATTATCAAAATGCTGAGATAAACGGTGGTTGATAATTAATTTGAAGTGCATCACAATCACAAATCAATCGACAATTGTAGTGCAAGTTGCGTTATTATTTGCATTATTTGCTCATTAATTAATGTAACAATACGACTTACCCATAGAGATAAAATAAGATAAACCAATATTTAGTGTAACTCTTACGTTCATAAACTGAACGCGGCTGCCATCATAATACAAATCGTCGGATAATCGAATGATATGTCATAAATCTAGTTTTATTTGTTTTAAACGGTTATAAAAGTTTAGCTAAAACATACAAAATTTCTATATCATTTTGCCTTCAATTATATCAGTATATCTAGTAATTTTGATCTAGAATTTGGACCGTTTGTTCGTGCACCAGCTTTCCCACGCCCATGCCAATGACATAGTCGAGATGATTCCAAGTGGCACTGAGCATGAAACAACTGAAAGAAATAATAATTCGGTTAATTACTGAAGTGACAAATCAATTTTGCCGTAACAAAAAATATATTCTTTATATTTTAAAAAATGTATAATTTTTTGGGAACAACACAAAATTTTGCAAATTGTTATTGTGGATCAATTAAAATAATTTGTGTCTTATCAAATTTATAAATTTTCAAATTCGGAGAATACAATTTTATCATTTGAACTAAATATGACTTTTAATATATATTTTAGCCAATACTCAAGACAGGTTATTACAGTCCTGTTCATAATGATAGGTATTTTTGAAAAAAGTGCGATATTTCCCAGAGGTCATCACCAAATATTCTGAAATTTTTATATGTTAGAGATGGTCTGTATACTATACTTAATCAGTGGAAAAGGTCTTATCTTATCTTTAATCTTGAAAGAAATAAATATTTTTGCAAAAAAATGAATTTTTAGCTGTTCATAAAGATAGGTATTTTCAAAATATAATCTATTTATTATCAAAATTATCCAACACTTTCAGGTTTTTATTACGGATTATATTTAGACATACCTCGTGCGTTACGAATTACCCAAAAAATCCGACCTTTTGCATTATCAAATATTTTTTGGATAGATTTTTGATCCAATTTGGTCCAATCGAGTTTAATCGGACTGTTCCAGCTGCCTCACATTAGCAAACTGCTTTAAATATTTATAAACTGAGCTTGCAAGTATTTCCCAGGCATTTTCAATGTTATTCAGGCCAGGAATCGAGTTGATCAGTCAAAATTCCAAACATTATGTTCGTCCAACCTGGAAGTTTTTTCATGAAAATAGCGAATCGAGGCGCTATTGAGTATGAATATCCATTTTGGACTGATGATTTTGCTTGCATTCGAAAGTATAGCAGCCCTAAGACATAATTTGTAATATGCACTGTTCTGTTTGTCCACACAAACAATGATTTCCAACTTTCCGTACAAACCTTTCGAGAACCAGATCATCAATAAACCATCACCATTTTGCTATTTGAAAATGATCATGGGATTCTTCTTTATATCGTTCCAGTACGAGTGCCATCTATAGATATCACCTAATTTTCACATTTTCTAGTCCAAAAATAACACTTTGCACCATTCAAGGTTCCAAGTTTACTGAATGTTGAAAAACTCAATTTTGGCTATTTCGAGTCAAATACGAGTTTAGTTTCATTTCCATGGTAAACGCTTATTGAGTTTCTTCTGGACTTGGTTGGCAGTTCGAGCAGTTACTTCAGTGTTGTTTATGTCATTAATTCATCTAGATGATAATTTTGAGTTGTTGGAAATATTTAATATGAAGTGTTGGTCTCGTAGAGTCAACTTCTGCTTCCAATTAGAACTTTCTCTGATGCCATAATTGTTGAAATCTTATAGGAATTGACAAATAAAGTTGGCCATCCAACTCAATTTAGTTGAAATATTATAAAATGTAGCTTTAATTCCATGAAATAAGCTATTTCGGGTTCGATCTGGGACTTTCAAACTTTTTACTGATATCATTCTGGATTTTTGTTGGAAGTTCGCTAACAACAACAAAATAAAGTGCAAGTAAATAAAACAAAAATCACGTGGGTAGAGGGAAATGAGAGAAATAACCATAAATTAGGTTTTCCATCCATAAATAACGTTGAAAATATTTAAAAAACATCTAAATTCCGCAAAATTCGAAAAAATACCTATCATTTTGAACAGCCAAAAAGTGTGTTTTTTGGCAAAAATATTTATCTCCCTCAAGATTAAAGTTAAGATAAGACTTTTTCCACTGATTAAGTATAGTATACAGACCATCTCTAACATAAAAAAATTTCAGAATATTTGGTGATGACCTCTGGGAAATATCACTCTTTTTCAAAAATACCTATCATTATGAACAGGACTGTATTAAGGGAATGATTGCAAATTGATTTAGAGTACACGGAAATTGCATTAGCAAAATATATGTATCAATTAATTGATTAAGCCTGTAGGTTTTTGTAACATGTCTAGAATCATCTCAAGATCAATTAGGCTAAATAAATATGTCGTTCTTACATGAAGCATTATTTGTTTTTTACCGTGTAGATATCCGTCTTTACTTAATTTGTCAATATCAATACCATGCTATCACTTAACACGCTCGTACATTTTATTATATAGCAGTCGAACGAATCTAAAGATAGATTCTATGTATAGAAAAAAGAGAGAATTTAGAAAAAGAGAGAAAGAATATTCTTACTCTCCACAAAATGATCGCATTTCATTTTTGGACAGTGCAGAAGACAGGCTGGAATAATTCTCTCTGACAATGTCTACCTTTATCGATACCGAGATTGCCTTACACAACTCTACATTTGACAATCAAGAAGATGAAATGTCCGACTGTTTTGAGGGTTCTATTCTTGAGACAGTTCCATCTCCAAATATCCAAATTTTTATAACATTCATCTATCTCTTGACATCAGCTCTATCGCTAATTGGTAACGTGATTGTGATAATTGTGCAACTATATGGACACAAATCTGCACAAAATATTCGCAAATATTTGATCAATTTAGCCCTGTCTGACATTACCATTGGAGTGTTGTGTGTTCCGTTCAATTACAGTGATCTGGTGAACGGTCAGTGGATCTATCCCCACTGGCTGTGTCCTACGGTGCAGTACGTTCAACCACTGTGTGTGTTTATCACTTCTGTGACTTTAAGTTTGATTGGACTTGAACGTTACCTGTTTGCGCTGCATCCCCTTTCGTGGCTCTATCAAAAACTTCAATCGCATACTCGAAAAATTCTAGTTTCAACATGGATTTTCGGCCTATTTTACTCGTATCTCATTTATGGACATGCCCATGTCAAAGAAGTTGAATTGAACGGCCAAATCTATTACGAATGTACCTACAACAACAAACTCACTACTTTAAAAAGAAGAATTTTCATGAGTGTCAATTTTATAATCACATTTGTGTTTCCGTTTGCAATGTTGATCTACTCATATTCGTCAATCATGAAAACACTAATAAACGGACCACAAATTGAGTTGAAAAATCTCGATTCAACCGAAAAGCGGCACTCGATTTCAGTAAAATTGGTATTAAATCAGATAACGCCCTAAATGTTGGCTTCTTAGCATTACATAAATCTTGTTTTTTTAATCATTAGATTTCAGATCTGAGCACACGATCTCGTCTGTTCAGTTCCACTTCGAATGAAATTGAAATACCCGAAAGTGTGAAAAATCGTTTGAAAGTTAGTGATTTTGTTTAATAAAAATAAATCAAATTTCAAAATTAAATTTCAATTTAGACCATAAAAATGCTTCTCATCGTAATCCTGCTCTACAGTCTCTGTTGGGCGCCTATCAAGTTGTATCAATTTCTGCTCGAATTTGATGTTCTCTACTTTTGTTCGAAAGAACAATTTGACACTCTCATGTACATTTACTTGGTTTGCCACTGGCTTGCGATGGCCAACAGTTTCGTCAATCCGTTTGTGTACGCGGTTATGAACACAAGTTTTCGGGTAAAAACCACTTTTTGATGGGCTTAAAAGATTAATTTAAAATGATTTTTAATATATTTTTTAAAGTACGATTTTTGGAATATTCTCTACAAAATTCGGTACTTTCTTTACTCTCTGGAAGTGAGGGCTTAAATTTTAGTCTCTGAAAATGAAAACATCTGAAGAACAACTCAAAAGTATGTTGAATAATGTAAATAATTCCATTTTCTAAAAAATAACTCCACTTAATCCAGGCACAATTTCCATGTTTATGCAAGAAAGGATAAAAGGATAATATGAAGTTAATTAAATTGATTCATCGTGAAATTTTTTCTTATTCACTCATCACTTTTTTATATAAAGAATGCTTGGATGCATCTTTATTATAATCTTATTTATACGAAAAGAAATCGAAATCATCTTGTCCATAATAGTATTTTTGTTTTATATAATAAGAAGGATTACAGAGAGAAACTAAATGAATCAAGTAATTTCGCAAGAAATAATTCAAATATACATTGTATGTCATTACAAATGTGAAATAATTGGCTTTGGCTATTTAATGCTTTAGAGCAAAATGTAATAAAATGCTGATTTTCGTTTGTTATTGCATTTGGAACATAATAATTGTATTGGCTGAACATGTTTTTGGTTTCTCAAATGGAATATATATTAAACAATGCATGAACAAACACTAATTCGGACATTGGTCTCAAAATGTGAAAGTGAAATATACAGAATATATAATCGAGTGAGCATACTAATATAACAGGATGTCTGTTTGATTAAATATTGTGAAAGTTTTGCACTAGACATAGGTCTCTTAGCAACCAAATACCAAATTGTCCTGTCACTGCATGTGTACCTCATATTTCAGTATTTATATTAAATTGAATATATATTGGAGAGAAGGACAAGGAAAAAATCATTGGCATAATGTTGTAATGTAATGCAAATATAATATTCAAAAATTTCACATTTTCACTTTATTTTCTGTACTTTGAGTACAAAATTTAATTGATTTTCCAGTATTAAAGTATAAATAAAATCATAAAATGGCATTTGATGTTTAAGATTTTTATTTTTTTATTGCGTTTTGATGCACGTGATTTATTTTCGATTAAATGTCAGAGCAATTTAAGCGAAAATTTAACAATGTTATTTTGGCTAATAATTCATCAAATTAGTTTGCTCTCACTCTGAGTTTGTTTACAAATCAAATTATAATTATTTTTATGTGATTTTATAAACAAAATATCAAAATCGATAATGAAATTATATGAATTCAAATGACGTGCTGATGCGTCAATAATTTAAATTTCATTAAACTGCCAAAAGGCACGTGCTTAGCAACCAATACGTACTTCTACTATATTAAATATATATGTAAGTACACATTGTACTTATATATCTATATATATGCAAGTTAATATAGTTAATGAGTTAATAAGCTAATGAGTCGTGAGTGAAGATTTACGTTAGCTCATATATTCGATTGTAAATTTTTATTTTTAGTCCTCAGCCACACTATAGATAATATCATTAGATTGTAATAATATTTCAGGGTTGTGGGGGCCCCCATAGGGGAAAACAATTTGTTTGTTTTACTTTTAAATTGGAAATTGTGAATTTTAAAATCTAAATAAAAATCAGGGGTATTTTCTTTTTACGTAAACATCAATTCAAGGTCACCACGATAGAGTTTTCCTTTTTAGAGCCTTTTGCCTGATTAGAATCACTAAATTTTATATCTCAGACACATCAAAACAAGACAATTTCCTCATGCGTATATTTCGCAAATATATTTCGAAATTTGTGCATGTTAACACTTGTTCAGACACTGTTGTCTAGTCTAGAGCGTAGTTTTGTTTGACTATATAAATAAAAACTCACAACACCTGTACACTTGGTTATTACAAAATTTTCAAACGTTAATTGATTAGATTTTTATTTAAAATTTACAAATATTATGATTACGATTACGATTTGGTGGACAATTGTCCAGATTTTGGCACTATTTTCGGTGATTTATCTGTGAGTAAATATGTCTAAAAGATATAGATTTTAATTTTTAATTTCTGATTACGCATTAAAGTTACATTCATCGAAAGTACAGCTACTGGAATGAACGGGGCATCGACGGACCCTTTCCCGTATTTCCCTTTGGTCACCTACTCCAAAAAGCCCGAACCCCAGCGGATCGTTACGAACTTGAACAATCGGCAAAATATGGTAAAGTTTACGGCGTTTTCACAGGCTTTCGACCTTCTTTGACCATCTCGGACGCTGACCTGATCAAGCAAGTTCTGGTTAAGGACTTTTCGAGTTATCCTACGCGACGAACGGTGACATCGTTGAACAAGTACTGGGATTACAGTATGACTTTTGCGGATGCCAAGGCCTGGAAACGGTTGCGCAGTATTGTGACGCCTGCCTTCACATCGCTCAAGTTGAAGCAGATGACGCACACGATGATGCAATGTGTTGGAAGGTTGGAAAAACAGTTCGAAAAGGTTAGTGGTTTTAAGTGAAAAATTGTTTAAAATTTGATTTTCGGAACAGATTTCAAATGCTCGAGATTTTCATCCTCGAGCAGTCATGACTGGCTTCTCAATGGACGTGATTGCGTTGATAGGTTTTGCCACTGTGATCAACACAAACGAGGGTGATCGTTCCAAGCAGAATCCGTTCATACATCACGGTATCAACATATTCAATATGAATCCATTTCGACTAGCCTCTCTGGATATTTTGCCAAAACTAATTTTGAAACTTCTTAATATAACCACAATGTTTCCGGATGACTCTTTCAATTTTTTCACTCGATTATCCTGGAAAATTTATCATGAACGTAAGAGTAATCCTTCGAGTAGGCGAAATGATCTTCTACAAATGCTGATGGACGGTTTTGCGTATGAAGACGATTTGGTCAAGACGAGCTACAGTAGTTTGACTGCAACATTGAAGGATGATGGTGAAGCAAAAGATCATAAAAACGTTCCTCAAACTGACAAATCAACATACAAAACCAAGACAATTCTAAGCGAAAACGAAGTGATTGCTCAGTGTATTGCATTTTTAACAGCAGGCTTCGAGACTACGGCTTCAACGCTGACGCATGCGCTGTTTGAACTGGCTTGTAATCCTAATGTTCAGGAACGATTACATCAAGAGATTAACACAAAATTAGATGGAATTGATCGAGAAACCCATTTCGATAAATACACCGAAGCAATATTGAACAACATGCCCTACCTGGAAGCGGTAATAAACGAGACACTTCGAATGCATCCAATTCTGGTTCGAATTGAACGTCAAGTAGCTGTAGAACAAATTAAACTTGCAGGAATTCCTCTCAACAAGAACGTTCTCGTTGAAATTCCCACGATTGTAGTCCATAGAAATCCAGAATACTATCCCGAGCCAGATCGTTTCAAGCCCGAACGCTTCTTACCCGAAAACAAGCATCTTCTAGTGCCGTACACTTTTCTTCCATTTGGAATTGGACCGCGAAATTGTGTTGGAATACGTTTTGCAATGCAGGAGGCTAAACTCTGTTTGGGTACAATTTTGCACAAATTTAAATTTACCCCAAATATGAAGACGCCAGAAAAGTTGTCTTTTCGGAAGGGCACATTCAGTCAGATTTGTGTCGATTTTCAATTGAATGTTGAGAAACGTTGAAATAAAAAAAAGTTTGACAACTGACGAAATTATTTAAAACGTAAATTGTTTTGTTCACTAAAGGAAAACAAGCTTAAATGTATGTTTGCATTTACGATACATGACGAACCGGGTACAATGTACCCATCAATTACATACATATCGAGTCATATATGACTCAATATTTAGTAGCCATTACTTTTAAATATAAATTTATTGATAATTTTATTGATCAATAAAATTTCTTTGAAGAAGAAGATGCAGATTGGTATTTGTAGTGACTTGGCTTTGAGTGTAAACTTTAATGCACTTTGCTCTGAACCGTGTAAAGGATTCTTCCGAAGAAATGAACACAAAATTGAGCTATTTGATTTTATAATGCTAGCTTTTATTTAAACCCCACAAAAATGTCAGTTTTCCAGAATTTATCAGGTAATTTTTGTGTGTACAAAAAAAGCTACTGTTTATAACTACCAGTTCTAATTTTGTATTCCCTTTGGAGAGATTTCAGGCACAAATAAATAAATGCCAACTCATCAGTGAAAATTAGACAAAAAGATTTCCCTTGTTTATGCATTTTAATTGTTTCTATGTTCAAATAAAAGTTTACTCACCATCAATCATAAGTAAAGTTCATCTTCAGTTCAGATTTTCTGTTGCCAATGTTTGTTTTTAAAACAATACATTTTTGACATATTCTAAACAAGTTTCAATTTACAAGGAAAAATTATGGCTATATAATTAGTATTTTGCCAACAAACTCAAGATGGCACTTATGTTCACATTATCATTCAATATATAATGATCCAAAGTTTATCTTTAGTACATTTCTATCTCCAAATAGTGATCATAAGTGTGCAATTATGTGTTGTAAATATGTGTGTGCCTCTGTTTGACCGTTGATAGATATACGGAAAACTGGTTTTCTCTCTCATGAGGCATGTGTTGTCAATTTGGAGAGGAAACTTACCTTACAGGCATGCAATTTAGCTCACATTGATAGAAAATAAACACAACTCTCTCTCTCTCTCTCTCTCTCTCTCTCTCTCTCTCTCTCTCTCTCTCTCTCTCTCTCTCTCTCTCTCTCTCTCTCTCTCTCTCTCTCTCTCTCTCTCTCTCTCGTTTCGCAATAGGAAAAAAGTCTCGTCTCAATTATTTTGTTGGTCAAGTTTGATTAGTCGTGCACAACTTTGTGGTTCAGTGAAATCCTATTTCTGTGATACAATATTGAGAAAATGTGGCATTAAAAAAATTCAACTGTTAATTTTAAAATTTATTTTCAAAAAAAATCTCCTTCATAAACCAAAATGCCCACCAGTCCATCGCCTAAAACGAAACACTGTCGTGTTTGTGGTGATTTTGCTTTGAGTTTCAACTTTAACGGCCTTTGTTGTGAGCCCTGTAAAGGATTTTTTCGTCGAAATGTGGCCAAAATTGATGTAACTATAATGATTTTAATAATTTATTAAATTTTGATAATCTATTTATACATTAAAAAAATTGTTTACAATTTTAATTAATAGAAATTGCGCTGCATTTACAACGGAACTTGTCAAATTGATAAAAACAACAGAAAAATTTGTCAGAGGTGTAGGCTTGAGAAATGTTTGGCAATTGGCATGAAGCTGAATGTTGTGAAAAGTATAGAAAAATATTCATCAAATTTTACAACGGAAATAGAAAATCACAGAATCAGTCATTACGCGTATGAACAAGCAAAAATTGCCGAAGTACAGGACGCAATGTCAGTTTTTGGTGACGTTTCCTCATTTGAACCAGTTGGTCAAGTGGGCACAATACTTCAAGCAGTCAATTTGGCTGAATTGTTCATTGAAAGAAGTGTCAAATTTTGTCTCAAGATACTGTCTTTCTCCGCACTGAAACAGTCCGATCAGTTGGTGTTGCTCAAATCATCGCACTCTGAGATTGCGCCCGTTTTTGTCGCATTTCTGTACGACAGAACTCGGGATCGGTTTCCGGTGGTAACGGATGTGGAGCGGAATACTGCAATTTGGATCAACAGTGACATTTCTCAACAGTTGAAGCACAAAGATTTTGGCCAACAGTTTAGAAACTTTGCCAATGCAATGCAGGATGAAATGGAGAATGATACCGCAATTAGAGATTTGGTGAGTCTTGGTTGAAGTTGTAGGTAATTTTTCATTAAAAATTTTTATTAGATAATGGCACAACTACTGTTCAAACCACGTGATAATCTGAGTTGTCCAGAATATATCAGGTAAATTTTCCATTTCCTTGTTTGTCTTTCTTTAATGAGACATTTTTCCCATCTTAAAGATACAATCACCTGTTCTACTGTCATCTTCTCCGACGCTATCTCGAGCACAAATATGTCAACTCATCAGTAGCTAAGCAGAAATTCTGCTCAATAACGTCAATTCTCAGTCAGATGAGTCGTGTTTCCGAAATGATCAGAGAAGTTTACACCAACGAGATTGAGTCGAGCAAAGTTGCACAAGTGATTGCTGAAATTTACAATTTGTTATGATGATGGTTTATTTAGATATTTGTTTAAAAAGTTTTCGTTTTCTGTTCTCAAATAATCAAAATGTATCATTATTTTTTCACGTGTTCTGCATCTGCATCTTGATTTCAGTTTGTTAGTCTGAATCTAATCGCAAATGTTCTAAATTGCGGACCAAATAACACAAAACGATTAAAATTGTTACAACTTGCGTTCGTTTTTGTCCTTGATATACTTGTGATAAAGTTATAATTGGTCGTAATTGATATGATATCTGAGATAACATGTGCGACAAAGTTTGTCAATTTATGTTGGCTTTATTACAATTGTGATTTGAAATTGTGGCTCTGTAACTATGTCCAGAAAAATGTGCCAATTGTGTCAATTATCCCAAAGTGAAGCGTTGTCGTGTTAAGCCGGATAACATTTTTATTACTGGATTTAAAATTGGCAGCAAGTTTACAGCGTACGATGCTCGCACCAGCAGGGGATAGTTGTCCACCAGTTCAAGGCCAAAATAGACAATTTCACGGACAATGCTGAGCAGGGAGGCACCCTTGAAATAGGCTACCATAATGCAACCACTCTCACCAGCAACTCTTTCTGCTCGATTTGGTACATTTATTCGTGTTTCTATCAACTGTACAATTCAAATAGTTGGATTCAAACATTCAAACAGTTTTGCACTAGTTTTATCGTTGAAAATCGTAATTATATTTTTATTTACAAAATAATGACAAGTTATTATATATATAGTTTAGTAATAAAATTCTTTCGCCCAACCGGATTCATTCCTTCGAATGGCCAACTTTTGAAGCTCACAGTAGATCACCATTAGCACCATAAAAGGCAGGGCAAACAGCCACCACATAGGCCTAGAAATCAAATGAAAATTAACACAAATTTAACTCACAAGGTTCAAAACTTACTTCAAAATGTACATGTTGAGACCTTTGCTCACGCCAGGCGTGTAAATGAGGAAAATCACAAGTAACAGCTCAAAAATCATTGAAAAGTTTAGGACAATGTTTCTAAGGGAAAAGATTTGAATTATTAGTTTTGTTAAAATTAGTGAAAGAGAAACTTACTTCATTCCTTGTTGAAACAGAGAAAGTTTCCTTGTCTTACAAACCAACAATGCAGCCCACTTTGTAAGCACAACCGTCACAAAGAATGCAGTATTACACGTGTATTCGAGTGATTTCCTCTGTGCATAATTCCACTCCTGTCCATAAGCGTCCACCACCGAGTACACTGCCTCAGAATCCCATTCTCTCCTGATTCCAAACAATGTATAATGTGAGAAGCCATTCTCGGCCATAATAACAGCATATGCATAGAAGCCTGCGCACGCTTCCATCACTCCCAACTGTCCATACGAAAGTGAAATCAACTTGCCAGTAACAAGTCGTTCAGTTTTGGGATTTCGTGGACGCCGTTTCATAATGTCCGATTCGGCACTTTCGTATGCGAGTGAAATTGCCGGCACCAGATCAGTGCCAAAGTCTATGCATAGAATATAAATCGGTGCTAGGGCTAGGGGTATGTCGAGGAAAAAGTAGAAGATATAAGGGGTCATTTCGGGAACTTTCGAAGACAGCGTATAACAGATTGACTTTTTGAGATTGTCGAAAATGACTCGACCCTCTTCGATGCCCGTTTCGATTGATGAGAAATTATCATCGAGCAGTATCATGTCGGCGGCCTGTTTGCTCACATCACTGCCAGTGATGCCCATTGCGATGCCAATGTCTGCCTTCTTGAGTGCGGGTGAATCGTTTACCCCATCACCCGTGACCGCTACTATTGAACCAGTACGTTGACAGCCCTCGACGATGATCAACTTTTGTTGTGGAGAAGTTCGGGCGAAAACGATTTCTGGGTAGCTTCGTAAAACAGAGTCAAGATCTGCTTGAGTGTAATCTTTGAGTTCGTTTCCGTTTATGACAATAGCATTCGCCATACTATAAAAATGGAAGTTTGTTAATTTGTGATTTGTTAATTTTTGATTTGTTAATTCTTGATTTGTTGATTCACCTAAATTGAAACTTACTTTGGTGTAATCTCCGAAACTTGCATATTCAACCTTTTGGCCACTTCTTCGGGCGTTTCACTTTCCTCTGAAATAATTCCCACTGCTCGAGCAATTGCTTTCGCCGTAATCGGATGATCCCCCGTAACCATAATCACCTTAATACCCGCAGTTCTACATTTCCCCACTGCATCCGGTACCGACGGTCGTGGTGGATCGATCATCGAGACGATTCCTAAGAAACGTAAGTTTTTTGTCGGATAATTCTCAGTGTCCGCATTGAAGGGATAGTCTGTTGGGAATTTGTCGTTGGGCAGAAATTTATCACAGAGCCCAATGACACGTTCGCCCAGTCCGCCCAAGTGCTCGTAAGCTTCTTGGAATTTTTCTATCATTTTCTCGTCAAGTGGCACTTCTTTTCCATTGATCAGAATTGTTGAGCATCTTTCGATAATTCTCTCTGGTGCGCCTTTCATGCACAACCAATAGCCAGAGTCGACTTTTGACTCGTTGACAGTCAAACTGTACTTGTTGACCGAATTGAAAGGCACTTCGAAAACTTTAGGCATTTGATGTCGCATTACCAGCACTGAGCCAGTCAACAGTTCCACATATCGCAAAATAGCAATTTCAGAAGCATCTCCAATCGCCTCTCGCTTCAGTGTTGGCACATTTGCCTGACCATGCAGAAAGTCTGCTTTGCTGCACAGTCCCGCAACCCGAATCAACGCCTTCCAAGTTGGTGAATTTGTGTCTACCCGTACATTTGTACTGTGAGACATTAAATTTTCCGCATCGACAATCATTTGATTGAACCAAAAATGAGAGACGGTCATTTTGTTCTGAGTGAGCGTACCAGTTTTGTCAGTGCAAATTGTCGAAGTCGACCCGAGTGTTTCAACAGCTTCCAAATTTTTAACCAAACAATTTTTACTTGCCATTCGTTTTGCGGTTAGGGTGAGAACGACAGTCATTGTGGGCAACAGTCCTTCGGGCACTTGGGCGACAATCAAACTGATGACCAGGATGGCTGTATTGAGCCAATCAAAGCCAATCATGGTGTAGGCAAAAACACCAAACAGAAGAGCAAAAAATATTGACACATAGGTGATCCAACTGATGAAGCTTTGAACATCCTGTGAAAGTGGCGTTGGATTCGTCTCGAGGCCTGAAGCGAGAATTGCAATCCTTCCCATTGAAGTATTGTCACCAATACGAATCACAATACCCCTCCCCGCTCCCTCCACACAATTTGTCGAGAAGAAGGCGATATTTTTAGTTTCAAGAGGATTCTGATGAGTGCAAGTTGGCAGTCGACTCTGTGGTTCAGATTCCCCAGTCAAGGAAGAATTGTCAACCTTGAGACCATGCGAACTGACAATACGAATGTCGGCAGGAATTTGATCACCACCTTTAATCTCAACAACATCACCCACAACCAGTTCCTCAACCGGACAGGTCATCTTCTGACCAGCACGAATCACAGTACAAGTTTTCGGTATCAAATTCTTGAAGGAATTCATAATATTTTCACTTTTTGATTCCTGGTAATAGGAGAACAACCCTGAAATTGTTACAACAACAGCCAGAGCGGAACCAAGATAAAGCTGAAATTCAAAAATTAGTAAAAAAAACTTTAAACCGAACTTAAAAACTCACATTATCCGGTTTCACAAATTCAAGTGTGCAATGTTCAATTATGTACACCGCAAAGCACAGAATTGCGCCAATCCAGAACAGCAAATTGAACCATGAAAACATATTCTGCATGAATCGAAGCCATTCGGGCACCTGCTTGGGAGGCGTGATGGCATTCGGTCCATCACGCTCTAGAATCTCCTTGGCATCGGTTGGATTTAATCCCTATTTTTAAATCCAAAAGTTAACAAAAATTGTTAAAAACAGCAAAATTTTGAAACAAAACTTACATTTTCAAGATTAGTTCCTAAACGTTTGCACAAATCTTGTAGCGTAATACGATGTTCATCCATTACCAGTTCTCCCTTCAGTCCATCCATTTTATTGTTTTTTATTTTGCATTTCTTGGCTCCATTGGTGAGATTCTTTGGATCTTCCTCGTAAAGTTGACGATCCAATTTACCATTTAGATCATTAATTTTTACCTGTGAATTTAAAATTATTATTAATATAAGGGATAAAAATATTAAACCTGTATATTACCGTTTTATTGTTATTATTGCTGTCTGAAAGGTTGCTGTTGCTGTTGCTCATTTTCATTGCAATTTTTTCTGTTGAATTTCACGGTCAAGATCGATCAGACCTGTGTCGATAGCCTTCTCTAGAATCATTTAAATATGCTTCCTTAGGTTGGCTAATTGGCATGATGAGATGACATTGGCACAAAAAGCGTGGACGTGATATATTTGCCAACAATTTGTCATACATAGATTGATTGGCCTTTTGTCGTTTGTCTCGAAACATGACATGCTTAATTATGTATGCATTTTGTGTTTGATGATGATGTCAGAGGGTTGATACACGTTCAGTGGAATGTCTATGTAAATGACACCAAAATGGCTTGTACCGAACGCCGTTTATTTTGTATTTTCCAACTCGTCATTGTCAATTAGATCGATTCTGACCAGTTTTCTAGTGTTCGTTTTAGTCTTTGCGCAATTTAGAATACGATTATACTATCATCAGCCACACTGCCTGGAACCAGTGCCTACAAGACCGTGAGCTTGCAAAATTGTCCCCCGTATGAATCATACAACCGATTTGGTTAGAAATCTGCTGACGAATCATCATTTGGTTTTAACTAATTTGAGTGGCTGGTAGGATTAATTAAGATTTTGTTTTACGTGCACAGATGTTGTTTTCTGTCTCAGATTTGCGTCATGCGCCAGTCCGGGTCTAATAGGTTGTTTTGCCCATTGGTGATTATTAATCTTCTTCTTTGAAAACAAGAACATTAATTAGTGTTCCAGTTGTTCAAGATGAACACAGAAGACGAAACCGTCTAAATATAGTTTTCTTTCTGGTATATACCTCAAATAATTATAATTTGCAGACAGTGACTTTGACAATCACTTTCATATTGTATCTTTGGAATACTTTGGGTTCATGTTCAGAACAATATAACACACGCCAAATTAATGTAACACAAGTGCAAGTTGGGTAAAAAATAAAAAATTTCCTTGGACGCACAAAATTGGAACATCTGTAAGAGATGTGAAATTAATTTAAGTCAAATATCAGAGCTAAACACATTTTACATGTCTGGTAAATCTAAAGTCTATTTTTGCATTGGTCAATTTGCCATTTTGGTTTTTGGTTTTTGGTTTTTGGTTTTTGGTTTTTGGTTTTTTGGTTTTTGGTTTTTTGGTTTTTAGTTTTTGGTTTTTGGTTTTTGGTTTTTGGTTTTTGGTTTTTGGTTTTGGATATTAGTTTATGCCTAATGCCTAATGCCTAATGCCTAATGCCTAATGCCTAATGCCTAATGCCTAATGCCTTTTGCCTTTTGCCTTTTGCCTTTTGCCTTTTGCCTTTTGTCTTTTGTCTTTTGCCTTTTGCCTTTTGCCTTTTGCCTTTTGCCTTTTGCCTTTATATTTTTTTGTTTTAAGTTGATTTTGATTTATGTTTGCATGATAATTTGCCTTGATTGAATAAACACTCCAAGATTCTGAACTTTTCGAGAAGGAAAAGTCATCAAGGCTGTTTTGGTGAATTTTCTAATGGTTGGCATATTCTAATGATTATTATATTTTTCATGGTACTGCTGAACTTGTTGTTGACCTGAATATCACGAATGCTGTACATTAAAAATAATAATTTAAAAAAACTTTTTGCGAGACGTTTCCTAGAAAATAGTGAGATTTCGAATGGAATTATATACGTTGCTAACAACACAAATCCAAAAAATTGATATATTAATTTATGTTTTGATATCTAAATTACTTTTATATTGTAGTAGATAAGATAACACTTAATCAAAAGTTTTGAAAAGCTCAAAACTTTACAATTCGGCTAAATGTGAAATCAATGCCCCCCCTCTAAATGATTTAAACACGAGTATAAAAGCCAATGTACTCTTAGGTCAAACTGGCAAAGTTTGTTTGATTTTGATTTCAAGGAAAAACTCTGCAAAATGTTAAGATTTCTTCTCAATCTCACCAATCTGGTCAAATCACTGGCCAAGTCGCACTACAATGCCTTGTTTGTACAGTTGGAATTTGTTCACACCGAACAGCAAGAACGAGAGAATCAATCAAACGTCTCGAAACATTTTCTGTTTCGATTTTGCGTTCTACTCTGGACGGTTGGGTATGGAATGGCTGGCCTGCACTACGAGTCCTCGTCGGCTGACTTGTGGAGAGTGGACACACTCAAGACGAGTTCCTACATTTGGGTCCATCAGACCTATCCGCCTCAGCTTTGGCCAACCATGGACATTGTCCTGCCCATTGTGACTGCCAACTTGATCCTCAATTCACTGGCTTCCTACCATTATGGCATGCTTGACACTCGTTATCGGATGATTGCCGTAGGGCTGGATCGCAAGTGGATTCAAATCAATGGGAAATGTAAGTTGTACCGGAATTTCACGATAATAGAGCGATCCTGTACTAGTCAATATATATTTTCGCAATTTATTGTCGCTAAATTATTTGTATTCAATTATGAAATTGACATTCTATTGTAAACAGGGCTGAGCTACGATGATTCCGAGAGGATTCAACTCTTCAACTCAAAAGCAAAATACATTCTGAATCGTGTCATAATTGGAGCAAGCATTTCATGTCTTGGCTTTCTCGATGCAATGATTCTGTACAATTCGGTTTATGTCTTTTCGATTCTATCCACCATTTATTGGCTTTTCATGGTTCCATCCTTTGCATTCGCAATCGTGTATGGTAAGTATTCATGTTTCTTTGAAATTATTTTTGAAATAATCTGATTTTTTAATGATTTTTTGTTTGTTTTTTGTTCGAATGCTCAAATGCACAACATTTTGAAGAAATGTTTGCAAAGATCATCTACGTTTTCATGTCCGCCGAGTACATCTGCATTCGTCAGCGGTCTCTCCTGTCCCAATTGGTCGAGTTGAACCGATCCTTCGACATTGCTCCGTCAAAACAAGTTTCATTGCGTAAGCATACATTCATTTGAAACCAGTACATCCAACTAAGCCAGAGTCTACTGCTCGTGTGCCGAGACATGCACGCTTACGCCCTTTTTTGGAGTCCTTTTTTGACACTGACCTTTATCAACAACATCGCCTATGTGTCCTACATGTTGTACACAATCATAATACTGCGAAACAATCCGTTGGTTTTTAAAATCATCTACGGCTATTTCATCGGTTGTATTGGCCTGCTGTTTTACGCTTTAATTCGTCAGTGCTCCAAAGTGGCCAAGGCGAATCAGGCGATTATGCGTCAGAATGCAAAGTTCTACATGCGATATCAGTTTTTGAAGCACACCAATCTTCTGGTCAAAGGACGACGTTTGTTAAAGGTAACATGAAGCATTTTCATAAACGGTCTTTGAAATTGTTCTGTTTGTTAAGGCGGAATCGCTTTTGGTGCCTCGTTCGATGCATCCGTATGCATTTTATCTTTTTGGAGACTATCGAATCACATCCAAGTCGTTCAATGTGGTACTGTACTTTTGTTTGTTTGCACTCTACACTGCTATTGTATTAATTGATACTTTCATTTAGATAATCGGTTATGTTGCCGTCTTGTTTATATGGATCATCAAAAATCAACGGAAATACATTTCCTTGTAAAATCAGCCCATTTCGATGACTGATTTTGCTCAAAAGAGAGATTTTAAAAATGTTTTATTTAATCACTGAACAAAATTTTGAAATTATTACTAAATTACATTAATTGAGAATTACATTATGCTAAATGTTTAAGCATGAACTGGTGCTGGAGTTGGTGTTGTCTTTGGTGCATTGTGTTTCTCTCGCTGGTGAACCTTCTCAATCAACTGGTAAAGGGTCATCTCATGTCGGGCCAACTGTTGTTCGTCCTTCTTCAGCTCAGCGGCAACAGGCTTGGCAGCGATGGCCTTCACCAGAGCCTCAATGGCCGCAACCTCAGACTGAATTGGCTTCGACTCCTTGACGTCCAAGTGAGCCCGGGTGAGGGTCAATTTGGCATCCTTGATCAGCAACTCAGCCTTGGTGATCAGTGAGGCCTGAGTCTGATTCTGTGGAATGTGTTTGTTCTTGATGTCGAGCACAATTTGCAACTCCTCAGCGACGCGATTCTCCAAGTGCAACAGCTCCTCTTCAATGGCGCTAATGTGATGTTGAGCCTGAACCTTCTGATTTGCCAATTGTTGCTTCAAGTCCACAGCCAATGCCTCAACTAAGATCAAATTCTCCTCGAGTTGTGCGGTCAAATGTTGATCACCAGTTTCGTGGAAGGTTTGAAGTGTCTTTCGTGCCTGTTCAGACAGTGTGGTGGCTCGCTTCTCGAGGTTCTCCGCAATCGCCTTGAGGAGAGCGTCCTGTTGTTGAGCTAGAATGATCGAAAGTAATTAGAAATGTTTCGTAAACATTAAAGAAAAACTTACCGGCAACAAGACCAACAAACAAAATAACAGCAGAAAGGACAAACTTCATCTTTTTTTTACTTTAGTGTATTTGACTTTAAAATCAATGAAAAATAATGATCAAATAAGGGCTTTGGCCAATGTTTATATAGTGAAAATGTGAATGTATTACATTCACCTAAAGTTGACTAATCTACACACCTAACACCAATTGTACATTGACCAGGATGTCTCACATGACCCACAAGGTTAGCAGTAATCTCACTGTTACTTTAAATATTTATAAATGGTAAAATTCCTTGCGCAATCAACGCAAGATAAAGCTACGCATGATTCCGGAGACAATTGGAGATTAGCAATTGTTGCAATATGGCTGAATATCAAAGGACTTGTAGCGTATGCTACGATACAAAAAGAGTTATCATTGTACCATCTTTAAATACGAGATTAACAAATATAACAAAGATACAACTCGAATTATCGAGATCCGGCACTCATTATATGAATATTTATGTCTCAATAGGTGAGCCACTCGACACTTGAGATATCAATCGCACTATCAACGTTTTAATTTATTTTAATATTTTAAACACTAACTTTTGCAAAGATTAGATATGTCACACACAAATTTCCATTCATTCATTAAATTAACTTAATTTAAGATTTTTAGATTGTCATCAGCCACAGCCAGTCAGGTGGCTAATCGTGGCAGATAAAATTTTGATTATTATTAAGTTAATTAATGTTGTTGAAATTTGTCAATTTCACAGTTGCAAGTTAAATTTAGCGAGCAATTATCATGTTCAGTTATTTTGGAATTATCGCAATAACTAACAGAAATTCTAAGAGATTTTCATGATTTTAGCTTTTCTTTTACGTCTCCTAGATATAAAATTTGAATATGAGTTAGTCTAAGTTGAATTGATCCGAAATGGAACTCCAAAAGACGAAGAACGCCACTTGGCCACTTATCAGCAAAACAAAGGCCTGAAAATAATGTCATTTTTTAATTTGAAAAATAAAACATTTTTGTAATTTTAGAAAATTTACCAAAATTTTAAAATAATTTGTATTACTGTTTCCGGTCCTGATTTCGAGCACTGCAAATTTAATCAGTTGAATAGTCATC
Organism: Rhizoglyphus robini; assembly: GCA_023373905.1. NCBI lineage: Eukaryota > Metazoa > Arthropoda > Arachnida > Sarcoptiformes > Acaridae > Rhizoglyphus > Rhizoglyphus robini. The sequence goes on from JAKIJQ010000027.1 coordinate 922,558, forward strand.
ACGAAGCTCTCCATCAGTGACTGGGCCAGTAGAACGATACACCCACAAGTCGATACAAGTCGAATCGAGTAGAGGAGTGGATTTTCCCACTTTTCGGGCAACACAATGCCTTGGCTAAACTCGGCATTAAACAGAAGCCAGTGCAGAAGGTAGACATTCGAGCTAAACCATTTGACATACTAAAAAATTTAATTTCAACAATAAAACATTTTGTTAAATGGAGAAATCACTTCACTTACAAAACTATTGGTACAGCCAAACAAGAGATAAACGAGTCCTAGGAGATAATTCCATAGAGGAAATACGGGATAGTGTGGATGATTGGCCAGAAGAGCGAATGCTTGCATTGATGGAGCGTACATTTCTGGGGTGTTAGCTAAAAGTCAAAACACAAAATGTGCTTTTGATGAGTTGCTCTTTTAGTTTGTGCTTCTGATGAAGTGTTACTGATGATTCTGATTTCAACGAAGCCACACACACTCACAAGTCATTTTTGGTCATTAAGAAATGGATCGATTCAGTGCATAGAAAGACGAATGAATGTGTGTGACCTGCTCAGGTTTTGAATCATCATCATATTAATAATAAAAACTAATGCTTATTTTATTATTCTGTTTGTTATTAAAGTTCAAATGTAACACAGAAACTTCTCGAGAATAAGTGCTATCGCGACTCGGCGCTGACACTAGGCAAAGGAAAGCGAACACGGACGACTTGAGCTCACACGAGTTTATTGAGCACGAGTGAAAGGTTAAGGAGATGACTTGAGAGGACTGAACTCAACACCTCTGGACCAGTCCAGCAGAAGGCCTAAATAGGCTCAGGACGGATCCGTAAGGAAGGTTCGAATTGGCTTGTCGAATAGAACTCGCCTGTCGCAATTCGACTTGCGACAAGTGCATTTTGGGCCTGTGGATTAGTTCGGAGATGACCTGACTCGGCAGTTCAGTAAACATTCTGTCCTTGAGTCAACGGTTTTACTTGTTACTTTAGTTTTTTTATTGAGTCATAGATTAAAACATTTTTTTTACAAGCCAGGATTCACAGTTGCGATGATGTAGCATGTGGCGCCAATCCACAAAAGTCGATTCAACCAACCCAGATACGACTCTTTGATCCAACTTAATACGTCCAGCGTGTTTATCCACAGAGGAGTGAGCCGTTCGGCGAACAAGTTCGAGTCCGAAATGTGACTCCAAAAGGTGAGCAACGCAATTTGACCATTCACGAGAAAAACAAATGCCTAGATGAGTTGTTTAAAAGGATTATTAAAAACATCAAAACATATTTTTTACACTCACCAGAGTTCTACGAAAAGGCGGATAGCGATTGTTGGCTGCAATGCCACGAATTGCACGTCTAAGCATCTGAAAGGCAATGAAGACACTTTCGAGCATCGATTTGGCCAGTAGAAAAGTGCACGAATAGGCGGACACAAGTCGAAGATAGTAGAGGATTGGGTTGTCTGAATTTTTGGGATACACGAATCCTCGTACAAGTTCGGCATTGAACAGACGCCACACAACAAGATACACATGTGAGGTTATCAATTTCACATACTAAAAATAATCAAATTTGATTAAAATGTCTATTTTAAAAATTAAAATCACTTACAAAACGGTTAAGACAACCAAACAGTAGATAAACGAATCCCAGATAAGAATCCCACAGTGGCAATATGGGATAGTAGGGGTAATTGGCAATTTGAGCGAATGCTTCCAATGATAAAGTGTACATTGTATACTGTTTAGTAGTTGAACTCAGAAACAGTAAACTTAAGTTTGTTGTTTGCTCTTCAAAGTTTACTTTCAAAATGTCACTCACTAGTCACGAGTAAGTTCAGTTCCTTCTACTAAATGGATCGATCCCCCACACCGCTAAAAGTCAGGTAAAGTTTGTGTGAGGGTGCTCTACTAAAATTATCATATTAATAATAAAAGTTGTGTGTGTGTGTGTGTGTGTGTGTGTGTGTGTGTGTGTGTGTGTGTGTGTGTGTGTGTGTGTGTGTGTGTGTGTGTGTGTGTGTGTGTGTGTGTGTGTGTGTGTGTGTGTGTGTTTGCTTTAATGTTCTGGTAAATTGATATTTTGGAGACTTCTCGAACCAAATGTCGAAATTTGGTTTGTGTGGGTGAGCGCGTGAGGATTAGTACATGAGAGAAAACTGGAAGAACTGTCAACTTTTACCAACAAGCCCTCGTAGTTGTAGAAGCACACAAATTTCGATTTAAATGTTGTGTTTCCACTGCGGGTCACTCCGACACAGAACTGAACCAAACAACTGGGTAATATATATGACAGTCATTAGTCATTTACATTAATAAATTAAATATACAATTCGGTCCTGCTTTTTTAACGCAGTAGTACCTTTCCTTTAATTAATTAATTCACTCACTCAAATAATTTTTAATGTGAATTTTAATTAAGCAAATTTTAGAATCATTAATTCAAATGAAAGGAAAACATTATTGGCCCACTTGTAATTAATTGGAATGAGTATCGCTCAATTGCAGAGTGTGATATATCACGTATCCATGACGATCCGTAGTCGTAGTTCAATGCTGCAAATACATAAATACAATCTCACCTTCTGTCAGCTGTGCGTAGGTGTAAAATCATTCTTTGTATGTGATCACAACAACTCATTGCCGAAATTTAATGCAGGATTTTTTTAACATTTTGAATTTCAATTTCATTAAAAATGGATTTTAATTTTCTTGAAATATTTGGTCTTGCAACTATTCTATATTTTATTGTATTTAAATCAATTAAATTTTTACTTATTTATTTGTACAACAATGTGTTTTCAAGTGCCTCTGAAAATGTTTTTAAACCAGGAGAAAATTTTTACGCAATCATTACTGGTGCCACTGATGGAATTGGACTGGAGTATGCGCGACAATTGGCTGAGAAGGGTTACAGTTTACTTTTGATTAGTCGAAGTGAAGAAAAGCTGAAGCGAGTTTCAGTTGAGATTGGTCAGAAATATTCTCAATGTAAAAAGGTGAGTTTGGTTATTTTTGATTTGTTGTTTTTAGATTTTTAGATTTTTATATTTTTAGATTTTTAGATTTTTAGGTTTTTAGATTTTTAGGTTTTTAGATTTTTAGATTTTTGATTTTTGATTTTACATAGATTGAATTTTTGGCAGTTGATTTTACTAATCAACAAATTTACGACAAAATTGCATCAAAACTCGTTTCCCTAGACGGACCAATTCACGTACTCGTGAACAATGTCGGCATGGGCTATCGTACTGCAGAATACTTTGCAAACTATCCTGATCCCCAATTTTTACTGAAAATGATCAACATCAACATTGTGTCCACCACTCGAATGACTGAACTTGTGCTGAAAATTATGTTGAAACATAAAATATCTCGTGAAACAGCAACTCAAGGTATAGTAATCAACATTTCATCCGGCTTGGGCTGTTCGGAATTTCCAATGTTCAGTGTGTACAGTTCTACAAAGGCGTACATTAACCGTTTGAGCAAAATTCTCTCTATCGAATACGCAAAATCAGGAATAATCATCCAAACTGTCACACCAGGTCAAGTGGATACTAAAGCTATTGAAGAATCCCGAGGACCATTTTTTGTTGTCTCATCAAAGGACTTTGTCCAGTACGCGTTGAGAACTGTTGGAACTGAACAGCAGACAAATGCACATCCGAAACACAAGTTTGCGATTGGAATTGCTTTTGCACTTGGAAATCTGATTGGGGAGGCTCTTTTTATGAAAGCAAAATGGTGGATGGCAAAAATGGTTCGAAAAGATTGGAATGCAAAGTTTAATAAATTCAAGTGATTTTTATATTGTAATTTATATTTTATTTCCAATTTTTGAATTCAACTTACATTCATTAATATTTACAAGTTTCATAATTCATATTTTAAAATTAAATTGAAAAATATCTCCGTTACTTATCTAACCATAATGTGGAAATTCATTTTATTGGGACATGTCTATGTGTTTGAAATGCTTTAGGTCAAAAATGGTTCAAAATTAAGCGAAATATTAATCTTCACTGGAAAGAAATGTCATTACAATTGTCATACGGGAATAGTTCAAAAGTGAACTTTTTGCACCTTGAATCGTCTCGTTGATAACATTCTAATGTATAGTATACATTGTATACGCTGAACTAAGTAATCTCTTCACGCTTCAATCACTCAATGAGGTAATTCGTCCTTTTAATGATATCTTTTTTTAGTTTAGCACAGACATGTCACTTTTATGGGGTGAAAAATTCTATATATATTACATTCAAATTCGGATAGATTTATTTGTTTATGTGTTTCATAATAAATATTTGTGAAAACTCATTTTAACTTAACTTTTAATCCACTACTGGTTATATGTCCTGGCAAATGAGTTTCTCTGTTTCTGGATCAAATTCAACAACAGAACAGTACTCTCATTTCGCCCGTGTATTATAAACCGAATATTATCGACTAAAATTTAAAGTTTTTTATTGTTTTACAATTTGATTAAAAATTTTAATTTTTTGAATACAACGAATCGATATCATTCTGATAGAATTTCTGCACAGCTTTACGGTTAATCTTCAACGAGGCAGTGAGAAATCCCGTCTTCACTGACCACTCTTCTGTGCACAGTTTAATCCGCCCAGGAATCTCCATTTTGTGTAGTCCCGATTCACTGCCAAATTGTTGCAATTCTTTACTCACCTGTGCAATCACTTCCTTGTCAGCGCACAACTGTTCGAGTGTTAGAGGCTCTGACTTGTTGAGTGTCTCAACTGCTAGACGTTTCAGTGCGGCAATGCTCGGTGAAATGAGTGCGATTGTGTACAGCTGTGCCGGATCTCCGTAAATGCAAACATTTTCTGTGTATTTAAAGTTTTTCAGCTCTGCTTCCACCTTTCCCAGCGAGACATACTCCCCAGTCTGCAGCTTCACCAGATCCTTCTTTCGATCAATAATTTTCACAGTTCCATTCTCGTAAACCTCACCAATGTCGCCCATTCGGAACCACCGAACTCCGTCGATGCACTCGTAGGCCTCTTCAGTTTGACCGGGCAGTTTAAAGTAACCATTCGTGATCATATCACCACTCATGACCAGTTCTCCACGAGGGTACGGTTTGTCGTGCACCGAGTAGCCACCTTCAGGCCAATCGATGAGTCTCATTTTGGCACCATAGAATGGTGCACCAATTCGGCCAATGGACATGTCTTCGAGATCGGTAGCACAGCAGCCGCCAGAGGTCTCGGTTGAGCCATAACCCTAAAGATATAAATCGATTTAGACAAATAGTCAAATCTTCAAACCCTTAAAACTCACAATCTGAATCTTGACATTCAAAAAAGCTCGCATCACCCTCTGAGTATCGGGACTCAGTGGCGCTCCACCAATCACCATATACTGCACATTACCGCCCAACTGTCCTTGCACCTTTTTGCACACGAATCGATTCACAATCGGTGTATCATAACCGGCGTCCAACCAGAAATTCTTGTATGCGCATGCGTACTTGAACAACTGCATCCAGAAAATGCTCTTCCCTTCAAATCGGCCAGTCAGCGCTTTACGAATTCGGTCCAATATCAGTGGAACACCAGCCATTATAGTTGGTTTCAGAACTTTCAAGTCACCCTTCTGACCCTTTGCTACCGCTGTGCCATCGTCTGTCATTGTAAACGGAGTGCCATAGCCAATTTTGATTCCAGCCCCAAAGAATAGTAGTTCAAAAACCAGTTCCAGTGAGTGGGCGAGTGGAAGACAGGCAAAATAGGAATGCTTCTCAGCCTGATCAAGCAAATCACGATTCAACATTGAATAGATACCACGAGATTCGGCGATAAAGTTACGATGTGTCTGTAGGACCCCTTTGGGATTACCAGTCGAACCGGAAGTGTACAGAATCACAGCCAAATCATCAGGTTTGGGCGGGGTGTACGAGTACTCGCCATCAGGAGTGTCCTGTCCAATTTGCAACATTCGCTCATAAGTGACCAACTGTACTCGACCATTGGACGCTTTATCAAAATCCTCCTGAGTAACTTTACCCAACTTCAGCAACTCCCGATGATGCAGCTCAATCACGTAAATGTGACGAACTTTAGGGATTCGATCAACAACTTTGAGTAAGTTTGGAAGTAGATCCTCAGTTGTGACAATATGTTCCACTTCAGTTTCATTGATTCCATAGGTAATAGCTTCAAGGCCAAGGGTTGCATACAAAGTGGCCAACACTGAACCAATTCGGAAAATCGATTGTGCGCATAGGAACCATTCTAGAAAGAATTTGAAATTAAAAAATCAATTTTCAAATCTAATAAAAACTTACCAATTCTCGTTTCAGCAAAAATCAACACCCGTTCCTGGAACTTAACTCCATTGACCAGAAAGGCCTTAGCCAAATTGCCAATAGTTTGATCAACCTTCTCATTGCTCAGCCAAGTGTACTCTGAAGCCAAATTGTATTTGACCAACTTTTTGCCACTTTTCACAGTCTCAGTTTGAACGCCCAAGATTTCACGATAACCCAACAAAGGCTGATCTTTGGGATGAAGTTTCAAAACTAGTTTCTGAAATTCAGGTATTGTGTCTGGTATAAACACATAGTGATTCGAAATGTTATTTTGAGGGTAAACTCGAACGTATGATGAGTACGGGTCGTTTGGATCCTCGAGTTTTGCACGAATTTGCCGGTTTGCAGCTCGCTTTGCCCATGGTCGCTGAAAGAGGGCGTAGAAAGGTGTGGTAATAATGTCGAATAGAAGGACAAGAATTTTCACCAAAAGTAGGGCAAACGAGAAATGGGAAATGTCAAATTTAATAGGAAATGGATGTTTTTGGGAGAAATCGGCAATTTTCTGACGTGTTTTGATGGTGGGCTCGCCAACTCGTGCCAAGAGTTGACTGAAGGATTTGCTTGAAACCATCTTTGGAGACAAAACAAAACACAAACTGGCAGACTGTGAATGGGATCTTACTCAATGTTTATGAATATATAGCATTTTTGTTATAACAAGTGCGGAAACTGAGAGTTGAGTTTATCATGTTACACTCGTTTTTTGGGTATTGGGCATGATTACAATTATCAATCGATGAACGCGAACGGATTGAAACTGGTAAACTTGTACTTGTACAAAAGCGTTAACGTGCTTGTGAACGCAATTTTGTGTATGCAGACATGTCTTATTCGTGCTGTGAAAGTCATACAAAGTCTCGATAGTGTTTATAATCTAAATAAGGTACATTCAAGGCTAAACTTGTGTCTGTTCACAGCGTGCTAAACATCTCTGAGGTTTTATCATCAACATCAGCGACTGATTTGACGAGATATGATTTATGCACGAAATTTGTAATGCGAACCCAAACAAGGACTTTCATTGATATTGCTTTAGCAATTGCGAGTATTGAGGACAATCATGCTCTGGTGCGCAATGGATATTTTTGTTCCCGATTGACTTCATGCCAAGTGCATGTCCTCTAAAACCAAGCTCGAGTTTCCATGAACAGATCTATCATATTATCATCATCACCATCTAGCCTAAAATTGTCACACTTTACAGACTTGAACATTAGAGCTGAGTTCAGTAATACGAATATACGTATACTTCAGTTTTCATCGATTTACAATTAAATTCTCCCATGATCCCATTAAAAAATATATATTTTAATTAATTTCGGAAATATTATAATTATTATTAATAATAAAAGTAATTAATAAAATAAAAATTTATTTTCTCAAATTTCTAAATTTGAATTTCAAATTTTAGAAAAAAAATTCACAACTACGTCGTAGAATAATGTTTTTTATTTACTGCACGATTCATCATGAATCATCATGAATCATGCGGGGCCGTTTATTATAGAACTTCAACATTATAGAATAATGTTGAAGTACACCATTTCGTTACTTTCTAAGTTGTTCAATTGGCTAATTGGCCTACTTCAGCGTCATCTTCGAGTACTGTACAGTGATCTGGATCGAGTGCGCGACTGTGCCACTTACAATTTGGATACAAATGTTGTTCCAGAGACACCAACTTCTCGATTTCCATCACTCAACTTTCATTATATATTTCTCTTCGCGATTGTATCCTTTATCGGGCTGGACAGTCTGTTTGTCCTATACGAAAACGGTTTTAATTACAGCCCAAATGGTTTACCAAAACTGTTTTCCCACTTGGTCATACCGAAAGGCTACTGGACTCAAGGCGACCCGATCATGTACATTGGCTATGCCATGGTACTGGCCAATGTTTCGTGTCATCTCTTTGGACCGGAGCTGGATTTTAAATATCTAATGTTTCTGTCCAAAAACGAAGGAAACGAGATTCAAATAATTTCAAATCATAAATATTTGAATCAAGCGGAAGCAGCGCAAATCTACAACTTCCATCGTAAGGCAAAGCCATTCTTCTTCGTACTAATGGCCGTGGTAATGTGCTACATGCAGTACTTTTTCCTCAGTCAATTTTTCTACTTTTATTTTCTTTTCTCTTATCACTCAAAGTAGATAGCACGTTATCACTGCCATCAGTCTCACTGTCAATGTACTGACCATCGTCACACAGCCAACACGTTCATTATTTTTTGCTTTTTGTTACGTACTATACTGATGCCCCACCGTGCCGCGAAATCAGAGTTGGTAGGCCTACCTATGAATGCTCCTTGATTGTCCACCAAAACGGTGAAATCCAAAAGGAAATTGACAAATTTAGCTTTCCCTATAAGGTGAACTTGAAGGCAAATAAAAATGAAATCCCCAATCTATTAAAAGTAACATTTAATTACAAAAAAATTATTAATAATTTTGCATACAAAAATTAAAATAGATTGATAATTTGGATGCAGACCGAAGTCAGATCACGAAAATTTCATTTACCCTGGTCAATAGCTATCGGATCAACTCGACAATGTTTGAAATGGTCAGTGAATTGTAATTCTCAGATCAAAATTTTCTAATTATTTTGTTTAATTTCCAGTTATTTTCATACATTTCATTGTTCTTTATGATGATCTTTCAGAAGCAGAATTGATTTTTGAGTATTTAATGGTTGAATAGGTTATTAGAACAGGTTGTTAGATAAGTGGATCGTTTGGTTTCTAAATGGCTAGGTGGATTGGTTGTAATTTGGCTAGGTCGTTACGCCGTTAAACTATTAGGTTGTTAGGATGTTAGGTGGGTTAATGATGCTATCTCTGAACAATATTGTGCATTTTTCTCGTTTACTTTCGATTAACTTTTGGATAGTTTGTGATGCACACAAATAGAGTGCGCTCTCGCAATATATGAACGATGTCAATGTACTTTTCCATGCCGATGTATGTACGATATATGAGAGTAGAGTGGAAAATCAAGTACATTGCACAGGCGCAGTGCATCTCGTGCTACACGAGTGAGTACATCTGTGTTTATAAATGAAGCTGTGTGTGTGTGTCTGTGCCATTTGTGTGCCGGTGCTTTCCCTTACTGTGTGTGTTTCTGTCTAATGTTGTTTAGTGTTGAGTGTTTACTGCATTTAAAGAAAAACTTTAAAATTATTGTTATAAAATATCCACAAACTTGAAAATGTCTCATCTTTCGCTGGTACGAAAAGGACTTCTGTCCAAGTCTCTCATCTCAACCGCATCGAAAGCATTCGCCGGTATGGCAGCAGTCAATTGCAGCGCAAATGTCAAGAGATTTTTGTCAAACTCAAGTTCGGAGAAGGAGGTTGTAGTCGAAATTCGAGACACTGTTCAGTGGATTCGGCTGAATCGACCTGAGAAGTATAATTCCCTGTCGATTGATGTTTATGGCGCTTTTTTGGAGGCACTTGCCGATGGAGCTAAAGATAAGTCTGTGAAAATGACAGCCGTTACTGGAACTGGCAAATATTTTTCAAGTGGAAATGATTTGAGTAAGTTACTGATGAACCCAAAATTCACGTTTTATAAAACATTTTTTTTATAGACAACATCGCAATCTGGCTTGCCAAGTTAGATGGAAACCTCAAGAAGGCAGGTGCACTGGCAACCCAAAACACGGAACAATTTGTGTCTGCTTTCATCGACTATCCCAAACCACTGATTGGAGTTATCAATGGCCCAGCCATTGGCATCATGGTCACCACCCTGGGACTGTACGATTTTGTGATTGCCTCCGATACTGCAACCTTCTCTGCGCCCTTCACCAAGTTGGGCATAGTTCCCGAAGGCTGTTCCTCGTACACTTTCCCCAAAATTATGGGACCATCCCTTGCGGCTGAATTGCTGTACTTTAACCAGACTATCGATGCTCAAACGGCACTTCGAGGAGGACTCGTGTCTCGTGTTGTGCCAGTTGGTGAGCTACAGGCACAGGTTGAGAAACTTTTGTATGATCCAAAAACTGGTTTGGTTGCAAACTGTTTCCCAAATTCGTTGATCCACTCAAAGTCACTGGTGCGAGATGAGGAGACCCGCCAGATTCTGCATCAGGTGAACAAGCGAGAGGCTGAACTGTTGGGCAAGTGCTTCTTCTCGGAGGAGTCTGCAAAGGCAATGGAAAAGTTTTTCGGACGTAAATAGTCAACTTTGGTTTGGGAAAACACCTTTGATACTATAAATAAACTAAACTTATTAAAAAATACTGCATGTTACTATTATCGTAATTTTTAATTTGTATTCTTTAATGTAAAAATTTTAAACAAAAATTCTTGGTTTCCAAAAAGTATTGCAAATTTCCCTGTAAAAATTTTTGACAATTTTGTAGTTGCCTGATTCTAGATTCAAATGTTCTGTATTGTGATCTTTGGTTAAATTATGGATCGCTGGTGCCCATAAAATTGAATCCATTTTTCCAGGATATCCCAACTTGGCGAAATTGGTCCAAGCACGAATCATGTCTGTACTTAGTCGAGTCGCGTTTACATCCTGTTTGAACAGTGCAATTGTGAACAGATAGTATTGGTCAGTGCCGTGGGCCACTCCCATCCAAGTTGGGGCTGGGAATATGTTCAGCTTCTGTGCTAGTCGATATGAGTAGAAATTAGAGGATTGTGAGTGGATGGACGCTTGTTCCGCGAATAGGATTGTTGGACAGACCAGATTGTCACCGAATACATCAGATAGGGTTGATCTGTAATTTGATATCAATACTTTGGTTCAACGCATGCGCAATACTCACTTGAGATCATCCTGAGTGGGTTGATGTCCTAGTTTACTGATGTAATAGTCAGCCACCTCAGTCCAATTCAACTGACTACTGTACTTGCCCATCATATGGACAATTTCTTCCCTGAGTGAGCTTAAAGTTAGATTGAACTGATTGGACATCACTTGAGGATAAAGCATAGGAATAAAAGCGGTTCCTTCATTAGCTGTCACGCCATACAATAGATCAATGTCTCGATTGAATTTGCCACTCTTCAGTGCCTGGACAGGCGCAATTGGCAGCGCATCATCACCATACACCAGTGCAAATAGTTCGTTTCGAGCAAATTCGCCCCTTGTTGCATTGACTAGCAGTTCGATTGGTTTTGACTTGAGACATTTGAGTGTGTTTTCGGTTTTGTTAGTTGAACAATTCAATTTGTTAGCAATCATACGAGTTTTAGCCAATGCACTGCTGGTTGAGTCAAGGAAGGAAAATGTGTTTGGTGCACCAGATTGCATTATAGCTCGTTTGAATAATCCTTTCGTTAGTGGGGAGAGAATTAGCGCACCAACAGACATTGAACCAGCCGATTCACCAAATATGGTCACCGAGTTTGGATCGCCACCAAAGTGACCAATATTCTGTTGAACCCATTTGAGGGCCAGAATTTGGTCATGCAAACCAACATTTCCTGGTGCATCTTCCGTGCCTAAATAAAGAAAGCCAAACGGACCTAGCCGGTAATTGATCGACACTAGAATCACATCGCCCTGATCCGCCATGTAACGACCATCAAACAGTGACGTGAAAATTGAACCAGACTCGAAAGCGCCACCATGAATCCAAACCATTACGGATCGATTTGATTTTTCTGTTTCCGGTTTCCAAACATTCAAGAAAAGACAATCCTCACTTTGGGTTTTGGTGTAATCAATTACATTGGTCTTTTGGGCTTCTGGACCAAACTGTACACACGCGTCTCGATAGGTAGTGGCGTTATACAGCTCGGTCCATGGTTCAACTGGTTTGGCTTTGGCAAATCGTTGTGCACGACCTTTTGGAGAGATCAAAGTTAGTTTTGTTTTGTAAAATTCGTGTTAACACAAACTCACCATAACGTATTCCCTGGTAAAAGTGAACTTTATGGCCATTTTGTGCCTCTTGCACAATTCCTCTCACTTTTCCATTGTTCAGCTGCACAATTGGTGCATACTCAACCGCTTCGACATTGGCCAGATAGGCAACACTTAATGCCAGTGAAATGAGCAAATAGTACATTTTGACAACAAACTGTGACTTCAAGTTGATGAGATGCAAATTCAATCTGACTCTGGCCGGCTTATATAATAAAGCTAAATGTGCAAATGTGCTACACCAAATTAACTGACGCCACATTGAACCAATCTTATCGCATCCTTATTGAATCTAATGTTCATGTCGCAACCTATGATTCGGAATTAAAACAAGCCTACAGTATTTTACATGTACAATAAAAGCACAATCTAATCAGCCTGTCTGTAATGCATCTGACCGTTTCAATGTGTGTCTGTTAGAGTGTGGTGTAATGCCAACATGTAAAGTTTGTAATGATTTTGTATGTTAAAATTGCAAGGCCAATTGCTAATAAACACAGGCATTCATGGCATATTGAAGAAGTTACTTCCCCTATTTTCATATATTTAAATTTCGTTTGTTTGAATTGGCAAAACATTGCAGTGCATTCATTGGTCACTCTATGTGATTGAATTCTACTGGATTTAATTAGATTTCTATGATTTATTCGGATTTGTTCGAATTTATTCGGATTTTTTGGATATAATTCACAAAATTGTATGTTAATAAAAAAAAATGTACGCTCAAAAATTTAAACAAAAATTCTCGGTTTCCAAAAATTATTACAAATTTCCGAGTAGAATTTCGAAACAATTTTGTAATTGCCTGCATCTAAATTCAAATGCTCTGTAGTGTGATCATTTGCCAAATTATTAACCGCTGGTGTCCAAATCACGGAGTCCACCTTGCCGGGTTGTCCAGACTTGGCGAAATTGGTCCAAGCGCGGATCATGTCTGCACTCAGTCGAGCCGCCTCTGCATCCTGTTTGATCAGTGGAATTGCGAACAGATAGTACAGGTCAGTGCCGTGGGGTACTCCAATCCAAGCTGGGGAATGAAAAAGGGACAATTTTTGTGCCAATCGATACGAATAGTAATTTGGGGATGATGAGAGAATGGACGCTTGTTCTGCAAACAGGATTGTTGGACAGACCAGATTGTCACCGAATACAGCAGATAAGGTTGATCTATAATTTAATGGGTCAGTATACTCTAATGAAACGCATGCACAATACTCACTTGAGAACATCCTGAGTGGGTTGATGTGGCAGTTTACTGATGTAATAGTCCGCAATTTCAGTCCAATTCAACTGACTACTGTACCTACTCATCATGTAGAGAATCTCTTGTTTCAGCGAACTTAAAGTCAAATTGTACTGATTGGACATCAATTCAGGAATTAGCATAGGCGAAAAGGCTGTTCCTTCATTTGCGGTCACGCCATACATGAGATCAATGTCTCGGTTGAATTTGCCACTTTTCAGTGCCTGGACAGGTGCAATGGGCAGCACTTCATCACCATACACGAGGGCAAACAGATCGTTTCGGGCAAATTCTCCAACAGTTGTATTTACCACTTGTTCTATTGGTTTTGATCTGAGACATTTGAGGGTATCTTCTGTTTTTACAGTTGGACAGTTCAATTTGTGTGCAATGGCTTCGGTTTTTTTCAAAGCATTGCTGGTAGAGTCAAGGACGGAGAATGTGTTTGGTGCACCCGATTGCATGATGGCTCGTTTGAATAATCCTTTCGTTAGTGGGGAAAGAATCAGCGCACCAACAGACATTGAACCAGCCGATTCACCAAATATGGTCACCGAGTTTGGATCGCCACCAAAGTGACCAATATTCTGTTGAACCCATTTGAGTGCCAGAATTTGGTCATGCAAACCAACATTTCCTGGTGCATCTTCCGTGCCCGTATAGAGAAAGCCAAACGGACCTAGCCGGTAATTGATCGACACTAGAACCACATCGCCTTGATCCGCCAAATAGCGACCATCAAATAGAGGCGTAAAGATTGTGCCCGACTCAAATGCGCCTCCATGAATCCAAACCATCACTGATCGATTTGTCTTTTGATCATTCGATTGAGGTGTCCAAACATTCAAGAAAAGACAGTCCTCACTTTCGGTTTTGGTGTAATCGAGCATCCAGGTCTGTCTGCCTGCTTGGCCAAACTGTACACATGCGTCTCGATAGGTAGTGGCGTTGTACACCTCTGTCCATGGTTCCACTGGTTTGGCTTTGGCAAATCTTTGGGCACGACCTTGTTAGAAAGCAAATCAGTTAGTTCAAAAGGGTCTAAATTCGACACAAAAACTCACCATAACGTATGCCCTGGTAAAGGTGAACTTTATGACCGCTTTGGGCCTCTTGCACAAGTCCTCTCACTTGACCATCGTTCAATTTCAAAATCGGTGCATACTCCACTGAGTCAGCATTGACCAAAAAGGCAACACAAACAAGTGTTGTACAAAGATGAATTAAATTAAACATTTTGCATAGAAAAAAGTTAACTTCAAGTTGATGAGATGCAAACACAGTTTTGGTCGAGTTTATATATGAGAGCTAATAATGTGCAAATGCAATCAACACGCAACAACGCCTCAATTAAATTAAATTGACGACTCATTGAGCTCGAGTTTTAATAGCCAATCTTATCAAGCAAGCAAATGACTAATTTGAAGTGGACATATTTTTGCACTTAAGAGGTTAATTAGCTTCAATAGAATGGCTTTATTGCTGCTGGGGGTATGTGAGATGTCACATCTATGATGTTGAGATTGTATGCCGCATCTTACAAAATGTACAATTTAACTTTCTTATACAGAAAAGTTCGTTTCGACTTCATTAACCATTCGTCATTCAGCAATTAAACAAATTTTACATCGTTGAAAAAATTTAAATGAACATAAACTGGAACAAATTTAATATGGAAACTTGACTCGTTTGACTTTTCGGTTGATTTAACAAAACTTTTACGTAATCTTCAATATCCGTGATTAACGGGATAACATGCGTCATAACCTCCCCCGTGACCTCCACCGTAAGCTCCACCGTAACCTCCCGAATGACTTCCTCCATATGACGTTCCACCATATCCGCCTCCAGCATAGGCACCATAGCTTCCATAACCTCCCTCCCCACCATGTCCACCATGACCACCATAACTCTGACCACCATAACCTCCCGAACCACCGAAACCACCTTCACCTCCATATCCTCCATAACCGCCATAACCGCCATAGCCACCAGCGCCACCAATCCCGCCATATCCACCGTAACCACCAGCACCTCCTTGAACGTTAATCACCTGTCGACCCGAGTGTTGCATCGGCACATAGATTGGGATAATCTTGGTACTGTGGTACATGTGTCCGCCTCCACCACCTCCTCCACCTCCACCTCCCATCGGTATTGGCATTGGAATTGGAACTGTATTAAAGAAAAAAAATTACAATTCAACATATATATTGGAAAAACTCACCTATCCTCGAGCCACCCCCATGACCACCTCCACCATCATCTCCACCGACACCAATAATGATAATATCACGTTCTTTTCCTTTAGCGTCGACAAGTTGGCACAATAACAGAAGTAAAACACTGAGAACACAAGTTAAAAACATTTTCAGATAATAATAAAATAAAAATTATTTTTAAACAATTTTAGAATTCTCTAGAATTGTAAAAAAAAGTCTCCCCTTTTATACCTTTCAAGATAGTTAATGAGAAAGTAATTCGCGCGGTTTCCGAGTTTTAACTTAAGTAGAAAATAAAACACGAAAATTGTTCGTGTCCACAGTCTATTACATAATGAGCGGAAATGTATAATATACAATGTATATATCTATATACAACAACAAAAATAAATTACGTTCTTTATGAACGGTTGCTAATCGATTAAAGCGTGGTTGACAATACATATGTAGTATTTCCCGTAGTGTAAATTTTCTTAATTGAGCACGCGACTTTCTATTCCTTTTCTTTTTCTTTTTTTAGTCTCATTGATGATTCGAGTGAACGGATGAGTAATTTTTGTTTAAATTTTAAATTTAAAAAATTGTACTCAAATTAAACTTTATCGTGGTGTCTGTTGGAAATACAGGAAAACATTTCTTTTTGGTAGCAAATATTCACAAAAATTCAGATTAAAAATTTTAAATTTTTTTATTAGCTTTTGTAACATTTAATTTCGCCACAAATTGATCCACCTCCTGTTCATACTCTTCTGTATGCAATTTATAATGCAGCACATGTCCCGATTTGTCCCAACATTTAGCTCTCGATTTGATGCCCTTCCGTTGCCACTGTTCAACGATTGAATAATTTCTCTGATAATCACTGACAATGTCATCACGTGAGAAGAGCATCATCGCCGGAATTCGACGTCGATTTTCAATTATATGTGATTCTACAACTTTATAGCGTGCGAGAATTATCGGTTTTGTCGCTTGTAAAAATAGGTTGATTGATTTTTCCAGGATAGGTTGACCCACTGGATGGTTGGTGATGGCTCGTGATCAAAAATCTACTGATGTTGAGAGAAAGTGGATGACGGCGCTTGACTGTATCGAAATTTCATATATTCGGGTAGGGCTCGATGTCGATGTCGTTGAAGAAACGCAAAAGTTTTAAATGTTCTTGATGCTTTTGAGTTTGCGATAGAATTAATTGATACTGGAAATAATTTGAGCATTTTTGTGCTTGGGTTGTGATTTCAACAGAATGAAGTAGAAAGCAGATTTTTGAGTTTGGAAATAAACGAAAAAAATTTACCAAACTTAAATACCTACAGACAAAGATCACATCATTTTGGATATCAAATAGCCAATTGTTACAATGTTTTAGATTTGGATTAGGTCACTTTCGGTTTGGACATACCGGTTGTTTTGCTTTCATGTAAAGAAATGTGTATTAGAGTTTTAGCAATGTATCTATCTACCTTATCAAGTTATAGCCTCCTCCTTTCACAACACAGAAATCGAGTACATTTTGTTTTCTCAACACTTTCAGGGGCAGGTTTTCATTTTTGCACATATGAACATACATAATATTTGTAGCTTGAGCTGATCTGTAGTACATCGATACAAGTTCGTCTAGAGTAGCAGAACCCAAAACAACCTTTAAGCCTACTCTTTTCTCGTCTAATTTGTAATTAGATTTTTGCTTTCATTTTAGATGCGACATGATTCAAGACAACACAAGTATTATACAGGCATGTATTTTTACATACTTTTTTATTGAACTAATGATTGGAAATTTTTACACAAAATGAGTTTTTAAAATCATAATTTGAAAAAAATTACGTAAAATATACAGGAACTTAGGTATAAAGATTAGTGAAAACATTGGACAGTTTCGACAAGCAGGCCATAACATCAGCGCTAAGCTGACGAATCTCCTCCAAATTGAGCATCAACTTGTTGTAACACTGCACAGCCTCGGTTTGAGTTTGATATTTCATCTCGAGATAACGTCTCAACAGTGAAATGTAGCATAGATGTTCAGTTCTAAAAAGGTTATGAAAATCATTATTTTAAAAAAGTCTTAAAATTTGTATGAAAAACTTACTTGATCTTATCGTACTCCAAATAGTCTTGCCGCGGACTGAACAGCATAATCACCGTCAGCAAATCAAAGATGACTTTGTCCTGCTTCCATTCGTCGTAGAATAGATGAGGTATTTTGATTAACCTCTGGAAGCCTTCCTCTGAGATGTAGGGACGCATTATTTCTTCGGGTACCATGACGATTGACTTGAATTTGTCCTATGTGAACAAAAAAAAGTTGATTTACATTTTATTTTTTTAAACAAGAAGAGACTTACATCAATCAAACCCCAAGTTTTTCGATCAGGATTGTACATCAACACCGACTGTATCATGATCATCTCCACCAGACTGCACTTGAGCAACTTTGCCTGATCAGCCTCGGGCAACTGTCTCACCGGGGTGAGCAGTTTACTCATCCGATACAGTCGATTGATCAGATAGGGCTGATACCTAACGTCAGAGTTTGCGTGATAAATATCCGAAAAATTCAAAATCCTCTTGTATGGATTCATCAATGAAGAACAGGCATTGCTCAAGTCAGCCAACAAATATTTTTCCTGTAGGATTAGTTCTCGGTTCTTGTTGGACCGACTGTGATCACACTGACAGAGATCCTCAAGGTGGCCATTGAGGGTTGTGAGATAGTTGGTAATGTAATCGTGGGTGTTGTTGTGAAAGTCTAATACCGACAGCATTGGAGAGTCCGTGAAAGAGGCTGATCCGAGATTGTCAAACGATAGTAACTGGTCAATGTTGTCGTTTAGGTGATGAAAGTGATGATAGTTCGAGTGGTTGCCTTCGGGTTGCTTCATTGTGAAAGGTCCAAAGGGCTCAAATTGACCCGAATTATTTGATTGGTTCAAAGATTTAAAATCAAACTTCAGTCTCTGGTTTTGATTATTATTGTCTAATACATTTGGAGTGGCCAAATTGAGTTTATCAAAGATAATTCCATCGTCCAGTGAAACATTTATTGTGTCTGTGTAAGATTTTTCAGGTTTTGAAATTGTTTGATGGTAATTTTGATTTCGGTTCTCAATCACTTCCGGTAGTGATTGGCTAATTTGATTCACCTCTGTCACGTCCATGCCCTCCTCGATTTCCTCGACCTGTTGTTGAAAATGTCGCAAAATGCTTTTGGTGATCATTTTGTCTTTGATCATTTGTTTCTGTTCGACAGTTAGAATCCATTCCTTGAATTGTTAATTTAAAATTAGAAATAAAATCTTTGCATTTTTTGAAATATACCTTTTTCATGCCCATTTGAAGACACTTTTGTAATCGACATTTTGGACAAAATTTCCTCGTATTCTTGCCCACAGGACAGCAGCCATAAAAGGGACATTTGATTTCCTAGATTTATTTTTAAAAATTTTAATTAAAATAATTAAAAATTAGAACTTTCAAGAAACTTTATCAGTAGTACTCTTTCTTTTCGGGTAGAATATCCGGGTTACCATATTTATTGACCTAATTGCCTATTGATTGATATTAGCAATCCAATGTACGATCAGCTTACTAACAGCTTAAGGCTTTGCTGATTGGCAATTACTAATCGCCGACTAGAATGCGCATGCGTAAGACATATCCGTAACGTCATGTCATGAGTCATATTGCGCCATATTACTGTCTTATGACCTGCTTAGGACTCTTACCTTTTCACGTGATGCATTTCTTCTGAAGAATGATTTACACGAAAAGCAGGTCAGCACATTGAAGTTAATCCCTACCGACCAAAAAATTTTACAAAAAAAATTAATTAAAAAATCAATGAAAACTCATTCAAAAACTCAACCAACCTGACGCTTCATCTCCACAAATGAGACAAAGTTTGGGTAAACTTGCGGTTGTTGCTGTTATGACATTTTGATCCATTTTGTCAACCATTTTGTAATGTCAAGATGATGAACAAGTTACAAAATATCTTCACCCTACAAACGTAAATAAAAAAGTCGATGGTCTACGTGTGTTGATGCGAAAAGTGGCATCGTGTGTGTTTGGCTGTTTGTTGCACGATCGTTGCTGATGATCATCATCACATCAGTAAGTACCCAAACAATCCGTCTTATCAACCAATCAATAGGCATTCACTGTGTGATATGCACTCGACAGGGAGAGAAAGACAGACAGACGGACAGTGTACTGCATTGCATGTGTTCAAAACTGTGACTACACAATCTAACGCCTGGGCGCCCCACTCAACTCAAAGTTTATATTAATGTCAGTGTCGATGTATACCTGTACAGTGTACATGCCTTCGTTCAGAAAGTAATCTATCACTTTTGTACAGTTTTGTTAAGCCAAAAAGTATGTTATTTTTTCAACGCATTGCTGCTATCATGATTACCCACCTTTGTGTTTGAGTGTAAAATTACTACATGTGCTACTTGCTAATTAATTTTGAATGCAAAATATATGCATCTGCATATTATCTTGCATATATCGTAGAACAAATGTACCCACAATCCAGTGGTATTAATATTATAATACAATGGCGCATTTTGCATTTTGGTGAACCGGAATAAAAGCCCATTTAGACACCTTTGTGCAATTTTAAATCTCAATTGCATTATAATTTTGTTTCGCAATGAAAAAAATACATGGGAAATTTGGTGCACTACCTTTTGTTTTTGATGGGTAACTGGGTAGTTGGATACACGCCTAATTGCCTGGATAGTCGGGCTATATAAAGAGTGGTTCATCGATTTTGATTTTACAAATATATTTTTAGGGGAAATTGTTGAGAAAATTAATAAAACAAAAATCCTGGTAAAATCAATTTCAAAAATTCTCCTGCTTTTGTCCAGAGACAAAATTAGAAAATCAGTTACTATAATTTCAGTCTCGAGGTACTGACGAAAAATTTCCGGACTGTCTCAATCCTAAATTGCGTCATTAAAATAACATAAACTATTACTCTTAACTTATGAGTCATTCATATATAAGCTTTCAACTTATTAAACATAAAATAGTACAAATGTGTTACATAATTTCTGTAAAGAGTTCACTTGTACTATCTATTAGTGCACAACATACGAGAGAAGAGGACTAAGTATAATAATCAACAATATATATACTTGATTGCATAGAGTAGATTTGAGTGTGTCTGTATGAGTGCGTGATCACGTGATTACTAAATGTCAAGAACAATCTTCAATTACTTGTGGCATTTGTGTTTGTGAGTCATTGCAAGTGAAAAGTCCGTTCAATGTCATCGTATGTGTGTTCATTTTCATGATTTTTCGTCAAAAATCAAGTACAAAATTTGATTTCTATTAACATTTTTCCTCAACCCAAAATGCGCAATAAGTAGAAATGTCTAAATTGTTAATCAATCTCGCGCTGCTTCAAACCAAAGCCCTCGTGAACGCCTACACCTGGACAACACTGCCATTTTACACCCTAGCCCAGCGACCATGGCAACGAATTAGACTGAACAAATCTTTTGGTGTGAGAAAATCCACCGACAAACAAGGTCGAACCATCTACTCGAGACCATCCCCCGCAAATGCTCATCCATACTTCAAGAAGCAAACTTTCCCAGAGCTGCTTCCACTACTTCGCCGTGATAAACCTGCGGTCGGTATTCGTGATATTCTGAGTGAAAAGGTTGCACTAGACGAAAATGGAAATGAAGTGAAAGTCGACGGAAAAGTTTTGAAAAAGTTGGAATTGTCCAAAGAGTATCGATGGTTGAGTGTGGGTGAAGTGTTGGATCGGGTGGATTCAATTGCGAAAGGATTGAGAGAGCTGGGGATTGTCAAAGGGGACAAAGTGTTGATTTACGCTGAGAATGGACCCGACTGGTTGTACACTTGCTTGGCACTGGCTCGATTGAATGCGGTTACGGTGACGCTGTTTTCAACCTTAAGTAAGTTTGTTTTGATTTGCCTTAAAGTAATTAAACCTTTGCCCGATAGGTGACTCTGGTGTCGTTCATGGTGCAAATCAATGCGACGCTCAATATATGATAACATCCGAGAATTTGTTAGGCAAATTAAATTCCCTAAGTTCACAATTTCACAGTCTAAACACTTTGGTTTACATTCCAACCAGTTCAACAAATTCCAAAACAGCAATCCAAGAGTTATCTTCAAAGAAATTTCGAGTTCAAAATTTTTGCGAAATTGAATCCATTGGCCAAAAACTGCCTAAAACTGAATTTCTTCTTCCGTCACCACAAGATATTGCGGTAATAATGTACACTTCTGGTACTACGGGTAATCCAAAGGGCGTCACAATTACGCACGGTCAACTGTACGCTGGACTGATGAATTTGATTCATATCGATGAGGAGAACGACTATTTGTGCTTTAAGGCTGAATCATTTGCCTCGTACCTTCCAATGGCGCACATATTTGGTTACATGATGAATTTGATCATGTTTTGTTCGGATTCAAAAATCGCATTCTGTAATCCTCTAACCCTGCTGAATTCATCGCCAAGTCATCCGCCTGGACAAGAAGGGGACTTGAGCCTGATCAAACCCGAATACATGATCGCTGTCCCACTAATGTTGGAACGAATCCTGAAGGAAATCTACCGTAAACTCAATGAACAGTCGCCGATTGCTGCTCCAATTTTCACTTATTTAATGGATTATAAAATACGCTGGACCGCCAGGGGCTATGACACACCAATCATCAATCGGTTAGTATGCAAAAAGATTTCTGATCAATTTGGCGGAAAGTTGAAGTATATGAATGTTGCGGGTGCACCACTGCACGAGCGAACTCAGGCCCTGGTTAAGGCTGCGCTGAATGTACAGGTTTGTCAGGTTTATGGCGCAACCGAAATGGCCAGTGGTTCACACTGTCAGGACATAAATGATCTGAGTGTTGGGACGTGCGGGATACCTGAACATTCATTTCGTTGTTATTTAGAAGATTGGACCGAAGGTGGATACTCAACTTCGGATAAGCCAAATCCAAGAGGAGAGTTAATCGTTGGAGGTGCTACGATATCCGAAGGATACTACAAGTTACCCGATGAAACGAATAAATCTTATATGGTCGATGAGGATGGAACTAGATGGTACAAAAGTGGTGATATTGGAGAAATCTTACCAAACGGATCGATCAAAATTGTCGATAGAAAATCGGATCTAACCAAACTGGCTAATGGAGAATTTATTTCACTTGGAAAGGTAACACTTTCTTATTTTACATTTTTTCTTAACAAATTTAAAAATCTAGATCGAATCCGGATTACGCAATTCGAAATACGTCGAAAATATATGCATCTGTACTGATCCTCACAGAAATCACGTGACCGCCCTCATCTCACCAAACCGTAGATCGCTGACTGAGTTGGGTAAAAGTTTAAGTTCAAAGTCCAACTACTCAATTGAGCAACTTTGTGCTGATCCGGATGTGATCAAGCGTGTCCAAAATTCAATCAATCAATTGGGAAAAGAATTGGGTTTTGCGCCCGATAAAGAAATTCCAGTCAAGATCACACTGACCAAAGAAGAGTGGACACAGGAGAACAATCTTCTAACTGCAGCGTTCAAAATGAGACGAAAGCAGGTGAATCAGTTTTACCAGGAAGAAATTAGGAAAATGTTTGCCTAAGTTTGCTAATTTAGCGCCATCTAGTTTCTTTGCAATAAATTATTATATCGCTAAATTATCCATCAAAATATTAAGTTTCACTCTTATTCATAGTTATATTATCTTTCCATCGAGATATTTTTATCAACAGAGACATTCGTTGAATTTGATTTAGTACGACGCAGTTTGGCTTGAACATTTTTATATTGATTTTTTGGAAAGTCCAAAAATGTCAAACAGATCTTTGAGAATCGCATTCCTTTCACTTTTGATTTGTTCATTCTTGAGTGCCAATTTTTGCTCTCCAGAACCAAAACCAACGATCGAGCCATTGGATGCAACTGTGAAGTCTGTACCCGTGTATCCAAATGTTTTCATCCCTAAAGGCCCAAAAGAGTTTGATCCAAATTATGGTTCTGATAATGGTGAGTGATAAATGATACTTTTGATTCGCATTCATAAAGTATCTTATTTTATATTTCTTTTTAGTTAACGGAACTCGCATTTCAAAAGAAGACTATTACATGAATGGTGCAAATGGACAGGGAATCATGTCCAACATTATGGGAATGACGATTTTGGTTTTGCTTGGAAAATTTTGGTTTTAAATTTATTGTTTGTGATTTGTGAAAGTGTTTAAATTCCATAAAATCTTTCAATTTGTTTGATTTCCAATAGTTGAGAAATTGTTGAAATGTCAGTAACATTGAGACAAAATGCACAAATGTAATGTTTCGTTTATGTTGTTTGATCAGACTGGTTAAGTACAACTACGTAGCAGTGTCTGATGATCGAAAGTGTAAAGTCTGCTCTGTGTCTGCTTTCATTTAGTAAATACACGAGATAAGAGGCAAAATAGTGATCCTCTCATGGGTTATGTACTTATTTGGGTACAATTTGCTCGTCATGCAGATTCTCTTTTGTAATACAATGTCGAATGAATACGAAAATCAAAGTTTTGTCAAGAAATGCAAAGTGTGTGGCGATAAGGCATTAGGTGAGTTGCACTGATTGCACTTTATTTCTTATCTAACCAGTTTTGTGAATTATTTTATGTTTAGGTTACAACTTTAATGGACTGTCTTGCGAGCCGTGTAAAGCATTTTTCAGGCGGAATGCATTCGAATTCGAGAATCTCAAATGTCGGAACAATCATGAATGCAAAATTAGTGTCTCCACCCGTCGGTACTGTAGAAAATGTAGAATGGAAAAGTGTTTCGAGATTGGTATGAAGAAGGATATCATTTTACAACCTCAAAAAGAGTCCACAGACAGCTCGAGTAAAATTATTGAAAATCGAATCTCCCAATCCATAGTACCAGATCTACCTTCGCACCAAATTGATCTACTAGACGAAGTTCATCAAGCAATCACTCTATCGTATTGTGATGAATCTAGCCTCGAAGTGGTGGAACACTTGCAAACGATTGTCCAAATTCTCAATGTACCAGGAGTGTACGTTCGTAGCGTAATCAAGTCCTGTAAAGGCATCTCCGCATTCAAGTGCCTGAAACCGTCTGACCAGTTGATTCTACTCAAGTCCATCTACCCGGAGAATACCTTCCTTCGGATTGCGTACAAATATCAAACAGAGAGTGGCGGTTGGACAGGCCTCAAAAGTGAGTTCGAAGCGAAAGCAGTTTTCGTTACATTTGAAACTTTTGCAAAATTTATTCACCAAGACATCGTTAATGTCTTTTCGGCGTTCATCAATACATTACACCGAGAAATGGAAAACGATTTCAGAATACGTGATTTGGTTTTCGCAATTTTGCTCTTTAAGCCTAGAGAAAATATAACATGCTTGGAATTTGTGAGGTACAACCATACGGTCTACTGTTATCTCCTACGACAGTACTTTCAACACAAATATCAGGACACTTATCAGGCTTCACGAAAGTATGTTTCACTGATGAATTTGTTGAACAAAATGGATTACATCAGTGAACTGATCAGGCAAGTCTATGCGGAGATGAGTTCGTGCAAGGGCGAGATGCTTGAGGCACTGGTTGAGATTTATAATTTACATTGAATTTTAAAGTTGAAAATTAGATTGACTTACATGATATAGTTCTTTAAAGATTCTCTTTTTGTTTTTATTTCAATAAATGTAAATTCATGTAAATTTTTTATTGCTTATTGGCTTTGATCCCTTGTTTTATTGGTTTTTGGTTTTTGGTTTTCGGCCATTGGATATTGGTTCATGCCTAATGCCTAATGCCTAATGCCTAATGCCTAATGCCTAATGCCTAATGCCTAATGCCTAATGCCTAATGCCTAATGCCTAATGCCTAATGCCTAATGCCTAATGCCTAATGCCTAATGCCTAATGCCTAATGCTTAATGCCAAATGCCTAATGCCTAATGCCTAATGCCTAATGCCTAATGCCTAATGCCTAATGCCTAATGCCTAATGCCTAATGCCTAATGCCTAATGCCTAATGCCTAATGCCTAATGCCTAATGCCTAATGCCTTTTGCCTTTTGCCTTTTGCCTTTTGCCTTTTGCCTTTTGCCTTTTGCCTTTTGCCTTTTGCCTTTGCCTTTTGCCTTTTGCCTTTTGCCTTTTGCCTTTTGCCTTTTGCCTTTTGCCTTTTGCCTTTTGCCTTTTTTGCAACTGATCTCTTGTCCAATTACTTCAAATCCAGTGATTTGTCAAAATTTTATCATCAAAACTGGTGACGTGATTTGTATTGGCAAAAGCACAACCGCCAATGTATAAAGTCAAATCAAGTTTGTCGTTGAGGACAGCAGCAAACACAAAGTCAGATAATAAATGAGCGGAGACGAAGAGAACAAAGTTGACTTCTCTCCCCTGTACGCAAAAAGTATGTCAAACAAATAATATAAAATGTGAATGTACCCAAGAACTGTTAACGAGTGTTTGTCATGCAAACACAAACGTACTCGAGCGGGTGCCAACGTACCCTAAGTGAAAGTGGCAACCAAAGTGTGTGTAGATATACATCTTTACGCCAATTATGACTGAAAAAAGAGGATTTACCGGCAGAGAGTGGTGGTTGAGCAAGGTCATTGCGTAACGTAACGACCAATATCCTCGAGTACTGTTCACACACTGTACAGAGAGTGACCCTGATGATGTTTATGTTGTTGCTTTTATGACTTTCTCTATCTTATTGAGGTAATACCATTCACTTGACACATGCTTTCTACGACACAACGGACAGTACTCAAAATGACATTTTCATCTCACTCTTATCATCATCAATGCATGTCTGCCTCTATGCGTGTCTGTGTGAATGTCGTCAGAATCAAATGCCTTTTGTGTTCCTGAGTACTGTATGTACTGATTTTGGTTTGAAAAATTGTTGTTTTGATTTTTAAAAAATTTAATAAAACGATTAAAAAATGCATCGACGAAATCGATGCCAAGCGCCGAAAGTTTGCGTAATCTGCGGCGACAAGGCAATTGGCCAAAACTTCAATGCACTCACCTGTATGTCGTGTAAGGCGTTCTTCAGGCGGAATGCTCTCAGTGAAAAAGTAAGTCTTCAAATAAATATTCAAATATATTTACACACAAATATATCACAGACATTTAGATGTCCGTTTACAGACAACTGCCAGCTGAGCAAAGTGACTCGAAAATTTTGTGCCAAATGTAGAATGCAAAAGTGTCTCAATGTTGGCATGAAGAAGGAGTGGATTTTGAGTGAACAAGAGAGGGCTGAAATGAAGGAACGGGTTGCACAGAATCGACAATTGAAACAACAGAAAGTGCTCGAACAGCTTAAAATGTTGCAACATAATTTGAGTGTTGATTCTGGCAACAATTCTTCCTCCTCATCAACGCCAACTAGTCCCGAGATTCAAAATTTGCCTCACTCGTTTGGTCATCAAGTCAATAATCATGTCTCAGTAATAGTAGATAACGATCGAAGTCGACTATTAAATCAAGAATCAACCAAATCATCGATCATCAGTCCATTGAATCAATCACCCGAACAAAATCATTCTCAAACTCACCAAACTTCACCCAAAATCGACATGATCAAGGTCATCGAAGAGCCATCAGCATTCACCATAGACGCACTGATTCAACAAACCGAACATTGCGTTCCAACCCACTTTCCAACAACAATAGAATCCACAAACCCACAATCGTTTGACCTATCACACGATTACGAAACCATCGATCAGGACGTTTCGAACGCTACTTATTCATACAAATATTCACCGAACAAGTCTGAAAACGACTTCATCTCCCACTACCTTGTGAACAACCCACCAGCGGATCCACTGTGGAGCTATGATCCATCCATAGACTTTGTACCATTTGCAAGCCGTGAACTAATAGAACCAGAGCGACGGTTACTCAAAGAGTTGACATCAGCTTGTGCAGTACTGCACAATCCATATCCTAAATTTGAAGATCAGAAAGACCGTTTCGGTCGTATGAATCAGTACATTTTCCATAGGCTGATTCGGATGGCCAAACAGTTGGCAAGTTTCAATGGCTTGACAATTCGTGATCAGACTGTGATGCTGAAGCGCAGTTTGGTGGAGATGTTGTGCATTAGGTCGGTGTTGATGTACATTCCTGAGCGCAATTCCTGGCGACTGGTTGATGTAAGATCTTTTTTGACTGTTGTTGTAATTAAGAATGAACTCAAAGATCTGTTTGTTTCTTCATTTTTTAGGATAAAGGAAAAGCGAGCGTCATGATCCGAATGGAGTTGATCAAACCGTTCTGTTCAAAGAACAACTATGAGCGTCATCAAAAGCTGCCTCGACTATTTCGTGAGGAATGGAAGCGGGATAATATCATTTTTGATCTACTCACCGTAATAGTCCTTTTTAGTCCAAGGCCCGGTTACTGTGAAACGGAAAAGATTCAGTAAGTTTGATTATTTCACTGAATTTAAAAAATGACCTAAATTGATTACTCGACAGAGAGGAACACGCCAAATACACATACCTCCTTCGACGGTATCTCGAAGTGAAGTACAGCTCACTCGACGAGGCAATGGCAAGCTTCAATCAATTGCTCAAAAATGTCGATGAAATGCGCTCAATCAATGAGGACATTTTCCAGTTTTTGCGTAGTTACGCGGAGAAAATTGGTGACTCGCCCCTCTATGTACAGCTTCTCGATTTGCAGCGTAACACGCCTACAAGAGATGAGGAAGCTGAAGAAATTCCGATTGAATCATATGACAAACGGTTCATCAAGCCATGAGATTGTAGATATTTTAAAATACATCTGAGCTTGGAGACAATCTAAGGTTATTGATTTTTTATGTAAAAACTAAATAAAAAATCTTTTGTCATTTAAAGAAATTATCTCGATTGGATTTTATAATGATCAGATTTTTGAAATCCCACTTCTATTAAAATTCTCGTGTGCGTGTGTCTGTCACGCTGATTGTTGCATCGAATAATGCCATAATTTCATTTAACCTCTTCCGTGCTAGGATTTGGCACATGTGCCCTGGCCGAACGGTAAGACATAGCGACTTGAAATTTTTGGGGCATACTCCTGTGGTCCGTCGGAGTTCCGCTCACTACTCAAATGTTCCAATTGGATCGATTTCCGGGAGCCTATTTCCGGTCTGGATTTTTTGACTGATATTATGTTTTTGGACTATTCTAAGACTTTTGGCGCAAAAATTAATTTTATTGGATCACCGGAAGTTGGAGTTCCAAAATGGAACTTTCGGTTCCTGCTCGAAAATAACATTTTTGAGTTCGGAATCGGATTCTCCATCCTTTTTCATGAAGAATAGCATATCCAAACATAAAAATCCATTAAGTCTAAGTGTAATAAAATGATTTCAAATTTTGCATAAAACTGGCGGAAATTGACTGTTTTATCAAAAAACATGTTATATTGAAATTCAGTTTTTTTTACTTAGACTTTACCGATTTCAATGTTCTCATATGCTATCTTTCATAAAAAAGGGCGGAGAATCTGATTCTGAAATAAAAATTTGAGTTTGGAACGATAACCGGAAGTTGGGTTCTGGAACTTCTACTTCCGGTCCATATAAAGATTTTTAGTTAGCCTTATTCGATTTTCTGTATTGTATTTAGTTAAAATGACATTTTAAAGTAACAAAATCCACCCACAAACGGCGATATAATTAGAGATTCAAAATAACAATAGCAATGTCAATTCAGCATGTTCACTTTCCGGCCTTGTTTATTTGGCCAAAATTATAAGTTTTTGAATTAGAGTTTATTTCTCTTAGTCTCGATGGATTTTTATGTTTGGATATGCTATTCTTCGTGAAAAAGGATGGAAAATCCGATTCCGAACTCAAAAATGTTATTTTCGAGCAGGAACCGGAAGTTTCATTTTGGAACTCCAACTTCCGGTAATCCAATAAAATTAATTTTTGCGCCAAAAGTCTTAGAATAGTCCAAAAACATAATATCAGTCAAAAAATCCAGGCCGGAAATGAGCTCCCGGAAATCGATCCAATTGGAACATTTGAGTAGTGAGCGGAACTCCGACGGACCACAGGAGTATGCCCCAAAAATTTCAAGTCGCTATGTATTACCGTTCGGCCTGGGCACATGTGCCAAATCCTAGCACGGAAGAGGTTAATAGAAAAATGCCTTCAACAATTGAAAATTCGAATTTTGAGAAATTTCAGACTTAAATGTAGAGTTATGTGGTTAGGCGATGGGTAGGCTTCTTTGGGTGGTTTTGGCATGGGTGTTTGGCGTCGTTAAGTGTAGGTTTAGGTTAAGTTGTTTTGGGTTAGGTTAGGTTTAGGTGGCTAAGTGGGTGTTGGTAGTCGGTTAGGATAGGGTTAGGTTAGGTTTAGGTGGTTAGGCAGGTGTGGGCGTCGGTTAGGATAGGGTTGGGTTAGGTTTAGGTTGTTAGGTGGGTGTTGGTGCCGTGCTAGGATGGGTTTTGAGTTAGGTTAGGTGTCGTGTTAGGATGGGTTTTGGGTTAGGTTAGGTTTAGGTTGTTAGGTGGTTGTGGGCCTCGGTTTTTTTAAAGGTATAAAAAAAGATTTTATTTAGATCAAGATTTTACAAAAGGTTTTACATATGGGGTGGTTTAGGTGGTTGGGCGGGTGTGGGCGTCGGTTAGGATAGGGTTAGGTTAAGTTTAGGTTGTTAGGTGGGTGTTGGTGCCGTGCTAGGATGGGTTTTGAGTTAGGTTAGGGTTTAGGTGGTTAGGCAGGTGTAGGCGTCGGTTAGGATAGGGTTGGGTTAGGTTTAGGTGGTTAGGCAGGTGTGGGCGTCGGTTAGGATAGGGTTGGGTTAGGTTTAGGTGGTTAGGCAGGTGTGGGTGTCGGTTAGGATAGGGTTGGGTTAGGTTTAGGTGGTTAGGCAGGTGTGGGCGTCGGTTAGGATAGGGTTGGGTTAGGGTTTAGGTGGTTAGGGTGGGTGTGGGCCTCGGTTAGGATAGGGTTAGGTTAGGTTTACGTTGTTAGGTGTGTGTGGGCGTCGGTTAGGATAGGGTTGGGTTAGGTTTAGGTGGTTAGGCAGGTGTGGGCGTCGGTTAGGATAGGGTTGGGTTAGGTTTAGGTGGTTAGGCAGGTGTGGGCGTCGGTTAGGATAGGGTTGGGTTAGGTTTAGGTGGTTAGGCGGGTGTGGGCGTCGGTTAGGATAGGGTTGGGTTAGGTTTAGGTGGTTAGGCAGGTGTGGGCGTCGGTTAGGATAGGGTTGGGTTAGGTTTAGGTGGTTAGGTGGGTGTGGGCGTCGGTTAGGATAGGGTTGGGTTAGGTTTAGGTGGTTAGGCAGGTGTGGGCGTCGGTTAGGATAGGGTTGGGTTAGGGTTTAGGTGGTTAGGTGGGTGTGGGCCTCGGTTAGGATAGGGTTAGGTTAGGTTTACGTTGTTAGGTAGCTGTTGGTGGTCGTTTGGAGTAGGTTTAGGTTTGGTTGGTGCCGTGTTAGGATGAGTTTTGGGTTAGGTTATGTTTAGGTGGGTAGGTGGTTGTGTGCGTCGGTTAGGATAGAGTTAGGTTAGGTTTAGGTGGTTGGGCGGATGTGGGCGTCGGTTAGGATAGTGTTAGGTTAGGTTTAGGTGGTTGGGCGTGTGTTGGTGGTCGTTAGGTGTAAGTTTAGGTTAGGTTGGTGCCGTGTTCAGATGGGTTTTGGGTTAGGTTAGGTGGCTGTTGGGCGTCATTAGGTGTAATTTTAGGTTATGTTAGGTGGTGTAGTGGGTGTTGGGCGTCGTTTGGTTTAGGTTTAGGTTAGGTTAGGTAGTGTGGTGGGTGTTGGGCGTCGTTTGGTTTAGGTTAGGTTAGGTGGTGTGGTGGGTGTTGGGCGTCGTTTGATTTAGGTTTAGGTTAGGTTAGGTAGTGTGGTGGGTGTTGGGCGTCGTTTGGTTTAGGTTAGGTTTAGGTGGTTAGGCAGGTGTGGGTGTCGGTTAGGATCGGGTTAGGTTAGGTTTAGGTGGTTAGGCAGGTGTGGGGGTCGGTTAGGATAGGGTTAGGTTAGGTTTAGGTGGGTAGGTGGTTGTGGGCCTCGGTTAGGATAGGGTTAGGTTAGGTTTAGGTGGTTGGGCGTGTGTGTTCGCCGGTTAGGATAGGGTTAGGTTAGGTTTAGGTGGTTAGGTGGGTGTTGGTGGTCGTTAGGTGTAAGTTTAGGTTAGGTTGATGCCGTGTTAGGATGGGTTTTGGGTTAGGTTAGGTGGCTGTTGGGCGTCATTAGGTGTAATTTTAGGTTATGTTAGGTGGTTAGGAGGGTGTTGGGCGTCGTTTGGTTTAGGTTTAGGTTAGGTTAGGTGGTGTAGTGGGTGTTGGGCGTCGTTTGGTTTAGGTTAGGTTAGGTGGTGTGGTGGGTGTTGGGCGTCGTTTGGTTTAGGTTTAGGTTAGGTTAGGTAGTGTGGTGGGTGTTGGGCGTCGTTTGGTTTAGGTTAGGTTAGGTGGTGTGGTGGGTGTTGGGCGTCGTTTGGTTTAGGTTAGGTTAGGTGGTGTGGTGGGTGTTGGGCGTCGTTTGGTTTAGGTTTAGGTTAGGTTAGGTAGTGTGGTGGGTGTTGGGCGTCGTTTGGTTTAGGTTAGGTTAGGTGGTGTGGTGGGTGTTGGGCGTCGTTTGGTTTAGGTTTAGGTTAGGTTAGGTGGTGTAGTGGGTGTTGGGCGTCGTTTGGTTTAGGTTAGGTTAGGTGGTGTGGTGGGTGTTGGGCGTCGTTTGGTTTAGGTTTAGGTTAGGTTAGGTGGTGTAGTGGGTGTTGGGCGTCGTTTGGTTTAGGTTAGGTTAGGTGGTGTGGTGGGTGTTGGGCGTCGTTTGGTTTAGGTTTAGGTTAGGTTAGGTGGTGTAGTGGGTGTTGGGCGTCGTTTGGTTTAGGTTAGGTTAGGTGGTGTGGTGGGTGTTGGGCGTCGTTTGGTTTAGGTTTAGGTTAGGTTAGGTAGTGTGGTGGGTGTTGGGCGTCGTTTGGTTTAGGTTTAGGTTAGGTTAGGTTGATTGGTGGGTGGTTGGCGTTGTTCCTAAGGTGATGAGATGATGATTTGTGTGAGATGAGGTGGTGGGGGTGCCGTTGGCAGCTTGCTGCCAACGGTTTCGTACAAGTCCCAGAGGCAAAACGTCAGTTTTGCGGGACTTGTACGAAATCTAAAATTTAAATTAATTGAGTCAAATATAAGAAAAGTACATTTGGTCATAAATAAAATTGTTGGTAAATAATCAAACTTGTAAGTTTGGTCAATGATTTATCTACAGATTGCTCAAATCGAATTTACGAATCTAGATGATTTTTGTACATGTTCATAATGTAGGCGAAATATAGTAGAACAAGGGGAATAAGGGGGGTTAAGGGGGATTAACATAATAAATATATTTTAAGTAACTAAAATAGTTTGGCAGATGTCATAATATCGTATGTAAATCATATGTTCAATTAGATAATTCGAGCTTCTTTAGCCAATCCATAGAAAAGTGACTTGTGATTGGCCAACAAATTAGCTGGTGCATCAAATTCGGCCACCCTTCCACGGTCCATCACGAGCACTCTCGTCGAATCCATGATCGTGTTCAACCGATGAGCAATAGTCAACACAGTACAGTGAGCAAAGTCACTCCTAATAGTCGTCTGTATGAGAGCATCCGCTTCGAGATCAGTCGCTGCGGTCGCCTCGTCCAGCACCAGAATTCGAGTTGTACGCAGCAGTGCACGACCGAGACAAATCAACTGCCGCTGTCCCACCGAGAGGTTTGAGCCATTTTCAGCAATTTGATAGTCCAAACCAGACTCAAGTGAGCTAGCAAATGATTTCAGATTTGAATGTTCGAGTGCTTGGCAGAGAAGATTGTCGGGATGCTCGTTGAATGGGTCGAGATTTGAGCGGAGTGTGCCAAAGAAGAGAATCTATAACATATAATAGCAACATCAATCAGAAATCAAATTAGAACATAGAACAGAATAGACATGCCGGGTCCTGTGGAATAATAGCCAATCTGTTCCTCAGCTCATGCAGACCAATTTGGCTAATGTCCACGCCATCAATCGCAATCTTGCCCTCTGCGCCTTCGACAATCCGAAAAAGTGCTAAAGTAAGCGACGATTTACCAGCGCCAGTTCGTCCCACAATTCCAATCTTCTCTCCCGCGCCAATCACCACATCAATTCCATTGAGCACCAAGTCGAGTCCAGGTCTATATCGCATTGAGTAATTGACAAATTCAATCTTGCCTTTGTCCGGCCAACCGTCGTCCACCATTGGACTCGCATTCACCTCCCTCACCCATTCACGTTCAGTGCCAATCTCACAGTACTCTCGTATCCTCTCCACCGAAATGGCATTAGCTTCCATCTCCGACATACGTCTCACCGTAATAGCGAGACTCTGTGTCACACTCAACGAGTACACAATAACCAGTCCAATAAAGCCAGTCTGTTCTTGAAACGATTGCCGCGATAGTACCGCAAGTGTCGAAGCTGAAAGCACAACTAGATTGCTCACAAACTTTAGTCTCAGTTCCAACCATCGATTGGTCATAAATTCAAGATAGAAACAGCGCAAATTAATGTCCACCCGTCGGTTGAACTGCTCAATAAACTGACCCACTGCACCATAGGCACGAATGGTACTGGCGCCCGACTGTGTCTCGCTAAAGTGAGAGAAAATGGGCGAACGGGTGACTGCCTCGAGACGCTTCAGTTGTCGAGATGTTGGAATGTAGCTTTTGTGAATGATATAGTACAGCAGCACAATAGGCAGTATCATAGCCATAAAGAGTGGCATGTTGATGCAAATGAGAACAATGGTAGCAACCACTTGAAGCAAATTCACAATTAATTTACTAAAAAAAATATAATTAGAAAATGTAATTATTAGGGCGGGCCAAGAAGTCGCATTGATATGTGGATGACCCTTTGATATATTATGGGGAAAAAGTGGTCTCCGAAAGGTACAGTTTTAACCGAGAACATATTAACCGATTATGGCTTTCAATATATCAAATTAAAGGTAATGACACTAACTTTAAAGACGATTGGACGTTTGGGCTTTATTTTTAAGCAATTTGTATATTTTTTAGTAAATAATGAAAAGAGACTAAAATCTAAGGCTCATTTTTATTGTTTCTCTTTTGGAGATTAAATTTACAGATAAAATGGCCAAACGCCCAATCGTCTTTAAAGTTCATGTCATTACCTTTAATTTGATATATTGAAAGCCAAAATCGATTAATATCTTCTCGGTTAAAACTGTATCTTTCGGAGACCACTTTTTCCCATCATATATCGAGGGGTCATCCACATAACACGGCGACGTCCTGGCCCGCTTTAAGAAATAATTTCAAAATGTCTCTAAACTTACTCGAAACTTGACGGAATATTCGCATCCACCGTATCGATATCTTTCGAGAATCTATTTACAATCCTTTCGAGGGGTGTTATGTCAAAGAAGGACAATGGCGCCCGCATTACTCTGCCCAGTAGGGCACTGTGCAGCACAGTTGAACTGTTAACTGCACCCTTGGCCAGTGCTGTTGCGCCCAGCAGATAGGCCACTCCTTGAGACAAGCCTAAGAATCCATAAATCTTCAAATAGCCAAAATTGTCAACATTCTTCGGACCATTTGACCACACAGCCAAGCACCAGTTTGTAGCCATGGAAGCAGTCTGCATGGCCACAAAGCCAACCAGCATCAGACTCAACCAAAACCAGGTGAATGCTCGTAGATAGCCAATATAGACGGACAACTTGACATTGCCCGATTCAGTAGATTCAATTTGAGTAAGCTTACGTTGACTCTCCTTATTTTTAACCGAGACAGATGACTTTGCCCTACGATGAGTTGTATTGAGTTGGTGTTTTTGTTTCTTTTGTTGATTAGTAACCTCAATAATCTCGACTTCAGTCAAATCATCTTGCACATTCTCCTTAATTGAATGTTCCTGTACAAAATCAGCAAACTTGCCTCTAGCTATCATCAGTTGTTGATAATTGCCCACCTCCGAAATAGTGCCATTCACCAGTACAACAATTTGATCAACTTCCGGCAGAAAAGTAATTTGATTCGTCACTAAAATTCGAGTTCTCTCTTTCAGGTAGCCACTTTCACTGCTGAGCACTCGCCCAAAAATATGTTGAGAAACGTGTGAATCCACTGCCGAGAGTGGATCATCCAGCAGTAGGAGAGATGCATTCGAATAGCACGCTCTCGCAAGCGCCACCCTCTGCTTCTGTCCTCCCGAGAGATTGATTCCTTTTTCACCAATTTCTGCCTGATCACTGCCAGGTAGAATAGCCAGATCGGGCTTCAATGCACACATTTCAATCACCGAATCGAATCTCTGCTTGACATACGGAAGTCCAAACAGGACATTTTCTCTCAAAGTTGCATTTTGAATCCATGCCTGTTGGGCAACGTAGGCAACCGTCTCCGACTTTGCCACATTCGCCGTTCCACTTTGCCGCTCCATATCACCCAAAATAGCCGAGAGAAGGGAAGACTTGCCCGAGCCAACATGTCCTACAATGGCCACCAGCTGACCCTTCTTCACATTGAGATCAATTCCATTCAAAGTGGGAGAGACGTGGCTATTTCCCCAAGAAAATATCCCTCCTTGAATAGTAATTGCACAATCTTTCCCAACATCATTTCTGGTAACACACTTCTGGAGCTGTTCTGAATTGAGAAATTGATTTAGCCTTTCCACCGCAACCGAAGCCATCACCACAGAACTGATCACTTCTGGCAGTGCCACCAGTGGATTTCGCAACAGTTCAAACAGAGCCAGTGAGACAAATACTTTCTTCGCGTCGAGTACATTTTCATCCAAACTCATGACATACACTGACAGGGTGACGAATGTCACCAGAATGGGCGCACACGTCCATACGAACGAACGCATTGCCTGAACGGTGGCAATCATGCCAATTTGCCAAATCTCACCAGCCCGAATTGAACCAATTTTCTCAATGAACGCCACCTCCCAACCATACAGTTTGATAACACGAATTCCGTTCAAGGCTTCGCTGAGCATCTTCACTCGTTCATCTTTTTTCTGCATTTGTACAATTTGAAAGTGTCTCTCATAGGATGCAATCCAGCCATTGAGTGGCATCATACAGAGCAGCACCAACAGGCCCGCTAGTACAGAAGGTCCCAATTCGTGCCACAGAAAGTACAGTGTCAAGCCAATCGTCAACGGCGCCGACCAGACATTGTTGATATTGGAGAATATAGCCGTGAGCCGTTGAGCATCCACAGACATTAGATTCACCATCTCACCTGTGGTTCTCTCACGACGGGCACAATTGCTCAAGTTCAATGATTTACGATAGATTGCGGACATGAGTGCAGCGCGAACCTTCATACCAACGTGAGACATTGTTTGATAGTGTAAATTCATCAAAATCGCATGAAGGCAGGCGACAGAGAAAAATGTAAACGCATACATATAGCCCAGCCAGACGGATTCTGACTGGCAGGAGATGAAGTCGATAAAGACTCTATAGAATAGATGAAATAAAAGAAATATTATTTAGGATAGTGAAATAGTTCAAATATATGATGCTCACTTAAGCAATTGCGGTCCCACAAACTGAAGCAAATTATAGGCGAACCTGTATGCCGAACCGGACAAAAACAACCAACCAAAACATCGAACAATCGAGCCCACCGTGCCAAACTCGCCCACCTCTTCATCAACTTTAAAAAACTCAGGTCCAACAGTGTCCGACCAATCCTCTTCATTCAACTTCCAAATGTCTTCAAGTGTGAGTGTACTTCGATAGCCCTTCCGAATAAGTGGATCAATCCACCGGTAAGTGAGCAACGACACAAATGAAGCTCGTTGACTGGGACATTCAATTTGACAATTATCTTCTTTTTCTATAGTATCATTTGCGAGTAAAACTCGGCTATGCTTTTTCTTCTTCTTCTTCTTTCTTTTCTTTTCCTTCTTCGAAGTGACAATTTTTTCAATTTTCGGTCTTGAATCCGCAAAAAATGTCATAATAAATGTATCACAAGGTATCGGCAAAAATGAGAGAATTACGTATTAGCAAAGAAGGCAAAAACATAAACATAAACAACACAGACAGTGGCAGTTGTCACGCTAAGTAGCCACGTAGCTTGCTTTAGCTCATGTAAAGTATAAAAACGTTACATTGCATTTTAAAGTTTATCTGTAGACAACTCACATGAGCGACTTGTTGTTGCCCAAAATGACATACAAAAAAAGGTAAGCGCAAAATATATTAGGGTAACTATCAAGGTAAGATGGAAAACCTGCCTGTTATCGGAGCTAAAGGCGCTGTGGTATGTAACTGAATACCCCAGGGCGCAAATTATTTTAGACCGCTGATTAAAAAAGTCAATTTCTGTAAAATCTATGATTTTACCCAACTAGAAAATATGACAAACAAATGTTGAACTTGTAATATTTAGAATGCTTACTTTGGTTTTTATCATCTTGAACAAGGTTTGTTTTCTGAATCTGTTGAGTTGGAGAATAAGACAGATTTTCATGGTTGTTCAATTTGGCAATTTTATCCGAATCTCTAAAAGCACTTTTCGCCACACTCAACTTGCCCAAGTAAGGATTGAACGGAGAACCAAGATAAAAGTGACGCTCACTTTCGGTCTGTTCAAGTTCGACCACTTCCGAGATTGCACAAACGCTACCATCAGGTGAGTGTAGTGAATTGACAATCTCACCAGTTTGTCCATCAATCTCGAGCACCATTCCATAGGTACACTCAAACGGACTGGAGAAATGCATTCCATGAAGGCCAAAACCCAGTTCCATTAGAAATTCATTTTGGAGGAAGACGGCGAAAATCTCAATCACAAATCCAATCGATCGCTGAAGTCGCATAAGGAAGCGCAGGAGAAAGGCATTTTTACTTGCGAGTTTATCGATCGCATGAGGATTGTACAAATTTCGTCCTGTAAAAAGTGCCACCCAATAGGTCTCACGTTCCGGATTTGTTGATCTATGTATATTATCCGGTTCACCTGGTAAATTTTCAATCAAAACTTCAAGTTTTCCACTATTCTCCCCAGAAATCGAGTATTTGTAGATCAAACGGTGCCCCACGGAAGCAAGCAAAATAGCTTCTCGATCATCCGTAAGTTCAACACCATTTGGTGCTGCCAAACTATCCAACTCCACATTGACGATTCCACTCTCGGTGTCATAACTCAACAGTCGTCCGGTCTGTTCCTGTTCGACAAAGGTTGCCAGCGAATCTTGCAATGTCCATCGATGACTAAGTTCGGTCAAATAAAAAACAATATGACCATTCGCCTTTTCGTACACAACCAAATCATCCAAAAATACAGCCGAACCCAGTTCTTCTTTACTCTTGATGAGACGATTCTCCCCAGTTGTAACATTGATGGAATATAGACCAAAACTTGGCGCCACCGTGTAGAGCATACCTTTCGAGTCAAATTTAAGGCCCAGTGCTCGGCCACAATGAGCAGAATGGTACATCTTAGCACAGTGTTCAGTTCCAAAACCGAGTGGATCAATCACTGAAATGGTTTCAAGTGCATCTGGCAGAATTTGCACAATT
Source organism: Rhizoglyphus robini (assembly GCA_023373905.1). Taxonomy (NCBI): domain Eukaryota; kingdom Metazoa; phylum Arthropoda; class Arachnida; order Sarcoptiformes; family Acaridae; genus Rhizoglyphus; species Rhizoglyphus robini. Next base: position 961,830 of record JAKIJQ010000027.1, read on the forward strand.
CTACCATCACCCAAGCCAGTGTAAAGCCTACCATCCCAAACGGCAAACGATTCTGCGCCCCAAAGTTCATTGTAAAACAGTTTGTTCGCACTTGAAAGGAGATTGTTTGCCAGTAGAGGTCCACTGAAGGTACTTGGAAGATCCGGTAATTTGCTTTTTAAAGATACAATTTTCAAAATTTACTAAAATTACTCAAAAATAGTAAAACAAAACAAAAAATACTAACCTTCTCTGGCTGAGATCGACATCAAAACCAAACAGTGGCTTAGTGTCTGGTAGGAATGCAATTGCAAGCAGAATTGCGCCTAGAAGAAGGAAGAATTTGCAAATCATTTTGAAAGTCAGAGACGAAAATGGATTTTATAAAATATATTAACAGCAAGACTTATATAAATATTTTTCGATTATTTATCTGCGGTTTTGTGTTTTGCAATCAAGACAAATGTGATAAGAGTATTTTATGTGATCGAGAAGTAATTGACGGCTTTCCGATTTTTTTTACTGTAAAATATGTAAAATTATTTTTTGAACACTGTATAGAAAGTACAGGTGCGGACGTCCAAAAGTTAACCTAACATCAGAAAGTACACTGCACTGTATTTGTCAAATGTTTTTTAAAAAAATTCATACTTTCATTCTATGGCACCAGATGGCACAATTGACAGCAATAGAGGGAATATATATTGTTTAATCGATATTATCGATTACATTTCACTTTATTACACTCAGGTTTCAAAGATCATTAACATCACTAATCATCTCAAGTCATCGTCATTGCACAAGGACACAATTTGAGGGTTTCCCTCAAGTTTGTTTTGCAACTTTTAATTTTACCGCCTGTGGATATGGACTTTTACTGAAATTGTAATGCAATGCAACATTTACGTCACTTTCTAACGACAGGTTTCTTTATCTAATTACTTTACCCTACATTTGTACAAGTACAAGTTGATTATGTACGAATAAATAATTGCAATAAACAAGAGGTCACAAGATATTTTCGTAAAATATAATCAAATTACCTTTTTTAATTTATAAATATAAATTGATATTTATTTGATAAAGGATGTTACCCTTCCCTCTTTTAAGTTTATTTTCTACTTTCTAAGGCGCAATTGCATTATTTATCTACTGGTGGATTGATAAATGGATTTCTTGTGAATTTTTTCTTTGTAAACAGGTTTCAAGATACGTCACAAGAGTTATTTCACCGAATTATTTGTAATCATACCATCATTAATATACGTCATCAACTTTTGCTGTAGAATTGACTATTTAAGATCACTAATAATATGTTGTTCATGATACTTTCACTTTTGATCAAGATGGAGAACGAAAGTGAAAATAAAAATGTTGCCCTTGACTTTGAAAATGTGCCAATTGAAAATGTACCAACTGAAAATGAGCCAACTAAAAATAAACACAAAACGGAATTGAACTTCTTCAAGCGTATTCGCGCCTATTTGGCTCAAGTGAAATGGTCCAATGTGTTCATACTTTCGGTGTTGCACATTTTGACTGGTTTGGGCGTCCTGTACTTTATGTACGGTCCTCCGATTCGACTATACACCATCGCATTTGTCTATGTGATTGGCGCCTACTCTGCCCTGGGCATGTCCGTTGGTGCCCATCGGCTATGGGCTCATAGGAGTTTCAAGGCTCGAGTGCTGTTTCAGCTGTTCTTGTCGATTGGTCAAGCGATGACCATGAATGGTAGTGCTTATTCGTACGCTCGTGACCATCGAACCCATCACAAGTACTCGGATACGGACGCAGACCCAAAGAATCCAAGTAGAGGGCTCATTTACTCGCACATTGGCTGGTGGTTGTTCAAAAAGTCACAAAAGGTGAAAGACCATGGAGCGAAACTGGACTTTAGTGATTTACGGGAAAATTTGGTTGTGTGGTATCAGCACAAGTTCTACTCGATTATATTTGTCATTTTTGGAGTGTTACTACCCACAATTGTGCCAGTTTACGTATGGCAAGAAGAGTTACTCACGTCTTTTCTAGTATGTACAGTTTTTCGAGTGACCCTCGTGTTGCATCATTTTTTCTTTGTCAACTCACTGGCTCATTTCATCGGTCACCGTCCGTACGACTATCGCATTCGTCCAACCGAACACCGTCTACTCGGTTACTTGACTTTCGGTGAAGGCAATCACAACTACCACCACACTTTCCCGTACGACTACGCATCGAGTGACAAACAGATCTGGGAGTCCTTCAATCCGGCAACTCTAAGCATCCTAGTTGCGCACTTGCTTGGACAGGCTTACGACCTCAAAAAGGCCACCCCCGAGGTGATTGAGGGTACAATCAAGAGGACAGGTATTCCCGCTTGCTTTGATGCACCGAGAGGAATGTGCTACAGAGTGAGTAATGGACTGGCCGACTGGGCAATAGGTTCGGGATTTATGCTTTATCCGGTTATTACGGGAGTGGCGTATCAACTTGTCACAGGTCATGTCATCTTTGTGTGGTAAATTTGAGAAAACTGTTTATAAAATTACATGAATATTTCCTAAATGTATTTTGAATCAAGAATTTTGAAATTTTGATAAATTAAAATAAATATATTTCGTAAAATCATTAAAATTAATTAATTTTTCCCGAAGCTTTTAATTCAAATTTAATTATTTTAACTAATTAAAATAATTAAAATATTTAAGAAATTAAATTAAATATTTTTTCTAGATTTGTCTTAAATTAAGTTCATTTCGAATTGTTAAATGCAAGACCAACAAAAGTTCTGTTTACAGAAAGAATGATAAAATTCCTAATTCATTTGATCCAATCTCTCTTCAAGTCCCATTACAATGCTTTATTTGTTCAATTAGATTTGGTTCACACTGAGATGGAGGAAAATCAAATTGGAAGGCATCACAAATCCCGACTAAAGCGCCATTATGTGTTTAAATTGGTCATTTTACTTTGCTCCGTATTAATTGGAACATTTGGACTGCATTACGAGTCGTCAAATGGTTCAACAACTATTGAAGCCCTTCTCACTAGTCCATACATATTTGTGCATCAAATCTTTCCACGTCAAGGATGGCCAATTTCGAATGTAGTCTTTCCCATCATAATATGCTTTCTATTGTTCAATTTCTTGTACTCAATTTGTTCGCCAGAATTTGACAAACGTTTTAGAATGATACAACCATTGGACAGTGATCGGGTGATAATTGGCAATTCAAATGGTAAGCAATAATTATTTTTGACAGATTGAGTGAACTTTTCTTAAATTTAGAGCTCTGTTCAAGAGATTCCATTCAAATACTATCATATTACCGGAAAGCAAAATCTCTCCAAATGTTCATGATGGCAACTTTATTTGTGTTTGCATTAGCTTTGTTCTATACTATTCTGTTGATGAATTCGGTCTATCGAATCACCCTCATGTCGACATTCTATTGGCTATTCATATTTCCGCTGTTTATATTTTACATGGTTAACGGTGTGTTTACGGTGAAAATGTTCATTCAAATATAATTTGTTTATTTTATTTGTTTTTAATAGAAATGTTCGTCAAAGTATTGTTTGTGCTCATGTCGAGTGAGTACATCTGGATTAGACAAAAGTCGGTCTTGTTCACAATTCACCGATTAAATGTGTATTTGGAAAGTCAATTAGTCGATCCAAAATGTGTCAGTCCTAGAAAGCGATTTTTCATTTGGAACAAATTTGTCGAAGCAAATCATGATTTACACTGCATTTGTCGACACTTGAGCGTGTACAGCCACTTCTGGTCTGTCTTTTTGTCGCTCATCTTTGCCAACTACATCATCTATCTGAGTTACGTCTCATATGCGGTCTGCTTTATGGACACACTTCCAGTGGCAATAAGATGCGCGGTTGGGTCGTTTGTTTGCGAAGTTGGCCTGCTATTCTACTGTATCATTCGTCAATGTTCTAAAGTGGTCAAGTGCAATTTGAAAGCAACAAATGAAAATCGAATGTTCTATCAACACTTTCAGCACTTTCCTTGTTCAAATTTGACCAACAAGACGCGTGCTTTATTGAAGGTGATCTTAAATACTTTTTAATTCATAAACTGTAATCATATCAAACTAATACGTATTTCTAGGCTGAATCACTTTTGGTGCCTAGACTTTTTCATCGTTACGCCTTTCACTTGTTTGGCAATTATCGGATCACATCAAAATCGTTTCATTTGGTAATTAACATTACTCGCTCATTTAATCTGTTTTAAAACAACTTCAATTTGATTAGATATTATCCTATGTTGGTGTCTTATTTATTTGGGTTATCAAAAATCAACGAAAGAATCTACTACTGAAAAGGTCGCTCGATATTGACTAAATAAAATATCTTCATATTTCGAAATAAAAATAATTTAATTAAAAAAATTAATTTAAATTTATCACTAACTATCAATTAAAACTTTTATTATTGTCTTATATTATTATAATTTTAATTTGAGTTTTAATTCAATTTCCATGATTATAATTCCAAGAAAATGAACTAAAAATTGCATTTTAGAAAAAATATTAAATTAATTTAAATTAATTAAAAAGATAATTATAAAATTTAATTTAATATTTTTTCTAAATTCTTCTTGAATTAAATTTCATTTTGAATTGTTGAAAGCCAGAACAAGACAACTTTCTCAACTTAAAAATGATAAAATTCCTATTTCGTTTGATCCAATCTCTCATCAATTCCCATTACGATGCTTTATTTGTTCAATTGGATTTGGTTCACACTGAGGGGCAACATCAAATTGGAAGACATCGAAAATCTCGACTGAAGCGTCATTTTGTGTTTCAATTTGGCATTCTACTGTGCACTGTATTATTGGGCACAATTGGACTGCACTACAAGTCGTCAAATTGTTCAACAACTTTTGAAGCCCTTCTCACGAGTCCATACATATTTGTGCATCAAGTTATCCCTCGACAAGCATGGCAAATTTGTGACTTGGTTTACGTCATCTTGCTAAGCTTCCTACTGCTCAACACTACGTACTCCATTTGGGCACCCAAATTTGATGATCGTTTTCGAATGATTCAACAATTGGACAGTGATCGGCTGCTGATTGGCTCGAATGGTAAGTGGCATCGGTTGATTTGAATTTTGATAGATCGTATGACCTTTCCTTAAAAATCAGAACTCAGCTCAAAAGATTCTGCGCAAATAATTGCCTTTCACAGTAAAGCAAAATTCATTCAACTGGGCATGATGATTGGCTTATATTTGGTTTCACTAACTTTCTATTATACTTTCGTATTGATCAATTCGGTTTATCGATTCAGCCTCATGTCGACCTTCTATTGGCTCTTTATAATACCACTGTTTATTATTTATCTTAATTATGGTTTGTCTATAAAATCAAAGGATGATATTGTCAGATATTATTGTAACTTTTAAATTCTTCCTAGAAATGTTTGTCAAAGTATTCTTTGTGTTCATGTCGAGTGAGTATATTTGGATTAGACAAAAGACGGTCTTGTTTACAATGAATCGATTGAATGTGAATTTAAGCAAAATTTCCAGCCCAAAGTTGGCCAATTCTCGAAATCGTTTGTTAATTTGGAACAAATTTCTCGAAGCAAATCGTGATTTACAGTGCATTTGTCGACATTTGAGCGTGTACAGCAACTTCTGGTCTGTCTATTTGACGCTCACATTTGCAAATTACATTATCTATATAAGTTACGTCTCATATGCGGTCTGCTTTATGGACACAATACCAGTGCCAGTGAAAGTCATCTTTGGTTACTTGGTTTTCGAAGTCGAATTGCTGCTCTATTTCATTATTCGTCAGTGTGCTAAGGTGGTCAAGTGCAATTTGAAGGCATCGGAGTCAAATCGAAAATTCTATCAACAATTTCGTCATTTTCCTCACTCTAATTTGACCTACAAAGTACGTGCTTTGTTGAAGGTAATTTGAATTTTTTTTTGTTTGCGGCTACCAAAACCAAATTTCTACTCATATTTCTAGGCGGAATCACTTCTGGCGCCTCGACTTTTGCATTGTTACGCCTTTCACCTGTTTGGCAATTACCGGATCACATCGAAGTCGTTTCATGTGGTAAGCACATTGCTCACTCATTTATTGTCTATTGTATAATCTGTTTTTTTGTAAATTCAATTAGATATTCTCCTATGTTGGAGTTTTATTTATTTGGGTTATCAAAAATCAACGTAAAAATCAATTTCTGAAAAGGTCAAACAATATCGAATGATTTTTTTGTGGCTTCAAGCTTCGTGACTCTTTATCAATCGTTTCAATTGAATCCAGACTAAATCATACCAAAAACCGGTAAATTCAATTTTCTCAAGTTTCTTTGTTATCTTTTACATAATTTTAGATTTCAGAAATAACAAGAGAACCCTAATAAATTAAACTTAATCATTAAATAGATATTGTGCAATAAAACTCAGTCTGGCAACCAAAAATTATTATTTTTAAATTAAATTAAAAATTGTTAATAAATCGAATCTTAAAATTATCTTAAAACACGCGAGTACTGACGTCAAGCAGTATATCTTTTGAAATAACAATAGACATTTTTGGAAACTGGTTTTGACTTTTCAAATTTGGATCATTACATGTAAAATTTTTGATTAAAAATTTCAAATTTCCACTATGATAAAATTTATAATTGATTTGATTCAATCTCTTTTCATCTCGCATTATAATGCTTTATTTGTTCAATTGGATTTGGTTCGCTCTGAGCACGAAGATCATCAAGTTGGGAGCTATCGTAAATCTCGATTGAAGCGCCATTTTGTGTTTCAACTATGCATTCTATTGTGCACAGTTTTAGTGGGAACAATTGGACTGTACCACGAGTCGTCGTCAAGTGGTTCGATAACAACTTTTGAAGCCCTTCTCAGCAGTCCATACATATTTGTGCATCAAGTATTTCCACGACAAGTGTGGCAAATTAGTGACGCTATCTTTGTCAGCATATCATGCTTCCTATTGCTCAACTATGTGAACTCTATTATTTGGGAACCCATATTTGACGATCGTTTTCGAATGATTCAACAATTGGACAGTGATCGAGTGTTGATTGATTCAAAGGGTAAGCTATCGATTAGCGTAAATTCCCGAATATAACCCGCACAACCGTAGTTTACTGCTAGGAATTTTAAAATGGACAAAGTTACAGAATTCTGTAAAATTTTTAAAAATCTATAATCCGCGGGCTATATTCGGAAATTTACGCTAATTGATTTCTCTTGATACGATAAACTTTTCATTTAAAGAACTCAATTCAAATGATTCTACTCAAATGCTTGCATTTCGCAAGAAAGCAAAGTCCCTCCAACTGTTCATGATGGTTGGATTGTTTGTTGTAACACTAACTTTCTACTATATTCTCGTATTGATCAATTCTGTGTATCAAATCACCATCATGTCTACCTTCTATTGGCTGTTGGTAATTCCGTTTTTTGCCTTCTATATCGTTTACGGTGTGTTCATCTAAAATTTAAAAATGTGTGAAATTTAATGTTTTTGACATTTTCTAGAAATGTTCGTCAAAGTATTCTTTGTGCTCATGTCTAGTGAGTACATTTGGATTAGGCAAAAGTCAGTTTTGTTCACAATGAATCGATTGAATGTTCATTTAAGCAAAATTTCCAACCCAAAGTTGATCAATCCTCGAAAACGTTTGTTCATTTGGAACAAGTTTGTCGACTCAAATCGTGATTTACAGTGCATTTGTCGACACTTGAGCGTGTACAGCAACTTCTGGTCTGTCTATTTGTCACTTTCATTTGCAAATTACATCTTCTATCTGTGCTATGTCACTTATACGGCCTGGTTTGTGCACACAATTCCTGTGACAATAAGATTTGTATTTGGTGGCTTTGCTTGTCAAGTTGTACTGTTGATCTATTTCATCATTTGTCAGTGTGCTAAAGTGGTCAAGTGCAATTTGAAGGCAGCGAAGGCAAATCGAAAGTTCTATCAACAATTTCGCCATTTTCCGCATTCTAATTTGACCAACAAGACGCGGGCTTTGTTGAAGGTGATTTGAAACTTTTATTTTTGGGTAACCAAAATGAAATGTCATTTATAATTTTGCAGGCGGAATCACTTCTGGTGCCCCGACTTTTGCATTGTTATGCCTTTCACTTGTTTGACAATTATCGGATCACATCAAAGTCGTTTCATGTGGTATGACTCATTTATATAATGTAGGGGGGAGAACGGCACCTGAGGGTCCACCTCATATATGCAGTGGTCGCTGCTACCCCAAGCCTACGTAACTGAATTGTGAGGTGGACCCTCAGGTGCCGTTCTCCCGGCTAATATAATGTATAATCTGTATATTCATGTAAATTCTACTTGAATAGATAGTCTCCTATGTTGGCGCCTTATTTATTTGGGTTGTCAAAAATCAACGATAAAATCAACTTCTGAAAAGTCTTGAAATCTTAAAAAACTACTTAATCACCTAAAAACAAAGAAATTTTAAAATATCTCTTTGGTGGCAACCTAAAATAATTAAAATTCATTAATTTAATAAAAATCGTTAATTTTAATAAATTAAAACTAAAATTGTTTTAAAACACGCAAGGCCTGACTTTCAAATTTAATTACCAAAAATGAAGCACATGAAAACCTCTCATTAAAAAATGGCAAAACTCACAATTCGTTTGTTCCAATTCCTCTTCTAAATTCCTAATTCATTTCTTTATTTTTTCACTTTGATGTGGTTCGCATTGCTAATGTTTTTAGATTTACTCTAATGTATGTTTCATATTTATTCTGCTTTGAAAAATCAACAAAAACTCCTGAAAAGGTCACTCTATATTGCTTGAATAATAATTTTATATTTTGAATACAGAAAAAAAATTAAATTTTATAATTTATAATTTACTTTTGTCACGAACTATTGATTAAAACTTTAATTATAATATTTTATTTTATTATGTTTTTAAGTTTTAATTTATTTTCAAAAATGAGTTCCAAGAAATTATAATATATTTTATAAGAAAGTATTTTATAAGAAAGTACATATATTTTTTAAAATTAATATTAAAAATACTTTATAAAAATTATTTGAAAATTTAAATTTTAAAAATGTTAAAATTCATCGAATTGCTGATCAAATCACATTACAATGTCTTGTTTGTTCAGTTGGATTTCATTCAAACTGAGCCATCGAATGAAATTCGACAAGACAAGCTTCATTTCTTGTTTCATTTCGTTGGCTTGATCCTGTTTGTCACAGTCGGAACCTTTGGACTTCACTATGAGCACGATTCTTCAAGTGAATTATGGAATCTCGAGACTCTATCAAACAGTCCACACATATTTTCCCACCAAATATTTCCATCTCAATTGTGGCAAATAATGGATCCTGTTGTCCTGATTGTGTCCACATATTTAGTACTCAATTCAGTCTTGTCTATTTGGAATTGCAAACTTGATCAACACTATCTGATGACTGTTAGTGCTGATCAAAAGTTGATTCAAATCAATGGAAATGGTATGTTTGAGTGCTTCAATTAAATAGTTGTAATTGAAATACCTTCCTTATTGAATTTAGAGTTGAGCAAACAGGATTCTGGAAAGATATTATCCTTCTTCCGAAAAATCAAATCTTTTCGAAGCCGAATCTTGATTTTGTTTTGCATTTGTGAATTCTCGTTTTACTTTCCAATGGTTTCACTGGACTCTTTTCTGTCTCTAATCTATTGGTTTGGTTTGTTTCCAATGTTTGTTTTTGCAATGTTGTATGGTGAGTTTTGAGTTTTGCTTAGTACATAGTTTACAATAATAGCTTAATTTTAATTCACAAGAAATGATTGCAAAGATAATCTACGTGCTAATATCTAGTGACTACATCTGCATACGTCAAAAGTCGATTCGGTTTAGGTTGTCCAATTTGAACAAGCATTTGCTTCCGAAAAGTTCGTCGACTAAAAAGGCGACTTTATTGCAGTACTATTCCGTTTGGTACACATTTAGAACCAAGTCATAACGTGTTATGATATGGTCGATCAAAATATATAATGACTATTTTAGTAATAATGCATTTTGACTTTTTTGTCATTATGTACTATTACTTTCAAAGCATAAAAGTTCCTACACTTTATCAAAATGCACTATTACAAGTAGACAATTAAATCTGTTTATTAAGCGAAATGAAGTTATATCAAAAGATTACACAATGCATATCATAAAAAGAATCAAATACATTCTGAAAATCGAAACAGACTCGAATTCAGTCTTTGACATTCTTTCGTGTACCATAATACTTGTTTTTGCGTGCTTGGCTCTGATTTTTCCTCAAAATCCATTCTCCTCTCTTGTCAGGACCATCGATTTTACCAATTTTTCGAATCTTCTGAGTCGTTTGATTGGTAATCTTGGAAAGCAACAAGTCCTAAAAATGATAAAACACATGAACATTAAATAAAATATTAAATTTAAATATATTACGAACGTACATCGATTTCCCCAAACCAAGTCGTGCCTTTAATATAAGGCAAATCGAAATAATGTTGGGCAACATTCTTGAAGTCACGACCAAAAGCGCGCACCACACGATCAATAATCCTTGAATCAGGACGCTTGTGACATATACTCAACAGTTCGCGGTAGAGAGGAACAGCAATTTTCTTTTGAAGCTTTCTTTCAAATAGCGTTCGACTTCCTTCTTTGAGCAACTTGATAGCCTCAGTAGAAATTTGGTTGCTAAATTCATAAAAGTTGCTGTTGAAATATGAATTTTGCGTTTTCTTATTCTTTTTGATGGCCGAAGACTCACATTCCGGGTTTAGTTTAAGCTTCTCTATTACAATGTAAAAAATTACGTGAGTAAATTTATTTAATATAAATCAAATATAAAACTTACTAATAGGTGCTTTCGACTTTGGAACTTCGTCGATTAAAGTTGTTAAAGGTTTAGTCAAAAAAGATTTGATAACTTCTTTGTGTTTCATGTTCCATGGCGAGGAACTTTGAGAATCTTTTTTGCCGGAACCATGAGCATCCGTGCCGGAACCATGAGCATCCGTGTCGGAACCATGAGCATGCTTGTCGAAACCATTAGCTTCCGTGCCGGAACAATGAGCATCCGTGTCGGAACCATGAGCACGCTTGTCGGAACCATGAGCACGCTTGTCGGAACCATGAGCATGCTTGTCGGAACCATGAGCACGCTTGTCAAAAACCATTACATTCCGTACCGGAACAATGAGCATCCGTGTCGGAACCATGAGCACGCTTGTCGGAACCATGAGCACGCTTGTCGGAACCATGAGCACGCTTGTCGGAACCATGAGCATGCTTGTCGAAACCATTAGCTTCCGTGCCGGAACAATGAGCATCCGTGTCGGAACCATGAGCACGCTTGTCGGAACCATGAGCACGCTTGTCGGAACCATGAGCATGCTTGTCGAAACCATTAGCTTCCGTGCCGGAACAATGAGCATCCGTGTCGGAACCATGAGCATGCTTGTCGGAACCATGAGCATGCTTGTCGAAACCATTAGCTTCCGTGCCGGAACAATGAGCATCCGTGTCGGAACCATGAGCATCCGTGTCGGAACCATGAGCATCCGTGTCGGAACCATGAGCATGCTTGTCGGAACTATGAGCGTCTTCCTCATCAGAACTATCCAATATCACAATTCGCCTTCGAAGAGGTGATACTCTAGTCGATTCTGAAAATAAAATTGAAAAACCATTGATCGGTTTGTAATGCCGCCATTTTGGAACAAAAAATCGAACTTACTTGAGCTATCCTTAGGTGAGCCAATTACACTGACGTTAGTTGGCCTAACATTCTTGGTTCCATTTACAATGCCTAGACAATTAAATAAAATCAGAATTTAAAGAAAAAACACTCAAATCAAACTTACTCGAACCAAGTTTAGGATTGTCATTCTCACGGCCGTTAGCAACCTTCTTCGCCTTCTGTCCATCTTCGTAAACAACACAGTAATGAGAAAACATGTGTTAGATAGAAATACAAAAATTTCATAATAAATAAATTACAATACCTTTTCCCAATGATGTTTGTCTGTCAGGCTTTGTTAGATGATCAGGCTTAGTTTTATTTGTCTTGGCCTGGTTTCCGATAGGCTTGTCTTGATTTTGCCCAATTTCTAATAACACTGATTTATTTCGATTGCGAGTATTCATTATGAAGATTGGATGCTTAACTTGAAAACTTGAGTTTCAGGCTCGAAAATTAACCAGGCACACACAGAGTTGAAAAGTAATTGGCCAGTCAGAGGCTGTAAGACAAAGGACCTTTGCGCTCGAGCTGACAAATTCCAACGAACAAAATGTATGGCACACAGGCAGGGGGGCATATCAGTGACATATCATGCCAATTTGCCACAAGCAGAGGGTGACGGGCGAGGGCCGCTGACGGCCACCCGGGGACAGTTGAGCCATCACACACTTAATTGATAGGGAGGGTGCAATGGCAGCAGCAGCGCACTAATTAGGCTTGTCAGTGTTGTTGTCTTAAACTTTTTGGAGGGTTATGCTCTCCTCCTCCGCGCCAATTTGCGTTGGTGAACTGCGCACACTCATAGAGCACCACAACAGTAGAACTTCGCTAATTCTCACTTTTATGTTTCTGTGATAATTGTTTGTAATTTGAGATATAATTATTTCACTTTACCTTTACGAATTTAATAATTAAATAGTAAAAATTAGATGTAAACTAAAAATTGTTTTTAAATGTTTTAAATTTTTAAGTTTATCGAAGTTACACTGTATATATACGTCATTTGTGTTCAAAAGTGAATGTTTATACTAAAGTCAACAGTTGACTGTCAACTGCATTGTGTTGAGTGCTTTCAATTTCAATTGTGTTGTATTACACAAGTTATTATCAAGATGGCTCCAAATTCGAGATTTAAAGAAGCTCATCCTGAATTTTATGAGCTTCTTATACTTTACAATCAAGATCCGCAAGCAGTAGTTAAGTGTCCAAGATGTGAAAAAGAATGCATTAGTAAAACTACTTTCAGAAGACATGCTGACATGCATATTGCGATGGATCTAATTGAAACTCAAAATCTTGATATCATTAATAATGAAAACATGGAATTAGATCCACCCAATGCTCAATTAGAAGTTTCTGTTTTGCAAAATGATGATCCAGGAGAAGGAACTTCACATAATGTTCATGATGTGTTAATTTCCATTAACGAACCTTATATACGTAATCATTTGTTATTTTCATTTGTAAATAATTAATAACGAATTTTAAAATAGATGAAATAATGGATGGGGTGAATATTGAAGAGGATGAATACGGCGATTATTCATCTGACGAATCTTCGGACGATTCTGAAACCGATGATTCAGATTTAGATGATTTCGAGGTTGAATTTAATCTCGAGAGATATGAACATCGACTTCTCGATTCTCAAGACAACGCGACAGTTTATTCTCTAATAGATGATTATGACGAATCAACACCAATACATAGATTAAATAACGTTTAATCAATCAATATGAGCAATCATTCCAATAATACAATAATAATGAGAGGGTAAGTACTACAGTATATACACGAGTGAAGGGAACGTTCACAGATGATGGGTCATACATTTGAATGTACACTGAACAGGACAGGAGCATATTTCAGCACACCCCCTGATCCTGGACTGTCTGATTCGGTAGAGTTCCGAGAAGTTGAGCTGCATCTCTTGATCCGGATTTCGTCTTTGTCAGTCCATCAGCAAGTTGTTTCGTGGTATCCACGTGAATCACTTTTGAGAAATCCCTTCATCAGATAATCTCGGATGAAGTGCATTCGAATATCAATGTGCTTGGCCATTGAGTTTCCCTTCTGATTTTCTGCAATCGATATCGTTGGTTTGTTGTCCTCATAAATGGTCGTCGGGTATTGAACAGGCACGGACAGTTCTTCCAACAGTTGCTGGAACCAAAGTATTTCGGTCGCCACAGCAGCAAGTGCGATATATTCCGCTTGAGCAGTCGAGGTGCTGACGGTTTTCTGTTTCTTGCTGAACCAGTTCACAGTAGTTCCGTTGAAACGAATAACACCCCCGGACTGAGATTTTCTGTCTCCAATCGGTGCAAAGTTAGCATCCGCATAAGCCATTAGGTTTGAGTCATCTCTGTTTCCCAGGTGCAGTTTCAAGTTCTTGGTACTCTGAAGATAGTTCAAGATTTGACGACTGTATTTCCACACTTTCTGATTTGGCTTGTGGAGATAACGAGAGATGTAACTCACAGCTGAACTGATGTCAGGTCTGGTCATGTTTGCAATGAACAAAAGCGCTCCAACGATGCTTCGAATATCACTTTCAAAGTACTCGTCAATGGGTTCATTCGAAAGGTCGATCGTATCCATTGATGGGAGCTTGTCACTTGTGTTGGCACCATCCAAGTCGAAAAGTTCACAAAGATCCTCAATATACGATTCCTGTGACATAGTGAACATGTCGTTGTCAGGCAATCTCTTGAAATTAACACCAAGAAATCTGCTGATTTCACCAAGGTCCCTCACTTCCAAAAGTTCCATTATTTCCTTCTTTATCTGGTTCAATAGATCAATGTTGCGCGTTATGATCAGCAAATCGTCAACATATACCAGAATGTACGTCAATTCATTTCCATCCCTGCGCACGTAGATGCATCTCTCAGATCGAATCGGATGGAATCCCATTTTAGCGAAGATCTCGTTCATTTTCTCGAACCAACACTTCGGTGCTTGCTTGAGACCATACAGACTCTTGAACAGTTTCCACACCTTTCCACGATCCACAAATCCAGGTGCTGGCTCAACATGAATTTCTTTGTCTATTTCACCATTCAGGAAAGCAGTTTTGATGTCCATCTGATGCACAAGCATCTTTTGTGATGCTGCCATAGCGAGTATTAGACGAATTGCGGCAAATGAGACCACAGGTGAAAAGGTTTCATCGTAATCAATTCCTTTCTTCTGTTTAAATCCACGAGCAACAAGTCTTGCCTTGAATCGATCAACAAGTCCATTTGGCTGCACTTTGATGTCAAACACCCATTTGGTCGAGATGACCTTCTTGTCTTTGGGTCGTTCCACTGATTCGTAAGTTTGATGTTCCATCAGCGATTTCAGTTCGTCGTTACAGGCCTCGAGCCAATAGTCTGCATGTTCTGAGTTCATGGCTTCTTCAAACGTTAGTGGAATCTTAATTCCCTTAGCATGAGGATGATGAAATTATGGAGGTATTTTATTATATCTACTATTGATCAGAATTTAAATTGCTCATTTTTATCTAGGTCATTATGAATACTATCAACAAACACAAATTTCAACAGAAAACTTTCGTTCCTGGATCTGTTGTAAACTCGATGGCATTGGATTGGCTCAATGTTTGCAGTTTAATACTTCACAAGAATAATGTGTCTATTGAGAATTGTCAACTTTACGATTACAAGCGAGTTGCCATAAGTAATCATTATCAAGACATATTTATTGATCGAAAATGTAAAGGACTCATTCGGCCACAAATTTTTGAATTAGCCTCTCCAAATGGTGAAACTTTAAAGTATTCTCTCGTTTCGCTAAATTCGCTCATTGTGAAATTTGTTGAAAAGTATCCTTCCGTGATTGATAAACTTCAGATGGAAAAGGACCAGTCAGACCCTATTGGAAACGACGCCTCTAAAACATATTCTTCGATAATGGACGGCTCTTTTTCAACACGATTGAAAGGCAAAATCAAACTTATTGTTTTCATTGATGATGTTCAACTTAGTCCTGCGTGTGGTCTTGGAAAGTCACAAAAACATTTGTGTGTGTATGCAACTTTTGCTGATTTGCCGTTTGAATATCAAGTTCATTCCCAAGACATTGAAGTCTTAATGATGGCCAACAGAGACAAATTTAAGAAACTTAAACTTCCATTTCACGCATTATTTCAGCAGCTGAATGACGATCTCAACAAGTTGATTCGAGAGGGCATTTATGTGCAATTGAATGACCAAGTAATCCATGTAGAGGTTACACTGGCAAGTTTAGTCGGAGACAACTTGGGTACATATGAAGCTTTGGGTTTCAAATGCTGCTTCAACACCCTAGGATTTGTTTGTCGTTTTTGCTTAGCTGTCGGTCTTTCTGAAAAGCGAAAAGCCGAGCTGAAGAAATTGAGGGAGAAGTTGAAAGAATTGAAAAAGAAGAACCCAAAAGCAAAACTTCCCGAAACCCCAATGAATTCTACTGTTGCACATGACGACATCCAAACTTTGACGATTCGACGTAATTTAGTTTCCTACCTTCATGCAAATCAATTCAAGATTAATGGAATAATACGTCGATTTGTGTTCTATGGATTGCCACTAATCACATTATGGAATATCTCACCACCTGATATAATGCACGATATCTGCGAGGGAATAATTTCTCATATCCTAAAACTCATCGTACTGATGGCTCGGGAAAAATTTATTGTGAAGGCTTCATTTACCAGCAAATGATGATCCAAAACCCAAAAAATTACCGCAACCGAATACCAAAGACATACAACGATTCACTGCTCTATTTGGAACAGCAAAGCAATTCTGAATCTTATATTTTGTTAGAAAAATTTGCATTTTTCTAATAGTTTTCTATTTAAAAAGAATAATTCGTGTTTCTTATTGAATTGGATCTATGAATAAATTGTACGGTTTCAAGTGTATTTAAATATTCTAATTTATAAACAATAAATCACGCATAAACACAATTGTTACATTATTACTTTACAATCATTATACATTATGACCACCAAAAGTCATAACTTATTATTACTTTTACCAAAAAATCAAATCATTGTTTAATTGTTTATCAAATAGTACTATGACTTTAGTTTGTCATAATGCAATATGATAAATATGATGGTATACTATGACTTTAATCAAAATGCATTATGATAAATTAAAGTCATAATGCACTTTGACCAAAGTCATAATATATAATGACATGGTAGGTTAAATCATTATACATAATGACTCGTTGTTAAGGGTGTACAAATACTTGCAACTCAATGCAAATCTGGTGGCCGTGTGTCAAGACTTGCAGGCGTATTCCCACTTTTGGACTCCCTACTTGACACTGACATTCGTCCATTACATTGCATATGAGGCGTGCATGACATATGCGATATGTTTTGTGGACACAATGCCCATGACAATCAAGGCATTCTTCGCTTTATGTACACTGAGCATTGGAATGTTATTCTATTTCTTGGTAAAAGAATGCGCAAAAGTGGTCAAGTGCAATCAGGCGATTTTGCGAGAAAACCGAACATTCTATCATCGATTTCACTGTTTGAAGATCAATAGAAATGTCAACATTAAAGTGAGACATTTGTTGAAGGTAAAAAGGTCTATATTTTGAAACAGTTTATTATTAATGTATCCATTTTTACAGGCAGAATCGCTTCAAGCACCTCGTCTGCTGCATCACTATGCATTTCATCTGTTTGGAAATTATCGAATCACCTCGAAATCGTTTCATGTAATCATCTCTTACGTAAGCTCAGTATTTATTTGGGTTGTTAGAAAACAACAGAATTACTGAGCATTTCTAATTAATCGATGATTTGTTTCTTCATTAATTTGTATGATATTAAACAAAATTTAGCATACAACAAACTAAACTGTAAATAAATAAATTAGAACATTTTTGTTTAGTTGCAATTTGTCAACGATACCTTTGCAAAAGTGTTCAACGATACTAGTCCAAAGTCCCCATACGTAAATCCATACCGATTTTGAGTATTCAAAGCGACAATAGAATTTGCAATATGGACTCGAGTACGGATAGCCATCATTCGAGGTGAATCATTGTGAATGATAATGCGAAAGAGCAGTTTACACGGCTTGTGAATGAGCTTGGTGCACTGCGCAAAGATGCAATGAAACACAAACAGTAGATTAACAAAGTATGCGATCCAAAAGTATATAACCAGTTTCACGGTGCTATCCAATTTACCCTGCAAGATCCACATGGTGAGCATAATATTCACAGGAGTGTATGCGACCAGAAAGGCACAAAACAACTTTCCGTGAAATCGATTGATTGCAAAGAAGAACGCCAAGTTGTGCACAAAGTGGCGCCGAAATCGAATGTATTTCAAAATTGGAAATGATTCTTTCGATTTCTTCACCCCAATACGGCACAAAATGACAAACAGTTGTTCGATCTTTAGATAGAACATCATAAGAAGTGAAACATTGCAAGAAAAGTTGATCGCAACCGAGTGGGAAAAGCTAATAAAGGTACAGAGACTGAATAGACCAAATAGTATGCAAGTGAAAAGGCGAAATGAAAACCAAAATAAAGCGTCGACAATAGATGTTCCGTTTTGCAACATTTGAAACCCATATTTGACGAATACAAAAATGAAATAAACAAATGAAGCAACGGTGACAATTTCTATAAGAAAATTATAAAAATAAAATAAAACACTAAATAGACACTAAATGATATTTATACCAAAAGACGCCAGAACACTGATGAATAGATTCAGCACAATCACGAAACATTTTTTCACTCGAGCACAAACGTTTTGATTTGCAAATTTGGATCTAATAAAGAAAGAACGCCAATCGTTGCTCACAATAACTCCGTAAAGTAAGCACAAAAGTGAGTAGTCTGGCTTGAGGTAAAGCTGCTGATTAAAATTGAAAATCATAACCGAGTCAAAGGCTGCCATCAAATTTGCGGTTGACTTGTTAAGTAAGAGCAGAAATACATCAAAGTTTATAGCACAGGCTAAAGGACTTGGCGGAGACCAGAATGAAAGATACACAAAATGCAGTCCATTTAATGCCAAAATTAGATTTAAAACTTGAATTATTTTGGCAAACTTGGCGTTCTTGAACAACAAAATTTGTTTGACCATGTTGAAATAGTCAATGAAATACTGAATACCTTTGAATGGCTTAAGTATTAGCGATAGTATCTGCTTTAGATTCATTTTTTTAATACTCAGTTTTAGAAATTAAATTTTATATTCGTGAATTTTTTTCTGGTTTTACCCAGTAAGAATGAGTCTATTGATTTTAAATATGAGTTTTAAGTCACCGCATTATTCAGAATAAAAAAATTAATTTTCTAAATTATAAAATTAATTTTTATAATTTCCTCTTGTCACGAATTTAATTAATTTTTTACTGATTCATCAATTTAATTTAATTTAATTTAATTTAATTTAATTTAATTTAATTTAATTTAATTTAATTTAATTTAATTTAACAATAATCTTAAAGAGCAATCTTAATAATATTAAATTGGAGTAGGCAAAAGTGTGATGGTTGTTGGAGTCCTTGAAAATACAGCGTATGGACATGCGCAGAAAAGACATTTTGTCACTGAGTCCACCGAGGTTTTAACAAATCAACTGTAAACGTTTAACGAAAGTCGAGCGTAAGGTAGCGAAACGCCAAGCGTTTGGGTTGACATGTTAATTTAGCAAAGCCAATGATTAGTCAATGATTTGTTTCTTCATTAATTTGTACGAAATTAAGCAGAACTTAACATACAACAAGCTAAACTGCAATTAAATACAAATATTAGAACATTTTGCTTTACTGAATGAATGAATCTGTCAATGATACCTTGGCAAAAGTGCTGAGGGAAACCAGACCGAAATCGCCATATGTAAATCCATATCGGTTTTGAGTATTCAAGGCGGCAATAGAATTTGCAATATGAACTCGAGTACGGACAGCCATCATTTGTGTTGAATCATTGTGAATGATAATGCGAAAGAGCAGCTTACACGGCTTGTGAATGAGCTTGGTGCACTGCGCAAAGATGCAATGGAACACAAACACAAGGATAACTTGGTACACAATCCAGAAGTAGACAATCAGCTTTGAGGTGAACTCAAGTTTGTCCTTAATTATCCACATGGTAAAGATAATATTCGATGGAGTACATATGACCAAAAAGACACAAAATAGCCTTCCGTGGAATCGATTCACAGCAAAGAAGAACTTCAAGTCGCGCACAAAGTGGCGCCGATATTGAATGTACTTTCGCACTGGAAAGGATTTTGACTTTTTCGATACAATTCCACACAAAAGGGGGAAAACCTGTCCCACCTTGAGATAGAACATCATCAAGAAAGACAAAGTGCACGAAAAGTTGAGCGCCACAAAGTGAGAAAACCCAAGGTAGAAACAAACACTGAATAGACCAAACATGGTACAGCTGAGAAGGCTGACTGTCACCCAAAATACCGCATCGACAATTGGTGTTCCATTTTGAATCAATTCAAGACCATACTTGATGAATACCAAGACAAAGTAGACATAGTTCTTGGGTCCATTTTGAACTAATATTGTGGTTTTTGTCCTACTTTGAATGTTATTTACTCAAAAATTCCCAAATAAGGTAAAATTTGAGGATAAAATGCCAAAAATTATATGAAATTGTAAATTTGTATGGATAAGTGACAACATGCAAAAATATTGATTTGTAGAGAAATCTATCTAATTCACTGGGACAATCTCAATTTGATTGAATTTTAATAATAAAAGAAGCCTTGTTTGGTCTTTATATTTATTTAGTTGATTTGATGATGTTTTTTGCACATTTGAGTCTTGATGACTCTTGGTCCATTTCGTTTAGTCGTTTGGACTTTATTGTTTGGTCTTTTTATTCATTTATTTGATTTGATGATGTTTTGTGCACATTTGAGTCATTTGGGCCTTTTGGTCCATTTCGATTAGTCGTTTGGACTTGATTGTTTGGTCTTTTTATTCATTTATTTGATTTGATGATGTTTTGTGCACATTTGAGTCTTGATGACTCTTGGTCCATTTCGATTAGTCGTTTGGACTTGATTGTTTGATCTTTTTATTCATTTATTTGATTTGATGATGTTTTGTGCACATTTGAGTATTGATGACTTTTGGTCCATTTTGTTAGGACTTTTGGACTTGATTTATTGCTCTTCTTTATTTTTTTTATTTGATGATGTTTTGCGCACATTTGAGTCATTTGTGACTTTTGGTCCATTTCGATTAGTCGTTTGGACTTGATTGCTCGATCTTTATATTTATTTAGTTGATTTGATGATGTTTTGTGCACATTTGAGTCTTGATGACTTTTGGTCCACTTTGTTGAGACGTTTGGACTTGATTTATTGCTCTTTTTTTTATTTAATGATGTTTTGCGCACATTTGAGTCATTTGTGACTTTTGGTCCATTTCGATTAGTCGTTTAGACTTGATTTTATGGGTTTGTGATCTTAGTCATAACTGATATGTTCCAAAAGTATTTTCCCTCTCCCCACCCACTCATCATTACCAATTTATCTCAGTTATTTTCACCACAATTGTTATTTGAAGGCAAGACCCACGTATCAACTATTTATTTTCTACATCTGACAACAATAAGCATCGCTTCAAGAATCGTCAATCATCTAGAGAACATACGCATTAACAGAGGCATAAAACTGAATCACCTACTACAACTTCATGAGCGTGCAAACATATGTTTGTTTCTTCTAAAGACATCATTTTGTCATATTATTGAAGACATCATATTGTTAATTTATTTGTAAACTTAAGCCTATCATAGGTTTTTTAAAACTTAAGCAATTATCAACACATTTTACTCTCAATTCAAACTCTCCTTTTCAAACACAAATTTTAAACTCTTTTTTACTCTTATTTTAAACTCTCACTTTAAACACACATTTCAAACTCTTCGGTACATTGACTTGTACCTATCCAGCCCGGGCTCACACTCGAGGCTGTTTAGTTGGTCGTCTAGTGCTTACTCTCTCATTTTAAACACATTGTTCAAACACATTTCTTTAAAATAAACGGCCCCGCATGATTCATGATGATTCATGATGAATCGTGCAGTAAATAAATAAATAAATAAATAAAAGAAGCCGTAATTGGATTTTTTTAATTAATTTAATTTTAAATTGTTTATTTAAAAAATTAATTTTGATCATTTTGGAATTGTCAAGAAAATTAAAGTTTGCTACAAGTTAATTAGAATGGCAAATAAAACAAGGTAAACTAATGATTGAATATATTAAATTTTTAAGATTTCAAATTGATTTTCAATTTGAAACAGATCTCACTTAAATTTGTTATTTATGATTTTGCTCTAAATAATTTACAAGTATCATTTTAATTACACCATTTCAATTATTCAACAACACATTTAATAACTTTTGAATAGTTAATCAAATTTATTTTGATTTTTAATTTAATATATATTTTTCAAACTCAAAATCAAATCGGTTTTGAGAAAACAGAAATTTAAAAATATCTTGTTTTGACACTAACAGGAGGAGGTGATTGTTTTGAAGGTTTCATATGAAGTTTGATATCATAATTTCAAGTGATTTCTAGTGAAATTGACAATTGACAACATAAATAAGTAATTTTTATTACATTATTTTTATTGTCCTGTTTCATTTATAATTGATTTATTAACTATTCGAGCTGATAACTTTTGAAAAGTTTCGAAATCATGTTGCTTGTTATTTGATTATAAAATCAATAGTCGTGTGCTTGTTATCATGAACAAATTCAGGATACGGGAATATTAACTTGACAAGACAGATGAAATCTGCTTATTCGAAAGCTTGGTTGTTCCTAATTTAGATTGAAAAAACTAAAAACTAAATTCAAAATGAAAATACTCTTCAAGAAAACATTCAAACGCTTAGCCAAAGCCCACTACAATGCATTGTTTGAGCAGTTGGATTTCATTCACACTGAACAGCAGGCGAATGTACCCACCTTCAGTGTTAAACCTCATTTTACCTTTCAACTTTGTGGAATTATTTTGGCACTGACGATTGGAATGTTTGGGCTGAACTATGAGTGTGGCTACTCAACTACAGACCTTTTCAAGGCTGAAAATTTGCTTAAGAATGATTGCCTATTTGTGAATCAAATCTTCCCACGACAAACGCGAAAAACCATGAGCGTGATGATGGCCATTGTGTGTGTTTGTGTTGTGCTTAATGCGCTTGCGTCCATCTTCAATGGTACGCTTGATCGACGCTTCAGGATGATTTATGTATGGAAGAATCGGCAAAATTTGATTGAAATCAACGGAAAAGGTATTTGCGGAAATATTTGCTTTAGAAATAATAGAAATAATTTTTTGTAGATCTAAACCTTGAGGACTCCGCGGCTATAATCTCGTTTCACGAGAAAGCAAAATTAGCTCACAAACGGCTGACAATTTTGTTTAGCTTTGCTGTACTTGGCTATTACTATGCAATGACCCTGTACAATTCGAGTTACAAGATTTCGATCCTGTCCATAACTTACTGGTTTGGCATATTTCCAATCCTTGCTTTATCGATAGTTTATGGTAAGTTTATAAGACATTCAACAGTTTCTTCAATATTTTTTAAAATATAGAAATGTTCGCAAAGATTATGTTCGTCTTCATCACTAGTGAGTACATTTGGATCCGTCAGCGCTCGATCCTGTCTGAGTTGTCCAAAATGAATGAACATTTGCGTGCAACAGAGGAAGTCTCCTTGGTCAAGTATCGTTTCATTTGGCAAAAATATCGTAAACTTAATCTTCGCTCAACGTCTGTGTGTCGAGACTTGCACGCGTATGCCATCTTTTGGAGTCCATACTTGACCTTGATCTTTCTCAATTACACCTTGTATGAGGCATACATGCTGTATGGCATGTTGTTGGAGGATGAAAATCCAATTTTTATGAAATTTGTCTTTGGATACTTTTTATCGGCCGTTGGACTGTTCTTCTACTTTTCCATTCGACAGTGCGCAAAGGTTGTCACTGCTAATCAGGCAATTTGGCGTCAGAACCGAGAATTCTATTTTGAATTTCAACGACTGGATAACAGCAATCAAACGGTTAAAACTCGAAATTTGTTAAAGGTATATAAACCCCCAGATTGTTATTCCTTTAAATTGTTTTTTTAAGGCGGAATCCCTTCTGGTCCCACGTGCAATGCATCGCTATGCCTTCTATCTGTATGGCAATTACCGAATCACTTCGAAATCATTTCATGTGGTATGTGTGCAATATTTTCAAATAGGAATTAATCAAAATAATCCCCCGTTTTTTCTAAGATCATTTCCTACGTTGCCGTGTTGTTTCTTTGGGTTATCAAAAGTCGCCGTCAACAGAAAACGCTTGATTCTATAATTCTGATTTAGTAATTCATTTAGTAATTAATTCATTAAATTATGTCATAATTAGCAAGATTTCACAATCGTATAATCGTATACGTTTTACATCAAACATTTAAAAGTTAAGAAATCTTTGATGAATCAAAATTTGATAATAAGGTTTCACTTTTTAATTGAAATCGTTAGTAAAGCAACGTAATATGCACGTAACACGAGCATATGTACCAGATTTGTCCAAAGTATTACAACAATACAATAGGTTAAAGGCCTTCTCGGTCTGTATATTGTCTTCAATATTTAATATCTCATCATCTGGTTTAATTTATCACAAGATGATTGATTTGACCTTAAATATAAATTAAACTGTATATGATCAATTAAAATTACAATAAATGATATGATAATGTTGTCAATGATAATCGATTCACTTTTTCAAGTATTTACCCATGATCATCAAAATGGTCAATTGGTTTGTTTTACTAACAGCAGTATTTGCATTGAACGACATTTGGGTGAAGCTAATTGACATGGAAACAAGACAAAAATTAACTTATTTACAACTTATACACAACCAAATAGTCTCGTCAACACACAATTTTGTTGTTGAATCTGCTTCCGAGGTATTGGGTCCTTTTGTCTGGTTCGATCTGGCATCGATTCAATTTTTTTGTTCTGTCAAAAAACTAAGTTTGAACTTCGATGCATTTAATCTTACTCTCGTCGTTCAAGATCAGTTCGCCTGATATCTATTTGCACTCAATTATTTTAATTGCTTAGCTCTTTTTGGAATTCAGTTCTGGGGTTCTTTATTGAATATTTTTGATATTTTCCTGTAGGTTGTGTGAATCTTACTCAGTGTGTTATTCGTTTTGCACAAAAAAACAATTTTTAAAATTAGTTTTTATTTTTAAGATGTGCTCACTTTATAAAGAAAATTAGAAACATAAGAATAACTTTTATAGTTTTATTTAGATTTAGTTCCAACATGGGCATTGTTTCAATGTTTCAGTGTTTAGCGCCAACATGAATGGCCACAAATGGATCTTCTGCCTTGGAGTCAATAGCAATGTTTGCTCCACCCGAAGCGTCCACTGTGATGCTAGTGCCAGTGCATTTGCCTCCCTCCATACTACCAGTCACAAGATCACAATAGATTCCGGCTGGTAGGCCGGAT
The DNA here is from genome assembly GCA_023373905.1 of Rhizoglyphus robini. NCBI lineage: Eukaryota > Metazoa > Arthropoda > Arachnida > Sarcoptiformes > Acaridae > Rhizoglyphus > Rhizoglyphus robini. The sequence continues at coordinate 987,112 of JAKIJQ010000027.1, forward strand.
TATGGAAGTGATTACTAAGTCCAGCACCGTTTCGCATGTTGAACACCACAAAGGCCTTGTCGCCTCGGCTGAATGCAATCTCGCCGTTGCCACCATTGTCCCACCAGTGTTCCAGTGGCGCAAAGCCGGCAATATTGCGCAACTGGACCATATGGTAAATTTGTGGCCAACGATGTTCACAGATCCACTCCTTGTTGCAGGTGAGGTTTGCAGCTGGTTGAACTGACACAATGTTTCCACTGCCGTCCGATGGTGGACCGTACCACTCATTTACGTCTTTGCCACCCTTTTTTAGTGAAAAGTTAGCTCAAAGTTATTATCATTATTACCCTCTGAAATGAACGTACCTCTATTTTTTGAGGCCAACTATAACTACTCATCACTCGAGGCACACCATAAGGCAAGGCCAGCATGAACGCAGTGGCCAGTTTCAACAGTTTCGACTCAAAGTAGTTCACATTGACGTCCGTCTGTCCAGTGTGAAATCGTTGCAAATCGGGACTGTCCACCATTACCAGTGCGTCTTCACTTGGCACCATGCCCCAAGACTGTCCAAAGTTTTTCAGGGATTTTGCCGTATCGGCCTGTCCACGGAGCACATTGGCAAGATCACGATAATAGTGAAACTCAATTGCTCGGCCAAGTTTGGTGTAGTCACTGGACCGGATGCCACCGCTGCCGCTTTCATAGTAGATCACTTCATGGTAGATGAAGGGCCGGGCACCGGATGGAAAGTAGGCCGTGTTGAGGTTGTGCAATTTTGAATAGATTGCTTCCAAATCAGCGGGCCACATGTGCTTCGAAGCGTCCGATCGGAAGCCAGCCACACCAATGTCAATCATTCTATTGAGGAATTGGGCCTGTTTTTCGCGAACAAATTCGGACGACTGTTTCAGATCACGCCGTCCAGTGAGGCGACAGTTTCGGGCCTCTTCAGGGCTGTCATAGTCGTGGATTTCCAAATCAGCTGTGTGACACGACTCATGACCGTGAAAGTCGTTTGGTCCAAACGGAACACCAGGGTACTGTAGAGTGTTTCCATCGTAGTGGGATCCTGCTGTACCGGAACCTGTAAAATTTATAACATATAAATGAATGAATAACTTAAACCCAAACTGTACACGTACCTGACTGAGGTCCACTCATGTGGTTCAGCACAATGTCCACATAGATTCTCACACCAGCCTTGTTACACCGTTGGACCATGTCCTTGAATTGAGCTTCGGTGCCGCTTCTTGACACAATCTTGTAACTCACCGGCTGGTACAGCTCGTACCAGGGTCTTTTGTCCAGTATTGCGTGCTCATTCACAGGCGACAACTGCACACCACCATAACCGTACGGGCCAAGGAAACGCTCACACTCTGCGGCAATGTCTTCGAATTTCCATTGCATCAAATGGGTAATCACCGAACGGTTGCCACTGAAGTGTGGATCACTGTACGCACTGGTCGCTTGTGCTGTGCCCGCACAAACAAAAATGCCTAACAAGGCAGTGAAGCAAATGGACCAATTGGGCATGCTTGAGGAGAATGAGCTGAAGGAAACTCGGATGGATTTTCAAGCTCAATAAAATACGACTTATATAAGGGGAAATGTGCACCTAAATAGTGCAAATCCAAAAATACAAAACTATCTTTAGAGATAGACCAAAAAATGGGACCGACCTCCTTGGGTAATCAAGTTCAAGGTGATGCAAAAAAATAACTTGAATGTATGCACCTCTGCTGATAATTTCAAAAGCATACGATTTTACAACACACGAGTTTAAATTGCGTTTAAATTTTAATATCAGAAAACAACGCTTTACATCAAACATTTAAAAGTTAACAAATCTTTGATGAATCCAAATTTGATAATAATGTTTCACTTTTTAATTGAAATCATTAGTAAAGCAACGTAATATGCACGTAACACGTAACACGAGCATATGTACCAAATTTGTCCAAAGTATTACAACATTACAATAGGCTAAAGGCCTTCTCGGTCTGTATATTGTCTTCAATATTTAATATCTCATTGTCTGGTTTAATTTATCACAAGATGATTGAATTGACCTTAAATATAAATTAAACTGTATATGATCAATTAAAATTGCAATAAATGAATTGACAAGTTTGTCATTACTAATGGATATTATTTAATCACCGAAGACCTAAAAATAGCTTAACTAAAAATTAACTTGATTTGAGTGTCTCAAGCGCAATGCATCAATCGTTACAAAAAAAAGTGTTGCAAGAACAAAATTGTTCAATCCCGGATCTTTAGTCAATATATAAGACCCCTAGACCAAAATAGATTCAACAAATAATCTTTAAATTAGTTAATTAAATTAAATTAATTGACTAAAGACATCCTTAAAATGAATTCCGTTTGGCTTTCTTTGGTGGCAGTTTTGATTTTCTTTGGTATGTTTTTATATTATATAAATTGAATGATATTTTATTTGTTTTATATTTTTGTAAATTTAGTTGACTTTGGTTTTACCGATCTGTCTCAACCAGCCTTCCATGCGCATCGACCCGCAAATCCCAATTTTGACCGAGAATCCGTAAGGGCCAATGAATCACAATTTGCGTTGATCGAAACAGTGCGCAAATTTGAGTCTGCCATTTCTCTCAACAATCCTGTTGTTCTCACGCATGTCAAGTCTCACGCTCAAGAGCACGAGCAAAATTTGACTAAAATCTTGGAACAAGTGGAAGCAGACGTAGAAAACATGGATCCTTACGAGTTTAAGGACAAACTCTGGTGTGAATTAATTCGATTTGAAGCTGAGGCTTACAAGCGAGCGTACAAACAGATTCTTCAGGAAATTGTTGGCACAGAACAGAAGGTCACCCAATTTGCTCGTTACATTCATTTGGATTCAATCGCCATTTTGGAAACACAAATTGTGGATAAAATGGGACACATTTGGAAGTTGCTCTCCGCAACCAATTGGCTAGTCTTGGACGGTTACAGTCAGAGGACGAACTCGAGTGTATTTGGCAAAACAAACAAACAAGTCTTCACTAAGCACTTTGAGGAAATTCAACAAAACGCCGCCAAAAGTCGAAACGAAATTGCCAACGAGTACTATCTGGAGTTGGAACAAACTCGACTCAAGCAACAGACACTGAGCATCACTCAACAGACACGACTCGAGCTCGAGCTTGAAGTGTTTGACTACATTGGACAGTTTGTTAATAGGGTGTTGCATTTGCTCACCCGCCACCCGCAACCCGCATGCGGGTGATGCGGGTTTCACCCGCTTCCGGGTGATGCGGGTGAGCATTTTCAAGAAAAAATTTTGAAAAACATCAGTATTTTAATGAAATTATTTATTAAGTAGTTAATCTGTGTAAGAAATTAAAATTTGAACAGTGTGAATGTAAATGTATGTTAATATAATAGATAAATCAATCGTCTTGACTTTCTAAATCTGCCTCTCCGAGAATTCCCACATTTTGTTGAATACCTAAATAGTCTTGAATAGATTCCATAAATTCGTCATAATTTTCAAAGTAGTCATCATCACAGTTTATATTCACCATTTGACTTGATTCGGGGTGATCGACAACAGGGACTTCTTCTGTTTCTTCTTTTTCCAATTTCTTCAAATCGTCCATTTCCTTTTGCATTCGATCTTTGACTTCTTTCGACAAATCGATGTGAAATTTGTTATCACTTTTGATGGACAGCTTTTGTAGTACTTTAAAGACAAACAGATCTGGATTGTGATAGATGAACTGTTTTCGATTTACTGTTTCAGTAGCAATTTGGTTTGAGAGGTTATTTATAGCGATTTTGCTTCTCTTGAAGATGCGCTCACTCACAGTTTGTGTTGCTTGGATACTGAGATAAATTGTCGATGCTTGGTACAATTTAGGAAATCGAATTTTAAGACTTTTCCAAATATAAAACAAATTTTCCTCTTCTGATTGGTAGAATTCGTTGACGATGTCCTGAAGTTGACTCAAATAATTCCTGAACTCGGTTACGATCGACAATTGGTCTTCTTGAACTGGTTTAGATGGAGTTTTCGATATAAAATCAGACATTGAAAAGCCACGTGGGACCAAAAGATTTTGCGAAGTTTTATTCGAAGTTTTGATCGATGTCGAAAAGTCCCCCAAACTGAACTGTTGCCACATTGACAGCTTTCATTGCCATTCGGAAGCCAATATCGTTGAGCATGTTATAAGGTCTATTGCCTAGTGCCAAGCCAACAACCAAAGTGTAAGTAAGGTTATCCTTTATTTTGCTGGTCAATGTGCCTTCTCGGATGATATGTTTCGTAATCAGTGGTTGAGTTGATTCAGTTTTGGCAATGTTGCTAGTTTGCGAGTCGATTGGATCATCGATGCTTTTGTGTGCTGACTTTATATGACCAGCCAAACTTCCCGTGCCAGCATTCCTCCCGTTAGCCAGAACAGTTCGGTAAATAGAAATTTTCTGCTTCTCATAGCATGGCTTACAAATGGCATAATTTGCTTTGCTCTATTCAGTTTTGTCAATGCCTTTGCAAAACAATTCATCGAAATGTTTCCAGTCCTAAAAACGAATCAGAAAAATAAATTAAAACACATTTAGAAAATTATTCAATCAAAAATACCTTTCTACGCTTTCCGGATGAGGCATCTATTTTGATCAATTTGCTTTTGACCTCGATTAAAAGAACAATTTCAGAATTTGATAGGTTCGAATCAGGCAGTTTTGCTTCAATATCTTCAACCTTTTTCGATTTTAGCTTGCGCTCCCCATCAACGTCGAGTACTGGTTCATGTCCGTCAACATCCATGTTGGATTCAGTAGGTGATTGAGCAGACATGATATAAGACAGAATTCACAATAAATTACTTTGGGACAAGTTCGAACTAGACTGTTCGTGTAGAGACCCCAAATGCAAATGAAAGTAGAAACATATCGAAACACCGACGCGCAAACAAAATCGAAAATAGAACAAAAGAAATAGAAACTCCTTATCAAGCCGTCTGACAAACGACTTATTCAAATTCGAACTTTAATGATATGATATATTCTATCTCTGATTATATTATCAAGATGGTAAAATGGTGATATATCGACATGTTTGTATTATTAGCCATGAAATCATTATAATTTTAATTTGAGATATCTAAAATGGACTTATTGGACTAAAATGATCGACCATTTGATAAAATATTTCCTACTCGACTAATTGACGGAAAAAACTGTCAAATCAGTTGACAAACCAATTAATTCAATCATGAGAGATTAATCAACTCGGTTAAGAAATTTTCTAAGACTACCACTATTGGGATAAGGTTCAAAATAAATATATTTTGGATTCTTCAATTGGAGGAAAGAATCTGGGAGCTAAATTTGTGATAATTCTGTTACTTTTTAATTTTGCGGGTGGACCCGCTTTCTCACCCGCATGCGGGTGAAGCGGGTGACGATACGGGTGCGGGTTGCGGGTGCGGGTCGGGTGAGGAAAATTTTTGCAATGCAATACCCTATTTGTCAAGGAGTTTGAACAGAAATTCTTTAAACTCAACTGAATTTTATGCGAATTTATAATTTTTGAATAATATATGAATTTAATTAAACTAATGTTCTTTATCTGGTTTTGATTCATTTTGAGATTCGAATTTGGAGGATTTATGAATTAGGTATATGCGTGAATTCTATTTGACGGAGTTGTCTTCTTTCGGCTTTTTCAGTATTTAAGTTTTCAGTATCTAATTTTCAGTCTACAACTCCAAAAGAATAATTTGAGAGAATTTTCAAATTATCTATTGTCACGTTATATTATTGATGAATTATTTTTTTAATATTATAAATAACTCATTAGAATTCTATAATTTACAAAATAATAATATCCTGACATTTTAATTAACTCTAAATTCAATTTAAATTATATCTTACGCTTGCAATTCTATTTCTGTGGAAAATTAAAAAGTCAACATCAACAGAAAACAGAAAAATTATTCTGTGTTTTAGTTGCATAATTTAAATTCTAACCAGTATCTTATCTTCAATCTTAAATATATATCTCAGCATTTGGCTAAATTGCTAAAATCCCCAAGACTTGATTTGACCTTAAATATAATGCAAAGTGTAATTGATTAAAATTACATTTAATGATAAGACATTTCTTTTAAGATAATAAATTTGTTATCACTCAAGCGCTTACTCAAACTTTAACATACAAATTAATTGCGTAATTGTGACGAAATTACTAATTAATTAATTTGAGTATATCAATCGCAAAGTTTCAAATGATTGGACAGAAAGTGTTGCACCAACGATTGGTCAATCCCGGATCTATCCAAACTGTATATATGTTACTGTAAAAGTGCATTGTCTGGTAAATGTGCACATTTACCGGTAAAAGTGTCATGTTCTTCAGTCAAAATTAAAACTTTGTACTTTTACTGGTAAAAGTGCACATTTTCCAGTAAATCTGCACATTTACCAAAAGGTCTTGGTAAAAGTACTTTTTGGACCTATTATTCTTGGATATTATCATAAAAATAAGGAATTTTTGATTCTAACCAAACATTTTTAGTTCAGAAAGATATTATAATTAAATTTTGAATCCTATTCCTCAATAAAATAACTAGGGAACTTCACCAACTAAATTTTAGTTAATATCTTAAAATATTTCCACTGGCACCACAATTGACATATATTTTGTCCCTCTATTGTAGAATCAAGATATTATTTAAGTAAATGTCATGGTGTACACTTTTGGTAATATCCTGGCACAATTGGCCCTTTAATTTAACATTTTTGGGTCAAAGAATGCACTTTTACCTAGACGCTTTGGTAAATGTGCAGATTTACTGGTAATTGTGCACATTTACCAGTAAATCTGTACATTGAGTTTTAAAATTTTCTTAATATTCACTTTTACCGGTAAATGTGCACATTTACCAGACTATGCACTTTTACAGTAACATATATAATGTGCCCTCTTCAAACAAATATGTCCAACAAAGTTGTCCATTTAGACAGTAATGTACAATTTGATTAACAATATTGAAAAATGAATTCCATTTGGCTGTCTTTTGTAGGGGTTTTGATTTGCTTTGGTATGTTTTCATGTGCTTTTAGTTAATCTGTTAATATTTTTTTTTGTTAATTAGTTGACTTTGGTCTTTTCGATCTGACTCAACCAGCCTTTCATGCGCATCGTCCCGAAAATCCCAAATTTGATCAACTAGCCATCATGGCAAATGAATCCCAATCCGAATTGATCCTGACAGTGCGCGAATTTGAATCTGCAATTTTGAATCAAAATTCCATAAGACTCACACACGTGAAGTCTCTCGTCCAAGAGAATGAGCACAATGTGAGCGCCATTTTGAATAATGTAAAGGCAACAGAAGAAAACATGGATCCGTACGCTTTTTTGGACAAACTTTGGACTGGATTCGTTCGACTTGAAGCGGAGGCATACACTCGAGCGTACAAACGTATTCTAACCGAAATTGCGCACAACGAACGGAACATCTCCGTCCGTTACACTCACTCGGATTCAATTGACATTTTCGAATCACAGATTGCGAATAAAATGGAACCCATTTGGAAAGCACTCTCCGAGACAAACAACCTAGTCTTGGACGCTTACCACAACAAGACAAACTCGAGTGTATTCGGCAAAACGAGCAAACAAGTCTTCAAGATGCACTTTGAGCAAATTCAACAAGCTGCCTCGAAAAGTCGAAACGAAATCGCCAATGGGTTCAATCACAAGTTGGAAGAAAATCGACTAACTGGATTGGTGTATAAATTGAGCATTGATCAGCAGACACGATTCGAAGTCGAGATTGGAGTTTTTGACTTTATTGGACAGTTTGTGAAACAGTTTGAGAAAAAATTCTTAGAGCTCCACTGATGAGCTCATTGTGAAATTGTTAATTTAATTAATTGAATTTTAAAAAATTAAAAATTAAAATTTTTTAGTTCTATTTAAAGAACAACCTTGAACTTTTTATATATCCAGTAAATTAATTAAAAATGTGTTTAGAACATTTTATTATATATTCAAATTATGAAACCAGAATTGATTTTACCTCTCCGCTTAATGTCAAACCGGCAAACCATTTATTATTATTATAAACGGTTTATTTTAAACATTTTGTCCAGGTTCAACTCATAGTACTACATTTGCTCCTAAACATTATTTAAAAAGTTTTTTATTTAAATGTTGTTGTTGTTCAATTTTAAGAAATTGTGTCGAAATACCTGAACACAGTGACAAACATGAACTTTAAATTTATTGCTTTTATAAAATTAGCGCTAATTTGTTTTTTGACATTTAGTTGTAAATTTGAATTTTGAAAAAGGTTTTATTTATTTGTTCAATTTAAATTAAATTATATTATTAAAATTATCCATAATTCAAATTTAATAAGAAGCAATTTATATGTGTACGTTTGTTCGAGTCAATGTCCCAAATAATGAATGCAATCAAATCACTGCTGCGCTCACATCACAATGTCCTGTTTGTTCAGTTGGATTTTGTGCACAATTTGGATCGAATTTCTACTGTTCGATATCGCTATCCATGGATGGTTAAACTTCATTTTGTGTTTGAATTTGTGGTTTTGCTTGCAACGGTGCTGGTTGGAATTTTTGGATTGCATTATGAATCGAGTGATTCGAGCATCGATTGGTTGGATCTGTACTCGATTGTTTTCTACAGTCCGTACATTTTCACGCATCAAATGTTCCCGGCAAAAGTTTGGCAAACTACAGACATGGTTGTGTTGATCGTTTCCGCCCATTTGATTATCACATCGTTTTATTCGATATTCAATGAAAGCTTTGATGAACGCTTTAAAATGTTGGAAAGATTCGGTGAAAATCATTTGATGATTCGCAAGAAAAGTAAGTGAATTGTTAATTTTATTGATTAATCAATATTTTTACAGGATTGAGCATTGACACCTCACAGAAAATTATGGATTTTCACAAACGAGCCAACGCATTTCAAGTTCAAATGATGAAGACGGTCTTTCCAATTATGTTGACCTTCTACTATTTCATGGTGTTGAAACAATCGATTTACAAGTTTTCTCTCTTATCGCTCTTTTACTGGTTGGTCATATTTATGCTCTATGTATTTTATCTTGTTTATGGTATGTTTGGATTTAAATAATGATCTAATTTATTGTCGTTTTTTGTTTGTTAATTTTTTTAGAAGTATTTGTCAAAATTCTCTTTATTCCCATGTCGAGTGAATACATCTGCATTCGTCAGCGTGAGATTTTGAAAAAGTTGCGCCATCTCAACAAAAGCTTGCGCACCAAGATTGAGAAAAAAAAGACTTTGACAAACAATCACGTTTACTGGCAATCCTGGTTCGCCTATCTTCAGGCAAACACCGATCTAGTTCATACATGTCGTACTCTCGAGGTGTACAGCAACTACTGGAGTCCCTACCTGACACTGACTTTGGGTGGATTCACAATGTACCTAAGTTACATTGCGTATGCAATCTTTTTCTTTGAATCCGTTTCGATTGCAATGAAACTCTTCTTTGGCTATTGCTTCTTTTTGGTGTGTCTCATGATTTACTTCACCATTCGACAGTGTGGAAAGGTGGTGAAGGGTAATCAGAGGATTTGGCGTGAAAATCGAAGATTCTATCAACAGTTTCGTTTGTTGAAGAATAGAAATTTGACTATCAAGACACAGAATTTGTTAAAGGTATTGTTAAATTATAAGTATACAATTTTCAAAATATTTTTTAAAATTTAAATAGGCTGAAGGACTTTTGACACCTCGACTGCTGTACCGCTATGCCTATCATCTGTTTGCCAACTATCGAATCACCAACAAGTCGTTTCATTTGGTAATGAATTTCTGTATTTGTCGAATGACAATTAATTATTTTTGCCTTTTGCCATTTGCCATTTGCCATTTGCCATTTGCCATTTGCCATTTGCCATTTGCCATTTGCCATTTGCCATTTGCCATTTGCCTTTTGCCTTTTGCCTTTTGCCTTTTGCCATTTGCCATTTGCCATTTGCCATTTGCCATTTGCCATTTGCCATTTGCCATTTGCCATTTGCCATTTGCCATTTGCCATTTGCCATTTGCCATTTGCCATTTGCCATTTGCCATTTGCCTTTTGCAACTTTGTATTTTGTATTTTTGCTTTTTGATTTTTGATTTTTGATTTTTGATTTTTGATTTTTGATACATTTTGTAGATCATATCTTATGTAAGCATTCTATTTATTTGGATCATCAAGAATCAGCATCATTAGATTTTTAAATTAAACTGAAAACTGCCATAATTAAATTTTACAAAATTGAATATTTTCTTGTAAATAAATAAAAACAGCGACCCACAAGCGACCTCAAACAAACAAAAATTAGGTGGTTTATGTAAAAATCGATAAAACACCGCAAAAGTGGAAAATCCCCAAAACCCAGTTCATGACCATGAATGTACTCGAAATGTCCTTGTCGTATGACAAACATAGATCATCAGTGGCCGTCAAATTGATAAATGATAAATAATCTGCATTTGGATCATTTCTCATGTGAATCCTATTGTTCTTTAGTTTAGCACAAACTGATTGCAACATATGAAAAATTACCGTCCTTCTAAGCAACCATGGAAAGTTACTCAATAACAACTTCGCTATAAATAAAATATGATAATTAATTTCCGGGAATCTCTAAGAATTTTAATTCAATTTATTATTTAAACGTCAGCGTATGAGTTTAATTGTTTTTAGTGTTTTGCGGACAAAACTACTTTAAATTACTTTGTTTTTTGAGTTTTTCATAATAATAACAAAAATATGTTTTTCCTGTTAATTTGAACAAAGTTTGTTGCTAATTAATCATTTGTAAAACTTAAACTGTTTTGTGCATTTAATTTGTGTTAACAAAAATTCAAATTAAGTTCGTTTTCACAATTAATTTTTTGTGTCATTTCACATTTAAATCTTGTTCTTCTTGCTTGCTTCATTCATGGCCAATTCCCAGGCGAGTGTCGACCTCGACAAGAAAATGTCACATTTTGTCAGTGTGGTCAAGTCTTTACTACATTCACACTACGATGCTCTGTTTGTCCAATTGGATTTTGTGCACACGATTGCTGTGCAAGAATATTCTGCTCAAAATCAACGATCCAAATCGAGAATTCATTTTTGGTTTCAATTTTGTATTCTCACTTCTGCTGCAATCATTGGAACAATTGGACTGCACTTTGAGTCGAGTGACAAGTGCAAAGTTCAGTCATGGAACTTGATGTCCATTGTGATGAACTGTCCGTACGTGTTTACCCATCAGATTTTTCCGCAAAGAGTCTGGGAGACTACCGATGTGATTGTGTTGATTGTGTCGACGGCTTTGGTTTTGATTTCGTTGGCTTCTGTGCTTGCAAGAAAGATGGATGAACGCTTTAGGATGATTGAAGATGTGAAAGAAAATAGATTAAAGATTGATTCGAAAGGTGAGTTTGTCTTTTGAAATTAATCATTGACAATTATCAATTAGCAAATAACCCTTGATTATAAGGCATTAGGCATTAGGCATTAGGCATTAGGCATTAGGCATTAGGCATTAGGCATTAGGCATTAGGCATTAGGCATTAGGCATTAGGCATTAGGCACTCTTGGCACTTGGCACTTGGCACTTGGCACTTCGCATTAGGCATTAGGCATTAGGCATTACGCATTAGGCATTAGGCATTAGGCATTAGGCACTCTTGGCATTAGGCATTAGGCATTAGGCATTAGGCATTAGGCACTCTTGGCACTTGGCACTTGGCACTTGGCACTTGGCACTTGGCATTAGGCATTAGGCATTAGGCATTAGGCATTAGGCATTAGGCATTAGGCATTAGGCATTAGGCATTAGGCATTAGGCATTAGGCATTAGGCATTAGGCATTAGGCATTAGGCATTAGGCATTAGGCATTAGGCATTAGGCACTCTTGGCACTTGGCACTTGGCACTTGGCACTTGGCACTTGGCACTTGGCATTAGGCATTAGGCATTAGGCATTAGGCATTAGGCATTAGGCATTAGGCATTAGGCATTAGGCATTAGGCATTAGGCATTAGGCATTAGGCATTAGGCATTAGGCATTAGGCATTAGGCATTAGGCATTAGGCATTAGGCATTAGGCATTAGGCATTAGGCATTAGGCATTAGGCATTAGGCATTAGGCATTAGGCATTAGGCACTTTGCATTAGGCATTAGGCATTAGGCATTAGGCATTAGGCACTCTTGGCATTAGGCATTAGGCATTAGGCATTAGGCACTCTTGGCACTTGGCACTTGGCACTTGGCATTAGGCATTAGGCATTAGGCATTAGGCATTAGGCATTAGGCATTAGGCATTAGGCATTAGGCATTAGGCATTAGGCATTAGGCATTAGGCATTAGGCATTAGGCATTAGGCATTAGGCACTCTTGGCATTAGGCATTAGGCATTAGGCATTAGGCACTCTTGGCACTTGGCACTTGGCACTTGGCACTTGGCACTTGGCACTTGGCATTAGACACTTGGCATTAGGCATTAGGCATTAGGCATTAGGCATTAGGCATTAGGCATTAGGCATTAAGAATTAGGCATTAGGCATTAGGCATTAGGCATTAGGCATTAGGCATTAGGCATTAGGCATTAGGCATTAGGCATTAGGCATTAGGCATTAGGCATTAGGCATTAGGCATTAGGCATTAGGCATTAGGCATTAGGCATTAGGCATTAGGCATTAGGCATTAAGAATTAGGCATTAGGCATTAGGCATTAGGCATTAGGCATTAGGCATTAGGCGATTAACCATTTACTACCAGTAGTTACCAGTTTCTAATTACCTTTTGCCAATAACTATTTACCAGTTACGAATTACCATTTTCCATTTTCCATTTTCCTAGTGCCTTTGTTTTTTGATTTAATTTTCATTACATTTTATATTCATTTAGCTCTCAACGTGGAAGTCTCGCGAAAAATATTGAATTTTCACCAACGAGCTCGTAAATTCCAAACCAACATGCTCAAATCGGTGTTCACAATTTTGCTCAGCTTCTACTATTTCATGGTGTTGAAAAATTCAATATACAAGTTTTCAATTTTGTCACTCATCTACTGGTTGTACATCTTTATGCTCTATGTATTTTATCTGGTGTATGGTAATGGTTCAGTGTGTTTGTTTATTTACAGAAATTATAATTTTGTTTGTTTTTTTTAGAACTATTTGTCAAGATCCTCTTTGTGCCCATGACCAGTGAGTACATTTGCATTCGTCAGCGAGTTGTCCTTCAAAAGCTGCAAACCGTGAATCAAAGTTTGGACTCGAAGCTTTCCAGTCAAAAGTTGACCAACAATCGTCATTATTTGCGTGCCTGGTACACGTACCTACAGACAAACTTTGATTCTCTGAACATTTGTCGTCACATTGAGGTGTACACCAACTTCTGGAGCGGCTATCTCACTCTGTCCCTGGGCGCCTACACCATGTATCAGGGCTACATGATTTATGCAATCTTTTTCTTTGACACAATACCAATTACGATGAAAGTCTTTTTTGGTTATTGTTTTGCGATGGTCTGTCTGATGATCTACTTTACGATACGACAGTGCGCTAAGGTGGTGAAGGGCAATCAGGCGATTCTGAGGGAGAACAGACGGTTCTATCAACGATTGCGTCAATTGAGAAATGGAAATTTTACTGTGAAAATACAGAATTTGCTAAAGGTGAGAATAAATGTTCTTAGATCTAAGATCTAATTTTGATTTTTTACAGGCGGAATCACTTCTCGTACCTCGTTCACTGCATCTCTATGCATTTCACTTGATTGGAAGCTTTCGCATTACCTCAAAATCGTTTCATGTTGTAAGTGAATTTCAAATACAAAATACTTTTATTCAATATTTCAATATATTTTTTGTTACTTTATTAGATAATCTCATATGTGAGCATCCTGTTTATGTGGGTTGTGAAAAATCAACGTAGCATGAAAAAATATGATAAACCAGCTGGAGAAATTTTGTAGTATTTACATTAAATGAAGTTAGTAAAATTAAAAGTTATAGTTTGTACACAAAAATAAAATTTTTACAAATTATAATATCACAATAGAAAAACAGAGGGACGAAATGAAATGACAATCACATATGAAACACAGAATAAAAATGCTTGATGAATTTCTTCACGATGAAACAAAACACAAAGATGATAAACACGATTATTTTTGGACGAAAGACAAAAAGATTTTGCATCTTAAAACACACATGTCATGACTAAGAAAACTCAAACAGTAACTTTAGAACACTTCACCAGAACCCAAACCAAGGCCAGCTCCCCTGAAAATATGATAAAAAGATAGTTTAAAAAACTATTTCCGTAATCATATTCCTAAAAACTTACGCTCCCAACACTCCACCACCAATACCACCAGCGGCATTTCCAACTCCGGCAGCAATACCCGCTCCAACAGTGCCACCAAATCCAGCGCCACCCGCTCCAGCACCAAGACCAGCCCCAAAGCCTGCTCCACCAGCACCGCCAAGTGCACCACCCACTGCAGCACCACCCGAAGCCCCAATCGAAGCAGCCGCATTGCCACTTCCTGATAAACCAGCTCCAATTGCAGCACCCAGACCGGCACCGAGTCCACCACCGAAACCGCCACCTAGATCAAAGTTTCCACCAATTGCACCGCCCGAACCAGCACCACCAGAAAGTGCACCAGCAGCAGCGCCAAGAGCGACACCACCTCCACCTCCAAAGGTACCCAGTGCGCCCATGGATGCAGCAGTAGCCAGTGCGGCTCGTTCACCAGCTCCCAAGCCAAGTCCTCGTCCAAGAGTGATGGCTCCATATGCAGGACCTGATAATACAAATTCGTTTAAAACTGATGCAAAAATAATAAGAAAACATCTAACCTGAAGCAAGTCCAACAGAAGTTGCCGCCGCCCGTCCACCAGGCCCCAGTCCAATGATCGTACCCGGATTGAACAGAAAATCGCCCAACAGTCCAAAAGTCAAATCATCGATTCCACCAGCACTGAACAGTCCATACCGTCCAAACAGATCATCTCCGAGTCTATCCGAGACACCCAAAGCACTTCCCGCAGCATTCACTCCCAATCTCACACCGCCCAGTCCACCAAGACCTGCAACACCATTCAGACCACCACCACCGAGACCTCTCAGTCCCAGGGCTCCTTTACCGGACTTCATCAGTCCAAAACCACCAGGAAAAACGCCCTTCTTTTTACCATACATAGCTTCATAATCTTTCTTGCCTAAAAATTAAATTTTTAGTAAAAAACATTAAAAAACATTAAAACAAAAAATACCAAAAGATTTTTTCAGTGCTTTCCTTCTCGACTTTTGTCTTCTCTTGATGCGCTTTTTACGATTCTTCCGTGCACTCTTTCCGAAATAGTATTCATATTCAAGTTGGGCTTCAACAAGAGGAATTGCAATCAGCTCAAAGAGAATCACAGTTATCACAATTACTGCAAAGGCTTTTTTGCTCGATTGACAGTGGAAAATGTTTCGAGAGTAGAGTGGCGGCGTCCTTTGAGTGGACATTTTGAGCAAATTTTGAGGAAATTTTTGTAGAAATTTGAGTTGAAGCTAAGAATTTTTTTGTCATAAACAAAGAAAAATTCACAAACACAATGTAAAAAACACAAGTCAACTATCACACTTTCGCACTCAAATGTATCAATTCACTAAATGGGCAGCCGCTTTTGCTGTATCCGATTCATTTATAGACATTTTCTGACTTCTCACTTCCCTGAAAAAATACTATCTTGAAAAATCTCTTTGTATTTTTGCGTTAATCTCGTAAATTGGCTCACTTTCGCTCTCTTTAGATAAATTTTTATTGCATTTCATTGGTTTTGCGGTAATTGGTGCTCGCGCTTGCTCAAATGCTTAGCGCTCTCGAGCATTTATCGAACAAAATCTCATTAATAGCATTAATTTAAAGGCAGACCATTCAGAAGTAGGAGTCATAAAAAACCGAGAGTGTAATAATAATAATTTCTGTATTATCTTAATGTCGAAATCGCCAATTTTTGTTTCGTCGAGTAGAGGAAATAGTGGACGTAACATAGCACATCAACATGATTAACGTGAGTGGACTACTGTAGACAGTAGTCTAACAAGACAAGTAGTAGTAGGCTTTTCCTGCCGACTCCTCGAGCACGGGCAAGACAGGTTGTTGGTTGTATTTAGAGCAGACACGGGTATGGTAATGTGCCCGGCGCTCGCTCTCGAATTGTCCGATCAAATCAGACGTTAATCCAGTCGGACAGACCAAAAGCCTATTTTACCGTTAATTACATTCATATTCATTTACACGATAAAAGAGAATAATAAATATACATTGTATTACTAATATTTCCATAGCAGAAAAAGCTGGTTTTAGACTTTTATCAATTAACACACAAAATATATTCAACACACACGTGATTAATAATATCGGCAAGTCTAAGTATCGGACAATTGCTCAATTGTGATGTACTTTGCCCACAAGCACCCAAATGCATGTGTAAATTAATTTTCGTCTCAATCACTTTAAATTGAAGGCCTACAGGCGAAAATCTCCACCTTTTTAACTTGTAAGTTGTAATAATCTCCTAATTGGCTTTACGTGTGTGTGTGTAATCACATGCACACCAAAAAGCCTTCTGTTACTAGTGCGAAAGCTATTTTTGATTGCATAAGAAGAAGGAACCCACTCACAAGCAATTTAGACACAAACTTGCTTACTCTTTAGCATTATCTGAATGAAACTAAACAGGTAGGTATATTAGCAATCTAGCTAGCTAAACAGGTGAAAAATAAATAAATAAACAAACATTTTCTTTTCCGGTTTTGTGAATGAAATGAAATGAATGAAATGTTGTTAGTTGACGAGTTGCGTAACTCTTTTACTAATTGTGCCTTCAAGCAATTTTTAGGTAGCAAAAATTAAAACACGCACAAAAAAATCACGCCCTTAAAATGTCTTCAATCAAATATTTCATGTATTTTCGATGTGTTTTTGCTTGATTAATTGGTACACCAAAAAATGTATATATTTCTATTCACCTGGAAAAGCTAAAATAGCACAAAAAGCGATTAAATTTTCATACATTTTTTATCATTGGCCAATTAATTAAAATTTGTAATCAACCAAAATTTGTTTGATATTCAACTTTAAACAAAATCAGTTACAAAGCTTTTAATTTATTTTTTAATTTAAATGGTAAAATCAAAATTTATATATATTTTCTTAATTGGCGTGTGTCAGGCTGTCGGACGTTTATTAAATTTCTTAAAAATTATTTATCCTAAAAATTGCTAAATTATATGAACCTTAAAACTATCAAATACCAAAAGCCTCTCGCATGACTGGTGAAATTTCTTCCGCCTCAATCAGTTCACGTATCATTGCGAAAGAATTATCACGCATCAATTGAAAATTTTCTACAATATTAATCAACATTCCATATTTGCGTTCCACCAACAAGTGCATCTGATTGTAGTCGCGATATTTATGTTCTAGATATCGCTTCAAGAGTCGATTGTACAGTGAATATTGATAGCTAAAATGTGGTAGTGTAAAATGGTAATATTTCAAAATTTGCAACAAAAACTTACTTTATAAATTCCGGACAGGAAACTGATAGGTTTAAGGGATAGAAGAGCAATAGTGCTATTAGTAAATCTCGTATGATTGCATCATTGTCCATTGCAATTTGCATTCGGGCTCGATATCGGCGATTGTACTGCAAAACCGACTCGACCATTGGCTTCTCACTGGGCCAATTGCCAAATGAGGGCATCATGGGACAAAAGTTGACTCTTATTACTTGACAGCCATATTCGTCCTATTTTTCAAATTTGGTTAGTAAAATATTAAATCCATAATGATATCATACGGCAATTAATTTAGTCACATCCCGGACAGGATCCAAATTGAAGGTCATTCGAGTGATCATCAATGCATAGTAGAATCGTTTGAGCAGTGTCAACTGATCCGCCCCCCTCACCACCCGAAAACCTTCAATATTTTTACAGAATTTGACAATTCTTCTTGCATAATTTGCCTGTAAGTTGATTGCATCAATTAGGCAAATTGCGTGACCCGCATGTTTGAGTGCATTCTCATTTGTGAACCAACTCATTGCGCTTTGTAGTGTTTCCAATTTTTTAATTTCAATCAAATTCAAGCCAAATCGCCCCGACGGAAAATCCGAATGAGTTTTCATTTCAAAAATATTATAATTTTGAGGATCAATATTTGTACGATCTTTCCAGTTTGTATGCAGAATAGTTCGAAGTGTTATTTCATCGTTATTGTTATCGATTGCCGTGTTCATGAAAATAGCGTCCGCAATGTTCGGTCCAAGCGGAAGAGCCAGACCGCATTTCCATGTTGGATCACTGTCGAATCGCATTCCAATCGCAAAACACTTGTTCAGCCGACACTTTTTACAGTACCTTCGAGTCGACTTTATTACTTGGCAGTTGTTTTCATGTTTACATCTGAGAAACTACTGAAAAGTCTCAATTACAAATTTTGTTTATTGAAAGTTAATTATTTTGCAACAGTTACCGAAACGTTGAGTGCATTTCGACGGAAAAACATTTTACACGAATGACAGGTGAAGCCATGATTGTTGAATGCTAATTAATTTACAAAAATAAATATTTACATTTAAACATATGATTTTATGTCTTACCTGAAGCAAAGTCACCACAAACGTGACATCGTTTGTTATTCGTAATTGGTGTATTCATTGATAGTTTAATAAAGTCATTTAATATTTCACTTATAAATAAATTAAAATGATATTTTGACAAATATCGTTTCATTAGCACAAGCCGAGGTTAAACATGTTCATTCTCTTCTGTGACCGCAAATATTTTTGGTATATCAAATATTTACACGTTTTATCTTATCATCCCAATGCCATGTGATGGCACACACTGAGCAGGCTTTTTATTGCAGAGGGATAAAGACATTAGTTTGCCTTTCAGTTGCTTTCACTTTCTAAGCACATTCTACCATTGCCTAAATTGCAAAAGACCTCTCTCCCTCCCTCCCCCAAAACATTGTGCAATTTCTTTTACGATAATTTGATGCACCAAACAAGTTATGCCACGTCATCTTTAATTTACTCATTCATTCATATGCATTTCATATTATTTGCGATTGCACTCTGTAGCTATTTTTGCAGTCTTTGCGCCAGTTTTTATGGATGGATTCAACGACAACGGATTTTTTTTGGTCAATATTGAATTGAATAAATTCTAATTTAATTTATCAGTAAAAATGTTTGTTCGCAAAATATAATTTGAAAAATAAAGTTGACATTTTTGAATGCTTCAATATATTCCGAATTATTATTATCCGAGCTATTTAATTAATAATACCACGGATAATGGCATCACCTGTTATTGAGGATATTGGCAATAGCTTTATCACTAAGATGCGGTTTGAATTGGTCACAAAAGTGTTGAGTCAATGTGGCCAATGTACAAAGACGTCATTTGCGTAAAGAGTCTTTATAAATCACGTGTCAAATTGATGTCAAATTAAAAACAAACATTCTATTGAGCCAATAATATAATCTGTTCTTAATTGATCTAATTAAAATCAAGGATTTCCTCTTAATTTTGAGATGTTTTTATTGATTAGATAAGATTGCCACATGTAAATAAGATTATATATGCATTAAGTGATATAACCTTTGGGTATCCTACTTATGGGATAAATAGAAAGTTTTGGGTTACTCAAATTGAGTCACAACTTGACTTACATTTTGGCATAATGATGATTAAAGCAGTGACATTGTGTTTGGTATTGGTGCACTCTCACTTGGTCTATTCGTAAGTGATGCTTTTGATTATGAATTTATATATATTTTTACTTTTTTGGTAGAGCCCAAGTGTTTGATGTACTCAAGTATGGTGCTGTAGGCGATGGAACCCACAAGAATACTGAAGCTATTGCAAAGGCAATCAGCGCAGCTTCTGCTGCATCCGGTGGTGGTACTGTCCACTTTCCTGCCGGACACTACTTGACGGGTCAAATTCACTTCAAGAGTCATGTCACCCTGGATTTAGACGAGAAGGCTACAATCAAATTTAGTGACGATCCAGCGGAGTACTTTCATTTTGAAAAACCAGTGCAAGCCCATTCAGTTCAATTCATTCCACTGATCAGTGCAGAGAATGTCACAAACATTGGCATCACTGGTAAGGGCACACTCGATGGCAGTGGCAAAAAGTGGTGGGATCATCGTCACCAGTGGAGAGCGGCCCACAAGAACCGATCTGCCCACATTGATCATTTGGTGCACAAAGTGTCGGACTTGTTCGATGCCAGTGGTCACATTGTCGACGACTTTTCACCACCAAAATTCTTTACGACAATGCGCGCTCAGCATGTGACACTACGAGGGGTGACATTTGAAAATTCACCATTCTTTACCATACTGCCGAGTTTGTCGGACTATGTCACCATTGATCATGTGTCGGTGAAGAATCCTGCAGATGCTCCGAATACTGACGGCATTGATCCGGACTCGTCTCGTCACGTGACTATTACGCACTGCTTTGTGAGCACTGGTGATGACTGTCTGGCGATCAAGACTAGAATTGTAAGTTTGATTTGTAAATTTGATAAATTTTTGAAATTTTATTACAAAAATTTTAAAACTTTCAGGATCACGGCAAACCCATCCCGGCAGAGAACATCACAATCAGTGACTGCACAATGCACAGTGGACACGGTGGATTTGTGATTGGCAGCACAACTGTTGGAGGCGTGAAGAACGTACATGTCAGCAATATGCACTTTGAGGGAACCGATCGAGGCATTCGCATCAAAACAGCCCGAGGACACGGCGGCGTGGTGGAGGACATTCACATCCGTAACATTACCATGAAAAAGATCAGCCACGAAGGTATCACAATCAATGCCGTATACGGAGACATGCCAATGGATCCCAAACCCGAAATGACCCCCTATGTGAAGGATATCTTCATTGAGGATGTTACGGGTGATTCAAAGTTGGGCATTCAGATTATTGGTCTATCGGAGAAGCATTTTACTAATATACAGCTCAAGAATGTTCACATGACTTCAGAGCATGATATTTTGATTAAGGATGCCGATCATGTGGTGCAGACTAATGTTACCAATGTTGTGCACAAACATTCGGGTTAAATAAGTAACCAAATAAAATAAAACGTTTAATTTCTATTTTTAAAATTGTGACATTATATAACGAAAATTAATAATATTACAATGGTATCGTGTAAAATTTACTTTATTATTTAGTGAGTTTTTAATTTCAATAAATATGTAATCAATTTAAACCATTTCAGGAGATGTTCTTGACGAGTTGGAATTAGCCGCAGAAAAATAACGTCCATTTCTGTAGACGGAGTTTTCTTCTATCCAACATCTATTCGAGCTCCGATTTGGCCCAAAGAAAGCATTCGAAATTCTAAGTCTCAGGGGCTGGCAACAGTCCATCTGAAATAGAAACCATATTATCAGTGCAATGATATCGAGGATTATGAAGGTGCTTAAAGAGACAACTTGGATGAATGCTATGCTCATTGTGAAAATGTGTAGGAAATGCACGAAAAATTCATACATCAATTTACGCCTGAATGAGGACAAACCCAAGAGAATGTGCCTATTTATATAGCCCTTCCTATAGGAGAACTTGCGTAAAGGTGATCAATGGAATTGTTTACCAATTACTGTCAATGGATGTTATTCATATTTTTTGTTGGTAGGTTAGAAACAAGTCAAACTTTTATTTTTTGAAAATAGTTACATTGGATTATGATTATGGACTTAGATGTTTAGCAATATTTGGATAACAATATTAGTAAGCTATTAAGAAAAAAACTAACAAGGTCCTACATAAAACGCTACTTCATGATGTTAGGTTTATTTTAAACAGATTGAATTTGAACTTGTGAATTTGTTGAATTATAGCTTCGAAGGCTCGTAGATCTGGTTTCATCTTGACTGCTTTGGCTTGACAATCGACTTTGTACTGCCCATCCATTGAAAGCACTCAAAATCATTCTGCTTGTCTGTTCGCAGCAGTCCAATTGAAAGATAACCCATATTATCAGCCCGACCAAATCGAGTATCAGAAACACAATGCAGTGCAGTAAAGTTATGGATGAAAAATTCATTTTAGGAAAATTTTTTTTGTAAACGTGATGGCAAAAAAATTAAGACTTGCAAGAAAATTGGGTCTGCTTTTATACTTTTTTCATGAGGTACCTGCGTAAAGGTGCTCAATGGAATTGTCTTTCAATTAATGTCTCGGTGTACTATTTTGAGGAGAGAGAGGGAGAAATCAGTTCAACCCAACAAAGAACAATGGCTTACATGTTTGTTCAAGGTTAGTATGTTAGTTGTTCGGTGAATTAGAGCTTGGAACAAGCTATTTTGGGTTAAGTGGATGACAGTCCGTAGAACTGTAGTCTTGTATCCCATCTTCTAATGCACTCAAGTCACTAAAGTTCATTGTCACTGCCATTCTGTCTGACATTCGACAATTTTTCCACGTCTTTTAAATGACATTTTTGTACCTATGATTTGTATTGGCTCGGAATTTTGTCAGAATCATTTAGGCACGATTTGTCCACTTATTTAGTATTTTGTAGATTAATTGTGTGTTTATTAATGGCTTTGATTTAGAGAAACTCCAAGGAAAAAGTGCTCGAAATATACAAAAAAAAATTCGGAAGTACAAATCAACATTTCTTCAAGTAATGATGCTTGCAAACAAGCATAAAAATGACACAAACGTAGGAAATAATCTAAAGATTTAAAATCAAAAATATAAATTAAGGCCTTCAATCATTAGAATATACAAACCAAGTAAAATGTCTTTGGAGTGATTAAATAACCTCCTGTCAGTTTGAAGGCAAACTCATTCAATCGACGATGCGTCTGAAAAGATTCCGATTTCAACATAATGGTCGCATATTTGAAACGATCAAATTTATTTCTGTGCTTCATAAAAGCAAAGAATAACTTCTGATTAACCAACTCAAATTTACGATTATTCTTTGTCACTTGGACGCACTGATCCAGGATGATAAATAAAATTAGTCCAATAATTGCGATGCCAAACAGAAATAGCTGCCGCACAAGTACACAAATATCCTCAACCAAGAAGACATTGTACAGTAAATAGCATTGAACCAAAATGTAGAACAAAATAATAACTGAGAGAAGTGGACTTGAGGCTCGACTGTACTCATGGATTGACTTGCAAATTTGGTTGTACTTCAAATTCAAATAAAAGTTGTACTGCCAGTGGTGAAGCAGAACTTGAGGGTGGATTTGCTTGAAACCCGAAATTTGAGTTAGTTTCACAAGTTTTCGATGTAAATTTTGTTGGCGAATTTGAATGTAACCACTTGCCAACATGATATAAACTTGGATGCCAAACAATGCTGTACAGGAAAAAGTTAGATTCAATTTTTAATTTTTCAATTTTTAACTTACCATAAAATGCATAGAAAATGTACATCGGAAAGATTGCGTTCCAGTAGATTAGTGATGGCCACCTGCTTGTTTCCACCTGATTCACAGACCAAACGTTGTCAAGAAAGAAATTTATCAATAGAACGTACAAAATTACAGTTAATGCTCCAAGAATCAGTTTGATTACAAATCGATAATCGAAAATTTGCTTGGCAACATTTTTCTTAACAATTTCACCTCCAATCTCAATTTGATCACCATTCTCAAATTTAATCATATGAAAGTTACTTTGCACAGTTGAATTGTAAATTAAAATCAAATAAATTGCCACAACCGCACAGACACTGGCGGCCATGAAAAAGTCGACATGAGGCCAAAATGATCGATCAAGCAGGATCAAATGCGTAAAAATGTGGGAACTTGACGCAAGTTGATCAAATTCAATTCGACTTTTAGCTTCAAATTCGAGTCCAAATATTCCATAAACCATACCGACGAATACAATGAATAATGGAAAACAGAATTGGACGTTTCCACCGAATTTAGAGTTACTTGGAGGAACAAATTTGTAAATTGGATCAATTTGCGAACGCAAAGCCAAAAGATGCTGCTCAATTGGTGTCTGGAAAAAATTTATAAAATTTGCTATTTTTCTCGAAATGATATACCAGCACAATTTAAGCACAACAGTATGATAGAAACAGGAAGCTTTTCGAGAAAAATCATCTTCTGTAAAGCTCCTTCTGGAGGACATGATAAAAATCGGATCTTACAAAATCTTACAATTTTGCAAGATTTAAAAAATGAATTTCAATTTTCCAAGAAAAACTTGTTTGTTTGCCACTGGAAAATTATTGTACCAAATAATATAACTATTCCCTGCTCTGATGATCTGCGGTGGTAATAATGATAATGTTGTTTGTACTTAAATAGAATAATAATGTGGGTTTCGAAAAAGTTTCGTAGGTTAGAAATTACTCGCCCAGATAGTCATGAGACCTACGAATGCACGTCAAATGTTATTTTCGATAGCCGTTACCATTGCCTTGGAAATATTACACTTGGTTTCGTATGTTTAGTAACATTTTATTGACCGCTCCTACACAAGTGAGCATTTTATGATAAAAAGAAGGTAATTGTAATCGTTGAACGCACTGTAGAGTGGTTAAAATATTAATAAATCGTAATTCAGAATTTAGACTATTCCTGAGTTCAACCAAGTCGGTCGTGAACCTGAATATGGAATTGACCTTTAGACTTTATGAAATGGCTAATTTGAATACAATAGCGTGACTAATATAAATTTAATTTATTTAAAAAATATATTTATTGAAATAAAATTACAAAAATTTAATTTTTCATATTAAAAAATTGCTACATTTTGGACAATAACAAACTAATTATTAGTCGTTATTTTTATATTTTGATAATGGCGGCTTGCTTTCAAATAATTTAAATGTCCTAATCTAAATGGCGATGTGTTTTTTGAATCATTTTAATGACTAATCAAGCAAAGTTCACGTCTGAAAAGTTCAAAACCCCACATCGCCATCTAGATTAGGACATTTTAGATATTTGAAAGCAAGCCGCCATTATCAAAACATAAAATAACGACTAATATGAAAATCGAATAAACTTTATTTGAAAAACGTGTTATAATGCATATTTCTAAATGTAATAAAAATATTCTTCAATTTTGCAATTAAACCCCTGTTAATTACACTTATTTTCCAAGAAATATAATTAATATATTTTTTAATTAAATTAATGAATTTAATATAAATTTTATTTGAAAAATATTCATTTCTAACCCAACCTTGAACGGATAATGTTGTAAGTAATGATTCATTACTAATGAACCTCCTTGCAAGAATCGTCCGAAACTTGTCCAAACTGTCTCACCGCCTTTTCAATGGCCTGAAGCGTCATTTCAATGCACTGTACAATGGCTTCGATGCGGTTAAAGATTGTGCAAATGGTGAACTATTGATCGAGACAAAGCCTAAAGGCAAGTTGAATTTCGATTATTTGTTGGCTTTTCTGCTTGGAGTGTACATTATTGTGGATTCTGCTTTTGAGTTTGCTCAAAATGGATTTCATTACTCCCCAAACGGAATGGATCGCCTCTATACACATCGAATATTCCCGAGTCAATTCTGGCGTGAAGGCGATGTGATCGTGGGCAACGGTGTCTGGCTGATGGCTATGAGTTTTGGCTTCCTACTGTTTGATCCAATGTTGAGCCCAAAATTCAAGATGTTTCATATGATTGAAGATGATTCTCTGATCACGAATCCCAAAGTGCCATCAAGTGAGAAGGAAAAGAGAGAAATTGTGAAATTTCGTAAAAAGTATCGAAAGTTTGTGGACATCTTGCAAGTTATCGTTCAGATCCAGTGTCAAGTCTTCTTTGTTGGCAATTTCGTCTGGTTTTTTTGGACCGGCGACATTACTGACTACTTTATGGCTGCATTCACAAGTTTATTTATGCTGTATGCGGCATTCAACAACACTACACTGTTGCTCTTCTTTGTGCTCAATTTGCGCTACATTCAGATTAAACAAAAGGGCAAAAGCGAAAAGATTCGAATGCTCAATCTGCAATTGATGGCTAAAAGTGCTGCTGGCAAAGGCAACATAAACCAAACCTTTCTCAACATGCAAATGTGGCGTCAGTTTTGTTCGTTTGCTCAGGAGATGACTCAAATCTATGACGAAATTAGAGGTCAAAACGCGTTCTGGTCCAAGTACGTTACTGCAACGTTTATTGTCTATGTGATGGACACTTGCTATTTTGCGTATGCATTTCTGTTCAATCAGTCACAGGTGGGTATTATGCGACAATTTTATGCATTCTTTGCGGTGGAATTTATGTGCATTCTACTGTTGGTTACGTTGGAATGTTCGAGAATTGTGCAGCAGAATGTGAAAGTGTCCAAGCAGATGCTCGTGTTTAGTCATCTCTACCGGGAGACGCAGCTCGTTCCTGTACGACATCTCTTCAAGGTATTTTTGTGATTATTAGATTATCATTATAATCGTAATATTATATTTAGCTCAACGGACTGGCTTCGAATCATAGAAATATTGCCCGAATTTCGTTTACTCTCACGAATCAGTATCGTATCAACTCGAAAATGTTTGAATTGGTATCATTTTTTGTTGGCTATAAATAACAAAAAGCTTTGACCTAAATAATTTTCTTTCAGTTATTCTCCTGTATTGTAACTTTCTTCTTTATGATTTTGGGCAACTCTAAGAAATTCAAAATCTAACTCACAGAATATTTGTGCGAATCGTAGTTTTTGCCACCAAACTTGTAGATTCCTTTAATCATGTACCATATTAAACCAACCTTTGTAACAGGAAATGGATCCAATAGTACGATACTAGTGTAAATTAAAATCAATTGTTTAATCGCCATTAAGCAATTGTCACATTTTGGATATAAACAAGTTAATTAAATGTGCTTTGTTTTCAACTTTACAATCTTACTTTGCAATATAATGTTCTTTAGGTTTCTGTATTTCTGCACTTTCTGAACTGTTGATTTGACACGAAAAAGTTTCAGATTTTACGTAATGGTAATGAAATTGTTTCTTGATTTTACAATGTTTTATTCCTGTATTTGACATTTCAAGATATAAACACAACTTGCTTTTGGATTGTGCCTTAAGAAGTAAAAACATTTGGAAAAACAACTTGAACACAAAATCTATGCGTGCTTAGTGTTTAGTTTTTAGTTTTTATCTTGATCTGTATACAATTTGACCCATTTGTTACCAAAAATAATTTTAAAGTTCAAATTAGGTGCATTTTGATTGTGTTTAAACTGATAACAAATGAACTACTTAAGCATATGTTTTTGGTTATAATGTTTAATTGTCAAAATGTATTTTAAACTTGTTTTTGTGTTGACGATTTGTGTCTACCTGGTTTGTGCAAGCCAACCGTGGATTGCCGAGAAAGGCACAACGCCCTGGAAGGGCGCCTGGTGGTGGATGGAGAAGCACGAAGGCTATCTCAATCAAACACAAAAACATGGCGCCGACATCAAGGCAGTCTTTCTGGGCGACTCAATCACGGACAATTGGTCGTGGATTGGACTGAACGTTTGGAGCGAACATTATGCCAATCGTGGTGTGGTCAATTATGGAATCAGTGGAGATCGAGTGGAGCAGGTGTTGTGGCGGGTGGAGAATGGAGAGTTTGATCATATTAAACCGAAAGTTGTGGTTCTCTTGATTGGTAAGATACAATGAAAAATTTATAATCACTAAATTTCTTCTATAGGAACAAACAATCTCGACATTCCCAACACGCCAACAGAAATCGCCAAAGGTTACAAAGCCGTCCTAGATCTACTGCACCAGAAGATGCCCACAACACCCATTTTGATGCTCTCAATTTTGCCTCGAAACTATTATCATAACTGGGACAGTGAAATTGTGGAACTCAACAAGCTGATCACTGCATTTGCGGACAACAAAACCTTTTACTATTTTGATTTGAACTCAAGTTATGGTGGAGCGAATTCGACTAATCTCAAAACTGAACTCTATATGGAGGATAAGATACATTTGAGTGCGAAGGGCTATGAACAGTGGTACAAGCTTTTGGAGCCGACTTTTGCTAAATTTTTGTTGGCTTAATTTGGTTTTATAATAAAGTTTGCACCGTTTTTAATGATGCTTCTTAACGGTATACGTAAAATTAGTGCGTACAACATGATCCGCATGTTCAATCAACATACTATGCTGTGCAACCAAATGCACATTGTTGAACTGTATATTGTCGAAATGCTTCTCCGGCAGCCCTTGAATCTGAATTCCATCTCTCGAATCACCCGTTACGTCCTCTATGAAGATGTTCTTGATCACTGGAGTCCGTTCCGAAACTGGCTCTTCGGGTGCATTCGTGTAGAAGGCGTTAATGATCACCCCGGCACGAGTAATATTCTTCATAGTAATGTTCGATATGTGAATGTCCTCCACTACGCCACCATATCCTCGGGTAGTTTTGATTCGAATGCCATTGTCGGTCCCTTCAAAGTGGTTGTTACGTACATGTACATTACGGACGCCCCCGACAGTAGTGCTTCCAATAACAAAGCCCCCGTGTCCACTGTGCATTACGCAGTCACTGATTGTGATGTTCTCTGCCGGGATAGGTTTGCCGTTTTCCTGTTAGAAAACTTTACGTTAAAACAAAATTTGTTATAGATTTTAGAGATTTACCATTCGCGTCTTAATCGCCAGACAGTCGTCCCCCGTACTCACAAAACAATTTGTGATAGTAACATGACGAGACGAGTCGGGATCAATTCCGTCAGTGTTTGTAGCATTGCTCGGATTCTTGATTGTCACGTGATCAATAGTAATGTACTCGGACAATGAAGGTAAAATTACAAAAGTTGGTGAATTGATAAAAGTCACACCTCGCAGGGTAATATGATCCGAGTGAAATGAAGAGAAAAATTTCGGTGCATGAATATCATCAATCAGATGACCGTGCGAATCGAACAGATCCGCAACTTTGTGCACCTGAAACTCAATCATAGTTTTGTTGGTCCTATGCGCATCTTTCCACTGTCTCCGCAAGTGCCACCACTTTTCACCAGCTCCATCCAAAGTACCCTTTCCCGTGATACTAACATGACTCACACGATCAGCCGAAATCAGCGGTACAAATGCCAACTTTTTGATACTAACCGCCTGGCTAAAGTTGTGGTAGTCCTCGAAATTGTCACTGAATTTGAGCAGTGCGCCCTCCGCCAGTTCAAGGTTGACATTACTTTTCAACTGAATAGGTCCAGTAAAGTAAGTGCCATTTCCAAAGTGCACTGTTCCACCGCCAGGAGCAGCAGTGGCTGCATCAATTGCTTTCATGATTGCATCCGTATTCATGTGTTTACCATCAGGAATGGCGCCATAGTTGTGAACGTCAAAAACGTTGGCACTATTATATGATTGTTTAATTAAATTATTTCTATTCAAACGGCTATACTTACGACTGAACCAATTGGCTGAGTCCAAGGAACAAACAAAATCTCACAAAAAAACTTTTCTTAAACATTTTAAAATATGTTTAAAACTTAAAGAAATGTTTAAAATCGCACCGTTTATAAACTAACAAAATCAAAATCTATCAAACTAATTAATTAATTAATAACTTTTGGCTCGATAACCAATAAAAGATAACTTAAAATTTTGATAAGTACATTTTTGGCTTCTGACGTACATTCAAAAATATATTAGCCAATTACAAAGTACATTTACAAGGCCATTTATATTAAGAAAGAGCAAACCTCCCTTCACCTCATCAATGAATGTCCAAGTTGGGCATCATTGAAGCGAACTTTTAATTCATTTTTTAATTAGACAAAGTAAAGTTTTCATTTGCCAAATATTGGCATTCTGTGACATAGTTGACATTTATAGAGCATTAATTAAGGTTAACCTTGGAGTGAACCTTTGTTTCTGACCTGAAATTGGCCATTTTAATGATAAATAAATGCTTGAAAAATCAAATTAAAAACTCATTTGCACATATATATTCTTAAAATATTCAAATTATATATTTGATGAGACAAAAAGATATTTGCTTTAGTTGGGTGTAATTAACAGGCCAACGTCATTTTAATTTCACAAAATGTTGGCAAACTTTAAAAGTATTGAGAAAATTAAAAGTTTTTTCTGTGAAATTTATTACAACTACAGAAATTAAAAGTAGCTGAAAAGCATATTTGCTTTATTGTTTATTGTCAAATATACGTACAATAAGTTAACAATAAGTTTCAAAATTATTTTCTAAGAATTTGAAATTAATTTTAAATTTAAATTTAAAAATTACATTTAATAAAGTCTTTATCTAGATATTTAAAAAATTGTCAACGAAAAAAATGATTTTTGAAGTTTTACTAAACATCACATTCGTTGCATTCGATGTCGTTTTCTACATCTACACCCTAGCAGAGTACTTAATCCAGCGAAGACGACTGTTTTATGAAGAAGTGAAAAGTATCGTTAAAAATCGACAAAGCCGATCTTATCAATGTTTACATTATTTTTACATTTGGCTAAATTTGATCTATTTTCTACGAACATTTTATGCGCTATTTCATGTGCTCTCACCGGTTCAGTATCCTCGCCTACCGTTTGATATGTTCGCCTTCTTTCTCGCTCACTATTCCACGCAGAATGATCACTTTATGCCTGTGGTATTTGTGGGCTTTTTTGGTTGTGTTGCCATATTTGAATGGTTGCTCTATTTTGCAAGTCCAAGTGACACACTAACATGGGGCATGTATTATGATCTTATTGTTCGTAATGTGCACCACCAGGCAGCGTCTCAGTTTGATTCAAGAAAAAAGATTAAAATATTCAAACACAAGCTCAGAGAACAAATTTTAGCAAATCAACAAGCATTTATGTATTTGCCTAAATTCATGATCAAATTTTATTGCAAACAGAAAACCAATCTCTTAATTTGGACCAATAACAGCTATTTGAATATGAGAAAATTTAAACGAACCCAACTTGGGATGCTTTCGGGCGTTTCGATTGAATTGCGGCTCAAAGCGTTGCTTTTCAACGATGTGATGAATGTGATCAGCTTTGGAATTGTCATTGCAGAAGGTAGGCGAATGTTGAGGTATAGACCAATGAGCTTTAATGTGTTTTTTTATTATAGAAATTGTGATTCACATTTTCATGTTATATCATTTTGTACAATTCAAACCTGCCTTTTCGCCTGCTCTGTATTCTGTGACAATTTTCGATGGTATCCTACTATCCTACTGTATAAACCGTATGGTTTTCATGGGAATAATGTTGAGCTGGTTTACAGTGATGGTGCCCTATTCTACGTAACAACAATTTTGGAAGTCAATCAAAAGCTGCGAACGATTACTGCAAAATTGCGCGCAAATTGGTGGCACCGAAAGTCGATGTACAGCGTTATGGAGTATGTCTTGCGGGAACATACTCAAATTTGTACCACAATTTTGTCGATCAATCGTGAATTGTGGGGCAGTATTGGTTTTATTGTCATTACAATTCATCTGCCCACAAATGCATATGTTTTGTATCGGATAAGTGTTTACACCGGTGGAGGACTTATGTCCGTAATACATTGGTTCATATTTGGTGTTCAAATTTGTACAGCCTGCTCGAGTGCATTACCCCTTGCAAGAGCCTCTAAAACTGTTCATTCCACAAAGAGGTTAATACCCAAATTTGTGTATTCACTCAAGGGTGGTCCGAGATTGGTTTTTTACAAGCTCAAGTTTATGATCGTCTATGAGCGGTTGGCATGGGGCAGAAAGTATGGAATCACCATTGGACCAAACGCTGTGGTCACTTATACGGTCATTTATGAGGTTGGTAAAACAAAAATTTTATTTTTAATTATTTTACAAATTTTTTAAATGTAAGACAATTCTCATCTATGCTGGTTTCTTGATGAATGTTTTTAGTTTGGTGAATTGATTAAAGATATACTAGTCGTCAGGAATACGCGGAAAAAAATTTCGCCAGCTAAAGCTACAGCTATGCTATGCTATAGCAACTACTAATTTTCATTTAAGTTTACTGATAAATTAAAAACAAGAAAAATTCTCGGGTCGCAAGAGACCTCAAGTGTAGTTTAAAAACCAGGTAATAAAGCTCTGATTATGAACTATTCCAGGCAATGAGCACTGTACCAATGCTCCGTCCATGAACATCCTCGAGGATCAGTTGACTTAGAGTTGGAAAGTGTTCCAACTGTCCCACTGTAAAGATTGATCCTCCCAAATATTGTTTAGTTGACTGTGTGGTCTGATTCCAAAGTTCAATTGCAATGTACGAGTTCAAGTTGAAGTAATACGAGGAGAAGCGCATCAAATTGTTCCACACGGGTCCGGCCGTTCGGTTCGAGGTTGCAGTGATGTACTCCACGTAGGTCAAGTTCGCAATGATGGTTTGGTTGATTGGAAGCTGTGGGGGCGGAGGGAATCGTTTTTGAAGGATTCATGAATTTTCGTATATTTAATTAAATATACTCACAGGCAATAGTTTCGGTGAGTTAATGGCATACACATTGGCAGATGCATTGGCTGGCCGATTCAGTGAAGCAGAATAGAGTTTCAAATCTACAATATCGCTAGGATACTGATACTGAATGCTTCGTGTTTCAATTACAGAATAAACACCAAATGCTACCAACAGAATCATACTCAGAAACTTGATCATTTTCAGCCCAAAAGTTGTGACAAGTTGTTTAGTCCAAAACAAACACGAGGATTGCATGCGTGAGGAGAAATGATGCTGCACCCATGACCAACACAACAACAAACTTTGGTTGATAAGACACAAAAGACCAAAGTAGGAGAATAATGCAAGTTATGTAGAAGTGATTGCAGTGCAATTCGTAACCTAGATATGAGATAACAAGTTTTACTAATAACTCAAACAAATAAAGAGAATTTAAATGCTGAGAAGTTTGTATCAAGACATCTTATTTTGTTACAAGGAAACTCAAATGACTTTGTGACAGGACTTTGGAACCAAACATCTATTGGTAATACAAAACTATACTGACTTGGAGAATTTTATTTGACAAACAAACAATACGTTATGGAGTGATCATTAAAGTGGACAAAACTAAACAATAAATGCCAAGTTCATGTGAAAGCAATCAAAAAAGAGTGGTCTTTTAAGGATTCCTTTGAGAACAAAACTTGAAATTTCACAATTTTTAACTCTTCGGAAATTGCTTTTTATTGACAAATAATTTATCCAACATAATTCTTTCCAATGATTTTCTTTTTGCAAATTTTGATAAACAAAACCGAAATTGAAACCAACAACTTAAACAAAAATTACATTAAACTATTAGAAATTTATGATGAAGTCTACTGAAACAATACCATTTCAAACATTCGAGAGTCAATTATGCTTCCACTGATGAGACGAAATCCGTTTCGCGTACCTTTGTAATTCGACACTAGTTTGCTGAGCTATATTTAAAAACACATATTAATGATATTTTTAGGTATTAATTCATAAAAAATAAATACTTGAAGCAATTGAAGGTTTGATGGTTGAAGTGCTTCCGAGAAAAGATACACAAAGCGTCGATTGCATTTATAAATGGACACATTTTTGCGCACAACAGCCGAACAGAGGCTAGTTGCCAAGAAGACAATGACAAACAAGTCCACAGAGTAATAAATGTAGTACGACTTTATCCAAAGGCTGGTCTTGCCAAAGATGACCGGATAGGCCAAATAGCAAATCATGACAACATATCCAAACAGTGTGGCTGTCAATGGAAAGCTCCAGAATTGATTGTACACTTGCAATTCCTTGAAAAGGCGCAATAACTTTTGATTGCACAAGCTGAACTTTCGCCATATTACACAACGCAATTGATTCTTATTGGGACGCTTATTGACCTGTGAGGCCAGTTGCATTTCTTTGATAAGACATTTGATTTGGTTCAAAATACACTCTTGTTTGAATTGAATGTAAACCGATGCCAGATGGAAGTAGAACATGAGAAATACGGCCGCTTTTGAACCAACAAAAATGAAGATAATCATTAATATACACTTTGTATGCGAATACGAATTTTCACTCACCGTAAGAACAATAAACAACCCAAAGAAAGCAGTACAGATAGAGCCACAGATTTCGTTTGGTCAAATTGTCTCCATGAATGTGATGCATCCCTTCTATGAACAGAAATAACTCCACAAATCCGAGAAACATTAGATTCGAATAAAAACGCCTTATTTTTGAACGCTTCTTAAGCATCTCATTCGACTTATCTTGCTTCCAAACTTTAAAGAAATATATTAAACAATGTGTTAATATAGTTAGTTAGTTAGTTAGTTAGTTAGTTAGTTAGTTAGTTAGTTAGTTAGTTAGTTAGTTAGTTAGTTAGTTAGTTAGTAATGATTTTAATTTCATTAGATATTTAAAAAAAACTCACACTTATCTCTGTAGTAGACGGTCCGCTTGAGTAGAGTTGAATTCCAAACTGCAAACATGCAATAGTCACTGTCAATTTGTGGCTTCTGGGTGAGATACACAAAGATGACCAGTGTCTGCGCAGTGCCACAAGTGAACAAAATGTCACTGTTATCCCAAAAGATGCGAGGTGTCATTCGGTGACTCAACAAGTCAGGCATGCCAGTGGCATTGTACTTTCCTCCGTGTTCAATGAAGATGACATAGAAACAGTCGAGAAAGTAGTACAACATCGCCAACGAGGGTGGCACAAAATGCATGTTCAATTTTATTTTCCAGTGAAAAAACGAAAATCGTTTAAACGTACGTGTCATTTTCAGTTGCACAATTTCGCCCAACGAGTTGCACTTCTTAATTGGATCTAAATCAAAATAAAATTCCTTAAAGTGAACCCAAAGTTTATGGAAACAGTTTTTGGCCTTTTTGATCATAGCCAAAATGGCTATGACTGCAAAACCAAACATTTTCGCTGTTTCACCTCAGCAGAGGGACACACACACACGGAATGATTGTTCTTGAAACGGTTCTGGATTTTGATTTTATCAAGATTTTCTAACAATTTTTTAAAGAAATTTAAAATTAAAATAATAAATATATTTTAATTTTGCTGAAAAAATGCTTGAATAAGTCGTTCTAAAGAAGGTAATTAACTCGTGTGCCTCAATAAAATATATTACTATTTAGAAAGATAATAAAAAAAACATTTTTAATTATATTTTCCTGTGAAATGCTCGTTAAAACAGGCGATAATTAATTATTTTATTTCAAAATCATTATTATTAACAATAAAATAAATTTAAAATATTTTTCTGTTTGCGTTCTCGAATCATTGGGAATAGTGTGTTTATCTTAACCAGAAATTGAAGTCGATCCCTTCAATTCTTGCGTGCAAGTATGGCCTGTTCAGTAAACAGAACAATAAAATTAATTATTTTATTATCGGCATTAAAGCATGAATAAATTTCCTATTGGAGAAATACGGGCATGATAATAATGTTGGTTGGTCGAAGAAAGTTACATTTCGAAACTTTTATTGATGATTCTACAGGTACATTGTACGCAATATTACACGCGATGGACGGCGACCAATGATGAAAGTGTCATCCAAAAGGTTTTGAAATAATAAAATGTGTGTGTGTGAACGATTTAAATTAATTTTATCCATTATATTTGACATACAATTTAACATAATAATGTCCAGGATAATGTTATTTTCAGGCGAATGATCGAGGCTTGAGTCAACGGTTTGATAACAGAAAGCTTGGAAGACCCCTAGAAAGAGAGAAAGAGCCAAAATTGAATTAAATTATGATGAAGTTGAGATATCACCTGAAAGAACCTGAAATTACATATTTTTCCATTTGTTTTTTTGTTTTGTTTGTTTGTTGTCTAGGCAAGCATAGTGTTCATAAAGTAATGATTATTTGTATATTTTACTTAAATGTCTCGTAACTAATGAATTTTATTTTTGATAAACATTTTGAAAGTGTACATGACGTAGGCAGAATAAAACATAACAAACTAATAATGGAAAATTTATTAAAATATTACTCATAGAGGGAGTCTTACAACAAACCTTGAAGATCATTTCGTTGGAAACTTTGGCATAGTGTCCAATGGTAAAGTAGAGCTTGTTGTCGGTGTGAATCAGCTCGTAGTAGTGTTGCAGTTTGAGCTTTTGAATGATCAAGTTCTTGCCAAAGTAACTGATGAAGGGAAACAAATACTTATCGCCACCATAGAGGTGCTTGATATAGCTAATCATTGGCTTGACAGCCGTTGCCATGCTCACTGCATCAAATGCCACCATGCAAATTGAGTTATATTTAGCAACTGGCGTAATATTCATAAAGAATATCATCGATATGAAGTAGATTGACAGTATGACACTAGAACCAATGAAGGTCAACATGATGGCGGAGACCATTTGCCGATTGGTGATGATCACATCCTTGAGCATTGCATGGTGTTCCCCTCGATAGTAGCCCAATTTATGTGCCAAAAACAATAAAGTAAACTTGTCATTATCACGATAGCGAATTAGTAGATTGCGCAGTTGGGTGTTGAGATTTCTCAAATGAGAACCATTCACAAAGGCACCCACCAGGGTGCAGTGCGTCACAAAAAGTGACAAACTGAAACCGTTCCATAATTCATACATTAGCAAGAGAAAATCAACGGAACCCAGGATGAATGTTGTCCAATTGTAAGTCTGATATACAATCCATTGGATATTCAAGAATACACTAATACATGCCAAAACTATATAAAAAATAGTTAAAATCTTTAAACATGTGTTCAAAAATATAAAAAAATCATTTACAAATGGCAATTTGTAAAATGAATTCAAATTTTTTCCACAAACTTGTGATCACAATTGCTCGGACTCTGATCTGGCAATCCACATTTGGATAATGTGACAGTTGACTGTAAAATTTAGCATTCTTAGCATTCCACAATCTAATGAACCACTTTCGAGCGTGCAGAACAATTCGAAATGGATTCTTGTTCCATTTCGAATTGAATTTCCATTTGAATACGAATTTTGGATTCAATTCAAAGAAATTGATAAGATTTTCGCTTATCACTTGATTGGCTGCGACACGCCATACAAATCGATTCGGTTTCATGTACACAATATAGTCGAGATAAAGCCCGTGCATGGCCAATGGGGCAAAGCACAGGCCAAACATACTGTTTTGAAAGTATGCCCGATAAATTGTGGTCAGTGTTGGATCATACACAGACAGCGTGGTATACATCTCCTCATAGTTCAACAATACATAGGTTTGTAGAATTGCACGCACAACGAAAGTGAATATGTGAAGTTGGTGAAGCATTCGTGCAAATGTAAATCGATGTCGAGACCATTGTGATGCTGCAAATTGATCTTTCTCATCTTTTTTCAACACTTCTGCTAATATACTCGATGAAGAATGTAAATTCACAAAGTAATGTTGCAGTGAATGCATTTTTGCAGAAATCTTTTACCCAAATGAAATCTAATTTGTAATAATACAATTATTTTTAAATAAAATAATTTTTTAAAATTCATGGAATTCATAAATCATTTTAATGTCATATGACAATTCATCTGTATATATGAATAGTTAAGCATGCAACTGAAAAAAATTAAACTTTTCCTTCTTTTGAAATTGCAAATAATTTTAAATATATAATTCAAATTATAAGGTCGTTCTGAGAACACTCAAGTCATTTTCATTTTAAAAGTATTTCACCTCTTTAAAAAATCCACCTATTCTTATTTTTTCTGGGTCGTACAGAATATATGTGATTGTTAGGGAATGTGAAGGTTTATAATGTTTTGATGACTGAAAATTTGGAGGACACCATAGTTGTACAATGCACAGCAATTAACCAATAGTCATAGTACATTTTGTACATTCAGTTAGTGTACAAACAAAATGTCCAAATTGTACGACGAATCAAACAATTTAATCTAATCAATAGTAACCATAGAATTAGGCTAACTTTGTTTCACTGCGTTAAGCCAATTATAAAGGCACGATACTATTGCGATAAGTTTTTGTTTCAGTTTATAATCTACTTTCATGGGAACTTGATCATTCAAACACTTAAACTGCAAAACTACCACGTCATACGATACGTTATAACGATAAGTTACGGGTTAAATTAATTAGAATTTTCGAAAGAATAAACTACACACCAGCACAAGTTCTACTAAGATAAAAACGAGATTAACAAAAATATCAACATAATTTTGTTTCATCTCTGAGAAAATTTCATGCTTTCATTCAAATTGCGCAATTTTAGACGGGTTTTCTTCTTGTTTTCAACTTTTTTAGTAGAAACATTAGCTATATGATGATGAGTTAATAAAAATTTTATTACAGGTAAATGGCTGAGATCATTTTAGACTGGAAAGTGCACGCACAAGTGGGAAAGATTAACAACAAAATTATTCGTTAACCGGCGTTTAGACTTTTCCATGTATGATGTTTTCAAATGATGCTGCAACTCAATGGAAACATTCACATGACAGTGACACTACTGCTGCAGTGCTGCTATACAGCAAATATCATTCGCGCGACGTCGCAGACATCTAACACGAGTGTTTACATGAGAGAAACTCGTGCTCGTATGCATTCACTTCAACGCTCTACTGCTACACTTGTTCGCGATCAATCGATTTGTGATTATATTTCGGCCTGTGAACTGCTACTCATCCGTAAAATGGCTTCAAAGCCACTGATTGGCTATTGGGACATTCGTGGAGTAAGTTTTTATTGTTTTTAATTTCGTTTAATACTTAAAATATTTTTTGTTTAGTTGGGCGAACCAATCCGTTATCTTTTGACATACCTTGGAGTGGATTTTGAGGATAAACGCTATGGCTATGCAGATGGTGAACGTGACGCTTGGTTTGTGAAAGATAAATTTTCAATTGGTTTAGATTTTCCCAATGTAAGTGAGATTGATTTTGTTATTTCTTGATTTAATTTTGTAATTTGTTAGCTTCCATACTACATTGATGGGGATGTCAAATTGACTCAATCACTAGCCATCCTTCGGTACATTGGTCGTAAATACAGCCTTAACGGTTCAACAAACGAGGAAAAGAACGCCATCTCTCTTTTGGAACAGCAAGTTTCAGATCTGGACAATGCTTTGGTAAAAGTTTGCTACAGTCCAAGTTGTAATAAACTTAAACCCGACTATTTATCAACTTTACCGGATCAATTAAAACCACTGTCCATCTATCTGGGCGATAA
The DNA here is from genome assembly GCA_023373905.1 of Rhizoglyphus robini. Lineage (NCBI taxonomy): Eukaryota > Metazoa > Arthropoda > Arachnida > Sarcoptiformes > Acaridae > Rhizoglyphus > Rhizoglyphus robini. The sequence goes on from JAKIJQ010000027.1 coordinate 1,026,358, forward strand.
GCCTTTCGTTGGTGGACCAAACATTTCGTACGCAGATTTTTGGTTGTACGAGTACGCTAAAAAGATGAGCATTTTTGTGCCTGGCTGTTTGGATGTGTATCCCAATTTGGGAAAGTTTCTAGCAAGAATTGAATCACTTCCTCGACTGTCTGATTACATCAAGAAGCAGAAACCAAAGTTGTTTCATGACACTGGCTCAATTTGGAATGGACAACTTTAATAATAATGTGTTATAGTTTTGGTATATATTTTTTGTCATCCAAAAAGTAATATTTTCGATAAAGCCAACAAGTAATTTTATTTATTTAATTGTTCGATTGTGAGCTTCCATATGGATATTCAATTTCAATTGACCAAGCGAATTGATTTTTTAAACATGACGAAACTCGAACCAACTGCGAGTTTGAAAGTGGAATAAACAGGACGAAACCAACTTGCGATCAGAAAACTTTTATTTGTGACTTTATTGATAATTTATCTTTTGTCAATTGACAATTCATTTCTCAAATTCAATTCAATTTGGCAAACTATATCGACGGCCAATCATTGTTGTTTAGTAAAATTTGACGCAAATACGAAAGACAAAAATTTTCTCCACACGGAAAAGTCATTCTTGGATGGACAGATTGACCAGTGGACACAACAAAATCATGTCTGCATTTGTATACAATAATTCTATGAAATGAAATAATCGGAATTAAAACATAATTAATAAGCTAAATTTACAACAACTTACAATTCAACTACAATGAAGAGTAAAAGATATTTGATGAACCAAAACAATAATAGCAAAGTCATTGGAAAATGTCTTTTTGATGGACTTTAGCTGACAATAAAACATGACATTTGTCATAATGTTGTCTGTATGTTTATATAGTCAATTGTCCAAACAAAACGAAAATTGCAACAACCCAGAAATCACTAGAAAGTGCATTAAACCGATGATTTGGTTGATGATTGTGTGTTTGTACGATTGGGGTGAATCACATTGGAACCTGACAAGGGACATGAGAAACATAAAGAAACATTTTCTCTATGTTTGTTTACGCTTGTTATTGTTATCAAGAAGACATTAATCAGGGAAATTACTAGCGAAAATGTGCGTCGTTTAAGATAAACATTCTACTTTCTTAAGATTATTTTTGTCATGAGATTGATTGCGATCGGCTTTCCCTATTAACAAAAGAAACCTTTAGCCTCTTTCGAAATTTCCAGATTAGGAAGACATCAAAAATATATAATTTGAACATACGCATTTTATTATTAAACCTAGATTAAATTATAAATCTCAGCGAGCACTTGTGTCAACTGATCGGGCGAGCTTTGCATTCCCGAGTACACTTCACGCATACTCCCAGTAACAGCATCAATTTGATCCAACCAATAAGTGATTGAGCTGAATTTATGTTCAGCTACTTCCACACGGACGTACTTGTGTTCCAAATAGCGTCGCAACAAATAAATGTACATGAAATTGTGATATTTCACGTACTCGGGACGTGACACCTTCGGACGGCCTTTGAATAAAAGATGAACTAGAATCTAGGTTTTTTGGAGTTGAAAAAATATTAAAAAATTTATATTTATTGATTTTATCAAAATTTACCAAATCACGAATAGCTTCATCGTTTTCCATTTCCATGTGCAGGCAATAGACAAAGTTTCGAAAGGTCGACAGAATATCGCTTCGAATCCATTCGTTCAGTACTGTCATGCGCACAAAGAAGCCATAGTTGTCGTTTTCGTTCTAAAATATTCACAATTAGTTAGTTTTAAAAAAAATTACCCTAAAATTACCTCAACCGCAACAAAACCATCCTTCTCCATATCATACATGAAGGCAATTCGTACCGCGGTCTTCTCCGGATAGAATCCTTTGAGCATTTGCAACTGATCGGGCTCATTCAAACAGCTGAATGCGTTAATACTTTTACAGAATTTGATCACTTGTCGAACGTTCCATGCGGAAAAATTGAGAAATTGTACAAAATTGTTCACTTCTCCGTGAATTTGGAAACTGTTCTCCTCCGTGAAAACGGACACTGCCTTGTGGACCAGCTGTAGCTGAGTCAACTCGTAGTGCTTCAAATCGGTGGTTCGTTCGTTTGAGATCAAGGATATGTTGTCAATGTCGATTAGCTCAAGGCAGGAGCTTGATTCGGGTGATGTTGTGGAATATATTCGCATTGGTCTGTCGTCGTCTTTCTGATGTCGGGATATTAGTTCCTATATTGAAAATAAAGAATATCAGAGTACATGAATAAATAATATCATTGACATAATTAAATTTCTTAAAACTTGGGTTAACATTTAATAACTTTCATTACTCTAATTGGAAGTGTACGTTCCGAGTCAATGCGTCCTATCAAGACCGTCCTTTCACGCATTGTACTTCTTTAATTATTCAAAGTCAATTGCACAGAGAGTATACTCAATTCAACTATTCAACCGTAAAAAGTCTTTTTGTATAAAGAATTACAAAAAAATTTAATGAGTTAAAGGTCACATGACTACTATATATTGTATAACCTAAAAGATATTATCATATTATGGCATAATAATTATGCACTTAAGAAATTTAAATTTTTTAAAAAATTGCATTAGTGCAAAAAAATATTCAGTGCTCGCAAAATAAATTACAAAATATGCCCTTAAGCATTTTTTTGAAATATTTTTATTTTTAAATATATCACTCGATTATGATCGCAATTTTGAATTCCAGTTTATTTGCACAACTTTATCTAACTGTCCAAACAAAACTTATGATCTCATGTGATACAAACCGGATATAAAAGCTCGAACTTTAAGGTACAAATAAATATTTGGTTTAGGAGTAAAAATAAACCCTGGATTCATTTTTCTGAATATTAAAAAATATTACGTTACTTTAAACTTTTTTTACCTTCCCCATCACTCTTAAAAAAATATAGCATCAAATATTCAAACAAATACCTTTTTCATGCCAATCTCGAAGCACTTGTCGAGTCGACACTTGCGACAGTACTTTCGAGTGAACTTGTTCATATGACAATTTCCGCCTCGCTGGCAAGTCAGGAGCTATATTAAAATTAATCAAAAAATAAATTTAATTGATTTATAAATAAAATAATAAAAATAAATTGTATTGTATATTACAATTGAATTCAAAATATAAAGTAATGCATAATTTGAACTAGTAAATTTACTTGTACACCTTTAATTAGTCAAATTTTTCTACGTCAAACAATTTTAGTACATTTGATTGCGCAACTATCGATTAAGCATTTGAATGCATATCTCATGTACTAAACAGAGTCAAATATCGAGTATACTCATGGAGATGTACTTACAAATCCCTAAATCACGCCTTTACGTAGATATATTTACCTCGAGTTCGTAGGCATTTCGACGGAAGAATGCTTTACACGATTCACAGGTGAGCCCGTTGAAGTTAAAACCTACAGATCAAGTTTGATAATTAGCGATAATTTTCTTAATTTTGTACAGAAAAAAGACGAACCTAACGCTTTATCATCACAAACACGACACCGTTTACTGCTGACGAGCCCATTTTGTTCACTCACAAGTGCTAGACGGGGCATTTGGATTTATTTGTACATATACGCACTCAAGTAAACAATAATATTTCACAATGTCAAGATGATGGTATGTCAACTGATAACGCAAAAGTCAAACGCAAATTGCTTGCTGATTTCCTTGGAGATTTAAGTGCAAAGTTGTCGTAGTAGTGGCAGTAGTTTGGTCGTCTGTTCCAGTTAAGCACAACAACAACAGAATTGGCCAAATTCATTTCGACTTCTCATTAGGAACACACAACACACTGCACCACTTGTGTTCTTTATTGATTGAATTGCCTTTTGCGGTTGTTGGTTGCCACTTGAAGTCACTTTTTCCTTCTTCTTCTTCTACCACCACCAAACATACAAAACCAGAAGGAACACGTCCAGTAGTAGGTACACCACAAACACACACACACACACACTCAACCGTTCATGCCGCAGGATCGAACGTGAATGAAGAGTAGAAAGTACATTGGCGCCCTGTACCTCTACACTAGCAGCACGCACATTGTCGATTTGATCGACCGTTGCTCAATATCTTTCTCTCTCCCTCACTATCTTTGCACTCAATGTTAATATTTTGTGTTACTCTCGAGAGAGGCTCGTTCAAACAGGGAAAATTTCGCAATGCAACCAATATATCAAACTAGTTTCCTCTTCAATGAAGATGTTTTTTCGCTGTTCATATATCGAAAAGATCTACTTTCCGATAAAATATTTCATACAATGTATTTGGTCTGTGGTTTGTAATTTGTGATGGCACACAAACTATACAATTACAAATCAAATACCCAAAGACAGTCAGGTGGTAATTACCGGTTATTTATATAATATAATGCATAGCAAAGGCTGACAGATTCAAACTCATATCGACCCCAAACTGCCTGAAGATGACATTGACATTTGATACGCTTGATTACACAATCACAAATATGCAAATGATGATGAAGAAGAGTTGATTTCATAAAATTGCGAATCAAAGTGAGATATCACACACACATTTTATTCACCTCAATGCATACTATTAATTTGATTGACAGGCCGACAATGAACTTGTTTCAGTTTTAGTTTTTCTGTATTAAAAGATCAAAAGTGTAAATCCAACTTTACGGTTTCCAGGAAAACTAAACATAGGCACACAAAAATGCATAAATAAATTGGTTTTTAACATTGACATTAAAATATAAAAACCAGTTTTTTAAACGATATTTCTCATACCTTAAACTAGTTTTGCTATACATTAATTTATTCATTTTTTTTTATTTTTTATTAATTAAACCAACCAACTAAATTAAATTAATTTTGATTTTACAAATAGCCAAACACCATTGCGTTGTTTTATATAAAATGGCTAGTCAATCCATAGAGAGCCAAGGCAAATTTTTAAATAATCAAAAAGTAAATCTGGTATTAAAAATTTTACAAATTGAATGGGGAATTTTTCCGTCAATTTATAAAATGACGTTTTTGACTATTTGCCGCTAAATTGAAATATACCCAAAAAGGTACACAAATTCTGATAGTGAAATGAATGAAAAAAAGTTTGAATACATTCATACCTTTCTGGATACACGAATGGGCGGTCCTTTTAAACACGATAAAACCATATATACGTGTCATGATATAGTGAATTTTATCTTTCGTAGAAAGACTTGACTTTCTGATATAAATGAATTTTTGGCTTTAGCGTTTTATTGTATATTTTTTAAAGTTAACATTTGTTTTCTCAATAATGAACTCGATTTACAAATTGGCTCGCTTTCCCATCAATTTGGGCAGTGCAGTGTCCGTGCTTCAACGTTCGCGCTTATCCTCAAGCTCAGGTCCGTGGTATAATTTGTCGGAAGATCAGCGTAAAATCAATGATCTGGCCGAAAAGTTTGCACGTGAAGAAATCATACCCAAAGCGGCTCATCATGACAAAACTGGCGAATTTCCAATGGATATTATTCGAAAAGCTTGGGAGCTGGGCTTTATGACCAACAATATTCCCACCGATGTGGGCGGACTGGGAATGTCACTGTTTGATCTGTGCATTGTGGACGAAAAGTTGGCGTACGGTTGTGCGGGTATTGCCTTGTGTATTTCAGTGAGCAAGCTAGCACAGGCTCCAGTACTGCTTTTCGGTTCCGATGAACAGAAGAAGGAATATCTCGGTCGTCACACGGTGGAGCCACTGCTCAGTGCTTACGCTGTCACAGAACCGGGTACTGGATCGGACGTTTCGGCCATTACAACCAAAGCTGAGAAAACCGCAGACGGTGACTACATTTTAAATGGACAGAAAATGTGGATCACCAATGGTGGCGTGGCTAATTGGTACTTTGTTCTCGCGAGGACAAATCCCGATCCAAGCGTGAAAGCAAGTGAAGCTTTAACTGGTTTCATTGTGGATCGAGATTCGCCTGGAATTACTGTTGGACGTAAGGAGATAATGCTAGGTATTCGAGCATCGGACACTCGTGGAGTAACATTTGAGAATGTTTTTGTGCCAAAGAAGAATGTTGTGATGGGCGAGGGGAAGGGCTTCCAGATTGCAATGGGCGTCTTTGACATGACTCGGCCGCCCACTGCAGCGTTCGCAACTGGTCTAGCTCAACGAGCACTTGATGAAGCACTTTCCTATTCGTTTCAACGTAAGACATTTGGTGTTCCACTCGCAGGTCATCAGACAATTCAACACATGTTAGCAGATATGGCCATTGGTGTTGAGTCGGCCCGAGCTGCCTATCAGAGAGCGGCATGGGAGTTTGACCAGGGCCGACGCAATACCTACTATGCATCGATTGCTAAATGGTTGGCTGGTGATGTGTCAAACAAAGCAGCCGCTGATGCAGTTCAGATATTTGGAGGAGCTGGCTTCAACACCGACTATCCGGTTGAGAAGTTGATGCGTGATGCTAAAATTTTCCAAATTTTTGAAGGCACTTCACAAATTCAGAAAATGATTGTTACACGGGAACTTTTTAAACGCGCAGGTGTTGTATAAGTCTTTTGCTTCTCTATTATTAAAATGTACTTCCATGCTACTTTCGTATGATATAACTTTTGATAATGAAGCATCAAATCAGACATAAAATTACACGCGAATGTTCACAGTTCGACCGAATGATTTGTGCTAATGAATAGTTGAATAGTTTGATTGATCACATGACACCAGTCACACACAGGTCTGACAGACACAATGCATTGTGTCAATCAACTTCAGTCGAACTAAAAGTGCAACATTTTCGTTTTCAAAAAATAAATGTACTAAAATGTACTTTTTGAGGTACGAACCTTAATCAAACTAGAACAGCTAAGAATGTTAGCATTTTTATTTAGCTACTACAATTATGCCTGATTATGTGTGCTTCAATTGCATTCAAGTGACTCATCATTCGATACTACAATGAATGATGGTACACTTTATTAGTGTCCAATTAGGTGTCGCCACTTTCATTCTGTCACAATATTCAAAGGTTTGAGCGATCGGCCGAATAAACTTGAATTTCCCTACGTGATCGATCATCATTGTGGCTATTGAGAAATTGAGGAATTAACTCAAGTGGGGATGCATAAAATTGCAACTTTAAGTTCAATTTTAGTACAAATGATTGAGTAACAGCAGGAAGAAAAAAATGATGACCAAACAATAAACTAAAAAACAACAAAAAATACAAAAGGACAAGTCCTGATTTTAACATAAAAATTGTCCATGACCATGAAAGTACTTTGTCTTGGTTCGTTCAAGGACAAATACATTTTGAATGTGAATTTAGAAAATAGTAAGTAGATTTTTTTCTCTCATGATTTCATACACAAACTCTTCGTTACTGAAACTATTTTATTTCAGCGTAATAATCTCGACAGTCCATGATGCAACTCGAATGCAAAGAGTGATGCCCATTTTCGTCAATTTTACTCGATATAATATATTCGCAAAAATGGCATCCAGACAAAATTAGTATCAAAAGAAAGGGCATGACTCGTAGAATCGTTCTGTGAAGGTACCGATTGTATCCCGCGTGTGGTTCCAGAATAATTGGCCTGACTACATGATGGGGCCAACGGCTATCAAAGCGACAATAAGTCAACATAAGTTCAAACCATCATCATCGTTTATCAAAGAAAGCTTAGTCAAAGCGGACATTAGACATTTTATCTTTCTACAGCTTTGATAAAAGTAAACGACTATGATGATGGTTTGAACTTGTCTAGTGTTGAAATTTGGGTGAATGAGTGTAAATGACAATGACTATTTGTGTATGACTGTGTCAATGTGATTTGTTGGTTTTTTTCCGAGATCGGATTACAAATGTCATTAGTAAAGGATGATATTATTTTTAGAAATATACTCCGATTTTGCTATATAGCAACTGAACTAAACATGAACTTGCACTTGCAAAGGCTCTTCAAAAAGTAAAACTGCAATGATGCAACAGTACAGTGATAAAGCGCAATATATGCCATGCGACGGAAAGTTTTTGTTTGATTTGAGTGTGTCTGCTGATTAGTCGAGTGTTCGGTTGCAACATTTGCAAAAAGTGCTTTTGAATTAAACTAAACTAAATTTATATGAATTGAATTGACTTTCAGTGTGAATTTTTGTGCAAATTTCACTTTTGTGATTGCTATAAAGATCGACATGTTTTACATTGTTTCTGATGTGATTTATTAATTGCGACTTTTGATTTGAGCTTGTTCAAATTCTGGCTTTTTGTTAGTTTTTACATGAAAAAAGATGTCTTCTACAAAGCGGATCGCAATCATCGGTGCAGGCGTGACCGGCATGACCACAGCCAAAGCCTGCTTGGAACAAGGCCATCAGATTGTGGTCTTTGAAGCGACAGACTACACGGGTGGACTTTGGCGTTATCATGAAAATGTGGATCAAAATGGCATTGCATCCGTGATGAAGTCCACCGTAATCAACACTAGCAAAGAGATGACCGCCTTCTCGGACTTTCCGCCACCGGACAATTTCGCCAATTACATGCACAACACCAAAATGGTCGAGTATTTGGATATGTATGCTGAACGATTTGGATTTACGAAATATGTGAGATTTAGGACAAAAGTTCAGGCAATTGTTGAAGCGAAAGATTATAATCAGACTGGACGATGGATTGTCAAGTCACAGAATTTGGATAATTCGACTTTGCAAGAAGAGGAATTTGATGGAGTGGCAGTGTGTAATGGACATCATACCACTGTGAATGTTCCTACTTTACCTGGACAGGAACATTTCAAAGGTACTTTGATGCACACTCATTCGTTGAAGACAACACGAGGGTTTGAGGATAAGGTGGTGGTGATTGTGGGCATTGGAAATTCGAGTGGAGATGCTGCGGTGGACTTGGCAATGGTCGCAAAACAGGTTTGAAAACCTTTTTTTGTATCAAATTTCTAATCATTTTTGGATTTTTCCAAAAGGTATATCTATCGACCCGACGCGGTGCATGGATCACACGCCGAGTCGGTCCCGAAGGCAGACCACAAGACCAACTGCAGCATCGACGAATAAACTGGATCATATCTGGCCACCTTCCCTTCTCTTGGAATTGTGACAAACAAGAGAAGATTTGTAATCAATTTTTCGACCACCAACTCTTCGGATTGAAGCCAAAGCATCGAATCCTATCGCAACACATTATGATCAATGACTTTTTGCCCAATCGTATTCTGGCGGGAACAGTTCAGGTGAAGGGCGATGTTGATCGCTTTACAGAAGATGGAGTTGTGTTCAAGGGCGAGTCCGAAGTGACAAAATGTGATGTGGTCATCTTTGCAACTGGTTACAAAATCAGTTTTCCATTCATTTCGCAACAAATTTTGCCAGTCACCCAAAACAAGGTCCGTCTGTACAAACACCAATTTGTTCACAATCGAGCACATCCCGAAACACTCGCACTGATTGGACTTGCCCAGCCAATTGGTTCAATACTGCCAATCAGTGAACTACAGGCACGTTGGTTTGCGCTCTTAATGGCAGGAAAACTCACACTTCCGAGTTTTGATGTAATGGAGCGAGATGTTTGTGCTAAAGAAGCAGAAATCAAAAGACGTTTCTACGAAAGCGAACGACACACGATAAAGGTGGATTTGGTGCCTTTTATGGACGAGTTGGCTCAACAAATTGGTGTCTATCCGCCCATTTGGAAGTACTTTTTCACTGATACCAAACTTTGGTATACATTGATCTTTGGAGCTAGTGCCTCGTATCAATATCGACTGATTGGTAAAAATTTTCTGTTTTGTAAAAATTCTACAACTAAATTTAAATAATATTTACAGGTCCTAACTCGTGGACAGGTGCGAGAGAAGCCATGTTGACCGTTCAGGATAGAATTTACGCACCTTTGAATACAAACCATTCAATTGAAATGGACAGTCAAACATCAAATGAAAGAAATTTACTTGGAAAGATAGTTTGGTTGTCACTTGGATTGGTTTGTGTGTCTTATTTCTCAAACAAAGCGTTTCCTGATTGGTTGGGCTGGAAACACGAATTCCAAAACGTTAGTTTTGCGGGACTTGTACGAGATATAATTTAAATTTTATTTTAAATATATTTATAAATGATTTTTTGATAAATGTTTGCGTGCTTTGAATAATTAAACATTTGGCCACTTTTGTCATTAATAATGAAAAATATTTAAATTGTGACTAATGTGTTGTCAATAAGTTGTCTACTCAACTCTTGTCGGAGGGGATTACCTTTGCACGCATTGACACTTATTGTCACGTTGTATTTGGATGTCTCAAGAAAAAAATGCTCTGACTATAGACCAAAAATTATTTGCATTGCTAATGATTGACGAAATATACAGCCAAAATTTGAATTTTGTCTTCAATTTTTAATGTATTTATAAAACAAAAAAAATATATATTTTAAATTAAATCGGAATTTAACTCAAAAATAATGGAAATTAAGCTATTTCACGTTAATTTCAAATTTTACTTCAAAATGGTGCCCATTTTAAATTATATTTTATTTATTTATGCACGATTCTTGGATCGAAACGCTGGGCCGTTTATTTTACAAATATAAATACAATATATTTCGTTATTCGTTCATCTGAAAAAAAAATTTCGATATTTAATTTCACCGAAAAATAAATTATTAAAAACAAAAATGTCTTCGATCATGAAAAACGTTGTCTCATATGCAAAATCGCTCTTTCAAGCTCATCTTCACTGTTTGTACAGTCAATTTGATCCAGTTTGTAGAATTTTGCCTCAAAGTAGTTCCAAATCGAATCGTAACCATTTCTGGATTCCGTTAATCGTAATATTAATTTCGATTTTTACGGGCACCATTTGGTTGCAGTACAATGCTGTCGGCAAAATTGATTGGATCCACTTCTCCACTTCCCCTCACATTTTCTCACACCAAACCACACCCAAATCAATGTGGTCTCAATTTGACTTCTCATCCATCATCGCACTAACCGCGACGATTTTGTTCTACATTTCAGTTTTGCTGCTGAAAAACATTGATCCAAAATTTGTATTCATCTTCAAATCGGATCATCAAAAGAAATTTATGATTGGATCGAAGAAAGTGCCGACACTCGACTCGGAACAAATGGTGCAGTTTTATGATAGAAAAGTTAAACTTTTGATTCCGTTTTTTGTAGTCCTTTTGAGTGTAATTCTCACGTTTTACTATGCAAATGTTTGGATCAACAATGTGTACACGTTTGAGTTTGTTTCATTGGCGTTTTGGTTGTTTCTATTTCCGGTTTCAATGTTTTACATCATTTACGGTAAAATGTTCTTTTTATTTTCGAAATTTTCAATTAACAATTTTTGTTTAGCTTGCTTTGTCTTGATTTCTTTCATTTTGATCGCAAATCGATTAATTCGCATCAGACAACTAAATCTACTGGCTAAATTACTTGCTTTGATTGATCAAACTCAAATGAATCGACCAACTAAACTGCTAACTCTAACTAATTGGCTACGATTTACTCGACTTAACAAACAAATTTTTGGTGTTTGTAAACAGATTTCCGCATACAGTTCATACAGCACTGCCCGACTCTCCATAGTCCTGCCCTTCTTCATTCTGGCCCAATGCTACCAACTGTACACGGTGTTCTACCTCAAAATACCGTTCAATCACAAGTGCTTCTTTGGAATGCTTTTTGTGTTCATGAATGCATTTCTGTTTGCAATCATACGCGAGTGTGTTGCCGTTGAGAAGAATAATCGTAAATTTGAATCGGCCTGCAGGAAATTTCGTTTGAAGCTTATTATCAAATGTGGTCAAGGGCCGAATAAGGCACTGACTGATTGCAATCTGGTCAAGACAGAATCGCTGCAAGTCCACCGACGACTGAGACCGTATGCATTCTGTGTGTTTGGCAACATGCGAATCACTACCAAAACATACAATGAGGTACAATTTTGAATCGCTTGGTATTTCATTGTTTTTTGTTTAATTATTTTCTTTTAATAACATAGATACTGTCATACATTAGCGCCTACTTTATGTTTGTCTTCAAGAAGCAATACTCTAAAGTATAGTGGACATAGGTTCCAATAGTTTTCTGGCTTTCAAAAAAGTCTAATTTTGTTCTGGAGGGAATTCTTTCTGGAATACAACTAAAAATTAATTGGAATTTATGCATCACCAATTTGCTGGTAAAATGTCAGACTAATCATGGGGCAATAGATTTATCTTATCGATTACAGCTGTAGAGATGCAAATCAGAGGAACTGTTGCGTTCGGGTTACAATTTTACTTTTTACAACATAAATTTGCAATAATAATTTTTTTGTTATATTAAATTATTTTTATTTTTGACGCATTTTTGTGTAAATATATTTTAGAAAATTGTCATTAAAATTGCTATACCTCTGGATGTACATAAACAAAATCACTCATCTATGGGCGGCAGCGCCCCCAATTGAATTTCATTGATTTTTAATTATTACAAATTACTACCTACCTACTTCATGTCTGTCTTCAAGAAGCAATTTTCATAAAATGAAGATTCAAGGTCAACCTGCTGTAGCCTGTTATGTTCTCTCTTCTCCTGTCCCGTCGTCTCATCCCGTCCCCTCTTCCAATGCATGCGCATTGGAATTTCTCTCTATTTTGTTTCTCTCTCGATCGCTCTCACTCAGCCGCATGCAATCCACCGTGCATAGTAACAACAACAAACATACGCCGCATAACGTTGACTTAACGACAGCTGGCACTATGCTATACATAGAGTCACGATATATGGCAATGTTTTTATTGCCTCTACATTGCAGATGGGCGCCGGCAAACATTGCTCGTTTCATTACTCTGTGTCTGTGTAACTCCTCTCAACACTCTTTTGACAGTTATTTCATTTAGTGAGAACATCTTATTTTCATGATTAATCAGACATTTGCGTCGATATTTAACACAGTGACAAATAACATTTCTTGATTTATTAACCATTTCTTGTTGTTGTTGGTTGTTGTCATCATCTCAATTCAGCAAACGATGGCACCCAAACCAACCTATGCCATCATTGCACCATCGAAAATCCGTCCCAATTCAGACTATCATGTCAGTCTGGACTTGGCCAACGCCACCAAGCCAGTTGACATTGAAGTTGAGGTCACCGGTGAGCCGACTCAAATTGGTCAAACAGTGCTAAATCGTGTTTCAAACAAAATCTCTCTGAAACCTAATGAAAGTTCCAGTTCATTGAATTTAAATATTGGCGAGTGGCAAGATGGAAGCTATAAGCTGGTTGTCAAGGGCAAATCTGATGAATTGGACTTTTCGAATGAAGCCAAACTGGAGTTTGAGCCCAAAAGTTGTTCCATTTTTGTGCAAACTGACAAGGCAATCTATAAGCCTGGGCAGGCGGTCAAGTTTAGGACGATTGTGGTCAACTCGAGTTTGATTCCTAATGTTTCGGGTACTTTGGATGTTCTTGTAAAGGTGAGGTTTTTATATTTTAATTTTTTTGTAAAATTTTTTTATTATTTATTTATTTTTGTTTTAAGGATTCCAAAGACAATTTGATTAAACAATGGAAACGAGTGTCCCCTCAACAGGGAGTCTTTTCCGAGGAAATTCAACTCTCTGACCAACCACCACTGGGCGATTGGTCCATAATTGTGGAAACTCACGGACAAAAATTCTCTAAAGAATTTACAGTGGCCGAGTATGTTTTGCCAACCTTTTCGGTTGATGTCGAAATTCCACCGTACGCTACCTACGCCCAGTCGGAAGTGGTCGCAACAGTCAAGGCAAACTATACTTACGGCAAACCGGTTAAAGGGGACTGCATCCTAACCGTACAGACAAAGAGCGCCTGGTACGGTCAATCTCAAATGAAATTTAGAACCAAAGCTAAAATTACCGATGGTGGCACGGTTGAGGTGCCGATCAATTTGATTGAGGACCTCGATTTGAAGGACAAAGACCAGGAACGGGAAATTGAATTCAACGCAACTGTGACTGAAAATCTCACAGGAAAGAAGTATAGTTCCACTTCAAAGTTGACTATTTATCCTAAGGACACGAAAGTTGAGTTGGTGAAGACGTCGAACACCTTCAAACCAGGTTTGAAATATACCGCTTTCCTGAAAGTAGCCTACCAGGACGATAAACCAGTGGAAGACAATGGTCCACCGGTTAAGTTGAAGTACATCTTCGCAAACAGTGGTCCAGATCGAACCGAGTTGACTCTAGAATCCGTTCCCGTTAAAGGAATTGTCCGAGTCGAACTGAGTCCACCGAGAAATGAAAAATCCGACGATTACATGAGCATTGAATGGCGAGCCGAGTATCGTGGCGAAACTTACCATCTGGAAAATATCGAAAACGCTAAATCGCCTTCAAATTCGTTCATTCAAGTTGTAGCTAAAAATGACCAATCCACCCTCGAGAATTTATTTGATGCGAAATCTGCCTCAGTTGGGGAACAAATCACTTTCCAAGTGAACGCAGTCGAACCCCTCACCGAAGTCGTGTACAAAGTCATGACCAAGGGTGACATTGTACTGGCGCGTACAATCAAGCCCAAGGACGCGAAAGCATCCGCACTTGACATTACCATTCCAATCAGCAAACAAATGGCACCAAAAGCTCGTCTTCTAGTTTACTATGTCCGAGAAGCGAATCAAGAAATCGTCGCAGATGTACTCAACTTTAAAGTCGACGGAGTCTTCAGTACTCCTGTAAAGTTGTCATCAAATGTCACCGAAACCGAACCGGGTGGACAGGTGGACATTACCGTACAGACTCAACCCTCGGCCTATGTTGGTCTACTCGGACTGGATCAATCGATTCTGCTGCTTAAAAGCGGAAATGATCTAACCCGTGAAGATGTTCTCCAAGACTTGGAATCGTATGAAGGTGGCAAAAAGAACTCAGAAGCATCGGATGGACTGTTTCGATTCTGTCGACCAATCTACTGTAATGAATCTGCAACTGCGGGAGAGATTTTCGATGATTCCGGGCTGGTGATACTGACGAATGAGCTCGTGTACCGGAAGCAAAGACCGCCAATGATGTATTGTAAACGTGGCTCTGGTAGGGGTTTTACATGATTTTAAACTAATTTTGCTTCTTTTTTTTTGTTCAACAGTAATGTATTGTAAACGTGGCTGTATGTTGGACAAATCAAACCCGTGATATTTTTTGAAACTAATAATGTTTCCATTTTTTTATATTTTTTTAGTTGCGCCACAAATGATGATGAGGAATTTGGGAATTGTCCCTCAATCTTTTGGTGGTGGTGCTGCACTATTTGGAGCTGCTCCTGCTGCTGCACAATTTTCAATGCTCGAGAAAGCGTCCGTTCAGCCACAAATCGCCAAACCCGCTGCACCGGTAAAGTTACGTCAAAAATTTCCCGAAACATGGATTTGGAAGAATGTTTCTGCTGGTGCGGATGGATTGGCTAAATATTCGGACAAAATACCTGACACAATAACTTCTTGGTTCATTTCTGCTTTTGCTGTGGATTCGGCTAGTGGACTTGGTATCGCTGAGAAAAATCTAAAGGTATATTTTTTGAAACCATTCAACTAAAATCACTTATCATTGCATTTTTCAGATAAACGTTTTCCGACCATTCTTCGCACAACTCTCACTACCCTATTCGATTATTCGTGGAGAATCAGTTGAAATTCAGGTTCTCGTGTTCAACTATCAGAACAAGCCAGTTCAGGCAGAAGTTGTGATGAGTAACGCTAAAAATGAATTTACATTCGTTGACGATGGAAAGCAGAAACAAGTTGACCCAAACAAGCGTCAAACTATCGTCTCAATACCTCCATTTGATGGAAGTTCCGTTTCCTTCACGATTACACCAACCAAAATTGGGCACATCGATATTCGAGTATCCGCTACATGTGATAACGCAGGTGATGCACTGGTGAAGAAGTTGCTGGTCAAACCAGAGGGCCAAACACAGTACTTCAACAAGGCAATGTTCATTAAGCTGGATCAAAAGTCGAACGAAAAGGTCAAACGATCATTCAGCATTGAAATACCAGCAAACGCAGTTCCAGAATCGACAAAAGTTAAAGTTTCTGGTATATCTGACATTTTGGGACCAACTGTGAATCATATTGATGATTTGCTGAGAATGCCGTATGGTTGTGGTGAGCAGAATATGATGTAAGTAGATTTGGATTTAAAGTTTCATTAAGTTAACCGTTTATTTCTTATTTAGAAACTTTGTACCAAACATTGTGGTCCTCAAGTATCTGACCCTTGTAAATCGTCTAACTGCGGCAATCAAGACCAAGGCCCTAGCAAACATAAGCCAAGGATACCAACGTGAATTGACCTATCGACGTGATGATGGCTCATTCTCGGCATTTGGCAACTCGGATCTTGCTGGTTCCACCTGGTTGACCGCATTTGTTGTCAAATCTTTCATCCAAGCTCGACCCTATCTCGACATGGACCAGGCCGTAATTAGCAAAGCTATCGAATGGCTGTTCAATCAACAGATTCTGAATGGAAGTTTTGCTGAGAACGGTGAAGTGCACCATAAGGAACTTCAAGGCGGGGCAGTGAGTCAGAACATTAGTTTTGGCTTTGGACCAAAACCAACAACTCCAGCGGATACTGCTGCGGTGGAAAATTCCGCAGCAGCTCTCACTGCTTATGTATTGATTGCAATTCTGCATGAAGACAAGTCCATTAGAAGTGCAAATGATACAAAAATCAAAGTTGCTGTAAATTACATCAACAGTCGACTCTCTGTTACGACCAATCCCTACGAAGTGTCCCTGATTGCGCATGCGCTTCACCTTGCTGATTCGCCCCACAAGGAGGAGGCGTATCAAAAGTTGATGAAACTAGTCAGAAAAGAAGATGGTTTGGCCTATTGGACAACTAAAATCGAGGAGAAAAAGGCCGAAACCCCGGCAAAAGAGGATGATGCAGCTATATTGAAGCGTCCAAGAATCCTTCCACCCTACGAACCGATTCCCAACTTTGTTGAAGTTGAATCCACAGCCTATGCCCTTCTAACCCTTGTGAGCCGATCCGACACTGACAACGCAATCCCATCACTGCGTTGGTTGATTTCGAAACAGAACTCCAATGGAGGCTTCGCCTCAACACAGGACACTGTGATTGGCCTACAGGCGTTGGGTGCAATTGCCGAAAAGATATTCACTTCAACACCACAAATGTCTGTTTCGATAAAACATGGCAACAAAAATGATGATGCAGCAAAACAGAAAAACAAAGCAGAAGTGCTCAGTTTTGACGGAGACAATGCATTGGTATTGCAACAGTTGGAGTTGGAACCAGATTCACGCTGGGTCGAGTTGGAAGCTTCGGGTTACGGTACAGCAATTGTGCAAGTGTCCTATCAGTACAATATTGCTGAGGCAGCTCTGAAACCTGCGTTCTTCTTGAAACCTCAAGTTGACAAAAGTTCAACAGAAAATTATTTGCTTTTGAAGATTCAAACTTCGTAAGTTTTCTTTCATTTTTATTTCAAAATTAACATTTGAGTATTTTTAAAGCTACACCAATGGAGAGGCAACCAACATGACCGTAATGGAGGTGGAACTACCGTCTGGTTACACAGCAGACTTGGATTCATTGAACGGTGAAAACCGTGGAGAAGGGATCAAGCGCGTGGAAACTGGCAACAACGAAGGAACTATTTTTATTTACTTTGATCGAGTAAGTTCTATTATAAAAATTATCAATTTTTCCTATAATCAAAACTTATTATCACCCCCAAAAGGGTAACCAAAAAGGAGATCAGCCTCACAGTGGCGGCTCACCGAAGCCATCGAGTGGAGAACATCAAGCCAGTGCCAATCACCATTTACGACTATTGTGACCGTAACAAAATGTCACGCGTTTTCTATGAACCGAAAATTGTTTTAAACTGACCAATTTGAGTGCTTTTTACTGATTTTTTTTCGTGTTAAAGTTTATGAAATGCACAAGTGTGTTGACTTTTTATTTGCATGAAATGCAAAATAAATTAAACACAAAGCAATTTTTACTGACAAATAAGACATCAGTAATATTTTCATACTTACGCATTCTGTTTAGATATTCAACAATCCAAAATAACTGGGGATGTTTCATGTCTCAATACAAAATTTAAATTACTTCTACACTGACAAAGTTAGCCGCATACAGACGATACAGCCTTACAGTTTTATTGCCGTTACACATGTAGAGTAATTGAGAGTTTGCACTATTGTTGTTACAAACCTTTAATCTCAAACCATATAATAAAATTTCACATGAACTTGGCGTTGAACTCAATTGATTTTACCATTGCCTGTTGGGCTTATATTGCCCATTTCGATTGTTTTCAAGTGACAATCTCACACTCCAAGGGACATGTTCATTTGAAAACGAAACTTGCCGCTTATCATGGATTCTAGGCTTTTGTTTTGTCACTAGATGTACTTTTGGTATATAAACTCGCAATTTTCTAGTCTAAGTTCCATCATATTCAAAGTCTTTGCATCTTTTCAAATTAGCAACTCAAGACAAAGAAGAAACTACAATCTCAAACAAAATGAAATTCCTGATCGCGTTTGTCTGCTTGACAGCACTTGTTGGCGTGTCCCTTGCTGGTCCCTTGAAGAGTCAAGTTTCGCCTTTTGAGAATGTAGGCTACATTGTTGGTGGTGTTGCGGCCAAGGATGGTGAAGTGCCATCGATCATTTCACTTCAACAGTCCAGTCACAACTGTGGTGGTGTCATCCTGTCCGATGAATGGATCCTCACCGTGGCTCACTGTGTCAGTGGGTATGTATGCTCTATTTATGGATTCATTTCTCAAATGATTCAATTTATTTTTATTTTTTTAATTTAATTTTAGCGTCGCTGCAAGTGCACTCAATGTACGCTACAACAGTCTCTACCATGCTACTGGTGGTTCCCTAGTTAAGATTTCCCAAGTGATCATTCACGAGAGTTACGGAGCAGCAAACCTGGACAACGACATTGCTCTGCTCAAGACGGCCACCAAGTTGACTCTCGGTCAAACGAACGCCAAAGCTATTCAGCTGCCTGCTCAAGGTGCGGACATTGTTGCGGAGACTACCACCACCGTTTCTGGTTGGGGCTACCTGTCCGAAAATGGTGGAGCTCTGTCGCCAACTCTTCAAGTAGTGTCGAAGCCTTCGATTTCACGAGCAGACTGTCTCGCAGCTTACCAGGGCATCTATTCAATCACTGCCAACATGTTCTGTGCTGGTCATCTCGGTGAGGGCGGTAAAGATGCCTGCAATGGCGACTCTGGTGGACCGGTCACTGTCGATGGTGTTCTGCTAGGCTTGGCCTCTCATGGAATTGGATGTGCTCGACCACAGTATCCTGGTATTTACACTCGGGTCGGTAATTACATTACCTGGATTCGAGGAAAGGGCGTGCCTGTTTAAATATATTTATATTGTTAATAATTGAATGGTTTAATTTAATAAGTTTGAACGCACATAAATCTTAAATATTTACTGTCTCTTTCTACATAAATAAAAACTTGCATTGACAATTTTTATTGTTTCCCTGTTCAATTATGTATGCGCAAGTCTGTTGACTTTTTAAGTATTTGCATATAAAATGTGAAATAACTAATAAAATACAAGGAAATTTCCCTATCCAAATTTATACCACATATCCACTTGTTAATTTATTTCACCACAATATACTACCTTGTAGAAAATATGCGAAACACAAGACATACACAAACACACAAGGTCTTATGACCTTTTATGACTGAAGTGAATTGTCGTGATCAAGTCGCTTTTCCTTGAAAAAACCAAAACTACAAACGTAAAAATTTTCAGTTCAGAAAAGTTTTGCAAAAAATCACTTTTAAACCAAAACTCATCTTCGTCTGACATTTTTTTTTGTTTTTGAAATATGAACTAATTTGTATTGTCCGATTGAACAATACAACTTTTATTATGGAACATGAAAAATTGTGTTGCGTTTGTGGTGATGAGGCAATTGGTATGTTTCTAATTAACTGTTTTTTTAATATTTTCAAATTGTTTTTATTAGCATTCAACTTCAACGGGTTATCCTGTCAATCGTGTAAAGCATTTTTCCGTCGAAACGCATTTAAACAAAATGTTTGTTCAATTTGTTTTTCATTAAAAAACTAACTTTTTTTCTTTACAAAAGAATTTATCAACATGCCAGAATGGAGAAGGAAATTGCAAAATTGACATCAAAACTAGAAAAGATTGTAAATTCTGTCGAATGAACAAGTGCTTTGAAATTGGAATGAAAAAGGTTTGAGAAATGGATTTTTGATTAATTAATAATCCGAATTATTTTTTTTGAAGGAACTAGTTGAATATCACAAAAATAAATGGACACTCGAAAAACAAAATATCATTAATTTTATCGAGTTACGCAATAGAAAGTTAACTCTTCAAAAAACTGATCAATATTACATTGACGAAATTAGCCATGCAATGGAAATAGCTTTTATTGATGAGAAAAGTGTTCAACTAGCGGGCCATATTAAAAGCCTGGAACATGCACTGACAAATAGTGCATTTTACGTAAAGTTGGTCATCAAATTTTGCAACAATTTCTATGCATTCAAGTGTCTGAAACGAGAGGATCAACTTGGCTTGTTGAAGACTGCATTTCACGATGTGCTCTCGATTAGATTTGCTTTTCTGTACAGTGGGGTGATTGATGGATTCTATATGTTTGACAGTGAAACGTGTGAAAGTACAGTTTTGGTCAAGTTTGGGAAACATTCTGATCGGTTTAGAGAGTTCAAAGTTAAGATGCAAAAATTGATGGAAAACGACGTTTGTATAATGAATTTGGTAATTTTGGGTAAACTATTGAACTATTGATAATTTGGGTCTTTTTTAATCAAACAGATTGTCGCAATGGTTCTATTCAAATCGCACCGCAACACGAGTTGTCCCGAATTTGTACGCTACCACTATTACATTTACACTCAACTTCTTAGCCGGTATTTAAAATTGAAATATGCTTACTATGACATTGAAAAAGGAAATCGCATATTTACGGAATTATTGGACCAAATTGATCAAATGGGAAAGGCCCGAGAAAATGTCCAAATGTTGCATCTTAAAGTGGGTCTGTCCAATTTGCCCCAAATCATGATTGAACTCTACAATCTGGTGGACTTGTGTTGATTGGCGCACATTAATTATCTTCATTATATTATTTGGCAACTTAGCAGTATTGGCGACACGGCCTCGGCGAATATATTTCAATGGAAAGATGGCGTTTTATTGCCATTATCTGCTATACTCACGAAATACAAAATAGCCAAATTAAAATTTCGAATGTTTTCGAATGGTAAAACAGCATGTCGGCTCTGTACTTTTCGGTTACTTTGTTTAAGTTGAACAATATGGCCTCACCTTACCATTCGATTGCTTTTGAATGGTCAAACAACATGGCAAGACTGTATTAAAATTCTGGTGTACGTATGGTCTGTCTGTCACGCTGTTTGTTGCGTTCAACAATGTCACTTTTATGTCCAACAATGTCAATATGGAAAAATTTGAACAATTGAAATTTCGAATTTTGGGAAATTAAGACAGACTTTTGGGTATATTGGAGATATTGAGATATATGTAGGCTTAGGTGTTAGGTAGGTTAGGTGCCGTGTTAAGATGGGTTTGGGTTAGGTTAGGTGCCGTGTTAGGATGGGTTTGGGTTAGGTTAGGTTAGGTTAGATGGTTATGTAGGGGTTGGGCGTCGTTCGTTTTGGGTTAGGTTAGGTTAGGTGGTTTGGTGGGGGTTGGGCGTCGTTCGGTTTAGGTTAGGTTAGGTTAGGTGGTTAGGTGGGGGGTTGGGCGTCGTTCGTTTTGGGTTAGGTTAGGTGGTTATGTGGGGGTTGGGCGTCGTTCGTTTTGGGTTAGGTTAGGTTAGGTGGTTTGGTGGGGGGTTGGGCGTCGTTCGGTTTAGGTTAGGTTAGGTTAGGTGGTTATGTGGGGGGTTGGGCGTCGTTCGTTTTGGGTTAGGTTAGGTGGTTATGTGGGGGGTTGGGCGTCGTTCGGTTTGGGTTAGGTTAGGTTAGGTGGTTTGGTGGGGGTTGGGCGTCGTTCGGTTTAGGTTAGGTTAGGTTAGGTGGTTATGTGGGGGTTGGGCGTCGTTCGGTTTGGGTTAGGTTAGGTTAGGTTAGATGGTTATGTGGGGGTTGGGCGTCGTTCGTTTTGGGTTAGGTTAGGTTAGGTGGTTTGGTGGGGGTTGGGCGTCGTTCGGGTTTAGGTTAGGTTAGGTTAGGTGGTTATGTGGGGGTTGGGCGTCGTTCGGTTTGGGTTAGGTTAGGTTAGGTGGTTTGGTGGGGGTTGGGCGTCGTTCGGTTTGGGTTAGGTTAGGTTAGGTGGTTTGGTTGGGGTTGGGCGTCGTTCGGTTTAGGTTAGGTTAGGTGGTTAGGTGGGGGTTTGGCGTCGGTCGGTTTATGTTAGGTTAGGATAGGTGGTTAGGTGAGGGTTGGGCGTCGTTCGGTTTAGGTTAGGCTAGGTTAGGTGGTTTGGTGGGGGTTGGGCGTCGTTCGGTTCGGTTTAGGTTAGGTTAGGTGGTTATGTGGGGGTTGGGAGTCGTTCGGTTTAGGTTAGGTTAGGTTAGGTGGTTTGGTTTGGGTTGGGCGTCGTTCGGTTTAGGTTAGGTTAGGTGGTTTGGTTGGGGTTGGGCGTCGTTCGGTTTAGGTTAGGTTAGGTGGTTATGTGGGGGTTGGGCGTCGGTCGGTTTAGGTTAGGTTAGGATAGGTGGTTAGGTGAGGGTTGGGCGTCGTTCGGTTTAGGTTAGGCTAGGTGGTAAGGATCGTTAGGTGACGTCTTATCATCTATTGCATCTTATTTAATATTTTTGACTTAAATTTTTTTTTCGTTAGGTGTGGTGGGGGCCCGCTGGCAGCTTGCTGCCAGCGGCTTCGTACAAGTCCCAAAGGCAAAACGTTAGTTTTGCGGGACTTGTACGAAGTAGCCAAATTAAAATTTCGAATGTTTTCGAATGGTAAAACAGCATGTCGGCTCTGTACTTTTGGGTTGCTTTATTTGAATTGAACAATATGGCCTCAATTGACCATTCGATTGCTTTTGAATGGTCAAACAACATGGCAGGACTGTACTTTTGGTTGCTTTATTTGAATTGGACAATATGGCCTCAATTGACCATTCGATTGCTTTTGAATCGTCAAACAACATGGCAGGACTGTACTTTTGGTTGCTTTATTTGAATTGGACAATATGGCCTCAATTGACCATTCGATTGCTTTCGAATGGTCAAACAACATGGCAGGACTGTACTTTTGGTTGCTTTATTTGAATTGGACAATATGGCCTCAATTGACCATTCGATTGCTTTTGAATGGTCAAACAACATGGCAGGACTGTACTTTTGGTTGCTTTATTTGAATTGGACAATATGGCCTCAATTGACCATTCGATTGCTTTCGAATGGTCAAACAACATGGAAGGACTGTACTTTTGGTTGCTTTATTTGAATTGGACAATATGGCCTCACTTGACCATTCGATTGCTTTCGAATGATCAAACAACATGGCAAGACTGTACTTTTGGTTGCTTTATTTGAATTGGACAATATGGCCTCACTTGACCATTCGATTGCTTTCGAATGGTCAAACAACATGGCAAGACTGTACTTTTGGTTGCTTTATTTGAATTGGACAATATGGCCTCACTTGACCATTCGATTGCTTTTGAATGGTCAAACAACATGGCAAGACTGTACTTTTTGGTTGCTTTATTTGAATTGGACAATATGGCCTCACTTGACCATTCGATTGCTTTCGAATGGTCAAACAACATGGCAAGACTGTACTTTTGGTTGCTTTATTTGAATTGGACAATATGGCCTCACTTGACCATTCGATTGCTTTCGAATGGTCAAACAACATGGAAGGACTGTACTTTTGGTTGCTTTATTTGAATTGAACAATATGGCCTCAATTGACCATTCGATTGCTTTTGAATCGTCAAACAACATGGCAGGACTGTACTTTTGGTTGCTTTATTTGAATTGGACAATATGGCCTCACTTGACCATTCGATTGCTTTCGAATGATCAAACAACATGGCAAGACTGTACTTTTTGGTTGCTTTATTTGAATTGGACAATATGGCCTCACTTGACCATTCGATTGCTTTCGAATGGTCAAACAACATGGCAAGACTGTACTTTTGGTTGCTTTATTTGAATTGGACAATATGGCCTCACTTGACCATTCGATTGCTTTCGAATGATCAAACAACATGGCAAGACTGTACTTTTGGTTGCTTTATTTGAATTGGACAATATGGCCTCACTTGACCATTCGATTGCTTTCGAATGGTCAAACAACATGGCAAGACTGTACTTTTGGTTGCTTTATTTGAATTGGACAATATGGCCTCACTTGACCATTCGATTGCTTTCGAATGGTCAAACAACATGGCAAGACTGTACTTTTGGTTGCTTTATTTGAATTGGACAATATGGCCTCACTTGACCATTCGATTGCTTTCGAATGGTCAAACAACATGGGGAAGCGGCGTGGTTGCGGGGAAAACCTGACTTCAGATTTTGATGAGATAGGCAGCGCTGGGATTCCATGATCCTTGGGATACTAATATTCTTAAACAAAAGATGGTGTGGGTAGGTGGTGTTGTAATCCTCGGTCACTCTATGTTGTTGGATGCAACTGGATTTGACTAGATAGCTAGCGCTGGGCTAGTTAAAGTCGTACAAATTCAGAAGAGAGCACAAATTTGGCAAGATTTCGATCGCCCGAGGAACGAGGGCTGATCGAAATCTGCCAAATTTGTGAACAACACCGCGTCAGCGGTGGTTGCTCGCGCAGCGCCCATACATGACGAATTTTTTTGATTGATCCACTTTGAAGCAAAATTATTGAATCGAATTCCAATTTATTTCGCCATTGGTTAATAAAAAATAAAAGAATTCGAAAATCTCCATTTCTCAAAGATAAACAAAGTCAAAATGAAATTTTTGGAAGCGCCGCAAGTGTAGAAACAGTCAAATAAAATTATTGAATCGAATTCCAAATTATTTCACCATTGGTTAATAAAAAAATAAAAGAATTCGAAAATCTCCATTTCTCAAAGATAAACAAAGTCAAAATGAAATTTTTGGAAGCGCCGCAAGTGTAGAAACAGTCAAATAAAATTATTGAATCGAATTCCAAATTATTTCGCCATTGGTTAATAAAAAATAAAAGAATTCGAAAATCTCCATTTCTCAAAGATAAACAAAGTCAAAATGAAATTTTTGGAAGCGCCGCAAGTGTAGAAACAGTCAAATAAAATTATTGAATCGAATTCCAATTTATTTCGCCATTGGTTAATAAAAAATAAAAGAATTCGAAAATCTCCATTTCTCAAAGATAAACAAAGTCAAAATGAAATTTTTGGAAGCGCCGCAAGTGTAGAAACAGTCAAATAAAATTATTGAATCGAATTCCAAATTATTTCACCATTGGTTAAGAAAAAATAAAAGAATTCGAAAATCTCCATTTCTCAAAGATAAACAAAGTCAAAATGAAATTTTTGGAAGCGCCGCAAGTGTAGAAACAGTCAAATAAAATTATTGAATCGAATTCCAAATTATTTCACCATTGGTTAAGAAAAAATAAAAGAATTCGAAAATCTCCATTTCTCAAAGATAAACAAAGTCAAAATGAAATTTTTGGAAGCGCCGCAAGTGTAGAAACAGTCAAATAAAATTATTGAATCGAATTCCAAATTATTTCGCCATTGGTTAATAAAAAATAAAAGAATTCGAAAATCTCCATTTCTCAAAGATAAACAAAGTCAAAATGAAATTTTTAGAAGCGCCGCAAATGTAGAAACAGCCAAATAAAATTATTAAATCGAATTCCAAATTATTTCACCATTGGTTAAGAAAAAATAAAAGAATTCGAAAATCTCCATTTCTCAAAGATAAACAAAGTCAAAATGAAATTTTTGGAAGCGCCGCAAGTGTAGAAACAGTCAAATAAAATTATTAAATCGAATTCTAATCCGTGTCGCCATAACTTTTTTTACTTTCTAGCTTTCACTCCAATATGGCTGCCTTAGACTAACACTGAAATGTGTGTGATCCGTGTCGCCAATACTGCATTATTACCGTGCGGGCTATATTCGGAAAAATACGGTAACTGTTTTCACCAATCAAACAGAATGTTGATATGTTACCAATGGAAACCAATCAAGTGAGTCGTGTTGTTACATGTTACATGAGGTGCAGGTCGTGCAGGTACAGTTGTCATCATAAATGTCAACTTACGGATCGATTTAATTTTTTTATAATTATATACATAAACTTTTAATTTTCGAGCAACTTCTGATTACAAAATCAATTTCAAATAGACAAATTGCCCGAAAATAGCATTTTAAACATTTTCAATAAAAAAATAAATTAAATTCAAAGAAACATTTAGGTTGCCCAACATTTTTTACTTTTAATAATAATAATTTAAAGTAAATTTTTGTAATGACTTTTAAAATGGAGTGAAAATAAAATAATAATTATTAAATAGGAAGAAATATTTAGATATAGAAAACATTAAATATCAAACATCAAACAGTAAATTTGTCAAAAACTAAAAAATACAAAATCCATGAATCGCGAATATTTCATTCGTCCATTTTATTCGTTGATAAAAAAAATGTAGTTGAAAATCAGGAAAAGCCAACATTCAAGTACATTTACTGGTTCGATGTGGCCATCTTTCTCTACATGACTCGATTTGCTGTGTTGAGTTTTGCATTGGCTCTCAAATGGGAAAGCGCAGAGTTCTGGCTGGACCACGATCCAATTGGCCACTATTTTCGTGTCAACTCACACAGTTATGATGCGTTCATTTCGTTCATGTTCTATCTGTTTGCGGTCTTTAAAGTCATTTGTCAGTACAAATTGTTTCACTTGAATGTTCACAAGCCGACATGGAAATGGTGGTACGAGCTATTGGTTACAAATGTTGACAATTATCATGATGCACTGCTGTCGAACAAACAATTGGCCCAAATCGAGAAACGTAAACAATTGCAAATGTATTCAAAATTTCGTGATTCTGGAAAATGGTTCTGCAATACTGTGCCTAATTGGACACTGAATGTATTCTGCAAAATTTGTGCAAAATTTGAAATTTGGCATAAACTCGAGAATGTTGACCACAAAAAACTGTTTAGCCATCGAAATCGTTTGTCACTGCTGCCTCAAATGTCGAGAAAATTGCGCTCAAAAGTGTGGCTCATTTTGGTTGCTGCTGAAAAGTGCTGCTGTGCGGTAGTGTTGCTAATTAGTAAGATTGATTATTTGTAAACCAAAAAATAATTCTACTTTTTTTTTAAATTTCTAAAGCAATTTTATATTTGGCAAGTTTAACAGTATTTCCCGCTTTAATGTCAAAATCATTTTCCTGGTTTGGTACACTTTGGGTAGCACTGGACATCAGCATCTTTTACTACTGCTTAATCAAAATAATTCGCACTGCTCTTCTCTCCTGTGTAACCGCAATTATGGCTTGGACAATTTTCGCTGGATATGTTCGTCACTTGAGTTTGTGCATCTCAGAGATGATCCAAAAATTTAGAATGTTCGGAAAAATTCCATCGAAATACGAGAAATATTTGTGCCGCTTTTTAGTGGACCACAATCGAATCTGCTACCTGATGGATGCGGGCAATGAGCAACTGTGGGCCGATTTGATGTTTGCCTTTCTGCTCACCCACATTCCGATCAACATTTATCTGCTCAGTAGGCTGGTCTTTGTGCAGCATCAATTGGCCATTCAGAAGTTCATGTTTCTCACCGTAATTGTGTGTCAAGCACTGGCAGCCTATTCCGTGATGGGACCTATGGCAGCAACCTGTAAAACAATGCACCGTCCCACTAAACTAATCGTTCCCCTGCAGAGTTTTCTCGTTCGTAGGCAAATCGTGTACAAACTTAAATTTACCGATCTATACAGTCGGCTTAGTTTCGGCCCTAAATTTGGCCTAACCATTGGTACATTGACCGTGATTACACATTCTACTTTACTCGAGGTATAATTAGACAAAGTTTTATTGGTAATTTTATTTTATAACCTTCAATTCTACAGTACCTATTAATTTACATTGGCTATTTACTGATGGCGTTTGGCAATGAAATTGATTCAAACTTGCGCAAAATGGTAGAGCAGTAAAAACTAAGTAAGTTTTTAGTTTGAAAAAGTATCTGTATTTCGGTATTTCACTCGTTTATGACTAACATTTGATTAA
The DNA here is from genome assembly GCA_023373905.1 of Rhizoglyphus robini. NCBI lineage: Eukaryota > Metazoa > Arthropoda > Arachnida > Sarcoptiformes > Acaridae > Rhizoglyphus > Rhizoglyphus robini. The sequence continues at coordinate 1,054,626 of JAKIJQ010000027.1, forward strand.
AAATGCCAATTGAGATTAGAGTGCACTGAAATTGAAATAACAATCACCGGTTAAACTGATTAATTGTCAATAAATAAAATCCATTTTAACTTTTGTTTGTGAAATTGAACAATCATTTCCTTGTAACATAATCTAAATTTTAAAAATTGATAAATGTTTTATCATATTATAATCAGATTGTACAAATAAAAATATATATTACCGTCAATGTGAGATGTCTCGTCAGTGTGCAGTTTGCCTAGGCAATGTACGACGAAGTTTGGTCTGCCTAGACACAGCTCACTTTGCCTAGTCATTCGGCAATCTACCTAGGCAAATCGCAAGTTGTCGATCAGTCATCCGGCATTTCGCGATGTAAAATGATTTACTAAATAACCTGAGAATTTAATTTTGTTGAAGTAGACGTTCTTACGGATGTAATTTAATAACTGTCGGACAAACACGAAATGATGAGATTGGATTGGATTAAACAATTTTTTAATGTATTCTGAATTATATATTTTTAAATTAACCAACTTTATTTGAAATCAATTTGTACGAAATTATCATAATTTTAAAGTACAGCATCAGATACTAAATGCCAAATATGAAAAATTAATATTGTGATGCTCGTCATAGGACAATTGGAAATACAATACCTTGACAAACGCATTGAGTGTCACGAGTCCACAGTTGCCATAGTTGAATCCATATCGATTGTTGGTGTGCAGTGCACAAATGTCATTGGCCAGTACAAATCGAGATCGAAGTTGACCAACTCGATGCTGATTGGCCACCATTGAACTGGCCAATAGCAGAGCTGGTCGATGAATTCGTTTGGTACAATAAACAAGTGAGAGATGAAGTACAAAGATGAGCATGATTAGATATGCAATCACAAGTAGTATGAAGATGCTGGTTTCGCGTGGTACGTAGCCCAGTGAAATCCACAATGAAAACATTACATTCACCGGACAGGCCACAAGCAAACAAGCTAAAAACACATTTCTGTACATTCGATTTATAGCAAAGAAAAATGTCAGCGTTTGGGTATGCTCATTCCGGAAACGATTATAACCAATCAGCGTGAACTTGTTGGAATTAACTTGCACCAAAAGCTGATAAGCTTGTTCACTTCTCAGCTTGTGCATCTTAAGCAAAACTGAAAGTGTACCAAAAGCCAGTGTCACAATGTAATTGAAATTGTAGAACATTAAGCAAAGTCCAAATGACGATAAAATGTAGTTGAAAGATGAAAGGAGACACCAAATTGGGGAATGGGAGAAAATTTCATTACGATTGTAGTGAAAAAATTAACAAATAATACAAATGAGAACCCAGTATAAATGCATCTATTAAAGTTAATAAATATGAATTTGTTTATGAATTTAGAGTTTACATAAAGCTTACGTAGCATCAAATTGAAATATGAAAATATTATCAAAGTACGACGAAAGAATTTACCAACTTTACAACAAATGATTTTCATTTCATTTTCCCATTTATTCAAAAAAGAATGATCCATCTTCCATAACCACGACGTCATAAATTGTTTTCATGAGAGAATAATTTGTCTTAATGAGCATTGCATTGTTTGTGTAAACAATCATTAAAGTGCCAAACACTGGAAGAATGTTGACACTCCATTGGGGAATGAGCAAATTGTAAACATCATAATGAAGTGCATGTTGAAGTTTGCTCAAGTTTATCCCAACAAATGATAGATAGCAAAAAGTGAAATAATTTCAGTATTAAAAATGAGTTGATCACTTGAATCAGATTCACCAGGGCAGCATTTTTTGTAAACACAAATTTGTTGAATCAAACCAAAATAATTGGTGAACAATTTCATTGACCTAAATGAATTGGAAATTATTGGATTCATATCATTTTAAATACTAATAATTTATAAATTTGTATTGTTTTTTGTTAATTTAAAATATATTTTTGAATATATTTTAAATGAATCATTTGAAATTTTTAATTGCATTTGAAATAATAATTTAATTAAATTTTAATTAATGGAATTATTGCTTCAAATTAAAAAAATAAATTATACTTTCGGTATAATTTATTGCTGACGCAGGCCAACACTCTAAAATTAACGAATTTTAATTTCCAAATGACGTAGTTGTTCACCCGTGTATGCAAATGTAGTAGGCAGCCGTAATGGTTTCCGGTACCTCAATAATGGTATAATCGACTTGAGAATGTTTGAAATTGTAATCAAAAATTGTTGCTTATTCTTTTTGCTATTTATTACTAATTGCATCATTATATTTTGTAGTTGTTTCTCTCGATTACTGTTTTGTTTATGAAGATTTTCAAAAAAAGAAAATTATGGGCGAAGATTATATTGGATAGAAGTATTATTTGCTGATGAGATGCAACTCCTTTCACCTACTTATTTTCGTTATAAAACAATTGTTCCTTCTTTCCCACATACAATTCACGAAACATTGTCGCGTGTAAAAAATTTATTTACTTATTTAATTATTGAATAAAACATGGCATCTAAATGTGATCAATCAAGAAACTCGAAACTCTTTACTATCATCATGATTAAATCATAATAATTATCAGGTTTATTGTATTTAGTGTAATCGGAACCCAATTCTCCGAACCACCAAGCGATCGATGAATTATGTTCTTCACATACGGTGACCATCACCTCAGCAGGACTTGACGATCTGGTGCGAGCCATAGTTCTAAAGTCAGTTCTTCTGGTAAACCATGTAGCACACTGAAACTGTGCAAGATTAGGAAATACAATTTTCAATTGGCGAAAGTCGTACTGATGAGCTGGCACAATATATTTTGTGGCCCATTCGTTGACACTAGCAAATTTCGACAATGCCCTGTGAACAAAGCGTTCAGTGTAGTACATTTTCACTGATTTCAGTGATTCGCATCGTAGGAGAGCGTAAAAGTTGACAGTTGTCTGTTTGCCTTTGAACATGCGACCAGTCAGGTAGGACAGTATAGTCAAGCGCAACTCAGACAAACTTTTCAATTCGGATAGAGCTGAACAGATTTCTATAAAATCAATTTCTTTTTCCAAATCAACGCTTAAATATGTAATTGATTGGGAAAAATTTGTCGAGACAAATCCTAGAATATTTGTTGGACAGTTGCTAATTCGGGCAATTCGTTTTGCCAATTCAGGTCGTTCGATGCCAAGACGAGTTAGATCAGATTTGAGATCGCGAGTGCCGTTGTCTGGATTGTAGAGGCCAATTGTGTTGATTTGCTCATCGGAAAGTTGACTGAGAACATTGAATAAGCCAGACACTGGTTTGTTATGAAATATTGAATTTTGGTATGAACAGCCATAATTAAATTCGCTCAATTGGGACATGATTTTGAGTTGTGGAATTTCATCGATTGGATAGCTTAGTGACAAACTCTTAAGCGATGCTAATGAATCAATTGCTGGACAAATTTTGGTTTTAAATTGGTCTTTGGAAAATGTGCATCTTGTAGAAGTAATAATCTTTAGATCAGTTATATCTGGCCATTTTGATAGCAAATGCTCAAGTTGAATTGCAGAAATGTCACAATTAAAAAGGAACAACTTTGTTACTTTTGGAAAACGTTCAATCAATTTGTCGCAAATATTTACGGGATTGTTTGTCGGTTGAGCACGTTCAAGTATGGTCTTGAACGTATCAGGGTCATATCTCAACACATATCTGTTCATGGGTCGTCTGTTTTCTTCAAATGTAACTTTAATGCAATCTTCCTTTTCAATGTTTTGCATTGGTATTCCAAAAAATGTGACTCTATCCGAAACCACATCAGCATCCCGCTCATTAGAACCCTCAGTGTAGATGGTCAAAGAGTGTTGCTTGAGTCGAGAGACAATTGCCTCAACTGCATTCCATCGATGACAAACTTGGGAAACAACAAACAGAAGCTTTAATTGCAATCTGTGGAATATCTGAATTAAACAATCGTCGGGCAATTCGTTGATGTTCATTTTTGATCGTACCAATTAATTTTGCTCGCCAAAAATTATTGTCGATGTGGAGGGTTATATTCAATATACATATGTCTGCATCTAAGTACACGTATGCAAGTTAATGTCATGTAGCCCAGCAATTATCACATAAACCTTGGGTTGGCTCCATTGTACCCAACAGTGCCAGTTGATCAATCACATATTTTGAGTGTTTGCATTTGCATTTCTTTGTCTACAAGCGTAGCACTCATATTCCTCTCCTGATTATTATATCTCAAGTGGTTTGGGGGCGCTAACAGATCGACAAATCAAACTAAAACTTTCCCACCACAAGCTATGTTTGCATAATCCTGTCTTGTAATTTGCCATTTCGGCAATCTGCTTTGCATGGCCATGCATCGCAAAATCAAACGATTCGACAAATCGAACACCAATCAATAGGAGCTAAAATATGTTAACCAAGAAGTCTTTACATCCAAAATCAAAACCTAGCAATTGTCTTAGTTCATTTCATAGTTGCATTTTTAAAAAATTCAAATTTAGCTAGCACTGTAACTTGTCATTGATTTGAGAGTCAATTTTGAATTTTACATTCTCTCCTTTTCTCTTTATTCTCTCAATTTAAAATTGTGATTCTTGCACAATGATAATTATAATGATTTTACAAAATCGAACAATAATTGTCAATTTGTGTATTTTCAAATGATGTCACAATTTGAATATTTTAAATTTAAAAAATCGATAAATGCAATATATTGACTCAACTTTTCAAATTAAAAATGTACATATTTTCTGTTGAAAAAGAATTTATTTTTCCCCGTCATTTCCAAGAGATAATTACTAATTTATAAATTTGAATTTTATTTTCATTTTTTATTTTGAATTAAATGTCAAATAAAAAATATTAGTTTGTATTTCTTTTACGGTGCAGTAAAAAAAAACAACTACAATTATTATTAATTGCAAAATGGAACATTTTAAAAATTTCGCAAATTTTCTTTTTTCAATCACCTTCCAAGACTATTATCTTACATTATGTCGCATTGCTATCAATGACATCTCTCATCTAAGCAATCGACTTTGGAATTGTTTTTATGCAAATTACTGTGGCATAATGTCACTTCGATTGGTCCTACTCTGGGCCGCCCTTCAATACAACTGGAGTGACTACCTTGAATGGGACCAAACTTGGCTGACATTCGATCCCGCCCATTTGCTGCTCAATCAGTATTCAACACTGTGCTGGGCCATACTGCCTGTGTGTGGTATTTGCTTTCACTATTTGCTCTACATGAAAGCGGACCGATATTTGAGCCACTTTGCCAGCTATCTCAAATCGTCCCGTGAGCGATTCTTTGAGTACAATCCGCAATTTAAAATCGAACAACTAAATTTTGAATTGTTTCAAAAACTTGGTTCAATTTGGAGTTTGATAAAGAATCCAAAGAATGTGAAATTTTCCTCTGAAAAGTTTTACCCTTTTCCAAACTTGTCACCGCCATCTCGAGTGCAATTTATATTTTTTTCTATTTTGATTGATTTTGCCCATGGATTGGTTAATCTAACAGCTTTTGTCCTGTTTGTCATGGCAATCGTCTATTACTATATTTTACTATCGTCTAGAGTTCGTCTCGTACTGGCTGTGGCAATTTTACTCGACTTGGCCATAATAGTACGCATGACTCAAACTACCATTCGCAATTGTCTGTACAATATGTACAGTTTAGCACTAATAGCTTTTGTGTTTCACTACTTTTCAAAATGATTGAGTAAAAATTTGAAGAAAATTCCAACTCATAGTCACTTATGTGCAATTTACTTGACTCAATTCAGTCGAATCAACAATCAGCTAGCTCTGTTTGTTCGTCAGTTCAATTCGAGTTATGTCTCAAAAGCAATATCGTCTCTATTCTATACGAACATTGCCCAGAACGTTTATCTGATCACGGCGCTCTCCTTTCGATCAGATTTGACCGGGATTAATCGACATTTGCTGATTTGCCTTGCACTGAATCAGGCCCTTGGTACAGTACTTTCCACAGTACAAATGATAATTATCAGTAAATCGCTTTATTCGCCAGAGCCACATTTCTTTCGGCTACTAGCTAAAATGAAACAAACAGTCAGTACGAAAAGAAAGGTGAAACTGAATTTTTACTATGAAACCCTTCGTACCGATGACAAAGTGAAATTCACTGTTGGACCACTGGGAAATGTTACTACAAAGTCGCTGTTCGAGGTTTGTCTTTGGTTTTAGCACAAAAAAATATTCAAACTAATTATCGTAAAATTTTATTTTCAGTTTATGTTTCTGTATGCAACTTATATTATGTTTATGCTTAAATTTATAGATAAATTTTAAAAAATGTAAATTACAATGAAATTAAATTATTATATATTCACAAAAAATGTGTTCTTATATTGTCTTTAAATTTTATGATAATTGATAAAATAGGAAATTAATTTAATTTGATTAATTAGCTTGAAATTACATTGTCTAAAATTAAAAGATTAAACAAATTAAGTACCAATCAATTGGAATTAAAATATACTAACCAAGCATTCTGTACATCAGAATTTCTGATTCAGAAACCAAAACCTAGCAATTGTCTTAGTTCATTTCATAGTTTTATTTTCCTTCTTTTCTATTTACTGAGTTTTCATGTGGCCTTATGGATTAATCAATTAATTTTAATTATTTTTTATATGAAGTTATTATTATATTTATTTTTAAAATTAATGATTATGAAATGTAAGTTTTCTAATTAAATTTGCTCATTACATGAGTAAAGTTGCGTGCCTTAAATTAATTAAAAAATACATTTAAAATTATAATTAATTTGATATGACAATAAAGTTGGCCCTTGGTATCTGGGTTTAGGTTGGAAGTTTCATTTGTGTTAGTTGGTTTGAAATTCTCAAACTTTTTAAAATTGTAAAACTTTTTCTTGGAATAAAAAATGAATCTCAAAGAAATGTTTGATCTTCTTATAAATCCAGTGAAAGATCTCGATTACTTTTGTGCCTATTTCCACACAATCGAACAAAAATATTTTGACCAAAAGTGCTGGTTCTATTCGTTTCTCAAACTGAACTATTCCATCTTGGTTCTTAAAGCTTTCCATTTCGTTTACTTAGCTTTTCTATGCGAAAACACCTTCATAGAAAATGTTGTCAATTTGGACGCACTTTACATTCTTGTGGGCAAATCACAGTTGAACATTTTTCCCATCACCGCTACTGTGATGATTTTGTACTATGAACGGGTACTTTTTGAGGGGTCAAACTATCCACTCATGTTGATGTTGAAAAATGTGATCATTTCAAGGCAAACTTATTCGTTCTTTTTGTCTCGTAAAATTAAAAATCAAGATGCTTGTGAAAGGACAAGAAAGTGTTTCATCTTTACATTGCGTCTGTTTGCAACGTTGATTTTCGCGTTTGGTAAGTTTTTTTTGTTAACGTCATATGTGAATGGGCCGTGTCACGAGTCAAACTAATTTGCTAACTCTAATTTACAGAATGTCTACTCGTGTATTTCTATATTTATTTCCTGTACTATTTTGTAGAATATTCAAACTATTTCCAATCTTTCACACATTTAATTATATCATTAATCGGATATCATCTAAGTGCAATTGGATTTTGGTTTTACATTCTCAATCTAAGTCACATCTTAACGATTGCTATTCCAATCATGACGGCACTCTTGATGATGTTCTTTATACGCATTGAGCAAACTCACCAAATGTTGGTGCGCTTTACAAAACAAAATTTTTCAATTCGAAAATATGTTCGATACCGATACTTGTTCATCCAAACGTTGGTTTTCTTCTTTGAAATCAATCGTGTATTTGGAAAGTTGTTTTGTGCCTATTTGTTGGCCATTTTCCCGCTCAGTGTTGCACTTACAATTTTGATTATTCTCGGGGAGGCTTCAGTGCATGCCAAAATGTATCTCTACTTTTGGGTGTGGTACATTGCCAACTTTATGTTTGTTGAACATGTGATGCTTGCACTCTGTACCAAATACATTCATCGGCCTTGTGGTTTGTTGTACAGGAATGTGATTAAGAATAAAAACCATCGTAGATTTCTAAACATTCGATTCCGAATTTGTGTGGCAAATGATATCGCTAAGCTGGCAACTCAAAATCGATATGGCTTCACCTATGGCGTCTTTGGACTCGTCTCACTAGCTACATTTGCAAAGGTAAAAATGATAAGCAAATTAATGTTTTCGTTTAATAATTTTCACCCTTTAATTTGGCAGTTTGGAATTTGGAATCAGGAAAATGCAGATGAAATTATCGCCTACCGTCGAGTGAATCAGCGAAATCGCAAATTCTTCCTCTGCTTCTGTCATGCCCTTCCAGCCCTACTTTCAGATTCAACCCTGGACTAAAGAGGAAACCGGACCACGGCGTTACTTCCTGTCGGTTAATCTTTCAGTGTTGTTGTTCTATACCATCTTCTGTATGTCTGATTACCAAACAGTCCTCTTTTACCAGTGACGCGTTGCCTTACTCACCATCTACCCGTTTACGACTATATTTATTTAAAATGATTCATTGTATTATAATAAATTCATTGAAAACAAATGTTTTAAGTCAACAACTAAGATGACAATAATTTAGTTTGATCTAACATTGCAATGCATTTGTAAACTTAGAATCAGTGGCCAAGATTTATTGCTTGATTTTTTTCCGACTGGCTAAGAGTGCAGTGGTTGTGCTTGAACCCTAGAAAATTTCCAAATTCTTTCAACAACTTCAAGAATTGACGAACAGGCTTGACAAAGGCGCTATCTCTATTATCAAAAATCCAGTCTTCAATTAAGGGTATAAGTTCTATTAAAAATGTCTTTAAGTTTGCAATATTCAGATTTTTCTTAATCCACTTTCTAATTTTTGTATTCAAATCAGTCAAACTAAGCGGTTGCAGATCAGAGCCCAATGTATCGGCCAAAGTCGTCTCATTTAGCTTTCCCACGAGAGATTCAAGTAAAGCTTTAGAAAATATAGAAATAAAATTATTTTTTATTCTTAATTACAAACAAAAAAGACTTACGATTAAACAGAGCACTCAGATTGCCAGTGGACACTGGCTGCGAGAGTGCGACAGCATCACTCTCGGACACACTCAACAGAGACAAGTTGATACCAAATAGCACAATTGCAAATTAACTTGCTAGTGGTTGGAACATTTTTGGTTTGTTTGTTTGTTGAACCAACTAAAAAATGTGATACTTTCAACCCTTTTTGGTGGCATCTTTTATACTTAAAAATATGCTCAGTCGTAAGCTTGGCCAGTCACTGGGCCTGCTTAGATTCGAATCACATGTGGTTGTGGTTATTCATACAAAAATGTAACAAATCAAGATAAAAGTATGCCCAGCTGGCGAATTTGAAGATCTATTATATTAGTGGAATGTGTCAATCAGGAAAGATTGAAACTGCAGGCAGAAATGGACTATATAAAAATAAAATAAAATTCAATTCTGCATCAAAGTTTGAATACAGTACAAAATGATAAAGGACAAATGAATAATGTGAATTGGGCTGCTAAAGTCTGCCAAGGCAATGGAAAATTTTCCACATTTGCATCTGTTTTTGGCCAACACTTTGTTCTGTGTCCAATTCGTATCTTAAAACAATCTTCGAAACACATGTTGTTATTGAGGCAAAATTTGCATCGCTTAGTAACCAGACACACAGGTGTTCTAGATATTAACCAACTTGTTGGTTCAATATTAATTTAACTAGTTTTAGAACCAGTCGGCGTTATGGAACCCTCTTGCTTTCTTATTTTTCAAAGATAAATAACGCCTAGTAACCCTTTTGAACTTTTGTCGAGAGTGGACGTGTTTACACAAAGCTCTCGTCATGGCTCAATCTAACGTTGGTGTTGAAAAGAGTGCTTAGAATGTCTGGAAATCGTTCTAATGAACTATCGAATTCACAGTACAATAAATGAGCCATGCTCAGTGTTCTCTTGCTATCGCTTGTAAAGCTTTATTAAACTCATTTCTAACCTTGTGAGTCTCAACTTGTAACAGTTGGTCTCGCCACTCAACTTGTAGATGGAAGGGTTTCATTGGCGCAATGCCCTACTGGCAGGTGTGGAAACGGTGCTGCTCATCATCCCCGGGTCTGTACTCTGGACTTGGGTACGTGGAACATCGCATCCCTAACTGGTAAAGAGGACGAACTGATAGACGAAGCAATAAAGTATAATCTCGATATGGTGAGTATTACATCTACAAAGCGGCAAGGGAAAGGCTGTTTGGACCTACGAGATGGATGGAAACTATTCTACTCAGGTGTCGATCAATCTGTACGTGCGCAACAAGGAGTTGGTATACTGGTCGCACCAAGGCTGACAAACTCGATCGTGGACTGGTTGCCAATCAATGGAAGAATTGAAGTACTGAAGCTATGTTTACAGGGAGGCAAAGGAATGGCATGCATCACAACCTATGCACCGAACAACGAACAAGAGTATGCGGCGTTTTTGGATGATTTGGATAACTGCATTGCGGCATTGTCCAGGTCAGAATCACCGATACTGCTGGGCGACTTCAATGCTCACGTGGGCAATGAAACTGAAGGTTGGCCAGCCGTGGTTGGATGTTTCGGTGTCAAGTCAATTCTAACGGTGAAAAACTACTTTCTGTGAAGTGAATTCTTCCTACTCATCAAAGTAAATTGTTAGTAAACTTAAATTTTAATTTACACACAATTTCAAATTTGTTCAACAATCTTAAAGAAATACATTAGAAATTCTCCATACATTAGAAATCCCTAGAATGGACAGGCCATAACATCAGAGATCATTAAAAAGTAAACCCTTTCAAGCAAATACCTCTGCAAATGATGTCAGCGTGACCAAACCCAAATAGCCATAGGTCAAGCCGTACTTTTGTTTCGTACAGCAGTTGAGTCTCATCAAGGTGTGAGAAAGCTTCAAACGAATACGAAAATCGCTAACCATGTGCAAATTGTGCACCGCCATGTAATTGAGTATCTTCACAGAGCGATACAGTTTACTGGTGGTACGAGCCGAAAGATAGTGATAGCACAAAATGCCTACAAATTGAAATACTACAAGAACCAGTGCCATCAACGTTGCCACAAGTGACAGTTTTCCCTGCACTATTGCCATTGCCACAAAAGCGTTCAACGGAACATTGATCACGAGAAAACACAGAAATAGATTACCAAACATTGGATGAACAAGCAACAAAAAACAGTTCAAAGGTGTGAATGTCGTTGCGAATGAATCGATTCAAAATAATCTGCTTCTGATACAAACTGGTCGACTTGCCAATTGAGTTTGCCAACAGCTTCTGATTTTGACCAATAATAATCTTTAAATAGTTCAATGAAACAGCACCGAGAGAGGCTGCCAAAGTGAGCACATGCGTAAAGGCATATATTCCAATTGCCTGCGCTATCAAATTGAGCCAATGGTAAAGATAGTATAGAAGGCTCAAGGGTAAATTTTCAACAAAATCTGGATATAGCCGCCATGTTTCAATCACCAAAATGCAGAACATGTATAGAGACATCATGCCTAATATAATACAAAATAAAACATTTCATTTTTTAAAAATGTTTTGTTACAAACCTATAGCCAAGACAAATGTTTGAAACAAATTTACGACAAAAAACGCAGTTTGTTGTGAAATGCGTCTCATATGTATTTCGTAAAAGAACTTGTCCAATGGCTCAAATTTCGAGACACCATACTTGCCTTGGCCCGTAATGGCATCATACTCACACAGAAGACGATAGTCAACGTCGAGATAGACTTTCCAATAGAAGTAGACGCCCATCAGTGAAAACAACACAACAGCCAAATTGAGTTGCTTCCATTCCACGCCAATGTAGTGGAGTAAATTGCAGAAAATGAAATTTTGATAGCGATCGAAATTGTTTGAAAACAAACAGTACAAATAGAGGCATGCAACTTAAAGCATTACAAGTTGCAGTGAGATGATTGACAAACGACATTTAATGCTTCGCTCAGTTTGAATTCGTGCTGCAAAGCCGAAATAGTCAAAGAAATGGCCAAGACTTTTGTATGGAACGATTGTACGCAAAATAATTTTCAAAAATTGCTTCAAAATTTGGTAAAAACGCATTTTAAAATGCAATTATCCTATTTTCACAAAATTTAAATTAAGATTTTAAAATATATTTAAAATATTTTTAAGTATTTCCGACGTTTCATTAGTTGAATTTCATTTTCTAAATTACTGTAATTTATGAATATAATAAGTTTTAATTTTATTTCTGTTTGTTGACATCAACAATCAACAACCAAATTGACATTCACTTTCATTTGGGTAAATTTAATTGGTATTTCGTACAAGTCCCGCAAAACTAACGTTTTGCCTTTTGGGACTTGTACGAAACCGCTGGCAGCAAGCTGCCAGCGGCGCCGCCAACCTAAAACTCATCCTGACACGGCACCAAACCTAACCCAAAACCCAATCTAACACGGCACCTAACCTAACCCAAAACCCATCCTATCACGGCACCTAACCTAACCCAACACCTAACCCAAAACACATTCTAACACGGCACCTAACCTAACCCAAAACCCATCCTATCACGGCACCTAACCTAACCCAACACCTAACCCAAAACACATCCTAACACGGCACCTAACCTAACCCAACACCTAACCCAAAACACATTCTAACACGGCACCTAACCTAACCCAAAACCCATCCTATCACGGCACCTAACCTAACCCAACACCTAACCCAAAACACATCCTAACACGGCACCTAACCTAACCCAAAACCCATCCTATCACGGCACCTAACCTAACCACAAAACCCAATCTAACACGGCACCTAACCTAACCCAACACCTAACCCAAAACACATTCTAACACGGCACCTAACCTAACCCAAAACCCATCCTATCACGGCACCTAACCTAACCCAACACCTCAGACTCTCAGACCTCAGACTCAGACTTCTCTGACGATGAAAACTTTGACGAAGACGATCCTCATGAGACAGAAGAAGATCTCCAATCGGAAGAACCGTACAGAATAACCACAATCGAAGAAAACATCGTTACTGAAGAATATGAACCATCTGAACATCTTGACTCCCAAGAAATATCAACAACCACCCGGGTGAATCACCATCAACCACAAACACCTGATGACGAAACAACGCACCCCATCTCAACCGATGAGCATATTCTATCTATTGCTGAAATTCAATTTCCTGAAACCCACGACGAACTGCAAATCTACGTTTCTGGATTTCACAACGGAAAGAACTCAGGAGCTGCCTATCTCATCAGAAACCACCATGAAAAACAATTCTATTTGCCCGTATTCGTTCCAAGATACCAATGCGAGCAATATGCAATCATGAGTGCATTGAAGTATATCTCACAGAACCAGAATATACAATTCATCGACATCAGCAAGATCAGCCTCATCACCACCCAGCGGACTGTGCTCAGCAATCTCACCAAAATTTGCACATTGAACAGTCTTGAAAATACAATCGCCAAGTTCCTAAACCGACTTGGCCTCCCAGTGTCCATCACCATCCCAAGCAGAATCAACGCACTTATGATCAAAACTGAAAAGGCGGCCAAGGAGATCTCAACCAAAACCCATCTCGAGCCAGTCTACACCAGGTACCCCAAGAACATCGCAAAGAAAGTCGCAAAGTCACTCACCAACCAACTCATGAACGAACGATTTAGGAAACTTGCTAATCCGACCCTTAGAGGGTTCTTCAAAGACTGGATTACCATCCCGAAGTTCATTAAGACAGATTACTTTCTAACACAAGTCTTCAGTGGACACGGGCCATTCGGCCAGTACTTGAATCGATTCAAAGTGAAGGATGAAACGGGCAGTGTATACAGACCGTACTGTTGGTGCGATCGAACGACAATCCAAACGGTGGAACATGTCCTACTCAAGTGCCCTCTTTTCAAGGACATGCATGGAAGTGGATATGCAGGTCATGGTGGAGAATTTCGATTGGGAAACATCGGAAAACTGACCAACTGGATCTTTTCGGAAGGACAGTTCAACGAGAGATTTGTTCCTCAAATGAAGATCATTCTCGACCGACTGAGAGCTTTTCGACTCAATCCGCCTCAACCCGTCTATCAAGCCCAACAACCCAGAACAGAAGACAGCCCAGCCATTGAAGAAGTCGAAATCAACACATTGTAATTACTTTCTAGTCTATTTGTCTGTACTATATTTATTATTTATTGTTAATTATTGAACTATTTATCAAATCTAAAACAAAAAAAAACAAAAAAAATACTCATTTCACCTAAAACATCAACACACCAAAACGTACCAACCATTTTGTAAGCATGCAAATGCATTTTGTAACTTATTTTTGTCAAAGGATATGTTTACTTAATTTCTAACGACCAATAAAGGATTAAACAACCTAACCCAAAACCCATCCTAACACGGCACCTAACCTAACCCAAAACCCATCCTAACACGGCACCTAACCTAACCCAAAACCCAATCTAACACGGCACCTAACCTAACCCAAAACCCAATCTAACACGGCACCTAACCTAACCTACCACCTAACCCAAAACACATCCTAACACGGCACCTAACCTAACCCAAAACCCAATCTAACACGGCACCTAACCTAACCTACCACCTAACCCAAAACACATCCTAACACGGCACCTAACCTAACCTACCACCTAACCCAAAACACATCCTAACACGGCACCTAACCTAACCCAAAACCCAATCTAACACGGCACCTAACCTAACCCAAAAATTTGCATTGTTGCGATTGTTGTCACAGTTTCCACAACAATTACACAACAATCATTTGTCTGTTTTGCATTTTTCAGTTACTTCTTTAGTTTGCTCTTGTCTATGCCTTATACCTTTCGATCGTAAAAAATTAGCACAATCTTTTTGTCTTTTATCTCATTTCTCTAAATTCAATAGTTTTTGAGTTATTTGAGTTTTGTTTTAATTGGTAAATAATTCGATTTGATGACAATTATCTGTGACACACATCCAAACACCCCCCTAAAATTAATCTAAGGGGGATTTAATTAAGAAAATGGAAACTAATCATAATTAAGGGAATGGAAGTGTATTATAGTTGAGAAAAGTGACATTAACTTTTTTGAAATTTTGATAAATTATCAGTAATTACGTATAATTTTAATTGCAAATAAACTTAACGTATTTAATGAATCGTTTTATACCTTGTTAGTACCTTGGTTTCACGGGCCGCATAGAAATGGTAGAAATTGCATAAAAATTGCATTTACAGCGAATATAAATCAAAGTATACTGGAAACACGACTGACTCGTGAGAGACTCATGATTTAAGACTCGAGTATTGCTTCTTGAAAATAAACATGAAGAAAATCAAAATGTATGAGCCGATTAGTTGAAAAGTGTTTTGGTCAATGCGAAAATTCCCTGCCATACGATAGGCGTACGAATGCAAACGACCATGAGTTTGAAGGAAATCAGCCTTTTTAAGAAAATATACAATAAAAATTAGTAACAATATATATGAACAGTCCTTACCTTAACAAAATGAGCCTTCTGAATCCAATTGAATTTCCTCTTTCTGTTCCACTGAGTAAAATAGAAATTAAACTTCCCATTCGCTTGCTCAAGTCGCTCATTGTAGGTGTTGACAGTAGCGCACTCATTGATGATTGCAAACAGAAACAAATCAATGACCAACAGGTCAAAAAGAAAGATATATTTTTGAGTCGAGTCCGAGTGGGCGAAAAAGACAATATACAACATGTAACACTGCACCAGGACATAGTAGGGAATGGCGATCGTGAGGATGGGAATACAGTGAGTGGTGTACTCTGCTGTGAGTTGACACAGCTGGATCAGGCTTCGGTTCAATCGTAGATAGTAGGACCAGTACGGGTAGGAACGGTTTTTGAAGTTTTTGTTGAAATGAACATTCTTTCGGATGACCGTGTTTAGGTTGAGTAGCTTATTGAGGATGGTTTTCTGACGGATTCGAATGAATTTCGACACCAAGATAACGTATACGATTGAACCAAATAGGCCTAGGATAAAAGGAGAATTGTTAATCTAAGGTTTTGGAATGATTTTAGATTTCTGAAAAATTTAAACCGAAAATGCGTTTACCGTAAATAATGTAGAAAGCAAACAACGGAAAGAGTAAAATCCAAAACAAAAAATAAAACCACAAATTTGTAGAATTGAAGACGGCATTCACCACCCAGACGTGAATCATAAATTCGACCATCAAAAGTACGTAAAAGGTTGCTATCAGAAATTGAAGCCAAAATTTTATTCGTTTACGAAAAGACAACAACAGCTTCGTTTCGCCTTCTTCAAAAACTTTCGAAAAAAACGATTAATTGTTAATTTATAAATTCAAAATTTTAAAAAACTCACCATAAGAGTCCACGAAAACATCGAAACCATCCGTGAAGATTCGAAAACGGTCTTGAATGTTTGAATTAAAAATGTAGACAACATAAAGAGGAATCGTAGCGAGCACATCGATCAGAATGCCAAAATCAATTTGCGACCAAACTGATTTGGGCACCATCTGGTGGGTGAAGACGTAGCTACTTGATTTTAGGGAAATTTGATCAAATTTCGGCCCTAGCGCTTCAAAATGAAAACCAAAAGTACCGAAAAGTGAGACAAAACATGTTATATAATTATAATTAGTGGAAACAAAAATTGATAGTTTGATGGTTGTCTTGGATAGAGTTCTGCTGCTTGCAACAGTGGAGATGCAGAATATTGATGAAATTGAATTGGGTCCGTAATGTTGTTAAAGGCCGCAATGTGGGCTTTGATTGGGTCCGTGATTTGATGTTTGAGTTTATTAAACTGACGGACAGTGCAACCAGGAGGGTCCGATAAGGGCGAACCAGTGGATTCTGATCTACTATTCGAGTGAAATGAGTGGATTGAGTTAGACATTTTTTTAAAATCAAATAGAAAAAATTATTCATTTATTCATATCGCAATTGGACATTTCTTCGTAATCTGTTTAAAAAATTTCACTTTATATACAAAAAAACTTTTTAGGATTTGCCGATAATTTAGCCCCAAAAATGTTAAATATAAATTATTGCTTAATGTGTTTTCAAAGGAAATCTAAGTCGAGTGATGAAACACGGTTATTTCTGAGTATTTTCTAACTTCTAAAGTCTAAATGATGATTGAGGTTAATGATGTGTTTTGGTGTGACGAATAAAAAGTTGGTGGTTTTCTGGGTTTATTAATAAATGTTATGTCTGGTTCAATGCTGTTCGGACTGAGTTTTAAATTAGCTAGAATTAAAATAAATTTCACGAACTTTTCTGAATTTTTTTTGGGTTTTAGAAATCAATGACGAAAAGAAATAATTTGACATCAACTATTATTTTTGTTTGGCAAAATTAAGACTTAATCAAGCCAAAGTATAAGTGTTTCAGCTTCGTAAACATTTGCAAACACTTTTTAACCTGACAAACGAATGTCTCATCAGTGCTTGTAACATAAAGATAGTCAATGTTTGGAAACAATCGCGCCAGGGCAGACACACTCATTGTAGAACAAAGTTCATTTTGTGTAGCTGTGAGTCCATCCTTGGGATCATTATCATTGGTTGGATAGATTATCTTTACATTACATAAAGATAATGAGCTTAATTGTGTAAATTCACAAACTGTATTCTGTTCAAATTGAACCAAACTTTGACAGTCGAGCGTAACATGTTCGATAATCATTCCTTTGGGCGATACTGTCCCAGAAATTTTGCTCCATAGTTTAACAAAGTCTACAAAATCATTCTTGGTTTTCAACTATATTATTAAACAAAATTGATTAGTCAACAACCAAAAAATAATTTTAAATTTAAAAAACAAAACTTACATAATCTTTGACATTGATCTGTAGAGCGTCAATTCTCAGACGCCTTTGCCACAAATAGGGCAACAAATGTTCACGATCGCTGGTTATGAGCCGAAATATGTCAAATTTGTCATTCCAAGGCAAATTGCAAATCTCCGGTAGAAGTTTCTTTTTGATCAATTTGAGCGGTCTCATTTGATGGAGAATTGAGTGCAAATGGGCGCACAACTTGTGACCACGTTTGCCACTGTAGTGCACATTGCAGATCTGTATCAATGGACACAATTTGCCATGTTTGAAATAATTGTCCAAAATTGGACAGGTTGCGCTTCCTGTAATAAAGTACTTTTTGATCAAATTTTTTGAATCAAAAGTACTGCGAATTTTGTGGATTGACTTGATTAGTCTGGACATAATTTCAGAGAAACTGTTCACACTCAGACCAGTGATGTAGCCAAAGATGGAAATGCACACGAGGACAGATCTCTCATTTCCCATAGATATGTTACTTTCCCAGTAATTCGACAGGTGCAACACTAATAGTTGGACATTTTGCTTTCCGAAATAGTCAATAACATAATTTTGAATAAGCCATTCAAATTTCTCTAAATCCTCTGTAAATACTCTAGTGAAACGATCAATTTTAAGTAGATCATTCTGCTCAACATTATTTGGGTAATTACTTAGACTTTTTGAAAAAAATTTTGCACTCAAGTGCTCATCAAAGTGAAATCGTTTAAAAAAGTACTGTCCTTTCTTTGCAAGTTGATCAGAATTAATCGATGATAGTGAACCGAACATTTCGACGCACATTGGCTGGAGCACATTGTACCATTGTTGGCACACAACACGGAGCACTATCACCCAGTCGAGTAGGCTAAAGTTGGAGAATAGTTCTCTGAGACAATCGTTGTTGAGGACACTGATGCTGGTGGAAAACCAAGTCTGATGAATTTCAACCGGACATTCAATTTGTTGAATGACTTTGTGGTTGTTATATGATGTTGTTGATTCGATGGCACTAGGCTCATTGTTGGCAGTTGGTTGATTAGAATTTTGATTGTCATTGGATTGCATTGTCATATTGGATGCTGATTCGGTTTGGTCCAAACGGACAGAATCATTAACTTTCACAGATATTATATTTTGTAAAGACATTTTACAGTTTAAACAGACGTTTAAACAGGAAGTTATTCAAAGTGAATTGATTTTTAATAACAAACTAAACTTCTGGTTCACTCCGCAGTGGTCTTTCTTGCACTAATTTAACTTTGCAACTGAACAGTTCTAGTTTAAATACATGAGAGATCTACTAGCTCAATCTAGAACTACGCCAATTCTCACCTAACAAGTTCATTACCCTCAAAGTCATAGAGTTCATTTGAGCTATATAGAACCTACTTGAGTAGCGAACGTCGTATGTATGCTCCATGTGTGATTTTAATATTGATTATTATATATACTAAAAGGTATTAAAAGGTACAAGGACACGTTTGGTTCGGCTAGTGCAGCTCAAACGAAATCAATTCAAAATAGTTGAAATTAAAAAATATCTAGATTTTTTAAAATAAAAAAAATGAGAGAGAAAGCCAATGTAGTTTAAACTGAATTCGTTTTGACCTAAGCTCACATATTTTGGCTCTTATCGAATCAGAATTCAACAAAAAGTAGCACTTCTGTGATTATCCGGATGTCCTGGCCAGGTGACACTAGTCCAATCGAGTGACACTTCATTCATGTCGAGCAGTGCAAATGCGACCAAAGTGCAGACACGCTCATTGTGGAACAAAGTTCAGTTCGTGTAACAGCGTGTCCATTGTTGGGATTATTATCATTGGTAGGATAGATTATTGGATTTGAGACACTTAGCCAAAAGTTTGGCTAAGTGTGAAAAAAGTTTGCTCACCACGGATATAAACTAATGTTATCTGTTCCACTTATGTGTAGAAATTGAAATTCAAATTCAATTCAATTCAATTCAATTCAATTCAATTCAATTCAAAGTTGTTTGACTTTTTCCAATTTTTTGGTTTTTGAAAACCAAAAGATAAAATATGCTTATGTATGAAATGACCTTAAATTAAATTAATAAAATTTATTAGCTAAAATGTTTAGATAAGCAAAAAATTAAGAGATTACCAAATGAAAAGTTTTCGATGTTATTCGATAGTTGCCAAAGAGACGAAATGCAAATTTGTGCAATCGTTTGCTGATTTGCATTGATTCCGCCTGTTTGAATATTAAAAAAACATGTAAATACAATTTGTGAATCTGCAAAACATAATTACCAAAATTAAATTGCGACTTGTGATTCGTCGCACATTCGATCGCCTGCTTTGTTGAATGTTAATGAAGAATCGCCGATTTTCGCTGAGAATTTTCTGGCTCAACTTGACCACCCGGGCACAGTGATGGATCAGTAGAAAAAGAGTCATATCAAACTCAATGATCGCATTCAAGAAGATGTACTTCATCACAAACGGAACGGAATCAACGAAGAAGAAGATATATGCCAGGTAGGCCTGAACCCACACATAGAAAGGACACATTATGGAAAGATAGGGACTCCAGAAGTGGGCGCACACTTCAATGTCCGAACAGAGCGACAGTAGGCGACGGTTGAGCTTGGTGTACTTGTGCCAAACTGATCGGAAGCGTTTGTTGTTGGGAGATTTCAAAATTGTACGATTAAGCTCAATCATTGCGCACAAAATGGAATTCAATCGAATTTGTAGATACTTGCTAGCTAATATTACAAACACCACAATTCCGTACAGTCCATAAATAATGTCGAAAACAAAGCGTGGCACAAGAATGAACCAAAAAAGTGCCTCGAAAATGTGCACCAGATACAGATTTTGGTACCACAGAACGATGTAAAAGTACAGATTGGTCAACAAGGCAAACAGTACAATGGTGAGGAAGAGGGGCGTTTTGTAACGGGCACGAAATGCACAAATTTTGTCCGAGTCTTCTTTGCTTAATTCTAAAAAACAAAATTAGTTTGTTGTTAGAGGCGAATTTTGTTAACCATACTAACTCCATGGTAAGGTAGGGTAGGGTCAGAATTGTTTGCCTCGACCCTTCTGACCTTACTGACCCTAATACAACCTTACCATACCCTGACCCTACCGTACCAAAGTTTTGATTAAGGGACAATTTGGAAAGGCTATTTCAAGTCTGGGCAATTGGAAATTTTTTTTGGACAAACGGGAAAAGAAATTTTTGGTTCAGAAAGAATTGGAGAGACAATTTTTGGTTTAGGGGTAATTGGAATAGCTACTTGGATATTTAAAAATTACACTAATCAAACCAAACCACACTACGAACCTACCCTAACTCAACTCTTCTGACCATTCCCTCACTCTATAGATCTTAGATCTACCCTAACCTTACCATACCCTTACCCTTATAAGGTAGGGTAGGGTCAGTGTAGGGTGAGAGTCTAGAGTTTTGCAACTTCCTCACCTCCAGTTTGGGTTAGTGGGATTACATCTTAATCAAAACATTAGAATGAGCTATATACAAACCATTTTGCCGAATAACCAAACGTCCATTGGCCATGAGAAACATTTTGTATCGTTGCGCACAAACAGGATTGAACGCAAAACTAGCGTACGCAGAAAGAGCGGCGACAACGACGCCAAAGCAGCACAAATCCATCTGGGGCCACATTACTGGTAGGAACACTTGATGGAACATAGTGTAGGGACTGGAGGACAAGTTTGCCAAATCAATTGAGCCTAAATGGTGATACTGTAAACCAATGAATCCAAAAAGAATTGTAATCAACGTCATCAGCAGATGAGGCACAAAGATGGGATTGAACTTTTTCGGTTTCATGTTACTTCCAGTGCTTTGAGGTCCGATTCGATTAAAGATTCGTACAAAACTCTGCTGTGGATCTTCAACTGGGTCAAGATATTGAAATTGACCATACAGATAGTGCAAGATTAAAGTTGTGAGACTTTTCGGCAAATTCATTTTAACAATTTTTGACAATTTTCAATTCTGCTTTTATGACATTGTCTTCCCAAATATATATGCCAAAAAAATTATTCCATGTTGTTTTAAATTGAATCGTCTTTTGTCACCATGGTTCCTAATGTTTCCGGTCGGGCCGGGAAAAGTTTAATAATATTATTAAAGTATATTTTCTTAAAATGAAAATTGAATTTTATGTGGCTTTGATGGTCAAAATGTGCGGTGCCTTATTGTTTTATTGACAGCGTTGATGACAT
The DNA here is from genome assembly GCA_023373905.1 of Rhizoglyphus robini. Lineage (NCBI taxonomy): Eukaryota > Metazoa > Arthropoda > Arachnida > Sarcoptiformes > Acaridae > Rhizoglyphus > Rhizoglyphus robini. The sequence continues at coordinate 1,076,703 of JAKIJQ010000027.1, forward strand.
TCTCAAATTGACAGTTAACTACAGTCAACTCTCTGTAATTTATAACTCGCTAACTTAGAAACCTTCCATAATTTATAACTTGGAAGAGGTTGGGTTTAAAATTGGTACAATTTAGTACTGTTATCTGTACAAAATCTCTTTGTAAATTAGAAAATCCTCTATAATTTATAACTTAGAACAATATTTGAAGCTTATTTAGAATAAATGTACAATGGGGGACCAAGGTAAGTTTATATATGTGGGGAAAATTGCTAGGTCAAGTGACCCAAGGCGAGAGTAAAAAGCGACAATGTCTGGAAATGTGAACAAACTATTTTATGATTTATTCGTTTTAAATAAATTATTTTACTACAATCTACTTATTTACGATAATTGAACTTCAAATTGTAAAATCGATAAAATAATCATTTTAATTAAGCCAAATTATTTACACTTTAACCCTAAATTCGCCCCTTTGTAATTCATAATTTAGAAAATATTTTGAGATTTTACTCCCAAAAATTCTAAATTATAGAGAGTTGACTGTAGTTGCAATTGATTAATAATTTGATAGAATATGGCGTTGACAATGCTAAAGTCAATGCAAAGTAAAGCATTATAATGAATTTCAAATGATCTTTGAAAAGTCAAATTCTATTAAACACATTAAATTATATTGTAGTACTTAAGAGTGTGATTTTTAGGTGAAAATTGCATTTAATGTGACAATGAGGTGGCATAAAAGAAAGTTTTTTGTGATTGTTATTGAGATGTTGATGACATTTCTGGCTCACATTTGAATTTGATTTCATGCACGAAAACAAAGTAATTTACAGTCCTAATTGATTAATCAATTTTGAAAACCACACACACACTTATATTCCCAATTCTCACTTAGCAAGCAATAAATTATCTCATCATATAATGACTGAATGACAAAGTAGTTCTTCTGTTCGGCTTATTGAATATAATTAATTTTGATAATTAATTCTATTGAAACATGAGCTAACAATGTTTTTGGGTTAGTTAAATACGTTTTCAATGGAGTCAACAATTTAAACTGACAATATTAGCCATATTGATTTTTAATTAGAAACATAAAGAATGCACTCATGTACGAGATGATCTAAAACAGAATAAAATCAATAAATTGAACAAAATATCAATAGCAACTTTACCCATTCATAAGTTTTGGTCGTAATTCTAAAATTGCCAAACACACAGAACGCATAGGGACGCAGCCGGCCTTGTGTTTGCAGAGTTTCAATTTTGATCAAATTTCCAGTGCTTCTGTTTTCGAATCGTTTGTAAACTTTAATGAAATTCAAATAAAACTTTTGATTTTCCTGCTCAATTTTGGCATAATTTCTTGCCAAGGCGGAACATTTTCCAATCAGCCAGAGCATCTGCAAATTGCAGCCAATAATTGTAATGTACAAAGGCGGATTGAAAGAATTCCCATTTCCATTTCGTACAAAGCAAACAATGTACAGAAAGTAGCACTGTACAGCAATTAAAATGGGGAAAATGAGACAGAGTCTCCACTGACAGACTCGAGCATATTCACGCGTTTGACCGCATATGTGCAACAACTGCCGGTTGAGACCCTTGAAACGCCAGTAATTGAGAAATATGCATTTCTGAGCAAACTTTTGATTCAATTCAACAAATTTTCGGAGTAAATCCTTTTGACGAATACTAATGATCCGACAGAGCACATGCAGGACAAACACAATTTGTGTTGAGAAAGCTGCATAGAAACTGTTTACCAATATAGGACTGAGAAATTTATACATACCATAAACCGTGTAGAAGATAAACATTGGAAATGCGAAAATCCAAAAGAAAACCGAGCCAATGTTGGTTGAATACACCGAATTCATGTACACGCACCAGTAAGAAGGCACTGTAAGTGCCACTGGGTAGAGAATGTAAATTCTACACGACAATTCCAACTTTGCCTTCAATTTGCCTAACTGAACTTGAACATCTTTGGGGAGAGCTTTGTTTTCAATGTAGAAAACTTTTGTCTGCTCGTCTTCATAAACCAAATAGGTTGAAGTGATGCCTTTCAGTAAAATCAAGCACCCAAATCCAATAGTGGATGTGATAATGGTCATGGCACTCACCAAATCGTATTGCGGCCATATTGACTTGGGTGCAATTTGATGGTAATAGACGTAAGGACTGTTTGGCCATTCGTGCCAATTGAAACTTCCAGTCGATTCGTAGTGCAGAAACACGACACCATAAAGAATGGCAAAAGCAAGCACAGCTAGTGGGAGATAGAAATGCGATTTACTTGACTCTTGACGAGTTTTTGTCACAAAAATGGACGGAAACTTTGTGGTGTTAACATGCAGCACAATTTGTTTAAATGCTAATTTAATAATCTCGGTTGCCATTTTTACAAGTTTTTCAATTCTTTTTTGTATGTTTTTGACTGCGATACTTTTGCTGTCTGATGTAGTAAAAGTTTGAGTAGAGCAAATTAAATTTAGTTAGCAAATTATTGATTAATTAATAATAGTAGTTTGAGTCATGATGATCATGTGATATTGTTTTGCAATGACAATTTCTAGTTTTGAAAAGTTGATAAATTTATTATTAATACGTTTTAATTTATTATTAATAATTTCATATAATGCAATAGATATTTGCTGACATTCATTGATTTTGTAATTCTCGGAAGGAAGGGATCGATCAATTGTGTTGATTTTGTAATTTAACAAAGAATATTGGCATTGTTAAATTGCCTGATAAACAAAAAGTTAAAAAAAGAAAGCTGAACAAGTTACGACCTCATATGATCATGAATCGTCTAACGTCTAATCATAAAGCAAAAACGGGTGACATTTACTGTTAAGTGTTTACAGCTAGTCGCAACATCGTGGTTGAGTCGTCATGTAAGTCTTTATAATATTAAAGTAAAGTCGAAAAGCTTCGTCGTCGTCGTCGTCGTCGTGGTGGGATCGCTCAAAGGCACGGAAAAGTTGTACAGTAGACGTTAGACAAGATGAGTAATCGATGACGTGGCAATAGAAGACTGACACAGTTGAAGTTAGACAATACAGTGGAAGTAGAGTCACAAATGAAAGCACTACTCAAAGGCAGAAAATATTATTTTCTATTGAATTTATATTTTCCCGTATAATCTGTTTAAAAAATTCAATTTTAAAATGCAATCTTATAATATTTTTTATGCAGAATCTAATGGTACGCTTAAAAGTTATTAATTGATTCACGTTTTGGAAATATTTGAGTTTTACACCTAAATTTCGCGTTTACGCATAATCATGTTACATTACAATGTAATGTGTGTTGCAAAGTAAAACTAAAGTGAATTTCACTTCATTAATGAATAAAGATGGAAAGCGTGGTGTGAGGGTGAGTGAGTGTGGTTAGCATGATTAGTAGTCCACTTTCACACCTAACCCTCACTACTGTCAATAATTGATATTTTGCCCAGCGATGCACACTCATTCGAACAAACACAAACACATTGAAGACTTTGAACTTTGGACTTTGAAGACAAAAGTCTTTAAAGACAATTGTTATGTTTCCTCGTGTTTCTCGTGATAATTCCTACTTATCTTAAAATTGTGGAGTCCGTGTGTTTGTCAACAATGCAAAGTCAAAGATTCGGAAAGTGATTGTTAAAATTACAATAATGGAAATAAGTTTGATTGTTGAAAGAAATTTTCTTTTCTGATTTTGTTTATGTTTAGCTATTATATTAGGTTTGCCTTGGAGCCGTTTAGTCAAAGGTTAGGTATTAGGTGCCGTGTCAGGATGTGTTTTGGGTTAGGTTAGGTTAGGTTAGGTGCCGTGTTAGGATGGGTTTTGGGTTAGGTTAGGTTAGGTTAGGTGCCGTGTAAGGATGGGTTTTGGGTTAGGTTAGGTTAGGTGCCGTGTAAGGATGGGTTTTGGGTTAGGTTAGGTTAGGTGCCGTGTAAGGATGAGTTTTTGGGTTAGGTTAGGTTAGGTGCCGTGTAAGGATGGGTTTTGGGTTGGGTTAGGTTAGGTGCCGTGTAAGGATGGGTTTTGGGTTAGGTTAGGTTAGGTTTGGTGCCGTGTAAGGATGGGTTTTGGGTTGGGTTAGGTTAGGTGCCGTGTAAGGATGGGTTTTGGGTTAGGTTAGGTTAGGTGCCGTGTAAGGATGGGTTTTGGGTTGGGTTAGGTTAGGTGCCGTGTAAGGATGGGTTTTGGGTTGGGTTAGGTTAGGTGCCGTGTAAGGATGGGTTTTGGGTTAGGTTAGGTTAGGTGCCGTGTAAGGATGGGTTTTGGGTTAGGGTTAGGTTAGGTGCCGTGTAAGGATGGGTTTTGGGTTAGGTTAGGTTAGGTTTGGTGCCGTGTAAGGATGGGTTTTGGGTTGGGTTAGGTTAGGTGCCGTGTAAGGATGGGTTTTGGGTTAGGTTAGGTTAGGTGCCGTGTAAGGATGGGTTTTGGGTTAGGTTAGGTTAGGTTTGGTGCCGTGTAAGGATGGGTTTTGGGTTGGGTTAGGTTAGGTGCCGTGTAAGGATGGGTTTTGGGTTAGGTTAGGGTTAGTGCCATGTTGGAATCAGTTTTTGGTTATGTGGTTAGGTGTTAAGGCGTTTGATTATATCGTTTTGTTAATTATCATTGGGTTAGGTGGAGGTCCGCTGGCAGCTTGCTGTCAGCGGTTTCGTACAAGTCCCAAAAGCAAAACGTTAGTTTTGCGGGACTTGTACGAATTTTCTAATTGTTTTCATCAAAATTTTCTTCAATTTATGGTCTGATTGTTGTAGTGACATGTTGCATTTGCCTATTCTTTCCTTTACTAGCCTTTCATGCATTTGAATAAACTCCAACAGCCTCACCTTGGTGTGTGCCATTTATTGTGACCCACAATAATGCGCTTTATTGCTTTACTAAACTGTACATATTACTCGTTCGCAAATGTAATGAGCCACTAAGGCCATCTATTATGTGTCCCTTTCCCTTTAGCTCGGCTCATTACTTTTGCGAATGAGTATTAATAAAAATTTGTTTACTCCATTTTGAAACTACACGTTTGAATGTTAACCCACTCGATGATCACTTCACCACATCCAAATACAAGTGTGCATTAAACCGTGAGTAGTACATGATCGATGGTCAAACATATTTCACGCAATTTGAGGTTGGTCAGAGGAGTGAGATGTGTTGTGAATGTGGCTCCATATATAACAACATAACATACACAAATAAAACAACGAGGTGTCCCAACTGCCAAATAGTTCCAATCCTGTTTAAAACTCATCAAGTTTTCATTGCCGCAATAATACGATTTGTTGAAGCAACTCTTCACTGGGCAGTCATTGTCTTCTCAATTCATAGACATGAATGGACCTAGAACCTACTACTTCAAGATTCAGGGTAGCATCAAGTATATGTTATACAACATCGGGCCCAATATTCGTTCACCAATCTACAATCAAACCAGTGTGTTGAACAAAGAAGATGCAACAGATGCTAGGATGAACAAAAATTCATCCATAAATGTGTTCCAGAGTTGATGGCACTGCTGCATGATACTCTCATGGAAGTCAATCCATTGTGTCGCCAATTTAAGTACACGTACGACACTGAGCACGAAATCGGTGGTGCTTCAAAATCGAGGTTGGCCAAAACAATGGCCACCAGTATTCGTAGCCAACCAGTGCCGATGTTGCTACACTGTACGTAGTCAATGATATCGACGATACCGAGAGAGGAATTGTGTGCTTTGTGAAAATCCACCAACCAGAACCTCAACTGCAATTCTTTCGACATGTCTGGCCATCGCCAACCAACCAAGGACTAATCACTACAACCACGAGTACGTTTGCAGCAATAAAACGACTACCATCATTTTCCCTGTAAACAATGAAGCGTCACCGCTCACCAAAACAATCATTTCCAGACCAATGCAAGCATGATTTGAGGAAGAGTGTTATGTTCCAATACTATCAACCCGCCGCTGCAAGCGGCGGGTTTTAACAAGTTAACTGCAAACGCGAGTAGAGAGCGGAGTGAAACGGAGCGAACGCGAAGCGTTTGTGTTAACTTGTTAATTCTAGTTAATCCAAAGTCGACGAATGACTCAGAATCAATAATTCGAAATAGTAAAAAAGGGTAAAACTGTTAAATAAATATAAAAATTTTACTAAAACTTTATATACTTTTTCTTGGACGCCGTCAAGTGTATTGTTTGGACAATCTTTTTCACGTTTTCTCATCAGCCATGCCGTGTGCTCATTAAGCTCAATTAAAGCCATTTAACAATAAAATTTTTGAAATCAAATATTTATAAACACAATCACAAAGTCTAGATCTATTGAGAGGATCAAATTAGTGGATCAGTGCTTATGCACTTCTCGTACAAAAGCACGCAGATATCACATTAATAAAACCAACCAAGCGACCGTAATTCAATGCCAACGATAAAGAGACGTCCATTATGATTATTACCATTTGCAAATAGTGAGGAAGACAATTTGCGCACTTGATGGCCACCATCCACTGCACTCACAAAAGTTCACATCAGTAACAGTTTTGATAGTAATACAGTAGAATGCCATTACTAATTTGAGTAGGCCGAAAATTGATGTGTCGATTGCATCAAGCATCTCATGAGTGCGATTGTATAAATAAGCTCGAATCGATTTATGATTAACAGACTGAGAACAGACTTTGAAAATTCACATTAAAATTTGAACAAACATGTCTACTCTCAACGTTGAAGCATTTTCAATGACATGTGCATTGCGACACTGAGCAATTAAACGATAAAATTGAAAAAAGCAAAATTGTAATTAGCAAACAAGGAAGGTCGTACAACGAATAGTTTTGAGGGAACAAAAGTTCACTTCGGTAACAGTTGTAATACATAGTAGATACATGTAGTACATAGTAGTACATGTCATGTCTATGAACGTACGAGCATGTAAAGATAACGAGAAAAGCGAATGGTGATAGTGCAGGCTGAAATGCAAAGTACCAAATGCACTTTTACATGCTAAGAAATTTAATGTGCTAAACTGTAGTCTGGTCAAATGGATGTTTTTAGAACAAATGTTCTACATTTGTCCCCACTTTGCGTGCATCAAACTTGCGTTTCTCTATCAATCGCATATATATATATAAGTTCAAGACAAATGATGCTATTATTGTGAACAACTACGCCGAGTCTTCAAACTTCAAAGTCAATCAATCAACCGATCATGTCAACTATGCTCAACTTTGGAAAAGCAGCTAAACCATTGAAAATATTTTTCCATGCCTTCGATGGCATTGGTCACCTGAACGCGTGTGTCGGTGTGGCACAAGCGCTTCACTCTCGTGGACACAAGGTCACTTTTCTCCTCAACGAATCATTCAAAGGTCAATTGGAGAAATATGGTTTCGGCGAAATTGTGCTCAAGAATCCAGCTCCATCTAATGCGCCTTCTAATGGAGAGAAAGCACAGCCTGTGAATCCAATCAAGGAACTCTCGAAAATTCTCATCAAAGGAGGCTTCTTGTCGGCCAAAAGTCCGCTGGATAAAATGAAAGATCAAATGGCCCTTGGGTTTAACCCGCTGAAAGATGCTTTTAGTGCGGTTACTTTCTACAATAATCAAATTGAGAACGCAATCCGTCTTGGAAAGCCCGATCTTTTCATAATTGACAGTTTCGTTATTCCGCCTGCTGTGATGCAAGCGCCTTGTCCTTGGGTTTTCCTGTGCAGTGCTCAGCCTTTGGCTGCTTTTGGTTCCAAAGGAAAATTGCCACCATTTGGTGCAGGTGAGTTTTGTGGAAAATGTTTTCCTTGTTTTTTTATCTTTTCTGATTTTAATCATTTTTACCTAAATAGGTTTCGCAATCGATTCCGACCCATCTACATGGGAGGAGTACACTGCTCTTTGGAAGAAATTCCGTTATGAAACATTTGGCGGGAAAGCTCAAGATGAGATTAACCAAGCCTTTAACTTTACCCCCACTGTCCCGCTCAACGATGGCTTGACCGTGTTTAGTAGCTCGCCCTACCTCAACATTTATGGCTATCCCGAAGAGTTGGACTATTCGGATGTGTACCAGATTCCGGACAACTATGTTCGAGTTGATGCCTTCCTTCGGGACATTCCTGAGCCTTATGAACTGCCAAAAGAAGTCGCGGAGATGCCAGGTGAAAAGTTGATTTATGTCTCGCTTGGTTCGATGGGTTCGGTAGATGTAGAGTTGATGAAACGTATCTTATCAATTTTGGCCAAAACTCCATACAAATGTATTGTCTCGAAGGGACCCCTAGCGGACGAGTATGATCTGCCAGAAAATTGTTGGGGACAAAGTTTTTTACCGCAAACAAAGATTCTTCCACTGGTGGATCTTGTCATAGGTCATGGTGGAAACAACACAGTGACAGAGACGTTCTCCTTCGGCAAGCCACAAATAGTGATGCCACTGTTTGGTGATCAGTACGACAGTGCTCAACGAGTGCACGAGAAGGGCTATGGCATTCGACTGGAGCCGTACACTTTCACCGAAAGACGACTGTTGGACGCTGTTGAGAAACTTCTGAACGACACAGAAATGCATCAACGGCTGAAACTTGCTTCAGAAAGAATGGCAAACTCGGACACCAAACAAAAGGTTTGTGAACGTCTGGAGCTGGAGGTCGACAAGTACCAAGCCGAACATTGAGTTTGAGAAATTTGTAGCCAAAGATATACAAGTTTGAGAATACTGTCATAATTTGAAATAAATAATATTCGTTAAAAATAATAATTACAGTTTTTTTGTTAAAAGATTACAATTTTATTCATTATTTTATTTATTATTTAATATCAAAACATTTTATCTAAAAATAAATGCTGTCCTGTGTCCTGGTCCTAAAGTAGTTATTTTAAAAATTCAAGGTCTGTCGAATCAATTGGCGCAAAATTCCAGACTGATTCAAAGAATGAATTGCTAAATCACCATATTAAATATTCATACTATAAATTTTATGCACGGATAAACTAAACATTAATCTATGCTTATTTCAAAACTTGTTTTGTTTAAATGGAATTGAGAATCCAATGGGAAAGATTCAGCAAACTACAATGACAACAAAAAGTGATGGCAAAGTCCGGCCTAGCTGGCAAGGACTGAGGATTGCACTGAAACTGAAGAATTGAGGATTGCAGTAATACTGATGGATTGAGGATTGCATTAAAACTGAAGGATTGGGGATTGCAATGTTGCAACAGCCGCGTCTGATCCGGATGGGGTAGGGTAGATAGGGTGAGTGCATACAAATGAGGATTGTACTGATATTGAAAGATTTAGGATTGCAGTGTTGCTTGATTGAACGAGAATACTAGTTTTGACGAGATAACAAGACAGATTCCATGATTCCTTGAATTGAGAAACTAATATCCTTGAACGAATTCAAATAGGTAACAAATTTTACAATGTTATTAGAATGACGATAAAAGTGTGGATTATCTACACATCTCAAAACAGAGTCATTATTCGATGAAGGCAAAATTTTAAATTAACAAGATTAACCATATTGATTCTTGATTAGAAACATAAAGAATGCACTCATGTACGAGATGATCTAAATTCAGAATAAAATCAATAATACATTAGATAAAAATCAATTACAACAACATCATTACCCCTTCATAAGTCTTAGACGTAATTCTAAAGTTGCCAAACACACAGAACGCATAGGGACGCAGCCGGCCTTGTGTTTGAAGTGTTTCAATTTTGATCAAATTTCCAATGCATTTGCTTCCGTAACGTTTATTGTAAATTTTAATGAAATTCAAGTAAAACTTTTGATTTTCACGCTCAATTCTGCCATAATTGCTTGAAAGGGTAGAACATTTTCCAACTAGCCAGAGCATCTGCAAATTGCACACGACAATTGTACTGTACAAGGATGGATTGAAAGAGTTGCCGCTCCCAGTTTGTACAAAGCAAACAGTGTACATATAGTAGCATTGTACAGCAATTAAGATGGGGAAAATGAAACAGAGTCTCCACTGACAGACTCGAGCATATTCACGCGTTTGAAAACATATGTGAAGTAATTCACGGTTGAGACACTTGAAACGCCAATAATTGAGGTAGATGTATTTCTGAGCAAAGTTTTGGTTCATTTGAAGATATTTTCTGAGTAAATCCTTTTGACGTATGTTAATGATTCGACAGAGTACATGCAGCACAAACACAATTTGGGTTGAGAAAGCTACATAGAAAAAAATAATGTTTCAAAAATATAAAGATATTTGCACATACCATAAACAATGTAGAATACAAACAATGGAAATGCTACAATCCAGAAGAAGAAAGAACCAAAGTTGATTGAATACACAGAATTTTTGAACATGCACCAGTATGAATTGACAATAATGGCCACTGGATAGAGAATGTAAATCCTACATGACAATTCCAATTTTGCCTTCAATTTGCACAATTGAACTTGAACCTCCTTTGGAAGAACTTTATTTTCAATATGGAGAACTTTCTCATCATCTTCGCACACCAAATAGGATGAACTGACACTTCGCAGTGCTATCAAACAACCAAATCCAATACATGATGTGACAATGGTGACAAGGCTCACCAGATCGTACTGGGACCATATTGATTTTGGTGAAGTTTGATGGCTATAAATGTACGGACTGTGAGCCCATTCATGCCAATCCAAACTTCCAGTCGATTCGTAGTGCAGAAACACGACACCATAAAGAATGGCAAAAGCAAGCACAGCTAGTGGAAGATAGAAATGCGATTTACTTGATTCTGGCCGATTTTTCGCCACAAAAATTGGCGGAAGCTTGGTGGTGTTTACATGCAAGACAATTTGTTTCAACATTAACTTGATGATTTTATTTGCCATTTTTAGCAAATTTTTTAAGATGATTTCAAAAGCAACTATGATACGTTGTGCCTTAAAATCTTACACACCAGTCGACAAAATTAAATTAAATTAATTGACAAATGATTGATTAATCATTAGTTGGTTAGAGGGCTATAAAGATCATGTGATGTTTTGCAATGACAATGCTACTATAGTTTGAAAAGTTTGATTAATTAATTATTTACAAGTTAGTATAGAATGCAATATATTATTGTTGTTTACTGGCTTTTATTGATTTTGAATTATTTCGGGAGGGATCGATCAATTGGATTGATTTGGCAATTTAGCAAAGTTTGGAGAGAAAATCATCAAAAAAAATACATTTTACTGGTAAAATGTTTCTCTGTCTGAATATTCATATTGTAACTTTTTAGAATTTGAATTGCATTGAAAACAATATATTAGAAAAATAACTTGCTCTTCCACAATTTGTCACAATTTTGCGAATAGGTTCCACTCTCCATTTGATAACTATCAGCGCGCATCAGTAAACTTTTGGTTGTATAATCGTGATGTTTCACATCAAAGGCCTCTTCCCATTGAACCATTTGTGTGCCAATTTTGCCAGGATTTCCATTTTTGGCAAAATTTGTCCATGACCGAAGAATATCGTGATGCAACTGATGATGCGACTCGGAAGCTTTGGTGTTTGGTGTCATGAATTCAAAAGGCACCTCTGCGCCGTGTTCTACGCCTGCCCATGATTTGATGTTCGGCAGGATGCCATCTGGGGCCGGTTCCATGAAACGGTACGAATAGAAATGGTTTGAGGGGCAGTGTCGGGCATATTCTTCTGCAAATAAAATTACTGGACACACGAGATGATGATTACCCAAAATGCTACTTATTGTAGTTCTGTACAGCAAGAAAAATGAAATTAGAAACAATTAGTTCGCAAATGAATCTTACTTAATTTCACTCTGAGACGAATTGGGCAAAAGTTTTTTCATGTAAAAATCCGTAACTTCTTGAGCGTAACTTGTTGGTCCAAATTGATTTATCAGCCTGGTCATTTTTTCATTGGCATCTTGTAGCGTCAAATTGGTATTTTCTGGAATGAGTTCAGGCAAATTCATAGCCACAATGAAGGTGCCTTCATCTTTGGTTACGCCAAACAGCAGATCTACTCGATTGAAGTTTCCCGATTTGACCATTTCGGCTGGTCTCATTGGGAGCACTTCGTTGCCATAGCTAGGCACAAACTGTTCGTCTTTGTAGAAGTGCTCGAGCGAGGCTTTTTAGAACTCGGCAGTGGATTTGCTGGCTAGACAAGTGATAATATCGTTCATTTTATCGATAGTTGTACAGTTGAGATGAATTGCGAAATGTTTAGTTTTCAATTCAGCACCGATTGGGCTAACCATAAATGCAGGCTCAGCAGTGGGTGCGCCAGATTGCATGATTGCTCGATGAAACAGACCTGTAGCCAGAGGTGACAGCATCATAATGCCCACAGACATTGATCCAGCACTTTGGCCAAAAATGGTCACCTTCTTTGGGTCACCGCTAAAATGGTGAATATTCTGTTGCACCCACTTTAGGGCCAATATCTGATCGTGTATTGCAAGATTTGCCGGCACACCAGCACCAGTGAGAAAGCCAAACCCACCCAAACGATAGCTGATTTCCACCATGACCACATTGCCCTGAAGGGCCCAATAGCTCATATCGGGAAATTGCTCAAAAATGGATCCAAACTGAAAGCCACCACCATGAATCCAGACCATCACCGATCGAGGGTGCTTTTCATCGTTCGCTGGTCGCCACACATTCAAGTACAGACAATCTTCACTCTGTGTTTTGGTGCGATCCATAGAGGCACCATACAAAATTTGACCAAAATGAGGACACGCATCACGATAGAAATCGGCCTCGTAAACATCTGGCCAAGGCTCGACAGGAGTTGGCTTCTCAAATCGTTTTGCATGACCTAATAAAAATGTAAGAAAGCACATAAAAAAGAATGTTTGTAAAAATTTGTGGACAATCACAAACCATAACGAATTCCTTGATAAAAGTGAACGGACTGTGGATGATGGTTCACATTTCGAACGATTCCTCTCACTTTGCCATTGGCTAACTGCACAATTGGAGTTCGAGTCACATCTGCACTCTCAGCCAAAACATTTTGAAGAGAAGCAGCAAACAGAAATGTTACACAGTAGATGGATTTCATTTTAGCTTTTTTGCCAGTTAAATGCTCAACTGCAGTGTCAGCATGAAATGATTTTATTTGTCTCGTGCATTTAAATACTCAATCAAACTTTGAAACTAATTTAGACTATTGTACTGATACATGACAAACATTGTTTGTTATCACAGTTTGGCAATGCGTCTTGCAATTGGTCGTTAATAGACTCTAATCAAATCAAACTGTTATCCTATTGAGTGATTTGGACAAAATAGACCCATAAATGAGTCACCAGCAATAAATGTATACAGTGTATACTATTACACTTTGAATGTGTCTTCATTCATAGTTCATTGTGTAGACGCAAATAATCACAATTACAAATTAGGACCGTTTATTTCATTGTTCTAATCAGGAACGGTATTCGCACTACAACAATAAATCACAAAATTATATGATTTTTATTGGAAATTTTAGTGTTTTAGACTAATTTTTAAAACATAAAAATACCACTGTAGTTAAACAAAATTTATTTTTTGTCATGATTTCTTATATGAATCATGTTGAGATGAATTTTACATATAAATGAAGTGAATGCATTAAAATAAATTCAATTTTCCTTCATTTTAGTTGCAACTTGCAATTCAAACAAACAAAATTTCAGACATGGAAGCCTGGATGCTGTTGATTCCAATATTTTTGATTGCAATACTAATTTAGTTATAAGTTTTTGTGCATCTCTATTGTTTGATTAATTTGCGAATTAACATGCAGGTGGAATCTTAAAAAGTTTCAATACTGGTCCAATCGCAACATCCGCGGACCTCTGGCTTTATCATTTTTTGGAACTACATTGGCATTATTTTTGGTGCATCGACGAGTTGGTGGACTCTTTGGATGGAGTTTGTGCAGAGAAACAGTCTGTTCTGAACATCAAGGAAGTGGTGGTTGGCTTTACGATTGACGTCATTGCAAGAACCTCTTTTGGCACTGATACAAACTCGAACAACGATCGCTCAAAACCAAATTCGTACGTTCAAAATGGAACCAAGGAACCAAGTTACTGCAATTCAATCCACTCAGAATTCTGGCCCGCATTTTTGTCCCTAAATTTCTTTTTCGCTTTTGGACATTTCCAAAATTAGTTTCGACGAGAAAACTTTTCAATTTTTTTGTAGATTTTGCGAAAGAAATGATCAAAAATCGAAGTGGGAATTTGTCGATTGCCATTGCCAACGATCAATCGATTGGTGGATAGTAATGGCTACAAACTGGCTGGTGTGCCACTGCAGAAAAACACCAAAATTCACATTCAATCCTATTCTGTGCATCACTGTGAGGATTACTAAGCCCAAGCCAAATTGTTTCGACTCTCATCGGTTTATGCTAGAAAATGAGCATACCATAAGACCCTACACTTTTCTACCTTTCGGTGATGGTCCACGAAATTGTATTGGTATGCGTTTGGCGTATAGAGAACCGAAACTGTGTCTCGCAAAACTTGTGACACAATTTGAATTCAGTCCAACCCGAGACACACCTTCTCAACTTAAGTTTGCTATAGTTGATCTGAGGAATGTACAAAGACAATTACACTTAGAGTGACCAAACGAGTCTAACAGTGCTTCAACAATCAACAATTAGGCTCATTATTATTGTGTACCTCATTGTATATTAAAAAGTGTATTGTTGCGGTTAATCAGGGATGATATTATTTGTATCTTATCATCGAGTGCAGTAATCCAATTTGCACGTTGTGCCACAATAAATTTTGTTGTTACTGGCCTACTTCTACTTAAGCTATTCACTCATTATTTTGACTCTGCAACACACAACACAATACAAAAATGAGTTCACTTAAACTCAACCGAAAATGTATGATCTGTGGAGACGAAGCCTCCGGATTCAATTATTTCACACTTTCGTGCAAGTCTTGTAGAGTATTCTTCCTTCGTAATCATAAGTTGAAGGTAGGGTTTTTAATTTTAATTTTAATTTATTAATTTTGAAAAATATTTAGACCAATTTTACGTGTAAATACAGTGGCCACTGTCAAATTGATTGCTTCAATCGAAACAAATGCAGAAAATGTAGAATTGAAAAGTGTTTTGCACTGGGCATGCGCAAGACTTATACTAAGCCGTTGAAAAGTGGACTTTTGTCTTTGAGAAGTTTACTTTCTGGTGGCAAAATTCCAAAAATGGATTTTGAAACACAAATTAACAAAAAATCAATTAGTATATTTGAATTGACTGAATACGAAACGGATTTAGTCACAGAGCTGCAAACCAGCCACGACAATGCTTTTGAGGACGAGCGAAAACTTGATTTTTGGGGCGAACAAGAAGAACCAATTCAATTCCCTTGGCCTGACTTGTACGCTAAAAGAATTGTTAAATTCTGTAAAAGTTTGTCCGCCTTTCGCAGTCTCAATTCAGTGGATCAATTGTTAATTTTGAAAGAATTTGTGGTGGAGATTCTCACTATTCGAGCTGTCTACCTGTACAACAGTGAAAAGCACGGATTTCTGGTTATTCATGACGAATCGGGCAAACAAGCGATGTTAGTAAAACTAAACAATCAAAGTAAACAAAATGAACAATATAACAACAATTTAAAATTTGCTTATTTGCTATACAAAGAAATTGAAAATGACTGTATTATTAAAGATTTGGTAATTTTTGTTTAATTGAAAAAAAATATAAATTTTAACAGTTTCTCTATCAATTTAGATTATAGCAAAACAATTGTTCCAACTTCGTGAGCACATTTCCTGTCTCGAGTACATCAGTTATCAACAATCGCTGTACAATCACTTACTTAAGCGCTATCTTGTGCACAAATATCGAAACATTCAAAAGGCAGAAGAAAAATTTACAGCTCTACAAAATGTTCTCAATTATTTTGATACGTTAAAAGAGAATTATAGGAAAATGTATAATTTTGAAAATATGTCTAAATTTTCTCAATTTTTGAGTGAAGCATTTAGTTTGTGATTTGAAAAGATTATTTTGTATAAATTATTTAGTGAGAAAAATTACGGTTATAGACAATTTATTTTTAAAAATCATTTTAACAAATCCGAACACAAAATATTTTATATTTTATATCAAATTTGAATTCCAAAAATTCTTACTGTTAGCCAAGCAAATCTCGATCGTAGCACTTAGATCGAATTGAGCATGAAGAAGCTCTTGCATTTTGACTCTCGTTTCCAAATCACCATGCACTGTCTCAAGTTTGGCAATCAATTTCAACATGTTCAATGCCTCGTTGTGTAGTTTAATTCTAAGTGCCAATGGTTCGCGTTTGATTAGCATTTGAAGTGCCACTTTATCTGCCGGCTCAAAAATTATTTTTCCAATCTGAATCAAACCCAACTTGATTCCTTCAAATCGATTTCCAACAGGCAGGAAAACTTAAAAATAAATACAAAAATTTATTAATAACGTTGCTAAATATTTTTTTAAGTTTGCTTGAGGCTTTGGGAGATAAGAATTTTTGTGCTCAAAAGATACCTTCATCTCGGTCACAATGAACAAATGCAAAAATATCCACTTCATTTTGTATTGATGTTTTGGGAGAGTTGGGAAGCACAAAGCAATCAAATATGCCCACGTACCAAAAGTTGTTATTCTTTATAATATATTATAATAAATATATTTGTATGATTAAAATATTGACAAATCTATCAATAGCACTTTCATGGCTATTTCCAGCGAAAAATTATCATACTCGTGAGTCAAGATTAAATACCAAAGCTAACCATAAATTTGTCACTTTTTAACTACACTACTGTTGGGTATAAGTTGTATTGGTGTTGGTGTCTCTAATTTTTGTGACAACTCTCAACCATCTTTGATGTTCTTGCTTGTGCTTGTGCTTGTGCTTGGACACTGACGTGACATGATATCTTATTTTCAATTGAATGCACAATCAGCATGGAAAAAGTCATATTTGGCGTAAACAATATTGGTTGATCAATAAGTATTATTATCAAAACACTGAATAGCATGTATAAAAAAGAAAAACGTTGTGAGGAATTTTGAGTATAAATTAAAATTTGAAATTGAGGTTCGACTCCTCGTATGCGCTTTCAAATTACTTTCAAAAAACTTACTTTTAAGGAAAGCTGTTTGGATGGGCAGCGGGGACAAGACCACCGCTGGCCCCCACCCCAAGGGCCGAATGTTTGGGTAGTCTCGTGTCTGCTGTGCCAACTACAGTGGAACGGATAGAGGTAACGGTGCAGGATTCTTCCTTAGCTGTGAGATAGCCACTTGCCCGAAGCCCGATAAGTCCTTAGATTAGCCCGATGCGACACAAGCTTGCTGATAAAAACTTGACCTGTAATCATAAGGCTTGGGGCTCGGTCAGGTCCTCCAGTGCTGAAAGGCAAAGGAGGTTGCGTTCAGGTCATATTACCTTTTTTTTATTGAAATTTAAATATTTGTTGTAAAAAATGTCAATCAAAAAATTTGACAAAAAATAATGCTCAATAAGACTCATTACTCTAGAATGAAAAAAAAATCAAAGTCTAATAATCTTAATAATATTATTTGAGTAAGGAAAAGTGTGTTCGTGGTGGGATCGTTCAAAGGTACAGAGTGGCACATGCGCAATAGAGACATACCTTCTACTTTGAGTACATCCACACACAATACACTACTGACAGTACACATTGACAATCTTAATAATATTATTTGAATAAGGAAAAGTGTGTTCGTCGTCGTCGTGATGGGATTGATCAAAGGTAGAGTGTGGCACATGCGCAATAGAGACATACCTTCTACTTTGAGTACATCCACACACAATACACTACTGACAGTACACATTGACAATCTTAATAATATTATTTGAATAAGGAAAAGTGTGTTCGTCGTCGTCGTGATGGGATTGATCAAAGGTAGAGTGTGGCACATGCGCAATAGAGACATACCTTCTACTTTGAGTACATCCACACACAATACACTACTGACAGTACACATTGACAATCTTAACCCTTAAGTAGCCAACATATTTCAGACCCCTATTCCGCCAACATGAGTCTCCGAGACTCAACTCTCACAGTGCACTTGGTCAGGTGACAATACCAAAATAGACCAACTTTGAATAACTGTAACTTTTTTTCTACTTATCGCCCAGAATTGGAAAAAAGTGTGTTGGATAAATTGTATTTTTGTCTTTTATTCGGTCTAAAAAATATTATCTTTCATTGATCAGATAAAAAATGCCTAAACAAATAGCGCGACATGTTTTTGGTGTGTTCCTCCCTCCTTCACAAGCACAGAGTTACCCCGTCAAACAACTTTTCATGCACTAGGGACAGTGCGGTCGGCTAGTTGGCGGTGGGGGAAAACACTTTACATTGTGGAAGCTACAAAGTGAGATTTTTTACTCGACTTTGAATTGGTTGTTCTGGTCTCATTTCCAAACCATAAGTGCTAGAAACTACATTTTTGGGTTATGAACTCAAAACATTCTGCTTCACACATTATCGAAAGGATTTTATTGTAGCCCCAATAGGAATGGAATTAGAGCCTCTCAAAGTCAAATGTGAGTCTCGGAGACTCATGTTGGCTACTTAAGGGTTAATAATATTATTTGAATAAGGAAAAGTGTGTTCGTGGTGGGATCGCTCAAAGGTACAGAGTGGCACATGCGCAATAGAGACATACCTTCTACTTTGAGTACATCCACACACAATACACTACTGACAGTATACATTGACAATCTTATCTTAATCTTAATAATATTATTTGAATAAGGAAAAGTGTGTTCGTCGTCATCGTCGTCGTCGTCGTCGTGATGGAACCGTTCATAGGTAAAGATTGTGACATGCGAAGTCGCGAAATTCTGTTACTTTTAATGCAGCGGGAGAAGCGAACAACCCCCCGTTGCTTGCAACGGGAGGTTTTAACAAGTCAACTGCAAACGTGTAGCAGTTTGCGGAGTGAAACGCAGCAAACGCGAAGCGTTTGGGTTGACTTGTTAATGTCACTTTATCTGAGCAACTCAATTTTTATGTAGAATCCTTTATCCCAATTGAGAATAATACCTGGCTCATCAATTTTTTAAATAAGATTAAATGGCACAAAATTTCAATCATTAAGAATAATGAAATAAACATGACGATAGATTGCTAGATTTGATCAACAATTTAGTTTAATGAGCTTTTTACTTGGTGGATATGGAAATCCAAATCAAAAGTAAAAACAGAAAACTGCACTTACACGTTGAGATTAATGCTTTCCTTGCGCAACTTTAGTAATCAAATTGTTGTTGTTTTTTGAACCGCTTCACAGACGTCATCATTTGCGAGATCGATTTTATATATTTAATTTGATCCAGGATCAAAGACCCATGGGACTTCACCAGGTGGTTCATCACAAAATAAATAGTATGAGAATTTTGATACACTTGGTTTGTTATTTAATAAATGTTGACTGTTGATGTTGAATAAAACACTTTTCTTAAATCCGCCTATTGAAACAAACAAACAACAAATTATTAGAAACACACAAATAATCTCACATTCAAATGTCGTAAGCATTTGCATATATTTTGTTGTATGTTTATTTGACTTACCCGAAATCTTTGACTCGAGAAAGTGTACACAATCGGATTAACGAAACTGTGCGCCATTGCGAGCCAGTGCAGGCCAATGTAGAGGTACTGTTGAAAGTAGTATTGCGCCATTGTGCTGTACGAGAACAGATTGAACTCGTACAGAAGGACAAACAATTTGACTGGAAACCAACACAGACCGTACAAAATGATGATCGTCAGGGTTATACGAATTGCTTTTGTGTTGTTTCGTAGAGTTCGATTTAGTTCCGTTCTCGAAGACGTTTCAAATCTTACCGCTGATTTCGCTGATTTTTTGGTAGATTTCTTGCTCTGAAACATAAAAAAGAAAATTTTAACATTTACAACAAAGACAAATTATCTGTACTAAATTGCCCTTTTTCCCAGTTAGATTTTTTCCTCTTTTAATGTGATTTCTCAAAATGGACGTATAAGTAGCGGTGAGCACCAGTGCAGGAATCACAAAAGTTATAACAAAACTAGCCACAATCAGGGCTCGACGATGTGCAACACTAATGTCAATGTAGTTGTTACACAAATAGTGATGGGTAGTGTTTGATGTATCGATGATTTTCTCTACGGCTGTGTACCGAGTTGGTATGTACGTATAACCGATTCCGATAGCCCAAGTAGATGCAACCAGAAAATATGAATACGATTTAAACGCGCGATAAAATTCTGAAAATGGGTACAAAACAGCGAAATATCGTTCAATGCCAATGATCATCAAGGTGGACGAGTTGACACAAACACTGAGCAGTTGTACAAAGTTTGCAGTTGAACAGAGCCAGTGGGGGAACATCCACTGGCCCAGACTAAAGTCCGTGTACATGAAGGGCACAGCCAGGGCACCGAACAAAATGTCAGACAGGGCTAGGTTGATGATGTACTTTTTGAGATTCTGAAGTGGTGGTGAACGATAACAGCACAGCTGTACAGTGATCACACTAACATTGCCAATCAGGGCCAGAATTGAGGTGAAACAGTACAGAATGTTGAAGAATACTTGAGTTGAATTGAGTGAATCAACGTCTAGGCTGGTTGTTAGGGAGCAGTTGGTAGTGGAATTGTGTGAATTTTCAAGTAAACTTTCAAGAGTTGAATGACAATCGTGATTGTTTTCGAAAAGTTCTTCCATATTCTTGTTTGGGTAGGTTTTTTTATAAAAAATTTTCAAGACCAATCCAAACTACGAACAAAATCAGAATAAGTATAATTTTGTTGGGCGAAACAAATTATATATATTTTTGTCGACCAGACGCGAATGAATCGGGGGATTATATTTGTTTATGATTATATGTAGGGTAAGTTTGCTTTGGCTGGTTATTTGTTTGTTGTTTTTTGGTTTGATTAGTAATTTGTCCAGAAGGGTGACTTGACTGACTTGACAGACTGCCGAAACCAGAAATTCAAATGAAACGTTCTCTCAAGGGAGCAAGTGTTGAGTGAGCTGGCCAGGGTATACCCTTGAATTGTGAATTGGAGCGCACTGTCGTGAGAGTACAACATTCAACTTGACTTTCTGAAAGAGAGAAAAACACTTTAGTATAAAAATAGATTAGTCTACGTCTACCTATATATACTGTAAAATGATGCCAAAGTGCACTACCACTAGTAGATTTCCGATCCATAAGGATTGATCTGATATGTCCATCCTTGAATTAAAGCTAATGCATTTGTCAGGTAAACCAAGGTAGTTGAAACAAGCCGTTTATAAATTTTGTTTACTTGTATTAGTGGTCTGTAATTCTCAATACATGATTTTTGGGTAAACATTCAGATAAGCACAAAAAAGTTTAAAATCTGCAATTTCAATGTATGTTACTGTGCCAAAATTTACAAAAAAAAATTACCTCTTACTGTAGAATGCAGAATAAAGGTAAAAGATAATTACCTTGACCGGAATGACCGGAACTAAACTTCCATTTTCAGCTCTGGAGGACCTGGCCCGAACTCCAAGCCTTAGTTATCATTAGAATGCAGAATAAAATCATTTGGAATTATTTTTTATGAATAATGATCAATTGGGTTCGTTTATTAATTTTAATAATATTTTGATAAATTGTAATTTGTTTCTGAGAATCATTATTGAAAAAAGTCTATTCTTTCCAATTACGCAAAGATTACGATCTAATAAAAATAATAATTGAATAAAACACTGATTGTTTTTGGTTATATTCTGTTCTTATTATTTTTGACATTTGCTAAATCGTGTTCTCGTATCGAATGTACGAAATAAGACCTTTCATATATATAGATTAAGTTCGACACGAGGAATATTTCGTCATCACAATAGGCCAAAACAACTTGCCCAACAAGCCATTACAAAGCCGTAAAGTGCATTTTGTTTCTCTAGTACAAAAAAAATGTCCAGAGTTTTAACATGACTTGACTTATTACTCGAATGTACCAATTAAAATTTAATAAAACTATTTTTATTTCAATAACAAAATTAATAAGTTTAAAAACCCAAAAACATGTTGACACATTTTGGCGAGCCGACTAATTCTGGCATCTAGTTGGCCAGACGTTGTAGTCTAGTAGGCTAACAATAAAATGTGTCAAAACAAACTCTCCTGAGGACGATCTTAGTACAGTTTTAAAAAAATTATAAAACACTTACCAGTGATGTTGTGTCCATCCAAAATTTTGCTATCAAACAGTTGACTCAAAGCAAACTCTAGGAACCAATGGAGGATTGGCATTTTCAAATCTGCAAGTAGTAATTTGGGGAGAAATTCTAGGAAATATCCATTGCGTTACACAGCACAGCACTACTAGCAGCACAATTAATAGAAAAATTGGTGCAGAAATTAAAATCATAATCACGAATAAATCGTCGTGGTACATTTTGTGAAATTTCTACGAAACAACCTTTCAATTGAAGCAAGTCTGATCAAGTGAAGATAGATTTATGGTTTTATACCTTCTAGTAGTGTAAAAAGTATCCAAAACTAGCGATTGATTGTTGTATAGTAAGTGTTAGTCTAAACATATCGATATGACTAGCCAATGACTGGTAAATGACAAAAACAACAATCATTTTCCCTGTAGCACTGTACAATGTACACATTTTCAGTCTATTTATTCTTTGCCCTTTTAACCAAGAAGAGTCATAAATGTGAAGGAAAAATAAAGATTGTGGTGGCCACTATTGGTAGAAATATAAACTAATTTCTCTATTTGTGCAGTGAAGTTTATTTTAAGTGTGCCTGGGCGGCTCGGCGCTCTAATTCGCACTACATTACATTAAATAAATTGTTTAATTTTTAATAGATAGCATTGTCACAATTTATCCACACCCGTAGGGCGTTTTACAAGGAAACTCAAATAACTTCGTGACAACAAAGTTATTTGAGTTTCCTTTTTATATAATATTTCAAGACTCATAACCAGCCCCGAAACTCAGTAGAATGCAAAAGAGTATGGAAACAATTTTATCGCTTAAATTGAATGCGGTATCTGGCAGTACGGAGGGTGGTTGTTCTATTAAATTTATTAATGATGTTTGCATAGCAAATGGAGTATATGCTTTTGGGAAGTGCCAATTGCTTTGGATCGATTTATAAATTGGTTTGATTTCTTAGATCATTTATAGAAATGTGGATCAACTTAAGTTGAAATATTCTTACCCGAAATCGAAATTATTTTATTTTGGCTTTCAAGACAATTGTTAATTCTATTACATTTCATTTAGTCTATTCCAAAAAAGTCATTCATCTGGAAACATGCAGTAGCATTTGTATTAAATTTTTGCATATGTCTGTAATTTTATTACTCAGAATGATAATTCAATTTGTGTGTGCCTTTGTTGCGTAGTTGTTGTTGTTAAGTTCTGCCTCACTGTGATGGTAAAAGCCATAATTATCGGGAGTAAGAATGTCGCCAGTGCCAGCCTTGCGTTTGCTTATCATTTCTGGTGAAACTCGCTTCAGATCATATGTCTGTCCAACCGCAGCCATGGCGTCTATGAACATGGTGGACAAATTGTACCGCCAGGCCAATTCCGTTGCGGCATAATCCCACGGAAAGACGTGATGATAGTTGTGGAAGCCTTCTATAAAAGCGCAAAAATCTGTAAAGTATAAGACAAAGGCATAAGTTAATCCTGCAGACTGACAGACATCCTACAGTTGTCTTTGCACCAACGAGATGACGCTGCGGAAATACTTATGAGAAAACCTGATAATTCTCAGCTGGAGAGTAGCTATTATCATATCTATCAGGAGGAGGCCAATGAAAAGAGACAAATTAGTAGATCAAATCATTAAATGGACAATATTTTTTGTATAAGGCCCAATCACAATAGACTTACAAATACATTAAAAACCAACATTACCTGACCGGAAGTTACCTAAACAATCATGGATTTTCTCACAAACGAACTTGGCTCAATTTATTAGTAGCTAAATCTCCTGAGGCCTCAGTTGAAAAATTTAGTGAACTCGTTCTAGAGATAACAATAGTGGCAAAAATGTGACATATTCCCCCTCTGTTACAATGCTCGTTTTATCCCATTAAAAAGTCGAAACGGTTTTCTCGAGTTGGTGCAGAGTGCTTTGCTACGTTCACTCACTCACTCAGTCGCTCGCTATCGCTCGCACCTTCGTTCGAGATACACGAGTTCCACGAGATAAGTTGAGATGACAGATTTTATTGCCAATTTAGTCAAATGTGCCATTTCCATTAATTGGAAGATCAGGAAATCCTACCCAAAGGTAAAAAACATTAGAAAATCTCGACTTACACATTGAGGTTATGACTTACTCTGTGAGTCTTATCGAGCATAATTTAGGTAATTAACTTGCTTTTTATGTTGATCCGTCTGAATTTTTTTTTTCAATTATATTTATGTGTAAATTGATCCAAGATCAAGGACCCATGGGACTTCACCAGGTGGTTCATCATAAGATAAAAAGTATGAGAATTTTGATACACTTGATATTATTTAGATGTTGACTGTTGATGTTGATTTAAACATTTTCTTAGATCCGCCTATTGAGACAAAAAACAAACAAACAAACAAAAATTATAGAAAACACAAATAATCTCACATTCAAATTTCGAAATCATTTGCAAATATATATTTTGTTTGTATGTTTATATGTTTAATGCTTACCCGAAATCTTTGACTCGAGAAAGTGTACACAATCGGATTAACGAAACTGTGTGCCATTGCGAGCCAGTGGAGGCCAATGTAGAGGTACTGTTGAAAGTAGTATTGCGACACGGTGCTGTACGAGATCAGATTAAACTCGTACAGAAGGACAAACACTTTCACTGGCAACCAGCATAAACCGTACAGAATGATGATTATCAGGGTAATTCGAATTGCTTTTGCGTTGTTTCGAAGTGTTCGATTTATTGTGCTTCTTGAAGAGGTTTCAAATGTTACCGCTGATTTCGCTGATTTCGCTGAATTATTGGTAGATTTTGTGCTCTGAAATATAAAAAAGAAAATTTGAAAATTTACAACAAAGGCAAATTATCTGTACTAAATTGCACTTTTTCCTAACTAAAGTTTTTCCTCTTTTAACGTGAATTCTCAAAATGGACGTATAGGTAACGGTGAGCACCAGTGCAGGAATCACAAATGTAATCACAAAATTATCCAAAATGATGGCTCGACGCTCTGCAACACTAATTCCAACGTAGTTATTACACAAATAGTGATGGGTAGTGTTTGATGAATGGACAATTTTCTCCACTGCTGTATATCTAGTTGGTATGTAGGTATAGCCAATACCAACACCCCAGGTAGATGCAACCAATAAATATGAATACGATTTAAACGCGTGATAGAATCCTGAAAATGGATACAAAACAGCGAAATATCGTTCAATGCCAATGATCATGAGGGTGGACGAGTTGACACAAACACTGAGCAGTTGTACAAAGTTTGCAGTAGAACAGAGCCAGTGGGGAAACATCCACTGGCCCAGACTAAAGTCCGTGTACATGAAGGGCACAGCCAGGGCACCGAACAAAATGTCCGAGAGAGCCAAATTTATGATGTACTTTTTGAGATTCTGAAGTGGTGGTGAACGATAACAGCACAGCTGTACAGTGATCACACTAACATTGCCAATCAGGGCCAGAATTGAGGTGAAACAGTACAGAATGTTGAAGAATACTTGAGTTGAATTGAGCGAATCCACGTCTAGGCTGGTTGTAAGGGAGCAGTTGGTTGTGGAATTGGGTGATTTTTCAAGTAAATTTTCAAGTGACGAATAACAAAGTTGATTACTATCGAAAAGGTCTTCCATTTTTTTGGGTTTGAGTTTGTTTTAGTTAAACCAAGTCCGTCGACGAACCAAAATCAAACTAAAAGGAAAACTCTGTTTGATGAAACAATTTATATATATATTTTTGTCGACCAGACGCGAGATAAATTGGGAATTATATGTTGTATGTCTGTTTGTATGCTGTTTGGGTTGCCCTTTGTTTGTTGTTGTTTTGGTTAATATTTCTTTCTCAGAATGGGTGACTTAATTTGTAACTTGATTGCAGACTGCAGACTGCAGAACCAGAAATTCAAATGAACGATTCAGACCTCGAGGGAGTTGGAGCTGTAGAGTGAGGGCGCGAACCATGGTACCCTTGATTTGTGAGAGTGCAGGCGAGCGCGTTGCCGTGAGAGTAGTTCACATTCAACTTGACTCTGAAGAGAGACAGAAAACACTTTAATACATATATATATAAATAGATCAAGCTACTTACGTTTGCTGTAAGATGATGATGCCATACCTTTACCAGTACCATACCACTCGTACACATTTCCGATCCATACGAATTGATCTGATACGATCATCATTGAATTAGATAGGTAATGCTGTTGACATATACAATAGAAACTATAGTTTGAACGAGCCTATTACGCTTTTATATAAGCGCATTGATGCAAATAGACGATTTTGTTTGGTTAGACATTGAGATAAGCATAAAAAAGTTTAAGATTTTTAAATCCTATACCAAAAATGAAAAAAGACTATTTTGAGAAAATAATTTTACCACAAGATTTCACCTATACAAGTATGAAATACTCCAATATGGATAGAAAAAATTCAAAGGAACCTAATGGTCAAAGGTCCACCAGGAGGCGTTCAAGTAGAAAATAAAGAAAATCATTGACAAAATCATATTTGTGAAAACATGTTTTCGTTTGCGAAATAAATGTCTTCAAAAATATTGATTTTGGTTAACCATAGTTTACATTATATATTTTTTCTGCTTTTTCGAGGAAGCGTACTTTATCCTTACATAAGCGGAATTCCCTTGACAAATCATATAAATGACGGCTTTGGTTTAATGGAAAACATGTTTTCACATGTGAGCTATAAATGATTTTCTTTATTTTCTACTTGAATGGTCGACATTTGACCGTTAGGTTCCTTTGAATTTTTCTATCCATAAGGGAGTATTTCATTCTGGTATAGATGAAATCTTGTTTTAAAAAATCTTAATATTAAAAAAAATTGTTGTTAAAATTTTCCAAAATGAGCATAGTAATTCTCTCTTACTTTAGCAGAATAATCACGTAAATTTTGTCTCTTTAATCTGGAACTAATGAATTTTAAAAATATTTTAATAATCATAATTTGTTTCTAAAAATCCCAAAAAAGGCTATTCGTTCCAATTACTTATTATATTTGACATTCAAATCCCATATATAAAGAATAATAAGTGCGACACGAGGCAAATTTCGAAAGCACAAAAAGGCCAAAAAACAGTTTGCCCCAAAAGCAGTCACGTATCCGTCGAGTCAATCCGATCGAGTACATTTGCGTTTCTCTCGTACAAAAAAATGTCCATTATTTCTACCAGACTCGATAATACTTGAATATACCAATTTAAATTTAATAAAAAATGTTTTATTTCAATAACAAAATTAATGGGTTTCAAAAACTCAAAAACATGTTGACACATTTTCAAGTGTGCTAACACTGTTAATGTATGATGAAACAAGCACTTTATTCTGGCATCTAATCTGTCAGACGTTGTATACTAGTAGGCTAAAAGTAAAATGTCAAAACGAACTCGACTTAGGACGATCTGAGTGCTTTTTTTAAATCTTACAAAACACTTACCGATTTTGTGTGTGTGCTGTAAATCCATCCAAAATTGTTTGATCAAACAGTCGACTCAAAACAAACTCTTGAGCCCAATGGATAATTTTCAAATCTACATACAATTTGCCGCGAATTTTCTGGATTTATCCAATGCGATGCACAGCACAGTACTACTATCAACACAATTAAAAGACTAATTGGTGCAGATATTAAAATCATAATCACGAGAAAATCATTGTCGTACATTTTTTGTAAACTATATGAAGAAGCAACCTTTCAATTGAACCGTGTCTGATCAAGTGAGGCTTGTTACTAGAAGTGCATCCTATTTAATACCTGTACTTCTAGTAATTGGGACTTCTAGTCAAAAATGAATTAGCACTTGAACCGGGTAAGAAAATTCCATAATTAATTAGCAAACTCTTGAATGGAACGAAAACACTTTTAATCCACTTGACTTTTTTATTTGGGATAAAAGTATTAAATTGTAAAATTAATTAAAGAAAAACACAACAATTTAGCAAATGCATTTGTGCATGTGACAGTGCTTGTGAATGTCATAAAGAGATGACTGCAGTGATTTTAATTTAAACAAAATATAAAAAACTCAGTAAAAAATTTTTTTTAATTTTAAAGTAAAATCGGAAAGTGTCGTCGTCGTCGTCTTCGTGGTGGTGGTGGGATCGCTCAAAGGTACAGAGTGTGACATGCGCAATAGAGACATTCTTTCATATTCAGTACATACACACACACAATGCACTATTGACAGTACACAATCTGTATATCTTTATAATATTAAAGTAAAGTACACGAATCCGATAATTGCAATGCTGGGAAGTATCAGAAATAGACCATTGGACATTGGGCAATTGTGAATAATCTAGTCGATTTAGCCTTTCTTTTCTCCCCCGAAATTTAATTAAAATCTACAATTAATTCCAAAATGCTTTTCATCAAATATATTGATTTCGAAGACAGAAAAATAATATACAGTTTTGTTATTTTAATTCATCAATTGTCAATCAATGGATTGTCAATCATTATTAGCGTAATTTCCGTAATAAATTCGAATTTGACACACTGGAAAATTTCAATGCATCCGGCATTGCATTTCGGAATTGAAAAAAAACAACAACAACAAAGAGTTTGGTTTCCATAGAGAATTGAGTTAAGTACTACTTAATAAGCAGGAATATACTTTGAGGTAATTACTTGATTCGGGTTGAATTGAGGTTACCTTGCTGATTAATTGAACAATATTGATTCGAATTTTGAAGTAAACTCAAACTTATAAGTGAAAACTTTTCTAGCAAATAATAAATAAATTTAAAGTATTTCAAACAAATCTATTTAAACAATTTTAAAAAATTGTTAAATTCAGAATATAAAAAATTCAATATGAATACAATTTTGACCAAGCTTCTGTTGTTTGCGTCAATGATAAAGCAGTGTTACAAAAATTTCATCAAGCTCTTTCAACAAATTTGCAACTGCAACATTTGTCAAATCTATCCAAACAGACTGCTTCACTACTTGACATTTGAAAACACAAAATTTGCCAACAAATCTAATCTAATCTGGAAGGCCACATTCTACAGCTACATATTAGTTTTTGCGGCTCGGCTATTGTTGGTGTCTTATTTACTGTCCACAGCATCCACTGCGCATGATCTATCCCAATATTTGCGTTATGATCCTCTCTGGCGCTCATTTGTGTTGTATCTCAATTTTTGCAATGCGCCACTACTTCTCGCCTCATCCTTGTTTGTAACTCTGTTTTTGATCCTGGATTATCTAATCTATTATGTTTTGGATCAGTATTTGCTTGATTTGGCATATCAAATTATTGTTTTAACTTGTGCACAATTGAATAGCCATCACAGATTTAACGGAAGTTGGTTTCGATTTTTCAGAAAATACTTGGGTATGATTGCAACAATTTGGAACAGTTCAATTGATGCCGATTCCTTTGATGATGAGGCTCCTTAATTAAACAACCTTCCACGCCTGTCTTCAATGATACGAGCTCGAGTCTTTCTGATATCAAAATTTGGCAATCGATCAATTGCATTTGGATTATTGTTATTTTGTGAGTTATTTTGTTTTGTTTTTCATTATTTGACAATTTCGCACTTTTCCAGTGATCACACACATCATGTTAAGTCAATCATATTTGCAAATTATATTTGAAAAAATGTCCACAACAGTTTTTCTGATAATTCTAGTCGATTTTACGATGATGAATTATGTTGTCTGGAATGGAAACAGACTGTTTATGTTTGGAATGTACTATGTCTCTTTAACTGGATATGCATTGGCATCGAATTTTGTGTTAATCAATCGCAAGCTGATTTTTCAGCTTAAAAATAATGATAATGTTTTCAAAAATAAGCATAATACATTTGAAACCAGTCAAACTTGTTTGAAATTGCAACGAAAATGTATTATCCTATGTGCGACACGGGCCCAATTGATCAAAGTAGCATTTCATTTAAATGAGCAAATTATTGCAAAAATAATGCTCGCCGTAATGCTCACCGCTGTGCCGGTGAACATTCTCATGATCACAACACTAGTCACTCAACAACTCAATACGGGAGAATTGATCTTCTTTATTGGTCTAATCCTTCTCCAAGTAGTCTCCCTTTATAGCTTTTGTTTGATTTGTATTTGGATGTCTAATGTGGCACACAGCAGTGAGGCCACTCTCCTTCTAGTACAGTCGAGCCTATCAAGATCCAATGCTCACTTGAGAATGCAACTCAAACTGATGACACAGTACGAGCTGGTGCACACTGAAAAGAAGTTCTACTTCACTGCAGGACCACTTGGAAATATCAAACAACGCTCGATATACGAGGTAAGTTGCCCAACAAAAATGAGATCATCAAGTAATCAAAATCAAATTATTTGTCTGTTTAGTTTCTTTACTTTTACAGTGGATATCTCATGTTTGCAATTAAACTGTTTCGAAAATATGCGGCAAGCTAATATCAAATTTCTAACTGATTAGGAGTGATCCAAAAACATTTGATTAATCACTTTTTGGCAAAAACTGATGAACTAGCTCTCGAGAGAGCAAGTGTTGAATGAGCTCGCCAGGGTATACCCTTGAATTGTGAGTGTTGAGGCGCGTGCTGCCGTGAGAGTATTCAACATTCAACTTGGTTTTCTAAAAGAGAGAGAAAAAACACTTTAATTGGAGGAGCGAACGAACAAACTTGTTTGTGAGTGAACGAGTCCTCTGGCGCCGCTTGATAGGAAAAGGCTTGTGTTTCAGATAGCGCCTATACGGTTCAATGGATCGGTCTAAAAATTTTACCATAAATTCTGGTATGGGTGTAGACGAACTGGTTGAATTTTTGGCACATAAGGTCAAAGGGCACCAGAATTAAAAAATAATTAGTGATATTTAACATAGATCTGTATTGAGGAATGAGTGTACGTGTGTGTCTTTGTCACTGAGATGACTCATCGATGACTGAATTGATAAGAAAGGGTGCTCGGGATACTCCAGCTCCGACTTTACGCCAACGGCGTCACTTAAGACTAGTATAAAAATAGATTTAGCGACGTCTACGTATATATACTGTAAAATGATGCCAAAGTGTACCACTAGTTCACATTTCCGATCCATAAAGATTGATCTGATATGTCCATCATTAAATTAGGCAGGTAATGCATTTGTCAGGTATAGTTGAAATGAGCCGTTTATAAATTTTGTTTACCTGTATTAGTGGCCTAATTCTAAATACAAGATTTTTTGGTAAACATTTAGATAAACACAACAAAGTTTAATATCTGTAATTCCGATATATGTTACTACAAAAATTTAAAAAAATTACTCTTACAGTAGAATGCAAAATAAAGGTAAAAGATAATGTGACAAAGAACGCAACTGAGAATCATTATAAAAAAGGCTATTTTTCCAATTACGCAATGATTATAATCTAATATGAATAATTGAATAAAAAACACTGATTGCTTTTGGTTATATTCTGTTCTTATTATTTTTGACATTTGGCTAAATCGTGTTCTCGTATCGAATGTACGAAATGAGACCTTTCATATATGTAATATATAGATTAAGTTGGACACGAGGCATATTTCGTCATCACAATAGGCCAAAACAACTTGCCCAACAAGCAATTACAAAGCCGTAAAGTGCATTTTGTTTCTCTCATACAGAAAAAAAACTTCCAAAGTTTCAACACGACTTGTTAATACTCGAATGTACCAATTAAAATTTAAAAAAATTATTATTTTTATTTCAATAACAAAATTAATAAGTTTTAAAAACCAAAAACATGTTGACACATTTTGGTGTGCGCTAGTTATGTCTGGCGTCTAGTTGGCCAGACGTTTTATAGTAAACTAATAGTATATTGTCAAAACAAACTCGACTTAGGACGATCTGAGTACTGTTTTTTAAAATTATAAAACACTTACCAATGTGATGTTGTGTCCATGCAAAATTGCTATCAAACAGTTGACTCAAAGCAAACTCTAGGAACCAATGGAGGATTGGCATTTTCAAATGTGCAAGTAATTTGGGGATAAATTCCAGAATTTATCCAATGCGACCCACAGCACAGTACCACTAGCAGCACAATGAATAGACCAATTGGTGCAGAAATTAAAATCATAATCACATATAAATCATCGTCGTACATTTTTGGGTTATTTCTATGAAACAACCTTTCAATTGAAGCAAATCTGTTCAAGTGAGGCTCGTTACCAGAAATGCGTTCTATTTATGTTTGTACCTTCTAGTAGTGTAAAATGTATCCAAAACTAGCGATTGATTGTTGTATAGTAAGAAAATTCCACAGTTAATTAGCAAACTTTTGAATAGAATGTAAACACTTTCACATTCACTTGATTTTTTTTTATTTTGGTTTAATTACAAAAAAAGAAAACTTTCTTGAATGAATTTGAAAATAAAATAAACATTCGTACAAGTCCCGCAAAACTAACGTTTTGCTTTTGGGACTTGTACGAAACCGCTGACAGCAAGCTGCCAGCGGCGACCCCGCACACTGAACCGACCCCACCCAAGCCTACACGGCACCTAACCTAACCTCAAAACCCATCCTAACACGGCACCTAACCTAACCCAAAACCCATCCTGACACGGCACCTAACCTAACCTCAAAACCCATCCTGACACGGCACCTAACCTAACTCTATCCTAACCCACAATGTTCGTAAAACATTTATTAATTTTGTATTAATATTTTAAACTCAATAAAACCCTTTTCAACCTAACCTAACCCTATCCTAACCGACGCCCACACCTTCCTAGCCACCTAAACCTAACCTAACCCTATCCTAACCAACGCCCACACTTTCCTAACCACCTAAACCTAACCTAACCCAAAACCCATCCCAACACTGCACCTAACACACCAAAGAGCCCTACAGTTTATCCTCAACATAAACCTAAGCAAAATTTCGAAACAAAATGAACTCGGGCAACAATCGAATTTCTATCCATTATTGCAATTTCAACAATCTATCTTAAGTAAAAACTTTGTAAGCTTAATTTACAGGTATTTCCCATTTTCCAAACTCTCCCCACCTTACGCCACTCGATCCGGTTAAAATAGAGGTTTCTTTTCCTGTGCGTCTCACCTCCCTACGACATGTACATCCAAAGTTATTAAACATTTTCTATATTTATAAGTAATTGTTGAAATGATGACCAACGGACTCCACAATTTTAAGATTAAAATAAACATAATAAACATTGCGGAATTCTGCTACGGTGATTTAGTTTTCAGCTACCTTTAATTTCACTGTTGTTTGAGTTTGTTCAATAATCGCAGCAATAAGATTGCACAACAAAATATATTGGAAACTCTGTAGTTTTTAGTAAAATTTTCAATTTTTGTTTTAGTGCTTTTAGTGTGGAACAACTTTATTAACAGTAAAGGGAATATTATTCTATGCAAAATTGCTAATATTTTCATACAAATTGAGATTGACCAAGTATTCGACTCTTATCATTGACTCAATGCCTCGCCCAATAATCGCGAAAATCGTGCCAAAGCTTCAAGATTATACATTTTTCTATAATTCTCTTTTAGAGTATCGAAAAAATTTAGAACATTTTGTAGAGCAACAAATTTATCTTCAGCCTTTTGAACGTTTCGATATTTATGAAATAGATAACGTTTCAGTAAATGACTGTACAGCGATTGCTGATAGCTGATGTACTCGAGACAGGAAATGTGCTCACGTAATTGGAACAATTGTTTTGCTATAATCTAGATTTTTTAGAGAGGAAAAACATTATATTATAAATTAAACAACACACAAAATTACCAAATCTTTAATAATGCAGTCCTTTTCTATTTCTTTGTGTAGTGAAAGAGCAAATTTTAAGTTATCATGATACTCTTCAGTTTTTTTCTCTTCAACTTCAGTCAGTTTCACCAACATTGATTGTTTTCCCGACTCGTCTCGTATGGCCAGAAATCCATTCGTTTCACTGTCGTACAGGTAGACAGCTCTGATAGTGAGAATTTCCACCACAAATTCTTTCAATATTATCAATTGATCGCCTGAACTGAAACTGCGAAAAGCTGGCAGACTTTTACAGAATCTCGCAATTCTTTTAGCATACAAGTCAGGCCATGGGAATTTATTTGGTTCCTCTTGTTCGCCCCAATATTCAAGTTTTCGCTCATCCTCAAAGGCATTGTCGTGGCTGGCTTGAAGTTTGCGGATTAAATTCAATTCGTGTTCGGTCAATTCAAATACATCCTTTGATTTATCAATTATTTTTAGTTCTATATTTACATTTTGCTTACTTCCACTCGATAATAAACTTCTCAGCGACAGATTCACACCTTTCACTGGCTTCGTATATGTCTTGCGCATGCCCAGTACAAAACACTTTTCAAGTCGACATTTTTTGCATTTGTTTCGAGTGAAGCAATCAATTTGACAGTTGTCATTGTGTTTACATTTGAAATTTGCCTAAAATAATATTTTAAAAATCCAAATCAAATAAAAAAAACTTTACCTTCGATTTATGATAGCGAAAGAAGAATATTTTACAAGACTTGCACGAAAGTGTGAAGTAATTGAATCCTGCTGCTTCATCACCACAGACAGTACATTTTGGGTTCAATTTAAGTGAGCACATTTTTGACGTTGTGTCGCTAAGACAGAAATTAATAGTTAATAGCTTAAATGGCCCGTAACAACGGATTTTATTGTTGCACAATAAACAAAATGGCTTATTAAACTAAGATAAGATACAAATCATAAAGCAATGAAATCATCATCGCAGATAAGCGACAAAATGTTACTTAGTTTTGTTTTTATCAGACAGTATTATTTGTATAGCCAATAGACAAATATTAGAAAATAAATCAAACAATGCAAAATATAAATTTAGACATTTTAATTAGCAAACATATTTTAATTACAATTTTTATTTACAATTCTGGTTCGGGAAGGGGCTCTTAAAACTTGTGATTACCAGTACTAGAACTGAAAGTTTCTTTACAAATTACAATAAAAAAAATTAAATATGCTAAAATTTATTTTTTAAATTGAAATATTCTACAAACATTTCAACATAGTTTTATATTGTTTTTTATGGTTTATTTTTTGATTATTATTCAAACACTGACAATTCAAACACGTTTAGACACTTTGAGTGGAATCGAATTCACGGTCAACATTCCGAATTTACCAAACTCAAGTTGAGCCGGCGTGTCTCGCGCTGGACTGAATTCAAATTGTGTCACAAGTTTTGCAATACACAGTTTCGCCTCTTGATACGCAAAACGCATGCCCACACAATTTCGTGGACCATCTCCGAAGGCTAGAAAGGTGTAAGGTGTGAGGTTATGTGCATTTTCAGGCATAAACCGATCAGGGTTGAAGCAATTCGGCTTGGGATAGTACTCCTCACAGTAGTGCACAGAATAGGTTTGAATGTGAATTTTAGTGTCTTTCTGCAGTGGCACACCAGCCAGTTTGTAGCCATCGGTGCCCACCAGCCGGTCGATTGTGCCCAATGGAGGATACTTTCTTAAAGTCTCCTTGATCACCGCTTCCAAGTAGGGAGTACGCTTAAGAACCGCATCGTGATACTCGAGTGAGTTTGAATCCAAGCCTTCCAGAGAAGTGCCAAGTTCCTTATAAAGTCGATTCTGAACTTCGGGATTAATGGCCAATTCGTACAGTGCATGCGTAATTGCGGAAGCAGTTGTCTCAAAGCCTGCAATAAAGAACAGTATACACTGTGCAATGATTTCATTTTCGGTTAGATTTTGTTGCTTTCCAACTGAAACGCTTCCATCTGAGGCATCCATCAGCAATTGAACCAAATCCACTCGTTTGGAAAGCGTACAATTTCGTCTTCGATTTTTGATCACTTCTTTTGCTAGATCAATGAAAAATTGAAACGTTTTCTCATCGAAGCCCACTTTGGTAATGCCCAAAAGTGGAAACAAAAATTTAGGCAGAAAAATTAGTGCCAGAATTCGAAACGGATTCATTTGCAGTAATTTGGTTCCATTTTGAACGAACGAATTTGGCTTGGAGCGATCGTTGTTCGAGTTGGTTTCAGTGCCAAACGATGTACTCGCAATGACGTCAATCGTAAAGCCTACCACCACTTCCTTGATATTCATTTCTGCCTGTTTCTCCGCACAAACTCCATCCAAATAGACAACCAACTTGTCGATGCACTCATTCATCAGTGGACTCATTGATCGCAATTTCCCTGAAGTGAACGAAGGAGTGGCAATCCTGCGCACACGCTTCCAGTCTTCATCGTTGATCGAGAAAAGATTACGCTCCCAAATTTCGTGAACATCATTTGGTATCTTCTCACGATTGACAAAGTGTTGAAAGTCTTTGACCATCACTTGTTTGATCAGCTCCGGATCAGCAATCGCAAGGGCCACTTTCGAACCATTGTAAATTCCGTAAACTTTGCCATACTTTCGCGCCCATTCAAGTTGACAGTTCACTTGACCGGCCCAAAAGTAATGCCAAGTAGTTCCAAAAAATGGTAAAGGAAGAGGGCCACGGATGTTTCGAACGGACCAGAATTGAAACTTTTGTCGATACCACCTTTAAACAAATACATTAATTAATTAGAAAATTAATCTTCAACAAACCAAAAAAAAATTCACAAAAACTTACAACCAAATTAGTATTGGAATCAAAGATATTTGAAGCAACAGTGTCCAGAGTTCCATGACTGAAATTTTGTTTGTTATTGAATTACAAATTACCAAAATAAATGAAAAGTTGAATACATTCCAATGCATTCAGATCTTTTTATATACAAAATTTAGTCACAATATGATTCATAAGATAGAAGGACAAAAATAAATTTCATTTGCAATTCGATCAATTGCGCGTTTGAGGTTAATCCCCGAGATAACGCACAGTAGGACAAGTTGTACACTGAACAACATGTCCTACTATTATACCAAAGTAGTTAATCATGTCTGAGACAATGATAGAGGCAGACATTGAAAAGAACATGTTGTACACTGTACAACCTGCACTAAAACACAGACAAACACAAAAGTTTATATTACCTTTTGAGATATTTTTGGATTAACTTTATGACCATGAGATTTTCGCCAATTAAAGCTTGCAAGTCTATATCTTACAAGTCGATGATTTCATCCAGGTGATAGCATCGATTGCATCCACCTCGTGTTTCAAGTTTTATTGGTTCAAAACAAATATATAAGTAGAAACAAAAGATAATTTCTGTATTGACATGTGCTGGAGACTTTAAGAGAAACAAAGAAAATAAAAACATTCTATCATCATGATCTGCCATAAAATTTTCAGCTATGTTCGCGAATCCAATTTCTTCCTCTTTGAAGTGTTCATCTTTTTACGTGTAATTTTTTACGCACTGCCAGCAATTGCAAAAAATCTCCTGATTCAAGACAAACTCTGTATGGTCACCTATGGACAGGCTGATCAGTTCTGTCAAAATTTGAATGTAAAGCCTAATAGTAGTGATCTGGTGGAGATTCGTGATCAAATTTTCGCGGAATCTGTTCAAATTGCAAGTTATGTGTAAGTTTGTTGTTCTGAACCTTGAAATTTGTTGTTAATAATCTTGATTGAATGTTTGTTATTTCACAGAGACATTATCGAATCAGTGGCCATGGTCATTTGGTCCCTGTTTATTGGCTCCTTCCTGGACAACTATTCCAAAGCAACAGAAGTGATCATGCTGATGGGCATTGTTGGGGGCGTGTTTGCCGAGGGCACTAATTTGGTTTTGACTTATTTTTTCTATCGAACAAGTAAAATCTTAAACTTAATCGTTTCCTTTATCTAATCAAATTTTATCCAAACTAGGTCCTTACTTAGTATTGATCTCTTCAGCTTCGGTTTGGCTTGGCGGAGGTCTCGTAAGCTTCACAACCACAGCCATGCGATACATTTCCGTCACCACAAAGGAAGAGAATCGTGTCAATCGGCTAGTGGTTTTGCAGTGCATCATTTTTATCGGTGTTTCACTGTCAATATTTGCGAGTGGTCAAATTTTGCTCGTTCAAAAGGCTGGACCGTTTCTACGCAATTATTACTTTACATTCTTATTGAATTTGGGATTTTTAGTAGTGTCCTTTGTTGTACTTGTTTTATGGTATTTTGCAAAACAAAGAAATAATACTCAAAATATGAAAAATGACCAAAATAATATACCAATCAAAAAATCCGAAAACTTTTTCCGTGCATTTTTTGATTTGAAAAATTTGAAAGAAACGGTTCTGTGCTTCATCAAGTACCGTCCCCAGAACATTCGTCTACAAATTTTCCTGTTGTGTGGCATGTTGTTCACCCTAACACTGGTCAGTTCAGGCCAACAGAATGTTTCCTTTCAAATCAATCAAAAATTGTACAATTGGGATTCTGGTACTCACACTACCGTCTTTGCAATCAATCAAGTAGTTCAAATTGTGGTTATGGCACTCTTTGCGGGTCTATTTATGAAACTTTATAAGCTTAGTGATCGAATCCTGATGATCATCGGCATTGTGTCACTCTTTTTGAGTGATGCGGTAAAAGGAACATTTCTCACTGCGGCTGCATATTTAGTTTCACTTGCAGTTGGAGCCCTGTCGGGCTTTGGTCTCATTGCCATACGAACAAAATTCTCCAAAATAATACCAGAAAATGAATTTGGCAAAGTGTTTGCCCTTTCTTCAACACTTGAAGCACTCGTTCCGTTCATTGCCTCCCTGGCCTATTCGTTAATATTTAGGCTGAGTCTCAATTTCTATGTTGGAATGATCTACTTTTTTGGTTGTATTCTCATGGCAGTGACATTGGGAATTGTGGCACTCGAATGGTATCTATGTCC
This sequence comes from Rhizoglyphus robini, assembly GCA_023373905.1. Taxonomy (NCBI): domain Eukaryota; kingdom Metazoa; phylum Arthropoda; class Arachnida; order Sarcoptiformes; family Acaridae; genus Rhizoglyphus; species Rhizoglyphus robini. The sequence continues at coordinate 1,115,711 of JAKIJQ010000027.1, forward strand.
TGTTCAATCGATTAAAGAAGATGAAGCAACAAATAACTGTATTGATGAGTTAGAGATACAGAAACAAATTTAAAATATTAAACTCGAGTTTTGATTTTATTAGTCAGTTTTGTCATTATTTTTTGAATAGAACAATTAATCTAATCCTCCTAAAGATGTCGATTGACTCGATCCACGATCACTTGGAGAGATCGTTCATGTCGTTGCAATTGCAGCTCGTCCAATCGGTGATCAGCTTGGCTGGCGTTTGCCTGAATAGCCTTGAGCAGAGTTTCAATTTGATGGATTTCATATTGCAGTGCACGAGCCTCCAGAGATCGAGCCTTTGGCAGAGCTTCTCGGCCTTGTTTGAGCAGAGTCTCGGCTCGAGTCACCAACTGGTTGGAGGTGCTTGGGGTGGTGGTACTGTTTTGTGGATTCCGTTCCAACAACTCTCGGATGATGCTACTCTCCTCGCGGATTCGAGACTCGTGTCGTACCAGCTCTTCCTCCAAAATGTGAACCTGGTGCAAGTCGAACGATTTGTTTGGATCCGCCACCTGTGCCTTGAGTTCTTTGGCCAATGTCTCCACCATTGCCAACTCGTGTTCGAGTGTTCCAACCAGTCGAGTGTGGCCAGCAGCACGCTGCTGTTCAATGGTCTTCTGGGTGCTCACCACCAGAGCCTCAGCTCGTTGCTCCAGCGCTACTGCAAGTCGTCGATTGGCGGCATGAGCCAAGTCTTCAGCTATATTCAGAAATAAATTTCATGATGCGCTTCACACATTTGCACAAAAGTTATTTCTGCCTACCTGCATAAGCAGCCACCACAAAGAGGGCGAGAACCAAGAAATGCTTCATACTTGAGATAGATTGGTTAGCTTGTCAGTTAGATGACTACTAGAGTTGATAATGATGATTTCGGACATGATGAGGCTTGTTTATATACTTTTTGGGAATACATCAATTAGAATGATCTATTAGAGCAAATGTACAGGCTTTTATTCGATTTGTACCAGGTACAGTCTGTACACCTGTAGGGATACATTCTTTATACAGTCGTATACAATGTCCAGTTCCTGGTGCCCAAAATGTACAGCAAAACGATTTCATCATTCCATCCTCAATTGAAACATCTGTTCTCTATGATTTTGGCTTAAAGGAATTGAACTTTGATCTACATTTTGTTTTACATAGATTTCATCACGTACTCATTGGAAATGCATACTTGAAGCACTATTGGTCTGTAGTTTGAACAGACAGAACCTAATGCCCTTAATGAACTGATTGAGATAAGATTGTCTCAACTTGAAACACTTGACAAAATTAGTTGTCATTTTGATCCATTGAAAATTCGTTACTAAATGTTTTAAGGTTTCAACTTTAATTAGCTCTTTAATTAGTTCCTGAAAATAATCATTCAAAACGGAATTTATTCGAGTAAAATTACTATGTTTAGATAATTGAACACATGTCTACAAAATGATAACCAAAATATCATCACACACTCATTGGTTTATCATCAATGTATATCTTTTGCCCTTGCCTTCAGCCAAGCACTATTGATTGTTTGTTAATTAATTAATTGAACATGAGATAAGGCGGACACAAACTTGTCACAACCTGTGGGCAAAATTGAGAATCAAGTGTGTGGTTTGATAATCTCATTTGATTTTCAAAATCGATCGCACTTTTGCACTGATCCCTGAGCATGTACATTGATGTACATTGATGATTAAGGATTTTTGTTCTAGAGTGGTCTAGACAATCGTTTTTGACCACTCATATGAACACAATGTACAAGGATGCGTTCTTATAGGGGGAAAAGATGTACAGTAACTAATTTTTTAAGTTTAAGTTATGCTCATCAAAACTCTTAAAACACCTTGTCACGAAGTAGACCTGATTCCACTGATGACGCACTTTAGTTGACTTATCTTGTCCTTTGTGTAAGCAACATTTGAACTTGATGCCCGGGAGGTTGTAATTATCAGCATACTTGAATGCACCTAAAAGGTACATTAAATTTAAAATTGCCTATATAATGTGGATGCAATTTTGAAATTCGACATCACAAATTTGATTTAAACTTAAACTAACTCAAATCCCAAAAGCAAAGCCGCAAAAATGAAACTTTACATTTGTACATTTGCACTATTTGCTATTGTCGCTAGCGCCTATTCGGCTTCAGGTAAAGAAAATCATTTTTCTAATTCATAAACTCAATTAATTTTGTTGTTCAATGTTTACAGTACTTGACGACATTAACCAAACTCTGAACCGTAGACATGCGGAAGCACTTGAAAAACGAGCCGAATCTCTGCTGGAAATTCACCGAAAGACTGTGAAACAGTTTCACGCTGATGGTCACGCAAGTTTGGTGAGCGCCATTGAACACGAACTTGTTCTAGTTGAGTCCCTGATCCAGGACTTGAAGACTACACTGGCTGACAAGAACAAGTCGATCGAGCTGCATCATGTCCACCTGGTGGAGGAAGAGTTGGTTAGACACGAGTTCCGTCTACTTGAGGAGGTTCGAGTTGTGGAGTTGGTCATTTCGGGACAGAAAAAGAAGGAAGAGGATGCCAAGAAGCCAACCGATCCAAAAACTCCCGATGATCCAAAGAAACCAGAAGAACCCAAACAGGCAACTCCTGCTCAATTGGTTGAGAAGGCAAATGCGTTGGTGAAGAAAGGTACCGATGCACTTGTCACTGCAAGTTTGCTCGAAATTCGTGCTATCCAATTTGAAATTCACGAAATTGAGGCTCTGGTCAAGGCGATTCAAGCAAAACCGAGTGCTGCTGATTTGAAACAAGACGAACTCCAGCTGGAACGTCATGAACGATCGTTGCAAATTCTGATTGATCGAGCCAACAGTGGCAAAAAGAATTAGAGTAATCTTTATTGTTTTTATTGGCCTAATAAATTACATTCTAAAATTGTTGTTACAAATAATATTTTATTTTATTTAAACCATTATATATTTTTGGACATAAATCTTATGGTAAACAGCAGATAGCCTGCATACATGAACCCAAACTTGAACAATGTGAATTTGCCAATCCGTATATTTGGTCCAATGGTGAAAAGTGCCTTCTTTTTTGAATTGATCCACTCATAGAACGTCATCAACTTGAGCTTTTGACCCAGCACAATCGAGTGCTGAGCGCTGCTGCACAGTATCGATTGAGCTCGAATCAGGTACCGATTACAGCTGTAAACAGATCGTGTTATGTCCCACAGTGGGACAAAGGCACAAATTCCAATAAGAAATTGTACCGAAAGTATGAGAGAAATGATGAATCGATTCATCGAGTCCAGTTGGTCAAACTTGGCCACAATTATAATCAAATACAAGTTGAAGGGAAGATTTGAGCCAACTGCAACCAACATTAGATCCGACACAAAGGTTCGATTCGAATGAGCGAGAAATTTGGCGATGGCGCTGTGTTCACGGTAGAAATAGATCCATCGGTGCACAATCGACAATTGATAGAGTTGATTTGAACGAGCTTCAAAAACTTCCCGTCGGAAACATTTTCGTATTAAATCATCAAAATGTCGTGAATACACAAATGCGAGCGTAAACGCACAGTACACCACATTGAGAGCATTCTGTATTGTGGTCCAGAGAAGAAACAGAATGCCACACATGTCGAGTAGAATTGAGACCGATCTAATCAGAGAATATTTAGGCAAAATCAAACACCAGTAATACCAGACCGACACACCGAAACCACACAGACAAAAATACTTCATTGCAGTATTGACAAAATCAAGAATAATTGTGTAGAAAACTAGACGAATTCGCAATTGAATCGATAAATTCGGATAATAAATCAACCGCTGGTGAAACCGTGCATTAGCCCGGGATTTCAAAGAGAAATAAACCTTCACCAGCTCATCGGCCAATTTGCCAAAGCTTGACAACTTTCGAAAGACAAATCGAAAATTAAGCCCAAAATTAGGATTCAACTCAAAAAATCTGTGACGATTTCGTACAGTCAAATCGTGCACATGAGCAATCAGCAGTCCATCCAGTGACACGTACAGTTTGTAATGAAAGTAGATTGAGGTAAACATGAGAAGCGCTGTCACTTGAAAGGCGTAATGGTCGAATAGTTTTCGTTTGTTGAATTCTACAACCAATCGATCATAAGTATCGAAATAATTGAACCAGTCAGTGCGATAGGCATAGGATACGATCGAGCCTCGGATGAATTGGCCTATACAGTAGCTGATGTAGAAGACGTTGTATAAGCGATCTGATAAAGGCAGAGAATAATTCGGATTTGAGTAATGGTACAGGTAGATGATTTTGTTGTAGATGAGCGAGAAGCCGAAGAATTTTGCGAGAAAGCTTTTAATGAACATTTTCGCATAAATTTTGTACAGAATTTTCTGACTTTTGAAATGTACAATTTTTAATAAATGAAACAAAATTCTTGAATTTTAAATGTTAATTAAGAGTTGAATTTTTTTCTTTTTTAAAAATTTAAATTTTTAATTGTTCTTTTTGTGTTTTGACATTTCGAGTACATTGTATGAACAAAAAGGTATTTTTTGCCTAGCAACTCTTTGTCCAATTTAAAAAAAAAATTAACATTTCACTAGAATTCTGTATCAAAATCGATATTTTGTACATTCCATATATTTATTATTTATTGAGTCGAAAAAAGAATTTGAATATTATTTTGAATATTCCTATTCAAAAAGTTTATTTAAATACACAACAAATGGTGCCTCTTTAAGTTGAGCCCTAATGGAACATGCGAGAAATTATTAGACTCTACTGAAATATTGATTCCATATTGTCAAGTAATTTTGGAAAACAAACTTTTAAAATCATTAATCATAGTTTGACAATTTAGTTTGAAGAGGCAAAGTAATGTTTACGAGACGAACTTCAATTGGAGCGTCACAAATTGCATATTCTGATTGATCGAGCCAATAGGGGCAAGATGAATGAGAAAACAATGAATTAGTAATCAGTTTTTATTATATAAATGTTAACAAATAAAAGTCAAATTGCAATCTTCTTCCACAAGAGAAGTAACATGTAAATGTAACTTTTAGCTTCCAAAGTAGGTTCAAATACTTGAATTAATATTTCCAAGAAGAGTAGATTGTTTGGCAAATAAACTAACCCTTAGTTTAAAATGTTTTGACCAATTTTTTTTTAATTTGAAAATTGTTTTTATTTAGTTCCATTTTAAAGTTTGAATATTACAAAATCGATTTCAATAGTTTGCTTGTTTTGACCAATTGCGACTAAACCAATGCATAAATTGCACGTACTGAGTACATTGGACCCACCATCTGGTCAACTATTATACACATTAAGATAATAATAAGTTTAAAATGGATACATTTGGTCACATCAGATGACTGGCACAATTGACAAGTGCACAATTGCGCACAATTAAACGTAATTCTGAGTTGGTCATGCTATCTTAGGTGTCTAGAACCACTCAATCCTCAAGGAGTCATGTTGATGTCCGTTTTAGAATGTACTAATTTGGTAGTACTTTTCAATAGTGCCACCAAGTCATTTTTTATTCCACTATAAAAGAAGAACTGATTTTTTAAAATTAAATCTAAACATTTTTAAATCATCGGATTCGAGCATCAACATTGAGAAAACCATAAAGATGAAACTTTACTTTGCATTTGCATTATTAATTATTGGCGTTTGGAAAGCTGCGCTAGGTAAGAATTTTTTATTCCAGTGATTTCTTTGATTTAGACTAATTTTTTGTTTGTTTTAGCTGAAAATCTCAATCAAAGTTTGAACCATCTTGCTGCCGAGGCATTGGAGAAACGTTTTTCCGGTCTAGTTGAAATTCACAAGAAATCCCTGAAACAACTGCAAGATGAAGGTCAGGGTCGTCTGGTGAGTGCAATTGAACGTGAACTAGTGCTGGTTGAAGCTCTGCTCACCGAACTTCGAACTCAACTTGCTGACAAGAACAAGCTTTTCGACCTGCACCATGTCCATCTGGTGGAGGAACAGCTGATTCGACACGAATTCCGACTGGTCGAAGAAATCAGTGTTGTCCAACTGGTGGTGGCCAATGAGAAAAGGAAGGAAGAAGAAACCAAAAAGTCATCCGATCCTAAGAAACCCGTTGAGCAGCCTCACAAGGAGGCAACTCCTGCAGAGTTGGTCGACAAGGCTAACGCACTTATCAAAAAGGGCACCGATGCTCTGGTTGTGGCAAGTTTGCTCGAGATTCGTGCCATCCAATCGGAGATTCACGAGCTTGAAGCTCTGATTAAGGTGATTCAAGCGAAACCAAGTGCAGCCGAACTGAAGGAAGACGCACTACTGTTGGAACGACATGAAAAATCATTGCAGATTTTGATTGACCGAGCAAACGCAGGCAAAATGAATTGATTGATTTTACATTGTTGAAAGTGTACCCAGGTGTATTTGTATAGATGTAGTAAATGTGATTGATTAAATTGAAAATTTGCGCTTAAATTATCGTTTCTAATTTTAACTCACATCATACTATAATTCATTTTCCATGTGATGATGCACTTTTTGTGTCAAACTTTATTTTACTGAGTACACGGGAACTTGAATACAGTACTGTCTATTTAGCTGCATATCTTAAGTTATAATTGATGATTGCTTTGCATGAAAGGCATCTATCCTAGACATGAACTTTTCGTACCGAACTTGGTTATTTATGTCACGATGTTCTGTGATTACGGATAATCAGTGATAAGACTTGTCAGAGAAACTTTTTATTTAAGCGGCTGACCAATTTGTTGTTAGTAAACAAAGTTGGAATTTTCATTGCATCAAAAATACAACGCAAAAACATGGATTGGTGGCTTTGGGTCGTTCAGCTTTTGGTTGCGCTTGTGGTTCTGTTTTATTTGTTGGTTATTTATTTTGTAGATTTTTTTTCTTTAATAGCTTTTAAACTTTTCAGTTACGTCCAACGCAAGTACAGTTACTGGACAAATCGTGGCGTTGCTGGACCGAAACCACATTTCTGGACATTTGGAAATATCTCAGAGGAAATATGGTACAGTCCCGATGTGATCATGCTGGAAAATTTGAAGCAATTTGGTAAAGTCTATGGCGCTTACCGTGGACTTGAGCCAAAGTTGGTCATCTCAGATGTGCGACTGATCAAACAAATCATGATCAAGGACTTTCATGTTTTCGTAAACCGAATCAAACTGAACACTTATGAGGAGTATTGGAATGAGAATTTGTTCAACTCTCGTGATGACAAATGGAAGCGTATCCGTACAATCACGAGTCCTTCTTTCACATCGGGAAAATTGAAAGGAATGCACAAACTAATGAGCCACTGTGTGCACAAATTGGTGACTTTTTTGGATACTAAGGCGACATCTGGTGATGGAGTTTTGAATGTGAAAGAAGTGATTTCTGGCTTCACTGTTGATGTGATTGCCTCGACTGGTTTTGCTACCGAAACCGATGCAAATGATGATCGTTCAAAACAGAGTGCTTTTGTGCGTAATGCTATCGATTTGTTTCAATTTAGCGCATCTCGATTGCTGTTTTATCTTGCCTTCCCAAGCGTGATCAACGATCTGGTGAAGGTGAAACATCAATTCAATGATGGACCGTTTGATTTCTTCAAGGATTTGACACGGGAAATTGTGAGAAAACGGAAATCAGAAAAAATTGAAAGAAGAGAAGATTTGGTTCAGTTGATGATGGACGCGTTCGTTACCGAAGAAGAGTTGAAAGATATGGATTACGATAAGCTGACAGCTAATGATGATAATAACGAAGGTAATAATAAATGCGTAATAAAATCTAAGGTTTTACAACATTTTATTTTTAGATGTACCAAAAGAACGAACCACAAACAAATCTTCAATCAAGAAAACTCTAACCGAAAACGAGATCATTGGTCAGTGTATCATTTTCTTTACTGCTGGCTTTGAGACCACTGCAAGCACCATAAGTCATTGTCTGTTTGAGCTGGCTCAAGCCCCCGAGGTTCAAAATCGCCTATTTAATGACCTTGAAAAAGCTTTGACTGGTTTGGATGAACACTCGGAACTGTACTACGAAACCGTAATAACTGGAATCCCGTACCTTGAAGCTGTTGTCAAAGAAACTCTACGAAAAAATCCTCCTCTTGTACGGCTGACTCGAAGAGTCGGTGTAGATGGTTACAAATTGGATGGAATTCCGTTGTCTAAGGATCTTTTGATTGATATCCCTACCTATGCGGTGCATCACAATGCCGAGTACTATCCCGAACCAGAACTTTTTAACCCAGATCGTTTTATGCCCGAAAACAAGTCACAACTCAACCAGTACGCGTACCTTCCATTCGGCATTGGTCCACGCAATTGCATTGGAATGCGTTTTGCCTATCAGGAAATCAAACTGTGTCTGGCACGGGTATGTAGACAATTCAGATTCACAGCCACTCCAGCGACGCCTAATCGGTTGAAATTCAAAGCAGCCCTGGTGATGTTGAGTTCGCTTCCATTCGAGCTCAAGGTAGAGAAACGTTGAGACCCATTGTTTTGTTCATATTTTAAATATTGAAATTTCTGCTTCGATAATTCGTGTTTTGCATAATCTGGGTAATTTTCCAGTTGATATTTTAAATAAACATTCGATTCGTCCCAAAATCGTGTATATAAAGGTTGTGACAGGCACTCGTTTGGATCATTCAAATCTCACGAAAAACGTTCACGAGTCAATTGGCAAGTCCCAACCAACCAACGATGGATGATCCAACATTGAACTTAATATGCAAATTATACTTGCTACTATGTATCTTAATCTTCTTTATACTGTTGTTTTATGAATGTTATCCTTCAATAAAGTCGTATATTAAAATACGCAAGATCCGACCTGAAATGACAGTAATTTTCGATCGGCGATCATCTTCTTCATCTACGTTTTCGATTGATTCAAGCACGCCGAGTTGGATATGAAAATACAGTTTCAACATGTTCACTAGTATTTGGTCTATTCAGAATATTCTCAATCCATAAATGTTCCGCTTCGATTCATTCATTCGTTCATTATGTAGCGTTTCTCATCTCAAGAAATTTTTGTCATTCCAAATAGATTCGATTGTTAATATAGAGTGTAGAGTGTGATTTGTTTGTGTTGTGTTTGTAGTATTTAGATCTTGTGACATTTGAGTACAGGTAAAGAAAGCATTATGACATTTCGACTTATTAATTTACCTGTACAAAAAGTGAACGTCATTTGTTACTGCATCTGTCCTTAAGATTAACGTTAAAAATTAATCATTGCCTCGAGTAAGAAGTTAGGTCATATCAGCATCCTGCATAAAGATAAAACATATATTTCTCACCTTCGTAACTGTGCCGATGTTGCACTAGTACGAGCACCATACGTATGGATCAGCAGCATCACCATCAACCTCATCACCATCACCGGTCTCACCAGCATCATCATTAATAAAATATGTGCCGTCAAAGTGACAAACCAGTTTGATTTCGTTGGTCGCACAAATATTTCCTAATCAAAACGTCTTATTAGTCTCATGCCAAATACTACTGTATCACTGGATTGCACTCGCGACCACATGGATCGCCTGGTTAAAAAGGACGAGAGATGTACCGGAGAGAGTTTGATGATGATTCTATTGAACAAACTCACAAGTACAGCTCCATTATACAGTTGCATTATATTTGAACAAATCTCGTTGACTTAGCCCTATTTAAAAACATGCATTTTCAAACACTTCCTGTGCTTACCTTACTGGCCATTGTTTGTCACACTATACAACCCTCTATTGGAGCGACTTCAAGAATCTATGATTCATGTGTGGGTTCATTATGCTTCGGAATACCAGAAAACTGCATAGCCAGCACCAACTGTCAATTTCTATTTCGCTCTCATCATGATCCAACATCGGGAGCATTTCAGTTGGAGCTAACGGCTCCATCGATAGCCGCAGACAGATACATTGCGGTTGGCTTTACAAATAGTTCGGTAAGTCCGCCATTTTGTTTGCAAATTTTGAAAAAATCACTAACGAACATTGGGCTCAGGTCATGTCAGGCCTAGTGGTTCACTGTGCCCAGTCCACAAGCACAAGCCAAAGTGCCATTCAATATGCTTTCAACCAATATGGAGGAATACACTCAAGTGCACCAGTCACAAATCAGGGCGATGTGACTGGATTTAGCAATTTACAAGCCTCTTACCAGGACGGACAGTTGCAGTGTCGATGGCAAGTTGCGCAGCCGGCCAAAGTCGGGTACAATGGCATTCTGTATGACTTTGAGGAGGAAGATTTTTACATTCAACTAGCCACCGGACCATTCAATGCAGGTACGACCAAACAAGCAAAAACGTATATATCAGTTTTAAGTTTGATTATTTCCACAGCCGATAACCGTCTCACTCGCCATTCGGATAGAGTTAGTAGCAGTTCGTCAGTCAGTCTCAAAAGCAACAGTACCATTCAGGGGGCTGGAATGCCCGCAGCAGTACGATGGCATGGTAAGTTCAAATTGGACAAAAAGTAGATTTGAATTACATTTTTTTGATTATACATAGCATCGTTGATGATCTTTGGTTGGATCGGATGCGTTACTGTCGCTATCTTGATGGCTAGATTTACTCGCGATTTGTGGCCAGACCAGAAATTACTTGGACAGAAGCACTGGTTTGTGGTAAGTGTTACTAATGATTTTGATAAAAATTTGTTTAAAGTTAGCATTTTTTGTTCAGTTTCATCGGTCTCTCATGGCTATTGGTTGGTTGGCCATCATGGCGGGTTACATTATCAATTTTGTACATTTCAAAGGATGGAGCGGGGTATGGATTAGATCAAAGTCGATTTGTCAATTAATCAATATTCTTTTTTTTCGCGAACAGACAAGCTCCCATTCAGTAATCGGAATAGTTGCAGGAATTCTAGCCACCCTACAAATTGGAAACTCCTTCCTGCGACCAGCGCCCGACTCAAAGAATAGATACATTTTCGATTATGCCCATTGGATAGTGGGCAACACCGCCCACCTACTCGCTGTGGCCAATATCATCAATGTGGGCCTAGGTCAAAGCAAGGCCTTCTTCTGGCTGCTCATTGCCTATCTTTTTGTCTACTTACTCTTCTCTGATCTGTTGCGCAAGCTCGAAAATCGAGTTCGAGCGGCATTCTCACCTAAAAGCTCGTCGTGCGCGAGGCGAGCCTTCCAGTTGTCTATTCTATTTGTGATTGCGGTAATAGTGGGCATCACTGCGGCATTGATGGGAATCATGTTTAATCAGAATTGATATTCACATAGGGGAAAATCAATTCATATCACTCCTTTTCAGTCTATATTTCAAACAAACCATTGTTAATAATTTAATTAATTTTTTAAATGTACTATTTTTTGCTTTTATCATTTTTTGCTTCTTTCATTTTTTGCTTTTATCATTTTTTGCTTCTTTCATTTTTTGTTACATTAACAAATATACCACTGCAGCGTATGAAGCCTAGTCGACTGAGATTGAAAGCGTCAGTAGGCGAAAGGCTAAAGCTTTGTTTTTAAATAATGTAATAAAATTTCTGCTTCGATAATTAGTGTTTTTCATGATTAGCACATTAATTTTTTCATTTAATATTTCGAATAAACAGTGTTCAATTGATCTATAATGGGGTACATAAAGGAATGAATATATAAAGGAAAGTAGATCAGTTCAAAATATTCATTTGTGGCAAATCTGTGACGAGTAACGAGTAAAACGCGACAAACCGCATCAAAACCTGCAATGGCCAATCTTAGTGCACCTACATTTCTACTACTACTAATCTATCTACTCATCCTGATAACCATGGTAGTGTCGATTTATTATTTCTACTTTCGATCACGAAATTTAGAAAATCAATTGGACATGGACCATGGTCTCGAAATGTCATCATTTCTAGAAGTACAATCATCATCACCAATTTCTTCTAAGAACTCGATGGGCAAATCAACATTGACCTAGTTTTTGCTTTGTAAATGCTTTTTAGAATTATTGAATGTCATTACATTCTGAATGTTATTCATCGAGAACGTTCTGCATTCATCATCCTAATCTATACATCTATACATGTACTATGTATTTAACCCGAACGCGTAACCCACGGTTTTTTTGTTCAACACACCGCAGTACACAAATCATTATATAGCATTCTCTGCACACTAAATTCATATCCTGCACCTATCACGAATAATTCAAATAATTAGAATGTATTTGTTTCCATTGTCTATATTTTTTTAAATTTGAAATAAAATAATTTTTTTAAATTGACGATTATTACTCAATTATTTTCTGTAAAAAAAAACTTTAGAGCTCCATAGCTTTCGGACAGTTAAACTTTTAAGAATGTTAAACCTTTGGAACTTTTTTTTAATACTCTTATGGAAAGTTAATTACAAAATATTTTGAACGTTTCTGTTATATCAATATTAGTGGTATTTGTCTATATGAATTTTTAAAAATGCTGTCACAAGTTTTTTAACAACTTTCCCATCGTCTCGAGTCTATCTGCTGGCTTACCAGGAAGTCTTGTATTTTAAATTATTAAATAATATAATTTCTGCTCCGTTAATTAGTGTTTTTCATGATTTCGAAAATTTTCCACTTAATACTTTGAATAAACATTCGATTGGTCTCAAATCTGGGTATATAAAGGTGGTGGATCATTCCAAAATGTCGCATTTCTGCTTCAAATCCGAGAGAACGTTAACGATAAAAACCGAAACAAACCTACAATGGCTTTCCTAAGTGCAATCGACTTGTTCATTCTTTTCATCTATCTATTCATCTTTACAATGTTGATTGTGTATATTGTTTCTCTCTGTTTCATGTTACGAAGTTTGAACAATCAATTGCGTACTATGAAACAGCTTGAAATGACTTCATTTCAGGATCCGCGATCCGTTTCATCGATGCATTCAATTAACAAATCTGTATCATTTGGGCTCGAAACAGCAGTTTAAAATGTTTTAAATGTCAAATACAATCAGTAAATCGTATGGAGAATGTATTCAGTCACCTTTGTAAGCCTATAGGGCGATCAATTCATAATATAGATTTGTCTCAACTAGAAATCATAACTACAATCTGAATTATTCGAACGTTTAAAATTAGAATGTGTTTTTGTTTGCAATGACAACATTTCAAAATTGTCCAAAACCCAAATCATTTCACATTTGTAAAAAGATATTTTGAGTGTTCTTACGTACATTTACAAATGTTTGTGCGTACATCCTCCTTTAGACCGCAAATACTTGTTTTCCTTATGATTTAAATTGATTTGCTTCAACAGGAGTACAAAATGTATTAACTTTTTTGCCCTTATCCAGCAGTTTTGTATATATCGTGTATATTTCGGGAAGATTAAAATGTCACTCAATTTACGCACACGCCTTTACGTAGCAATGATCTATTACGAGTGCGAGTGATGCGTCAAGGACGCGTCATTACGAGAGTGCATATACATTGTATATATTGCTTCAGCATAACTCGTGCTGTACATTGACAAAGGATACTGAATGTATTTGACATTTAGCACTTCATCGGTACATCGATACTTGGTTACATTTATATGGATGAGTTATCACTGATTGCACTATTGCCAAAAAGTGAAGTAAATTCAAACGAGAACCATCAAAACAAGTTAAACATTTATAAATTGTGTCCTTTCAACAATATAAAACCAATAAAATCGTGTCTAAATCGTTATTTCAATTTTATTCAAAATGACTTCACTCAAGTACGATTTCACCGGTAAAGTGGCCCTCATCACTGGAAGTTCCTCAGGCATTGGCGCAGCGTGTGCAATCAAATTTGCCCAATCCAATGCCAAAGTTGTGATTACCGGACTAGAAGAGGACGATGTTCATCAAACTGTAGCACAAATCAAATCAATCACAGGCGAAACTCCACTGTTCAAAATTGGCAACATTCTCGAGCCGGGATTTGCTGAATCACTAGTTGCAGAAACAGTGAAACACTACGGACGAATCGATGTACTGATGAACAATGCTGGTCGTGCATGTTCTGGCGATTCGTTCTTGAATCCAAATTTTATGCAAAATTATGAGAAAATGATGGATTTAAACGTGAAATCAGTGATCGAAATGACGCATCTCTGTATTCCTCATTTGGAGGCAAGCAAAGGCTGTGTGGTGAACACTGCATCGATTGCTTCATTTGGTCCTCTCCCAGTTGCGACACTGTATGCTGCTTCGAAAGCTGCCGTGGCAATGATCACTAAATGCGCTGCTGTGGAACTGGGTCCAAAGGGAATTCGAGTCAACTCAATCAAGTAAGTTTTGTTTATTAAATTAGTTTTAAAAAGTTTAATAATTTTTTTAATAAAATTCTAGTCCTGGACCAACTCGAACAAACATTGGACGAACATTTAACATGCCGAGCATTTTCTTGAAAGATGATCAAAATCCACTAGTGCCGCACACAATCATGAAACGTCTTGGTGAACCAGAGGAGGTGGCTAATTTGGTTCTTTTCTTGTCTTCCGGCGAGGCTTCGTACATTACTGGAGCCAATTATTTGGTGGATGGAGGGTACATGTGTCTTTAATGATTTTATTGACTACTAATAAAAATAAAAACTAACAATCTAATCTTGAGATCATCATTTTGTATTGAATCTATCCACGAGCCAGTCAATAGCTTGATAGAGTCCATCCCCAGTCTTGGCACTACAACCCATAATGTTCCACTGTAATCTCTTGAGTATTATGGACAGTATTAGGTAATTCGTAATGTGTGCCCCCCTTTCAATTTTCGAAGAAGCTAAATATTTACAGAAAATGATTTTGAATTAAACAAAATTAAATTAAAATCTTAAAATAAATAAAAAACAGAGTCTATTTGACAGATTCAGAAATCCATTTATTTTGAAATGTGTGTCAAAATGATAACATTTGAAGACCCGGAAATCACTACTCATCGATCGATCACTTGACTCACTTTCCGGCAAGTCAAGTCAGCGTCAAGTCGTTAAGAGTGTTTGCGACATGGAATGGAACCAAAAGTCATTAAACTTTAACTTGGGAATAGAAATCACATTAATAAAATTCAATCAAAGCATAGTCACCGTGTTGTTATTTGAAAACTGAATTCAGTTTTCTCCCCCCTCTCCACAAAATGCCAAAATTTTCCAAATTTACTGTCGCAAGTCATACGACAATTTATTATTATTGTTAATGATGTGCTTACCAATTGGCACATAAATTGATTTTTACCGTAAAATATATTTTCAAGTTTAGTATTCGTACATTAATGTCATTGTCTTTCGGGTCATTTCAGTAGTACGTCTTAAAATGTGAACACAATGTTGAAAAGAATCAAAAGGTTTTTACTATTTTTGAAGTTAAATTACACTGCTCACCACAGTCAACTTGATGTTGTTCGGTTTGGAGATGAAAAGGCTCAGCCCTTTAATGCTTTCCGCAAATGTTATTTGTTCTCACTTGTGTGGTACACTTTTACAAATTTGTATGGCGTTTTCGGGTTGGAATGCGAGTCTCGGCCTGCATGTAAAATTGATCGGAAAAGTCTGCTTTCAAGTCCATACAGTGCGTGGCATCAACAGTTTCCGAATGTTGTTTGGCATCAGATTAACTTGTTAGTTTGTTCGGTGATTGTCTTTTGCATTAGCTGTTGGATTGGACTGCTGTTTACACGGCCAATTGGGAAGCGCTATTTGATCTATCCTCACTTGGCTAGAAAAGAGTCTAAATGC
The DNA here is from genome assembly GCA_023373905.1 of Rhizoglyphus robini. NCBI lineage: Eukaryota > Metazoa > Arthropoda > Arachnida > Sarcoptiformes > Acaridae > Rhizoglyphus > Rhizoglyphus robini. Next base: position 1,131,438 of record JAKIJQ010000027.1, read on the forward strand.
AAGAAAGGTAAATATGATTTTTGATTTTTGATTTTTGATTTTTGTCTGAGCGGGGGCGAAGCGAAGCTTCGCCAAAGCGAAAGACTTCTACCATGACTTTTTGTGTTTGTTGTTATACATATTCTGAGAAAAGTACTGAATCAAATTGCACCAAATTTTCAGGTTAAGCTTAGATTACAGTGTAGATGTGCCCAAAAATAGCAGTTTGCTCGAAAACCCAAAGATAAGATAAGACAAAAAGCGCCACCTGGTGTGGAGAATTGCAACTATTGACCAAACAGCTGACATTATGATATGTTCAACACACAACGCATGCATTATTTTTTATCGCAGTGTAATCACACAGACGTGTTCTGTTTTGTTGTCATTGGTGAGTCGAAAGTTTTAAATGGTATCGTTTTGAATTGTGATTTGGTTTTCAATACGATGGAAGACCACAAAGAAGAGGCCAAAGACCAGGAAGAGGTTTTGTTGGACACCCAACTGGAACACGTCTGAGGGCAAAGGCAACAGCATCGACGCCAACAAAACCAAACTAATGTCAACCTGAACCATCTTATCATGTGTTTGGGTAACGCACTAACTACACTACACAAATAATTGTGGTCTTTGAGGAGTGTGATGTGGCTATGAAGGTGATCCAAGTGAACGCCTTAGTAAGATGTAAAGTTCTTTTCCCTATCTGAAACAGTGAAAACCTGTGTAATTACTGTACAAACCTAAGAACCACAAATATGTTTACAAATGAGAATCTCATGGAACCCAACGGGGTCCCTCCAGTATTGCAAAATCTCACCAATATATAGTTAAAATACCCATCGCCGGTGTACAAACCGGTGATTTGCCTTTATCGTCAGCCGACATATGTTCGATGGTAACCGATATATTGAACCAATGGATTCACTTAACCCATTAGGACCAGAGAAGGATTCTTTCGAGAATTTATCTAACTGAGTGTAAACTTGGCTACATGGATAATATGGACTCACTCTCATTGTCAGTTGAAATATTCAATTGAGAATTCAAGTTGAGAATATTCAATGCATTTGAGGGAATCAATGCATCTGCAGAGACTCAATACGTGTGTGAAAATTGGGGAATGCAGCTGGTCTGTACGTTGATGCAAGATTTTGACGAGTTAGCAAGCTCTGTGATTCCATGATGCTTGAATTGGGATACTAATAACCTTGAACAAATTTAGAAAAAAGGCACAAAAATTGTAATTGAGATCGGCCGAGGCACGAGGCCCGATCGCAATCTGCAATTTTTGTGGAACTTGTGGGGTAGGAAGATGTGTGAGCTGTATGTTATCATCGAAAACATTTACTCTGGTAGTGGAGGGCGTGGTGCCCGCCCGCTCAGACTATGCTCCTTTGGAGCCAATGATTTTTTACTAGATGAGTTGAACAGAATGTTGACATTTCGAGGACAATTTGTCAAATTGGCATCGATCACTGAAATTATGGTCATTACAACTGGTGTAACATTTTTCTATGTAAATGTTTTGTTTGTCAATTCTGTGTACAATGTCAACTTGACATCGGCGGTGTTCTGGCTTCTGCTGAATCCTGTGCAAAACTATTTTAATGGTCTATGTAAGTTTTAGATTAAGTATAATTTGTGTTGTTCATAAATTTTCTATTTTCTCAAAGTGGTCTGCACACTGCCATTCTATGCAATACTGGCAAGCAAATACATTACCATTCAACAGGAAACTTTGTGCAACAAAATGAAAGTGATCAATTCAAAGTTGAACAAAATTAAAAATTCGGTTAGTTCTATGAGCAGAATTCAGCGCGAGAGACTCTGGTTGCAATTCATCAAGGTGAACATTCAAATTTGCATCGTTTGCACAAATCTTGAAGAATATTCTCGATTTTGGTCACCATATTTAACTCGGCTTCTACTATCTCTAATTTCAATGCAGTGTTATGGCTTTTACATGTTTTTGTTTGTTTCAAATTTGTCTTTCATATTGCGGTTGATGCTTTTCTGGATTGTACTAATTTTGGTACTGAACGAAGTGATGCTCATCATTTTGTGTGGTGCTGTGGTGACCAATTCTCAACGATTTACTGCCCAAAATCGGGAATTCTTTCAGTTTTACAGAAGCACACCAGCGATGGGACAAATTTGGCCTCGAAATTTGGCAAAGGTAGAATTCATAAAACATAACTTTCATATTTTTTCATATGTTTTTGAATTTCCAGGCGGAAAATTTACAAAACTCTCGACTGTTTCACAGTTATGCTTTTCGTTGGGTATGCAACAACCGTATTACAACTAGATCGTTCAACATGGTAAGATGATTTTTTTTGAAAAAATCGATTTATTACTAATTTACTGTACATTTGTGTATTTGTTGTTAGATAATAACCTATATTGTGCTGTTCTTTCTGTTTATTACTAAAAACAAAAAACACTAATATTCTAGAATTTATGCCAATAAAAGTGCATATGTCAAGGTGCGAAGATCAAAGTTCAAAGTAGAATGTGTGAAGGTCAAAAGATCTAATGTTGTCATCGAATTTTCTGAAACAATTTAGACTGGCCTTTCGGAGACTTTGTCTGCTTTAAGTTGGTCGATTAGTCGCTTAGAGGTGACCACCACGGGTAGATTTATATACAAATCCAACGACTTTGAAATGTCCAGTTGAACCCTAACAAAGTATTTTACGGTAATCATTGAACTTTTGATGCTCAATGAGGTTTCATTGGGAATTTGCAGGCTGAGCACTTCTTCCACCTGTGAGTGCGCTTGTACGCCGGCCCCGACCACAGGCACTTTGGTTAAAACATTCTCCACTGTCTTGTGACTACTTCTACACATGAAAATTTGCACCTGATTTAGGGTGATTCGAGGTGTCACTTTGGTGTCGGTCGTGTTGTCCACCGCAATGTGCACTGTGATATTTTCACCTGCAAAGAAGCCCTTTCGACCGATAGAAGCATGCATCGACACATTGCCCGCATGAAAGGGTACATCCTTCTGCATAGTTGCACCAACAGTAATCTAATTTAGATTGGATAGTCAAAAATACAAAATTAAAACATTACAACTCATTGATACCATCAGATCTTTCTCGAAGGGCGATTGAACAATCAAATTTTCAATAAACTTGTGCACTTTATCCTTGTCCTTGATGGCCACACGAATAAAATATTGAATAGAGCCAGAAGTGCTGGTCATGGTTGAAGGCAAATTTTGGCTAACGAGCCAATTATTATTATTTTTAACTAAAAGGAAACACTTACTTTTTGGGGATTGTAAACGAAAAAGCAATGTGCACCTTCTTGAAATGATCATTCAGTGGCTCGACTTGGGCCTCTACAGGAGTTAAAGAACACGAAAGTTATATCGAGACATTTTCTTCTTGATAGATATTTTATTGTGATTTAAGGTTGGCTGTCTAATTTGATGTTCTTTGACCTGAAAAGTATTTCTGCTGAACAATGGTTTCCGAGAAATGATAAAAAGTACGAAATTAATGAAGATAATTAAATAAGTAAATTAACTAAAAAAATAATAAACATATATATTTAAATACAGTAGACTCGCGTTAATTCGGGTCGCGTTTATTCGGAACCCGCGTTATTTTGTAATTCGGAACGAAATTTAAGAGTTTTGAGATCATTTGCTAACATATGCAATGCAAAAATCGCGATAATTCGGGAAATTCGTAATTCGCGGTCAAAATTCTGCTTAAATTGAGCAATTTTTAGTCTACTCGAGACTACTCCAAGTCCCGGCAATTTCCTATTCAAAAGACAGATTCTAACATTACAAGTCCTAATTTCTGTTTCTAATTGTGCCTAAAATGTATTCAAATTAAAAATCGAATTTACATTTAATCTTTACTCCTTTTGGGAACAAAAATTTACCCAAACTCTAGACTATTTGAGTTGGAACACAACTGGAGTTTGCATCAACCCGAATTAACGCGAATATACTGCACATGTCAAATAGAAACTCATTATGGGTCTGAAAATTGTTTGGGTTTGATGGATTCTTGACCAATTAACGACTCGTGGAACCTTCTAGTTCAATTTTATGACAAAACAAATGAGCATTTCGACTGTATATGTTAAAATTGGCTTCTAAATTAAACTAGCGATAATTCGTAATTCGGGGTAAAAATTTAGGATCGAGACCCTTTGATCCGGAATTAACGCGAGTTTACTGTAAACACCAAAATAAAAATTGAAGTACGTACTAAACATAAAAAATTAATAACAAAATTTTCATCAAAATTTTTGGCCACCAGAATTCAAAGCAGAGTAATCTAAGCAACAACAAAATAAAAATAAAAACTTAATAAGAGAGACATAGACAGAGCTCCACTCTGTAACATCGTAACCCGAAACGTTACTCATCATGAATTGTAATAAATTGTTAATAAATTGTTAAAACATACCGTCATGAGAGAAATTCATATACTTTTCAAAGAAATCAAACTTGTCGTTATAGACGAGCTCATTCTGGTGATGGTCACTAGTCGGATAGTTCACCCATCTCACCTCGCCCACACAGTGAAACGACACATACACATTCGACAGGGTGATGTCCGCTGGAAGGGTCACTTTGGCTGTGCCATCGATCGTGTCACCCACCAAGTAGTGATGCTCGTTTTCTTTTAGATGGATTCTTACATCTGTCATTGTCAGTGATATTGGTGAATTTGGTTTTTCTGCCGTTAAACGAATGTTGTCCTCTCAAATACAGCAGTGAGTGTCACTAGGTGACCAAAATGTAACCAAACCATATCAAAACATTCATTAGCAGTGCTATACATGCTCAAATGAGTGTAGCCACTACAGACAGGTTCATATGAGAAGTTATGTTGCTGTGCCACTACCTCTAACGGCACATACTACATGTGCATTTCTCTCACTGAGTGGGTTCAATCAAATGAAGAATTGAACAACAGGACCACTATACAGTGCGTCAAATGGATAATATCATGCATTTTTCATAAATATAAATTTTGCAAACGAAATAAAAAATCTATCATTTTAATCCTGAATTTTAAAAAATATATTTGATTATTTATTTTTTAGTATTTATTGCTATATGGAAAATTTATGATGATTTTTTATAAATTGATACAAAGAAATATGGTTAATTTGATTGTTTTTAAAATTTCCAAAAACCCAAACTGTCTATTCCGTAGAATTTAAGGCAATTTATTATCGATAATTTTAGTGAATTCTATTATGGATCAAAAATTGAATTTAAAACAAGATATTCCACCTTGAGAATTGGAACCTATTCCAAAAAATGCGCTTCAACAGTCGATTGTACAAAGAATATTGATAGCTTAATGGTAGTGTAATGTTAATATTTGTAAAATATTTTTAATAATGCTCACATGATAAATCCCGGACAGGAAACTGATTGGTTGACGGGATAGAAAAGTAATAATGCTATCAATAAATCTCGAATGATTGTATCATTGTCCATTGCAATTTTTTCATTCGGGCCAGATAAGGTCGATTGAACACTCTCGACCATTGCAATGGAAATTCATTTTTATTGCAAAAATCTATTTTTACTATTGCATAAATCTGCCTTTTGATGCAACAATTTTTAATTCACTGTTTGGAAAGAATCGACCAGATGGCTGGTGAGAATGACTTTGTGACTTTGAACCGTTCAAACGGAAGTGGCATACCAACCTCTTACACCTTGAACTGGCAAGATTCAATGTGGCCATCATTGATCACTATCCAAGGACTGAAAGCAATGTACATTGATGACCTAGTGAGTCGCCTCAAAATCGAAAAATAGGGTTTTGAGTGTTTTGGCGACGTAAACATTGGGAAATTGTTTTCTAATCGTGTTCAGCGCATTATTTTGAGTTGACATGAATTTTTGTAGATTCATCTATGTGGATTCAGATGTGTTCTGGATCCTTTGAAAAGTGGTAATTGAGCAAATCGCATAATTGCTCAAAAACCAATAATGTGACTTTTGCGAGGAAGTAATAACCTCTACCAATGAAACCTAAAATTTATAGAACAAAAAATGGAGACCATGGTAGTATGCTGTACTAAATTTTACTCAGTTCAATAATTATAAAACTATTGATTCAAAAAGATTCCGAGTCTTTTCGAAAAAAAACAATAAATAAAAATTTTATGAGAAACACTTTATTATAAAAACAAGTGTGACTGTCCACATCTTCGTGGGATGCCAAAGAGCACACCGTACATGTCAATCCGTAAGGACAATTGCTGGTTAAACAAATAGAGTAGTTAGTACATTGACATTTACAATTTCACATCAACAAAAGTTTGCAAGTGGAACAACCATTCCAATTTGGCTCAATAATACCAAATTTTGATCCTATTTCCAGTCTTGACAAAATACTCGTCCAATATATTACCCAAATTCTGCTCGGCATCAATGAGTTTGTGCACAATTTGTTTCAAGTTCTCCTTCGACTCATTAGGCTTTTCAAGTTGGCCAATCAGCAGCTTCACATCATCCGCCTTTACTTGTAATTCTAGTTGAATTTTACGATTATACCGATTTGCGGTCATGATCGTGTACGCAATTTTAGCACGCTTCAGTATTTCTTCGCCAATAGTGATGAGGTTCGTTTTGAATTGCTGGTATCCATTTGCTGGAAAAACTGTTTTTTAAAAATTGGAACACAATTGTTAATATTTCTATATATTAAAAAAATGTATAATTACTTTGAATGAAAATGAAAACTAAAGTAAATGCATAAAACTTCATTTTACAAGTCTTTAGAGTGTATAGGTGAAATTTGTGTAGTCCAAAGTGTTTGAAACAGAAATAATGCACAAGTATAGAATACAATTCTCTTGCTTAAGTAATGGTCACACGCCTCTGCCCTCAACATTTTTATTCGTTGTTTTGGATATTGAATTTTAGTTGTTATAAATTAGATTATAAACGAGTGGGCCAATAAACTTCTTTAAATTTTAAACGTCAAAGTGTTTTTTTGCACGATTTTACATTTATCATTATTCGATTGTCCCTGGTCAACAGTGATCAAGTTGAAAACATTGTGGCCAGTGTTGACACTGTTTGATATCAATTCAAGTTCAACTATTAATCTCTTTCGTAATATGTAATGGGCGTTTGTTTGGTTTGGTTACTTTTCTTTGTTATAAATTAATAATTTTTTTATGACTGTAATTGTTCCAGGAAATGTTCCTTGTAATCTATTAATTAAAATTGTTTTTTATTGCTATAGTTTAATTGTCATTTTTATGGACCAGTTTCAATTGGCCCACTTGGAAAGATAATCAGAAACACCCACTTTTAGATTGTTTTCATTGTTTTTGTACTAGTTAATTAATTTTTTAAACTATAGTTTATTGTTTTTTTAATTCAAAAACAGTTTGTCATGTTTCATTTTGCGTCCATTATGAATTATTGGTTTATAATAAACTTTATTATTCATCATCAAAATTGAAATAGTTATGAAAAGAAAAGTTAAATGTTCTTTTTTTTGCTTTGGTGTCCGTTTGGTTGGTCTCCGGACAACGTTGCTAAAGACATCACTGCTAATCGCACAAGAAATTTATGGGAGTGGATTTCTTTTGAGAAAAGTTGACCAATCATAACCTGAGAAACATATTTTTTTCAAATATGATTTCCAGAATTTGACTTTCAATTTTAATAATTATACTCACAAGGCCATTAAAAGTCTATTTTCATCCGCTTTCTGATAACGACAATTGTTTTCTGTGGTAATTGTCAAATGTTCCGATCGATTCAAATGGTCGAATATATCCTTTCGAAACAGGTCTACTAACGACCACACGAGAAAGTCATTTCAATTATAAATTTTAATGGCACCCGCGTTCAATAAGAATTATTACCGAACGCATGCTCTCAATAGCATACACTTTAATATTAATAATTTGTCTATTAATAAATAGTAAAACTCTTGAACTATGCTTTGGTCCTAATGTCATAGAAGTACTATTTATTTTTTTACATTCAAATACTTTGTACTAAATAAATGTACTTTTAGTTATAATGAGTTCAACTTAAAGTTTGGTCTAATCAAGCATACTACCAAACAAAACGCGGTTCAAATAATTCGTTTCTTCATCAATTTGTATGAAATCATACAAAATTTCCAGTACAGCATTAGAAACTAAAGAAATGAAATAACAGTATAAATGATTATTTGTACTGTTAATGATGAATGCTGCATGGTGCATTTACCTTTGTAAAAGTGGCCAGCGATACCAAGCCAAAATCGCCATATGTGAAACCATACCGATTCGGTGTATGCAATGCAAAAATGTCCAATGCAAGCTTTGCTCGAGTTCGGGTGGATATACTGGGACGAGTGAGGCCAACAATCCAGTGAAGATAGACCTTGCTGGGCTTGTGAATGTGTTTGGAGCAATAAGCAAAGATGAGATGGAGCACAAAGAGCGTACACGCAACATACGCAATCCAAGAGTAGAGATTCAACTCACGGATGGGACCAAGTTCGCCTTGAATAATCCACATCGTGAACATTATGTTCATGGGACAGAAGACCACCAGTAAAGCACAGAAAGTGCGGCCATAGGTTCGATTGGTTCGAAAGAAGAATACCAAAGTGCCCAAGAACTGTTTACGAAACCAAACATAGCCCAACAAATTGAATTGCTTCTTGTTGGCTGCTAACTTTGTCAACTTAGCAAAAGTCTGGCGCACTTTGATGTAGAACATCATCAGCAAGCCCATGGTGTTGGCAAAGTTGAGCGCAATTGAGTGCCCGGCGCTTGACATATAGAGTGCAAAACCGGCATGACTCAGATGACTTACCACAAGCGAACTCACAATGTAGTAGAGAGATTTTCCAAGGAAGTGCTCACGATGATGGTAATACTCATAGGCAAAATACACATATGAACCCAATATAATCATATCTATTAACAAATATTTACATTTCTAATTAACCATGTTGTAATTGTAAATAGGGATTTGTGTTTTAAAATAACATCTTTGATTAAACATACCAAAATTGAACATAACAGCCATCAATAAGTTGAGAGTGATGAGATAGCATTTTCGTGTTTGGGCACAGACATTACGATTGTTCAGGCTTGATTCCACAAAGAAGGACTCATCATCAAGGGCAATCACCGAATTGAGCGATTCAATTAGCCGCCAGTTGCGAGTGCCAATCAATTTGTGACTGTAATACAGCACCATTGTAGCTACCGCTGAAGCAATTATGTTGAGAAGCGCCCTTGGAACAATATAATAGAAAACATCAAAATGGATCACAATCTGAGCCGCACTGCCACCGAATGCAAATGCCAAATAGACAAAATGTGCTGCCTTTAAAGCGAGCAAAGTGCTGAACAAATGGAAGATGAGCACAAATTTAACATTGCCATGCTGCACAATTTGTTGCACAATGTTGTAGTAAATCTTAAAATATCCCAAGTCCTTGATTGGATACAAAATCAACCACAACACTTCCTTCCAATTCATTTCGTACAGCTGCTGTCCAGAGTGTCACATTCAAAATGAATTTATTTATGATTAAATTTTATTATTGTTATTTCGAAGAATTTTATTGTAAGTCAATTTTTAATTATCTTGACTTAATTTATAAATTAAATTAATTACTAATTATTATTATTGCGTGTTAAAGTAAAATTAAAATAACAATTTTAATTTAAGAAGACAATGAAAGCAGAAAGTGTCTCCCGATGTAGAATGTCAAAACAGTGGGGGGAAAATATCAGAGTCCAGATATGAGTCAAACAAGGGGTCGATACAATATATTTTATACGTTTAAATAAGATTCAAGAAAATGCTCGGGTCGCACGCGACCCTCGCAAGGCGCTGTCGCGCCCACGCCCACCCCACTCCCCTCCTCCCATCTCTCCATCGCACCGCGTTTCATTTTCAATTGATCGAGATCAAATTTCAAATTCGCATACATTTATTCAATTGCACTTGTGTTTTTGAATTACTTTCAGTTCATTTGTAAATTGAATTAAAAAAGGATGCGAAAGTCGAGGGTGATATGGTATAAGATATCAATCAATTAAAATAGAACAAAACATTAACAAACAACACAAATAACGAATAGAGAAAAATGTTCAGTTTAATGTGATGATAACTGAGGTACAGGTATGATGTTGAAGGTAATGCATTGTGATATACCGTGCGATCACCTGTGGTGATTTCAAAGATCATCGTGAAATAATAGTTACACTCGAGATTATTAGTTAGACTTACGAGCCCAATTAATCTTTATGTTCAGTGTACAGCAGAATTATCTACCAAAAAACAAACATTTCTGACGCAATATATATTGTGTTGAAAAAATGTAACATTTTATAGAGAATTCCACGTCTAAAAATGCCATTTATTTGAGTTCACGCAAACAAAGCATTGGAGTGATAAAATAGAATGTGTTCAATCTCCACCCGCACATTAATAAATTCGTGCGTTTGCAGATAGCAAATTAATTAACGTTATTTTCGACTTGTTGTAAAAGTGACTAAAAGACAATAGGTTAAATTTGCAATTAACGTCCTGACGTTCTGGCCTGCCTTAATGTTTTTTTACAAATGTTCTTTTTCTTTACTAAACACCATCATAAACAGAAAAGCAATATACGAAAAGAACTGAAAAAAAATGTTTAAAATAATTTAGATTGAAAACACTTGAACAAACGAAACTCACAATTTCAAACATTTTTGAATTGATTCTATAATTGTTCAGCAGGGTAAATCCAACTTTGCGAACATTCTTACGATCCCATTCTAAACGGTCAACCTGTGAATATGCAAATAATTATTTTAGTGCTTTACAAAAACAAATTACTTTTAAATGTTTGCCAGTTGTGAACGAGTTTGCATAGTGAACTTTGTACAGCAATGCAAAGTAGCAATATTGTTTGTGTATTTTCCAATTGTTGTACACAAGCAACGAACAAATGAACGTCAAGAAGAGAATCAAACTCGACAGTTCAAAGGCAAATGATATGAAGATGCACTTCATGTACAGCAGTCCCGACTTGACAATCAACGAGCCATAGACAATGTAACAAAGAAGGATGATGTAACTGCCAAAGTAGATGGTCAAGTAGCGACACCAGAAGTGATTGTGTGCTTGGATTTCTTTGAAGAGAGACAGAGAATTAGTTGACGCGAACCTTCGCCAGATCAGCTGAGAAATGATCAATTTCTCTTTAGAAGTGAACTGGTCAGTTTGAATTTGATTTGCTTTTCTTTTCATAAGCAAAATTAGCTTGTTAATTTTGTCCAATTGGGCCATTTGCTTAATTCGAATGTAACCAACGGTTAGAATGAAATGCATCAAAATGTAAACGTCGGCTTAAAAAATTTAAAAAAATGTTATTTTTTAGGAATAAAAAAAACATTTACTAATTAATCCATAGCAGATGAAGGCAGGAAAATAGATGAGATAGATAATGTTACGCCAGGGAATTGTCCAGCGAACACTCAATTGCCAGTGGAAAACACTGATCATCTCGAGGCAGGTCAGCACGTACACCGCTGGAATAATTCGAAGAGCTTTGCAGCGTAATCGAAATATTTTCATAGCTTTCCTTGTTTCCAGAGCTTAATAAAAATATATATTAAAGTTTAAATTGCTTTTTGAAAATAATTACGAACTTTTTCCATTTTGAATAATTTGAATTTTATTCGAAGAATTTTTACGATTCAAATACATTCGATACTTGGGCTCCACCATAGGATCAGTCAGTAGGCTCACATACACGCAAATGGCTAAAGGCAAGCCAATCAAAATGATCATATCGCCCATGTACCAAAATTCTTTGGGAACCACCTTGTGAGTGAACAATTCGGCCAGACCAGTTTGAGAATAGACAAAGTCCTCTTGAGCAAACACAATGATCGAGTCGAACAAAACAGGCAAAAAATAGAGCAGAGGAACCATGTAGTGCGGATGGAATGATTTCGAAACATCTTCCGCTGGTAAGCAATCTTTCACTACATCATACGAATTGTAGATTGCGTTCAAATGGTTTGCAATGATCGCTTTAGAAAATCTAATTGTTTTCAGCAAAATTTTCAGCATTTTTTAAATGTCAAATTTTAAATTAGTTTTTAGATAATTAATGCATTTTATTAAAATTTTTACTAAAATATAGAATTTTTAATATTAAAATTATTGATTTATAATTTAATTATTAAATTAAAACTTTTTAATTTATAAATTTAAAACTTTTTAATTATTAAAAGTTGTAATTTTAATTGACACTAAAAATTTTGACAGACAGGGTGATACCTGACAGACTCGGGCAATTCACTGGATAGGTTGTTCACATGTTTTTTTTGGCAATGGCGATTTTTTTTGCTCACAATCTACCAATATTTTAGAGAGGGAAAAAGTTAATTATTCATAGCACGCGAGCAGATATACAAACCTGAAATACAAAAACTTTTCGGATCGAGATTCACCTGGGCGTTTTGTTAAGAATTTGAAGGTGTTTTTACTTTGACAGCCAAATAGATTTTATAATGCTAAAAATACACAAACCCAGACAAAGCCTAGCTTAGTCCAATGCCACACCAACTTGCTGGTAAAACCTGACCTGTAATCTTAAAGCTCCATAATTATAGGGCTCAGTCAGGTCCTCCAGAGCTGAAAAGCAATGGAGTTTGCGTTGCATCCATTTGACTTGTTTAGGTTTAGTTTTGGTACTGTACACTCTCAGTCGGCGTACGGCAACTTTGGACTCGTATCATTGGCAGCATTCTCAAAGGTAACAAACATAACAAACATAACAAACAACAGGACTGAAATCAATAACCAAAATATTACTGCAGTAAATTGTAGCTAAAATTCAAGACACGAACGGCTTTTGCAGCACTGCGTGCAGAACCTGTATTTTGTCAGGCAAATTGGGTCTTCAGGAATTTAATGGCGCACTGTATTTTTTATTGCATCCCGAACTGGATGATAAGCTCTAGTTTGGTAAAGTCTGATCCAACAATTGACTGCCAGACGAATCGAAGCATGCTCAGGGACGCGAAAAATTGAACAAAATAAATAAGATATTTGGCTCGAACATTATTGAAAAATTAAAGGATAATAATCAATGAAATATGTGATACTCCTGAATGGATTGAAGAGAGATCTAAACAGTTTTCGAATTTGTGCGGTTTAAGGTTTTATTAAACTGCCTTATTCTCCTCGAAGAAGAATATTCGCAGTACAAATGATATTGATACAAAATAAATGATAAAGATTATTCGTTATATACAGATGTGTTAATGAATGTGTGTTTTGTGGTATAATAAGAATATGTAATGTGTTTAATTATTTACATGTTAATATGTGTGTTGGGCCTTTAAAGTGGGATATAATATAATTTGCGGTCATATTTTGTCAAATTTAAAATTTACAATAACGCGCTCTTATTAATTTAAAAATTTTAAACTAATAATTGTCTGAACGTGAGTAAAGACTATCCCTTGACTTTTGGCCGTTTTTGTGCACACAACTTCTCCGAGGTTTCTTGACCGATTGGGATGAAATTTGGCAGGGAAGGTTAAAAAATAGATGATTTTTTAAAGGTCGAGTTGGACAGTGGGTACTTTACTGGCAATTGATGTTCAATTCTTTCACGATACAATTGTGACAATAAAGCTTGCTATAATGAGCACACTTAAAATCGGACACACTCGAACATCGTTATTATTATCATCATCGTCCACGACAATTAGCAATTAGTAAAAGACGATATACATAGAAATGTACGCACTAGCTAAAACAGTAAAGTGCGGTACACCACCCATGTTCCCCAAAATTCAATCGGGTTTCCTGGATCTCCTTGCACTTTGGGGATCCAAATTATTGCTTTAATGTGCCTTTAATGTCAACAAGATTAACTGGTTTCAAGGATTTTTCCATATCTATTGTACAGAGAATGACGGGCCATTGTGAGATTCGATCAATTGTAGCAAATTAAATTTCGTACAAGTCCCGCAAAACTAACGTTTTGCTTTTGGGACTTGTACGAAACCGCTGACAGCAAGCTGCCAGCGGCGCCCCCGCAAACTAAACCGACCCCACCCAAGCACCGCGCACCTAACCAAAACACCATCCTAACACGGCACCTAACCTAACCCAAAACCCATCCAAACACGGCACCTAACCTAACCTAACCCAAAACCCAAAACCTAATCTCTTTCGGTCACACAACCAATTCTAAAGTCAATTGTATTATGCCTTGCTTAATGCTCAATAAAATCAAACTTTACGTCTCAAAAAAAAAACGGCACCTAACCTAACCCAAAACCCATCCAAACACGGCACCTAACCTAACCTAACCCAAAACCCATCCAAACACGACACCTAACCTAACCCAAAACCCATCCAAACACGGCACCTAACCTAACCCAAAACCCATCCAAACACGGAACCTAACCTAACCCAACCCAAAACCCATCCAAACACGGCACCTAACCTAACCCAACCCAAAACCCATCCAAACACGGCACTTAACCTAACCCAACCCAAAACCCATCCTAACACGGCACCTAACCTAACCAAACCCAAAACCCATCCAAACACGGCACCTAACCTAACCAAACCCAAAACCCATCCAAACACGGCGCCTAACCTAACCTAAACCTACACCTAACGACGCCCAACACCTACCTAACCACCTAACCTAACCTAACCCAACACAAAACTCATTCTAACACGACACCTAACCCAACCCAAAACTCATCCAAACACGGCACCTAACCTAACCTAACCCCAGAACACATCCTAACACGGCACCTAACCTAACCTAACCCCAGAACACATCCTAACACGGCACCTAACCTAACCTAACCCCAGAACACATCCTAACACGGCACCTATCCTAACCTCAGAACTCATCCTAACACGGCACCTAACCTAACCCCAGAACACATCCTAACACGGCACCTAACCTAACCTAACCTTCACTTAACGACGCCCAACACCCACCTAACCACATAACCTAACCTAAACCTATACCTAACCACGCCCAACACCCACCAAACTACCAACCTAAACCTAACCACACCCCACCTAAACACATAAATTCTAAAAGAACCCTATACAGAAAACTAAAAGGAAAAAGATTTCTCACAACAATCAAACAGATTTCCATTATTGAAATTTCAACAATTAGTTTCATCGTCAATTACTTCAATTTGTTAAAATCGAAAGTTACAGGTATTTATCTTTTCCCAACTTACCTACGCGCCACACCACTCGATCCGGTTAAATTAGATCTTTATTTCCATATGTGTCTCATCTCTCTACGACAAATACTTTTGTAGTTATTCATGATTTTCCATAACTTAGACTTTGCATTGTTGACCAACGAACGTACGCCACAATTTTAAGATAAGTAGGATTGTAACGGCAAATGCTCGATTCGTCCAGCAAATCGCAGAAATGTATTTTCAATTAATCGCGATTGTCAGCTAATGATTTTTGTCAACTCACCGCTAATAATCAATCATTGATCACAGTCACAATAATTGAAAGTAGACGTAAATATTTACCGAAACAATTGACAATCTATAAATCAATAAATTGGCAATGCATTTTTCGCTTGAAATATAACGCAAACATACGATAGTCAATCTAGAAATTGAAACTTTAAAAAGCTTGGCGTCATGTTTTATTTATTTGTCAAAGTTTGTCTATAAACAATTCATGAGTTGAATTTTTCCCCCATTTCCGTTATTTTAGTTTTTAAATTCAATTTTCTATTCAGTTGCCCTGCAAATTCCTTGGCGAACAGTTGTTTAGTAGATCTATCTAAACTAAAATGTACAATCAGTGGCTGAAATTTTGGCACCCTGGAAGTCATTTTCGGCTCTATCTTGATGATGTGACTCAATTGTTGAACAATCATCTGTCTTGGTTTGGCAACCACAAAGTTCGACCTCCTTTCTGGCCAATTGGTGCAATGCTCGCATTGATCTGTATTCAGTGTTGTCATGTGTTTGCGCTCAGTCAAATTCCATCGGATTGGCTTTTTGTTCGGCTGCTCAATTACGACTGTACACTGATGGTTGGCATTGAAAATCATTTGAATTTGCTTGGATGCTCCTTGGGACTGTGTTCCATCTATTGTGTCTATGAAATGTACTGGTTCGACACCAAAAAGATACACCACACCAGGGTGCTGTTTGAGTGCACTCACATTGTGTACTCTGACCGTTCTTTGCGCAAATTTGTGAAACATTTCAAATTTCTCCCCAAACATGTTGCCCCATTACGCAGATGTTTGGATCAATTGGCCAAATACGCATCGGCAATATCGCGTTCCTTTGCGATTGTCCAGTATACTTTGATTGGCTTTTTTCAAATCTTAGCCTTTCACTTCATTGCACTCGATTGGCGATTCTATCTGTTGGATTATCCATTTGGATGGCTGAGTATACTGTCTATTCAGTTGTTTGGTTTTCTCATGGATTTCTACTTTATCTATATCTCACTGGTCCATGTGACAATTGCTTGCTTCTTCACAGTGGCAACCCAGATTTGTTTCATCTGCATCAATCAAACCAATTCACAATTGTTGCAACATCGAATGACCGCAATTGAGTTGAACCAATTCATCCGAACCAAAAACCAATCAATGAAATTTATATGGGCGATCAATGACTTCTTTGGCAAAATGTTGCTATTCTTCATGGTGACAAATGTGCCCATAAACAGTTATCTGTTCATCTCGCTGATTGACGGCAAATTCGGCACCGCAGCCTCACTTGTGCTCTCAATTGCTATTACAAACCAAATAACTGCAATTATGGGAATACATTTGCGTGCAGCAATGTACACTAGTCGCATTCATCGGTGTGCAAAGTTGCTGCTGAACTGGAATGCCCAGCAAGGCAGATCAGTGCACCTTTCTGTGCGCTCTCACTTGAGATTGGCTGATTATGCGGGCAAATTCAACTGTAAAAGACGATATGGAATTACCTATGCAAGTTTGGGACTCATTTCGTTGGCTTCCTTCTCAAAGGTAAATTTGTGCACAATTGTGCTGTAATAACATTAATTTAAAAAATTGTTCATCTTTTTTTTTGTTCAGTTTGTCGTGCTGTATTCCGAATTTGTCATGTACTGGCATCCGCTGATTAAAAAACCAAAAATCATACAGTAACCTTAAAATTACATTTAAATACAAGGAAACTCAAATGACTTCGTGACAGGTCACGAAGCCATTTGTTGCTGCGCAAACGTTTCCTTGTAAAAACCCTTTGGGTTAGCTAAATTGTCAAATCTTATAATATAAATATTCATTAATTAAAATCAAATTGTCAAATTCAGTAAAAATAAATAGAATAATACTTATAAAAGTTTTTGTTATGAATTATTAAACACAAAGTAGCGGCAAATACTCGTGAATTCAATACTTTGAAGAAATCAATTTGATTCAAAAAAATCAATATGTTTGTCGAAAGTATTGATCGAAAAGTTTAAGCAATACTGACTGAGTTCTGCAATACACCACTTGAAAACTGATCATTAATTAGTTTGGCCAGATAGTGAAGTGACAATTTGACGGAAACGAAATTTAAAAAGAAAGATCTAGAAACAGGGGTGAAATGTGTTTTAAGATGTGATCTTCGCTTTTAGATTGATTTTGAGATTAATTTGACAATGCTGAAGACAGAGTCGCAAGAACGTTTGTTTGTTTGTTGTTGTAATAGTCAGTACTTGTCTGTGGAGTTTCTGGGCCAAAATTGAGACAGAAATAACCGCGCCGATTGCGATTGTTCAGTTCTACTAGTCTTTATGGAGATTAACAACTTTAATGATTATTCTTGGTAATATACAAAAAGAACATAGTAATGTATGAGATGAGCTAATTGAAAAAATCAATTAACAGATTAAAGTTAAAAATTGTTTGTTTTTTCGAAACTTACCACATGAAACGATTTGTTGGTGATTCGGTAGTTACCAAACAAACGAAATGCACAACCGTGCAGCAGTGTGCTGTTTTGTTGACTTTCAGCCTTAAGAAATTTAAATTAAATAAGAAATCAATTTTGTTCACTTACCTTGAGCAAATTTCGAGCCAAAATCGAGTCCCCTCCTTGTTTCCTTTTGTAACCCATACAGAAAGTATACGGTTTTGTCATGTGATTCGTTTTGAAATTGATCACAACTCGAGCACAGTGGTTGACAAGTTCAAACTGAACCAAAACTATAGCAATAGCAAAATACAAATATATTAAACGTAATCCAAAGGGGAGTTGTTTCAAAATCAAAACCGCATAGAAGATGTAACATTCAATTGAAATGAGAGATGCAAATAGCAAAAATTAAGTAACGCTCCTCAATTGGTAGATTAACTAAAAATCCAATCAAACAGCAAACGATGTAAAGTATTCCAGAGCAAAGCATTGCATGAGCCTGAGACCAGGCAACTTGAGGAAATATTTGATGATACATGTTGGATAGACTTGAGGGCAGTACATCCCAATACGAGAGCGTACTAAAGTATATGAAAGAAAATCTCAATTAAAATTTTATTGACTTATCTACTACTTTTGATTTACAATCAATCGAAAACAATCAGTGATCGAACACATTTGCCGCTTTTCAGCGTATCGAAAGCCTCATTGATCTGATCGAGCTTGAATCGATTCGAAACCAATCGGTCAATGTCGTACAGTCCATCTCTGTACATTTTTGTAATTGCCGGATAAGCCTCACTTGCTCGTGCACCTCCAAGGAAAGCTCCGGTGATACTTCGACCACGAATCAAATCTGCTGCATTGATCTCGACTTTTGTACCACGAGGGCTCAAACCAACTAGTGAAAATTTTCCAAAGATGGACAGCGATTTGATTGCAGTGTCAATGACTGCTTGATTACCGATGCAGTCAAATGCGTAGTCAATTCCGAGAGGATGCTTCTCCTTGAGATACACTTCCAGTGGCTTGTCGCCCAAATCCAATGGATTCACAAATTCGGTACAACCAAACTCTTGTGCAATTGCACGTTTGTCTGAATTGATATCAATTCCAATGATATTCCTAGCATCGGCATGTTTACAGCCAAATGCAACATTCAGTCCAATAGCACCCATTCCCCAGATAGCAACAGTTGAACCGGCAGTAACCTTGGCTTGAGTGTTAGCCGCATAGAATCCTGTCACAACAGCACAGCTGATTACACACGAGTTTACCAATTTTTCAGGTTCGATTTCAATTTTCACCACTTGAGATTTCTTGAGTAGAACATACTCGGAATAGACACCGAGCCCACTCATGCCTTGAACTGGTGTACCATTGAGGAGTCTCTTGTTTGCCAGTGCTCCTAGTTTGAAAACATTCTCCTTTGCGCAAATGTTGGTTTGATCATTTGAGCATAGAATGCAATCACCACAAGCAGGCATAAAAGTTGTGAGAACATAATCGCCCGGTTTCAGTGTTGTGATGTCATCTCCAACAGACTCAACAATACCCGCACCTTCATGACCGAAAACACACGGAAGTGATTGGCCTATTTCGGAAAGCGATTTCTTTCCCCAAACAAATGAGGCATCACTGGCACAAATGCCAGCGGAGACCATTTTGATACGAACTTGATCACCTCGAGGTACATCAATCAACACATCCTCGATTACCAGTGGATCTTTTTCCTTGTGTTGGACAGCAGCTCGACATTTGATTTGCTGTATAAAAAATCTTTTCAAATTTTAAAACCAACAAATCTTACAAACCTTAAGTTCAGACATGATCAATTGGAAGACGATTAATAAATTGATATAATTTGGCGATGCAAATTGTTTTGCAATTTTATTTCAACCAAAATTTTGAATACACTTGAAACAAAAGCTTTAAGCTTTTAAACTCGAATTCAAACTAATAAATTGGGTAGCACCTTGATCAAATAGAGGGGACATTTGCCTTGATCAAGTACGCTTGAACTTGGATACATTCACAGTCAAAATACACAACAAAATGTGTTTAGAGATAACAATAGTGCAAATAAGATAACAAAATGTTATACAAAATGTCGCAAACTCAAAACGGGGGCAACAGGATACCCAAGTTCATGATAAATTTTAGTGTTATTCAAATGAAATTTATTTTTGGGAAATAACGCACAACAATCGTATTTTAAAAAAGATAATTTTGATTGATTGCGCATTTTTAGATTTCTAACTAGTTAACTGGTCAAAGGACAATTTTATTTTCTCAACTTGGGTATTAACTTTTTTCATTTATTTTCCAATTTTCACTAAATTGTTTATCATAAAATTTGCCAACAGATGGCACTTCATAAGTTACCGCCAATTATAATAACTTACTTGTTTATCTATCTATCTTATTGGTTTGTCTATTGACTTTTATGGTTTTTATCTTTGACAAACGTGCACATTTCTGTCTTTCATTGGCTGTTTAGGCAGATCACATATTAAATGAGTGAATGTGTAGCAATCGATACATTTGTGAGATAAGCGCTCTCAAGCAATTCAATCCACTGCAAACACTCTACTATGATAAGATTTTCAATTCAAGTGTTGTTTTTGCTGCTCTAATTTTTGCACTTTTGCGCTGCCATACAACCCAACAAACTAGAGCAAAGCTTTAAGTTACATAATGAACAAACATTAGACCCAAACGCATCTGTCATCGGACTTAAAATTGTCAATAATCATTTAAATCTAATCTTAATCCCAATTCCACTTGACTTATGCGTCTCACATGTAACTGTATACAGAAATTAAAAGTTATCCAAGTTTTACTGTCAAAAAGAGGTCAAGTGCTCATGGCATTTTGTTAAAACTGAATAAAGCAATTTCGATAACCAAGCAACATTCAATGCAATTCAAACGGAAAATTAATTTATTTTATGGGCAATTACAGAACAAAAATTTGCATGTGTTTGTACATTTCTCGCAAGTTAAGCATTTTTTTACTACTCTACGAAACAAACGTTGTGGTTAGTGAGAAATGTTGGCAAGGCAACCTTATCAGTGTGAAATATTATCGACTGTGTACATGTTTGTTAGTGTTTCAAGTGCTTTTGGTAACAGCGCTGCAAGAGCGTCTGTGTGCTCAATTTTTTTGCATAAAATTGATGTCACTTTGGATTCTAATTGCTCTGAAAGCAGATCAATAACCAAAAATGTCTGCTTTTAAGCTGTTTGGTTTGTTCGTTTGTTTGTTTTCCATTTTTGGGATTTCACATTCATGGAACAATGGTCTCGCTCGTACGCCACCAATGGGATGGATGTCCTGGCTGAAGTATGCCTGCAACATTGACTGTAAGAACTATCCAAATGCGTGTATCGACGAGAAACTGTACAAAGACATGGTGGATCGAATTGCGGGGGATGGCTATCTTGAGTTGGGCTACAACACGGTCAACATTGACGATTGCTGGAATGCTATGACTCGAGATGGCTCGAGCCATCGACTGCTGTCAGATCCTGTGCGGTTTCCGAGTGGAATTAAGGCGCTGGTTCAGTATGCCCATGCAAAGGGAGTGCAGTTTGGTATTTATGAAGATGTCGGCACGAAGACTTGTGGTGGTTATCCGGGAACTCGGTTTAATGGAACCGATTACACCACAATCGATGCGCAGACCTTCTCCGACTGGGGCATTGATTCACTCAAGTTGGACGGTTGCTATGCAGATGTGGCCAAGTACAATCAGACCTATCCCGAGTATACAAAGGCACTGGGCAGTGTGGCCCACAAGATTGTCTTTGCATGCAGTTGGCCTGCGTACCTGATTGGAAAGTTGACCGACAAGGACTATACGCTGATTCAAGAGAACTGTAACTATTGGAGAAATTTCGATGATATTGAAGACTCGTGGAAGTCGGTACTGTCGATTATTGAATTCTATAGGAAGAATGTTCAAACTTTCGTGAAATATCACGGACCTGGTGCTTGGTTCGATCCCGACATGTTGATCATTGGCAACGATGGTCTGTCGCATGAACAGGCCAAAACACAAATGGCCTTCTGGTCCCTCTGGTCTGCGCCCCTTCTGATGTCCAACGATCTTCGCGCAATCACACCCGAATTCAAAGCTATTCTTCAGAATAAGGATCTTATTGCGGTTGACCAGGATCCACTTGGTATCATGGGACATGTTGTCAAGCACACAGGAAGCCTGGAAGCCTGGACCAAGAAACTATCGCCTCTGGCCAACGGACTGAATCCCTACGTTGTGCTGTACTTCAACTACAACATCATCGGTGTGCCCGCAATCATGTCCTACAAGCTGTCCGAGTTGATTCCCGAACTGAAGCCAACGGTCAAATATGAAGTTCACGATCTGTATGCAAACAGTAGCAAAATTGACACACTTACAGCGAATGATAATTTGAAATTGGAAGTTAAAACTTCTGGATCTGTACGAATTGTGAAATTGGTTCCCATTGCTTAAAACTTTGTGACCCTTCAAAAATGTTGTAAATCATGCGTTTAATAAATTCGGTTATTTATCCATTACATAATGTTTTATTAACTCATTCCATGCCAACCTTCGCACGGGGCTACAGCCCGAACTATGCAACCTAGCGACTTGAAATTTTAGGAGCATGTACTTCAGGATGGGGGAATTTGGGGAAGCTACCTTATTTGTTCCAATTGGAACTTGGGTGAAAAATGTTGTTCTAACTACAAAAAGGGACAAAAAGTTCTGTAAAGCATTCAAACTGGCACCAGTTTGACCATCCTCACAGAACCAGAAATCTTTACCCTCAAAGTCAACTTGTCATGAGCCGACAGTGTCTCAATTTTGGTTCCATTTGCAAACAAGTCGTGCACCTCGTACTTGACAGTAGTTTTCAGCTCTGGAATCAATTCGGACAGTGTGTACGACATTGTAGCAGGGACGCCCAGGTAATGGTAATTGAAGTACAGAACTACATACGGGTTGAGGCCATTTGGTAGAGGAGAAAGTTTCTTAATCCAAACTTCTTTGTTGGCCTTTTCTTCGTGCTTTACCCGGTGACCCATGATTCCGAGTGGGTCCTGGTTCACGGCAATCAAATGTTTGTTGAGTAGAATCTCCTTGAATTCGGGCTTGATGTCACGAAGATCGTTCGACATCAACAGTGGCGCAGACCAAAGGCACCAAAAAGCCATTTGGGTTTTGGATTGTTCATACGAGAGACCATCGTTACCGATGATGATCATGTCCGGATCAAACCAACCACCTGGTCCGTGATATTTGGCGAATGTCTGTGCATTCTTAGCATAGAAATCAATGATATGAAGTACGGACTGCCACGAATCGTTAATGTCTCCATAGTTGCGCCAATAGTTACAGTTGTCACGGATCGTCTCATAATCGTGCTCAGTCAGTTTGTTCACATAACGCATTGGCCAACTGCAAGCGTAGACTATTTTGTGGGTCACTTTCTCGAATGCTTTCGTAAACTCAGGATAGGACTCATTGAAGTGAGCCACATCAGCATTGCACATGTCCAACTTGAGCGAATCCACGCCCCAGTCCGAGAAAGTTTGTGCATCAATGGTTGTGTGATCAACATTGTCACTTCGAGTAGATGGATAACCGGCACAAGTCTTCGTACCGACATCACTGTAAATACCGAGTTGAACCTTCTTACCGTGAGCATAATCAGCGAGTGCCTTGATTCCACTCGGGAAACGAACATGATCGGCAATCAGTCTCTTCGTAACCGGATCACGCAACTTCTCCGACCAGCAATCATCAATGTTCACGGTGTTGTAACCGAGTTCGAGGTAACCATCCGCAACCAATCGATCAACCATGTCCTTGTAAAGCTGTTCATTGATGCACTCGTGTGGATAGTGTTTGCAGTCTGTGTTACAGGCAAATTTGGTCCAAGATAACCAGCCCATCGGTGGAGTACGAGCGAGACCATTGTTCCAGCAGTGTAAATGTCCTGCAAGGGACAGTAAAAGTGTCAAAATAGCCAATTTGAACGTCATTTTTTTATATGACAATCAAATGCATAGTAGGCACGCTTATTATATAACAAAATTGTGACATTTTGAGATATTACAACCGAACAATTCACAACAAAATATCAGTTGTTTGATAACTAACATCCAAAAACAATGTTTAACTTAGTAGCATCAATAAGTAACATAGGTCTTTCCCCAATCTTAATCCCGACAACTGAAAAATGTAGTTTGGAAGTCAAGTAATCAATAAATCACTAATTTTGAATCAACATTCAAATACCTTGACAGTTTGATTCCACCTTAGCAGTTTTAACTGAAGTAATTCTACTTTCATTCATTTTTTATGTCTTTTCAACTGTCCATTTCAATCCAAATCGACTATAGTTCTCCCTTTAGTTCAAGTCAAAGTTTAGAACAATCTCGGCTTTAACACGATTAGCAAACGTGACAGCTGTCTTGTCCTCATTTCACTCGTCATCTGCTGACAAATACCTTTAGGATTAAGTTAACCAAATGATTATCACAGGCTACTTATCGTGTTGTTACTAACCAAACATCACAGACATCAATAGCCCAGGATGTCACCATCTGCTGGAGATTGCATAACATAATATCAAGTAAATGTACACTTTTGTTTTGGACACAACAACTTCAAGTGTCTTAATACACAATTTTATTAGTATCAATCAAAGTCTAATCCATCCACTAATACCCAAAACGACCTCCAGCACTCTCAAGCCACTGGAACAATCTTCATCATCACAACTGAGCCAGATATTTTGACTCTACGTGTCAAATGGTCGTGAGCAGTCAGTGTTTCCACGGGAACATTTTCATACAAATCGTGAACTTCGTACTTTTGTGGTTCTTTCAATTCGGGAATGAGTTCGGACAGTTTGTAGGACATGATCGCAGGCACTCCGAGGACTTCATTGTTGAAGTACATCACTGCGTACGGGTTGAGTCCTCCTGCATGAGCTGGTGCCAGTTTCTTGACCCAAACCTGTGTGTGACGGTTATGGTCGTACTTGACCACCTGACCCATAATGCCCAGTGGATCCTGGTTCACTGCGATCAGTGCTTTGTTCTGTAGAATAGCCTTCAGTTCAGGTTTGATGTCACGCAGATCGTTGGACATAAAAAGTGGCACAGCCCAAATGCACCAGAAAGCCATCTGGGACTTTTGCTGTTCGTACGAAAGACCATCGTTACCTACGACCAACATATCAGGGTCAAACCAACCACCAGGACCGTGATATTTGGCAAAAGTATGCGCATTCATTCGGTAGAACTCAATAATCGAAAAGACCGATCCCCACGAGTCGTTGATATCGTCATGATTACGCCAGTAATGACAATTCTCCGTCAGAATGTTATAATTGTGATCGTCCATTTTGTTCCACCACAACATTGGCCAACTGCACTCGTACACTATTTTGTGGGGCACCTTCGCCAGTGCCTTGCTCATCTCCGGATAGGTCACATTGAACTTGTCCGTCTCACCATTGCACATGTCCAACTTGAGCGAGTCCACACCCCAGTCCGAGTAGGTCTCTGCATCGATGGTGGTGTGATCAAAGTTGTCACTTCGTACCGACGGATACCCAGCACAGGTTTTAGTTCCAATGTCACTGTAAATACCCAGCAGAACCTTCTTCGCATGAGCATAATCAGCCAGTGCCTTGATTCCACTCGGGAAACGAACATGATCTGCAATCTGTCTCTTCGTAACCGGATCTCGCTTCATCTCCGACCAGCAGTCATCAATGTTGACAGTGTTGTAACCCACTGCGAGGTAGCCCTCCGAGGCCAACTTGTCCACCATGTCCTTGTACAACTGTTCATTGATGCACTGAGTTGGATAGTTCTTGCAGTCCGTGTTGCACGCAAATTTGGTCCAAGACAGCCATCCCATCGGTGGTGTGCGAGCCAGTCCATTGTCCCAGCCATGAATGTGTCCCGTTAGGGCGAGTAACAGCGCCAAAGTCACTAATTTGAAAGCCATTTTAGCCATTTGGTAAATATGCCAAGCAACATCAAGCCAATATATACCTCAAAATTATATTATTATTAATGACCAAAAGCTATTTTAAAAATTGTACTTTGTACATAAAGGCACTCTTTAATAAGATTTGCAGATTTTTAAGATTAGTCATATATGACCAACTTTGTATCAATTAGTATTATCAACAGTCCATTGAGCAATATTGTGATGATGTAAATGCTGATAAACTCATAAAAGTCACAGAGTATCAATTGTACTTCCATTAGGGACTTGATTTGCTTTGATTGCTACGCATAATACATCCAACAATCGATTAAATATTTTAAATACCTAAATATAATTTCAAAGATAAATCAGCGGTACAATTTTCCTAGAGCTAAAACTTGCCACATACATAAGTTATAAGTTTGCGGAATTCAATAATAATTCAATGCAAAATTTTGAAATCAAGATTTTGGTGACATTTTTAGGACATTTTGCAACATACTTTCAAATTTATATTGCAAAATGTTTTAAAAATGTCACAAAGCTCAAATGCATGTGTTGCAATTGCAATATATATACAATTTATTCTAATTATGCTCTTGCTTACAATATACCAGTGTAGATGTTTTTTTCAAAACGAAGAATAGCAAGTTATATCTTGATTTTAGTATCAAGAAATTATAATTTATTATCCATAAATTATGAGTGACGTGGAAAAGCTACCGGAAAGTTATTTTTATATCTCATTTCGTGGTTAGGTTGATATGGCAATAATAAAGCAAATCTTTCAAAACATGTTGACGATTTTTGAGTAAAACTTTATCAATGTCACAATTTTCAAAATGTCAAAACTCAAATTCAGACTTGTGCAAGCAAGAAATATAAAAACTTTATTATAAATAAGTAATTTTTAAATAATAAAATATATCATACAAAGTTTTTTTGGTTTATAAATTATTCAAGTTTTTATTGAATTGAATTCAAATTCATAATTTATGCTCAAGAAAATCTATATTTTTGACTTTGCAAATGCATGCAAGCTCATTTTGTGCCTTCTCACAATTTCAGCAACTTCAAATATGTTTTCAAAAATGCGTCTATTCAAAAGTACAATTGCCAAGTGCTTCACAATGGTCAATTTGAAGCACTTTATTCTATCCAACTATTTCACCCTGTACTACTATCAACAAATTGTCCAACGTTTTGGCATTTATTATCATCGCAAAGAGTTTGGCCAATTTAATCGTCTTTTGTCAGGTGACTATCATCTGTTTCAGTATCGTAAATTGTATCCAGACAAAGGACAAGATTTCAAGTTTAAAAATGCTCAAGTTCCTGAATCAATTCGATTGAAAATTATCAAATATTTTTTCCTGTTTTACACAATTCGTTGTATTGGGATCACTTTCTGTCGACCGTTAAGTGCCACAAGAGAACGTAGAATTTGGATTGGAACAGAATTTCTGCAGGATGATAGTTTCTATGTAGAAACAAGCTTTGCAATCTGGTCACTGATTTCGTATTTGTTTTTACAATTTTCGCTGACTAACAACATTTTCGACTACAAATCGTTGGCTCTGTTCAGTATGAGTGATTCGAAGAAATCATTTGCAAACTTTGCTAAATTTAAGCTTTCGTCCAATCAATTTTGTCAATTTTCACGTGATATCAAGCTCGCCATGTGGTTTTATCATTTTTTCACTCTTCCATTCATCACCCTAAGTCCGGTTTCTATGTTTTGGCTCTATTTACGATCTAATGTTTTACAAACTCATCTGATTGTATCAATGATTTGGTTTTTCTTGCTAACATTTTGGTTTATTCACGTTTGTCCGCTCATTTTTGGAAATTTGATTGCCTTCCTGGTTGTGTCCAGATATATTTTGATCAAGCAAAAACCAATATGTCGCAAAATTAAGAGAAATTTCATAATTTTAAAATATGCCAAAAGTAAATCGATTTTATTTCTAAAAATTGTTGATTTAAACATTCGATTTTGTCATTTGTATGAAGAGTTGACCGATTACAATCGATTCTGGTCATCGTACATTAGTTTTATCATACTGTTCTATGTGCTGATAATATCACTGATAATTTACAATGCCCTATTTTCGGGATTGGCTATTTATTTCAAGGTGATCTATGCCTTTGGCTTTTGTGCTCATGTTGGCATGTTGTCCGCGATTGTGCTCAACTGTGGAAAGGTTGTTCATCAAAGTTTTGGATTGTCTAAATTTGTGTTTAATCAACTTGCAGAGTTTGCAATCAAAAAACGTTCAAAGAAAAAGAATACACTAACACTAAAACAACAATTGAAAATTCATAACATTTCCGCATCGCTTTCCAATATTTCCAATTCCGGTTTTGTTCTGCTGAATGGCTATCTCATCAAGTATGACACTTTTCGACTGTTGCTTGTTAACATTGTCATTTATTTCATTTTGATTATTAAACATTGACAATTGTTGTGATTCGAATAAATATATTTTAATCTAAACTGAAAGTTTTCTTTGTTGCAATGCCTGAAAAAAGTCATGCGTGCTCATTTAATGCATACTACTTTGGTTCTTTCCTTTTAAATTAACAGAATGAAATTCAACTTCTTTATTGAACTTTGGTGTTTCAGCATCTTTAATATATTTATGCAATTTTAAAACAAATTTTAAATTCTACAAAATATCATTCGGTTTACTCATGTCGACTCTTTGATTATAAGCGAATTGCCACTCAAACATTTTGCCCTCAAACAAAGTCTGGTTTGTATGATTTGTGCGTCATTAATTAATTTTGTTATTCATGCAGTTCGACCAGGCACGAATACTCGTACGATTAATTCGTTTTTGTGTTATTATTGCAATTAGACAATGACAAAACAACAAATTTAATTGTCTACCGTTTTGAACATCTGCTTTCTCGGAAAAAGCCTGTTTTAGGTCACGTAGACACCGTAGCGCATACATCTGTTTGGTAGTTTAATTTAGGTACAATTTTGGTCAAATACATTCAATACACTGTGCACATTTTCACATCTCATGTAGCAAATCACCAAATTCATACCCAAAAGTTACCAATTAATTGTCTCCCCACATGTAAAACTATCATCATTTGACTGCACCGGATTTAGGCAATGACGCACTTATGGAAAAATTTTCCAGGAAAATACCTGGCAATGATAATGATTCATTGCCATTACAAACTTTACATCTCTTCCCCCTTTTTGTCAATTTGTATATAAGCTCTGCTAAAATGTCAGTTATATGTCGAGATCGCTTGATCATCCACATCTCGGTTCACCTGACCGATGTTCTCTGTATGGCTCTTCTACTCCACTAGTTTGGAGTAGAAGAGCCATACAGTAGAACCGTCTGTCTAGCTCGACCGGATTTTTCTTCTGAAAAAAAACACAAATACTGACCATTTGACACGACTTCTTTTACCAGGTAATTATTCTTAGTTAACAGAAATTCCATATTAATTATTGATTTTCTAAAGTGTTCGAAATTGTCTTGGGCACATTCTGGAGTGTTTCAATCAAGCCATTCAATGCGTCTTTCACTGCTTGATTGCTCTACAACCCCTTTCAAGATATCTGTCATCGTGCCTGACAAATTTCAAAATCTTATTGAGTGCAGCCTTTGCAAACATCTTCGATGAGACTCGAGTTTGCCAGCCAGACCTACAATCTCTTTCACCACACCCTGCAGTGCTTTGACTGATTTGGTCAGCATTTGAAACGCACTCACGGTAGCAGCACTTTCACGTTATTCAGCAATTCCGTTATACATAGTAGTGGAAAGAACTTTCGCCAATAAATCCGAGTTGTCCAACCGTGAGACAATCAACTTAACAACTGCACCCACAAGACCAGTGATCGAGTTCAACAGTGGTTCAATGCAGGTCACTAATTACAGAATCCGTTACAAGAATCCGTTGCCGAACAATTTTCGTTTCAACTTGATCCTCCAGCACATTTCACCATCCACCGAACCGTATCGAGCGTTTCCCCAATTGTGTCAGATAGTGCGTCCGTCAAACCAGAATTAGCCAAATCGGAAATCAACTTGTTTACTGCTCCAATCAGAGTTCCAGATGCATCGGTAATCTCCTTAATTATCCTTGGATCAGTTCCCAGATCGATACTTTGTGCATCGCTTTGTGTGCCACTGAGGGCCACCAGGAATACGCTCAATGTGCCAATCACCATCGGAGTGAGTTTGAACATTGTTCGAGTTTTTCAGTTTTGTTTCAAGTCAAGAGTGAACTAGTAAGTCGAAGTGGATCATTCATACTTTCTAGTTGAAAGTATGTCTTATATAAATTTGCGCATTTATTTATTTTTATTGTCAATTGTCGATTAAATATAATTAAACTACAAAACTCAAACATGTTTGAAAGTTTCACATCAATTGTGATTGTCTTTGCACTTGTTAGGCTTTTTCTTGTATGTCCTCAGTTGTACCCAAACCGATGCCCAAGGCATCAATTTTGGGATTTTTTTATTCACAATGACTAGAATACCTACACAACAAGTTCAGCTAGTACACTCTAGGATACACCTGACTCTAATAAAATAACGATTTTTAAATATTTGTTTGATATTACGAAAAAAACTTTGTTACGATTTTTAAAACTTGAATTTAACCGGAATTTATTCGTTCACTAAGATTGTCTCTAAAGCACTTTTATAAATCGAATTGCAAACATAATGTAAGTAGCATAAATGAATAGAAACTATAATCAAAAAAAACATTTACAAATTTATATTTTTGTTCAAAAAACTCAAACCTCAAAGATTGTACTCGACGAAATTTTACCGAGCGGTCCAATAGTAAACTTTACTTGATCTTTGGTGCGCAGCCGTTCGTAGTAGAGGCTCAATTTGATCTTGTTACCTATCCTGATGTTGTCCAGCTTGCCAAGCAGCCGAAACATAAACTTTTCAGATGAGTAAACGGATTTGCAGATGATTATCGGTTGTATGGTGGCGAGAAGTAGAACCACAATTTGAGTAAAGGCAAAACACAGCACCAAAAGGCGATTCAGTGCACTGAGATCGGATCGAAAGTACGACAGCGTAATCAAATAGACATTGATAGCAATGTTGGTCGAGAAGGCGACAAACAGTGCGTCCGATGCATAGGCCGAATTAGCACGCTGCACATTGACAATTAGTCGGTTGTTTTCAGTTATAAAATAAGCCAAATTTCGCACAATCAAAATCTGGTAATAACGAGAGCATTTCTGTGAGAATTTGATTTGAATTTTGCATAGTTTTGCATTCAATTCTGTAGCGCAACAGTGATATATAAAAGTGTACAGCGTTCCATTATAGAGACTGAACATGCAATTTCGAAATGTGGTCAATATCATGTAATTCATTGCACTCAAATCGAGTACCATTGCAACTATCTGCAAGAGAGAATTCTGTCTAAATAGTTCTGGGTAATAAATGCAGTAAAGAATGCCGAAGATTGGCATAAATGCCAGTGCAAATGCATGCAACAGCCCGTGAACAAAATCGATTAGTATCGTGAGAAATATCAATTGAACCCGTGCTTTTTGCGTAATGTTTGGAATTCCAGGACATTCTGGTACTGCAAACTTTGCACAGTGAACACTCTTGACCAAATTCCAAACACGTTTCAATTCGTGGATAGCTTCCAAATGGACAAACGATTTCAAGGATAGTTTGAACTCAACTTTAAATTCTGGATTGAGCTCAAAGAAACGATCTCGCGAGCAGATGACATAGTTGTACAGAAGAAATATCAACGAATCCACTTTCATGTACACATTATAGTGAATTACGATAGAACAGATCAACAGAACCATCCAACACAGGCCTGAATACTCGTTGAGCAGTAGATGCTTTGGGTCTATTTGGACAGGCGTTCTGTCCCACTCAAAGTAGCCATACCAGTGGCACTTGAAGGCGAACCAAATGAGAATGGCTCGCAGCAACAGAAGAACACAGCAGCCAAGGTAGAAGCAATTCCAAAGTCGATAGCCAATTCTGATGCGATCACAGGAGACGATGTAACACTGGGCCCTGTAGAATTTATTCCAAAGGTTCGACATGTCAGACAGGAAATTCTCAGTTTGCCACTAAATACAAGTCAATTGAAGCCAATAGCATTTATAAGTAAATTCAAAAAAGAATATGATTAAAAACGATCAATTTCTAAAACCAATAAATTTAAAACGAAAATTTTAATTTGAAAATTTGAAAATAGAAAGAAAATAATTTGTTTTAGAAATTATTTTCGTTTGAATTTGAAATTGATCGATTATTAGTCATTAGTAAATAAATTAAAACTAAACAGAATTAAATATTTAATTGTCATGAGTTATTGATTTGGAACAGATGATTGATGAATCATCATGAATGATAGATTAAAAATTACAATTTTTCAAAATGAATTAGCTATCACGCAAATTTTCAATTTAAAAATTCATTTTAAGATATATTTTTGGTAGGATTGTCTGATCTTATAGTATCACAGTTCCAATTAAAACTAAAAAAATTGACCTAATTTTTTAAATAAATAAATTTGAAGTAATCAATGACTCAAGTACTACTCATTTTGACTGTTTCAAATATTTATTTGCATCACAATAAAAACATTTTATGTTGTAAGTCTGTTTTCATTTGCCATTGATGTGCGTCATTAAATTTGTTATTCATGCGTTCGATCACATTAAGTTCATTTTTGGTTAATATTGCAGCCAGACAATGAAAATGAAAAACAAATTTAATTGTCTAGCATCGTTTTTAACATCTGCGTTCTCGGAAAAGACATGTTTTAGGTCACATTGAAACCGTAACAGAAATACACATGTTGCTTGTTCAGAAGTCAATTTAGGTACAATTCTGCTACAATACCTTCATTACATGTCCATACCATAACGCATCACCAAATTCATTCAACAAACAAATTTTGGCCATTTGACACGACTACTTTCATCAGGTAATCTTTAATCAGAGAATACAATTTCATATTAATTACTTAATTAATTAATTCTAGAGACAATATATATACAAAAAATAATGTAATATAGAACAAAAAACGTTTTTATCTCAATGTAATATTAGTGACCTGATTTGGACAAAAAACGAAACGCCTCATAAAAAATGTTTTATTATTGGTTGGCTGATAAGAAGCTCCAAATTACGGTTTCAATGCTTTTGGTTGCCAAAATGTATGTGACTGTTTTATTACAATAGTTGACATTATAAAAATTGTTGCAAACAATGATGAAATGGATTTAACAAATTCATTTGGCTCATTTAATATTGCTTTTCCACTTATATAAAAGAGTTTGATTTCATTTTTGTAAATTTTATTTAAACAATATCATTCAAATAATTCAATAAAAATGTTACATTTTTCAATATCATGGTTTGGTGTTGTGTTCCTTCTCTATTTGAGTTCAGCTACCTTTGTTCAAGCAGATCCGAAAATAGCTTTCACACCTCCGACAAGTTTTGCAATTGGAAGTACTTGTTCGGTGAAATGTTCAATCGATCAGTTCAATCTAACTGCCGTCTCAAGCTATGATGTCATCTATTATTTCTCCACATTTACCTGGGCCACTAATCCCCAGAAAATATTTACCAAAATGGGCTATTATCGTGTTACTGGTACTGAATACTATGATTTTGTTATGGTTTCATCTTAATTGAAATTTTAATTTACAGGCTCACAGACAACTTTCTACGGAATTGATTGGCAAGAAATGTTTGGTGTTACCATCTTTAGGGGAAATCAAAGTCAACTTCCAGACTATTCTGCAAACATTTTTCCTTCTACTGAAAAGGCCAAAGGAAGGTATCGCTGCTCGTTGAATATTACCGAGACAACCACTGGTGAACCACCGGTCGAGTATTTTTCCAACATTTGGAATGGCAGCTTTACACCTAGTGCTTCCGCATATTTGGTCGTTCTGATTGGTACAATCACTGCAACTATGATTCAAACTCCTGAGTTCTATTAAACTCGGATCTAAATTATATTTTTAAAATTGAATTTAATAATAAATTTAAATTGAAAACACACATAATTTCTCAATGCTTGGCCACCTTGGGTCGGCCACTATTGCGACAGCAAGCCCAGATACAGATTTCTTAAAATTAAACTACTTTTTTGCAACTTTCTCCAGAATTTTTAAAGTTTTAAATGATGAAATAAGTGTTTTACATCTTTATCGATGGAACGGTGCTTCAGAAGGTTTATTACGTCTACTTTGGTTTAGAATTGGTCTGTTTGGTTTTTGCGGTAATCTATCGCTGTTCGGCCATTGATCAGAACTATGACTATTTCTATGATCGCAATGTGAAGTGTTGCATTCTGTTTCAGTTGTATTTCAATCCGAGCCCTCGATTGCGAACAAACGTAAGCATTGGAATAACGTTTTTAAAATTCTTTAACAATATATTATTTAGATTGAAACGATTGCAACGAATCGCAATTTTTCGCGTTATTGCTTCCGTCTCAAAAACACCTACCGCTTGGACTTGACCGCATTCAACATGGTAATTTCTATCATTAATACTTAATTTTTTAAAACTATTATTTCAATAAGGCTTTGTTTATTATAACAACATTCTTCCTGAAAATTTCCCGGAATGCTCAAACAAAACAAGTTGCTAATTGAATCCCTCTCCAAGAATATTTTGATCATTTGGCATGTTTCAAGGTCTATCATTCTATAAATTTCAAATTAGAACGCAATGATGTTTTTTTTCCTACTTTGTCAACATTTGACTCAACAACAACCTTCATCACACCATCGTATATATGTTGAAACAAGTTTTTCTTAGAAAATATCGATTCAAAAACTTTTGAAATAATTCTCGAAACTTCTCGCTTCTAATGATCTTCACACGAAACAATTATTATTTCGTTATTAATATATATTGGTTTGAATTTAATTATTTACTGGCATCACTTTTATTATATGAAAATTTTCCAATCGCGTGATCTTGGCACACTTTTCATATTTTCCACAATAAATTTTCAACTAATTAAAATTAAGATAGGTCTACCTCTACTGTAAGACCAACCCAAAGACAAATGTCAATTTATCATTTTAGTTTAGATGTCCAAACTACCATCAAATGATTCTTTTCTTCATCAATTTGTACTAAATCATACAGAATTTTCAGTACAACATTAGAAACTATATCCAAGAAATAAAATAGTAAATACAAATTTCAGATACAAATATACCTTTGTAAAGGTTGCCAGCGAAAACAAGCCAAAATCGCCATACGTGAAGCCATATCGATTGGTTGTATGCAATGCAAAAATGTCCACTGTAAGCTTTGCTCGAGTTCTGGTTGAAATACAACTACGCTGATCTGAATGTTTAACAATCAAGTTGAGATAGACCTTACTGGGCTTGTGAATGTGTCGCGTGCAATAGGCAAAGATGAGATGCATCACAAAGAGCACACTGCGAATGTAAACAATCCACGAGTAGAGATTGAACTCACTGAACGCACCAAGTTCGCCCTTAATGAGCTACATTGTGAACACAATATTGATTGGGCAAAAGGCCACCTTAAAGAATGCATGTCAAGAATATATTTCACCCACGAAATTTATTTCAACATACTTGATTATCTTTGAAATTAAAAATTTCGAAATTTTTATCTCATCTATAAATTCGGATAAATTCCTCATGCACGTGTCCGTGACAAGATATTAATTATAACTTAATCGCAAAAATACTTTTAAGGGAAAAATCCATTCTTTATGACGTTGATTGATATAAACTGACTGAATTTAATTCTCCTTAAATTTTTTTCTAAATTCTAATTTATTTTTTACAAAACACAAATTCTGGAAACGCCAAGCCAATCAATCATATAATTATTTTTAAAATTGAATTTTTTTAATGAAAAGTTGTCATTTTCACTTTGAGCCCCATAAAAATAATATCTTAATATATTTTAATATTATAATATAGCAATTAGAAAAAAATGAAGTTCCTTTGTGCTTTGATCCATTGGTTGAAGCATCATTTGAGTGTTTCGTCTGTTTTGAAAGATTATCTCAACAATATTAGACAAAATTCAGCGTTCTCAAAGAGTTCATTTCATGTTGCGTTTCTTTTGCTTTCCATCAAAATTGTTCATCTACTTTTGTGTTGCTGCACACCAATGAGCGACATGGCCCGACTGATCAACTATGATCTCGTTTACCTGGTAGCCTGTCCCAGGCATGCCAACATGATTCTGATTGCTTTTGGATTCCAAACATTACATTTCCATTATCGTTTATATTGGCCGCTCAAGTGTCGAAATATTTTGCCACTTAAACTGGTTAAACAAATTTTGCTTAACCCAAATGATTCAGGACTATTCCTCAGAAAATATCACATTTGCATGATCTCAAAACGGTGTTTACCGACTAGTAAAATTGTCCTTCGATATTGTCACTGGTTCATTGCATTGACCCAATATATTGTCATTGCATTCGGTAAGTGTGTTGTCGAAATTAAAAAACCTTATCTAACTTAATTCAAAAATCAAGCTTTTTATTTAGTTGGCTTAAGAATCTCTGCGGGCTACCAAATATATTTGGAGTGGCGTTTCTTTTTTCTCGACTTGCCAACTGGTCAATTAAGTCTACTATGGCTTGAGTTGATGCATTTGTTGAGCAACTATTTGGTCTATTGCATTACTATGAACACGATTGTGCACGGCTCCTTGATGGCCACTTTCACCATCGTAGTGTTTATTCGGATTAGTCAAATTAAGCAAGTTTTGCTGCAAAATCAAACAAAATTCACTGCGTTGAAGTTTGACAAATTTATTTGGCATCACACTCAAACCTTGAGCTGGATCATTGCTGCAAATAGACACTTTGGTTTGATCTTTCTGTCCATGATGGACATTCATCTGCTGGTGAACAGCTACATGCTGCTGCTGATCATATTTGGAGGATTGTCGCCCTTTGGTAGGTTATTTTTACTCAATAACATTCTATGTGAAACGTTGATTATATTTGGATTTCATTCGATTGCTGCGCTGTACTGTGATCGAATTCACTCGTGCGTCAAGTCTTTATTGAGAATCGGTGCTAAGCAACAGTTCAAAACCTTTAGGGGATTACTACGTCTTAATGGGTACATTCAAAAATTTCATACCAACCGAAGATATGGCATAACATATTACACATTTGGTCTTGTTTCGTGGGCATCATTTGCAAAGGTAAAGTGGTGCTTGTGCACAATTTAGACAAATTAGCTATTTTATTTGTATTTTCAGTTTTTGTTGTTTTATTGTCAATTGATCATGTATTGGTATCAACTGCTGTTTCTCAACTAAAATTACCGGAGCGAAACAAGTGACGAGTATGATGGTAAAGCTAGGTTCTAAGTTAGAGAGTATAGAGTATACAATCCAATCTGTTCAAATAATTCTATTCTTCATCAATTTGTACGAAATCATGCAGAATTTGCAGTATAACATTACAAACTAAAATAAAAATATGTCATTAAAACCATGTTAAACAGATTTAAACAAATTACCTTAACAAAAGTTTCCAGCGAGACCAAGCCAAAGTCGCCATATGTGAAGCCATAGCGATTCCGTGTGTGCAGTGCACAAATGTCTGCTGCAAGTTTTGTTCGAGTTCGGGTTGAAATACTACGATTACTATGATGAACAATCAAATGAAGATAGACTTTGGCTGGCTTGTGAATATGTTTTGAGCAATATGCAAACAAGAGATGCATTACAAAGAGAATACAGGCGAGATATGCGATCCATGAATAGAGATTGAACTCACTGAAGGCGCCAAGTTCGCCTTGAATAATCCACATTGTGAACACTATGTTCATCGGGAAGAAGGCCACCAGAAGGGCTGTGAACGTATAACCATAGGTTCGATTGGTTTGAAGGAAGAAATGCAAAGTGTCTCGCAGCGTTTTACGACACCAAATGTAGCGCATCAGATTGAAATGTTTCTTTCTCTTGGTTAGTTTAACCAGTATGACAAAAGTTTGTCGTACTTTGATGTAGAACATCATGAGCAAACCCATTGTGGACGCATAATTGATCGCAATTGCATGCGCCGTGATAATCAAATAAAGAGCAAAGCCGAATTGACTGAAATGACTCACCACAACTGAACTCAAGATGTAGTGAACGGATTGTCCAAAGATGTGTTCACGATAAACGTAATATTTAAAAGCGAAATAAATATATGTACTAAATATGAGCACATCTAAAATATTTGCAATTAAAAAAAGGTTCAATAAATAAAATTGTAATAAATACCAAAGTTCACCAAAACAACCAGAAAAATGTTGAGAGTCACGAGAAAGCATTTTCGTGTTTGAGCGCAAACATTACCATTTTTAAAGTTGGGTTTCACAAAGAATGATGCATCATTGTGGACCATAACTGAATTGAGCGCCTCAATTAGTTCAACATTGACACCGCCAATCAGCTTCCAATTGTAATACAAAATCATCGTAGCCACAATCATGCCAAAAGTGTTGAGATGTGACTTGGGAACCACCAAGTGGAAGACATCACAATTGATCACATTCTCAATTGGACTGCCACCCGAAAGCAGTGCCAAGTAGAGAAAATGTAAAGCCTTGAAAGCGAGTAAAATATTGATCAACTTGTAAACGAGGACAAATTTCACATTGCGGTAGAGCACAATTTGTTGCACAATTTTGACATAAATCTGGAAGTATTTCAAGTTCTCGATTGGACCCAAAATCAACCATAAAACAGCTTTCCAATTCATCGTGTTTCAATCGAAAAATGCCTGATTCGAAGAATAAAATAAATTTGAATTTTCTTAAAAATTATTCCAAAATTCGTTAATTTAAAATGTACATTTTACAATGTAATAAATTTTTAATTTGACTCCACTTAATTAGAAAAATCATTTATTTTATATTATTATTGCGATATTGCATGCCAAGAAAATACATTTTTACCGTCATTAGCAAGCGAATATGATGATCAATATAATGTGATTATAATATTTAAACAGAAAATTTAATAATTTGAATTCTACTTTAAACTGGTTTTTTAATAATTTTAGCATAATTTAATAATTTATAATCGATATATAATTTAATTAGATTAATTATTATTTTAATTAGTTTTTTTCTAATTTATTAATTTTAAAAAATCATTAAATTTATAATCAAAAAAAATATATTCCCTTCAAAGTCACTTTGTCTGTTCATAAAAAGCTAAGTTATCAATAACTTTTACTCCAATTTATTATGGTGATTAGTAGGATGCACCGATAATTGGGTGAAGGTGGAATTTCATAATGCAACATTCAAAAGTAGTTTCCAAACATGATAAAAAAAATTAAAAAAATTTTGAAAAAAAATTTTGGACCATGTTTAGGTATCAAGTGACGACAAAGAAAAATCGCTACTTTGACAGTGCTTTTCTTGCGTGTGATGTGCTTTTTAAAGATGGCCGAAGGAAAGTTCCCGGCAAAGTTTGTTGTTTTATTTACATTTGGTTGAACTCATTCCACGCAGAAAATGAAATGAACTGTTTTCGAGAATAAGAACTCTATTGACTAATTAAAGGGCGAGGAATTCGATTATGATGACAATTTCTGGATTCGAAGATACCCTGGGATCTAGGGGGCGTGGCATCATTTGAAACTTAAAATGGT
Source organism: Rhizoglyphus robini (assembly GCA_023373905.1). NCBI lineage: Eukaryota > Metazoa > Arthropoda > Arachnida > Sarcoptiformes > Acaridae > Rhizoglyphus > Rhizoglyphus robini. Next base: position 1,171,017 of record JAKIJQ010000027.1, read on the forward strand.
AACAGAATTAAAGGAAAATATGCATCTTTACTAATTCGGAGGTGAGGAATTCAATTATGAATACCATTTTGAGATTCGAGGGTACCCTGGGATCCTAGGGGGCGTGACATTAGTTGAAAATTCCAATGAAATTGTGGTTCGAGAGCGATCCCAAAATGGAGGTTCCGGCTCATATCCCAAGTGATGTTCGGGCTTATATTCCCAATGGGGTCTGTGGACCCAATCCCAAAATAAGTCGGTGGATTCTATCCCAAAATGGGTCTGTGGATTCTATCCCAAAATGGGTCTGTGGATTCTATCCCAAAATGGGTCTGTGGATTCTATCCCAAAATGGATAGGAAGATCTTATCCCAAAATGGGTCTGTGGATTCTATCCCAAAATGGGTCTGTGGATTCTATCCCAAAATGGGTCTGTGGATTCTATCCCAAAATGGGTCTGTGGATTCTATCCCAAAATAGGTCTGTGGATTCTATCCCAAAATGGATAGGAAGATCTTATCCCAAAATAGGGTCCGTTGATTCAATCCCAGAATGGGTAGGTGGATTCTACCCCAAAATGGGTCGGTGGATTCTATCCTAAAATGGGTATGTGGATTCTATCCCAAAATGGATAAGAAGATCTTATCCCAAAATAGGGTCCGTTGATTCAATCCCAGAATGGGTAGGTGGATTCTACCCCCAAAATGGGTCGATGGATTCTATCCCAAAATGGGTCTGTGGACTCTATCCCAAAATAGGTCTGTGGATTCTATCCCAAAATGGGTCTGTGGATTCTATCCCAGAATGGGTCGGTGAATGGAAGTAACCTGGTGAAATCCTATGTCGATATGTTGTAGAACACATAAGTTCTAGAGTTTTGTGAAGTTGACACTGGGAACAGGTTTATTGGGTGATATGATCCCTCTGCCCAATTAGGGGTAAAATCCATTAAGGGATCCATAGACCCATTTGGGGATATGATCAACCGACCTATTTTAGGATAGAATCCATCGACCCATTTTTGGGATAGAATCCATTGACCCATTTTGGGATAGGATCAATAGACTCTATTTGGGAATATGATCAACCGACCTATTTTGAGATAGAATCCATTGACCCATTTTGGGATAGGATCCATAGACTTATTTGGGAATATGATCAACCGACCTATTTTTGGGATAGAATCCTCAGACCCATTTTGGGATAGAATCCTCTGACCCATTTTGGGATAGAATCCTCAGACCAATTTTGGGATTGAATCCACAAACCCCATTCTGGGATAAAATCCACAGACCCCATTCTGGGATAAAATCCACGGACTCCATTCTGGGATAAGATCTTCCTATCCATTTTGGGATAGAATCCATAGACCCCATTCTGAGATAGAATCAACGGACTTTATTTTGGGATAAAATCTTCCTATCCATTTTGGGATAGAATCCACCGACCCATTTTGGGATAGAATCCATAGACTCATTCTGGGATAGAATCTTCAGACCCATTTTGGGATAGAATCCACAGACCCATTTTGGGATAGAATCCACAGACCCCATTCTGGGATAGAATCAACGGACTTTATTTTGGGATAAGATCTTCCTATCCATTTTGGAATAGAATCCACCGACCTATTTTTGGGATAGAATTCACCGACCCATTTTGGGATAGAATCCACAGACCCCATTCTGGGATAAAATCCACGGACTCCATTCTGGGATAAGATCTTCCTATCCATTTTGGGATAGAATCCACCAACCCAATTTTGGGACATGAGTCGTAACCATCATTTTGGGATCACTCCTGAATGCCCGTATGGAGTAAGGAACCGATCCACCAAAACCAAAGGGAGCTTCTTTATTCAAAAATACCCATTTCCATTGGATTCCCCGTCCTTCAATTAGTCAAAAAGGTCCTGATATCACAAAACAGTTCATTTCATTTCCTATTGCCATCAGCGCCACCTAGGGCCCTAGGGTCCCTCTGGATCCGAGAATAGTCATCTCCATTGGATTCACCATCCTTCAATTAGTCAAAAAGGTCCTGATATCACCAAACAGTTCATTTCGTTTCCTATTGCCATCAGCGCCACCTAGGGCCCTAGGGTCCCACTGGATCCGAGAATATTCATTTCCATTGGATTCACCGTCCTTCAATCAGTCAATAAGGTCCAATAGTTCATTTCATTTCATGTCATCAAAGCAATCGAGCTACAATCGCTGCTGTAGCACTCGTAGCAGCAGCTCGAGCACAGTCACACACAGAAGGAAAGTTTTCCAAATGAGTCAATTTGTATCTTCGTCACTTGATACCTAAACATGCTCAAAAAAATTTGCAAAAAATTTTAAAAAATCTTTTATCGCATTTGGAAACTACTTTTGAATGTTGCATTATCAAATTCGACCATCACCAAGTTATCGGTGCATCCTAGTGATTAGTGATCATTGATTAGTTATTGGGTAATGTAATAAATTATTAGACAGGGCACTATTTAGACAGTTTGCAACTGAACGACAACTTTGCCTAAGTTTTTGCCCGAGTGAAGCCACGCCTGAGCTCGGTACACCTGATCAACACCAACAAATTTTCCACCTGGCGATCGTTCACCAAGGTCCGCCTGTGCCTTTATCGTTCCCTGAGCAAGTCCACCAATCAGTTGAGGCAAATACTCGGCAAATTCTTGCAGAAAATGGCCCAACATGAAACCACTCAGAGTTTGAGATTTTTGTAATAGCTGAAAACATTACAAATTAATTTAATAAAATAAAATAAAAATAACTTACTCGCATATTTTGGTTTTTAATTCCTGGATCAGCAAGAAAATCGCCAGAACTTAGAGTAGAAATGCTGCCCACAACGGCCAATCGACCTTGCACAGCGAGATGATCAAACAGAACTCTACATGTCTCCCCACCAATCGTTTCCCACACAACATCGATTCCATCCTGTTTTAATATTAATAACAAATTAAATATATTTTTAAAAACTATTTTAAATACCGGAAATTTATCCGTCAAAACTTGATCCAAATTTTCCTCTCGATAATTGATGATAAAATCGGCGCCCAATTCTTTCAGATATTTAGCCTTTTCCGAAGTGGAAGTGAGCGCAATCACATAGGCGCCCTGCTTCTTGGCCCATTGAACCACAATTTGACCGGTTCCACCAGCGGCTGCGGTCACCAACACCTTCTCGCCTGACTTTACTTTTCCACATTTGTCAAGCGAAATTACGCCTGTCAGTCCACCTAGGAGAGCGGTTAAGTATTCGGGTTTCGCTTCTGGGATGGGAATAAGTTGGTCAACTGGTTTGTACTGAAATTCGATTATTGATTGCATTATAGATTAAACAATTTTTGATTATTTACCGAGTATTCTGAAAAGCCAGTGTCTTGATTCCGGTGGAATATCATCACTGGTTGACCTTTGGTAAATTTTCCATTTGGAATTGCACTTCCAATTGCATCCACAAAACCGACAGACTTTTATTAAACCAATTAATGTTTTTTAAATTGAAGATCAAAAAATATTTACCTCTGAGCCAATATCAAAAGGAAGTTTACCATCTCCGGATGGAAATGCCCCAGCAGCTTTTCCCAAATCAAGCGGATTTACTCCAGCGTAAATCTGTCGCACCCGCACCTCGTTGGGCTGTGGGTCGACCAGTGGAGCTTCCACAACTTTAGTGGCCGCTTGAAAGTCTTTGGTGAAGTTAAAAACTCGAAGTTTTCGATAGGTAGGCATTTTGTTAGTTTGTTAGTTAATTTGACTATGAATACTCATTGGACAAGTCGACAACCGACTTTATATATCCCCACTTTGTGCTGACATGATTTCATTCCAATATTTTTTTAAATTTGAACAATAACTACCTGCATTCAAAAGTGCATGGCTTGTTCTTTTCTATTTACTGTTTTTAGTCTGTGTATGGATGCAATGGTGTGTGTGTTGTCCACTTGTTATCATCGCGTTGCCTGAGACAACGAACAAGACTCGACTTTGGCTAAAGGACTTTTACTGTTCAAATTATGAATCGATTAGTAAAAATGTACTTTAGGTGCAAATTGTTTCGTTCGTTAGGGATTGGATATTTTTATGGTTTAAGGAAACATTCACAAATCACGTGACAAATTCACGGACCATTCTAATTAACAATCAAACTGTGACAAAACAAAACAACATCAAAAGGATTTTATTGTTCAAGATATTATAGCATCATAAAATGTCTACTTTAGGTACAGTCATGACTTGTAGACTTATTGTGTTTGCTTATCTTTGACAGCCTTGGCCAGTGCAATAAAGGCAGCCGATGTCTCCTGACCCGAGGGGATAATCTGCGCTGCAGGCAGCTGGAAGCCATAGGTACCGGTGTCACGCAACTCGGGGGTGTACGAATAGGTGACCCCAGCCGAAGCGTAGGCCCAATCGTGAGCTCCACCAGCGGCGTCATCTATGATAAGGAAACACAAATTTTCAGAATTGAATTTGGTCTAATCGCTCAGAAAACTTACACAAAACAGTTGAGGTCGCTCCAATGGTGTACCTGATGGTGGGGGACACCTGATTCAAGGCTGCAACTGCGATGGTAGCAACTCGATTCTGAATTTTTATAGAAATGTTAAATGCGATTCATAAATTATGGAAAACTTACAATCTCTGCATCATCGGGAGCTGGAGTCTTGGAGGTGCTCTATATGAGAAAATATTTCTGGTTAAAAAGGCTAACACAATTAATCGTTCTAATCTTACCCATGGGTACAGCCAAAGTTGTGAATACGAGTGCACCGCCAGGAAAGCCTTCACTCGTCCAGTAAGAACATTGAGAATGTAATTAGACTCAGCCCTAGTTTCCGGTTCCGAAAAAGCCGAATCTCCTCGATAGGTCTCAGAGCACGGGTTGGTACTTGCGCCCGGTCCGCCCCATTGGTAACCAAAGTTTCGGTTAGGATCAGCGCCAATGCAGGTCGATCCAGCATTTGGTCGTCGAGTCTTACGCCACAATCGAGTCGAAGTATGAGTGAACTCATAGCCATCGACATTCAACACTGGAGTAATGTAAAAATCGAAATAGTTCAACAGTTCCACCACTGTGGCATCGTTTGCGTTGAACTTGTTGACCAGTGTTTGAGCGAAATAGGTGACAGTAGCGGGACTGATCCATTCACGAGCATGGATTCCACCTTCAAGGTAGATAACCGGTTTCTGGGCGTTTGAGTTTACGCCAATTACCGCAGCAATGATAGTTCGACCCTCGTACGATGTTCCAATGGTAACTTTACTTACAAGCGATGGATTCTGCGCAATAAGAGCATCCACCAGTGCTTGGTGCTGTGCCAAACGTTGGTACGAGTTCCAGAAGTTTGGAATTGCCTCAGTGTCTCGAGTGTCTCTTGAGTTGTCTTGTCGATCTACTAAACCAGTCTTCAACAGGGCTCGGGCCTGATCGCGTCGTTCGCGCTCAATCAGCTGCTCCACATCGGGAATGAACACTTCGTGTTGAATCGAGTTGTCTCGGAAGAATTTCAGCACTTTGTCCTTATTCTGCGGTGTGAGCATCACATCGGCAATCATGTGAATTCGGTTGGGCTCTCGCCAGAAGTCGACTTCATCATCCAGACTGTTGAGCAAATCTAGTTGCTCCAGAGAACTTGGCCGTAGTCGGTAGACGGTCGAATTGTAGTAGTGTTGAACACTTTCAGACAGGGCAGAAAGTGCCAACAAGAGCAAAACTGTGCTGATGAGCTTCATGATGAACCAAACTTTTGGCGATGAAAACACAAAAGTTTACTAACCTGTTTTGACAGACTTGTTTATATAATGACAAAAGTGTTTATTATGTTGAGCCAAGAATCGTATGAAATCAAATTAAACTTATGCCTCAGACAGAGATAAGAGTTTATGTTTTTATGATTATATATATTTTTATGAGTTTTTATTGACTTGACAGTGAAAAGCAGCAATGCTAAATCCTGTAGCATTCATTTTACACGCACGTCATTCATGTGACAATTGAGATGTAAACATTTGAGATTAGAAGTAAGTTTAGGTCGAAATCAATTTTACTCGTCTTGTATCTGAACCACAATTTTACCAACACTCTTGCCGGAATGTAGCCACTCCTCTGCCCGATACACCTGATCCAAACCCACAAATCTACCACCTGGCGCACCCTCACCGTTCTCAATTTGAACTCTAAGTCTCTTTTGGTGGATTTGGTCAATCAATTCGGGTAAATACTGCGGAAACTCATCAAGGTGATTCCAAATGGCAAATCCCGCCAGTGACTTTGTGCCCCAAATGAGTTGTGGATTGAGATTGGCAATTTGGCTGTCCGAAATGTGGTTGGTGGATTTGTAGCTTGAGATGCTGCCAATCAGCAACAGACGACCACCGATTGCGAGATGATTGAACAAAGTCTTGAATGTTTCACCTCCGATTGTCTCCCAAATTACGTCCACTCCATTCTAATGTTACAAAATATTTTGAAAGATATGAAAGATTAATTAAAATAAAATTCCATTTTATTGCAAATTACCTGAAACTTGTCTTTCAGAACTTGATCCAAATTATCCTGTCGATAGTTGATCACAAAATCGGCGCCCAATTCTGTCAAATGTTTAGCTTTCTCCTCACTGGAAGTGAGCGCAATGACATAGGCGCCGCGTTGTTTAGCCAATTGTAGCACAATTTGACCGGTGCCACCGGCAGCCGCGGTTACCAACACTTTATCGCCCCTCTTGATGTGACCTTGCTTGTCGAGTGCAATCGCAGCAGTGAGACCGTTTGTTAGTGTTGCCAGATATTCGGGTTTCAGTTCAGGTACCGGAAATACCCGTTCCAGTGGCTTGAACTAAATTTTTTACTTTTAGATTTAAAAAGAAAAAAGATAAAGAAAACATACAACGTATTCAGAAAAGCCACCCAAATCGAACTTATCCAAGACAATTACAGTTTGTCCAATCTTGAGTTTGTCTACTGGAATATTGGAACCAAGTGCATCCACATAGCCTAGTGCCTTAATTTAAAATAAGTTTCATAAAGTTAGACATATTCAATTTTGTATACCTCAAGCCCAAGATCAAAAGGCAACTTTCCGCCACCATAGACTCGACCCGCGATTGCACTCAAATCTGTAGCATTCACACCACTGTAAATGACACGAATGCGAACTTCATCAGGGACAGGCTCAATCAAAGGAACAGTGACAACTTTGGTTGAAGCCTTAAAGTCGTACGAATGAGCGATAATTTGAAGTTTGCGGTAGTTGGCCATCTTTTCAACTAATCAATTGATTACAATAAAAAGTTGATTGATTTCATTATTTATATATGTGTATATGTATTTATGTATTCAAATTATTGCTAAATCATGATGTGCCACTAATGTGCTCCACTGATATAATCACACAACTACATTTACATTTGTGCCTACAAAGTACAATCAGGATTGTGTAGTTTCTTATCCAAAATCTGTTTTATTAGTACGATTTGATGCACTGTTTTGGCCTTGGTTTTCACTTACATTTTGTCGATTTTTTTTGCAAATCATCGGTAAGTGTGTGTGTGCTTACAATGTAAATTTTCTATTGAGATCATAAAGTCTTTATTGATATTTTATTCAAATTTAAATTTTACAATAGAGGCCATGTTGAGAGCAGACAAATCGAGACGATTGTCAGATTGTGGATTCGATATCGACTCTGGATTTGGTTTGCATCTGAAAATCACAAAATACACTAATCCTACCTGTCTATCATCACGTAATCATCGTTAATTGTTTTATTTAAAGAAAAGGCTTATCGGATATTGTTAGGAAACGCACCCCCAGCGATGTTTCGTAGAAAAAGGAAATTGATTTGACGCGATTTAATTAAGATTGACATTTAACGTTACTGTGCTAGATATTTTAGGTAATAAGAAGAAATTAGATTACTCGTTTTAATGTACATTTACTGAAATATGACTTCTACGATATAAAGGGGAATAAAATTTTCTTTAATTGGGTTAAATTGGTGTCCATTTGTTTCCCAAACAAACAAAGATGGCTACCTTTTCAGTCTCTTTCATTTGTGTGCTATTTGTACAGCTGTGTGTAATTGCTCACTGTGCAGTCGACTTTCAAGTAGTGGGCAATAGTCACGGTTTCACCGAGCTGATCGTTTCCAACAACAACACCGTGATCATACCCAATCGTCAACGGCCAACCCACCAACCTTCGATCAAACTGTCCTTCACTAATGAAATTATTGAAAAAGTTCACCAGATCAACTCGACTGCATGGTCACTTGAGTTTAGTGATTTGAGCAAGCGAACTCCACTGCGTACCTTTCTCGAGATTGACACTCAAACTCGACTCGCCACTGGTCTGCAGGAGTATCGTTTCATTTGGCATGGTGTACGTCATCGACCAGAGCTACAGGAGCTGTGTTTTCATGTGTCCTTCAACAATGCCAGCTGGTATCACACCCATCAGAATGCAAAGCCAGACTGGCCAATGGGGGGCCAGCTTACGCGCTTCAGTGCGAATCTCAATTCCATAGCCAGTGGAGATGATTACAGATTTCAAGACTTGCATCTCATTTCGGGACAGCTGTTTCTCAACACTGACGGCTTCGCTGTACTGATGGACGCGTATCAGGAGATTTTCTACATACGTAATTTCACATCGTACCATGAGGAGTATAGGACAGTTTGCTTTCAAGCTGAAAATGAAATGTCGTGGCGCATTTTTGCGGGCTCAAACGTCAAAACTGTCTATGAGACAGTGGCCAACCGGCTGGGCTACATTCCCAGGCCAAGTTCAGTGCCGGATGAGTGGAAATTTAGTTATCCGACCTTCTGGTATAAATCCTACCAAGATGGGACAATTATTGAATTTGCGGACAAACTCGAAAAACACGGATTCAACAATGTGGAGATACTCATCAGAGATGGCGATAGTAAACTATTGAACGAAACCATTATGAGCAACTTGCATCGACGCAAATTTCGTGTAGGTCTTGGTGTAAGCTCAGCGCCACCTACCATCACCGATCACACTAAACAGTATCTGGTCGAGGGTCTGTGGTCAAACATTGTGGACTTCTCCAATCCAGAGGCGTGTCACTGGTTTCAATCGAGCCTATCGCGGCTGCACTACGAGCTGGGCGTCGATTCGTTCTATATTGAAGCAGGCGTACAGCATCCAAAAAATGCTAGCCAATTACACGATCCAATGGCCCAGCAGTATCCTGTATATCTCGATCAGAAGTACATTGAATGTGTTGCGGGAGCGGGAGTGCCCACTGTGTCAGCAATTGGTTACAATACCCAGAAGTTGTCAGCGTTTGTGCAACAGTACGCATATGTGGCTACTTCCGCTACCATTGGGGGTGTCTTGTCACTCTCACTCGGTGGCTATTCCTTTGTGGTGCCCAGTCCAATTGACCATCCTGAAAACCACAATCCCCCAATGGGCGCCCGAGAGGGTTGGTACTGGCAAATGTTGAAAATCACAGCTTTTATGCCGAGTATGTCATTTGAGACTCCGCCGTGGATTTTCAACAACGAAACGCTGGTGAACGCTACCCGAAAGTACATTGCACTTCACACTGAGCATGTTCCCCTGATGCTGGAACTGGCAAAGAAGAGGGTCCGTGATGGAAGTCCTATCATAAGACCAATGTGGTACGCTGAGCCAGAGGATGAGCGCACTTATCAGATTTCGAATCAATTCATGCTTGGTGATGATATTGTCGTGGCTGTGGCTAATTATTTAAGCATGAAACTGTATCTGCCCTCTGGTGAGTGGTTGGATCAGCATGGTAAAAATTTTCATGGACCTGGATTGTTCGAGAATGTAATGACACAGGATGAACTGTGCTACTACAAGAGGAAACATTGAGTGACCATCTTTTTGTGTCTATTTCATTAATCTGGAACAAACTTATCACATTAAATTTTCGTTATCTACCAATAAGGTAGTGCGTTTATTATTTTCTCTAAAGGGCAATTCACACATTCTGCAATTGAACCACAATTTTGCCAACACTCTTTCCCGAGTAGAGCCACTCCTCTGCCCGGTACACCTGATCGAGTCCAACAAATCTTCCACCTGGTGCCGTCTCACCATAATCTACCTGTACTTTAACTTTTCCTTTTTCTATTGCACTGATCAGTGTAGGCAGATATTCGGGATAGTCCGCAAAGTGATTCCAAATAACAAAACCGGAGATTGTTTTTGAGCCTCGAAGTAGATGTTGATTCAGGTTCGGTATGGGCACATCCTCGATGCCAACTTCAGTTTTATAGCTTGTGATACTGCCTATGATGATCATACGGCCACTGATTGATAGATGATTGAAGAGCGTTTTAAAGGTGTCACCTCCGATTGTTTCCCAGACAACATCTACTCCTTCCTAATATTTTTAAAAATTGTTAAAACTTTTCAAAAATACTTGACATATTTAACAACTTACAGGAAACTGATCGGCAAGAACTTGATTCAAATTATCCTTCTTGTAATTGATCACAAAATCAGCACCCAACTCTTTCAAATATTTAGCCTTTTCTTCGCTTGATGTGAGCGCAATCACATAGGCCTCACGGTGTTTAGCCCATTGAACTGCAATTTGACCGGTGCCACCTGCGGCTGCAGTTACCAGAACTTCGTCGCCTTTTTGGATTTGACCTTTCTTATCAAGTGCGATTGCAGCAGTGAGACCGTTGGTTAGTGTTCCAAGATATTCTGGTTTCAACTCTGGTACCGGTATTACCCGTTCAACTGGTTTGTACTGATGAAAAATCTCTTATATATGAATATCCTAAATGTGCCGTAAACAAAAACTTCGTAGGCCTAAACGATACATCGTAGTTCTATGAAAATTTTTGACCATACTAATTTGCCTGGCAAGCATCCATTGTAAATACACTCGAGTCGATCCAGCTGAAAATTGGATTCTGGAATTTTGGATTTTTGGATTCATGAACTGAAAAAAATATCGTTGGATTCATCGTAAAAATCTAGGAACATTTATATAACATGTACTCAATACGAAAATGTGTCCTTGGTACCGAAAAAATCATTTGAAGGTTTAAGCCAACAGGCAAGCACAGAACGAGTTTGTGTGATCGTGTTGAAGAGTGTGTCATTTAGTACAGTGAAAGGTAGAGCACAAGCAAAACAAATCACAGCTGGACGAACGCGCACACCATCAGCTGTTTTCTGTTTTGCGATCACAGCACTACATCACGTTGGTTCTACTGTTTTTCACATTCTCCACGTGTTTTCGTGTTAATCTCTTATCGTCATCGTTATCACCTCAACATTAACTCTCTTATGTCATCATCGTCATTCGGCTAATGTCACGAAAGTCAACTTCAAGTACAAAACAGCCTGCATGTATCGAAAACATCTCAAAAAGCTCAATCGGTATGTAGTTTTCGGAAATTATTTTGTTGGATTAATTCTTAATCAGAATTCACAATTTAGTTGCTAGAACGAGTCAGCTTTGGAATTATAAACTGAGGATCAATCCCGGTGTCCGTAGAACATTCTGATATTGTGGGTGCGCTGGTTCTTTTGATGGCTCTAAATCCTTTTGAACAACAACTAACAACAATACCTCTTAGTGAAATCATGATTTATTTTGGTTTGTTCTTATAATGTTGCAAGTTTCTTGATTAATGTTTGGATTGTTTTTAGAATGGCGAGCATTGGGTTTTTTCAACAACCTGATCACATTGTGAGTTTTGAAGCCAATCTTTGAACAATTCTGAAGGTTCATATGGTCATTTCAGACTCCTAACCGAACACATCGAATTTGATGTTTCTTGCTCAATCCATTTTTCCTATCATGTCATCATCTTTCACCCTTCATTCTTTTATCATGATGATCATTAACGCAGCATAACTTCACATATGAATTATTCTTCCGTAACATGATCACTTTACAAATCGTTGATGAAGAAAATGCTTGCATTCCCGATTTAAATTGTTAAGTCTAACCTTCAGAAAGTGCAATTTGTTGGATAAGAATTGTTCATCTCGACCTTATGTTCAATTTAAACATCAAAATCATCTCCAGTTCTTCTTACAGGAAGAATAAGTATACTGTAATGACAATGTAGATCAATAGCTGCTTTGATGATGGATCTTTAGTATCTTAAAGCAACCTTCGTTTCATCACATGAAACTAAGTGATATTTAAAGAATATGTGAAACCTGTTCACCCCTTCCCAATTTGGCAAATAAGATTTGTTTGTTTCCGAAATCATCTTCAAAGTTTGAATTCACATAAAAGTTTTTTTTAATCCTGAATTTATCTGTTATTTGATTTGACAATTGATTTTTATTGTTCAAATCTCGGTACAAAAGTGTTTTTTTTACAAGAAAACGTTCGCGCAGCGACAATTTCCATCGTGACCTGTCACGAGGGGAATTGAGTTTTCTTGTCATAATCATAATTTTAACAAATAAACATTCGAAATTACCGAATACTGAGAAAATCCATTCAACTTGAATCGATCAAATACGAGCACCGGTTGACCGACTTTAAACTTTCCAGTCGGAATTGCAGATCCAATTGAATCCACAAATCCCAATGCTTCAAGACCAACATCGAAGGGATAGCTTCCATCACCGTAATTTCGCCCAGCAGTTTGATTTAAATCTGTCGCATTAACACCACCATAGATTTGTCGTATTCGCAGCTCATTAGGTTCTGGTTCTCGTAGGGGAACTTCGACGATTTGGGTGGCGGTTTTAAAGTCCACCGACTTGGTGACAATTTGCAACTTTTGATAAGTGGTAGCCATTTTTAATTTATTTCAGAATGAAATTGACGTTTTTTAATACAAAACCTTGCCACATATAATATATACATAATAAATCAGTGTGCCGAAAGTGTGACTAAAATACTGCTATTTATGCAAAGTAAATAAAAAATCGCACAATCACAATTTGCACTTAAATGTGTCATTGATTGCTGTGTTGTTCGGTGCATTTAGCCATCAATATTGCTTCTTCAAGTATCTTTCGTACAAAATGGCGAGTGATTTGAATTGCATAAAACAAACACGGCTCAAGCATACAGTACACATACGTAATCAGTATCCTTCCCTTCATTTTCTGTCTCTCATGGATGTAGATGTATACGTACAACAAGCTCAATTGAGAAGAGAGAAATGGAAAGTAGTCGGAAAATTTCCACTGATTTGGCAATGACAATGAGAGTGGCAATGCACGCACGTATAAGTAGAAGGATGCTTCAAGTCATAGCCATAAGATGGCGATATCGAGGCAATAGAAACAAATTTATTAATTCAAATGACAACTGTCAATCGTTCCGAGTGAAGTTCCCACAACCTTACGGAGAAACCTCATTTCGGTAACTTTTACCTGTTTTCGTACACAGCCAACATGGCTTACAAATAAAATATGACTAAAAATCAATAGGCTAACTAGGGAAGGTAGATGATGCCAAATTGAGTTGGGCAAAATGACTATTATTTTTCGATTTAGCATCACCTAAAACCTCTAAAACAGTAATTTTCATATGCGGACCGGTAAAATCGCAAGTAAAATATACCTTCAAAAACTCTACATTGGCCTAGTCTAGACTCTAGACTTAAGACCAGCTTGGCATTGACAGTACACTTACAAGCGTAACGTAAGATGTAACGCGTCTCAATGTTTTGTTTGCCTTTTGAGCATTCGGTTTATTTTAAAATATTTATTTTTTGCCAAATTAATTATTTTATAAAATTTGACTTAAATTCGGTAATTGCAGTAAGATTTAATATCATTTTTGAGTTGAACTGTTGTTGATGTTATCGACGGGAGCTGGTATAAGGAATGAGTGCTGACAAACCAACACAATTTTGTTGTTTCGGTAAAAGAGGCTAAACTTTTAAACTTTAACAACAAAATTAATTTGTTACATTCATTTTTAATTAACAACACCTTGTGCAACAATGAAATGTGAATTATCCAAGTCAGGCTACTAAATATTCGTTTTTCGAAAGATAACTACTCCAATGCAGGCACTCCAATCCAGTACTTACTATGTGACACACTACACTGCACATTGAAACGGGCCTAGATTAAACTTTTAAAATGCCTATTTTTCGAACGCTTATACCGGTCCGCAGATAAAAATGATCGATTTCGACTATTTTAAGGATGCCCAATCGAAAAACAATAGCCATTTTGTCCAACTCAATTTGGCATTACCTACCCTCCCTAGTAAGTAGTTTTCGATAACAAATTAATAATCGAGTTCTTGCGGTTAGTTGCAAGTTCTATTGACAACCAGATGAGCTACCCTGGCTTCGCTCCGGCATTAAATTCAATACAAACAAAATTTCAATCCTCCTAAAAGGGCCATTTTCTAGAACCTTCTATTGATGTATCTTCCTAAAAAGGCCATTTTCTAGAACATTCTTTTGATGTATCCTCCTAAAAGGAACATTTTCACCTACAGGGCCCACTATTTAAGTTGAAATTTAACAGAAAACTAATAAATGAATGTGTTTAATTATTTAGATAAATTTTTATTCAAACGACCGAATGACGTAATTTTCGCTTTAAAAAATAAATTTTAAATATAAGAAATTATAAATATTTAAATTTAAATTTTGAAAAATATAAAATAACAAATGAGAGTATTTATTTATTTATGTAATTTTTAAGTTATTCCGTCGAATGACGTTCGTGTATATTTGAAATTTCGCAATTCAAATTCAAACTAGAAACTTGAGAATATTTAAAAAGTAAATTTAAAATGCATTTATAATATTCTCATTTGTATTATTCAAACAAATGCAACGAGAGAAAAAAAGTTCCACTCTAAATAATAATTTAAAAATGGAAATATTTAATTTAGTGAAAAGTCAAATACAAAATTGGTTTTCAAAACTTTTGTCACAGAATCAAAATCCTGATTCAACGTACGTCCAAGAAATGATGAACGCAAAATCAGCCAATTTACAAGGAAAGTTTGTGCTCAACAACAGTAGACATAGACTTTCACCCGTGAAAGCACTCTATTACTTGTACCTGATTTGTGCATCGATCCGATGTTTCATTTTCTATTATGTTGGAACGACCCGCAACTTGACGCGAGAACAAGTGCTCTTTTACTATTCACAGTACGAATTTTCATTTGTTGAGTTACTTGTCCAGTTCACTACGGATCATTTGTTTGCTCTGTGTAGCGTTCCGTTTGTATTGTTTCTCCTCTATTCGGACTACATTGTGTACACTAAAATGGACATTCTATTGACCGAAAAAATGCATGAAATTTTCCATCAAAATGGTGAACAATTTTGGCAATTGAATCCGTGTTTGATGGAAAAATTTGATTTCAAAATTCCCATCAAATCAATTAAAAATTCTTTGAAAAAGTTACATCAAATTTGGCAATTTGATACACTTGCAGGGAAAAATTTCAAATTTCATAAAAACCTATATTATTATGGGAAAATAATTTCGACTAAAACGCGTGTTCAAACAATTTTGCTTTCAACAATTCTCGAGAAATGTCACATGATTTTGAACAATTTTGTGGCGACACTTTGTCTCCTTGAATGGATTCACATTGTGCGAATTGTGATTGAACGTCTCACATGGAAACAAACACTGTGGGTTTCAGTTGATAATGCAATGTTCATTGTGTATGCTTTAAGGAGAACATTTTCTATAGGGCTCTTTTTTACCAACTATTTGGTGCTCAATTGGTTCATTCTGAGACAAGAATTGTCAAAATTGAATCTCTCTATGTACCGACTGGTTTGTACTTATCGTCAAGCAAGAAGAGTCAAACACAATCTGTCATCTAAACTTTGCCACTATCTACGAGTCAACTCATGGGCGATCCAAAATGTGATTTTGATTAATAGAAAAATGGTTTCTTCACTTTATTGCAGTTTACTTTTCACTTGTTTTCCATTTTGCGTGTATGTGCAGACAAGTCTGATGCGAACAAGCATGTCACCGCAAGCTAAGCTATTCTTCACAGCAGCCTTACTTACAGTATTAATATTGACCGTTATCACTGCTCAACTTTGCATCTCCATGACCAAGCACATTCACGCCTCAGATCGGCCTCTGTATCAGCTACAACTTCTACTGGTTGGCCAAAGTCAGCTGAGATGGAAGATGAAATTGGATTTATACTATTTGCAGTTGAATACAAAACGTAAATTCGGCTTCACCATGGGACAGCTCGGAAAGGTGACCAAGTGGAATTTAGTTAAGGTTTGTATAATCTTTGGTATACTAACAAGCACAAAGTTATTTCACAATTTTCACTTTTCTAGTTTGTTCTACTATACTTTGCCTACATCATGAACATGTACAATATTATGTCCTAGATTGTCATTTCTAATGAAAAATTAAGCTCAGCAAGTTAATCGCCAACTACAAGGGCGCACGAGCTGGATTTCGATACCTGAACAATGGCATAATAGATTCGAGAATGTTTGAAATTGTAATATATTTTTCCATGCATTGAATTTATTTTCTTAATTTTAAATTTTTTTAAAATAATTTTTCATCTCAATTTTAGCTTCTACTCTCAATTTCGGTATTGTTTATGAAAATATTCAAAAAGAATATTATGGGCGAGAACTATGTTGGTTAGTGAGCAACTTTGACTGGCAACGAGTCATAAACATGGCCATTAGATGGCCATATTGATGCCATTGAAATAACACTATTGATTTGAGAAAGATTTTCCCACAACAAAATGAACCAGAGTGCACCTGTACCCAAGAATAATTGAACTTGGGTACATTGTTGATCTACATGAGTTGAACTCGAGTATAGTGATGACCAATTAATCGATAATTTACATTTAAATGTGCAAAATGTTATATATCTTATATGAATAATTCCAAAACATGTCCAAACTATTACTCAATTTAGCTCTTGTCCCAGCAAAAACCCTAGTGACCGCATACACCTGGTCAACCCTACCCTTCTACGCATCAGTTCAAAAACCATGGAAGCGTCTAAAACTTTCCAGAACATTTGACCAGTTCAAAAGCATTGACAAAAATGGTCGAGTCGTGTACAGTAGACCTTGTCGTGATCCTCACTTTAAACATCCTTATTTCAAGTGTAATACATTCAATGAAATTGTGCCACTGTTCAATCGTGAGCGAACAGTTGTGGGTACTCGTGATGTATTATCGGAAGAAGCTCAATTGGATGAGAACAAAAATCCAATCAAAATTGATGGAAGAGAGCTGAAGAAACTCGCCCTCGCTAAGGCGTATCGATGGTATACTGTAGGCGAAGTGATGGATCGAGTGGATTCTCTTGCAAGAGGTTTGGAAAAATTGGGCGTGAAGAGTGGGGATAAGGTGGTGCTGTATGCTGAAAACAGTTTGGAATGGCTTTGTATTTCGTTAGCTCTACAGAGAATTAATGCAGTCGCCATTACGCTTCTCACAATTCTAAGTAAGTTTGACCTTGACATTGAAAATATTTAAAAAAATAATTTTTTTCTAAAGACAACGAAGGCCTAACATATGGAATCAATCAATGTGAAGCTCGTTTTCTAATTACTTCACAAGAGCTACTGACCAAAAAGATATCCCAAATCTCACATTCGATCCAAAATCCACTTTCAATTGTGTTCATTGAAGACAAGCTTGCCACGAAAGATGATCCAACATTGAGAAATTGTATTGAAAAGTTGAAATCTACTGTCAAGATTGGTAGTGTAACTTCTTATGAATCTGTCATGGATTCTGGTTCCAAAATCCCTCCATACGAATTTCCAATTCCACATCCGGACGATCTCACCCTGATAATGTACACTTCCGGAACGACTGGAGCTCCCAAAGGCGTGATGCTCACCCATCGTCAAATTGCCACCGGTCAGCACAATTTGATTCGATATGATCGCGAGTTGGAGAATCCATTGATGCAATCACGTTTCGCTGCCTATCTTCCTATGGCACACATTTTTGGTTATATGCTCAATTTGGGACTGTTCATAAACAGTGGGCAAATAGCACTCTGTTCCCCACTGACAATGTTGGACTCATCGCCAGCTCATGTTCCCGGTCAAGTTGGTGATATAAAGCTGATTGAACCCGATTACATGGCAGCGGTACCGTTGGTGTTGGACCGAATGTTGAAGGAGATTTATAGAAAATTGAACTCACGAGGACCGCTGGCTGCACCGATGTTCACCTATTTGATGGATTACAAAATTCGCTGGCGTTCACGTGGATTCGATACGCCGATTATAAATCGAATGTTGTGCGCTCCAATCAAGGCTCAATTTGGGGGAAAGCTGAACACAATTACAGTGGGCGGTGCACCGCTCAATGAGCGAACTCATGCTCTGGCACAGGCAGCACTGAATATCCGTTGTACCCAAGGCTATGGCACTACTGAAATGAGTGCCGGTTCACATATAATGCATAATGATGACTTGAGTTATGGGGCCTGTGGAGTGCCGTTTCATTCGGCTAAATTCTATCTTAAAGATTGGGTGGAAGGTGGATACTTTGCAAGCGATCAACCAAATCCTCGTGGAGAAATTGTTGCGGGTGGTGATAACATTTCATCTGGATATTACAAAATGGACGAAGAAACTGAGGAGGCATTTAAGGTCGATCCAGATGGGACAAAGTGGTTCGAAAGTGGAGATATTGGTGAAGTGCTTCCTGATGGACGGCTAAGGATCATTGACAGGAAAAAAGATTTGACAAAGTTGGCCAATGGAGAATTTGTTTCACTGGGAAAGGTAATATTTGTTAATTTGTTTGCGAATCTAATCGATTTTTTTAAACAAATAGCTCGAATCAGGCTATCGTGCCTCACCATATATTGAAAATATCTGCATCTGCACGGATCCATACAAAAACTACGTTACTGCTTTGATTGTGCCAAATCGTCGTTCCCTAACAGAACTTGCTGGCAAATTATCTTTGAAATCAACACTAACTTTTGATCAACTTTGCACTGACGAACAAGTGATTCAACACGTACACGACTCGCTACGTGAACTTGCAAAACAATTGGAATTTAATTCCAAAGAAATTCCAATCCAAATTCTGCTGGTCAGCGAGGAATGGTCACAGGACAATGATCTACTGACTGCAGCTATGAAACTCAAACGGAAGCAGGTGAATGTGTTTTACAGGAAGCAAATTGATCAAATGTTTCGATCGCCGTAACAACTCAAATACAAATTTTATTTTAATTAATTATTATTAGTACATTCAAATTTAGAATAAAATCGAATATAATGAAAGTGGATTAAATTGTTTCATTTCATAAAATTAACAATTGACGCTTAGATTAGTTTATATTGCTTGCCTCAACTTATTGTCGTCCATGGTGGTACTGCTCTGCAATTTGCACACGCTCACCTTGGATCACGGGTCGGTCGACTTGGGCACTTCGGTAGCCACCATGACTGCCATGATAGCCATGATGATAGCCATGATTGACATGATGCATTCGACGATGCTTGTGCTTGTGAATTCGAAGACCTTCATGAACTTCCTGTTCCCGGTTGATTTGGGATGCTTGGTCACGTTCGTGCAGGTTTACTAAGTGAAGTGGACGGGAATCAGCGCGTCGTTGATGCACAAGTTGAGCCTCAGATTGCTCAAACTGTTCGGGACGGGAATCAGCAACGGCGCGTCGTTGATGGAAAAGTTGAGCCTCGGCTTGTTCAAACTGTTCTGGACGGGAATCAGCAGCAGCTCGTCGTTGATGGAAAAGTTGAGCCTCAGATTGCTCAATCTGTTGGGCTTGTGGATATGCAACACTTCGTTCTTGTCGTTGGTGAACATCCGATGCTTGAGCAATTGGTTCCTCTTGAGCATCGGCACTTCGGTAACTTCCGCCATGACCTCCGCCATGTCCGCCACCATAGCCACCATGACCACCACCGCCATAACCACCATGTCCACCACTGCTATAACCTCCATGTCCCTTACCATGGCTTTTTCCGTAACCACCATGTCCACCTCCGTGTCCACCACCGCCATAACCACCATGTCCTCCACCGCCATAACCACCATGTCCACCACCGCCGTAACCTCCATGTCCGCCGCCGTAACCTCCATGTCCACCGCCACCGTAACCTCCATGTCCACCGCCGCCGTAACCGCCATGTCCTCCGCCACCATATCCACCATGTCCTCCACCATGTCCACCACCATATCCGCCACCATGACCACAACCATGACCGCCACGTTGCTGAATTTCAACATCGCTTCTCTTTTCAGCAGGCGCAGCCAAAGCCACAATCGAGAAGGCAGCAACGCCAACTGCCACAAGTGCAAATTTCATTTTGATCAGTATTTTTCAAGTGTTCAAATATTCAAATGTTCAAATTTGAGTGTGATTTAAAACACCAAAAACCCTCGCCTATTTATACTAACAAAATTTTAAATTTACCACGTTTTAGAAATATTAATGTAAAAACAATGAAAAATCAAATGATTAACAAAATTCTTTAATTCACCATAAAATGCAACAACAGTTTACCCGTGACAAAATTATTACAAAATTGAGTAAACAAATTGTCAGTAAGGTCAAATGACGGACTGCAGTTGTTGTTCAAAGCAAAACGTGGGATTCACTAACCGACAACTAAACTGTACAATCACGTGTGCATATGTCTCTACAAAACGTAATAATAAATTCTAATTATTTAATTAATTAAAAGTCACGTTTCTGCATATTTATCACAATAAATTAACAAATGTCGAACGATTTCACTATGCGACAGTATTATTCCAACTTATCATACGATAGCACAAATTCGTTTGTCCATGGATGAATCATACTTTTGGTGACAATAAATGTCAAATTTGATTAATTGGAAAAAATTTTAAATGATCAAAAGAAATAAACTAGATTCCGAGATATAGAATTTTATTTACTTATTATATATGTTACCATCCAAACGCGAAATTCGTCATTCCGTGGATTGCCTAGACAAATTTGTTTCCTCTTTTTGATTAAATAAAATTAATTAAAACACATTTTATTTATTTAATTTAAAAATTTCAAAATATAATCATTAAAAGTAAGTAAACCCACTGAATTAATTGACAAATGATTAATTAATAATAATGCTTCTGAGAGTCAGGTGATGTTTTGCAATGCTGGTTTCAAGAAGGTTCAATAAGTCCAACTTTTTTATATTAAACTCACTGGCATTTATTGATTTTATATCTCCCCTTCGGAAGCGATCAATTGGTTCTGTTTATTTAAAAGTTTTAACTTGAAACATACATCAACAATACCTACCAGTGTAAGAATAACTCCAAAGAATAAGAAATTTCAAGACCACAACTCGAAAAGTAAATTAAAAATTGTAAAATAATTTGAATAAACAAATTAAATCATTGATTTTTAAACATAAACATAAAGAACGCACTCATGTAGGATATGATCTGAAAAATTTGATCAATATATGACAATATTTAGCAAATAAAACAATTATTTACCTGGTAATAAGTCTTGGAGGTAATTCGGTTGTTGCCAAATATATTGAACGCATAGGGACGAAATTGACGACTGCTTTGAAGCGTTTCAATCTTGATCAAATTTCCAATATTTTTACATTTTGTCTGGCTAATAAAATTTGAGTAAAATCTACAATTTTCTCTCTCGAATTTACGATAATTCCTATCAATGGACGCACATTTGCCAATGATGGGAAGCATAATCAGATTGCACTCGAGAATTGAAATGCAGAACAGTGGTTTCAGATCATTCTCAACCGTACTAACAAAGGCAACAATGTACAGAAAGTAGCACTGAATTGTGATTAAAATTGGAAACATGATACAAAATCTCCACAGGCAAACTCGAGCGTATTCGCGCGTTTGACCACAAATGTGAAGCAACTCTCGGTTGAGACACTTGAAACGCCAATAATTGAGAAAGATGCTCCTCTGCACAAATTTGTCATTCATTTCAGCAAATTTTATGACTAAATTTTTCTGACGCAGTTCAATAACTCGACATAGTACATGAGTGATGCAAACACTTTGAGTTACGAGCGCTATTGTATGGTATTAGTATTCTTAAACATATTTTTGTATTCCAAAAAGACAATCGTCACTCACCGTATCCACAGTAGAATGCGTACAAAGGCATTGCAAGTATCCAAAAGACCAACGAACCAAACGTAGCTGTCCAAACGTGATTAGCGAGAACATTACGATAAAGCACCACCAAAGCAGCAATGGTGTACAAATCGATAAATCTACAAAACATGAGATATTTTGTCTTGAGTTTCTTGACTTGTCTCGAAACTCCCTCTGAGAGGATTCTGTTTCCAACACAAAATTTTTCTCCATTTTCATTGACCAAGTAGGCAGAATGAATGTTTCTACAATTGGCCCAACAAACAAAAGTACAAAACGAAGCAAAACAATTCAAGATGGCGACAAAATCAGTTTGGGCCCATATTGACCTTGGCGCCCACTGGTGAATGTAAATGTAGGCACTGTAGCGCCATTCACGATAATCGATACTTCCGGTTGATTCGTAGTGCAGAAAAGCGATTCCATGCAGAGAGACAAAGGTAATCAACAATAGTACAATGTGGAAATGCATTCGATTGGGTTCAATTTGTGGAATTGCGCTTTTAGACACAAAGATGCTTGTGAATTTGACTGTGTTTACATGCATAATGCAGTGCTTCAATTTAGATTTGAGCATTTTGGTGAACATTTTTACCAATAAAAATTTTTTTCAAACAAACAAGTGAAGCTTAATCATAATTGTTCAACTCAAATACTTAAACACAAACAGGTATTGTAAAATTTGCCGGAAATCGATTAATAATGTTTCGAAACTAAACTTGCCAATTGACAAGTGATTAATTTATTGTCAGGAGTTGGAGTCATGTGATGTTTTGAAATGTTTAACTTAAATTTGAAAACAAATTTCTTCAAAAACCGAGACGGTCCCCTCGTCAATATCGTGACAAACATCCGTTCTTCAATTGATCAAATGTCAATGTTGAAGTGACGCTCAAACCCTAATCTAAAATGAACCATGTTGATTCTTAATAACTAATATAAAAAAAGCGCTCATATATTTCAAACGAATAGTTTGCAAATTAAGCTGATTTTGGCAACACTTGTCCAGGCTGCACTGGTTCGCACAATTGAGAAACTTGTAAATGTAAACTTGTAAACTTCCAAATTGGTTCATTTTCCTATTGTTTTAACGGAGACGAGGACTAGGCTGTTGGTGATTAACTGGTTATTCGAGTTGGGAATGAGATACTTCGTCATTGGTGATCTAATCTTTCTATTTGTCCCGTCCTATACTCAACTCTTTCAAAACATGTCTCAAATCAGTTTTTTGTTTTGTTAGTTATTGTACCATTGGACACAATACTACTTTCGATTGGTTTTATCATTATCCAGAAAACTATTCTCTACTGCACCAATGGTGGCGTTCAATTGGACATTCTATTCTGTGCAGATTATCGACAAATGAATCATATTTTAGTGAAATGTGTCGAACATGCGCAATTGAAGGTCCACTCGATGATTGCTGATATATTTCTGCATCGTTCTATCTATCGTCCTATCATCGTCCTACCTCTCGATCTACCTACACCTTGATCACAGTGTCACAACCTTTCTTCTCAACACCAACACGAAAGTTCTATCTCCGTACTTTTTAGTCTTTTTCGTTTGTAGCATCTTTTCCACCTCGTACACAATTTTGTATCTTCATTTTCGCAAAACTTGGACCAACATTTTTATCGACTATCTTCAATGATGCTATCAACACAGGCACAGGCTTTTTGCATTGTGGTTGCAATCGCCTTATTTGTTACAGTCAATTTTCATATGCAAAGTTCCGGTCCGTTCGTGCATGCCGTGCTAAATAGAATGACTTTTGCTAAGCTACCAAGTTGCGATCATATTAGACCCAAATGGAAGTTGTTGGTCTACTATGAAATGGTTAAAAGAAAGCATAAATCGCGTCACATTTTGTGACGCATTTAGGGCTGAATTGACTGATTGACTGTGTCAATTTGATACGGCAAAGTTAACGTTTATTAAAAATTAAATAGGAAAATGCAATAAATTTAAAATAGTAAAATAAAGACTAAAAAGACAAAAATAAATTATTAAACTACATTTTAAAAATAAAACATGTGATACTTTTGTAAATGAAGCCAACGTTATCTGACCACAACTTCCATAGTTGATGCCATACTTGTTAGTGGTGTGAAAGTGTTGGATATAGTTTGACAGTTTGATTTTTGTGTGTAAATCTATGGATAAATGATTTACCTTGATAATCCGTTTTACTGGTCGATGCACTTTGGCTTGCAGCTTGGTGAGCACCCAATGGAAACCAAAGATTATCACAACTTGATAAATCAAGATCATACACCAAATGGATTTGAAAGGCAATGAATAGTCTCGGGCATTCAACATTATTATTGACGAAGCATTAAACGGATAACTAATGAGAACATATATTGCCAGGGCATTTCCGATAATACGATTATCCGCTTGCACAAAGGCAATGTTTTGAACGTTTAATTTTAGAAACTGATTAACACGAAAACGTTGAAAATAAAGTTCGTTTACCGAATTCACAAAAGCTTGAAATTGATCCAATCGAACAAACATGACCATAGTCAAGAGAAACAGAATACTAAAGGTCTGAAGAAGAATTGCAAATATCATTGGCAAAGATATGAGTAAAATTGTTGAATTTAACTGAAAAACAACAATTTTGAAGTAACCAAGGAATGAATTGGAGAAAAATTCAGATATAAAAATTGTTGAAATTTTTATATAGATATAGAAGCGAAATATATCTGATTGGATTAATATGGAATAGTGATTGAAATAATTGATAAACAAAATTTTTAAAATAATCTTACCTACAAACACGAAAAATATCCGAATCCAATTTCGTATTAACATTGCGAATCTTTTCACAATCACATCAATGGTGTCAATTCTCCAAAAACTTCCAATTGCACGACACAATGCATTCATGCTTTCACGAGTGCATTTTGAGTAGATGAAAAATTGATTGCGATTGCCAAGCAAAATTTCACCCAATTTCAGAACAGAAATGTTGGTACAGCTTTGCATGTAGATTAGCCTCACAAGATAGATGCCCACCATAAACCAGGCAGACATCCAGGCGCACAGTGTTTGATCAATGTTGTCAACGTAGATAAAGTTTGCGCCTACCACATTAGCCAAACGCGTTAGTTTGTGTTGAAATAGGTAAAAGGCGAAATAACAAGCTGATTCATACAACATTATCAACATTTTCAGCTTGACCAAGGTGGTCTGGGCACGATTTTTGTTCAAAATTTTCTGTAAAATACCAAAATAATTCTCATAATAATCCAAGTTTAAAAACAGTGTTTTGTTCGCTTTTATTCTAATACTTGTAAACATTGCTTGAATATTTTGAAAATAAATGGACATTTTTTGTGATCAAGTTTGGTTTTATAAAGAAAAACTAAAAAATACGTTTTTAAAAATAAACGAATTACCTTCTCAAATTTCAGTATATTACAATGAACTCATTTTTATTTTATTTGTCTATTTTAACTTTTGGATTTTAAATATTTACAATAATAAATAAATTTATGACAGAAATATTTTATGTCAAAAATAAACAAAAAATTAAAATGAAAAATTTTTGTTTTTTAAATTTAAAAATTATCTACACAAATTTTGCTTATTTTCGTACATTTTTCAAAGAATCCTGTTGTCAAGTTTTTGGCACACATTTTACTGTCTTGACAGTCGATACATTTCTTTTGAAGATCAACATTCAATATTTGAACATTTGGAAACAGCGACGGCAGATTCAAATGATTCAAATATTGATGATTTGCTAAATTGACAAATAAAACTATCAAAGTTAGAGATTTGATTTGTGTTAACGGTTTTGACCAATTTGATTTGAACATTTCTGAATTGAAAGACTCGTTAGTTATGTGAAGGTTCAATCGTAAAGAATTGAGCTGTTTCAAAGGTTTCAATGTGGAGCAAATTGACAATAAGGCATAATCGTCGAGGTAGAGCGAAAGTGATGTTAGACTGTTGAATTGACGAAAAAGTGGTCTCAAGTGTTTGAAATTTGGATTGATCAGCTGTTTGATGTCGAGATAGGTAATCTTGGAAGCTAATTCTTTTGGTAATTGACGAAACGATTCGATACACCTACTGTTCATTATTCGATTTCCAATGGAAACTTTCTGCAAATTGGCATTATTCTGGCCGTAACGTAAAAGTGAATCGATCCAAATGTGGGCATAATCATTCGAGTTGAAATGAAACTCTTCAAGTCTGGCGAGAATAGGAAAATCGATGCTTCGTTGGCATTTCGAGAGAACATGACCAAATATTTCAAATGTCAACTTTTTTCAAAATTGGCAGTTGATTGATACGGTCAAGTAGACTTTGCAATTCTTCACGTTTATTACGAGATTCTCCACAAGAGCAATTCAAATTATTTGAACAGCGAAAATATAGCTTTAAAGTTGATAATTTTGGAGCGTGAAAATTTAAAATTTCAATCGTGTTATTGAAGTTGTCGTTTGATGCTTCCTGAAAAACTATTTCAAGTAAAGTGATATTGGTTAAATAATTCTCCATGAAGCAAACAGACTGGCGATTCAAACAATTTATGAAAAGTTGGTCGTCGTTTTCTGGCTGAAGAAAATCGTCATTTTTCTGAATTCCATCTTCTGAATCAAGGATGGTTTCACATTTAGAAAAAAATCGATGGCGTAATTTGTTGATAAATTCCAAATTCTGTTTTCCAACTCGAATCGTTAAATAACGTTTACGTCGCAAAGCACATTCTCGTAGCAGATTCCATCGCTGACAAACAGAATTCGATTGTACCAAATGGTTCAAAGGTAAATCATCAAAGATTTCCAACAAGCACAGATCTGGACAATGTTGAAGTGACATTTTTGTTTGTTGTTTGTGTTTGTCCTCAAGTGTCTCTTTCCTCCACATATTTATATACAAATTACGGGCAATTGACCAGATCCGTGTACGAAATAAAAGCCACAAAAAGTACATTGCCCATCAAGCATCAAAAGTAAAGCAACAATTTAGATAATAAATGTTTACGTTGTACGTTTACATTTGCATTACACACAAGTGCAAGCCCCCAAACGTACTTTCTCATTGTGCAAGCCTACTCAAGCAATACTACGTATATGCGGTATATCTGCAATACATCGAATATGCATCATCAAAGTACTTTTCCCTCGATTTGTACACTAGGTACAGCTGTTTTCGTTATATCAGAGTCGAACGAACTTACACACTGTCACTTTCCTTGTTAGTTTGTTTGTTTGTTTGTCAATATTCGAATTCAGACACGACTGTCAAGCGATTATTGATCGAAAAGAAGCAAAAAACTTTCAATAAGTTGGACAGAACTTTTATATGAGCATTTATATGCAATCTACGTATCCCTAAAAATACAATGTTTATTTTTCTCTGTCTGTTATACTTTCACCGGTGAAACCGTCCATTTAATCGAATCGTTCATCACCAGTCACAGCTGTTGTAGTGCAAAGGACTTGGTTGTTATTAGTCAGAGGTGACTTCGAGTTGCCTTCACTTAGCTTTAGTGAGAGTGATAGCAAAACATGAGAACAACAACCAGTCATCTCTATTTTTGTTTTTATTGTGACAAAAGAATATATTCTGGAAATTATTTTTGGTTTATTTATTGTTTACAAAGTTTTATTGCCAACCAAGCCCACAAGGGATCCTTATTCTTATCATCGTTTAAGTTTACTCCCTCAAGATCTTTGCAGATCTGTGCGTTTCCGAACATTCAGACCGTTTGCCTGACGACTTGTTTAATACTGAAAAAATAATTAATAATTAATTTATAATTTTGAAAATTATTCTTTTTTCTAGTTTCTCAAACAAATTGCTATGCCTTGACATGCATAAATAACTTTCATTTTAATGATTCCAAGAATTTAAAAAAAATTAAAATAAAAACATTTAAATTCGGTTATTACTCACATTTTTCATTTGAAACCCGTTTTAATAAAAAATTAAAACGCTTAATTATCAAAATAAGACATTAAAATTTGATCAATTTTGCAAATTTTCAAATAATTTAAAAAAAATTAGAATAGTAAAAATTTGAAAATTATTTGAAAATTATTTGAAAATTTTTAATAATTTTCAAATAATCTTAAATATTAAAAATTATTAAATTTGTTTAAATATAAATATTTAAAAATATTTCGTTTTAATAAGACTTGCTGCCATTCAATACAACAATGTTCTGGAACAAAATGAATATTTATATTTCTCTACTGCAGAAGGTATTATTTCAAACGTTGTATAGCGAAATCAACTGGAGGGCTAAATCGATGCCACATCGCATGCCACTAATAAAATATCTGTTTTTGTACGAAGCAATAATTGTCATCCGATACTTGTTTGCAACCTATTCACTACTGTTCAGTTCTCAACTCGTACAGTTCGACATTTTCATGTTCGTACTGAATCATGGCAAAATGTTTGAAGCCAACTTCTTCCTAAGCCTTTCACTGGTGGTTTCATCTTGTCTCTATCAACACTACATCATTGAAACGCGATGGCATGACAATTTTGCTCAAATGTTTTATCAATTTTCAGTGAAAAGTGTAGAGAAGCTATTCAAATACAATCCACAATTACAAATCACTCGGAACGCAAATCAATCATTCTTGGTTATACCTGGCAAGGTATGGACATTGGTGCGTGCTCTCTGGCTAGATCATGATCAGATTTGGATCAAGGACAAATCCACAAATGGATTGTTAACTTCAAAAGTGAAATCACGAATTATTCTAATCATGATTCTGTTCGAAACATTTCACTTGATTGCTTTTGTATTTTATGGTAAGTCTTTATGGGTAGCAGCATCAAATCATGGAGATAATCAAATTTGAATTTGGTTTTTTGTTATGTTATTTTTATAGTTTCAATATTGTTAACATCCCTGGTGATATATTTGCCTGTAGTTGGCTCAATCTATCCACACACATATCAGCATGTCATCTTTGTGCTCGACTGGTCAATGGCCAGTTTTGCTGCATGGGACATTCTGCGCACTTGTCTATTTCTATTCTATATCTTAGTGATATTTTGTTACATTTACATTGAGAAATTTACTCAATTAAACAAATCACTTCAAGAGTTGATCAAAGTGCGGAGCAAACGAATATTTTTTACCAGCAAAATTGTTGCACTTGGAAAATTTGCCACAATTTATCGGCAACACCAGACCACTGTTCAATTTATTCAACATCTCAATCGACAGTTCATCTCCAGTACACTGATGGTGTTTCTACTCACAAATCTTGGGCCCAACATTTACTTGACTGTATTTCTGTTTATAAAACAAGTGACACTTCTCAACAGATTAATATTTGCATCTCTGGCATTTGGTCAAATCATCGGAACTCTGGCACTGTTTTGGCCTCTGATTTTGACCAACAGATCGATTCATAACTGTGCCAAATATCTAATTCCCATTCAGATCAAACTAACGTGTGGTCCCAGTTTTATTTGGTACAACTGTAAGCTCCACATTTTCTATCAGTTGGTTCACTGTTCACGACATCAGTTTGGCTTCACGGTGGCAACGCTCTGCACGGTCACGGCTAAAGTGGTTTATGAGGTTTGTGATTTTTGTTGATTTGTTTCTAAAATTAATTTTAAATCAATTCAATCCTTCTCTTAATAGTTTCTTATTTTATATGCTTTGTACATTTTGACAATGATCAATTTTATGTCTGAGAAATAATACTTCAGTAGTGCACATTAAGAAATTAAATAAAAGCAATTATATCATATTCGATTGATTGATTAACAATTTAGCATTTAAAAAGCCTTTTTAAAAAATGATTGCTATAGTTTCCAATTTAAAAATGATTTTTGGTAAAGTACTATTTGTTTCCAAAAAGTTTTAATAAAGTTTTAAAAAAATAACCTTGATATTCCTAATATTCCTAGTATCGTAAAAAAGAAAATAATTTAATATCGATTAATATTTACATTTTTACAATTTAAAACAAATTAAGCAGATACTTAAAAAAGCCTATTTGTCAAAATATCTCATTAAAAATTGATTAGTTTTGCAAGTTTCTACATAATTTTTAAAAGTTTTAAAATTTAGAAATTGGAAATTTTAAAAAATATATTTTATTATATCAAAATATATTTGTGATGTAGACCTCTACATCTCTACCAGGTCCTTCACCTAGAATTTATTTTTTCACCTAAATAGCGAGGATTGGCTACCAACGGGCCACACAGAAGGATCAAAACAAACGGCGGCTATTTTGGCACAAGCAGACTTGGTACATCATCAAGGAGCAATGCAGTGGACGCTACAGGAGGATGGCTATTGCTACCTCACAACAGTACCTTAGCATTCACAGTCAGCTAGACCGAGAAGACAACTGAATAGCACCAAGCACGCGGCCCTACTGTAGAATAGTACGCGCATTACTACTGTAGAACGACAGCTGCAGCTGCATTGCCGAGCCACGAGTGGAGCAGTGACCGCTGACCTCGTTTAGTGGACACACACACAGTACGCTATGAGAGCACGCAACACTCACCCCTCACCTTTACTGCAGGAGGCAGGTACGAGGGCCATTCAATAAGTTCTCGTACACAAGTACACTAGAAAAGAGGCACGCTGAACGTTGCAGGAACATACGAGAAGCCCTCACCACGGTAGAAAGCAGTAAAGGGACAAATTCATCAAATGTGACACTATGTCCAGGTGTTGCAGCATGGAACCTTTTGGGCATCGAACGCCTCCGCCTCAGCCGATGCACTACTAAAGGATGGAACACTTCATCAAATGTGACACTATTTCCAGGTGTTGCATCGTGGAACCTTTTGGGCATCGAACGCCCTCACCTCAGCCAATGTACTACTAAGGAAGGAGATGAGGCACCAATTGAGGTCATCACATTCCAACGATGCAGAATGCCAGGTGTTACATCATGGAACCTTCTGGACATCGAAGAACTTTCTCGATCCAAAACACCTCCACCCCACCTTGGACGACACACTATGGTGTACCACTATGGGATACCAAGAATGGATGGGAGCAACTTTTGGCACTGCCACGAGCGGGTATAAAAGGAGCCGCCGCAGGCCATTCGAGTTCACCGAGCGGTCGGTCAAGCATCTGATAGTGATCCCATAAGACATACTCACTATACGATCGAGACCACCGGACACTGGTCTAGTTTGTGATCCCATAAGACATACTCACTAACTGGACTGGTTGACCGGAAAGACCACTTTACGGTTGCCTGTTGCTTATTGCCCTGAGCACTGCACTGAAAACCTCGGGCATCATCATCATCACCTACGGTTATTAACCAGACCGGAAGTCATCATCAACGATTATCAACCCAATCGTTACCGGAAGTCACCTACGATCATCAACCCGATCGACCCAACCGGAAGTCACCTACGATCATCAACCCAATCGTTACCGGAAGTCACCTACGATCATCAACCCGATCGACCCAACCGGAAGTCACCTACGATCATCAACCCGATCGACCCAACCGGAAGTCACCCACGATCATCAACCCGATCGACCCAAACGAAAGTCACCTACGATCATCAACCTGATCGACCAGAAGTCACCTACGGTTATCAACCCAACCGGAAGTCATCTACGGTTATTAACCCAACCGTCATCTTATTAATCAATTATTATTATTATTACTAATCATCGGAGGTTCTAACCATAACCTTACGTCACCTGTAATGGGTGAGAACACCTAGAATAATCAGAATAAATACTCAATTATCGCGAGACTTTGAGTTCGATTGATTAGCTGGTCAACCGCATACAACCACAGCACCATCAACAGCCCTAACGCCATCTGTTGATCACGCTTGGTATCAACGCATACAACCACAGCACCATCAACAGCCCTAACGCCATCTGTTGATCACGCTTGGTATTAACGGCACACAAACACCGCACAACAACCGCAAAAGTTAGCTAGACTAGCCAGATTAGGGCAGAAATTGGGTAGACAGAGTCTACCATATCGTTGGTCACGCTTGGGCCCTAGGCCCCTGAGAGGGTCCAGACCGGACTAACATCACAGGTCGGCAGGATTGTTCACCCGTCGCGAACAAAGCTCAACAAACATCAATCATCTTATGAAAATCATCAACGAAAACCACACCACAAATCAACCTTTTGGTGAAAGCGTTTTCAATTGCCAGCACCCCAACACCAACTGAACTAATCAACTCAACTCAACCAAAGCCAACAGCGAATTGACAATTCTAATCTGATCAACTGCCTTAAAGACAACAAAACAACAACAACAACAACAACAAGAAACAGTGACACGCGTCTGAACGGTTCAAACGTAAGTGCATTCACATTTCTTGTTGGTTTGACACGATCAGTCCCCTACCCCTTAAATTAGACTACTAACATACAGTCAAACATGGTTAAGGATAAGATTAAAGTTAAACTTGAAGAAGATAGAGATAAGATATGGGCGCAGATAAATGAACTCCATGAAAGAGCTATAGTAGATGGATTTATTCCTTCAGAGACTGAAAAAGATTATTTAATTTTTCTTAGAGTAGGTTTTAATGAAGTGAATGATAGAGTCAATAAGTACTGTCGTGATCACAGTAAGGATGCTTTTAACGATAGGGACGATCAAAATAGAGCACATGCTCTTAGGTTAAGGGCAATTATGGATGTATTTAGAGCGCATAAGAATCGAGTAGACGAACAGAGGAATGCGGATCGAGTGGATCGTACCGAATATGAGTCGGTAATTGATAAAATGCAACAGATGCGGCTAGAATATGAAAATCAAGTTCTCCATCTACAGAGGCAGATGGATGAGCTCGGACAGTTAGTTGTCGTAAAGATAGAGGATCGGGTGACTTCTCCTCCAAAAGTCAACGATCCTGGTAAAGCGGACCAGTCTGGACAAGTCCAGAACAGAGTAAACAGTCCAGTGAGTGCCTCATGCAGTTCGCACGTAGGCTCGGTCACACCTGTTAGCGCAGTTGTGTCCACAGCAAGCGGGGCGAGCACCATCAGTACTGGTACTGTGGGTGTTAGCATGGGTCAACCAGTGGGCCCCACGGTTAGTTCGGTTTGCATGGCAAACACGAAGCCGGTAATAGTACCCGGGAGTACTATTGGTCCGAGTAGCGCAGTACCTAAGGCAAGTTCACAATCGATGGTGAACAGTGGTGCAACAGGTGCAAACATTAGTAGTACTATAACGACGAGTACGCCAATGAGTGCAGTACTAGGTTCGAGTGTTCCAAAGCCTAGATTTGATGTACGTCAATTGACCATACTTGAGAAGTTTGATGGATCTTATTCAAATTTCAAAACATTCTGGGATGTGTTCGTCTCGCTAGTCGATGATACAGACACTACAGATGCAATCAAGTACTCAATTTTGATCAAATACTTGGACACTAGATCAAAACAAGTGATAAGCGGTTGTGGCGCTTACACTTACGCACTTGCAAAAAACTAGATTAGTGAGACATTACAGTGACAAGAATGCCTGTCAACATGAAGTGATCTTACGAATACAACAACTTGAGGAAGTTAAAGTAGATGATAGTGTAAAAGTATGGAGTGAGTTTCTTTCCATAGTAAGAGATGCATACGAAACTTTAATCGCGATTAGTGCTGATAACAGTTTCCTGAATTACACATTCTTTAGCGAA
This sequence comes from Rhizoglyphus robini, assembly GCA_023373905.1. Lineage (NCBI taxonomy): Eukaryota > Metazoa > Arthropoda > Arachnida > Sarcoptiformes > Acaridae > Rhizoglyphus > Rhizoglyphus robini. The sequence continues at coordinate 1,204,753 of JAKIJQ010000027.1, forward strand.
ATAACCAGCAAAGTACCGCAATCAGTAATTAGGGATTACACCAATTTGTTCACTGATAGACAGCCAGTAGCTATTTTCATCGATTTCCTTGATAAGCGACTGCAACAACTTTATCATGAAGTTGGCATTACTAGTGGTAACTATGGTCTGGATTTAGATTCTGAGTCAGACTATTCTGAGGATTTAGATTCAGGTACTGAGGATGCTAGTTCCAATCATTCAGATACTGAGGAGTCTCATGAAGAGCAAATTTTCTTATCAAATCGGAAAAGGAAATGTGAGTTTTGTGACGGAAAACATTATTCAATTAGATGTAGATCTGATCAGTCACCACAGGAGAGAGATGCTATTAGGAGAGATAAGAACTTGTGTCAATTATGTTTGAGAACAGGACATAGTGTAGAAGAGTGCCTTTCCAAGTACACATGTCATGTTTGTGGACAAAGACACTCAGAGGTAATTTGTTTCGAAAATCAAATTTCAGTTAATCACGTTGAGTGGATTGCAACACCACATCAAGTGTTATGTACTGAGATTTCAGATGATAATTCGACTGGATCATCTGGTAGAATTCAGATAGAAGTTAAAATTAATGATCAATGCATTAAAGCTGCTTACGATACAGCTTCTGATTTAGATTTAATTAGCGAAAAACTTTGTCAAAAATTACGGATTAGTTTCCGTTATTCTAAAGGTACATTTGAACAAGTAGGAGGTTTTGGTCAAGTTATTGGACTTGTTAGATTACCTACTAAGATAGGGAAATTAATTCGATTTGTAAGCTATAGAGTAGTCGATACAAATCTGATTGACTTAATTTGTGGTCGTAACATGATCAAAAAGTTTAAACTAGAACAGAATATTGATCTTGAAGTTCACCAGGTTTTGCCCAATGATAGAGTGAAAGTATCGGTTTCGGATAATAATACTAACCCTACTAACAATCCGAACCTAGAAGTTAGGTCAATAGTAGTTAATGAGCATGAATTAGTTCCCAAACCTAACAAAGATCGTGTTGAACAACTGGAATGTACGAGTGTAAGTGCGAATGTTCCAAAAGTAAAGTGTCTGAAGACGGAAGTTGAACCGTCAAATGGACCTAGAGAATTACCCGTTGGAAAGATCAACCCAACGAAGAGTTCAACTAAGAATTTGGAACCGGAATTGGAACTTCCTTCTACAATAGCCGAGATAGCGTACGTTGGATACGATGAAACGGATGGACTAGAATCCAGATCCAACTTAACAACCGGAAATGAAGAAGTAGACAAGACATCGGAAAAACAACCGAGTACCGGTGGTTCAAATAGACTAATCAACGAATATGCAAAAGAAGCAGCGGCAGTCTTTGGCGAATGGGCTCTCAGCGCAATGTTATGAATGGAATGTGCACGGAGACAAATCTGATCAAAATATGACAGACGACGCCTTCTTTAAACGGACTAAATAATGGAACGGAACCGGAAATATTGGCAATGGAATTTTACCCGTTTGCACAGAATGACGTCCCTGTTTAGATTTTGTAAATCGAAGTTTGCTTCGATGATTATGGGCTCACATGGTGGCGACTAGCAGTGCCAGCAATGTAGAGTTCATGTTGATGAATCGAGCAGTCGTCAATTCCCATGACTCTTTGTCAGGACTAATTAGAAATGAGCCAGAGTTGTGTACCCACGCAAGCAAAGTGAAATTCCTTTGTCATAAGTTAGGCCCGAGAAGAGCAAAGTGAATGAAATGGCAGTGTCAATAAGTCCATGGAATTGTACCAACGGAAATGGCAGTGTCAATAAGTCCATGGAATTGAATCAACGGAAATGGCAGTGTCAATAAGTCCATGGAATTGAATCAACGGAAATGGCAGTGTCAATAAGTCCATGGAATTGAAACAACGGATATGGCAGTGTCAATAAGCCCATGGAATTGTATCAACGGAAGTGGCAGCAACAATTAGACCACAGAATTGAAGAATCAAAGATGGAAACAACAAATAAGATCACGCACGAGAAGATTAAGGAGATGGATGGATCAGATGGAGATCCTCAACGACTACGCAAGTCACTTGTCCAATAATTAACGCGCGTATGTGTACTAAGCTCAAAGTTAGATTCTTGCCAAACAGAGTGACATTCCGACAGACAATCGGAGTGGCGACCTTTGCAGGCACAGTCCACATTGAGACACAAATTGGCGAGTTAACTTATCGAGTGCTGTACAAGGTCACGGATCAACCGTGTGACTTTATTGCTTAGTCGAGACATAATCAAGCGAGTAATCCAAGGCTGATTGGCCGGAAGACTACCTGCGATTTGGGATTATCCCACGATGAATAAGGACGATGAGCATTTGCGGCGAGCATTTGGTCCCAACGATATACCATTTGTTCTGAACCCAAATGAACCAAACACTTGGTCCCAACGCTATACCATTTGTTCTGAACCCGAATGAAGCCCAAGCGGAGTCCTGGGATCCGTTTCCTTTCGTCTTGACGATTGCGACTGCTCTTCACTCAACCCGTCACTCCAAACACTTGGTCTCAACGATATACCAATTGTTCGGAACCCGAATGAAACAAACACTTGGTCCCAACTAGATATCATTTGTTCTGAACCCAGATGAACCAAACACTTGGTCCCAACGATATACCATTTGTTCTGAACCCAGATGAAACAAACACTTGGTCCCAACGATATACCATTTGTTCTGAACCCAGATGAAACAAACACTTGGTCCCAACGATATACCATTTGTTCTGAACCCAGATGAAACAAACACTTGGTCCCAACTAGATATCATTTGTTCTGAACCCAGATGAACCAAACACTTGGTCCCAACGATATACCATTTGTTCTGAACCCAAATGAAACAAACACTTGGTCCCAACGATATACCATTTGTTCTGAACCCAAATGAACCAAACACTTGGTCCCAACGATATACCATTTGTTCTGAACCCAAATGAACCAAACACTTGGTCCCAACTAGATATCATTTGTTCTGAACCCAGATGAACCAAACACTTGGTCCCAACTAGATACCATTTGTTCTAAACCCAGATGAAACAAACACTTGGTCCCAACGATATACCATTTGTTCTGAACCCAAATGAACCAAACACTTGGTCCCAACGATATACCATTTGTTCTGAACCCAAATGAACCAAACACTTGGTCCCAACGATATACCATTTGTTCTGAACCCGAATGAAGCCCAAGCGGAGCCCTGGGATCCGTTTCCTTTCGTCTTGACGATTGCGACTGCTCTTCACTCAACCAATCACTCCAAACACTTGGTCTCAACGATATACCATTTGTTCGGAAGCCGAATGAAACAAACACTTGGTCCCAACGAGATACCATTTGTTCTGAATCCGATAATAATCGAAGCAAACTTTGTCAGGCAATGGGCAACTATTGGTCTGAAAATTTTGAAAGCAAACTTTTGGTCGCTACCAGATACCAATCGTTATGAAACTATTTGAAGCAAACATTGGTCAACCCAATTGTTATGATACCGCGAAGTAGGACATGGATTCGCGTGGAATTGTAGAAGAGGATTTTGATCTGTAGAGACTGATCAATTGGAAGTTAAACTCAACAGAGAGCAATGAAACCTAGAAAAGAGAAACCGTCTAGGCATTCACCTGAATGGGACGCCGACGTCACCGCTTAAAAGTGGGAGGGTGTGATGTCGACCTCTACATCTCTACCAGGTCCTTCACCTAGAATTTATTTTTTTACCTAAATAGCGAGGATTGGCTACCAACGGGCCACACAGAAGGATCAAAACAAACGGCGGCTATTTTGGCACAAGCAGACTTGGTACATCATCAAGGAGCAATGCAGTGGACGCTACAGGAGGATGGCTATTGCTACCTCACAACAGTACCTTAGCATTCACAGTCAGCTAGACCGAGAAGACAACTGAATAGCACCAAGCACGCGGCCCTACTGTAGAATAGTACGCGCATTACTACTGTAGAACGACAGCCGCAGCTGCATTGCCGAGCCACGAGTGGAGCAGTGACCGCTGACCTCGTTTAGTGGACACACACACAGTACGCTATGAGAGCACACAACACTCACCCCTCACCTTTACTGCAGGAGGCAGGTACGAGGGCCATTCAATAAGTTCTCGTACACAAGTACACAAGAAAAGAGGCACGCTGAACGTTGCAGAAACATACGAGAAGCCCTCACCACGGTAGAAAGCAGTAAAGGGACAAATTCATCAAATGTGACACTATGTCCAGGTGTTGCAGCATGGAACCTTCTGAGCATCGAACGCCTCCGCCTCAGCCGATGCACTACTAAAGGATGGAACACTTCATCAAATGTGACACTATTTCCAGGTGTTGCATCGTGGAACATTCTGAACATCGAACGCCCTCACCTCAGCCAATGTACTACTAAGGAAGGAGATGAGGCACCAATTGAGGTCATCACATTCCAACGATGCAGAATGCCAGGTGTTACATCATGGAACCTTCTGGACATCGAAGAACTTTCTCGATCCAAAACACCTCCACCCCACCTTGGACGACACACTATGGTGTACCACTATGGGATACCAAGAATGGATGGGAGCAACTTTTGGCACTGCCACGAGCGGGTATAAAAGGAGCCGCCGCAGGCCATTCGAGTTCACCGAGCGGTCGGTCAAGCATCTGATAGTGATCCCATAAGACATACTCACTATACGATCGAGACCACTGGTCAAACTTCTGGTAGTGATCCCATAAGACATACTCACTACTGGACTGGTTGACCGGAAAGACCACTTTACGGTTGCCTGTTGCTTATTGCCCTGAGCACTGCACTGAGAACCTCGGGCATCATCATCATCACATACGGTTATTAACCAGACCGGAAGTGATCAACGATTATCAACCCAATCGTTATCGGAAGTCATCGACGACCATCAACCCGATCGACCGGAAGGCTATCATCGACGATCATCAACCCGATCGACCCAACCGGAAGTCACCCACGATCATCAACCCGATCGACCCAACCGAAAGTCACCCACGATCATCAACCCGATCGACCCAACCGAAAGTCACCCACGATCATCAACCCGATCGACCCAACCGAAAGTCACCTACGATCATCAACCCGATCGATCAGAAGTCACCTACGGTTATCAACCCAACCGGAAGTCATCTACGGTTATTAACCCAACCGTCATCTTATTAATCAATTATTATTATTATTACTAATCATCGGAGGTTCTAACCATAACCTTACGTCACCTGTAATTGGTGAGAACACATAGAATAATCAGAATAAATACTCAATTATCGCGAGACTTTGAGTTCGATTGATTAGTTGGTCAACCGCATACAACCACAGCACCATCAACAGCCCTAACGCCATCTGTTGATCACGCTTGGTATTAACGCATACAACCACAGCACCATCAACAGCCCTAACGCCATCTGTTGATCACGCTTGGTATTAACGGCACACAAACACCGCACAACAACCGCAAAAGTTAGCTAGACTAGCCAGATAAGGGCAGAAATTGGGTAGACAGAGTCTACCATATCGTTGGTCACGCTTGGGCCCTAGGCCCCTGAGAGGGTCCAGACCGGACTAACATCACAGGTCGGGCAGGATTGTTCACCCGTCGCGAACAAAGCTCAACAAACATCAATCATCTTGTGAAAATCATCAACGAAAACCACACCACAAATCAACCTTTTGGTGGAATTGTTTTCCTAATTGCCAACACCCCAACACCAACTGAACTAATCAACTCAACCCAACTAAAGTCAACAGCGAATTGACAATTCTAATCTGATCAACTGCCTTAAAGACAGCAGAACAACAACAACAACAAGAAGCAGTGACACGCGACTGAACGGTTCAAAAGTAAGTGCATTCACATTTCTTGTTGGTTTGACACGATCAGTCCCCTACTCCTTAAAATAGACTACTAACATACAGTCAAACATGGTTAAGGATAGGATTAAAGTTAAACTCGAAGAAGATAGAGATAAGATCTGGGCGCAGATAAATGAACTCCATGAAAGGGCTACAGTAGATGGATTTATTCCTTCAGAGACTGAAAAAGATTATTTAATTTTTCTTAGAGTAGGTTTTAATGAAGTGAATGATAGAGTCAATAAGTACTGTCGTGATCACAGTAAGGATGCTTTAAACGATAAGGACGATCAAAATAGAGCACATGCTCTTAGGTTAAGGGCAATTATGGATTTATTTAGAGCGCATAAGAATCGAGTAGACGAACAGAGGAATGCGGATCGAGTAGATCGTACCGAATATGAGTCGGTAATTGATAAAATGCAACAGATGCGACTAGAACATGAAAATCAAGTTCTCCATCTACAGAAGCAGATGGATGAGCTCGCACAGTTAGTTATCGTAGATATAAAAGATCGGGTGACTTCTCCTCTAAAAGTCAACGATCCTGGTAAAGCGGACCAGTCTGGACAAGTCCAGAACAGAGTAAACAGTCCAGTGAGTGCCTCATGCAGTTCGCACGTAGGCTCGGTCACAACTGTTAGCGCAGTTGTGCCCGCAGCATACGGAGCGAGCACCAGCAGTACTGGTACTGTGGGTGTTAGCATGGGTCAACCAGTGGGCCCCACGGTTAGTTCGGTTTGCATGGCAAACGCGAATCCGGTAATAGTACCCGGGGGTACTATTGGTCCGAGTAGCGCAGTACCTAAGGCAAGTTCACAATCGATGATGAACAGTGGTGCAACAGGTGCAAACATTAGTTGTACTATAACGACGAGTACGCCAATGAGTACAGTACTAGGTTCGAGTGTTCCAAAGCCTAGATTTGATGTACGTCAATTGACCATACTTGAGAAGTTTGATGGATCTTATTCAAATTTCAAAACATTCTGGGATGTTTTCGTCTCGCTAGTCGATGATACGGACACTACAGATTCAATCAAGTACTCAATTCTGATCAAATACTTGGACACTAGATCAAAACAAGTGATAAGCGGTTGTGGCGCTTACACTTACGCACTTGCAAAAACTAGATTAGTGAGACATTACAGTGACAAGAATGCCTGTCAACATGAAGTGATCTTACGAATACAACAACTTGAGGAAGTTAAAGTAGATGATAGTGTAAAAGTATGGAGTGAATTTCTATCCATAGTAAGAGACGCATACGAAACTTTAATCGCGATTAGTGCGGATAACAGTTTCCTGAATTACACATTCTTTAGCGAAATAACAAGTAAAGTACCGCAGTCAGTAGTTAGGGATTACACCAATTTGTTCACTGATAGACAGCCAGTAGCTATTTTCATCGATTTCCTTGATAAGCGACTGCAACAACTTTATCATGAAGTTGGTATTACTAGTGGTAACTATGGTCTGGATTTAGATTCTGAGTCAGACTATTCTGAGGATTTAGATTCAGGTACTGAGGATGCTAGTTCCAATCATTCTGATACTGAGGAGTCTCATGAAGAGCAAATTTCCTTATCAAATCGGAAAAGGAAATGTGAGTTTTGTGAAGGAAAACATTATTCAATCAGATGTAGATCTGATCAGTCACCGCAGGAGAGAGATGCTATTAGGATAGATAAGAATTTGTGTCAATTATGTTTGAGAACAGGACATAGTGTAGAAGAGTGCCTTTCCAAGTACACATGTCATGTTTGTGGACAAAGACACTCAGAGGTAATTTGTTTCGAAAATCAAATTTCGGTTAATCGCGTTGAGTGGATTGCAACACCACATCAAGTTTTATGTACTGAGATTTCAGATGGTAATTCGACTAGATCATCTGGTAGAATTCAGATAGAAGTTAAGATTAATGATCAATGCATTAAAGCTGCTTACGATACAGCTTCTGATTTAGATTTAATTAGCGAAAAACTTTGTCAAAAATTACGGATTAGTTTCCGTTATTCTAAAGGTACATTTGACCAAGTAGGAGGTTTTGGTCAAGTTATTGGACTTGTTAGATTATCTACTAAGATAGGGAAATTAATTCGATTTGTAAGCTATAAAGTAGTTGATACAAATCTGATTGACATAATTTGTGGTCGTAACATGATCAAAAAGTTTAAACTAGAACAGAATATTGATCTTGAAGTTCACCAGGTTTTGCCCAATGATAGAGTGAAAGTATCGGTTTCGGATAATAATACTAACCCTACTAACAATCCGAACCTAGAAGTTAGGTCAATAGTAGTTAATGAGCATGAATTAGTTCCCAAACCTAACAAAGATCGTGTTGAACAACTGGAATGTACGAGTGTAAGTGCGAATGTTCCAAAAGTAAAGTGTCTGAAGACGGAAGTTGAACCGTCAAATAGACCTAGAGAATTACCCGTTGGAAAGATCAACCCAACGAAGAGTTCAACTAAGAATTTGGAACCGGAATTGGAACTTCCTTCTACAATAGCCGAGATAGCGTACGTTGATTACGATGAAACGGATGGACTAGAATCCAAATCCAACTTAACAACCGGAAATGAAGAAGTAGACAACACATCGGAAAAGCAACCGAGTACCGGTGGTTCAAATAGACTAATCAACGAATATGCAAAAGAAGCAGCGGCAGTCATTGGCGGATGGGCTCTCAGCGCAATGTTATGAATGGAATGTGCACGGAGACAAATCTGACCAAAATATGACAGACGACGCCTTCTTTAAACGGACTAAATAATGGAACGGAACCGGAAATATTGGCAATGGAATTTAACCCGTTTGCACAGAATCACGATCATTGTTTCGATTTTGTACTCGAAGTCATTCGAGGATTATTTGCTCACATTGTGGCGACAAGCAGTGCCATCAAGCGGAGAGCAGGTTATGATGAATCGATCAACCGTCAATTCCCATGACTCTTTGTCAGGACTAATTAGAAATGAGCCAGAGTTGTGTACCCACGCAAGCAAAGTGAAATTCCTTTGTCATAAGTTAGGCCCGAGAAGAGCAAAGTGAATGATATGGCAGTGTCAATAAGTCCATGGAATTGAACCAACGGAAATGGCAGTGTCAATAAGTCCATGGAATGGAAACAACAAATGGCAGTGTCAATAAGTCCATGGAATTGTACCAACAAATGGCAGTGTCAATAAGTCCATGGAATTGAAACAACGGAAATGGCAGTGTCAATAAGCCCATGGAATTGTATCAACGGAAGTGGCAGCGACAATTAGACCACAGAATTGAAGAATCAAAGATGGAAACAACAAATAAGATCACGCACGAGAAGATTAAGGAGATGGATGGATCAGATGGAGATCCTCAACGACTACGCAAGTCACTTGTCCAATAATTAGCGCGCGTATGTGTACTAAGCTCAAAGTTAGATTCTTGCCAAACAGAGTGACATTCCGACAGACAATCGGAGTGGCGATCTTTGCAGGCACAGTCCACATTGAGACACAAATTGGCGAGTTAACTTATCGAGTGCTGTACAAGGTCACGGATCAACCGTGTGACTTTATTGCTTAGTCGAGACATAATCAAGCGAGTAATCCAAGGCTGATTGGCCGGAAGACTACCTGCGATTTGGGATTATTCCACGATGAATAAGGACGATGAGCATTTGCGGCGAGCACTTGGTCCCAACGATATACCATTTGTTCTGAACCCAGATGAAACAAACACTTGGTCCCAACGATATACCATTTGTTCTGAACCCGAATGAAGCCCAAGCGGAGTCCTGGGATCCGTTTCCTTTCGTCTTGACGATTGCGACTGCTCTTCACTCAACCAATCACTCCAAACACTTGGTCCCAACGATATACCATTTGTTCGGAACCCGAATAAAACAAACACTTGGTCCCAACTAGATACCATTTGTTCTGAACCCGAATGAAACAAACACTTGGTCCCAACGATATACCATTTGTTCTGAACCCGAATGAACCAAACACTTGGTCCCAACGATATACCATTTGTTCTGAACCCAAATGAACCAAACACTTGGTCCCAACTAGATACCATTTGTTCTAAACCCAGATGAACCAAACACTTGGTCCCAACTAGATACCATTTGTTCTAAACCCAGATGAACCAAACACTTGGTCCCAACGATATACCATTTGTTCTGAACCCAAATGAACCAAACACTTGGTCCCAACGATATACCATTTGTTCTGAACCCAAATGAACCAAACACTTGGTCCCAACGATATACCATTTGTTCTGAACCCAAATGAACCAAACACTTGGTCCCAACTAGATACCATTTGTTCTAAACCCAGATGAACCAAACACTTGGTCCCAACTAGATACCATTTGTTCTAAACCCAGATGAACCAAACACTTGGTCCCAACGATATACCATTTGTTCTGAACCCAAATGAACCAAACACTTGGTCCCAACGATATACCATTTGTTCTGAACCCAGATGAAACAAACACTTGGTCCCAACGATATACCATTTGTTCTGAACCCGAATGAAGCCCAAGCGGAGTCCTGGGATCCGTTTCCTTTCGTCTTGACGATTGCGACTGCTCTTCACTCAACCCGTCACTCCAAACACTTGGTCTCAACGATATACCATTTGTTCGGAGGCCGAATGAAACAAACACTTGGTCCCAACGAGATACCATTTGTTCTGAATCCGATGCTAATCGAAGCAAACTTTGTCAGGCAATAGGCAACTATTGATTTGAAAATTTTGAAAGCAAACTTTTGGTCGCAACCAGATACCAATCGTTATGAAACTATTTGAAGCAAACATTGGTCAACCCAATTGTTATGATACCGCTAAGTAGGAGATGGATTCGCGTGGAATTGTAGAAGAGGATTTCGATCTGTAGAGACTGATCAATTGGAAGTTAAACTCAACAGAGAGCAATGCAACCTAGAAAAGAGAAACCGTCTAGGCATTCACCTGAATGGGACGCCGACGTCACCGCTTAAAAGTGGGAGGGTGTGATGTAGACCTCTACATCTCTACCAGGTCCTTCACCTAGAATTTATTTTTTACCTAAATAGCGAGGATTGGCTACCAACGGGCCACACAGAAAGGATCAAAACAAACGGCGGCTATTTCGGCACAAGCAGACTTGGTCCATCATCAAGGAGCAATGCAGTGGACGCTACAGGAGGATGGCTATTGCTACCTCACAACAGTACCTTAGCATTCACAGTCAGCTAGACCGAGAAGACAACTGAATAGCACCAAGCACGCGGCCCTACTGTAGAATAGTACGCGCATTACTACTGTAGAACGACAGCTGCAGCTGCATTGCCAAGCCACGAGTGGAGCAGTGACCGCTGACCTCGTTTAGTGGACACACACACAGTACGCTATGAGAGCACACAACACTCACCCCTCACCTTTACTGCAGGAGGCATGTACGAGGGCCATTCAATAAGTTCTCGTACACAAGTACACAAGAAAAGAGGCACGCTGAACGTTGCAGGAACATACGAGAAGCCCTCACCACGGTAGAAAGCAGTAAAGGGACAAATTCATCAAATGTGACACTATGTCCAGGTGTTACAGCATGGAACCTTCAGGACATCGAACGCCTCCGCCTCAGCCGATGCACTACTAAAGGATGGAACACTTCATCAAATGTGACACTATTTCCAGGTGTTGCATCGTGGAGCATTCTGGACATCGAACGCCTTCACCTCAGCCAATGTACTACTAAGGAAGGAGATGAGGCACCAATTGAGGTCATCACATTCCAACGATGCAGAATGCCAGGTGTTACATCACGGAACCTTCTGGACATCGAAGAACTTTCTCGATCCAAAACACCTCCACCCCACCTTGGACGACACACTATGGTGTACCACTATGGGATACCAAGAATGGATGGGAGCAACTTTTGGCACTGCCACGAGCGGGTATAAAAGGAGCCGCCGCAGGCCATTCGAGTTCACCGAGCGGTCGGTCAAGCATCTGATAGTGATCCCATAAGACATACTCACTATACGATCGAGACCACTGGTCAAACTTCTGGTAGTGATCCCATAAGACATACTCACTACTGGACTGGTTGACCGGAAAGACCACTTTACGGTTGCCTGTTGCTTATTGCCCTGAGCACTGCACTGAGAACCTCGGGCATCATCATCATCATCATCACATACGGTTATTAACCAGACCGGAAATCGTGATCAACGATTATCAACCCAATCGTTATCGGAAGTCATCGACGACCATCAACCCGATCGACCCAACCGGAAGTCATCAACGATTATCAACCCAATCGTTACCGGAAGTCACCTACGATCATCAACCCGATCGACCCAACCGGAAGTCACCCACGATCATCAACCCGATCGACCCAACCGAAAGTCACCCACGATCATCAACCCGATCGACCCAACCGAAAGTCACCTACGATCATCAACCTGATCGACCGGAAGTCACCTACGGTTATCAACCCAACCGGAAGTCATCTACGGTTATTAACCCAACCGGACGTCATCTTATTAATCAATTATTATTATTATTACTAATCATCGGAGGTTCTAACCATAACCTTACGTCACCTGTACTGGGTGAGAACACCTAGAATAATCAGAATAAATACTCAATTATCGCGAGACTTTGAGTTAGATTGATTAGTTGGTATCAACGCATACAACCACAGCACCATCAACAGCCCTAACGCCATCTGTTGATCACGCTTGGTATCAACGCATACAACGACAGCACCATCAACAGCCCTAACGCCATCTGTTGATCACGCTTGGTATTAACGGCACACAAACACCGCACAACAACCGCAAAAGTTAGCTAGACTAGCCAGATTAGGGCAGAAATTGGGTAGACAGAGTCTACCAGACCATAGGTCACGCTTGGGCCCTAGGCCCCTGATTGGTCTAAACCGGGACTGACATCACATATTTAATAGGTTTTTCTTTCAAATCTTGTTACCACAAATTTTCTATGCCAAAATGTTCTGGTACAAAATGAAGATTTGCATTTATCAAATGCGACATTTGTTATTTCAAACATTTTATAGTGAAATTAATTGGAGGGCCAAATCGCTGTCCCACAGGGTGCCACAAGTAAAGTATCTATATTTGTACGAAGTCATATTGGCCATTCGTTACTGGGTTGCTGCCTATGCACTAGTGTTCAATTCTCGCCTTGCACAGTACGACATTTTTATGTACGTACTCAATCATAGCAAAATGTTTGAAGCCACCTTTTTTCTGAGTCTCTCACTGGCGGGTTTATTATGCGTCTATCAACACTACATCATCGAAACAAAATGGCACGGCAATGTGGCTCAAATTTTTTACCAATTCACAGTGAAAAATGTTGAGTTGCTGTTAAAATATAATCCTCAATTAAAGATCAATCGGAACGCAGGACAATCAGCCTTTGCTATACCGGCGAAAGTTTGGTCATTGGTTTGTGCTCTCAGGAGAGATTGTGATCAAATTTGGGTCAAGGACAAATCGACAAATCGATTGTTGACACCAAAAGTCAAGAGTAGAATCATTTTAATCATGATTCTGTCTGACACATTTCATTCGATTGCTTTTGTGTTTTATGGTATGTTTGTGTTTTGTGTACATTAGAACAAGTTGAGATTTGAATTTTGAATTTTAATTATTTTTTTAAAATTCAATTTCAGTTTCAATGTTGTTGGCATCACTGGTGATATACTGGCCAATAGTGAGCTCAATCTATCCCCACACTTATCAGCATGTCATATTTGTGCTCGACTGGTCAATCGCAAGTTTCACAGCCTGGGACCTTCTGCGCACTAGTCTATTTCTGTTTTATATCTTTGTGATATTTTGTTATGTTTATATTGAGAATTTTACTCAGTTAAATAGATCATTTCATGAGTTGATTCAAGCGGCCAACAAGCGAATAATATTCATCAATAGAATTACAGCACTTGGAAAATTTAGCACCATCTTTCGGCAACACCTAACCAATGTTCACTTTATTCAACATCTCAATCGACAGTACGTCTCCAGTATACTGATGGCCTTTCTGCTCACTAATTTAGCGCCCAACATTTACTTGACTGTGTTTCTGTTCACCAGACAAATGTCATTTCTTAACAGACTGTTATTTGCTTCTTTTGCGGCTTGTCAAATTATTGGAACACTTGCCTTGTTTTGTCCTCTAATTTTAACCAACAGATCGATTCATAGTTGTGCGAAATATCTAATTCCAATACAGATTCAACTAACGTCTGGTCCGAGCTTTGTGTGGTACAACTGTAAGCTGCACATCTTCTATCAGTTGGTTCACTGTTCGCGACATCAGTTTGGCTTCACGGTGGGAACGCTCTGCACGGTCACGGCTAAAGTGGTTTATGAGGTTTGTGATTTTATTGAATTTTTTCTAAAATTAATTTTAATTCAATTCAATACTTCTCTTAATAGTTTCTTATTTTATATGCTTTATACATTTTGACAATGATCAATTTTTTGTCTTAAAAATAATGCTGCTGCGGCAAACTTTGTCATTAGACATGAACATTGCGAATCGGATCCTGTCAATTTGATCTAAAAAAAACGACCAGAAATCGAACCCGGAAAAATTTGTCAATTTTGTTTCATTTATGTACTCGAACTCATTAGCAATTGAGAAGCGGAATTCTCTCATTTCCAAGCGATTCTAAGTATTTAAAAATATAAAAACATTTAATGTAATATTCAAAATTTCACATTTCGAAAACAGTTTAAACAGAAATTAAAATGCTTATTTTTTTAAGTTTTATTTCATTAAAAATTGATTAGTTTTGTATGATTCCAAGAAACATTATTTCGAAAAGTTTTAAATTATCCAAATTAAGCAGTTTTGAAGTATAAATTTTTCTATTACATCAAAATATTCAAGACGCGTTGTCATTCGATGCCACACAATGCTCTGGTCAAAATTAAAATTTTTCTATCTCATCTTCGTAGAATGTTTTTCCAAACATTTCATAGCGAAATCGAGATATAATGCGTGAAAGGTACCAATGGCCCATTGCGATATTGAAGCAAAGAATAGCTTCAAATACAAATAGACCATCCTCAAATTAAGGTCCATTCCTGAGAACGTTTCAATTGAAAATGATTAAAGATATTTAATTCGATTAGATTCTCAGAAAATGATCAATGGGAAATTTCGTAAAAGGGCAAATTCTATTAGTAGGAAGTAATCACCTGACTTCATAAATTAATGTCACAAATTAAGGAACCACTCTTGAATTGAACTTTCAATTTTTATATCGTCAGATCATTAATTTCTGTTTGAAATTTGCAATAAAAAATGGGAAAATTTACAGTTTGGCCTGAATTGAGAGAAAACAAAAAACTTTTGGAACAAACACTTGAATGCATTCGGGCAACATATATTTTATTGTGGTTTAACATACATTCAATGTAGCGTAAGTTCATCACTTCTAGTGGTTCAATCTAATAAAATACGGCAAAACATCAATTGGAATGCTATCAAAGGTAAAAGCATTTGGACCAGTATAATTGAGCCCGGAATGGTGATAGTACCACTTTCCTGTGGGCAGATGCACTGTCCGATTGGCGCCATCGTTCACAACTTTTTTCACATCTTTGTCCAAGTGAACCACTGGTGCCACCACAATGTTCTCACCAAGCATAAATTGATCCGAAATTGTGTAAAATGACTCATTGTTCGGTTCAGCAAACCACATTGGTCGAATGATTAGTTCACCGTGCTGAGTCCATCTACGCGCAAGTTTCATCATTTCGGGAATTACAAGCTCATTACGCAGCTTAATGCAATCGTATAGAATTGCCTCTATATCCAGGTCGATTTGGCTGTTCTGATCAATCGCCTCAGTGTAGAACCATGGCAGTACGGGAATGCTCATCTGTGGCATAAAGGTTACCGCCTGTATCCAACGCAAGTACCAGCCAATGTCTGGTTTGTAGGACTTTTTATCATCTGCATACACAACAGCAGGCGAAATGAACTGATAACCAGCGAGTGACGCTATCAGTGACTTGCTAATCAGGGACTGCAAACTTGTGGCATCTTTCTGTTGCACATTCGAGTACAGAACTTCGAGCCGTACAAAGGCCGACAGTGGCTGTGACTTGTAGGCCAGTCTAATGGTCAATGGAATGTCCGATTGGGCACAGCTCGATGCAAATTGCGTCTTAATAAAGTTTGGATACTTTTGAATGATCTCACTTGAGAATGGACCCACAAGAGGGTCCCTGTTTGCCATCACCACAAACGAAGCTGAAGTGGCCTCACAGTAGATTGAATCAATTCCGAATGTGGCACTAAAGTTTCTCAGATGCGTCACAAAGTAATCAACCGTGTTTGAATCAGTAAAATCAAAAGTTGCCCTTAAATCCGTATTTGGTAGGTTGTTATTGCCAAGTTCGCTTCGAAATGTTAAATATTTGCTGTTTGACCAATCACCACTAGACCATGAATCAATTTGGCGGCACAACTTTTGGCGCATTTGGTGAATTGAATCAGCAAATTCCAGCCAATCTTGCTCATCAGCGCTAACATTCTTATTAAACATGAAATTGCCATTAGGCGATTGCCATTTCTTTAAGAGAACAGTAGAGTTTGGGAAATTGTCTAGTTTTTGGCAATCATCCCGATAGAGGTCCGTTTGAGGTAGACCTTTTACTTCTGCATTGGGGCTTGGGCTCAGAGGCCAAACTATGCGTGAAAATGCAGACTCATCTGGCACAGTCAAAGGTCGTTTAATGTAAGCAAAATCTTTGATTGCACTTTGATACAGGGCGAGAATGTCTGCCGCCACAAGGATACGAACTTGCAGTATGTGCAGAAAGCGCTGATCATCTGGCGGTTTGCCTACATACTGTTGCGTGCCCAAACCGAGCGAGAAACACAGATTGCCATCTCGAATGTTTATTATCCACGGATGTAGATCCTCCAGTGCGATTGCATAGCCGTCTGAGCGGAAGAAAACATTTTCCAGTACATGTTGCGATGGCACGAGATTTTTGGTGACATGATCTGCGTAGCCTTTATTGGCCAAGTTCAAGGGGAAATCAAACATTTTGTCATTCATGAAGGTCGAGTACCAGTGATCGGTGCCAGTTGAGCGGACACAAATAGCCTTGCCCGCCTGTCGATGATTATCACGCAAATCTTTCCACACCAATCGATACTCAACAGCAGTGTCCGTGTGCCAGCTTCTCGAACGGCTCACTTTCATGTGAGATTGTGCCCTATTCATATCTTCACCAATCATATTGACAAACCAATATTTAAATGCTTCATTATATATAACTTTGGTAATGTTGATGCCGTACTTGAATTCTAATTCTATCGGTTTTGTAGACTTGACGGGCAAAAGCTGTAGTATGTTTTTCGGCTTCAAATTAAGCTGATCTGGCGAGGCAAAAAACAAGCCATTTAACAAGTTCACAGTAATTAACAAAATCTTTAAATAAGTAATCATTTTGACATTGGCCAACACTACTGTACTGATCAATGGTGATTGGAATTTGAAATTACATTTAATTAAGTAATGTGTGTTTTTATTACTGAGTTTTTATTTTGTTTAGTAAATAATACAATTCCAACTGTAATTGCTGAGAAACGCAACTTTATTTATTATGTCAAGTGCTTTCAAACCAATGCAGTTCCGTGTCATCGATCCCTTAATCGCACAAAATCCTTTGACGTTCTAAGATACTAAGTAAATAATGTAATAAAATACATCAAAGATACTTTAATTCCTCGCAATCGCAATACTGAAAACCAAACCAAATGTAATTAAAAATAAAACAAATACTTTTGAGAATAAGTGAGAGAGAGAGAGAGAGAGAGAGAAAGTCAAGTCATTTTGTTTTTTCCTTGTCCAGTAAGGCCATATAAATCGTGCACATATAGAAGAAAATCTATTAAAAATGCACAAACAAAACGAATTAGTCAATTGGCATGAAAAATATATCAAAACTATATACAATTTCAAACATTTTCGAATCAATCATGAAGCCGTTCAGTAGACGGAAGCCGTTCTTAGCGCCACGATGATTTGACACCATTTTGCTCAATTGCAACAAGCGAACTACATTCTGCTGTCCAAGTTTAGTGAAGGCGTAACAAAATGTGCAATTAGTCTTGAAGATGACAACATTGTTGCGCACAATTGTGGTACACTCGTGAGTGATCATCAACAACAAGGCCAGACATTCCACTTGGAAAAAGACAAAGAAACTTCGATGAAATGAATTGACATGTCCCGTCTGAACAAGCATGCCATACAGCAGCAGAGTGTCCAGTCCAATGTAGCCCACAAAGATGACAGTCATGAAGGGACACCAGTAGGCGCTGTACGCACTCAATTCAGCGTTAAATCGCAGAATATTCTGATTCAGGACGCAAAAGCGCTGCCAGATGCTGTTGACATAGGCGTTACTTCGTTTGGACTGTTTCTTCGCCAATTCGCGGGTAATCAATTTAAGTTGAGACAGCAGAGCTTCTTGACGGATTTGAAAGTACCGAATGGTGAGTGTGATGAAAAACACAATGCAAAATATTCCTGAACAAAATTGTTTGGATTAAAAAATACTTTTAAATATATCAATTTATGAACTACCAAAATTTCCGTTAACTGATAGGACCGGCATGTAAGAAATGATGACAATGTCGCGCCATGTTCCAGTATAGTTCTGGTACGCATTCCAGGTCCAGTAGAGCGCCGCAAAAACAATTCCACCCGGATAGCCGAGGCTAGATGTATAGATCTTTCGAGCTCTTTTTCGCAGATTCAAAATCTTATCGACGCAGTCTTTGTTCCAGACTAAAAAGAACATAAAACAGTTATAAGCAATTCAAAGTCGTACAGGTTAAAAATACATAAAATACAATCTACAAAGTTCATAACTCACAATTTCCATTCGAATATATTCTCAAACGATCTCCGCCAATAGCATAAATGTGAAACTTTTGGGCAAGTCCAGGCTTCACGAAGAGCAGCAAAAAGACACTCCAAGCAATAAGCCAGCCAGAGTTGAAGGTAATGTCCCCTTGAAACCACAGTTCATTAGGTGAGATTTTTCTCGACACAAGATTTTGACCATTTTCAAACTTGTAATGAAAATTAACTTGAGCCAATATCGCCAAACTGTCCAAATGAGTAAGACTGAACGCAAGCAATGGAAATAGATAGTAGATGTTGATTCGGCTTGAAAGCGAACTTGTTGACTTGACTTTTTGCTGTACGGTTTGAACATCTTTGAACGAGTCACAATCTTTAATAGTGTCCAAATCGAGATATAATGCATGAAAGGTAATGGCCAATGTCGATATTGAAGCAAAGAATAACTTCAAATACAAATAGGCCTCCCTCAAATTGAGGTCCATACTTGAGTACGTTTCAATTGTAAATGACTAAATGTTTTTATAGATTATTAGAAAAGGTTTGATGGTGAATTCCATAAAGTGTGAAGTCAATTAGTACGAAATATATTGATGAATATAGAATCGCTTGGCTTCATTAATAAATGTCAAAAGTTAAGGAACCACTCTCAAATTGAACTTTAAATTTTTTTCCTGAAAATTTTCATGAAATATCTGTAGATCATTAATTTTTGTTTGACATTGTCATAGTAGGATTGAATTGAATTAAAACAATAGTGGAAATAACAACAATGTGTGTTGAATAAAATTTTGACAATTCGGTTAGATTTAGTAGTCTGAATTTTGGTTTCTTTGGAGTCTAAAAGAGGTTTAATAATTTTGCAATAATTTGCAAAACAAATATCCTTTCTGGCACAAACGGGGTCTAGCCGGACCAAAATCATGGCCATCTAGATATCTGTTGACAATCTGATTGAATCTCTCACTCGTGGTGATGTGACAACCGTGATAGAGTGGCATCAAAAGTTTGGCCCCATGTATAATACCTACTCTGGCCTCCAACCGGTGCTCAATATTGCGGTCCCAGAGTTGATCAAACAAGTGACCGTGAAGGACTTTGGTCAGTTCATGAATCGACGAAAGGGTGTGGTGCTGCACAAGTTGGACTTGCACAATCTGTTCAATCTTTGAGAATGATGACTGGAAACGGGTGAGGGCAATCACCAGTCTTACGTTCACTTCAGGCAATCTTCGTGGAATGAGCGCAATGATGATTCAATGTGTCGATAAATTGAACGACTATTGTTGTTTTATAAAAATATTAAAACATGCGTCAACTTTTGATGATGTGGAAGAGAGTAATAAATCAAGTGATTTTTCTTTCCTGGTTCAGTAAAGCCATATAGATCGAGCACATGTAAAAGAATATCTATGAAAGTAGACGGATTAGTCGATAGGCAACAAAAATCACTATATATACAATTTCAAACATTTTCGAATCAATCAGAAAACCGTTCAGTAGTCGGAAGCCATTCTTAGCGCCACGATCATTTGAAACCATTTTGCTTAATTTCAACAAGCGAACTACATTCTTTTGTCCAAGTTTGGTGAAAGCAAAGCAAAATGCGCAATTAGTCTTGAAGATGGCAACATTGTTGCGCACAATGGCAGTACACCCGTGAGTGATCAGTAACAACAAGGCCAAACATTCCAATTGAAAAAATACAAAGAAACTTTTGTGGAATGCATTGACGTGTCCAGTTTGGAAAATCATTCCATACAGCAGCAGAGTGTCTAGTCCAATGTAGCCCACAAAGATTACCGTCATAAAGGGACACCAGTAGGCGCTGTACGCACTCAATTCTGCGTTGAACCGCAGAATAGCCTGATTCAGGACGCAAAAACGCAACCAGATAGTGCTGATGCAGACATTACTTCGTTTGGACTTTTTCGTCAATTTTCTAGTGATGAATTTAAGTTGAGACAGCAGAGCTTCTTGACGGATTTTAAAGTACCGAATGGTGAGTGTGATGAAAAAGACAATGCAAAAAATTCCTAAACAAAATTGTTTGGATTAAAAAAGCACTTAGAAATATGTCTAAATAGGAACTACCAAAGTTTCCGTTAACAGACAGCACCGGCATGTAGGCAATGATGACAATGTCGCGCCATGTTCCAGTATAGTTCTGGTACGCATTCCAGGTCCAGTAGAGGGCAGCAAAAATCACCCCACCCGGATAGCCGCCGCTAGATGTATAGATCTTTCGAGCTCGTGTCCGGAGATGCACAATTTTCTCGACACAGTCTTTGTTCCAGACTAAAACGAACATAAAACAGTTTTTAGCACAACAAGTCGTACAAGTTAAAAATACACAATATTTAAATCCAAAATGTTTATAACTCACATTTTCCATTCGAAAATATTCTCACACGATTCCCGCAGATTGCATAAATCTGAAATCGTTGTTCCAGTCCAGGCTTCAAGAGGAGTAGCAAATAAACCATCCAAGCAATAAGCCAGCCAGAGTTGAATGTCATATCCGCTTGAAACCACAGCTCACTGGGAGAGATCTTTCTCGATACCAGATCTCGCCCACATTCGAAGCCGTACTGAAAGTTAGCTTTAGCCAATATCACCAAACTATCCAAATGAGTAAGACTGAACGCAAACAATGGAAATAGATAGTAAATGTTGATTCGCGTTTGAATTGAACTTATGGACTTGGTTTCCTGTTGTACGGTTTGAACATCTTCGATCGAGTTACAGTCTTTAATAGAGTCCAAATTGAGATATAGAGCATGAAAAGTGCCAATGGCCAATGTCGATATTGAAGCAAACAATTTCTTCCAACACATATTCACCTTCCTCAAATTAAGGTCCATACTTGAGTAGGTTTCAATTGAAAATGATTAAAAATATGCCTATTTCAATTTTCTAGAAATAGTTTGATGGAGAATTCCATAAAGTGTCAAGTCTATTATTCAAAAGTATTCATAAAAATCTAATAATAATCTAAACTAACCGGATGATTTTCCAAACGTGTTCTTTTGAATTCACTTTTCGTGTGATTGTGCGTCATGAATTGCAAATCGCATAAAACTTTAATTCACTGTTTTATTAGTGACACGAGTTTGATTAATGATTGATCTAAATCATTTTTTAAAACCCTGATTACTTTTA
The DNA here is from genome assembly GCA_023373905.1 of Rhizoglyphus robini. NCBI lineage: Eukaryota > Metazoa > Arthropoda > Arachnida > Sarcoptiformes > Acaridae > Rhizoglyphus > Rhizoglyphus robini. The sequence continues at coordinate 1,226,703 of JAKIJQ010000027.1, forward strand.
AATTACTTTTATATATTCATGAAATTTATTGCCTTGCAGAAATAAAGTTTAAAAGTTATTTGAAATAAATCATAAATTCAAACTTAATTGAGTAATCCAAAACTCATTATCAAAGTGAATTGAATGATTTGAAACAATTTTTTGGTTAATTTTAAATGATATTATTTGACAGTAGAGCTTTTAGTTGTTCTATTCAACTCATGAGATAGGAAACTATGAAATAAGGGTCTGATGAAGATAATTGATTGGATCGGGTCAGAAGGTTATTATGGATTAACTTGAAAGTAGGTAGATAATTACAATTTTATTTATGTTTGGATGTGATTTACAGATATGGACATGAAAAGCTAAACAAGATTATTTGCTCGAATATTTTTATATATATTTTTAAGAGTTTTTAATTAGAACGACTCAGTCGTTCCAACAATTTTCCAATTTTGACCAACAGACACGATGAGTCGACGAATCTACCAAACTTCGACTATTTGGAATCTAACTAAAAGAAAATTCAAAGCTTAGAGTTTAAGGAAAATAGAGCCCAAACTTTTGAGGTAATTTAATACTTATATCGTAGGTTGAAGAAAAAATCAAGCCATTTTCCTTTCCTGATTAAGTATGGCCATATAAATCGTGCACGTATAAAAGAATATCTATGGAAACGAACCCAAAAAATATATTAGTGGATTGTTAACAAAAAAAACATCACTGCATACAATTTCAAACATTTTCGAATCAATCAGAAAATTGTTCAGTAATCGAAATCCGTTCTTAACGCCACGATAGTTTGATACCATTTTGCTTAATTGCAGCAAGCGAACCACATTTGGCTGTCCAAGTTTGGTGAAAGCAAAGCAAAATGCGCAATTAGTCTTGAATATAGCAACATTGTTGCGCACAATTGTGGTACACTCGTGAGTGATCAGCAACAACAAGGCCAGACATTCAACTTGGAAAAAGATGAAAAAACTTTTGTGGATTACATTAGCGTTTCCGGTTTGGACAATCGTGCCATACAGCATCAGGGTGTCCAGTCCAATATAACCCACGAAGATTACGGTCATGAAGGGACACCAGTAAACGCTGTACGCCCGTAACTCAGCGTTGAAGCGCAGAATATCCTGATTCAGAACACAAAAACGCTGCCAAATGGAGTTGATGTAGGCGTTGCTTCCTTTGGACTGTTTCATAACCAAATTGTTGGTGAACAATTCAAGTTGAGACAGCAAAGCATCCTGACGGATTTGAAAGTACCGAATGGAGAGGGAGATGAAAAAGACAATGCAAAAAATTCCTGAACAAAATGGTTTAGATTACAAAATAATCTTAGTCATGTCTTAAAAGGGGAAATACCAAAGTTTCCAACAACTGATAGCAACGGAATGTAAGCAATGATGACAACTTCGCGCCATGTTCCAGTATAGTTCTGGTACGCATTCCAGGTAAAGTAAAGCGCAGCAAAAACTATTCCACCCGGATAACCGTAGCTATAGAATGTTCGAGCTCGCTTCCGGAGATGCATAATCTTGTCGACACAGTCAGAGTTCCAGACTTTAAAAAATCATTTACAAAATTGTTTACTCTATGTAAAATATTTGAACTAATATACAAAGTTAATAACTCACATTTTCCATTTGAAAAGATCCTCACACGATTTGCCCTACCAATGGCATAGATGTGGAACTGTGGTGCCAATCCAGGCTTCAAGAAGAGCAGCACATAAACCATCCAACCAATGACATTGCCAGTGTTGAAGATAATATCCGCTTGAAGCCACAGCCCACTGGGATAGATCTTTCTCGATACGAGATCTTGCGCACCTTCAAAGCTGTATCAAAAGTTAACTCGAGCCAATATCGACAAACTATCCAAATGACTCAAAGTATACACAATCAGCGGAAACAGATAGTAAATGTTGCGCTTGTTTCGGGTTTTAATAAAACTAGCAGACTTTATTTTCTTCTGGACATCTCTGATCGAGTCACAATTTGAAATAGAGTCCAAATTGAGATATAATGCGTGAAAAGTGGCAATGGATAATGATGATATTAAAGCGAATAGTTTATTCAAATACAAATAGACCTTCCCCAAATTAAGGTCCATACTCGACTATGTTCCGATAGATAATGATTAAATTTTATTTTTAAAACATTCATTTCGATTGTTTAGATACTAAGATAAAGTTGGATGTTTCCATAAAAGTGTGTAAAGTCTATTAATTTGAAGAATTGTTAGAAACGGAATCGTTGGGCTTCGCCAATTAATGTCACGCATTTAGAAGCCTCACTCAAATTGAACTTTCACTTTATCTCGCTGATGATTGGTTTTTGTGTGTGTGACATTTTCAAGGAAAATGACAAATTGTCAAAGTACAATTTGGCTTGAATTTTTATACAAAACTTATATCGAACAGAAACAGTGTAGAAGCCAATTCTGCCATACATTCAACTTCAACATCAATCAACTTTATTAACTCAATTTGGTCTAAAACAATTTCCAGTAAAATCTAATGAATTTTCTGGCGAATTTTGCTAATATTTTTTTAAGAAACCCATCTTAGACCAAATTGATTGTCTTGTAACCATAGCTCACTGGGAGATATCTTTCTCGATTTTTCCACTCGAATCCTCCTTGAATATCGAGATTCAAAAAGATTTTTCCCACCCTCGAGGCTGTACTTAAACTTATCTCGGGCAAATATCAATAAAGCATCCAAATTAGTATGGTGAAAGTGACAGTTTTGACTGAATTGGTACAATACAAAAAATTGAAACAATTTTCATGAAAGTAAAACATTGCTTGTATAAAACAACTCTGCCACATTCATCAATCCACTTAGGCCATCAGTTTTGCTTTAATTAATTTTTCATTTAGGTTAAAATAATTAAAAAATTCCAGTGAAAATAAACAAAGTGTCGAGTACAATTGGTAAATATTTTCAAGAAAATTTTATAGGTTAGAAAAAAAATTCTAAGTACATTTGTGTATACCATATCCTCGGAACGGAGTTAAAATGATACTTGAAAAAGAAAATCATGTCTTTTTCTTATCCTGATTCAATAAATCCAAATATATCGAGCACATATAAAAGAAGATCTGTAAAAACGTATGGGTTTAGTGGATTGGCGTAAAATAATTTTCCTATACAATTTCAAACATTTTCGAATCAATCAGCAGACTGTTCAGCAGTTGAAATCCATTCCTAGCGCCAAGATGATTTGATACCATCTTGCTTAATTGCAGTAAGCGAGCCACATTTGGTTGTCCAAGTTTAGTGAAAGCAAAGCAAAATGCGCAATTAGTCTTGAATATGAATATTGCGCACAATGGTGGTACAGCCGTGGGTAATCAACAACAACAAGACCAAGCACTGGACTTGGAAAAAGGCAAAGAAACTTTTGTGAAATACATTCAGGTTTCCGGCCTGAAAAATCATCCCATAGAGTAGCAGAGTGTCCAGGGCAATGTAGCCCATAAAGATGACAGTCATAAAGGGACACCAGTAGGCGCTGTAGGCACTCAATTCAGCGTTAAATCGGAGAATTTCCTGTTTCAAAACACAAAAACGCTTCCAGATGGCGTAAATGTAGGCCTTACTACGTTTTGACTGCTTCTTTCTCAGTTCGCTTGTGAACAATTCAAATTGAGACAAGAGTGCTTCTTGACGGATTTGAAAGTACCGAATGGTGAGGGTGATGAAAAAACACAATGCCGAAAAATTCCTGTCAAAGAGAACAAAATTGTTTAGATTAAAAAATTACTTAAACATGCTTAAAATGTGAGTACCAAAATTGCCAATTACTGATAGCACCGGAAGGTAAGCAAAGATGACAATTTCGCGCCATGTTCCAGTATAGTTCTGGTACGCATACCAGGCCCAGTTGAGCGCAGTAAAAATCCATACGCCCGGATAGTTTAAGCTATACATCTTTCGAGCTCGCATCCGAAAATGTACAATCTTGTCGACACAGTCCGTGTTCCAGACTAAAAAACATAGAATTGTAAAACAAATCCAAAGCCAAATATCACTCTGTCCACCCCGTGTGTGTTTGTGTCCGTTGCATTTTCGCCAGAACAATAGTTGATTTTAATCAAAAATACCCCTGTAAGCAAAATTGACACTTAATCGCACCAGAACATTCTAAAAATCAGCTTTTTAGGTTATCTGAGATGATATTATACACATCAACAAAGTGACAGTTTGGACTGAATTGGTACAAAACAATCGTGAAAATAACAACAATGTGTGTACCCAAAACAATACTGCAATACATCAATCAACATAATTGACTCAATTGGGGTTCAATTTACTTTTCATTTTGGATTTTAATCAATTGGAAATTACAGTCAAAATGAATAGAGTTTGGAGTACCTTTTTTAAAATAAAATCTTATTGGTTTGAAAAGATTAAATTTCAGAATGCTGACAAGAAAATCCAAAGAATTTTTGAACTTATTCTAAGTACATTTGGGCTAATCACATTATCTTGGAATGGAGTAAAAATGATAGATTGTCAAATTTATATATTCTACGACAGTTTTAAGAACATCTAAAGCGTTTCACTAATGTTTGCATTTATAATGTTTCAAAATATATATTATTTTATCATTATTTAAGGGCGCCTTATAAAGCAAAATTAGAACTCTAAACTTAAGATGCAAATTGAATCTTGAATTACACTCATGAATATATCTCGTCTTATTCACCGCAAATCATCATGAACAGCACACTGATATATGAGAATAACTGAAAAATTAATTAATATTAGTGAGCTTAACTGAATTCACAATATTCACCATTTCAAACATCTTTGAGTTGATTCGAAAGTTGTTTGACAGTGTAAAGGAAATTCGTGCAACACTGCAATAATCCACTGCCAGTTTATCCATCTAAAAAATCAGAAATTTCATCATTTCTAATTTTTATTTAGTTCATAGATGGCTCAAACCTTTACGAGTTGAGTTCTTGTCAGAACGTGATTACAATTTGTCCGATAGTTGTAAGCTAATTTGATCATCTGCTTGTATATTTCAACATTTCTGTAGACCATAATCGAACATTCACCCGTGACCACAATTAGAATTAGAAATAATTCCACCGAGAAGAATGCATAGTACAGTCTCATCAGTCCAATGTCTTGAGTGTTGAACAGTAGCGCATAGGTCAAGTAGCAAATGTCCATGATGTACACCACAAAGTAAATGCTCACATACTTGGACCAGAAAACATTTTGCCCTTTGATTTCGTCGCATAGTTTGGTCATTTCATCGGAAAACGCACTAAATTGACGCCAGACGATCATCATCTTTGTCTGCTGATTGTGGTTCAATTTCATCAATTTCGAGTTCAATTTTTGAATTTTCATTAGTCTAAATTTCTGTCTTACTCGAATGTAACGCACAGTCAGGACAAAATACATCAGGATTGCAGTGTCAATATAACCACCATAAATGCAAAACAAACAAATAAGAGTTGCTGCAAAGTAATCAGTCAGTGAGCCTGTCCAGAAATTGAGAAAAAAGTTTCCCATAAAAAAGCATTGTACATCCACCAATATGATAACGATGAGAATGTTTGTCCACTTGAGAAATTTTGCCCGGAATTCAATGATTTCCTTGACTTCCGCTTTGTTGGAGACAACTTTACAATTTTTGTCAATCAACTTACCATCATCGACGCATAAATACATGTTATACTTTGACAGGGGCATTGGATCAAACAAAAAACAAACCGAAATTGTCACAAACATCCCGACACCATTGCCCATGATGATGTCACCTTCAGGCCAGAATGCTCGCGGGAAAATCAAATGAGTAAACAGTCGAGGCATTCCAGTGGGACTGTAGTGGAAGTCATTACAGTAGAACACAAACAAATAGTCCAGCGCGAGATACAGTCCAAATAATGATGGAATTAAATAATTGAAATTCATGTTGTGTTGAGAAGTCAAATTTAAATTTTCCATGCCATGGTCTGGCTGCTTGGCGTCTTTAACAGGATCTAAATCTCTCTGCAAACCTTTTGTGTGCTTTGATAACTTTCCCAAAGATGTCTTGACCAAATTTGCCAAATATTCTCCAATTTCTTTGAAGTAAAACATTTTAAAGGCTGGAGTTTTCTTAACCTGTAAAGGTGATTTTGAACTAGCAATAACTAGCAAATAATAAAATTGTAATTTAAAATGAATCATAAAATAATTAATAAAATAATTAATAAAATAAATTTAATTAGTGTAAATTCTGGCCTAATTAAAATTAATTAGTTTGCTGACTACGAATGAAATAACGATTAAATTTCAACTCGCCCACTCAATGTTTGCCAATAATGTCTAAAAATAAAAAAAAACTAGTATTGAACCAGCCGCTGGTATTATGAAACTTTGTAGCTATCATAAATCAAAATAAGTAATGCCATTGGCATAAAAGTCGGAGCGAGAGTATGCAAAACATTTGTTTATCCTTTGACCAGTTGTGTTCCAAATCAGTTCATATACAACAAAGGTGGGCAATTTTTTCCTGATAATTGTCACAAAATGGTCATTTAATTTTCAAAATATATACCTAGATCTTTACCAATTCGAACAATTTTATAATCTTCAATTGCCAGTTGATCAAAAATTACGGTTCATAAAACATATTTTTGCACTAATTGAGGGATTGTGAAACTGCACCTTTGACATATCGAATTTAAAATCATTTTTAGCACTGAATAATTAGAAAATATATTAATTCCATTTTTTGGCATTTGAGTTTTGGAAATTGCCAATGTGGTCAATTATCAATTTGTAGCTCATCCCTGATTTAGTACATTAATGCATGCAATTTTCATTATTAAATAACATCCCAGATTCAATCAACAACAAAATATGGCAATATACTCTATATTGAGTATAATTTTGGTTGGTTTATATTGGAAGTTTTGGGAATATATTCGTGTTCTTAATTTAACTCTAATTTAAAATGTTTTAAAATTTTAAATTGCCGAATAATAAACTCTTTGTACATTTTTAAAGATCAATTTATAAGCACAAATGAATCATATCACATGATTCATAAGTAAAATAAACTTAAATCCACCATTCAACAATCTTCGAGATGGTAAAACAGTAGAAAACCTTGAAAATATAAAAAGTGCTTTCATAATCGTTTTCTGATTGTGAACTCATTAGAATCTATATCTGTTTAACTTTGATCGTTGTAACATTTTATCTTTTTATAACTACACCTTTGTATATCTTCATTGGATAAAGGTTACGAAATAAACTAATTAAAAAAATCGTTTTCTGAGTATTTCAAATTTTACTAATCGCGACAAACTTTCAATTATTCAAAATCTTTGCAGTTTGTACTTATATTTTCGATATACTGTGTCGTATATTATATTTAACATACCATGGCCAGTAATGGATAGTGACTAACCATTGGCCAGCACAGAATATGTTGGAAGACGTAAAAAAAACTCGGACTGCATTCTATTCAAATTGTTCGCATTCAACTCCCTGATTCACATTTAGGTGTATGTGCTACTGCGCATCTCTAATTCGCACAGCGAGCGCGCTCAGGAGAGTATGTGCTTGGCTGTGCCACACAGAGACTGTGTTGACACTCGGTCCCAACACATTTCAGTACAAAATTTGAAAAACTACTACTCCTTTGACCTTTGACCTATATGGCCTCAAAACTATACAGCACATCTAGACCACAACCAGAACACTGTGTTAAATTTTCAGACCGATCCATGCAGTAGTTTTGGAGAAGCTCTGTCCACAAGAATTGCACCAATTCCTTTTTTTTCTGGCAGGGAATCGTCACTCCCGAAATCACTCACACCTCGCTCGCTTCGCTCGCTCAGCGTGAGTGATTTCGGTCGCTCCTCCAATTAATTGAATTGAGAGATGATCAACTACTCGACTTTTGGTAATTTGATAGATTTTTGATAATGTAGATAGCATGGCGTCTCACAATATTTTTTAAAATATTGAAAGTGAAAGTCGTAAATTTCTATTTTTTTAAATGAAATACATTAAAATTGTATTTCTAGACTTTTTGGAATAATAAAATTTTTAATTAATTTATGAAATACGTGTTAAGGTAAAATTAAAACACTAATATTAATTTACAAAGACAATTAAAACCAAAAATATCACGCAATGTAGATTGTTGAAACAGTGGAAATATCTGTGTCCAAATTAATGAGTCACAGGAGATCTACATTTTTAAGTATATGATACAAAATTTAATTAAAATTTCAATTGTGTCTAATATTGATAATTCTGATTTAGTTTCCTGCTTGACAAAAAAAATTGTTTAAAGGAAACTTGAAGGAAGTTGAAGTTGTAAATCGTCAATTCATGTTGTTGTTCATCAAGGCTAGGCTCGATTTTAATTTTGAGAAAATATTTGCAAAAAATGAATCTCGCATTTTGAACAACGATAGTTAAACAAGATTATCTGTCCGATTAGTTTGTTAATTGTAACAAACTGACGAGATGAGCTGGTTCTGGCTGTAGTTTCACTTAAATAAAGATTTAGAGTTTAGACCAAACGATGCACTTACTTTTTCTGCATAAATGCACTTTTCACACGTGAAAAGAAAATCAAGTAATATTTCTTTCCTGATTAAGTAAGGCCATATAAATCGTGCACGTATAAAAGAATATCTATTGAACCGAGTAAAAACGGATTAGTCAATTGATAATACAAAAACCTCACTTTACAATTTCAAACATTTTCGAATCAATCAGAAAATTGTTCAGTAGTCGGAAGCCATTCTTAACGCCACGATAATTCGATACAATTTTGCTTAATTGCAATAAGCGAGCCACATTTGGCTGTCCAAGTTTGGTGAAGGCAAAGCAAAATGAGCACAGTCTTGAATATAGCGACATTATTGCGCACAATGATCGAACACTTGTGCGTGATCAACAACAGCAAGACTAAACATTCCACCTGGAAAACAATAAAGAAACTTTTGTGGACTGCATTAACCTGTCCGGTCTGAACAATCAGGCCATACAGCAGTAGGGTGTCCAATGCAATGTAGCCCACAAAGATGACGGTCATGAAGGGACACCAGTAGGTGCTGTACGCACTCAATTCAGCGTTGAATCGCAGAATATCCTGGTTCAGGACACAAAAGCGCTGCCAGATGGAGTTGATGTAGAGGTTAGTTCCTTTGAACTGTTTCTTTGTCAATTCTCTGGTGAACAATTCAAGTTGAGACAGCAGAGCATCCTGACGAATTTGAAAGTACCGAATGGAGAGTGAGATGAAAAACACAATACAAAAAATTCCTTTAAAAATGAACTTGAAAAATAATTTTAAATGTGCGATAAAATTTACCAAAATTTCCAATAACTGAAAACACCGGAAGGCTAGCAATGATGACAACTTCACGCCATGTTCCTGTATATTTCTGGTAGACATTCCAGGCACAGTAGAGCACAGCAAACACAATTCCACCCGGATAGCCGTAGCTAAAGAACTTTCGAGCTCGTTTCCGGAGATGCACAATTTTGTCGGTGCAGTTTGAGTTCCAGACTAAAAAGAAACTCAAAATGCAACCATCTACCAACCCTAATAACTCACATTTGCCATTGGAAAAGATTCTCACACGATCTGCCCTACCAATGGCATAGATGTGGAACTGTTGTGCCACTCCCGGCTTGAAGGAGAGCAGCAAATACACCATCCAGCCAATAACATTGCCAGTGTTGAAGATAATATCCGCTTGAAACCACAGTTGACTGGGATAGATCATTCTCGATATGAGCTCTTGGCCACATTCAAAGCTGTACTGAAAGTTGACTCGAGCCAATATCACCAAACTATCCAGATAATTAAGTGTGTATGCAGCCAATGCAAATAGATAATAGATGTTGAGCTTGAATTGATTTAGAATTAAACTTGCAGCTTCCCGCTGAACAGTTGGAACTTCCTTGATTGAAGCACAATCTGAAATTGAGTCCAAATTGAGATAAAACTCATGAAAAGCGGCATTGGATATTCGAGATATTGAATCAAATAATTTGCTCAAATACAAATAGGCTTTTCTCAAATAACTGTCCATACTTGGGTTGGCTTCAAGAGGAAATGATTAAAAAAATATTCATTTCCAATTTAGAAATTTGCGTTTGATGGAGAATTCCATAAAAGTGAAAAGTTTATAAATATACAAAGTATTGATTAAAACCATAATCGTTCGGATTTTTAAATGACTGTCACGCGCTCAAAGAAGTCCCACTCAAATTAATATTTCGTTTTTATATTTTTCCGAGCATTAATTTTTGTATGACGTTGTCAAGGAAACTGACTAAAATTGAACACGTGTCTACTTTTTTCAATCAAAATTTAATTTCCTGTTTGATTAAAATTGTTTACAGGAAATTTAAAAATTTAAAAGGAAGTTGGAAATAAAATCTGCAATTCCTCCCGATTCATGTTGTTCATCAAGGCTAAACTCAAACTTTCGAAAAAACATAAAAATAATGAATCAATATTTTAAAACGAAAAGGATTTTTCTAACATTGAGCCTTTTGATAAATGTTTGCCTGACAGTATATGGGCTAACTATTGGTTCGATTTATTATGAAAATATCAATGCTTATGGTGATAATGTAAATATATTATTTAATTGTTTCAAAAATCCTTAAAATTTCGTTATTTTTTAGATGTGGAAAAATTATCTATTCTGTGCCATCGCAATTGTTCTGTTTGTTCTGTTTGAGTGTGCAATTATCTTTGAACACGTTTGTCTAATTCTAACCTATTCCACCATTCAACTTCTTGTTTTGCTCAGTTTGTTTCAAGCTCAGTCAAATTTAGCTTTGTCAACTTTTGCCATAATTGTATGTTATGCATTGATTGTTTGGTTTGCTTTTGGTATAATTTTCACACTGCTTTACGTAAATGATCTTTGGATTATTGAGAAATTGAAACGAGAACAAGAAGAAGACGCGACCCATTACAATCACGCATACGAAACCGTTAGTGAAATTTAATCTAAAGAAAACAGATTTTTTATTTTTGCAAAAAAAAACAAAAACCGCAAAATAATATGCCACAAAAATGTCAAGATTCTTTCAAACTCAATATTTCAGTGATAATTTCAGCCACTTGATCCACACCAAAATTGAGCAGAATTTTGCGCATATTTTTGATTGTAATGATAAGATCGTAGTGAATCAGTTTCATGAGTGCCCCGTACTTTCCAGCCGCCAGCTCAGAATCATTGTAGCGATGTTCGAGGTAGCGTTTCAGTAGATAACAATAAATGTGATACTGATAACGGACTGCTTCATTGACGCACTCTTTGTTGCTTGTGTAGGGGTTGACCAGCATGATTGCGGACAACTAAACAAATGAAAAACAAATGGTTTAATCACGGAAAAATATGAAAAAGCATTTTTGTAGCTTACCAAATTTCGGATCAATTTATCATTTTCCATTTCCTGATTGAGCATTGCAAATATTTGCTTGTTCTGGTCAATTGGTCCAGTCGATTGAGCATGAAGTGATTCTGGCTGTACAATTATGGCCTCAGTCCCGGATTCGTTCTATCAATTAAAATGATTTAATAAATATTAAACTAAATAATTTTATCAAATTTACCGCCAGTAATGTGAACATTTGATTTTTGCGATCAAACTGAAAAGCTCCTCTGAGGGCACCAATTTCGAAGCTGAACGGCTTCAACAGTCTCAACTGATCAGTCTGTTCAAGTTTTTGAAATATTGGAATTCGTTTACAGAATCGTATGATTCGTTTGGCGTAAACTTGAGATAGGCTAGCCAAGTAGATGACCCCTTTGACCTGTCTCACCACTGGTAGGCTGCTTTCCTCTTCAAAAACACTGATTGCTTGTTGTACTTCGAAAATTTTTTGCTGCTCAAAGTCGCTCAAACAAATCGATTGAATTGCTGTTTTGGGATGGAGAGAACGTTTTCGTTGTGGTATTTGTTGGTTATCTTCACTAAAAATTGATAAAACTTTATCACGTATATTTTTCTCCAATCGACTATCTACTGTCATTATGACTTCATTCACGGGCATGTTGTTCAGATACATTCCAATGGAGAAACATTTCTCCAATCTACATTTTGTACAACTTTTACGATTCATATAACCAATATCACAGTTTCCACCTTTACGACAGAGTAATTTCTGTAACAATAAAAACATTTTACATTTAAAAAGTTTAATATAAAATTTTATAATTAAACCTCACGACAGGCTGCATTACGTCGAAAGAAAACTCGACACGAGGGACACGATGGCAGTCCATTGTAATTGAAGCCTATTCTTGAGAAGAATTACTGTAAAACATTCACACAAAAGGAAGAATAGACAATTGAACTTACTTTTAGCTTTGTCACCACAGATTCGACATGTTTTGATTGGCTCCATTTTTTTGGTTACTCAATATTTGCTACAATATAAAAGTACAGTGCAAACAATAGAGCGAGAGTGTAGTGTTTTGGGTCACATTTATAAGTGGCATTTTAGGTTTGCAATACTAGACAGGTATAGATTGATATTTGTGCATCAAGTGTCTCTACCAGGCTTTATCAAAGATTAATTGAAATGATAATCGTCACTATCAAACGAGTGTAGCGACTGAGTCGCCTAAAAAGAAGTTATCTCCATCTGTACAAGGTTGCTTCTCAGAACATGAAGCGGTTATTAGCAGTTTGGGCAAACTCATGCACTGTGAAGGCGTTTTTAACTTAGATTTAGTTTGTTTGGTTATACTTTTGAATGCTTAACTTAAGGACATTTCTACTATATTTGAGGATTTTTGTTTTGAAAGTTTGATGATTTATGTATTTATTAATGCACATGACTAAAATATGAAAACTATAATCACAAGCATTATAAGTAATTTTAAACATTTAAATTATGCCAATGATGCAAATCCTCAACCACTTAAACGCGTAATGAGTTCAAAAAGTGCGCACATGCTGCCAACATTATCACACAATCCATCAAATATCAAAGTTTGAAGACACACACACACTCGATTGAGTTCGTGGAAATTGAGCACCTCGTGAGAAAGAACAACCGAGTCCAATCTGTACTTGGGAGGTACAGATGTGGTCACAAAGGCATACAACTCGTGATATTGCAATCAAAGTCAATCGAATCCAGGAATTTTGATTTTAATCTGTACTTCATTCGGTCCATATTTAGGTCATTAAAATATTTGCTTTTGTATTAATTCAAGTAATGGATCCAGTTGAGTATATATGTTCTATTGTAGCTTACCGCTTACCGCTTACCGCTACCTGGTTACTAATCATCTTGTGTTCTGTATTGCAGTGAAATCGTATATATCGTGAGATATTAGGCATGGGCTTCACTGTTGCAGTATACTGAAGTAGTGGTAGTTGTTGTTTGTTGTTGAAGATAAACACTCGTTCATTGGTGAATGGAATTGGCGAGTTGGATATTTTATTGCTTGATTTGGCCTTGAATAGACAAAAATCCAATGAACGAGAATATATGAAAAAGACATGCGCATGTTTATGCAGTGAATATATTTTCTCGCTTCTTTCCAACACACATGTCGTCACATATTTTCAACTCTGTGCTGAATATTTTTTTAGTGTTTCACTTGAATTTATCAGTTTTTATGAATCTAATCTTTGTGAGTTCAATAAACTTGGCTTTTTGCCATACAAACAGGATTATAAAAAATCATTCCTACAATACTTTATCAGAAATGTGATTTCGATTTATAAAATGTGAATGTATTTTTTTGCGAACAACCAATCAAACAGCAACCAACATGGAACAAAGAGACTATTCTCAAGTGAAATATTTCAGAGTGAAACAAGTTCTACTATCAATTACAAATTTTTTGATGGTCTGTGTTTGTGTTTATATTGCGAAAACTGTTTCGAAACATGAGGTAAGTGAAACCCTTTACTCTAAATTGTTAAATCATTTTTTAGAATCAACTTTTAATTCGCATCATCTGCGGCCTTTTGGTTGGCCTCAACATGGCCTTTCTGGTGGGAGTGTGGCGTGAGAGTGGTCTTCTCTCCAAAGGCTATGCCACTGTGTTGATGTTTCAGATGGTGGGCTGTTTTGTCCTCTTTGTGCTGGGCTACCACTGGATTGAGCTGGTCATTCCACTGCTTTGGACTGTTGTCTGCTTTGTGCTTGTCGTGCTTTACATCAAAGATTTGCGTACAATCTATTTGAATCAAGTTTAAAGTTTCAAAAATATTATGAGTGAAACATAAAATTCGAAATAATAATTTGTGAATCTACTTTGAATCTACTGATGGTTTACCAATGGATCAAATGATGGTAGCCAGGTTACCAACCAACCGGCAACGTAACAACTCGGGGAAATGTAAATAGGAAAATGACGATACATCTACTCCCTTCATACATTTAATAACAGAGAAATATTGACAACAAATGTGGAAGTCGTAAAGTTTAGGCGAATGAACGTATACTTTGTCTTCCTGTTCAAGCCCGGTTTAACATTATGTTGTATTACATAATCAAAGTTCAACTCGATAACCAGACATCCGTTTGCGCTTTTGGGTGTGTGTTTGTTTTGGCATTGTTTTAACATTGTTCATATATAACGCTTAATAAAATTGTCATTATGACTCTAAATTGTGCTCAGTTGTACAAAAAAATTCGCATAACAAACAGACACCAAACATGGAATCAGAAGTGAAATATTTCAGAGTGAAAAAATTCTTTCTAGTCATCAATGTACTGTTGATGATTGCCGCGTGCATTTATTCTGGTATCAATGTTCACAAAACTCAAGTACTTGAATCTTTAATTTTTTTTAAATATTTTTAATTAATTTGATTTTTTTTGGTTACAGGACCCAGTATCAACACGACTGCTCGCTGGTTCTCTGGGAATTTTGTATCTGTTATTTCTATTTGGCATTTGGCGTGAACACATTTGCCTGACCAATGGCTATGCCACCTTGTTAATTTTGCAAATCATTGGCTGTGTGGTCTATTTCGTGCTGGGCTATCACTGGCTCGATCTAGCCCCTCCCTTTTTGTGGTGTATTCTCCTCCTGATTGTCACAATCTACTATGTCAAGGACTTGCGCATTCTTCAGTATAGTGAAATTTAAAATTCGTGGATTTTTTTAAAAATTCAAAGTAATAAATGTTTATGAATTTTCCTTAATTCGGATTTTTTTCTTTAAAGTGTCAGTGTTTGGTAGCGCTCTGTCGGTTTCCTTTATGTTTTTCCTTCGAAATTTGTCGTTTTTAATTTTGTCGTAAAGGATATCAAGACAAAATAACAGAATCGAGTCACTTTTTTTTGTCGGCATAATAATTTGGTTCCTGTTGTAAAAAAAAGACGGCAACAAAGACTCCATTAAATTCTTTATCAAAATTAAAAAATAACGAAGTTTTGGTGAATTTTATAAAAAAAATTAATATTATTAATTGACTTGTGACAATTGATGACTTCTGAAAATGACAATGAATGATTAATTTTCATTTTGACAGAATTACAAAAATTAATTTTGTCAAAACAAATAATTAAAAAGCATTTATTACAGATAAAAATTAATCATTTTTCTAGATATTTGTCAAAGTAAAGTAAAAGAATTTTGGAATAGTAATTTATCAAAAATTGAATTTACAGTCTTGAGATTCAATCGATTAATGTGTGTATTCATATATACGACAATATATACGTTTTAAATGCTTTAAAAATTTGTTTGTTGATTTCTGTAAACGTTCGCTTCTTGCTGGTTCAACAAACAAAATTTACCAATTACAGTACAAAAATGTTTTTCCGATTAATTTATCCACTCAAAACAATGCACTACTATCGTGACTATCTCGAGATGTGCGACAACATTGGCCTGTATCGCAAAACTGGCTCAATCCTAAAAATATAAATATTAATAAAATAAATATAAATATTCATTTATATTTATTTTTAGTATTTGCTTTTATATGGAGAATTCATGATGATGAATTGAATGGTACAAAATAGAAATTTGGAATTGTATTCATGGCAAAATTATAGGTTACATGGTTTTCTTTAAGGAGAAATAAAAATGTCTAGACAATTCCTGCATCTTTTGCCAACGAATAAAAGATTGACTTTTCATCGGAAAGTAAACTTCTGGGAGTGTCAAACTCTGCAACATTTCCCGCATCAAGCACCATCACACGATCCGAGTCGAGTATTGTGTTCAACCGATGAGCAATAGTGAGCACAGTACAGTTGGCAAATTGTGATCTAATTGTCGCCTGAATTAGTGAGTCCGTTTCCAGGTCGACGGCTGCTGTTGCCTCGTCTAGAACCAATACGTTTGTACGTCAAAGTAGGGCTCGAGCCAGACAGATTAGTTGACGCTGACCAACGGAGAGATTTTCACCAGATTCCGCAACTGGATGCCCCAGTCCTAGGGTGAGGCTACTGACGAATAGTTTCAAGTGAGCCAGTTCGAGTATTCGCCACAACTGTTCATCGCTGTACTGGTTGAATGGATCAAGGTTGAGTCGAATTGTGCCACAAAACAGTACTGGATCCTGTGGAATTATTGTGATTCGTGATCGAAGTGTCTGCAGCCCCAGTTTGGATATATCAACTCCATCCATCAATATCCTCCCATTTGCAGCTTCAATGATTCGAAACAGTGCTAGAGTTAGAGAAGACTTACCAGCCCCAGTTCGACCAACAATTCCAATTTTCTCACCCTTTTTGGTAGTGAAATCAATTTTCCTTAGTACCAAATCCAGCCCTGGTCTATATCTGGTACCATAACCTTCAAAACGAATCTCCCCATTTTCAGGCCAATTTTCACTTACACTCGAATCTTCCACTTCTTTATGCCATTCCGCTTCTGATTCAAGATTCGTGTACTCTGAAATTCGCTCAACCGACACAATATTGTTCTCAAGACCAGAAAAGTGTCTAACACAGGAATTCAAGTACAGCGTTATACTCAAGGCATACGACAGTGAAAGACCGACTTCACTGCTACTCAATCCTCCATCATTTCCATCTTCCGTCAGTGATCTCTTGGACAAAACCGCCAAAAGCGACGCAAAAAATATCAAACAATTACCCAGCAGATCCAACCAAACTTGCAACCAACAGAGTGAAACAAAATTTGGATAACAACAACGCTGATTCTCATCCACCCGTTGATCAGATTCAAGAATAAATCTCTCGGTTGCACTGTAAGCCTTGATAGTGCAAACCCCGTTGAGTGTTTCGGAAAAGTGAGTGAAAATTGGAGAACGGGTCACAGATTCGAGTCGCTTCAATTGACGGGTTGTAGAAACGTAGAAACGTTGAATAAACAAATAAATCACGACAAATGGAACGACGATTGCGATGAACAGGGGAGTTTGGATGCAGACCACAATTATGGTAGCTATTATGATGAAAGCCGTGCTTAGTAGAGCTCTAAAATTGATAAAAGGTTAACCTAAAATCAACACAAATTCTCATCAACAAACCGAATAATGAGCGCCATCTGTGTATCGAGAACATCAATATCTTTTGCAAATCGATTCACAATTCGTCCCAGAGGCGTAGTATCGAAAAAGTGCATCGGCGCATGCACAATCGCATCCATCAACTTCTGATGCAGTGTTCGCGAAGACCGTTGCGATGCAACCACAATTGAATTCCATCCACAGCATACAAACACAATTTGCATAAAACCCAGTACAAAGTAAATCAGTAGATAATGTCCTGCATTGGCATTCGGATCATCCGTCCAGACGCTGAGCCACATGTTTGCTCCAGTACTGAAGCCAATCATCAACATGTAAAACAGAATTATGGCTATTGAACCAAAGATGGTTAACGATTTGAGATATTTGACGTAAACGGCCAGGGTGATTTGACCTGTTTCGAGACTTTCTGCTTCGACGAGTTTCGATTTGGATTCTTTATCGGGAATCGATTCCAATTTTGATTCATCCTGTTTAGAATCTTCGATTTTACTTAAATCTTGCTGATTCTGTTCCAAATTTTCAAGTTCAAAGGTTACTTTTTTGATTTGTCCAGATGCATCTTTGTTCTTACTATCATCCTCAAGACTCGCAATCAAATAGTTGCTGATCAACTCATGGAAAGTTGAGTTTTGTTCCATAAGTTGATCATAACTTCCAACAGCTTCGATTCGTCCCGACTTGAGCAGTACAATTTGATCCACATTTGGCAGCATATACAGAGCGTTGGTCACCAAAATTCGTGTTTTACCACGAAGAGATCCACTTTGAGAGTGAAACACGTGATTGAAGATGTGCTTGCCAACATGACTGTCCACAGCCGAGAGTGGATCGTCAAAGAGGAATAGGTTTGCATTGGAATAGCAAGCTCGAGCAATGCTAACCCTCTGCTTCTGACCGCCCGACAGGTTTATCCCCTTTTCACCAATCTCCGTTTGATCCCCAGCAGGCAACATGTCCAAATCTTGCTTCAGCGCACAATCTTCAATAACTTTTTGATACTTTTTCGCATCAAACTGTGCGCCAAACAGAATATTCTCACGCAGAGTACTGTTCTGTATCCAGGCCTGTTGTGAGACGTAGGCCAACTCTTGATCAGCGCTAACATTCACCCGTCCTGTTTGTTTCTGCATTTCACCAAGCAGTGCATAGAGGAGGGATGATTTACCCGAACCAACTGGTCCCACAATAGCCACAAGTGATCCTTTTGCGATGTTCAAATTGAGATTTGACAGAGTAATTTGAGGTTTTTCTTTTGTTTGATCAACCAATTCCCAGTTGAACGATGCATCTGTCATTGTGATTGCATTTGCCCCATCTTGTGTTCGTTCAACGTACGGTTCGATTTCATCGCAATTCAAGAATTTGTTCAAACGTTTCATCGAAACTAAAGTATGATGGAAAGATTCATTTATTAAAATCAAAACATATCAAGTAACTTACCATAATAAAGTTGGTCATCATGTTCGGTATTTGAGCCATTGGTGCACGTAACATGCTGAACAGTGCTACCGAAACGAATGCCTTCTCAGGTGTCAACTGATTGTCTGCATCAATCCAAATGTACAGCGCAAATGTTAAACAATTGACCATAAACGGTGCACAAATTGCGATAGTATTGAAAATTGTGGTAATATAGCCCGACAGGCGAATGTATCTCAACTCTTGAACCCGAATTGCATCAATGTTAGCTAGAAAAGCTTCTTCCCAGGCGTACAGTTTCAACACTTTGATTCCGTTCAACATTTCATTGATTGCTTTGAGTCGTTTGTCTTTCAGTGCCATCTGTTTCGACTGGTTACGTTTTACGAAACTTGCTGCAAACCCTTGAATTGGTATGAATATGACCATCAGTATTAGACCACCAATTACGGCGATGCCCAGCTCGGCCCATAGAAGCCAAAGTGCAATTCCAATTTGAACTGGTGCCGTCCATAAAAAGCATAACATTGGCAGTAGTTCAATGAAACGTTGTGAATCCACAGCCATCAGGTTGACAATCTCTCCAGTGGTGTAATCTTTCTTGGAATGCATTGCCAGAACCAGTGATTTACGATACAATGCTCCAGTGAGGCAAGTTCGAATGCGCATGCCCAGTACTGACATTCGATGCTGATGATAGGCCGAGGTGAGACTGCTCACAATGTTGGTCACCACAAAGATGGCTGTGTAAAAGTAGCCATGCCAAAAAGGCGCGTACAGGTCGGTGATGAAGCCGATCACTTGTTTCATCACAATTGGATTGATCAGTTGAAGATTGTCGGTGGCGAAGCGGGCCATCGATGGAAACAGAAAATACCGCCAAAATTGTTTTGCGATAATCAACATGACGTTACTTTTGGGTGGCTTTGTATGTTCTGGTGGGGAATTCAGAGTATTTGGCGATGATTTATGTTGCCAAAAATGATTGAACCGTTCAAACAGACCTGTGGCTCGATCGGGCACTCGAATTGGCCACATCTCTGCTTTTGTTAGGGGTCTTCGAAAGCCCAACCAAGCGACAGAGTGAAACCACCAAAAGGTTAACTTTGATGGAACTGAACTTGTTTCTTTGGGACAAATTTTTGCATTCTTATCCACTTTTTCACCATAAAGATTTGTTGACGAGAAAACTTCACCAACATTGTTGACACGATCCGGAAAAGAACAAAAGACTAAAAGCAAAATTTGTATACCAACTTCAACATAGACAAAAACAGAATCATCTTCAGGATACTGCAAGTGAGTTGGTATAGCCAAAAGATTGCACAAAATTTGCAGAAATAAATAGAACCAAATTGCTCCACCATTAATGAAACCATAAAATCGTTGAAGGTGAACAAACAGGGCGAAAAGGATAAAGGTGAGCAAAGTGATGACAACTCCAAGAAATTTTGCATGTGAAATTACAGAATCGTGTGAATTCCACCAAACGGACACCAAAACTGCATGAACAAGTCCGACTGTAGCCAAGACAATTGACAGGACAAACTTCACAATATTGAACCAATTCCACCTGATTGATGGTCGCTTTTCAGTGAGATAGTCATAGAGGGTATACGGAAAGCACAGAGCCAGAAACCCAAAAGGAAGCCAATTCAGTACAGTATTGGTGAAACATGGTGTAAGCGCAGGGCTTGTTGTATTCCAGGTGGACGAATAGTTCTACAAGAAAAAAACGTCAATTATGAAAAGTAGCAATTCAAATCCCAAAAAAACTAACCCAAAATGGGGTATCACAAATGTTGTCCAGGTAGATTATCGAATCGAAAGACATTTTCGTGCAACTAACTCTAGTCAATCTATCTAACAAATGACTTATATTCGGAAGCCAAAAACATTTTGCTTAAATAGTCTAAACTAAAGTACTTGAAGTACTAATTATTACCATTGGACATTGCATTTTATTAACGGAATTACGACATTTTAACGAATTAGAGTATGCATTGTAATTAATTGTTCACGAGCCTGTCATAATAAAAAAAAGCAGGCCACATGTAAATATGTATGTAAACGCAGCATGTTATCGCAATGCGCGATTATAATTGTTATATTTTAAAATACATTGTAAAGTACACGGTGGCGTACATCTGGTGGCGGTGCAATAAAGCGTGTTGCTAATAGCAATGTATGCGATAAAGTTATAAATTTGCAATACAAAGGTAGAAACTTTTAAAATGTTCAATTTTCAATAGCCGTTTCGTATGGTCTTTTCAATCAAAATGCCGTCTCGCCCAATTGAATGCTCATAACAAACAGAAAATATCCAATATACAGTAAGAAGGACTGTAAAAACTAGTAAATTTAAATTATCACTCAAGCGTCAAATTTATACCTTCAAAGTTGATCTAAATGTAACAGTGCCGAATGCACCAAATGTAATTCCATACTTTGGTCCGGTGGTCAAACGTTGGTAAAAAGAATCAAACTTAAGTTTATACGTGATTCGACTGCTTGGCAGTCACTCAGTCACCAACTCGGTCAACATGGTTATAATTTGTATGGCCAACTTTTTGCTCATAAATGTTACCCTTCTTGCGGCTTCGCTTGGTATAATTCTGCTCAAGTCTGGCTACATTCGATACAATCAAAATTTGGCTTTTCTGTCTCGATCTAAGTGCAAAGTGTTAACTGGCGCCATATTGGTCATTTCATGCGCAATGATGTTGAATCACTTGAATTTGTAACAATTGTCAATCGAACATTTGGAAAACTTCTGTTTGCTTTCGTACTGTTTAGCTATCCAATGGCTGGCTTTCCGTCATGAACATTGGACTCGATCAAGTGAACGGTCTGGCTGCGATCATATTTGTCCTCATGCCACTGAATGAGCTGCTCTGTATTGTGCTGATGCACTACTACATTGCGCAATTCACCAACAAAATTCACCAATCTTCAAAGGTGCTGATTCATATTATGGTGGTAAATCTGCATCGAGTTGGGCATTTTCGGGCGCGTGTTCGGCTGATGCTCACCATTGGCAGACTGTGCACCAAAAAAAACGATATGGCGTTACGTATGAAGTGTACGGACTGGTGTCGATGAAGTCATTTGTAAAGGTATTTGCGTTGAATAATTTAAAATAATTCAATTAAATTCAAATTGCTTTACAGTGTATGCTTTTCTATGGTGAGATGTTGGCCTATGCATACAAGCTGATTCGTAATATAGATTGATAGTCAAATTTAAATTGGTAAATTATTAAGTCCATTTGAACAATTTGAAATACTGAAAGTCTAAATTTAATTTAAATTTAATTGAAACTTTATAATAAATATTGTCAATTCCGTTTAATATTTATTACTACATTAAGTTAAAAATCATACAAAAAATCTAACCAGTTAAAAAGTACCTTTTCTCCTCATCGTGTACAGCTCATGTATAATGCACTATTAGATTACTCTACATGTATCACATATGTACAAAAGTACAAAATGTCCTGCACATTACAGTGTACAATCATAATAAACGCTTAGCCTTCACTTGCACACAGACAGACTTAACGACGATAAGTTAACGTTTTGGCCACGTATTTTGATATTACATTTTGTATATAAATGAGCTCATTTGAGCAGTTAGTATTCACTTGTATGATATACATTGATTTGAACAAAAAATGGCAAATTCCAGCACAATTCCTCAATTGAAGCTCAACAATGGGCTCAACATTCCAGTAATTGGTCTCGGTACGTGGCAAGCACCAGCTGATGGCTCCGTGTATAGAGCGGTTCGTGATGCGCTCGATGTTGGTTATCGTCACATTGACTGTGCTTGGACATATGGCAATCAGGAAGAAGTTGGACGTGCCTTTGCGGATGCAATCAAAAATGGTGTTGTAAGTTTTGTTTCAATTTATGATGTTTAAAGTTTTAATGTTTTTGTTTGTAAAATTCTAAAGCTAAAACGAGAAGATCTATTTGTGACATCGAAAATTTGGCCTACCTTTTACCGAAAAGACCGTGTGCCCGTGTGTGCTAAGCAAATCTTGACATCACTCGGACTGGACTACATCGATCTGCTATTGCTTCATAGTCCTGCCAGTTTGAAGCAACAGGATGGTGTCTCGGTTCCTACGGATGCTCAAGGTCAAACGCTTGGACCTGATGATGGAACCCATTTCATTGGAGCTTACCAGGCACTGGAGTCATTGGTAGACCAGGGATTGGTTCGTTCAATTGGTGTGTCAAACTTCAATGTAGACCAAATGAAACGATTGCTAGCAGTTGCTCGAATCGCACCAGTCACAAATCAAGTGGAATTGCATCCATATTTGGTTCAACAGGAGCTTCAAGATTACTGCAATCAAAATCGCATTCTCCTCACAGCCTACTCTCCACTGGGCAATCCAGGCACCGGCGCAACATGGGCAACAGAAAATCAAGATCGACTGCTCAAAGATCCAGTAGTGAACAGACTCGCACAGAAGTACGGCAAAAATGCAGGACAAATTCTGATCAAATTTCAAGTAGCCAGAGGCAATTTGGTCATACCGAAAAGTGTACGCAAAGAACGAATTGCGTCCAACATTGAGGTGTTTGATTTTAATTTCACGTCTGAGGAGTTGGCTGAACTCGCATCGCTGGATCGAAACTATCGTTCATGTCCGTGGATATTCTCTAAAAATTTGCCTGAGTATCCATTTTAAATTTCTTATTTAATTGAACAATGTATTTGAATTGCAAAATATTATCTTTGAAAAAATTGAACTCTAAAAATGAGATTTAATTTAAAAGAAAGTTCCAGAATTTGTTGCCAATTTACAATGGTAATTGTAATTGTAATAAATTAATTTACAAATTGTCTTTTGAATATGAACAGATAGTAAGCCGTAATATTAGAAGTGATCTAAGGAGATAAAATGAATTAATTTAATTTTTTTCTAAATGAAACGAAATTTTTCAATACCATGAAATACGTTTTCGAGGTGATTCGATAATTGTCAAATAGACAAAAGGCATAGGGATGCAGTCGCTTGTGGGCTTGAAGTGTATGAGCCTTCAATTGATTGGACAGTTTGAAGCGCCATCCCAATTGCATTCCACTCTGCATGGCCAATTGATAGAACGCTCTATTCTGTGCTTCTAATCG
The DNA here is from genome assembly GCA_023373905.1 of Rhizoglyphus robini. Taxonomy (NCBI): domain Eukaryota; kingdom Metazoa; phylum Arthropoda; class Arachnida; order Sarcoptiformes; family Acaridae; genus Rhizoglyphus; species Rhizoglyphus robini. Next base: position 1,250,740 of record JAKIJQ010000027.1, read on the forward strand.
TGAATTTAATTTAACAATATGCGCACACTCAGTGATGATGAGAAAGAGGAATATATTGCACTCGACCAGTGCGAGCACAAAGACCAGCCGTTGGATGTGATTGCTCTGGGTGGACACACAAATGTACAGCAAATAGCAGCCAACTGTGATGTAGTACGGAAAGATGGTCGAGATGAAGTACTTGCACCGGTGACTGTAGCCCTGAATCACACAACAAAGACGAATCACATCACAATTGGCTCTCATGTAAAAGCGCCAAATGGAGCTGTCTAAACTGGTCGATTCGATAGCAATTTTGTGATTGACTTTTGCCAATTTTGTCAAACATTCCTGTTGCATCACTCGAATGTATCGCACTGAGATGAGAGTAAATATCACAAAGCCGTAACAAGCTAAATTTTAAATAAATAAATAGATAAGTAAGTAAGTAAGTAAGTAAGTAAGTAAGTAAGTAAGTAAGTAAGTAAGTAAGTAAGGGCAAGTGGGCAAGTAAGGGCAAGTGAAAGCAAGTAAGTAAGTTAATATATATATTAATATATATATTTAATATATTACCGATAATGTGATAGAAGAAAGCGAGTGGAAATAGCACAATCCAGAATGTCATTGATACAAAACTGAGTGTATAGACAGAATTTATGTAGACATAGCTGTACATGAATATCATTAGTGAAAGATAGAATGCAAACACAGCCCAATTGAAGACTGGTTTGGCTTTTTTTCTCAATTTCAAAATCTTCTCCGACACAGCACTGGACATGACTTTCTGTCCAATGTACAATTTCTTTTTGTGTTCAACAATTTGGAAACGTGCGTCGCTTTGAGTTGCACACATAAAGCCCATGAACACACCAACCGAGACAGCGATGCCAATTGCGAAGCTAAGGTCCACTTGTCGCACCACAGCGCGGTGCACAACTTGATGAGTGAACAGGTAGGGACTGTGCACCAGTGCGGTGCACCAATCGGTGGTGAGGCTTGGCGTGACATTGGTCGATTCGTGATGTAGCACAATTGTTCCGTGTATTGCAAATGTGTAAAGCATTACAATTTGTGGAAACACAAAATGTATCCACTCGCTGGTGGTCTTCTTTGCACTTGGTTGGTCATGTTTTTGGATCAAATCCAACTGTTTCGTTAATAGAGCAAAATGATTGACAGTGATGGTGTGAAGCCACTGGAGGCAACATTTTGCCAACTTGAACACCTTCAAGCATACACTTCTTGACATCTTTCTGGTGGTGGTTTGAGATGAAAAAATGAAAATTAAATCAGAACTGAATCTTTCTTTCCAAATTAAATTTTGAAATTGTTTTTTAATTAGTCTTAATTAGTACATTAGTGGACCGGTGTGTGGCTGGTTCAAGCTGGTGTTATCAAATTTGCAATTATATCCCAGGAATCTAGGAACAAGGAGTAGCGAGTTTTTCCACTCAACAACAACTGCTCAACAACAAATCGATACGAACCACTCTACGAATAACAATTTTAAAGAGAAGCAATTAATTTTTGTAAATTGTGCAAATAAAAACAGTTTAATTATACTTTAATTTGTTATTCATAATTCAGGCAAATAACAAGTTACTAAACCAAAAACAGGAGAACAATTAATTATGTTTTATATTGCTTAAAAACGCGTACTAATATATTGCAAAAAATACAATTATACATAGTAAACAGAAACATTAGCATAATTATCATTATAATTGTTTGTTGCACCGACCGTAAAATTAATGACCATTTATGGTCGGTGCAACAAACAATTAATTATGCTAATGATCTTGTTTACAAAGTATAATTGTATTTTTTGTAATATGTTAGTACGGATTTTAAAGCAATATAAAACATAATTAAATTAAATTAACAAAATTAATTGTTCTCCTGTTTTTGGTTTAGAAACTTGTTTTCAAAATTTTTCCATAAAAAGTTTTAATTTTGGTGTTTTCCAAAATTTTAATTAGAATTTAATTAGAAATTTTTATATATTAAATTATTAGTTCAGAACCTTATCATAATTTTTCGATCAAGAAAGTCTTGTTTCGAAAACCTGGTAATATCCTTGGTCTTATTTATTACACTTTATAAGTTCAAATTTCAAATTTAGCACCCGCAGGGCTCACTAGTATACAATTGAAATTGAAATTGAAATTGTCGAATTGTGACTTATAAGTTATAAATATATTTTAAAAATCAACATTATTTTGGGCTGGTATTTTTTTGCAATAGTAAAATAGATTTTTACAATAGTAAACTATAGATTTCTGCAATATAGATTAATGCAATAGTGTTGATTCAATATTATTGATACTGCAAATGATGAATTATATTTACAAATAATGTAAAACAGAATTAAAATTATTTCATTAGAAGTAAGTATATTAAAGTCTTAGTAAGGAATGAGTTAAAGTTAAAGTGTTTGCATATATTTGGATAAAAAGACAAATAGGTAAATGAGTACCTACAATGGTCATTCAAAGTAATAGAATAGCATCGTGAACGCAGCCCATGCACATGTGTACTGAAATGTACTCACAATTTTGTCTGTAATCAACATCGAGGTCAATTGAACTCACGCTATTTTGATTGATTGATTGATTGCGTTGTTAGTTCTTCACAAAATGGACATATATAAACTCTACTGTTACTTGATAGACATGGTTATTTTGCAGCAACATTTGGCAAAACCTCACATCATCATGTACATTGCAGCCGAGCATTTCATTCTCCTCAAATCGATCCAAACCATAATTCTGCTAATCTATCTCTATCTCTTCTTTATCACATCATGTATCATCAATTTTATCCAATTTGTAAACTATCTTCTATTGGAACTACATTTTCCCAAGCTGCGTCGATCAATCAATTCCTATCTACAGGACATTATACTTTCATCGATAATCTACATTTGGGAGCGTGAATGTCAAGTTCAATTTCGTGTTTGCTTTGATTGTCACGAAACTATGAAGAAGTTTGAAGCGGAAAGTGAATCCTCACTGTTGATTGTGAATCACTCCTATGAGATCGATGCACTACTGTACTGGATGGCTGCTCAAATGTACGACAAATTGGGCTCGTGCAAAGCTTTTGCTAAAAAGGACCTTAGCAAGATGCCAATCATTGGCTGGATGGCTGCTTTTAATGATTCAATCTTTTTGACCAGAAAATGGCAAAATGATGAACAGAACATTATTGAGGGTGTGCAACAACTAAAAAACAGTGATACTCCGTTTGCTTTGATAATGGCACCCGAAGGCACTCGTTTCACCGAAGAAAAGCTACAAAATTCTAAACTATTCATTGAGAACAACAATGTCGAGATCAGTCCATTGAGACATCATCTAATGCCACGTGTTAAAGGATTTGTCACAACTTTACGTGAGCTGAACAAAGATTCGGATCAAATTGTGAATGTTTTCAATATGGAATTTGTGTGCAATCGAAAGTTGGAAATCAACGGCTCGTACCGACCAACACTGATGAATTTCCTCACAGGAGAGCCCTTCAAGGTCGATTGTTACATTGAACGAGTAGTGAATGTACCTGATGCGTGTGCAGATGATTGCGAATTCGCAAAATGTCTGTATGATATTTTCGAGAAGAAAGACTCACTAGTGGAACAACATCGTGATTATGGTCGTTTTGTAAAGTCATTTGTTCGTGTTAGACAAACAGAAAGTTTTACTCAATTTGCCAAATTTTTCATATTCAACATTGCACTAACTGGTTCAATAATGTTTTTCCTATTCTATTTAGCTCATTTTGTACTGCAAAGTTTTGTACTCAAATTTCTCCTTTGGTCAAGTGTGATCTTTGTTTATTGCGCCATTTTTGTAGGAGTCAAAATGCAAACTATTTCACAGTATGGAATTGATAAAATTAACTAAAAATAATTTTTTTTGTAAATAAAAAATAAAATAAAAAATATTTAATTTTTATTTCCATAATTTGAAAGTTCGGCCATTTTGAAAATTGAATAAATGGCAGCGTAAATCACGGAAACGGCTGTCCAGATCAAACATTTCAGTGCAAAACTTTGCGAAACAAAGTGAACCCAATAGAAGGTGTAACAGAGGAGTGATCCACTCAGGATTATATTGAACAGGACGAATTGGATCAATCGAAGAAGGTTTGATTTTCGTAAACGAGAGTGGGAATCTGGGAATTTACCGTGCAGTCGATGTTGGTTCACGAGTTCGTCTTTGCGTTCAAAGATTTTGTAAAGTAGATTTGCGAATTCGGAATCATCTGATGCCGGATCCGGAAGGGTTTCAATTTGTTCAATGTAACAATCCACTTGGAACTTTTCCCCACTGATGAAACTGTTCAATGACGGTCTGATTGATCCAGTATGATCAGACAGACGATTGCACACAAATTCCATATTGTACATTTGAACATTTTGACCTTGGATCTTTTGTAGATGTCGAAGAGTTGTGGAGAATCCTTTCACTCGTGGTAGTAAGTGATGTTTGAGTGGAGCAATTGGAACATTGTTCTTCTTGATGAATTCCAGCGAGTTTTGATACTTTGCTTCAGTGTATCGTGTACCTTCCGGGGCAATGACAAGTAAATAGGGACTGTAACAACTCGCCAATCGATTCAATCCTTTTTCAATGTTTTTCTCATCTTTCGACCAATTTCGCGCTAGAACGATTGAATCGTTAAAGAACGCTAACCAGCCAACAATAGGCATCCACTCAAGCCCCTTCTTAATGAATGCCTTGATTGAGCCCAATTGACCGAATTCCTGAGTAGCCATCCAATAGAGAATTGCATCCAACTCATAAGAATGATTTGCAATCAACAGTGCTTGAGTGTTTGGTTTCGCCAATTGGCTCGCAGTAAAATTTGAATCAAAATTCAATCGAAATCGTATGCCACACTGCAATTCACAGATTTGGATCACCGATGAGAGGATAATGTCTTGCAGATAGAAATTTATCCATCGTCGAAGTTGTGGGACAGTAACTTCAAAAAGTAGATAATTAATCAGCTGAACCACATTCAAAATGCAAGCATTGATGAAAAACAGAAGCAAAAGTAGACAAAGTCTGAACGTTTGAAACGATTTTACGACAAAAGTAGTAGACAAATGCGTATTCAAATTATCCTGGTCCATTTTGTGGTTGTAGTGAAAAAAATGTTTCCTGTCTAGCAATATGAAAGACGTGTGTTAAATATGTGGCTAATTGCGTAAACAAAGCTGATTACAAAACCAACTGACAGAGGTTTAATCAAATCGATCAACGAGAGAGTCATATGAGTAGAGTGGTTTGGCGTAAGTGATGATGCGAAATGAGCAGCATTATCGTCATAAGATGTTGTGAGATTTGTTTGGTGGCATAGCCCAAACGCAGTTTCATTGACGAAAGCAGTTGATTGATTCCATTTTGTGCTGATTCATCAAAATTGGGCACTGCCAAGGTCAGTTGCCGTATACACTGACGTGTTCATTGATCTGCCATTGGTATTTCTCTGTGTTTGCACATTTTTTGGTGGAACAAATGAAACTCATTGTTTATGACATACAAATTGTGTCACTTTTTAGGTTACATTAAATAGCCAATTAGTGAGTTCATTTAAATAGCAATTGCAAAGAATGTTAATTAACATTTAATTAGCTCTCTTTTAGATTCAAAATGAAATTCATTTGAATTCCTTTAAATTTTTCTATTAAAAAAACTACCCTTTCATTTCACATAATTCAAACACATTACTTTAAAATAAACGGCCCCGCAATGATTCAAAGCCAATCGTGCAATAAATAAGATAAATACTCTTTCAATATTCAGTACGGGTATATTGTGTTGAAAATTTTTTTTACTAGACAACTGGTAAAAAACAGCTTTATTAAATCTAGATCAAGATAGCAAAGGTCGGATGTACTCAAAGAGTACAAAAGTTGTATGTACAAATGTGTTCGTTTTGAACAAACAGAAAAATAGCTCGAGGTTACACAAAACGGGATTTTTATACGATAAAAGTAAGCAAACATGTTTTGACATTGAGAGATCAAAATCTTTGACCTAAATTTAAAGGGAGAAAATTTGTACTTTTAGTACAAATTACGAACAAACTGATTTGTTAATTGTTGTTGTTAATTAATCAATTGAGTTTTTTTTTATTTTATTGCATGTAAAATTTGTAAAAAAAAATAAAACAAACTTCTCATGCGGGTTGTCGTTTATAATACAATTGAGAGACTAAAATGAGAGACTAATGTGAGAGACTAAGCACTAGACGACATTAACAACATCGAGTGTTGCACAGGTACAGCTTACCGTACCAGAGCGTATAAAGTGAGAGACTAAAATGAGAGACTAAATGGAGAGTGATTGAGAGACTAAATTGAGTTAAATAAAAATAAATTTATTAGTCATTTTGAATAAAATCTCTCACGCTCATTTGAATTTGCCTCGTCATTTTGTTGTTGATTCTTTAAATATTTTCTCTATCCAAAATGATAAAAATATCTCAAATTGATAATACCGGAACTGACGCTGAGGCTTCTTTTTTAGCACATTTTTTCTAGTTAAATAATTTTTACCATTGAGATATTATAAATTTACTGAATTTTAGACTTTCGTGTGAAGAATTTTTCAATTGCTTTGCCCCTTTCTTCGCCCATGAAAGTCTTCATCAGAGTTTCACATTCTCTCTTGTTGACTTTATGCAGCATTTTTCTCGTTTCCTCGTCTCGTATCAAACCTTTAGCTAGCGCAATTGAATTGAAAAAACAAGCATTTTCCACCAATCCATCACGTTTGTTGTACAAAAGTGGTTCGACCTGATTCTCCAGTTCGGCTTTTGGTACAACACGAGAAACGAATCCAGCCTGAGCAGCTTGTGTAGCCGTGATTGTCTGATTAAAGAGTAAAAGTTCGGAGGCCAGGGATGAACCAAATATTATGGGAAAAGTGTAAGAGGAGCAGCCTTCGGGACATATTCCCAGTTTGGTGAAAGGAGTGCTGAATCTGGCAGTGTCCGATGCTATAACCCAATCGTAAAGGCCAAGTGTTGTGACCATGATGCCCAATGCGGGCCCGTTCACAATACCGAGAAGTGGTTTCGGAAAATCGATAAACGCAGAAACAAATCTCTCAACATTGGATATGGAAAGTTGTGCAGCTTTTACAGAATCACCATTAGCGAGTTCAAGCCAGGTTTTGTTGTTATCTAAAGAACATAAAAAGATCTTATTTAGATAGAGAAAAACTCGACTTACTCAAATCATTTCCACTTGAGAAAAACTTTCCAGTTCCCGTAACAGCAGCCATTTTAACTTGCGCGTTTGCAGCAGCATCTTCAAGTGCCAATATAATAGACTCATAGGTATCTGTCAGTTCCTGTTTATTTCAAGGCATCCATCTAACTCGACTAATCTGTACACTGGAGTACTAAGCGACGTGATCATCGATCGATACTCTCGTTCATCGCCGATCCACTACTATCGATACTGTGTCCCTCAAGCACATTCTACAACTACAATATAAAAGAAGGACTAGTCGGATTCGAATGTCACTTCGTTCCTGGACCTCGTTGAGGATGGTTCCTCTTCCCTTCCCCTCTTCCTCTCATGGACCAAGACACTTTTGCCTCTCCCTCATTGTCTCAGCTACATCAGATAGCCTCATCTCAATAAAGCAACTTCTCCTCGTACACTGAGCCTAACAGTATCCACTGCAATTGAGTTATACTTTTCAGGTCGATTCAATCGAATCCACTGTACATGGTCTCGCACTTCCACAATTACATCATTTGAAGAACTTGTAGTTGAAATATATTTAGATTTAAAATTGGACAAAGTTGAATGTTTCAAAATTGAAGCATTGAGACAAACTTTCGATCTCGAGAATACTAAACTTCTCATGATTTTATCAATGTATTAAACGCAATGTATTAGTCGTCAAAAATAGTTCAAAAAATAGTTGTGCCTTAATACTGTTGTACCAACTTGTGGTATAACTTCAAACCAGCATAATCTTATCAAGTGGTATGCCTGTCACTGACTCGTACTTGAGTACACGTATACCACCAAAAGCATATGTTTTGGTTAAATATTGTTGTTTACAAAGTTTCAGTCTTCATTACACTCAAACAAAATGAATTCATTGGGCAAACTTACTCAAACTTGTGTGAAGCATGTTCGACTTTCATCTGCAACATCAACACGACTCATGTCGTCGTCTACTGACAACTCTCAACGCGGTCCATGGTTCACCCTGTCGGAAGATCAACAAAGTATTGTCGATTTGACAGAAAAATTTGTACGTGAAGAAATCATACCCAAGGCGGCACATCATGATCGCACCGGTGAGTTTCCAATGGAGATTTTCAAAAAGGCATGGGAACTTGGACTTGTGAATTCGACTGTGCCTACAAAGTATGGTGGAAGTGGTCTGACACTGATGGAACGTTGCTTGATTCGTGAGAAGCTATCCTACGGTTGTAGTGGAATCAGCCTGGCTGTGACCAACAATGCACTTGGGCAAGCACCGGTTCTACTTTTCGGTAACGAAGAACAAAAACGAGAATACCTGGGCAGATGCACTGCAGAACCAGTGTTTTGTTCGTATGGTGTGACGGAACCTGGTGCCGGATCGGATGTTGCGGGCATTCAAACCAAAGCAGAACGAACCAAAGATGGTGATTACATTTTGAATGGTCAGAAAATGTGGATCACCAATGCTGGTTACGCGAATTGGTATTTTGTGCTCGCGAGGACGAATACTGATACAAAGGCAAAAAAGACTGAGGCTTTTACAGGATTCATTGTGGAACGAGACTCACCTGGACTGACTGTTGGGCGAAAAGAACAGAATATGGGTCAACGTGGCTGTGATACTCGTGGATTTACCCTTGAGAATGTTTTGGTTCCAAAACGAAATGTACTGCGAAAAGAAGGTGATGGTTTCTTGATTGCCATGGGAGTGTTCGACATTACTCGACCGCCAAATGCTGCAAATGCTGTTGGACTAGCACAGCGAGCCTTCGATGAGGTTACAAAATATGCACTCGAACGTAAAACATTTGGCATTCCAATTGCGGGTCATCAGGCGATTCAATTCCTACTAGCAGACATGGCCATTGGAGTGGAGACATCACGAATGGCCTACATGAGAGCCGCTTGGGAGCAGATGCAAGGCCGTCGCAATACCTACTGGTCTTCGATTGCGAAAGCATACGCAGCTGATGTGGCGAATAAGGCGGCAACAGATGCGGTACAGATATTCGGTGGTGCGGGATTCAATTCGGAGTATCCTGTGGAAAAATTGATGAGAGATGCTAAGATTTTCCAAATATATGAGGGCACAGCACAGATTCAACGCAGCATCATTGCAAGAGAACATTTTTCAAGGGCTAAAGGAAAGATCTAATTCTGTTTAGCAAATATTCAATTTGAAAATTAAAAATTGCAAACTTGTTATGTCACTTTCAACCTATTGGAACATCCTGAAATTGTTAGCATTGCGATGCAGCCGGATGAATTAATTGATCTTGTACAATCCTTGATTGTTAAACTTTGAACTTGTCTTTGTCTGTAGTGTTCGTTTGTCTGACATTTCTACGGATATATATATTCTATTGCACATTCAGACGACCAAATAGCAACATAACCAATAGGACAGATCATATACATGTCAATTATGTCTATTAGTGCTAAATAGTCCTTTCGAGGAAATATCCTATTCTGGCTAATCTCAAGCACTTATACTTTTAAGAACAGTGCAACCATTGAGATCCTTAAGGCTTGTTTCTATGTTAGATTAGCGCCATCATTTGTATCAATCAGTGGGGCTTAACCCCCTTATGTTAAGTCAATATATCAATTTTGCATATATAAAGTGCAATCGATCAGTCGTAGTTTGACATCGCTTCATTGTTTTAACATAGCAATATTTCAAGATGGTTCTTGTCAAGGCAGTTTTTGCATTTGCCCTAGTAGGCCATGGTATTTTTTCAGACCTTAAGATATTTTGCTAAATACTTTTCTTGATATAGTGTTCACTAGTCCCATTTTGGACCAGGAAGAACAGCCCGCACAAGGCGCCGCAATGGACTACAAAGTGTGTAAGGGACAGGCAACTGGCGCCCTGGTGCCCGATCCAACTTGTGCAAATTGCTTCTATGAATGTGACGCGGGAGTTGGTTACCAGTTTCACTGTCCAAACAATTTGATTTTCACAAACGGAGCAACTCGTTGTACGGTTGATCCTAACCATCCGGTTGAAGTGCCATGTTTGGGTTCATCTCGATTCGATTGTCATGGCAAGCCTGACGGTTACTATCCGGATGCAACCGATCGTAAGCGATTCCACGCTTGTGATCATGGCTGTGGATCGGATTTGGCCTGTTCACCGACCACTTACTGGGATTCGAGCCGAAATGTTTGTGCGTACGATCCAACTAGTCAAGATCCAGTGACTCAGGCTCCAGTTACTCAGGCTCCAGTAACACAACACCACGATACTCCTGCACCAGTGACTCAGGCTCCAGTGCACCACGATGAGACTACACCCACTCACTGGACACCAGCACCAGTGACTCCACCGACCGGTGGAGATCAAACTACCCGAGGACGTCACACCTAATAATCAAACATTTTCATATATAATTAATTCAATATGTGATAATATGTAACTCATATAATAGTTTCCAAAATTCAAAATTCCGTTCTAGAATCCAAACTTTTTATAATGTCAAAAATAAAATGTTACATAATAATCTTGAAGCAGGCAAACTAAAATTATTTGAAATCAAGCATGATTTGTTTTGTTTAAAGACAAACCAAAAGACGTCCAATAAATTATCTTCTGTATATTACCGACGTCTTAGATTTACGAAATTCCAGGAAAAATGCAAAACAAATTTTTCTAAAAAGCAAATACCCTTTGACAAACCAGCACTTCACAGCACATCAACATGGAAAAATTTAATTGCAAAGTAATTCACGTGTCTGGAAAGTTTGATTACGTAATATTACAAATGTTTTTTCAATTGAATTATTAAATGATGATAATGATGATGTAATTAATAATCGGTTAAGGCTCATAACAAAATAATAAATCAACAGCAACAATATTAGCTGGAATATTTACAGATAATTGTTTGCTTGCTTGTAAAACATAAGAGTTGAGTTTGATTGGATGCAATTTAAAATATTCCACAATTGACCGTTTACCGATTTTTAATATCATGATATCATCATACTCGAGTATTTATTTCAAATTGAGTACTTTTGGTATAAATACACCAATCTGAACAACTGATTTTCACTGTTTGAATATTGATAATGAAGCTAATAATGAAGCTCAAACTAAAAACGCTCGTAATTTTATTCTGTTTGTTCAACATTTGCAAGTAAGCGTTTCAGTTTTGTAGGTACAACCTTGTCATTAAATTTGATCATTTTCAGAACGAAATATGTCCATGCCGATCCAAACTTTGACATTGGTCAGTACACTACCGATTTGATCAACAATCTACTGCCTTCAAATTACAACAAAAACCTTCGGCCAAATCATGAAGGCAAACCACAGCATGTGAATGTCTCAATTTTGATCAACGATATTAGTGCAATCTCAGAAACGGCAATGGTAATCGTGATTTTTAGAATATTTGAATTCAAGTTTTTAAAGCATTTTTGTTTCATATACAGGAATACAAAGTCGATTTTTACATTCGTCACTTTTGGAACGACTACCGGTTGAAATTCCCCGTGAAACATAATGTGAGCAGTGTAACGTTGGGCGAAGAATTTGTCAGAAAAATCTGGCTGCCTGACAGCACATTTGACAATGCTAAAGAGGTGAATGTGCACAAGACTGTCTTCTCGGGCAGTACTACCATGTTTATCATCAAATCCAATGGAGACATTCTCTATTCAACAAGGTAAAACCTGATGATTAAAAAAACTCTAAAACAATACAAATTCCATTAAGAATTGCGGTTATTGCTCAATGTCCAATGGATTTGACATTTTTCCCGATGGATCAGCAAAAATGTTCAATCGAGATTTCGAGTTGTAAGTTTTCTAAATTTCTGAAGTTTTTTATTAAATAAGAAAAATATTTTTTATAGATGGCTACTCACCAAATGAACTCATCTACCACTGGGCACCGGAACCGATTGCAGTGGAAATAAATCCACGTATATTTTTTCCAACTTTCGAACTGCTTGGCTATAGCAAATTTGAGAAAATGTCCATCTTTTCAGTTGGTAAAAATCTTTTTCGGTCTCTTGTCCAGGTTCTTATTTTTGATAATTTTTTAGGAAATTCAACAGCAATTCAGTGTGACATTTTCCTTGCACGCTCAATCGGTTTCTACCTATCACAAATTTACATTCCAACCTTTCTTATTGTGAGCATCTCTTGGGTACCGTTTTGGCTCGATCGAAATGATCACCACGCTCGAGTGGCACTTGGCGTAACAACAGTGCTCACCATGACAACCTTGATTACAAACTCACGTTCAGATTTTCCCAAAATTTCTTACCTAAAAGCTATCGATATCTACCTGTTTACAAGCTTCATCATGGTATTTCTGTCACTGATTGAGTACGCAACTGTGGGCTATTGTGATTACAAAATGAGTCACTGCAGGAACAAGAAGCACTCTATAAGTTCGCATGCAAATGGACTCTTCCCGAAGGTTAATTCTGAAAACAAAAATGGTATTCAAAACGGTGTTCAGCTGGTTCAAGTTCAAACTCGAAGCATCTTTCTACAGAAAAGTCATTCTCATGACCATGAAAAGCATAATGCCAAATGCATTCGAAAGCACAAGGACACGAGTGTGATTGACATGTGGGCTCGATGGCTGTTTCCCTGTTCGTTTGTTGCCTTTAACATTATCTATTCGGTTGTGCTCTTTATTCTGGTCGCAATCAAGTGCAATGAACAGGACATTCAGGTGAAATTGTGAATAAAATTAAACGTTAAACGTTCAAACTTTTCAAGAGGCAAAACATATAATTAAACTTAAAATCCGATTCACCAGATGGCGACTCAATCGTTCTGACGTTAAATTAGTGATTCAACAAGTGAAAAGTGCATTTGCAATCATGTTGTGATAAAGTGACAGACTGAAAACAAGCAAACATTGTCATGTACAAAATGAAAAATGAGGTTACTCAAATTGGACTTTGCAATCGACAACAATGTAAAATAAAAGATCGGATTGTTCCCGCTGAAAGTCTGTCGGGAAAACTTTTGTTCAATCGCAGTACCCCCTATATATGCATATCATGCCAGCAGAAGATTAATTAATTTCGTGAACACATTGAAGGCTAAATTGAAATCCCAAAATCAAGATATCGTTCATTTTCCTGGAAAAAAGCGAAAGCAGGTTTTGCGGAAAGCAAATTCACTAGAATTTGTTTTTCATTGAATTTTTTTATTATCATTTTTGCGGAGTGGCTAGATTCAAAAACTCTCTAATCAAATTTCTCGGAAACAAGCGATTAATTTAAACTTTTTGTACAAAATAAAATTTGTTCATTTGAACATTCTTTCAATTTGAACTCTATAAAACTTGTGCACTTGTTTGCGCTTCACCTTGAGCGCTGCAGTGAGAAGTTCATTGTCAGGACTCCACTGCTCACTGACCAGTTGAATTGCAACTGGTAGTTCTTTTTCTGCGAAACCCAAATCTTTCCCTAGACTTTGCAACGAGTTGAGAACAAGTTTGTTCACTTCTTCATCTGAGCACTGTTGTTCAAATGTTAGATTCATTGATTTCGATGAAAAACGAGTGACAAGTTGCGATAATGCGGCTCGATTCGGTGAAACGAGCGCTGTCACATGATTACTCCTGGAATCCGTACAAACACAGATATTGTCCACGTATTGCGAATTACGTAATCCGGCTTCAATCTTTCCCAGTGAGACAAATTCACCATTGGGCAGTTTGATCAAATCTTTTTTTCGATCCACGATCTTTATAGTTCCATTAGGCAGCACTTCACCAATGTCTCCACTCTTGAACCAACGCAAACCATTTTCATCGACATGGAACGATTGTTCCGTCTCATCAGGTAGCTTGTAATAGCCCTGTGCAATATTTTCACCGCCAACCACAATTTCCCCACGTGGGTTTGGTTTATCCTTTGTCGAGTAGCCACCTTCAACCCAGTCTTCAAGATAGTATTTGAGCGAAGCGCTAGGAATGCCACTCGATCCGTATGATAGATCATGAATAGACTGCATATGTGAACCGCCCACCATTTCTGTTGATCCATAACCTTGAACAATGTTCACATTCAGTGCTGCACTCACCAGAGCTTGAGTTCTCTCGTGCAGTGGAGCACCAGAAACGATAATGTACTTGAGTTTCCCCCCGAGTTGATCACCAATTTTCTTACAAAACAATCGATTTATAATTGGAGTACCATAGCCCCTGGTAGTCCAACGTATTTTATAATCCATCAAATAGTTGAACAGCGGTTCAGCCAATGGTGAACCCTCATTCAGCTTTCTCCGTATTTCTTTCAAAATTCGCTCCAACATTAGTGGAACTGCAATCAGAAATTCTGGTTTGATCAACTTGATGTCGCCCACCTGTCCTGTCCCTGCTAGTGCCGGTGACGAATCCATCAGGGTCATGGGCGAGCAGAAGGCCAACTTTGAATTCGACACAAACATGGTCAAATTGATCATGTAACCAAAAATGTGCGCCATCGGTAGGTAGGCTGCAAAGGCGTCCGAATTCATCCAAATGTAGCCATTCTCATGATCCAATCGCCATAGATTCAAAAAATTCTTATACATTTGTCCGTGTGTTATGACGACGCCCTTCGGCGCACCAGTGGTGCCAGAAGTGTACATAATCACAGCAAGATCATCAGGTTTGGGTAGTGGAAAGTTACATTCAGGCAAACTCGCTCCATTGGATTCAATTTGAGCTAAACTATGAACGCGAAGCGATTTGTTTTCAAGTTTTGGGACATTTTGTTCCAAATCGTCTGTTGATCGAGTAGGATCTGATGGAATGTAGATTATTGTGTATAAATGTTCGAGTTGATCACGTAAAGAGCTGAGTTTGCCAAGTAAATTTTGAGAGGTAATCACGAATTTGGAATCGCTTTCATTGATGCCATGAACAACACCCGAATCGGCTAAATGTTTGAAATGTTAATGAATTTTATTTTTAAACATTTTCAACATACCAAGAGTGGAATACAACGTGACCGTGACTGCATTCAGCCTCAAAAGCGCCAAACAAATGTACTGCCATTCAACGCCATTTTCTGCATAAACCAAAACTTTATCCCCGGGCCCAACTCCAAGTTGACCCAATCCCCTCGCAATCGCATCCACCCGCTTCATCACTTGACCCACAGTTTTCCATTTGAATTCACTTGCCAACTTTTGAATCTTCACGCTCACTCCATTGATCCGAATGGGTTTACCATCGCTGTCCAAGGCGGCCTGCTCACTCAGTACATCACGTACACCCAGTACTTTTCGATCGAGATCCAACTTGGGAAAAATTTCAGGAAAAGTCAAACACTGGTAGTATGGATGAGGAGAGGCAACAGGAGACGGTCGAGAATAGACAGTTCGACCATTCTTATCAATACTCGACTTCACATTGAACGATTTGGACAGTTTCAAACGTCGCCAAGGTCGTTGTACAATCGCATAGAATGGTAACGTTGTCCAGGTGTAGGCGTTAACCAGAAATTTCGTATTCAAAAGCGCTAAATTCACCAACAATTTACTGCTCATTTTAATAATAAAATGTCATTTAGATGTCAAACTTCAAAATATACAAATTATTATTCCCTCAAGTTACTTTCCCCCTCAATATTTAGAGACATCAACAACCGGGTTGTTTGTCGATTGGGTTTGTAGATTAAAAACCTAATCAGCTGATGTCATGTCAGCAAATGGATCACTTAAGTAATAATATTAGTACTTGTTGCTAACAAGTGGCCATCCATCCATTTGAATCGGTGCCAATATTCCTTGTTGCCAACATGTGCTAAAGCGTGTTGCACGCATAGACCAAACCCAAACCAAATCAACCAAATCAATATCTAAACTCGTAATTACAAACACACACAAAAATGCTTGTGTTTGAGTACAAATGCCGATTGGGGCGATGATGTATATGGCGATATAGTAATGGATGATGGATGAGGGATACAAATGTATATTGATTGTACCGGATTGCTCACACACTCTCAGGGGTCTGCACAAAAGTTCAAAGTGAGTATCGACTCTAGTGTGTGCTTATCAGTGTATGCGAACTTGTTATCAAACTTGTGCCTTTATGATGATGGGTCTATTGGCTTATGGCTTTGATGATGATTTATTGCACTCATTCACTCATTTGTGAGCTAAAAGCTCTACTTTTTCAATTCAGCATTTGGGCTTGAGCTTCGTCCTGATCTTGGACACAAAAACCAAAAATGTTCAAATATAATTTAAACAAATTAAATATATTTTATAATCTAAAGTACTTTAAGCATTTTCTCGGAAATATTTTCCTAAATAAATATAATTGTGCTTTATCAAGTTCATCTTCTGGACAACTTGTGCAAGCAAACCTTTTTTGCTCTTTCTATTATTGAAATATATTTCCAAACCACATTTAGATAATAATAAAATAAAATAATATATTGAACAGTGTGAGTGAAGCGCTCGCAAAAGGAAAAAATTGTTCATTTATTTAAAATTAACATTCAATTTAATTTATTTGTGTGTGTAATCTTAACGACCAAATGTGCAAATAAACATTCGAACCGAGAAAAGCGAAGCAAGAAAAAGTGAAATTAGTCGGAATTTTATAACCAGTTCTCTCACCTGTAACTGTGTGTTAATGCTAATGTAGTGAGATCGCTATCGAAATTAGCAAGAAATCGGTTAATTAATTCACACCACCAGCCAGCACATACGTAATTGCAGATTGCGTGTACCGATGTACAGACGTTGCCCTGATGCTTTTGTGTGGCAGCATGTACATGGCAGAAAAGAGTGAAACGATCGTCAAATCCTTGAAATCATCATCATCAGACACTATGCATACACGCACTCTGTGTCTGACTCTTTGTGCGTGCGTTCATGTTCATTTGATGGTAACACAATCCAGCGTGGTTTGGAGAGAGGGGGGGGAGGGATGAAATGCAACAGAAAAAGACATACAGCATTATTGCTCTGAAGCATAAACACACATATTTTCCTGTTCACTTGTTCATATCACTCTCTCCTCAAAAGCGTACACATTTCTCCTCTGGATTGTGTGTGTGTCGTTTGTACATACGTCGCATTACATTCGACAAAGAGAAGAGCAGCATTGCTGCCCATTTTTGCCACAATTTGGCCACGGCATGTGCACATACATACACATAAATGTACAGACATACAGATGTACGTAATGTAAACTTTGATAACAGACAGCACCACCACCAGCACAATTGCAAGTTGTAAGTGTTGAATGCCTCCAACATTTTGGCGTAGTAGCAAAGTTTATATGCGACTACTAGTGTACTGTACTTTTGTATATGTATGAATGTATGTGTATGTATATTTCCCCTCATCATCATCCGAGGACTGTTCATTAAATTTCCATTCAATGTACATTCAAATCATCATCCTCAACACACACACTGTAAAGTCAATTGTCTCATCATGTCTACTTTTTTCCACAAACTTTATATTTTATGATTATTTTGCCCTTATCCGAACGCAACCATCAAAACGAACACACTAAAGCAATACACACACTACATTCAAACAAGGTTGCCAAGTAACAAATGTCCTGACAAAAGGGACATAACACACAACGCAACTGTGTATGCATGCATGCATGTGTGTGCAAGTTCTCCTCTACAACTTTCGTTCATTTCTCTTTCTCTCTCCAACCTCATGTGAGATTTCACGAGTATTTTTTAACGCTGCTGCATGCAGCTTAAACAGGCTCTTTTGGCTGCTTTTGAGTGCAAACGTTTTCTAGGCGCTCTCTCACAGAGTGTGCATGTGTATGTGTGTGTATATGTTTACAAGTGCGTGTGCGTGTGTGTGATAGAGTCCATCTATCGTTTCGTTTTATTTTACACACATTACACACAGTCCTGTAGTGTATGTGTTGTACCGCACAGTCACACACACACACACCCGGCACAATGTGTACAATCATCATCATCATCCCCTCGCAGTAGTGAATCAACAATCTCAGTGCCTGTGTGTGTGCCTTCTTCTTCTTATTTTCTACTTCATCTTTAACATCAAAGTTCAAACTTAGTTTTTCCTCCTTAAAACTTTAAGCAGTGTGGTGCATTTTAAATTTACCTCTCTTCGATGTATGTGTGTGTGTGTGTTTGTTCTATTAAAGAGCAGGCCTTTATAGAAAAACAAACTTTATTTTTTATATCGAACAAATTGTTTAATTAATTAAGAAAACCCCTGTGATTTTCAAACAACGAAAAACTGTTTTGAATAATAAATAAAGAAAATAAAATAAAATCTCAACATCCAAAATGAGTGCAACAGAAATTTCGAGCGGACAACAAAAAGTGAAACGATGCAGAATATGTGGAGATTTGGCTAAAGGTACGGTTACGTTTTTTAAATTTTTTATATATGAAATGATTCTGCGCAGTTTTGGATTTTTATAATTTTGTTTAAATAATTAAAATTAATTAAAATAATTAATTTGATTAATTAATTAATTAATTAAATTAATTGTTTAATTGTTTAATTGTTTATTTGTTTAATTAATTAATAAATAATTTAATATATTTGTTTTGTGCTTCTATAGGTTTCAACTTTAGTGTGGTAACCTGTGGTTCGTGTCGGATATTCTACCACCGCAATGCGGACAAGTACGAGGTAATGCATCAACTTTCACTTTTTCTAGTTTTTTTTGATCGATTGGTTCTATTGGCTATGATGATGATTGCGTGGTGATGTTCAATAAAACTTTTATAGTTCAGAAAATAGTTGAAATTCGAATCGAATATGTTATATATTTCAACTTTGGAATAAATGTCGAATGCAATTGCAATCGATTAGCGCGCACAATACAATTCACCAATGCACCGACCATTCGAAAGGGACATTTATCGAACTTTCGCGAGCATAGAAACTAGTGCTCTTGTTTTATCCCTGAGAGTGTTAGAGCATGTGTTTACGTGAGTTTTTGCATGTTTCCAAATAATGTTGAGTTTGTACTGTGCTTTCTTTAAAGGCTAAGGCTAAGTGTGTACACACAGTTGCACTTTTATAGTGCAAAGGTCTCTTGATTAAAGATTGTAAGACTTTTCAATACTAAGGAAAAGTTATAACTCTCATTCAAAATTGCACTTATTGATCCAAAATGTTTGCTTGCTTGTTTGTTGGATTGCAAAATGTTGGCCGCTCTCTCGCTAATTAGGTTAATACGAACCTAAAAGTAGTGCGCGCATGTAGGTTTTTACTGGTTTAAACTTGAATACTTTTTATTGTTATTATATTATATTATATTGATGAGAGAAATGATAATTAATTAAATTTAATTTATCTTACCCACGCACCTCACCCAAACACAGAAATTGAAATGCCCGAAAAATCGAAACTGTGACATTGATTTTGCCACACGAAAGTGCTGTTCCCGCTGTCGGATGGACAAGTGCTTTGCAATTGGCATGAAACGGAAAAATACTGTCGTGGTTGGGACACACTTTAGTACGGCTAAATCGATAGTCGAGCCACCACCGTCGAGTGCCTTATTAATGAACACTAATAATCAACATCATCATAAATTTGTGTCGTCGCCGTTGCCGTCCTCAAAATTTATAGTCGAGCCAAACAATCAAAAGCCAATAGCAATAATAGACTCGACTGTTGATTCGCACTCGAACAATTCCAACAAGGAGAATAATCAAAATGGTACGGTTACGGGCCCGATGGTACAGTTCTACTTGGAACCGCGTGAATCTAGTCCAATTGTGGCCCATCATCATATGATGGGCATGAATCAGGTTACTACGCTGGCTCCTGTTGAGCAGTTGAGCAGCGAGTTGAGCCTTAAAACCCTTCTACAGAAGGAACAAAATGAACCAGTTGAGACACATCCCTTGCTAGCGGTCACTACCTTCAAGTCACAGAAACGCAGTCATGAGTTGAACGAATATGAACTGTATCTCATTGAACAAGTGCAGGAGGCACTGTCGGACTTTAATTCAGAGGAGAATGTACTCGATGTGCTGAGACAGGCAAAGGACCTGTCAAATCTGATCAAACAAGCGGGAATTTATGCTAAAAAGATTATCAAATTCTGTAAAGCATTTTCGGCCTTCCGATCACTGAGACCGGACGACCAGTTGGCAATACTGCGGCCTTTCTACATTGAGATTCTCATCATTCGGATTGCGTACTCTTTTAAGGAATCTAATGAGGTTTGTGTGTTAAAATTGAAAAATTATTCAAAAATATAACAAATTTTCCCAAAACTTTCAACAGAACGATATTAGCAATCAAGAATTTCTCAACAAACTGGGCATTCCAGATAGTAAAAATATGGTGAAGGAAAATGTCAAATTTGCGCTAAACTTTCATAATGAAATGGAAAATGATTCGACGATTAGAAATTTGGTAAGTTTTGTGATTTTGATTTGGTTGGATTATTAACATATTTTTTTTGCAATACTACAGTTAACAGCAATGGCCCTGTTTAGCAGCCGTGAGGGCATCAAGTGTGTGCAAGAGTATTACCGGTATCACTACTTTCTCTACTCGCAACTGCTGAAACGTTATCTCGAGAATAAATACAAAAATCTGGTGAAAGCGGGTAAAAAGCATCGTGCCTTGTTGAATTTGCTACAAAACGATATGAAGGAGGTTCGCGAGAATTCTTACTCACTATTCTCACAAATCGAGTGCGATCAGGCGAATGCTGACGTAAATGGTCTGTGCGTTATATGATCCAAAATGATGATAAGACTTTTATATTTATATTTTGTGTTAATTAAATCAATCAAATAAAAATGTATATTTATTTATTATATAATATAATCCATTTGGTGAATTAATAGCATCTTCACCTTGAACATACATTTTGACACAATTGATCACTCAATGATTAATGCCTGACGCCTTTAAGCTTGTATATGCTCATTGGGATAAGGAAAGGAAGAACGAACGTACAAAAAGTGTCCGTGACTTCCAAAATGTGTGCTGTATTTTACAATGTATGTACACACACACATTCGACATTGAGTAATATCGTATTGGAGTTTTTTCCCGATAATTCCACTTTACCTGCTGTTTGATTGGTACGTGCGTATTGGTGGTATTTTGTTGTGCTTGTTTGTACAAATATGCACACACAAATGCCAATGGTAGCATCTGTACCTGTAAAATATTTTTACGATCAAACGGTTGATTTGGTAAAATTTTGCTATTCCACAGTATTCCATAGTCTCAATATGATATGATGATGATGCAATCATGCGCATAATGATTTCTCTCAAAATGTATCATCATCAACATGATGATTCATACATGTATGACAAAACGACAGTGCAACGTCTATGAACGCCTATTCCGTCTAATGAGACGTTTTCCAGAAAAAACAACGTGCAATCATCTGTACACATCCGTAGTACAAAGTATGGCAACACAACCAAAATAAAACACGCAACACCCCCTCCTTCCAAACGCATAGTAATCACAACAGTGTCATAACGATAACTTTACGTATTACGCATGATTGATTGCATTTTGAAAAATCTGCGGATTAACTGCCATCTGGCGAAGAGGATACAAATTAACCAATATTTCTGAAACGAAAAAAATGTACAATAATGTTTTTTTTTATAGCATTATTGAATAGTTTTTTAAGACCAATGTATAAAAACTGGACACTATAGTGTCCTATAGGAAAAAACATTTAAAATTAATTTTTTTGAAATGTTTCAACTGACTGAAATGCTCATGATTTGATTTTAGTGTTTTTTTGTTAGTCTGTCATCGTAGGTTTCATCATTGATTCCTTTTCACGTTTTATTACAAATCTTGGAATATACCAAAAATTCATATTATGACAAAATATAAAATCAATTGTTAAGATATTGCAATAATATCTCGCGATAAAAAAAACCCAACATTATCCCAAAATCACATGAAATAACACATGGGTACCATTTATAGAACCATATTGACAAAATCTGGGGCTTTACTACTGATTGATATTGTTCATAGAAATTATTTTGTTCAATCACGAAATCCTGAATGTGTTTAACGATTTTGAAGCATTGCATTCGATTAAAAAAACATGATGGATTTCCAAGCAAGATTCAAATTGAACAATATATTATATCTTGCGTTTTGCTACCAAAAATTGAAATATTGGCCAAAAAAATATATATTTCACACTATACGAGCACGAATATATGATTACGTTACCTTTTGTGCTTGCAACAAAGCTCAACCCACAAAAAAAAGTGTGCAACTGGAAAGATCCAAACATGTAATTTACACCATTCACTTGTAAAGCCTAATCGAGAGTGACAGCCAATGAATAGCCCACGCATACGTTCAATTCAGTATTGTTCAATTGTTCAATAACTCGCCTTACACAGGGTACACATGATTTGATTGTGAATATTAATTAGATAGGTGAAATTGTGAATATGATAAATTTTGTATATAAAAGTAGCTTTCACTTGACTCAATTTCAATAATAAAACTTTCCAATATATCAATCAAATAATTAATTGAGAGTACAAAAATGAAAATCTACATAATCTTGTTTGTTTTCGGTAAGTTGGAAATTTGGATGGATATTTTAACACTTAATATATTTTTTAAAATCATAGGTTTGGCGATTAGCCAAATTCTGGCTACTTATTCTGGCTATTCTGGACACGGAAGCGGTGGTGGAAGCGGGGGCGGTCACTCCTACTCAGGAGGTCAACCGAGCGTTTCTACTGGAATTCTACGAAATGATGCGCAAGCTGGTGGTCATCAGTTCAAATCGGGCATTCGTGATAGAGCACGAAATCGTGTCAACGGAATACGGCAAACATTCATGCACAAGATGGCACAGAGAAGATCTGGAGGTGGAAGTTTTGGAGGTGGAAGTGGAAATCATTTTGGTGGGGGTGGAGGTTCGGGTGGTGGATCGTATGGTTATGGTGGATCTGGTGGACAAGGTCAAATGCAACATTCCGCCCGTTACCATGGTCAACCTGGTGGAGGTTCTTATGGAATGACTCGAAGTTATGGTCATAAGAATCGTTGTTCATTGTGAAATCACTTTAACTTATGATGATAAATCTGTATGACTTATTTGTGACAAAATTTGGACAATTTGTACGCATAATTTGGTAAATAATTAAATTTACAAATTCATGGACTACTCAATTTGTTGATGTACTTCTGCTGTGTTATTTCCTGTAAATGTTCATACGTCTCTGTTTTTTGACACATTTCATGGAAAACTCTATTTTGGTTACTGAAAAGTTTGTGAGGAGAATTAAATTCGACAATCTCACCAGCATCGAGCACCAGCAGTGATATTTTTGAATCTTGAGACTTGGATTTGCAATTCATTTAACATTCAACAGTAAACCTAATACTTAAAAATAGACAATCTCTAGCTTTCATTCCGCTTACAAAGAATTACAATATCTTGGAATTGTTTTCTTGCAAATGTTTTTCCAGAAATAAACGGTAAATGTAGTAAACGCATTTGCATGTTATTATGATGAAAACTAAAACCAGAAAAATCGATAAATCTAGTTTGTAATTGCAATCGTAATTTGACACACATTATCATTATAATATTTATGTAAACACAAATGACACAGTTGGTTTACATTCGGTACTCTCAAATCTGTACTAGAAATGACTGGATCAAAATGTTGAAAGACCTACGTTTAAACTAGTTTCAAGTGAAACTTGCGCTACCGAGTCATAAATGTCATTATAATTTTCCATTCTGATGATGAATATGTTGAAAGTTTGAATCTCGAAAATAAAGTTTTTCAAATTGAATTATATATATAAATAAATTACTAATAAATTATGGGTGACATTATTGTGTGTGTCGAAAGCGTTTTCTGAGTCCGTTCAGTAAATATTGTGGCAGAGCGCATTAGTGTTGCCAATGTTACCAAGGTTAAGGTAACAAATTACGGACAAATCAAAACAATAAATGCTCATTCAATTTAAAACATTTGGCCAACAAGGTTGTTGTAAGAGCGCTCAAAAATGCGGTTCAAAAAATCGATTTCGCTTGTGTTCCATCCGGTCAAGAAGATCAGTTACTTTCAAATTTACTTGGAAATTGTTAAACAGATATGTCTGTTGAAAAATCTGCGCCTCACCCTAATATTCAACATACTGAACATTATGCTAGCCCTCAAGACGGTACACTTTGTCTATTTGTCCTTCTATCCAACAGACAGTGTGAAGCACCTCGCGGTGAACTATGACGCCTTCAAGTTGTTGATCAACAAATCGAAGCTCAACTTTGCCGGTGCCTGTGCAGCCGTAATGTTGATCTACTACAATCGGTATCTTTTCTGTAAAGTCAACTTTCGTTTGCTGAACTTGATTGATGCAATCTTGATTCGTAATGATTCGACTTTCTTTGGATCGGTTTCAAAGTTGGAAAGTAAAATTGCCTGCAATCGGACTCAAAAGTGCTTCATGATTACACTCAACCTGTTTATAAGCATTCTGTTGACATTTGGTAAGTTTGTGATGGTATGGCAAATAATTTAAGATGGATTTTTGTTAAGTATTTGTGCTGATTTACTCTTGGTTGTACTGTATGTGGGTTTTCTGGAAGTTTCGAGAAGATTTCTCGGTTCCCTACTTGGTCCTAGGAATTATTTCGAGTCATTTTGGTATGGTTGGCTTTGCCTTGTACTTGGTCAATTTTGCCCACGCTGTTGGATTGAATTTTGCAACCACTGCAACCCTCCTGATGATGTTCTACATCAAAATCAAACAGTCCTATTTGCTGTTGGCGGCAATTGGCACTAAGGAGCGCTTCAACTTGTTCACCTATTTACGATTCCGTAAAGTGTTCTTACAGACACTGGCTTTCTTCTTTGTGACCAATCGAACGTTTGGCAAAATGTTTTGTGCCTTTCTGGTGACATACTTCCCAACGAGTATTCTACTGACAATCTGGCTGATTGGTGGAAAAATGCCTTTTGAGAGCAAAATTGTGCTCTACCTCTGGATTGGCTACATTGCCTACTTGATCTTTGTGCTTCACATCATCTTTGCCTACTGTACCAAGTTGATTCATAAGCCGTGTAAGCCTCTGTTTAAGTTGGCTGCTTTTGAAAGATCAAAGCGTTATCACATCCCAACTCGTACTCAAACTCATTTGGCACTGGATATTTTTGCGTTGCATACGACCCATCGATATGGATTCACTTATGGCGACTTTGGTTTGGTGTCTATCGCGGCATTTGCAAAGGTATTTGGACTATACAGTAAAGTTTGATTTACAACTTAACAAGCTTTTTTCACCAATAGTTTGTTTTGCTGTACGGAAAATTCTGTATTATTACCTACAAGTTAATGAGGCAGGATATTATTTGAATCGAAGGACAAAATGGGATCAATAAAATGAGTCAAATTAATTGCAGCTTTATTTGATTGATTTGTTTACTGACTGAGTTTCTGTTGTTAGTTTGGACAAATGCGCAAACATTGCAGCACCATTGTCTTGGCACATTTTATGAAAAGCGCCATTTTTGTTTTGTAGAAGTTTATATGTTGAGTCCAATCCTACAATCACCCCATCATCCAACACCAGTACTCGATCAGAGTCAATGATGGTGTGTAGTCGATGAGCAATTGTAATCACAGTGCAAGTGGAAAATTCTGATCGAATTGCTTTCTGTATAAAGCTATCCGTTTGGTGATCAACATTGGCCGTTGCTTCGTCCAGGATTAAAATTTGATTTTGTCTAAGAATGGCTCGAGCTAGACAGATCAGTTGACGTTGACCAACACTGAGGTTGCTTCCGTTTTCGGACAGATTTTCGCTTAATTTGTCATTGAAAGTTTCAACAAAAGTTTTGAGTTGCACCTTCTCCAGTGCTGCCCAAAGATCTTTCTCGGAAAATTCGTTGAATGGATCGAGATTGTATCGAATACTTCCGCTAAAAATCACAGGGTCTTGTGGAATTATTGATATTTTTCTCCGCAAATCATCGAGACCAATCGATTGAATGTCGACCCCGTCGATTCGAATCTGTCCGCCTGACGGCTCGGTCAGTCGAAACAGTGCTGCAATTATTGAACTTTTACCAGCCCCAGTTCTTCCGACAATTCCAATTTTTTCTCCACCACGAATCGTAAAGTTAATATTCTTGAGCACAGTATTCTCTCTATAGACTAAACTCATTTCGTGAAATTCAATTGCACCAAATTGTGGCCATTCCAAAGTTGGCTTCACTGCACTTCTCGACACTGCAGGTGCTTCTTGCTCCAACGTTTGATATTGCACAATTCGCTCCACAGAGACCATTTGACTTTCAAATTCGGCGGACTGTCTCACACCGTACTGCATCATGCCCGAGAGCATCAGCCCTGACGATATCACCAGACCAACGTCACTTCCAAGAATATTTTCGCTTAACATAACGGTCACTGTGATGATGCCAATGTAGACAATGCAAATCCATTCCATAACAAAGCCAAACAGTCTCGAGGTGCTTATGGAGAGCAAATCAGTGGCAGTGTAGTCGTTTAGGTATTGGTGAAATTGTCGTTCCAGTTGGGCTTGAGCACCAAATGCCCGAACAGTAGCAAGTCCATCCATGGTTGTGCTCAAATGAGAATAAACAGGACTCTGAACTGTGATTAGGTTAGGTTAGGTTAGGACCTGTTCGCTGGAATCAAAATATAAATTTACCCAATCCTTGAAAACGTTTTATATCCAATGAGGACTTGAGATAAATATCTCGAACATAGTAAATGACAATTGCTAAGCCAATTGCGGGCACAACTAAACACCAATTCACCATACAGACAGTTGCTATAATACCAACTGTTTGGATCAAGTTCTACAAATGGAATTATTTAAAAAATGGT
This sequence comes from Rhizoglyphus robini, assembly GCA_023373905.1. Classification (NCBI taxonomy): domain Eukaryota; kingdom Metazoa; phylum Arthropoda; class Arachnida; order Sarcoptiformes; family Acaridae; genus Rhizoglyphus; species Rhizoglyphus robini. The sequence continues at coordinate 1,277,789 of JAKIJQ010000027.1, forward strand.
TTTCAAACTCTCATACATACCAGATTCAAATCAAACGCCACAAAAGGCATTTGCTCATCTACGATTCCAAGATCCTTTGCGAATCGGCTCATGATTCGTCCAACAGGATTTGAATCGAAAAAAGCCAGCGGCACACGAATGAGCCTATTGAAGATTTGATTGTGCAGTTGAACGGAGGCTCGCATGCAGATTGTGAAAAAGGTTACAGCTCGCACAATTGTGGTGACCAAAAGGACTACAATCAAGATTGTGTAGATTAGTACGTCGTGGTGTTGTTCTTGAGTGTCATTCTGGTTTTTGTTAGTCCTATATTAGATTATAAATGTTGATCTTAAAAATAGAAATTCAATACTCTTACCAATATGTGAGAAATATATCTGATCCGTGTAACAATGTTTGGGAAATACCCGAGAATACAATCATGGACGTAAGAAGCATGACTCCAGTCCCTGCTCGAATGTACTCCCAATAAATTCTAGCTTTGATCGATCCACGTTGGTGATGTTCCTCTTCGATTTGAACTGATTTTTCATCATTTTCAACATTTGTAGTTGTTTTCCTTGATTTGTCATTTTTCTCAGAAAATATTTCGTTTCCTTGATTGTTTCTTGTTTCTTTAATTTGAACTTGAATCAAACCAACAAAATCAATTCCCATTTGTTGTATCTCTTGGAATGTGCCGTAGGCGAGACATTTGCCTTCTTTCAGAATCAACACTTTGGTTGCTTTTTCAATGAATTGAATTTGATGCGTAACGAGAATGCGAATTTTGGATGATAAATGCTCAACGATGCATCTTATAAAGTGGAATATTGTAAATTATTGTTAAATTTACTTAAGAAACTTACTTGTCAAAAATATGCCTCGCAACTGGTGCATCTACCGCCGACAGCGGATCATCCAACAGACAAATGTCCGCATCACGGTACACGGCTCGTGCAAGGCTGATTCGAGATTTCTGTCCGCCACTGAGCGAAACACCTTTTTCGCCAACCAATGTACGATCGCCCTGTGGCATCAAGTTCAAATCTCTCTCAAGTGCACAAACTTTGACCACATTTTGATAAAGTTTATAGTCGTACTCAGTACCAAACAGAATATTATTGCGTACACTATCGTTGAATAGCCATGCATCTTGACTCGAATAGGAAACGCTACCGTGCAGGTCAATTTGTCCTGATTCTAGAGGTAATTCCTTTAGAATGCTCATCAAAAGAGAACTCTGTTTTAATAAGAGCATTAATATTGTAACTTATAAATCAAATTTACCTTTCCCGAACCAACTGGTCCAATTACAGCTAACAAGTCGCCCGGTTTTAAGTCTAGTGAAATGTCTTTTAAAGTTGGTTCCTTCGATTCAACATTCCATCGTGCAGTGATATTGTTCACATCCAAACTTGCTGAATTGTTCTTTGTATTGCTATTTTCTAGCGGAGTTGGCATTTCTTCAAGCAGAAGAAATTCCTACATGAATTCCTATCAGTAAATGAGAGACATAATGGAAAGTTCAAACTTAAATACCTGAATACGCTTACAGGAAGCGACAAATTCCGAAGTGACAGTGACAGCAACCGGAAACAGAAGTGTCATCGTTACTCGAAGTCTATTGAACAGTGCCATTGAGACAAAAACTGTGTCTGCTGTGAGTTGATTTCCCAACAGAACAAACACAACAAAGCAGGCAACCAGAATCAACCGAGACACGTCAAAAAAGATTGAAGTGTTGATAGCCTTGAGAAAGCATGCCCGGCGAATACTCGATACTTCTGCTCTATAAATGAGACTCAAATTAGATAAAAACTCAGCAAAATCTACATTACTTTCTTGATTCAGCAATTCGAGCCACAAATGGCTTTTCCCAGCAATACATTTTGATCACTCTCATTCCGGAAATGATTTCGCTCATATAACGAAGTCTTATGTCAGTAAAATTGGCAGTGGAATTTCTAGAGAAAATTTTTGAATTTTAAAAATTTACCCAATCAACATACCTAATTTCCGAGAACAGCTTTCCCATTTTTGCTTGAAACGGAATAAAGAGAACCAACAAGAATATTCCCACAAGTGAGGCGACTCCAAGGTAGGTCCAAACAATGTACACAATAAGACAGGTTTGCAGTGGTGCAATCAACAAATATGAGCCCACACTGGAGAATTCGTCCAATCGTGCAGCATCGTTTGACATTAGATTCACCATCTGTCCAACTGTTGTTGTCTCTTTTAGTGCTTTGTGACAAAGACGTAACGATTTGGAATAGATCAGGCCACAGCAGGCGGTGCGTTGACGCATTCCATTGCGCATCATGTATTCCGTACAGGGATAGTCAACCAGCACTGTTGCTGCTTTTGAAACTAACAGCCCAAGAGTATAAACATAAACACTCTTTTGATCAATGGTTGGATCACCGTTGAAGTAACGGATCAACATGCCGAGCATCAATGGCTGAGCTAGGAAGATGAGTTCCTGGTAGATTGAAAGAAAATTAAACTCTACGATTTAGGATACAAAAAATACCTGAAACAGATAGAATGTCCATGTGATCACATAACAATTCATGGAAGTACGATGTAATGCCCAGGCTAAACTCGAATTCTTTTTGCCTAATTCAACTTTCCAATTTCTAGAAAATTGTCTATCAAATGTAATTCAAAATCAAAATCATATTTACTTTTGAACTTTACTCATCAACACTTTTGCGTCATCATCCACAGAACATCCAGGCAAATCATCCATTTCAAGGCCATTGTTTCTGTAGCCCTTTGCAAAAATTGAATACACATGTCTAATATTAAAAGTCAAATAATTCACTTTTCAAATAAATAAAAAACGAACCCAAAAACCAGTCTTGTCAAGAAGCCAACATTGTCAACGTTTGATGCTTTTGTGAAGCGTGACTTGATGTGATCCATTGTGTCAAATAAAACTTGATGAATTGATTTTAAAGTTGAATCCAAGTTTTAAATACATGAAACAAAACGTTGGATGGACGAATTTTGAACATAGACTTTTACCAGTACAAGAACACAAATGCAATCACTCTTATGTTAGTATTAGGCAATCAAAAACATTGTCTATACGTTTAAATTGAAATTGACATATTACAAACCACCTGTTCTTATTACACCTGTACTGTAACCTAACTTTGATAACTCAAACGTTCAAAATTGTTACATTTAATCATTGATGGTACTTAAAATTGTGTTATTAATTAATTAATTTAGTAAGTCTGATTTTTTGGTCCTCACACTATATACCATAGACAATAAATTGATCTTGACTTTTAAGGCCGGACAAGGCAATTTTGCACAATTTTTAAGTTGATTATCATCGTATAATTGCACATTTTTATAGTCTTTGTGCATGATAAGATAAGACACACTGTGCAAACAAAACGACCAACACACTTTGCACATTTTGATCTAACTTTGGTTCCGTGAGAGCATGATTACAGCATACAGTGATCAACAGTGAAACAATTTTGAATCATAACCTCCATGGAGGACGGATAATTAAATGTTACGTGACCTAACTTATGTTTAATTGTCCAATCATCATCGTCATGTATATGTTGATTAATTCATTGGCAAATTTAGTGCAAAAAGATTGGATTTTATGAATTTAGAGATTTATGAATTTAGAGATTGTTGGTGAAACTGGGACCGACAAGTACTAAGATTCACTAAGATTAACCGAGTAAATATTGAAATTAATCTTCTAGTCTACAAAGTGTTTCAGATTTTGAGTTCGTTTGGTACATGGTTCGCACTTGTATAGTGATTTACAATTGGAAAAAATTTCTAAATTTATTGAAAATATTTTGCTTTTATTTTACAGAATATATACTTTTTATTTATAAACTTTAGTAACAATTTACACTATTCGTACTTTAAAACAAACGGCCCCGCATGATTCAATGAATCGTGCAATAAATAAATATTCGTACTTTACCACCTACACGAAAAAAATGAATGGACTATAATAATCACAAATTTTATAAATTCCTTTGAATCAAATGCTGATGATTAGATTGTGTTAACTTGAATCATGATGGCATAAATTTTGTCTACTAGCGTTGACAAGTTGTGTGAGTTGAGATTTGTATCCGAAAATTTTGGTTATTTCAACCTTTTCTAAAGTGTAATAATCAGCGTCTTCTAAATATGAACGGATTAATAACCAAACTAAGAAGTGAATTCTTAAGTTTGAATATATTAAAATTGATTTAACTTTTAATAACCTTATGAATAATCAAATCAAGTACACTTACATTGCTCTCCGTTTGATTGTTTTTGATAGCTGCTGCTAATGAAACTAAAAATTATTATCAATTAATCTACTAAATTGATTTTTATTTACCATGAAAAATGTCGAATAAGCAAAATATTATCAACAGAAACAGAAATTGAAATTGAATTTTGTTAGACAACCAAATGGACATTTTAATTTAAATCAAAAATCGACAACGGATTATTCGTGGCTAGGCTAAATTGATTTTAGGCAATATAAATTAATGTACGCCCCCTTACTTGCCTATATATGCACAGGTAGTTTTCAAAGGTCAGTTTTGTGTCGATAAAACTAGCGTATATCCTGTTAATCAATTAGGCACGTTTACTACACACGAGTACATATGATACTTTACTGTGATTGCAGCAACAACACTTGATTGTAACTCACGATTAAATGTTACGTCTAATTATCTAGTGTGCTTATTGATTATTAAATTCATTGGCAAGTTTAGCGCACAAAATAAATTTTGAATATTTACCGAGATTCATTTAACGTGAAAAAGGGACGTCATCATGACTAAATCAAATAAACAGAAAATGATTCAATTTTAAACGAGTATCTATAAATAAATTTTCTTGTCAAAATATCTTTTTATATAATGATGTCAAAATTACTCTGAAAGTTGACACTTCACTTGTCTCAAAATGACAAAGTTCCAAAGACAAGATTTCAATGCAATCAAGGTACTGATGAAGTAGTACTGATTTACAAGGATGAACAATTCTGTTAACAAATCGAAGCGTTATTACAAGCTCATCAAATAGAACCGCTCACCAAATGAAATCAAAAATATTTGCAAACAATTCATCACAATCAAACAGTAATTGCAAACATAGTCGCAAACTGGTTTGTTACGGAATTGGGTGTCCAAGAAAAAAATTGTTTGCATTCTTCCTCAAAATCAACACATTGTACTGCTGTACGAGTCTACAAAACAGGTAGTTCACAAACTTATTTCACGAGATATTTTTACCAGTTCATATAGAGGATATAAATAATCAAATCCCGAAAAAATTTTATTTCACTGAGCTCGATTTTCAGATTAAATCGAGATTAAAATCCGCGATTTCGTCGTATTTGGCTATTTTCGAACATTTATTACAAATAGTTGCAATAGTCTCTGGTTCATTGTATGATTGTTTTAGGAATATTTTGTATTTCTAATTTCAATACAAAAAAACAGAGAAAGGAAATTCTTTGCCAATTCTTGGGAATCTCGAAAAATGTAAGACTATGTCAAATGTAGCAAAAATATAGCAAAATATTTCAAAACGAGGGGCAGCAGTGCCCCAAAATGAAAGGGTTTGTTCACAGAAGACGTTTGTTTTGATTACTAGTTTGCTGCTGCTGGCAGTGTGGCTTTTGTCTGCCTCATAGTAAAAATACAATTTGTGTGTTTGGCATTATTTATTTAGAAATAATCAATTTAAGAATGCACATATATTAAACAACAGAGTATTCATCACAATTAATCATCATGATCAGCAAGACTGTATGTTTTGAGACGTTTGCTTAAGTGTCCTAGTGTGTTGTTGTTGTTCTGGAAGCATAATAATCACCAATCATTTCGACGTTTCTTTTACCACCTGAATATCTGGATTCGATTAGTCCCATCAATTGATGGGCACGTTCGCATTGCTGTTCACCCTGAGCTCCAAAATTCGGTGGAAATCGTTCCCAAATCAATCCCATTAAGTCAGTACAGTACACATAACCAGCTAGCATGCTAGCAATCTGTTGACTTGGCCATACTTTGGATCTAAATATGAACAATGCAGCACATAAGCTCCCATTAGAAGCGATGCCATAACCATGAGATTGATTTGTCTTGGCAAGTCAAACAGTGCAATCAGATCCATCAAATAGATTTGCTCCTCGATGGTTTGAATTTTGTATGAAAAAAACATACAGATAAGATTGATACAAAAATTGATAGATCATAATGGCGTTTACTGGCAAGATTTTCCATTTTTCCTTTCTTGCAAATATCATCACTTTGAGTCAGAACAAAGTAATTCTCAAGATAATGTTTCACAAATGAAAGATTCTTGAAAGGAATCAATTGGCCAAGGAGAATATTCATGTTGGTGCTCAGTTTTTTGGTTGTTTTCAAACTTTGCTCCAAAAAGATAGAACAAGATAAAAAAATATAAATATATCATTATTGCCATAAATTAATAGTCAGACGTGGAATTTATTTGTGATTAATTCTTCAAATATATATCTTCAATCATTATAGTGTCAAATTAGAGCGTTGAAAATTTCATTATCGGAAAATTTATATTTGTTTCGAGCAAATTGTATGAAATTGTTTTGAAATACATTTATTTATAGAATTTAATTTAATTTTTTCCGCAATACTCAAATATCTAAATTCTAAATATTTTGTTCACAGTGAGCCGTTCCATTCATAAAGTACTAAAGTCTAATAAATTTATCCTAGAAGCAGGTAGCCATGAATTATTAGACCACAGGACACTCAACAATAGAATTTACACAAGTCAGTTGCAGTTGACCATTAGTGTCTATTGGTAAATTAAATTAAACACTACATTTACTTCAGCTTCTGATTTTAAGTATCTTTCCCATTCAATCTAGCTTATATTGAGGAGTCTTAAGCAAGTATCCACTGTCACTGACACAGATGGATCCGGTAATGTTGCGTGCATCATCCGATGCGAGGAACGAGGCGAGATTGGCCATGTCTTCGGGATATGGTACGAGTTTCATCAATGTATCGGGCACGATTCCATCCAACATTTTCGCAAATGCCCTCAATGCCCAGCAAACGTCCAATTGCAGTTACAACTGGTTTTAAATAGTTTCGATCGATTCAACTTTAAACTTTATTTTAGAAGAAAAATGAGAAAACATTAATTTGGCCATTAAAACACTATACAATTTCTTGAAATACAATTAGCAATTTGTAATTAAGAATTTCCAGAACAGTGAAACAAACTCAAAGTGTACGGACAGAATTTCTTCATGAATTTTCTGGTTAATTTGTGTCATTAGTGCAATACAATATTTTAATTACAAAAGTTTACTTTTGTGTGAATTAAATATTTACTTTTCATAAATATAATTTTGTATAATTACAATTTTGTCATTATAACTTTAGCCAGCAAGCATGAAGTTGTTCATCAGCTTGGCTGTATTAGAACCAGAAAAATTCACTCGAATGTACTACCAAATGATGAAACAAACTGTGGAACTGGCCAATTCTGCTCGATCACGACAGTTCTACACACTCGACTGTATCCTTTTTTTCTGCTCTCACTTAATCCTTTTTTATGTCTACGTCATGTACAACGACTACGATATCAGCTGGTACAACTTTCGCCAGTATGATGTGACACTGAAATTTTTCTATGAGAATCAACAAATATTTCCACCCTTCATTGTGCTGATAATGTACTTTTTTGAGCTGTTCAACTTTGTCTCCCACACTGCCCTCTATCGACTGAAGGTGAACACAATAACGTGGCAATGGTGGCACGAGTGTGTAGTGATCAGTCAGGATCAGTACTACAGCGCAATGCTGAGTGATCGAGATCTAAAATTGATTGCGTCATTGAAAGAGAGACAACTTTTGTGCAAAGTTGCACAGAAATATTCAACAATTCCAAGAATTTTTCTAAAATTCGTCTGTAAATGCAAAGTTAAATTGGACATTTTTGTTGGCTTGGACAATGTCGACAAGAAAAATTTATTTGCCAGGCCATTGAAGATTATGCCTAATTTGTCACGAAAGTTGCGCTCGAAACTGTTGGTAGTTATGTTGCTGATGGACGCTTTCGGTTTTGTGGCTCAAGTTGATATAAGTACGAAGGTCGCAGATTTTTTTGTAACCCAGAAAAATGATTTCTTTTTTATTTGTGTACCGTTTTTACTAATTTTATCTTATTGTTTCCATTAGCATTTCTCTACTGGGGCGCTATTGTACTGTGTGTAGTTCGAATCAATTTTAATTGGTATTTCCTTTTGCAAGTTGCCTTTATAACATTTTGGTCCTATTACTCATTACTTCGAACGATCCGTCACGCTATATTCTTCATACTTTGTGCCATCACAGGCGCCATGGTCGCAACTGGCCATTTACTTTGGCTCGCTCAAAAGGTCACCAAATTGGTAGAACAATTCAGAACATTAAAGCGCATTCCACTTCGATGTCGAGCCATTTTGGAGTACCATCTCAGGGAGCACAATCGTGTGTGCTTTCTGCTGGTTGACTCGAGCCGACAGCTGTTTAGTTGGATCATGTTGCTCTTTCTACTTCTAGCAGTGCCAATGAACACCTATCTCGTGAGTTTGATTGTGTTTGGCCGTCAACCGCCGCTTGTACTGGCGCTAACCTGGTTTGTGGTGTTCTATCAGTCGAGCTCAGCAGCCATTGTGTTTGTTCCAATGGCAAAAATCTGTAAAGTCTGTCATTCACCAAAAGAATTTATCCCTCAATTGCAAACTATGCTCAGTGGAAGGCGTTGGTTGGCGTACAAACTCAAATATGATGATTTGTATAATCGACTGGGACGAGGCCCCAAACTCGCAATGTCCATTGGTCCATTCAGAGCAATCACTTACATGGCTGTGTTTGATTTTGTTTTCATCTATGTGGGCTATCTGTTGACTGCTTTTAGTATGCAGATGGAAACTCAACAACTGGAACGGAAAAAATTAAGCAAAATTCATGAATCAAATTAACTCAAGAAATAAAGTGCTTTATTTGACATAACTTATTTATAATAAAATTTCATCATCATAAAGAAACATAACCAAATTAATTCAATTCCATGAACCTTCAGCCACTCCAGCATGATTACCCTCTTGATCCAACAGGTCAAACAAAAAAAACATTTAAATATTTAAGAATCTATTCTGACTCAGTAGATGGCGGCACCGCTTTAACATTTACAGCTTCAGTTGTTATTTGTATTGTGTTGTCAGTTTGTTTACATGTCAGCTGACATCATCAACTGGTGTAGCTGCACTGCAGTAGCAATCGCGATTATTCAGCTCGTGATTTGTTTTTGTACGGGTACAAATTTCATTTCTTGATTTACTTCATCGTCATCATTTCATTTTACTATCATAATTTCGTCATTTCTCCAATGTTGAACATCTTTTACGATTATCACTAACGTTTTTACAGTTTGTTGTTTCTGTATCATTTGAATATCATCACGAATTCTGAATTTGAGGTTTGTTTTCGTCTGTTCTATCATTTTTCTGATTTATTTTTATATTTATTTTAGACAAATCTTGCACCAAAATGTCTCAAACCAACTTCAACGACATGCCCAACGAGTGCATTCAACTGATACTCAAGGATTTCTCTCTAAACTCACTGATGCCCCTTCGTGGGGTTTGTCATCGATGGTTGGATCAGGTTACCGGTCTGTGTGAAACACGAACTTCACTCAAATTATTCGGTTCACGAGACAACTACAGCGCCTACCAGCTCGACATTCACAAGTACAATCTGATGGATGAGCCTGAATTTCGTAATGTCGATGCTGTTCATGACAGTAATATTCTGTATGTCTCGTATGTGGGCACGGAAATTTGGGATTTTCTCGTGGAACTATTCCCGAGGATCACAGAAGTTCTATTTTACCTGGAAACGGTCAACAATTTGGAACACTTTTTGAGACAATTCTCGAGTAGATTGGCAAATTTGACCATTTTCGGACCACTGCCTATTACTCCCAGGCCTTTGAGGGACGTTTGGGCCCTTCTGAACTCGTGTACCGCCTTACGACGACTTCACCTATTCGATCTATTTGACATTTCCCTACCTGAACCATCACCGGTACTGGGTCAACTTGAACACCTGTCCCTAATTCGGTACGAACAAGGCCTGGTGGAAACGCTCTCTCAACTAGGGCCCAATTGCTCAAGACTGACCTTTGGCCTTTGCTCTGTTAGTCTATCGAGATTAAGATGGGCACATCGAGTAAATCCGAGGCTATTTGGATCGTTAACACAACTACGATTGTCTCACATTTTTATGCATTTGTCCAATATTCATTTGCCCGAAGAAAACTGTAAGGATGTGTTCAAGTTTGTGTGTGAAAATTGTACAAAGTTGGAGCTTCTCGATGTTACAACTTTTCAGGTAAGGCTTTTGAACCATTTCTGAGTTTCTTAACCAATTTTTGAACTTCTTAACCAATTCATTAGCTTTTTTACCAATTTACGAGCTTCTTAGCCCAAATTTTAACCTACTTAACCCAAATCTTTTCCTAAATACAGATCCGACTTGACCAAATCGTATCAAACCAAGCCGCCCTACAAAACCTAACGAACCTACAAGTCCGAATCGAACAGATATTCCATCAAACCAACGATCGCTATCAACAGCTACGTTTCCCAAATCTACGAACCCTCATCCTCACAGACGATAACTTCAATGTACCCGTGTCCTACTCGTGGTCGAGTGGAGTGGAATTTTACTATCGAAATTGGTTACCGAAAATATTCACGGGCTTGGATGAATTGTGTTTTGTATTCTACAGTAGGGAGTTGATGAATTTTGTACAGCAGAGGATTGTGCCCAGGATTGAGTTTGGCGGTGGGCGGAAGGTGAACATTTGTTATCGACTTTATGATGATAAGTAATATATAGATCCTATTGATTTTATTTGGATGTGTTCAATAAAGTTTATTTTATTTACGTTTTTTTTTACAAAAAACTTGTTTACAAATTGTCACCAGAACCTCGCAACGTACGGTTCCCGTCCGGTTTTGTAAATCATCTTCTCCTTGACCCATTTGCCCGCATGTATCATCCGGTAGTTGCCCTCCGAAATGACGACCACATGCACCAGTGGTGCATCATAGCTATAGAAGGCAATATCACCGGGCTGGGCCTGTTCAAACGGTATCTTCCTTGCCTGTGGATCGTAGTACTGCTGTGCCGGCGTTCGACCAATGATTTTGCCGGTTGCCTGGTACACTGCATAGCGCGTCAGACCCGAACAGTTGAAACCAACTTCGTTTTTGTTATCCGCTCCGTATGTTGGTCCGTACAGTTGGCCACCGCCTGCACAGTACGGTAGGCCCAACTGTCTACGGGCATACAGTACTATGCGTTCACCTGGTGATGCGGACCAAATTGCGATCTGATCCACCACAAAAACGATCAACGCGATGATGAGTAATACAGTCACAAAGTAGTCATAGGGGGACATTGGCTTCATTTTGGTTGGGATTCGGGGGGTTTTTGAAGAAGAAGAGGAAATTCACAAGTTCGAAGCAAAAATAATCGAAGATTTGATGAAGAAACAGTAATGTCGAGTATATAAATCGAAATGTTCGCAAATTAAAATTTGAGTTCAAATGTTCAATGCAGATGTAAAAAATCTTTGGTACTCTACGAGCTTAAATACACGCTTTCAGCGTGAACATCTGTGAAAAGTATAGAAAAACCTTTTATCTTTGACCTTAATTTGATCTTATTTTGTTGATGCACTTGAATAAACCTGCCTTTACTTAAGTTAATTTTACCAAAAAAAAATGTATTTGTGCATGTGGCTATGATAAGACAAAACTATATTTATAGGGGTCATTGCATTATGGTCAAAGGTCAAATAGGGGCATAATTTCTGGAATACAATAAACATGAAAATTTTCACCAAGAATTTTTCCTGAGTTGTTTTACAAAGGGAAAATAAATTTATTTTATTTTCTAAAAAACAACAAAAATGTTTTCATAAGTCTTATCAAATCAATCAGTCTTGTTATGCCCTTTTATTTTGTTTTCTCATTGATTTTATTTTATAACCTTACCCCCCCTCAAAATTGGTAATCGGTGATAAATTGAATGAGAAAATATTCCGTACTAACGTTTGACACTCAAGCTAAGTGAGATTTAGTTTGCAAGTTGTTTGGAGGCTTTGGATTTAGATTGAAAAGTGTTACGTCTGTGGAGCATTCGATCGGGCCATTCTAGTCCCATTTCTTGCCAAAATTTCCATTGAAATGAAGAATCCAATCCAATCCAATCCAATCCAACTTCTATTAAAATTCTGTTGTTCGTGTGCGTGTCACGCTGATTGTTGGGTCAAATAATGCCATAATTTCATTTATAGAAAAAAAATTTCAACAATCGAAAATTCGAATTTCGAGAAATCAAAACCATAGATGTAGAGTTCTATGGGCGATCAAGTGGTTTTATGGGTGTTGGACGTCGTTTTTTTAAGGTATAAAAAAATTTTATTTAGATCAAGGGAGTTGGGCACCGTTAGGTGTGGGTTTAGGTTAGGTTAGGTGGTGTGGTGTGTGTTGGGATATGTACGGAATAATTTGTCGCAAGCGAACGTTTCCTTGTAAAAACGCAAAATAGCAAGGGTGAAGAATGCGATTAGTGGTTTTTAACTTTGTTAAAAACTGAAAAATGAGAGATATGATAGAGAAATTAGACAAAGTTGAAAATTGAGGTGAGATTTAAATGAGTGGGTACGATGATATGAGTTCTTGTTTAATGGCGATAAAAACGATAAAGAAGATGCCAAACACAACTAAACAGGACAAAGTTCAAAACAAAGTGCGGAATAAAAAATACATGAAAACAGACATGTTGTTGTGCTGTGCACATGGTAATAATGGACCATACGTCGAAGACAGCTATTTGTGGTAGTGGTTCACCACATTCTTTGATAGATTCATAACGGCAGTTTGTGCTTTCGCGTTGAACCGGTTCTTGCAGCGACAGGACCGCACAGGAAAATGATTGTGTAACGCTGTGTGTTTGCAGTGTTGTGTGTTCATTGAGTTTGGCTTTCACTCGAACGTTAAAACTCAATGCAAAATGAAGCTTTCTTTCTGAAAATACTACAAATGGTACCTCTGCCTTTGATTGCACTAAGGTGATAAGATTTAATGACCGCACTTCTTGTGCATTCTGTTGTTTATTGGTGCGTTCGATGACGCAATGCCTTACGAGCCTTGAGATATTATATTATAAGATTAGGTAAATGTATCATTGAAACTACCCGAGCTATATATAATAGTGTGAATTTGTGATATTTAGATTATATGTTGATTTATGTTTGAATTTTGTTATTGAGCATAAATTGATTGAAAATGGTCAACAACAGTGAAGTTCAAAATGGCGATGCTCAAGAGATTTCACATTTGTTGTATGAAAATGACAATGAAGTTGTCGAAACCAACAACGAGAAGAGTTCAACTGTTGATTCCGCTCTAAGCAATGGCAAATGTGGCGAATACAAACGGAGAATTGTGTGGCGCAATGTGGTGGCAATGCTTCTGGTTCACACATTGGCCCTGTGTGGCATTGCCGCAATGGCTCACATCAAATGGGCCACAATGGCTTATTTGACACTACTCCTGCTGCTTGGAACCTTGGGCGTGCAAGCCGGCGCTCATCGACTCTGGTCACATCGATCGTACAAAGCAAACTTTGGTCTCCGTTTATTTCTCTCGCTGTGTCACGTCCTCGCTCTACAGAACGACCTCTACGAATGGTCACGCGATCATCGTGGACATCACAAATTTTCGGATACTGATGCGGATCCACACAACTCGTCTCGTGGTTTCTTCTTTTCCCATGTTGGTTGGCTATTGGTTACAAAACATCCCGACGTTTTCAGACGTGGTAAAACTCTCGATCTGAGTGATCTCAAAGCGGATCCAATTGTGATGTTTCAACGACGATTCTACATTCCTTTGTTTCTCATTTTCTGGGGCTTCCTGCCCGCATTTGTGCCTGTTTATTTCTGGGGTGAAAGTGTGTGGTACTCTGTGACTGTGTGCGTGTTCTATCGCTATGCCTACCAACTCAACGTTACCTGGTTGGTCAACTCGTGGTCGCACATGTTTGGCTACCGTCCGTACGATGGTCGCATTGCCCCCGTAGAGTCCACAGTACGTCATTTATTGATGGGCGAAGGCTTCCACAACTATCATCACGCTTTCCCGTGGGATTACTCCGCGAGTGAACTCGGTCCACTCGATGTGTTCAATCCTGCAACTGCCGCAATCAACTTTTTCCACTGGATGGGCTGGGCGTGGGACTTGAAGAAAGCAAACGCTGAAATGGTCCAGAAGCGTATGCATTCACGGGGTGAAAAGAAAGAGTACCGCTACAGTGCCACTTCAGCGCTGTACGAGTGGTCAACTGGAATTGCCTCTTTTTTTGTTCCATTGGTAGCCATTCGTTGGACTCTGATTTATGCGACAAGTTTGTTTGTTTGAACAATTTGTGCCATTTTGTAAACTCTTTGAATTCAAACTCAATAGCTTTAACTCAATATTCAATAGATCAATTTAATGTAATCATGCCCACAAAAAGCATATATTTCTTAGGCGTTCAATAAAATAAAAAACATCCAACTTACGTTTTCAAACGCAACCAAAACGTTCACAGATAACATTATAATGTAACCTTGCCATACTACGCATTACACTGTATCTTATCTAATGAATGTTATCGATAAGGCACACAAACAAGTCGATCAATGGGGTGTGTCTGCCTCACAACAGCACTGCGATGTGTTAGCGAGTAGCTGCCCTGCATAGCAAATACGCCCCATTGATAGACTTGTTTGTGTGCCTTAGTTATCGATCGTCGATTGCAAAAATGTACGAGGGCAATAATATGCAAAATAAGTTCAGGTTTTGTTGTGAATTTTCATGTTTCGAAAAGGCAAACCAAAATAGAACTCATCATATAAAAACGTTTTTATTTCTTTAATCGAATACAAAATTGTTACAAAAAGTTCAATTCAATATGGCAGTTGAAGAATCGCAAATTTCTTGCAATTCTGTTGCATTACAAGAAGCAATTGACCTTTCATTCGAAAAACATTTACTGCCATTCAAAGAGAAATTTAATTTACCCTCATTCGTGCTTGGACTGTCATCAAAGGGCAAAACTGTATGGAAGAAAGCGTACGGGTTTGCCGATCTTGAAAATCTAGTTCCCGCTAATGTGGAAACACACTAGTATTTGAACCAGCAGCTGGCATTTTGAAACATTATGGCTATCAACAATAAAAATAGATAATGCCATTGGCATGAAAGTCGGAGCGAGAGTGTGTGAAACGTCGCAAATCATTTAGTACATTCATGCATATGAGATAGAAGGCCCATTATCGGTTAATTAATGAGACAGTCAAAAGTTCACGTATCAATCTAATTCATTTTATTATCATCACACATTCAAACGATTACCTAAGTACGCAGATCATTGTAATCAGTTAAGACCAATTCATACCACGTAATAATTCTCAATTTACATCACTCATCTCTGACTGTGTGACTGTGATCGTGAACACCACCTTATTCAAATATGGTCATTGCATGCCACTATTATTCCTATTTCCTTTGATTCCAAATGATATTGAGCTCCCATGTATTCATGCACAAAATCTTTCGCTTGAACATAATACAGATACAAATGATATCCAACAAAACTTTCTCTAACATTTGTTATGAAACTCTCCAATAAAATATGTTCCAAAAAGTCGAATGAAATAAATGTGAACCAAAACAAATCGAAATTTCGCAATCTTTCTATGTGAATTCAATCATCTTCCGGACGGGACTTCAAGGTCAGAAGATAGATACAATGATTTAAAAATCCACATTTTGAGAAAATTTTATTTGTCTTGAGTTTATCATTGTGTTAAGTCTCATTGTTAGTTCTAGTTTCCTAGTGGAAAACACGTTTCAATGATCCAATACAACGTCAAAGGTTGTTTTTCATTGCAATTTCTCAATACATTTTTTGCAAGGGGCCATACTTTAATTATGTGATAAAAAATCGAGATTTTTTACCCCTAGTACCATGTGTGATCAATCCTTGATCAGGTGACCCCTCACCCCTACCCCCCCAAAATTTGATAATCATGAGGCGAATGTGAAATGCGTATATGTGATATTTGGACTTGCACAAGGTAATATGATTAGTAGCGTATGGCAAATAACTATTTACATGTATTTCGATTATTTTGATAACTAAAGATCCGAGAATTCGGGATTCTTTGTTTGTTCTGAACTTTAGACCCCCTTTCAAATTTCCGTGATCAAAGCGTGATCACACCTTGAACACCCCAATCCAGTCAGTTGATCACGTAATTAAAGTATGGCCCCCAAGGGAATTTGTCCAGGGAATAAGGGCAATTTCCACTTTTACTAATTATCATGATACTAAATACGCCATTGGTTAGGTGATAATAAACGTATTATTTTAAATAAAGTTGTTTAAGGTTTAATTGGAAAATGCAAACAAACATCCACACACAACTGCACTCGAGTCAAATGGTCCGCATCCAACTCCTTTGAGTGTGCTTGCTACTGCGCATCTTCTTTACGCACAGCGGGCGCACGGGGGAAGAGTGTGCTTGGCTGTGTCACACAGGAACACACACAATGTTGACTCTCGATCCCAACACATTTCTATACAAAATATCGAATTTTCAAAAAATCATATCTCCGGTGCCCTTTGACCTACAGCGAGCTATTTGCGCACTGCACACCTTCACCACCACCAGAACACTGAGTTAAAATTTCAGACCGATCCATGCAGTAGTTTCGGAGATTTTATGCGCACAAAAATGACCGAAGTCGCATTTTTTCCGGGTATGAATCGTCGCTCCCGCAATCACTCACACCTCGCTCGCTTCGCTCGCTCAGCGTGAGTGATTGCGGTCGCTCCTCCAATTATTAACACTGTAGAAATTTTATCACGAATTTCTTGAACACTCAAAGGGAATTTATGATGATAAGTAATAGATCCTGATTTTATTTTGATGTATTCAATAAAGTGTATTTTATTTACAAAAAAACTTGTTTGCAAAAGTCACCAGAACCTCGCCACATACGGTTCCCGTCCGGTTTTGTAAATAGTCTTCTCCTTGACCCATTTTTCCCGCATGTATCATCCGGTAGTTGCCCTCCGAAATGATGACCACATGCACCAGCGGTGCATCATAGCTGAAGAAGACAATATCACCGAGCTGGGCCTGTTCAAATGGTTACCTTCTTGCCTGTGGGTCGTAGTACTGTTGTGTTCGACCAATGATTTTACCGGTTGCCTGGTACACTGCATAGCGCGTCAGACCGGAACCGTTGAAACCAACTTCGTTTTTGTTATCCGCTCCGTATGTTGGCCCGTCCAGTTGGCCACCGTCTTCACAGTACGGTAAGCCCAACTGTCTACGGGCATGCAGTACTATGCGTTCACCTGGTGATGCGCTCCAAATTGTTATCTGATCTACCACAAAAACGATCAACGCGATCAAGAGTAATACAGTCACAAAGTAGTCATATGGGGACATTGGCTTCATTTTGGGTGGGATTAGGGGTTTTTGAAGAAGAAGAGAAAATTCACAAGTTCGAAGCAAAAACAATCGAAGATTTGAAGAAGAAACATTAATGTCGAGTATATAAATCGAAATGATCGCAAATTAAAATTTGAGTTTAAAATTTACAGATGTGAAATATAACTTTTGTACTCTACGAGCTTAAATACACGCTTTCAGCGTGAACACTTGTGAAAAGTATAGCAAAACCTTTTACCTTTGACCTTAATTTGTTGGTGCACCTGCACCTTAAACCAGCTTTTACTTCAAGTTTTACCATAAAAATGTATTTGGGCATGTGGCTATGATAAGACAAAAACTGATCTATAGAGATTTATAGGGGTCATTGCATTATGGTCAAAGGTCAAATATGAATATAATTTCTGGAATACAATAAACATGAAAATTTTTACCAAAGATTTTTCCTGAGTTGATTTATATAGAAAAAATAAATTTATTTTATTTTCTAAAGACAAAAAAATGTTTTCATAAGGAATCATTCTTTAATTACGTAATAAAAATCGAGATTTTTTGACACCACAGTACCATGTGTGAGCAGGACGTGACCCCCACCCCTGCCCCCCAAAAATTTGATAATTGTGCAACAAATATGCGATGCGCATGCGTGGTTTTTGGACTTGCATAAAGTAATATGGTTGGTAGTGTATGGCATCAAGCTATTTACATGTATTTCGATTATTTCGATAACTAAAGATCCGATAGTTCGGGATTTTTAATTTGTCTGAACTTTAGAGCCCCTTCCAAATTTCCGTGATCAAAGCGGGATCACACCTTGATCACGTAACTAAAGTATGGTCCCTAAGTCTTATCAAATCAATCAATCTTATTATGCATTGTTTTTTTCCATTGATTTTTTAACGTTTTCTCTCCTCAAAATTGGTAATCGGTGATAAATTGAATGAGAAAATATGGAAATATTCCGTTCTAGCGTTTGACACTCAAACTGAGTGAAAATTTAGTTTGTAAGTTGTTTTGGAGGCTTTGGATTTAGATTGAAAAATGTTACGTTTGTGGGCTTCGATCGGAGGGGGGCATTATTGACCCAATTAAATACGATTTAATCATCAGAGATTTGAAAATTTTTAGGTTAATAAAAAAAACCTCTGTGGGCTCATCATTTCCTGATGGCACACACATTTATCGCCAAAATTACCATTAGAATGAAGAATATTTAGGTAAATATACTAAAATTGCACCCTTGTGCAAGGATGTGTGCGTTTTGATGCGTCAATTAGAAACATTTTTGTGGTTATTTACTAAAATTTCCCTGATTTACAATCAATATTTGAGCATCATTTTGGCTGTATGATCTAACACATTTGTCAGACATTTTATTGATTACCATATATGACATGTCATCACTGAACATTGTTCACAACTGTGCAAAGCAATTATTATCTTGTGATATTTGACACATTTCGGTCATAGCATCAAAATTTGTCTATTAAGTGGTCTGGAAATCCTACAAAGACATTTTGTTTCATACTTACTGTATAATTAGGTAAATGTATCATTGGAACTACCCGAGCTATATAAATAGTGTGAACTACAGCGAAGAAATTTGTGATATTTAGATTATATGTTGATTGTATGTTTGCATTTTGTATTATTGAGCATTAATTGAAGTGAAAATGGTCAACAGTGAAGTTCTAAATGGCAATGCTCAAGAGATCACATATTTGTTGTACGAAAATGATAATGAAGTTGTTGAAACCACCGACGAGAAGAGTTCAAATTTAGGAGCTGTAATTAATGGAAAATGTGGCGAATACAAACGAAGAATTGTGTGGCGCAATGTGGTGGCAATGCTTCTGGTTCATACATTGGCCCTGTGTGGCATTGCCGCACTGGGTCACATCAAATGGGCCACAATGGCTTATTTGACGCTACTCCTGTTGCTTGGAACCCTAGGCGTTCAAGCGGGCGCTCATCGACTCTGGTCACATCGATCTTACAAAGCAAACTTTGGCCTCCGTTTATTTCTTTCATTGTGTCACGTCCTCGCTCTACAGAACGACCTCTACGAATGGTCACGCGATCATCGGGGACATCACAAATTTTCGGACACAGATGCCGATCCACACAACTCGTCTCGTGGTTTCTTCTTTTCTCATGTTGGTTGGCTGCTGGTGACCAAACATCCCGACGTTTTCAGACGTGGTAAAACACTCGATTTGAGTGATCTCAAAGCGGATCCAATTGTAATGTTTCAACGACGATTCTACATTCCTTTGCTTCTCATTTTCTGGGGCTTCCTGCCCGCCTTTGTGCCCGTCTACTTCTGGGGTGAAAGTGTGTGGTACTCTGTGACTGTTTGCATCTTCTATCGCTATGCCTACCAACTCAACGCTACCTGGCTGGTCAACTCGTGGTCGCACATGTTTGGCTACCGTCCGTACGATGGCCGCATTGCCCCCGTAGAGTCCACAGTACGTCATTTATTGATGGGCGAAGGCTTCCACAACTATCATCACGCTTTCCCGTGGGATTATTCCGCGAGTGAACTCGGTCCCCTCGATGTGTTCAATCCTGCAACTGCGGCCATCAACTTTTTCCACTGGATGGGCTGGGCGTGGGACTTGAAGAAGGCGAATCCAGAAATGGTCCAGAAGAGGATGCATTCACGGGGTGAAGAGAAAGAGTACCGTTATAGGGCCGTTTCAGCGCTGTACGAGTGGTCAACTGGGATTGCATCGCTGCTGGTTCCGTTGGTAGCCATTCGGTGGACTTTGATTTATTCTACAAGTTTGTTTGTTTGAAAATATTTGAAATTGCTGCTATTTAAAGCGCTTTTGTAATCAACTCAATAGCTGCTACTCAATTACTCTAGAACTCAATTTGCAATTATGTGCTCTAAAATATATTTAGGCCTTTCTATAAAATTAAAAAGCATCAAACGTATACGTTTTCAAACGCAACCAAAACGTTCACAGATAACATTATAATGTAACATTGCCATACTACGCATTACATTGAATACATAGTGCACTATCTAATCAATGATATTCGCCGATAGTCGATTGTACAATATTGTACATGACAAACTTGCAATACGTACAACTTGCGTTGTGAATTGCGATATTTTAGAAAGTCATGACTCATGACAAACACACATACAACGCATATATAAAACGTTTTTATTGCTGAAATCAAACACAAAATTTAAATTTTGCTTGAAATTTCTATAGAATCATGGCCACTGTTAAAGAATCTCAAAATTGCAGTTACAATTCTGTTGTTGCATTACAAGAAGCAATTGACATTTCATTCGAAAAACATTTACTGCCATTTAAAGAGAAATTCAATTTACCTTCGTTCGTGCTTGGACTGTCATCAAAGGGCAAAACTGTATGGAAGAAAGCGTACGGGTTTGCAGATCTTGAAAATGATGTACCCGCAAATGTGGACACTCGTTACCGGCTGGCCAGTATCTCAAAGTCGTTCACGTCGGTTTTGTTTGGTTCGCTAGTTGATCGAGGACTTGTGCAGTACGATGATCCAGTGAGTAAATATTTGAGTGAAGATGAATTTCCGGCTAAAGTTTGGAATGGCCAACCAGTGGAGATAACTATGCGACAGTTGCTTTCACACACAGCTGGAATTCGTGGATCAACTGATTTAGATTTTGATCACGCCAAAATGGACGAGCATGGTCCAAGATACTATGATCTTTTCATCAAAAAAGAACCATTGATTTTCGAACCCGGAACTTCTTATCGATACTCGAACGATGGGTATGAAGTTGTCTCTAAAGTAATAGAAACAATTCTAAAGAAACCATTCAATGAAGCAATGACTGAATTTTTACGTCAACACAAACTTGACTCAACATTTGTAGAAACTCGAGATCTACTCATCAAAAATCGGGCACGTTATTATCGATTCTTGAGCGAAAATGATTTTCTAGTCAATGCACCAACGTGGGTTTTTGATGAATTGATTTTTGCGGAACATCTCTGGGCATCCGGTGGAATGGTATCGTCGATTGGAGATTTAATGAAGTTTGGAAATTTGCTCATTGATTCGTATAAAAATCGTCCAAATGGTATTTTCATTTGGGAGAATTTAATTTTAATAATTAATTGATATTTTGCAGCAATTTTATCTTCAAACATACTCAAACAAATCTGGACCCCACAAACTGCCCAAATGGATATTCCAATGCATCCAAATGATGATTATTGTAAGTTACGGTTTTCTAAAATAAATATTTCCTTACATGCAATATTATTTCTCAGGTCTTGGCTTTCACAAGATTCACCTCGACGATGCTAATTATCCAAAGGCCAAATATCGCAACTATTACGTACACAATGGAAGTCTTTTCGGTGTGTTGACGTCTTTGATAATTTTTCCCGATGAAGAAATTGTTGCAGTTGCGCTCACCAACAAGGGAGAACTGCCCGACTCGATGGAGAAAGCGATTGCACAATTTATCAATGATTTAACCAATTTTATTTGAGTTACAGAATTTTTGTTGTTGTTTATATCGTTCTGCTGTGAATGTTCGATGATTTATGTTCTAGCTATATAATATATTACTTTAAATATTTAAATCAGGTAATCTAAATGAAAGTGTGTATGTTGGGCTGATGTTTTAAATATTGCCTCAATGTCAACAATGTGAGTATATGAGGAACTGGTGAGGGCTGTGTCAAGTGCGGATCATTGTTGGTGGGCCTGGTGATTGGTGATGAGCGAGTGAAGCACGATAACACCTTGAGAGTTCAGTGAGCATTTTCTTGTTATATACTAAACAAATTGATTTTTGACTACAAACAAAAAGAATGCACTCATATAGGAGATGATCTGTATGGCAGTAAATAAGACTTATTAGTTTACACTTTAAGCAATTTCACATTATGCAATAATATTGTTTTACCACGTGATATGTATTTGAAGTAATTCTACAGTTGTCGAGCACGAAGAAGGCATAAGGACCCAATTGACCGGGTGTCTGGTAGGTAGATATCTTAATCAAATTTACAATGCTACTACTTCCGAGTTGTCGGTAAATTTTAAAGAAATTTAGATAAAGCTTCCCATATTGATGCTCAATTCGATGATAATTATTGACCAGTGAGGAACATTGGCCAATAAGAAAGAACAATGCCAAATTGCATACAACTATTATGATGCACAGCCGTGGCTTGATAGAGTACGCATCCGTTTGAACATAACAAACCATGTACAGCCAGTAGCATTGTAAAATAATGAACATGGGAATTGCGACCGAAAGTCTCCACTGACCAACACGGCCATATTCACGCGTTTGGCCGCATATGTGGTGCAACTCACGGTTAAGACACTTGAAGCGCCAGTAATTGAGAAACATATTCGTTGAAGCCGGTTTGCGATTCATT
The DNA here is from genome assembly GCA_023373905.1 of Rhizoglyphus robini. Lineage (NCBI taxonomy): Eukaryota > Metazoa > Arthropoda > Arachnida > Sarcoptiformes > Acaridae > Rhizoglyphus > Rhizoglyphus robini. The sequence goes on from JAKIJQ010000027.1 coordinate 1,300,795, forward strand.
TCCACCAATTTCGTCAATAAATTGCGTTGACGAACTCGAATGATTTGACATAGCACAAAGACAATAACAATAGCATTTATGGATAATACTGCATAAATATAAAATTACCACTAGTAAAAGTTTCAACCAAAAACAAAACACACAACTACAATCAACTCTCTGTAATTTAGAATTTTTTGGAGTAAAATCTCAAAATATTTTCTAAGTTATAAATTACAAAGGAGTGAAATTTGGATTAAAATGTAAATAATTTTGTTTAATTGCAATAATTAACTTAACGATTTCACAATTTGAAGTTCTAATATCACAAATAAGTAGATTGTAGTAAAATAATTCAATTATGACGATTAAATCATAAAAAAAAGTTTGATCGCATTTCCAGAGATTGTCGTTTCTCATTCTCACTCAGGGTCACTTTACCTAACAAAATTTCCCAAGTACAAAAACTTATCTTGCTCCCCCATTATACAATTATTATAAATATGCTCCAAATGTTGTTCTAAATTATAAAGTATAGAGGTTTTTCTAAGTTACAGAGAGTTTTTGTACAGTTAAAGGTACTAAATTACACCAATTTTTGATCAAACCTATTCCAAGTTATAAATTATGAAAGGTTTCTAATAGTCTCCTGCAAAAGTAATGAGCCGGGCTAAAGGGGAAAGTGACATATAATAGATGGCGTTAGTGGCTCATTACATTTGCGAACGAGTAATAAGTTAGCGAGTTATAAATAACAGAGAGTTGACTGTATGTGTTACCAACTATGAACTTGCCAATACTTACTATAAATGGTGTAGAACAAGTTGAGAGGCATTGCAAGAAACCAGAAAACAAAAGAGCCAATATTGATGGTATAAAAGCTGTTTATGTAGACTTTGAGATAAATAGAAACTACAAGAACCAACAAATAGCAATTGAAACTTTTACATAATAATTGAAACTTTTTCTTCACTTTTGCCAATTCACAATGAACTTTGCTTGAGAGAAGTTTACTTCCAATTAACATTTGATCTTGCTCATCTTTATAGACCAAATAGTCTAGTGCGATCGGGCTGGTTTTGATCAAACATACCAAATAGCAAATTGTAGAAATGTTGGTGACCAATATTGCCAAATCGTACTGAGCCCATACTGATCGGGGTGTCCATTGGTGGATGTAAATGTGAGCACTATTGGGCCACTCGTGCCAGTCGCAGCTTCCACTTGATTCGTAGTGCAGAAACACAACTCCGTACAGGGTGACATAGGCGATCAAAGCAAGGGCAAAGTAAAAATGCCATTTACTCGACTCTTGACGGTGGCCTTTCAGCACAAAAATGGACACATGTTTCACTGCATTCACATGCAACCAAATTTTTTTCAGCGCTGATTTGATAAATTTAGTCGGCATTTTTTGTTTGTTTGAATATTTTTGTTAGAAATTGAAATACTCGCCTTCTACCACAGCCTTCTATAACGCGAAGTGTGCCAAGTATCCTATCTTATTACTTATTTACAAAAAATCGAATCATTAAAAGTTTCAACACTCAAAATACGAATAGACAAACAATAAATTAATTATTGGAACCACGAGTTGTGTTGAAATTATTCTCTAAAAAGTTTGAAAATGCAAATTGAAGTATTGGCCTTTCCAAAAGATTATGGAATTTTTTGTATGCCTCTGGAACTAGCCCAAGTGTGTCTGTGTGTTAAACTTCAATATCATTATATGGACTTGACAAATAATAAATATTTTATTGATTCTTAAAGTTTTCTTTTGTATTTCAATCGATTGTTTTTGTCTTAGAAGTCAAAATTTCTCTCCGGATGTTGTTGCTTGAATTTGCTATATTTTCAACTGTACTGACAGTTGATAATGATTTATGCTTTTCTACAGCATAAACATTTACTTAGACTGAAATTTGATATATCAAAAATAAAACTCAGAAGCCCAGCTTTTCGAGTACCGTAATGTGCTGAAAAGTCCCCTGTCAGTGAGAATTGATGCTCTAATAATTATAGCAGTACAGTAGCTCGTACAGTAGCGCCTACTTTATGAGTTTCAATGTTTGTATAAAAATCAAAACATTTTAATTAGTAAAAACCAGTCTCAAGGTCAACATGAAGCCGTTGTATGTTTACTTTATAATTCTGTCTCCTTCGAGAGAGGTCCTAGGTCCTAGAGATGAAAGATAGCATAATTTTTGTAAAATCTAAAATTTTACCATACAAGTTATTTATTGACGACAAAAATTTAAATCAAGGCTGATATTTTGATATTGCTACAATTCAAATTATATATCAAATTTTATTTTATTTTTGAATTTAATGATGCTGTCTCGAAACAAACAAATGATTTACTACTACTAAAACTAACAAGTAAACATGTTCGAAGACGGTTCGCTTAAGCATTCACGATTGTGGTTTCTTGTAATATCTCGATGATGCATTTTAGTAATTTTTGAAGACATACATAAAGAAAATGCTAATGTAGGAGATGATCTAGAAAATATCAATTATTTGCAATTATTATTAGAAAATCACATTTAAAAAAGTACTAATTCAAATGTATTCGAAGTGATGCGACGTCCTCCGCTCACTTTGAACGCATAAAAGCTCAACAGACGAGGTGTTTGGAGTAATTCAATCTTGCCAAAAATAAAATAAAATATTTTAAGCAATTAAATGAGTTGACAAATGAAAATTAAATTATACTTTGAGCAAATTATTAGCCTTCACAACAGCGAATCCACCAATTCTTGAGAAATTCAAATAGAATTTTCGATTTTCTACCTGAACTTTAGAGTAATTGGTCACCACTGCTGCACACTGCTGCACCAGCACAAACAGAAAGCCAATCATGTTGAAGACAACTAAAGCAAACAAAATTTTCTCTTCCAACGGAACATTGGGCGCAAAGAGGGCCAAATAGAGAAAATAGCTCGGTTGCAATATGAAGTACGGAATTTGAATTGACAGAATAGCCACCGCAAATCGGCTGTACTCACCGGTAATTTGACATAATTCGAGCAAGCTTTGATTGTATTCACAATAACTCCGCCAAAATCGACACACCTTGCCATAGGTTGGGCGCTTCTGTTGGCCCACTTGACCATTCAATTGGGCCAATTTACAAAGCAAAACTTTCTGACGAATGCGAGTGTATTTGCTGGCGAGTACAACGAATACACTGAGATAGCACAGTGCTGAAAATGTGTTCAATTAGAAATATATCATTATTTTGTTTTAAAAAATTTAAAAATTCATTTAGTTTTTGTTTGCATACCAAACGTCAGATACATTGCGTATAGCGGAAAAATCATAATCCAAAAAATTAAATTAACCAAATTCATTCCGTGCATCACAATGGCAAATGTGGGCAGAACCACAACAGCAAAGGAACACATAAAACAGGAGCAAATTTGGAACGCCAGTTTGATACGCTTACGTATGAAAATGATTTTCTCCGATTCAATTTTCTCCAGAGCTGAAAAAATAAATTATATTCATAAAATTGATATAAAATTTTACAAATTTACAAATAATGTAATATACAAAAAGTAACAATTATACCTTTATTACCAACCCAAACATTAGCTTCATCGATGATAAACATTCGAAATTGAGCCCTAATATCCTCAACCGCAATCAATGAGCCCAAAATGCAAACAGCACAGAAGGTATCCAAGCCCCAAACGATGTCCATCTGGTTCCATATGATCAATGGAGCCATTTGATGGGTGTACAGGTGGGAACTGTTTGCCATTTTCGACAAATCAACACTCGATTCATAGGCGTACTCAAGTCCAACTGTTCCGTAGAGATAGGTGAAAGCCATCAGGAACAATGGAAAATAATATTGACGCGAATTGGATGATGATGATGATCCAATTTGGCTTAAATTGCGGCCTCTATAAATGTCCACAATTGGGTCCGAATGAGTGTACAGATAATTAAAGTGCTCGCTAATTGACAAAGAGACATTTTTGATAAATTTACGAATTTTACGCAACATTTTTATATATATCACAAATTCAATATCTTAACATTATATATTTTTAAATACTTTGCATTTACCTTAAAAGCAAATTCTGAAAGACATTTTGACAATTTATGACAGACATTTTTAATAAATAATATTTATTTATTTATTTAATTAATCGTTTTCAAATACATCAATCAATTGAGATTAATTGGGAGAAGGGTCCTTTTGAGATGGCTTCTATATATTGTGTGTTTGAAAATTTATTTTTATTATTCGATGAAAAATTGACAGATTAAAAATGCCAATAAAATTTTTGACAAATTAGAAAAATTTAACAGACTTGTTTGAAATTAAAATTCGGTGAAGTTTAATTAATCATTACAATCAAACTCAATTGACAAATTTCCAAATTCCAAATTCATCAAAAAATACTTTAATTTTACAAACAAAAATATAATTAAAAGCATAAATCATTTTAAAATTTTAAATTAATCATTTGTGAAGAGTCTTTTCCAAATCAATCAATCAGATGTATGATTGATTAAATTTTAAATTTATTTTAAGAGAAAAAACGCAACTAATTAAATTGAAACAATTTCATTTCACTTTTTCATTTTGACGAACAAAACTTGAAGCAAAGGAATAATTTTTGAGTAGCAGAGTAACATAATAAAATATTTAGCGTCTTGGAGTTGGCAAATTAATTTCATTTAGATTAAATATTTATTAACATTTGGTATGGTTGTCACTTGACTCAACATACGTAGGTCTGTTTACTGTTTTGTCCTATTTAGACAAGAAAACAAAGAAAGCATTATAATTAATTGAGTCGAAACGTTATACTATACTATTTGACGGTAGATGCAGAATACTCAATTAAGTTAATTTGCATTTAATTTGATTTAAAATTTCCACAGTTTCCAAATACGCAGGTACGGTATTGTCTAGAATTGCCAAGAATAAAACCAACATGGTTCTTTTCATATGCAAATCAGTGCTACTCGTGTGTTTGCTAGCTAAACATGTCAAGATAACATGCCAAGTTAAACAACCAAAAAGTTACTCTGCACGTTACTCTCAAAATGGCTACCTTTCCAATACATTTCATCATATTTCTAGTGTTCATCGGCTTAATTGTGGTGCTTTCAATTGTTGTCTGGGTGATGTTCGTACTGATGCTCATCAAATGTTGCCACCGAGCACGGTGAAAACTCTGTGGAACAAGTTCAAACAAAGTTGGCGAAAAGTCAAGTTTAAATGTTGCTAAATATTTTCCTATTTTATTTTTTTTGTATTAACTCCGTATTTTGTTTGGATTCAATAATATTTTTTTTTAATTTAAACAAATCTATTCAAAGCTTCTTGTTAATTAATTTAATTAGTGCTCAAATGTCCCAGTCGATGCTGTGAATCGAATGAAATGGAACTAAATGTTAAAAGTTGACAAAACGAACATTCCATTGAAAGTGACATTGTTTATAAATGTTATATCTATTTCATTTGTTGTCAATTCATTTGATTTGTCTTTTATTTCAAAATGTACTATAATCAAAAATTTATAAACTTATCTGTAAGCGTATTTTGTTTTATATCATGTTTTAAAATTGAAAAAAACTTGTTGTTACAAATTAATTAAATAAATTAAGTTCACAAATCATGCAGTTGAAGATGTAAAAAATGTTAAATATTTATTTTCGTTTATTTGTTATGCTCCAAATTGTTAAACCACCAAATGACACTCGGAAGCTATTGTGACACGCAAATAACTTTCTCGTGATGATATTGATTTTGTTTAACTTTCCAGCAACATTATATTAGTCTAAAATTAGTATATCAAAAATGTTGACAACAAATATCGTCAATAATTAACAAATTAAAAAATTAATTAAAAAATATTCCTTGGCTCTCAAAAGTTTTATGATTCGTAGCAAGCACAAGAGTGACTTAATTGCTGATCAATATCACCAATACTCCGTTTGAATTTATGAATATATACTTAAGGCATACTTTGAGTGTTTGACATTTAATGACAAGTTTCTTCTCGTACACACTAAGAAATATCTTTTGTTTGTCAAATAAAGTTGTAAGTAATTTAATTACGTTCTTCAACAAAACTCTATCTGGCGACCGTTTTTAACTGATGCTTGAATTTCTGTGTGTTCTCAAGAGACTTAAGAGTGGAATCAGTGTCAAAAGGGCCTCATTTCAGTAATCTTTGCACTGCTGAATTGGCTTCAAAAATGAAAATTATTTCAATTATTGTCATTTTGTTTATTATTTCAGGTAAATATATAAAACTAATTATAAATCAAATTAAACAATTACATTTGAATAATAGACTTGCCCGTTGAGGGATACGATCAGTTCACCGAAGATTTGGTGAACATTGGAAGCAAGCTGGTGTCCAAAGCGAGATTGACTGTACTAGCTATGCGAAGCACAGCACAAGCCCCAGAAGAGAAATTGCAAATTCTACTGAAGGCATCCAAAATTGAATGGGAAATTGTCCTAATTAAGCGAGTCACCGAAAATGACATTCGCAAGTCAATTGTGCACGCTCTATATCGAGAGGAGTGTGAGTTGGCGGTACTTCTGCGGGAGCATAGCGTGCAGGCCCCAAAGTCGATACGAATATGGATTCATTAGTCAATCTCAAACTGTTTTGCCATATGAAATTAAGTTTCTATTCTGTTTTCACTATCAAAACTACAACAAATTGTTTAGTCAAATTGCTTAGTTTTGAGTCAATTAACGAGACTAAGTAAATTTATCCAATGAAATAAAACAATTTAAAATTTAAAAATAACAAATTTAATTTATTAATCATTTATTTATTGTCTGGATGTATCTGGCTTCTTTTAGAAACCGTTTTATAATTAGGAAACAGTAAATGTATGTTCTGGTTTTTGTTAAAAAAATTTTTATTTGCTGATTTGCAACTTTCAACGTCCTGCATCAGAAGAGTTGTGATTATAAACAGTACGTAGTTTGGTTTAACAGCTTTCGAAAACAATTGATCAAATGTAAAATAAATGTTTCACTTACATTTACGGGGCTACCAATTTTATATATTTATTTTTAAAGAACTGTGGATCAGAAATAAAGTTCGACAAACGTTGCGAGCGAACGCTTACTTGTTACTTTTTTTTGAAAATGGTATTTTATATATTGACCTTTTAAGCAAATTGATGCTAAATGTAAGCTAGAACTGTGCATTCGGTATCCGCAATGACACTGAAAATATTTTAAAAACCCACTCAACATTTTATTTGTGTTATCAACAATAACAAAATATTCGCTAAATATATTTATCCAAAAATTAATCAGAAATACGTTGGGACAAGCAAATTATTTTGTTTCCTGTCAAATTGTTTGTCGAAATTGCATTTGAATAATAACAATGTGCATAATCACTGTTCAATCATGATCAGTCGTTATTGATTTGTAAACGGTCGTGGCTTGCAAAATCAATATAATAAACAATTTGTAATAAGAAATAATCGTTTTATGACCAATTCTTGTTGGTGAAATGTGTTGCAAATTATTGGCATAACAAGGCGCGACTCATGATGGCACTTCACATTAGTCATAACTGTCCTAACATGCTCCCTCTCCCTGCTTTTAAGAGGAATTGCTACAGATTTGTACATCCGTCACTATTTTCGTAACATACTGGTTAAATTGTATTTGTCAAAACATCACCAATGCACACATTATGCACGCATTATCATGATGTGTATAAATCAAACGTTTTTATTAGTTAAACAGTCATGTCTTGTATTGCTTAATCTGCACTAAAAATAGCTATTATTGAAAGTTGATGCATTGTGGCTGTTGTGCAGCACTAACAAGTGACAATATAGCTATGGAACTTTTGAACACATACCTCGATAGGAGTGCTCGAGGTGAGTTCCCATAAAAAAAAATTTCAGACCTAGAAATTCAGTCATCTCAGAGTTATTTCCAAACAGGACGGTGAGTACAAAACCAGGTACTCTAAATATATCGTGTCTGTTCCAGGAAACAGGCGGATAATGTGAATTGGTATTTTTTCTTATTAGAATTAGTGACTCTATATCATATGCCAATATGATAATTTAGATTAAAAAACCCGTTCGGAAATACAGATCATTTTCGGGAACTTATCGAATGGCCCTCGTATGAACTCCAAATATATGTTTTGTCATCTAGAAATTATCCTTTTTCGAATACAGACATGGAAACTTCTAGAATGCACCTCCCTTTGAGGGATATATCTATTGATTGTTCTGGAAAGTTTGAGAATGTACCTTCATTTGTGGAATAATAAAATTAAAATTTATTGAAATGCATGATCTGTCTAGAATTGTTCGAACCTGTGTAGGACTTTGTTAGAACATTTAGAAGTCAAGTATATCAAAAACTGTCCTCTACATTCTAGAATGTTTTGTCAAGTTTGAGAATATACTTTGCTTTAATGGATATTCATAAAATCCATGAAATGTTCAGGAATGTTTGGGTTCATGCATGAAATTGCTATTTCCCATGCAAATAGAATTCAATCTACAAATCGTAAAGACAAACGTTTGAATTAATATTTGTATTGAATTTAATAATGGCAGGAGCGAAAGCCGAACAGCTTATCTGATTAAGCATAAAGAGAAATCCCGTCCAAATGCTGGTAAAGCCTAATTGAAAGCAAACGTTTTAAAACTATCAGGGACATTTTAATTCCAGAATTTAAATGCTACTTGCGATTACTACTTTGTAGAGAGATTAGATTTAAAAAATTTAACCAACTATCAGTTTTCAGAATATGACAGCTACAGCCATGAAGTACAGACATTGAAATGCTTTCTGCCAAAGAATCTTTCAAATTAAGGTTTCAAATTTCAAATTAAGGTAAAATCTCAAACAAGCGCAGCACTCGATTAAGCGCAGCAGATAAAAGCACTGTAGAAGTTACGAACCACCGGTTATCAACCAATAATCTTAGTTTTTGCTCATTATTTAAACAAATTTAAGATTTTGTGAAAATCATTCTAAATGTATAAAATAGACCAAAATTAGATATTTCAAGAATATATATAATATATGCTGTACCTTAAAGCGTTCACTGGTGAAGGTGTACACCACCGGATTGAGGCAACTGTTTGCCATTGCCATCCAATGGCACATGATGTACACCAGCAATTGATTGTGACCCTGCTGTGCACTGTAATACTGAATCAGGTCAAATTCGTGCAACAATTGAAAAATCTTGATTGGCGTTCCAAAAAGCATGTGAAGAATAATAATTGATAAAGTGATTCGTATAACCTGTTTTTGGTTTAAACATGTGTAATTAAAATTACTTTGTAAAATACAAATTACCTTTGATCGATTTCTTCTATGCTTGATTGAATTTTTTATCAAATCTGAATGCGATATTGCTGACAAGTTTGTTATTCTCCCAATTGTTTCTGTTTGCTGTGTGCAAAAATGTCATATTTTATTAGAATGCTAATTATATTATATTACCTGTGATGTTGATGAGATGTTGGAACGGTCGTAATTGCATGCATATACAATTTTTTTGACAATTAAAGTGTACATAAAAATCAACACAATTGCAGGAATTAAAAAAGTAATAACAAAATTTATGACAATGAAAACCCGGCGATTTGTCTGACTAAAGCCAGCATAGCTGTCACAGTAGTAGAAAGTTTCATTAGCAGACAGACTCTGACCATGTGTGAGCGTGTGTTGCACTGGAAGTAACGCATACACAAAGCCAACCAACCAAACAAAAGCAATGACAATGTTGGACTTGGCTATTAGTGTGTCATAGAACGCTGAAAATGGCCGATGAACTGCTGTAAATCTAAATGTATATTCAAATGCGTGTTCAAAGTTAGTTACATTACATTATAGACATGAATGTAGTTAGTGGCAGTACCTTTCAATGCCAATTAGCATTAAGATGTTTGAGGTGACAAACACGCTGAGCAGTTGCACAAATTGGGCCACGGGGCAAAACCAGTGGGGAAAGATCCATTTGCCCAAAACTAGATCGGAGAAAATGAACGGCACACACAGTACACCAATTGTAATGTCCGACACCGCAAGGTTGATTAGATACTTTTTGATATTTTGAAATGGCGGCGAATTGTAGCAGTACAGCTGTATAACAATTACCACAACATTTCCACACAAAGCCAGCAAAAAGGTTAAACAGTACAACACAAAGAGAAAGAGTTGAGTGTTTGGAGAGAAAATTGTGCCACTGCTTGTAAAGACGAATGTTTGCAATTTTCTGCTGACATTTTGACTTTGCTCATAATGTACAATCTTTTCACCCAATCGGGAAAGGTCATCTAACATATCGCCCATTTTTGCAGAATATTTTTTAAGACGTCAAAGCTTTAAATATCCTTTTGGCGATAAACCGCGTTTCATCGGAGCGAGAAAGTAAATGATGTTCCAATACAGGTTAAATATATAATAAGCTAACTAAGGTTCTGGCGCACGGTCATACTCAGACTACCTTCTAGGGTCTAGTACTACCTTCTGGGCTACTTCTACAGTACAATCAGAAAGTAAATTAATTCTAATAACATTGTATTTGTTTTAGGCTCCACCCGGGCTGTACCTATTTGCATGAAAGCTCCGTGTGCAGTCTAGTGCGTATTATAAGCCAATCAGAGAGCCTACAATGTGTGGTTTGAAACGGGCAGTTAGTTTTGGGCTTGCGTGTGTGAAATCAGTGGCCAAATGGTACAATGTACCATTTGGTACATGCTAAAATGCTCGTATTTTAGTTACATCTGAACCGCTGTCTGCCTCCACGAACACGCTGTTTTGTATGCGTTTGTGTTCACTTGGCGACCAGTAAATCTAGTGCCATTCACTGGTGACTAGTGACTGACAAATTAAATCACTTTGCTAGTTAGTGGTTCGTTTGTCAGAAAAATGCCAAATTGGGAAATAGGCCAATTATGCTGGCAACAGCTTCAAACATATATAAAGTAAATAATAAAATAAAATAAGTCAAAAGCTAATCGATTGTGACAATAACCGAAAATTTCCAGAATGATTCCAAGTCATCATCTACGTATATACAAAAAAATGTTCTATATTAATTTACCTAAATCATCTTGATTAAGTTAATTGTGCCTGACTGTAAATGTTGAGCAACCTAAAAAGGGAAAAATATTGTGAATGTGAAAATACTGAAAATTAACTTGGTGACTTTAGGTGAACAAAAAAAACAAGATAAGACACTAAACTAGTCCTGGACCACTACTTTAACCTAAAAATTCAAATCTCACATAATAGGACCGGGTAAAGGAGGAGACAGTTACATTCTAAAATCTACTAGTTTAATAGTAAGTAAGATTCCTTAGTACTAGGGTACTTAGTACTTAAACTCTAAACTTATTCTACACAGTCAAGTCTAACTAACTAACGATAACTACGATGATAGAAAAAGTTTTTCTAAAATCACAAACCACCACAATTAAGCGATTGTAACAATTCCGGACTGAACTATAGTGTGGATTTTTTTGGATTCAAATTCACAGAGCAAAGTAGATTAGATATTTTTATTTTTAAGAATTCATATCTCTCACTAAAATTATCATCTACATTTATGATCTTTTTTGTTTGATCAAGCCACAGAGTCTAGATTTCATGCCGCCTGGTTTTTATTTACGATCTCAAACAAAATAAGTGGCAATTTTCTTGTTTTCAACATTCTCAAGGGCATTTCTTGTTTCAATCATTTACAAGCGCAAATAAAAAATCTATCATTTGAATCTTGGATTTTATGAATATATTCCTTTTAAAAGCAGGGAGAGGGAGCATGTTAGGACAGTTATGACCAATGTGAAGTGCCATCATGAGTCGCGCCTTGTTATGCCAATAATTGCAACACATTTCACCAACAAGAATTGGTCCTAAAACGATTATTTCTTATTACAAATTGTTTATTATATAGATTTAGCAAGCCACGACCGTTTACAAATCAATAACGACTGATCATTATTGAACAGTGATTATTAACATTGTTATTATTCAAATGCAATTTCGACAAACAATTTGACAGGAAACAAAATAATTTGCTTGTCCCAACGTATTTCTGATTAATTTTAGCAGCATTTGGATAAATATATTTAGCGAATATTTAGTTATTGTTGATAACACAAATAAAATGTTGAGTGGGTTTTTTTTAAAATATTTTCAGTGTCATTGCTGATACCGAATGCACAGTTTGAAGGATGAAAACAAATGTCACATGTTTGTCTCTCACGAGTTGCATTACATGTCTAATGCACCTCCTTAAATGTAACGCACACGTTCTGTCTCTATTTTCACTTTCCGATTAGCCTCGATACCGAACGGTCGACTCTCATTAAACTTTTCTACATTCTTGATTCGACTATCTTATTCCATCATATAAAATCCCAGCATGATCTGCCGCTTCGGACTGAAAGGGTTAAAATGCGTAACTAAATTGTATAAATAGATTTTCAAGTGCACAGTTTCAAAAATATAATTTTCTTTGCTCAAGTACTTTTTTGTCCATATGTATCACTATTGTTTCTGTGTAATGACTCTAATATCCTGTATTGATAAATAAATGATTGCGAAAATTTAATTTTATTGGCCAAAAGTTATTTGATCCACTGGTGACAATTCCTCGGATTCTCCGTTTGCATTTTCAAACTTGGATGCTGAAGTTTTTGTTCGTGGTGCTGTTCCTTGTGATATCAACAAAAGATGTCTAGATCTGTGTCGCAAATATATAGGAGGTATTTGGAACAAAACCTCAAGCGAAAGTGATATGATCGTTACTCGTTTGGCTGGTGGAATGACTAATCAGTCCTATCGAATTAGATTGAATGAGGAATTCGCAAAGCTGGCTACCGAAACTGAAGCTACAGATGTTGTGTACAAAATGTACATGAGTAAATATATGAAAAATTTCGATGAAAACGAAGGAGAACGATTCAATGACAATTTGATTGCTGCAATACTTTCTGAAGCTGGAATTGGTCCGAAAATGTATGGAATTTTTAAGGATGGATATATTTGTCAATATCTTGAGGTTTGAGATTATTTTTGTTATTTGTTTTAATTTGATAAATGTGTTCAATTTTGTAAAATATAGAAAGAAGATTTTGGCCTAAAACATCAACAAAATCCACAATTGGTACAGAAATTATCTCAACAACTGGCTCGGATTCATCACTTGAACGTTCCAATTAGTAAATGTCGCGTTTTATTGTTGAGCGAAATGGGCAAAATACTCGACTATGCTTCCCACTGAACCATTTTGCCTCCTTGAAGTGGGCCTTCAAGGGTCAAAAACAAGGAGTCCTGGAAACAGTTTTGAAGGACTCATTATAAGGAGGTCCTTAAAGTGTACCTTCGAGGGTGGTTTTTAAGGGCACTCAAATGGGTCCTTAGCTAGGCACCTTTTTCCGTTTTCTCCATTCAACCTCGAGATTTAAATACAAATAATAATCACTTTAATAATTTAATAATCTCAAAATATTACAAAATGAAAAATTATTCAGTCTCACTAGAAAAAAAACTTATTCTGTTATTCGGCTAGTTTCCCCAAACGCGCTATCAGCCATTTTCTTGATCTTCGGGCGCCTTTCAGTAGACCACAAAGGAGGGAGAATCCATATACACACTGGTGTTCGTGTCGGATAAACTTGAGATCTTCAGGTAAAGAAATTGTCTGCAGTGCCGGCATCCATCATTCGCCACAGTGGTCAGGTCCTCGTCGAATCAATGTTGTAAACATTTCCAAAATGTCGTTCCAGATTTCCCAGCTTCGTCAGTTGCGGTTTCTACATTAAATGGATTGGCATGCCACTTTATACCAAGAACGTTCTAAATAAATAAAATAGATTTAGATTAGAAATATTTAAAACAATACACAGATTATATATTCAGGATATTTACCTTAAACAGTTGCGGTTGCCACATATGAGTAAAGCTGTCTAGTAGTGCTGAATATTTTCTGGTTAAATGGAAGTTGGAATAATTCACTGGTTCATCGGAAAATAAAACGCAAATGTTTGTTGTTCTTCAGACGTTTCAAGTTAAGGAACGTGGAGGCCAAAATAACATTTCCCTGTTGTTTCAGTAGTGGTGATTCCACAGCGGTAGACACAGGCACAATGTCAAATCACACTCAAAATAACGAATCAGAATAATTAAATCGGAAATAGATAAATTGAAACGAAGAAACTAGACGAAATATCACTAAGTCCTGCATGCAGGCAGGCAGGCAGCAGCAGTAACACAACGGACAAATCGCGCTGTTTACTAACTGCCATACACGCTCACAACACAAAGCACAGAGAGCGCGCACACACACACCGGTCAGACAGCATACGTTGAGTGAGGTGTCATCATGCACATGCGCAGTTCATTCAAAATTCAAATATGAAATCGATTGTGACAATCGATGTGTCACTTAATCGAATTATTTATTTTTAAAATCAGTAAAATTCTTGGATAAAACCAGAGACCCAAATTGTGAGATATGATTCAACAACCCAATGGTGGGTTAAAACCACAAAACCCAATTGTGGGTTAAGACCAGAGACCCCAATGGTGGGATAAAACCAGAAACCACAAACTGATTAACTAATTTAAAAAAATACTCAATGATCCAAAAAGGATAATTTTTAGATTCATTTAATGGCCCATATGAAGAGACACTTAAAGGACTACTTTAGAAGTGACCCTTCTAAAAGGACCCTTTAAGAGCTCCTTCGCAAGGACTTCACCCTTCCGAAGGAATCCTTGAAGTGACCATTCATATGAAAATGACTCATTAAAGTGGTCCTACCGAAGGAAGTGGAAGGAGTCTGTGATTCCCTGGGAATTACGACAGTTGGGATGCTCACTGAGCATTGCTCAGTCTGTTATTGATACCATGGATATCTTAAAGTTTCTGAACAAAACAGACCCAAGAAAAGAATTCAAATTGGTTGAACAGTTGATCAGTGATCTCAATTCCCCAGTGGTGTTTTGTCATAACGACTTTTGTGGTAGTAACATTCTGGTGACAAAGTCGAATCAGGAAATTAAACTAATCGATCTTGAGAACGCTGGCTATGGCTATCGTGGACATGACATTGCCAACTATTTGAGGGAGTGGGGATGGGAGGCGCATGATTTTGAGCATCACGATCTGCCAAAAAGACGACGAGATACGAAATTTTGTGAAACTCTACATTGATGCTTGTGACCACTTGATACCTGACTATTCAATTAAACCAGAAAATTCAGTTGAAACTCTCCTAAAAGAAGTGAAAATTCACATGTTGGAGGTTTACATGAGTCTTTTATGCTTTCTGATGAAATTTGGCCAGAAACTGTTTGACACAATCGATTACGATGCTGCATCCAACTTGGTAAGATTTTATTTTATTTTATTAATATTATTAAATTTAATTTTTTTATTTTATTTTATCATTTAGAAATATATTGATTTTTTGTATGGAAAATATTTCGAAATCAAACAACGCTTGATTGACGATGGAACAATCAGAATTTGAAATTTCTTGTTGTTACTACACTCGATTGCTTAAAAATAAATTTTGCCTTTTTTGTCCACTTTTCCTTTGATTTAACAAGATTTATTTTTCATTCCAGATTGTATAGTGATCGTATAGTTCACTATAGCTTATTTCATGTATTCAAAAAGCAATTCAAATCTCTGTTAAACAGAAAATCAACTAAAACTTTTCATTTCAAAATTGGTTTGTAATCTAAATCATAGGTGACGCTACAATCGCTTACGTTTAACTATTTTTATGCTATAAAATAAAGGCGATCCTTCTTTCTCTTTAGTTCAAAGAACATAAAATCCTGTATTGTTGCAATAAACAAAATTAATCAATTAACTTAAAATGCACACACACAATCCATCAAACTCAAACTCACAATCAGGAATGTTGCCGCAAGTAAAGTGGCCTTTGCGTTCACATCCAAATCCACGGGGAAGGTCACACCGAAAGTGTCCGCATCTGTGAACATCTTTCTCAACATGCCAGACCACTTTTTGGCAATCGTTCCAATTTTATGTTGCTTGTCGAGTGTGAGAACATCAAACTCCACATCCGCGGTTCCACAGCAAGATCCAGTACGGATTGGACCACGGATATGTAGTATTGTTTCGCCAGCACCGTTCTTGACACTAAATTTTGGGATGCACAGTGACCAGTTCTGTTGGATAGAGCCGAGCACTTGACCGTCACGGCTGGTGACGAGCATCTCCTGCAGACAACACGGACAACAGCAACTGATACAGCGCAATGGTCGATGGAACTTCATGATTTCCATTTGGTCATTGTCCAAAATGATCATGTCGAATGCTCGAATCGGTCCGAGACAGCTACGGTAACAAAAGTCGTTTTCTATGGAAAAGTCATGTCATTTATGGATAGACCAATTTGTGACCTAAAATACTTTCCATAGCATAGTACATCTGTTGTCCCATGTTGTCTGTCACTGTATACTTGTTGTTGGTCTCGAAACCGGTTAGAACTAAAAAACAAAATTACTAAACCCGAAACTAAACATCAATCATTGAACATTGTAATACTTTCAGGTAGTTCAATTTTTTGCTTGACAATCAGCTGATCGACCATTTTGAGATACTCAAGACCAGGTGAAAGTGATGAAGCAGAGCATAGTGTTGGAGGTTGTTTAATATGGGGCTGAGGATAAGCAAGATCTGGATACACCTCTCCTGGATATGCAGAATATAGCCCTTTTGGGTAACCAACCGGTTGAGATGTCACGGGTGGAAATGATTGTCGTTGATAATTTGATTCATTCGAAACAAACGAAATGGGATAACTTTCTGGTTGAGCCATTATTTGTGCTATTCACCGGATGCGACCTGTGAATACCTCAACTAATAAGCAAATGCATGCACAAGATTAAATTTGCATGCGCTTGCTGTTTGTGGGCTACAGCGAAGACTCTGCATTGGCTCGAGATTTTTATACTACTATTTCTTTCAGTTCAAGGCTACATAAATACAAATCTTGCATATGCGACTTATTTGATGTAGCAGCACACGCAAATTTATCGGAACACTTTCTACAAAGGTGTTCATCGCACTGTTTATTTACCATTTAACAGTGAAAACGAAAACGTTAACCTTAAGTCATCCTGCGACAATAAATCACCCACTGAAGTGTTGTTGTTGTTGTTGTTTTCTTGGAATAAAACCAATGTGAATACTAATTTTCCAGTCTTTGCCACCCTCAAGTTTGATGCAATTCATTCGGGATTTTATCGTTCATTAATGTTCTGAATTCATGTTTGTTCATTCAAGAGGCAATTTTAATTTCTAAAACAAACTAATTTTATGCTAAATCATTGAGTTCATAAATGCACCAAAAAGAGTATATTTATGCAAATTGAAATTTTATGCCAATTTAAACGACTAATTTCAATTGAAATGTAGATTAGGAATTAAATATGATTTAGAAATTCGAGGCTTAATAGCCAATTAACATTCTCGTTTTAATGGAAAATTAAAAAATTAAAACCATACACTATTTTACTGTTAGTTAAAAATGAAGCAACCAAAAAAAGTCTGTTAATTTTTTGTCGAATAATTTGAATTTTTTCTTTGACTTAACAGATTAAAAATATCTCACAAATTGTCCTGCCTTGGCGCGTTGCTGTTTTGTCTGAATCGAAAAATCCTTCTAAAGTCTTTCTAAAAAAAATATTTTGTAGATTTTTAAACCAAACTTATTCCGAAAGGTGTTTTCCACTTACCCAAAAGTTATCACTCAAAAATGAATACAAAATAGGATTCACCAAGCTGTTGGTCATTGCGAGCAAATTGATTGCAATGTAAAAGTAGAGTGTCCAGTGGGAGGCCTCAGCACTGCAGTACCACACAATACCAAAGTGGGCCAACATTTGGTACACTTTCACAGGTGTCCAACAGATAAAATAGGTCGCAACTGTTATCAGAAGTAGTCTTAAAGTCTAGAAACATAAGAAAAAAGTTATGTTTTCTAAGTAGCTCTGCAAATGGCCTCAAACCTTAGCTTTACGCGTTTTCGATGCTGCCGATTGGCGAAAATGAATCTCAACACTATTGAGCACAAATGTGCCAACTTGATCCGAAATGTTGGAATTGTTGTTATTGACCGATGAAGGCAACCTCGCCATGATCACACTCTCACGATTGGTATTATACGACGTTCGGGTCAGCTCTCGTCGAATTATCCAGCAAGAGAAGGCGAGTGTACAAATAGGAATCAAATAGGTTATGACAAAATTGACCGCCATAAAGAGATGACCAAGTTGGGGATTTGATCGAAAGTCGATCAAACACTGAACATACACTTCACCATCGGCGATTTCGAATTCCTCCGCCAGCACTTGACCAAATGGAATGTACGCGTACGCTGCGCCAATCAGCCAAATGTTGAGCAACAGTAAACTGTTGTACTTTTTGAGTGTTGAGCAGGCGTTCGAAAATGGATGCACTGTCACGAGGAATCGTTCAATTCCCAATAAAGCCAATGTGAGCGATGTGTTAAAAACACTCATCAGTTCAAGATACTGAACATATGGACACAGAACCGATGGGTAAATCCAAGCGCCATACACGATGCTTGTCGAATGGAATGGCAACAGAACTCCACCGTGAATTATGTCCGACAGTGCTAGACTAAACAAATATTTGCAGATATTTCGAGATTTTGGTGATTTGCGAAAAGAGATCACCTGCACCACCATTACGACTGCATTGCCACAGCAGGAGAAGGCCATTATTATGCCATAAAAGGTGAACAATATTGTCTGGTACACCAGGGGAATGAGATTGAGCGTGTCGGGCTGGAAACAATTTTCGGAGTTATCTTGGTAAGTGGACATTTTACAAAAATGTTTGCGCTAAAGATGGTTTTCATTGGATTTTGTCGAGTACACAAATGCAGTCAACTTTAGCATTTCCTACATCTCTTGAACCAACTGATTCTTAATTCCAGTAAAAACATTGGCGCCTAACTCCCTTAAATCTATATATTCTCGCTTTGAATATATTCAATCAACAGCCACTACCACCACTCTGTGAGACATTTAAGTTCCAGAATCGTGTTGACCCAATTATAATTCTCAGCCAAAATGCCGAGCGTGTTTGTTTCTATAATGAGGCGACAAACATCGAAGTGTCAAAAACATTTATTCCGTGTGTGCAACGCGATTTACATAAATGAACGGGAAAAAGGGCATCATGTGATACGAATCAAGCAAATGAAGCAATCGATCGCTTCGAAAACAGACTTATGTACTTTGACTAATAAGTTTTGTTCCGAGAATTCTATATATATTCTTTAGTAGGACTCAATAAATTAATAAAAAATTGCCGTAAAATGATAAAGTTGAAAGATTTAAAAAAAATTTTGAGTAAACATGAATATTTATTTTCAATTTAGTTTATGTTCTAAACCGTGCAGGTAAAAGTTTATTCAACGAAAAATACAAAATTTTGGGAATTCTCTTTAGATGAAATTGCTCTGTTTGATGTTCCGTCAATTATTGAAATGGTTCAACATGTGACTGGCCATCAAACAGTTGGATAAATTCGCTATTCGCAGGGGGCCTCAACATTATTTGAACTTTTTATCTTACCGTCCAGAGTATGGCCAAATCGTCCATTTATCGCTTGGGCGCCAGTTGTTTTTCTGAGTAATGCAAAAATTTTGGTGGGACCAGGACTTGTGGCTTTGGAAGATACTTCAACAAAATATCCAGGAGAATTTACATCCTACCACATCATTAAATTGGATACTTTTTCAATATTCGTTTTGTCCGAGTCCAGTTGGAAGTTCATTTTGTGCAAAATTACTTCTTGGATTGGATACCCATTGGATTCTTCCCAACAGTTAGATACCTGCAGTTGGATTTAATTATAGTAATTTTTTGGTAGAAACACTAATTATTTTGGAAAGAAAAAATTTTTGGTACAGAAACCACTTATTTTGGGAAATATACCATTTTTGAGAATAATTATATTTTTTGGGAAAATCACTATTTTATTGGTCCATTAAATATAAGCCAATAGTTATTCATGTGAAATTACAATGTTTATTACAATTGAATTAAAATAATTAAACCTAATTTCGGTAGACGAGTGTGTGAGCTAGCAAAAGCAGACAAACATCAGACCTGTATTTTTCCGATTGGATCTGAGGGACCGCATAAAACCCATCTTGTCGTTGGTTAATAAATTAGATTATTTTAATAATTTTTTTTGCCATCTTAATCTTGATGATATTGTATTAAATAAAGACAGCAATTTTAAATCTAGAACATGTAATTAAAAAACAAACTAAAATGAAACATGTCAACACAATTGTCCATCAACGTCATCTGTTATGTAATTGTCTATTATGTAATTTTTTTAAATCTTGTTGCTGTCTCTATTTTTATTTCCTCGTTTTGATAGTTTTCCAATGTTAGTTGAAGCGTTTGATGAGTTTTAGATACTATCATTGCATCACTGACTCTGTCTGTTCATGTGTGTAGATGTGTGTAGATGTGTGCCAAGCACACAATATAAACTTAACTGTGTCTGCAATCGAGAAGCACATTTCCGAGAAAAACACTACAATCCCAGACAGTGTGATTTCATTCGGTGGTTGCCAAGGGATTTCCGAATGTAGGGAATACAATGGACGCAGCCAAAAGAAAGAACAAAAATAAAATAACGAACCAGCCCATAATTATATTTATGTCTACACGCTTCTACCATCAGTTCAGTACAATACCAGTTCTGAGGTTACCTCACCACAATACACATTACAATATATATTCATGCCACTTTATGCGTCATCACTTGGTTAAATGAGTCACTGGTGTGCGCAGACCATTACCAGAAGGAAGTGAAATTGTACATAAGGCTGAGAAAAAGCAAAAAATACTTTTACTCTTTTTTGACAAACAAAATCACCCACAGGGTTTTTTTTATCTTGTTTTGGTTGTGTGGTCAAACACGCAAAATTAACCATAATAAGTCGAGTGCAATCCGATTTTGTCGTATGAGCGAACTATTGCACTTGAAAATTTGCATTTTTTGATTTGGCGTTTTTAAAAATGAAACTTTTCCGTTTGGCGCTGATTTGTGTTTTAATTTTATTTGTTTCTCTTAATTTGGCTGCTTCCCTGGGTAAACTGTGCTCGTCCTTATTTTTTTAACCGTTTAATAAATTATTTTAATTTTTTAATTAGAATCAATTGGCGAGAAGGAAAATACAAAAGGAATTTCCATCCCACCGGAGCACGCGTCGGCAACCACCAAGCCTAAAACTAAAAAGGTAATAAAATCTAAAATCAAATTTTAAAACAACAAAAAAACATGATTACAATTTTTTTTGCTAAACAGAAATATTGCAAACGAAAACTAATCAATGGAATACTGATGCGAAAGCGGAGTGCTCCACTGGAAGTGGATCAGTTTTATAAAGTTCAAAATGAAGATCTCGCCCCTGTAAAGGGCTCTCAGCAGTATTTCATTAATCGCTTGCTTGGAAATGGTCCAAATTTTAAGACAAACAAAAGTACCCAATAGTTTTTTAAACTCAAACAATCAACCAGCAACCTTCATTAATTAGTCATATTAGGTTTCGTGAAACTCAATTTAAACTAATGTTTTATATATTTTCGTCTTAACCTTAACGTCTAAAAAGTATGGGTACTTTTGTGATTACTGTTGTTACATATTATGTCGTATATGTTACTCATATGTTTGTGATCGTATATGTAGCTATATATGTTGGCACTTCACCCAAAAATCAACTAACTAACCCACTCAACACAACAGTGATAACAAGATATTTGTGATTAGCGATGTTTTTGGCCTTAGTTTAGCTTTCAAGGACTTAGGCTTTCTTCTTCCTCCTGTACTCAGAGAATTGGTTCAAACACTTATTATCTTATTAGTAGTATTGATTGGATTGGATTGGTCCGTTTTGATTCGGTTCAAAGTGCAACCCGTCAAATGCATATGCATACGTACGTGTATGCATGTGTGATTGGGTGCGTGAAAACCGGGTGAGCACTCAACTGTTATGCTATGCATAATGTAATGCACCCAATCTCACACTGTTTAATGCACATTACTGATAATATTGCACCCTAATGTATGGTTAGTTGGCAATGCCAACCAAAGTATTATTGAGTCCATTTAATTGAGTTTTGCTATATAAATACTCGATCTACTTATACTATTATTAAATATCACATTTAGAAATATAATTTCTATTGCATTTCCTTTCTTCAATACTCAAACTTTTTTCCGCAAACTAATCAATTCGAAAAAATGGTGAACATTTTCGGCAAATACAAACTCGCAACCAGTGACAATTTCGATGCGTTCCTCAAGGAGATTGGCATCGGTTTGATCAACCGAAAGTTGGCCACCGCTGCATCGCCTTCTTTAGAAATCACTCAAGAGCCAGATGATTGGATTTCGATCAAGACCATTTCGCCCATTAAGACCTCTACCACCAAGTTCAAGCCTGGTGTTGAGTTTGAGGAGGAGCGAATGGATGGGAAAAAGGTGAAATCGATTGTGACCGTTGAGGGAAATGTTCACACACAGGTACAGAAGGATTCGGCGCTTGAGATTAAATATGTGCGTGAGTTTACAGGAGATGAAATTAAAGTGGTAAGTTATATATAAAATTGCAAAAATCTTTGAGTTAAAATTTTTTTTCAAATTTTTAGACTTCAACCGCAAACAACGTTCAATGTCTTCGAGTTTACAAGCGAACAGAATAATCTAGCTTTTATTTATAAAATTTATTAAAATTTATTAAATTAAACTAAATATTAAATAAATATTTTTAAAATCTAAACTATTCCCGCATCTTTAGCTAATGAATAAAATTTAGAATTCACATTTTTGAGTAAATTAGCAGGTGAATCAAATTCTGCAACTGCGCCCTGCTCTAGCACCAAAACTCTTGTTGAATCCATGATTGTATTGAGTCGATGAGCTATGGTCAGCACTGTGCAATGGTCAAATTTGTCCCTAATAGTTTGTTGGATCAACGAGTCGGTCTCAAGATCGATTGCAGCGGTTGCTTCGTCTAGAACCAGAATTTGCGTCGCTCGTAGCAAAGCTCGTCCTAAACAAATCAGCTGACGCTGTCCTACGGACAGATTTGATCCACCCTCGGCAATTGGATGATCAAGACCAGAATCTAATGAGACAATGTAACTCTTGAGATGACTATTCTCGAGTGCTTCCCATAGCTTATCATCTGCATAAATACCAAATGGATCCAAATTTGATCTTATTGTTCCAGAAAAGAGAACCGGATCCTGTGGAATGATTGCCAACTTGGAACGCAGTTCATGTAGACCAATTTTGTCAATCTCAACTCCGTCGATTGTGATTCTACCTCGAAATGCTTCGATAATGCGAAACAAAGCCAAAGTCAAGGAGGATTTTCCCGCACCAGTCCGTCCAACAATTCCAATTTTTTCGCCAGCTTTGATGCTGATGTTGATCGAATTGAGAACCAGGTCAAGTCCAGTGCGATATTGCATCGAAAAGTCGTTAAATTCAATTTCACCTTTCTTAGGCCACGTTTCATCAATTTTAGGGCCCGAATTTGTGGTTCTTGTCCAGTCACGTTCTGTTTCAATTTGACAATATTCTGCAATTCGTTCCACGGAAACAATATTCACCTCCATTTCGGAAGTGTATCTCACAACCCAGGTCAAACTTTGCGTCACACTCAAAGAGTACGTAATGATCAGTCCAATAAAGCCCGACTTGTCACGAAACGAGTCCCTCGAAACGACAGCAAAAATCGAAGCCAAAAGCACAATCAAATTGCCGGCAAATTTGAGCCTCAGCGACAACCATCGATTTGTGATAAAGTTTGGATAGAAACACTTCAAATTGTTGTCCACTCGTCGATTGGATTCGGCTACAAATTGACCCATAACTCCAAAGGCACGGATTGTGCTAACGCCTGAGAGAGTTTCACTGAAATGGGAAAATATCGGCGATCGGGTCACAGATTCGAGGCGCTTCAGTTGACGTGATGTTGGAACGTAGTATTTCTGGATAAAGTAATACAAAAGTACAATTGGCAAAACCACGATGAGAAACAGTGGCATATTCATGCAAATCAAGATTATTGTGGCCACAACTTGAAGAACATATAAAAGCAGCGCACTAGACGGTGACAAAAATTGAAATCTTAGGAATCAAAGACAAAAACTTACTTGACACTAATCGGAATTGATGTACCGTAAAATCTCAAACAAGCGCCGCGGCGCTTATTAATTTCAACGGGCTCGGACTGCGGCGATTATTTGAATGCGGCGCTTAATTGAATGCGACGTTTATTAATTTGAAATTTTTTTTCATAGTTTTTACTCAAACTTTGATGCTTTTCTAATGAAAAACATTGACATTTACATTGCAAAACACTAAAATTTAACATAAATTGAAAAAGTGCGGCGCTTGTTTGAATGCGGCGCTTATTAATTTCAACAGGCTCTGGCTGCGGCGATTATTTGAATGCGGCGCTTAATCGAATGCGGCGCTTATTAGAGATTTTACGGTATCCACAGTATCGACATCTTTCGAGAATCGGTTCACAATCCGTCCAAGTGGTGTTGTATCGAAAAAGTTGTTCATTGGTGCTCGCATTATTCTGTTTAATAAGGCACAATGCAGTGCAACCGAACTGTTGACAGTGCCCTTCGCTAGTGCAATTGCTCCAAGCAAGAAAATGCATCCCTGGGCAAGCCCCAGCCCACCATAGACTGTCAATCGATGATTTCGCAATTCAATTTCGTCTATAGTTCTGTTTGTACTGTGTTGCTTATCATTCGACCAAATAGCCAACCAAACATTCGCCATCACAGACACAGTTTGCATGCCAATGAAACCAATGAGAGTGAGCGAAAACCAAAGCCAAGTTAGGGATCGTATATAGTTGGAATAGACGGACAGCTTCACTTGACCTGACTCGGTGGTTTCGGTTTTGATCAGTTTGTTGGCTTCTTTTGATGACTTTTCATTGGTAGATTTAGGTAAATCTGTAGAATTTTCAGTGTTGGAAGTTTTTTCATTTGGTTCATTGTCGAAATTAGCAGTTTGTTGTTGCTGTTGTTTTTCGTTTGAATGATTCTGAACAAATTCTGAGAATTTCCCATTATTCTCCATTAATTCTTGATAGGTTCCAATCTCTTGGATTGTTCCGTTAGAAAGTACAATAATCTGATCAACTTCTGATAGAAAGTTGATACTATTCGTGACCAAGACCCGTGTTTGCTTTTTCAAATAACCCG
This sequence comes from Rhizoglyphus robini, assembly GCA_023373905.1. Classification (NCBI taxonomy): domain Eukaryota; kingdom Metazoa; phylum Arthropoda; class Arachnida; order Sarcoptiformes; family Acaridae; genus Rhizoglyphus; species Rhizoglyphus robini. Next base: position 1,326,098 of record JAKIJQ010000027.1, read on the forward strand.
TTTGATTGCTGAGAACTTTTTGGAAAATGTGCTGTGCTACATGGGAATCGACTGCCGATAGAGGATCATCAAAGAGCATCAAGGATGCGTCTGTATAGCAGGCTCGTGCAATCGCGACCCGTTGCTTCTGACCACCCGAAAGATTGATACCCTGCTCACCAATCTCAGTTCGATCACCATCAGGCAGGATTGCAATGTCCGGCTTGAGTGCGCACATTTCAATGATCGATTCGTAACGTCTCTTGTCAAACTCTTTTCCAAATAGAATATTCTCTCGTAGTGTTGCATGCTGAATCCAGGCTTGCTGTGATACGTAGGCAATTGATTCTGATTTGGCAATGTTGATTGTGCCCGATTCGTGTTGCATATCTCCCAGAATTGCAGAAAGAAACGAACTTTTACCCGAACCAACATGACCCACAATTGCCACAAGAGAACCTTTCTTTATTCTCATATCAATTCCACTTAGTGTTGCATTATTGTTTGCCTCATTCTTCTCCCATGAAAATGTTCCGTTTTTGATAACTATCGAATCGTGAGAATCTTCCTCTCTTGTGACATATTTTTCCAATTGTTCAGAATTGAGGAATTGATTGAGCCGTCCCAGTGCAACAGAAGCCATCACCACAGAACTGATCGTGTCTGGTACGGCTGCCAGTGGAATTCTCAGTAGTTCAAATAGTGATAGCGATACAAAGGCTTTCTTGGCATCGAGAACATTTTCATCGGAACTGAGAACGTAGACTGCGAAGGTTACAAAAGTGACCGCAAATGGAGCGCAAGTTGAGATGAAGGACAAGATCGCTTTCACAATTGCAATCTTTCTAATTTGTGCAATCTCGCTGTCACGTATTTGATTAATCTTTCCAATGAACGGCAACTCCCAGCCATAAAGTTTGATCACCTTAATTCCATTGAGAACTTCGTTGATCACTTTGATGCGTTCATCCTTCTTGTTCATTTGAGTCAATTGATATCGTCTCTGATAAGAGGTAATCCATCCATTCAATGGAATCATTCCAATCAGAATCAACAGTCCTGCAAGTACTGAAGGGCCCAGCTCACGCCACAGAAAGTACACTGTCAGGCCAATAGACATTGGCGCCGACCAGACATCGTTTATGTTGGGGAAAGTGTCTGTCAGTCGTTGTGCGTCCACTGACATGAGATTCACAATCTCTCCGGTGGTCTTCTCACGACGGGAACGATTGCTCAAATGAAGTGATTTGCGATAGATTGCAGATATGAGACCGGCGCGAACTTTCATGCCCAAATGGTACTGGGTTTCATAGTGGAAATTCATAAATATCACTTGAATGGATGCTACAAAGAGGAACATGAAAGCATATAGATAGCCATGCCATACGGGCTCGGATGAGGAGGGTCGAGAGATAAAGTCGATGAAAACTCTTTAAAATTTTGCAAAATTGGTAAACTAGATTATTAAAACGAAAAATCAAGAAAACTTACTTGATCAATTGAGGTCCAACAAATTGCAACAAATCATAGACCAACTTGTACGCAGCACTCGACAAAATCATGAACCAAAAACTCCGCCCAATTGTACCCAAAATCCCAAATTTCATTTGATTGTCATCAACTTTAAATTTGGAACCAATAAACTCAGAGGACTCTCTCCAATTCAATGGCCAAATGTCAGATAGAGTTAGACTGGTGCGAAAACCTTTTAGAATCAAAGGATCGATCCAATAATAAGTCATGAGCGATAGGAATGATGCTCGTTCTGTAGGACATTCCATATTCTTTGAATCTTCTTTTGAGTTATCAGAAAAACATGTCAACACAAACAGAATTACAAGAGCCACAAAATGAATCCCAAACATCACAATATCCAAAAGATTCCAATGAAAATCTTCAGTTTCGTCACCATAAAATCTCACATACATATAAACATTCGGCAACGACAAAACTACTGATAGAAATGTATATAGCAAACAGATGGCGCTAGTGTGCACCCCATATATTCGATGAAGCGAAATCAGAAAGGCAAAAAGTGCAAATATGACCACATTTAATAGTGATTTCACTAAATTTGACTGGGCAACCAAATGAAGCGTGGTCGGATTTAAATAGTCGAATAGATCATGGGTGAGTTGAACTAAATTTATCATCACAATCAGTAAAACCAAAAGAAATCTTGAAACATTGTAACGATTGAGTGGAATTGAAGATTCTTTTGATGAACTTTTTGAGTTAATGACGAGCGAATAAATTTGAAATGGACCAAATAGCAACAAAAATGCAGAAGGAATAAAGACTGGCACAGTTTGTAAAAAACATTGAGAGAATCGTGGTAAACTAGTGTGCCAGGTTAGTCTCGAATCCTAATTTGACACAAATTTAGATCAAATACAAAACAAAAATCAAAATATTCTTACCCAAAGTTGTTCATTGTGACAAAAGCTGCTCATAAATTTGGTACTCATTATTGTTTCTCCCAAAAACTTCAGTATTGATTTTAGTTACCAAACAGAACAGAACACATAACAGACTAATTCTAATCACCATATTCGCTCTCACAATATAATGGACCACCATAGGCAATAATTGTCAATTTATCTTTAATGATTAATTAAGGCCAGAATTGATAACTAAAATAGTTAAATAATTGAAAGACTTAGCAGCACTTTTAAATACTGATAATACTGACATCATCATCATCGAGGATCTGTACTCTTAAAATCTCAACCAAATCATACATTTGATGGTCATGTTTAGTACAAAAATGGCTTTGGTGGATTGAGAAAAAAATTGCCATTTGCCATTTGCCATTTGCCATTTGCCATTTGCCATTTGCCATTTGCCTTTTGCCTTTTGCCTTTTGCCTTTTGCCTTTTGCCTTTTGCCTTTTGCCTTTTGCCTTTTGCCTTTTGCCCTTTTGCCATTTGCCTTTTGCCTTTTGCCTTTTGCCTTTTACTTTTTGTCTTATGCCTTTTGCCTTTTGCCTTTTGTAAGAATTATTTTATTAATTATAAAGTTTTACATGAAGATTAAATTTTAAAAATGTCTTAAATTAACAAAAGCAAATAGACCGTAATGTTAACAATCAACAGTCTGTAAGTGTCAAATGTGATTACATAACCATTGAGAAGCGAAAAGCCCGACTCTGAGATTTGTTTCAAATTAAGCGCTGCATTATGGTTTCGTATTAACTGTTGAGTGGTCGAAGCAAGTTGACCGGTTGCAAAGTGCGGCAAACTCGATACCATCCGCTCGGAAAGTTGTATATTTCGCTTCACAATCGAACCACAATAGTAGATGATGGCTGAGAGTAGAAAAACGTGAGAAACAAACGATCCAATGTAGATCACCTTGATGTAGAACGCAATTTTGGTGAAGATGAAAATGTAAATCTCAAACGAAATCACCATCACATAGAAGACAAACATGAAGCTCACAAAGGAGCTCCAAAATTGATTGTAATCCTGCAGTTCAGCCTGAAGATGACTGAATTTGACATTTTCGAGCAGTAAAATTGGCTTCAGTAATCGATTCGATTTAGTCGCATAACTCAATTTGTGCAGATATTTGACAATTTTGCATGCAATCGACTTTTGTTTGATGTAGACAAATTTCGACACCACAAGGAAAGCAATCAAATTACCGATCATCACTTTACACACTGCATAAATATACAAATCAAACATTAAAGTCCAAAGTAAACTCGGAAATGGATCCGTGTAATAGAGAGATGCTTGGAGGTAGAGGGCGCTGCAGGCGAATGGACTCAAAACTGGATAGATGCACATGATGCCGTAGTTGTAGAAGTGTAGAGAAGATTTACGAAATTTGTCAAATCTCAACAAATCGCAATTTGTCAAACCAAAAAGCTTTCGATTATTTTGAGAAACACGGAAAATGGATAAAAATTTATAATCCAAAGTATTCTGGGTTAAGGTGAATTGAAGAAAAAGATACGAAATGAGGGACCAAGCCAGAAAGCTTGTCTCGAGGTAGAAGTAATCCTTTCCATACAATTCACAGCCAATCCAAATTCGTTTAAATCTTGAATTTGTGATCCATTTCAGTGAAACAATCGCAAAACAACGAATCGAATAAAACAAGAAAAAATATTTCAACATTTTCAAGTGTAATGGAACAATCTCAAGCTTCAAAGGATAATCTTGAATTGATCGTGAATCACTTAGATGTAATTTTCGATACTGAAACAGACAAAATTTGCGCACATTTTGGTGGATACGGGCAAATTTGTGTCGATCATAGTAGATTTGATGTTGGTCGATAATTTCACGATAATAAAAGAGTGTGAAATAGTTGAGAAGAAATGCTCGTTTCATTTTGGACAGAAACATTTTGCGTAAAAACTTTAAAATTGAACAAATCAACTTCTTTGTAACTGTCGACCTTTCCAATACTAGTGATGTCGACATTTGATAATATTTTCGGCAGATCACATTTAAATTACGAAATATTATAAATCTAATGTTGAATTCCAAGAAATTTTTCTCGTGTTTCTAAATTTAGTTGTTTTTATGCAATTTTGATTGATTGTTTCTGAATTATTAAGACAATTTTTAATGCAAAATTAATTGACAAAAAATTGATTTTGAAATCATGTTTTTGATCTTGACTTAAACTTTTATGCCAAAATAAGTTAAGACGTATTAGCAAATATTTTTTACGTGACTACACTAATACTGCTGATCGTGTTCATGATCATGATTAAATTTATATTTGTGAACGTTCAAGAGTTTGTTAAACTTAGCGATTTGTATTAGGATTAGTACAATATTTGCTTTGCGAGACCGAAAATATGTGCCCTTGAGCTTGATTTGTCGATTAATCCACGTGTTTATAAAGTTTCCATTTTAAGGTTTGGTAATCATTGTGCATTCAGCGACAATCAAACACAAACGGATCTCAGTATGCTCATTTTGAGCTAATCACGCTGTGGAATGCACGACGAATGTGGATCCATGTAAGCCAATTTGGTCCCCTGTAGAGAGGCAACCTTTGACAAACACTTTACGTGTCTCTATCTACAGATAACGACAAGCGTACTCCAACCATTGCCGCATTGAACATGCAGTACAGTGTGTATTAACTTTTACCGATCGTTACACAGATTACAAAACGTTGGCACATACAAATTTGGAATGCAATTTGCACATTATCATAGTTGACCATGGATCAGTTGATATTGTTCGATCCGCTTTCGGATTAATATAATACATTTATGAAATTGCTTTGAAGTGGTGATTTAATGAAGATCTAGTACCCATTGGATATTTTCTTACCTGTCGGTACCTGTTCATTGAACAGTGTTCAATGTTTTGTTACCATACGCACTTTGGCTCATATTTTGGCATAACATTTGTTAAAATGCTAAATTAATTTACAAAATATTGATTTTTAAATCAAGTTTTGCTCTAGATTTAAACTCTTTAATTCAATCATATGTGTTGACGATACACGAGAAAATAGTTTTTTACTACTGACTACACCTCAATTTCTGATCGTACTCGTGGGCATGATTAAAAAATATAATTAAACATTTTTAATAAATTAACTTAAAGTTTTATTTTCAGAGAGGAAAAATATTATATGATATAATAAAAATTTAAAAAAACGTCTGTTACGTCTTTAGAGAAATTAAAAATCCCTCCTGTTACTGCAAACCTTTTTAAAACGTATTTAAATGCGTCTAATTATTTATGGACACATTCGAACCAATATTTAAAAGCCTGTGAATGGGCAATGTTTGGGGTACATCAAGACACAAATACATTTAGCCACACTTGAAGACATACCTTTGCTATTTGTGTGAAGAGAATTGAAAAATAAGCATAACCCATTTAGAAAAGTAGCCCATGCACGATTTTGGTACACGATTTAAGTGCAACATTTTTTTTGTGTTTAAAAGAATTTCAAATTCATTACATTGAACAATCATTCGCTCAAATGGCTGGCAAACATTTAGCATGTAAGTTTAAATGTTGTTTCTTAAATTTTAACCTTATTCTAATTTCAGTTTTGTTCAAATTAGTCGCTTTATCCTATCTAGTGACTAGTCCTGCTCTCTGTGCGAAAGTGAACTTTCTAGGTCACTACAAACTAGATAAGAATTTTGGAACTGCCAACAACTCTCACTCCGAGTATGTGATCACTAGAAATCAGGATGGCACTTACAATCTGGCGACAATTAGCAACATTTCCAATTCAACCATCACCTTTAAGGATGGTCGAGAATTTGATGAAAATCGTTTTGATGGAGATGCAAATCAAGTGTGTTATCAAAATTAAGGGCAACAAATGGATCTACAAGCAGAAAGACGGCAGCAGTCCAGGCGTTTCGATTGTAATGGAATTTAGTGATGAGGGCGTGAGGGTAATGTCAACTGGAAATGGTGCCACTAGATCATACAAGCGTGTTTAAGGGGGGACATGACGCGGTAGACTTTTGTGAATGGTCCCTATGCTTTTGATGGAAAAAAGTAGCCTCGCAAAAGTAACCACCAGATCTTCAATTCTTATCGAATTTCAACACATTATAGCTTAAATTAAAGATAAAGACACGAACTTTAATACTTATTGAACGGATATTCTTTTCTGGACGTTTTCTTAGTTAAAATCTCAATTTTAAAAAAAACCCTCAAATTTTTAATGTGTTTATGTTCTTTGAGATTATCTGACAATTGTGAGTGATAAACAAAACTCTAATTTTACAAACTGGTCAATAAGTATTAAAGTTCGTGTCTTTATCTTTAATTTAAGCTATAATATCTCAAATTCCGATAGGAATTGAAGATTTGGTGGTTACTTTTTGATTTCCTATTGAAAATATAAGGGCCCATTCACATATCACGAACGCATCATCTCCTGCTTTAATATAATGAAGAACAAAATGCAAACATCAATTCTAAAAAAATAAAAATTTCATTCATCACCTCATTATTAATTTCAAATCGATAATTTTACAATGCCTTCCATCGTTGACTTGTGCCTTTTGTGTTGACTTGTTTTTAAAACCGTAGCTATGATCACAAAATGAACTTTCTATATATGTGAGTTTTGGTCAAAACTAAACTGCCCCGAACTGCACAAAACTGGTTTGAATATACTCGTTTTGGTAAGCATTAAAAATAAAAATGAAATTATCACGTATATAAATTATTTACTTTCTAAGTTGGTTTCTCTCGAAAGGAACCACATTTAAAAGGCATTAAAAAAAGTTGAAAGCAATTTTAAAGTTAGAGCCAAAAAACATGGTGATACCATGAATATTCTGCTTTTCTTGTATTCGTTTACGCAAATTCTACATTCTACATTAGCACACTCTGTAGATTGTCACCCAGAATAGAAAAAATGAAGTCACCAACAACGCATTCGAGAAAGTGATTAATTGCACGAACGCACGCAAACAAATGTTAATTTGAAATTTAATATTTTTCGAATTAAATACTATATTTTACTATATTTGAGAATAATTTCAGTTTGTGTTTCGATTTCTATTTCAACGGTTGTGAAGAATAAAATGACGTGAACTTTGAGGTCGGACAGTATTCGGCTGAATCTGCCGTGATTGGCTTGACTTTTCTATTAATTTCTCAACTTGTTTTCATTTTTACGTGCTTATGTTTTTAGGCATCAGTTTCAAAATCAAAATTCAAGATGCAAGTTAAACTTGCTTATTTCGATGATTTTGTGATGGTAATTTTGCATATTTCGCCTGTATGGTAGATTAGCCTCTACCTTGGCCAAACGCCAGTTTTTTCTCTTTGGCCTGTTGGATTTCACTTTTCGGTTTTTTATACTCTGGATTGGACAATTTGGACCGACTTGCACTCTGTTTTGATTGTGGGCACAAATCGTGATCAATTTCTACTTTTAAATCCTAATTTTGGTGTTTTGAGGCATTTTTTCAAACGATTCCTACTGACAAAATGTGAGTTCTCATTTTGGACACATACAATTACAAATGGACAATTCAATCGAAATGAACAAATCGAACGTTTTCCTCAAATTGTTACCCAAAAATGACCAATTTCGTGTGCCAATTTCTTTAGGGTATATTTGATATGTTTGAATATTTTTTCAATATGATCGAGTACCGTAAAGATGTGATGACATCGATGTCAACGAAAATATCTTTGAGCAATTGTAAGCGTTGACCTTTTATATCTATGGGCACAATGTTCACATATATCACGGCTTTTGTTCATCTACCGAGTAAACCGATTATACCACCGAGTTACGAATTGATTCGTGCACTTCGTTGAACTGGAATGCTGTATTGAGCTACTTTGAGCATCAAAAGGACGGAAAACAACTATACTATGAGTGTAGTGACCACTTGGGGACGCTGCAATCAATCGAAATTAGTTTGTATAGTTTGTATAATGCTTTTGAATATCTAATCTACAAATCATTGTACTAATTTCAAATTTTATTTGCAGACAATTTGGTTTTCCAGTTCAATGGAGTGCACCAATCGATTCGTAATTTGGCCGTACAGTTAGGTAGAGGGCGCGTTGTATGTGTGTGCGTACATTGAAGAAATAAGATAAGCCCGGTCAACTGATTTCGCTGAATTATAGTCAAAAATGAAATTTTGGGCGAAACTTACTGTACTGGACTGGATATATTCAATATACTCAAACATTTAATCAAATATACCACACAAAAATCCACAAACAAAATTGATCATTTGGCACGACAATTTAAAACGTTTAAGCTGTTCATTTCGATTGAATCGATTCATTTGTGATTTTGGCTGCCCAAAAATTTGTCCTCTTGGATATTTCAGGAAAAAAAATTATCTCGGAATTTTTTTTGTTCAAGTCAGAATTTATCAGTGGAAATTGATCCCGATTTTGCACCAATCCAAACAGTGCAATCCACTCCAGGTTGTCCCAATCGAGAGTGTAGAAGACAACACAAAGTGAAATTGCAATTGCACAAAAAAGGAAAATTGGCGTTGCGGTCAGGTAGAACAGACTGTCGTGCAAGTGAATTTGTGCAAACTGCCATCATCTTAGAAATTGTATCGAAATGTTTTCACTATTGTTACTATCATCTAGAATTTGAAATTGAAAACACAATAAATGTAAATAAATGAAAACACTTTGAGAAAGTATTAGAAGGGGTGAAGCCAATCACGATGGATTCAACTGTTACTTTAGCCGGTCTCAAAGTCTGTCATTTTTTGTGTTAATATCGTCACAATAAGTTTCGAGAAACATTGTCTAGAAATAAAATTTATAACATAAACTGATACTTTAAATTATTACCGCAAATAAAAGAAATGCATTATTTTTTCAAAAAAATACGAGTTTACCAACTCGTAATAATGATTTTGCTCTCTAACCTCGCCTGTGTGAGCACGAGTTCGCTTGTCTTTTTTACGATATTCAACTAGTTTTTTTGTTTATCAAGTTTTTGCAAGTTGTTCTCACTCACCAGATTCAGTGGAACACTCAAGGCACCGAGATTCGTGAGCCACGGAGCTGCACTACTCGGTCTCCTATGTGCTGCCTTTGTGCAAACACTTTTGATGACTTTTTTGGTGTCCACTCTATTTTTTTTCTGCCTCAACAACAATCACTCGTCTGGCTACTACAGTTAGTCCTGCAAATGCCACCAAGAAATTCTTGCGCTTAGTGGAGGTAAAGTAAAATCTACATCAGGTTTTGAGGCAAAACGATTGCGCCAATGGCCCTTTTTAGCGAGACGAAGTTCGAAAGAACGAAGTCGAAGACTAATAGTTTCACTCTGTCTGTCTGTCCGTTGCTTTCTTGCCAGAAGAAACTTCACCACCCCCAGCAACCAAACTTGGCACACCCACTCCACACCATGTGAAACGGTTACATTCCAAAAATCAGCATCCTAGGTTATCTGGTTGTGGAGATATGATAAAAAAAGATAATTTTTCTGAACACGTTGGTTAGCTGTAAACAAAATATGTGGGACATGTGGGTAGCAGTGACCAAATTATATATTTTTCATGCACATTTTATAAGAGTAACGTCATATGTGAATTTTTTGCGATTTGTTGACTGTTACATATATTATTCAGCTGATAAGAGACATTTGACCCCACCGTCAGTTTCACTGTAGTTGGCTCAGCCGTCATCGAGACACCCAAAAGTTCTTTCCTGGAATGGAAGATCTCGATAAGTACGTATCCCAAACAACATACAATTAGGTCCTAATGCTATTGATGGCAATGTAAGCGATCCAAATGGATCAAATAAGGTCGTTTCATAAGTTTGTCAACACTATTTCCAAAACAACATACAATTAGATCTTATTGCTATTGATGGCAATGTAAGTGATCCAAATGGATCAAATAAGGTCGTTTCATAAGTTTCCCAACAATTATCTCAAATCGCTCAACTATACTGCTCTCAGTAGATTCAAATTTTATCGGATCAAATCATTTATTTAGGAAATATCGTTAATTTAAAATTCCTGTGAAATTTTATCTGATTAAATTAAAAATTAATTTATTGATCAATTCGTTTGTAAACACGAAAACATTTAACATTCTTTACGAGTGAAGTCTAAAGGTAAATAATGAAATGTTATTAAAAAACAAATCAAAATCTAAACATACCACTTTGAGTTCATCTCCTGTAAATTCTCGAATGTACTTAATTTCGAGTGAACCATCTCTCTGAATTTGTGTGTGAATGTTTCCATCACTTGTCACAATCGACTTCACTATATTACCGTCCAGCCGTACTTCTTCAAACTCGACGCCAATCTTGAATCTGGTGATGTGTTCCCTAAAGGGCACAACCATTTTGAAGGTAATATAATTGTCAGGTTCTTGTGTTACAACCACAGTGGGATAGGTTAATGTGGCTAATTTACGATACACAAAGCCCACACCAATTTCCTTCAGAAAATCATCAAAGTTTTCACTGAAACAAAGTTTGTACTTCCCATAAATTTTCACCATTTTTTTAAACTAAAAAAAATATTAGAATTGTTATTTAGCATGTATTGATTTATATAAACATTGATAATGTCTGGAAAGCTACAATTTATTTTAAAAATAAACAGGAAAACATTATCTAGACCGGATGCACAGTTTTCTGACACAATGCACCCAACACAGATAAAACACATTTAAAAAACAGTTAAACTATTGTGGTTATATAACAAGTTTAAAATTTACCACTACACTTGAACATGCATGCGGGTTGATTCTGTTTGGTGTTTAGCATTTGTCATATGTTTTGTTGTATAAGAATCGATACTTTTGGTTTCTAAGCAAAGTTAGTTTGGGGTTACAATCTGAATTAACTTCTGTGTTGACTTGAAATTTTCATACTGAACAAGTAAACTCAACAGAGACTCGTTCAATGTACAAAAAAATTAAATGACTGCCCTGGTGGACATGATCTACTGGAAATTTCAACGGAACTATGCAATTTAGATTTGGATTGCTTTCTGTGTATGGTGAATTCTGCTAAGTAATAATTCGACAATGATTACTACTGTAAATCTAGCAAACAATGGAATATAACATTTATTGCATTGAAATATTTAACAAAAAATAGGATGTTGTTTTTCTTATAATTTATCCAAAATTTAAAATTAAATTTGAATTGACTTTTTGAGTTGAACAACCAATTCAAAGCAATCATTTTTAATAATATGAAAAACCCCACTCAATAAATATGGGAACTTGAGATGAACACTTGATTGCTTCCGTCTCGGGTTCAACGAGCTTTTCAACAAAAAAAATGAACGACATTCGAATTAATTTAGATAAATGAAAATAGGACGGGTTATCTCAAGGGTTGATCGCAAGCCATATCTGCCAATTTCATCATTTCAAATTGTTTTTGGGCTTTATATAAAAATGCATACTTTTAGGACTCAAATTCATTTATTTTTATCAAATTGCCTTTGTTTTCCTTCATTAAGAGCCGAATAACGCAGGCCAAAAGCAAAAGGGGCGTTTCTGTATATTTTCAAATAGACTGAATGTGATAAAGTTTTAATCACAACGCGCGATGAACTTCATCGGATGAAGCAGTCGCCCGACGTCAGGCAAAAGCAGCAACAGTTGTAGGAGCAGCAAACCGCATGTACACACTGCACAGTGCATGCAGATCGACTGTAGAGCCAAAGACTTTGGCCCAAAGTATTATTTCATTGTTTTAATTGAGAAATTTATTATTTGAATAGAAAAATTGCTAATTTAGGAGTAAATATAAAAATTTATAAGATAATTTATTTCACTGGCAGCATAAAACCTCGAACTTAGGTGGAACAATAGAAAAAGAGCCAGCCACAATGCATTTGTGTCTCAAAGTCTAGCAATTAAACTAGCAGAAAATTTAAAAAAATTAATTGCCTGTCCATTATGTTTTGAATTTAGCACACAAGCGACTCACTGCTTGTCAACCATACATTCACTTGAATTCATGGTTTGTTCCATCACGAACTTTAACTCGCGCGATTACTCCAATTTCAATTGGACTTTCAATGGACATCTCACAATCAACTCATGCCAGTGAGCCAATCCACCGTGCTCAATCTACCGATATGTGGCCAATCACGGACAACCTCACGGATGATAAATCTCAATTCACCGAGAACCTGACACTTCCTCGCAAACCGAGTTCAGTGCCATCAGCTCCGTTTCTTCCGATATCAAACAGTCTAAGCAAGGAAGGAATTTTTTTCGAACTAATCCGATTCACTGGATATACTTCGATTCTAAGCAAGGAAGGAGGATTCGAACTCGACTCATCATTCTGAGTTATCCTTCGAATCCAGTCTTTGAGAAAATGTCTCATTGTGAGATTTCACTCTCCAATCGACAAGTCCCGTTGCACATCAGCGGTTGATCAATCTCAATTCGACTCTGCTTCACGCAAAATCCTTCAGTTACAAACTAACGGCTTGCTTGATTCATTCCATTCCATCTGCTGGCGACTCACTGCTACACTTGCTGACTGATATCGCCTCAATGTCTTCATCCAACCGACCAATTTGACAAGACATTCCAATGGCTCGGGATTCACTCCGATTGCCAAGCGATTCTCTTTTCTCGCTGTGAAACCACAACTTTCTTCAATCGGTTTCGTTACAATCTAACGATGGTGACTAACTCACTTGTCTACCAAATCCGATTCGAATCTAAGTTGGTTTCCAATCAAATCTCATGGTTTGACTCACGATCACAATATGATCGGAATTATCAATTGCAGTCTATTGCTTTCTAAGCCTATTTGCATTTCAGACCCAAACCTATCTCTAGTTCGTCGATGACAATTTGTCATACTCACTACGCTAACAATCGAGCAATTCTATCTTGTTGATCATCCTCAACGTGATACACTTGCATCCAACCCAACGATGATGCAGGGCTCCTCGATTCCTCAAGCGGATTTCGTGAACTGAACCTCGAGAAAATTTCCAATCTCTCGATCGCTGAACAATGAAATCACACTCATTCCAATTGAGTAATCCAAGATGCCTAAACCATCTCTGATTTCAAGTCATTCAAGTTTCACTCAAGTCTCCATTGACCAAACACTGGTCTGGAAGAGGTTTCACGATGGCGTACCTCACCAATCCTGTCCTGACGAACATTTCCTGAGATCCTGAGAACATCGCGGTTTCCTGACATCCTGCAGTAGCACCGGCGGACATCCAATTTGGACTATCTTTTAGTCCTGGACATCTTCCGAGTTTTCGTCGATCAAGATGCGCAGTGCGATCTCTCGTACATGCACTGTGCAGTGTGTACATGCGGTGTGCTGCTCCTACAACTGTTGCTGCTTTTGCCTGGCGCCCGGCGTCTGCTTCATCCGATGAAGTTCATCGCGCGTTGTGATTAAAACCTTATCACATTCAGTCTATTCGAAAATATACAGAAACGCCCCCTTTTGCTTTTGGCCTGCGTTATTCGGCTCTTATCCTTCATAATCCCGTTCCAAAATGACTGATTCGATTACATATTTAAATTTTTTAAATTCCACTGATTTGTGCTCAAATCATTTACGTATAAAATGAACGCAATTTATTTTATTTGTCAATTTAATTCAAGTTCCCAGTCAACAGTTTTATCAAATATTTTATCTCACAAATGAAATTACAAAATGTTTGAAAACTATGAATATCGAACAATTCACCAGAATATCGATTACTTGTTGAAGGACGTTTGGCACAAACATGGTTACTGTGGTTATCCGCATACTGCATCGTTCCCGCTGATGAGCTCTTTCGGTTATATGTTCATCATTTTTGGAGCATGGCCACTGTTTGCTACCGCAATTGGCCCCCGACAGATGCGCAATCGTACTCCTTTTTCATTGAAACCAATTTCTACTTGTGTACAAACTGGCCATGGCACTGTACAATGCGTATTTTTCTCAGAAAAATTGTCGATGTACTGAATACGATATTTTTTGTTCTACACAAAAAGCAAAAATCAAGTCTCATTTCTGCATCTGTACCATCACACGATGGTGTGCTTGTCGGGTTGGGTTTGCCGAATGAATGAAAGGTTTCAACGTGACAATTTATCACCATGTTCTTTGGAATACTTTCATACACGCAATCATGTACGTCTACTACGGCCTGGCAGTGTTGGTGCCTGCGGTGAAGCTGTTTGGACGCTTCTATATTCGTACTTATTTGAACAAAAAAAAGATATGAAATCCACAAGTAAAGTTGACGAAATTTTGGATATTTTCTAACACATGATGAATGCACAAGCATATTGGAGATTTTAACAAGCACCAATAACAGTAACAAATAGTAACCATGCTCCAAGAATGATTAAAATATAACCGATTGAACTCATCAGCGGGAACGATTCAGTACGCGGATCACCATATGTTCGTGTCAAAATTCCTTCCACAAGTAATCGATCTTGTGGCGAATTATTCGATATTCGTAATTTTAAATCATTTTGTAATTTTATTTGTGAGATAAATTCTTTGACTGTGGGCATAAATTAAATTTATTAATAAAATAAAGCAGTTGTTTTTTATACGTAAATATTTGATTACAGATTAGTAGACTTTCAGGAGTTGCCCATGCAACCAGCAAGTTGAACTTGATCAGTCGAGAGGACAATACCTCGACTTTGATGTATCATTCTCACTTGATGATTCGAATAAAGCTAGTTCGTTCAAACACTCTTCCGATTGGAAGTCAATACATTTTACTTACTAAATAATTTACTTTCTAAATGGGTTTCATCCGAAAGGAACCACATTTAAAAGTCATTAATTTAAAAAAAAGTTGAAAGCAATTTTAAAGTTAGAGCCAAAAACAAGGTGATACCATGAATATTCTACTTTTCTTGTCTCGATTAGCCAAATTCTACATTTTATATTCGTACTGTCTGTAGATTGTCACCCAGAATAGAAAAATAAAGTCCCCAACAGCACAAACGAGAAAATGATTAATTGCACGAACGCACGCAAACAAATGTTAATATGAAATTTATATATTTTTCGAATTAAATATTATATTAAATATCAAATTGAGAATAATTTCAGCTTGAATTTCCATTTCTATTTCAGCGTTTGTGAAGAATAAAATGACGTGAACTTTGAGATCGGACAGTATTCGGCTGAATCTGCCGTGATTGGCTTGACTTTTATATTAATTTATCATTTTATTTTGCATTTTTACGTGCGTTTGCTCTCAGTTTTCAGTTTCAATGTGAAAAAATTAATTCTCAATTCTAAACTCTCAATTTGACCAATTTGGACTGACTTGCTTGATTGGGCAGACAAATCGTGATCGATTTCTACTGGAAAATCCTGATTTTGGGTTTTGGGCCATTTTTTTGTTAAAAATTCCTACTGGCACAAATTGCATTCTCATTTTGGACACACACAAACACAAATGGACGATTCAATCGAAATGAACAAATCGAACGTTTTTCTTTTCAAATTGTCATCCAAATAATCAATTTCGTATGCTGATTCTCTTTTTGTTGCGTATTCGATCAATCGATTTATGGACATTAATCAACTGGAATTTATGGTAAGAGACTGTGCTTGAGTATTGGACCACTTGGGGGCGCTGCAATCGATGAAATTAGTTTGTATTACTTTCAAAAAACTGATTTGATATTATAAACATTTTGCTAATTTTACATTTTATTTCTATACACAGTTTGAAGTTTATTGATGGGCATCAATCGATTCGTAACTTGGAGTTATGTATTACATCAATCCATAGATGGACAACAGTCGACCAAGGGCGCGTTGCCCATGGGCGCGTCCTTTGCTTCAAGACAGTCAACGGATTTTTTGATAATATTGTCAAAAAAAATATATGCGCAAAGTTTACTGTACTGGATTTATATGTATATTCAATACTCAAACATTCAGTCCAAATATGCAATCCAAAGAATGTTTGCTCACGAAATTGAAATCATTTGGTGACAATTTAATGTGTTTGTAAACGTTTGAGCTGTTACATTCGATTGAATTGTTCATTTGGGATTTCTGTTGCCAAAATGAGAATAATTTTTCCAGTTAGATATTTTTTTAAATTCTCGGAATTTTGTCCTACAAGTCAGGATTTATATGGTAGAAAGTGATCCCGATTTTGCACCAATCACCAAACAGTGCAAGTCATTCCAAGTTGTCCCAATCGAGAGGTTCTAGTAGATCACACTGTGAAAGTAAAATAGCAAAAAGAGGGGAAAACTGGCGTTGCGGCTAGGTAAAACCGACTGTCATACAGGTGAATTGTGCGAACCGCCATCATCTTACTATGGCGTAGAAATATCACTGAAATTTGATTAGCATCTCAAATTTGTTCCAACAATTTGAAGCTGAAATTATGAGTACACAAACATAAATGCAAACAACATGAGAAATTAATAGAACAGTGAAGCCAATCACGATGGATTCAACTGTTACTTTTGTCGGTCTCAAAGTCATTCATATTATTTGTTAACAAAGTTTTAGAAACAAACTTGAAACTAAAAATTAAATTATTCCAATAAATAAAAAATATCTTGCATTATTAAATATTAAATATTTCTTAAAAACATAAAATTAAGTCCTATTTTATTTGAACAATAAAAATTATATATTTTTGCACACACGACACAAGTGCCCTCTAGATTGTCCACAGTAGATAAACAGATAAAATCGTTCATGAACGCAAAATGTCGCACAGAAATATATATCACTCGATCTGTTTTTTGAATACAGTAACATAGTGTAATTTTTGTTGATTTAATCAAATAAAAAGATAATCCATTTACGCACTTCTGTATCTAGCATTTGATCGACGAATGTGTTACTCATGTTGCTATCTCAATCGTGCTAAAAAGGCTCATTATTATTTGTGTTGCTAATGGTTATATATGTAAATATTATTTCATTATCTGTCAATATGCTACTGCGCGAATCACTTTCGTATTATAACAAATGTCCTGTGTATATAAAAGCATCAATCTGTTACAGTCTAAAAATCAAGTTGTAATTTGATTTCGGTTTCTCTTTCGTTACCAACAAAGCAAAAAAGTTGCTGAAAATGTTGCGAAATTCAATTTTGTTTGTCCTTTTTACAGTAGTTGTTTTTCAGTCAAACCACAGAACTGAAGCAATCAGCTGTTGGCAGTGCAACTCATTCACGGAACAATTCTGTGACAAGGTGCCATTGAAGACAGAAAATTTACCAACCTGTTTCGAGGGAATGTTTCGAGAATGCAACACAACTGAACAAATTGCCGAACCTTTTTGCCGCAAAATTGATCAATCGATTTTTGGACAAAAGCGAGTGATTCGATCTTGTGGCTACTTGAAGGCTGACACCGACAAGTACATTACCCGAGTATCGGGTATTAGCAATCAAGTCTACCAGTGCTTCAGTGATGGCTGCAACAGTGCCGGACTGCTCAGTGGAGGAATTGTCCTCTTTATGGCCCTAATTCTCAACTTACTATTTATTATTTTCTTGTAATTAATTATTGCAATATTCATTTGATTTTGGATAAACAAACATTTCGTTTTCTTTTTTTAAATAAAATTTAAACCTGTTTTTGATTTGTTATTATTTTCTCAAGTGCAAGCTACGTTCACGCCGGCCAGGACAAGTTTACAACATTTGGGCATATACGTTCGGACAATCTGCGTTCCTTGAGCGATGAGTAAGAAATTCATAAAACTAAAGGTTACATTAAAATTTTCTCTCTTACGGTTACGTGTACATTTTCACTCAACTCACGATTACCTCAAAATTGAACAATGAACGGAATACGTCCTGTGTAAGATGAGTTCAATTATTATATTTGTTTTCAATCAAGTGTTCGTAAACCTGAGCAGTTACACTCACGTACGCACTTTCTATGTATTCGGTTTAGGCTATTTAAGAGTAAAGTATTTTTTTTATTTGATTGTGAAGAGTATTCCGACAAAATTATGATTGACCAATGTGACATTGTGCGTCAGTGTGCCATATTCAAAAATCTCGCATATAAACAGCCGGCAATGTCAATTATTTGTAAATTTCGGAACACGAAATGGGCAAAAATCTTATTGAAAACTTTTCAGTTCTAACCACTTTGAGTTCCTTTTGAAAGCGGACAAAATGAATCTACGAATACTTCTCATGTACTACTTTGTGCCAATTCTGTTTGTGATTCATTTTGTGTGGAGATATTGGGAGATCTACCTCTTTTGGATCAATTATTTTTGTGTTTTCTCGATTTTGTGTATCGTTGCGTGGACTGTGAGTAATTTTCTGTATGAAGGCTTTAACCGGGAAGTAATTTTAGAAATAGAAAATAAAGCAATTTTGATTGCTTGTGGTGATTATTCAGCCCTTGGATTCGAATTGGCATTCAAGTTGGATCGTTTAGGTTTGACTTTTTATCTAAATAAAAAATAATTATTTTTAAAAATTTTCTTATTGCAATTCAAGGATTTCATGTTTTTGTCGGGGTCTCGAATTCAACAAATAATGTAGATATTATAAATTTGACCAAAAATTGTTCCAAACGATTAAAGATTTTGCAAATGGACGCAACAAAAGTTTTGGATGCAGAAAATGTTGTTCTAGAAATTCGCAAAAATAAACTTTCCTTATGGGCTGTGGTGAATTGCGCTGAAAATCGTTTTGGTGCTTTCACTGATTGGGGCAACGATGTGGACGATTATCGAGAATTATTTGAAGAAAATCTTTTTGGACTGATTCGAGTCACAAAATTTTGTTTGCCTCTTTTGCGCGAGTCAAGCGGATCAAGGATTGTCAATGTTGGAAGTATTTTTGGTAAAATATATTAAATTTAATTATTTAAATATTATATTTTAAATTTATACAATGTAGGTCGAATCACATTTCCCGGTTCTAGTCACTTGAGTATGAGTAAACACTGTGTCCGTGTGTACTCCGATGCACTTCGTCGTGAACTTCTTCTCACGAAAAGCCAAATCAAGGTCATCACAGTTGAGACAACATTGAATCAATTGAACTTAACGAAACTTAAACAAACAAGCAAACAAATATTTGACAATTCGTCCGAATCAACAAAACAATTTTACAACACAAATTTACCTCTCGAAAAGTGCATTCAGAAAGCGGAAAAATTTCTTCCGCAAATTTCTCAATCAAATAATAAAATAACTTTAAATTCTATATTAAAAGCAATTACACTGGTGAAGCCAAAACAAAACTATCAATGTTATGGCTATTCTGATGTACTGACATTTGGTGCACTTAGATTTGCACCAGAAAATTTGGTTGATTTTATTTTGACAAATTTGTAAATAATTTCAAATAAATATTGGTTTCCGGAATTGTTTACACATTTTTCAAGCTATAATTACAATCAATATTTGTATTGATTACTCACATTTATATTCGTTATGAACAAATTACTCGTTCAGCTACAAACAAATATTCTGGTTTGTCTTTGCGTTTTATGAATTTGGAAATATACAATCTCATTAAAGTAAATAGTAAAGTAAGATTGTATCCCCTAGTGTTATTAGTTGTATTCTTCCATATACAAAGTTGAGATAAACAAGTAATCAAACTGAATATATGGATAAATGACTAGTCATGAACCCAAAAACTGCACTGACAAAAATTGTCTAATTTTGTGTAAAATTTTAACCAACAAAGATGCAGTTTCTTTAGACAATCCAAAAGTGATTCATCGTAGATTGGCATTGGAACAATATATTGATTTTGAATTCAAATTCAATGCTATCCGTGCTACTAACAAACAAAAGTTTAACTTTAAAAAAAATAAAAAAGTTTCAATTATTAATTTGTTATCCGAAGCCTACTTGGCCTAATGATCTTTTAATGATATTTTTATAATTTCCACGATATTGAATTAAGTTTAATTTAATAAGTAAGTTTGAAATTTTTTAGATTGATCATTTATTATTGATAATGATTGTGTGTGTGTGTGTTGTTTGATGTTGCCAAGTTTTAAACTTTATATATGTTTTTGTTTGTCGATTTGAATTGTATTCATTTCAGATCCAGTCGAAAAAAATTTTAAAAAATTATTATGGCAATTCCACTCCGCCAGTGTTTCACCTCAAAGCTAGTGCAAATATTTGAGTTTACTATTCTATTCATTTTTGTCTTGTTCAATTTAATCTGTAAATTGTTCAAAATGCTTGTTAACCATCTACGTGAATTCTACTTTGACCTTGATCCAATCAAAGAGTGCAATACATTAGAGGAAATTGCCGAATTGAAGAATGCCCGTCCGTTTTATCACTTGTCCGCCACATTTCCTTGGCTCAAAATAAATTTACACTTTGTACCGCCTATTCTGGTAATGCTCTACTTTGCACTGGATACGTTCTACATTGTGTTCATACGCTATCGTGGCCAGTACTCATCCACCGGCATGCCTGAACTACTCACCCACCGAATGATTTGGGACACATTGTGGAGCCTTACTGACGTCATCATATGCGCTGCTGTAGTGCAAGAATTACTTATCTATCTCTATCTTTGTCAAGTGCCCAATGTCAATGCAGACTATTTCATGTATGCCGTCTGGAACGAGTCCATTCAGAAGAGTACTATCTACTACAGGGGAAAGTGTAAGTGTGTCTTGTGTGTATTATGTTTTCATCTAATTTTGATATATTCTTTACTGGACAAGTATTTTCTAGCAATACAAATATAGATTTTTGCAATACTGAAACGTCGAATTAGACAATAGAGTTGATTTTTCAGTGCAATATTATCTTATTCCTATCTAATATCTTATTTAACAATAAAACAATTCAGGGTTAGATAGTTAGATAGTTAGATAGTTAGATAGTTAGTTAGATAGTTAGATAGTTAGATAGTTAGATAGTTAGATAGTTAGATAGTTAGATAGTTAGTTAGTTAGTTAAATTAGCTAATTTAATATATAATTTATTGTTTCATTAGTTTGGAAACAAAACCAATCAGATGGAATTATGCAAAAACGGTCAGAATGACGACGAATCTACTCTAAAGTTATGATGGTGGCGTTTGTGGTGTCATATTTCAATTTTGTTGGCTTTCATCACATTCACGGAGACAACAGCACAGTGAGAAATGTATGGCTTTATATCTATACCAACTTGCTTATAGTCTACGGTACATATGGTAAGCGATCGGTTGTTTACATTCTAGAAAACGTATATATTATGATTAACAAATCTCATTTGTAGCTCTCTTCTATGTCGGATTTTACTTTCATCTGGTCACCAGTTATATTCAATTTAAGCAGCAAACTTTGTTAAACAAAATCAGATCGCTAATTACCAAAATGCGCTTTTTAGAAAAACAAAATTTGCCTAAAAGAAGGCAAAAAGCCTTTGGCATTTGGAGAAAATTCGCCGAATGCAATCGAGAAGTGCTGTCCCTTCTCAAAGCAGCAACAAGCAATATCCAGCAATTCTCCAGCAACTCCTCCAACATCACCAACTTTCGTCCCATGATCTGGTTGTCGAGCGTGAGCGAAGACTTTTAGTGACAAGAAATCCGATTTGGTTTCCAGTGAACTCCTCCTCCATTTCTTAACCGATTTGCATCAAACTTGGCCAAAATGCTTAAAATACTATGCGATTGTGCAGTTCAACCTTGGTTTTTGCAAAAAATGTTTTTTAGGTATAGCTGTCAGTCAAATCTCACCAAGGTCAAATCTCTGTTTGAGTGTTCATTGTTAGGTCTGATGTCCAACAATGTGTGCAACAATGGAAAGAGGAAATTTGGCTACATTGTGACTTCAAGCTAAGGTTAGGCAGGTGTTGGGGTCAGTTAGGGTTATGTTAGGTTAGGTTAGGTTTAAGTGGTTAGGCAGGTGTGTGCGTCGTTTAGGGTTAGGTTAGGTTAGGTTTAGGTGGTTAGGTAGGTGTGGGCGTCGGTTAGGGTTAGGGTTAGGTTAGGATAAATTTAGGTGGTTAGGCAGGTGTGGGCGTCGGTTAGGATTAGGTTAGGTTAGGTTTAGGTGGTTAGGCAGGTGTGGGCGTCGGTTAGGGTTAGGTTAGGTTAGGTTTAGGTGGTTAGGCAGGTGTGGGCGTCGGTTAGGGTTAGGTTAGGTTAGGTTTAGGTGGTTAGGCAGGTGTGGGCGTCGGTTAGGATTGGGTTAGGTTAGGTTTAGGTGGTTAGGCAGGTGTGGGCGTCGGTTAGGGTTAGGTTAGGTTAGGTTTAGGTGGTTAGGCAGGTGTGGGCGTCGGTTAGGGTTAGGTTAGGTTAGGTTTAGGTGGTTAGGCAGGTGTGTGCGTCGTTTAGGGTTAGGTTAGATTAGGTTAGGTTAGGTTTAGGTGTTTAGGTGGGTGTGGGCGTCGGTTATGGTTAGGTTAGGTTAGGTTTAGGTGGTTATGAATGTGTGGGAGTCGCTTATAATCGCTTACGCTCGACTATTCCCCATAATCTCGAATTTTTGGGACATTATTGAAGCAAACAAAGTTTAAAGCTTCAAATATAGCACCCGCAGGGCCCACTAGTATTGATCGACACTGAAGGACGAAGACACCATTTCTATGAAAATTAAATTCATTGCTCATTCTTTATCGGCTGAATTCTCGATTTGAATGCCAATTTTTATTTGACAAGTTGACAACATCTAAAACATTATTCAAAAATAGATTTTAACATTTTAAATCTACAGTCTAAAGATACTTTATTGATTGAAGTTTCAAAATTCTGGAGAATAATTTCCTGGATAATAAAATTTGTATAATATTTCTTTGATTCATTTTATTGTTTCTTATTTTCAGCATTGAAGTTGAAATCGTCATCTTTAATAAAAACCATGAATATTCTAAAGAAAGTTTCCCAATTTGTTAGCACTCCAATAGTTGAACATTATCACCGTCAATGTGATCCACTACAATTGATTTTCGATTGAGTGATTGTTCCAAGTGCAACCGTTTGTAAGCTTCTGGCAAAAATCTAAAATAAAAAACACAAAAACAACTCGAAAAGTTTAAATACTTGATTTTTTTAAAAATTTTTAAAATTTTTAAATTCGGAAATGTTGTTGAAATAAAACTATAGTTGACGGATTTCTAAGCCAATTCCAGGTATATAATTAAATAATCATTTGCTGAATTTTAAATATAACTTTACTAATGGAAAAAAGTTATTCGAGATTAAAACTTTTTAAATTATACTTCAAATACAATTACAGTAATTGAATCTATTGATTGACGCGCTGAAAGTGAATTTCAAAGACGCACTTTCATGATTGTAAAATTTAATTCTCACTTGAGCCTATTTGAATTTGCGTTTTTCAAAAATAAAATCCTTGAAAATCACGACAATGTCGAATATTTTGAAGCATCTTTACAAAAGTGTCTCCACTCGACTAGTGAGCCACTATCAATTTATCTACCGTCACTGTGATCCACTCCAATTGAGGCAACACCAAAACGATACAGAAGCATTGATTCATTATTCTTTTGGACTGTTGATCACCTTTTGCACTCTGCTCTATGGCACGGTTGGTTTTCAACTGTTTGCAATTGGGGCAGTTGAGCCACTGTTGGATAGTTTATACATTTTCTCGCATCAAATGATG
Organism: Rhizoglyphus robini; assembly: GCA_023373905.1. Classification (NCBI taxonomy): domain Eukaryota; kingdom Metazoa; phylum Arthropoda; class Arachnida; order Sarcoptiformes; family Acaridae; genus Rhizoglyphus; species Rhizoglyphus robini. Next base: position 1,350,108 of record JAKIJQ010000027.1, read on the forward strand.
CCATCAGAAGTGTGGCCACAGTTGGACATTGGCTTCCTGCTGGACAGTGTCACTGTGTGTGCAATTTTGTTTGTGCTAATTCGCAGTAGACCTATTGACGAGAGACTCTGTTTGACAATTATTGACGATACAAACAGTAGCAATGGTGGCCGTACTGTCTGTCTTGGTCAAATTGCGATTCGACCCAATGTATCCGAAGAAATATTGCTCAAACGCAAGCGTGTCAAACAGATTCTAATTGGTTCAATATGTGGAGCCTATGTATTTGCCCTTACAGTGTTTGAAACTTTTGCCATCTATGTAAATGAGAATAAATTTCTCAATTGCTTCACAATACCATTCTGGATACTGCTGCTTCCTCAGTTTCTCGTTTATGTAGCGTTTAGTAAGTATTTTCATGAAGTTTCCCACAAAACTGATAACAATGCTTCAAACTTGGGTTTATAGCAATCTTTGGTATTGTCATCTATGTCACCCTAACGAGCATCTACATTCAGCTCATCCAGAAGGGCTTTATCCGTCAAATGGTGTTCAACAATGCACTACTGCGAACTGCAATGAAAAGACCTTTCAGTCCATGTATGCGCAAGCATTTGTCCATCAATAAGCGTATGATTGGATTGTGTGAAAGCATCTCAGCGTACGCCAACTACTGTTCGCCAATACTCTCGGTCATATTTCCAGCATACTTTTCCATTCAGTGCTATTTGCTCTATACAGTTCTGTACATTGGTTCAATTTCAATCATATTGAAGCAGTTGTTTCTCTTTATAATTATCGAATTCAATGTCTTTCTATTTGTCTTCACAAGACAGTGCGCAAAGGTGGGCAAATATAATCGCCGTTTCACACAGCTCAATCGAGCGTTTTACTTGAACGCATTTGTCAAACATCGTGGAGCGAATCATAATTTTGGATTGAGCAACATGTTAAAGGTGCGATTAGTTTGGTGTAGGGAGTTTTTTTACCAACTTTTTATAAGGCCCAAACCCTACAGACCGACAAACGCTTCAAAGCCTATTCGTTTCGAGTGTTTGGAAACTTTCGCATCACTTCCAACACTTACATTCTGGTAAGTTCGTATATACCAAACGAATTAAGATGCCCATGACCTTTTCTCCATTTAGATTGTGACATACATCAGTTACTACTTCATGTTCATGTGCCAGAGACAATTTAAGAATGTTTAAATATAATTATTTCTCTCGAATGAATCACATTTTAACATGTTTGGAATAGGATTGGCTATATTTATATTAAATTCATCCCTACCAATAGATCATCACTTACATAAGCTACTTCATTATATTTTCTGGTACATTAAACAATTAAACAATTTTAATAAAAATAAAATAAAACTTAAATGAACTTTCGATTTTAAAGTTCATTACTGTTGTGTTTCTTTTCAAGTTTGACTTTTATAAAATATGATTATTTTTTCTACTTAATTTAAACTAGCTAACAGAAATGTACATCCAAAAGCTCTGTTGACACATTGTTATTTAAACATATGATCATGAGTTCACGAGAAATCCAGGTTCATACAGTAGTGTAGGCTTCACTGCAGAGTTTTAATTAATTACCAAAAAACAAGAACACAATTTATTACTTTTGGTTAACATTTTGGGTTTATTGTTGATTTTGAACACTCAATTCACCATATGTTTTCTAGTGCAGCATTTTCTCATGGCTTTATTTTAAAGTAAATTTCCATTGGGCACAGTTTTGATTTTAGATGATCTTGAGAACAATAATTCAGTACAACAACAACATGATCGTACTACGTAAATCAAATGAAATATCAAAGCGTCAAGTGACTCATTTGAAATTAATTGTCATTGACTTCATTCGTGGAAGTTTGTCAATCGTATAACAACTACAGATACTTGGGTTTTGTGGGAAAGCCAGAAAAAAAATCTGATTAAAACAACATGAATCGGCTACAACTCCTAAAAATCAAACCCAATCCAAAATGTCTCAAACCCCATCGCCCACTACCAAACGACTTGACAGTCACCAATGCGGATGTTCACTTTTACCAAAACGGCATCATGTTCACTCAAACCGACCCAAAAATCAAACGAAAATTCTACTTCAATCCCTACTTTATCATCTTCATGGAGTTGCTCTACTTTAGCCGGAGTTTGATTTCTCTGTTTGTGCCGCTCTCTAATCGAGACTATTTTGTCTATTCGGGTGATTTCATGTTCTTTATTCGTGCAAAAACTCATATCAACATTGCTGCTACACAATATATGTTGTTGGGAATCAACATTTTGGTACTCAATTATCTTCAGTATCGGTGCAACATTCAGCCTGTACATTTGAAGCCTTTTGAGTTTTTGGCAGGAAAGTCAACAGTTGCAGAATCGGGAATGCATAACCGAGAATTCATAGTTTGCATTGTCCGTAAAGCGAGACGGGCAATTCGTCTCACTGGTTTCAATACCAAGCTGGTCTGTTTCGTCTCGTTTGTCCTGTCATTCATACCTTCGTTGATCAACTTTACAGTTTTGGAGAATATTCTATTTGGAATTCCATGGAGTTTGGTGTTTGCCATCTCGTCCTACTTCACCTTCAGTTGCTACTTCTGGAATATGACTTACTTCTACATTCTGTGTCACTACATCAAGTATCGTATTCGTGAGACTAATCAAGTGGTGGAAAAGTTGCTTCAAGCTGGTCCACTCAAGAAGCGACATTTACAAAAGTTACAGAATCGTTATGCAACCATCAGTAGCGATGTGAACCTGTACAATGCGACCTACTGGAGCAAGTATCTATTCATTGCGATTGTATTTCTGTCTACCTTCAACAACACTGTCATGTACACCACTCTCTTTGTGGACATGAACATTGTGGTGCGGATCTCATTGGGGTACGCAACTTTACTCTCGAGTAGTGCAATCTTTTTCGTACTCAACACTGCCTCAGTTGTGTATCACGAGTCGGATCAGATCAGATCATTATTTTATTGCGCTACCAAGACCGAACGTAGTGTTACTAATCTTTTCAAGGTAAAAAAAATAGTTGAAACAATCACAAAAAATCTAAAAATTTTCCTAACCAGATTTCATCAATAATCGAAGCTTTCAGCAGCCACCAAATTGGATTCTACTTTCTCAATCTTTTCATAATCAACTATGCTAAATTCTACGAGGTAAGATCAAGACTTCAACTTACTCAAAAATGTTAATGTTTTGCAAATTTCCAGATTTTCAGTCTTCTGATTGCATACTTTCTCAAGATTATCGATTTGTCTCGCAATTAAATAATTTGTTTAAATATATTTAAAAAATATTTAGAAACATTTAGAAATAATCACAAACTTAGACAAACTTTTATTAATGTTTAAATCAAAGAGATTGTAAATGTCACATAGATAAATCATTGGAATGAGCGTGTAAACATAAAATAAATAGTTTGCCTGGAAATATTCTATAATTCTATATTTTACAATTTTAGTAACATTTCTTATTTGGGGTCGTACGTATAGGACGTTAACACAGTATAAGGTTGTTCTATGACCTCAGTTGCCCTGAAAAGTTCACAATCTGTTCACATTTTGTTTAAAAATCTTTATTTTGTGCTAACGTCATTTATGTATGCCCCCTTACCTTTTGATGAGCAATGAGTCAAACATTGAGAAATGTGTGTGTAGATGAGCTTGCAAGATTTGGAACTTCCGTAGTCAGCGGCACTCTCTTCTCTTCGTCCTCTCTGTGATGGATTCCATCGGAAGCGAAGCACCAATTCTCGGGATTGCACTTCGCCAAGAAGGTGAACAGCCCAACGATGGCGATAACATCGAGCACCACAAAACTGAGCAAAATTAGCACATCATCCGATAACATGGTTAGGTTTAAAACGCCACACAAACGTCGCAATTATTTTTGCTTGCCCGGACAATTTTGTAACTTTACGTGCGCTGAGCTGCGTGTTTTTGTATGTGTTTCGACATGTATGTGTTGTTGAAAACTTTTTTCGGTAACCAAAGACAACGAGTAAGCGTTTCACTTACACTTAAGAGTTCAAACACAATATATCCAGTTTTAAGTCCTCAAAATCGATATTTCTTCTATATATTTTTCAGCCCACAAATGATCTAATGTGTGTGTGTGTGCATTGTGCTTAAACTTGGATGGCTAAATTTAGAATTTCAAAGTTGAGAATCAGTTCATTTTCTAAAGTAATTATGATATATGAATAGCAAGTTAAGTTAAGTTTAGTATTTTCATTTCTGTTGCCTGATCTGTTTTCGTACAATTTTTGCCACATACAGCAAATAGCCCACATATGTGAATATGAACTGAAGTACATAGAATTTGGTGATACTCGCCAGTGGACCCAGTGAGAAGTGAATCTTATCCTCCGTGTGAATGTGCTCATAGTAGGTCATTGTCTTGAGTTTTGTTGAAATGAGCGATCTTTTCGAAAGATAAAACTGCGATCGATGCAAGTACCGACTCGACGAGTAGAGGTAAGTGGTTGCGAGTGCCAGTGTTTGGCCAACCATGTAACCAATACCAATTTGAAGTGCCATACAAAGGGCCAGCGCCAGCTTATCCAACAGTTCCGTGTTTGCAAAGAAAATCATAGTCAAAATGTAGATGTTTACCGCAATGTTGGACAGCATCCCACTCAGAAGTACATTATCCACTAGCTCATTTTTGAGTGTAATTCCATTGTTTCGAATTGTGCTATGAATTTGAATGAATTTCTGTAAACGAGCAGCGTAAACTTCTGTTTTGATCAATTTTGACCCGACAAGGTGTAACGATCGTGATTGAATGTGATTTAAATGCTTCACCTGAGCAACGTACACGAAACAAATCATCAGAATCGAACAAAGTCCATACATTGTGAAGAGTAGAGTTGAGAACATACTATAGAACGCTAAAGCTGCATTGATCGAGAAGACTGTCAATTGAGTCACAGAATAGTTGGTTAACAGAATCATTAAAACATCACCATGTTGAAGCACAATCATAAATCCAATCAAGCAAATCGTATTGATAAAACCAAAGACCGAACTTTCAAGCAATAACGCAACCAAAATTGCCCGAACACGAATCTTTTTGGTAATCCCAGGAAAGTAGACCAATTTTGATTGGTAAAATTGTGCCTTTTCACTCTTCCACATACTTGACACAACTCCCAGAATATTCTTGATCGAATCTAATGGTGTTTTAATTTTTAAATGAATTTTCCATCTCGGATTAAGTTTCCAAAATTTTTTCAAATTGAGAACAAAAATGTCCAAACACATTCGGGTGGAATACATTTGACTGGCCTTAAAGTAGAACACATAGTTGAAATAGATTGCAAACAGGGGTAGCGGTGCAAGACACATTGCGAGATCTCCATTTTGGTAGAGTTTGAACGATTTGGCAACTGAGGCTTGAATTGCCTCACGTTCTACATAGTCGGTCCAACCAAGCTTCTGTGCATAGCCAAATGCAAGCAGACGAAACATTAGTGAAAACATGTAACCAAACAAGACACATTTGGCCACTGTCCAGTGCTGTGGCTGACCATAGTTTCGATTGGCTAAAATTGATACCAGGGCCAAGAAGCCCGAGAATCGCAATTTTGAAGGTAGAATTTGGTTGAATATTCGCTTCATTTTTGTACTAAGATAAATTTTAATAATGTAAATTACAATTAAAATATTGTCTGGGACATTGTTCGCATGTCATTAGCGATAGAGCTTCGATAGAAAAATAATAAAATTTCAGGTCTTGGTCACTTGTGTCAGATGACCAAATGTCAGTGATATATTGTTACCATATGTTTATTAGAATGAGCTCCAAAGTATGCCTTAAATGGTCATTTTGCAAACTTTGAAATTCAATATCTGATAAACGTATAGATAAAAATCGCTGTTTTTTCGTTAATTATTCTTAAAAATACCTAAATAAATTATATTTAATAGTTTGAACTCATCCTAAAAAACTTGCATACATGTGTAATTATTCAAAATATAAATGTTTAATTGTCAGACAAACGCAATAGCAATTTCAAAATGAAATGTGTGTTTGGGAGATGATAAAGGGACAAAGACACTTAGCACAAAGTGTTTGTGCTTCTTTGCTCGTTTGTAATGATTTGTTTGCGAAGCAAATTTGAATTTGCGTAATTGTGATAGTAGTGTTTGTAGTTATGGCACCCATTGAAGCACATTGATTTGTGCCAAATGTCAAATTGGGAGACTTTCTCAATTATATGATCATATATGATATATCAGTTCAAAGATATTAACCATCAGCGGACAAATCAACACGAGGTCGTGTTTTCTCTCTACAAAAAAAATTGAACTTTGGATTGTGTGATAGATAAAGTAAAGGTACGTAGCCCAGTGTTTGGGTTGTTATGTTCACTTGTTCGATTGTTCAAGGTTGAAGAATTTGTTCATGCATCTATTTTTGGTATCGTGCTTTTGCTGAGTTGTTTGTTTGTATGAATCAATTTGAACTACGAGATTCGATACGATCAACTCGTAGATTGGACTGATGCATGTGACACTGCACACAATGTGTAATCAGTCTCTGGTTGAGTGTCACTAATTAGGGCAAATTCCAATTGTGTGAATCTCAATTTACCAATATGTCTGTCTTGGAAGTGGACAAGCAGCCGCACTATTTTGTTTGTAGTGTAAGTCACATGATTATCAAAAACTTATTGATAAATGAAGGCTCGTCTTGGGATGTGACCTTCTTTCATGGTGTGGTGTGGATTGGGTGCCAAGTTTGGTTGCTGGGACTGATTTTTTTATCCAAAAAAGTAACAGATTAATTTCATAACACTGTTATACACCGAAAAATAAGTTGGAGGCACTCAAAATGTTAAAATCCATTCTTATAGCATTTTAACGCTATTTCAAGTGGTATACTCAAAATTCCGAAAATGATTCAAGTATTCAAGATATTTGATTTTTCGAATTTTTTGACACATTTTTGACAATAACACTATTTTTTTACGCTCGAAATATCAATTTAAAGCACAGATTCAAAATCTACGCGTTTTTCTGAAGATTTTGAGCAAAAACATGGCCAAAAACGGTCAACATTTAGTCGATACATAATTTTGTTATTGGTCTTAAAAACTGGTTTTAAAATTCAAAAAGTTTTATTTTGCGTAAACATTTTATAAAAGAAACATATAAAAATTAAAAAAACGAACGAACTAAAGTAAACTATAGTCAATCGATAAACCTTAAATGCTCAGAGTATCAAGTGCGCAACTCGACTTTGAGTTCAAAATGTTTAGTCGCAAGTGTGGCATTGTAGTTGGACAGTTGCAACTTTGTTGGCGTTTTGGGCGTTGGTCGAAACACAAATTGACGCACAATTTTGGTGAGACAAAGTTTGATTTCCTGATAGGCAAATCGCATGCCCATACAATTGCGTGGGCCTTGACCAAACGGCAGAAAAGAGTAGGGCACCAGGAGATGCTTGTTCTCGGGCATGAACCGGTCCGGATTGAAGCGTTCTGGCTCGGGAAAGTATTCTGGATCGTAGTGCACTGCGTAGTAAGCAATCTCGATGAGTTGATCTTTTTGTAGTGGAATTCCCGCAAGTTTAAAGTCGTCCACAACACAACGACGCTCCAACCGATAAAACAGAGGATACTTTCGTAGGGTCTCCTTGATGACCGCATCGAGATACGGTATTTTGTTGACAACTGTGTCGTAGTATTCATCGGATTTCACATCCAAACCTTCCAGTGAATTTGTCAATTCTGTAACGAGTCGTTCTTGAATGTCAAAATTTTGTGCCAATTCAAAGAGTGCATCCGTAATTGCGGAAGCTGATGTCTCAAAGCCTGCTACGAAAAAGCCAATCATCTGTGCAATGATTTCAGTTTCGGTTAGTGACGTAGTCTTCAATTTGGTTGAAGGTGAATCGACAGTTTGATTTGAAGATTCTGTAAAATTTTAAAAATTTTAAAATGAATCATCAAAACTTTTATAAACCATTACCGTCTCTATCCATGTCGGCAGTCAGATTCTCATAGTTTGTCCCGTCCAAATCATTTTCAAAACCAGCAGCATCCATCAACAAGTCAACTAGATCATTTCGTTTTGTTACGTCCTTCTGGCCCAAATTCTGTTTGCGCATGCGTACCACCTCTCGTGCCGTTTTCTCAAAATACTCAAAACAGTCAACATTCAGAAAGTGCTGTACATTGATGAGCCTATTGAACCACCTTGGCATTGTAAAGTAGGACACAGCCGTTACGGGACTAATGTCAAACAGTCTCACTGCTCGGTTGAGTAGAACAGTCTCTTCCGATCGGTCATTGTTGGTGTTTGTATCGATGCCAAATGAAGTGCTCGCAAAAACGTCCAACGAAAAGCCTGACATGATTTTTTTCGGGTCGAAAACTCCATCGTCTGTGCTCTTGACTTGATGGTCCAAATAGTCGACCAACTTGTCCACCGATCGGTCCATCATTGACATTATTTTGCGCAACCTTCCCGAAGTAAAATTTGGACTAATCAGCGTTCGCAATCGTTTCCATCGGCTCGCATCATCAGTGAAGAACATATTGTTGTGAATCATCTCGTGAGAGACTGCCAATTCTCGCCGATTGTTAAACGCAGCAAAGTCTTTCACCATCACCTGTTTGATCAGTTCAGCATCGGCAATTGTCAGCACAGGCTGCATTGCCGAATAGTTTCCGTACACTCGACCATATTTCCGTACCAATTCGAGTTCATTCACGGAGGGATTTGCACCAATTTGAAGAGCATTTCCAAGTTTGAACAAACTTGGCGCTGGACCACGGACTCCAAAGTTTCTCCAGAAATTATATTTCCGCTTAACAAAACTTGATAGAATATGAACAAATTAACAAATATTAACATAAAAATATATAAATCAAAATCAACGACTTACAAGTGAACCAGAAGCACAAATGTGACCAACTGAAATAAAACAAAATAAAACATTTTTGAAAATTTTGTCGATAGATTTGTTTAGTTTCGAAATAAAAATTTGATAATTTGATACATTCGATGGGTTGCATGTTTGTATTTATATATTTTCATATTTACAGAGAGAAGAGGCAATTTCGACATTTGCCTGATATGACTGAGTTAAGTTTGGCATATCAAACTTGGCAATGTCGCTGATTAGAAAGTAAGAAGTGATTAGCCGTTTCTGTAAAGATGTACATTAGTGCATGTCCTCGCAAAAAACGATGTAGTTTCGTATATATTTAATTATTGTTGTTGTCAATGCAATTGCTCCATCATACAAAAGTATATTCCTTTTGCAGTTTGAGATTATCATTAAATTATTATTAAATTATTTTGAAATTAATTTTTTGAGCTTTTGAAAATATACATCAAATAGGCACTCATGTAGGTAAATATCTAAATTTAACAGAAAATTATATAATTTAAGAAATTAAAAAAATATATTTAATTTAAATACCAAATGATACGACTTGTTAGTGATTCGATAAATGCCCAGAACTTTAAACGAATACGACTGTAATCGATTGTAAGTTTGAAATGTGAGAGCCTATTACGGAAAAAAATCATTAGCAAAGATTTGCAAAAATTCAACCTTACTTTTATCATAATCGACGATGAAATATTTCCATTGTTTCTGAAAAATTCCATACAAAATTGTCTATTCAATTGCATAAATTTGCGATTACACGCGTCCACGCCTGCACACTCACGGATAATTGTACCCAAAAACAGGTTACACTGCACAAATAAAATATAGAAAATATAATTTTGAGATAATGAGGCTTGCACGGTCAAGTTCAGGTACAGAAGATAACTGATTGCACAGATTAAGAAGGGAATTATGAGAGATAGTCGTGGAATTGCTAGTCGTGAATATTCGGATATCTGTTTGCATATGAGCAGTAGATCTCGGTTGAGAATTTTGTATGACAACCAGTCAGTTTGATTCGATTTAATTTTCATTACACTTTGTACTTGAATTTGAACGATTTTACTTGAAAGCCTACGTAGTAGACATTTCTGTCTCATTTGTATCAATCTACTTGCGAGTAAGATGTAAATAATGGTCATGAAAAGGGCTAGATTAAATTGAATAAAAGTCAATAAAATAAAAACTTTCGAAAACAAACTCACCATAAACAAGATAAAAAAGGAAAAAAGGAAAAACGGCTAACCAAAATATTAATGATTTCAAAACGTGACTCCAAAATTGTTGATTAATCCAGACCATAAAATAGTAAAATGAAAGCAACATTAAAAAGCATGCGCAAAAATTTGGAATCAAAACTTTGATTGCACGTTTATGAAATTGAACCATACGATTTGAAAGTTGCCGTTCAACTTGTCTAATTCCAATTACAAAACAACTCGATTCTGTTTTATAGAATCGATATCTTGGATTGATATTTCGCGTAAATGATATTGAAATAAATATCAAACATGAAGTAATGATTACGAGAATAGTAAGAAAATCAAATATTCGCCAAATTGACTTTGGTGTGCACTGGTGGGTGAAGATGAGTGCATTTGTTGAGAATTTCGTGAGATCTCCGTTTGGCAACAAAATTGAACCATAAAACACCGTGAACACAATCACAAAAACCGGAAATAGAAATCCATAATTGGGATACTTGGAAAAGTGTGGTCTGCGAACACTTTCAACTGGATCAAATTGAGAGTAAAGACTCTTGAGATGAGATGACACCAAAATTGAAATAACTTTGATTCGGAAAAGCATTTTTATTAATAAATTTTTTATTAGAATTAAAATTCTATTAAATTATTTATTAAGAAATTTTGCAATAAAAAGCTCTGTTTTAATTTTCAGTATTTTAAGTATCGATTTTGGTGCCTTAAAAAAGTTGAAGATATCATTAATCAAAGATTTTTTAACGCGAAATTTCGACATTTGTCTAATGATTTATGTGTAAGCGGAACTTACGATTATAATTAAGTTTAATAGTATAAATGTCAAAATTATTGCAAAACATTCTGAAAATTAATATAATTTCAAAATTATTCGAATTAACAAACGACAAAAAATGATTAACTTTTTTATTCTTTGATTTATTCTTTATTACGGTTGTCGGGTGTGTAATGAATCATGTCAATTTGATATGAAAATTTGCCAATCTATTACATGATAGCACCCTCGTTCTGGAATAATATCTCAACAATCAAATAACCAACATTGGTACATATTTTTTAATTTTTAATTTATTGTACCATCTTACCACATTTCTTTCCCTAGTAATTATCCCCATCTCACTATCAGCTAAGCACCATTTATTTGTTACTGTTGGTAACAAACACACTTGTTTGTCTCTCTATATATATACACAGAAAGTGCATAAAATTTTTTGACTGTCGAGTTAATGAAATAAAACTTTTCTAAATTGATTTTTTCTGATCTTTCTGCCTGTGCAATCAGATTTTTGATCAAAATTGATCTCTTTGAGTTATCAGATTACAAACTTTTGAAACACAGTTTTTCAAACATTTTTTACTCTTAGACCATTAGGCATTTTGTATGATTTTATTTTTTAAACATAATCTTCTCATTTCAAAGTATTTATGGTATTTTTTGCGAGTATATACGATAAATTAATAATTAGATAATCCAAAATGAAAAGGTCGGAAATTTTTGAATTTTTGCACAAAACCTCCGCTTGGTGGCGCCACTCCCGCACGGAAAGTTTTCTTCTCAGCTGTTTGCAGACAATGCTGCCCTGTGGTTTTTGTTGATTTTTGTGTGATTTTGATTTACATTTCTCACAATGTCAGTTTTTGACTCTCGAAAACGTCCCCGTAACGATTATGAAGCATCAACATTTGATCTTCAAAAACATAGTAGTAATGATGAAGAACTTGATGATAATTATGAAATTGTGCAAAGTGAGCAACATTGTCTGAACGAAGCTAAATGCAATAAATTGTGCTATTGTTGCGGATATTTTACTCCATTCAAAATGCAGCGTAGTTTTACAGCAAATTTGAAAAAACTTTATTTTAATCATTTCCACACCAATGTTTGGTTGGATCGTGATTATGCTGTACCCAAAAAGTTGTGTTCAACTTGTGAACGAATTTTGGAATTTGGTGGAGATCGACTGCAGTACTCTAAACCGATGTTGTGGCGCAAACCTACTAATCACTCAGACGATTGTTACATCTGCAAATGTCACGAAAATTCCCTTTTTGTTGGACAAACTGCCAAAACTAGAGTGAAAATTAAGTACCCAAATGTGAGCACAATCACAACACCAAATTGGATTGCAAGCGGAACAAAATCTTCCAAAAATAGCAACAACAACAACACAAACAACAACAATACCACCACCATCACCACCGCCAACAACAACAGCATTAGTTCCTACAGCAATAATGTCAACAGTAGTATCACCAACAACACCATCAATAACAGCAACAACCGTATCACAACCACAACCATAACCGCTAATAACAACGATCGAATTACCCAAAGTGAATTGTCCAGCGTTACCTCACAACCAGACAACAACAACGATCTTGATTACTTGCCAATTCGTAATACTCAACCCATAATGCCATCACGAGAATCCATTGAATTATATTTTGCCAAACTGAGACACCCAACAAATCGTCAGCGCAGAGCGTTTTTGTCATTTCTCTACAATCACAATTCCCTTAGCAAAGACATTACGATCGAAAGCTTCATGAAACCACATGAAGATTTTTTGCATTATTTTCGTAGACTGTCGCCCGTTTTGTATCCAAACACTGTTTACGCTTCGAACCCGAAAAACCTCATGCTTGACGTTACTCATAATCGTTATGAAGCCAAAGACTACCGTCTTTTTGTTGATTCGGGTAAAAAGAGCCTCAAGGTTGCTCTTTTGCATAATGGCAACAAGTTAAGAAGCGTCCCAATTTGTTTTTCATATAAGTCTCTACAAGAGAATTACAACAACATCAAGCTCGTATTTGACAAACTAATTTCGTATGAATTATACATGTGGAAAATAGTGTCAGACTTAAAAATGATCAATATTTTGGTTGGTTTATGTGGTGGCAACCCTACTTATCCATGTTTTCGTTGTCTTTGGAAGAGAACTCAAACTCGTGATGAATTGTACGCACAAACTGAAGTGGAGCTAAGATCTTCATACAAAGGAGTTCCAAATCTTCATAAGTACAAAAAAAGCTGTTCAGCTTAGATTGATCAAAGCCAATTTTAGCATTGCAAATGACGCAATCATCTCTGATCCATCACTTATTTTGCTACCCTCACTTCATATGAAACTTGGCTTTTACACCCAGTTTATCTTGGCTTTAGACCAAGAAGGTGCTCCTTTCAAAAGATTAACTGCTATATTTCCTGATAAGCCTGAAGGTTGGTTAGCGAAGGGTACTGTGAATGGTCCTGAAATTCGTAAAATGAATGCCGATCGTGATTTCTATTGGGCACTCAGCCCAATTGAACAACGAGCTTTCAATGCGCTGAACGATGTCTGTGTGTACATTTTCACTAATGCAACCCATCCCACTTTGAGTCGTGAGCAAATTGTAGATGAGTTTTTTTACTCATTTTACGATATGGGTTGTGGTTATACGTACAAGATGCATTTGCTTCGATTCCATCTGGATCACTTGCCTGAGTTGGCTTCAAATTACAGTGATGAAATGGGCGAATTGCTACATCAACTAATGCGAGAGTTTGTTAGGGATTTTAACTTCAAAGATAAAAATATGAAAAGTATGATAGCTTATTATGCATATTCTGCCAAAATTCTCAATTTGGATATATTGTCAAATTTAGACAAGTTTTTTGATGATTAATTTTTAATGTCATTGTATTCAGATTGTACGAGTATCTATTGTATTGTACTAATATTTTCAAATAATAAACTTTAACTTGTCTGGAAAATTGTGAGACAATGAAAATGTTTTTACTTTTATGGGTTAGAAACCAAATGTGAATGGTTTGTTTAATATAGTCCAATTAAAAAATTCTAGTTAACGCCAATTTGACAGAATAAACATAATAAACTAACATTTTACAAATCCCTTAAAACTCACGCATTAGTTTATGTAAAAATTAATCCATTTCGTAGCTACGATTTGAAACCATCAGAGACAAAGTGATCTAGACGGAATAGAAGTAGATGAATATTTGGGATATGACCCAATCACTCAACTGTGGGATAAAATCAAATCACCCAACTATGGGAACTCTTTGCAAACAACTAATTATGAGATAGGACTCTTCGTTCGAGAGATCATTAATTGCAGAACAATCTTATAAGCCAATAGTCACACATTGAATACCGTGAAGAAAATTGTTTGCTTGTCATAATTGAGTAATGTAATAGGAGTACGGTGGATTGGATTGGTGTCTTTGGATTGTTGATTGGATTATGTCTTCAGGTTGTCTTAGTAGGCGAGATTCATTCTGGACCGTTGATTTGGTTGGGCAGCAATGTTGATGGGAGTCATGGAGTCCATAATCATTTCTTCGGCGATAACGGGCGCCCGGGCAGCAACTTATGGTTCAATCCTAAGCGGTTAAATAAAACCTCGAGACAGGTTTGACAGCCATGCATGTCAACAAATCCATTATGAGCCTCACCGTCAAGACATTGAGTATATACGACGCATGTAGAGACCACTGAAAATTTCAGAAATTTCAGCTCAAATGGCTAACATAATGCAAATTCCAGCCTAAATCAGAGTGAAAATAACAAAAACAACAGAGCAAACAGCTGAGAAGAAAACTTTCCGTGCGGGAGTGGCGCCACCAAGCGGAGGTTTTGTGCAAAAATTCAAAAATTTCCGACCTTTTCATTTTGGATTATCTAATTATTAATTTATCGTATATACTCGCAAAAAATACCATAAATACTTTGAAATGAGAAGATTATGTTTAAAAAATAAAATCATACAAAATGCCTAATGGTCTAAGAGTAAAAAATGTTTGAAAAACTGTGTTTCAAAAGTTTGTAATCTGATAACTCAAAGAGATCAATTTTGATCAAAAATCTGATTGCACAGGCAGAAAGATCAGAAAAAATCAATTTAGAAAAGTTTTATTTCATTAACTCGACAGTCAAAAAATTTTATGCACTTTCTGTGTCTCTCTCTCTGTTATTTAACGCTTATCTCCAATGTTCGGATTTTGAACTCGCCTCTCGAGTTTTATCCAATGTCAAATTGGCCAAAATATAAAAGGTACTCATGTGCTTAGTAATGCTCAATGCTCATTGTAGTTGTTGATGTGCTATTGGTTTTATACAGAGAAAATGCGTTTGCTTGAAGCCACTTTCATTTTGTTTTTAATTTCCTTTTTCTCTTTTACGGTTTCTGAAGCTTCGGAAATGCAACAAGTGAAGACAACTTTACCAAATTATGACGATTTAACAGTCACCGGTGAGACTTTCACCGAATCGAGTCTCAACCGACCGATTCATCGTTTTCTCGGTATTCCATACGCTGAACCACCTGTTGGAAAGTTACGTTTCCGCCGACCCGTCCCCTGGAATGTTGGAACAAAGAAAACCATCGAAGCACTTAACTGGCCAAACAGTTGCTACCAGGGAACGTTCGGTTTTAAATCAAACGAAACATATTTAGAGATGCCAAATCCAGTGACTTCGGAGGATTGTCTCTATTTGAATATTTGGACTCCAGAATTGAGTGTTGAAGAGGAGAAGGCGAGACCAGTTTTGGTTTGGATTCACGGTGGTGCACTGTACTTTGGTGGCTCTTCCTTTGAGCTTTACAACGGGGAAACTCTGGCATCACGAGCCGATGCAGTCGTGGTCTCAATCAACTATCGACTCTCAACCCTCGGATTTCTCTATTCGGACAAAGTACCCGAAATTAGTGGAAATCAAGGCCTGTGGGATCAGGCCCTAGCACTGAAATGGGTCCGCGAAAACATTGCAAACTTTGGTGGCAATCCAAATGAGGTTACAATCCTGGGTGAAAGTGCAGGAAGTTGGTCCGTTTCTGCGCATATTCTCTCGCCCGTATCAAGAAATCTGTACTCGAATGCAATTCTAATGTCGGGCGCAGTGTTGAAGATTAATGAGCCTGCGGAATATGAACAGAATCTGTTGAAAGGCATACGAGTTGTGGGCTGTGCTACACAAGACACCACAAGTATCGATGAAAATGTGGTAGAGTGTTTGGAAAAGTTGGATTTGGGTTCAGTTTTCAATATTCTGATGATCAGTTTTGGAGATCGTGAGTATTCTAGGATATATTCTGTAAATAATATTTGAATATTTCCCAAATTAGTCGTTGCATCAATTTTGGTTAAAGATGGAGAATTTTTCCCAGATTACCCGGCGAACATGATCGCGGCACAGAATCACAAAACCAATTTCAATCTTTTACTCAGCACAGTCGAGGACGAGGCTCAATTTATTCTCTATCCAATGGGAACTGACAAAAGATTTGCTCAACACAATCCCGAACCAATTACTCTTGAGGGTGCTCAACAATATTTAGATGCACTACTACAAAAGGTTTTAGTTGGTAAAAATGTGCCCGAAAAAACGATCAACAAGTTCTACTTTTCTGGATTGAATCCGGAGGATCAAGATGCGTTTCGCCGTACCATTAGTATCGCTTATGGTGACTACATTTTGGGTTGTCCAACACTCGAATTTGCGAAATCACTTTTCAAATCAAGTCCCGAGACTATTCAGGCCTACCAGTGGTACTACACGGCCAAGGTTGGCAATCCAACCAAGTGGATCTGTAGCTCCTGGTCGGGAGCATGCCACACCGATGACTTATTTCCCTTGTTTGGAGTGCCCTTCCGTTTTCCAGATCAATTTCACAATCGTGAACGAGACATTTCAAATGAAGTGATCAACTTTGTGAAGTCGTTCATCAGAAGAGGGTAAATGTTTGAGTTTGCTTAAAATCCAAAACTAACTTTTTACACATAAAAAACAGAAACCCTGGCAATTCTCAATGGGAAAGTTATTTCATTGCGGACAATAGCGCCGAAACCAAGGAGGTGATTGCACCCTACTATGAGATTGGTAGTCAAGCCCAGACGTCGGCGAGTTTCAAGTTCAATTTGAAGCAACTTCAGTGTCAACAGATTTGGAATAAATTCATCTATTGATTTACGTTGATTGATTGATTGATTAAATAATTTCAGATAATTTTGTACTGTAAAACATCAAAACCTTAATTCGCACAACCTCGTTAATTCGTATTTCGTTCATGAAATTTTCAGACACACTGTAACACATTTTAATATTAAAAAACACCCCGTAATTTCGTACAATCACGTTTATTCGTGATTCGACAATTTTTTGCTTGTTTGTTTAATTTGTACAAAATGTACATTAACATGGTTAAAATATGAAGCAATTCTTTGAAATCACTTAAGAAAGAAAACAAATTGGATTGAACTAACAAAAAAGTTCATCAATGAATCATCACATTGAATGGTTCACATGTTGGTTTATAACAAATTTTAATTTTCGATTATTAATTTTAACAAATGTTAACATTAGAAAACAAAAATAGAATTTCAATCATTTAGCTTGCCAAATGACTAATCAAACATAAAACCATTAAGCATTTGGCCCTCTTCAAACAAAAATACAAAGGCTCAAAATTTTTTAGGCTGTTGAATGGCATGATTTTTGTGCACAGGTCGAAATTCGTTTGTGGGCTTGGGTGTCTTTTCGTGGAAGGCTTTCACAGAACTTGCTGGAAAGTCTTGATTATCCTGGTTTAAGAAAAAAAAAACATTAAAAAACGTGGATAATCATGAAATAACAGTTTACCCGAGCAATTGTGCCAGAGACAGATTGAACAACTTTTGGTGGTGGTTTATGTGCTTCAACTGGCAACTTTTCTTTGTCTCCATCATTAGCTTCAACTTTAGGCTCGGTAAGCTTATCAGTCGCAAGTTTGTGTTGAGTGATTCGCATGCCACCTATTTTGACTGGATAAATACGTTCATATTAATTATCGTGCATCATAATTATCTTTAGAAATATACAAACAAAAGTTCTTTAAAATAGTTTACCTGCTGGAGGGTGACCAGCTTTCAATTCAGATTCAACTTTGGTCAATACAGCGGACATGGTCAAAGTTAATTACCAAATTGACAATGTAAGATAGCCAGTGAGAACAATTTGAAGCCAGAGGTCTTTAGTTTGTTGTCATTCGTGAATCAAAAGTTATAATTTGCATCACTAAATTGTAAATTGTTTGTACGAGTTTATAAATACAAAGGATAAAATGCCAAGAGGACGATCACTTTGGAGAGAAGAAGAAAGAAGAAAACAACTTTATTAAAAAATAGAGCGGTGCTGCCCACCTGCGATGGGTTGCCATGAGACACAGCATACTAATCAATCCATTAGGACAATTGCACACAAAATACAAACAAATGGGTTACAGAATAAAGATTATGCAAAATACAATAGATTTAAAACTATGAGAACATTATGGTATAAACAAGTAGTGCTTGATTACATATAAAAGGCTATTCTTGTGAGTAAATGTGACTACGCAAAATTTGAATAGAGTCTGCCAAGACCATTTCTGCAAGATCAGGCAAACGTTTCTTGTCGAGCTTGAATCGGTTGAAGAACTCAACCATTTCCTTGCTCACGGCACCTCTGGCTCCAAACCAGAGTCCAATGACTTCATATTCACGTACTCCGAAGTGTTGATAACGGAGCTTCAAAGACGGCACACAGCTTTCATAGATTTTCTTCTTCTCCGCATCAGCCAGTGCACCAACGTCCTCGTTGGTCTCGAATCGAATGGTGGGGTCAATGATGTAGGCCTTGTTGGTGTTCTTCTCGAAAGCAACTATGTCAACATATCGTCTCGAGTTATCACCATCAATACAGAACACCTCATCCACACAGGTGAATCCTTTCTCGGTCAACATGTCGGCGATTTCGTGCTTGAGGGCGTGATGCCGTGCGGTTCGTCTCTTGCTGTTCCATTCACAACTTCCCAGTACATGGGGTAGGGTTTCGTTCACTTTGTCGCATCTGCGACAAAGGCTATTTTGTGAGCTGTAACTGCGAGAGCCAATGACGGCCTTCAGGTTGGCGTAGCCGACGTTGAGCTTGATTGCTTCCGTCCATTCTGAGTCTGAAAGACTCTTCTTGTTAACCATAAATTGGTTAGCTTTTTGGGAAGACTTCAAAGTGCTTGACACCTATCCCGTGGCTGTCCTTCTTCTTCCATTCATCAGACTCCCTTAACCGTAGATTAATTCGCATAATCCGAGATGTTTCGCCTTCAACATTGAGCTCAGCTTTGCATTTCTCCATCTCGGCCTTGCAATCGTACACTTTTTTGGAAAAGAGCATCATCGACGGTGGACAAACGTTTTGAGATGGAGTAGTGTTGTAGGTGCACTTCCCATTCAGACTTCACAAGACCAAGGCCGCGGAATTTTCTTGGGGCGTAGAACATGTGCGTTGTTGCGTTCCTGGTCAAGCCAATGATTCCGACGACAGTTCCCCTGATGGTTGTGTCTAGATCTTGCAAGAACTTTTTGGGAACTTTGGTCAACGGTGCAGTCTGAAGAGGATAGCACATCATTGGGAGGATGTACTGATTGATGATGTTGAGCTTCTGGTCCTTGTTGAGTAGCGCTGAGTTCTTCAGTTTGGTGAGTTTCTTTGTCATTTCGGAGAGAATCTGCACACTGTCGAAGATAAGTTCACTGTTGAAGTTGCAACCGAGATGCTTGATGGTTGTTCCTTCGTCGATGCACTTGATTTGTGTTCCATCGGTAAGTGTCAGCTGGCCCGGGACGAGTTTACCTTTCTTTATGTGAATAGCGGCACTCTTGAGAGGATTAACTCGAAGACCGATCATATCAAAGTGGCTTCTAGCTGCTTCGACAATCCTCGATGCGCCATTCACCGAACTGGAGAAGATTGCATTGTCATCTGCAAAACCAGCCATGACAAGTGAGTCGTGTTCACTGTCCAATTTGAAGCCATGTGCATTCGCAAAGTCGGACTCGCAGACATCCTGGTAGACAAAGGTGGAGGCGATGTTGTAGAGCAATGGTGAGAGAGGACCCCCTTGCGGAACTGATTTCGCAATTTTGATTGGGTTCGACCGGTGCTTCATAGTTTGGATACGGACCGTGTTGCTGCCCAGTAAAGACATGACAAGCCGCTGAAGGTTTGGTGAGACCCCGATAGATGAGAGAGTTTTCTTGAGGTGATCATGACCAATCTGATCAAATGCCTTTGATAGATCAAGGAATACAACAACGGCATTAGATTTTTCTAGCTTGGCCTTGCAGAGAGCCTTCTCGATGAAGTAGGTGTTCATGTGACAACCAGGTTTGTCAGTGAATCCGCGTTGATTATCATTGATGTCCACCTGTTCACGCAATTTCTTCTCGAGAACCTTTTCGATGATTCTCCGGATGACCGAGTAGATGGTGAGAGGCCGCCAATTGCCAATTTGATTCAAATCACCCTCCTTGGGCAATAGGCTCATTCTCCCTTCACTGAGTCCAGATGGAACGGTGCCAGTAGCAAGCATGATCTCAATGATCTTTAAGATAATGTCACCTGCTCTCAGTTTTCGAAGAGTGTGGACCAAAACTTTGTATGGACCTGGTGATGTGTCGAGACTGATGGCGTGGAGTGCTCGATTCACTTCCTCAATTGTGACGGTGATGTTTTCGCGTACGTTGTTGGGTTGATCAGGAATAGGTCTTTTTGACGCCGCCAACATGAACCCGTCAAAGGACTTATGCAATAGTATTGACGCCAACCTGAATCGTCTTATTCTGAATTTGGATCTGTCCTTAACTACATTCCATAGATGATTTAAGCCACTAAGGAGTTTGATGAGGCTATGACGGTGATCTAAATTAACATCTGTGTGAGTAACAAATGTTCTTTTCTCGGTCTGAAACTAAACAATAAAAACCACTGCAATTTCTTAATCAATCTAAAAACTGCATACATGTTTAGTAAACATTGTTTATGAAGAAGAATCTTTTGGATCCAGGCGAAATCCCTCCAGTATTGTAAAATCTAGATATAGAAAAAATTCTGAAAAAACAAACGACGCTTAACTTAAAGATGTGAGTTTATTGGTTAAAATTGTTTCTCAAAATCTTCCAGAGATACCACTAAGTGGAACCCACTTGACAAATATTAATCCACAATTGGGTTGAACAAATTGTGAGTGAGCAAATCTATGCGTAAAAGCCGAACTATTAAATTCATCATTTGGCACTGTAAAAACTATTGTCTATTTGTTCAATTCAACAACAATAAAGGTTGTTGTTTGATTGGTAATTTGTTTCAAATCAAGCCCATCACTTGAACACATGAACATTTACCACTAAATTAAACTTTCGTTCGTGCTAAATCACCTCTCATTGTTTTGGTCTTGCATTTACCATTCACTTGTACAAGTTTCACCGATTTACAATTCATTGATCTTTTCCAATTATTCATTTGAGAATCAGTTAATAAATTAAACAGTATTAAAAACAAATAAATATTTACTAGGGTTGTGGGGAGCGGGGGAGGGGAGTCGCACCCGCTCAGACTATGCTCCTTTGGAGCCAATGATGTTTATCCCCCCTCTCACTATCAGCTAAGCACCATTTACTTGTTACTGTTGGTAACAAACACACTTGTTTGTCAGTTGATGTAGTTTTTGTCTGTTATTTAACGCTTATCACGCTTATGTTCGGATTTTGAACTTGTCTACAGCTTTAGTCAATGCCAAACTGTCAATATATAAAAGGTACTTGTGTGCTCACAAATGCGCTCAATGCTCATTGTATTTGTATAGTTGATGTGCTATTGGTATTATACAGAGAAAATGCGTTTGCTTGAAGTTTGTATCGTTTTGTTTTTAATTTCTTTTTTCTCTTTTACGGTTTCTGAAGCTTCTGGAAATCCTCAAGTGAAGACAACTTTACCAAATTATGACGATTTAACAGTCACCGGTGAGACGCTCACCGAATCAAGCCTCAACCGACCGATTCATCGTTTTCTCGGTATTCCATACGCGGAACCACCTGTTGGAAAGCTACGTTTCCGCCGACCCGTGCGCTGGAATGTTGGAACAAAGAAAAGCCTTGAAGCACTTAACTGGCCAAACAGTTGCTACCAGGATACATACGGTTTTAACTCAACCGAATCATATTTAGAGATGCCCAATCCAGTGAATTCTGAGGATTGTCTCTATTTGAATATTTGGACACCAGAGATGAGTATTGAAGAGGCTAAGACACGACCAGTTTTGGTATGGATTCACGGTGGTGGACTGTACTTTGGTGGCTCTTCCTTTGAACTATACAACGGAGAAACTCTGGCATCCCGTGCCGATGCAGTGGTTGTCTCAATCAACTATCGACTCTCAACCTTCGGATTCCTTTATTCGGACAAAGTGCCCGAAATTAGCGGAAATCAAGGCCTGTGGGATCAGGCTCTGGCTCTAAAATGGGTTCGCGAAAACATTGCAAACTTTGGTGGCAATCCAAATGAAGTGACAATCTTTGGTGAAAGTGCTGGAAGTTGGTCCGTTTCTGCGCATATCCTCTCACCTGTGTCACGCAATCTGTACTCGAATGCAATTCTAATGTCGGGCGCTGTGTTGAAGATTAATGAACCCGTGGAATATGCACAGAATCTGTTGAAAGGCATACGCGTTGTGGGTTGCGCTACACAAGACACCACAAGTATCGATGAAAATGTTGTAGAATGTTTGGAAAATTTGGATTTGGGTTCAGTTTTCAATATTTTGATGATCAGTTTTGAAGATCGTGAGTATTCAGGAATATTATTCTGTTAATAACTCTTGAATATTCTTCAATTTAGTCATTGCCTCAACTCTGGTTAAAGATGGAGAATTTTTCCCAGACTACCCAGCAGAAATGATCGCCGCACAGAATCACAAGACAAACTTTAATCTTCTACTCAGCACAGTCGAGGATGAGGCTCAATTTATGCTCTATCCAATGGAAACAGACAAAAGATTTGCTCAACACAATCCTGAACCAATTACTCTTGAAGGAGCACAACAATATTTAGATGGACTTTTGAAAAAAGTTTTAGTTGGTAAAAATGTGCCTGAAAAAACGATCAACAAGTTCTATTTTTCTGGATTGAATCCAGAAGATCAAGATTCTCTACGTCGTACCATTAGTTTCGCCTATGGTGACTACATTTTGGGCTGTCCTACATTCGAGTTTGCAAAATCCATTTTCAAGTCAAGTCCCGATACTATTCAGGCCTACCAGTGGTACTACACCGCCAAGGTTGGCAATCCATCCAAGTGGGTCTGTAGTTCCTGGTCGGGAGCATGCCACACCGATGATCTATTCCCCGTGTTTGGAGTGCCCTTCCGTTTTCCCGATCAATTTCACAATCGTGAACGTGACATTTCGAATGAAGTGATCAACTATGTAAAGTCTTTCATCAGAACTGGGTATGTTTAGAGTTAGAGTTTAACATCCAAAAGTAACATTTTACAAAATTTTTACAAAAAAAAACAGAAATCCTGGCAATTCTCAATGGGAAAGTTATTTCATTGCTGACAATAGCGCCGAAAGCAAAGAGGTGATTGCACCCTACTATGAGATTGGTAGCCAACCTCAATCGTCTGCAAGTTTCAAGTTCAATTTGAAGCAACTGCAGTGTCAACAAATTTGGAATCAATTCATCTATTGATTTTGATTAAACATTTTTAGATATTTTTGTACTCTAAAACCTCAAACTCGTTTATTCTAACTACATTAAAGTAATTTTGAAAATCGTGGTTGTCATGTTCGTGGTGGGCACATTGTATGGTGGAAGGTACGACCGACATGCGCAGAGGATCCATGAGTTATCCATGGTTATGATCCTTGATTCATGGAACTGGGGAAAGTTTCCGGAAATATTTTTTCCGGAAACTTACGGGAACTTTCCCAAACATGTTTTGGATATAAACGTTTCCGGGAAGTTTCTCAACTTTTCTGGAAAATTTCCCAAGCATTGTGTAAGTTACGACAGATTTGTTAGAGTCGATTACAAGTAGAGTTATGATACACACATACAAAATGTAATGGATAAAAGCGGATGGATTCAAAGTTCAAAGGCGGAAAATATTTATTTTCAATTAATTTGAATTTTTAATTAGAATCTGTTTGAGGAACTTTTACAATTCTGTTCATATACGTACTAAATACTAATAGTATTTTTAACGCTGAATTTTTTGGTATGCTTAAAATTCTCAATTCTCAAATTGATTTAAGAAGTTTCGTGTTAGAAAGAGCGCTACTGCGCATGTGAAAGTGGGACAATGCACACATGCTGCCTGAGCTTTTGTTTTTAGAATGACACGCCCTCAATGTTTCTGTTGAAGCATTCGTATGTGACACACTCACTCACATCCTCTCGCTCACTGTAAGCGGCTCACACAAAACAACCTTTGTTGTCTTTCCTTGATCGACTTGAACTTTTTGTTTTCATCTGAGTTTTGACTTATCACCGTTTTCTTCTTTTTTTACGCTTCCCACTTCTGGCATGTGTTTTAATAAAACTTTTATTGTTTTACAAAAACATGTTTTACAATGCATTACAATTCTTAATTGTTTTCTCTATTATTTGTCTATTGGTAATGGATTCTCCGAGTAACTCGAGTCCAACTCCTGAATTCAGTCAACAATCAGAAAGTATTTTTCTCGCACTACCATCAATACTTAAACCTATTCAACCGGTACAAAATATTCGAGCACAGCCTCTCGGACAAAACAATGCTCCGGTTGTACATCGTACTCGAACGCGCAAACGAAATCGAGAAGCTGAATTTGAACAACGTCGTCACAATCGTGCTAATTTGACACCAGACCAACGAGAACATATCAATGCAAATCGTCGATATCACAGTCAACCAGCTGATCAACCTCAAGCTGTATTGGAACTCAATCGTCAAGCTTACAACAATGTATCATCACAACAGTCTCAATCTAGATTGTTCAATCGAAGAGAGAAACGAAATAATCGTTCACAGGATGATCGTGATGAAGAGAATCTGTCTAGTCGAAACAAGCGTGCACGGGTGAATGCAGACCAGAACCCACTTGAGAATCCTCACTTTAGTAAATCAAAATACAAGTGTGCACTAAACCGGGAGCAATACATGATCGATGGTCGAACTTACTTTTAGCGATTCGAAGTAGGTTCAAGGAGTGAGATGTGCTCAGAATGTGGTGCCATGCACTACAACGAACACCCAGAGGTGAAAAGACGAGGTGTCCCAGCTCCCAAATCGTTCCAGTCCTGTTGCAAACATGGCGTCATCAAGTTTCCACTTCCCCAATACCCTGATGTGTTGAAGCAACTCTTCACCGGACAGCATCCATTGTCTTCTCACTTTATCAACTTCATCCGCCAGTACAACAGTGCACTCTCGATGGCGTGTGTTGCCTACAAGAAGATGGACATGAATGGCCCAGGCACCTACTGTTTCAAGATTCAAGGTGGCATCAAGTACATGTTGTACAACATCGGACCCAACATTCGTTCACCGATTTACGGTAAGACCAAGTACAATACAAGCAAGATTTTTAGGAAGTGTGTTACATTCCAATACTATCAACACAAGCAAATCGTGATTGAATCGTTCAAAGGTAGAGAGTGTGACAGGCGCAGTAGGGACATTTTGTCACTTTAAATGCAACGGGAGAAGCGGACAACCCCCCGTTGCTTGCAACGGGGGGTTTTAACAAGTTAACTGCAAACGCGAGCAGTGAGCGAAGTGAAACGGAGCGAACGCGAAGCGTTTGGGTTAACTTGTTAAATTTGCATTTTAATTTTTAAAAATGTTAACATTGCAAAACAAAAATACCATTTTACAGCCATCAAGCTTGCTAATTGACTAATCAAACATAAGGCTATTCAATTTGCCCTCTTCAAACAAAAATACAAAGGCTCAAAATTTTTTAGGCTGTTGAATGGCATGATTTTTGTGCACAGGTCGAAATTCGTTTGTGGGCTTGGGTGTCTTTTCGTGGAAGGCTTTCACAGAACTTGCTGGAAAGTCTTGATTATCCTGGTTTAAGAAAAAAAAACATTAAAAAACGTGGATAATCATGAAATAACAGTTTACCCGAGCAATTGTGCCAGAGACAGATTGAACAACTTTTGGTGGTGGTTTATGTGCTTCAACTGGCAACTTTTCTTTGTCTCCATCATTAGCTTCAACTTTAGGCTCGGTAAGCTTATCAGTCGCAAGTTTGTGTTGAGTGATTCGCATGCCACCTATTTTGACTGGATAAATACATTATAATTAGATTTAGAAATAGGAACACAAATTCATTATTAATATAATGTTTACCTGCTGGAGGGTGACCAGCTTTCAATTCAGATTCAACTTTGGTCAATACAGCGGACATGGTCAAAGTTAATTACCAAATTGACAATGTAAGATAGCCAGCCAGCAAAAAATTTGAAGCAATAAAAAAATAGTATTTGGACGACAAATGAAAATATTCAGAAAGATTTGAAACACAATTGGTTAGTTGTCAACACGAGGATTTGAACAGTAGAGTCGATGCAAGAACCGGACCTCAATTTGAGAGACTACGCTGATTCGTATACGAATGCACAAATACGCACATTGGCAGCGTTTTATATTGTTTTGCTGGCAACCATTCTGTATACAAAAAGTCAAATCATTACACGCGGATTGACGAAAAGAGCGCGTTTACTGACTGAATGAAAATGGAAAGCACCTATGAATGTGTGTACGTTCATAAGCATTACATGGTGGGAGAACTCGTTCTACAACTGTACTGTCGCAATCTGTGTATGCGAGGGTGAGCGAAGCGGCGAGGAGGAGAATGGAAATTGCCCATCTCATATATACGACTACAATAAAGTGCAAATTATTACATGTGTAATTGTATTTGGTTGTCTTGCTCGTTCGTTCGCTTCTCTTTCTCTCACAATAAATCGTTGCTCGATCGTTTCCATACTCGTGGTTGATGCCAACCAGAGGCACGAGCTTAGGCCGATTTGAAATTGCTAATATGTATATAAAAGGTACTCGTGGGTTTAGAAAATACCAATACTCATTGTATTAGTTAATGCTATTTGCAACTACCAAAATGCTTTTCCTTGAAGCTTGTCTCGTTTTGCTTTTAGTTTCATTTACATCTTTTTCTGAAGCTTCTGCGAATCCACAAGTGAAGACAACTTTACCAAAGTATGACGATTTAACTGTCACTGGTGAAACTTTCATTGAATCAACGCTCAATCGTCCGATTCATCGTTTTCTCGGTATTCCATACGCGGAACCGCCTGTTGGAAAGCTGCGTTTTCGTCGACCCGTACCGTGGAATGTTGGAACAAAGAAAACCATAGAAGCGCTTAACTGGCCAAACAGTTGCTACCAGGGTGGATTGGTTTTCAACTTCTCAGAGCCATATCTACAGGATCATTATCCACAAGCCTCTGAGGATTGTCTCTATTTGAATGTTTGGACACCAGAGCTGAGTGTGGAAGAGGAAAAGACACGACCAGTTTTGGTATGGATTCACGGTGGTGGACTGTTGGTTGGTACGTCTGCATTTGAAATTTACAACATGGAAACTTTGGCAGCACGAGCCGACGCTGTCGTAGTCTCACTCAACTATCGAGTCTCACTCCAAGGATTCCTCTACTCAGACAAAGTACCCGAAATTAGCGGAAATCAAGGCCTGTGGGATCAGGCCCTGGCGCTGAAATGGGTCCGCGAAAACATTGCAAGCTTTGGTGGCAATCCAAATGAGGTGACAATCTTTGGACACAGTGCAGGAAGTTGGTCCATTTCTGCGCATATTCTTTCACCTGTGACGCGTAATTTGTACTCGAATGCAATTCTACTGTCGGGTGCAGTGTTGAAGATTAGTGAGCCTGCTGAGTATGTGGAGGGCTTGTTGAAAGGCCTAGTGACTGTTGGTTGTGCTACCCAAGAAACTAAAAGTATCGATGAAAATGTGGTCGAGTGTTTGGAAAAGTTGGATTCAAATACTGTTTTCAATATTATGGTGAGCACTTTTGGTGCTGGTGAGTATTTTGTGATGTATATTATTTTCTGTTATTAATTCTTGATTTCCCCCTAAATTTAGTGCCTTCCTCAATTTTAGTTAAAGATAAAGAATTTTTCCCAGATTTCCCTACCGAAATGATTGCCTCCCAGAATCACAAAACCAATTTCAATCTTTTGCTCAGCACCGTAGAGGATGAAGCTCCATTTATTTTTCTACACGGAACTGACAAACGTTTTGCTCGACAAAATCCCGAACCGATAACACTTGAAGGTGCTCAACAATATCTGGATGGAATTTTGAAGAAAGCTTTGGATGGTAAAAGCGTACCCGAAAAAGCGATCAACCAGATCTACTTCTCTGGAATCAAATCCGGAGATCAAGATGGGCTGCGTCGTACAATTAGTATCGTTTATGGTGACTACTTTTTGAGCTGTCCAACACTCGAATTTGCGAAGTCTATTTTCAAGTCAAGCCCCGATACGATTCAGGCCTACCAGTGGTACTATACGGCCAAGGTTGGCGAACCAAACAAGTGGATCTGCAGTTCCTGGTCGGGAGTATGCCACAGTGATGAACTATTTCCCTTGTTTGGAGTTCCATTACGCTTTCCTGATCAATTTAACGATCGTGAACGTGAAATTGCGAATGAGGTGATAAACTATGTGAAGTCTTTCATCAGAACTGGGTATGTTTGACTATTTTAAAAAATCATAAAAATGCTAACTTTTTACTATTTTTTAAAACACTAGAAATCCCGGAAATTCTCAATGGGAAAGTTATTTCATTGCTGACAATAGTGCCAAAACTAAAGAAGTGATTGCACCCTACTATGAGATTGGTAGCGAAGCAAAATCGTCAACGAGTTTTAAGTTCAATTTGAAACAAATGGAGTGTCAACAAATTTGGAATCAATTCATTTATTGATTTTGAGTGATTGATTAACCCTCCCATGTTCTCAAAGATTTTTTCCATTAGACCGCTTATCTGTAAAATCACAATGACAACCACTTGAAAACATTTTACATAAACATTTGAATGATTTTTAAAAATTGACTCAACTTTGGAATTGAAATTGGTCAATAGGGTTAATTCTTATAATCCAAATCGATAGATAGTATTCAACAATCCTAACTTGAGTGCTGTTTGTTTACAGTGGATACCGCCAAAGAGAGAAACTCACATTTCCAGTAATTTTATCTTTCCAAATTTTATCACACCTATCCTTATAATATCCACTAAACAAGTGATAATTAGCCGATTCGAGGTGCATGTATCGAGTGACCGGATTCAAAGTGTTGGATACAAATGCACTCTCCCACTCAACAGTGCCCATCATCCCTGGATGTCCTGTTTTGGCAAAGCTTGTCCAGGCCTTGATCATATCTCGACTAAGTTGAGTTGCCGCCGGTTTAGCTCGAATATTGTCCACTTCAAACAAGAATGCAATATCCGATCCATGTTGTACGCCCTTCCAGGTGAGATGGTCATCAGTGTTTTGCATCAGACGATACGAGAAATACGCTCGGTTTGGCGCAATTTGGGCCATTTCTTCCGCAAAGAGTACAGTTGAGCAAATCAAAAAGGAATCGCCAATAGCATCAGCAATTATTGTTCTGAAATTTGTTAAATGGAAGTTAATGTTTGCTTAGTAAAATGGGAGTAAAAGTAAGATATACTTCATGCTATCCTGAGTTGGATTAGAACCAAGTTGTGACATGTAAAATTGGACAATTTTGTAAATATCCTGGCTGGAAGTTCCACTACTTTTAAGCACATCTTCAAGATCACGTTTTGTCGACTCAACAGTCATATTATTGTCATGACCCTTATCGAACATGTGAGCCACAAAGCTTGTTCCATCATTTCGGTTGGCACCATACAGCAAGTCTACATGGTTAAATTGTCCACTTTTCAGCGCCTCGATTGGAGATAATGGAAGAACTTCTTCACCGAAAGCAGAATAAAATCCTGCTCCACCTCCATTTGCGAGCAAGTCACCAATTGGTACTGTTTTAAGGCACTTCACTGCAGCAGATAGTGGCTCAGTGGGACAGTGCAAACGGGTGGCTAAATGTTGGGTTTGGAGCTGTGCATGCTGAAGCGATGAAATGCCAAGTACTGAGCCGGACTGAGTGATTGCGCGATGGAACAGTCCTTTGGTTAGTGGTGAGAGTATCAGTGCAGCAACGGTGAATGCCCCAGCGGACTCGCCCATAATGGTCACATCCTGTGCATTGCCCCCAAATGCACCAATGTTGTCTTGCACCCATTTGAGTGCCAGTATTGGATCGTACAGACCAAAATTGGCCACTTTCTCCGTAGTCATAAAGCCAAGTGCGCCCAAGCGATACGCAACTGAGACAAAAATGAGGTCGCCACCAGATGCCAAGTAACGCCCATCATTTCTGTGATCAAAGATGGAACCGGTCGCATAGGCTCCACCATGAAGCCATACAATCACTGTACGATTTTTTTCTGTTTGACTTTCCGGCAGCCATACATTGAGAAAGAGACAGTCTTCACTCTGCTTTCTGGGGTGGCTTGTCATTGGACAATCGTATCCCATTTCCGTGGCATTGTATATGCCAGTCCATGGTTCAACTGGTTTAGGTTTTTCGAATCGTTCCGCCCGACCTAGATACATTTTGTTAAGTATGAGAATATTTTCTAGATTTTCCTCAGAAGGATTGTGATCTTGATCATCGTGAACATTGTTCACTATATATTGTAAACTTACCATAACGGATAGCTTCATAGAAGTAGACCTTTTTCTCAGTGTCAAGCACATCTACCACACGGCCCCTCACTTGACCAGTAGTCAACTGCACTGTAGGGGCATACTGAAACTCGACGGCTTCAATTGATCGTGCAAAGTAGGCCACCAACAAAACAATAATCCAAAAATGTTTCATTATTACTGAAATATCTAAACAAACAAAATTGAAGAGACAAAATTGCTTTCGATATTTACAGAAAGTCTTACAGTGCTGGCATAATAACAAAATGATCAAGTCTTTTTTATCGAATCAATCACTTTGTAAATGTTATTAGCTCATTGAGGGCCACTTGAGTGTTCAAAATGTGATATTATATATCACTGATAGACCATATGATAGCGCTATATAAATAGTTACATTTGGCCTAATACAAATGTCCCATTGAGGTGGTCCACTAAGATTTAGAGATAAATATTTGGTGATACCTTATTTTTGACATCCTATTCACAATTTTGGTGGAGATCCAACAAAAGTGACCATATTTGGTGAATCTGCAGGTTCAATATCAGTGGGAGTGTTGATTCTATCACCATTAGCACAAAATCTATTCAAACGAGCTATTATGCAATCAGGTGCACCCAATGCGGGAAATACAGAATCACGAGAAAGTGCATTATCCAAAACCGAAAAACTTGGTTGTCCAAGTGATAATGGCAAAATGATCGAATGTCTAAGATCGAAACCATTCGAACAAGTCGTGAATGCCACTATTGGAAATCGTTTTCAACTTGTGCATGGTGACGAATTGTTTCTGAATGCGCCAATGGAAGCATTGAAAAGTGGAAAAACTAACCGGGGAATTGATCTACTGTACGGTGTTACAGCAAATGAGGGTTCAGGTTTCGTTGCTCTGTATGTTCCAAGAGTGCTTTCAAGCGAGTACAACATGACAGTGCAATCTTTAAGAGAAGATATCGTTGGATTGATGAGTAGATATAGTAACGATAAAGTAAATGGGACTAATGTTGCGGACAATTACATCAGAAGACTTCATTCAAATCCCAATCAGGATGAATTCAGATATGTTTTTTCTTGTAGATTCAGTTTGTTCATATACGTTTCGATTTAGAGAAACACTCGCAACCGTATTCGGTGACTTCAAACTGGTCTGTCCAACAATCCTATTCGATGAGCGAATATCGATACTGTCGCCTCTCTCCAGCTACTATTCCTATCGATTGGTAAAGTATTTCCCAAATCAACCATTGCCCGCCTGGATCGGAGTTCCACACTCTGCAGATCTCGACTTTCTATTTCCGGCTCAAGAAAAGATACAAAATAATTCAGAAGCAATGCAGTTGAGTAGGGACATGATCCGAGCATGGACCAACTTTGCCAAAACCGGCCAACCCAAAAATATGGGCCTTATCCAATGGAAACCAGCCCTGGATCATCATCATTTGAATCCTAACAATTCCACAACTTCTGAGCACATGAACCTAGATTCAATACAAAGCTACAAAATTATTACAAAGTTTTATTCAGAAAAGTGCAACATGTTCTGGAAACCTAAATTGTTATAAAGATTTTCGCTTTTGGATATTAAGATTAAATACAAAAAGTTTAAAAATTTAAAATTTTCTAAATCCTCGAGGTCCTCGATACTTTCGATTGCTCAGCGACTTGAGGTGCTCCTCCAACTTTTTGACCAGTGGCGACGGTTCTTGATTCCAATCATACTCAGGAACGTGGCGTACATCTCTCATTTCGGTCTTCAGATAGTCGGGTATCTCTTCAACATACTCTTCGTCGTCTTCCTCCTCTTCCACTTCCTTCTTTTCGGATTCTTTTTCCGGTTCTTTGTCCTCCACTCTCTGATCCATTGGCACAAAA
This sequence comes from Rhizoglyphus robini, assembly GCA_023373905.1. Classification (NCBI taxonomy): domain Eukaryota; kingdom Metazoa; phylum Arthropoda; class Arachnida; order Sarcoptiformes; family Acaridae; genus Rhizoglyphus; species Rhizoglyphus robini. Next base: position 1,382,743 of record JAKIJQ010000027.1, read on the forward strand.
TTGGCTTCCCCATCCGCTTTGGCACGCTCCAACTGTTCCGGAAGTGATCCATACTTGTGAGCAATCTGATACAGTTCCACCAGTGATTCCCGCTCCATCAGCAGCTCCTTGATCATCTCCTGTTGTTGTTCAATTTTGCGTTCATTTGTTGGTGCAATTCCGCCCTCAAAGGTGGACTTCATTTCCTGGATCCGATTGGATAGATGGATATTTTTCGACTGTTGTCCCAACCGTTCGGACGATTCGTGTTGTGAAAGGATCGATTCGTTACAGGATTTAGTCTGACGCAGTAGTTCTAACATCTGGGCCCGATACTTGGACATGATCAGCTCGAGGGTGAACTCGTACTCGTGCAGTTGCTGTTTGAGTATTATGTTCTCGCGTTTGAGGGTACGGACCTGGTTGGACTCGCGTTGGATTGCGTGCATTAGGCATGTTTCGGATTGTGGTTGTTGATTTTGACTCGTTTTGGATGTGTTTGAGCCCTTGCGTGCGAGAATTGCGGCGGCCTGTTCGGCTACGTGTTGTTCATTCAACGATGCCATCATTGCCTTTGGATCGGGAATGGGCTGGTTGGTGGTCACCGGTGCGGTGGTTGGGCAGGACGTGCTTCCTTGGATTTGGATGATTGGTGTCGCTGTTCCGGTGGCTTGACCGATTCCGTGGCTGTAGCTTCCAGTCGGGCAATCTGCTGCATGACGCACTCTGCCTTGACCGCATTCTTCTCGTATGTCTTGGACAGCTGTTTCGCATTCTGGATCAGTGACTGGATGGTGAGCATGATGAGATATGGGAGATAGTGATGAGATTCAAATTACAAACAGCACAAACAAACACAAAGTACGACGACGACACAAAACACGTATTGACTTTTAGAGAGGAAGAAGAGAATGTGTAGAAGTAGACCGAATAAATCAATGTTCAAACAGAGCAACGAGTAAACGAGTAAATCAATACATATCAAAAGAGAAAAGTAAAAGTAACAGAAAAAGGTAGTGAAAATGATGATGACTAGAGTACTGATGCAATCACCACGTGAGAAGTGGAAAAAAAGTGAGTGAGTGAGGACACACACACACACAATAACAACAACACACGATCAAAATACACAAACGAGTAGTGCAGTGACACTATACTTATGGGTGCGGTACTGCCCCATAAAAGCAGTAATACCAACACAAATTTATCAAATTGTCATTTGTTACGCGGGTCGTAGCGCACCCTTACAAAAATTTTCTGAATACGTCATAATTTTTGTTTAACTAATAGCACCGCCATCGCGTGTTTAACATTGGAACTAAACTTGCACAAAATAAATCTATGGCGTTCTTCCATGCACTTGTGTATGGAAATAACAACTGAACAACATTCTTCAGATAAAGAAAAAAAATCAATAAATCAAAATCAGATCAACAAATTAAAATATAACTATTTTGTCATTTTCACCATAAGGTTTACAGTTGATAAAATTTGGCACTACAAAACGAAAACAAACGGTCCTAACCTAATTAAATCTATATTAAACAAATACAGCAAATTCTAACTTTAATCGGAAATCGGAAAATTCTTATTTACGAAAACGATTATTTGTCATTTACTATGGAATAGAATAGTATAATAAAATCAAATCTAAAAGAAATCAATCACACAGCACTGGTTTTAAAAGCGTGGGCATTGTTAGCGATTATGATGGTGAAGTAAAAGTGCAATTAAAACAAATACCCCCACACTGAAGTGATTAATCAATTAATTAACAATTTCATTAATAGACAAATTTTTGTTAATGAAATAGAATTAAGTCAATATGAAACTATTACACTGATCTACAGGAATTGTCAATTTTAAGGTACTCGGAATTTTATGAACGATTTTTACAGCATTTTTGACGTAGAATTCGATGGTTTAGTCAAAATTGACCTTATACTTATACCAGTAACTTTATGCTCTCTCTCCCTCTCGTTCTCCCTCTCTTTCATCTAGTTGACGAACTGAAGACTTTGTCTCGTTTGACATTGCCTTTCGTACTCTTCTCGATCCTAATCGCCCAGTCTTGCTCATTCGACTACACTCCCTGGACTCGTCAATGGTTTGGTTCCACCAGTCACACAATCGTAGTTTCCTCCTCAGATGATCCAATCTACACTACAACTCATCAACCATTGTTAGACTTCGCTCATGTGATTCTGAACATTTTGTCAGTTTTCTTTGCTTTGTTCATTTCGTTTCTCAAATCACCTTTCATTCCGAATCATCTTTGTGTTTCATTTTCCATTCAAAAAAATAATAAAACCCAACTTGAAAAATCCAATTTTGGGATTTTATTGTCCTTATTGAGACGTAAGAAGAAATCTTCTTACTGACACGACGGCTGTTCTACAGTAACATTCCAACCGACACCTCAAGAATTGATCCAACAACAGCTCACTTGGTCGATTCCGAACCTTTTCTTCACTCATCTCGCTCCCCAACTTTGTGCTTGCGTGGGAAGTGAGTGATATACTCGTACATTGAGTGATAAACAGTGAAGTGATAAGAAAACGTCTTCACATCACTACAGTCTCATTAGACTCGCCACATCGTCATTACTTGTCTGCATGCGAACACTCGCACCTCATCACTGCAAATCTCTCTCATGAGTCAGTGATCATTTGAACTTTCCCAATTGAAATTATCCTCATCAAGCCGTGCACGCATCCTTCAATTGATATTCTCCCATTTTGGTTCAGTTGGCAGTGGTCTGATCAACCTGCTCAACGCAAGAACGTCCATGTGAAGACATCATCCTCGGTCAAACTCTCCTGAACTCCTGACATCATCGCGATCCCAATTTCCTGTTGGTTTGCAACGCGGACGAATTTGATGGTTGATACGAGATGATGTAGATTGGATCATCGGAAAAGGAAACCACGGTTGTGTGACTGGGGGAACCAAACCATTGACGAGTCCAGGGAGTGTAGTCGAATGAGCGAGACTGGGCGATTAGGATCGAGAAGAGTAAGAAAGGCAATGTCAAACGAGACAAAGTCTTCAGTTCATCAACTAGATGAAAGAGAGAGAGAACGAGAGGGAGCATAAAGTTACTGCACGGATGCAGGGCGATCGATCCACCACGGGCTGCTGATAAAGTCTAGATTTTATAGAAAATTGACCCGAACAAAGAGACATGGGAGAACGTATAGGAAAGATGATATGCAATGTCAAATTGAGTAAATTGAGAGTTTATTTATAATTTATATTTATTCATTCATTGCATTTATACTTTATAATTTAAAATCGATAAATACTTTGGATACACTTTAAATTATTTTGAAGTTTCCTTGCACTTGCAAGTCACTTACATGTAAGATATTTCGTAGAAATGCTTTTAAAATATAATGCAACCTTATTACTGTTTAAAGCAGTGAATTATGTAATTAAAAACAACAATTGTGGATACTTAAGTGCCTTTGAAAGCTTAATATGTACATTATATAAATATTTACAATAAAAACCCTGTAATTAGATAGAATTAGATTTAAAAATTTGCCGCGGAGCGACATATCTGAGTTGAAACTCACAAAGATAGCCTCAGGAACCTCAATATGCGCATTAAGTGCTTGAACGATCCAGATCAAATTTTCAAATGTTTTTTTCATATGTTTTGTACACTCGCAAATCATTCAAGAGAGAATTCCCCCATTTGCAAATTTTCGTGGGAAATTCACACAAAATTTTTAGGGGAAAATCCCCCAAAAATTCAGTTGGAAATCCATCTAAACTATACGAGGGAAATTCACCAATAATTTATGGGGAAAATCCACCAAAATTATCGAATAGAACCAACCTGACCAGAAAATTCGTTTTTCCTCTCAAATGCATATATTTAAGCCACAAAGGCCATCGAGTTTAATAGAAATACTTATATATAATACAAATTGTATTGTTTGCAGGGATGTGCTGTATGGATTCTATAGAAGGCTCGGCCAAAAACTTATAAAATTTTTAGCGCGATAATTTTTTATTCCGTTCCCCCTGACCAAAAAAGTAGCAGCACATCCTTGATCGCTTGCCTTTATTTATATCTCAAATTGCACTCTTTCACTGCCCTATAAATTTTCTGGTCTAAATTAGTTGAAACTAAGCAAATAGGTTATAAATAGAAGAAAGGAGAAGAAGAAATAAGCAGACCCAAAACAATATATATCCAATTAAGAAAAGCTTCATTAAAACGAGTGCTTGTGAATGAGTTGAATACGAGAAACAATACAGAAAGAAATCGATCGCCCCAGCATTGGTTAAAGTATTGTGCTGTACACATATGATGCTGTTTACGATGATGTTGTGAAATTGCAATTAAAACGAATACCACCCACAAGTGGTTAATCAATTAATTAATTTACAATTTCATTAACAGACAAACAAGAATTGTTCTTGTTTTTTTGTTGTTGGTTGCAGCACATAGCATACACCGGAAAGCATTATTTTTTATTTGTTTTTTACATCCAAGGCAAATTTTAAAATAAAAATAGTATACTAGTTCTGGCTACAAAATAAAATATATATGTGATTTTAATTACAAATGAAAATTTCCGTATTCTTTTGCACTTGTGCAACCAATAGGAAGGAAATATTTACACAGACACAGACTTCTCGTGACACAAATTTTGCAATTAAATACAATTCCGTCAACAACACCATCCTCGGCATTGTACACACCCGAGCACATATTAGACAGAATAGAGACAAAACAAATTGAATTGCAAATTTCCTTTCGTTACTCTATAAAAGGCCAATCAGCTCTATTTTCAAGTCATTCTTTGTCAAACAGTGGCTTGAAAGAGTGGTCTCTGAAACGAAATCCACATAACTTACCGACAAGCTGCTACAAAGATGAAAGATATTTTGAAGGACATTTCTGTTTTGAAGGAAGATATTTTGAATTATGAACGCAACAGCACCGACCAGACTCTCTACCACCAAATAGACTCCATCCCTCTATACAACACGAGCGCATTCGAAGTGAGCCAGTGTTTCATATCGGATAATTTGGACACAATTCCATCTGTGCTTGTTCGTGTACTCGTAATTGTGCTGTACAGTGCCACAGCGACACTTTCACTGTTTGGCAATGTTGTGGTCATCGTAGTACAGCTCGCCTTCTATCGATCACCGCCACTGCAGAACATTCGCAAGTATCTGATCAATCTGGCACTGTCCGACATTGTGTTTGGCGTTCTGTGTGTACCATTTGTGAGTACAGATTTCATTATGGGCAAATGGATTTTTCCCAATTGGCTCTGTCCAGTCACTCATTATGCTCAACTTCTCAGTGTGTTTGTCACCTCAAACACCCTCATGATCATTGGTCTCGAAAGGTTTGTTTCACTATATATTGTTCCCAAATATTTCATTCATATAAACCAAAAAAATGTATTCACCAACAGATATTCAGCAATATTTTTCCCACTTTCAAACATGCAACATTTCCTACGATCCAAATCGTACCTTCTGTTAGCGTTCATTTGGCTACTTGGCTGTGTGTATGCCTATTTTCTAATTTACGATGCAAATGCAGACCTGCAAGAGGAAACCAGTAAAAACAATGAAACAGTCGCCAACTTGTATTACCAGTGCAACAACTACATTGGTCACACGCTTTTGGAGACCAAATATTTGATTAGCATCAATTTTGTGTTCACTTTTGTCATGCCGTTGATTGTGATTGTGTTCACCTATACGGCTATTGTTCAAAAGCTGACTCACATCAACAAATCGATGATTGAACGAAAGTACACCTTCAATAAGGTAAATGTACAATTCATTTTAGTGACATATTACTGACAATTTATTATCAAAGTTTATTTTAAAGGTAGTAACATTTGAAGAGACTTTCTCGCCCCCAAAAGAGCAAGAGAAGCGTTCAACTGCGAGAAGGTATGCTACCAGAAGCATTTCGGTGCAGTCTTTTTGTACCAGGAGAAATCGATTTGCTCATCATAAAGGTTTATCAAGATATAAAAAGGTGGGTCGGTTTTGAAAAACAATTTCGAATGACTAATATACTATTTTCAACATTGAATATAGTCAATACACATCACCCTGCTCATCATTGTTCTGTACGGCATTTGTTGGAGTCCAATCAAAGTGTTTCAATTGCTGCACCAATTTCAACTCATCCTGTACTGCACCAAGCAACAGTATCATGTCCAACTGTACCTCTACATTGCACTTCACTGGTTGGCAATGGCAAACAGTTTCGTCAATCCGATTGTGCACACATTTGCGAGTCAACGCTTTCGGGTAAATTTTTTTAAAATTGTTCGTTTGTTCAATGTTAATATACACACACTAATACTAATATTATTCTATAGAGTGATTCGAGAAAAATCTTGAAATTTATGAAATTTGTAAAATGATTTTTCCAATTTCTAATTTCAATTCGCTGGCAATCTAATCTAATCTAAATAAAAATAGTTGTAAAAAATCCTTATATTGTATCATAATAATTTTAATTGTTGTTTTATCAAATAATATTAATAAAACCCTGAATTTCAGAAAATGGTTTCATAATTAGCCACTTAAACTGGAACAAATTGAACAACAAAATGACCGTTCAGTTGTTTGAAATCCGCCTTTGTAGTGAGTGTAATTCGCTGAATATGCTCACCCCAAAATTGGGTCAATTTATGATCTCCATCCAGTGACCGATTCTCAACTTTCATTTGAAACAAATTCGAATCAAATTCCATTTTCATGTTCAACTCCTTGTTCGGTGCCTCATGAAGCCTTGCACCATAGCCAGTTGACTCGACCTGCACAGTTGAACTCAAGATAAAGTGCAACTGCTGTGGAGCGATGAATTTGTCCAATTGAAATTGATCATCAATTTGAATGTGATTGTTGGTACGATTGAAGTGAATCGATCGAATCCAATGTTTGACATGACTGTTGGGTGGGTAAGTACCGGCAATATCTGAAGAGAAGATTGATCCTTGATTGTTTGGTAAATTGACAAATGAAGTGTTGTGTGAACTGTACTGCTGCCCATCCTTTTGTTGAACTCCGTTGATAGTGGGACAATTGTGATATTGGGACTGCATGTAAAACAGGTCGTACCGATGACCGTTGAAGGTATTAGCCGTGTAACCACCAACACCAATGTCAATCAAAACTGGGTGGCCATTTTGGTACATGATAAAATTGCCGACATCATTGTGATTGTGACTTTCATCTATTTGGTTGAAAATTTTGATGAAAATTTTGTTGAAATTTATTAGAAACACAACAATTCAGAAAAAAAACTTACGATTAGTTCCAGCTTTTGCTGCTAAAAATAAATGATTCTTGACATCGCGATTCAGCCGAGCAGTCATCACTTGAATATCAGGCATCCAGGCCAGCTCCGGTTCTGGGGCCACTGGTTTATAAGTCTCAATTTCACTGTGCATTTGAACAAAATTGAAAAATTCATTCAGTGTTTCGTGATCATTTGTAGTTTCAATGTAGTAGGAATGGCTTTTCGATTGGACAAACTGCAACAAATAGGATGCGTAGTGTTTCAGTAGGTCATCGTTGAACATTGCACCAAATTTTGCCACAACTTGTGGTGGATAGTTGTTCACGGGGATTGAGTCCGCAAAGTTGACGTACCAATTCTGTGTAATGTGCATGTTGTACGAATAGGATACGATATTTCTTAGTAAAGATGTTTGTGTGAAATATTTTGCTGCGCTCTCACCGAAAACCATTTCGATTGCATCGAGATATTCAATCAATCTCGCAGCTGTGACCTTCCAGTACCCGGCCCCCTCATCACACGCACCATCATCACCAAATTTATCCAAGAAAACATCCACCGAATACATTGTCTTGTTGAGCACTCGATTGAACAGTTGAATATCGTCGAGTGTGAATAGAGCAGCCTTGAGAATGTCCGCATTGATCATCATGTTCCAGTTGTTGATCTTGGTGCCACTGTTCTCAAATGCCCAGCCATAATCCCTCGAAAGATAGTCTTCAAACACACGGTGCTTCAGTTCGTAATCGATTTTCTGGTTAATCACCGGTGAAATGTGATTCAACTGGTCGCCAATCAAGATTTTTATCCAACCAAGCAGTTGGATCTCTTTGGCTACATTTAGGTCAATGCAATTGTGGTCGGGTAGGGGAAGATGATCAGCGGTGCCTTGCCAGTACAGAGTGTCAGGTGCACACCAAGTACTCGTCTCAAGTAACATCCAAATTCCATTGACAATTTCATTCAAGTACTTTGTACTTTTAGGATCATGTTCCAGCTCCAACAGATGACCAACGAAAAGATGTACCAATCTGTTTCGATGGGCAAACATCACGGGCGTGTAGTTGAAGTGTTTCGTTTGGAACACTTCCATAAAGGAGGTTGCAGTCCGCTGAGGGTAGTGACCTTTCAAAGCATTCTCAGCTTGATGCAACAATTCCATTTTCACAGATTGAGGCAATGCCTTCAAGCTGGCCATAATTTTCACTTTGAACTCACCACGAGACTGTTCAATTTGGCCAATCGTTTTGGTTTGTTTCCCAACAAATTGCGAAACCAACACTTTTCGATCTTTAAATTTTGCAAAAACCAGAAACGGAACTACAGACAACACAACAAACAAGAGCGGTAGAATCAATTTCATTTTCAGTTTAATTTGGTAAAACAAAACAAAATTGATTCGTTTCAAGTTGATTAATTGTCTAGTTTGAGAATTTGCTTAAATAGGCAACATTGTTTTTTGTTGAAGCAAAATTATAATAACTAAGCTAAGCGCATTTCCGGAGATTAGAATGCACTTGATTAAATGCTGATTTGTAATGTACATTTTTATAAATATAAAAATTTAGTTGTTTAATGGAACATCCCAAACTTAGTATCGAAGCATGCAGCAGATGCGTGCATTCAAAATTTTGTTAATCCCAAAGCGGCCGGAAAATCCTTTTTGATTAGCCCAATCATTGTGTAGGATTATGAGCTTAATATTTCTTTGATTACAACGATCAAAGTACTTCCGATGTCTTTGAATTGTGTGTTTGATAGCTGTTCAATTACATTAAAAATTGACTTTCACGACTTCTCGTATATTCCTTGTCTCATTTGAATCGATTTTTGGCATAAAATTATTTTAAATTTAAAAATAAATTTAAAACTTTTTACCTTATATTTTTATTTTTAAAGTTTTATATTTGAAAATAAATAAATAAAACATACATAAAATTAATTACATTTTCAAACGATACAATTATTCTTGAAACTTTTTTTTCAATTTAAAGTTAACTTTATTTATTGGTTTAGTTAATACATTTAAATTATTGCAAGTATTCAGCCTGAACTAAATATTGACAAAAAAAATACTCAAGCAAACTTGAATTTTCAAATGGACATCTTAAATTATTTTACGCAAAAAGTATGCACTTTACTGAAAAAATTCATCACCGAACCAATCATGGGCCATTTCAGCGTCTTTTATCACTACTCAGATCCAATCAAGCAAGCTGGGTCACCAAGTCTTGCACAAAATCGAATCCACTTCTACATTGGCATCTTCATTTTGCTATTCAACAGCATCTATGGTACACTCGGACTGGCATACCATTCCGTTAGTGAAACCAAAAATGATTGGCTGAATCTGCGCCAAAATCCATACATCTTCACACATCAAATGTCACCTCCAATGATCTGGACCCAGATCAGCAATACTCTTTCCATTGATGTTGTTGGATCGCTTTCTGTGTTTATCGCGCTTATCAAAACTCAGGACATAGATCCAAAACTTAAAATTTCTTTGAAAGGTTTGATTTTTGTTCTTGTTCTTGGATTTAGTTTTTTAGCCATTTTTTAAATTTCAGATTTCACAGCTGAAGAATTGGTGAAAGTTCACCGAATTCGTTCAAAACATAAGCCATTGATACGTTGGTCAATGTTGATCTACTATCTTCTTGCGCTTGTCTGGTTTCTCGCCAACGTTTGGCTCAACAATGTCTATCCCGCCAGTGTACAATCTTTCCTGTATTGGATTGTACTATTTCCGCTGTTTCTATTTTACATTGTATTCTCACTATTTGAGTCAAATTTGTTCATTGTCCTTGCCTGCAGATACATTGCAATCAAGCAGCAGTCACTTTTGAGCAAATTCATTTCATTTAACCAAAAGATGAAGAAATCTCCAAAAAGGGCTTTCAAGAAACGAACTCTCAATTGGGCCAACTTTATGCAACTCAACGCGGAGCTTGTGCACCAGTGTGCAGTGATTCGAGAGTATTCGCGCTTCTGTATGCCACTGCTCTCAGCGATATTTCCATTTTTCATCGCATTTCAGTGCTATCTAGGCTACGTTGCATTTGTAGCCCAAATTGGACCTTTCCATAAGCAAATTATGATCCTCTCGGTTGGCATTGCAAATCTATTTCTCTTTTCACTCACACGAGAGTGTGCACGAGTTGTCAAATTCTGTACTCAAATTGAACACCAAAATGCGCAGTTTTATCTCAATTGTATGCGTAATGGGGCCTTTGTGCGCATGCCCGGGAGTGTTGTGATCAAGGCTTGCTCGTACCAGGAGAGTCGTCGACTGCGTCTTTACGCATTTCGACTGTTTGACAATTATCGTATAACTACCAAGACGTACTATGCGGTAAGTTTTAGGATTAATTGATTTGTGCCATAATTGATTTATTTTCTTATTAAATCTAGCTGATCGTATACATTAGCTCATTCTTTCAAAATATAGTAATCAAGCAATAGAATAGAATTTTTTTGCTAAAGTAAAGTCTTTTTGAGCAACTGTAAAACTACCGTTGGAAGAGATTGTGCGCTAAAGGGGACAAAATGAGTGATCCCACTGTAATTGAACCTGCTGATTCGCCAAAGACGGTAACCTTGTGTGGAATACCACCAAATTTGTCCGCATTTTGCTGTACCCATTTTAGCGCTAGAATCGAATCTCGTAGTCCAAGATTGGTGACACCAATTCGTGCACTCATAAAACCCAACGGTCCAAGTCGGTAGCAGGCTGACACCACAATCACATCTCCCAGCCCAGCAATGTAGCGTCCATCGAACCATTGGCCAGAATATCGAACCCGAGTAAAAGCCTCCCCCATGGATCCACACCATCACAGTACGATTTGAGGTTGGGCTACTGTTTTTCGGGTATCCAAACATTGAGAAAGAGACAGTCCTCACTTTCATTTGACTTGGGGTTCCATTTGATACCGTGTGTAAACTGTGGACAACTGGAACGTGCCTCGGTGGCATTGTAGACGCCCTTCAACGGCTCAACTGGGACTGGCTTTTGAAAGCGAGCTGTTCTGCCTGTAAATTTTTTAAGTTTTAGTTTTTTAAATAGTTGAAAAAGTACTAATACTCACCATATTGAATGCCTTGATAAAAGTGAACTTTCTTATCACCAAATTCAGACAACACTTCAACCGTACCTCTCACTTTTCCATCGTTGAGTTGAACAATTGGAGCGTACTGTAGTGTCTCCGCTTGGACAAAGCCCCGAGATTACAAACAACAAATAAGAGAAAATGCTCAATGTTTGCATTTTATCGTTTATTTTGTCGTCAAATTTTTCTACCATGAAGAAACATGTATTCTATTCGATCCTTTATATATCACTCAAAATTTGTCCTTAATTGAACGTATCATATCGTTTACTTCGCAATATTTAGGCCTATTTTCTCATTTTGTTCAAGTCTTTTTTTGGATGATTAGTGGTTGGATTGATTACTCACAAACACTATTTTTGTAATTGATTGACTAAATTTGATAGCACTTCGCTACTAAGTGAGTAGTACGAGTTTTCCATTTGCTTAATTTATATCTAGGATTCTGAACTTGATGTTCCACAAAAACTTGCTTCACTCGTTCGTGCAAAGCAGCAGCGCGCTTCTCCAAACTTTCCACCAGCACTCGGTTGTTATTGGCCGGTTGAGCTGGGTTGACCACTTGAGCTAAACAAAAAGTCAATTTATGATTTCATATAAAATCCTGAAAAAAATCATACCCGAAACGGCTCCAATGAAGAGAACTGCGAAAGCAAACAAAAATTTCATTTTTGAGTTTTGTTGTTTGGTTTTTCAATGTTGCGAATTGAACATACCTATCGTCAGTTTTCGCCAACCTTATATACCAAAAACAAACAGGATTCGAGTAACGATTCGCCAATTTTGTCAATGAACGAACATTGAACGTATTTTTATAAAGAGTTCCGGGATCACAATTAAAACTACTTGAACTACACTTTAATATAGTAGTTTTGCACTCAAGTTTGATTGTCCTTAAAATGATGCGTTCATTGCATATCATATCAAAAATTGTTGCAACACAATGTTTACTCCGTTTGATTTTAAAAATATACTTCTCAATAAAATTACGTTCATTGATTAAATTAAAAATAGATTATTTATTAATTAATTAATGAAACAAAATAATTAAGAAACAAAACAATTCAAATTTTATTGTATTGGGTCTTGTAGATAAACATGAAAAATATTCCAATGTACGATAATATCACATTGAAAGTATTGCTCGTAATTCGAAAATTTCCAAACACTCGGAATGCGTACAGATTCAGTCGTTTATGTTGCTGAAGTGCTTCTGTCTAAAAATTTTGATTCAAAAAAAAATAAATTAGATACCATTTATTAAGCATTAAAACATACTTTGAGTAGAATTCGAACACATTTTCGATTACAAAACGGAATAGAACCAGCCTGAATTGATTCAAACAAAACATAACGGAATTTTCGATTTTGGCGTTCAATTTTTCGATTATTCTTTGCCACTTGTGCACACTCGCCCGCAAGCAGCGTGAGAAACACTTCCATTTGTACCAAACACAGAAAGATGAACGTCTTCTCAGCTGTTGACAGACTAATACTCCCAAAAGCTATCAAGTGCACAATGTAGCATTGGAGGCCAATTAGATAGGGAATTAGGTAGGAGAGGATCGGTTTACAGAATCGACAATACTCAGAAATTGCTTTGCAGAAGAAGATTATTTCACGATTTATATAGAAAAATTTTCCGAGTAACTTTGCCTTCATTTTGCACGAAGATTCTGACCCTAGTTTCTTGATTATTACCTCCAGCCGATTGATCAAAATCTTCTGATAAACCTGAAAACATCGACTACAAACAATAGTAAAGAAAGGAAGACGGCTATAATTTTTTAGAATTAGGCAAACATTTAGAACATTATCCAGTTACTTACTGAAATACATATAGAAAATGTTCAATGGAAAGAGTATAATCCAATAGAGAAAAGTCATCAAGTTGTTCCCATAAACTGAATTTCTCCATACGTTTACCAAGAAAAGCAAATTTGTGGAAATAACAAAATATATCAAGATCAATTTGGATGCCTTTTTAAGTGATCTATGGAATGTCGAAATTTTTTGAGAATTACTCTGATTTAGGACTAAATCAAAATTAGGTCATTTTTCAAATATTTCAAAAAGCACTTACTTTTATTCCCAATGGAGATGGTATTTTGATCTCGGTATTTTATCTCAAAACGTGAATCTATTGCACGAATTTTGACCAGCACCATCGATAGGATCAACAAATTGACAGTGTCCAGCGGGAAAGCGAAACTAATCGGTGACCAAGCGTAACGAGGCATAATTTGGTGAGTGTAAATGAACGGATTCTCTTCCCAGGCGTTCAAATTCAAAGCAGATTTGATCGATTGTGAATTTTCGAAAATTTGAAAACCAAAAATTCCATAGATCACTGTGAATACTGTCGACACGATTATAAAATAAAAATGTAAATTTATGCTTTTCTGATCATTTCCAAGTGAATTGTTAATTGATTTGATTGGATCTAAATGCCGAAACAGCCTGCACACATGATTGCTCACAAGATTGTAGAAAAACTTGAATAAAAGCAGTATTAACAGCAAAAACCCTTGAAGCAAACATTTTGCCATTTTTAGGAGATTTTTTCCACAGAAACACTTATTAAAACTGCACAAAACTTGTTTTTCAATTTCTATGAAATTTAATTTGATTTAAATTATAAAATAAATTAGTAAGAGGCAATTGTTTTTGAAACCATTTTAATTTCCGACAATTTTGAAATTACCGAATTTTTAATTGCGTTTTGCTAGGATACGAAACAATGTTTTCGAATTCAACTTAAACTGAAATTCACAAATACAAAATTGAACGCAATCAACGCTAGATGGCGCACGTTTATTTGAATTGTAATGTTTAAAAATTTCTTTAAATATTGAATAATTAAAAGCAAAACTTTGAAATAAAGTATTAATTAAAAATAATTTATTTATGAATTTAATTAAAGTTTTTAAAATTTAAAATTCAGACTTATTCCAAACTTTGGAATTGATTATTTTATTTATAGTCAAGTAGCTTAGTAGTAGGATAGTCATTTCAGTTGAATTTTATTCTTCTTTGCAAAATGGATATCAAGACAATTATCTTAAAAATTTATTTATTCTTCTTCGAGTTCATTCGTTTTTCAGCTAAACTTTCATTTAATTTGAGAAATTCTCTGTATTGTCTTATACAGCAACATGCCACAGTGCTCAATCGACAGTTCAATCCTGTGAGAAACTTTCGAGAAAAAATTCCCGAAACAAAATACGAAAGTGTCCATTACCTATTTGCAATATTCGTGATTGTATTCACAAATGTTTACGGAACCTTTGGCTTGCAATATAAAGGCAATGGTGAAATTATTCTGGAAGATTTGCCCACCAGTCCCTATCCACACCTACATCAATGTGTACCGCAGGTTATTTGGATTCAGTATGACATTGCATCCGGTATCACAATTGTCGCTTCCATTGGATACTTTTGTGCACTGACTTGTGTTCGGCCACTGGATGCACGATATGCCATCTTTCAGGATTCAACTAACAATCGATTCCTGATTGGTACAAAACGTTTGAGCAAACGAGTTTCTGAACCAATTGGTACATTCTATAAGCGAACCAACCGATGGTTCAGTACAATCACTCTAGCCTATCTGGCGATGCTGTACGCATTTCTGTATTTCAATGTTTGGTATCACAATGTCTACAAGTTAAATTTCATGGGCATTCTTTACTGGTTAGGCCCCTTTCCACTGTTTATATTCTATACAGTTTATTGTATCTTTGCATCGGTTCTCGCCATCATTGTATCATGTCGAATTATTCGCATCAGACAACTGTCAACTGTGCGCCAGTTGATGCGCATCAATCTCAAATTGGCGAAATCTTCTAAGCGAAAATCAAGAAACTGTCTCCTGTTCCATTGGATTCGCTTCAAACGGCTCAATGTTACACTGCTTCACCTGAGCAAGCATATTGCGGTATACAGTCACATTCTCAAGGCTCGACTCTCGATCATATTGAACGACTATATATTGGTGCAGTGTTACCTTCTGTACATCTACATGTTTGCACTTCTACCAGCCAACTTGCGGCTCTATTTTCTGCTCTTTCTACTGTACTTTTACCTGCTACAATTTAGCATTATCCGCGAGTGTGCCGCGGTGGATTCCACCAATCGACTGATTGAGAAGCATCTGGCTCGATTTTATGTTTACTTTGGAAAGGCTAATGGATTTGTCAGTATGAACAGTCGCAGTTGCATTTTAAAGGTTAGTTAATTTGGTTAGTTTAAATTTAACTTTTTCAAATTTTATTTCATATGTAGACTGAAACACTCCAAACTGCTCGTCGATTTCGATCCTATGCATTCAAAGTGTTTGGAAATTATCGAATATCCAACAAGACATACAATGCGGTATGCAGAAATGATTTTTTAGTCTGAAGTGATAATTTTGCCTTTTGATTTTAGATTATTTCGTACGTTAGCACATTTTTTATGTTTATTTTCAAACATAACTGAAATTGTATAGTTAATGAACGTACATTTCATTACATTAGAATTACATTAGAATTACATTAGAACTTTCTTTTGAAATACGGCAGTTCCTCAATTGGAACTTGAACATGAATTTCGACTGGTCCTAAAAATTCTTTACCATTTTGATCAATCCAAGTTCCAGATGGCAGAAACACTTTGCGTTCAAATGTATTTGGTTCGACAACTGGTGCGACCACAATATTCTCTCCAACCATGAATTGATCCCAAATTCGGAAGGACCGCTCATCCTCCGGTTCCTCAAACCACATTGGACGTATTATCGGTTCGCCCGTCTTGGTCGATTCTTCAGCCAACTCGATGAATGTCTGCGCGTGCGCCTCGTGAAGTTTCACATATTTGAATGCAATTTTAGTGAAATTCTCACCAAAACTCCATGGTGGAACTGAAAATTGCATTGATGGGAGGAAAGCGTTCGCTTGAATCCATCGGTAGAGTAACTCTTCAGTTGGTTTACCATTGCCGCCAATCATGTCGGGCAGATTGAAGGGATAGCCAGCAATGGACATTGTGAGCGCAGTTGGAATTAGGGTTCGGATACCACCGTTCCATGCCCAAAATGATCCTTTGTCCATCATGCGTACAAATACGGGAAGGTGTTGAGACTTGAAGGCAGCGCGAACTTCAATCATTCCACCTAGTTTGGCACAGGCTTCCACGTAGGCAGTAGTCAGCAAGTTTGGATACTGCTGGGCCAGAGGATTGTGCACAGAATAGTCGCGTCCGTACCTAAGAAATCAAATTATTTTACTTAAAAGAATAAAGAAAACCCTCAAAATTACCAATTCACTTCTCCTGCATCAAACTTGAACGAATCAATTCCAGTTTCATTCTTGAATCTCTCCAGTCTCTCCACAAACCAAACAACATTCTCCGGATCGGTGAAATCAATTGGACTTCCCCAACCGGTCCACCATTTGATCACCAGCGGATTGCCTTCAACATCCTTTTGAAAATGTTTTTTATTCGCTTCCCATTCAATCGAATTATTATTGATGAACGGATAAGTCCAGATTGTGACACGAAAGCCTTTCTCGTGCAGTTGTGCGATCATCTTTTTGGCGTCAGGAAATTTTTCTCGATCAAACATCAAATCTCCATAATTCACCTCCCAACGGTCGTCAATCTCCAGTTGAGCATGCGTAAAGTTGTTTTCGAGAATTTCTTTAGCAAAGCCTAGAACTTTGTCCTCGGTTACATTTCTGTGGTAACGAGCCCATGTAGACCAAATTGGGTACGTGAAAATCTTTTTATCGGGAATGCCTTTTGGAATCGATATTTTCATTGGCTGTTGCTTCTCACCAGTGTTGATGTAACTTTTCCATAAAGATTTGATGTTTCGCGCTGCTTTGATATGAAGAATCATGTCGAAATTATCATGTTTTGCACGTTTTTGATAGGGCGGTTCATTAGAAACTGAGAAACACAAGATTGGATCTCCTTGATTCGGGTCACGACGTATGAACCAGGGACTGTGTTCGTTCAACATTACACCGAAGCCATCCGAATTGATGAACAAATACTCGACGATATTACCAACCCATGGTAGTTGAACAAAGTCTGCAGTTGTGAAACTTTTGCCTTTCACAATCGTTTTGTTCGTGTCCAGTGGCCAGTGTTGATGCATCTCTTCGTAGGTGCTGTACCAACTCGCATTATTTCGACCATAATGAAAACAAATCTCACGATCCAAACTTGGTCCCGCACCCTTCCAAACAACTCGATATTCAGTCAAATTACCAATCTGTCCGTCATCAAGTTTGTCGATTTCAATCAAAGTTCGATCGCCAAGTTGAACAGTAAAATTGAATTCACTTTTGTACTTGATTTCGGAGACATTCGTTCCGTGGATACTAAAACGAAGTTTCGGTGGCGAATTTGCATAAGTGTGTCGATTGGTTAGATCGAAATAGTTTGCATTTGAAGTATGGACTTCTCCATTCGTAAAATCTTTTAGTGATTCAGCGTTGATTGGTGAAATTGAAAGAAGAATTAAAGTTGTACAACAAAATTGCTTTAATGCAGCCATTTTGAGGCAAAGTTTGATACAATACTGCACAGTTGAATTGACTCCTTTTATATATGATTTTAAGATTGGCTAAAAATATCTCTAAATTAATTACCGGAAATGTTAAATACGACGTGGATTACTTTAAATTTAGAAGCTTCCGATTTTTTCAAACACGTGATTTTAAAATGTTTGTAGTAATCTTTTGATAAGGTATAAGGTATTAAAAGTTTAAATTGTGTATGTTTTATTACTTATCAATACCTTATCAAGGATTATTATTTTGAGACTTTTAGTCTTTGCTAATCTTTAATTTTGTTGAGTTTACAACGAGTTGTCCTGTCTAATCAAATCAGCCATCCGTTCGGCAATCATAATGATAGCAGCATTGTTTGGTGCATTGACCACAATCGGAAGTACCGATCCATCAACCACCCTCAATCCCTGCACACCTCGAACTCTCAATCGCTCATCAACCACAGCCTCAGAATTGCTTGCATTACCCATTCGACATGTGCCAACCATGTGAAGGGTAGGATTGGTGTACATTCTCACAATGCACGTCAAGTAGGTAATACACTGGCCCACGGGTCGTCCATCCCGACAAGGCTCACAACCTGGCACAGGTTTGTCGTAGATCTTCATGTAATTCCGCATGTAATCACTTTCTGCAATAGTCAGACCAATGCTCATGGCTCGTACCAATGCAGCCAGGTCTTGTGGATTTGCGAGAAAATTTGGATCTATTAGGGGATAATCGAGTGGATTTGTCGATGCAAGTCGCACTGATCCACGGGAAGTTGGACGGAACAGACCAAAATTGACTCCAAAACGATGATTTGTCTGGCTTAAAGGCTGGAGATAAGAGCGCCATTGGTCTTGAAGGGATGGCGCATATCCGGCCACTGTTGTTTCTACATTGAGAGCTATAAATAGTATATAGATTTTAGAGATTAGTAAAGGATAATTTGGAATTATAATTACGATTTTGATTCGACAACAAATACACAACCGCATCCGGAAAATCACGATCCCCATTAATGCCTGTACCAATATACGTAAAAATCCCGGGCATTCTCGTCAACGGTCCAGTATAATTAGCCAAAAATTGATACAAATGATCTGCATTCAACTCAATACCCCGCGTTCCATTGGGCCAACCAATGTCCGACGCATTTCGCAACAGAAAATCAATCGAAACTGTCATATGATCGATATACTGTTCACCAACAGGAAGATCGGCTATAAGAGGTATTCCAAATTGACTCAACTGGGACCGAGGTCCAATGCCTGAGAGCATCAAAAGTTGGGGTGAGCTGATAGTTCCACACGAGATTATCACTTCTCTACGAGCGTAAACTTGATAAGTTTGATTGTATCGAGTAAATTCAATTCCATTTGCTTGAGTTTGTGTTGTTGTAGTAGAATTTGTAAACAGAATTCGGGTGGCAAGTGAATTTACGAGAACATGTAGATTTGGTCTTGAAGGAATGTGGGGCTCAATGTAAGCAGCATAAGCGTTCTGACGTGTCCAATTGAGTGGTGATTGCGTTGTTTGAAGTAATGAAGTTCCATATTGTTGAGGTCCATTTAGATCGAGCATTGGCCAGCCCAATTGCACTGCAGCTTCATTCCAGTGAACCATAATTGGATCGGGATACAGGCCTGACGACACCTGAAGTGGTCCACTTGTGGAGTGATACGACGGATTTGCTGCGACAATCGCCGGATCGGTGTTGTTTTCTGCGCGCAGAAAATATGGAAGAACAGTTTGCCAATTCCAACCTGCTGCACCATAGGTCTCAGACCATGAGTCAAATGCTCGTCGATTTCCTCGGACATAATTTGCATAATTCACCGAACTCGATCCACCGAGTAGTCGACCTCTTGGAATAGCCATTGTTCGCCCATTCGATCCAAGCGATGCATACCTCTGTGGAACTGATCGATAATTCCATACATAATTAAAAGCAAAATAAGTGGCAGTAGAATCCGAAGTTATGGTCACTGGTCCACCGGCTTCAATCAACAGTACCGAAACCGAAGGATTCTCGGTCAACCTCGAAGCAAGCACACAACCAGCCGAACCACCTCCAACAATCACAAAATCATAACTCGAATTCCACCATTGATTCGTGGCATTAAGATTAAGTGCACGATTGTGATAGAGCTGACGCTGTAAAGAAAGTACAGAAATGGTCAACAGTTGAGTAGTGAGGCTGATTGAACTGGAGGACATTTTGACATTTGAACAAAGACACAACACTGAAACTATAGTTGCTATTGTCATATAAAGTTAGTTTTTTTAATTTTTTTACAATTAAACCAAAAAATCTATTTGCGGGTACCCACATTGTGTTGATGCCACACACAATCAGCAGTAATCAGTGCAATAGCACTCAAATTGAATGGTAATATAGCAATTCAAGTTGAGTGAACTTTCATCGAGAAAATTTTTAAATTGTTTTACGTTGTCAGCTTTTCGCGAAGAATTTTCTCTAATAAACTGAATTCTCCTACAATCCTTAGGCGGCTATTTACACTCAAATGTCACAAAAACAACATTTTTGACCTTGGTACATCGGCCAAGACCAACATAGACCAATCTTGTCAACAAGGTAATTATATTTGACAATTATTTTAATTATTAAAAAATCAATATAAAAACTAATTAAGTTATTTTTCAACGTTGTTTTTTATAATTATTTTAATTTAATTTCTTTAATTAAATGGGAATTGCTTCGAGCACATGCCAACATAAATTTAGTTGAATTAATTTTTAATTTATTCTGCTCTGTGGGCTCTATGCGTCAATTGCTGATAATTTTGACTTAACTCTCCAAAACATGAATTCAAGATTGCTTCTATCCCTATTCTTCAATCCCGTTAAACAGCTAAACTATTTCTGTTACTACTTTTATTTGGTTCAACAGATTTGTTTGTTTGAAAATGAGAAAATATTGTTTACAATCAAACTTGTAACCACAATCATTGGACTGAAATCGTTTGTGCATCTATACCTTGGCCTGTTTAGCTCAAATACCGACCTTGAGAATGCAATCGCCTTCGATGGTCTGTACCTGATGGTGCACAAGTCGCAGTTGAACATTTTTGCATTCTACATTCACTGGATTTTGGTCATTTACTTTATTAGACAGTTGTTCAATAAGGCAAACTATTCACTGCTGATTCTGTTGCGGAATGTTATTGTTTTTCATGACTGGTCAGGCTTCTTTGTGTCTCATACTTTTAACGGTGAAAATGTTTGCTGTCGGACACGAAAATTCTTTATGAGGTCGCTCAATCTTTTCACAAGCGTTCTCTTGACTTTTGGTAGGTTTTTGTAGTGATTTCACGTGTTTTTAACTTATTTTTGTTACAGAAGGACTGGCATTGTATCATTATTTGTACTTTATGTACACGTTCTATGTAAATCGAGAATATTTGCTACAAAAATCCATTTACCATTTCATTGGTGCAATTATTGTGAGTCATCTCAGTGGTGCTGTGTTTGAGTTCTACCTGTTCAGCTACTGTCACCTGATGGCAATCTTTTTCTCGTGCATGTCTGCCCTCATCACAATGTATTTCATCAAGGCGAAACAGACTTTTGGCATGTTGGTCAAATTAAAGCAAAAATGTCTAATGTTTGAGTACTGCCACTATTGGGCCGAATTTATGGACAATTTTATCTTTTTCCTTACAATCAACCGAAAGTATGGTAAACTGTTCTGTGCCTGTTTGGTTGGTCTATCTCCGTTGAATATTACATTTGTCATTTGGCTGCTCACTGGTAATATTGCGCTTGTACTTCAATGTGTATTCTACTGTTGGATTGCATACTTCTCCAATGCTCTGTTTGTGGTGCATCTGCTGTTGGCCTACTGTACACGACATGTCCACCGGCCAGTCAACACGTTGTATCACATTGTGGCTAGAGGCAAGTTGGATGGAGCCAATGTAAGGGCGCGAATTCGATTTGCCAACAATCTCGCTGCATTAAATACAGCCAATCGGTATGGCTTCACTTATGGCGAATTTGGTCTGGTCTCGCTTGCAGCCTTTTCTCGGGTAAGGCTACTAGTAAGTTCAAATATTCAATCTAACCATTTTGTGCCCTTTTTCAGTTTGTTTTATTTTACGCAAAATTTTGTATTTTCTTTTACAAACTCAGTAAACAGAAAATCATTTAGTTTTTACCGGGACGAAGTCGAAGTTTTATAATTTTACCCTGTCTGTCTGTCTGTCTGTTGCAGGATTGGGAGAAGAAACTACTGCACCCCCAGCAACGAAATTTGGCACACAATTTCCACCCCATCTGAATTCCAAAAGGATTCCAAAAATCAGCCT
Source organism: Rhizoglyphus robini (assembly GCA_023373905.1). Taxonomy (NCBI): domain Eukaryota; kingdom Metazoa; phylum Arthropoda; class Arachnida; order Sarcoptiformes; family Acaridae; genus Rhizoglyphus; species Rhizoglyphus robini. The sequence goes on from JAKIJQ010000027.1 coordinate 1,405,004, forward strand.
TTTAGGGTATCTGGTTGCAGAGATATGAGACAAAAAGATCACAATCTTTATGTATGTAAACAAATGCGACTATTTCTACTCACACTAGCTTCGGTGTAGAAATAGTTTAATCTGGCTTGGTCTCGCTCTTTTACTAGCTTGCCAGAATTTTATTTCAACTAAAGAACACTTGTTTTTTTGGTGATTAATTAATTCGAGGGTGAAAACAGATCGAATAACGCAAAATGAACTATGAACAATAATTCAAGTAATAAGTCGAGAGATGTTGCAACACCTTGATTTAACTATTGTCACTCACTGGCGAAAACTTTCCAGCTTTGTCTCGTTGCATATGCAATAAAAATTATATATTCTCTTATTAATAAGTCTTTAGCATGTACCTAATCTAGCACGTAACTAAAGCAACAGATAAGCTGCGGACTGTTTATGCACATTATGATTCATATGAGCATTCATGCCATATGACAATGCAATCTTTATGGGGACATTTAACGTGCAAAATAACTTCACCATCACACACACCAAATTGAACTCAACACACAAAATGATGGTGTGCCTAATTTGACGTGAGTCATTTTGCGGCATAGTTACTTGACAATTTCTGGTTGGTGTTATCAATATATTCGTACTACTAGATGAGTAATAATAAAAATAATAATGTTAAACAATTTACAACTCTGGGTGTTAATTGTTACAATAACACGCGATTTTCGTTGTAATATAAACAGAATGTATAAATATCGGATCAGAGATTTTCGTGTTAAGATATCTTTTTTTGTATATTTCAAAAATGGATATTTGTATTATTCCTAGTTTTGTGTTATCAATACTCGATTTTTCAATTTTAATTTTGTGGATCACGATTTGGTTCGTTCATTTGATTGCAATTTTTAATGCCAAATTCATCGTCTTTGATACTGTTGCGCCGGAATATGAACTTTTGACTGAATTTTATCCTCCCATCTCGATAATAAAGCCCCTGAAGGGGGTAGATCAAAATTTGGTACAAAATTTGGAGTCGTTCTTTCAACTGAATTATCCTACATTTGAATTACTTTTTTGCGTTCAAGAGGCTGATGATGGTGCTGTTAAAGTTGTGAAGGATTTGATGAAAAATTATTCGAATATTAATGCGCAAATTTTTATTGGTGGCGCTCAAAGTTTGGGAATGAATCCAAAGATTTGTAATATGCAACCCGCCTATGTTGCTTCAAAGCATGAGTTTATCATGTTTTCAGATGCTAATGTTCAAATAGAAGAAAAAACTTTACAGGAAATGGTCCGGTGCATAGAATCTGACGTGGCTCTGGTTCATCAATTGCCTTTTGTAACTGAACAAGTTGGCTTCTCGGCAACACTCGAACGAATCTACTTTGGTACTGCGCATGCTCGAGCCTATCTATCAGCAAACTTTCTTGACATAATCTGTGTTAGTGGAATGTCAATGCTGATACGAAAAAGTGCACTCGACCAAGTAGGCGGCATCGAAACATTTGAAAAATATTTAGCAGAAGATTTTTTCCTAGCAAAATCGCTGTACGATAAAGGATGGAAGCTGGCGATTAGTTCACGACCTGTGTATCAAAATTGTGCAACTCAAAATGTGAGAATATTTTGTCAAAGAATCGTTCGTTGGACAAAGCTTAGAATCTCCATGCTGCCATTGACTTTAATTGTACTTGAACCACTTGCGGAATGTTTTCCCCTTGGGACCATTGCAACCTGGGCAATCAGAAATCAATTCCAATTTGATCCTGTCATTGTATTTCTATCTCACATCACACTATGGTTCAGCTTAGATTTTATTCTACTATCAATAATTCAACAAAAATTCTCACTGAATTTAAGAGATGTGTTCTACTTTGTTATAGCATGGATTTTTAGGGAATTTTCAATGTTATTTTTGTATCTCTTTGCACTTTGTACTTGGAAAAGAGTGGCCTGGTGTGGTCAACAGTACAGACTTGTGCGTGGTGGATTGGTGAATAAAGTTGCAGGGTTGGAGAAAGTATAATAAAAATCATAAACAATTTTATTGCACTGAGTGATTGCATTGCAAAAGGAGTTGGGTAGATCGGTTGGATCGAGCCGAGTGTCTTCCCTCAAACAGTTGTCGCCAACCCATATAGCGTATCATAATTTAGATAGCGTGTAAGTACTATATTTGACATGTGAATCATTTGGTGTAACAACAATAATACTAAACTGACTGTAATATACATCAATGAGTAACATCATATGAATGTCAAAGTTATATGGTAAAGTATACCCAGGGCCAATTATTGCAATCAGCCTGAGACAGTCAAACTCTGTCAATTTATATCTAGTTGGTAACTCAATGAAAAAGTATACCGAGGCCCAATTATTGCAATCCGCATTCCGCAGAAACATTCTTCACCAGAATTGGATCAAGTTGATGATCTAGAGCGTTCAAATAGGAAATGATTGGTCGAAAGATTGAATATTTGGTTTTGAATTTCATTTTTGATTTCGAGTTTTGATTTCTTGATTTTTTAAACTGACAAAAGAACTTCAGTCTTATATTATTCAAATTCATAGTCAAGAAAGTTAACAAAAAAAGATTTTTTAAATTCATTAATTAGAAAATCAATAAGTACTAAAGTTGAATTTGAATTTTTTAAATTTTGAATAATTCTCAAGTGGCGCAAGATACTAATTTACAAGTTGGAAATTGACTCACTGGTTTTATGGTTATTGCCACTCATGAAAACTCTCAAACTTTCAATTCATTTATTCTTTATATTACTTTGATTATTGTTTTGAAGATTTTAAAGTCGAAAACAGATCAAACAAGAATTAATTTATACGAGACTAAAATTGTCACTTGACGGAAGTTGCCGCCAATAATTTTATTTGATATATTAAATTTAATATGATTTTACAAAGTAAAATGAATTTTTCCACAATGAAAAGTGATTAATGAGCTGTCTTATCACAGAAAATTTATTTTTTGCTCATTGTAGCAAATGTCAAGCCATCAATCATCTTATTGGACCTCCGATAGTGCCGATGTACTCGTGCAGGTCGAAATTATTCAAAAATAAAAATTCGGAAATAAAAATAAACCAAACTATACGTGTTTTTTGTGACTATTAATAAATCAACTGTCTCAATTTGTACTCATTACTGAATACTTGAGTACTGAGTCGGTTATCTGAAAGCCAAAATCAATCAAAATTGAATAGCTTTTATGTAATGATTTAATTAGCTGCAAAATTACTTGAGGGTTTCCCGCTAAGGATTCAACAGCAGCAGCAGCAGAGCATCAGTGATGATTAGCATTAATAGTATACACACAGTATTACGAGTAATAATGTTAATGAATAATTTGAGTGTGAAAGATTGCGACAAGTAATGAGGGTACAGAAAGACTCGTTTTGACTGCATTTCAAATCGCGTTTTTTCGCGGTTTGACTGTGCAAAAACTGACGTCTTACGTACGAGAGTGAATGTGGTTACATTTGAAGTACTCATGATCTTAACGTGAAATTGATTTGAGCTTTATTGAAATTAACCCCTTTTTGTACTTATACATTTGTTAGCATAATGCTTCTTCTTACGTACTCTCAGTCGGTCAGTTCAAGTTTCATAAACACAGGTGCACGATTGAGGTATATAAAGTTGAAATTGAAATCCAATTCTCCATCATATTATCTTCTCTCAAACATTTTCACAATTTAAAACAAAATTCAAATTCAAAAATGGCATCCAAGTATTATTGTGAGTTTTCATTTCTAAATTCTATTTCTGGTTCTAATCATTTTCCCCTTCATAGTCCTCTTCACCCTTTTGGCCCTCTTTCTGGTGATTAGTCCTGTCTACTCGAAAGTCAACTTTGTTGGCCGTTACAAAATGGAGAAAAGCGAAAACTACAGTGAATTTTTGAAAGAGCTGGGAATTGGCTACTTCAAACGTGTTGCCGCCAACAATTCTGGCTCAGAGTATGTTGTGACCAAAAACAAGGACAACACCTACACTCTGCGAACTATTACCACATTCGCCGATTCCGCAATCACCTTCAAGGACGGTAAAGATTTTGAAGAGGCTCGATCTGATGGCAAAAAAGTGAAATCCGTGATAAAAATTAAGGGCAACAAGTGGCCCCACAAGCAGAAGGGCACTCCAGAGGTGGTGATTACCCGTGAATTCACTGACGAGGGCGTCAAAATGAAGTCCACGGCTAATGGCGTGACTGCAACTAGATTCTACAAACGTCAATAAAAGAAAAGAAATTCAATCCTACATTTTTAAAATGATTTTATTATATGATTTGAGATTATCGAAAAATAATAGCAAAAAATAAAATATAAACTATTACAAATAATAATTGGGATTACTAATTAAAAATATAAAATGATTTGAAAGTTAGTTATTAAAGTCAGCTTATTAATGTTGACCAGGATTCTGTTGTTGTTGCTGCTGTTGGTGTTGATATTGTTGCTGTTGAGCTTCGTTTGGGGCTGGAGGAATTATTGGGGTGAATCGGGGTACGGGAATTGTAGCACTCGGGGGAATTGAACCGGAAGTTATAGTTAGCAATGGTTGCTGTTGGGATTGTTGGGATGGCTGATGGGACTGAGCGTATTCTGTTTGTTGATTATTGTGCTGCATTTGTGGATTATTATTGTGATGATGATGATGATGGTGAGCAGTTTGGGTTGTGGTTGTTATTGGGCTTGTATTGAAAGTGTTCGGAATGTGTGGTGATTGAATTGTGGTTACAAATGATGCGGATGGAGTGGATGATGATGATGAAGTTGAAGAAGAAGACGTCATATGTGAATGGGAGTCTGATGTCCGGGCTTTCAGATAATGAGTTAGTGGTTGCTGCAATTTAAGTGTGAGAGTAGGTACTTTGAGTTCTGTTTTGGGTTTCACTTGAGAACTACTCGTAGTTGGTGAGTCCCGATTTACCAGACTCGAACTCGGTGGTCGGCCTCGACGCTTCTTGACCACCACTGTTGGAGTTGATGGATCCAGCTGCTGTTGGATTCCACTGTTTGCTGATGCAGTCGCAATTGGTGTGCCATTGCTGTTAACTATAGTCACTGTAGGTGTGCTCGAAGGACTCGCTTTTGGGCTTATTCGTAGTGGTGGTACGGTTGGGGTTGTTGGGATAATGTGAGCTTGTTGTTGTTGAGTTTGTGGTGGAGGCGGGGGTGGAGGTGTCATCAAAGCTTGAGGAGTTGGTGATCCAGTTGGAGGGATTGGTGAACTTGGTGAGCCAGCAGCTGCTGCAGCAATTTTACCAGCCAGTGATGATCGAGCTAGACCAAGAAGTGGATTCAGTGGTCGGGGCACGACTGCTGCATTTGCGGTAACAGATTTACGTGGTCGGCCACGGGGACGAGCTTCCATTTTGATGTACGGAGGAATGATGAAGGGTAGCACTGGTTTGACATCCTCTTCTTCGGGTTGTTGGTTCACAACTGGACGAGCTGGGGCCGACTTTATGACAGACGGTTTGGGTGAAGGTTGTTGCTGTTGTTTGATTGATGGGGTAGGCTGTTTCTGTTGCTGTTGTCGTTGTTGTTGATGATGATGTTGTTGTTGTTGTTGTTGGGGTTCAATGTGAACGGAAGAAGTTGATGGTGCGGAAATGACATTACTAGATGAAACTGAAGCTGAAGTCGAAATAGAAGTAGCGGGTGAAGATATTCCCGAAGTTGACGCAGATGCAGCTGCCACGCCCTGTTGCAACTGTTCATTGATTTCACTCTTGATTGCAGCCAAATTGATCGATGGTCGCGTCAAAATGGACGGCGGAGGAGTCGAACCAGTCGACACAGACTGACTGATCTGTTGAGACCATGAACGCAATTTAGACTTTGTGATCGTCTTGTTCGGTGTTTCGTGCGAGTCCGAACGTGTCGAGTGCTGTGACAAGTCCAACGATCCATTGCTTGTAATGTTTGGCTGTTCAGTTGGACTCTCAACCGACACCCCAGCCTGAGCGTCAGGACTCGAACTCAACGAGTCACTAATGGTCTGGGCAGACGCACGATCCTCCTGTTCGTCCTCATCCTCGTCAAGTGGAATGACTCGATGACCATCCTCGAACTCATCGGCTCGAGTGTACGATGGCAGATCGAGTTCAACATCTTCCACATTCTCAATGTCTTGATCGGTCATTTCATGCTGTGTTGTGGGCGAGGATGGAATTACTGGCGGCGGTGGCGCCATCTTGTGACGGCCATTAAAGTGAGGCGCATGAGCTACAGGTGAAATGGATTTGGTGTGCTTCGATGAGCTTCGACCGAGAGATGATTCTCGTGATGATGATTTTGATGTGGATGGAGTGGATCGGGTTGGTGCAATCGGGGCTTTTACCTAAAAAAGTTAAGTTTAGATTTAAAAAAGGATCCGAAAACCCAATAAACTCACAATTTGTTCTTCCACTTTTGGTTGTTCATCACGAATTTTCCTCTTTTTACCCCTCTTTTTGGGCAACGGTTGAATTGAGACATTTTTCTGAATCTCTACCTGTGCAGGCTGATACTGTGCATTACGAGTTTCACGTCTACTACTTGTCTGTCTGGAAATATAGTTGCCATTGGTTTCGGAACCGTGAGACGGCGACGAACTTGCCGAGGAATTTCCATTTCCATTGACCCTCGGTGACACCTGACCATTGATCATAAAATCCTGCTCGTGTAGGTTGATTTTGCCCAGACCAGTCACGCCCAGGGTCTCAGCCGAGCCAATCAGTGACTCAATCTGAGCGTGTGGCACTGTCACTTCGCCCTTATAGGCAAACTCGAGTATAGCATTCAAGTCCTCGATAGTGATAGCCTTGATAAACACAATCGGGTACTGACCCGCAACGGTGGATGAGAAGATTTGCTTGAAATATTGTGAGCAAGCTGCTAGGATGACCCGATGTGCTTTAACCTGCTGACCAGAACAGCAAATCGTGACATCACACAGGGACTCTTCGTAGAACATTGCCTCCAGGGCATCGGTCAACTTGTCCCGATGGTTCACCCGAAGAACCTGTAAACTCTGTGGTGGTTCCATGGTTCTGTAAATGAAAAAAATCAGAATTAGAAAAAAAATTGAAAAAAATCTTAATATCATGCAACTTAATCCTGAATGCACACTTCCCTGCATTCGTTACCCCATGTATATGAATTTTAAATGCTAAAATAACCAGTTTGAGTTGCTACTCAACCGCACGAGCTAATTTATGCAAAATGTCTTTCAACTCATAATTTAAAAATAATTTTTTCCCTAACCTAATAATATAACAAGCGACAACAAGTCTCCTCACTCGAAAAAATGCGCACGCGCACAGCAAACCGAAAATTTTACAGTGTGCCCACCCTTAATGCAAACAATTTGGGGAGTAGAAATTAAAAAATATAAAAAAACAAACATCCTGTTGTAATAAATTTGATATACAATCGTTTTGCCCTATTTATTGTTGATAAAATAATCTACTAATTTTAATATTTTTTTTAAAATGGACATTTTAATAAAAAACTAATTTTATTACGCAGGGCTTTACCGAAAAAAAATCAGGGACATCCTGTATATAAATGTGTACTTGTACGCTAACTGTTTGCGTTTTAGATATTTTTTCCATTCGTGGCAGGAAAAACGCATTAAATTAAATGCCTGGTCATAAAAAAAACATTTAAAAAAGTGCCACGTCATAACTGAACAAACATAAAATTTAAATTACGCATGCGTATTCATAAAAATAAAATTGTAAAATTAATTTACTTACTTACAAAAACTAGACAAAATAATTTAAATTCACAACTGAATTTTATTTCTCTGAAATTTAAAACTATCAATATATTTTCTCTAAGAGAACTCATATTAGAAATGTACTTTTTGTTGGAGGCAGGTTACTCGTACTACAACAAAAAGTGGATAAACGAGTTACGTAGGAACAGAAAGCGAAAAATTGTGATTGCGATATACATTTACAAAAATTGTTTATATATCGAATGGCGTGATCGGTAGGGACTAGCCGATAAGGACAAGAAATTATATAAATTTCTAAATAATCGAAGTAAGTTAAACAAATTAATGGATGGAAAATTTAAAAATTGATGCAATCGGTTGACAAAAACAGGAAAATTTAGAAACGAGTCTAAAGTAAACAGAATATGGGGAGCTTTTGAAAAATTGTCGTTGACAACAGCAACAACAACAAAATCTAATTAAATTCGATATACAAAACAGATAAATTGAAAGAGCCAGCAGGGAGCCGCTTTGATAAATATACAAAAACAAATGCCTTTAGGGGAGAACCTTTCAAAAAAGAGTAATTTTCCTCACGAATAATTCAAGCATATCAAAACAGAATTGTAGTAAACTTTCCTCAAATTTCAAAGAATTCAAACATATAAATTGGCAAATGAAATTACAATCAAAATAGTCTTTGTGTACAAAGTCTGTTTTGTTTTCGTAATTCATGCTTCGCTGATTTTGTTCTCTAATGTTGTTCTTTTACAACAATCTAACAGTAAAGACTATAGAATAGAATAGTACAAAGTCAAAGACAGACAGACTGACACAATCACAAGAGGACAATCAAGTTTTATCCTTGAAGCAAACGAGAAAAGGAGCGCAGCGCAACTTGCGCGCCACCAATCATAACCGTAGTATATTAACAACTGCCTAGAGTTTTATTTTATATTTCGGGTCCAAAGTCTAAAGAATTGTAGTATTTTAAAAGCTTAAAATTTTAACACCTCTGCTATAGTGAAGATAGTAAAACGTAAAACAAAATAAGAGCGCTCTTTTCCAAGTTTGTTTCAAGTGTTGGCATAAAAAAGGCAGATCTAATTAAATTGAGAGAATTGTCTGTGCACAGACTTGAATTATACGAGAGGAAGAATCACGATACATTCGTGCTCTCTTAAATTAAAGGACTAGTTAAGTGTATACGAACACGAGAAAACACTTAAGAATGCAAAAAGGCGCCTTTTTTATTAACATTGCAAATCGTAATGCAGAGTGGCCACACAAAGTCTCGAGTATTGCAGTACAGCCTAAACGTCGCCATGATGGCCAAGAAACAGTCACAACATCAGCAACGACATACTACACTTTCAACTAGTGAGCTTTGTGAGTTGCTTTTTGAGTACAGCGTCAGCCAGCACCAACAAAAACAGTGTGTGCCGCAATTGGTCGTCATCATCATCCACTAGAGAAGAAGAAGACAAAAAACGGCCAAAGTGGGCAACAAGTCAGCAGAGAGCGAGCGCGCTCCACTGCAGGCAAACACACACAAATGCATACAGGCAAGAACACTCATACGTACGAGAAAATGGTGCTGCACTTGGTTCACATGGAGGAACATAGTCACTGAGGCACACAGCACAATAATGATGGTGATACTGCGTGCCTGTGTGCATGAATGTATGGACAGGAGAGAAGAGAAAGAGGAGAAAACTGCACAACGAGCTCTCAACTGCAACAAGATGCAATGCAGGAAAGCGCGACTTTAAGGAGCGAGGAGAACTCAAATTATATTAATTCGAGTTGGACAAAATTCATTTTGTGCAAAATATAAAAGGAAAAATATGTTAATAATTCAAATTAAAAAAGAGATAACATAGAATCTTTATGATAACACAAATTAATCGAACATTTAATTAACAAATATATAAACCAATGGCCATTTTTAAATGGCAGAGTAAAACTATTTTAAAAAGTACAGAAAAAAATAATTGCTAGATTCAGGACAGCAAAAATATAATTTAGTTGAATGCTAAAAATTTACAGTGATAAACAGCTAAAATTTTACAAAAGATACAACTCATAGTTTACGAAAATGGAACGAGCAAATGAAAACTAAAGCTAAATCTGATTTTTTTCAAAACTGCGTTGTTTGTTTTGTTGTTTGAAGAAAATTTAACGTTTACTTACTACTTTAATGGTTCAAACAGGATGATGATGGTTTAAATTTTGGTTCAGGATTTTCTCTGGATTTGGTTGACGATTTAGTAGTTTGAGGACAAATTAAAAGTATAAAACAGCGAAATAATATAAAAATTGAGAGCACCGAGCAACAGCAGCAGTAGTAGCAGGAGCAGCAGTGGAGGAAAGAGTAGAGGCAGAGAGGCAGAGAGAGGCAGTTGTGTGAGCCGAGCTGGCAACATCAACAGGCAGGCACAGGACTACGAAGGGAAACGAGCCAATCGAGCAACGGGCGCAGTGTGGGAGAGAGAGAGAGAGAAATAATAAATTGCACTGTATTGTATGCGTGTGTGTTGGCTTGAGATGGCCATTTCCCTCATCCTCCTCTTTTCGCTCACCCTCGCACTAATCACACAGTGTACAAACAGACACTAGTACAGCCACTTGTAGAACGAGTTCTCTCCTTCCCATACGATTGACACGACCTAACACCAGATAGCACCAGTAGATATGTGACTCTGTGTATGCGTGTGTGCTTTCAATCAGTGTTAGCGTAGTAAGTACAAACGTTGAGAAGATAATGTGGCATGCCGATGGACTGAATGTAGCGTATGTCTATGCTGCTATGCCAAACTGTCCTCGTCGTCCAACATAGGAAAATAAATTGCCATGCATTGGAGCACACTGCACTGCCGAACAAAGCGCGCATATAATTTAATATATATCCAAAAGCCTGTTGTTGTACATTGCATTACATTCTACGTATAAATGAAGGAGTAATTCAATATACTGTCTCTGAGTGCAATTGTGCAGTGAACGTTGCCTACAGAGTTTAATTCCACTTGTTGGCTCACTTGTTTGGCTTACTGCTTTCTATTGCATTTCAGTTTTGTATTAAATGATCACATTGAATTGCGCAATAAAATATCTATAACATGTTATTATTTTTATTGATATTTTAGTATGCTGATTTACTAAGTAACGTATTTAGAAAAGGGGGCACCTATAGGGGAAAATTTCACCGACCATTCGTTGGCCATAAATGCCCTTCGGAACTTGATCAATCTACGAAAAATGTTATTGAATTGTATGAAAATTTCCCACCATTTTGGAATTGCTCTCTAGATATAAAATTTCATTGAAAATCCATTCTAATAATTTGTTTTTATATATTTTACACATTCAACTTATAAAGCTAGATTTTTTTCTTAAAATTAATTTTTGAAATTGGTATTTTTTTAAAATTAATTTATATGCAGAAATACTAAGCAATTCTTTTTTTCAAAATTATGAAAAAATATTTCAAACTTGATTTTTTTGAAAATAAATTAAATTGTGAGGAAAAATAGGAAAAACTTTGGCGCCATCTTTTGGTTTGATATCAAAATGCAAGTTTTTTTCTTTCTCAAAATTTTATTTTATTTTTGTACTCTGAAAAGATCACAATAATTATTGTATGTAAATTGTATTAAAAAATTTGACCAGAATTTGTTTTTTGTTTAAGGACAGTCGCGGAGTTACTGTTTTACGAATGGCCCCTCTTCACATTTTAGTGCTTTTTTCAATGATTTTTGAATGGCCATAAGTCAGTTAATACTTTTCCGATTGTGTCATATTATATCTTAAATTAAAGATAAACCGTTTGGCTTTATTTGGATTAGTAAACATTTCAAGAAAATTTTTTTTGTGACGGATATAGATCGAATAATGTAAAAAAGTAGGGTATTTTTACACTTTGATAAGATCTCACAATGAACCAAGATAAACTTTGATAGATGTTTTCTAATCCATTTTTAGTAAATGCTGTTACCTTTAATTAAAACCCGGACTCAACAAAATCGGTTAAATTTTGAATGTAATATGGCAAAAACAAAATGGTTAGGTCGAGGTTTACAGGAGAAGGGAAAAACTAAAAGGTAAGCATTGGCCGGTAGGAGGAAAATACGAAAAGTGCATCTTGGAAATATTGATTTTTCTGGACTTCCAGTCAGAATATTGATTTAATTTTTTGTCAGATGATAGATAATGAGATAACTGATAACTTAAGATATTAAAATAATTTTAAATTTTTAACCAAAAAATTGCTCCGCGACTTGCCTTAATTGTAATGAATTTTTGATAGGACAAGAATAATTTTACAACAATTTTAAATTTTTTTTGAGAAGCGTGAAAACGGGAAATTCAGAATTAATCGTGATTTTTATTACGCTTTTTCAGTGATCCATTCTTGAAACTTTTGTTGTTTTTGTCGCCGTTTTGTTGATTTTGGTTTTGATTTTCATTTTTAGTCTGATCATGAATTGCATTCTCTCCATTCTGTTCACCAACTGGTACATACTTTACAGTTGTGCCCAGCAGAACTTTCCTCTGTACCACCCGTTCAAGTGCATGATTCCTCATTGCATCGGCCAAAAATTCATCGAGAATTGGCCTCGAATCGAATCGATACTGTTTCACTTTCTCGGGCGCTGTAGAGCAGAAACGAATTTTGAGAATATTCGAGTTTGGCGTCTTCTTTGGATTCGTTGTAGGCGTCGATGATGGGATATGCGATGAAAGGTGATGGGTTTTAGCGTGAAGCACATCTCGCCACTGATGGGTACAAATGATGGACTTCATTTGATATGTCACGGTGATGCAGTCGGGTGAGATGGTAAGGAAGCATGGCTCCTGTAGATCTTCGAATGCACGATACTGACGAAGGGTGCTTGTTGGCGCCGTTCTGCCTGTTCCTGTTCGGGTTAATGTATTGGTGGTGGACATTTTTAAATATAAAAAAACTTGTTTCTCAACACGAATGAACAAGTTTGTTGAATGTGTTGTTGGGTGATCGACGACGATGCACTTGAGTTCACTTGAGTTGAGACTATTGAATGATATATTCCTGGGTGGCTTTGCCAACAAAAATCGGCGAATGATGTAAACAAAATACAACGACGATGGAAACAAAAACTGCTACACCGTAGCAGTAGCAGTTTACTGAAGAGAACGGATTAGCTGAAGGGAAGAAGATTCTCAAGGCCTTTTCCATACGATCTAAAGATAGAATTGAAGTAAACGTAATTGCGTTGATTATTTAGAGCTTAGGAAGCAAAGGAAACTCACACACGAGGGGTGGCACACAATGCTGCTTATAAGCGTAATTCTTTTTGGTGTTGAATGATGGTGATGGAAGCACAGCTGCAACACGCAACACGCAAACAAACATAAACACACACAGCAAATGTGCAGTAATTGCGTGTGAGTTTTTGAGGCAGAATTTGAAGAATTGCAAAAAAAGATTTAGAGTCTTGAATTTCACAGAGATTGACGACAAAGATTAGTGTTCTAATTCAAGACAAGGAAGAAAAAATAAACATAGCTGGTATACTACTATGGTGTATGACCAATGTTTTGTCTTGTTCTTCTCTCTGTTTGCATGTAAAGTTTAAACTCTACACTTTGATGTCTGATGATGATAAAGTGCGTGTGAGTGTACGATCGAGTGAGGGAAGGGAGAGAGGGAGAGAGAGACAGAAATGATTTAGGAGGGGTGTTTTTCCTGTACTCATACTACGCTATAGTTGATGTTCACGATCTTGTTCACGACATGACCACCACCACAAACGGTCACCGAAAACAATGGACTATGACGTCATATCTTGTTGAGTTTGAGTTTGATGATGATGATGAAAACTGCTGTTTGATGATGATAATTTAAAGCGAAAAAGTAAAAGATGATGAAGAAGTACACGAGAAAAGAGGACAAAGGTTGAACTAAAGTGAGGGGAGTTGAACAGAAAACAATAATAATGTGCTAGTTGTAAATAGATAACGAGAGGGGGGCTTGTCGATTGATTACTGTGATTTTGGTTTATGCTGATGATGATAATAGCTTGATGATATTGGCGGATGATGAGCACACACAAGGGAATATGTAGTTTTGTACAGCTAATTGAATAGAATGTTCATTTCTGCTTGCATACGTAAACACATAAACAAGATGAACAACCACCTACGCCAACTATTTTCGCCCTTGTTCATCCATTTCTGAGTGAGTGAGAAAATGTATTGCACCTTAGCTAGTTAAAAGAAACGCGTTAATGAGTGCACGTGATTTATGATATTTTTCAAAATGATATTGAGAGAATTGAGTGAGCATCACGAGAATCATCACCCCACGAGATGTGCCATACATGGAGACAAACTTGAACAGAAACTAGAGTGTGGATGATTGATTTTCATGTGATGCAAAATGAATGGAATGGAAATGCTGAAAAGCGCCACAAAAACAAAATGTCACCATACTCATTAACATATAGTAATTAATTGAATTATCACGTGTGCCAAGGACTGATGGGCCTGATGAGTAACGGAAAATGTACTAAAACTCATTCGACCGTGACAAATTTTATTTTTATTTTATTTAAAATTGTTTTTAATTTTATAATTTAGTATTAATTAATTTCATTGAGTAGCTTTTTTTTGTTTCAATCTGTTTCGCGCCAAATTAAAATTTGAACGAGTGTTGTTGAGTTTGTAAATCGATTGTTTCTAGGTAACAGAGACCCAAAAAGCAACTCCACAACATTTTACATATTTTCAAATGCCGTTTTCGAATGGCGTGAATACAACACAAATAAAAAACATAATTAACTCACTTTATTTTGCTACAAAAATCGATATTTTTCCAATTAACAAACGAAAATATAATAATAATAATAATTTAAATTATAAATTTCTTCCTAATAATTGTGTTTTTTTTTCAAGAATTTTAAATTAAAATTTTAATTGCCATTTAAAATTTGAAAATTTCATTTGAAATTTTGAATTTCTGTTGAATTTCTGTTGAATTGACATTGAAAAAATGTTTAAATATTTTTCCTACTTTAAAACCGCAATGATCAGACATGTTCACTGTCTGTTCGATTCAATGGATCCGGTGAAGGACGTTTGGCGTCGCCAGAAGAAAAGTTCTCCAAACAAAACACCAACAATCGACTTGAACTATCTACTTCCGTTGATTTCATTTGTTGGGATATTAATCGATTCGTGGTATCAATTAGCACTCGAACAGTACAACTACAACGCTAACAGAATGCCAAACATGCTTTCGCATAAAATGTTTCCGAGTGAATTTTGGCCATACGCTGACCTATTGTTCTGTCTTTCGTACGCTATCGCTTGGTTTATTTATACAAATTTAATGCTTCAACCAATGATCGATCCAAAGTATCACATGCTTCTGATGAGCGATCCAAAGTATGCATCAGTTCGTATTGTTCAAAACGACCAAAACTTGAAACAAACCGAATCCAGACAGATTTATTCTTTTCGACAAAAGGCTCGAAAACTGATCCGTTCAATGATTATCTTGGTTGCCTAAATTGGCGAATCTTTTATACTGCTTCAAGTGTATCTCCATCGAACAGAACCAATTCGAGATGTCTGTATTGCGATTTACATTTTGACTTTCTTCAATTACGTTCTCTACAGTAACAACTTTTTGCCAATGTTTTTCGTGCTGAACGTTGGCTACATTTACATTAAACAAAAATGGCAAATTATTCGCTTGATGGGGCTGCAATCGTGTTTAGTGAGAAGTTTACTGAACAATCCAAAGAAACGTGGATCGAAACTGTTTCAGTGGTATCGTTTTGTTCAACTTCACCGAAAAGCAAATTCTCTACATCGTGAGATAGTTGCATACAATCAATTCTGGAAGGCACACTTGACAGCCCACTTTGTCCTGTACATAATCTGTATTTGCTATTTGACTCATACGTACTTCTTCATCAAATTCTATATCTCATTTTTGTTGAAACTGTTTTTCATCTTTTTCGCTCTAAATTTTATCTTTTTGATACTTTTGATGACCTATCTTTGTTCGTTGGTCACCTATCATAATTTGAGATTTCGAAAAGCAATGCAACGGTACTCGAGCTTGTTTGCATCGAACTGTCAACTTAGTACCTGGAATTTATTAAAGGTTTGGCTTAAGGTTTGTATTTTTAAGGAAAGTAAAGTTTAACATTTCTTTGTTAGATCGATGAAATTGCTTCATCGGAAGGCGCAATTTCGAGTCTAGGCTTTACACTGAGCAATAACTATCAGATCAACTCGAAAATGTTTGAAATGGTTTGTCTTAGATTAAGTTATTTTAAAACACTAACTTTACAATTTTTTCCTAGATTTTCTCATATATTGGTTTTCTTTTCATGATGTTAATGAGAAAGTAATACAAATTTTATTCGCTTTGTACTGTGTTTTTCATATATATTTAAACGCATATGTTATCGCGTTATTATTATCATCATGACAACCCATCGAGACGATGAAGCAATCCATCAATCAACTCTAGTGGAAAAGTTTGTTCATCATGATAGCAAAATAGAAAGAGAAGTGCAATCGTTAAAGTGACCTTCATTACTTTAGTATAAAGCAACTCTTTAATGAGTTTTTGTTTTGTTTTTATATTTAATCAAACTTTATTCCAAGCACCATCAACATTTGCGAAAAATGCCTGAAACCAGTGAAACAACAATCGAGCTGAACTACGAAGGCTCAAAACCGCCAACAACACTCGAATCAGCTTCTAACCTGCTCGAACGTTTGTATCCACAAATTGAGTTTACCAGCATTAAAGAACTGGACAGCTATGACGATCGCAACTATCTTATTTCAACCGTAAACGAGCAAGAAAAGTACGTTCTTAAAGTGACCAATTCTGTGGATACCGCAAGCGAGGGTCTGATTGAAGGTCAAAATGAAATGATGCTGCATTTGGCTAAATTGGGTGATTTTCAAATTCCCCTTCCACTGGCCAATGCCAATGGAGAGTACATTTCGAGGGAAAAGTTGTCGGAGAAAAGGTTCGCAGTTCGATTACTCAAATTTGTTCCCGGAAAACGTCTTATCGAGTGTGCTGAGGTAACGCCCGAACTACTCGTTCAATGTGGCGAATATTTGGCTCGACTTCAAATTGCCATGAACTCGGGCTACGAGAATGAAACAACCAAAAATCGAAACTACTTTTGGCGTATCACCAATGCGCCCCTGATTCGTCGTTATCTATACGTTTTGGATGGACAGCCAGAACGAAAAAACTTGGTGGAACAAATTTTGAGTGCTTTCGATGGTAAAGTTTTAGCTAAAATCGATCAATTACCGCATTCGTACATTCATCACGACTTTAATGAGCAGAATATTCTCGTTTCTGGCGATAATGTTTCGGGTGTAATCGATTTTGGTGACATTTGTTACACGGCTCGGGTGTTTGATCTGTCCGTCTGCATTGCCTATGCAATGTTGGTCAACTTTAAAGATCTTGATCCGGTGCTTGAAGCCCCGAAATATATTCTACAGGGCTTTCTGAGACACATCAAATTGACCAGTGAGGAATTGTCTGTGCTTTTGCTTGGTTCTGCAGCTAGACTATCCCAATCAGTCACTCTGGGCGCGTACACACACTCGCTTCAACCAGAAAACACTTATCTGCTTGCAACTCAGGCAAATGGATGGAAGGTGCTGGGCAAGTTGATGCAAACGGATCATGAACAATTGGTTCAGAGTTGGATTAGATAAATTTGTCACTTAAATGTGTTCAATTTAAATGATTTTTACTTTTAAAAATAAAATATGTTTGTATTAGTAACTTCGAAATTTGTATGTTTTTTAAATATTAAAAGAATTGCAAAAACTTGTCTCTGATCTACTATTGTTATTCATTTGAATTCTTAAATTTACAAATTTGATTATTCCAAAAAAATACTTTTCCAAAAATCGCATTAAATTTTGACTTTATCTAAACAATTGGTGTGTCTGAAAACTCTCCAATTTGACTATAAAATATTCTACCTGTATCATATATCGTTGGTTGATCGAGTACTTTTCCAAATTGCCATCTAAGATCTTAAAATTGGATCGATGGAAAGTTTTTAAATTGTTTTGCTGGAATCTACATTTCTACAATTGATATATTTTGATGCTGCTCTAATTTTGGTTAATTGGACAATTAACTTAATTGGTTATATTTCTAGAAAAATTAATTGGTGGGGGGAGAGAATGCACAAAGTATAAATTTGCCAATCGCTAAATGGTAAAACCCCTCCAAAGACACGTGTATTCGATTATTTGTAAAACCAGAATAATTGGTAATAACAAATTAGTTTCGCTAGTTTTAATTATATTTTTCCATAAAAACCAGACTCATCAAAATATTAGAACGTTAAATTATATTCTGAAATATCTTAATAGTTCTTAATTTATTTTCGAAAAATAGCATTTGAAAAATGTTTATTTGTTCTCCAAACTTGGCGAATCCAATATTCAAAGTCAGCAAATATTCACAATAAAAAGTATACAAAAATTCTTTACCATGAAGATGTTGATGTATTTCAATTATTTTCGAAACACTTTATCGAATCATGCCAAACAATTAAACAATTTATTGGATCCCGTGAAAGATGTTTATACAAGTTACTCAATTTACAATACAAACAAAGATTGGAAAATTTATTTGCATTGTATTGCACCATTGGTCTCAATCGGAGCAATATTCATCGATTCGTTCTATGTACTAGCATCGGAACAGTTCCACTACAGTCCTACGGGAATGCCCAACTTGATATCGCACAAATTTTTTCCACACGATTTTTGGCCACATGCCGATGTAATCACCTATCTGTCGTTTGTGATGGCACTTCTAATCTGGTGCAACTTGATGCTTCGTCCAAAGCTCAGTTCAAAGTATCATATGTTTCATAGGCATTGCCCATACCATACTCAGAAAGTGACCATTATTCAAAATTCAAAAGGTAATGTTCTTAAGCAATGTTTTTCACTTACAATTTTATTACCATTTCCAAAAAGTCTTAAAACAAGTTGAAGCAAAGCAGATTTGCATTTTTCGCAAAAAAGCAAAACAATCGTTTCGTTTAATGGCCATTCCGCCTATCATAATGATTGATTTGTTTTTAATAATCCAAGTCTGTTTAAATCGAACCAATCTATTTCGTGATATTAGCATTGAAGCATACATTGTGACTGTATTTCATTATTTGATCTACTCCAACGTATTGCTGATAATGTATTTCCTATTGAATGTTGGCTACATCTACGTCAAACAAGCCTGTCAACGGAAACAATTTGAGACAATACGGTCA
Source organism: Rhizoglyphus robini (assembly GCA_023373905.1). Lineage (NCBI taxonomy): Eukaryota > Metazoa > Arthropoda > Arachnida > Sarcoptiformes > Acaridae > Rhizoglyphus > Rhizoglyphus robini. The sequence continues at coordinate 1,424,044 of JAKIJQ010000027.1, forward strand.
GTTCTGGTTGAATTTGTTGGATGTAGAATTCCCAAGAGTCGTGCACTCTTTCAGTGGTATCGTTTTGTACTCGTTCGTCAGGATGTGGATTACCTTCAGCGGGAGATTGGCGCATACAACCAATTCTGGAGCGTTTACTTGACCATCTACTTTGGGGTGTACATCATTGTCATGTGCTATTTGGCACACTCGTTCTTCTTTGTCAAATCAGACATTTCACTTATAATGAGACTGTTTTTCCTCGTAATTGCAATCAACTTTTTCTTAATGATACTACTGGTTACATATCTTTGTTCCTGGGTAACGTATTACAATCTTAAGTTGCATAAATCAATGCAGAGTTATGCAATTTTATTCGCTCAACATTACAAAATCAGTACTTGGAATTTGTTAAAGGTTTTCCAACTTCATTTGTTGCAAAAATTAAGTTTGATTACTTAATTTGTTTTAGGTAAATCAAATTGCATCTTCTCAAAAAACTATTTCTTCAATTGGCTTTACACTCATCAACAATTATCAGATCAACTCAAGGATGTTTGAAATGGTTTGACATTTGTTTTTGGTTTTTATTTTAATTATCATTTTTAATTTTTAATTATTAGATATTTTCATACATAAATTTCTGTTTTATGATGATAATGAGAAGTTAATTTTGTTTCTAGTAAGCGAAATTATTTAAAAATAAAAATTAAAAATGCTTATAATTATTTGCAAATAATTATAAAATCAGTTTTGTGGTGCCCGTCCGAACCAGACGTAAACATCCTCTGTCGAACATTCACCCACCGTGTAACTGACAACAATTCATCGTAATGATCTGTACGTGCCTTAACGACAGTTTCCCACGATCTGGATTTAACCAGCGCATTCCGATCTCACCGGAACGCATCCAGTTCACTAACTCACTAACTATCAACACATGTCACGGTGCGGAAAGGAAAGGCAGAGAAGTCGACAAACTCAAAACAGTTTATTTCACGGCAAGGAGAAAACCACAAACCCAACGGGAAAACTGTGGAACCTTTGCAATCAAACAACACTAGGCCAGTGCCTAGAACAACAATCGAACCCACGGGGCAGGCGGCACACAAGTCAATCAATGACTAATCGACATCAAGTCGATCCAAACAGCTCGGGTTGCGATTTACGGGAAGACCAAACACGGGGGACTCGAGAGGACCGTTCAAACGGGAAGCCTAGATGAAGACCAAGGGCGTTGGAGTCGGGCGCGATGACCAATTCGGGGCACTACGGACTGGACCGGAAACAACAGAACTCGATTCAACAGACACAAGTCAGCACAGACAGGACATAGAACGGGAACCGAGAGCGAACTGGGTCAACCAGTGGACACTCAAAGTTGGTGGTTCAGAATGATTCAGCATTCGGGCGGGCGCATCCTTAAATATGGATCTGGGACAAAGGGAAGAAGGCAAGCTTAGGGACGGTACCAGGCCTTACCCAGCCAGTGATTGGTTGATCGTACAGAGTGGACACGGCAACGGTGTTGGGTAGAATAGTTCGAGACCGACTACAAGGAGGCGGACTATCACGAGGTCAAAAAGAAGAAGAAGAGAAAAAGGGGGGTGAACCTTTCCCCCTAGTCACCATCGATGAGAACATCGAATACAAAACCCAAGACCGTGGGACCGGGATCACTAAAGCAATAAAACTGTCACAACCCAAGATTTACCGTTTGCGTTGAGGCACCAAGTTGCCTTTAATTGACCATAGCGAACGCCGCTCCGGGCTAAACACATGTGTCTTCTCTCGACCATCGGTACGCAGCGTATACGTGATCGAAGCAGTGCTCGCTCCTCACCCGTCGGTGTAATCCGATACGAATCAATCGACCGACCGACGGAGCTGGCCCTTACCAGCCCAAGCACCACCACCGCGGTGCCATTAAGCACTCGCTCGGCAACCATCATCACCGAGAGTGGGAGAAAGGGAATAAGGGGAAGAGAGGACGAGGGGGAGAAAAGAGAGAGAGAGAGAGAGAGAGAGAGAGAGAGAGAGAGAGAGAGAGAGAGAGAGAGAGAGAGGGTGAGGGGGGCGAGGGTTCCCTAATAATTATACCGACCAACTAATTCCTATGAATTCAATCAAAAGGTCATTAAGGTCATCAATGTGTCTCGTCTGCATAGTGAATTCGGACAAATAGAATGTGCACAATTGTTTGACCAGCAAACAGTCCGATAGACCCGCGCTCACGATCAAAAGAGTATCAACGGTGCCGGCTGCCAATACTCTCCGATCGCCGCAATGTCCAAGTGCCCTTTACACCCATCAGGTCCATTTACCGGTACTCAGGTTCCACCTGCTACCTGTTTATGAGACATTAGAGAGATCAACTCACACTGAGGGAGAGCTTCACTGTCACACGTTGACTTTGACGCTGGGCGTCACAACACACACACATCCTATGTAATGGCCAGTTGCTCATTGCAACCGACCAGTTGGATTTGATCAGTCGAGCGAACAACACCTCGACTTCATGTATCAATCTCACTTGATGATTCAATAAACTCGTTCGTTCCAAAACACTACAGTTTCATTTTATTTTACAATAGAATATTTTTCGCCAATCTAACAACTTCCATCGCTGATCCCCAGCACAGAGTAACCCCTGCACCACCATGACCATAATTGTGGATAATTTTACGACAATTTGGCTCAACTTGAATTCTAATCGATGGCCGATACGGTCGAAGGCCTACAAAATCACCAATTTTTTCCGCTTGCTTCAATGAGGGAAGCAGTTTTGTACAACCAGCCAAAATTCGTTCCGATATTTGTGCGTCAGGCTCGAGACTGTAATTGCCCTTATCTTTAGTACCACCAAGCAGAATTGAGTCCTGATTTGGTATGATGTAGAAGCCATCTGCAATGATGGTGTGACGAATCCAGGGAGCTTTCACACGGACCACCTGACCACGGACTGCCTCAAGGCTGTGATCTTGAACGTCTAATAAATAGCGAGACCCAAGACCGGTGCAGTTGATTACAAGATCGTAATCGGGTAAAAGAGAATTTAATGACGTTATTTTTTGGGTTTTAAATTGTCCTGCCTAAAATAATAATTTGGTTATTCAAACATACAAATTCGGGAAACAGCAGAACCAAGCTTACGTTTTCTCTGATTTTGTCCATCAAATAAGGCATCAATTTGGTACATTCGGCCACATAGGTGATGAATACAAAACCTGATCTATACTCACTTGCGGGTGACAGCTCATTCAACTCCTGTTTGCTCATTCGTCTTATCTCAGGGAGTTCTGGCAAATATGGAATTTCGACATTTTCCTCACGAGACAGTTCAAAGGCCGTTACCCGACTGATGCCAATTTGTCCACTTGCAGGATTGGTTTGCATCAAATTACGATAAAACTGAATCGATTCACCGAGCAGTCGTCTCAACAGCTTTGTCGGAGTCTGTTCGCCCGCCATGGAAGGGAAGATCTCTCCAGCGGCAATGTTGCTCGTCAAATTTGGTGTCCAAGCATAGGCGAGCACGTCCATTTGAGCCAAAGGAAAAGCTTCTTGTAGAGCAACGGCGGATGTCAGACCAATTATCCCACCGCCAACAACAGCAATTTTCAAAAAATCGCCATTTTTCGATCTATCCAAAAGCTGAGTATCCATGGTAAACGCTGTTCGAACGCTGTCTCCAATCGAATGAACAGTTGACAAACCTTGATTGAGACTCTCAACTTGAGAGTCGTCGGTTGAGTTACATTTGGTTGAGCGTTTGTCAAATGTATGAGTTTTATCAATACCATATCAGCGCAAAAGCAATTGGAAGCCGTTCGCACTGGTTCATTTCGAGATTGTATGTGAAATATCTTTCTCCGTGTCTGTCTATTCTCGATAATGTGGCGAATAAAGATTTTTTATTTATGAGTTATTTTCGTACATTTTGACCTTTGTGTTTGCTATCACGTATGCGTTGAAGTGCATCGAGTATGCATCGTATGATTTTGCATTAATGGGTTGTAATATTTTAATGTCGTTAAATTTCTGTTGAAATCAAAGAGTTTTATATAAGATTTCTGATATATTGTGCATAAATTGTATTTGTTGAATGCAAACTACAAGCTATTGTTGCTTCACATTATAAATCTCAAGCAACACCTTGTCCAAAAGAGCAACTTTTGGTAAACTAGAATTGAGGTCCACAATAATATCTCTCATGCACTGAATAACATTGTCGATTGTACTCAACACTTTCATCAGGGCACAGTAATGTGCACTCGCTTTACGGATATCCGCATATTTGTGCTCCAAATAGCGTCTCAGCAAATAGTTGTACAGAATGTGATGATAGCGAACGTACTCGGGACAGGAGAGTCGGGCATGGTTTTGAAACAATAGTAACGCCAATGTCTATGATAATTGAAAAATCAGTAAAATTTACTAAATACAAAGAAATTAAATACTAAATTTCGAATCGTTGGATCATCTTTCATTTCAGTGTGGAGAGAATTTGAGAAATTTCGACAAATAGAATACGTATTCGGCTGTTTATAGTTCTTCAGCATACCAAAACTTACAAAAAGAGCCTTGTTGATTGTTTCCTATTGAAATTTAAAATTGAAATTGACAAATTCTAAAGCAAAAACATCAAATCAAACTCACATCAACCCACAGAAAAGTGTCCTTTTGAGGATCGAAATAGAAGGCCGCCCTGACAATATCCTTTACGGCAAAGAAACTTTTCAACAGAATCATTTGGTCGCCTTGAGCCAAACATTGAAATGCGTGAAAGCTTTTACAGTACTTGACCATTTGCCTCACGGTGGACGCCTCGAGATTTGCGACTTGAAGCAAATTTTGTGCCTCACCACCAATTGGTAGACTGTTCTCCTCACAGAAGGACAGTTCAGCGCTCTTTCTCACTTCGAGGAGACGAATCAATTCGTGTTCGCGAAAATCGGTTGAATTTTTGTAAATTCGAGTTATCGATTCTTCATTTACAAGTCGACGACGATCTCGACTCAGAATTAGTTCCTTTCGCATTCCAACACTGAAACACTTTTTCAGTCGACAGAATGAACACAATTTTCGATCAAACTTGCCGAAAATACAGTTGCCTGCATTTTTGCACGTAATCAACTGAATTAAAATACTTAAATTTGATGGCAAAAAAATTCTTTCATAATAATTACCTCATTTTGCAATGCATGCCTCCGAAAGAACGCTCTACAAGAGTCACAAGCAATGGCACTAAAATGAAATCCTTAAAGACAATATTTAAATTATTATTATTTGAAAAGTTCCAGAGTGACAAAAGCACATACAAACTTACCATTCGCCCTATCGCCACAGACGCGACATATTTTGATAGGAATGGCAAAATTCGGAGAATCCATTTTAAAATCTATTTTCAGAACATCAATTCCTGAATCTACAAAACTGCAAATGTGAATTCTCTCAAATATTACTTCTGCTTATATACGCACGGTAAATGCATTTGGATATTTTTGTTTTCAATTTACAGACAAGTGCATGCTCAAATGTCAAATGAATAAATAATTTGAAACATTACTTTAAATAGGGAGATTCCTGAAAACATATTTTGTAGCAGCATAGAACATTTACATTTTATGCATAAACAGTCAGACAGAACTCTACAATTTATTATGATTAAATATTGTAAATTTGTTGATGTTGTGATGTAGTGATGAAATGAAATGATGAAATGTATTTACAAAAAAATAAATATGGAAATATAAATGCAAATGCTTTTACGCACAAAAGCTAGTAAATATCTCTAAGCTAAAAAAAATTTTAAATTAAAAATAAATGTTAATGAAGCAATCAATTTAAATATTTGTCTGTGCTTTTACAACTAAAACGAAAAAGACCGCAAAGAAGTAGAGAATCTGGCGAAAAACAAATTATCGTCATAATTTTTTCAAAATAAAAATGTTCATGTATTTACTTTACTAAAAGTGTTTCTCGTAATTCGATGGTGAGCAAACATTTTGAAAGCATATTTGTGTAGTAGTTGACTATGCTGCAGGGTTTCAGCCTGAAATATTCAATTGGAAAATTATTTATTTATTTAATTCAATTTATTTTATTTATTTAAATATATTTAATAAATCGTATATATGTATTTACCTTCAACAATTTAGCAATATTATTTTTATTGTCAAATTTTTTACTTTTTTGAAAATGGTTGAAAAATCTCCTATTTTCATGTTGAATTTGCCGATTGCATCGAACTACTGATGCACACTGGTGAATTATGCCAAACAGGGCGCATTCAATGAGAATTGTCGCGTAAAGGTAGTGTTGCTTTTGAGCCAACGGAACACAACGGATATATAGCAAAATGTACAGGACATAGCTCTGCATTGAAATGTAATACGGAAAAATAATCGAGAGCAGCGTCGAACAGAAGCGACTGTAGCCGTCAATGTGTTTGCAGGTGATCAGTATTTGGTGGTGCATTCCAATGAAGCTACTATGCCACAGAATTATGCGCCTCAATTTCGACTGGTGCCGCACACTGGTTTGTAGGTTTAGATATTGAAAATTTTTCAATATAAATTCCAAACAAATCGCTAAATAACCACTCGCTAGGAGAACATAACAAATTGAGGCAAACAACAGGCGCTCTTTAATTTAAGAGGACCAGTCTAAATAGCCGATTCCGACCTGCAAAACCTGCAATTTCTATTTCTCGGTAGTAGCTTTTCGGTGTCAATAGCCGACAAATGCAATTCGAATGCAATGTTCGAAACGCAAGTCACACAACGCAGCGCCCAACTCCCACCACCCAACCACCTCCACCCCACCACCCCACCACCCCACCCGGCCCTTCCGCGACCGGTTGCTGCCGCAACCGGTCGCTTCGGGCCATAACTGAATTTCGCAAGCTACTGTATTACATTGCAAGCTACTTTAATTTATTTAAGATACAAGAATACAAGAATAAAAACATCCGTCCTTCTTTGGGACCCTCGGAATGAAGCGCACGTATTCAGTCATCGAAACAGCGGTTAATTGAATTACCAAGAAATAGAAATAGAAACTTCACTCGAGGCACAGAAGAACACGTCTGCATAGTAGACAGCGTTCGTTTAGGCAGTTCTAATTTGTCAATTCGATTTCTCGGTAGTAGGCTGTGCAATTAATCGAATTCGAAAATTGCATTCGAAAGTTGCACCTAATCGTGGTCCCCTTATTTTCATAATTTCGAACTTTTGTGGTGCCTCTAACGCAAGTTCGAAATGAAAGGTCCCTTTTAGCTTAAAAGAGAGCCAACAACACATAGATCAGATAGAACATGTAGAGTGGAAATAGCCAACCCCAAAATAGTGCCAATTGGATTGAAATTTTAAAATCTAGATTTGAATTCAACCAAACTTGATACTCAAAGTAGGAGATACAAACGACGAAGAAGAGTACTACAGCAACAAATGTTAAATTTCGAAAATGGTTTCGAAATTTTATGATTTTCATTGATACAGCTCGTTTCAAAACTATAAATTTTTGGTGAATTAATACCAAAAGGAATATTTAACACTTACCATAATCTCCAATCACAATCAGACCAAATTCATTGCTGATCATTTTGTATTGATTCTCAATTTGTGGCTTCATTGTCAACACAATCAGCAAGGGAATGCCAGCAATAAGGTCAAGCGTCATTCCAACATCAAAGTTTGTCCAAATTTCCCGTGGAACTACTTGATGTGTGAATATGTAGGGACTCTCTTGAAGCGTTTCCAAATTTGGTAGATTAAATTCGCCACTCAATTCGTACTGAAGACCAATGATTCCATAGATTGGAGTTACGATTACCACGATCAAGGCAAACAGATAGTGAAGATTTGGTATTTTTAAGAAGAAATAATTCTCTTCATAATCTAGCTCATCTTTGATTGGGTCTAGCTGGTTATGTAAAAAACGCAAATGCAGAACAAATTGAAACAAAGTCAAACGATTGAGACGTTTTAGAATTTTGAGACTCATATTTTGTTGAGGGTCAAATTTGATGTTGATTGGTGTGTTCTGTGTCCCACTTCTATTAAAATTCTGGTGTCTGTCCTTCCGTCACGCTGTTTGTTGCGTACAACAATGTCGATTTGTAAAATTTTTTCAACAATTGAAATTTCGAATTTTGGAGTTTCTATGCATTTAGGCGGGTTATGTGGGGTGTGGTTATGTGTTTGCTTATGTTCTTTGGAGAGTGGGTAGTTTTTTATGTAGTGAACGATTGGGTTTAGGTTAGACGGTTTCGTGGATGTTGGGCGTTGTCTGGTGTAGGTTTAGGTTAGGTTAGGTGCCGTGTTAGGATGGGTTTGGGTTAGGTTTTTTTTTTTTAGGTTGTTTAATCCTTTATTGGTCGTTAGAAATTAAGTAAACATATCCTTTGACAAAAATAAGTTACAAAATGCATTTGCATGCTTACAAAATGGTTGGTACGTTTTGGTGTGTTGATGTTTTAGGTGAAATGAGTATTTTTTTTGTTTTTTTGTTTTAGATTTGATAAATAGTTCAATAATTAACAATAAATAATAAATATAGTACAGACAAATAGACTAGAAAGTAATTACATAGTGTTGATTTCGACTTCTTCAATGGCTGGGCTGTCTTCTGTTCTGGGTTGTTGGGCTTGATAGACGGGTTGAGGCGGATTGAGTTTAGGTTAGGTTAGGTGCCGTGTTAGGATGGGTTTTGGGTTAGGTTAGGTGCCGTGTTAGGATGGGTTTGGGTTAGGTTAGGTGCCGTGTTAGGATGGGTTTTGGGTTTTGAGAACGTCGTTGGGTGTAGGTTTAGGTTAGGTTAGGTTGTTAGTGGGTGTTGGGCGTCGTTAGGTGTAGGTTAGGTTAGGTTTAGTCGGTTAGGTGGGTGTTGGGCGTCGTTAGGTGTAGGTTTAGGTTAGGTTAGGTGGTTTGGTGGGTGGTTGGCGTCGTTAGGTGTAGGTTTAGGTTAGGTTAGGTGGTTAGTGGGGGTTAGGCGTCGTTAGGTTTAGGTTAGGTTAGGTTAGGTGGTTTGGTGGGTGGTTGGCGTCGTTAGGTGTAGGTTTAGGTTAGGTTAGGTGGTTAGTGGGGGTTGGACGTCGTTAGGTTTAGGTTAGGTTAGGTTAGGTGGTTCGGTGGGTGGTTGGTGTCGTTAAGAGTAGGTTTTGGTTAGATTAGGTGGATTGGTGGTTGGTTGTCGTTATTCCTAAGGTGATTAGATGGTGAGTTGAGTGAGGTGAGGTGGTGGGGGTGCCGTTGGCAGCTTGCTGCAAACGGTTTCATGTACAAGTCCCATAGGCAAAACGTTAGTTTTGCGGGACTTGTACGAATTTGAGTTTAAATTGAGTATGAAATGAGCTTTTCAAAATTATATCGCCAATAAAATATTATATTATTAAAGTTTAATTATTATTGTTATATTTGAAATTCGAAAATTTAATGACATTTTTCTCATAAAATAATGAAAATAACATTTTAACGATAATTATGTCAAATAATATAATAAAAAATATATTTCTGGTAATTACTATGATAATTAAAGTCACAAAATTAAATTTTGATTACACACAACTATTTCGGGTTTTAAACGACTAAAAGTTTTTATTCTCTAATTAAAGGTATTTTAATAAAATAGACATTAAATCTACAATTTAAGCTAACCAATATAAGGTCCATAAACTTTTAAGAAAGAAAGAAACATTATATTACAGTTGAGTTTGTAATTATAGTTTTACAGTGAAGCCAACATTCAGGCATAACTTGTTTCATTAGATTTTATCTACTTTTCATGAATAATTTGAGTGAAAACATTAAACTTGTAGAATAAAACACTGTACCCTTTTAATGAATAAATAGATTAATTTTTTTAAAAATTAAAATTGTCAAACTTTACCCTTAAAACGTTCTGTCTCGATATTTTTCCCAAATGTCCCACTGTAAATGTGAATTGTTGCTTCGTATTGAGCTGCTCGTAGTAGTTGTGTATTCTCAACTTTTCACGTATCATTCTATGGCCAATTAGTTTTACCTGGTATTTGTAGAAAGTTCGCTCGCTGCCATAAAGATGATCGCTCACGCGTATCAATGCATGCACTCCTAGGCCACCAAAGAACATACTACACGCAAGATAGACACAAATGACGCATCGTGTAATTGAATGCATTGGAATATGCACCAGTGCAGATGATAAAAAGATACTGAGCGCAAAATGGGAACAAACTCCAACAAAGAACATATTCGATGCTAAGTGGCGATTGATACGAGTCAAGTCCGTGAGCAAAAGCGTATGTTCGTGAAGATAATGTTCAAACAATTTTGAAGCATAATGTTTGTCAAATTTCCCAAATTTCTTTAATTTACTATTCAAATGCATAAGATATAGTCCATAGACCAACGAGCTGTTGAAAGCACAATTCAAGATGAAAACAATCAACATTATGCTGCGCCGAACGGCAAAATGCAAAATGGCACAATCGATCGAGACAAACAAAGTCGACACAAATGAATGATTCTGAGTGATTGAGGTGTCATAGAGTTGATAGAGATAAATGGGCGGAATCAAAATTGCGATAGATATCTGCTCAAAAAATTCAATTAGATCCCAAACCATTTTCATCACCAAGGCTCGAACTCGAATTTGACAACCAATATTGGGAAAATGTTCCAGCCTTGAAGCAAATCGAGCTTTTTTGCACGTCAAAAGCATTTTTGCAACTTTAAACACAGAATAAATGGTTTCTCTATTAAGAACTTTCAAGTCGATCTTAAACTGTGGATTCAGTTCGAAGAAGTGTAACCCATTTTGATACACAACTTGATTGAATATTTGTGTCCAAATGTAGTGATTTGGCTTGACAAACACGACATAGTCGGTGTAGATTGCCTGAGCAAATAGAGGACCCACGCATAAACCAATCATACGATGGTGAATGTAGCGTTGAAAGATGGTGGACAAATTTGGATCGATCGTAAAATAGTACGATCGAGCAGTTTGACTGTTTGACGACAGAATGTAGGTCAAAAATGCGGCTCGAGGGAAAAACAGGATCAGGTAAAAGTAATAGACGAGTCGCCATGTTGGAAACCGATGAAAAGACCAATTTTGGGTGGAATCAAGTGCATCAAGCAGAAGGACATCGCCTAGAAGGCACGAGGTTGGATGGTAGAGGTTCTTCAATTTGCTCAATATTGAATGGAGCCATCTTTTAAAGCAATTTTTAATAGCGTCCATTTTTGTGTCAATTAATTATTTCCAACTTTTTAAATTTAAATTTAACGTATAATAAAATAAATTTTAATTTAATTTAACATTTTGTTGAATATATTAATTTTTTTAAAACGGTAAACAAAAAATTCCAAGGAAAGTGAAAATAAAACAAAAATTAATTCTATTTAAAAAGTGAATTCATTAAATATTAATTGAATTTCAAATTGAATTTCAAACTAATTCATTTTCTAAATTAATTCATTTGAAAATGTTTTGCCTCATTCGATGATTTTCTTTTTCAGCAATTTGTATGAAATCATGCAAAATTTGCCATACAACAAGAGAAACTGAAAATAAATTAGATGATTTTGGTGGTTAAATTTTTTAAATAAAAAATCAATTACCTTTGCAAAAGTATTCAAGGACACTAGTCCAAAGCCACCATACGTGAAACCGTAACGATTTTGAGTATTCAAAAATGCGATGGAATGAGCAATGTGAACTCGAGTTCGTATTGCTATCTTTCGTACAGCAGAATTGCTATGCGCAATAAGATGAAAAAGTAATTTGCATGGCGCATGAATGTGCTTGGTGCACTGTGCAAAGATGCAATGAAACACAAACAGTAGACTACAAATGTGCACAACCCAAGTGCACACTATCAACTTTGTGCCAATAATCAGCCTGTCCTGTATGAGCCACATTGACAGGACAATGTTTATTGGGACATGGACAACCAGATAGACACAAAACAGCTTTCCATGGAATCGATTCACCGCGAAAAAGTACGTTAAACTGTGCACAAATGAACGTCGAAATTGAATGAATTTCCAAAGGGGGAATTTCTTCGATTCATTATGGACAATGCTCAACAGAAGTGCATAAACTTGCTGCATCTTCAGATAGAACATCATCAACAGTGAAACAGTTGTAGAAAAGTTGATTGCAACCGAGTGAGTAAGACTGAGAAGAAATGTAGCCAATGCTGCGCCATTGAGATGACTTAACATGAACCAAAACAGAATAAAGCCAAAATCAAACCAATTTTGCATCAAACGTTTCAGAAATATCCAAATAAAACAAATATAAGACACAAACCAAACAATTTCTAGTTTTGAGAAAAGAATCTATGAGTTTAAAACGAATTAGACAAAAAAACAATTTACCAAAGGAAGCGATCACACTGACAAAAAGATTCAGCACAGTCAAATAGCATTTTCGTGTTTTATTACAAACGTCTTGATTTTTAAATTTTGATTTGATAAAGAACAAACGCCAATCATCGTGAACAATCACACAATTGAGCATGCGCAAAAGTGGATAATTGTTCGGCTTGATGTAAAGTTGGTGATTAAAGTACACAATCATGAATGAAGCAATGAAAGCCAACAGATTGATTTGTGCTTTTCCAATCATCAGAAAGTAAGCATCAAAGTTGATTGCATTCTCTAAGGAACTTCCGTTTGACCACAAAGCCAAGTAGAGAAAATGAATAGTTTTGAAAGCGAGAATTGCGTTCACCAGTTTGACCACTGTTTGAAGTTTCCAATTTTTGTGCAGCCATATTTGCTCAACAAAATTGAAATAAAATATAAAATAATCTATGTTTTGTATTGGTTTCAATAGTAACGATCCAAACTGTTTGAAATTCATGTTGCTTTCGTTGAAACGGCTTCGATAAGACTGTTTTTTTCAACCAGCCAGCTTGCAACTGTCGAAAAAACTTTTTACTAATGGTCCACGGAAGAAGTGTTGAAATTAATTTCAAACTTTTAAAAAAATTATCTTTTCGGTTCTTTCGGCCAAGCTCAACCTTGAGCACAACAGTCAATCTGGCAATGACGAAAACAGCTTCGAAATAATTCGAACAATACAATTGAAATTGCATATTGCTTATTGAATTACCTTTAAATTATTAAATTGTACAATTGTAAATAATAAACTAATAAAATGTTTATTTCATACGTATATTGATTTTTAATTATATTGGCCAATTAAATATTCTACAAAAGCTTAATAAATTATACATGAATTAGATCGAACATTGTAAAACTATAATCATATAATGAGTCTTTTATATTGCATTTCAATGAAGGATATTTTTGTTGACATTTTGAAAATCCGTGTTGCCGTTAGAAACGAATACACGCGCGTGTTAATTAATCAATAAACTTCTACTTATAGTAAATGCTTTGATGGGTTCTATTCATAATTGAGAAAAAACAGTTTTGCAATATCGTTCACTTTGAACGGCAAAGAATGATATACATTTAGACTCACTCATAAAATTGAAGCTAAAAAATTGAAATTGATTTCAATAGATTATTTTGCCTCATTCGATGATCCTCTTCTTCAACAATTTGTAAGAAATCATGCAAAATTTGCCGTACAACATGAGAAACTGAAAATGAATTGGAATTTTGAACATTTTTTTAATTTGAGAAAAGATCAAATACCTTTGCAAAAGTATTCAAGGACACAAGTCCAAAGTCACCATAGGTGAACCCATAACGATTTTGTGTATTCAAAGATGCGATGGAATGCGCAATGTGAACTCGAGTTCGTATTGCGATCTTTCGTACAGCAGAATTACTATACGCAATAAGGTGAAAAAGTAATTTGCATGGCGCATGAATGTGCTTGGTGCACTGTGCAAAGATGCCATGAAAGACAAAGAGTAGACTACAAATGTGCACAATCCACGTGTAGACAAGCAACTTTGCGCCAATGTCCAGTCTGTCCTGTATGAGCCACATTGAAAGGACAATGTTTATTGGAACATAGACAACTAGGAAGACACAAAACAGCTTTCCATGATATCGATTCACTTCGAAAAAGTATCCTAAACTTTGTACAAATGTTCGTCTGAATCGAATAAATTTCAGGAGTGGGAATTTCTTCACCTCAGGTTCGACTATGCAGCTCAACAAAATTGCATAAATCTGCTGCATTTTCAGATAGAACATCATCAACAGTGAAACAGTGACTGAGAAGTTGATTGCAACCGAGTGAGCAAAACCGAGAAGAAATGTCGCCAATGCAGCGCCATTGAGATGGCTGACAATAAGCCAAAACAAAATCAAGCCAAAGTCATACCAATTTTGCATCAAACGTTCCAAAAGTATCCAAATGAAACAAATATAAGAAACAAACCAAACAATTTCTAGTATTGTGAAAAGAAATATGAATTTTAATCTAATTAAACAAATAAAAACAATTTACCAAATGAAACAATGACACTGACAAAAAGATTCAGTACAGTCAAATAGCATTTTCGTGTTTGCGTACAAACATCACGATTCTTAAATTTTGATTTAACAAAGAACGAACGCCAATTCTTGTGAACAATCACAGAATTGAGCATGCGCAATAGTGGATAATTGGTAGCTCTAATGTAAAGTTGGTGATTAAAGTACACAACCATAAACGAAGCAATGAAAGCCAACAGATTGATTTGTGCTTTTCCAATCATCAGAAAGAGAGCATCAAAGTTGGCTGCGTTCTCAAATAAACTTCCTTTAGACCACAGTGCCATGTAAAGAAAATGAACAGTTTTACAGGCCAAAATTGTGTTAAACAGCTTAACCAGTGTTTAACATTTCCAATTTATGTTCAGCCATATTTGTTCAACAAAATTGAAATAGTGCACAAAATAATCTATGTTTTGTAATGGTTTCAGTAGTAACGATCCGACAAGTTTGAAATTCATGGTGGTTTTCGGTTGGACGGCTTCGATAAGACTACTTTTCACTCACAACTGTCAGCAACTGTCAACCTGTCAGCTAACAACTATCAAAACAATTTTCTACTAATGATCTAAGAAAGAAGTGTTGAAATTAATTTTAAACTTTCTAAAAATCGTATTAAATTTTTTAAAACGAAATACAATTTTACAATTATTTGATAATTTGTTTCTTCGTCTATTTATAAAATATAATTCAAAATATAATAGAAAAGCTTTAGCTGGCGCAGTTTTTTTTCGCGTTTTCCTGGCGACTTGTTTCTATTTTTAGTTTAAAACAAAGTTTTTTAGTGTTAAATATATAGAATGTCAAAATTTAAAGAATTTTACCAAGCGTTGTATGTGGCAACCTCTCTTGCTCACAGGGGAAAGAAAGGAACACGAAACGGTAAAGGCTCAGAGCTTTTAATAAGGCAAAGCTGAGAAGGCAACTCGAGCCCAAAACTCTCATACAACAACTGATGGACCAGTCCCAACTGGTTGGACTGAAATAGGCTCGGTGAGCAATGGTTGGTCTACGAGTTCGATCGAACTCGATTGTCACAATTCGACTTGTGACACACTCCCGGCCCGCCCATGGTCCTGATGGGTTCGATCCAGTCTGGAGCCACCTCCAAGTGCACCAATCTGGCTGGTGATCGGGAGAACGTCTTGCCATCGCGCATCTGGACATCCACGGTGCGGACGAAGCCATCGCTTGACGGGTATAGCTTGACAATAGTACCGATCGGCCATTGTTCGCGTTTACAGTTGACCGACGGGACCAATACTTTATCGCCTTCCTTGAGATCCGGCATCGTCGAATCAGGATTTCGATGTGCAGTGGGCAGTTGAGCCAAATACATTCGCGTCCATTTGTTCCAAAGACCATTCAAACGACGTTGCATGGCTAAGTAGTGCTGAAGGACTGTGCTGGTTGGTCGAGTAACATTGCCAATCGGTGGAAACTCTTCGATCTTGTGAGTCACACACAGATGGTTGGGTGTGATGACTTCGCCATCGGTAGTGAAGAGCGGTCGATTGTTCACCATCGTGACCACCCGAGACATGAGCGATCTTAGGTCCTCAAATGTGACTGTTTGCTGGAAGGTCATGCTCTTGAGACAGCGTTTCACCGTTTGGACGTGTCTTTCAAATGATCCACCCTTCCACGGTGATGCTGGAGTTTGGAAAGTCCAGACAATTGGTTTGGAGGTGAAGTACTCGAGATCTTTTACTTTCGCCAACATCTGGTACAGCTCTGCAAACACTTTGTTGGTGGAGTGGAAACTGGCTCCATTGTCTGAGTGAATTCTTGCAGGCACTCCTCGACGGTAAAAGATATTAGTAAGCGCTTGAAAGCACGCTTCTGTGCTCAATGATGTGCACAACTCAAGTTCGATGGCCCGAGTGTGGTCGCACACCACGATGACTCCATAGTACGAATCTTTCGGGTTCACCTTGATATCCAACTGCCCGAAAAAGTCCACCCCGATGCTGTAGAATGCTCGTGGTGGCGTGGTGACACGGAACTCTGGCAGTGGAGCCATCGGTGGCTTCATGAACGCTTTCCGGAGGGTGATGCATGGCGTACAGGCTGCAATGACTTGTCCTACAAGTCGACGTCCTCTCTTCACAAAGTAGTGATCCCGCAGTTCTGCCAAAGTGGTACTAACAGCCATGTGCCCGACTCGGTGATGAGCATCTTTGGTCAGCGCCCACGTAAATCCACACGCTGGTGACAACACAATTGGGTACTTCTGATGTTCCGTCATTTCCTCGGAGTTTCCGAGCCTTGTCCGCACCCTCAACAGCCCATCACCATCCAAGAAGATCGGGTTGGCCCTTAATTCGGATTTCAGAGGCAACGGGCGATTGGCTTGCAGTGCTTTAATCTCCGACGGGTAGTGTAAAGCTTGGCTTACTTTGGTCAAATACAGCAAAGCTTCAGTTGCCGACTTGTCCTTGAGTTCGTAGATTAACTTGTCTAGCTGTGGTCTGGAGTTCATCAACTCGACGAGTTCGGGTTTTACGTCGGTTTCTGTGATAATCCTTGTCATCGTCACTACAGGTTCTTCGTACTTATATTGCGACATTTCGTTTGGCCCAGTCCACCAGTTCAGTTCTTGTACGAGCTGGTCCATTCTTTTTCCGCGGGTGAGCATATCGGCCACATTCGTCTTTGTGGATATCCACTTGTACTCGGCATCCATCACTTGTTTTATATTCCATACGCGGTCGGTTACTTTAGAGTCCAACTTGTTGACAGGCATGTGGAATCGGTCTACAGTTATTTTAGAATCACTCCACACCACCACCTTTTGGATTTGGATGGAGTCCAGCAACTTGCGATAAATCTTTACTCCTAACAGAACGGCTTTCAGCTCAAGGTCCGGTGTGGTCTCTCGTTTAGTCTTGAGGTGGTCCAGGGTTTGGTTTCCTCGTTTCGGTTTAACCAATTGCGAGTGCGCTTGAACAAAGATAGCTTGAGCAGCTGACCCAGCAGTTAAGTATCCCACGGCACCAAGAGCTCGATTACTCGCATCAGTGAACAGATGTAAAGTGTAGTGTCCCGTTACCTTGCCACCAAACCATCTGGGTACCTTTACGGTGGTCAACAATGCGACGTCTTGAATCAACCGGCGAATTTGCCTAAGAAGTCTAGACTCCACCCGGTCATCCCAGTCTAATTGCGAGTCCCACACTTCTTGTAACAATAGCTTGAACGAGACCGTGTAGGGAAGAACCAACCCCAATGGGTCAAACAGTGATGCAATAAAGGACGACAGCTGTCGCTTTGTTTCTACTTGGATGGGCAATTGGAGGTTCCCCAGTGCCAATTCGTCGGTTTCCAGCGACCACTTGAGTCCCAATGTCTCTACAACGTTCTTTCCGTCCGGGGCCCAGTTTTGGTCCAACGTTCGATTGTTTGATCGCCACTTGCGCAAGTTCATTCCAGATCGCTTAAGAACATGTACGAGCTGTTCTTGTAGTTTTTCCATCTCGCCCATGGTGTCAGTGGACGGCAAGCAATCATCGACATAAAACGATTTCTTCGCTTGATCCCCCAGATGAGGGTACTCTTCTTTACAGTCCTCGAATATTCTTTCCATAGTTGAATATAGCAAGTACGGGCTAGCTGCAGTTCCGAATGGCACACGGACCATTTTGTAATATTCAAGATCTTGGGTGGCGCCAGTCTTCCACACGAATGCAATCGCACTTTGATCCTTCTCATCGACACCCACCATCATGTAGGCTTTCTCAACGTCCGATATAGCAGCGACTTGTCCTCGTCGAAATTTTACCAATACGTCTCCTGAATTCCATGTAGTGGTGCCTTTATACAAGTTTTCATTTAACGATTGTCCCTTCTTTGACGAGGCTGAGGCATCAAACACTATTCTCACTTTGGTGGTCTCCTTGTCGTCGCGAACAACTTCATGGTGTGGCATGAAATACACTCGCCCAACCAAGTCTTGTCGTCTGACTCTTGTGGCGAAGCCTTGGTCGATCATTTCGTTCATTTGGTCTTGATAAATTTTCAATCGGTCACTGCGGGTCAATCTCCTGATGAGTCCATTCAAGCGGCCAATAGCCAATCCTTCGTTTCGGCATAAGTTTATTCTATTGACCCATGGCAATTTGACAATGTACCGAGTTCCATCGAATCGGACATAGGTTCTCTTGAACGTCTCGTTGAAAGGCATGTCAACATGGAGGTTCACTTTTCCATTGAGTTCGTCCATGAGGTTGGTGAATGATCCTTGGGACGTACTGACTGCACGACAGGTCGATTGCTTGGGAAACGGTTCTTCAGACCCTCCGAACACGATCCAACCAAGTTTCGAGTTTTTAGCCGTCAAATCTGCAGTTACCACTCGTTCCTCGCCAGTGACCAATCTTGAGTAGTATGGCAGTCCCAAAATCAAGTCCACCTGTTGTGACTCGTCATCAAAATACGTGATTCCTTGATCGTGCAACTTGGACACTAGGTCTGATGATAGTGACGTCCACTTCGTATCACCGAGCGATTCCACCACGCGCGAATTGATCTTCAATGCGAACTCACCACTCATCGACGAGATCCAAAAAGACGTCATTTGGGTGTTGATAGAACTAAAGTCGCTTTCGGCATGTCTTTTGATTCCTAATGGAGAAGCTTGACCAACAGGCAGTTTCAACTTGTGAACGGCAGTTTCATTGATGAACGAATGCCCAGCACAGGAGTCGAACGCAACTCTCACCACGTTGTTGTTGATCTTTGCCAAGAGCGTCTGATATTGCGCTCCAATTCCAGTGATGCACTCGCGGGTATGGCTGACTGGAATGTGAGCACTGGACGATGGGTTCGTTTGGCTTGGAAGCTGATGAGCTTGGTCTTGTGATCGTCCTGGTGGTGGCATTCGGTCTCGTTGATTGACCCACGGTCGTACTGGTAGGGGCATCGCGGCACTTTCAAATCTAGTTTGTCTTTCACGGGCTCGCTTGCGTCGATCTTGTTGGACTTGAATCATCGAACACATAAAACTGAGGTGACGACCACCGGTGCATCGATTGCACACCACGTCAGACGTTGAGCAGTGGATCCACATGTGGCCTGGAACTAAGCACGCCATGCATAGTTGCTTTCGCCTCACTGCGGCTTCTCGAGAGGCTTGGTCCAAAGGGCAACTCTCTGATGAATGTCCATACCCGTCACAGAAAACGCACGAGTCTCTTGGCCCATGGCTCGTTGCTGACTGACGCACATTGGTGAACCTGGTTGGTAAGTAAGGCTGATCAGGTGGTTTCTGTCGGTGAGGTATGGTTCGTCCTTGACTTGGCCAATTGGGGGTCCATTGTCCGCGATATACTGTTCAGTGCCCTCGATTTGCACCAGAAATTCGTTGATGAAGTCGTCCAGCGTATCCACTTTAGGTCGTTTCACATTGATTGCGTGTTGGCATTGTGCAGGGAGAATAACATCGATGAAAAGATTGAAACGTTCTTGGCAATGACCTTCATTCTTCATCTTTCATTCCTAACGGTAAAGAATGACATGAATTTAGAATCGGTCATAATATTGAGACTAAAAAATGAAACTGATTTCAATAGATTTTTTTACTTCATTCGATGATCCTCTTCTTTAACAATTTGTATGAAATCATACAGAATTTACCATACAACAAGAGAAACTGAAAATAAATTAGATGATTTTAAAGGTTAAATTTTGTAAATAAAAAATCAGTTACCTTTGCAAAAGTATTTAAGGACACAAGTCCAAAGTCACCATAGGTAAAGCCATAACGATTTTGAGTATTGAGAGATGAGATAGAATGAGCAATGTGGACTCGAGTTCGTATTGCAATCTTTCGGGTAGCAAAATTACTATGCGCAATAAGATGAAATAGTAATTTGCATGGCGCATGAATGTACCTGGTGCACTGTGCAAAGATGCAATGAAACACAAACAGTAGACTACAAATGTGCACAATCCACGTGTAGACAAGCAACTTTGCCCCAAAAACAAGCCTGTCCTGTATGAGCCACATTGACAGGACAATATTTATTGGGACACAGACCACTAGAAAGACACAAAACAGCTTTCCGTGATATCGATTCACTGCGAAAAAGTACTCTAAACTGTGCACAAATATACGTCGAAATCGGATGAATTTTCGTAAGGGGAATTTCTTCACCTCAGCTTGGACAGCGCAACTCGACAAAATTGCATAAATCTGCTGCATTTTCAGATAGAACATCATCAACAGCGATACAGTGGCAGAGAAGTTGATTGCAATCGAGTGAGCGAAACTGAGAAGAAAAGTTGCCAAGGCCAGGCCATTGAGATGGCTGACAGTGAGCCAAAACAGAATCAAAATAAATTGAGACAAATTTTGCATCAAACGTTGAAAGAATATCCAAATGAACCAAATATAGGAAACAAAAGAAACAATTTCTAGTTTGGTAAAAAAAGAATTGTCAGTTTTAATCCAATTAGACAGACAACCCATTTACCATAAGTAGCGATGACACTGACAAAAAGATTTAGCACAGTCAAATAGCATTTTCGTGTTCGAGCACAAACATCTCGATTCTTAGATTTAGATTTGATAAAGAACAAACGCCAGTTGTTGTGAACAATAACAGAATTGAGCATGCGCAGTAGTAGATAATTGGGTTTGATAAAAAGTCGGTGATTAAAGTACACAACCATGAACGAAGCAATGAAAGCCAACAGATTGATTTGTGATTTTCCAATCATCAGAAAGAGAGCATCAAAGTTGATTGCGTTCGTTAAGGAAGCGCTTTGTGACCACAATGCCATGTATAGAAAATGAACAGTTTGGTAAGCCAGAACCGCGTTCACAAGTTTGACCAGTGATCGAAATTTCCAATTTCTGTACAGCCATGTTTGTTCAATAAAATTGAAATAGAATACAAAATAGTCAATGTTTTGTATTGGCTTCAGCAGTAACGAGCCGAGCAGTTTGAAATTCATGGTTGTTTTCGGCTGAGCGACTTCGAAAGGACTGTTTTTCAATCAAATTCCAGCTAAAACCACCACCAAAACAACTTTTCCTAATGATCCAGTAATGAAGTGTTGAAGTTGTTTTTAAAACTTTTTATAATCCTTATTGTATCTTTTGAATTATTCAACAAAATATATTTCTACACCTACACCAGCTAGCTAATAAATTAATTATTCTTGGTTAGAGTGTAATTTAAAAAATACTTTATTAAAATAACTATTGATTTTAGTTTTTAAATAAAATAAAATAAAATGCAAATTATAAATGCAAATTAAATAATTAAAAATGACATTTTCGAAGGTGATATAATTTTCAAACAATAATTGGTCTGGCGACACATTAAATTTGCTGTATTTGAACGACAACTTTGCCAATATTCCTGCCCGAATAGAGATACTCGTGTGCACGGACAATTTGTTTGAGACCGAAAAATTTGCCTTCATTCGACCGTTCACCCTGATCGATGGTGGCACGAATGGTACCATCTTCAATTGAGGCAACCAGTTTCTGCAGATAATCTGCATCGTTCCGAATGGCAAAACCTGTTAAGAATTTTGCTCCAATAATCAACTTGGGAAAAGAAAGAACAAATGAAAATGAAAAAAAAATCAATTAAGGTTGGACAAACTTTGATATTGTCGAGACAGGCATTTTGATGTGGGATTGAGTTCGCTTTTGACTCAATGTTAGACAGTAGACACATTTGGTTGTTGGCCACACTCGTATCGTAGAGCCACTTCTGTGGAAATGGCCTACTGCAGTGAAGCAAACTGCAGGCTGCTGTCCGCTGGCAGACCAATGTTTATGTTTTGAAGGCATCGATTTGTCACGGAATTTACGTCGTGAAATCATTTTTCTTATGACTAATGAGCAATTAATAACTCAAAGAATTATCAGATTATAAGAAGATACCATAACATTAAGAACCACGCTCAATTTGACCGAAATCATCTTGTATCATCAGTATATAAGCATCTTCACCAATCACCAGTTGATTCACCACCAGTTTGTGTCCAGTTTTTATCCTATTTAGTTGGTCACATGCACCAGGAATTGCTTTTAACAATATCACTGGTCCCAGCGAAAAAGCGGTCCTTTTCTCCTTATATCGTGCCTTTTGCCTTATGCCACGGTGGATTAATCTGGTGAAAATAGAAAACTTCTGTATGAATTGCATTTGAAAATGTGTGCCAAAGACCCCAAGAGATGTATGGAACTCGGGGGGTGTGGATTCTTGGTCCTGGTCATCAACTTGGATACCAAAAAAGGTCTGATGGGAAGATTTGAAGTTTACAATGACTGTTACACGGATGGTATTTACATGTGTTTAAATGTTTACTAATTCTGATCAAAACATTTTAAATTTTTTGTATATATGTTAGCGTCAAAGTCCGAACGCTCGGAATTTTCGGAAAATGCTGAAGCAAAGCCTGAAGTCAAATATGAAAATAATTTGATCAAACTATGCAGCGGCATTTCCCGACTTCGCCGGCCATCGGACTTTTACGCTATATTGATTTTAAATTGTAAATCAAAATTTTACTTCTTCTACGTGGATAACCAAAACGATCAATAATATTCGAAGAGGCACTTTCATGTTCCATTGCAATGAAGCATTGTGTTTTTTCTTATTTTTTTATTCTGTTGCCATGAGAATACACATAATCAATAAACTGTCACTACTATATGCAGCAGATAAATTCTGTAATAAAGCAAAAAACATAGCAAAAAAATATTATTATGTTAAATTAAATTAAACTTATTTAATAATTTGTTTTTTCATCAATTTATAAAATATAAGACAAAATTTTCCATATAGCAAAAGAAACTGTGTAAAAAATAATTGAGAAAATTGTTTAACAATTTGAAGATTCTGAATCAAATAATCCATACCTTTGCAAAAGTGTTCAAGGAAATCAATCCAAAGTCACCATATGTAAAGCCATAACGATTCTGAGTGTGCAGGGCTGAAATTGAATTCTCAATGTGTACTGAGTACACTGTACTCGCCTTCTTATACAGTAGACTCGCGTTAATTCGGGACTCGCGTTATTTCGTAATTCGGAAAGAAATTTGAGTGTATTTATGTCATTTTGTAACATATGCAATGCAAAAAATCGCGATAATTCGGGAAATTCGTAATTCGGGGTCAAAATTCTACTGAAATTGAGCATTTGATAGTAGAAAATCTCGATATTTCGGGATGACTCGGCTTGAAAAATGTAATATTTTAGAAGTTAAAAGTAAAGTTGGACCAACCCATTGTTCGTACATAACAAAAATTTACCTAAACTCTAGAATGTAAGGGTTAGAATGCATGTAGTTTGAGGCGACCCGAAATAACGCGAGTCTACGGTGCATGTTAGATTGGAAACTCATTATGAGTTTGAAAATTTATTGGATTTGTTGGATTTTTGACCAATTAATGGTTCATGGACCTTTCCAGTTCAATTCAATAGTAAAATAAATAGCAATTTCAACTGTTAATGCTCAATATGGGTTGTAAATGGAACTCGCGATAATTCGTAATTCGGGGTAAAAATTTAGTTTTGAGACCCTTTGATCCCGAATTAACGCGAGTCTACTGTAGCGATCTTCCGGGCCGAATTATTGTCAACAATCATACGAAAGAGCAGCTTACACGGTTTATGAATGTGCTTGGTGCACTGTGCAAAGATGCAATGAAACACAAACAGTAGACTACAAATGTCCACAATCCAAAAGTAAACGAGCATCTTGGCGCCAATGTCCAGTTTGTCTTGAATTATCCACATTGTTAAGACAATGTTTATCGGTGCGAATGCAACCAGAAAGGCACAAAACAGCTTTCCATGAAATCGATTCACTGCAAAGAAAAACTCTAAACTGTGCACAAATTTACGTCGAAATCGAATGAATTTCTGAAGTGGAAATTTCTTTGCTCCAGGCTGGACAATGGCCAACAGTATTGCGTAAACTTGTTGTACTTTTGAGGTAGAACATCATCAACAGCGAAACGGTTGTGGCAAAGTAGATTGCATTCGAATGAGCAAAACTAACAAACATTATACTCAATGCCACTCCATTTATCACACACCCACAAAAATTCCGTGAATTCTTTAACTGAGGTCTGGTTTGGTGTTCTTTGTTAATTGAAACACGCTCTTTCATCCTGTGCCGGTCACATGTCTGGCAAGGGTCGATATCTTATCTAATTCGATCTCAAAGTTAGGGTTTTGACACTTTTCGAGGCACAAAATAAAATACATGCAATTACTTTATGGTATTGAAGAGTATGTCCACGGATAAATCGGTTCTTCGGTACTCAAAATGCGTTGGAATATCAGGAATAGTCGTAGTTGGGTTCAAATGGGAGAAGATACAAAATTGCAATGTTTTGGTTGAGAATAGGGGCACTGTACAACACAAATGTGGGTGCTGCTACACACAACAGTAGAGAGATGAAAACAAGACTGTTGATGAGTCACAGATGACGTTTGTGTTGATAACTCATGTGATTGCCACGCGGGAAAGTCTCTCTTCTTCACATGCTCGATTATTGTGTGAATAAATCTATTTTGTTCCGTTGAAATCTTCTTTTTGGTACAGAATTACTATTAACAATTGATTCAAATAATTTCTCAACTGTTACTTGGTCAGTAATATTCATTATTTTGTTGAGTTTGACTAATTTGTGTTATATAGTCCAACAGATTGTTGACCACTCGACACGAAATTGTAGTTGTTTGTCGTTTAATTTGAATTCAGATTTGGAATTAAAGTTGCATTTGGATTTGGCATTTGAATTTGGCTTGCTGTTATCGATTTTTCTTCACTAGTTTTGTTGAAAATGGCAGAACACTCGCGTTGCACTCAAAATTCTCAATCTACCACTCGTGTGTGCAAAAACAATCCAAACTATTTTTGCTATTGCTGCGGTTTATTTACACCGGACATTCCAAATATAAGCAGAAAAATTGAAACGTCAAAATTGTTCCAACAAGCATACGAATCCTACTTCGGGTTTCCTGTTACCCACCAGGACAAATGTTGGGTGCCCCACATTGTATGTTCGCCCTGTTATGTTGGATTGGTGAATTGGTTAAAAGGTCGCAATGATACCGGAATTGGTTATGCTGTCCCAATGAGATGGCGTGAACAGGGTAACCATGACACAGATTGCTACTTCTGTATGGTTAATTCCATTGGACTCACTGCTAAAACTCGAAAATCACGACCCATCGAGCAGTATCCTAATCCGAGTTCAGTGAGCAAGCCTATTAAGCACTCAGTAGATCTTCAAGTACCGATTCCACCAATGAAGAGGGTCATTGACAAGGAAGATGTCATTCAGGAATATCTAGGCGATGTGATTGCTGCAAACGGGCATTTGAGTGATGATGATGGTCATGGTGATGATGAGGAACTCTTTCTTCCGCATAAACGTGCCCGAATCGAATTGACAGAACCAAAATTCATCACTCAGGATATGCTTGAAGATCTAGTGAAAGATCTGCACAGTATTACCATTGAGGATTCGGAAGTGTTGGCATCGAGGCTTAAGGAGTGGGGTTTGTTTGCGCCCGGAACACGAATTACAAAGTTTCGAAATCGCCATCAAAAGTTCGCACAGCACTACAAAATGACCGGTGATGGATTCTGTTATTGTGATGATGCGGATGCGTTGATGCAGCAATTCAATTTCGAACACAATCCGACGGAGTGGAGATTGTTTGTCGATGTTGGAAAGAAGAGCTTAAAGGGGAGTACTCCTTCACAATGGAAACGAGCAACCGTCTGTTCCACTTGCGTACGGCAAAAACAAGCCAGAAAATTATGAGATTTTAGGAAAATTGCTAGAATTAATCAATTACCAAAAAGTACCGCTGGAAGATATGTGCGGACTTCAAAGTTATTGCCATCTTGAGGGGTATGAAGAAGGGCTATCCTCGTCATGCGTGTTTCCGGTGTCTGTGGAACAGCAGGCAGTACAAGAAGCATTGGCTTCAACGCAAAAGCAGTTCAGCGGACTGAAGCACACAACCAGGAAAAGTTCAGTGTTGTGGATGAACCTTTGATCAAGGACCCAAATGACATTCTTCTTCCTCCTCTTCATATCAAACTGGGGCTCATGACTCAGTTTGTAAAAGCCATCTATCGGAATAGTCCAGACTGTGCAGGCTTCACTTATTTGAATGAAAAATTCGGGGGCGTTTTTGAGTGAAACCAAAATTAAAGAAGGCGTGTTTGTTGGACCTCAAATTCGTGCACTGATGAAAGATGAGATCTTCCCAACAACACTCAATCGAATTCAACTCGCCGCGTGGAACAGTTTTAAGGATGTCGTGGACAACTTTCTTGGCAATCACCGTTCGGCTGATTACAAGTCCAAAGTGAAGCGAATGTTGAGTGCGTTCAGAAAACTTGGGTGCAACATGTCGCTCAAGGTTCACATGCTCCACAGTCATCTCGAGTTTTTCGCGGAGAATTTGGGAGATGTGAGTGACGAGCACGGAGAGCGGTTCCACCAGGATGTGGCCAAATTTGAGAAGCGCTATGCTGGTCGAAAGGATTTGTGCAATATGTTGGGCGACTATTGCTGGTCATTGACTCGTTCAACTGATCCGAATAGTTACAAACGAAAGCCCGCATGCCAACTGTACTTCAAATTGTTTTAGTGTTTTTTTTCAATGTTTCTTGTTTTGTACTTCGTCCATTTTCTTCTTTTCGTTTGTTAGTTTTATTTCTGGTTCTTCAATTCTAATCGTGTTGTTGTCTCATTCTATAGTTTCTTTCTATTTTATGCTAGACTTTAATTTTCTCGTTGACTTCAACTTCTTGTTCGTTCGTTTCATGTAGCATTGCTCTTGATTTTGTTATTGATGTATAACTTTTGTTGATTAATTGGTTTCCGTAAGAAGTGCATTATTTGATGAATTTTTTATGAAGTGAGAAAGTTTGAACATTAGCTTCTGCATCGGAGTCGAGTATAAAGGTAAATATGACAATCGAAACTTATGTGAGTTTGATATCTTGAAGGATAGATCACGAATGGATTGAAGGTAATGCATGAAATATTTGGTGTTGGGTTAATTGTGCTCTTGGGGGGAGTGTTCTTGTTACGGCGAAAGGTTGACAAAATTGAAGGTGAAATTGGAGGCAAAATAGACGTGCCGGTTAGTTGGTCTGGTGATTTTGATGCGAGTTAACAATTGGAATGTATCAGTCGAGCGAAAAGAACGTGTAGCTCATCGGTAAATGGGAATTCAAAAGGTTTACTAAATCCAGATCATCTAGAAATAAACACAAATTAGCAAATGTGATCACAACAGTAAAGATAAAAGCATTTACTAACGAGGCATCGCCTCACTGTCATGTGCCCTCAGTAAATTCTTACTGAAAAGAATGGTCAGAAGAGTGCTGCAATAAAGTTCATGTAGTACAAGTTCAAGTACTGATTGAGAAAATCACTTGCCCACTCGTGAATAGTGGCAAAAACAAAAAAAAACAAGAGACAACAAACTCAACAATCGAACAAAATCAAACATATTCTTATGTCAGTATAAACTTCACAAAGTCAGACTATTCTCGAATGAGAATTTCTTGAGTTTCGGTTGTGAACCATAGATGCACAATATAAAAGTGAAGAATAACAATTTTAGATATACAGAAACACCAGGCATTAAAAGTAACAAAAAATTCTTTGTGAGAATGGTCAAATGAAAATGTATTCTTTATTTACATATTCAAATAGTGATCACGTGCAGCACTACAGAGAGACAGACAAAAGCAGAAACAAAACAAACAGTGCGCATGCTCATAACTAACGAGTTACAGCTGTGTGCTGCTGTACTGTGGGCAATTGCCCCACTGATGCCCGCTTTTGATGTCTAAACATAGTGTTTTGTATCCCCTCCCATTTGAACCCAACTACGGCTATTCCTGATATTCCAACGCATTTTGAGTACCGAAGAACCGATCTATCCGTGGACATACTCTTCAATACCATAAAGTAAGTGCATGTATTTTATTTTGTGCCTCGAAAAGTGCCAAAACCCTAACTTTGAGATCGAATTAGATAAGATATCGACCCTTGCCAGACATGTGACCGGCACAGGATGAAAGAGCGTGTTTCAATTAACAAAGAACACCAAACCAGACCTCAGTTAAAGAATTCACGGAATTTTTGTGGGTGTGTGTTAGATGGCAAACTATGAGCCCAAATAGAATCGAACAATATTCGGACCAATTTTGCAGTAAACGATCGACAAATATCCAAATGCAACAAACATACGAAACCATCCAAACGATTTCTGGTTTAATTTTAAAAGTTAATATTTAATAGGACAAAACTAATAATATCATACCAAATGTTGCAATAACACTGACAAAAAGATTGAGAACGGCCAAGTAGCATTTACGTGTTCGAGTACAAACATTTTGATTTTTATATTTTGATTTAATAAAGAACGAACGCCAATCGTTGTAAACAATCACCGAATTGAGCATGCGCAAAAGTAGATAGTTGGTTGCTTTGATGTAAAGTTGGCGATTGAAGTACACGAGCATACAAGAAGCTATGCCGGCCAACAAATTAATTTGAGACTTGCCAATCATCAGAAAGAGAGCATCAAAGTTGATTGCGCCCTCTAGTGGACTGCTTTTTGAGCCAAATGTCAAGTAGAGTAAATGGATAATTTTGTAAACAAGAATTGTGTTAATTAGGTTGACCAGTGCTTGATGTTTCCAATTTCTGTTGAGCCATATTTGCTCCACAAAATTGAAATAGTGTACAAAATAGTCAATGTGTTGTATAGGTTTCAAAAGAAAGGCTCCAAGTTGCTTGATTTTCATGTTGTTGTTTTCGGTTTAATGGTCTCGAGAATACTGCTCGCTACTTGTGGGCTCGACTTCCTGGCTCAACCTTCAACAACAATCGTCAACTTGACAGTGTCGAAACTGCCATGCCTAATGACACAAACTTCCGACGAAATGTCGAAATCAATTTTCAAACTTTCTTAATGTTTATTGAATTACTTTTTAAATTATTAAACAGTAAGTTGTATATTATTCTAAAGTTATTCTAAATTGATTTTAATTCTATCTTATATCTTCTTGTCTCATTCGATGATTCTCTTTTTCAGCAATTTGTATGAAATCATGCAAAATTTGCCGTACAACAAGAGAAACTGAAAATGAATAAGAGTTTTAAACATTTTCATAATTTAAGAAAAGATCAAATATACCTTTACGAAAGTATTCAAAGACACCAGTCCAAAGTCTCCATAGGTAAAGCCATAACGATTTTGAGTATTGAGGGATGCGATTGAATGAGCAAGGTGAACTCGAGTTCGTATTGCGATCTTTCGTGAACCAGAATTACTACGTGCAATGAGATGAAAAAGTAATTTGCATGGCGCATGAATGTGCTTGGTGCACTGTGCAAAGATGCAATGAAACACAAAGAGAAGACTACAAATGTGTACAATCCACGAGAAGACAAGCAACTTTGCGCCAAAGTTCAGTCGGTCCTGTATGAGCCACATTGACAGGACAATGTTTACAGGGACATAGATGATCAGATAGACACAAAACAGCTTTCCATGATATCGATTCACTGCGAAAAAGAACCCTAAACTGTACACAAATGTACGCCGAAATCGAATGAATTTCCGAAGGGGAAATTTTGTCACTTCAGGTTGGACTATGCAACCCAAGAGAATTGCATAAATCTGCTGCATTTTCAGATAGAACATCATCAACAGTGAAACAGTGGCAGAGAAGTCGATGGCAACCGAGTGAGTGAAACTGAGAAGAAATGTTGCCAATGCTGCGCCATTGAGATGGCTGATAATGAGCCAAAACAAAATCAAAATAAATTCATGCCAATTTTGAATCAAAAGTTCAAAAAATATCCAGATGAAACAAACATAAGAAGCACACCAAACAATTTCTAGTTTTGGAGAAAATAATTATGAGTTTCAATTTAATTAGACAGACAAATTAATTTACCAAAGGTAGCGATGACACTGACAAACAGATTCAGCACTGTCAAATAGCATTTTCGTGTTCTAGTACAGACATCTTGATTTTTATATTTCGATTTGATAAAGAACGAGCGCCAGTCCTTGCGCACAATCGCCGAATTGAGCATGCTCAAAAGAGGATAG
This sequence comes from Rhizoglyphus robini, assembly GCA_023373905.1. Classification (NCBI taxonomy): domain Eukaryota; kingdom Metazoa; phylum Arthropoda; class Arachnida; order Sarcoptiformes; family Acaridae; genus Rhizoglyphus; species Rhizoglyphus robini. Next base: position 1,454,613 of record JAKIJQ010000027.1, read on the forward strand.
TTGGTCGATTTGATGTAAAGTTGATCATTAAAGTATATAATCATGAACAAAGTCATGAAACCCAACAGATTTATTTGTGATTTTCCAATCATCAGAAAAAGACCATCAAAGTTGGCTGCGTTCTCAAATGAGCTTCCTTTTGAGCAATGTGCCAAGTAGAGAAAATGGACCATTTTGTAAACCAAAATGGTGTTGATCAGTTTGACCAGTGTTTGAAGTTTCCAATTTTTGTTCAGCCATATTTGCTCAACAAAATTGAAATAGTGCACAAAATAGTCAATGTTCTGTATTGGTTTCAGTAGTAACGATCCGAGCAGTTTGAAATTCATGGTTGTTTTCGGTGGGGCGGCTTCGATAAGACTGTCACTTTTCACTCGGAAACTGTCAACCTTCTGCCAGAAAATGTCAAAACGACTTTTCCTAATGATCCAGCAATGAAGTTTCGAAATTAATTTTAAAACTTTTTTTTTATAATTTTTATTGAAACTTATAATTTATAACTTATTATTTAACAAAATATATTTCTATTCCTTAAACTTTGTTTCTATTTTTTCACTTAAATTGTAAAAGTAAAACATATTTGGATTTTTAAATCAATTAAATTGAATTACAAAAATAAGCCTGGAGACATTAAATCCGCTGTATTTGAACGACTACTTTACCAATGTTCCTGCCCGAATAGAGATACTCGTGTGCACGGACAATTTGTTCGAGACCGAAAAATTTGCCTTCATCCGACCGTTCACCCTGATCGATGGTGGCACGAATGGTACCATCTTCAATTGAGGCAACCAGTTTCTGCAGATAATCTGCATCGTTCCGAATGGCAAAACCTGTTAAAAATTTTGCTCCAATAATCAACTTGTGAAATGTAAAAAAAGGAAAATAAAAAAATCAGTTAAGGTTAAACAAACCAAAATCATGAAAAAATTTTACCAGTAATTTAGAAACATTGATGTTAGCCAAAAATTTAGTCGGATCTTCCTCCTTGATGCTGGTGATACTGCCAATCATGACCATTCGTCCTTTGTATGCGAGATGGCCCATCAACATTTCAAATGTCTCGCCTCCAATTGTTTCCCAAATTACATCGATTCCGTCCTTTGAAAAATTATATATATTTAGATTTGATATTAATAAAATATTTGAAAAAAATACCGGAAATTTGTCACTCAAAACTTGATGCAAATCCTGTTTGCGATAATTGATCACAAAGTCAGCGCCCAAACTGTACAGAAACTTTTCCTTCTCCTCCGATGAGACAGTGCCAATCACATAGCAGCCCTTCTGCTTGGCCCATTGAACCGCAATGTGACCAGTTCCACCGGCGGCAGCTGTAATCAACACTTTATCCCCTTCTTTTATGAGTCCATTTTGGTCAAGTCCAACCGTGGCAGTCAAACCATTGTATATCGTGGATAAATATTCTGGCTTAAGGTCTGGTACCGCAACTAGTCTGTCTACTGCGGTGTACTGCATTTAAAAGTTCATGTTAAATCTTGGATACAGAATTTTTCAAAAATTATACAAAGTATTGTGAATAAACCCCAGGCATGGGTCCTCTGACCAAGGCGTTGTACAACACTGGCTGACCGAGTGCTAGTTTACCGGCAGGAATTGACGAACCAATCGCATCCACAACGCCAAGAGCCTAGTAACGTAAAGTAAACAGATAATCCTAAGTTCATGGAATCAATATTTCAAAAAAAATCTTACCTCCAAACCAACATCGTATGGAATTTTGAAACTTGCCGGTATAAAGCCACCTGAGGTTGTGTTCACATCCGTAGCATTGAGACCAACATAAATAGTGCGCACGCGTACTTGATCCGATGCCGGCGCTACCAAAGGAACGGTCACCAGCTTTACAGCCTTTGCAAAATCTGTAGTTTTGTTGAAAACTTGAAGTTTACGGTAGGTTGCCATTTTTAAACTTAATCAGATAGTTATGTCACTTTTTTTCTCAAACAAACAAATCGGCACTTCGGAAATGAACGTTGCACAATTTACTTTATATACTGACAACATTGTTTGTGGTTGTGTATCGAAATGAATAAACAAGAGTGATGGTAATATGCGTTCAAGGTTAGTACACATGTACTGTGTTGGCTTTTTGTGTTTGTGATTGCGATTGTTCCTGCCTTTTTCTCTGTGAGTGGCTGTACTTTGGGCAAAAGGTACAGTCAAGTTCACTTAGCAAAATTATTACAAATGTAATTCCTTAAAAACATCTATTTATCAAAAACAGCCTTATTGATTCTTGAATTCACTATAATAAGCTTGAATTTCTTATGAATTTGTATAAATAAATTAAAAATTCCGAAAAGATAAACACACACTATAGAAAAGACAAATTATAAATTGAAACAACATTAAAGGATTTTTAAACACATTAAAAAATACCTCAAAGAAGGAGCCCATCGTGATAAGGCCCAAGTTCACATAAGTATAGCCAAACTTTTCCTTCAAATGCAGTCTCGAATTTGTGAGCGCCAACTGAAGCCGAGCCCGAAAGTCACCAACCCGAAACTGAGTCCGTGCAGCAATGTCAACCAGCACAGACCTGGACCGGTAAGCTTTCTGTGAAGAGTAGGCCATAAAGTAGTGAACCAAGAATAGGCAGATAATTTGTTGACTCGCAAATGCAGCTCCGCAGAAAAATACATCATCCGAAAGACGATTCAATGCGATAAAGACAATCAAATAAGTGCTCAGTGGCACACTGATTAACATGTAGAGTAGAAATAGCCGCCCATACACACGGTCCACCAACAACCAACAGAACAGTGTGAACAAACTTGTCCACTCTATCATTCTGGTAGTCATCAATTGGTTGGTTTGCATTCGGCAGTATTTTGGCCCAAACAGCAATTGTCTCCAAAGGTGAACCAATTTGATGTTAATCTTCAAATACATTTCCCAATAATAGCAGACACACATGATGAATTGTGATATGAGGACAATGTAGATGTGTTTGTGATTGAACAAAAGATGAATTGAGTCGGCCAACAGTGCTCGGTCACAGTGGGACAGTTCATACAGGGACAGGAAAACATTGAACAGCATTAAATAGACCAAAATTTAAATGAGTGCATAAATTTTCACTGCTACACTCGTTCGCTTGTACAGAACTATCTGTTCAGCCATTTCGAAATAGTTTGAGTAATAGTTTGACGACTTGAACGGTATCACAAATTGTCGTAGCATTTTGTTTTTGTTTTTTTCGTTTAAATAACAAACAATGACAGCCAATGCTTTCAAGCGCTCAAATGACTTTGATACTCAAATATTTCTAATATTCAAATATATAAAAAGGTTCTTTTAATATGAAAAAGTAATTTTAATCGATTTTTCTAATTTGTGACGACTCTTATGGAAATATATTTGATTGATCGATAAGTCATTTTCTGTTGGAGGCAAAAGGTTTTTTTTTGAAAATATCGCGTGGTTTTTGAAAACTCTAAATTTATGGTTTTTATATTGTTTGTTTCCTTTAAATCTATGAATTATTTATGCACTTGCAGCTACACGAGACACTTAAAGAGTTGATCATGGAATTTTCAAATTTTGAATTTTTAGTTTTAGTAAAATTAAAATTTAGTTAAATTAAAAATTTAGTTAAATTAATAGAATCTATATTAAATACATATTTACCTGAATTATTTGATTATTTTGTTTTTCAGCAACTTATAAGTGATCAAACAAAATTTTGCATATAACAAAAGAAACTAACGCAAAATAAAATGAAAACGATTTTATGGCGCATTCAAGCACAAAATGAAATACCTTCACGAAAGTATTCAACGAAACCAGTCCAAAGTCACCATAGGTGAAGCCATAACGATTTTGAGTGTTGAATGCTGCGATTGCATGCTCAATGTGGACTCGAGTTCGTATTGCGATCTTTCGAGATGATGTTGAAGTGAACTGGACAATCATACGAAAGTGCAGTTTACATGGTTTGTGAATGTGCTTGGTGCACTGCGCAAAGATGCAGTGGAACACAAACAGTAGATTGTAAATGTATGCGATCCAACTGTACACGATCAGTTTTCCTCCAAGCTTCAATTGGTCTTGAATTAGCCACATTGCCATAACAAGGCTTATTGGAACGTAAGCAACAAGAAAGGCACAAAATAGCTTTCCATGAAATCGATTTACCGTGAAAAAGAACAGAAGACTTTGAACATAGACTTTTCGGAACTGAATGTATCGTGAAAGTTTGAACTCTGGTTTCGATACTATTTTCGATAAAAGTTCATAGACTTGCTGCATTTTCCGATAGAACATCATGAGTAGAGAAACTGTCAGTGAGAAATTGATTGCCAGAGAGTGACTAAAGTTGATGACATAGACACTAAATATGATTCCATTGAGATGGCTCATTATGATCCAGAAAATCAAATTCCAATTTTCAAATCCAGTTTGAATGAATATCCAAAAACAGTAGACATAAGAAATAATGCAAATAATTTCTACATTTAAAAAAATATTTTAAAATGTTAATAAAAGCTATCTAAAAACCACAAACCAAATGTTACGATGACACTCATGAACAGATTGAGAACAGTCAAATAGCATTTTCGTGTTCGAGTACAGACATTTTGGTTTTTGAATTTTGATTTGATAAAGAAAGAACGCCATTTCTTCAACACAATCACCGAATTGAGCATGCGTAAAAGTGGATAATTGGTAGGCTTGATGTAAAGTTTGCGATTGAAGTAAATGGTCATACAGGTTGCGGCGAATGACATCAAATTGACCTGCGATTTGCCCAACAAAATGTAGAATGCATCAAAGTGAATTGCATTCTCGAGTGGACTGCTGTGAGACCAGAATACCAGATAGAGATAGTGGATTGAATTGAATGCGAAAATTGTGTTCAGCACTTTGAAAATGGTCTGGATTTGTCTATTTTGGGCCACTCGTATTTGTTTGATATAATTGTAATAGCGAACAAAGTAGGCAATATTTTGGGTTGGCTTAAATAGAAGCGATATAAGTCGTTTGAGATTCATGATAAATTTTGTTTTTAAAACTCAAACTTAAAATATTTTTGTTGATTTAAGCGTTCGCTACATGTACAAGGCATTGTAACTTTGTTTTCACGTGTAGTCATTGTACTCGAAACGAAAACTCATTTGGGCTTGTCCTTGAATACTTTAAAAATGATCGTCAAAAAAACTTTTTTAAAACTTTTTACTATAAATTATTAAACAAACTTTTCAGCAAATTCACTTTGAAAAATCAATTTAAAATTTAAACTTGTTTACTCTCTGAATATTGATCCTGAGAACTGGAAACAATCCTGTTGGGTTCCGGAGAGAGAGAGAGTTTATTATTGCCTTTTCATGGAGCCGATCATCATTAATTACTTTGCAAGGCTTGAGTGACAGTTTGACTTGAATTGCTCTTGACAAATTGATCGGAAACAAATTCAAATTGATGATTAATTTAAGAGTTTCGGATAGCCAGCATTGAAGAGCCAATATTCGAAAAATATTTGCTTCTATTTAGAAAGTCAATAAATTGGAATTATCCACCAGTGAGCACTCATAAATGACCACAAGCATCAAGACAACTTCAACCGTAAACAACATAAAGTAAGATAGTCCTTTAATCGAGACTACTTTTGAATAGATACAGATACATCGAGTAGTAGGTTATAATTACGCTAAACACAAACTGCATGCTCAGCTAAATTAACCAAAAGTGATTGTACGCACGAATCTCAATGCACAAGCAGGATTAGTCAATCTTGAAGTGAGACTTCAAATATAATTTACCCCCATTAATTTCTTGCTAACAATTTTCATAAATAGCATTCCAAAATACAAAAACAAAGTATTTAAGACAATGAAAAACAAAGTATAATAACCGAATAAGAGAATAAGTGTTTTCTGAGGGAAATTCGGAAAAATGTGAATAGTTGTCGGACTGTTTAGCATATAATCGTATAATAGTATAGTATAGTCCACGTGTAGTTAGTCATCCGTTCTGTGACAGCATCAAATGACACACTTCGGCTGCTTCAAATTTGGGTTTGATTGGAGCAAAGATTGAAGATGCTTGAACGGGAGAGACGAGTTCACAAATTGTTCACTAATGTGTAATTTGGTCGAATTGGTTGTCATACACTGACTTTGGTTGAGTGTGATCAGTGATCACGATTGTTGTTGATGCAAAAATTTCCTTTGTTGTGTCTGCCATAACGTTGATCGAAATCTGCTGTAACTCGTCGTAAAGGCCTTGAGCTTTACTCACAAATGTATTGAAAGAAGAAAATTCCATTTGATTAAGACGATGTCTGTATCTCATGGGCAATTTCTGGACGACAAACAAAATTTGATCAAGAAGAGAGACATTTGGTGAAAATCCATCAACCATTTTCTTGATGCATTTAATGTACAAAGATGCATTCATTCGTTCTTTTCTTTAGTGGCATTAGTGAACTCTGTATGAGAAATTTGAGAATTCTGTGAATTATCATATTTGTCCAATCTGACAACGAATAATCGTAAGCCAAACATTACTCCCAATCGAAGCATTTCCACTGCACCCACCCTGGTTGTACTGCTTCATTTGCCTTTAAAACTGACATGAAACGACACGAACTGATTCATCTCGCCACTAATCAATTCCACTGCAATTGGCCTCACTGCAGCAAACAATGCAAACTACGTGCAAATCTGATCATGCACATTCGAATGCAACACTTTGGACTGCCTCAAACCGTGAAAGCACAAAAGGAGAAGAACATTGTGGACCTGCGAGACCCGAACGAATATGTTCGAGTGGTGGTGGACGAGTGATGGCAGAGTTGATTCGACCTTATTTTACTGTAACGTCTGTCATGGCATTCATTTTGTATTTCACTTTAAACTTTTCATTTTACTTTCTAATTTTTCTGATATTTTCTCTTGTTCCCAATTTGTTTCTCGTAATTTTCTGTTAGTTTAAATTTGTACTCCATTAAACTGATGTAATAATGCAATAATAAGGTTTTTGATTGAGTTATTCCATTTTTGATAATTCAGTTTCTTTCCCAAATAATCAGACTGCGCCTTTCCCACAGTTTCTTTCTCAAATAGTCAGACAGCGTCTTTCCCACAGTTTCTTTCCCAAATAGTCAGACTGCGCCTTTCCCACAGTTTCTTTTCCAAATAGTCAGACAGCGCCTCTTGTGGAGTTTCAGACCTTATAAGGATATTCAAATTGGGGAGCTAAAATAGTTGGGTTGAAACTTTCTTTATTCTAAGATATTTTTTCTGACGCCTAATTGTTTACTGTGAGAATGGTATATTCTATTGAGCCTGAAAACCCCACGATGAACCTATTATAGAGAAATTTTTATTTTACTAATCTAACAATCTGACAGAGAAGAAATCTGGAGGGAACTACATCAGTACTACGACAGGGAAATAGTACATTAAAACCCGAGTTATGGAATATTTATAATTGAACAGGTAACAGGTCTTGGTAATGAATCCCGAGAGCAAAGACTAACAATGTCTCACTGAACTCATTTTGGGATGTTCTGGTTATTGCGCATCTCTTTTGCGCACAGCGTGCGCGGGGCATAGCGTATATCTATGTGTATGTATTCAGACACACACACACACACACACACACACACACACACACACACACACACACACACACACACACACACACACACACACACACACACACACACACACACACACACACACACACACACACACACACAAGTCCAAATGACGAATCACTTGATATTTTTTTTAATTAATGAAAAGGAAATCTACAGACAAATCTACACTGAAACGAATTGAATCTCTTCACACCGAAGACATAAGGTTGCATAGGGCTGTAGGGTAGTCAGGTTGTGGGATTATCTGTGATAAACTTTGCAGAATTAGCGAAATGGACAACGAGAAGTGCGTGTAAATAGAGGCAATAATGTGCTGATACTATTCTGAGGGTGAGCAATTGCATTTTCGGTTCCAGTAACGTCGTCTCAGCTCATCTAACTTGCCATTTGACTTGAGCTTTTTCATTGCCTCATTGAAAGTGTTCAATGAAGTTTTGGGCATCTTCTGAACAGCAATGGAGTACTCGAGCAGGATTCCTTGCTTGGAGCCGTCGTCTGCATTTTGCAGTAGCAACAGTTCGGTCAGCTCACAGTGTTCGTCAGTGGCCAACTCGTTATGGATCGCTTCCTGTATTTCAAGTCAAGTTAAGTAAAGTGTAGACACATGGAAGTAGTGCACACACACAAGTGGACAAACCTGAATGAGAGCAAACGGCGACTTGAGTGCACGCTTGATGCCTTCCTTGTGTGTATCCACCAAGCCTGCTCTGTCTTGCGAACCATTGTACAGTCGCATGTACACTTGACGACCGATGCTGTCGTTGGCCATGGCCAGTAGACGATAAGTTGAACTGGAACGAACAGTTCCAAATGCGATTTCTTTGTCGGTTCCATTTTTGTCGGTGGTTGGGCTTTCTTGTTTTGACTCGAGCAGCTCTTCGATTGAGCTAATGTTGTTCGCGGTCAGGCGAGACTTGTCAACGAGCGCACTCATGCCCGACACATGGTATGGCTCAGTGAAGTCCACATAACGTGTTGAAGACCGAACCAAGAAGTCCGCTATGGCAAACTGTGCATTCTGAAGGGTGTGGGTGACGATTGTTTTGGTCAGTAGATTGACTTACTGGGCGGGTGTAACTTACGTGACGGTACAGTTCGTTGATCAGCATATCATTGGGAGTGTACTCGTACAGACCAGGACCAGAGCTCGGGAGGATCAAATTGTCCAGAGTGTAATTGAACTTACCAATCAGCGCTAGCTCGTCCAATAAATCCACAAAGTATCCCTTTAACTTGCCATCGGGACCTCGCTCTACAAATGGTGCTCGCTAGATACAACACTATTAGTGCCAACACTAAAAAAAGACAAACAATTCACACATACAAACACAGTGAGTCCTCTTAGAGTGGTCACATTTTGACCGTTCACTGTCAGCCAACCAAGACATAGCCATAGACTTGTGAACACAGTCAAAATTCGACACATTTTGGCACGCTCGGTTATAGATGATGACAGTGAGTATGGTTTGGTTATGATGTCCAATGTTCGGTGGACAACGGTAAACTGGTGAACGATGGTGCTGCGACAGACGAGAACACTCAAATCGGTTTGTGGGTACTTTGATGTAGAGGTGAGGGAGTCATCCCAACTTTCTATCGTCGTACATCTGTGTACGGCTAGCATATTTACGCATTTGCATTCATCTATTGATTCGTGTCTGTCACTTTGTGTACATCCATCAGTTAATCACACTGGTCACCATCATCATTATCACTCATTATCACTTCTCACATTATCATTATGACAGCAATAAATTCGCTTTCACTTCGATCACTTGAGTCCAATTCAGCACATATCAATCAGCCGACAGCGTTAGCATGAAAGACTAATGACAGTAGATGGTGGAAACTTCTGTTGAGCTTTGATCACATCCAACTTGGCAGCAATACGAGCTGCTCTCGATTAACTTTCAATCTGTGTCCTCTGTGGACAATGAAAAAATGTCATTAAACCTAGGTGTATTCAATCAAAAACGCGCAAAATAATTTACCATGAAATCGGTTTACAGCGAAATAGTATACTACAAACAGTGTACAAATGTTTTTCGAAAATGGAGAGTTATTACTTAAAGGAAAATGGTTAATCCAATACCAGAAACAGAAGCAATTCAAACGAAAAATGCTGAAAACTTGCTGTATTTCGAGATAGAACATCATCAACAGCGAGATGGTACAAGAATAATTGGATCGTTAGACAGGGACAAAAGTTGACAAACACAAGTGCAACTCGAAAAAATCCATTCAAATTGCTGACTGTAATACAAAATATCGTTTTTGACCTAAAATCGTCCCTCGTATAATATTTGACGATCAACGTTTGAATTCAAAACAAAAGTTAATGTCACTTTATAATCTTTTTTATATTGCTTCCGTGCATTGATTTTTGAAAAAAAACACAATAATAATGCTACCATTTTACAAAAATATATTTTGAATATTTTCGAGTATATGACACTTACGAGGATCGATCCGAAATCAAGCCTCACACTCGACAAGTCAGTCATACAGTCAAAATGTGCAAAGTAGATTCAACTGTGAATAATAAGTATATAAAATTTTATTTCTACTGAAATCGTGAAGACCAAAAGGTTTTACTATTTTCAATATGTTTCTGGTATGTTTTTTTATTTGTAAAAAATTTCTTGTTTTTTTTATTTTGTACTTCAAAAAAAATTGCAGATTCGGCCGAGAATTATTAAGAAAAGTATCAAACTATTAAAATTAATCTACAATGTTCATCACAGTCAGTTTGATGTTATTCGGTTTGGCGATGATGTTTGCTCCTTTAAAACTGTCCGGCAATGTTACCTCCTCATACTTGTGTTGTACATTTGCACAAATCTGTATGGAATCTTTGGGCTGGAATGCGAGTCTCGGCCCTCGTGTCACATCGATTGGACAGCGCTGCCCTCCAGTCCCTATAGCGCATATCATCAAATGTTTCCCAGCATCGTTTGGCATCAGATCAACCTACTATGCAGTTCACTGGTTCTCTTTTGCATCAGCAGTTGGATTGGCTTTTTGTTCACACCGCCAATTGGACAACGTTTCTTGATCTATCCTCATTTGATGAGTGAAGCTAAAAAAGGTAAATTTCCATTTGTTTTATTCGTAATTTGTTTTTACAATTTTTGAACAACAAGTTGAACTCGATAAAATGTTGTCATTTCGACGAAAATGTGTCAAGTTGGCATTGATTACTGAAATAATGGCTATTACAACTGGCTTAGCGTTTTGTAACGCTAATGTTTTGTTTGTCAATGCCGTCTACAATGTTAATGTAACATCGGCCGTGTTCTGGCTCTTGCTAAATCCAGCGCATATCTATTTTAACGCGATATGTGAGTTTTGAAAAAGTTAATCCAAAAGTTGTATATTTTTGTATCTGATTAAAGGGGTTTGCACGCTTCCATTTTATGTCATTCTGTCCAGCAAATACATTACCATTCAACAGGAGACGCTGATGAACAAAATGAAGGACATCAATGCAAAGCTGTGTCAAATTTCGAGGAGTTCTAAAAACAGAATCACACGCGAACGCATCTGGCTGCAATATATTGACGTCAATATTCAAATGTGCGTCGTGTGTAAAAACCTCCAAGAATATTCTCGTTTCTGGTCGCCATATTTAACGCGACTTTTAGTATCACTTATCGCCATGCAGTGTTATGGCTTTTACATATTTGTGTTTGTACCCAATTTACCGCTCGTGTTACGATTCATGCTTCTGTGGTTGGTATTGCTTTTGGTGATCAATGAATTAGTTCTTGTCAATCGGTGTGCAGCTGTGGTGAAGAATTCTCAACGATTCACGGTGCTCAATCGTACATTCTATCAGTTGTATTACAGAAGCAGACGGATGGTCAGACAATTCGTGTTTCGAAATTTGGTAAAGGTAATCAATAATATTGTTTACAAAATATTTTTCAAATTTCCAACAAACCTTTTTGTTCAATTTACAAGGCGGAAAATCTGCAAGAGAGTCGACTGCTTCATGTTTATGCTTTTCGTTGGCTTGGAAACAGCCGAATCACGACCAAGTCGTTCAATATTGTAAGTTGATTATACAACAAAATACTTAATTTACTAATTTGTATATATTTGTCTCCAGATAATAAGCCATATAGTGCTGTTCTTTTTGTTTATCAGTAAGAACAACAAACGCTAGTATTTTGTAATATCGGGAATATGAATGCACGACAACTTTGAATTATTTTGTGCGTTTAATAGATAATTTGTTTCTTTATTTATACTTATTGAAGATCCAACAATATTCTCTTGAAACCATTCCAAACTTAACTGCATATGGCCCCCCTCATGAGAAACAAATTTCGATTGTTGTTGGCCAATTGTTTGAATCCCACACAGGCCACATTTGAACGAATTCGATAATCATCGATTTTCAACTGGAAAGGCCTAACTAAAGTCCATTGTCTATGCTTTACCGGTTTCCTGTGTGAGTGTCCACTGACAAAGACAAATATGGTTTGTTCTTCACTTGATACACAAATTCATGTCTCCTACAAATGAGCTAGATCTGTTGGATCGGTTTGAGATCGGAACAAATAAGACGCAGTTTTTGGTAAATTGAAATAAAAGTTTCCATTCTTAATGTCGAATCTAAATGGCAGTCAAGTCACCTCATGCTCGTTGAAATATTCATGTTGCAACTCATTGGAGTACTGAGAAGATATACCTGACTTGGGGGGTGCTCTAAAGTTGGCGAAGAGGGTTGTCTTGAAATGAATTGTAAGTGAAGGTGGTTCAGGTGGAATAAGAGCATATATCACCACCAGGTAAGTGTGTTATTTGCCGACAAGTAAAGGTAGGTTACTAATGACAAACACGAGCCACATAAATGTTGAAATTTACACTTTTGTGATTTTTTATTACCTTGTTTTGTTCGAAAAGCACTATTATTGAAGAGGGTGCATAAGCATAATGCAATCACAGTGATATTTATGAAAATTGTCAGCAAGAAATTGATGGGAGTCGACTTTATTTGATAAAGTCTTGTTATTAACCAAATAATTGTTTGCCAATGAGCTATTCGTTTTCGACCGAAAGTCGTCCTTCGACGAGTTACTTGAAAATATTTTTTTATTGTTGCTTCCGTGCATTGATTTTTGAAAATATAATACAATAACAAAAATACCGTTTTACAATAATATTTTGAATATTTTCGAGTACAAAAACACACTTTGAAAAGATCGATTCGAGCCTCACGATACGAGTCAGTCTTACAAATCAAATTGAGTGAAGACAATTCAACTGTGAATTATTGAGAATAATAATTTTTTTACCAATTTTATTTCTACTGAAATTGTTATCACAAAAGGCTTTACTCAATATGTTTCTGGTATGTTTTTTAATTATTAGAATTTATTGTGTTTTTGATTTTGCAAATTAAAAAAACTCGCAGATTCGGTCGATAATTAACAAGAAAGTTATTAAATTTTTGAAGTTTACTTTCAATGCGCATCACAGTCAGCTGGATGTTATTCGGTTTGGCGGCGATGCTTGTTCCTTTAAATCCATCCGGCAATGTTACCTATTCATACTTGTGATGTACATTTGCACAACTCTGTATGGAATTTTTGGGCTGGAATGTGAGTCTCGACCCTCGTGTAACATCGATTGGACTGCGCTGCCCTCCAGTCCATATAGCGCATTTCATCAAATGTTTCCTAGGGTTGTTTGGCATCAGATTAACCTGCTTCAATGTTCGCTGTTTGTCTTTTGTACAAGCAGTTGGATTGGACTCTTGTTCACCAAGCCAATTAAAAAACGTTTCTTGATCTATCCTCACTTGACGAGTGAAGATAGCAAAGGTAATGATTATAAATTTGGGTTTTGTTTTTTTCTAATTTTGGCAAAAAAAGGTGAACTGGACAAAATGTTGTCATTTCGAAGACGACTTATCAAGTTGGCATTGATCACCGAAACGATGGCCATTACAGTGGGTTTAACGTTCGATTACGTGAATGTTTTGTTTGTCAATGCGGCCTACAATGTTAATGTGACATCGGCGGTCTTCTGGCTGCTGCTTAATCCAGCGCAAAACTATTTTAACACGATATGTAAGTTTTTGAAAGAGTTGGGTAAAAATTTAGAGTTTATATTATTAGTGGTCTGCACGCTTCCGTTTTATGTTATTCTGGCAAGCAAATACATTACAATTCAACAGGAGACGTTGATAAACAAAATGAAAGACATCAATGCAAAGATGGGTCTAATTACTAAGAACAGAATGGCACGCAAACGCATCTGGTTGCAATACATTGACGTGAACATTCAAATGTGCACCGTGTGCAAAAGCATTGAAGAATATTCCCGCTTCTGGTCGCCATATTTAACCCGACTTTTAGTATCACTAATTGCAATGCAGTGTTATGGCTTTTATATATTTTTGTTTGTACCAAATTTACCGCTCGTGTTACGATTAATGCTTCTGTGGATGGTACTGCTTTTGGTGATCAATGAATTGGTGCTCGTCAGTCGGTGTGCAGCTGTGGTGAAGAATTCTCAACGATTCACGGTGCTCAATCGTACATTCTATCAGTTGTATTACAGAAGCGGATCGAGAGTCAGACAATTGGTGCCTCGAAATTTGGCAAAGGTAATCAATAATATATGGATTTCAAAATATTTTCTACAACATTTTTTCCTTTTAATCTACAAGGCGGAAAATCTGCATGAAAGCCGATTGCTTCATGGTTATGCTTTTCGTTGGCTTGGAAACAGCCGAATCACGACCAAGTCGTTCAATATTGTAAGTTGATTATACATTGTATATTATACAACAAAATTATTTACTAATTTGTATATATTTTCCTCAAGATAATATCCCATATAGTGCTGTTCTTTTTGTTTATTAGTAAAAACAACAAACGCTAGTATTCTTGAATGTATGAAAATGAAGGCACGACAACTTTATTCGTTTAATTTTTTGCATTTAAATTTTTTCTTTATTCGATAATTATAAAAGATATGGCGCCACTATATTATCCTGAAACCATTCCAAACTAAACTGCATATGATCGCCTTCAAGAGAAATAAATTTCAATTTGCCCGCCTCGTCCAGTTGCTTTAGACCAATCCAGTCTTCCTTATAAATTGGCGAATCCCTCAGTCTGACAATATTCTTTGCCTGACCTGGAGCATAAAATTCAAACCATTCGCTCTCTTTTGGATAGACAGTTGTCTCATTTAAGAATTGAACCATCACAAAATTGTCCACTTTAGTCAGGTTGATTTTGTACGATGCATTTCGGGGCGTCCGTTCATTGTTGATGTCTGCCAGATAGATACTTTTCCATTTGTATAGGTCTTCAAACAGTGGATCGTGCCAATACTAATAATAATAAATTAATTAACATTATTAAGCTTATTATTTTAAGTAAGTCAAAACAAACCTGTGCTGGAACAACACTGTATTGCACCAAGCTTACATAGGCCCCAATGTCAATCAGTGTTCGAACAATGGCGCATAGAGGATTCGAATCGGCGTCACATTTGGGCAAACCATACACCCCCTGTTGTTGGCCACCAATTGAGATCAAGTTTCGAATCGGAGGGCTTGGACATCGCTGTGCAATTCCTCTCATTATTTGACCTCCCTGCGAAAAGCCAATAGCATTGTATCCGTCCTGTAGGTTAGGGTCTTCGGAAATGGTTTTACATGCCAATGAAACCTGAATAAAGAAATTTAAAATTAAAATTTTATGTATATAAAATTCATATTATGAGTATAAAAATAACAGTTTATAAAATACCTGTGTATTAAGATTAACGAAATAGCTGGCCATTAAATCTTCATCATGATTCTTGCCAACTTGTATTGCAAGAATGTAAATTCCGGGATATTCACTCTCAAGATAGGTCTTGTATTGATTGATGCTGCCATCAGCTGTGTCTCCAATTCCATGGTACATCACCACTGGCATAATGGAATATACCGTGGCGAGAAAGTATTGTACCAAAATCAGGCAAAACACAAATTTTAACTTCAATTCCATCATCAATATTAATATGGATCAAAATTAGACTAAATGATGGATCGAATTTATACCACGAGCCAGGACTTTAATAGTCTACGTTCTATTGATATTATTAGCAACCGGGTGATAGTTTAGTCGATATTATTATGCTAATAATATACGTTGTAAGGTTACCTTAGGTAATATGCTTTAATATCAACATATTAATCTAATGTATTACACACTTGAGATAACTGTTGTGCTCTGAGATTTAAACATTGTCTCACTGTTGGCATTTCAAATTTTGTTTTGTTTGCTACCATGCAGACTTGACTTGTCTCAAGCATGAAACAATCGCATGCATGCAGATAATAAGTCCAAAAGGTTATTGATAATTTAAGACAATCTGAGCTGATCTTCATCCAAGGTTGTCGTTGTTGACGTTGTTGATGCATTTGTGAGTGTAATCATTATGTGTATTGTAAATGTAAATAAACTATCACAAGATTTGTTGCATCGGCTTTGTATTTGATTGTAAATAGCCAAAATACTCGGTTTATATATTATCAACATGTTTATCCCCTTATATGCTCGATTTTGTTTTGCATAGTAACATACCAAATTATGAATAGCATCCAACTGATGCGCATTAATTCAATCCAATATTTGGGTACAAATGTAATTAAATATATTGAGATCTATTTTGTCAAATGCATATTAAATTTCTCTATATTCATATTAGAGTTTAATTGATTAATTTTTGTTTAAAAACCCTTTTTTTTGTTTCACGATAGAAGAACTTCATTTTGCATTATTCATTCGATTATTTGTTTCATCATCAGTTTATAAAAAATAAGACAAAACTTCCCATATAGCAGTAGAAACTTTGAAAAATAAAAAAATAAAAAACAGTTATATAATGCGCATTCACAAAAAGTATACCAAACTATCTACCTTTAGGAAAGTATTGAGCGAAACAAGTCCAAAGTCACCATAGGTGAAGCCATAACGATTTTGAGTGTTCAGGGATGCAATCGAATGCGCAATGTGGACTCGTGTCCGTATGGCGACCATTCGAGATGTTGTTGAATTGTTGTTGTGGATAATCATTCGAAATAACAATTTACATGGTTTGTGAATGTGCTTGGTGCACTGCGCAAAGATGCAGTGGAACACAAACAGTAGATTGTAAATGTATGCGATCCAACTGTACATCATCAATTTTGGAGCAAATTCTAGTTTGCCCTGTATGATCCATATGGTAAGAACCAGACTTATGGGAACATAGGCAACCAGAAAGGCACAAAACAACTTTCCATGAAATCGATTGACTGTGAAGAAAAATGTCAAAGTCTGCACGAATGCTTTCCTATACTTGATGTAGCGGGAAAGGGGAAATTTGTTGGTGGGTTTTGATATGATCCCCAACAAAAGTGCATAAACTTGGCTCATTTTGAGATAGAACATCATCAGTAGGGAAACAGTGAGAGAGAAATTGATTGCCATTGAGTGGCTAAAGCTGATCAAAAACAGGCTAAACAAGATTGCGTTGAGATGGCTCACAATGATCCAGATTATTCCTACTACACTTTTAAATGACTCTCCCCAATATGAAACAAATATGTAAATGCAATGAATGTACGAAACAATGAAACTAATTTCTAGAAGCCAAAAAGATTAATTTAAATGTGAATTTACAATTAGAACAATTACCAAACGTCACAATGATACTCATGAATAGATTGAAAACTGTCAAATAGTACTTTCGGGCACGAGAGCAGACATCTTGATGCTTGAATTTAGGCTTAATAAAGAACGACCGCCAATCGTTGTGAACAATCACCGAGCTGAGCATGCGCAAGAGTGGATAATTGCCTGGCGCAATGTAAAGTTGGTGATTGAAGTAGATAGTCATGCAAGTGGCTGCGCATGACAACACACTCATCTGTGCTTTTCCAATCAAAATGTAGAAGGCATCAAAGTTGATTACATTTAAAAGTGCACTGCTGTGAGGTGAGTAGGCTAAATAGAGAAAATGGATCGACTTGAAGGCGAGAATTGTGTTGAGAAACTTGAAGAGTGTGACAAGTTTGGTGTTGTTGGACGCAATTAGTTGTGTGATCAGATTGAAGTAGTGAACAAAGTAGACGATACTTTGGGTTGGTTTTAATAGAAGCGAAATGAACTGTTTGAGATTCATTTTTTTGCGTATTCACTTTAATGAGAAGTGAATGTATTTTCGCTGAATCGACTTTGCAGTTCAATTTGAAAACAAACTTGTTATATTATCTTTAGTATTGATCGAAACTACTGGAAAACAATTCTATTGTAGGTTCCGCAATATCTGAGCTCGGAAACTGATCATTAATTAGTTGACAATGAAAGTAATAAATGACAAGCTTTGACAGGAATTTCAATTGTGAAATTGATCGGAAACTAACGTTGGCAAAGAGCAATTTGAAATTCATGTTTCCAGTTGAGCAACTTCGATAGAACTGTTTTTCATTGGAACCTTCAGCCGCAACTATCAAAACAACTTTTTCTTACTGATCTAGTAGTGAATAAGTGTTGAAATAAATTTTGAAACTTTCTTTTAATGCTTATTGAAACTATTGGAATAATCAAACAATATATATACCAATATCTAAATTTTATTTGCATTTGAATTATTCAAAGACAATCATCAAAAAACTTTTTGGCAAACTTTTCATATTATGAATTATTAATAAAAAAAAACTTGATAGAATTTATTTTACAGAAAATTAAATTTCAATCAAATCAATCCAGAGAAGCGAAGTTCATTGCACAGGACAATGGACTAATGGGAAATGTGTAACAGAGCAAAATAATTTGAACCCGCTGATTTTACACTATTTTAAAAGTTGCATATAACACACACCCACAAAATTTCCGTGAATTCTTTAACTGAGGTCTGGTTTGGTGTTCTTTGTTAATTGAAACACGCTCTTTCATCCTGTGCCGGTCACATGTCTGGCAAGGGTCGATATCTTATCTAATTCGATCTCAAAGTTAGGGTTTTGGCACTTTTCGAGGCACAAAATAAAATACATGCACTTACTTTATGGTATTGAAGAGTATGTCCACGGATAGATCGGTTCTTCGGTACTCAAAATGCGGTGGAATATCAGGAATAGTCGTAGTTGGGTTCAAATGGGAGAGGATACAAAACACTATGTTTAGACATCAAAAGCGGGCATCAGTGGGGCAATTGCCCACAGTATAGCAGCACACAGCTGTAACTCGTTAGTTATGAGCATGCGCACTGTTTGTTTTGTTTCTGCTTTTGTCTGCCTCTCTGTAGTGCTGCACGTGATCACTATTTGAATATGTAAATAAAGAATACATTTTCATTTGACCATTCCCAAAGAATTCTTTGTTACTCTTAATGTCTGGTATTTCTGTATATCTAAAATTGTTATTCTTCACTTTTATATTGTGCATCTATGGTTCACAACCGAAACTCAAGAAATTCCCCTTCGAGAATAGTCTAATAGTAATGACTTTGTGAACTTTATACTGACATAAGAATATGTTTGATTTTGTTCGATTGTTGAGTTTGTTGTCTTTTGTTTTGTTTGCCACTATTCACGAGTGGGCAAGTGATTTTCTCAATCAGTGCTTGAACTTGTACTACATGAACTTTATTGCAGCACTCTTCTGACCATTCTTTTCTGTAAGAAGTTACTGAGGGCACATGACAGTGAGGCGATGCCTCGTTAGTAAATGCTTTTATCTTTACTGTTGTGATCACATTTGCTAATTTGTGTTTATTTCTAGATGATCTGTATTTAGTAAACCTTTTGAATTCCCATTTACCGATGAACTACACGTTCTTTTTCGCTCGACTGATACATTCCAACTCGCATCAAAATCACCAGACCAACTAACCGGCACGTCTATTTTGCCTCCAATTTCACCTTCAATTTTGTCAACCTTTCGCCGTAACAAGAACACTCCCCCCAAGAGCACAATTAACCCAACACCAAATATTTCATGCATTACCTTCAATCCATTCGTGATCTATCCTTCAAGATATCAAACTCACATAAGTTTCGATTGTCATATTTACCTTTACACTCGACTCCGATGCAGAAGCTAATGTTCAAACTTTATCACTTCATAACAAATTCATCAAATAATGCACTTCTTACGGAAACCAATTAATCAACAAAAGTTATACATCAATAACAAAATCAAGAGCAATGCTACATGAAACGAACGAACAAGAAGTTGAAGTCAACGAGAAAATTAAAGTCTAGCATAAAATAGAAAGAAACTATAGAATGAGACAACAACACGATTAGAATTGAAGAACCAGAAATAAAACTAACAAACGAAAAGAAGAAAATGGACGAAGTACAAAACAAGAAACATTGAAAAGAAACACTAAAACAATTTGAAGTACAGTTGGCATGCGGGCTTTCGTTTGTAACTATTCGGATCAGTTGAACGAGTCAATGACCAGCAATAGTCGCCCAACATATTGCACAAATCCTTTCGACCAGCATAGCGCTTCTCAAATTTGGCCACATCCTGGTGGAACCGCTCTCCGTGCTCGTCACTCACATCTCCCAAATTCTCCGCGAAAAACTCGAGATGACTGTGGAGCATGTGAACCTTGAGCGACATGTTGCACCCAAGTTTTCTGAACGCACTCAACATTCGCTTCACTTTGGACTTGTAATCAGCCGAACGGTGATTGCCAAGAAAGTTGTCCACGACATCCTTAAAACTGTTCCACGCGGCGAGTTGAATTCGATTGAGTGTTGTTGGGAAGATCTCATCTTTCATCAGTGCACGAATTTGAGGTCCAACAAACACGCCTTCTTTAATTTTGGTTTCACTCAAAACGCCCCCGAATTTTTCATTCAAATAAGCGAAGCCTGTACAGTCTGGACTGTTCCGGTAGATGGCTTTCACAAACTGAGTCATGAGCCCCAGTTTTATGTGAAGAGGAGGAAGAAGAATATCATTTGGGTCCTTGATCAAAGGTTCATCCACAACACTGAACTTTTCCTGGTTGTGTGCTTCAGTCCGCTGAACTGCTTTGCGTTGAAGCCAATGCTTCTTGTACTGCCTGCTGTTCCAGAGACACCGAAAACACGCATGACGAGGATAGCCCTTCTTCATACCCCTCAAGATGGCAATAACTTTGAAGTCCGCACATATCTTCCAGCGGTACTTTTGGTAATTGATTAATTCTAGCAATTTTCCTAAAATCTCATAATTTTCTGGCTTGTTTTTGCCGTACGCAAGTGGAACAGATGGTTGCTCGTTTCCATTGTGAAGGAGTACGCCCTTTAAGCTCTTCTTTCCAACATCGACAAACAATCTCCACTCCGTCGGATTGTGTTCGAAATTGAATTGCCTCATCAACGCATCCGCATCATCACAATAACAGAATCCATCACCGGTCATTTTGTAGTGCTGTGCGAACTTTTGATGGCGATTTCGAAACTTTGTAATTCGTGTTCCGGGCGCAAACAAACCCCACTCCTTAAGCCTCGATGCCAACACTTCCGAATCCTCAATGGTAATACTGTGCAGATCTTTCACTAGATCTTCAAGCATATCCTGAGTGATGAATTTTGGTTCTGTCAATTCGATTCGGGCACGTTTATGCGGAAGAAAGAGTTCCTCATCATCACCGTGACCATCATCATCCTCACTGTCAGTCAAATGCCCGTTTGCAGCAATCACATCGCCTAGATATTCCTGAATGACATCTTCCTTGTCAATGACCCTCTTCATTGGTGGAATCGGTACTTGAAGATCTACTGAGTGCTTAATAGGCTTGCTCACTGAACTCGGATTAGGATACTGCTCGATGGGTCGTGATTTTCGAGTTTTAGCAGTGAGTCCAATGGAATTAACCATACAGAAGTAGCAATCTGTGTCATGGTTACCCTGTTCACGCCATCTCATTGGGACAGCATAACCAATTCCGGTATCATTGCGACCTTTTAACCAATTCACCAATCCAACATAACAGGGCGAACATACAATGTGGGGCACCCAACATTTGTCCTGGTGGGTAACAGGAAACCCGAAGTAGGATTCGTATGCTTGCTGGAACAATTTTGACGTTTCGATCTTTCTGCTTATATTTGGAATGTCCGGTGTAAATAAACCGCAGCAATAGCAAAAAATAGTTTGGATTGTTTTTGCACACACGAGTGGTAGATTGAGAATTTTGAGTGCAACGCGAGTGTTCTGCCATTTTCAACAAAACTAGTGAAGAAAAATCGATAACAGCAAGCCAAATCCAAATGCCAAATCCAAATGCAACTTTAATTCCAAATCCGAATTCAAATTAAACGACAAACAACTACAATTTCGTGTCGAGTGGTCAACAATCTGTTGGACTATATAACACAAATTAGTCAAACTCAACAAAATAATGAATATTACTGACCAAGTAACAGTTGAGAAATTATTTGAATCAATTGTTAATAGTAATTCTGTACCAAAAAGAAGATTTCAACGGAACAAAATAGATTTATTCACACAATAATCGAGCATGTGAAGAAGAGAGACTTTCCCGCGTGGCAATCACATGAGTTATCAACACAAACGTCATCTGTGACTCATCAACAGTCTTGTTTTCATCTCTCTACTGTTGTGTGTAGCAGCACCCACATTTGTGTTGTACAGTGCCCCTATTCTCAACCAAAACATTGCAATTTTGTATCTTCTCCCATTTGAACCCAACTACGACTATTCCTGATATTCCAACGCATTTTGAGTACCGAAGAACCGATTTATCCGTGGACATACTCTTCAATACCATAAAGTAATTGCATGTATTTTATTTTGTGCCTCGAAAAGTGTCAAAACCCTAACTTTGAGATCGAATTAGATAAGATATCGACCCTTGCCAGACATGTGACCGGCACAGGATGAAAGAGCGTGTTTCAATTAACAAAGAACACCAAACCAGACCTCAGTTAAAGAATTCACGGAATTTTTGTGGGTGTGTGTAATATGTTGTATATAAATAGTTTACAGTTTAAAGTATTTGAGCAACATTATGAATGAGTACTACTATTATTACTGAATAGCAAAAATTAATTAGCCTGATATATCTATCTGGGCAATTTGCAATTTTGAGGGTCCAAATATTTATTTGTTATTCTTTTACTAAATAACACCGGAAAAAGATTTGCAAGTTATAAATTGCGTTTTTAAATAATAAATTTCATTGAATTAAACAATTGCAAATCTGTGGGTTTGATTATGTATTCATTTATACATTGTTACATGTTTTTTCTCATCATCATCCTCCAAAAAAAGATTTAAATGATAAACCTACACCGCTTTAAAAAGGTTTTTTTGTTCAAATGGGAGTTTTTACTTAATGCAGTTTGTGAAACAAAGCACACACAAAAACAAAAATGAACTATTCACCGCACTGGAAATGTGTTGTTTTTCCGTTTTTAAATTTCCTCTTTGTCTCCGAATGTTTCGTTTTGAATAGTCAAATTACCTCAAGCACACCGAACACTGCAACTGACCCTTTAATCCTGACACCCTACATCGAGAAGGGCCTACTAAACGAAGCTCACATGGCAAGTGAGGTCACCAACTTGCCCGGAATAGGAAATGAGCTCAAAAGCTATTCAGGCTTCTTCACTGTGAACACAACTTACAACTCGAATCTGTTCTTTTGGTTTTTCCCACCATTGGTTTGTTATTTGTTTGTGTGTGTTTTTTTAATTCATTTCTTAATATTTCAACTTTATAGAATGGTGATCCCGATTGTCCTGTGCTACTATATCTCAATGGCGGTCCAGGCTTCTCATCACAAATTGGCCTATTTTCCGAGAATGGTCCCATGCAAGTGGATGAGCATGGGCAGCCATCTTTGAGGAATATCACATGGAATCGTGAATTTGCCATGCTGTACATTGACAATCCGGTGGGCACTGGGTTTAGCTTTACGGATGATGATTTAGGTAGATTGCTTTCGATATATACTTTAGTAATAATTGCCAACCTTTTTAAAGGATACTCTCGAGATGAGTCTGAAATAAGCAGCAATCTGTACTCGGCGTTGCAGCAATTTTTCCTCGTCTTTTCCGAGTATCGAAGCAACGCCTTCTTCATCACGGGCTATTCGTATGCATGCAAGTACATTGTGACACTCGGCAGTGTAGTGCACGAGCGGAATAGCCGTCAGGACACTTTGAACAAGATCAATCTTAGAGGAGTGGCAGTGGGCAGTGGGCTATGTAATCTTCGTCTTGAGGACAGCTATGCGGACTATCTCTTTCAAACGGGCCTGATTGATCAGAATGTATGGAGAAATTTTACTGCACAACAAAATGAACTCAACCACTTGATTGACACGAAACAGTTCTTGGATGCGTATCATGCTGTAGACAGACTTATACTGGGCTACACAGTGGACATATCCTATCAAACTAATGTTACCGGTCAAGTAGGCTTGAGCATACTGAGGGATGCTGTCGATTATGAAAGCTTGCCCTATTTCGCTCGATACGTAGAAAGACCCGAAACAAGACATTCAATTCACGTGGGCACTCGGCCTTTGTATAATGCAACCACCGCACTGATACCACTGGAGGCTGACATGCCACAAAGCGCGTCACCGGCAATCGAGGCCCTTCTCAATGCAAACTATCCCACACTGTTCTACAATGGAAATATGGACACTGTCGTCAATAGTGCAAATATGCAAAATTTACTGCTTCATCTCAAGTGGAGTGGTGCAGCCAAGTTCAAACGTGCCAGCCAACATATTTACCGAGTGAACAACGATACTGTGGCGGGTTACATCAGAGCGGCTGACAATCTGTACTATATGGTGGTGCGCAATGCTGGCCATGATGGAGTGTACGATCAGCCAACCGTGTTGCTCGATATCATCACTAGATTTGTGAGAACTTTTGCTTAATGTACAAATTGACCTATACACACGCACTCACACACAAACCACACTAGCAGGGTCCTTTGGAGGGGAAGCATTGCTGGAAGATACAGCTGACGTGACTTTACTTTGTTTTTTGGCGTTCCAGGAACAAACAACTGGGCACTTGGACATTTCAAGTGACTCAAATGATTCTTAGATATATTCTTTACACATAACTAAAAGCGCTTTTGAGTATGATTTATAGATTATTAGTTACAGCCTTTCAAAAATCAAGGTGAGATTCCGAATCTCATGCTGTGCGATTAAGGGTTAAGTAATATTTTAAAAAATGGAAATTTTAATCAAAATTCAATTTTTTACAAAACAACAATAATATCATTAAACGTCATGAACTTCAACTGACATTTGAAAAGAAAAACTAATTAAAAATATTTTTTAAAACATTAATTTTGCCTACCTTTGTTAAGAACCTTTATCTGCAACTTCATCAACGGGTACTTGCCCTCACCACAATGACCATGAAAGTCATCGCCATCAAGTACTGTATCGTATCTAACACTGGGGCATTGAGTAAAGGTCATTGTTCAATTGTATTTATATCATTATCTGGTACTTGGTTCCAGGATTCTTGTGTTCCAAAATGGATACTATGGCAAGTTATACATCAAAATGCTCAGGAAGACGAGAAGAATCGATCTAGATCAAGATCGGGTTGATCGGAGCAAATCCGGCGAATATAATCCTAGTGGAACTTTGGGTACCTAGCGGCGGTCCGATGGACCTAAGGGATGCCCTGGTAAAGTTTCAGCCTTCTAGGCATTATGTAGCTCCCTCCACAGGGTGGCCAAGTTGGCACGGGGAACGGGTTAACGATGTTTGCATGGGAAAGGGGTATGTGCTAGGTGGTAGAGTTACTTACTCTCGATTCGATTTATAAATTGATGCAGTACATAGCATTACGGAGGGTGGTTGTTCAATTACCTTAATTAATAAACAAATAATTATAACATTATAATGTTACCATCTAACCTACTAATTATCATAACAACAACCTGTATAAACCCACAAATGATCATATATATTGCTATATTGCATATCAGAATTAATCTTTATCCTCGCCTTCATTGTGTCCTTTTCATTCTCAACGATTGATGTGGGCAATTTAGCCAATTAGTTTATAAATTTATGTATCTTTCGTGAAATAACACCCGTATAATTGATTAATTTATGATTTGATATAAAATAGTGAATTTGAATGACATTCACTCTTGATTTTCATTTCATTTCATAAAAGTACAATAGACACAATGACACTTCTCACAGCTCAACTATTGACTCTATCGGTTTTAGCCATGCAACGGCAAGAATATCACAATCGTGGAATGAATCGAACCACCTGGAATGGGTCTTATGATTTTGTGATTGTTGGCAGTGGCACGGCTGGTTCGATTGTCGCTGGAAGACTGTCGGCTAATCCAAATGTTACTGTGCTGCTGATCGAAGCAGGTGGACCAATGACGGTCATTTCGGATATTATGCCGGCGTTCGCGTTTTACGATTACACTTGGGGCTATTCAACGACTTCGCAGAAAAATGCAGGTTTGGTTGGCTTTTTGTGTTTTTAAATTAGTTAATTGGCTTTTGTTGCCTACAGCATTTAGTTTTCGTAATCGTAAAATTGCGTATCCACTTGGAAAAATTCTCGGTGGAACACATACGATCAACCTGGCCGGTTACACTCGGGGCAATCGGCGCGACTATGACAATTGGGCTAGTAGTTTTGGAGCAACAGGGTGGACTTACCGAGAGGTGTTGCCATACTTTCTGAAATCCGAAAACAATACCGATCCAAAAGTGGTTGCTCGCTATCCCGAATTGCACTCAACTGCTGGACCAGTGCAAATTTCTACACCCCCTGAGCCTGATCCAATTGCTCTCCGATATTTGAACGCTGCTCGACTTCTTGGCTGGCCCAACATTGATTTGGCCAACAGTGTCGACCAGTACGGTGTGGCCATCATGCAGACCACTCAGTCGAATGTGAACTGGACTCGACAGACAACCGCTTCGGCCTACATTGAGACTAACATCAACAGACCAAATCTTCACGTGCTCGTCAATTCGCTTGTCACTCGAATTTTGTTTGATCGATCTGGCAGTTTTCCTCGTGCGATTGGTGTTGTGTTTGTGCGTAACAATCAAACGCATCAAGTAATGGCAAGCAGGGAAGTGATCGTCTCAGCTGGACCCATCAAAACACCTCAACTCTTGCTGTTGTCAGGCATTGGTCCCACTGAGCACTTATCTCAATTTAGCATTCCATTGACGGCAAATCTTCCTGCTGGAAACAACCTACAGGATCATGTGTTGGTTCCATTTAATTTTTTTGTTCGTAACTCTAGTGATGTTCAGCTAGGGGCAAACATTTATCACAATCTTAATGTTGAAAATTTGTTTAATTTTATGGCACATTTTCGAGGTCCACTGACGCAGTATTGGACTGCTGAAACTTATCTTGCAACGGGAGTTAATGGAAATCGTGATTGGCCGGATGGAGTAATGCACATGGGTATAACACAAGGCGCTTCGGACCTTGAAGCGACACTCGAAGATTATGACCAATCTCGTCAGCTCGAATGGCGCCAATATTTGAGTCAGCTTGTCGACAATAATCGTCACGTGATCTATGCTGTTGCCCTGTACCGACCTCGAAGTAGAGGAACTGTGCGACTCGCCTCAGCCAATCCATTCGATGCTCCACTGATCAATCCAGAGTATTTGAGCGATCGACAGGACTTGATTGCACTAGTGCGAGCAATGCAAATTGGATTGAGAATACTCGAAAGTGAATACATGACTCCACTGGTGGAGTACTCAAGGCTGCCCATTCCTGGATGTGAACTATGTCCGGCCAAACCACTGAGTGAATGTGTCACATATTTGATTTGTGTCGCTCAGACAAGTTCCAGCAGTAGCTTTCATCCAGTGGGTACGGCCCCAATGGGCAATTTGACAAATTCAAATTCTGTCGTTGACGAACGGTTGCGAGTGAGAAATGTTGCCAATTTGAGGATTGTCGACGCATCGGTGATGCCCACGATTACAAATTGTAATACTAACGCACCCACCATGATGATTGGCGAAAGGGGGGCGGAGTTTATTGCACAGGACAATGGACTAATGGGCAATGTGTAACAGAGCAAAGAAATTGGAACCCGCTGATTTTACAGTATTTTGAAAGTTGTATAATATATTGTATATAAACAGTATACAGTTTAAAGTATTTGAGCAACATTATGAATGAGCACTATTATTACTGAACAGCAAAAAATTACCCTGATATATATCTGGGCAATTAGCAATTCTGAGGGTCCAAATATTTATTTCTTTTTTTCTAAATTACCCGAAAAAAAGATTACCCTGAGAGAAGGATTTATAATGAATTTTTCAATATAACATTAAAAAAATTATTTAATAAACTGCTAACGCTAACCAAAATTGAGGTTTTTCAATTCCAAGTATCAATATTATGCATTTGTTGTGCATTGCGCAATTAAAATAATAATAAAATTCATTAAATTAAACAAATTGCAAATCTGAGGGTCTGATTGTGTATTCATTGATTCAGTTTCTTTTTTCACCCAAAGAAATATTTAAATGACAAACCTACACAGCTTTAAAAGGTTTTTAATATATTTTTTACCCTTATGAAAGAAAGTTAATAAAGCAGTTTATCAAACAAATACAAAAATGAACTATCTACTGCACTGGAAATGTGTTGTTTTTTCGTTGTTCAATTTCCTTTTTGTCTCCGAATGTTTCGTTTTGAATAGTCAAATTACCTCAAGCACACCGAACACTACAACTGACCCTTTAATCCTGACACCCTACATCGAGAAGGGCCTACTAAACGAAGCTCATTTGGCAAGTGAGATCACCAATTTGCCCGGAATAGGAAATGAACTAAAAAACTATTCAGGCTTCTTCACTGTGAACACAACTTACAACTCGAATCTGTTCTTTTGGTTTTTTCCACCATTGGTTTGTTATTTGTGTGTGTGAGTGTTTTTTTAGCGAGACAAAGTCAAAGTCTATAGTTTTGCCTTGTCTGTCTGTCTGTTTCAAGCTTGATAGAAGAAACCACTGCACCCCTAGCAACCAAACTTGGAACACAATTTTCACACAATGTGAAATCGTACGATTCCCAAAAATCAGCCTTTTAGCTTATCTGGATTCAGAGATACGAAAGAAAAGGAATATCATTTTTATGAAAACAACTATTTCTACTTTTACTGTCTTCAGTGTGGAAACAGTTCAATCGCACTTCGTCTCGTTCTATTCCTGGCTTGCCTGAATTTTATTTAATCATTTCATAATATTTCAACTTTGTAGAATGGTGATCCTGATTGTCCTGTGCTACTATATCTCAATGGCGGTCCAGGCTTCTCATCACAAATTGGCATATTTTTCGAGAATGGTCCCATGCAAGTAGACGAACTTGGAGAGCCCTCTTTGAGGAATGTCACATGGAATCGTGAATTTGCCATGCTGTACATTGACAATCCGGTGGGCACTGGGTTTAGCTTTACGGATGATGATTTAGGTAGATTGCTTTCGAGATTTACTTTTGTAATAATTGCTAACATTTTTTTTAAATTACAGGATACTCCCGAGATGAGTCTGAAATAAGCAGGAATCTGTACTCGGCGTTGCAGCAATTTTTTATTGTCTTTTCCGAGTATCGAAACAATGCCTTCTTCATCACTGGCTTTTCGTATGCATGCAAGTACATTGTGACACTGGGAAATGTAGTGCACGAGCGGAATAACCGTCCGGACACTTTGAACAAGATCAATCTTAGAGGAGTGGCAGTGGGCAGTGGGCTATGTAATCTCCGTCTTGAGGACAGCTATGCGGACTATCTCTTTCAAACGGGCCTGATTGATCAGAATGTATGGAGAAATTTTACTGCACAACAAAATGAACTCAACCATTTGATTGACACGAAACAGTACTTGGAGGCGTATCATCTTGCAGACCGACTTATACTCGGCTACACAGTGGACATGTCCTATCAGCGAAATGTTACCGGTCAAGCAGGCATGAGCATTTTGAGGGATCCTGTCGATTATGAAAGCTTGCCCTATTTCGCTCGATACGTAGAAAGACCCGAAACAAGACATTCAATTCACGTGGGCACTCGGCCTTTGTATAATGCAACCATCGCACTGATACCGCTCGAGGCTGACATGGCACAAAGCTCGTCACCAGCAATTGAGTCCCTTCTCAATGCAAACTATCCCACACTGTTCTACAATGGAAATATGGACATTCTCATCAATAGTGCAAATATGCAAAATTTACTGCTTCATCTCAAGTGGAGAGGTGCGTCCAAGTTCAAACGTGCCAGCCAACATATTTACCGAGTGAACAACGATACTGTGGCGGGTTACATCAGACAGGCTGACAACCTGTACTATATGCTGGTGCGCAATGCTGGTCATGTTGAAGTGTACGATCAGCCAACGGTGGTGCTCGATATCATCACTAGATTTGTGAGAACTTTTGCGTAATGTACAAATTGTTAAACTATTGAAGTGGAGACTATTCGATTGTCGATTGTATCGGCGCGATAGCGCCTTGCGAGCATCGTTTACGACGCGAGCATTTTCTTGTTGTTCTCTAATGGAGTCTATTGAAGCGGTTGATACTCTATCTCAAATTACTCAACAAATCTATACATTTATTTAATTTTATTTATTTACACAAACAGTAGATTGTAAATGTATGCGGTCCAACTGTACAGGATCAACTTTGCAACAAAATCCAGTTTGCCCTGTATGATCCACATGGTGAGAAAAATGTTTATGGGAACGTAGGCAACCAGAAAGGCACAAAACAGTTTTCCATGAAATCGATTGACTGAAAAGCAAAATAGCATATTCTTCACAAATTTCGATTTGATAATTTTTGTGAACAATCATCGAATTGAGCATGCTCAAAAGTGGATAAGTAGCTTTGATGTAAAGTTGATGATTAAAGTACACAATCATGAATGAGGCAATGAAACAGAGCAGATTGATTTGTGACTTTCCGATAATCAGCAGCAGAGCATCAAAGTTGACTGCATTCTTAAATAAAGTTCCACTTGACCAGTTTGCCATGTAGAGAAAATGGACAGTTTTGAAGGCCAGAACCGCGTTCACCAGTTTGACCAACATTTAAAGTTTCCAATTTTTGTACAGCCATATTTGTTCGACAAAATTGAATAAGTGCACAAAATAGTCAACGTTTTGTATTGATTTCAGAATTAACAATCCTGGATGCAAACATTTTTGGTTCTGAGAGCAGACAATTCAATTCTCGTGAAAATGTCACTGGGGACATATTTTACAATTTCATATTTTGAAGCAGAAAAACGCTAATTCCTAGTCTTGGTAATGTATAAAAAGAACAAGCTAATGTATGAAATTATCTGAAGTTTTAATATAGAAAATTAGTTTGACCAAAAATGTATATATCTTGATGCTTCCTTATATGAAACGATTTGGTAGTGATTCGATAGTTGCCGAACAAACGAAAAGCATACGAGTGCAACAGTCGACTGTTTTGGAGATTTTCTGCCTAATCATTGGACGAAAATTTAAAAAAAAAAGTTGAAACACTTTAGGTTGAGCATACCTTGACCAAATTTCGAGGTAAAATCTGACCGAATCCTTGCCCGTTTCTATAACCCTGATAGAATGTACGATTCTGTGCAGATATTCGTCTGAAATTCTTCACCACTGCAGCACACTGATTTATGAGCAAAAATTCATCAAACACAATGCCCAGTACAACAAGCAAAAGTAGCAATCGCAAAATGAGCGGCAATTCAGTGATAAAGAATGACACATAGAATATGTAACATTGAATAAAGATAAAGTTTATAAAGAGTGTCGTCAGGTAGGGTGACCAGAAACGCGCATATTCACGAAGAATTTTGCATAA
Source organism: Rhizoglyphus robini (assembly GCA_023373905.1). Classification (NCBI taxonomy): domain Eukaryota; kingdom Metazoa; phylum Arthropoda; class Arachnida; order Sarcoptiformes; family Acaridae; genus Rhizoglyphus; species Rhizoglyphus robini. The sequence goes on from JAKIJQ010000027.1 coordinate 1,486,126, forward strand.
AACACAAATTCTATTTTGAACCTCGACATATTTGAACCAGAGACACAACTGAAGAGTTTGGTTGTGTTTAAATCTTTTTAATATTTTAATTTTCTTCAATTTTGCATTTACTTCCGTCAATTTGTACTCGAGTGTGCGCTGTTGAATGGCAATGTATTTGCTTGCCAGAATCACATAAAAGGGAATTGCATAAACGACTAAGGAAATATAAAATAGAAATAATATTAATGAAAAGAAACAAAATAACAAGAAGGCACTTACAGTGTAGAGCATAGTAGGTGAAAAACGGATTGAACAAAGTCCAAAACAGAATCGATGTCAAATTTATGTTGATCACACTGTCTATGAACAGTACATTGCCATATTCAAAAGTGAACGCACAAACATTGATAATCGCTTCCATGCAAAATGCCAATTTAAGAAATTGTTTTCTAAAATATAGCATTTGTTTCAAATCGTTTCTGCATTTTTCACTATCTTCCAAATCGGCAAAAATCAAACAATGTTTTGGAATTGGTGTATTGAACGCCAACACAGCACAAGAGCACACAATAAAGATGGCGATATTGAGGGTGAGAATGTTGATTTCTGGCCAAACAGTGCGAGGAAACATTTGATGGAATGAGAGATAGGGACTTGAGAGCAACTTTGAGTAATCGATTTGACAATTTTGACGAGACTCGCATTCGAGGCCAAAAATTCCATAAAATCCGGACAAAAGAAATAAAACAAGTGAGAAGAGGTAACATTTTTGGATCACTTCAAACGGATGAGATTCGCCAAATCGAATCACATCAAACTGATCATAATGAGCAAAGATGTTTAGCTTGATAAGTGAAACGATTTTCTTGGTAATTGGCAACATTTTTTATCGCTTTTTTCTTCAGATAAGTTAAGTTGATAATTCTTTTTCTAAAACACCAATTTAAATGTTTTCTCTATAGAAATTAATAATCTACTCATGATCTCAAAAATAATACATTTAAATTTTTGAAAACACATTAAATTTTCTGTTTTCTCACATTCATATTTCCATTGAGGACAATAAATCGATAATTTCCGGTGCACTCGCTTTACGGTTTCAGTTTTTGATTGATCGATCATGTCAAGTCATGATTTGATTTATTATTTAAATTGTTATTGAAAAATGTCACTTTGCATACATATTTTTAAGCAAAATTTAAAATGGAAATTTTAATCGATATTCAATTTACAACATTAAATTATTAAACGTCATGAACCTCAACTGAAATTTGAAATATAAAAAATTGTTAATATGATTTTTTAAAATTATTTTGCTTACCTTTGTTAAGAACCTTCATTTGCAGCTTCATCAACGGGTACTTGCCCTCACCACAATGACCATGAAAGTCATCGCCATCAATGGCCCACACCATCGATCCACCCAAATGCTTCTCGATCACATAGTCCACCTTCTTTTGAACACTTTCGTGATTGTCGAAGCTGATCCAGTCGGCTCCTTTGGTTGCGTAGGGTACCTGAGCGTGGACGTCAAAGTGCACCTGCCAGCCTGCTTGTTTGATTTCTTGGCAAATCTATATTTTTAAAAATCTGAGATTGACATTTCCAGATCGTTATTAACGAACCTTGTTATAATTTCCACCCAGCTTACTTCCACTGCTCGCTTTAGCGCCCAACTTGTGATCACCCGACGAGAGATGATAGCCCTTACCATACAACGGAATGCCCAAAATGAGCTTCTTCGACTCAGCGCCATGTTTGATCCAGTAATCGACAGTGTAGTGAATGTTGTTGGTCTTGTCTTGCTCCTCAGTAGGCGCAGCCAGTGGTGCATTGTAACCAGTGTGACCCTCACCCTCATCATGATAGTCGTAAGTCATCAGATTGATAAAATCCAAATACTTGTTCATGCCGGCAATGTCATAGGCCCGATCAATGTGCTCCTTTCCTGCAGCCACCGCAGCTGTCAGCAGATACTCGTGTGACTTGAAGGCTTCCTTAAATTCCTGCAACAACAGAATAAAGTTGTGCTTGTCCTCTGCGTGACCAGGATTTCGATCACCACTGCCCACTCCCGTGAAACCAGGATACTCCCAATCGATATCAATACCATCAAGATCGTACTTTTGCAGAAACTTTACAACCGACTGGACGAGTTGATGTCGATGAGCAGGGGTTCGCGCCATCTCTGAGTACTTGGTCGAACCCTCTCCCCAACCGCCAAGTGAAATCATCACAGTCAAATGAGGATTCTTCTTACGCAAATTCACAGTTCGGACAATCATGTCCTTGTCCAGATCGGGATCCTCCTCATGGATTGAGTTGTTTTGCAGTTTTGCGAATGCGTAGTTCACATGTGTGCAAACATTTGCGTTAATGTCCTCTGCGGCAAACTAAAAAAAATGATTTGAAATATTTAAAAAAATTCAGACTTTAAAAATCTACTTACGTGAGCATCGCCCTTGTCATAGGAGGCCCAGGACTCAAAGTAGCAAACCACCTTGTAGGGCTTGTTGTTTCGGTCTTTTGAGTAGACCAAAGTGGCACAGCAGACCAACAAAACAGCAAAAATTGTAAGCTTCATTTTGGTTTAGTCGATAACAACAAAATAAAACCAATAAATTTAATACTAAACAAGTTGATTTATATATTCAAAATTGTATCTCATTAGACGATCAGTAAGTAGAGTCTCATTGAGATCCGGTACAGCTTCGGTGTTATCGGTTCAAATGTACAAGTCCAAATTGTTTTTTAACGATTGCGGAGACTTTAGTAGCACTTGACTTTTGTACAGTACTTTAGTATTGCAAATACTGATGATGATAGTAATATTTGGTTGACATATATAACTGTTAGTTTGTCTTGAAGCTATCTAAGTAGTGGGATTAATGTTTGATCATTTAGGAAGGATTTTGTAATTTGTTGATTAATAGATTGTGGATACTATCGTACTACAAATAATCCTACATTTATGTCACATAAGTATAATGTAAGTATTTTTAAAGCTTTGAGGATAATGTGAACGAAAGATTTGAAAACATTTTACAAAAATTTATAATCTAAAAGTTATTTGATGTTGTTTCAGTTTGGAAAACATTTGTAAATACTTGCTAGCTTGCTTCACAAAATCAGCGTCCGAACTAGTGATTTCAAGCGTCAAAAGGTTTGGAAACAATAGAGCCAAGAAATTCAATGCAAGAATTCCATATTTTTCGAAACGGGATTCTACATCATTGGTGCCCTCGTCGGCTGGATAAATCAGCTTGAGGTTATTCAGAATTAAGTATATCATTTTGCTTTTTCGATTGGGATTAATGCACAGTTCATATTTTTTCAAGTGCATTAGAAATGCCCCATTAAATGTGACATTCTCCACCAAAAGCATACTCAAAGAATCGGCACACGTTATTTGCATAAAAAGTCGAATAAAATCCAATTCGTTCTTTAATTTATATTAATAAAGTTAATTAATTACTTAACATTTTTTTAAACATACCTTGTCAGGCGATTCAATGTTTAGACTGTCAATTTTATGACAGTTTGCCCATACAAAGGGTAAAATTTTGCCTCGATGAGTAGTGCAGATTCGAAATTGGTCGATTCTTTCATTCCAAGGTGTGTCACGAGCATTCGGATGCAGAAACTTTTCAATCAGTTTGAGTGGTCTCATCTGTTCCAGCATTGGGCGCAATTGATTACGAAATTTGAGTGGACAATCACCAGTGTAATGAACGCTATAATTCTGCAAGAATGGACACAGCATCTTGAAGCGAGTGCATTTGCGCAAATTTATTTGGCAAATTTGGTAACCTTTCAATGGAATTGGAAATTCAAATTTACCAAAATTGATCTTGCCTTCAAAATAGGTTTTTATTCGGTGGATAGACTCCATTAGTTTGGACATTGCTTGTGAGAAGTTTTCTCTGCTGAGTCCGCTAGTGTAGCCAAAGAATGCAACACTCAAGAGCAGCGTTTTTCTTTTATCTTGAGTTTGAGTTTCCCAGTAATTCGAGACGTGCACCAGGAGTAATTTAAGATTTTCCTTTTTGAAATATGAACTCACATAATCTTCAATTTCTTGTTCATATTTTGCCAAATCGTGACTAAAATTTGCATAAAAATTATGCATTTTAAACAGTTCATCCTGTTGACTTTTCGTTTCCATCAATTTAAGACAAGGTCCCAAAAAATATGCCGGGCTCATGGATTGAACCAGATGAATGCGCTTAAAAAAGTAGTGTTCCGTTTGCCCGTGGATTGCCCGTATTAATTGGGCCGTAGTTGCATTGGCGAGTGGACAAAACATGTGGTAACACATTATCTGTACCAGAAAGTCCCATTTTTGGCACACAAATCGTAGCACAAGCACCCAATCGAGCACTGTCAAATTGGAGAATACTGCATAGAGACATTTAATGGTGAGGATATCGATTTTGGATGTTGATTGGGCGCCTTTTGGTTCACAATCGGATGTTTGTTGAATGTCTACTGAATCGAGTTGATTGTTTTTGGGATCGCCATCGGACGTCGATGGAATGCAGTTTAGATCAATAGGATCGGTTCTTAATTTGATGTCGTCCAAATTGACAGATGATTGAATATTGCTTAAAGGCATAATGAATGTCAATAGGAAGTTCTGAATGTAGACTCAATAAAATTAACTTTTTAACTTGTTCACATCACGAAGGTCTATCTCACAATGATTAGATTGCAACAGAGGATCCTACTTTAAATACACGAGACTCTCAATATGTGAAAATACAAACCAAACTCTGTGTGTATTTCAACAACTGTTTGTACCATTTCTCTCTTTCACCTAACAAGCTCATTACCCTCAAAATCTCGGCTCACTCAAGCTATATATACCACCTATTTCTGAGTAAGTGTTCTCTATATATTACTTGAACTAAATTCAATTAAACGGTACACAAGTGGGGGACACCTTTGGTTCGAGTATTGTAGGTCAACTCAAATCGATCCAAATAAACCCAAGAAATAAGTACATAAAACATGCGCAATAGTGTAGTTATTTATTTGGACAACAAGTTCAAAATAATGTTGTTGATGCATTTTAATTAAATCGAGTTTTATTCCATAGTTAATGTAAATGTTGTTTTTTAAAGCAATTGATTTAATTTTGAAGCTATCTAAAGCGATTAATGTTTGATCATTAAGAAACGAATGTGTTACCGATCCGCACAAATCCGTACAGTACTACAAATAATTCAACACTTCTCCGGGATATTGTATCCCATCAAGTATGTTGTATTTTTTTGGTTTGTGGACAATGTCATTGAATTTTGAAAACACATTAGATTTTATAAATTATAAAGTGACTTATCAGGTTGGAAAACATTTGCAAATTATTTGGCGCTTGCCTCACAAATTCAGCATCTAAACTGGTGATATAAAGCAATTCAAGATATGGAAATAAAGCCGTCAGTAAATTAAACACAAGAATTCCATTAATTTGAACCACAAATTTCTGACACACAATGAATAAACAAATAGCTCATCTTCAAGTTCATATCAAGTATTCTGTGTCCTAAGATTTGGAAATAAACCCAACAATGCTATTGTTGCATCAAGTTCGTCGTTAAACTTTGAATCTGAACTGTTCAAAAAGTCAACATTTTTCAATCTCAATGTGCGAACAGATGGAATGGAACAGTGTTCGGAAGTGCAATTTAGAGATTTCAAATCGAATGAGACGTTTGTGATTTTCAGTACATCCAATTGGCAGAATTTTTTCAATTCAGTCATGAGATTCTGGTCAAGTTTGATTTTCTATATAAAAAATAAATTTTTTTAATTTAAAAAAATTATTTTTTAAAGTTAAGCAGATGGTTGACAAACCTGATTTCGAAATTCAAATTTTAAAAAATTTGAGTATTTAAAATGTTTTTGCATAAACGGTAGAAATATTTGAAGGTTTTGCGGTGTGAGTGTGAACCGAAATTTACAAACAGTGTAAAACGGAATGGACACTGACCAATTGTGAAATAGAAATTTTCTACTAAGCCTTTCTGGTCTCATTTGTAATAAAATTCCAAACAATTGAGCATCTGAAAATTTTTCTGAACATTCGCCAGTGTAGTGAAGTGAATAGCACTCCACTTGTGAAGTCAATGAATGAAACAGTTGAACAATGTTTGGCGATTTAATGAGCATGACTTTGTTTTCATGTGTGTCCGCATTTATATATGGATTTTTTGACATTTGAATACCTTGAATTATTTCTGTTAATTTAAGGAAAAAGTCTTTGTCTTCAAGCTCAACATAACCAAATATTGTCAGACTCAACAACATTGGACAAAAATCATCTAGATATTTTCTGACCACACGATTGCTTTCATCATAATTTGCCACATGAATAATACAGAATATCAATTTATCACCAAAAACTTTTATCAAGGCTTTTCGGATGATTTTCTCGTAGAAAATTGATTCTTTTTCCAGTACCACTTCGTATGGGTATGAGAATTTGTTGAAACAACTTTTCATAAAGCTCAGTCCCACCATTCGTAGAATGTGAATTTGTCTATAAAAATAATGTCCCGGTTGGTGATGTTGTTGAGTTTCGGTTAATATTTCTTCCGATGAATGCACGCGACGGTTCATCATGCCAAGGCAGAGTGGATTGAGCACACCGTACCACCGAGAACAGACAACTCGTAGAATTTTCACCCATTCGTAAAGGTTAAAATGCTGAAACAAGGCTTCAAGACAGTGGTCGTTGAGATCGTTGATGCTCGTTGACATGATGAGTTTTTGACATTAATTTTCAATGTCAAGTCCTTTAACCGGTAAATTGCATTCATCTCACAATCATATGGTACACGAACGCAGACACATCAACAAAATTATAAACATTGAGTTATATAGAAAAAGTGCTCGATTTTTTTAGTTATATAGTCGAACGCTAGCTCACTAGCCAGAAAATCTCTTTCCATATACTACCTACATGCTCAAATGAATACTTTCAGTACAGACTCTTTCAACAAATGGAAGAAATGGCCATAAATTTCAAAATAGACTTTCAAGTGTGGTGCCGAAAATCGGAAAATATACGATCACCAGTCAAAACAGAATACAACATTGATGACTCAGTAGCCGAATGACTCATAATCACACACACACACACACGGAATTTGTAATATTCGTGAAGAATGAAACAACTCAAAGAGTAAAATGAATTATTTTCAACATGCCTGAACACTAACTTGGTTTGGTTCGTCTGTCTTAAATCTATAATTAAATTAAATTTTATTTTCACCATTTGCCAAAGAACTGTTCATCTAATAGTCAACCGAGTAAGAAAGCTTTTCCATTAACAAAATACATGTATAATCATCTGGAATTCGTTTATTCATGGATACTTTGAATGATGAGCATAATTTGGTTCAATTCTTGTTATACTTTGAAGCGGTAAAGTAAACTTGAACTGAGCACTGCTAGCAGTTCTTTAATTAGCACTGAATTTGCATAAAATTGTGCATCGCCAAAATTAATTTTCAAAAAGTGAGTTTCCACTCAAATGAATTGGGCACTGCAGGTAATTGACCTTTTCCTCCATGATTAGATTCTAAAAATGATAAATTTATTGCAGATCCAAAATGTCATTTTTTCTCAACTCAATTGATTATTTTAATCACATTTGGACAATAATCGTTAAGAGTGAAACTCTCGAAACGTGCGAATAAACTGGCACTTGGCACACACATTTTCGTAAAACAGTTACAGATCCTGTAGATTGTACTTCGAAAATTTCTATAAATTTGATGATTTTTAAAACTATCGAAACGTTTTCACAAACACATGTCTGACATCTGTTTGTTTATAGTTGGTGAATATTGAGTTTTAAATTTTATTGCATCAATTATTTAGTCTGCAGCAGTTGATACCAGTACATGAGTAATTCAAAATAAAACAATAAAAACTTAACAAACGATTTAAAGGAAATCAGTCCAAAGCTGCCACCATACCGAATGCCGTACGGTTTTGTGGTGTGAAATTTGTAAACATAATCCGATAAGCGCAATTTTACTCGTGTGTTGAGTGTGAGCCGTGGTGCGACGCACCAGTGCAACAGCAACCTCGTGCACCGATGAATTCTTGCTGTGAACATGGCTGCCACCAGATGAAAGCCCACAATTACAATCAACTGAGTGCACGAAATTGAACCAATGATACAAACAGTGGCCACTGGATAGTGACCACCAAGAAAAATGTGCACAACTATATATGCATTGACAGGCATTGCGGTGACAATAAATCCAAATATGAGTCCACAGCCAAACAGGCGATTCGATGCCATAATGCAGACAAGTGACTGTGTGTGTTGTCGAAAGAAGCTGTTCAAACTGATGGCGGTCAGCCGTTTTTGATGGAGATGGACGGTCAACTCGAGTTGCAGTCGTATGAACACCACCGCAATGAAGGCAAACATTAGAATAGATGTGGTGAGATTGATTTGAGTGCCAAAGTACAGTTCGAGTGCGATACCAAGTTCACTTATTAGTAGAGAAGCTGACTCGAGCAAACCAAAGTTTTTCCATTTGTCAGATAACCAACATAGCATGCTATATTGCATATGGATGTGAATACAAACTATAGTAAAAAGGCTAAGTTTTTTTTGTGATAATTTTTGGCATGCATTACGTACCAACAGTCAAAACAACACATTTACACAGCATTATATAATACCGTACAATTGAACGAATCAGTGCAACAATGCACAAACGTTTTCCTTTACTTGTATTGAGGAACGTTCTAGCAAATAGTCGGCCATTGCCTTGGACCAGTACTTGGTGAATCAAATTGATTGGTAACATAAAACGGACAAATTTCGAACGAAAGCTTGTGTAATCAGTTTTGTGTTCAAAATCGAACCAATTCATTTGATAGTACAGATTGACGATCTGTGCACAGGTGAGCGCAGGCAGGAGATTCAACTCGGCCGGACAACTCCACAGTAGGGTCACATCAAAGTGGTACAGAAGCTGAGTGCTATTGAGGCTGTTGGCGTACAAATAGAGAAACAATTCGTGGCCAAACTGGACAGACAACAGCACCAAAATCAGTATACTGTTGGCTTGTTGGCCAGGAGTTCGTTGCCCAATTTGCAACACATTTTCCAAGTACTGATTCACGTTGCTTCGAAGGTTCCAAAATTTAAGCTTATCAAACATTTTTGTTACGATTCTAAGTAATTTTTTTTAAATTGACAAATGTACGAGACTTTTAAAATAAAACAAACAAAATATTAAAATGCTTTTATATTTAAATATTTGAAATTCTAAAATATTGACATTGACTAATTGAGAGAGCCTTAAAATATATTCCAAATTAAATTATAATAAGTTTAAAATTGTACACGTGGAGCAAATTGTGGCCAATTTCCATGAGTACGGTAATTTTCCGATTGAAATCTATGAAATTGTGGAGCAGATGCAATGTTGTGAGAATTCAGCACAAGGCGTATATTTTTTTTTAATTTGTAGACAATTTATAAGAAAATATTAGCAATTTCCCATAAAACATTAAACACTGAAATATAATTAGTTTAATTAATCAAAATGCTGTACAAAAAAAGATTTTAAATTTACCTTAACAAATGCGCTCAAATTGATCACACCAAAATCGCCATAAGTGAAGCCATACTGATTGCGAGTGTGAAATGCACAAATGAAGTGGCTCAAGCGAAATCTGGTTCGGAAATCGCCGACTTTATGTTGATTATTAACGAGAATGCTCGACAGTCGTTTGCCTGGCGCATGAATTCTCCTTGTGGCCGAAGTGAGTTTTAAATGATGCATAAATATGCCATTTATTTCACAAATGATAAACAACAGCACAGTGGCTTTGGCTGCACAGGAGTCGACTCTGCCCAATAGGAACCACATCACCAGTAGAGCATTGCACGGAAAATGAACCAAAAGAAATATGAGAAATATTTTCCCATAAAATTTGTTCAACTTGAGTAGATAGACCAAACAGTTGAGCGCATAGGTTCGATAGTGCTCAAAGTTGTGCCGTGTAAATGTTCTCATCAGACATGACAATTGAGCCTGATTTTGTTGGCTCGCAATAAAAAATATCAACATGTGGCCAATAAAGCATGCAAACACTAAAGCAAAAACAAGCGCGTTCAAATGGAAAATTGTCACATAAAAAGCAAAATAAACATTGTTTACAGATAACATTAAATTATCATTCGACAAAATTACCAGTAATTGCAAATAAGAATTGATCACAATAAAAACTAAAAAAAACAATATATATTAAAAATAAATTTCAATCACAACCAATATCATTCTTACATGTGAAAATTGTAAAAATCTGCGAAGCATTCATGATAAACAGAAAACACATTTTGACGATATACCAAATTTTATTCTGTTTATGATTTTCACAAAAAGACTTTTGTCCACTTTTCTCATTTTAATCAGCTGGTAAAGTAGCAAATTAATTTGTCGATGATTGTTGAAATAGATCAAAATGATAAAAGCACACAATTGACAAGTGATTAAGACGGCCATCAGGTTCACTGCTCGATTTGGTATTATGCAAAACCACAGATCGTACATTAGAATTCTCAAAAATTTGTTACCCGATTTAAGATTATACAGATAAATGTTATCGATAATGTAATAAAGCAAAATCAATAAAGATGCATAGATGGTAAGTTTTGTTTTAAAATTATTGTAAATCACGATACTTTTCCATGTGTCAATATAGAAAAAGTAATAAGAGTTGCCTTTGATCGGAAGCACAATTTCAAAGATGCTTTTCAATAACATTTTTGTTTGAGTTTAATTTATGAATGAAATAAATTTTTAATAAATTTGAAACTAAATTTATTCGAATTCAAAATATCATAATTAGAAAATTTTATATTATATTTTTAATTATATTTTTAATTATATCTTGAAACTTAAATTACAATCAATCATTTTATAAAATTAATTTTAACAATCAATTTCGACTCATATTTTATACACGTGCAATGAATTTGACAGATCCACCAATAAATTTAGTAATTACTGCTCTGTGTGTTTCACAATAATTTTAAATTAGCTACAAATTGTAATTATAAAAAACAAATTTCCATGAATGCAATTAAAAGTTTGCAAACTTATCCACTTCAAAAGTATCTATCTTCAATTAATTTACCAATAAACTATCTTTTACTACTAAACTAAGCAAACTAAACTACCAACAATTTTTTCATAATGAACTGAGGTCTATGCAAAGATCTTTCCGAAACTCGTTAACGTTAACGTCAATAGAGAATTAAATGAATAAACAGAAAAGACGTGTGATTTTATAAAAGTTTAATCGATTTACAAATCATGTATCTTTTTCATTAATTAAATGCGCTTCCAAACCCAACAAATCCACCTCGCCAAGAATGTGCTCGATTGAGCATCGCACATAATCCAAATCGTGAAGCATTTTCATTAAGGCAGAGTATTTGTTTTCGAGCTCATTTGCGGGCACAAATACTTCTATATACCGATGAATTAACCGACCATACACGAGGTGTTGATATCTGATTTAAAAAATATCATTTTTAGAATTAAGATACCACCCGCAAAGCAAGAACTGTATCAAAGTAATACCTAATGAACTCAATATTACTCAAATTTAGCCTCGGTTTAAACAACATGTATGCAATCGTCAAATCTTTGAGCGCACAATCGTGCCCAAGAATGTCGTGTGAAAAACGGAGAAAATTTCTACAAAACCAATTCAAACCGGACACTGTTCCACTCCGGTTTTCTGCTGTGGGTATGAACACAACTTGATCTCCAATTTCGTTCTATTTGAGAAAACAATTCAAAATAAATAAAAAAAACTATTCAATCCAACTTTCTATATAACACAACAGACCACAATTTGATTGAATCCATTCCTTTTCGTATCATAAATGAACGCCACTCTAATGCAACTGATCACAGGATGAAATTGTTTCAGCATCACCAATTGATCACGCTCATTCAGTGCTTTGAAGGACGCAATAGATTGAGAAAATTTAACAATCTTTTTAGTGTACAGTCTTCTGAGTTTGAAAAATTCACAACAATTTTCCAATACGCCCAAAAGTTGCTGTTCGTTTTCGTTGGTGAAAATTGACATTGCACTCTGTATTTCGCACAGTTGTTCCAACTCGTGGGCATTCAGTTCGTGTTGGTTAAATGTTCGTTCTTTTATTAAAAAGATAAAAAAATTCAAAATACATTCAAAAATTATTCAATAATTCACCTCGAATAAGAACACTATTCAACAGTTCGTCCTTATTTGTGTCGTTGCAAGCTTTTCTCGTATGAATCAATTGCTGCATAAATTGCGACATAATTTAAAATTTTTAAAAATTAAATTAGGTTAGATTTACTTTTTTCATGCCAATGTCAAAGCATTTTTCTAGACGACATTTTGAACAACACTTTCTTCTGTTTGCCAATGTGATTTGACACTGAGGGAAACATTTTGGATTCTGAAAACACACTCAAAAAATATTAGGAAAAATTCTTTTTTTTGATGCATGGGTCTGTAACTTGATTATTACATTTGAGTAAGCATTTGCATTGCGTCTGAAGAATACTTTGCAACAGTCACAGGACAGTCCACCAAAGTTGAACGCATTGGCATGGTCTCCACAGACCAGACACTCTCGGTTTGGATTGTTTTGATTAGTATCACCTTGAAACTGTTGAAATGGTTTACTTTGAGACTTTGTTTTGGTGTTCATATTTTATTTACTAAGTATCTTGAATCATCAAATTTTGGAAATGGATTTTCAAGTACAGAATTATTTGACGGTTTCAATCAATCAAGGCATAAGCATTATTTTTATTCACTATCACGTACGAGGTATTTGCGAATTAAATATCAGGAAAGACACATGTTGTTGGACTCTCTGTTCACTTTGTGACTGTTTTCTCTCAACAATTAAAGAGGGAAAATATTTAGTAGTAGTAGAAGAAAACGAGTTTGCATTATTTCAAGGGCAATGTCACGTGAGCCGAGTAACACTGAAAGTTGCAACGGTCTTCAACAAATATCACACATTCGCAACATATACAATAAAGTACAGACGTGGAATTACAGTTTTACGAATGGTCCCTCTTCACATTTTAATGCTTATTACAATGATCTTTTGAATGGCCATAGCTCAGTTAGTACTAGTCCGATTGAGCCATATTTTAGCTTAAATTAAAGATAAAATTTGGTTTTGTAGAGATTTTGTTTGATTCGACTGTGTCTAAAAAAGAACCCCATTACCAATAGATCATTTCCCGAAAAATCCACCAAAAAAATATGAGAAATGTTTTTCAATAAAATCTGCTCAATTTGAGTAAATTCGATTCAAATTTAAGGATAGTGATCGTAAGGACTTAAAAACTGGTGACCCGTTTGCTTGAATTAGGGCACTTTTGTGTTAATCAATTTCGCTTTCTTTTTTGACTATTCATCATCATTAACAAAGAACAGTTCATCTACTCGATCGTCCACCGAGTAGTACAACTTGCACCTGTGCCAGCATCCTTTTGGCACTTGTTTACGCACGACTTCTTTGAGTTTGGCACAAATTTGAGTGCGATTCTTGCAATATTTTGATACTACAAAGTGGACCTCTTCCAGGGCGGGAAATAGTGTCATGTGTGGTAACTGATCATCGATTTTGTCCAGTGGTCTGAACAGAGCACTGAGAAACTTTTTGTTGTACTTGTTAGCAGAAATAGCTGCTAAATTAATTTTTCTGACAGTTTTCACAGGAGTGAGTGGCCACTCCTCTGGATCGAACACCGTTTGGCCATTTTCTCTAATTTTAGCATCAAAATTAGGCGTGCCACAGTCTCTAAATGTAATTTCAGTTAAATTGGGCATTCGGGATAGTTTTGAGGATATTTGTTTGTAGTTCAACTGTACAGAATAAAAGTGAAATATTAAAAAAATAAAGCGTGCATAATTTTGGTTAAGATGTTAGGTAGGTTAGGTGCCGTGTAGGATTAGGTTTTGGTTAGTGTGTTAGGTAGGTTAGGTACCGTGTAGGATTAGGTTTTGGTTAGTGTGTTAGGTAGGCTAGGTACCGTGTAGGATTAGGTTTTGGTTAGTGTGTTAGGTAGGTTAGGTACCGTGTAGGATTAGGTTTTGGTTAGTGTGTTAGGTAGGCTAGGTACCGTGTAGGATTAGGTTTTGGTTAGTGTGTTAGGTAGGCTAGGTACCGTGTAGGATTAGGTTTTGGTTAGTGTGTTAGGTAGGCTAGGTACCGTGTAGGATTAGGTTTTTGGTTAGTGTGTTAGGTAGGCCAGGTACCGTGTAGGATTAGGTTTTGGTTAGTGTGTTAGGTAGGCTAGGTACCGTGTAGGATTAGGTTTTGGTTAGTGTGTTAGGTAGGCTAGGTACCGTGTAGGATTAGGTTTTGGTTAGTGTGTTAGGTAGGCTAGGTACCGTGTAGGATTAGGTTTTGGTTAGTGTGTTAGGTAGGCTAGGTACCGTGTAGGATTAGGTTTTGGTTAGTGTGTTAGGTAGGCTAGGTACCGTGTAGGATTAGGTTTTGGTTAGTGTGTTAGGTAGGCTAGGTACCGTGTAGGATTAGGTTTTGGTTAGTGTGTTAGGTAGGCTAGGTACCGTGTAGGATTAGGTTTTGGTTAGTGTGTTAGGTAGGCTAGGTACCGTGTAGGATTAGGTTTTGGTTAGTGTGTTAGGTAGGCTAGGTACCGTGTAGGATTAGGTTTTGGTTAGTGTGTTAGGTAGGCTAGGTACCGTGTAGGATTAGGTTTTGGTTAGTGTGTTAGGTAGGCTAGGTACCGTGTAGGATTAGGTTTTGGTTAGTGTGTTAGGTAGGCTAGGTACCGTGTAGGATTAGGTTTTGGTTAGTGTGTTAGGTAGGCTAGGTACCGTGTAGGATTAGGTTTTGGTTAGTGTGTTAGGTAGGCTAGGTACCGTGTAGGATTAGGTTTTGGTTAGTGTGTTAGGTAGGCTAGGTACCGTGTAGGATTAGGTTTTGGTTAGTGTGTTAGGTAGGCTAGGTACCGTGTAGGATTAGGTTTTGGTTAGTGTGTTAGGTAGGCTAGGTACCGTGTAGGATTAGGTTTTGGTTAGTGTGTTAGGTAGGCTAGGTACCGTGTAGGATTAGGTTTTGGTTAGTGTGTTAGGTAGGCTAGGTACCGTGTAGGATTAGGTTTTGGTTAGTGTGTTAGGTAGGCTAGGTACCGTGTAGGATTAGGTTTTGTTTAGTGTGTTAGGTAGGCTAGGTACCGTGTAGGATTAGGTTTTTGGTTAGTGTGTTAGGTAGGCTAGGTACCGTGTAGGATTAGGTTTTGGTTAGTGTGTTAGGTAGGCTAGGTACCGTGTAGGATTAGGTTTTGGTTAGTGTGTTAGGTAGGCTAGGTACCGTGTAGGATTAGGTTTTGGTTAGGCTATACTTACCGGAAAAGTAAATTCCAAATCCAAATATTTGATCGAAACAAAGTATTTCTGTAACTCTGACAGCATGTGCAAGTTCCCTCTTTCATCCATATCGATATCCATTCGATAATTCAATAAACACATTTCCCAGTCAGTTTCAATGTCCAAATGTTCCATATTGTAACATATCCGCTTTTCTGCCTCATCACCACTGATCAACCGTTGAAAAATGTCTTCAGCCACCTCAAGTTTGAGTAGTTTCAATCGAAGTTGTCTGCATTTGCTGCTCAACTGACTCACTATTTCAATCACATTTGGCCGATTATAGTCGTGGAGAGTGAAACTCTCAAGGCGTGATAGCACGGCCACCTTGTCGGGTATTGGTATCCACACATTTTCGTAAAACAAATGCAAATGACGCAGATTGGGCATTTGGTTGTTGAGAATATTCCATAAATCTCTGTGAATTTTGGCCGAATCTGGCATTTCAATCAGTGTGAGTGTGTGTAAGTTTGGATAGTTTTGAAGTAACACTATGTGATCCACCGTACACGAATTGATCATCAAATTGCCAATGTTGAAGAACAAATTTGTCACTATCTGTTGAATCAATTCGGTTGGTTCGCCGGTCAAGTCACGAATTACAATAAAGTTCTCCTCACTTTTAGTACATTTCACCCCAAAACCAGTATTATTACTGTTCCCATCGAGAAAATTTCTCAAAATGTAATAATTGAGCACACGTTTTTGAAAGTGTTTAACATTACGGCGATAATCAAATAGTCGCAAGGTGGCCTGATGAGGCCGAAGTATTTCACCAATTACATTCACAAAGGATGGATGTATAAATGCTTTTGACAGAAGAGAGGTGAATTTGCTTTCAAATTGTTCAAATATGTGAAGCAGGCAATCGTCTGGCAGTTCGGTAATATGCATGTTTAGTATTTTTTTTAAATTAAAGAATTCAGGAATATTTTAATAAGCAAAATAGGGAGATTATCGAGCTTAAACTCATTCAACATGTTCCTGAGCAGAAATTACAAAATCAAAACAAACTCAATTGCACGGTAATCTGTGTGTTATTCAGATTGTTTTATGCGTCCTCCATAGATGGCGTACTGTTTCCAAGAAAAACTATTTATTTTGTTTGTAGCGCCTCCTGGTGGGTATCATTTTAATTAACCGTTATGTGTTGTTTTGACGGTTCCAGTGCAGTGTTATACGTTTGAGCGCTCTGATTCAGTCAGGCTAAAAATTATGACGAATTAAAATGTTCTGATGATGATGATTCAACTGCTGTTGTCGTAATTGTTGATATATGATATACAATATTGACATATTTCACAGGTTAGTCATCCAATCTTGTACATTCAATCGTATGGTCGTTTTTCTAGTTGTTCATAATTTAATCCTTTTTTTAAATTTCAGTGCTAAAACATCATGCATTTCCTTGAATTGCCCGACGATTGTATTCGATGCATTCTGGAAATCTACGATCACAAACTGCTCACTTCACTCATATCGAAAATATCCGTACATCCACGTTTTGTTTCAATAGTTGGCCAAATTCTGCGTTCTCGCCCCAAATCGTTGAAATTGTTTGATAGTCGTCTGGGAGTTGATTATTACCGGTATAATGTTCTTGATATGTTTAATTTGAGATGCTTTTCTGTTAATGATGATGGAATTGGGCTGAAGCATTCGGAACGGGAGGAGGATTATCTGGTTATTCGGGAATTGACCGATGAGCCAGTTGAGTGGATTCATGAACTTTTGAATGAATTTTTCTTTGACATCACCAACTTGATGATCCACTCGAATGTGTTGGATCATATTACCTTGCTGCAGAAACATTCAACTTCATTAACAACACTAACTTTGGTGGAATTGCCTCCATCAACTCCTGTACATGATGAAATATGGAAAGTCTTAAACAGCTCTCTACCCCAACTCACCCATCTCCACCTATCATATCAAAATGTACTCATCCCAATACCTGACCAAGCTTCAATATTATCCCAATTGGAAAGCTTCACACTCGTCAATTATGAACATCCACTGACAAAAGTGATCCACCAATTGAGCACCAAATGTAAAGCACTTCGATTGAACCTTACCAGTGCCTATAAAGCAGTTAAACTTGTGGATAATATGCAAACTGGTGATGTGAAACTGTGCAAAAGTATTGCCCATCTCGACATTCGATTGCCTCAAATTACTGAGCTACCTCACGATCGGCTTTACGCCAGTCAATTGCCCAACTTTGTTGGCAGATATTTTAGCACGCTGACATATTTGGATGTTGAATTTGCTGAAAAGGTTAGTTTTACTACCAAATTGAGAATATAATTCTTAATCCAAATTCCTTTAAAATATATAGATGCCATACTTTGATGTGTTCTATGCTCTATCATCGCTGACCAACTTGACCGAATTTCGAATTGCACCACTCGATTTTATTAAAACAATGCGACAATATGTCAACAACGAGTTGCTACCTGTCAGTGAGAGTGTGCCCAATTTGAGGAAACCTTGGCACACGGCTCAGTT
Organism: Rhizoglyphus robini; assembly: GCA_023373905.1. NCBI lineage: Eukaryota > Metazoa > Arthropoda > Arachnida > Sarcoptiformes > Acaridae > Rhizoglyphus > Rhizoglyphus robini. The sequence goes on from JAKIJQ010000027.1 coordinate 1,504,075, forward strand.
GGCTTCACTTCGCAAAATGTATTTGGTCAAATTTTTTGATATTGTACCTCCGGTTTGTCGGTACAATGAAATACTGTATCAAATGATTCAAAAGCAGCTTCATGAAGTGCGCTACAACAATGAGAGGGACAATTACAGACAGCGTAATGTTATGCAGAACGTGAAAATGTTTCCCGCACTGGAACAAGTGTGCTTCGAAGTGCGTCAAAGCAGGCCAAATTGTGTTGGTAAAAATGAGGAAGATTATAGAATCGATTCACCGTTTTGGCCCAAATTCAGCGGGTACATTCGAGGGCATTTTGACGAGTCGTGGTGGAGTAGATGCAAAGTGTATCACACTGTTGAGGATGTTCTGGTTGAAAATTTATTTGTGTAAATTTGTTGATTGACCAACTGTTTGACAAATAAATTTCTTTAATCCTACTCATGATTTTTACTAAAATTTACTTCATTTGACATCGGCTTAGTTCAACTGCATGATGAAATCAAATTCAACAATTTTACTCAACCCATGAAACCCATTTCAAGAACATTAAACATTGATGGTTTAAATGTGCACTTAGAATTAATGACTTTGGTACATAATAAATTTGATTAACAAATTGCAAAATTACCTTAGCCAATTAGTACAGCTAAAATGCACTTTATCAGACACATTGTGATTAACTTTAATATTGATAAATGTGTAGTTTTTATGCGTATTATAACGAGTGGGTCTGTATGAGCACAGCACGATCGTATATAATTTATAATATAAATCAAAACAATAAACTCAAAACTGCACAAACGCTTGTGATCCAACTAACATTGAACAAACTGAACATTCGCAACTAACTGACAATGAAATTGTTTTCATTTGTTATTGTTCTAGTAACTTTAGTTGCGATGATTTCAGGTGAGTTAAAGTTTAGTTTAAATATGGACAATTTTTTAAGAATTTACTATTAACAACAGCAACAACCGAACAGCCCAAATCATTTATGGAAGAGGAATGGGAAGTAATTGCTGAAAATTTTGCTACTGGCGTTGTGCATGGTCTGTCTAAATTGACAAATCAAATGGCGAACATCACCACAAAAGTAAATGCCCTTGAAGTACAGCAAGAATTTCAGCAGCACAAAAAAGAGGAAAAGATACGGCTTCTTGATGAAATATCTGAAGCCCACAAATTAGTCACAACCTTGATTACTGAATCGGGACACGCAATGGTGATGACATTCAATCCAGAGCTCAGGCTAAAGCGTAAAGCCCTATTTGTACAAGTTCAAGTAATGCAACAAGAAATTATCAAACTCACTGCACGAGTTAAAGCAATCAAGGACTGAATTGTGTACTCATTTTGATTTAAAATAAAATGATTTTATTTCACATAAAAATTATAATTTTAAAAAACTTCTAATGCGCGAGTGTAATTTTAATTGACTAATTAAAATTATCATTCTAGTTATCAGCAAAAAAAAGTTACATGTGAGATATAGTTTTGTGCTGTGCCTAATACACGTCATTTATAAAATTGATTTATGAATGCATTTAGCCTTTTAGCAATCAAACAATTTTTAACCAATTTCTTACATAAACAGTGAAAATGTCTACATTGGAAAAGAAATTCGACGTTACACCTGACGACATCGACAAGCTGATGAATGTGTTTAGAAAATTAAATCCACGCGACATCTGGTCTCGGGTAAAACGAGATGATTTTACTGTCAGGCGATTTGCGTGAGTATTTTTTATATATTTTTTTATTTAAAATAAAATTGACTGTATTTTGTAGAATGGGTGTTGCAAACGATATATCCTGTTGTGAATTGACCGAACAATCAAGAAAACGTTTTTGCGCAAAAGACTACGATTTACCAGGAATTGTAGTCAAATTTGTATCGAAATCTTTTCATTTAAGTAAATCTGCTATGGCTGCCTGTAATGTGCTTCTTTCCGAGCATAATTTAACGCCTAGATTGTCCTTCATCGATGACCAGTGTGCTATTAATGAGTATATCAATGTACTAGGAACTATTTTAAAATCCAAAAAATACAAATTTCACAACTTTTACAGGGTCGTACATATAATCAAGAGGACGATTGTGAACCGGAAACTGTGAAACAGCTTGCTCGATTGCTTGCACGAGTTCACTCGCTGAATCCGCCCATTTCAATGGAGAGTTACAAATTGATGGAAAATTTAATTGATGGTAAATTTGATCCAGAACAACCGTCACCAGAAATACAGAAAGTGTTAGATAGAAAATATTTAGAGTATTTTGAAAATGAACCACCTGAAATTAGGCATAAATACTGTAAGTATTTACTAGTTGTAATATTAATATTTTCATATTCAATTTCATTTTATATATTTTAGATGAAGCTTTTGTTGATGTTGACTTTAGAGAAGTGATGACTTATACCAAAAAGCTGACCCAATTGGCCAATTCACCAATAGTTTACTCTCACAATGATTTCAATCGTGGAAATCGTCTTGTGAGAGTGGTCAAAGGGCCAGACGGGCGCACGGACAAAGAAATCTTTTTGATTGACTTTGATATGGCCACACTGAATCATCGTGGCTTTGATTTGGGTCGGTACTTTTCCAATTACCGTCATCTGGAAGATATGTTTGGTGATGAGGACTATCCCACTGATGAAGAGATGTCACTTTTCCTGGAGGAATATCGACAGGAGTGTAGTCGAATTCAGGGTGCGGACTATTTGGAGCAAGAGGAGAATTCATTGGATCGACTGGTGCAAGAAGCAAAGGTGTTTTCGCTAAGTTCCTATACTGAATTCGTATGGTGTCTCATGATGTACACCAATGATCCAACTGGACCTAGAAAGGACTATTTTTTGGTAATCTTAATATTTTTAGGAAACTCGATATAATGAATTTTTTTTGTTTTACAGCAATCCAGCTTTAATCGATACAATTCGTATCGGAAGCATCAACAACGCTTACTAGATGATGGAACAATTTCAAAAGTTCTGGATAAAATGCAATGGATCTGATGATTATTATAGCTTTAATCTGATTAGATAAAATTGTCCTGTACAGCTGTTACAATGAATGAATAAAGCATTCATTGGATTTTTTTTAAAAGAGTGATGCCCATTTTCGCCTATTTTACACGAGTCGATATAATATATTGGTAGCTTTCTCATCCAAACAAAATTAGTATCAAAAAGAAAGGGCATGACTTGTAGAATCGTTCTGTGAAGGTTCCGATTGGATCCCGCCTGTGGTTCAAGAATAATAGACTCGAGTACATGATGGGGAAAACGGCTGATGATGATGAGGTATCATGAAATGGTGAATTTGAAAATATTTCCCGCTTTAGAAGAAGTGTTTTTTGAAGTGCGCAATAGTAAGCCAAATTGTGTTGAGGAAAAGGAAGATGATTATAGACACAATTCGCCGTTTAGATCCAAATTTCGGGCGTACATTCGATAAAACTTTGACGAGTCCTGGTGGAGCAGATGTAAAGTGAATCACACTGTTGAGAATGTTCTGGTTAAAGATTTATCTGTATAAATCTATTCATCGCCCGTGCAACTGTAAATCCAACACATTTCTTCAATTGTAGATTGAAAATATCTCCAATTTTTATTCGAAACACATTGTTAAATAACAGAGCATACAAATTTGAATAAGTAGAATAGTTCAGTTATGAATGAACAACAAATTGCCGTAAACAAGCAAATTGTTGAATTTGAATGTGAATAATCAACAATTGCCCTTGAGTGAATTCACTTTGTATTCCAAAACACACGGCAACAAAATAAATCAACTTTTTCTCACGGGTCGCTCTTTTGGCTTTCACACATTTAAGTCATTCTGGATCGACTGGTATCCTCGGTTTGGCTAAATCTGGTGGGCATCATGCCTAATCAGATGATCCAAATGAACCACTTTTAGCCCAATTCCGCGTAAGCCTGCAGACAAAATTCAAAATAAAGACGCGTTCATAAAAGACGTACGCAATAGCGCGCAAGAGAGTTGTTATTATAAAATTTTCTCATATAGTGATGAGGTGTTAATCAATTTTTTAAAACTGCCATTATTTTGTGTCGTTACATTTAGCTATAAAAGGATTTTTTAAAAAGTTTATCTGCAATACAGAAGAATAACTGAAATTTTCGACATATTTCATTTCCGTTGAGAAAATATTGTTATCAAAATTGTTTTGAAATTGGTAATAATTGGTACTGTTTAGTAATAATAATTTAAATTTAGATTTTTAAAATATCGAATTTACGCAAATAACATAATAAAACAATTTTAAAAAAATGCCACATTACTAACACCCTTCAATTCTTTACGCATTACATGATTATCATGCATGACTTTGCAAAACTAGAAATTTGTGTGCATGGGAAAGTGTACGCATTTAGTCAAGTGATAAGATATACTGTGGAAAATTATTGTCTTTATAAATGAACTCATTTGTGTGTAGCATTTGTTGCAGCCAACATACATATAAATGTTTTCCTGGTTATAGTAAATGCAAATTTAACTAATAATTTGAATATTTATTTAACATAACTTAACAAAATGCTTTTCGGTTTGCTGGATGGAATTGAAACGACCGTGCTTGTCAAATTTGTGTCTGGAGTGGAGGCACAAAATGGCAACGAATACAAAATTTTGATTTTTCAAAAAATCACAACTTCGTTGACCTTTGACCTATATAGTCCCAAAGCCGCACTGCACACCTTCACCACCACCAGAACATTGGGTTAAATTTTTAGACCGATCCATACGGTGGTTTTGGAGAAGTTTTAGGTACAAAAATTGCGGTTTCTCCCAATTTCTCTTGGATGTTAACGTCGCTCACTCAAAAACTCACACCTCGCTCGCTTCGCTCGCTCCTCTTACAATGCTCGAACTTATGCATTGCATTGTACATGTCACATTAAATGTAAACCAAAAAGCAGTGAATTAATCTTATCAGGTCAAGTTAATGTCTACTAATTTCAATGTGCTTTCTTTTATTCAAACCAACCGTGAAAGTGTTCTTGTGGACAGTTAATAACCAAAATAAATGCCATACTTTGTCACTAGCGAACCATTTCATTCGGCATTCAATTGATAAAACCCAAGTGCAATTGATTAAATTAGTTTTCGTTTCCAATATATGTAAATTTAAATATCAAAATTTTTAATTCTAAAATATGAGTTTTTTTTAACAAAATGGCTTTCTCGTTTTTAAAATTGGGCATTTTATTCATTTTAAATAATGCCCTAAGTTGTGATCATATTTTTGCAGCAACCTGGCTAATCACTCATACGAGTTTATCAATCAGTTTGTCGTATGGCCATTGACCAAACAGTCCCTGCATTTAAGTGTCGATTCCAATATCAATTGACCAGCTTGACCATACCAAAACGAACCAAACTTTTGGTACATTCAAACTGGCCGATGATTCCCACAACAACAAAAACAATCATTAATCAAATCAAAGAGATCATCGAGTTAATTGTTGTTCATGAATCCAAGAAAACTCATAAGGAAGCCATAGCCAAAAACTGCCTTTCCCAGTTTTTCGAAATACAAAAACAAAATTTAAATCCACTTGAAGAATTCCTGGTATTCTAACTCAAAATCAAATTTTTATTACAACAATTTTTATTTCCTGCGGAGTGTCATTTATTATTAAGCATAAGGATGAAAAACAAAGGGATCATATAACTCGATCAACCTAGTTCTACTCGTGGGTGTTCATAAATTTCCCACAAAAATACATTATGTAGCCCGAATAAACCAATATGAACTGTTTCGAAAAATAAATCGAGAAAAAGGTGTTAATTAACTTCAAACCAGTCAATACAAACCAATCTATACATTGAGCAGTCGCTTCGTTTGCAGTGCACCGAATGTGCCAACAGTTAATTGAAGTTTTCCCTTCTTTCGACACAACAACTCATAGTAAGTGAGCAGCTTCCAGCGTGATGTCACGGTACGGTTGCCCTTTTCATTCAACCGTGCGAGCACAAATGCGATAGATGGAGCTGTGCTGTTGATGTACGAGTTGAGCAGGGTCACCAGCAGTAGAGCCACCATTGGGACCAGTGTTTGAATAGCCAGAATGAACACCAGCGCAAGGTGAAACAGCGGTATTGCATCGCCAAAGTGAATGTAGACATGGCCGTATGCATTGAAGAAAATGTTACCAACCACGTACACAAAGTAACAGGGCGATGTTAGCCGACCATTGACGTGCATTATTTGACTGGTGATTTGAGTGTGATCACGCCGATAGCTGGACAGTACACGATAAATGTACAGTTGAGTTATTCGGTTTGAGTACTGATGTTTTTGTACTATTGCCCGCGATAGGTTCCTGTCAAGTCTACGGTACTCAAATATGGATACTGTGCCAAACACAAAAGTGCAAAAAACCACAAGAAAGGCACTCTTCATAAAGACTGCCATACTGACTGCATAAGTGGCCAATTGAATAGACCAGAATAGGTTCACATACAATTCTAGTGCAATACTAGTCCAAACTGTGAATATAAGTATTCCAAATTGAATGGCCAAAATGCTCAGCTCAAATGCAACACAGAGAAGTAGCAGAAAGAATTGCTCGTTAGTGGTCAGTGTGGGATATCGTTCTAGTGGGCATCTCACAAAATTGCAACTCAAAATGGTGCCCAACATTTGCTTCAATTGCGTAACAGAATTTTTAATGAAATTTTCATTTGGAACTTTATAGACCAGTGCTGGATTGGTCCCAAGAAATGTGTCTCGATTGCGTACCACAAGAATGTACATATTTGTCCAGATTTGAGCGTCCACATGATAGTGAATCAAAAAGTGGAATACAATGCCAAACAGAATGACAGGCAGACTGGCGAGAATGAAGACACTCTCGTACATGTGAAACTTGTGTATGCCCGCAATAAAAAATTGGTCATAGTAATCGAGAGTAGCATTATTGAGGCTTGAATGTTTTAGCCCATCGATGTTGTGCCACAGATAGATGAGCCGCACAAAGGTGACAAAGAAGATCAAATAGTAGAGATATGAAGTGGCCACTGGCCGATGCAAACGATACTTGCCCGTGCCAATGTCCGACATGATTCGCTTCAAATCGCCACGATAAGTGCTCACAAAGTACGGAGGATACATTTTAGTTAGTTCAAAACAACTGTTTTGTTGAACCAATTTGTCAAAAACAAATAAATGTTTAAAACAAAATTATTCAAATTTTAATTTATATTTTGTTGTTAAATAATTCGGTGACATTAATAATAAATTTGCAATTTTATTGCAATTTGAATTTCAAAAGAAAATTATAAAAGACAGCACGCTTTCTCGTTTAATATGAGTAAAGTGGCGTGCCTTAAATTTCAAATACCTTTTAAAGCATAAATGTCTCTACAGTTTGGTGCATTATAATGTCGAATTTTAATATTTTTTAAATATTATTTTAAATACTGAATTCTAAAGTCAATGTGCAATTAAATATTTAACAATATATTATGATCATTATTCAAATATAAAAAACAGAATTTGAAACAACAGTTATGCATTTAGAAGTAATTTGAAATTTTAAAAATGTTTAGTTTTAATAAGAAAAACTTAATTATCTTTTAAATAGCAAATATAAATGCAATTGTTGCCATTTCAAATCATGTAACCATCTTTAAACGATTGTAAATTGAGAATTCAGGTTTTTTCTTGATAATTTATTGCCTAAGCAAAAGACAATATTATAAATTTATTTGCAATTAAATATTTAATAAGTTTCTGTCAAAATGGCCCACAATTAAACTATAGAAAATAATGACAAGTTTGAATTTTGGAAAAAAACTTTTTAAAAATATTTTAAAAACAAGGAAATTCAAATCCCTTCGTTGGCACGAAGTGATTTTTGAGTGAAGCGAAGCTTGACTTGTTCTTTGAACTAAGTCTCGCTAAAAACACGTGCACATGTGAAAGGAGAACCAGGTTGCGAGGTGGGAGAGAATGTGATGTTAACGTGAAATTCAGGCTCTTGAAGTAACTTGGTTGTTTCAGTGTCAAAACAAAAACAAAAGAGCAAACCATACTAAAGGTCATATATAGGTCATCAAATCAACACATTACAAAAGCAGTAGAATGTAAATAAAGTGAATCAAATAGTGATCATGTTTAATGAACGATAAAATCAGTTGTCAATCTTGAGTAACAAATACACGAAACAAAGTTTCATCAACCCAACAACATAAACAATCGTATTTTTACTTTCAGTAAACTCTCACACAACATCCTTGAAATCACGATGTTACATTTCTCAACAGAAAAAAATAATCCAGCATTTAGCAATTTACCAGTTAGCCATTTAGGGATGATGATGGTGATCACAATAAAGTAGAAACACACTGTGGCCGACCCAATTGGTCGCGCCACAAGAGGATTCGAAACCAAGCTAACGTCATCGATGAAAAGCTCCAGTGACCGAACGTCCTTTTTGGAGGCACACCGATAAGGCGACTTCTCTCATACCTTGGGCATTAATCAGCTAACCTTATCTCTGTTTGGTCAAAGCTAAACGAACAAAATGACTGGACAAGACCTCTGAATTGGTTCTCACTGAGGAGAAATGACTCGCCGTGCCGCATGGCAACTTGTTCACGGATGGTATAAAAGGACTGATGTTTCGTTAATGAAAAGAAGGCCAACCACACTACAACACGACAAATCTTTGCCCCGCTATACTTTGGTGATTTTACCTTGAGCGACCTTGATCTTGTTCTCTTGTACACCATTTCTATCAGTCTATTATTTTATCTCGTGTATATGAATTGATTCTGTTTTCATCTCAGCCCAATGCAACTCAATAAACCACGTGTTACACGGATACCAGTTCTCGATCTCTCGCTCTGTTCCTTCGTACATAAGGTACCTAGGTAAGTGATCTGTATTCCATGGATGCTGCTTAGAGTCTGTGGAAGGTGGGAGCAGTGGCATGACGTTGGAATTCTTGCTTCGGTGTCTCCTCACCTTTGCCTTAGAGTTTAGACCAAAGGTCGCTTAGGTAGATACGTTTACCTAGGCCATTCTGCGGAATAGACTCTGAGCGGATGTGAGAATCCAGCGTATAGCCATCAACAATGGCCTTCCCTTCTTTAATGTAGTAATCCAACGCCTACGACGGAACCAGTCTGATTGCCACATGGCCTTGACAGGTCTAACTTCGGTTACACTTGAATAGGACGCCTTCTGGCCCATGGGGAGTGAACCGGGAAGTATTCGTTACTTCCGTTTAGATGAGTAAAGTTTCCTTATTGACCTTGTTTCACCAAAAGTTGCCATTTGTCACCTTTTGAACTCAGGCCGATACAATCGATATTTTCGCCCTATTTTAGAAACTATTCATAACCTACGTTACAACGTTAATCTATCCTTTTCGTTCGATTGTCCGCCATTAACGGGCCTTTGTGTAACCTTCAAATATAACGTACTTGTGACCCCCGTTTGCTCCGTCACACACACTCTGCAAATGCACATTCCGCTAATTTAGATGAGATTGTGATAATTTGTTTGATTTAATTCGTTGCGAGTTGTTTTGACATAACACAAACACACATAACATGCAAAGCAAACAACAGAAAAAGCAAAAATGATCAAGATACCTCGTGAACGAGGTGCCGATGGTGAACTGGCACCAGTGCTAGAGCGGCAACAGCTGACATATGCAAACAAAGCATGCAATGCCGTCGAGTGAATTCACTGGCGTATTCAGAAGAGTATTGTATTAAGTTCTGTGAGTGAGCGAGTGCCTCTGACTTTCACAGCACTAAAGTTGAAATGCAACGTCCCACTTTTGCCTTCCACTGCACTAACATCCGATCAATACGTTACGTCCTTTTTTTAACTTCCACTGCGCTGTGGGGCGATGAAATTGTTTCTTCCTTCTTTTACCTTCTACTGTATTGATGGGCGTGTACCCTTACGAGCCTTGAGATCTTTATATTATAAGATTGACACCAACTCAAGTGAAGGACCAACCAAGCCAAATGGAATGGCCAGTCGAACCATCTGCATACTACACTGTTTGCCTAACACATCCACTTGAATTGGAAGGTCAATATCAAGAGTTTTTGCATTGGCTTGTGGTGAACGTTAGCTGTAATGACATATGCTTGCAATATTGCAAGCGGTCAAGTGCTTGCCGAATATCTCGGTTCGGGACCATAATGGCGACATGAAGCGAATTGGCATACAGCCCTATGTGTTTCTAGTGTATCGACAGAGTGGAAAAATTGATCCTGATGAGGCCCCAATTAGTAACCGAAGCACCATTGGTCGATGGGACGAGATTCGAATCAAGAAATTTGCTGCAAAGTATCAACTTGGTCAACCAGTTGCGGGCAATTATATTTTTTCTCAATACGATGACTATGTACCCAAGCTTCATGAGCACGTTGGATTCAATCCTGATACACTCCTTGTTGTTCTCCTTTCTCATTCAGCGCATTCCTATCATGGGAAAAACAACAAACTTAAATACGAAACAGGAACAGCTCTTAGAATTGTCAGGAATTATTTCCTGAAAATGTGATTCAATATATTGCTCGGATAGTTTGAAACAAGTTCTATTGAAACCCCATTTTCAAAGTTAATTAATAAATTTGAAAATGTTTAGAAACTTTTAGAAATTCAAACGGAAATTGAGCTTAACTGAAAACTTTTGGATTTCGAAAGAAATTCTCTACTCGTAAATATAGTTGTATTCTCTCATTAATGTCAGGATGATCGAATTTATATTTTTGACAAATCAATATTTTATTGTTGTTTGTGTGTCATGAATTGAGGAACACCAAACTTTGTTGTCTGTGCAGAGAGACAATTTAAAAGTTTTTTTTTCAAGTTTTTAAAAGTTTAATTTTTATTTAATGCAATTTAATAGACGTTTATTTTTATAACATTTATAAAATAAAATAATTGCGAGTTCAAATATCAAAGAATTTTTATCTAAAAAAAATATGAAAAATGTTTTAATATACTGCAGGCAAAAACATATCTGACAATACCTGACAAAGCATTTTGAGTTGATTGTTATTAGTAAAACCATTTTCCGGATCAAGTAAGTAATTGGATTGAATCAAAATTGGTGTATTGCACACTAGCTCTTGAGATTGGTATTTTGATTGTCCATCTAAAATAGAATATTTTGTAAATTTTAGATTTTAAAAAAGAAAGACATCCCCTATTTACCAAGAACCAAACATTTTTCTTTGTTGATGCCATTTAAAATTGTAACACGATATCGAACGTTAAACATTTTAGTATTCTCTGGTGGAACACAGAACAAATCAATACACGCACACTCGGGATAGGCACTCGAGTGTCCAATTGAGCTCGGATAAAAGTGCATTCGGGCCTCAAATGGAAGGTTAAATATATCCGATTCGACAATGTCCTCCAGCTCATTGATCCGATCAAGCGTCCAGTTCACTTCGGCATCAAACACTTTTGATGAAGCCTCTTTACCAGGTTCGGTGGGCTGATCAAATTTAATTTGATTACCAACTTTTCCCTAGAAATTGAAAATTAATTTACAAATTAAAAAAAATGTTTTTCAAACCTCAATAAAAATAACCACACTGTCATTGTGAAGTAAATCATTGGCAGAATTGAGCAGATAGTCGTATGCAATTATGATTCGTTCTTTGGAACTGTTGTAAACATCAGAACAGCCGTAAAGTGGTAGAATTGCCTCTAGATATACAGAAAAATTAGTTTTTTAATTTATTTTCAACCGAATTTTTACCTCGAGTATGACACTTCACACCACTTCCATTGATCAACGACACTTGAAAGTGCGCATTCGCGTCACGATGCATCTCCGGTATCTGTTCATAGATTCGCTTGTATTCAATCACAATCTGTGCTTCCAATATTTCAAAGTTTGAATAATATCCTCGTGGAATGAGGATAAACTTAAATTCGGGCTGATTTCGCACAAGTGGCAAATAGAACGAGAATGACGCGTGCTCAAAGTATTCGAGTTTGGTAAAGTTGGACACTGTCCACTGACAGGTCGGTCGGTCATGATGCGGCGTAAAGAGTATCTCACTGTTTCGTGGCATGTTTTTGTGTGAGCTCGAATTAATGTCGAATGTTGATATTATCATACATTTACACACTCTTTATTTATCGTAAATCACGATGGAGTGACAAGGAGTGTATATTCACTATTTTGTTGTTGTTGTTGTCGTCGTTATTATCATCGTGTGTTATGTTGTCTTCAGCAACCGAAACCACTCAATCTTTGATCATCATAAATATAAGGAAAAATACCACATTTCGGGGTTAGAAACTACTTACATACTACGCATTCATTCAATTTGTTTCATTAATTTGGTTCTAGAAAATGTTAATTTTTTTTAATTTATTAAAACAGATTTAAAAATTAAGTGCAAGTATCAAATCCAAATAGAAAACAAACTTTTCCCCCATTCTAAACTTCTCAAACAGTACGGTGTAATCAAGTAAGCATTTTGCCAATGTTGTAAGCAGGTTGTGTTTAATTTAAGCAAAGTTCACTAGCACTTACACACGTGTGTATACAATAATATACAGATAACAAAGTGTGAAAGTTCGGGGTGGATTCGATCAATATCGAGGACAATATTTGCCGCATAATTCACTCATATCCGACAAAATGTTCAATAGAACGATAAAAATGACTTTGAGATTTAAATTGTTTATTAAATAGAAATAAGATTAATATTAATATGATATATTTGCAATAATATTTTCATCACGAAGTCAAGCATGCAATAACAGCTTTGCTCAGAGAAAAGGGTTTCCACTGCACCGAAGAGGTCTTCTGCTTCGATGGCAAATCCAACCGCTTTGTGGATATTCTTGCGTTTCCGCCGAACTCGGACAAGGCTTTCACCATAGACCCAACCGTACGCTACGAAACCAACGCGGACCGAGACACAGAGGTACAAGATGACAAGGAAGCGATCTACTCGAAGTGCTACGCGGACCAGGCAGTAAAGTACAAGCACTTTGGGGACCGACAATTCGAGACAATCGGCCTATGGTTCGGGGCTCGTGATACAGTGAGCAGTCAAGAGGTCGCATTTTGGGATCGCTTCTCATTGGACAAGTCTCATCTTCCGGCGATCGCTGAACAAGTACTCATTGACTCTATCAAGATGATACAACATCACATCAACTACACCGTGAAATGCCACATGCTTAACTGACACTAGATTCTTTCACAGTACAACCAGAATTCAAACTACATACTTCCCACATATCACTCTATACCTAAATCCCGTCTCTTCGAGCCTAATTATTGTCTCAAAGATTGATGTTCATGCTGGGCTTGGTGGCTTCCCACCTACAGGTGGGCTGCACCCTTTAATTTATAATTAAAGTTGTTTTCTCTAAACCACTGACAACACTGTTAAACATTCTCCCTGCCAATGGAAGTGGATATTGATTTTTAAATTACTCACAAGTTTGACGTAGCTTCAAAATGTCCGAAATATGAAATGTTGCATATATAAGACAAAGGCATAAGTTAATCGCACAAACGGACAGACATCCTACAGTTGTCTTTATAAAAATGAGATGGCGCTGCGGAAAAACTTATGCGAATACCTGATATCATTTAGTTTCGAAAGTATCTTAAATGTAGAATTGAAAATAGATAATTTAAATTGAAAAAATGTCATTTGTTTGTCTCAACTTTTGTGGACGATTCGTTTGCTTCTTGAGTTTCATTAATTCCAGTAATGGTTAATTTTTTTTACAATTTAATTACCTTTTACAAATAATGAATTATTTTAATTTTAAATTTTTATTATGTATTATAATGGTGATTACCCAAAAGCCCATAAATCCAAGTCAAAAGGTGCCACTTATCTAGCCACTAATTTAATGCAATCATTTCTGACTCTTGGCTATGTACAGGAAGAATAAGCTTATGTAGGATATGAGCTAATTTGAAAAGAGAGAAATCGCTTGATTATTTAGAAACAGTTTAGATGCTTTTCTTACAATGTGAAACGACTTGGTGGTGATTCGACAGTTGCCAAACACTCGAAATGCATACGAGTGCAGCCTTCGACTATCTTGAAGTGATTCAGCCTGGAAAAGTGTTGACTTTCATAGTCAAATGTGTCAATATTTACTTGATAATCATTACCTTTAGTAAATTTTGCACCGAAACCTTTCCCACTCCAGGCCTACTTTTGTAACCCATGTAGAAAGCACGATTTTGACGGGTTAGTCGTTTGAAATTCTTCACCACGATTGCACAAAAATGAATCAACACTATTTCTACGATGACCATACAGAGCAGAACAAAGCCCAACAATAGTCGCAATACTATTGGCAACTGGTCTATAAATAGAACAACATACGAAAAGTAGCACTGAATGGCAATCAGAGCGGAGAAAAGCATTGTGAGGTATGATGACCAGAATCGAGAATATTCCTCGAGATGTTTGCACAGGCGGCAAAGTTGACCGTTCACAGTGCCATACTGCAGCCATAGACGAAGTAGTAGCATTCGTTTGATGACAAAAGTTTGAGTTTCAATTTTCATTAGACGCACATTGATTTCAGCCAGTTTGCTTGACAGGTTTTTCTGCTGAATCGCAATATATTGACTCACCAGAATCACATAGAATGGTAGTATGTATGTAACTAAAAAACGAATAAAAAAGTACATCAAGCCTCGATACAGATACTTACATATAACAATATAATACAGATGTACTGGGGTTTAGGATGAGCCAAAACACAATAAAATTAAGATTGACATTGTACACCGAGTTTATGAGCTAAAAGTCATTCCACAAAGGTAGGTTGTCATCTCCATGAATTGAGTCAATTTAAGAATTTGTTTTTGAAATTTGGTCATTTGTTTAAATTCGTCTAGAAAAAAATTTTGAAACTATGAATAACTAGATTTTTTTTCACTAGAACAAAAAATTAACTATTGACTATTTTACAGGTAAATTGGAACTACTTATGAGCAATAAAAAATTAACTAGAGCAATATAAGCATCTCATTTATCATTTTACCTCTCTTCTTCAAAAATCGAATAAAATGCTAAAATCTTAAAAAGGACATTTTATAGAACCTTCTATAGATTTATTCTCCTAAAAGGGTCATTTTCTAAAACATTTGGTGAACAAATAATTGGACAAAATCTAGAAGGTTCTATGAGCTGAATTTAAAATGCAAACATGCTTTTGCATTTTAAATTATTGTCGAGCGTGAGCGAAGACTTTCAGTGACAAGAAATCCGATTTGGTTTCCAGAGAACTCCTCTTCCATTTCTTAACCGATTTACATCAAACTTGGCCAAAGTGCTTAAAATACTATGCGATTGTGCAGTTCAACCTTTGTTTTTGCGAAATATGTTTTTTAGGTATACCTGCCAGTCAAATCTCACCAAGGTCAAATCTCTGTTTGAGTGTTCATTGTTGGGTCTGATGTCCAACAATGTGCGCAACAATGGCGATGGGAAATTTAGCTACATTGTGACTTCAAGCTAAGGTTAGGCAGGTGTGGGCGTCGGTTAGGGTTAGGTTAGGTTAGGTTTAGGTGGTTAGGCAGGTGTGGGCGTCGGTTAGGATAGGGTTAGGTTAGGTTTAGGTGGTTAGGCAGGTGTGGGCGTCGGTTAGGATTGGGTTAGGTTAGGTTTAGGTGGTTAGGCAGGTGTGGGCGTCGGTTAGGATAGGGTTAGGTTAGGTTTAGGTGGTTAGGCAGGTTGAAAAGGGTTTTATTGAGTTTAAAATATTAATACAAAATTAATAAATGTTTTACGAATATTGTTTCATGAATTTGTGACAGTTTGATCGTGCAAAGCACTTGAAGGCATGTGTCCTGAATACACAGCTGAGTTTATGTTTAAAAAAAAGTGATTTATGAAAGAGTTTTGGTTAGGCAGGTGTGGGCGTCGGTTAGGGTTAGGTTAGGTTAGGTTTAGGTGGTTAGGCAGGTGTGGGCGTCGGTTAGGATTGGGTTAGGTTAGGTTTAGGTGGTTAGGCAGGTGTGGGCGTCGGTTAGGATTGGGTTAGGTTAGGTTTAGGTGGTTAGGCAGATGTGGGCGTTTGTTAGGGTTAGGTTAGGTTAGGTTGAGGTGGTTAGGCAGGTGTGGGCGTCTGCTAGGGTTAGGTTAGGTTAGGGTTTAGGTGGTTAGGCAGGTGTGGGCGTCGGTTAGGGTTATGTTAGGTTAGGTTGAGGTGGTTAGGCAGGTGTGGGCGTCGGTTAGGGTTAGGTTAGGTTAGGTTTAGGTGGTTAGGCAGGTGTGGGCGTCTGTTAGGGTTAGGTTAGGTTAGGTTTAGGTGGTTAGGCAGGTGTGGGCGTCGGTTAGGGTTAGGTTAGGTTAGGTTTAGGTGGTTAGGCAGGTGTGGGCGTCGGTTAGGATTGGGTTAGGTTAGGTTTAGGTGGTTAGGCAGGTGTCGGCGTCGGTTAGGATTGGGTTAGGTTAGGTTTAGGTGGTTAGGCAGGTGTGGGCGTCTGTTAGGGTTAGGTTAGGTTAGGTTTAGGTGGTTAGGTAGGTGTGGGCGTCGGTTAGGGTTAGGTTAGGTTAGGTTTAGGTGGTTAGGCAGGTGTGGGCGTCGGTTAGGGTTAGGTTAGGTTAGGTTTAGGTGGTTAGGCAGGTGTGGGCGTCTGTTAGGGTTAGGTTAGGTTAGGTTTAGGTGGTTATGAAGGTGTGGGAGTCGCTTATAATCGCTTACGCTCGACTATTCCCCATAATCTCGAATTTTGGGGACATTATTGAAGCAAACAAAGTTTAATGCTTCAAATATAGCACCCGCAGGGCCCACTAGTTTAAAAGTTCTTACTGTTGTGTGCTTACCATAGCATAAATGCAGTAGAATCTGAAGAATTGGATATTATGATCCCGGACATAGCCTATCATCTGACGGGAGGGGAAAATGATATTCTGACAAAATTTCATCAAGATCGATCCAGTAGTATCCGAATCCATACGGAACAGACAGATAAACTTTCAATTTTATGTATATAGATAGATCTCAAAAACTTGAATCTGAGAATTCTGAGTATACCGTTGAATAAAGTGTCAAAAACACTATAAGAATGAATCTTAACATTTCTTGTACCAAAAACTTATTTTGTGTGTATATATATCTGTGTAGTATCAAACAATATGCTTACATTTTTGGTCGTATCCAATGTTGTCGAGCGTAATCAGGTCACGCTGCTCAATCGGCTGTTGGCACAAAAATACGATCCAACAACAAATGCACAACATTTCTACAGTGGGCAGCATAATGTCTATCTGAGGCCACACTACTCGAGGGAACATTTGATGAACATAGTTGAATGGACTTGTGGGCAGTTGATGAACAATCGAATAGAAAGAAGACTGAGAAGACTCATACTCGAGCCCAAAAGTGCCATACAAAATGGTGACAATTTTCAATAGCATTGAAAAGTAGTAACACTTTCGTATTGTTTCAATTTTGTGCTCATGCTTTCGGAGCACATCAAAATGATTGTGATGCGCGTAGAAGTTGAGCTTCAGCAAGTTGACTATTTGCTTGACTATGTTCAACATTTTATTAGTTTGGATCTATTCTCAGGGCTCACAATAATATACACGCACTTTCACAAATATAGCTTCTCAGTCTTGAAATCAAGTCTGAAAAGTGAACTCAAATTTAAAATAAATCACAAATATAATTCAACTTTTAAGAAATGAATATAGCATTTACCTGAGCTTCTTGTTTGGGCTCCTTGATTGTTCCTCGAATTTCACTTAATTCCACTAACGATTGTCACAAAGTTGACGATATTGATTTTTGACACTAATATCAGTAGCTTTGAAATAACAATGAATTTTTTAAATTTTTAAATTCAGATAAGCTGAATTTCCAAAACTTTTAAAATAAAATTTAAAAACAATTTAAAGTTTAAATAAAATTCAAGTAAACGATCGAATCGATCACGATCACAATTCATTCCGTTTCATTATTAATCAAGAAATAATGTTTTATTTTATTTACATTTTTAAATTCAAAATCTAAAACATTCAAATATCTTGTTTGTTGATATTATAAATGTCTGTCAAATATCAATTAATACAAAATTAATTATTTATTTTGATGCAAACACATATTGTTAGTTTTAACTTGCAAGGTGTTTTCGATTAATCAGAATTGAATTTCTCAATTTTTACTCTTGGCTATGTTATATTATTTATAGATTTTTTAGTTATTTTTGCTAGGTAAACTAACGCTTTTCCATGTATTTTTCCCATTGGGCGCTAGTGCCCCAAAAATTTGGTACATTTTAAGCCTTTTGGGGACGTCATTGTAGAAGTGGAGGAGGTGTGTCTTTTGCCCACCAGCAAGGAGGAGCACTTGAATTGTAGAAGTTAGTGACGCAATCACATGTACTATGTGAAATGCCCATCTTTTTGCCCAGATGCGCAGAAAACCAAAAATCACACGTGAAATCAATTTCGCGCATGTTTGTGTGTTAAACTTCTGAATACGTTGCTGTGCTCGTGTGTGTTTGTCTTATTTGTTGTTAAATGCGTAATTTGAGTGTAAACAAACGTCATTTGTGGACGGTCTTGTTTACTGCTCGATGCTGCATAAACACATTGTGTTTGTCAACAACGTACTCAAATTAGGTTCGGTTTTCTTTTGTGTTCAAATTGACGAATGGAATCGTGCTTTGGTTTGGATTTCTGCGCTTGAAATGAAGCATATTGAGCAAGGTTTGTTTTGCCGAATTGCACCACAATTAGCAATATAAACACCACTGGCCACCACTCGTACCCGACAAATCTCCTTCTTCAGAAAGAATCGCCCTCCTTTTCAACCTGCAATGACAGAAGCTTGAACATTTTAGCATATGTAATTCTATGCCATTTTGAAAGACGACAAAAGCAGAACCAATGCCGCATTCTGTTCCGGATCCATCTCTGTAAATGACTAGATCAGCATCGGGAGGGCAGGGTGAACCATCTTCACCTTACATTAACCGCTACAGTACTTTGTGAAGTATGAACTGTAACGTCACGTTCTGAGTTTGAGCACTGAATTTCTACCTTTAACTCCAATTACTAATTGAATCAATCGATCTCTCCACCAGTCAATTCCTTATTATCAGTTGGAAGATACTAAACCGAAAAGTGGCAACATGGAGTTGGCTGTATCCCTTCAGAATCAGATTGTCCTACTAGAGGAATCGGAAGAATCAAAACCAGGAATCGAACCGGAACCATCCCGTGGCATTAGACAATCGTCAACCATCATTGCCAGATGTGAACGTTGATACGACCGCTCGTGTTCAATTCAATGGTAAACCACAAGTGATAAACCACGCTGAACAAGTTGACCACGAGTGGTGAACACTTGCATGAAGCAAACTCTGGCTCGACCTTCTATAATTGATTCCGCTAACATTCAAAAAGTTAATATAAATCACATTTCGAAAGAAGCCTAAGCGGTAAACAAGCAAAGGGGAAGATTAACAAACTGAAGTGATGGTCTTCTTCCTAAAGTTTGTACACGGTGGTAAATCGTTTATGCAAAGACGAACAAGGTGCTAACAATGCTACATTGTTATATATCTGTGGATGCTATTTCGTAAGTTTTCTGGGCAATCTATTTGCTCATATAACAAATATAGTTTGTCTGTATGCTAGAATTTGTCTACACCGAACTGGTAATAGTTATGATCATGATCATGTAGCCATATTGTGTCTTGTGAGCAAATGGCGAATGGAATCGTACTTTGGTTTGGATTTCTGCAATGGAATGGAGCCGTATTGTGTCCTGTGAACTACTGCCTGAAGAAACTTTGCCTTAAGACAATTGTAGCTTTCCAGAGTGTTTTGGGCTTGCTTTGGTACATGTTCAGAACACGTATTGAAAATCGATGCAATATATTCTTGTAAAATCGAAGATTTCGACTATAGATTTTTTATTTTCTATATATTTAGAGTACCCCTTGTAAATTAATAAAACATGCAAACAAACCTAACGCTTCTAAATTGATGAAACAAGAAAATTAAACTGTTAATTCATTTGCCAATAAATAATAAAAAATCGTGCCCCAGGTGTAAATCCAGTCAAAGTGAGATAAGAACTTAGGAATTTGATTCCTTGAATAAGCCAAACTGTAAGTTCAAGGAACAAATTTGCTCTCAAACCAGAAGAAAAAAGCATTATTCATTCATTTTGATTGAGTCTTCAGTTATCGTTTAGTCAATGATTTGCAGTCAAGTCAAGACCATTAGCAATAGCATTAATTGACCAATATAATGTTTTTTGTGACGCAGGCCCAAAAATGAAAATAATGGTAAACAGGAGTTAAATAGTTTAATGCTCACAGGCACAAGGTTAACGTGATGTGAAGGGCTCCAAATACACAGCCATGAAGTGCCAGATGGCAAGGATTAATTAATTCATTCATTCTCAAGACGCAACCACCATTGCTAGTGGACTTGACCGAGCCCTGATTACAGGTCAAGTTCTTTGCTTTCGCGTAGCGTAGGGCGAATGCAAGGTGCCGACTGGGGAACGAGTGAGTTCAATCCCACAGCTGATGATCCCACCGATCTTCCCCCGAGATTCTCCTCGCGCAACCAGGACTGATTATTGCCTCACAGGGACTAATCATTAAATCATTAAATATGCCAGAAACAGGCTAGAGTTCGATCGAACCTAACTCAGATTGTTATTGCATTTGCAGATACAAATATGCCACAATTCTTGCAGTTACACCTGGGGCACGATTTTTTATTATTTATTGGCAAATGAATTAACAATTTGATTTTCTTATATTCTTGTAAAATCGAAGATTTCGACTATAGATTTTTTATTTTCCATATATTTAGAGTACCCCTTGTAAATTAATAAAACATGCAAACAAACCTAACGCTTCTAAATTGATGAAACAAGAAAATTAAACTGTTAATTCATTTGCCAATAAATAATAAAAAATCGTGCCCCAGGTGTAACTGCAAGAATAGGCATGAGCGTAAACCGGTAGCCACCTAGTGGGGAGAAAAACTACTACAATATGCAACACTACAAAAGTTCCGCAAAACACCACAGGTTGTGTTGGCGCTGAGGTTTGTCAATTTAAATGCGCTGCTGGCAGTGACTGCACTGCACGCGCAAAGGCAGAGCACGTGCACAACTGAAGTGTATAAACATAAACAAAGTGTTTGGAAACGTCATCTATGAACGTTCAGTCTTAGAAGAAGATTTTTATAACTCGATTATCTGATATTCCTATGCACTGATAATTATATACCATAGATGAAAATTCTTCATAAATAACACAAGATTGCAAAACAAAAGGAATTAGACCACTAGGAGCCTTGTAACATTCGTTACAATGCTTTGTTTGTGCACTGCCTACACAAATCAATACAAAATTTCCAAACGAGTAACGACAGAGAGGCTTGCAGCAAAGCTCGCTTCAGCGCTGCAAGACATTCCGCGCATCCCTATTGTGGCATATTTGTATCTGCAAATGCAACAACAATCTGAGTTAGATCAAACTCTAGCCTGTTTCTGGCATATTTAATCTTTGCCATCTGGCACTTCATGGCTGTGTATTTGCAGCCTCTCACATCACGCTAACCTTGTGCCTGTGAGCATTAAACTATTTAACTCCTGTTTACCATTATTTTCATTCTTGTGCCTTCGTGAATTCATCAGATTTGTTACTATCTATAATCCAAAGTGCAACTATTTATAATCAATGATTCTTGTTATATCTTTTTGGTTCATTTCTTTGGTGACATTTCATTTCTGCCATGGGAGACGTCACCAAAAAAACATTATATTGGTCAATTAATGCTATTGCTAATGGTCTTGACTTGACTGCAAATCATTGACTAAACGATAACTGAAGACTCAATCAAAATGAATGAATAATGCTTTTTTCTTCTGGTTTGAGAGCAAATTTGTTCCTTGAACTTACAGTTTGGCTTATTCAAGGAATCAAATTCCTAAGTTCTTATCTCACTTTGACTGGATTTACACCTGGGGCACGATTTTTTATTATTTATTGGCAAATGAATTAACAGTTTAATTTTCTTGTTTCATCAATTTAGAAGCGTTAGGTTTGTTTGCATGTTTTATTAATTTACAAGGGGTACTCTAAATATATAGAAAATAAAAAATCTATAGTCGAAATCTTCGATTTTACAAGAATATATACAGGAAGAATAGGCTTACGTAGGATATAAGCTACAATTTGAGAAATTAAAAAAATTAATTATTAAAACAGTAGAATTTTCTTACAATCTGAAAAGATTTCGAGGTGATTCGAAAGTGGCCAAACAAGCGAAATGCATACGAGTGCAGAAGTCGACTATCTTGAAGAGATTCGGTCTGGGCAAAAAAATTGATTTTTAAAATACAAATGTGCCAATACTCACTTGACAATCGTTACCTTTAGCAAATTTCGATCTGAAATCTGTCCCATTCTACTTTTGTAAAGCAGATGGAAAGTACGATTTTGAGAGGCCAAACGTTTGAAATTTTTGACCACAAGCGCACAAAAGTGAATCAGCACCATTTGCACCATGACCATGCCCAGCACAACAAAACACAACAATAGCCGCAAAACTATTGACAACCTATCCACAAACAGGACAACATACGAGAGATAGCACTGAATGGCAATTAGAGTCGCAAAAAGCATTGTGAGATACGGTGACCAGAATCGAGAATATTCTTCGACATGTCTGCACAGTTGACAGAGTTGATGGTTGGCCTCAATGTATTGCATCCAGAGACGCCCCAGTAGCATTCGCTTTGTGACATAGCTTTGGTTTGCCACTTGCAACAGTCGAACATTATTTTCGGTCACTTTGTTGGACAAAGTTTTCTGTTGAATCACAATGTATTGACTCACCAGAACCACATAGAATGGCAGAGTGTATGTGACTTGAAAGTGACCAATTAGAAAGTGCATATGTTACGGGCAAAGCTAATAATCCAGCAATCTTAACACTGCCCGGGCAATGTCCAGAGCCTTTTAGACATGTTCTTGACTCTGAACATTGCCCGGGCAGTGTTAAGATTGACCGGAAAAAAGTTAACAATGACCAAACATAGTTGAGCAATGTTAACTTTGCACGGTCATTCTTAACTTTGGCCGGACCAAGTTAAAAGTTTTCAATAGATGTCTCTGAAAATTGCCTGGGCAGTGTTAAGATTGCTGAATTATTAACTTTGCCCGCAACACATAGACAACATTAGAAAAAACTTACGCAAAACAGAATAATACAGATGCACCGGATTCAGCCATATCCAAAATACCATAGAAGTAAAATTGACATTGTACTCCGAGTTTATAAACAGCACATGAACGTATGCAAAGGTCACACCGCTCAGGTATGTGGAGGTTTCCATAAATTGAGCCAACTTTAACATTCGTTTTCGAAATGTTTTCATGTGTTCAAATTGTTCTTTTGAAAAAGAAAATTAAAATAGAAGTTATATCTAATACATTTATTACCTTTGAATTTCGCTTCAAATCTGTTTTGATTAATCAGGAAACGCTGCTCAATCGGTGAATGGTACAGAAATACCACCCAACAGCAAATACAGAAAATCTGTATCGCAGACGTGAGAAAATTCATTTGGGGCCAAACTTGGCGCGGAAACATGTGATGGTGGTAGCCAAATGGATTCAAAGACAATGCATCCCTATCGCACTGGTGGGAGGTATGAAATTCACAGTCAAGAACATAAGAGCCATACAAAATGGTGATAATGTACAGAAGTAACGCAATCCAATAATGTTTTCGTACTGCAAATATATCATTTTCAATTCGGAGCACATCAAAACGATTGTGATGAGCGTAGAAATTGAGCTTAAAGAAGCATTCAATTTGCTTGATTAAACGAAACATTTTTTTTGGTCGTTGAACAAAATCGACAAAATTTGTGACAAAGATTGAATTTATTCAAATATATTTTTTTTCTGTATACTTCAATGAAAAAGTTTTGTGATTTTCAAAGTTCAAAGAATTGACTAAACTTTTGTTTGAAGCGCACATTCAAAATGTTTGTCAACTTTGATAAATCAACTTCAAAATGATCTCGAATATTATAATAATTTATTGCCATTATAAATCAATTTTGAAATCATAAAAATATTTACTCTGGGTTTCCTGTTTACTGCTGCTTGATTGTTTCCTGAAAATGCATTAATTTAACTAATGATTGACACGAGCCAAAAAAGTTGGCTAATATATTTTCACATTAGAATACGTGGTTTTAAAAATAATGAATTATTTAAATTTTTAAAATCAAATAAATTAAAATCAAATAAATTCAAACGATTAAAAACTTTGAATAAAATTCTTTTGGAATATCCAATGTACATTATTTTGGTGAAGTGTTTCTCTCGTGTTTATCGCCAAACACCAGAAACGACAGAACAAATTCTATCTCAATTTCTCCAAAATGAGTTAAATTTAAAAATATTTGAATTAAATGTTAAACATGGAAAGTGAGTGCTGTATGCATTGATGCACTTGGATCGAATTGATCAATTCTGACTCTAGGCTATGTACAAGAAGAATACGATTATGTAGGATATGAGCTAATTGAAAGTGAAACAAAAAAATTAATATAATGTAGTAGACAATTTTCTTACAATGTGAAACGATTTGTTGGTAATTCGACAGTTGCCAAACACTCGAAATGCATACGAGTGCAGCAGACGACTATCTTGAAGAGATTCAGCCTGGAAAAAAGATTGGATTTTTACATCCAAATGCGTTCAATGTTTACTTGTTAATTACCTTTAGAAAATTTTGCACTAAAATTTTGCCCACTCCTGGCCTACTTTTGTAGCCC
Organism: Rhizoglyphus robini; assembly: GCA_023373905.1. Taxonomy (NCBI): domain Eukaryota; kingdom Metazoa; phylum Arthropoda; class Arachnida; order Sarcoptiformes; family Acaridae; genus Rhizoglyphus; species Rhizoglyphus robini. The sequence goes on from JAKIJQ010000027.1 coordinate 1,528,905, forward strand.
ATGAAGAAAGTATGATTTTGAAGAGTAAATCTTTTGAAATTCTCGACCACTGTCGCACAATAGTGGATCAAGGCCATTTCTTCGCCAATGTAACAAAACACAACAAAGCACGACAGTAGCCGCAACACTTTGGGCAACTCGTCAACAAACAGGACAACATACGACACATAGCATTGAATGGCAATTAAAGTCACGAATAGCATTGAGAGGTACGCTGACCAGAATCGAGAATATTCCTTGAGATGTTTGCACAGGTGGCATAGTTGGCCGTTCACAGATCGGTACTGCAGCCACAGCCGAAGTAGCAGCAATCGCTTGGTGACATAGCTTTGATTTGCTACATTTAGTAGTCGAGAATTAATGTCAGTCAGCTTGTTCGTCAGGATTTTCTGTTGAATCGCTATGTATTGACTGCCCAGAACCACATAGAATGGTATGGTGAAGACAACTTGAATTAGCCAATTAGAAATTGTTTAAACAAAAATGGTTAAAACTCACATATAACATTAAAGTAGAGATGTACGGGATTTAGCAAGACCCAAAACAGTAAAGAGGTAAAATTGACGGTGTATACCGAGTTTATGAACAGTACATGAACGTATGCAAATACTATGCCACTCAGGTAGGTTGTGGTCTCCATGAATTGAGCCATTTTAAGCATTCGCTTTTGAAATTTTATCATTTGTTCAAATTCATCTTGAAAAATATGTTAATATAAGCAAAACATTTAAAATTCAACAATAACTTACCTTTCCTATATGGTCCAATTTTGGCCCTATTAATCAGGAAACACTGGCCAATCGGCGGTTGGCTCAAAAATGTGATCCAACAGCAAGCGCTGAAGCACTCTAAGGTGAGCATCATAATGTCCACCTGATGCCACACTTGTCGGGGGAACATTTGATGAATATAGTTGAATGGACGTGTGGAGTGCTCATGAAGCCAATCAGACTCATAATCGAGCCCTAAAGTGCCATACAAAACGGTGACAATGTGCATGAGCAACCAAATGCAGTAACATTTTCGCACTGCTTCACTTTTATGCTCACTTTGGAGGACATCAAAATAATTGTGATGCGCGTAGAAACTGAGCTTAATAAAGTTGACTATTCGCTGGCTTAATTTTGGCATTTTCATTGTCAAACTCTCAGGGTTCACAGTAATTTCGAAAATTAAAATGAGTTTTAATTTTCAAATAATCCACTAACTTTATAGTTTGACTTTCAAAATATTTCCAATCTCAAATCAACTTTCAAATTATCTTGAAAATAAAATATTTCAACAAAAATGATTCAAGTTACAAATTATAAATATATTTGCCTGAGCTCTTTGTTTTCTCTCCTGGAAGTTTACCAAATAGCATTAATTCCAATAATGATTGACACGAGTTGGCAATTTATTTGGGTAAAAAAAGGTTTTGAAACAATAAATTAATGAAATTTTCAAATTAAAAAATTAATAAATTACAAAAACTTTCTAAATTAAACTAAAATGATACAATTAAAAGTTTTTTTTAATGGAATTCAATAAATAATTGTCGAGCGTAAGCGAAGACTAAGGCACAACATTTTCGATTCTTGTGAATGTAACTCCTCCTACATTTCTCAACCGATTTGCATCAAATTTGGCCAAAGTGCTTAGAATACCATCTAGATGTGCTGTTCAACCTTGGTTTTTGCGAAAAATGTTTTTTAGGTATACCTGCCGAACAAATCTCTGATAGAAAAGATCAAAGCTTGAGTTCCCATTGTTGGGTCTCAAAGTCCAACAATGAGTGCAACAATTGAAATGGGAAATTTGGTCACAGAGAGGATCGTGGCTGTCGGTTAGGATCGGGTTAGGTTAGGTATAGGTGGTTAGGCAGGTGTGGGCGTCGGTTAGGATAGGGTTAGGTTAGGTTTAGGTGGTTAGGCAGGTGTGGGCGTCGGTTAGGATAGGGTTAGGTTAGGTTTAGGTGGTTAGGCAGGTGTGGGCGTCGGTTAGGATAGGGTTAGGTTAGGTTTAGGTGGTTAGGTAGGTGTGGGCGTCGGTTAGGATAGGGTTAGGTTAGGTTTAGGTGGTTAGGTAGGTGTGGGCGTCGGTTAGGATAGGGTTAGGTTAGATTTAAGGCAGGAGGCGGTGCATTTTCAGTAAAAATAGCTGCCAGTCAAAACAGCGGGAAAAAGTGGTAATCTTTGAGTGCACTTTTCTCTTATGTTTCTGGACCGATTTTGATGTATTATAGCATTTTTTAAAGATAAATGTATAGACTTTAAATTTATCTAGAAAAATCAAATGTTTTAAATGTCTATCCGTCTTGAGTTGAGTTCAAAGTAAAAAATAATCAAATTTTTTCAAATTTGTTGTATGTTTAGTAAAAATGTCATTAAATAGTTGGAATTTTTCTAGATAAATTTAAAGTCTATACATTTACCTTTAATAAAAGCTATAATACACCAAAATCGGTCCAGAAATGTAGGAGAAAAGTGCACCCAAAGATTACCACTTTTTCCCACTGTTTTGACTGGCAGCTATTTTTACTGAAAATGCGCCGCGTCCTGCCTTAAGTGGTTAGGCAGGTGTGGGCGTCGGTTAGGATAGGGTTAGGTTAGGTTTAGGTGGTTAGGTAGGTGTGGGCGTCGGTTAGGATAGGGTTAGGTTAGGTTTAGGTGGTTAGGGAGGTGTGGGCGTCGGTTAGGATAGGGTTAGGTTAGGTTTAGGTGGTTAGGAAGGTGTGGGCGTCGGTTAGGTTAGGTTTAGGTGGTTAGGGAGGTGTGGGCGTCGGTTAGGATAGGGTTAGGTTAGGTTTAGGTGGTTAGGGAGGTGTGGGCGTCGGTTAGGATAGGGTTAGGTTAGGTTTAGGTGGTTAGGGAGGTGTGGGCGTCGGTTAGGATAGGGTTAGGTTGGGTTTAGGTGGTTAGGTAGGTGTTTTTGCTTACACTCGACTTTTCCCCATAATGCCAATTTTGGGGACATTACTTTCAAAATACATTCAAAGGCTTCAAATTTAGCACCCGCAGGGCCCACTAGTTAAAAACTAAATATTTCGAAATTTGGTTTTTAATTATTTATTGATTTCATTATTAATTGTTTAGTTAGAAGTTTGCATTGGAAGACGAAATTTATTTTTTTATAACATTTAATTTATTTGTAAATTTTATAACAATAAAGAAAATTAATTTTGAACACAAAATTTATTATTGAAATATCTTTGTTTTCCAGAATTGGTCACACTTGTCCACATAGAAATTGTCGACCATTTTGTAATGATCCCATTTCAGAGACATAAAATTAGTCCGTGAGGACCCTGCCTTGAACGCATAGTCCCACTTGGTGTCGCCCAACTTTGCCGGCTGCAGTCCTTTGGCAAAATTGGTCCAAGCCCCGATCATATCGCTGCTTAGTTTTAGTGCTGCCGGATCTGACTTGATCAGTGGAATGAAAAACAGATACCAAAGATCGGTTCCGTGGGTAACGCCCGACCAAGGATACGATGGAATCATGGGAGTAGAGAAATTTTGCATCAACCGATACGAGTAGAAACGACTATTTTCGCGATTGTGATTTCCAAAGGATTCGGCAAACAAAATTGTGGGACACTCCATAAGAAAGTCACCGAATGCATCAGAAATTGCAATCCTGATCAAAGATTGTGAATTAGTTTTGAAATTGAACGTACAAAAAACTTACTTCAAATCGTTTTGTGATACTTTTCGGTGCACAATTTTGTCCGTGTAATGATGCACAATTTGATTCATGGAGTCCTTAGATTGACCATACGGTTGAATCAATTTGACAATATCGTCTTCTGTGGATTTTAATGTCAAATTAGAGTTCTCTGAAGTTGTCTCTGGGATGGCCATTGCCACAAAACTAGATCCTTCATTGTTCACGACACCAAACATGAGGTCCAATTTGTGATCAAACGCGCCAGCTTTGAGTGCCTTTGTCGGTGCCAATGGCAGCAATTCGTCACCGTAAATTGGCAAAAAAGATTCGCTTCCTTCGAAATCTCCCGCCGTTGTTGCATTCACTAGATCATTCAGTGGAACTGTTGATAAACACTGGATAAGATCACTAATTTTGATCGAGCTTTTACAATTCAATTTTTGTGATAATTTTTGTAATTTTTCGATTGATCTCGCTTCGTTCTCGGTTGTGATGTGCTCGTTTGGTGCGCCCGATTGCATTATTGCTCGGTGAAAGAGGTTTCGGCTTAACGGAGAGAGAATTAATGTGCCAACTGAAATGGAACCTGCCGATTCGCCAAACAGTGTCACTTGGTTGGGATTTCCGCCGAATCTGTCAATATTCTCCTGTACCCAATTGAGCGCCAACAATGAGTCTCGCAATCCAAGATTGTTCGGGGCCTGAGCATTTGAACCAATATTCAGAAAACCCAACGGTCCCAATCGATAGCTTGCCGACACCACAATGACACTTCCCTGTGCGGCAATGTAACGTCCATCGAACATTGGCCAAAATATCGAACCCGACTGATAGCCACCACCGTGAATCCAGAACATTACTGTGCTATTATTTGTTGAATTGTTTTGTTTGGGTACCCAGACATTCAGGAAAAGACAATCTTCGCTTTCGGAGCTCGCGGTAGTCCGCTTAGCTCCGGGTGTAAATTGCGGACAACTGGAGCGTTGTTCGGTTGCGTTGTAAATTCCAGTCCACGGCTCAACAAGAGTTGGTTTTTCAAAACGAGCTGCTCTGCCTATTAATAAAATTGTCAATCAATTTTAATGAAAGAAATCACTGAAAACTCACCATAACGAATGCCTTGGTAAAAGTAAACACTTTTACCAAACTCAGATACGGATTCTATCGATCCTCTCACCAAGCCATCGTTAAGCTGTACAATTGGTGAAATACTTGTCAGGACAAATCCAATCGTTGAACACAAAATCGCAAATATATAAAATATTTTCATATTTACAAACATTTTGTTTCTCTGCTTAGAACAAAAAAAATCCAGTTTTTATAGTAAAAATTATGGTAGGTTAACCTCTATAATTTTAACGCAAATTCACCTAATTTGATGATTAATTTATTGTTAATAATTATAGAGTGACTATTTATTAGCAACCTGCAATAAGCGGTCCCATTTTGTACTTGATATATGATGATGATATATTGTAGTGATATGGTATACCATCGCATGCTCGTGCTGGTAATAAAGCTAAACAATTTAACATTTTAAAGTTTCATTACATTTTCAATCATTCTGTTTGCATACGAATGATATTTCGCGTGTGTCATGTGACCCCCATTTTGTATCATATATGCGAGAATTCGATTCCCATCTGAATCATGTTTTCTCATCACACTATCCAAATCTCTGCTTCTAGAAGGATCAATGTAAATCAGTTCTTTTGGAGGAAAGCCAAACTTTCGATTAACTTTTTTGGCAGATTCAGGATGCACAATAATGTCACGATCACCGTACATGAGTGCAATTGGCAAGCTAGTGCGACTTGTCTTTCAAGTTCAATTAGATCAAGATTAGACAAGTTCTAGATCAATTAGTTGAAATGGCAAATTGTATGCCCACAAATTGAGAATGGTACTTATTCACAAAAATTTTGACAAATTAAGGAAAAATAAATAACTTTTAAAATAATTGTTTAATTAAACTAATTTAAAATAAATTTAGAATAGCCCAAATGATAGAATTACAAAAATCAATGTAATCATTTTTCTATTGAAATTCAAAATAATAAAATTTCGATTATACCGAGGTCTATGTAAATATTTACCCAATACTCAAGTGTTGTTATTTACCCGCAGTTTCCGAATCGAGTAATTCATTCTTTAATTTAAATTTTCCATCTGCAATCTCATGGAAATGAATTTCGAGACAAATGCGGGTCATAAACGAAAATTTTCATTTTAAAAAAATTTCCAAATACAAAGTCAAATTGCCTATTTTATTTACTCTTCATGCAAATGCTAAACAAGATATAATAAAACCGAAATGATACTCACAGAGAATAAAACTCATCTGATCCATAGTAAAGTTGTGCTTCAACTGAGAACGTTTCGAGAAACTATCGAAACTGGATTGTTGAAACAAAAAATGTCTGACCCAACTTTGACATTTATTCTGATTGTGCTCTTGACTGTGGTAATATTCATTTGTGGAATTGTGATTGTCACTGGTTGTTTGCACTGTTGGGCGTGGATGAGCACAAGTCGACACACACCTTCTTTGGGTCGCCACATTTCACTTGACATTTCACCATCGCACTCTGACTTTGACTCATTAACTGAAAATATGGAAATGTACTCGCTGTTGAAAGATTGAGGCTGTTTTATTGTTTAGCATTGATCGACAAATGTGATCTTACAGCGTGAACACTCCAATCGAGAAACGTTTCACCTGACCCGTGATCAAGACACGATCATTGACAACTTTTGTGCTGATCAATCCGCCACGTTTCGATTTTTGTTTCACTTGGAAGGGACCATTGACTTCATTTTGGTACACTTTAGACCAGTAGGGCGCCATTACAGTGAAAGCTGACCCACAAACTGGATCTTCGTTCACGCCAACAAACGATGCAAAAACACGAGCAACAAAGTGGGCGCCAGTTTTGTTGAAATCGGACTTCTGTGTCAAAATTGCAACAACAAGTGGCTTTCCCACATCGATTTTCACCATTTGCTCAAAGTCTGGTCGTACGCTCTCAATATCAACTCCTTCTGCTAAACGCAACTGTAAATATCGATTCGGACTCAATTGAGTGCCCAAAATGTCCTGCGTGTCTTCTTTTCCTAAAATGGCCTTTTTCATCTCCTCAATCCAAGCACAGTTTCCTGCATTGATCTCAAGTGGGTCATTGTTTGGAAAGTTTAATGTAATCGATCGAGTGCCATCGAAACTCGCTTCCAAATCAGCACCAAAATGAGTCCGATACTTGAGCGGTGCGTTCGGATCGATCAGGTGACTGTACTGGTGCTTCTCGGTGAACAGAACAAACGAAGCAACCATGGTTGCATGACCACAGAGTGCAATTTCGTCAGTTGGAGAGAACCAGCGAATCAAAAATCTATTAAGGTTGTCAAGGCGGGACACGAATACGGTCTCGCTCAAATTGAACTGAGCCGCGATCTTCTGTTTGGTGTCGTCGTTGATGTCGTCCTGCGCAAATTAGCCAGTAAAAAATCAAAATCTACGAATAAAAAGAAAGACAACTCACATCATCAGACAAAATCACGACCGCTGCAGGATTGCCCGAAAATGGCCGGTTCGGATCGTAAAAAGCGTCCGCAATGTAGTACTTGTAATCCATTTCTGTCGGTTTAGAAATACAATTTCTATGCACCCAAACGTCTAATATACTCCAAATGTGAAATACGAGAGTGATCGACGAAAAACGAAATTGTTTCGTTTTCACTTATCACCACCATCGAGATAACCCCGAAACTAACTAACTTCAAGACTATTACATGTCCTGATAATGAACTCATTTTGTCGTTAAATATCTGCATTTTATGACTAGACTTTTTGGACATCTTATCACTACCATTGTCACAAACAAGACAAATTAAAATCATTCTATTTTTAGCAATTGAATCATAAAGTTGGGGTGCAATCTGTGGACATTTGTTGAACAGATTTAATCCCAGATTTTCCCCCCAATTTAGAGGTGGTTTTTGGGTACTCGAAAATGTTAAATTTTACTTTCAAATTGCCACATTTTTATGTAAAAAAAGTTAAAAATTTAGCTTTCAAATTTTTGTTTACTCAATCAATACGTATCCGGTGAAGGTTAATGTCAGTAAGCACATAGTACACTGCTGTGTACAGTACAGTGACTGTACATGCATATGCAATCATACCTATGTATGTACATGAGTGATATCGCTCGAATGTCTAATGTTTGAGAGTGTACACGTACACAAGTATGCACTGTACGTACCAGGTCGTAGCTTTCACTTCCAGTGAAAGTCTCCAGTGGAGAGAGCGACACTCTCATGGTGTATGCTCACTGTGTGCAAATGCAAACAGAACAACAACACAACTCAATTACGGCTCGCACAGACTAAACCGCATATGTGAGTTTAGGGACTGACTGGCCACAAAACAGCCTCAGTTTAGTGACTAAACTGTGTGCACCGTTCAAAGGTTGCTTTCATATATTGCTTTTTTATACAGAGTGATTCAACCAACTGTATCTGTGATCTATCTGGAAATCAATCTGTAAACTTTACCCCTAAAAATTATCATCATCCTGTATTACTCAGTTTTAGGCTTATTAATTGTCATGGCTACTACTAAGCTGCACTCACTCATACTACTTCATTATCCTCCGCATGTCATATCTCAGTATTGATAAACTCTCCCCTCCGCACTTCATGGGAACAGTATTTTGTGGTTGGTGTGAGTGGTTTGTTGTGTGCTTAACGATTATACTTTTGTTATTGCGTATTTCTGTCTGTGTTTTTAATCTGTCCTTCTCCCGTGATCGAAGCTCACTCACTCACTATCGATCCATCTCTCTCCCTCAATTTTGTTGTATCTCCCAATGTATCTCTCTAGTCAAACAACAAGACAACCCAAAACAACATGATCCAGACCGCATGATCTTGTCAATGCTTTAGTATATCAAAATGCAACATTCTGACCCTCAAACTTAATCCCCAAAATTTGCAACCAACTGTATCAACCAGCAGCATCAGTCTAAACATATCTCTACATGTTTTTGACATCGACATTGTCTATTTCTGTCGGCTCCTTCACTTTCTTTTCTTTTTATTGCCACAAATCAATCAAACTACACAATTAGACAAACAAATTAAGCCATAAATCATCATCATACTCTTGAGACAACTTCAACTTTGTAAATCAATCAAATTCGCAATGGAAGACGATTCCAACTCAAATTCTGTCCTGGATCCTAAGAACATCAACCAACTACCCAATGATTGTCTAATCCTTATATTGAATCACTGTGACCTCTCCCTAACGGAACTCATCATCCTCCGTTCAGTGTGCTCCCATTGGAATCAAATAATTCGAACAATATGCCGAGCCAAACGATCACTCAAACTGTTTGGCTCAGTCTACTCAATGCTCTGGTATTATTCCACTATGATGAAACTACAAGAACCGGAAATAGAATTTAATACAGAGAGAATCAAAGATGTTGTTCAATTTCGGGGTAGTTCACGAGAAGCTGCCCGATTTATACCGGATCTGTTTCCAAATCTAAAGAAACTCTTTTACTTTTGTGCACCAAATCAGATTAGACTGGACGAAATGTTGGAACGAATGCCAAACTGTTTGACCAGTTTAACCCTGTGGGGCGATCCTGCAAATACGGATGATTTCGAAATGCTTTGGACTGGAATTCACTCTCAACATGGCACCCTTGAAGAACTGTACTTGATGGACATGGAATGGTTGGACATTCCTGAGGATTGCACAATCATGTCGTGCTTTAAAGTACTCGGAATCAAGGGTCATCATGGCTATCAGTTGGATCAGATTTTGACGAGAATTGGACCACAGTGTAAGGAACTTCAGTTGGAACAGGTGAGATGTAGCGAGGTGACATGGAAAAATATGATCAACGGTCAGCAGGCCAACTATTTGACACATCTCACAATCGATAGTATCGATCACTGTTCCAAGAAGAAGGCGAAAAGCTATCTCAACACGATTTGTACCAAATTTCAAGCGCTTCAGTATTTTTATCCTAAATTTGCGTCTGAGGTAAAGTGTTTTCGCAATTCAACAAAATTTCTAAGGTTTTAAATCCCAAAACTAGCTCCAACTAGACGAAATCCAGACCGAACTCACACGTCTCCCATCACTAACATCACTCCGACTCTTCACCAACTGTACCAAACTTCAGTTTCCCTACCAGAAACCAATCAAAACCATCTCATCCCTACTGATCGATAATTATCAATTCCAATCGTTCATTTACAAACGTAAAAAGTTGGAACTACTCCAGGTCGTTGCCAACCTGTTCAATGGACCAAATAGCGCACTGAAAGACCTACTAATTCGTTATCAATACCCATTCGAGAGTCCAAATGCCCGAGGACTGTTTCGAAAGACACTGTTGGACAAGTTGAAGCCCGGGGACTTGGAAAAGTTGCTTCCAGGACTACAGAATTATAAGTTACAGCTCGATGATTCCATTACAGATTAATCTATTCATAAATTTATCATTATTTATTTAAAAATTTACTTAATTTCAATATTTTTTATAAATTTAAATTCCTGTTTAATACATTTCTGTAAGTTTTCAATCAAAATTTTTTTATCATTGAAATCACATTTCACAGAAAGAGTTACTAAATTTGGGAAAATTCTCGGAATCCAGTGGCAAAATTGCGACAGAGATAGATCGTATATTTCCACATAGAGAGATTTGATGTTTTTCAATTGTGGTAGTTTGTATAGTTTGGTGTGATCGGGATCGAGTTGATGCCTACCAATGTAGAGCCATAGCTTCGATAGATGAGGTAATCGAGATAGGGCAGTTGTGATATCGATAAGAGGTAGCTATTTACGAGTTTAAAATTAGATTTTGGATAAAAAAAGATACAAAAACTTACATGATCCGTCATGAGAATGTCGAGAAAGCTCAGGTTGACAAACTTTTCACAGATAAACCGTAAAACGTCCTTCAAATTCCGAACTCTGGTAAGTCCATTCCCGTGTGGAGAAATCAACCCTAGAGTTAACATTTCTAGATTTTGTGCCAAAGTTGGATTTGCACTGACCAACCACTCGAGCTGTGCAACATTCAGTGAGACACAACTCAGTTTGAGACTTTCAATTTGAGGTCCAAGTTGAGTGAGTACCTGAGTTATATCGTCAAGATAGTGCGCTATGGCAAAGTGTTTCAACTTTCCCAGAACTCGAGTCATTGTTGGTCGGTTGGGTATTTTACAACTGTACATCTGGATCAGATGGAGTCGTTCCAGGGAATGCATTTTGCTGATAGCGTTCCAGAAGTTTTCTGGTTCTTCAATTCTGGGTTTAAAGATTATCAGTGCGGACAACTTCACCGCCCAGCGACTCAACATTTGACTCATCTTGGAACACTTAAACAGCTGTGAACAGTAGATTACAAGAATTTGAACATTTTGAAACAGTTTGGGAATTTCAATACAGGCGCAATATTTTAGTGAATTCAAGTTTTGTTTCAAAATTAGAGTATCACTCACAAGGTCGGTGATGAGTTCGTTTTGCATCATTTCGGGAACACGGAAATTGGTCACACTTTCGAGATACTGTCCGGCGGCTTCTTTTGAGCCAAATATCTTCAAAGTTGGTTTTCCACGGCAGATCAACTCGATTATACATTGCCAACGAGTGCAAACAGTGCGAAGGTGAATTAGTTCAAGAAGAGGACATTCGAGCAGTATTAGACGAAGACAATCGTCCGAGAGGAGATCGTTGATGTTTCGCATGTTGGCTAGTTAACTTTTTGGCTATCTAACCACAAATGACTCAACAAAGTGATTTCGCAAGTTCTCGCTTTCTCGCAGTTTTATATACAATGTTTGCTCAGTAGCCATGACTAATGACTCATCCCTAAAAATGGAGGGTAGCATAGGTAGCATATATGAAAGAAAACCCGCAATATTCAATATACCATCAAATGATCAATCATGCGTGACCACCTTTGCTCAAAGCCAAACAAGAGGTCGTATTGCGTTCGACTTTGTCAGAATTGTGTGAATGAATGAACGCACTTTGAACTACTACCATACTATTCATCGTACTATATTTGTAATATTTTTCTTTTTTGTACTACACTTTCAATTGAAATAGGAACATATTCGGACACCGGCGTTTTGATAATTGCTGTGACCTGTCAAAATTGTCCATCAACTCTGGTTGAATCTGGTCTTTTTTCATTGTATTCTGATTCAAATTAAAATTTGAAACAACTTTTGAATACGTTGAAAAAATCAGTTCATCCACTTAATAAAAAATATACAATGTATATGCAAAAAAAGAAAAAATCGCAATTCAAAAATTTAAATTTCATAATTGGATTGAACTTGCTGACCTTAACGTACTTTTTCGGATTAAAATGTTTTCTGGTCAGGTGGTCTCATTTCACTTTGAAAAACTTTGACAGTTTGAAATTTTTACCAAATTTTGAAAAAAGAGTCGGCCAACTAGAGTACTATTTTTACTAGGAATTGAAGGAGAAAATTTTTAACAAAAACAAACACAGTGAACAACACAATTCAATCATAGAGATTGAAATGAAGGTATGCCATATGTCAACATGTACTCAACTTGTGATCAAATGTACTTGAGTCATCATCGTCCATTAGAATGACATAAAAGCGACTGATCATTGACCTGGAAATGATGATCGTTTCAAAATATTAGAGGTAACTGAACTCACGAGTATCCTATTGGCAAAAAGCTAGGTTTTTAAGTAAATACAAATGTACAAATAATGTGAAGTGAACAAACAAGCTAATTAATTAACCGGATATCCAACACTTCTATTTAATCAAAATCAACGGATTCAATTATTTATGACTCTCACTTACTCTATCTGTGTACGTGAGATGGAATTTTGCATTGAGCTAACTTTCATTCATTTGCTTCAGCTCACTTAACCTTGAATGCATGTGTGTACTAATACCTGAAGTGAGGGAAATACGCGAATGAATGACACATGTCTAAACAAAAAAACGATGTGTTGATTGATCGATTTGCTGCCACAAAGTTTTTTTAAACTTTAAAACTAAAAAATATATAATAAAATACATACACAAAAATCACACCAAAAATGTTCTCGCACGAGACAGGTAAATTGTTTTGCACCGAGGTGATGGCGATGACAAGACATAAATTAAATAACAATTTTTTAGTTTAAATTTTGGGTACGTTTTGTCTACTTTTTGTTGTTGTTTATTTGCACTTTAAAAATAAAAAATTTAAACAATTGACATTGTTGAAAGTATTAAAAAAATATGCAAATTTCTAATTGAAAATTAATTTGAGTTGCAATTAGAAATTTGCATATTTTTTGAATATTAAACGAGACGACTGAATAAACAATGAGTAATCAAATAAAAAAAAGTACATGACTCTATGGGAAAATATATTCGCGCTCTCACGCAATGTAGATGAACTGTAAGTGCAAATTTTCTATTTTTAAATGTAAAACTGTAGTGTCCCATTGTCTCCTCAAATGTCACTAGGCCTAAACGCCCTCACACTATTTGTCTTTTGTCTCTGTATCTTGTCAAACCACTTCGGATGGTACTACTCACGTAGACCTCCGCCCTCTGTCACTTGTAACCTCTTGCTCTCACTCGGTCCATTCGACCCTCACTCGTTATTCTGACTTACTCACGATCAGTCATAACTTTATGTCTCTGTGTACTATTCCAATTGCTGCCATCTTGGCCGATAACACTCGTGCCCTATCTCGCTGCTTCGTTGCCCAAATAAATGATTTGATCTTATCCGAGCCTCGCTATTTACAGCGCTACAAAACTACCATTTAACACCATTCATAGGCTCTGCAGTGTCACAACAGCAGCAATGTCTAACAACATCAACCATCATCTGTCTGACGACTGTTTTCGTTTAGTTTTTCACAACTTTCCTCTCTACAAACTAGTACATCTGCGAGCAATCTGTTCCAAATGGAACTCACTTATTCTCACAATATGCGCAGAAAAGCGAAGTTTGAAGCTATTTGGCTCACATGGCGCTATTCGACAGTATGCCCAGTCGGTTGAGACGTTCAATCTGGAGTCGAGTGACATTCTACCTGCCCGTGATCTATGGAATGATGTTTTAGTGTTTAAACAGACTTTGTGCGCACAAAATTGCGCATTCGCTATTACTAATATATTTCCAAATGTTCAAATTTTGGTTGTACATTGTGCTCAACTGTTTCAGAATGATCAAACATTTCCAAGTCTATTACAAAGTTGGTCAACTCAACTTTCTTCACTGATTCTATATTCAATGCCTCGGGATTTTTCTGAAAATTTTTGGGTTGCAATTTCGAAATTAGAAGCTCTTGATCGACTTTATTTGATTCGTATATTTCGTAATCGCGTTCCCCTTGAAATGCTTTCTCCAACTCTTCAAAAGTTGAAATATTTCATGTTCAATCACTATCAGTACGATCCAGTGCCTGTGTTGACTCAACTACGATCTTGTTCAAGTCTGCGGATAAGTATGACCAATTTAAGTGTTGGTCGACTTGAAAATTTGATTCGACAAAATCCTCAATTGGTGGTTAATTTAAAGAGACTATCGTTGGGAATTATCTCTTCCAGTGTAAATGTCAATCGATTGGAAAATTTTAGACAAATTTTAAGTGTATTTTGTAGTCACTTTCAAGGGTTGGAATATTTGGATTTGCTCACTTCGGATCAACTTCCTGTGAACCAGTTAATCCCCATCTTAGCTCAATTGCCTCAATTAACTAAAATTTCACTTTACCTTGGACGCCATCAGTTGGGTTTAGAAAATCTTCAATCAAATCAACTAACCAGCGTGGAAATATTAAATTTCCATTTTCATGGCTTCACAATTGAACACATTCGGCAACTGATCCCAATTTGGTTTCCAAATGTTCAAAGATTGCTGTTAAAAATTGAGGACAAAGATGAAATAGATTTGGATAATATTGAAAAAAAATTTTCGGCAAGTTTAAGGAGATTGCAAAATTGCAAAATTGAATAACAACACACTTATATCAAAATGATTTATCAAATTAAATCGACATTAATTACAATTTTCAGCTGAAATTTAAAATTAAAACATCAAATTTTCGTTTGTTCGAAGTTGAGTGAAAAATTTATAAAGTAATTCTATTCAAAAATTATAATTATTGACATATTCTCTTTTCTGTGTGGCCAACAACGTAAAGTAATATTAATATGTTTTTGACATGCAATGTTCCAGCAAAAAACAAAGTAATTTATTCTCTTAATTAAAAATTTTAATTAAATTTCCTAATTTATTTTCATATAATTAAAATTAAATTAAAAAATTATTATTATTGTCAAAATAATATAATGATTTATTATATTACCATACCATTTCAAAATAATTATATGCAGAATATTCAGGAATAATTTTTCTCAAAATTAATTTCATTTAAAAATTATTTTCTATAAAAATTAATTTTTGTTCAAAAAATAAAAACTTTAACAAAAAAATGAATTTGAAGGAAACTCTACGTTTGATTTTGTATCCAACCAAAGACTTGGGATACTTTTCGATTTATCTCAAATTGGTCGAACAAATTGTGCTCTGTCGCAATATCAAATTTGTGCTCATCTTCCAACTGATCAATGCTCTACTTGCTCTAAAAGCTGTACATTTCATCTATTTAGCCTTTGTTTCGGGCGACAGTCTGCTAGAGGCGGCGCTCAATGGCGATGTCTTCTATCTGGTGGTTCCAAAGGCACATCTCAACACTTTTGGCGCAATTATGGCCTCAATGATTTTGTATTACAATCAAAAGTTGGTTCTGGGCGTGAACCTTCGACTAATTTGGTCACTCAATTCGGTGCTGGTTCACAATGAGCACTCATTCTTTGTGGAACCTACCTTGAACAATCGTAATTCGTGTGAACAAACTCGGAAATGCTTTCTCAACACTCTCAACCTTCTGATGGGAGTTATGGTCAATTTTGGTATTTTTATTAGAAAATTCATTTTTAAACGTAAAATAATTTTTTTATAGTTTTGCTGACAGTGATTTCGTATATTTATTTCGCTTATAAATATTACGAATCTCGAGAGTACTTCTTTGCGAAATCGTTCTACTACAATTTGAGTTCGATTTTGGTGAGTCATTTGAGTCAGGCCGGTTTTGCGTTGTATAATATTAACATTGCGCATGCTATTGCGATCAATTATGCGTCCACGATGGGTTTGCTCATGATGTTCTACATCAAAGTACGACAGTGCTTTGCTAATTTGGTGCTGCTAACCAGAAGCAGACAATTTGATTTGATGCGTTACATTTGGGTACGGAAAAAGTTTCGTGATACTCTAGTTTTCTTCTTGCACACCAATCGAATGTATGGCCGACTGTTCTGTGCTCAGTTGGTGGGCATGTGTCCCATTAACATTGTGTTCACAATGTGGATTCTGCAAGGTGATCTTGGTCCGTTCAGTGAGTTCAATCTCTACTCATGGATATTTTATCTCGCCTGTATTCTCTTTGTAATGCATTTCACGTTTGCCTATTGCACTCGTCACATTCACAAGCCCAGTAAAGTTTATCTGCATTTGATTGTTAAACATCGAAACCGGAATAGTATTTCAACCCGTACTCGAGCGAAGCTTGCAGTGGACATTTTTGCGCTGCATACCACCAATCGGTATGGTTTCACCTATTCCGATTTTGGGCTGATTTCCCTAGCAACCTTTACTAAGGTAAATTGTATATAAATCATCAAATGTTTCATTCATTTATTTTTTGTTTTATTTATAGTTTCTACTGTTGTACTGGAAATTCTGCATGATTTCGTACAAATTGATGAAGCGACAAATTATTTGAAAATTCTTTTCAATGTAAAAATGTGTTTACAATTTAATAAAGTTTCTCTGATCACACATGGAAATTTAATACATCTAAAGGAGAAAATGAAGTTTTCGTACGAAATTTGTTACCCCGATCTATAAATACTTTTATTTGTCCAATTTTCAACAACAATTCTGTCACACTGACAATTGCGACATACCAATTAATTAATGATCATAATATCCGGACCAGACATTTCATTGATCCCCAGAGTATTGCATTATTGCTTCAGTTTTCAATTAATTTTTAAAATTGAGAAAAAAAGTTTCAAAACTTATTTATTAATTCAAAAAAGAAAACTTTAATAAAATGTTCTTTGGAGATCATTTTACAAATATTAGACTTGTAAATATCTAATTGTCAATTGGATGATGGCTTCAGGAATGCATTAAAGTAAGAGTTTGTGAGTTTTAAAGTCCAAAATTCATCAATCGCAATGAACTTTAAACTATTTGTATCGCTTCTACTGAAGCCAACCCAAAACATTGTCTACTTTGTGCACTATTTCTGCTTGGTTAAACAAATATCCAAAAATGGAAAACTGGTCAAGTTGTTTAAAGTGCTAAATGCTTTAATGACATACAAAGCTGTACACTTTCTCTATCTGGTTTTGTGTTCTCACTGTGGTCCACTGTCGAATGCCGCTAACTTTGATGCCTTCTACATTTTGTTGGGCAAATCACAGGTGAATTTGTTTGCATTTGTTGCCACCAGTATGGTCATCTACTATAATCACCAACTTTACATCACTCCAACCAATTATCCACTGTTGCGCATGCTCAATTCGGTGATTGTTCACAAGAAATGGCGTTCGTTCTTTATCAAATCGAAATATAAGAGTCACAATGTTTGTGAACGTATACAAAAATGCTTTTTGACTGTGCTCAACATTTTCAACAGTATCATCGTAACGTTTGGTAAGTTTTTATTAATTGGAAAATTTTCTTTAAATTTTTGTTTATATGTTCAAGGGATTGTTTGCTTCATATCGTACATTTATTGTATTTGGACCTTTATTCAGTATGGAAAGTTAATAGAAAGTATTACTTTGTTATTATTGTGCATCACAGCAAGCCATCTGAATGGAATAGCTTTCAGTCTCTATCTGCTCAACCTTAGTCACGTGGTTGCACTCAACTTTGCGCTCACAATTTCACTTCTGATGATGTTCTATCTCAAAATACAGCAAGTTTATGAGCTTTTGTTGGGTATTACCACAAAGCAGGCAAACGCATTCCCATACTGGCGATTTGTTCGATACCGAAAAGTATTTGTCCAAAGTCTGCTCTTTTTCTTCTCTGTCAATCGATTTCATGGCAAACTGTTTTGTGGCCTTCTTGTGGCGGAAGTGCCCATCAACGTTCTACTCACCATTTGGCTCATACAGGGCAAGTTGAATTGCACCGCAAAGTTGATTGCCTACTTTTGGATCGTCTACATTTACAATCACCTGTTTGTGCTTCATTGCATCTTTGCGCAGTGTACCAAACACATTCATGCGCCATGTAAACTGTACTTTCGTATGATTGTGCACAATTTCACTCGTAAATTGCTCGCCATACGGACTCGTGTTCACATTGATCATTCACTCGCAGCATTGCACACTCAAAATCGTTATGGCTTTACCTACGGAGACTTTGGACTGGTTTCGCTAAATAATTTCTTAAAGGTACCATTTGAATTGTCATTGTATATTAAGAATTTTTTTTATTTTTGCATAGTTTCTTTTGCTATATGGAAAATTTTGTTTGATCACTTATAAGTTGATGCAAAAGAAAATTATTGATTGAATTAATTATTAAATGAATTAAAATTAGATTTATTGTCTTGTTAGTGATAATAATTTCTAGTTACTGAAAATATACGCTCTGAATCGGTTTATGTTTGGTAGATTTCTTCTAAATGCGTTCAACAAACTCTCAACATTTGTTCCTCGACAATTTCAAGCCATTTTACTGAACTCATGAATTAAATAAAAAATAAAATGATTAATTCAATTTAAAAATATGATAACTTAAAGAGAATCTTACTTTGGTTAACGTGATGGGTTGATTTGGTGAGTGTGCATGAAGGGAGCCGACTTATTGTTCCCATGTTTCGGCGAACCTGTCAAATCAGGGTTCCAATCGTAGTTTAGCAAATGTTTCTTGACAAATGTTGAAATGT
Organism: Rhizoglyphus robini; assembly: GCA_023373905.1. Classification (NCBI taxonomy): domain Eukaryota; kingdom Metazoa; phylum Arthropoda; class Arachnida; order Sarcoptiformes; family Acaridae; genus Rhizoglyphus; species Rhizoglyphus robini. The sequence goes on from JAKIJQ010000027.1 coordinate 1,547,612, forward strand.
TGAGATATGTTTGGATGAACATTCTTTCAATTGCTTTAAACATTGTTTTTGTTTGGTTTTTTATTTAAATTAAAATTATAATATAATTTTAAAATTATTAACAAAACTTAAAACAAAAGTTGAAATTTAGTTTTAAAATTAAAATTCAATTAATTAATTATAAGTTTAAAATTTTTTTGATGCTCTTCATGAAATATTGCCACTGAAAAATCTTCTAACTTTTGGATGATTCAAAAGTGAATTTTCACTTTCAAATAAACAATATTCAAGTTCTGTGTCGTTTGAATTGATATTTTTCTTGTGATCAGAACTTTGTAACTTTCTTGTCAATTCAAGCTTTGTCATGTTTTCAATCAAGTTGAACATTGGAAAAATTTATCAAACTAATTTCTCCCATGGAAAAAAATTACTGATTTATATAGACTGCGAGACTGCATATTTGAACACACGTTAAGTGTCGGGAAGACTAATTACTAACCAAATTAAACTCTTTAAATTAGCAAATTAGCTTTAATAAGCATTTAACAATAATTGCTTTGCAATTTGAATTTGCGTGAAAATAAAGATGTCGAACAAATTAGCTATCACGCTCCAATTGGTGCATAATCAAATTAACACTAAATGCTAATTCTAATTGAGGGAAACTGAATTTAAATGCTTTGTAAGCTCCAAAGGCATACATTAATATGTTTTTGCCTAATAAAATATACAATTTAAGATAATTTGAGTCTATTTTAAAAGTTTGTATTTCCATTTATTTCTCATTAACAATATTTTCTCGGAATAATTCGCCATTTCAGTTCGTTAGTCTCATATATGTAAAGTATATGAATTACTAAGTAAACAGAGAGGGTCATTGTAACAATAAAAGTTTAATTTTAATGTCGACCAAAAAGTGTGAGAGTGTGACAAGTTTTAACAGGATATAAAGCAAATGTATATAGATAGTTCAATTTGAAACATTTTAATTCCCTCAAGTGCGTCATTTATCGGGGGAAAATGCTTAAAATTTCCAATTGAAAGTTTTGTTTCTAAAATTAACTCTTTTCTTATTAATCGTTTAGTTTTTTTTAATTAGTTTATTTCGTAACCTTTATCCAATGAAGATATACAAAGGTGTAGTTATAAAAAGATAAAATGTTACAATGATCAAAGTTAAATTAATCGTTTAGTTAAATTGTACTATCCGTACAAATGTGCAAAATGAATTGCAATTTTATTATAATCTATTTTCAGTTGTTCGTCTTTATCTCACGGTTGAACATTTAGATCCTGAGTTTGCGGTAGAGCTTCATTTGGATTCAGACAATCCATCCAGAACTGACACACGATAAAATGATTTACTTCAATTGGCTTCGCCGATTTAAAATATTGCTCTTCCAAATTGGTCGTGGAATCGCTCGTCATGTCACCGTAAGTGTGTACGACTTTGATCCCATTCACGATGCACCAGGCTACATCAATCGAGACAATATGCGTCACTATCTCGACAAGTATCGTCAAGAAAGAGCTCAAATGGCTGAAAGTACTCTACACAAGTACTTTATCCTACCAATTGTGGTTTTCCTAATCTGGGCACTAATAAGACGTAATCGACGAAACCACAGTGCAGTGCAGTGATATTTGAATTCTATCGCTGACAGTAACAAATTTGCTAAAATTGTTAAAAATTGCGTAATACAGCGAGAAGTTGTCAATACCTTAAACAGACATGATTGTCTTTGCTAGTAAAAACAGCGTCCAATTCAAAAATTTTAATTTTAATATAAATCTTAATAATAAACATAAAAGTTCTACGGTGAACCATCCACGGATGCAGTGACTTCAATATTTAGCTTTCGAAGGGCATTCTTTCTGATCATCTTGAACGAATACATCATAAAGGAGGTGTACTGAATCATAAACTAGAAAAAAATGAAATTGCTTTAAAAATTTGAAATACAAAAAAGGAAAGATAAAATGTAAATTAGAAGAGAATCTGCTCCTTAATTAGCGAGATGTTTTACGATACAGCATACCGTTTATAGATTTTAGAGATAGAGATAGAGATAGAGATAGAGATAGAGATAGAGATAGAGATAGAGATAGAGATAGAGATAGAGATAGAGATAGAGATAGAGATAGAGATAGAGATAGAGATAGAGATAGAGATAGAGATAGAGATAGAGATAGAGATAGAGATAGAGATAGAGATAGAGATAGAGATAGAGATAGAGATAGAGATAGAGATAGAGATAGAGATAGAGATAGAGATAGAGATAGAGATAGAGATAGAGATAGAGATAGAGATAGAGATAGAGATAGAGATAGAGCTTTCTGAACTTACCATAACACTAGAATTTTTAGTAATTCTGAGCAATGGTCCAATTGTAAATCGAAATTTTGTGGTCGTATGAACCAGTTCATAGTGAGCCATCAATTTGAGTTTTGACTTCAACAGATAGTGTACAAACATGAAGCGTTGCTTCGGATCGATGGACTGCCAACTCAAAATCGATTGACACCGGTAGAGAGCCCTGTCCAAGTGATAGAGAGCCTTGGCAAAGTTGATCATCACACGCGCATTGGGAGTGAGAATAGAAACGTGCAGGAAAAGAGTTATCAAATAATAGACCTTTTCATAGAAAACCAACTTCTCATACAGCAACAGTGTGACCATGTAGATGTTGAACACAAAATTACAGCCCACCACAACCAACATTCCAGTGGAGACAATTCGCTCGTTGAGAAATATCTCCGTGTTGAGTGCTTTAATGTTCTCCGACTGATAGTGCCTGAATATGTGCACAATTCTACCGAAATATTTGAATATATTTCGCCGTTTCAATTGACAATTTTGCAAGACACCTTCAAAGCGACCTTTGAGCTCACGCAAGTGTCTCATATAGACAAATGCAATGTTGAATCCAACCAAGTCGATGAACATCATCAATCGAATAGAGTTCCAGTGCATGTAGAACATCATGAGAAGTGCGTCCGCCACCGCGAAAATAGTGTACAAAATGGATGAATGGTGCTCAAGCGAAATGTATAGAACAAAGAGGGCAATTCCGCACGAAGATAGGCCACCCAAAATTGCCAAGCCCACCTGAACGGCATAATCAGAAGCGAGACAGACAACCACACTTTTCGCACGAACATTTTTTGAAACGTTTGGAAACATTTTCAGCTTACCAGTGGCAAATTTAGCATTTGGACAGTACCAAAGCTTCTGTACATCCCTGAACGTCAATTGAGGATTCAACGCGAAAAAGTCCGTCAAATTATCAATAAACAAATCCTTACTATAGCAGTGCACATGGACTGTCATTTTATAGTAGTACAAATAGTCCAAATAGAGTGCCATCAGTGGGGTGGGCGCAAATACGAGTGCCATTTTATAGTCAAAATTGAGAGAGCCCACCACTGTCCGAATAAAAGGGTCATAGCCCAGCCAGTCTACGTTTATATCGATTTGATTTGCCAGCACATAGCTCACGAGCAGAAAACGTATACAGCCCAAACAGCAGTACGCGTAGAAGAATGCCTTCCAGTAGATGATCCAGTGGTGTTGGGTAATTGCACATTTTGATCCAATCAAGGGCTTCAATTGATCATTCTGATAGTGAATCAGCTTAATGTTGGACACTTGAATTATGTTGTTGTTGAGAAGCGTAAAAAGCCAACCAAGTGGAATGCGAGACAGAAATTCTGCCAAGTTCATCATTTTGCTGAGTTAAATAATCTCATAAATTCAGAATTTTTGTACAAAACCGTCAGTTTTTGTTCTGACTCGGGTGAATGTAACTAAAATTATTCGGAAAATTCTCGTTTTAAATTGCCATTTTAAATTACCAAGTTTCCTAGTAACCAATGTGTGTTTGCTCAGCAAATGTTCAAATGACAGGCCTCATTTGTGCGTTGTCACATGAATATTAATTACAGCCATAAAAACTTTCCATATTTTTAATTAGTTAATTAGTCCTTACGTCTTTGTGAAGGACGATTTCAAAATGTGTATTTTTCTATTGGGTTTGAGGTCATTTTGTATAGGAAATTTCTGTATGTAATTATAAATTCGTTTATTCGGAACGAACAAATGAGCAAAAGACCACTTAGTATCGATTTGTTCTTAAACGAACAAAAGGACAAATCGATGGAACATAGATGAGGCAATGTCTGAAAAATACATTGACACTAGAAAATGAACAGTAGTAGCACAAAAACCAAAAACCAATATCACCAATTTCATTATTAAGGTTAACCATTTAAATCTAACAACGCCCAACACCTATCAAAGACATATACTATATCGTTTTGAAGGCACAGACAATGGCATTCGAATCAAGACTACCCGTGAACATGGTGGAGGACATTCACATCTCGAACATTACCATGAAGAACATTACCCGGGCAGGTGTAATCATCAACGCCTTCTACACGAATGCACCAGAGGAGCCAGTTTCGGGGCGAACTCCCGTTATTAAGAACATCTTCATTGAGAATGTGACTGGTGATTCGAGAGATGGAATTCAGATTCAAGGGCTGCCTGAGATGCATTTTGACAATATTCAATTCACGAATGTTCATTTGGTTGCTCAGCATAATATGGTGATTGAACACGCGGATCATGTTGAGCGTACTAATTTTACGTATACCGTTAAGAAGCATCATTAAATTGCTAATTCAAGTCAAACTTTATTATTAAAACAAATCCAAAATGTGCTTAAGGCGCTACACAATTTAGCAAAAGTCTGTTCCAAAAGCTCGTACCACAGCTCATAGTCCTTCAAACTCAAATGAATCTTATCATCCGTATAGACGAGAGTTTCAAAATTCAAAACCTAACTTAAACCTAAATCCAATCCAACACGGCATAAAAATAAAATAAATTTAAAAATACACTAGTCCCAAATGATCAATTGTTTAACCAAATTTGACAATTTTGACAAATAAAAAATTAAAAGTTTAAATTGTTATGATTAATTCATTTTCAATTCAATCAATCAGATTCTCTATAAAAATTGTAATTTAAAAATTGTCAATATTTTAATCGAAAATAAAAATAATAAATCAGTCTATCAGTTTATTATTATTACTGACGATAAAAATTGACTTCTCACAAAATATCCAAATAAATACAGTTTAATTATTTTTTTTATTAAAAATTAAAATCTAACATGTCATCTCTCAACAATTGTTTCATTTCAATACAGCGAAAGCTAATTAATTCAGCATTTTATTTCAACACCAAATTGAAGCGATGGCTCTGCTTCTGGAAACCAGGCGCCAATGTCCGCCTCTATCTCGAGGACATGACCCAGCCCGAGTTGTCCATCTATTCTCAATTGACATTCAAAGCTATTCTCACAATTTTGACACTCAAATTTATCCAAACAATTGTACTTGGTCTAATGGCTCAGGAATCTACCAAAATGCGTCTTCTCAACTATGATCTCACCCTACTGATTCACTGTCCACAATGGTTCAATTTGATTCTTCTAGCTCTGTGGGCCCAAGGACTGTTCTACCTGTGTTTCATTTATCAAAATAGATTTCACAATTTTGCACAGCTACTTTTGGTAAAACAAATATTGACTCATAAGAATGATCAATTCTTTTTAGCGGAATATTCATTTTCAAAAAGCCAAAAGTCGAGGCGAGTCAAAGTTGGCGATCGCATTAGAATGTTCGCCAATTATTACACATGGCTAATATTGAATAATTTTGTGCTTGCAGTAGGTTAGTTATAATTTAAAAATTAGTTATAATTAAAAAAATATATTTTTAAGCATTTAATTTTTTTATTCTAATTATTCAGCATTCGTCCTGCTTTATTATTTAATCAATGCTGTGTACTTTATTATGCAAGATTGGCAATATTATTTTCTGGATATTTCTGGTTTCTTTAGCATTTTCACCATTCCACTAAACCATTTGATGGTTCATCTGCAGTTTGCAACTTTTACTATTCCCAGCATGTCCATTTCTGCCATATTTCTAGTTACTACTTTAGCTCTGTTCACTCAACTTAAATTAGCGAATCAACTCTTGTCACGTAAGGCAATGTATTTCTCCTGTCGTGAATTTAGTCTCTTTCAACGAACTCACACTCACGTTTTGACGCTAATTTTGTCTGGTAATCGTTTCTATGGAGTTATACTGTTGGCTTTCATGGCAATTAACGTTCCGATCAATACAATGCTTACAATTTCTATTACAAGATGGAAAATGTCCTGGATTTCTATGGCAATTTTTGTTCAAATGGCCCTCTATCAGTACATCTTCATATTTGGCTTTCATTTGCTCGCAGTCATGTACTGCAAACGGATTCATTCGTGCGCCAAACTGTTGTTGCACTGCTATTACTCGAAGAATGGTCAATTTTCTCGAGTTCAAAGGCTGCGCTTAAGTTTCTACATTGAACGGCTGCATACTAAGCGAAAGTATGGACTGACTTATGCCACATTTGGGCTGATGTCCTTGGGTTCGTTCTTTAAGGTATTTTTGGCCAATTAGAGAAAAATGTCTAACTTTATTTGTTGTTGTTTTCATAGTTTCTGGCAATATATTCAGAATTAATAATTTACTGTTATCAGTTGGCCGTTCTGTAACAGTTCGAGAACAAAATTGACGATCCATAATTTTTCAGTTTGATTTACTTGGATTATTTATTTTTTTAAACTTATTATTTTACGTATTAACGTATTAAAATTAAAATAATAAATTTATTTTAAAATTCGATTGCATACAAAGATTTTACGAATAATTTCATTAAAATTTGTAATTTTTTTGTTTTTCTTCCGTTTCAGTGTTCAACTCATGAACTTGTGGAACAGCCTTGATCACACGCTCATACCAAGCTTCCATCTTTGGGGTCAACAGGTGAGGGAATAGCGACTTAACAATTGGCAGGCTTACACAGAGAGAAATGTCCGCCAGGGTGGCCTTTTCACCTGCAATGAAATTCTGCTCTCCAAGAACTGTCTCAAAGATTTGCAATTTTTCTTTCAATTCGTCCAGTGTCTCCTGCGGTGGATCTTGCTGGAGTTGATATTTTGGCATCTGTTTATAGTGAACAATATCAATTAGGAAATTATTTAATAAATGTTATAATTACTCACAAAAGCCCGTTGTAAATTTGGATAAAATGCCGAAGCATCAAAATAAAGAATTTTATCAACTAGACTCCGAGCCGCAGCGTCCTGTGGATACAACTCATTGCCCGGAGAGTATTTGTTCACAAAATAGGCCATAATAGCACGACTTTCAAAAAGAAACAATCCATCGTCTACCAGTGCCGGAACAGTGTGCGTTGGATTGATCTGTAATTGGGCAAAAAATAGTAATATTATTATAATTAACAGAACAAAATAAAACCTTTATAAACTCAGGTGTACGTGTTTCTCCTGCAATGAAATCCACTTCTTTGAGCACCACATCAATGCGTAGATATTTAGCTGCAATGACACAGGCTCGGGCAGGAGGACTGAACAAATGATAGTACAGTTCAATTGGCATTTTGTTGTTTTTTTTGTGGCTTCAACGAACAAGTTGCAAAATCAATTTACAAGTAGAGAAAACAGAGCTTCATACAGGACTTTATATTTGACTTTTTCCGAGATTACGATGGCAATACAATTCAGTGCACAAATCGTACATTTGGCGAGACACGCTGTTTTGAGATGTCGGCTTCCATACTCGTGTAATTGTAATGTTCATATTTCATAGATCTAAATGTGTTTGATAATCTGTGAATCTTAATATTACATGTATGTTGAATCGTGCAAAAATGGTACATTTAAAGTTCAAATACATTACACTCATTGCTTAAACTCAAAGCTTAGAAAGACCAAATCATTGTATTATCCCTTATTGTCTGAACGTGAGTGATTGTCTGAACGTGAGTGAAGACTAGCCCTTGACTTTTGGCCGCTTTTGTCCACGCAACTCCTCCGAGGTTTCTTGACCGATTGAGATGAAATTTGGCAGAGATACTTAAAATGATGTGAATTTGTGCATATTGTTATCAAAAGTTCCAAAAGTTGTGTTTTAGGCATAGCTGCCATTTAAATTTCACCTAAGTCATTCTTAAGTTTGGGGGTCAAGCCATTTTCAAGTGTACTCAACAATGAGTGCAACAATGGAAGAATTTGTTCAACAGTTTAATGTTTGAGCGCATGATTGGGTTTTGGTTAGGTGTTAGGTAGGTTAGGTTCGTGTTAGGATGTGTTTTAAGTTAGGTTAGGGGCCGTGTAAGTATGTTGAGATGTGGGCATTGTGGTTCAAATAATCTCAGACCACGGATATAATCCTTGGTCATACTTATTACACATTATAAGTTAAAATTTCAAATTTAGCACCCACATGGCCCTCTAGTAATAAGTTTCACATTAAAACTTTTCAGAACATTACATTGATATATCCAACGCTTCGCTCGTTTGTTACGGCAATTATTCAAAAATTTCTCAAACTGTAATGTTTTCAAACTCAACTCCTCTTATCATGTCCTTGTCTGAGTAAGTTTTATCATTTGGTTTTGAGATGTCGGCTTCAATACTCGTGGGATTGTATTATGTTAATTTTTCATGGATGTGTTTGATAATCTGTGGGTCTCAATATTACATGTTGCATGTATGTTGAATCGTTTACAAATGGTACATTTAGATAGTCATGTCACAGTTAAAATACAGTACACTCGTTGCTTAATGTTTTCAAAGTTTGAAAAAACCCTAATAATTGTATTATCCCTTAAAAGAAGATGCATTCTAAAACTTTCCACATTTGTAAAACATTACATTGATATTCGCTCGTTTGTTACGGCAATTATTCAAAAATTTCTCAAACTGTAATGTTTTCAAACTCAACTCCTCTTATCATGTCCTTGTCTGAGTAAGTTTTATCATTAGAAAATGTACTAATGTTGCACAAGATTTTTTGATTTCTGTTTATACTCGTATATTACATATATTTTGACAATAGAGAAGCGCAATCGTTAAGGCTTAACTTAAGCAAAGTATAAGATAAAGTAAAAGTATCTTTATGATTGACTAAAATGTTTTTAACTTTATGATGCCGACAACTTTGCATACTTTCTAGGGCTTGATTGATTAGTACGCCTCCATGAATAAATATATAAATAGAGACAAATTTAACTTTAATTTCAGTCATTTGCATCATTTGTTTCAACAAATTGTATTCTTAACCAAATCTTTATAAAATGGATTTGTGGTTCATTTTACTGAGCTCTATATCACTGATATCGTTTCTTTATTTGTAAGTTTTGAATATTAGTTTATTACAAAATATTGAAAATTATTTTTTCTCTGCTTTGTCAGTTATGTGCAGCAGAAATATAGTTACTGGTCAAAGCGGGGCATTCCCGGCCCGAAGCCAAGTCTGCTGTCATTTGGTAACACTGGTACAATGTCCTCACAGGACCCGTACAAGCTTGAGCAAGATTTCCGTACAAAGTATGGCAAAGTGTACGGAAATTATCAAGGCTTTAAGCCAGTGATTGCGATCGCCGATCCAGAGCTGATCAAACAGGTGATGGTCAAGGACTTTCACTTGTTTGCGGATCAACAAGAGCTACACGTGACTCATCCAATTGCGAGTCGAATTGTGTTCCTCGAGAGTGGTCCTAATTGGAAGCGATTACGAACCATCACTACGGCCTGTGTCAGTTCGGGCAAGCTGAGGAACATGTTCGGTCAGATGGGCCAATCTGTGGATGAGTTGAGCTGCTATTTGGAACGGTTGGTTCAGAGTGAAAGTGGCATCATCAAAGACCTCAAACAGATTATGGTTGGCTTTACACTCGATGTCATTGGGTCCAATGTATTTGGTGTGCAAACCAATTCCAACAGCGATTATGGCCGTGACTTGTCGAATCCATTTATGGTGAATGCACTCAAAATATTCGATGTGCCCTCATATAAACTTTTGGCAATATTGGCACTTCCTGGCTGGTTCAATCACTTTATTGGAATTCGTAAGCCGTTCAACGATGAAGCGTGGGAGTTTTTCGAACAATTGGCCAGGGAAATTTTGCGTCAACGAAGAGCGTCGAAACAAGCTGGCATACGAAATGATTTGATTGAAATTCTGCTTAACGCACGTGTGGATGAGAGTAAATTCGAGAATACCACAAGCTATGAAATGTTGGACGCCAATTTGGACCAAGAAGAGGAGCACGCAGAGGCACATTCGAGTGTGCGATCGAACAAAGCCGTTTTGTCCGAAGACGAGATTATGGCTCAGGCAATTGGATTTATGGTGGGTGGCTACGATTCAGTGGCTGTAGTGCTCACAGCGTGTGTCTACGAACTTGCGATCAATCCGGCAGTACAGGATCGACTGCACGATGAACTCGAACAAAAGTTATCGCACAAAAGGTCAAACTCATCTGAGTACAACGAAACTGTCATGCAGATTCCATATCTCGATGCGGTACTCAAAGAGACACTACGAAAGTATCCTCCATTTACACGAATTGGAAGACGCTTCGGAGGATCAACACAACCGTACAAACTTGGTCACACAGGAGTGGTGCTACAGAAAAATCAGTTGGTTGAATTTCCGACTTTAGCCGTCCACTATGATCCTGAGTACTTTCCCGAGCCGAATCGTTTCATGCCGGACCGATTTATGCCCGAAAATAAGGACAAACTAGTGCCCTACAGTTTCATTCCATATGGTCAAGGTCCTCGAAACTGCATTGGACTACGATTTGCCACACAGGAGATGAAACTTTGTCTCGCTAAAATATGTCGACAATTTCGTTTTGTTCCTACGGACCAAACACCCGCTTGTCCAATTCCATTTTTGCCCTTCAAAGGAACCTTGACATTAGCTCAAATTGAGGTCAAAGTCGAAAAAAAGGCATTAAGCAATGTTTGAGTAAAAAATTAAGAAGAGCCAGTGAACTGACAAGATAGAATTTTGTGTAGATTCAAATAAATAAATATATCTCTCATAGATGACGTTACCATCCGTGAAAATAACTGTATTTTATAACATTCATTCAACATTGAGAACAGAAAATAAATCACAATGTGAGTTGCTATTATCCAGGATTCTTTAAAACCGGCCGGCCATTTGAATTACTAATAGATTGGATTGGCCCAATAGGTAGGTTTATGGACCATTCATTGATCACGTCAACGTGAAAATCTTATAATATTATTTGGATAAGGAAAAAGTGCGATGGTGGTTGGATTGATCAAAGGTAGAAAGTATGGGCAATGCCCAATGACATTGGGCATGCACAGTAGAGACATTTCTTCACTTTTAGTCCAACTTTGTGGGGGAGGAGAGGAGACCCCCTCCGCTGCAAACAATTCACCAAGGATACATCAAACGTAAAGCAATGAATGGCGTCAAAAAGGACACCAACCCAGTAGTCCATTCATAGATGGTGGTTTGTTTCTTGTAGAAATGTTGGCCATCACCGCGTAAATCGATTTTGCCCTTCACCATTTCCGGAGAAACCTTCTTCAAGTCCCATGCCCATCCGGCCCAATGGAAGAAATCAATTGCGGCAGTAGCTGGATTGAACACATCCCAAGCACCAAGTTCACTCGCAGAATAGTCCCACGGAAATGCGTGATGATAATTGTGGAAACCTTCACCCAGGCACATGTGACGAATTGTGGATTCCACTGCAGCAATTCGGCCATCATATGGCCTGTAGCCAAACATGTGAGACCACGAGTTCACCAGCCAAATACTGTTCAACTGGTATGCGTGTCGAAAGAAAATGCAAACTGTTACCGCATACCAGACCGATTCTTGCCAGAAGTAGACAGGAACAAACACAGGCACAAATGCCCACACAAACGCAAGCAGTGGAATGTAAAATTGTCGCTGAAACATCACAACCGGATCTGCCTATAGATCAGACAAGTCGAGCGTTTTACCGCGTCTGAACACTTCTGGATGCTTCTTCACCAGCAGCCAGCCAACGTGCGAGAAGAAAAAGCCACGCGATGAATTGTGCGGATCGGCATCAGTGTCGGAGAACTTGTGATGCGCCCGATGGTCGCGACACCACTCGTAAAGATCATTCTGAAAAGCGAGCACATGACACAGCGAGAGAAAGACCCGCAGTCCAAGGTTGGCCTTGTACGCTCGATGGGACCACAGTCGATGTGCCCCAGCTTGAATTCCCAATAATCCAAGCAATGTGAGCACTAACGTAAAGTAGAAAGTGGCAGCATGCACATGTGAAATGGTAAAGGCACCAACAAGCGCCAGCACATGAATCAGAACCACCGCAATCACATTACGCCACACAATCTTTAGCTGGTATTGCTTCTCCTTTGGGCCAATCGACTCGAGTGGTAATCGTGCCAACAGATTCTTGGTCAAATCATCATTGAGCAATTCGTTTTCATTCTCATATAATGCATGACATATTTCGGTAAGTTTCGATATTTCATTTTCTACCACAAAATTGACAATTTCGGGCATATTTAAAATTTGTTTGACTTGTGTGATAATTGTTATTGGTTTTTTATATACCACTGTATATATGTGTGTGTGTGTGTGTTTAGGGTGGAGATATCTTTATTTATCAACATAGTAATCAACTTTTAATTGTGCTAAAAGTGATTTAATTGTTTTGTGACAATAACAATAATATTTTGTATTTTCTAGAGAATAAATGGAATATTTATTTGCTTACGTAAGGCTTGTTGTTGGACAAAAACGAAATACTCAAATCATAGTAAATACAAATTAAAAACATAGTTTAGCCATAATTTTCCCTTTATTTATTAAAATTCAATATCAAATCTAATCTAAGCTAAAATCCTAGTGACAACGGTTTTCACCGCGCAATTCTTCAACACATTTAAAAATAAACATTGGAAAATTTCAATAAACACAACAACATGTTCATAACAAACTAGAAACTGGGACGACTAGATTGAATGTATCAATTTATTTAAAATAACTTGTTTGGTAAAATCATGGATTTTACTGAAACTGAGATTTTAATTGGAGCTTTAAAATGATAGAAACTTGAATGCGCTCAGAATAGAATAAAACTTGAATTTAAACCTTTGTTTTGTTGATCATTAATTAAAATGCTTATTTCAATTCACATGAATAAACGTTGATCAATTGTGCATGTGAAATCAAAACAATTCAAAGCACTTTTTTTGTTCACAATTCAATCAAATTAAAATCAAACACTATCTAGTTCGTTTGGAGCATAGGAAAACCATTTCCGAACACGAGCCGAATTGTACTTTTCACATCTTTTAAGCCTAGAATGCTGAGCTGTTCGATATCGACAGTCACTCAGTGAGCATAGCGCAACGAAAGCGAAGCGTTTGGGTAGACTTGTAATTTTTAATTTATTTTCATATGATACTGTGTATTTCGAAATTTGTAAACTACTTCTATTTTATATAAATTTGTAAACAATTCCACGATAATCAATAGTCATTTGCAGAATATCGATTAAAAAGTTTGTTATTCCTTGGAGCTCCAAAAGTTTCACTTTTCAATATTCACTTAGTGAGCTACTGAGTGCTGAACAGTGAGCGTCAAAGTCAATAAGTCTTATTTTGACATTTTTTCAACCCTTAATAAGAGTGTTTTACAGCAAAAAAAAATATTTCTTAAAACCCCAACAAAATGCGCGCATTAATCAAGAGAATTGTGGCCATTTTCAAGCTAAGCATTTATGCTCATTACACTCAGTTTGATGTAATTCGGCTTGAAAATATGAATTATCCTTTTGGTATGATCCGAAAATGTTACTTGTACTCGCTTGGTTTGTTCCTTTTGACCTCTTGGTATGGTATTGTTGGTCTCGAGTTAGAGTCTGGTTGCCCGCTGTCTTAAAATCAATTGGATCACTCTGTCCTCAAGTCCATACAACTTCTATCATCAAATGTATCCTAGGGCCGTATGGCATCAGATGACCATGCTGTCTCTTGCTGATATATTCTTTTGTGTGGGCTGTTGGCTTGGGTTTGCATTCAATCCACCGATTGAAGAGCGTTTCTTGATACATCCACACAAATTGATTGGTGAATTTAATGATGATATAGACAGAATGTGCACATTAAGAGAGAAATTGCTGAAGCGGGCAGTTGTGTTTGAAAACTCTTTATTTATAGCCAGTTTCACCTTTTTGTACTTTCACCTTTTGTTTGTCAATTCTGTTTACAATGTGAATGTTACTTCGGCGGTGTTTTGGCTAGTGCTCAATCCGATCTATTTGTATTGTCTTCTATATTGTGAGTATAAATTTTAAAAATTTCTATAAATTGATTTTTAAAAAATCTAGTCATCTACGGATTACCATTCTATGTAATTTTGGCTAGCAAATACATCTCGATTCAGCAGAAAACTTTGGAAAACAAAATGCGCGACATTAATTCAAAATTAACCAAAATTCGCGATCCAAGTTATGAGCTAAATCGAACCATTCATCGGCATCTCTGGCTGGAGTACATTGCTGTTAACAAACAAATTTGCAACCTTTGCAAACATCTCAAGGAATATTCTAGATTTTGGTCGCCCTATTTGACAGTTCTCTTTGTATCGCTCATTTCAATGCAATGTTATCTCTTTTATTTGTGCATATTTGTGCCGGACTTGTCATTAGGGTTACGGTTCATTATTTTTGCAACTGTGTGTGGTGTAGTTTTGGTTGAACTGGGGCTAATCAATCAGTGTGCTGTAGTGGTCAAGAATTTTAAACGGATCTCAGTGCTAAATCGAACATTCTATCAGTGCTACAGGGACAGACCGGGAGTGGGACGAATTTTGGCTCGCAATTTAGCAAAGGTTTGACAAATTTTAAAAATATCTTAAACTGATCTAGCCCGACGCGACACAAGCTTGCTAAAAACCTGACCTGTAATCATAAGCCTTGGTGTTCGGTCAGGTCCTCTTTAGCTGAAAGCCAATGAAGGTTGCGTTCCGGTTAATTTTACTTTACCATTCTTTATTTAACTGATTAACATTTTCAAATTAAAAAAAAAATTTCCAGGCGGAAAATCTTCAAAACTGCCGACTGCTGCACTCGTATGCGTTTCGTTTGTTTGGCAATTATCGAATCACCAACAAATCGTTTCAAATTGTGAGTAAATGTCAAATTATCAAATATCAATCAAACATTTCTATGCACCAAAAAAAACAGATAATCTCGTACATCATTACGTTCTTCTTGTTCGTTGCCAAGAATAGACATTGATACGAATATTCATAACCGTCCAAAAACAACGAATTGTCAACATTGTAAAGTAGTGCATTCAAGACTGTTAGAAAGCCTTAAATGTATGAATATCTTGTTGAAAAAATTAAACGTTCGAAATTGTGGATCTGTTTGTATAAAACAAACACGGTAGGACTAATTATAAAACTATTGTAAATAATTTCAATTGTGGGAAATTTAAATTTAATTAAATTAATAAAATTATTTCAAATTATTATTATTTTCAAATAAAATTATTTTTAGAATATAATTACAACGAATATTGATTAAAACTAATTAAAAATTTAAAGTTAAAATATATTGAAATTAATTTTCTGCTATCGTAGTCAAGTTCTTTGCAAGTTATCTACACAACTCAGTTTCTCTTTTTAAATTCAAGCAAGCAAACAAAAAATGAATCGCAAACTGTTCATCCTATTGCGGCCAATACAGAATCTTGACTATTTTCGTGGATACTTTGACCTAATTGAACAAATTTGGCTATTTGACAATCGAAAGCTCATCACAACATTCAAACTGTTCAGTCTCATGTTTGTACTGAAAGCATTGCACTATCTTTACATGTCATTTTGCTCAGCCGGAAGTGAACTCGAGAATGCACTCCACTTTGACGCATTCACACTGATGATTGGAAAGGCCAAAATGAATTTGATTATGTTTCTCTTCTCGTCAGTGGCCTTCTACTACAATAGAGGCCTTTTCATTGAGGCTCACTATCCACTCTTAATGATGCTTCACGCGGTGATTGTGAACAAAAATTGGAAAATATTTTTTGTAAAGCCTAAAATTGGTAATCAAAATGTTTGCCATCGTACTCGACTGTGCTTCCTGGCTGTACTGAACTTATTCATCTTTACAATTCCAATACTTGGTATGCTATGGGAGTGGGGTTTATTTTAAGATTTAAAGTTTTGAGATGAAAATGTCCAACTTTGTTTAATAGATCTCATACTGGCCTGGTCTTATATACATTTCACGTATACTTGCTTAACATACTGGAACGAATCTTTAATTGGTTCGCTACTTTGCCTGGCCATTTGTCATCTCAATGGGCTGCCATTAAGTATATCATTCCTTGGCGTTAATCATCTGTTGGCTCTAAACTTCTCGTGCACTGTTGCCCTACTGATGATGTTTCACCTAAAGATGAAGCAACTCTTTGGCCATCTGACCGCAATTGCAAATTCAAAGCGCAAAAATGTGAAAACATTTCCACTTGCGCGCTATATTCGTTTTTACCGTCAATTTATACAAAGTTTAACATTCTTCTTTGTGATCAATCGAACACACGGCAAGCTATTTTGTGCCTTCTTGGTGGCCTGTGTTCCCGCAAACTGTCTCTACACCATGTGGCTCATACAGGGCAAGATGTCACTCATTGCACAGTTGATTATCTGTGCCTTTATTGTGTTTCTGTGTAATCTAATGTTTGTATGTCACGCCATCTTTGCCCAAGTGACCAGACACATTCACAAGCCGAGTAGGGTGCTGTTTGGGATACTTGTTCGCCATAAATCAGCACAAACCCTTGGTATACGAAACCGAATGCAGATTGCGCATGCTATCGCTTCGCTGCACACACAGAACCGCTATGGATTCACCTACGGCGACTTTGGACTGGTCTCCTTGGCTACGTTTGCAAAGGTAATGTAAACAAACATACATACACATTCTAATCGATTGGGTTTTCATTTATTTTGAAAATTTTATATAGTTTCTACTTTTGTATGGAAAATTTAACATGTTTTCATATAAACTGATGAAAAGAGAAATCATCTAGTGCTGATTGGAAAAAATTAATAAATTGTTATGAAATGTTTAATTTTTGAGGAATTTATGGAATTTATGGAATTTATTTTTTATTTTTATTTTAACTCTTGATTTATGATGCTTTACGCATGCTCCTAGTGAAAATACACAACTTAGGAAACACAGCCGACTCTCTACTCGTACATTGATTGTACTTGCGGTGTATTGTGTTGCAATAAACAGACAAACGTTGTTCATACGTTTAACACATGCATTGTTTTTTTTCATATTGAGGTTAACATTGATATAACACCGCATGATTGAATCCCAATTTCTTTATTATTATGTCATCATCAAGTATCATTAATCTTCCAAACGAATGTTTAACAGCAATCTTCATAAACTTTTCCCTTCAAGAACAAATCTACCTTCGATCCGTCTGTTCACGATGGAACTCAGTTATCCACTCAATTTGTTCCCAACGAAAATCTCTTAAACTATTCGGATCAATCGATTCAATTGAAAAGTACTGTCAAGAATTAGTATTTCTGAATCTAACAGAATATTCTTATCTAACATTGAAGCCTACTGATCAACTTGATGACGATCTTGTAATACAGCCGAAATACTTCAACATTCACGTCTGTAATCTACTGATGAGTCTCTTTCCAAACATGAAACATCTTTTACTATACTTTGACAAGAAAAGTCACTTTCCGGAACTTCCATTCTTGGCCAACAGATGGCGGCCCCAGCTGAAGCACTTGTCACTTTTTGGATGGATTCAACAGAAGGATTTTGACTCTCAACGGGAACGTTTGCGTTCTGTATTCAACTTTTTAAATCCGACCCTAGAACAACTAGACGTTCACATACGAAGACAAGAATCCGATAACTCAAATCCAAATTGCTTTCATACACTTTGGACTATTTCTTTACCCAAAATCCATGAATCAATATACCAAAATCTAGGTTCAAATTTAACCAATTTACAAATAGATTATTTGTGCAGTTTATCATTTGATAAATTGATTTTATCGATAAACTGTAATCAGATAAGTCATCTTCGTCTATCTGCATTTATGGCTGAGAAAATATCAAAATTATCAGAGAATTTTCACAATCTTGAATCACTTGATTTACAATTTGACAATTGGCCCGTTCTGTCAGATATTATCAATCACTTGTCAAAGATGAAACACTTATCAGATCTTCGATTAGGTTATGTATGAACTGATAAGAAAAATTTCAGTAAATTATCAAACAATCCTCCGAATATTGAATCGATAAAATCACTATATTTGTACAACGTTGGCTGTCCGTGTGCGCCATACGATGAATACGATCGAAATCATATGGAACATCGTGACTTAAGCGGAAAATATGATGGAGAACATTTTTGTCGTACAATCTCAAACTATTTTCCAAAAACTGAAAACATTATAATCAAATGTGACTCTTATCATAAGGATGTACTTGAGCATATTGAACAGAATTTGAAATTTTACTTTAAATGTTTAAATAGTTACAATCTGTATTCAAGACTCGAGTACGAACAGTTCATGGGTAGACATCGATATGTGGGCGAGTGTTTGGATGAGCTTGCCGCGTTAAATTTTGGAGATTATTTTTGAATAGGAATGTTTTGGAATTTGTTTTAATAAGTTTTTTAACAAATTCTTTATTAACTAAACTGAAACTCAAATTAACTCAATATTTTGGATCATCTTGTATGCATAGATCAACATTTCGCCATAGAAAAGCATACACTAAAAATATATTCATATTAGAACTTGTAGATTTAATTTTGTTTGCTTTCAAAGTATTACCTTAACAAACGACTTCATCGACACCAGACCATAGCCCCCATATGTGACGCCATACCGCTTTTTGGTATGTATTCGATGAATGGTGAGCATCAATCTCACCCTCACCCGAAACTGTCCAACCCGATGCTGATTTGCCACCATAATATGCAGCAACATTCGTGAGGACTGGTGAATTTTAGCCGTCAACTTTGCGATAAAGTAGTGCATGAGGACAATGCCCCAAAACTCGTGTCCAGCCATCACCCCAGCAAACAGAACTGCAAAACCGTCCAGCTGACCCAACAAAATTCCCATATTTGAGAAGACACTCAAAGGAAAACTGAACATAATGAAGGACTGCAACTGTTTGTTGAATGTTCGATTGTTTGTGAACACAATTTGCATTGATTCAATGTCATTCTTTGTAAAAGTTGAAAGAACCGACCAGTTGGCACTTTTCATGCATCCAGACAATAAAATCAAATTCTGATTAAACCGAATGTAGTCAAATGCGAGCATACTCGCAGCAAATGCAGCAGCAAGAAGCAAAACATTTGCAAATATTAACATTGCAATATTGAACAGTGCAAAGTTGAGCATATTGAACAGTAAGTAAGCGTAACCAGTGAAAGAATAGAAGAACTGGCCTCGATACTCGTAGATGTAGAACATGTTGCTAATGCTCATGGATATCAAACTGATATCGAGCCCAAAGAGGAAAATTGACAACGAATTAAGATTGACCAAGAAAATCTTCCTAATCAACCAGCCAACTTGATATCCTTTGTAGGTTGAATCGATGAACATTTGGTTCACATTTCGAGAAAAAAGAAGTTTTCGGACGTTTGAATTGAGTTTTGAATGTTCAGTCAGAAAAAGTACATAAATGAAGCATATTATCATAATAACCAGTAGAAATGCAAACACATTGACCACCCTCATTTTGGTGGCCATGTAAAGTAGATCGCACTGTACGACCAATTGGAATTCTGTTAAATTCCAATAATACAGAAAGACAAAATGTACTGTCTCGTACAGAAGAATTGCAGCAATCAGCCATACAACTCGTATTGTACGTTTGTCTTTGTACAGCACAATCGCATCGCATAAATCAAAATAGTCTCGATAGAATGACAAGTTCTTGTAAGGAATCAAAAGTTTAAACAGAATTGTAAGAAATAGCTTCATTTTGTAATTTCTTCTTGGAAGAGTCAACTTTCAGAATGTCAATAAGAAGTTGACTGAATGAAATGAATTTTGAATAGTCAAATGTTTAAATATTTGAATAATTACTCAAAATATAATGCAAAATATATATAATTTTCTAATTACTAATAAATATTAGATAAACTTTCATTTGTTAATGTTTTATTTATGTGCTTGAATGAATGTTCATTAGTGAAATGCACTAATTTAGTACTTTAGTATTGTTTAATTAAACCTAACCAAAATATTGTCACAATTTTGCTCGATAATTATCGATGGTATACTCAACGACTCTCAACAAGGAAAAACTCGAATATTTCCACAAAACTTGTGCAATATTTGTTTGCGTTTGTGTAATTAGAGTCGGAAGTAGGTAGGACACCGGGATTTTAATGGAAAATATGACGCAGAGAACATTTCTGCGGTACAATCTAAAGCTATTTTTAAAATTAATTTAAGGAATCAAAAAAATTAAAACTTAAAACGATGCATTCCCATGAGGAGAATCACTGCAGAGACGTTGCCAATGCGGGCATTACCAGACGGCGCTGCTTTCAGTTTGTCCAACAGAAGATTTGTAAGAAGAAAGTGGCCTAGATGGTTTGTGCCAAATTGGAATTCGTGACCTTGAGCGGTTGTCCACTTGGGCGTCATCATGACGCCCGCATTGTTGATTAGTATATCTAGATGGGCGAATTGACGATTGATCTGTTTGATGGGGAAAATTATTTCGAGATTTAATTCAAAAATTCTGCACTCACCTGTGCAGCAGCACTTCTAACCGAATTCAGGTCCGACAAGTCCATCAACACTACACTGAAATTCTTTCTCAACTCTTCTCGTCCCAATTCTGCGCGAAAGCCAGACCAAAGTGACGTGGTCGTCCGGAGGGTAAGAGGAGTCGCATCCAACAGATGTCACCAGATCGCTACACTTAAATTTATCATATTAATTGGACAAATCAATTCAATCACAGTTTGCCTCCTTTCTGGTGCGTTTGACCGTTTTATACGTTTTGGTATAATCGACTGTCTCTATGAAACTCTATGTTTCACATATAACAAAGATTTGTACTTTTGCATTGAAACAATTTACAGATTAAAATTTACTGAACAATTATTGCAAGAATTTTGTTTACAATTCAAAACATTTTCAAATTTTATATTCGACTTTTTAATAAAATACACATTAATACAAAAATATATATCAATTTTGGTTTATTGGACTATGGGTTCTAAACACGAGAGAATGGCACATCTTTTTTTAGGAAAATTATTATCCATTTTTGCGTCAATAGATTTGCTTACAGTTTTTAGTCTAAATTGTCAAATCTAAGTATTGTCATAAATTTGATTGATCAACAAACTTTTTTTTTGAAAATCTTTTTTGATTTGTTGTTCAAAAGCAATCAATAAATATCCAATGTAGATGAATAGAAACTAAAAGTGCAAAAGTTTTTAATTTTTAATTTCGATCAAAGTTAAACATATATACCTTAAGGGCAGTCATATAAGTGACGGCACTTATTGGACCAATGTAGACCGCCATTTTAGGTCCTCTCACCAATCTCCCCAACAGTTGATCATACTTGAGTTTGTACCAGAGCCACGGACAACCCCCAATCAACGACTGCAATCGAGGAATGGACCGTTTCATTGAGTGTAACACTTTGCAACATTTTGCCAGTGGCAGTAGCATGCTGACTGCTACCAAGCCCTGTCCAATCCCAATAGTCCACATGAGAAATTCCTCAAAATGCGATTGACGATGAAGCACAATTCGTCTCACAAGAAAAATGTTGCACGGAATGTTGGTAAGCAAAAAAACAAATAGTATCCAGCCAAACAGGGTTCTACTTAAATATATGAGAATGTAACTCACACGATTGTGCTCAGCCAATTGAAGCCTCGCAATTGGTCGACACTGAACAGCAATTTTCCCAGCCCCCTTGAAACGACCAATGACTTTGTCCATTTTTCGATTCATCTCCCTAACATGACCAATACATATAACTATCCCAACAGTTGCAAATAGAATGAAGAATAGAGCAACTCGAATGAGTTTAATCAAAAAATAAAAATAAACGCACACTTCAGCACAAAACCAGAGAATCACCCAAAAGGGATGTCGCAGTATGTCTTGATAGATCAAAGTTTTGTAGATAATAAATGCGATCGATATACAGATTGTCGAGATCTGATAAACAAAACAGCCAAAATCCCCAAAAAGGAGAATCAACAGAATTTTTGAACGCAATTTTACTGACAAATTAGGTACAAGCACAATTGGTTTGGCAAAAATCTGCCGCTTGTTGACATTTTCAAGTTGAATCAAAATTTCTAATTTGGCTCTAAATTTAGCGTACAAATAGAGGATAAATTTTGGTAAAATCCAAGAACAATTTGACAGGATTTGATTCTGTTTAAAAAGTAACATTTTTGCAAACTCTTTTTCACTGACCATCGCTCGATAGTATTCGTCTTGACAGTGGACCACTAAATGGTGGAAACTTTGCCAAACCATTGGAGTCATATCCAACCAATAGAGTGAGTGATAAGAAAAGAGATTGAATATTTCCAATAGAAACACTACAATTGCCATGAATGGCTCATAGGTTGATTGATTTTGCTGGTAAATACTCAACACTACATCGTACTTGCCGTAATCGTACAGTTCACTGGAACTGGTATACCTTTCTGAGGTTTCTGGAGGTTGTAACCAATTTTTTCTCAAATTAATATGCCTTGCTTACCGACTTTGATGTCCTCTAGCTTTCTACGAAGGTTGTAACCAATTTTCGTTATTCAACATT
This sequence comes from Rhizoglyphus robini, assembly GCA_023373905.1. Taxonomy (NCBI): domain Eukaryota; kingdom Metazoa; phylum Arthropoda; class Arachnida; order Sarcoptiformes; family Acaridae; genus Rhizoglyphus; species Rhizoglyphus robini. The sequence goes on from JAKIJQ010000027.1 coordinate 1,570,404, forward strand.
CTTTACATACCGATTTTCGCAATATAATTTTCTTGATAATCCATTCCAATACATTTCAAACTGAACAATGATTGCAAGAATTTAAAACTTTTTTTACCTTTTATTCGATCTTTGATTTCCAAAAAATACACAATAAAACAAAAATATATGTATGTCAATTTTTAATTGTTTTAATATAGATTATAACAAGAGAAAAGTGAACATCTTTTTTTAGGATAATTAACCACCAATAAATTTGTTTGTGCAATTTCAGTCCAAATTGTTCAAATCTAAGTATCGTCATGAATTTAACTGATCTACGTACTTTTTTCTTGAAGTTCTTTTTTGATTTGCTGTTCAAAAGCAATCAATAGATAACCAATATAGATGAATAGAAACTGTGTAACGTGTAAAAATTTAAATTTAAAATTTATTTTATATGTAAAACGTATATACCTTGAGAGCAGTCATGTAAGTGACCGCACTATGTGGTCCAATAAAAACCGCCATTTTAGGTCCTCTCACCAACCTACCCAACAGTTGGTCATACTTGAGTTTGTACCAGAACCACGGACAACCTCCAATCAACGACTGCACCCGAGGAATGGACCGCTTCATTGAGTGTAACACTTTGCAGCACTTTGCCAGTGGCAGTATCATGCAGGTTGCAATCGAGCCCTGTCCAATCGCCACAGACCACATGAGAAATTCCTCAAAATGCGTTTGACGTTGAAACACAATTCGTCTCACAAGAAAAATGTTGCCCGGAATGTTGGTGAGCAGAAAAACAAACAGAATTCGCCCAAAGAGTGTTCTACTCAAATAAATGAGAATGTAACTCACACGATTGTGCTCGGCCAATTGAAGCCGCGCAATTGGTCGACATTGAAGAACAATTTTTCCAGGCCTCTTGAAACGGCCAATGACTTTGTCCATTTTTAGATTCATCACCTGAACATGACCAATAAATAGAATCAGCACAACAGTGGCAAATAGAATGAAGAATAGAGCAACTCGTAAGAGTTTAAATAAAAAATAAAAATAAACACACACTTCAGCACAAAACCAGAGAATCACCCAAAAAGGATGTCGCTGTATGTCTTGATAGATCAAAGTTTTGTAGATAATAAATGCGATCGATATACAAATTATTGAGATCTGATAAACAAAGCAGCCCAAATCGCCCACAATGAGAATCAACAGAATTTTTGAGCGGAATTTTACGGACAAATTTGGCAGAAGCAAAATTGGTTTGGCGAAAAGTCGCCGCTTGTCGACATTTTCAAGTTTAATCCAAATTTCCAATTTGGCTCTTATTTTACAGTAAAAATTGAGGACAAATTCCGGCAAAGTTTCTAAAATCGATTTTTGAGAGCAATTTAACAGAATTTGATTTTGTTTAACACGTAAAATCTTTTCAAAATCTTTTTCACAGACCATCGCTCGATAATATTCATCTTGACAGCTGACTATTAGATGGTAAAAACCTTGCCAAACCATTGGACGTACATCCAACCAGTACAACGAGTGATAAGATACGAGATTGAATATTTCAAACAGAAACACAAAAATTGCCAGAAATGGCTCATAGGTTGATTGATTTTGCTGGCAAACGCTCAACACTACATCGTACTTGCCATGATCGTACAGTTCACTGGAAGTACTGTCGGACATGATGTAGTAGAGTTGCAAGAGCCGGAAGCTATACACAAATAGACAACAGTCAAACGTGTACGCCAATTTGCGTCTACTCGAGCATCGCCCTTCTTGTACCAACTCTTTGAACATTAAGTAAAATAGACGACGAAATTTGTTGTTGTTGTTGTTCAAAGTTGACTTCATGTTTTCTTGTTTTTTTGGAAATTGTAAATATACTTTTTTGAAAAAATGACAAAACAAAACAAAACAATAAAATTTTATTTTATTTTCAAACTAGTAAAATATTTAATATTTAAATTAAAATTTTTAATTTAAAAAAATAATTTACAATTCAAATTTGCAAATTTAGAAAAATGAAATTATGTTTTTGTCATTACATATTCTCAATTATTCATGTTTTATCATGCGTCAAGCAAACAGACATATAATATCGATTAATTTGATCGTAATTGTGCTGCTGTAAAGTGTCCTGGATAATTTAAATTAAATATTTAAATATTTATTTAAATAAATATTTTAAATTAAGTTTTTATTGTGAAACTTTTAGTTTCTCTGGAAAATATTTTTTATCGATATAAATTTAAATATTAAATGCATTAATCTACATTGCACATTGAGTACATTAATCGATTTGATCGATTGGGCACTTTTTCCAAGCACTCAATTCTTTGAAGTGTTGTAAACTTCCTTGACCACATTGCTAGTAGTGAAAGTTGCTGAACAAAATTCAGTGTGCGATTCAGATTTGTCTTATGAAGATTCTTTAGAAATTCAAAATCGGTCACAATTTAAGAGCTCCAAAGATCCGAAGATCAAGTTTGATTTCACACTTACTTGGTCTCGGGGCCCACCTCACAAGATACAAGTCCGTTTAGGTCCCGAGTTCTCATCTGGCGACGGGCACCCAAGCTATTTTGATCTGGAAGACAACAACAATGACAACGTTGGTGGTTCTTCCGGCGCAGGGGGTGGACGTTCTCCGCTGGATCGTATCAACTCTGCCGTGTCGCTTGGCTTCAAGTTCACGGGCAATGACGATGAAGACGAACCAACACATTCACCCCAGCCAAGTTTCACTACTCGCTCAGCAGTCCCTCGTTTTGCCTTTGAACTTTCAGTGGAAAAGGTGGCACCATCCTATCTCAACCTAATGGAGCATCCTACATACGGCTCAACGACCGAGACAGTAGATGCCCTGGGGCTTCTCTTCTTAATGTACAACGTTTGGGCACTAGTGGTGTCGAAGCCGACAACATCCCACGAGTACGTCCTGATGAGTCAAGTCCATATCCGTTTGGAAGAGCACCACAGGTGGGAATAATGACGATTTATAGTCTAGCCAAAAGTGACTTCCTTGTGCTCCAGGCTGTCCTTTCTAATGGTTTCCTCTCGGTGCTTACTACGTTTGAGGCTCTTAACAAGATTGGGCTCACTATCTTGATGCAAAACGATCCGGGCAATGTCACGATCACTACTTTGATCAAGCAAGCTCATTCTCTCAAGCCGAATGGACCGCCTCCAGTACGTGCAAAGCTTCTCGTATTTGATCGTGGTCTGTTGAAGCATCTCAGAAAGATAGGCTACGACTTTCCGATGACATCTTCTCAGAGTCATATTCAACTTCCCGGACGTGCTCTACCAATGGACAGTTCATCAAAGGCCTATTTGGAGAATCTTTGTTTCCCACCATACAACAAACAGTAAATAGTGATTACGTTTATCAATTTTCGAACAAGTAAACATTAATTTAAAATAGATTTTGTATCTCACTATGCTAGTTGGACCTTAATAATTTCCAAATTAGTCATTATTAATTGAAAACATGTGGCTTTTATGTATGAACATGTATATTTATTCGAATAAGCTTTGCAAGTCGGTTCGAGAGTTATTGAGAAAATCTGCAATTTGATTCCATTTAGTATTCAAATTTCGAGTTTAATGTATTCGAATTTTGATCAAACAACAAAAGTAGAAACTTTATTGAGACTATTAGTTAGTTCACTTTAGGTTTGCACTACCACTCCGCCAGTTTCTATTTGTGATGCCCGATCCGAACAACAACAACAACGACCAGGATGGTGGATCTTCAAGCGCAGCTTGTGGTGGCTCACCACCCGATCGTATCAACTCTCTTGGGTCACTAGTAGAGACAACACAAACGACTAAACCAGCACAAAAAATTGCATGTAAATCGCACATTTAGTTGCACCTAAAAGTTGTACATTGCAGGTTTGAAGTGTACGATACATTGCAATGCCATCAATCTCATCTCATGTGTCACTAATGACATTCGATGTGTCACTGACCACCTTATCAGTCGCAAATACAGTCAGCGTTAAACACACACTCACATGACAATGAGTTCAATGTAAAGTGAACTAAAACAACAAAATAATCAATTTGAATTCTACCATATAAACTATATAAATTTGAATACATTCGCTACATACATTCGCTACTACACAACCACCCTCCCGAAGGAAGGTGGACCTGGCCGAGCCCAGTTACAGGCCAGGTTTTTGCCACGTGGCGTCGTGTAGGGCGCTCAAAGAGCCATCGGGTAACGGGCAAGTGGCCAGCTCACCGCAGAGGACCGAGGTCACTCTCCCTGTGTATGTATGGTGTCCAGCCATGGTTGGTGGGGAAACCGGAGTACCCGGAGGAAACCACCACAACTCGGGCTCCGACTGGTAGAAACTCACTTGCGTCAACTAACATGTCGAACTGCAGTGGTGAGTAGTGGGTTGGACAAGTTAACAACACCACAATCCCGAGGTCCTCAGCGAGTCGGGGGCATGCCGAAGCACCGATGATTGGCTCAATCATCGTCAAGACCAGTGTAGCGGACGATCTAAATTCGAAAGAAATCGAAAGTAGAAGTCGCCACACTGGGACTCGAACCCACGACCCACCTAGAACAGGGCAACAGCATAAGCCGCTGAGCCACAGCCGCTGTTCTTCTCTAAATTTGAATACGCTAATTTATTACTATGAGTAAATGTAAATAGTTTAATGGTTTCTTTGTTAGTTGCTATGATTAGGATATATATTTTATAGATTAATACAAAAAGTGACTTGAGAAACAAAGAATGATATCCGATTACAGAGATTAAATGGATGGACGAGAAAAAACGGATAATTGATACGTTATTTAACCATATGACTAGTTGAATTCAAGATGACTGATTGCTTGAATTGACTAGATAAATGTTGAGAATCTAATTTGAAGATTATTAATGATAATGAATGGAGTGGCTGAGTAACGGAGAATGCAATGGCGAATAGAATGGTGAGTAGAATTGTGATTGTAATGAAAAATGGAACGACGAATGCAATGACGAATTGTATTGCGAATGTAATGGCCAATGAAACCACAGGTTATCTTCTGGTTAGACAACTACATTCAATGAACGAGGTGAGGTTACTTACAATACTTAAAGGCCGATGGTTCGAGTGAAGGATAGATTGCTTCAGCTCGGATGACGGTGAACTCGATTCTTGTGGTTGCTCAATTGGACAGAAGTAGACGACACTTGATAAAATAACATTACTGATGACATTCACGCAGATGCTGTCAATGTTGGTGAAGATATAATCGAAGTGGAATCAATATTGTCTAAACTGTGCGTTGAACTCACCAAGAAGCCAAATTAATCGATGGTCGAGTGAACATGAACAGTGGTGGAGTGTAATTGACTTCGATTCGACTGGTTTGCGGAAAACACATGATTGTGAATGAGTAGTCTATGCATCTGTAACCGAACATAACACGCACAAAACAACACACAACAATTCGGTTAGCTAACAATTAGTTTCTAGATGCATTTGATCAAAGTGATACTTAGCTTCAAGATCACCAAACTCGAGATCATCAAAGTGTTCACCTTCGAAGATCTAATCCTCATCTCACGAGTCGACCTCATAGGCATAAAAGTCATCGTCTTCATCCGAGTAAGTAAGAGTCAGGTCGGACAAATATTTTCGATTTTCGAGAATATGTGGAAGGGTTGAAGTTACGATAATTGTAATAAATTATCATATATTGAGCTAGATTCTTGAATGACATTCTTGTGCGATTGTAAGTGAGCACAAGTTTGTACAAACTGAAGAATCGCTCAACATCAACCAACACAATCGGAACGTAAGCAAAAAGACTAAAATTGTTCACTACACGATACTTTTTCACTTTACACTGAGCACATGGACCATCTTCATGCAAATGCCATTCGATTGAGACATAGTCGACGTTCTTGTTGATGACAAAGTTGAATTTGTCTAGAATGGCTGTGCCAGATGAATCATTGAACCATTGATCACAGTTGGCTTGGAGTTTTTCGCGAGTATCACGCTCTTTTTTTTATTAATGGCCGATGGTCGTAGAATGAACTCGTCACTTGTAGGCATCGGCTTGTCGAAGTGCTGATCAATCCGTGGATCCGTGCCACAGGATCGCAAAACAAAATAGAGCAACAGACAGCAATCGAATTTGAAGAAGCTTCGATAAAGTACAGACTAGACTCATCGACCAACTCAAATCACGGCGGACGGAAATCGACAGACAGACTCGGGTCTCTTGAAAATGGGCTTTCGTTTCGTTGCACATCTGCCACCAGCAAACGTCCTTAGGATTTGCGGGTAATTCTTAAATTAGAAACTGTACAGCGAAATGCGAAACAACTACGAATAACCTGAAAACTAAGCAGAGCACTCACAAGCGAGTACACGTGTTCGCCCTATCAACAGAATCATCTTTATCTTTGTATTTCTCTCTCTCTCTCTCTCTCTCTCTCTCTCTCTCTCTCTCTCTATCCAATTGTCTCAGTTACATCAATTTTTTATTGATTGATTCTACTGATTTGTGTTACGCGAACAATTTCTCTTGTTTGGCGGTGCGACGCCCTCTAGTTTGATAATTTTTGTTCTGATAAGGCGCCCGTGAGTGTCGACCACTGACAGGGCGCTACTCAATCTTATAAGTAATTACTCATCTTTGATCATCAAATATAGCTGTTGTGGTGGCACTGCATACTGCCGACCTGCAACCAAATTGCAATGCCTGTGTGATGGCTTGCCTGTCTCAAAATGTGCTGTTTAGTCGTTTGTGTTGTCTCTAGTGGGCACGGCTCAACTGTGACTGTACCACTACTCTCCAGTGCGTTCATCAAGTAAGCAACCACTATGCTACTGTTTTTAGTAGCCTAGTGATAGCTTTCTTTCTGAACGCACACTAGCTAAATGCAACCACCACTACTTCGATAAGTCCAGTTGATTGTAAATGTTACCGTAAATGTATGAAAAATGAAATTGTATACAATTACTAGTAAATGTATGAAAATTTGGGCTTTCCTGCACGATTTCATACATTTACTGAAATAAAATCAGTAAATGTATACATTTACTAGTAAATCTATACAATTACTGACCCAGGTTAGTAAATGTATGAAATATGATACTTATACACCGGAAATAATACACAAAACTGTACCAAAATACCAATATTGGGCGCCAGGAACTATGACGCCCATTTTGGGTACAAACTAATGCCTTTAAATATGTTTCTTAACGCTGTCTCAAAAATGTAACAAAATTTTGTTTTATCACTATTGATGGCAATTTGGGTTCCAAATGGATCATTAGGAGTCATTAAATACATTTCTCAATTAATTTAATTTAATTAATTAATTTAACCCTATAAAATGTGAAGAAATCTATCATTTTTCATACATTTACTGATTAGGGTCAGTAATTGTATACAATTACTAGTAAATCTATACATTTCCTAGTAAATGTATGAAACTGTGCAGGGAAGCCAAAATTTCATACATTTACTAGTAAATGTATACAATTACTGGATTTCATACATTTACGGTAACATAAACATTGTAAATGGAATTGAATATGATTTTACTGCTTCAACTTAAACTGTTTCTTCATAAACTATTATCAATATTGATTTTCCTATTTTATTATTCATATTAAATTGAGATTCTTAATCATATTCCAAATATAAACATTGTGCTTATGATTTAAACGATTTAATACACGTTTTATTAATAATGGCAAAAGTACGACCAATACATAAGTTAAATAATCTCAAGTCAAATTAATTAAAAGAATGTCTGTCTCCTGTCCACGTGGAATGTTTGAGCAGGTGGAGCAGGTGGAGGCTCTGGTGGAATCTGCTGGTTCTGAACGGTTTGAGTGAGTTGCTCGGCCGTTTGGTTCGTTGCACGAGTGGTGGACTTGCATAGCGAGAATGCCTTGTGTTGACCATGGTGATGGTAACTGACCGCGCCAGATGTGACCTTTGGATCGAATTAGTCTTTATTGAGGATAAACACGATATACAAAGAGGGTAATATCGGTGGTTACAATATGGGACTGAAGCCAACGGTCGTTGTGTCTGTTGGTGAAGGCTGCCTGTGAGTGCGCATGCGTGTTGTTGTTGTGTTATGTTATGTACAGTATTTACACTATTTACACTAGCGACATCTAGGAGGTTAGGGTCCAACTAGAGTCACAATTTAAAAGAGTAAAAGATAGTGAGTATTGATGACATGAGACCCAATTGATGTCTCAATTCCCAGTTTATGTGTTTGCCAACTTCTTCACGTTGACAATTTACTTCAAATGTTAATTGGATTTTGGACTCACTCAAAACGAGTTTTGAGAAATGACGAGCCATAATATGCAAGTCAAACCGGAACCGTTTCAGCCATCGATCAGTTTTGCTTGTTAAAACAAGTCAAGTCAAGTAGTGGTCTCGCTCATTAAAAAACTTTATAATTAAACAGAAAATTCCTTAAACAAATTGCCTGTAACATAGCAAAATGAACATTTCGAAATTATACGTCATATTGAAAGCTAATTAACCAACTAATTAAACAATAGAATGAACGTACTTTTATGAATGCAGTTAATATTTACGTGACAAACACAAATGAGTCCGACATTTAACCGAATACAAGCACACAAGGTTAATAAGATATTTGTTAATGTCGAGAGAAATTAAAATTTATATTCCCATTTTTCACTTGGTTCGTTATTAAAATTTCTTTTAATATTTAACCTATTTAAAGTTTAAAAAAATTGAAAATTCATTGAAAATTCATTCACAATGTTAGATATTAAAAAGTTCCTTTTCTTCTTTGAAGACCAACTTATACATTCCACTCTTGTCAGTATTGTTGGGCATCATAACAAATTATGGTACAAAATGCTTCATCGTTTGGAGATGATTCTCTATTTGGCTTATGTGGTCCGATTTAGTTACACTATGCTTTCGATTATGAAACCAATCGATTTCCCCGAACTGTATCGCTCTTTCTTTTTCCATCTCATTTCGTACATCTCCACCGATCAGGACTATCTTTTTGGCATGACTCTGATCATGCTGTTTATCAACTCCATTTTTCTCGAATTCAATTTTCACTTTACACGAGTAGACACTGTCACCTGGCAAAGTTTGTACAATATGGTGGCGGGCGAAAAAACAATCTTCAATTGCGCATTAAAAAGCAAACAAGAACAACGAAAAGTATTCAATCGGATATTCAAAAATCATAAAACCAAATTGAATCATCACGTTCCGAAATTTATCAGTAATGTCTACTGCAAAATCAAGTCGAAAATTGAAATTGAAATAAATTTGCATTACTATAATAAAGAAAAGATTATCGTAAATAAATCCAAAATGTATCCACACTTGTCACTGGAACATAGAAAATCAATGTTCCTGTTTTTGAAATTGACTGAAAAGATAAATTTTGTCATTTTGCTGTTATGTTGTAAGTGATTTTTGTTGATATTTTTGTTGCAATGTTAATATATACTTTTCTTTTAGATATTTTGTTGTTTTTGATATTATTTTATTTTTTCCGAATATTCAAGAACAAATTTTCCTTTGTCTTGTTAATCATCGCAGACTTAATCGTGTGGTACTATTTGATGATGAAAATGGTCAAAATGTTCCTTTTCATTTCGTCCTTTTCACTCTACGCTTCTCTGTTCTACGAGAAACAATTTGTTGTTATAAATCGAATGTTGCGTAAATTGGTTTTCGATTGCAAAAAAATTGGCTTATTTCGTGTTGGAATGATTGGAAAGTTACATTTTGTTTTTTCCCAAAACACAACTCTTGTCAAGAACAACGAAATTTCCAACGAAGGTGTCTGGAACTGGACATTGTTTGTCTGCGTCTTATGCCAATTTCCTAGTAACATTTATCTCATTTATCGCGCAATTGCTGGCAATTTAGATGGCAATAAGCTACTGATCACTTGGACTATTATGATCAATCAGTTGTTAATGATTTCGATGACACTGTTTTCACAGGCTAGCTGCTGCAAAATGCTCCATTCCTGTGAGAAAGCAATTCCACCGATTCAATACTATTTGGGTAAAAACTATCAGTCGATAAAGCTGAAATACTTGCAACTGTACGAACGACTGAATAATGACAAAAAATTCGGCATTGCAATTGGTCCATTTAATACGGTCACACATCGAATTATATTTGAGGTAATTTAAGTGAAATGAATTTAATTTTTGATTAAATAATTTATATGATATATTCCTAATTAACAGATACTTCTATTTTATTTTGCCTATGTATTTTTCTTTTTCGGACTATTTTAGTTTAATTCCTGGTACTAGGCATTTTAATATAGTTGAGTCAAATACAGAATCAGAGCACTCGACAGACAGAGAAGTTGATCCAAACGGTTGAGCTTGAATATATACCCTAGTAGTTTATGTTGATTAAGTCCGGTGTCAAAAATGCATTAAATTAATTATCCAACGACCAAAATTAAAATTGTCATGAAGAACTCACAAAACCCACCAAACAAGACTATTAATTTGAGTTTTTCAAATATTTTTTGTTTAAATAATTGTTTTTTAATTAAATTTTTTTTACTTGTTAAAAAATTAAGTTTGAATTTATATTTCATATTCTAAATTAATGAATTTAATTAATAATTTTAAAATAAAAACTTTCATTTACATTAAAAAAAAATCATTACAGAATTGTGAATCTCAAACTTCCTGTATCCTTAAGTCAATACAAAACATCACTTTTTTATCAAAAATTTTTGCTATTGTCTAACAAATTTAGGAATGATTAGCCCTTTAACGCCGGTGAGCTTATTTTTGACGGGATTATTTTTACTGCTGAAATACTTGCAACTGTACGAACGACTGAATAATGACAATTCAGCAACAATTTCTTTGTAATCTTCTTCAGGTAAATTAATGTCGATCGAATCACTAGAATGCATTCATGCAGCCATGGCCAAAATGTGGTTTAGTAAGAACAGCGTGGCATTCTGTGGTGTTAACAGGAATGGTTACTTTAATTCGGGATGAACACAAAGCATTCATTTTGCGAGAATCACGATCTTTGTGGCCTTTGCTCTTAGATTTAAGATAACCAGACTTGTTGCAGTAGTAAAAAATAGTCAAACCAGATAAGGAATTTCGTTTTTCTTTAATGCAATAGAATGCATTGGTTGACATTTCTTCTTGTTTTTTCCATTCAAAAAAATCTAAAATAATTAGTTAATACATTAGTGAATTTTACTACACAATAAGACAAGATACCATTAAATGTATGAAAGACACTTGTAGTCGTGGTAATTGCACATTCATGTGCCATTTCGAGGTGATCCTGAAATTTCTCTCGAGATCGTTGTGGTTGTTTACAAACTGGACAAGTAAATCGAGTCGATTTATAGACAGAATGAACTCTTCTTCTATGAATATCTAAGCGAGTTTAAGTTGGAATTTTTTTTTCACAAAGACTGCATCTATATGACAGTTTCGTTCTTCTAATAGAAACTAGAAAAATTAATACAATAAGGGATTTTAGTTTTAAATTTAAAAAATATTAAAAATCTTACCCGGCGAACAAGGCAATTGGTCATCCTCAGATATATCAATGAATTCAGATAAATCAAAAATTTCATTACTTTCTCGCTGTTCATTTTTTGACGAATCGATCACATTGGGAGTACCGTATAATCTCTAATAAGCGCCGCCTTCCAATAAGCGCCGCCCTCTAATAAGCGCCGCTGAAAAATGCACTGTGGAAGTTAAAAAATAACGGTTTTTTGGCAAAAATTAGGGCTTAAAATCTATAAGCGCCGCGGCGGTTGTTTGGGCTTTTACGGTATGCACTTTGTGCAAATGCTTGTTTAAACACTTTTGATTTTTGTATGTTAGTGGACACAAATCACATTGAAGTCGTGATCGTTGAGTATTTTCTACAAATAAATTAATAAAATTAACAAATAAAATAAAATAAATTCAATTGAATTGTACTAACTTTCTTTGATTCCATGTTGGGCAAATAAATGTTTGTTTAAACCAGATTTGCTTACATAGGAATGTCCACAGCTATCAACATTACAAACATAAACTTTAGGTTTTTCACACATTTCCTCTGAAGAAGATTAAAAAATAGTTTTAAAAAGAAATAATCATACCCGTATTGGCACCAGTGATGAGTACATATTTCCCTGTCAAACTATCGGGAAGTCGAGCATACTTGCGATACTTGTAAAAGCCCAAATTGTTGAAAACGCTGGCGAACGTTTCCATTAAAGCTAGCCAGAAGTTGTAGAGACTTGCAAACCGACGATAGGTGGTGCCATATTTTGTGGAGCCCATTATGATTTTTGTTTGTCGATTTTTCACACAAATACAAATAAATTCATAATGCAAAAATCGAAATAAATCAGAGAAGCCCAAATGGCGATTGCTTTTATATATTTCTCTCAATGATAACACAATGTGCAAGCATTGTCTTTTAGCGTATAGCATAGCATAGCTAAAGAATAACACGATGAACAAGCCATGTCCCATTGCATGGCAACTTTTTGTATGCGAAGAAATTTGGTAATTATCATGAAATTCCAAACAAAACCTGCAATACAGTAGAAGTGATGACTAGGCAAAAATTGGGTATTACATCATGTAAAACAAACCTATCGAATTTTGTCACTTTAGAATCCAAAGGCCCATTTTAAGACTTTAATCGGATCAAGTAATTTGATTTTCAACTTACCTTTTTCATTTCTGTTGTATTCAAGCCAATTTGTATTTCTTTAAACGAATGGCGTCATTGACCACATATTTTTCTTTTGTTTGCATCATTTCCTAGTGATTACATTCAATTCAAGCAGCAGTGTAAGCCTTACACCGAGTGCTCCACTTTTGGACAATTTTGATTTATCGTTAAAGAGTTGAGCTCAACGGTGTTAAGTTTGCACCCCTGCTTGAATTGAATGCTCACCTTAATGTCAAGTTAGAACTCGATGGTCTTGGTCTCGATTGTCGAATATTAGCATGCTCGAATGTATTCTTTCATAAAGCGAAACTACCCGAATATTCTATCTGAGAATTGAGTTAATATCTAAGTTACTTTTAAGTCCAAGTCACGAAACTTGATTGACAAACTATTCTTTGCCTGGTATCACGGGATAATTTAAACCCAGATTGATTGCCAGAGCCAGAGCAAAACATGTTTACACAAAAGTTTCGGTAGAAATATGGATCTTATATTTTCAAAGCTAATTTAAATCCGGGGGATAGTTTCAAACAGTGCAGAACTAATGTAGAACCCAGAATTTCCAAGTAAGTCATTAGGACACACAGTTGAGGTTGGGAAAATCGATATGACACGTTTGTTTTCACCTTTAATTTGATTTATATATTGTGGACGAAGGTGAACACCAATGGTTACCAAAAGAGAGAATATTCTATTTATAACCAACAGTAGTATCATTGCTACCCAAAGTGGGTCATAATGACACTTGTCACTCATAGTGTGCTAATGTTCTTATCTGGCAATTGCATATAATTTAAGGTGAAAATTAAATATTAATTCCATTTGAAATGTCATTCCCAAAATATTGATTGCCGCTTTTCTAGAAAAGTCGTTTGCGTTTGCCGCATTGAAATGAATAATATCGCCACTTTTACAATAATCATTTATTACAAGTTATCGAATAAGAATGATTTTATAAGATAAATTGTACCAAAACACTAAAGAATGTAATCCTTAAATGCAAATTCTGTAAATCCCGTATCAATGTCAAGTTAATATAAAATTCATCCCACTCAGCAAAGTGATCTCAAACTACCAGGACACCCTAACTGGCTTTTCGATCCATAAACGGCGGAATCATTGACTCAGGTGGGTTTGAAACTATTGCTTTTCCACACTTTTCTATTGATTTCTCTTTCTATTTCTGATTATAATTTATGAAATGTTTTTAAACTATAATGAGAAATCAACATTTATAAAAATGGAAATAATTATTGGAAATTAACAAATATATAACCTTTTTTGAGCGCACCTGAATCAATAATTCCGCTGTTGGTGTGCATCGAAAGCCATTTCGGGTGCCCTTGTAGTTCGAAATCATTTTGCTGAGTGGACTGTTTTGCATTTGACTTTGGCGCATACGGTTGAGAAATTTTTTAGTTACACTAAATTTTATACATATTTTGATTTAATGAATAAAACTTTAATCAACTTAATTGCAATTGGTTTTATCTATTCATTTTTTTATTTCATTAATCCACTAAAACCTCGTGTATGATCCAATATTGGGTTTGTAAAGAATCGATACCCACTTCGTTTTGCTATGATTGTTGTTGAGCCAAAGTTCGTGGTTACCAAGCCAGAGAAAACCAAATTCTCTCTTGAAACTTCAAGTTTGCTAATGTGGCACACTCGCTTGTGCCTTAATGTTGTTTTCAACTTACCATTTGACAGTAAATAATTAATCATGAATACTAATGAAATATAACATTAGAAGGCCGCATACTTTAAATCAATAGAATGCAAACTTTGCAAAGTAGGGACTACTTCAAGAGAAATGGCCTCCTTCCAGTATCGATTGGCCTATTCGAGAAATTGTCCTCGCTTATGAATTAATGATCATTTAGATATGAATTTATACTTTAATATTCTCACTTGTCACCTAGAAAAGACCAAGCCGAGTAGGCAGGCAAATAAATCAAAAACCTCCCTACATTCGTGAGTTGTCAAAATTCGAGTTCTATTTCAAAGTCCATTTCAGATGAGAAGGCCACAGAAAAAAACCTCTTGAGTTCTCTCTAAACGTATTATGGAATTAAAAGTGTCTCAAGATGACCCCAACAGCAGCAGTCAACCAAGTTCCTGATGGCATGATGGTTCGAATGTTCTTCAAATAGTTTGTTTATATAAATGTTTCATAGAATGTAACTCAAAAATTCCTGTAACTCCCGTAACGAAAATGTCAGGTTAATATAAAATTTCCGCCTGGGCAAAGTGATCTCCAACTACAAGGGGACACTCGATCTGGCTCTTTTCGCTTCATCAGCAGTGGGATCATTGACTCAGGTGGGTTTGAAATTGTTGCTTTTGATGATAAAACAATAATGCCCTAAACACACCTGAATCAATGATGCCATTGTTGATGAAAGCGAAAGCCAGTTCTGGTTCCCTTCTAATTAGAGATCATTTTGCTTAGTCGAATTTTATATTACCTTGATGTACATTCAATACGGTTGAGAAAATATTTGATTTTATATTTGAATGATTAATTAAATTGATAAAAATCTACCATCAAATGTATTATGGAATTTAAAGTGTCTCATAATGAAGATAATCCCATCGAAGTTACCTATCTCCATGATTCCAATGACTAAACCCACCAACAAGAATATTCTTTAGATTATTAGTATCAAAAATTCGTAGAATGTAACCATAAATCAAAATTTTGTAACTCCCGTAACAAAAAGGTCAGGTTAATATAAAATTCCCGCCTAAGCAAAGTGATCTCCAACTACAAGGGGACACTCGGTCTGGCTTTTTCGTTTCATCACCGGTGGAATTATTAACTCAGGTGAGTTTGAAATGATTGCTTTCCTATTACAAAGCAAACCTTTTTAAACGAACCCGAGTCAATAATTCCATTGTTGATGTAACGAAAGCCATTTCGGGTTCCCTTCTAATTTGAGATCATTTTGCTCAGTCGAATTTTATGTTACCTTGATGTATAAACATACGGCTGAGAAATACAATATTTAGTACATTTGTATATGACGTTTCAATAAATAAATAAATAAATTTTATTGTTTGTTTCTATGTCTATTCGGTCAACCCGGTGATCACAAAGATGCTCATGATTTTGCGCAATTTAGTTCGATATTTGAGAATTGTATCTTATTTTGGGGCCAAACTAAAGTACTTTTTGGTTAGTAATTTGTTATTTAAAAATATTGAATAAACTTCCTTTTCAGTTACAAACAATTTTGATTGCATTTCGATCAAAAAAGAGCATACACATTCTACACTTTGGATTGTTAATTTCTTGAGTGAATTTTTTGCCAATCTTTTGCCAACAACACACCACTTCTGACCGCAGTAACAAAACCTCACACAACTTTTCTGTATATTTTTTTTGCTGTTTGCATTTATAAATATCAGAAATGGTAAAAATGCTCAAGTCTCACACACGCTTGCCTTAATGATGTTTTCAACCAACATTTGAACAGTTCAAAAAAAATCATTTATCATCCCAGTGAAATATTTAACGGAAGACTGCCCGCATAAATTGAATCAATACGAGAATCCAAACTTTAAAATAAAGTAGAGCGAGGGAACTTTTTCGAGCGAAAAGCTCTCCCTCTAATATCGATTGGCCTATTCGAGAAATTGTCCTCGCTTATGAATAAATGACCATTTAGATATGAATTTATAATTTAATATTCACACTTGTCAAGTGTGTAGGCAGACCAAGCCGAGTAGCCAGGCAAATAAATCAAAATGTTCACCCTATATTCATGAGTTTTTAAGATTCAACTTTTATTTCAAATTTCATTTCCATTTCAGTTGTGTTGTCCGCAAAAGAAATCTTCTTTAATAATTACCTTAGATGAATTAGGCAATTGAAAGTGCATCAAGATGAAGATGATCCAACAGCAGTCCAACAAAAAAAAGTCCATGATGGCGATGGTAAAGTCAAATGTTAAATAATTGTATTTAAAATATCTTAAAATGTAACCCAAAAATCAAAACTTTGTAACTTCCGCATCGAGTGTCAAGTTAATACCTAAAACCACCAACTAACAAAGTAATTTCCTACTACAAGGGGACACTCGATTTGGCCATTTCGCTTCATCGCCAGTGGCATTATTGACTCAGGTGAGTTAAAAAATTATTGTTTATTTTATACGGAAGCAATGACCTATTTAACATGCCTGAATCGATAATGCCATTGTTGATGTAGCAAAAAAACATTTCGGCCTTCTAATTTGAGATCATTTTCGAATTTAATATATTAATTTGACGTTTTGAGAAATACTTTCTTTTATGTATCACGATTATTAATAAATTCAAATAAAAACTATTTTTTGACTATTTAATTTTTTGAATAATGCCTTTTCTCTTGGCTCTTTTATTGTATGTATTTTTATGTAAAGATCACGCTCACTTGACAAATGCAAACACGCATTTTTTAGCTGTTTGCTCACTAGAAGGCGACTTTTTGGTGTCGTACAGAGTTGCAATCATAAATTGTCAATCAAGCAGATTGCAATCTTCCTGCACTCACAAATACACTAGGCGACAGTATTTGTTAACGTAGTCCGTTTGCTCATGTGATAATTATCAATTTGTGAGCGTTTTAGCCTCCAAAACTAATATATTTTTCTCTCCGCACATGTACAACATGTAAAAAAGCTGAAGATTAAAAATATCGGTACTCGTCTTGCATCATGTCGTCCTCAACGGATTCCGTAACTCTTTCCAACATTGTCACTCCAACTAATTCAGAAATAATAACAACAATCAACGATCTACTATCAGACGATTGTCTCCGTTTGATATTTACCCAATTTTCCCTAATTGAACAGCTAGTTCAACTGCGGCCTATCTGTCGTCGATGGCATTCAGTGCTCGAACAAATGTTTCACGGCAAGCGTACACTAAGAATTTTTGATTGCAATACAAGTGTTGAACGCTTTCACTATGCTGCTTCGGTATTTAAGCCCGCACAAAAGGTTGCCAAACTATCGAATGCTAATGATATTCGTGCAGATGTGGTCACGGTGAAAGATGATGATGAGTGCTCAAAGAAGGCTTGTCAAATTATACCGAGATTGTTTCCGAATGTGTTGAATTTGATTTTGCACTGTCCACATTTGTTTCGAGTTGATGAAATTTCTGTACTACTGGATCGAATGTCATGCCGATTGAAATGTTTGGTCATATTTTTCATGCCAAAACAAGTAACCAAAACACTGTGGCCTCAAATTGCTTCAATGCCCAATTTGGATAAACTTTATATGACACGAATGTACAATCATCCTCAAATACCACAGGAACTTTTCCCAATGCCCGTTATGGGAAGACTCAAAGAATTTGCTCTCGGTTACTACACTTATGATGTGGTGCCCATTTTGGCACAGCTTGGCCCTCAGCTGGAAACTCTAGGTCTCAGTTGGGTGACGCTGAATGCGAAGAAATTTGAAGAATTGCTCCAACAAAATCCTGCGATTTGTACAAATTTGAAAGAGATGCAATTCAGTGGCATGATTTCGTCCTCAGCTGGTGTGAATCGGTTGAATAACTTTCGGGAAATCATGGAATTGATTTGTGACAAGTTTCGAGAGTTGACTTTTGTGAATATTCTTTATGCTGATCAGGTAAGTTTGATCCCCAAAAAAATTAATCCAATCTAATTAACCCAATTACAGCTTCCACTAACCACAATAATCCCAATCCTTGCCAAAATTCCTCAACTCACAAAACTCTGGTTCTACATTGGTGCTCATCAGCTTGATCCAAATTCGAGTGCAATCGAGCGAGTACCTCAACTGCGAACCGTAAAAACATTATATCTCGAGATATACGATCTCACGCCCGAACAATTCTGCCAATGGGCTGGACGCATCTTCCCGAATGTCTCCCATCTTACTGTGAAATGTGTTGATTGGCTTGAGAGGTCGGTGCAGATTGAACAAACATTGAAAACAGAGTTCAAATGTTTGTGCACTGTAGTGTTTGAGTAGACGCGTGAGTTTTGATGTGCAGCTAACTTTGTTCTCATTTGTGTCATGTTACCAATAAATTGGCCATTTTGATGATAAGATTAATGCACAATAAATGTTGGTTTAATTGCATTGGGTGAGAGAAATATCAAAACCACAGTATGCTATGCTAAGCCATTGAAATCCGTTCTGTTTGGCTCTATCGATCAATAACCACCACACTACTTATTTTGCCAACATTTTGCGATCCAAAAATTTCCGAATGTCACTGCAGCAGTTGCTGACGACTCTTATTCTGTTTGCATTTCAGTGATACACAGATGCCCTTCACAGAGGTCATATTTTATGATGGGTCCCATAAATGGACATTGTCAGGTAGCAAAAAAATAACTAAATGTTATGACAAATTGCCAGTTCTCAAGACACTTAAAACATAACACACTCATTTGACAAAAAACAAAGCAAACAAGTTTGATTGTTTGCTCACTGGAAGGTGTAATTGGCGATGTAATCAAACCAGTGAGAGTGTGTTTGACTCAAAACTATGCTTAAGGCTAATGCATTTGGCGTTTGAGCACATGAACAAAAAACAGCACATCTTACATCATGTCGTCCTCGGTTGATTCTTTAACCATCTCCATCAGTTCCACTACAACAGAATCTCCAGTGAATCTACTGACAGACGATTGTCTTCGTTTGATTTTATCGCGGTTTTCTTTAATAGAACAACTACAACTTCGATCAGTTTGTCGTAGATGGCATTTTGTGTGCGAACAATTGTTTCACGGCAAACGTTCACTTAAACTTTTCGATTCCCATGCTAGTGTTCAACGTTTCTACTCGGTGATTTCAAACTTTAAACCAGCTGAAAAGCTTGTGGAACTATCATCAGTTGGAAAAGATATTCGCTCAGACGATATTGTTGTTAAGGATGGTAATGAACACTGCATGAAAGCTTGTCAATTCATACCACAGTTATTCCCAAATGTGGCCAACTTTATCGTAGTTTGTCCAAAGTTGTTCCAAGTGAACGAAATTGTTGATCTGCTGGATCAAATGTCGCACTGTTTGGCGTGTTTGGTCACATTTTCTATGCCGAAGCAAGTGCCAAAAGGTCTATGGCCACAAATCGCAGCACTGCCCAAACTACAGAAACTCTTTTTGACGCGAATGTATCACCATCCCGAAATACCACAAAAACTATTCCCAATGCCTGTGATGAGCAATCTTAGGCAATTTGCAATTGGTTACTACAAGCATGATGTGGTGCCAATTTTGGCTCAACTTGGCCCACAACTAGAAATTCTAGGCCTCAGTTGGATAACTTTGAATGCCAAGCAATTTGAAAAGCTACTTAACCAGAATCCAGGGATTTGTACAAATTTGAAAGAGTTACATTTTAGCGGAATGATTTCATCAACGGATGGAGTGAATCGGTTGGATAATTTTCGGGCGATCATGGAGCTGGCATGTGACAAGTTTCGAGAGTTGACTTGTGTGAATATTCTTTATGCTGATCAGGTGAGTTTGGGGAATCTAACAAATTATATAGCTAATTATCTTCCCAAATTCAGCTCCCTCTAACCACAATAATCCCAATTCTCTCAAAATTGCCTAATCTCACCAAACTTTGTTTCTACATTGGTGCCCATCAGCTTGAGCCAGAACCGAGTACTGAACTCGGGCGACTTCTCCAACTACGAACCGTTCAAACATTATATCTCGAGATATATGATCTTACGCCCGATCTGTTCTGTCAATGGGTTGGACGGATTGTGCCAAATGTTTCTCATCTTACTGTTAAATGTGTTGATTGGCTTGAAGGTTCGGTGCAAATTGAACACAAATTGAGAACAGAGTTCAAATGCTTGAGTACTTTATTGTTTGTTTAGATGAGATACATTACAGTTGAAATCAAATAATATTTATCTTGCCAATTGTATTCATGGCTTCTTCTAATGACTTGTTCATCAAACTTTCTGCAACTACTAAAGTCAAATACAAAAGTAATTATTCTTTGCCCGTGCAGTGTATTGAATTTCATATACATTTTAATTGTGTTTGTTCTATTTTTATCACGAGCAGGAGTATAATTCCATACAGTTTCACAAAAAGCCCAAACTTGACATTTGAGAAGTTGCTTTGCTGAGTTGCTGAATTTTCAATTCGCCAAATGCAAAGTTGAGTGAATTGTAAGTTTTTATTACAATTTAGTCTCCTGATCTATTTAAATGAAATTCGTAATTCAGTGTAGCGCCACTATTGTGGCGTGTGTTCAACCAGTGGGTGATTTCAACCTAGTTCGGGAGAACATTTGGAATCGCACAAACAGAAGCCATTCTTCAATTTGAACTTGCCTCACTGACATGAATTATATATATATTTTAAAAAAATCTCTTTGTTTCCTGTTGATGATGTCGCTGATTTGAAGCCGTTTTTGGTATAAACCATGGTCACAAAAGTAAGAGAGAATTTGTTTTTTAATGAATATATTTGCATACTAGTTTTGTGTTAACAGACTGGCAACAAGAATTGTTTGATGCAAACAAAAAGCAAATTTATTCTGAAAAACAAAATGTTTGATTGGATTATTGCAACAATTTCAAAAATTATTTATAGAATCTGAAAATTTGTGTTAAAGCTCCGTTATTACATAATGCCTAATCACTTTGTAATCACAACCCAAAACAGAATCATTTGAGAGTAGAGCATTTTTCTATCCACGAATGAAAGATCCAAAATCACTTTAATTTAGCACAATTTGTGTGAGAACAATCAATCAAAAGCAAATTTTGATTTTATTAGTATTTAGTGAATCAATCAATAACCACCTATGTTTAGGTGCAATCTCGACTGCTTTGTCTTTGCACTAATCTACGGGTGTCCAGTTTTTTGACAGAAACGAATGACTTGTCAATGAAATTTGTTACCAACAACATTCGCTGGAACGAATCATTCTTTATGCCATTTACATTGAGTTCCAGTAGATCAGTTGAAAGAGAATGCAATCAAGATGGCACTGATGAACACCAACCAAAATTGCATCCATTCTCGTGCAAAAAACACAACAAAATGGCTGAGGCATGAGAGAACAGTATGCACAATGATAGAACTACTAAATTGAAACAGATAAAAAAAATTCCAGAATTTGTTGTATGCTTAAACACTGGTTTTTCAAAAATAATGATTGGTTTCTGTGTTTGCTCAATATTTTGAATTGAAGCTCAATATATTGTACAGTGATATAGTGATTTTAAGTCTCATTCTTGAGTACAAATGCTTCCCTAAGTTCCGTCGACTGATTATTATTATCAAAATGGGTTAATGTGACCGGGGATTTTCTAACCAAATGGCGATTTTTTAACCATTTGACTAAACCAATAAAACGATTTTCATGTTATATATATATTTGTGTCCACTTTTGGATTTGATTTGGTTCAATATGCCTTGTGTTTTGATATATATTGTGTCCATGAGGAGGCTATATTTAAGGCCATCCTGTCAAGGCTCAATCAATCAATATATCAACCACAAACGCCACTACTTCAAATGCACCACAATGGTGCCACATATTTTCACAAGTCAATGATAGTTTTAGAGTGTGACGAGCACGAGCAATTCAAAGCAAATGCACAGACTCGATCGACTCTCTGTGTTTGCTTTTAGAGATAAAAAGAGCGCTATGACAACCCAAAACACATGACAGTATTGATCATTTTCATCATGTTCATGTTGCTGTAAGTAGAAGTTGAGACAATATATGAGAGAGATAATTCATTGCTAGATTTAACGTAACTTTGGCAGGTAATGTCGAGTGAAAGCCTGTGTACCTGTGTACCTGTAAATCTACAGTAGAAACCCAAATAGTATGCCACCAGTTTGAAATCTCATTCGATGCACTCATGTCACTTTGTAAAAGTTGCCTTGTACTCTCACACTATGCTCTACTCGCAAACTCATAAAAAACACAGTGAAATGAATTGCGTTTTTACTGATTACGAGAGAGCGTGAGTGAGAGTAATTTTAATTAACAATGTATGACGTTAATTCCATAGATATACAGGATGGTTGCTCACATGGTTTGCTCACATGCATATCAATAGAAACTGTGAGAGTGGCACACTCTGTAATTTGCGACAATGTTGGAGCTGTTTTTAGCGTCTGCATGAGAGTGCATTTGCCAACAGACAACATACAACATAATTTACAATTTGACATTGATGATGAGAAACAGAAGGACAGCAGAGAGAAATTGCGATAACATAACAAACTTTGAGCTCCATATTGATGGACTGATATATGACTGAACCTAATGAGGTAAATTTGTAAATAATTATTGTGAATAATATTCTCAAGTTTTTTTACTCAGCGTATGCCTCTACTCCGTGAGTAATATATTTCATACTTTGTATTTTTTAATCATTGATTTTTTATTAGATTCTTAAAAATTGCATCTTTATATTTTTTGAATCATGGACGAAAACAGCAATAACCTAAATGACAATCAGAATGATCACATCAACCACCTCCTAACAGACGATTGTCTTCGGTTGATTTTCGATGAATTTCCACTGCGTCGACAGCTTTCCCTACGTCGTGTATGTCACAGATGGCTTCAAGTGATTGACGCAACTTGTGAACTGAAATGTTCGTTGAAAATATTCTGCTCTTATGGCACCATACAGCAGTACATCAGTGGTATCAATAATTTTAAGGTTGGCGACAACATGTGCCGGCCGTCTGAATTTGCCTCACTACACGACACTTCGAGTGATGTTTTGATACTGAAGGATGATTCCGATTTTATCCAATCAGCTTGTGAAAACATTCCAAACCTATTTCCCAACATAACAGTACTCATAGTCTACTGTCAGTCTCTGGTGTCTTGTGGCGACTTTTGGCGCATGCTCCAAAGTTGGGCGCCAAATTTAAGTTCACTCATACTGTTTCGTCTTCCACGAGAAGTGTCACCGAATGTTTGGTCTGTCATTTCTACCATGAACTCACTAAAACGTCTTCATCTAGTCCGAATGTATCTAACTCAAATTCCTCAAGAGAATCTATCAATTCTGTCTGGTTTAAAACACTTTTGTATAACGCACTATATGCATGACCTTGTTTCAGTGTTGAGTAAACTAGGCCCCAACTGTGAGAGTATCAAACTAGCAATGTGTTCACTCAGTGTGTCACAGCTGGAGGAGGTGATCCAGGTGAATCCTAGATTAGTGTCATTTGTACAGAATCTGTCGCTTGGAATGATTTCCTCTCCTTCAAATCGATCGAATCGATTGGAAAATTTCAAAAATTTACTAAATTTGATTTGTACCAGATTTGAGAGGCTAGAATTCTTGGATATTTTGATGGCCGATCAGGTAAGGGATCTTTGGTTTTTATTTTTGATCTAAATTTTTATGTTATTTCAGCTTCAAATCGAGGATACAATCCCAATCATATCCCGTCTCCGTAATTTGACCGAACTTTGGCTAGCCTTTGTTCCACACCAACTCAACCAAACAAGTCCATCCAAGGTGTACAATCTCCCACCGCTACGCTCCATCCGAACTCTCTACCTCGAAATAGACAGTCTTTCCAGTAATGAATTTTTCCACTGGGCACCAAAACTGTTTCCAAATGTACAAAATTTGACTTTAAGGGCAGATGTTTCAGTTGAAAACGAAAGGCAACTGTTTGGTGAGAGATTGATTCGCGAATTCAAGTTTCTTCAAAGATGGCAATTCAAATGAAGTTCATTCATTCAAGATCTATCTTTCTTTCACATATCAGTTGAGTTCGATTTTCCTCATGACGCAACAAAAATGTTTCATTATCATGAAATGAAACACTTTTTTCAACAGCTAATCAACATATCAATAGATAAGAGTTCATTCAAGTGCTGCAATAAATGCAAAATCATATCACATTGAACACTTCGGACAATTTGAGGTTTTGTTTGTGCCCTCGTCTATATCATGAAGTAAATCCAAAATTTTTCTTCGTTTGTATGTTAACTTTCAATTCGTAAATTGTTGAAAAATGTCGTTCAACATCTCAAAATGGAAGCAAAATCTCTTGACCAAAAAGTCAAGTGTCGTCTATACGATGCTAATCATGATTATGCATCTTGCTTTTGTAAGTAAACTTGTATTCTGTTTTTTTCTCATCTATTTTTAATTTTTTTCTATTTTAGGGTTTAAATATGAACATTTTCGGTGCAAGCCTTGTTGATTTAGGTTTCATTTTCGGTGTACCAATTGAGACAATGTCTAATGTTGCTGTGACCATGGGATTTGGTTATTTGGTTGGTGCGCTTGTTGGATGGTGCTACAAATGGTTCAACCGACAGCTAGTTTTGACATTCCTCCTTTCAATTATGGCACTAACCCTGGCACTTGTTCCTCACTACGGTTATTTGTGGATTGCACTCACGGCACTGGTTATCAATGGAATTGGCTGCGGTGCCTGGGATGCTGCAAGTGGATATTGGGTTGTGGAAATGTGGCCAACTGGAAATGCTCCACTACTTCAGTTTCTACACTTTATTTATGGCTGTGGTACGGTGGTGGCGCCACTGTTGGTTGCTCCGTATTTGTATGGGGAAACGGTGGTTGTGAATAACCGGACAATTACTGCGGACGATAGGATTCAGCTACTGTCGCGTCCTTATACGATTGCGGGATTTATGGTTGGGATCGGTAAGATTTTAAACGTTTTTTTTTTAATTTCTAACTGTTTTTTTATTTTTTGACTAGTTCCTGTGATTATGATTATACTATTTTTCATCAATCGTTACCAGAGACCAGAAAATGATACAAATAAAGAGATTTTCAAGAATGGTAACATTCACGATTCCGAATCGAAACAAATCCCTTACAGAAAGATCAAGTTAGCCATGTGCGGTTTGTGTTTGTCTGGTTACGCGACAGCTGAACTCGGTTGGTTTGGTTTCGGTTCCGCTCTCTTTCAATCACTACCCATCAAAATGAGCGCTTCTGACGGTGCCTACATGATGTCACTATTTTCGGCTACTTTCACCCTGGGCCGCCTGATTACTGCTTTTATTACTGTAAAACTGGTGCCCGATTGGATTCTCGCCTATCACTACGTGATTGCTTGCGGTGCAATTGTGCTGACATTTTTAGGAAGAAACGATCAAACGTCGATTTATGTAGGATCTGCAATGTTGGGCTATGGCTTCTCGGCAATGTGGCCCGCAATTTTGGCTTTCACCCAACGACATTTGAGACTTTCAGATAGAATCTGTTCGTTGTACTCTTTTATGACGGGCCTGATGTCACTGGTGATACCACTGATTTTGGGCCAGACATTCGACAAGCATCCGTTGATGCTGTTTCTGTTGGAAGCATTTTTTATTGTATTTAGTTTCGTGATGTTTGTGAGTGTTCGAGTTTGGATTCAACAAGATAATCGTAAACGAATTTAAAGTTACTTATTTGTACTTTTTAGCAATTATAATGTCCAAAAAATGTTATTGCCATTAAGTCATCCAGATAAAAAAACCCATTGCACAATTATCCGTCATAAAAATGCTCCCTATGTCACTTTAATTATTTATAAAATGTTTCTTTATCTAATACTAATATTTGAGTCTCCTGTTAATATGAAATTCAAAGCATGATCATGTGTAACTAGAAATAACTTGTTGATATGTATCCTCATTTTGAGTCATTTAAATAAGTAAGCAATAAAACTAAACAGGACATATAGCAATACGTTGCATTGTAAAATTCCTACTAGATGAATTGTCTACTTTATTGCTCCCGTTATCTGTAAAAAACTATCAATGTCAGTCAAGTTTGGTTCATGTTAATGTAAAGTGTATTGTACTATTACAATATTATCCGTAACGGGTTTAAAAGTTGCGTGAAAGGTCTTTGAATGCGTCATTTAGAGATCATTTTCTCCTACATATAAATCCAATGAACATAAAACATAAAAGTTTCAAAGTATTGTATTTTACACAATCTGTAACTCAATTTTAAATCACTGCCACAATGAATTTTAACCAAAGAAACATCTATTGGCTATGTGCTCGCTTCGATTCACAGCTTTTTCTCAAATTGATTATTGTTTTCAATTTTATTTTTGGCATTTGTCTACTTTCTGTAACGACAAATTCACTGCGACATACTGAACATGACCGTAATAAGGCTCCAGCTTCAGTTGCAAGTTTCTATAGTCAAGATTTACCAGTAAATCCAACAAACAATTTCGAATCGAGCAGTGATTCAACAATTACTGTGCAAGAGGGTGATGAAACAATTTGGTGGACAGCGGAAGTTCGTGGAAAGTACGTAATTCTACAAAACTACATCCAAGGCAGTATGCAAGCTGAACATAACATGAAAACCATTACCCTCACAACCCAAGGAACTTATGAATTTCTGCATCACGTTAAAGAACTTTCCTCCCGTTGGGAAGGCTTCATTTCCGTGTCCGTCTATGCTCCTGGTGAAGATTTTCGCCTTGCTGTGAATGCAATCTATTATCTTCGTCAATGCAGTGCCGAGTCGGTTAGTCAACGTGTTTACTTTCATCTGGTGTATGATACCCTGTATCCTCCTGACGAAAATGATTTGGAAGCACCGACTTCATATCTCGTAGCAGAAAATTTCGATTGCAGCATCCCTCTAGATGAAAGCATGGAATTTTTCAATTTAAAGTCACAATTTCGTGAAAATCACTCACTACCCTATCCAATCAATGTGCTGAGAAATGTGGCACGCTCAGCGTCCAAATCCAAATATGTTTTCGCAACAGACATTGAACTTTACCCAAGTGTAGGAATTGTGAATGGATTTTTCGATTTGCTTGAACGTGAAAAGAATGGACAGGTTTCGTTGATCGATTCCACAAAGCCCCATGTCTACCTGGTGCCCATTTTTGAAGTCAAATCAAACTCAACTCCTCCTCGAACTAAACCCGAACTGATCTCTATGTTCGAAGCAGGGGATGCAGTATTTTTTCATCGTTATGTCTGTGATATTTGTCAAAATTTTCCCGATAGAAATATTTGGATAAAACAATTACCATTGAACGACACATTAAACGTTTTTCGAGTTACCAAAAGAACTCGAGAACGAAGCAGTTGGGAACCGCTTTACATTGGCACAAATGCTGAACCATTCTATGATGAACGTCTGACTTGGGATGGCAAAAAGATAAAATGGCACAAATGTACGAAATGTGTCTCATGAATTATAATCTACTGGTGCTGGACAATGCATTTCTGGTTCATGCACCAGGGATAAAGTTCTATCACATCAAAGATGATATCAAAAGGATACCTTTTAAGAATGCGAATGAAAAAGTACACAATTTACTGTATTCTCAGCTTCGTGCAAAATATGGCACAAATAATAAATGCTAATTTTAGGGTTTTTTAAATTTTAAAAAATAAAATTGATTCATTTTATTTCAAGATTAAATATTGCCCGAAACTTTGTCCGGTTTAATAATTTTTATTTCTGGAAAATTTCCGTTTCTTTTGTGATAAGTAAATAATTTTGTAGCACCAGCTACATTACCACTACATGAACAAACAAGGCCACTTTGATGATTATTTTGTCATGTGAGAAGTGATAGTGTTGAGTGTTGGCTGGTTGCCTTCGTAATTGACAATTTGCTGATTAAAATGTTGCCTTGTGAGTCAGTCTTACTGTTTATGTCTTTCTATTTCTGTCTTGATTCACGTGATCTTTTTTGATCTTAAATTTTTAAAGACCCCCTTAAAATTTGATCAATAAAAATGAATCGATATATTTCTTGCAGTAAAAAGTGTCAAGTCTGTGACGATCAAGCAAGTGGTAAAGTATTTTTTGAATCTATTTTTTAAATAAATTTCGATGATTTTAAATACATTTAAGGATTCAACTATGAAGGACTTTCGTGTGAATCGTGTAAAGTTTTCTTTTGTAGAAATTCAAATAAAATCGAGGTTTGTGAGTTTTGGTACTTTTTACAATTCTTAAAT
Organism: Rhizoglyphus robini; assembly: GCA_023373905.1. Classification (NCBI taxonomy): domain Eukaryota; kingdom Metazoa; phylum Arthropoda; class Arachnida; order Sarcoptiformes; family Acaridae; genus Rhizoglyphus; species Rhizoglyphus robini. The sequence goes on from JAKIJQ010000027.1 coordinate 1,599,079, forward strand.
TTATGTTTGATTTCATAGATCTTGAGATGTGATTTTGCCGGAGATTGTAACATCACAATTGGAACACGAAAAAAGTGCCCCAAATGTCGTCTGATCAAGTGCCTCTCGATTGGTATGAAACGGAGGCGTTTTAAAGAAAGTAAAGATGATATGATCCCTATTGAAGATGGAGTACAAAAGGGAGTGGAACCAATACTAGAAGTTAGCATACTCAAGTTTTTATCAGATTTTGATCTAGAAAACGTTACTAAATATGTTTCAAATCAGTTCAATTTTCAACGGAAGCGTTTACCTTTGGATTTGAACCAATTTGAACTAGAACGAATTACAGAAGCTCAAAATGCAATTGGTTTTGTATTTCGTGACGAACGCCACGTGCCAATTGTGAAATATCTCGATTCTTATAATGATGAGTTAGCCGATCCCACTATTTTTTACATTAAGAAAGGCATCAATTTCTGTCAACACTTTGCCGCATTCAACAGTCTAAACAGTGAAGATCAGTTGTTGCTTTTGAAGCCGTTCATTTTGGATTTATTGGGACTTTGGTTTACTTTTCAGTATGATACTAAAATGCAAGGCAGTTTGATGTTTACGGTAATTTTTGAATGGGGAGGGGACTATTTAAGGAAAGCAATTAATTTTATAAAATTAAAAACAGGACGAGTCTCAAACAGGAACATATTTCATTTCCACTCAAGTTGGGCTACAGTATTATAAGAATAAACGAGATCTTATGGAAACTATGATGCAATGTGGCATTGAACTGCAGAATGCCATGGAAGACGATTGGGTAATTAGAGATTTGGTGAGTTTTTTACCTTTGTATTGTTACAGACAATTAAATTACTTTTTTTTAATCGTAGTTATGTGCTGTAACTCTTTTTAAAAACACCGAAAATTTGACATGTCCTGAAAATATCCGATATCACCATCATTTGTACTCGATGTTGCTGTTGCGATATCTCCAACATAAGAATCAAAGTAAACTCGAAGGCAATCGAAAGCATCTTCATCTCATGCGGCTGATTGGTCAAACTATGGATTTCGCCAAATATAGACAAGATTTGGCGCGAGATTTTGGTTTGGAGCGGCTTCCTCTCATTATACGTGAATTGTATGATTTAGTTTAGTTTTCATTTGTATTTTGATGTAAATAAAGTTAAATAACTGTTTAAGTTTTATTTCTGAACAGCCATCAATTTTTAAATGAGTCTTTCAAATCCAGAAATTATGGTTTGCTGCTTGTGCATCGTGTCCGTCCGTCAGTCTATCTTTCTGCAATGCATGTTGCCATGACTTGTCAGACAGCTCATTATTTCCTCCACTGGTTGTACAGCTACATCGAGCAATCAAATTTGTGCATTTGTTTACAAAGTAGTGTGAGTTTTCACTCATGCGGCAAGACGGAAAACGCTCGTAGTTGAGCGTTAACGAGTTTTTATTTGCTTTGAGTACAAAATTTGAGAGAAGCTGTGTTGATTGATTGAACTTTCAAATATGAATACCAAAAAATGTCGAGTTTGTGGTGATCAAGCAACAGGTTAGCTATAATTTTTCTTATTGATTTTAGCATAATAAATTTTTTTATGAACACTTCCTCAGGATTCAACTATGATGGCCTCTCGTGTGAATCGTGCAAAGTGTTTTTCTGTAGAAATTCAAATAAAGTCGAGGTTTGTTAATTTATTTTGTGTTTTTTTAATATTTTGATTTTATATTTTTTTTATTTGAATGTTTTTATAAAGATTCTGAAATGTGAATATTCGGCTAATTGTTTAATCTCAATTGAAACTCGGAAAAAGTGTCCCAAATGTAGACTGATAAAATGTCTCTCGATTGGTATGAAACGGAAGAGTTCTAACTCAAGTAAAAATGACTTTATCACTTCACAAGAAAATCATATTCAAAAAGGATTTGAATCTATACTGGAAATTAGCATTTTAAAATCTCTCTCAGACTTTGATCTCAAATGCGTCACCAAATATGTTTCAAATCAAATGGATGTTCAAGTTCAAAGAAAACGTTTTCCACTTGATTTGAACAAATTTGAGTTGGAACGAATTGCCGAGGCTCAAAATGCTATTTGCTATGTATTCCGAGACGAACGCACTGCTCCTATAGTGAAATATGTCGATACATATGACAATTCGTTGACCGATTCAACAGAAATGTACATCACCAAAAGTATCAATTTCTGTCAACATTTTCCCGCCTTCAACAGTCTACAAAATGAAGATCAGTTGGTGCTTTTGAAACCTTTCATTTTGGATCTTTTGGGAGTTTGGTTCATTTTTCAATGGGATGCCCAAAAGAATGGAACTCTAATGTTTACGGTATTTGAAAGTTCAATTAAAAATTTTTTAAAATTAAAATTTATTTTTAAGGACAAATCTCAAACGGGGACATATTTCATACCAAACGATATTGGACTCGAGTACTATCAAAATAAACGAGAACTCATGAAGACTATCATCGATTGTGGCTATGTTCTGCACGATGCAATGGAGGACGATTGTGTCATTCGAGATTTGGTAACTTTCTTCTTTAATTTATCAATTTGACTATTATATTAAAATATGAAAATTGTCTCTAGCTTTGTGCAGTACAACTTTTTAAACATACAGAAAATTTAACATCTCCAGAAACTATTAAGTATTAATTTGAATTTATTGATTTTTAATTACTATTTTTTATATTTAAAAAATCTTCAAGATATCATCATCATCTGTACTCGATGCTACTGTTGCGCTATCTGCAACACAAGTGTCAAAGCAAAAAGGAAGGAAATCAAAAGTATCTTCATCTTTTGCGCTTGGTTGCTCAAATGGAGAGCTTCTCAAAGTATAGACGAGAGTTTGCACTCGATTTTGGTGTGGAAAAGTTGCCGCCACTTCTTCGAGAATTGTATGATGTGGTTTGAATTGGGTTTTTAGTGTAAATAAAGTCTTCTATCCATCCAAGTTTTTTTCTAAAAAACATTCAATTTTTAAGAGACTTTTTTTAGTGCCAAAACTTATTGAATAGCCATCGTGTCTGTCTTTCTGTAGAGAGAAAAAGTTACTGAATGTTGGCTTCACTGTGAATTTGTACAGTCAAGGTTTCTCCTGCCTGTAGCCTCCAGTTTGTTGTGTATACAGCTACATTGAGCACATTTTTTTGTATTTACAATGTCATTGGTAGTGTGTCGTGAGTGTTGTACTCGTGCTGACAAGAAGGCACACTCGTGTGTTGAGTTTGTTTTCATTTGCGTTTGAGTCGGCTTTTTGAGAGAGCGAAGTTGATTTTTAAAAGCCTCGAATATGAATACTAAAAAATGTCGCGTTTGTGGTGATCAAGCAACCGGTAAAGTATTTTTTTCTTAAAGATTTTTTCAATTAAAAAATTGTCATAAATAATTAAAATAATTACAGGATTCAACTATGATGGCCTCTCGTGTGAATCGTGTAAAGTTTTCTTCTGTAGAAATTCAAATAAAGTCAAGGTTTTTTGCATTATCAATTTTTAGACAATTTTTTAAAAATGATTTTTATTTATTTATTCCATAGATTTTGAAATGTGAATTTTGGAACAATTGTCTCATCTCAATTTCCACCCGTAAAAAGTGTCCCAAATGTCGACTGATCAAATGTCTGTCGATTGGCATGAAACGGAATAGATCAAGCCTTAACAAAAATGATGTTCAAATTCTTCCACGGGAAAATCGTATTCAAAAAGGAATTGAACCACTACTGGAAATTAGCATTTTAAAATTTCTCTCAGACTTTGATCTCAAAAGCGTCACAAAATATGTCTCAAATCAAATGGATGTTCAAGTTCAACGTAAACGTCTACCATTGGAGTTGAATAAATTTGAGTTGCAACAAATTTCCGAGGCTCAAAGTGCAATTTGTCATGTTTTCCGAGACGAACGCACCGCTCCCATTGTCAAATATATAGATTCTTATGATTCTAATGACGACAGTCTAACCAATACCGCACTGATGTACATTAAGAAAAGTATCAACTTCTGTCAACACTTTGCCGCCTTCAACAGTCTCAACACCCGAGATCAGCTGGTACTAATGAAGTCACTGTGTTTTGATCTGTTGGGCCTTTGGTTCACCTTTCAGCTTGATCGTACAATTCATGGGTATGCCCTTTTTACGGATGAGTCCGAAACGGAGACAATGTTTGTGCCAAACAATGTTGGAGAGAGTTACCTGAAACATAAAGAACTGATGGACAGTATGATGGTGTGTGGACATGCATTGTGTGATGCGATGGAGGATGATGTCGTTATACGGGATTTGGTAAGATTTTGAAAAATATGCAAAAATGTTAATATTTTCACATTTTTTATAGCTGTGCGCTACATTTCTTTTTAAACATACAGAAAAATTGTCGTCGCCCGAAAATATTAGGTAATTTTTGGATATTTTTTAATCAAACTAATTTTTAAAACTAATTTTTACAAATATTCCAAATAAGATACCATTACCATCTGTATTCGATGCTACTTTTGCGATATTTACAACAAAAGAATCAAAGTAAATCTGAAGGAAATCGAAAATATCTCAATTTAATGCGACTCTTAGCTCAAATGGAAGATTTTCAGAAAAATAAACAAGCGTTTGCTATTGAATATGGCTTGGAGAAGATACCGCCAATAATGCTCGAGTTGTATGATCTGGTTTAGTTTATTGTTATACTCAACATTCAAAACGTGTTACAGAACGTTTGGAAACAAAATGGACAACTACCAGAAATTACCACAAATTATTTATCCTTGCTGTTAGTCCCATAAAGTCATGGGGTCAGCACACCTGCTTCTCAACCTCCAGTGACCACGATCCAGCGCATCTTCCGCCGGAAATTACCACAAATGTCTAACCAAATTGTCCTTTCTCGTTTCCTTAAAGTACTTCTGCAGCATCATGGCCAGATCGAATTGTGCCTGAACAAGTTGATTCATTGTGCGTAAGCATTTCGAATGGCCATCCAAAGTATCGAGTTTGGTCATCAAATGCTGCATGTTTGAGACACTTTCGTGAAGTTTGGTTCGCATTTCCACCGGTTCAAGTTTCATAAACATTTCACGTTCCACTGCTTGTGCTCGAATGAGTATTGCATCTCCAATTGCATTCAATCGCAACTTGAAAGCTTTAATCAAATTTTTACTAGGAACGGCACCTTTAAAATAGAAATACAATTTAATCAATAAAATTAAGAATTAGTACTCTTATAAGTATGAAAAATACCTTCATTACTGACGCAATCTACTTCAAAAGCAAAAATCATAAAAATCATAAAAATTATCAACTTCATTTTGAATCCGTTATTTCTGAGCATCTTCAATAATGAAATAAAATGTACCTAAGTCATACTTACTTTATATAACAAAAATATAAATAATCATTTTGTGACTATTAATAGCCACTTTAGTGGCTTTTTCCAGCTGTAAATTATTTCCATTTGGTTGAAGATTGTCGAAGATTATAGAAACGGTGACCATGGACTCAGTACTTTTCAGTGATGAGTCATCACTCCATCCCAGTCTGGATAGCTGTTTTATTGGTTCTACACAAGTTCTCGGTTTGATCTCAGTTTTGACTTTTTTGTACGTTTCTTTTGGTTGCAAAATGAATACAATTTATTTAGTTTAAACTTTAAAACCGAAATTGGATTGGATAACTAATTCGAATGTTAAGAATTGAAAACAACTCCTTGAACGCTTTGATGCCCATAGAATTTGGACTTCATCATGTCCGGCCAAATGGAAAATTGTTTTGGTTTGTGTTTGTTTGTGTTTAGATTGTCTGGACTTTGTATATGCCATCAATAAGCAATAAATTTTCCTCAATAATCATTCGAAAACGAGAACAACAAAATTGTTGTTGCTGTAGTCGGTTTGTTGTTTCATTTTTTGTGTTGAAAAAGAAGAAAATACTATCTCAAATGGGCCATTTGTATTACCTACTAATTAATATATTTGTTATTACACTACCAACTTCGACAGAACTGCTAAATTGGCAAATAGGACAAATAAAAACGATAGACGGTTAATTAAGATAAAATCGAACCATCTCTAGAGACGTCAAACATTTTGTGTATTAATAGAAAGTACATTCAAACATCATTCGGAAAGTGTTATGTTGTCTCTTATTAATGTCGTGACAATTTTCGTAAACAAGCTAACTCAAAAGATAAATCTAATTAGATTTTGTAAAGAAATTAATGCAGGCTTAATTAATTAATATTAACACATAGAATATTGGATGAAAAGCAATCATTTTCGACTACTTCGATCATGCATTTCTGTGGCGCCAACTTTGAAAGCCATTTTCATTACACAATTCAGTAGAACAGCCAATTACTGTTTTTATTAAATATGGTGCTAATTAATTTTTATTATGACAACTACGTATTAGGCGTATTAATTAAGACAACAAATTAAGCCATAACAAAAAAGATGGCAAACATTTTTTGGAGGTATTATTAGAAACAGTACATCATTTAGGAAAGTTCCATCGTTAAATTAGTATTGTTTCTACAATATGTCGTGACAATTTTCATAAACATTACAATTCAAAAGATAACTCGAATTATACACTTAAAAACACACACACACAATTAATGTAAAGTAATAATTGATAGAATACAATCTATTTTACAAATCATTTAATCAGTAAACTTTAATAGTTGAAATTCATTTTAGAATTTCTGTTGTTGTATTAACCTTGAATATGTTTGGATCATGTTTGCCAACAAGGTTCATGTTTGCCGCTTTTAGTAAGACTTTTATAATGATGCGCTTAAATATAGAATATAGCAAACAAAAGTTTGGCTCTTGACGGACACTGATATTTCAGCAGTATCAAATGGGCACCAATGGTCAGCTTATATAAATTGCTTCCTTTTGTCCAGTCTGATCAATCAAAAATCTGACTCTGGATCACAGGAGTGTAAGCACATTTGTGTGACATTTACAAGTTGTCTACATATTTCAAGTGCAACATGAAATTCTGTGTTGTCTATTTGTTTTTGTTCTCAGGTCTGTGTGGTGATGTAAACTTGTTTTATAAAATTTATAATCAAATTTTTTGCATTCTTTATTCTAAGGTTTGCTTGTAGTGGGTGCTATGGAAAACAATGATGTTATGAAACCGAGTCTGATTGAAATTGGCAAGATTCTACTGAAGCGAGCCTCCATGGTGCTGTTTCAGATGGCGCGGAATCGTGAACCAGTGGCGGAACGCAATGTCCTTCTCAACGAGGCAATCAAGCTTGCGCAAATTATAGCACAACTTAAAGTTCCAACTCAGGACCGCACTAAGAATCTCATTAAAACCATGAGTAAGCTCTTTCGTGCCGAGTGTGACTTGAGCGTCCGCTTGCAGGAATATGCTGCTGCGCATACTCGGATGTACTTTCGGTTGAAGAATTTGCTTTGATGGTTGGGTTTTGGGCTTTGGTTTGTGGTTTGATGATTTGTGTTGTAGAGTTTAGCTGTTAGTTATAGTTTGGCTATTAAACACAAAACCAATGCCAAAGATTAACCAAATAAACTAACTTTAACTTTAATACTGGCCTATCCCAACTAGATCAAGTCAAAATTATAGTTATATTTAATTATAATTTGTATTTTTATCTGATTTGTCCCAAATAATAAAGTAACATTGTTGCATTGTTACTGATTAAAAATTAAAAAATCTGACCCTCTTAAGAAACGGTAAACATTTTTGAGTATCATTAGAATGTACTTTTAAACAACATTTGGAAAAGTTCCAGTGTTGAATTATTATTTTTTATTAATTGACAATCTCATAAACAAGGCAATTCAAACGATAAATAATTTAATTATACTTTTAAAAAATTAATGAAGGACCAATTAATATTTTATCATCATTTAAAATATTGGGTGAAAATAAATTATTATCTTCTACTTTGACGATGTAAGTTTTTGTGGCACCCAATTTTTTAAAATTGAATGGTTTGGTTCTAATTTTATCTCAGAAAAAAAGAAAGTTCTCTTGAAACCCACAGCTGAATCGTATATAACCTTGAAATTAATATTAACTTTAAAAATAGAAATTCATTTAAGAATTCTGTTGTTGCAATTACCCGTAAAAGCGAAACTGTGTTTACTAGCAAGGTTAATCTATATTTACCTATTTTATGAAGTTGTTGACAGAGTGATATTCTAAGATTATATTTCAGCACCGCTGGTCCGCTTATAAATTACTTCTTTTCGGCTCACTCTAGTCAATAAGAAATCTGACTCAGTCACAGAATTTTGATTAACGTATCTTCGTAAACACATTTGAGACCTTTGCAAGTTTATACGTTTTAAGTGCAACATGAAATTCTGCTTTGTTTATTTGTTTTTGTTCTCTGGTCTGTGTGGTGATGTGGACTTGGTTCTACTTTTCTAATCAAATTCTAATCATTTTTGTAAGGTTTTCTGGTGGGTGGAAGTAAAATTTAGCAGCTGAAGCCGCGTTTGATTGAGGCTGGAAAAATTCTACTACAGCGAGCCGACATGGTCTTCCATAAGATGACTTCCCAGCTCGGAAAGCCCATCTTGTCGGACAGTTGTTTGTTGACAATTGTTGGCATAACAACAGTTTAACAATATTCGTACAATTGTATAATGTTGTTAAATGCTTGTTGCCTCTACAAGTGTATAACAATTGAAAAACTTAATTGTATTACACTTGTCACACAGACCATCGTTAGCTACCAAGTTTTGAACAATATTTTTACAATGCTCAGATCCGAATGTGAAATTTCGATCAATGAAAACATATATGTCCAGATCTGATATTCGATATTCAAATATGTTCAAGATATGTTCGTTCTAATTGATCAATTAAGAATAAATCTCATATCACGATAAATTGTTTAATTTTAAAATTATTAAATAAAAGATATACAGGTTTAAAAGGCATATCCGTTGCTTATTATAACACAATATTCTTTAGAATCACATTCTATAAATAAACATTTTTTATCAAAATCCTTAATACTGACAATCACAGACGACGATAATGTTTGGACGATATGAATATGTGGCAAAATAAGATTGTACTTTCCAATATCGTCTTCAAATTCGATGGACAAATTCTTGAATGACACCTTCTCTTCTCCAATCGCAAATATATTACCATCCACATCAAAGAAACAATAGATCGAAAAAAAATTTCCATTTTTTAATTTCACAACGGAATTGCAGCTCTTTGTTTCGCGTTTATAAGATTGAGAAGTAAATGTATCATTTTGATAGTTGAGGGTCGCAAATTGGATTCTCACTTTACACCCAAATTGACTTTCAATTTTGACCTCGAACCTTGGATCAATGTTAGTCTTATATCTCAAAATTGGCTTCATTGTGTCAGTATTTGCGCCGATTGAATGGTCGTTAATTCGAGTCAAAGTCAACTTGCTTGCGAATTGCAATTCGCTTTTCCTTGCAATTTGTTTACCAACGTTATTGCTACCTTGAACATAGTTTCGCAGTAGACCATTCATACTTTCGAAGATGTATCCATTCACATCGGACAGTGAGCCAATATCTTGAATTACTTCCGTAAGGTGAAGCAAAAGATGGGCGTTATGAGTTAGCTGTTTCTCACCATACAAGTCTTCCAGTTCCGATGCGAATTTGTTGAGTACTCGTTTGGCTAAATAAAGTTCAGCAAGAGAGATTTTTGATTTGAGTAGTGTTGCCATTGCGAATGAAAGCATGAAGAAGTGATTATAATACTTCGCCAACAAAAATCGCTTCATCACAATTGGAAAAATATATAACAAAAATGAATTCCACTCACTTGCTTTATAGTTCACCAAATCAGATAGAGGTCGAATAGTTCGTGGCAAGTTATCGGGTGGTTTTAGAGATTTGATCAGTTGGTTGAGTTCATCTCTGGACTTGCCAACAATGTAGAATTCCGATTTGTAGCTGCTGGATTTAAACCACAGCGAAACTATTCGATTAGTTATACCAAGATCTATGCAATGCATAAAATCAATGGTAGTCGACTTAATTGGATCATAAAATGGTAAAGCTGATAGAGCAGGCTGACCATAAATGCCGCAGTGCTCAACCAAGTGTTTCCGTTGCATTTTCTCAAGCAAGCTTGGATAGTGGTCGTTATGTCGTAACTTTAATTGGTTAGAATAGCCAAATATTGTGTTATTTAGCTTTTTTTCTGCAGAAATGTAACACTTTGGACATGACTTGAAGCCAGAAGGATATTGCATATTCAAAAAGGCCGGTTTAGCTTGTGAATCAAACACACCGAATAATGTTTTTATCTATAAAATAAAATAAAATAATCAATAAATAAATTGATCTATTCTAAAGATTACTTTAGTATTGTTCGTGAGGACTTCAAGTGAGTTAGAGCCATTCGGTGACCAATCAACTCCTTTAGTTGCCAGGATTGTGAGATCGTCTTTGATACATTCGATCATATGTTCACCACTTGGCTTCTTTCGCCCAAAGTAGATTGCAGCTGGAATAACAAAGTCCTTACGAATGGATGAATGAAGCTCATTTAGGGAAAGTAAAGCTGGCCAAAAGTCGTTTGATGAAGAGCCAAACACCTTGACGCCATCAGCAAAGAAAGTCAGGCTAAGATCGCCAGTTTGCATTTCTTTTCTATAAATTCTACCAGAATTAAATTTCCCATAACCCTCAATTTGAGCAAATTCTTCTTCCTTACAAAACTTAATGTGATTCCTGACGAAATCATTTTCAAGCATATTCTTGATTCGCCCAACTGGGTCAAGTTGCACAAAATATCCACGAGGACCATTCGTTTCCTCAAGTGGATCTATCGTTTGGCTACAATGGGAACACTTAATCAAGGCATAGCTTTTAGACCTCTCACGATAAATTGGTTTGGTTAATTTCTTGCATTCTTCTTTCTTGCATATGAACCGCATGCCACATGAACTCACAGATATGTTCTTTGTCAGCTCATAGTATGTTTGTGGGAAAATGTCATTTTCAAGTCCTTTAAGGCGCGCACACAGATTAACCAATTTTAGAAGCTTCTCCATTGCAGAATCAGAAGTGTTTGTCGTAATTTGATAATTAATTAAAAGGTTGTTAATAATTTCGGTGGCGTCAAGTGGACAGTTCGATGGCAAATATTCAGATTGTGAGCTTGATTTTTCGAACTCATCTTCAATAGGCGTCATCGAAATATCATTCTGGGAATAATGTTCATTGTAGATTTGATTCGATTGGTTAGTTCGAGCAGAGCTCACGAACGAAGAACTGACGGTTGGTGAGATATGGCTCTGATTCGAAAGTCCAGTATTATCGGTCAACTCATTTGCTCGGAAAATAGCCGTTTTCACTCTGTTAATTATCAATCAATAATTAATTGTAAATTGTGTCAATTGCAAATTCAGTCATTAATTTGCTTCCTTACCGATTACGATAATCTGTGCTCCGAGAATTCTCCATTAGAACTGTTCAAATATAGTCAAATTCAAACTAAAGTTTGCAAGTTTGTGTACAAATTAATGCGAGAACAATTCGGTAAACAACAAGAAAACGACATCTGTGAACACAGTTGAACACATGTGAATTAATTACTATTACTAATTCGAATATTATTTACAAGTTCAAGTTCAACAGTTGTAATAACAGCTACTACAGTACATATGTCATTTGTGGACAGTGCCAGCGCGCGCTTGCAAAGGCGCCTTTTAGCTGTGCCACATTGTGAATTTCAGCTGCATTCTCACTTTTGTCCACATGCTTGCCCTGTCGTGTTGCTTTATTGTGAAATCGCGCACTTATTTTCACTTTTGGTCAAATAATTCTAATCTAAACGATCTATTATCTACGTTTTTGTTTAGTAAGCTGCCCATCAGCTTTCTTTACGTCTGTTTAAGTCATTTTTGTTTGTGTTTGCTATTTTTATTAACAAGTAATAATCACTATGGGCGACTTCGCTGTTGTGTTATTTGAAGATCAACAACTGTATCGTGTTTTACGATTTGGATTGTTAGCATCTCTGTCTGACAATGATATTAACGAAATTACGGTTGGCGAATATGTCAATGCTCGCGAAAACAAGAATTCCAACCTAGAGAAAGCAAAACTTCTATTTAAAGGTAAATATTTTATTATATATTTTATTTTCAAATCTAATTTTAAATATGAAATTTAGGATCGATGAAGGAATGCAGATCCCAGCACGATGTATTCGTTAAAAAAGAAATGAAAACTATTCCATGTCGGAAGACCTCTAAGAAAAAAGGTGATTCACAGACCAAACCACAAATTGCTGCAGAAATGTGTGTTTTGGTGGATAAAATGACTAAATTGACGAACGATTTTGATGAGTTATTTGCTGAGTTCAACAAACTGAAGGAAAAGAATATCGAGAAGGATAGAGAAATTTCTTCTCTACACGTACAAATTGAAGAATTAGAAGAGGCTAAAAATGCGGCCATTTCAAATGCTGGTTTCCAATCGACATGTAGTTCATGTGAAAAAATTGCTACTGATGTGACTGAATTGAAGGAAAAGCTAAGCATTTTGCCCGAATTTGGTGAAAAATTGAGTTTTTTGATTAAACTTTGTGAAAATGTACGTAACATTCAATTCAATCTTAATTATCCTACTAATTACAAACATTTATTTTTAGAGTCAAAACAAATCTGCCCAGTCTGAATCAAACGGTCTAACTAGACTGGGTCCAAACTCCAACATTTTAGTAAATCGAACGCGTTTTATTACTGCAGATACTTCTACTACCCCTACAGCTTTTGCACAAAGAATTCTCACTGCTGTTTTCACCTACGACGAAATTATTGGTGCAACTATGACTGGCAAATCAACTAAAAGTAGGAAAAGACGTCTTGTTCACAAAAGTCTGCCAGAAGAGAAACTAACCGATCTAATTGGTATGTCTGTCATTACAAATGTTTATTTATTAAATGTTTTAACTTTCTATTTTCTCTTTTAGCGACAATAAATCTACGATATGAAGGCGACTCGGGCTTAATAAATGTCAGAAAGGACATTGGTTGGAAGGTGTCTAGCCTGAATAATGGAAACGCCACTCAAAATGATATTTTGCATTGGGAAGGATATGATAAAGAGGATTTTGAATCTTTGTCTCTTAAGAAGGCATCCACTGGTCCAACTATTTTAATTTCTGAAGATTCTCTTGAAGATTCAACAAATGTTTCAAATACTGACACAAATGAAGCCTCTCCAATGAGTTTGTTTGCTAAAATGTAGTCTATATCGTCTTATTTTGATTTATTATTTACTATTTACTACCATTTATTATTTTCATTCATAATATTATTTACTATTTTTTGTATTCTGTATTACAATTTAAACAATAATTATTTTTTAATGCATTTGATTATCGAATTAATTAGTATCAGAATGTAGAACGGATACAGGGTACCCTACAGTAAAGCTTATTGTCTCAAGACAACGGTGTAACAATGGCTTAACAATTATGGGTGAACAATCTTTTTAAGCAAAGCATATTGTTCAGAAACAATGTGTTGACAACTATTAAGCACTTGTTCAAAAGCAATTGTTCATGCATGGTCATGAACCAATGTGATAACAATGGCTATTGTGTCAAATAAAACATGGTCCAACAACGTTGTAAGACAATTGATTAACATTATTTCAACAACGCGTTTTTCCGAGCTGGGTTTGAATCGCGAACCACTGGTGGAACGCATTGCAATTCGTAAAGAAGCGGCCAAGATTGTGCATTTGATGGCACAACTCGAGGAGGCCACTCAGGACCGTTCCAATTTCATTTGGACCCTTTTCAAGCTCTCAAAAGTTGAGTGTGATCTAAACAAACGCTTGAAGCATTATGTTGCGCAAACTCAGAAGAACAATTTTCTGAAGAATGTTTTGCTTTGAATTGGCTTGTTTGCGCGGTTGAATGTTTTGTGTAATGTGATAGAGTAGCATTTTGTAGTCATTTTGTATTGCAAGTCAATACAAAACAAACAATCAAGCCCAAGATTAGCCAAGCGAAACTTTAAATGTAGCTTATCCTAACTTATAACTTTAATAGATCAGAATCAGTTTTATTCAATTGTAATTTGTAATATTACTGATTGTCCCCTTTGAATTTAACTTTAATTGTAGCTTATCCCAACTAGATCAGATCGAAATCAGTTAAATCCAAATAATATGTATTTTTATCGGATTAGTCCCTAATAATAAAGTATCATAACCTTACATAGTTTGATTTTTTTAAATAACGAATGTATGGTAAAATCATAGATTTTACAGAAATTGAGTTTTTAATTAGCGCTCTAAAATGATATAAACTTGAATGCGCTCCGAAAGGAATAAAACTTGGATTAAGTCATTGTTTTACGTATTTTTATAATTAAAAACTCAGAGAGCCAGCGATTCGACCACTGCGGTTTGTTGGTCTCTTGGTTGGACATTTCAGTTCCAATGCGATGTTGATTTTGGTGATGGCGATCTTGCTTTTAAGTTCATGCTTGCATTGGTTGTTAAACATGGTAGGAAATTGAAATTGATTGGTTAAGAATTATTAATAAGAATGATTAATAACGAGAATGACTCAAATCTGAACATGACCACCACAATCACTATAAACACGATTGATCACGTAATGTTTTGACAAATTCTTTCAGAATTATTCTGTAGCTATCAAAATCTCCAACTCAAAAACATCATATTTACAATTCATTATTCATTGGACAATCTTACAATAACCCATTTCTGCCCACTAAATATCTGAATCCAATTCAGTAACGACCATTATCACTACCAATAAAGCATATCTCTGTTTCATTTAGATTCAAAGCAAAATATCAAACCTTAACATGCCATCTGTGCATTGATAACTTAACTTAACTATTCCATGAATATTTACGTTTACTTGTTAGGGGCCACAATTTGCAAATATTTAACTAAATACAGGTTTTTTCAATGTTTTTGTTATTTTAGGTGTTTAAAAACTACATTGATTAAGTCTCACTTACTGAATCGAATTTCTGGCTCTCTGAGTTTTTAATTATAAAAATACGTAAAACAATGACTTAATCCAAGTTTTATTCCTTTCGGAGCGCATTCAAGTTTATATCATTTTAGAGCGCTAATTAAAAACTCAATTTCTGTAAAATCTATGATTTTACCATACAAGTTTTCATTATTTTCGCTATAACGAATAACAACAGTGAACATTTTATCAAAACCAAATTGTTATGACTCACTAAAAAATATCAAGTCTGAATCCATTCCCAATGCCTCACTATAATTATAGTGATTTGGTTTCTATTTAGCTCATTGTTACGTTAGTTAGTTCAGTCGATTCAGTTTTCGCTGATATGAATCACTTTTTCGTGCGTCAATTTGATTGTTTACTCATATGTGAAATCGCAAAACATTCAAATAACTAATTACTTTCCATGATTCTGTTTATATTCTTTACAAATCCTTAACCCCCTCTACAAATTAAACTTTTCTGTGCATTCTCCTGCACCCGTTAGGACAAACCTATCTCTCTTCTATTGTTTTTCTTCCTCCTTTTCCTTATTTTTGTTGTCAAGAAACACTACACTCTGATAAACAAACATTTTCACTGTCAAATAAATGGAGTACATCTAGCGAGTATTGTATTGGCGGTAGAGCACATTACACGACTCAATGGCATTTTCACAGAACGTTTGTCTACAAAGAACAAAGATAATGTTTTAATGCCGTAACAAATTCATTAAGAAATACAAACATTTCCACAACCAAATACATGAAGCACCTTGAGTATTGAGTACGTACTGAATACAGCATAAAGTGAATCTAGAAACTACATTCACTTCACAATTAAGATTCTTAAACATTTGCTTAGACTTACATTGCTTACCATAATGACCTTTACTGTCGATACGAGACAATAATGTTGAAATGAAATCACGAAAGTGAACAAATCAACATAAAACTTATTCATCATCACAGCACGAACCACCTTTATATTTTGAGTAGACTTGAGCACATTCTGCTGCCGGTCTCAGATGAAGTGTTTTGGTTTGTTTTCGGTTGAGAATTATATATAGTAAAGTTCGAGGCCAACCGAATATGGTATTAAATGCTAGGGAATAAAAAAACTCAAATAACAAACTTGAGAAATCCCACCAAACAAACACGATACCTTATTGTTATCAACTGTTAGCCACCTTTGTCACAACAAAACACCCAGCCACACTCTGTAGAAGTAGTGGTGGAGTTTGTGATCACGAGAGAACCCAACTCGAACCAAATTCTGGTGGGTTTCGTGGACCAAAAAACAATTCGGTACACATTTTCAAACGTCCACACACTTGTAAACAAAAGCACTGTATGAACTAGGTTCTTGTGATTGATGAAATTGCATGAAAAACAAATAGTTTATACAGTGTAAGTTGTTGCAGTTACGCTTATTTCGACTCTTCAGCGGAGATTTGGTATCAATGTATTCAGAATACGTAACGTATTTGTGAATAGAGCATGATGGGCTTTTTAAGGAGAACAGTACACATTTTTTACTTTCACTGTATTAGCGTTTTTTGCTACTGTTGGCTCTACTAAATCAAAACGTCGGATTTTTTAGCGGGCGCCACTACACACCATTACTGGAAGGCAGAGTTTTGGTGGTTGACAGAGCAGTTCTCATTAAAAACTCATAATAATGAATAATTTCTTAATTGCGTGACAATTTCAAAAACTTGTCTCCCAAAAGTAACAAATCGAATGATAATTTGGACAAAATAATTAATTAATTTAAGTATAATTAATTAATATTTATTATCATGGCAAATATTGGCACGAAAACAATTACATTTTCTTTTTTACTTTGGCAATACCATTTGGTACATTTATTTTTATTTATTGTTAATTAATTTGTTAATTAATTGCCTAGGGTGGGATAATTTTGAGAACGTAGGAACTAGTTTCTAGTTTTTTTTTAATATGTTTTATCTCTAAGTAAACAAAGTCACATTGTAGGATTGCTTGTAACTAAGTGTTGAAATCTTTTAATCAATCAACTTTACAAAAGTAGAAATTCAGTTAAGAACAGTGGAAGTGGAACCACGTTTGATAATGTTTGTTTATATAGTTAGCTATTTTATTATGAGTCTATTGTATGAGTCTTTAGTTATGATAATCTTTAATGAGCAAACAAGTTCATAAGGTGTAGTGGGTTTGTAGCAAGACTCATATATTCCAGAAAGATTATTTGAGTAACGCTGGTAAACATATAAAATGCTTTTTTTGTCAACTTTGGCTCATTAAAAAGTCTGAAAATCTGTCGCAGGTAGGTTTATTGCTGCAACTTCACAAACACCATTTGGGACATTTGCAAGTTTGGATATATTTGAAATTCGTCATGAAATTCTGTGTTAATTTTTTGTTTGTTTTTGTTCTGGTCTGGTTGATGGTCAACTTTGGTTCTATTTTTTAATCATTAATTTTATAAGGTTTGCTGTTGGTGGATGCAACGCCAATTGAGGACATGAAGGCCGCGTTTGATTGCAGTTGGTAAGTTTTTCCGTCACCGAGCCGATATAGCCTTCTTTGAAGATGTTAATGAATCGGGGACCAGAAGCGGCCAAGTTGCTTTTGCTTAAAACATTTTTCTGAAGCTTGTACTATGATTTTGTATTGGTTTTGGTTTGTGATGGAATGATTTGTGTAGTAGAGTAGAAGCTTTTAAGCTGTTAGTCATTCAAATCAAACCAAAACCAAATACTTAACCAAACATTAACATTAAATGTACATCTTTACCAGATTAGATCGAAATTAACCAGAAAGTTCAACAATTTGCATTGTTACTGATTAAATTCCTAAACCCTAAACCAAATAAAACATTACATTAAGTTTTGCCTGACTGCCAGTTGATTTTGATAAGGGTATTGGGCGGCGGAGTCCAATTCAAGTGATGACGCCATTTGGATTGATCTACTGACCTCTAAAATAATTTGATTTATATTTTTCAAAGTATTCTTTGCAATTGAGATCAAAACAACGACGATATTGGCTTGGAATGAAATACATGGCGTTAGTTTTTTTTGTGTAGAAGCAAACCAAACATTTTAACATACACTCTCGAGATCTCGTTTATAATAAAAAAATTTTGAATTTAAAAAAATTGAAATTGAAAAACTATTGATTTAAATTTAAAAAATGTATTTACATAAGCTCTTAAAAAATGAAATCAAGCGTGACCTAGGCGTAATTAAGACAAAATCGAATCATTTAAAAAGATGGCAAACATTTTGAGTATTATCATTTGGAAAGTTCCTTTAAATTTTAATTAAATTGTAATTGTTTCTTATTAATGTCATGACAAATTGATAAACATGTTTTCAAGAGATTAAATCGAATTTCAATTTGGAAATAAAAGTAATCCATTTCAGAATTCGTACTATTGTATAAACCTAGAAACCTGGGACCATATTTGCCTAACAAGGTTCAATATTTACCGATGAAAACATTTTTGAGATGATAAACTTAAATGAGCTTATGGCAAACATGTGGGCTGTAGACAGACGTCTATTCAATGTAGATTATATCGACACCGTTCAGCTTATATAAATTGACTTTCGTTTGCCCACTCAAACCAACACAAGTCTCACTCTGCCAAAGGTCTGTTTGTACTCACGAGCACTTTTTTTTGACATTTGCATTTGTTTAGACAAAAATTTGAAGTGCAACATGAAATTCTGCTTTGTCTATTTGGTTTTGTTCACTGGTCTGGTGACTTGTGTATATACTGGTTCAACTTTCTAATCAAATTTTCTAATCATTTTTTAAGGTTTGCTGGTGGGTGGACAAAATATTGAGGTGCTGAAGCCGCGTTTGATGACAGCTGGCCAGATTCTGCTGAAGCGAGCCGACATGGTCCAGTTTCAGATGATCATGCATCGTGAACCAGAGGCGGAACGCAGTGTAATTCGCAAACAAGCGGCCATGATTGCGCAATTGATGTCACAACTTGAAGTGCCATCTCAGGGCAACATCACTAACACCATTGTCAAGCTCTATCACGTTGAGTGTAATCTAAACAAGCGCTTGAAGGCCTATGTAGCTGCACAGATTCAGAAAAGCTTTTTTCTGAAGTCTATTTTGTGACTTGATTTGTCCAATGTTTGATGGTTGAACGTTTTGGGTAGTAGAGATTTTCTTTTTAGCTGTGAATTTTAGCAAGCAAAATTTTAGTCAAATTCAAACCAAAAATCAACCAAAAACAAACTTTAAATATAGCTTAACTTATGTAACGTCACTAGATATACTAGAATCAGTTTTATTCAATTATTTGTAATAACTGATTGTCCCTTAATAAACTAGTCTTAGCGGCAGCCGGCGTTATGAAGCCCTCTTGCTTTTTTATTTTTTAAAGATAAATAACGCCGTTGGCGTGAAAGTCGGAGCGAGAGTGTGTGAAACGCCGCAAATATTTTAGTCACATTTAAGGCATATGTGATAGAAGAATCATTCTCGGATAATAAGATTGTGAGATACTAACTTTGGTTTCCAGTTAAAAGTTCAACATATCAATCTAATACATTTCCTCGTCATCATCACACATTCAAACAATTCAGGCAATTCACACATTGCATTCAGTTAAAACAAATTCGTATCACATAAAAATTTTCGATTTAAATCACATATAACTATGGATCTATGGTTCATGAGCATAGTTTAATTCAAATATGATTACTGACTGCAACCCTTATTGCATCTCCTACCGTTGATTTCAAATGTCTTATGGCTCCCGGGAGTGCTCACTGCAGTGAATAAGAGCAATTAACTATTGTCCATTACTAAATACGTCAATGGTTAGCTGGGAATCAACCCATTTAAAAAAATTGTTATATGGTTAAAATTGTAGTCAAACTTAATTGTAATGAGAGCTAATGCAGCTAGCTGCGATAATGCTAGAATTTATAACAAATAGAAAATGTCAACAAAAACACACAAACATCGGCACTCGAGTCAAATGGTCCGCATCCAACTCCTGGACTCACCTTTGAGTGTGCTTGCTACTGCGCATCTTCTTCACGCAGCGGGCGCGCGGGGGAAAGATTGTGCTTGGCTCTGTCGCACATAGTGTTGACTTTCAGTCTCTACACATTTCTATACAAAATTTTGAATTTTTCTTAAAATCGCTATTTCTTTGACCTTCGACCTTTATGGCCACAAAACTATACAGCACATCTAGACCCCAACCAGAACACTGTGTTAAATTTTCAGACCGATTCATACTGTAGTTTCCCGGTTTCTTGTACACAAGAAATGACTGAAGTTACATTTTTCTCGGGTATATATCGTCGCTCCCGAACTCACTCACACCTCGCTCGCTACGCTCGCTCAGCGTGAGTGAGTTCGGTCGCTCCTCCAATTAGCAACAAAATCCGATCCTTTACTCCCAGTTGATGTTGATCAGTGCAATTGGCAGATTCGACGGACTGTTCAGAATTAAACTGTCGTTCTGATCCAGTTTTTTCACTTGTTCAATAGTGAACAAGGTTCCACCAACATAAACTGGTACATCGTTAACGGTTGTTGTGAAGTTCCACAGTTCAATCGCAAAATAAGATTGCTCACTAAAGACAGACGATGGCACAGCTAATGAATCGTCAAACTGGAGCCGTTGGGGTGTTGTTCTGCTCGGCATTGGTGATGTACAAGCTGAAGAGAACATTCGACAGTTGAGTGACATCGATTGGAAGCTATAGAAAGGGGGAAATTATTTGAATAATTGATTATCAAATAAGACCAAACCTGAGGTCAAAACGTGTTTTCAAAAAAGATAAATAAACCCAGTCAAAATGCCATCTTTCACAATTGAGCATATTTCCATCGTGTCTCCCCTTAAACAGCAATCAATTTAGTTTCCAGTTGTATACAGCTACAACGAACAAACAAATATTTATCGTATCTACTTCAAGGCCACATTGATTACATTTTGTCATGGCAGTGTGAGTGTTTTGCTCATGCGGTATGAGGCACTGAGTCTCGTAAATTGTTTAGTTGAGTGTTGCTCATGAGATTGATTTTGCATTTGTTTATTACAGACTTTGTATTTTGAATGAGTTGGTTGCAATTTTGAATTAGTATTTTTAAAAATTATTGAATTTCAAACATGAATACCAAAATATGTCGCGTCTGTGGTGGTCAAGCAACTGGTAATTAATATTTTTTATTTTCTGTTTTTTCTGGTAATTTTGTTTGCTAATATTTCAGGATTCAACTATGATGGCCTCTCGTGTGAATCGTGCAAAGTGTTCTTCTGTAGAAATTCGGCTAAAGATCAGGTTTAAATTTTGTGATTTTATTACTCGTAGATTAATTTGAATGTTTTTTTTTTCAAGATATTAAAATGTGAATTTGATTGCAATTGTCCCATCTCAATTGAAACAAGAAAAAAGTGTCCTAAATGTCGTTTAATAAAATGTTTTTCGATCGGAATGAAATACTTCCAACCTAAATAAAAATGAAAATATTCTCTCTAACGAAAATCAAACTCAAAAGGGAATTGAACCACTACTGGAAATTACAATTTTAAAATTTCTCTCAGACTTTGATCTAAAAAACGTCACAAGATATATTTCAAATCAAATAGATGTTCAATTTCAACGAAACCCACCTCTATCACTTGAATTGAATCAATTTGAATTGGAACGAATTTCAGAAGCTCAAAATGCAATTGGCTTTGTATTCCGAGACGAACACGCCGTCCCCATTGTAAAATATGTCGAATCACGCGAAGACTATTTCGACACTCCCTCACAGCTGTACATTAAGAAGAGTATCAACTTTTGTCAACACTTTGCCGCATTCAACAGTTTGAACAACGGTGATCAGCTAGCCCTACTGAAACCATTCTGTTTAGATCTTATGGGAATTTGGTTCAATTATCAGAGTGATATCAACAGTGAAGGGATTCTAATGTTTAGTGATGAGTCCGAAACGGAGACAATTTTTGTTCCATTTGAGATCACCCTGAAAGGTTTCAAGGAAAAGGCAATTCTTAAAGCTATCACCGAAAGTGCCTACGCACTGCACGATGCGTTGGAGGGCGATGCAACCATTCGAGATTTGGTAAGATTTGTTGTCCAATTATCCACCAAGTTTTGATTGATTATTTTTCACAAGCTTTGTGCCACATTTCTTTTTAAACACACCGAAAATTTATCATCTCCAGAAAATATTAGGTATTTTGATTATTACTGAATTTCAATTAATTTGACTAAGGACTATGTTTTTTTACTCATATCAAGGTATCATCATCATCTGTACTCGATGCTACTGTTGCGCTATCTACAACAAAAATATCACAGTAGAAAAGCAGGAAATCGAAAATATCTAAACCTGATTCGTCTGCTCGATCAGTTGAAAGATTTCACAAAACATAAACAAGATTTTGTTATTGAATTTGGGGTGGATAAGTATCCACAAATTGTGCTCGAATTGTATGATCTGGTTTAGTGTAAAAGTGGACTAATAATTCAATTGACTGACAAATGAACATTGGCGCCAATAATAGACGAGAAAAATGATGTATGCAGCCGGGAAGACGATCCGGGAGACAGTATCGAGTGGGTTTGTGGATTGAATCAGTCGCACAATCAATCGTGTGTTGTTTGATGCCTCTTCTTCTACGTGATTATCTTTTAGGGATTTCCCCATTTGACTAACCAGAACCGATTCAATAAAAGCACCAAAAACAAAGATACAACTTGCAGCATTCCAGTAATCGATCAACATGGCATAGTTTGGCGAAGGATTGTCCGAATTCCCATTACTCAACACAAATATCATTGCGAGTACAGTTGCGAGTGTTAGTGCGGTTCTTTCAATTCGTCCAGGATTCAACCAAAAAGCAAGCCACGATAAGACAATTAGGGCAATTCTCGGATAGTAGAGTCGTAGAAAGAATCGATTTGTCAGTGGTTCAAATTGAATTTCCAATACAAGACGAGAGTAGTTTGAACCTTTGAATGAAAATCATTATCGTTTTTGTTTGTTTGTAATTTTCAAAAAGTATTCACACCTGTGCTCAACATTTCCAATTTTCTTGCAGTTCGGCGTTCCTTAATCTTTTTGCACCCAAATCCATTCCAAAATTAGCTGCATTTGGAACACTTTTCCATTCGTAGCTAATATCTCTAGTTGAGTATCCATCTGTAAAAATCAACCAAAATCAATCAAAGTTTCGAAATTTAAAGTTATTTTCACAACTTTCCAATTCCACTGTGCACAACTGTGGCTCGTGTGGATAGAAAAGATGACTCATTGGACAGTTGAGCGTCAGTGAGAGACGAGTCGAGTACAACACTGCACCTGTGGACAGACTAATTCGTACAAACGAATTTGGCTCAACAATATTGTGAAAGTGGCCCTGGATTTCATTGGATACAAAAGTGTCGGGTACCCAGATACGATCAGCGTCAGGGAGAACAATATGTGAAATGTTCGAATGTTTAAGTCGTCAATCAATCCAACTTTGACGCAAATAGAGTTGAATGCCAAATATCTATATGAAATAAAAGGAAATTAAATCACAAATCAAAATCAATACAAAAAACCAACCATTTTATTCTCGTCCAATTCGTTAATGTTGAGTACGTACATGCTCACGGTGACATTGACTGCCTGCAACTAGAACAATAAAACAGAATTATCATTTTACAATTTAAATTAACTTTACATTCATTGGTGCTTTTGTTGAACATTTTCGGAATTGCATTTCGATCATATCGCGCTGGGTCGAGAAGTTGATCCAAAATTGTGCTCTCATGACTTTTTCTTTTTCCATCTTCTTCTTCAGTGAAAATTCTTTATATAGACAAAATTTACAAAAATGTTTTAAAGTTTTATATTCACTTACGGTTGCAGCAAAGGCAAAATTGCGAGCAGCAAAATGCATAGGTTGGCTTTTTTTTGGAGAAAAACATTATCGTGGCTGTCATTCTTGTCCCATCAATCTGAACGAACCTTGGCAAGATGTAATGTAATGTAATGTTATATGCACAAACTTAAAGACTAAAGTACAAATTTGAAATACAAAGTTCAAGAGTAAAAATTTCGTTTGAGTGTATTTTTTCTTATTTTGTCAAAAAAAAAGACGCTCAATCATAAGACTAATTCAGTCAATCAAATTGATTGCTTATATGAAAGATTGTTTACGAAAATATATTTTGTGAATATACTTTGGATAAATAACAACAAATGAAAGATAATTGGTAATCGTGACCTTGAATGCTTTATCTTAGTTCTAGTTCTACATTTTGGTAGTTTTGAGATTATTTTGTCATCAACAAATAACTTTGTATAATTCGAGAGAGCTTCGAAATTTCGCTTATATCTCGAAACGCTATTTAATTTTAGTGACAAACTAACTTCAAATTATACGAAAAAAATAAACAATTTTATTTGCACATACAAATCTAATGTTCTCCAATACTTCTCAAATCATATTTCTTCAGACACTTGAACTCTTTAAGTAGAAAGTCTTTGAATTCCGGTATCATGTCCTCCTCGTAATCGAATTTGATTGTCAAATCTTCCACGTTTGGAAACAGTGAACAGACCCAGTGCTTGAAGGTGGGTATCTCTAGATCATAGATTTCAAGATAGAGGGTCCGTACTGTGCGAAGTTGAGGTAGGGCGTACAGTTTGTCCCAATTTGGGTGAAGTTGGTGACGACCAATGTAGAGCCATATGTCGAGTAGTTTGGGTAGTTGGGCAAGTATTGGGATTAGGTCTATTAGGTCGAGCTATTGGAGGGGGTAAATTAGGGTTATTTATTAAATGGATGGGTTTTCAAATACCTGATCAGCCAGCAGCATGTCCAATTCGCTACAGTGCACAAATCGAGTGCAAAGTAAATTGAGAATTTGTTTGAAATTTCCAATTCTACAAATTTTCTCATTTTTAGGCGGTGAGATCATTCCAAGTGATAGTCGTTTCACATTTTTAACCAACTCCTGATTGGAATCGATCATCTGCTCCAGTAAAAAGGTGCTCAGCGTAACATAGCTCAGTTTGAGCGATATACACGGTCCTAGACTTGTGATTATGGGCGAAATGTTGTTCTCGTAGAAGGCTATACCAACGTGTTTGAGTTTTGACATGACCGGTGCCATCAGCTCCATTGGAATGCATATTTTGTACAGACGGATGAGGAATAGTTTCTCGAGCTGGCTCATCGATGCTAGGGTTAGCCAAAAGTTGTGTGGAATGACAATGTCCTGTGGCATGCTATTTACGAGGAATGTTTTCATGTTTGGCGCATAGCTCCCCAGAAGATGGTCACTCAGTTCGGTGGTTTTAAACATTTGTGGACATGCCATCAGTAGTATGGTGACATTCGGAAATATTTCGGGTATTATCTGACAAGCGAATGCAGCTAGCACCGGGTCCGTACTCACCACCAATTCATCCGTGATGGTGTACAACTCAGGAAAGTCAGGTATCTCCTTGACTTTCACATTCACCATTCCATGATGATACGAGTGCAGAGCCGCAAAAGAGCCAAACAGTTTGAGTGAATGTTGAGCGGGGAAAATTTGCTGTTCAATCACAGTTTGCCAGCGACTACACACTGCACGAATGTGAAGCAGATGACAGATGCGACATTTGCGAAAGATGAGTCGAAGACAGTCGTCTGTGAGAAGTTCGTTGATGTTACGGTCGGAGGGCTCCATTTCGCGAAGATCTTTTTGATAATCAATTAAAAATCAATTCACCAATTCCAATCACTTTTGTCACACACTGAGGAAATGAGAATGACACTGCAGATTTGCTGATGATCTGAGCTGATATGACACAAACAAATTAATAATAAGTCTCAAGTGTTTTGGCTTTCTATTTGATGGTAACGATAATTACGATCGAGACATCGAGTCGCGAGATCAAAGGTTGTAATGTTTGTTCAAGTGATTGCGCACATTCTATGGTAACATAATCGTGATATAAAACTCAAGTGGATGGTGATAACGCACAAGTCAAATTTAGTTCAGATTGTTATGCCGATTAGTTAGTCGAGTTGAAAGTTGTTGAATGTTTGCAACTTTTAAACTTTTATTAAATAACATTTTAAAGATGTTTAGTTAGGTGCGACTGATTGATGATTGTTTTAAAAAAATTCTGATTTTATGACTCATTGGGCTTTCCGTACAATGCGACATAACCAGTTTTAGGTTTTATTTCTGTGTTTGATCGAAAGAATAGAGGAGAGAGTAGGCTACGAGGAAGATCATGCGAGCACATGAATAGAAAAGTACTTTTTGTTCTATGCTTTCTGTCTGTATTGACACACCAAATCGCACAAGCAGGAAAGGAAGGTCATCACGCTCTCTAACGAGTATGACTCGGTACATGTACACACGTTGGTGTAAATGTAGATATATTTGCGTTGTCATTAGCGCGCTTTAGTTGCTGGTGGTAACCGCACTGCTATAGCTTGTTTGATTGACAGATAGAAAGTCTAAAGAGATTGAACTAGAGAGACACAAACGTTGAAGTAACGTTTGAGAGTTTGAGTGATACAAACGAGAGAGTTTCTATGGTTTTATTGATTTGAAATGCAATTTCTACCCAACTGTACTTCAATCAAGCCCACCTTCAAACACTTCTGTATATGACAATAACCACAAGACCACTAGCACGCTAATGGAGATTTCTCTTGTTTGAAAGAGACAATTCTTAAACCAGTAGACCAAGAAGCGAATTTATTACAACTACATTTTGAAATGGATAGATTCGAATCGAGATATATAATTTAGAAATTTCATTCAGCCAGTGACATACATTTTGAAAGACGCACATTTGAAATATCGAATCGATAAAATGCAATCGATTGTTGCCATTGGTGAGTTTGTTTGTGTGGACAACTTTTGTTCATACATTGCATTGAATGCTTGGATTATCACTCAAGTATAATGTGACATTGGATTTTTAGGCTTGATTACAATGTTTACAGTTATCGTTATTTTGAGGATTATTTTTTAACAGGATTAAGATTGTTTGGTTCTAGTTTGAGTGAGAAGTAAAGATACTTAAGGTTGATTAAATAAGCACAAAGGTACATTTGATAATGCAAGGTTTGTAGTGTTGATCCAGTAAACGCTCGTGTCGTCGATGCGTTAATCCATTTACCATACTACTCTACTTTGTAAAAGACATGTCCGATTCCAAATAGAATTTGCGCAAATGTCGAAATTCTTGCCGCAACCGTTCGTTGAGAAAGTCAAGGGAATAGTTCTGGTGATAGTCCTCACACTTGATTGTGAGATAGCGCAGATTGGGAAAGAGGCCACCAATCCATAGGCAAAATTGATCTATCGGTAGATCGTATATCTCGAGATAGAGAATGGTGACAGAGGCGAGTTGGGGTAACTGGTACAGGACACTCGTGCTTGCGCCCAATTGATGCCGACCAATGTAAATCCAGAGTTCGTTGAGTTGTTTTAAGGATGATAGAATTGGGATCAGCTCTTCTAGATCGATCTATGATAGGGGGATTTGGTTATTCAGGATTCTGTTGGCATATATCATACCTGATCAGCCATCAAAATGTCCAAAAAAGTCAGTAACGAAAATTTAGTACAAATTAGTCTTAACAAGGCTTTAAAATTTGCCAACCGGTTCACTGAGGCAGGAGACGATATCGTTCCCATTGAGAAATTCTTCAAAGTTTGCATTAATCCTGGATTGACTCGAATCACATGCTGAAGCTGTGGTTCACTCAGAATTGTCATCGACAACTTGATGCTTTCGCATGCCGTTCCAAGATTTGTCAAAACCGGTACCAGATCCTCCAGGTAGTGAGTGACGGAAAAGTGCCTAAGTCTTGAAAGTGTCTGTTCTGGAATTGGACTTTTGTACATTCGGATTAGTCGAAGAATTTGTAGTGATTCCATTGACTCAATGCACGGCCATAGGTTATGTGGCTGCAACTCTGGTGGCGGTAGTCGATACATAAAGAGGGTTGTAATCTTTGGCGCCCACTGGCTGAGCATTGATTCGGCCAGTTCTGGTAGAATCAACAGTTGCGGACATGACAGAATCAGTATGTTGACATCGGGGAAAAGTTGAGGTAAAACTTGACAAGCTCGTCGCGCAAGCTCCGTATCGCCTTGACGCACAACCAAGACATCACTTTGAAAGTCTCGAACCGTTTCAAAGTCCTGATATGAATTGTCACCAACTTTAAAATTTCTCACACTAAACCTGTACCGTTGTAGTGCTTCGAGTGAACCAAAGACTTTTAGTGAATGTTTAGATTGGCAGATTTGTTCAATCACTGCCTGCCAACGGGTGCATACGCAACGGTAATGGAGCAGTTGACGGAGGGGACATTCATTGAAGATCAAACGAAGACAATCGTCCGAGAGGAGATCGTTGATGTTGCGGGCTTGGTGTGAGGAGCATGACATTTTTTAAAAATTGAGTAAAAAAAGTTACAGTTAGAAATCACAATGTCAAGGCTAATATGTGCTATATCACAGTAGTTGTTGCTTTGAAAAACACTTGCGAAATGACAAATATGAATAGAGTGAGGCTAAATATAAACGATAGAACACAAGCAGTGTGTGTGTGTGGGTAACTAACACCAAATGACGCATCCAGACACTTCACATCAGTGAGATATATCTACATTGTAATATTTGGACAATCTGCAAATGCTCAATATGATTCTCACTACCGCAGCTGCTGTTGCTGCTTTCAAGTTGGTAGCGCTAAAATACAACACAAATAATCAATAGTTTGTATTATAATCTAAGGTAACTCGACAACAACGTGCCTAATAATACCTCTTAATTAACGTGTGTGCATGCAATCACGTGTTGTAACAAATCTTGTGACATTCTTGAGTAGTCATGTATTAATACAACTACAACTTTATTGAATGATTTATGAGTTCTAGTTA
The DNA here is from genome assembly GCA_023373905.1 of Rhizoglyphus robini. Lineage (NCBI taxonomy): Eukaryota > Metazoa > Arthropoda > Arachnida > Sarcoptiformes > Acaridae > Rhizoglyphus > Rhizoglyphus robini. Next base: position 1,628,016 of record JAKIJQ010000027.1, read on the forward strand.
CTACAAACAAATACTAAACTTGAACCTTTTTGGCTAACTCAAAAAAGCTTTCATTTTTTTCTCAATCAAGTCCGCAACCATTTGTTTGTCCTTCGATGCACGAATTCGGGCTCCAATTTGTTGCATTCGTTCGGTCAAGTGATCGTCTCCGAGAAGATTATCCAGGGTACTCAAAAGTTCGTGTTCGGTCAGGGTATGGGGATTAAGTCTTGAACCAAGTCCTAATTCGGTGATGCGTTGTGCATTGTCAAATTGATCACAGAACAGTGGCAGGATAAGCAGCTTTTTACCAAAGTAGAATGTTTCAGTAGTTGTGTTGTTGCCTCCATGCGAAATTACCAAGTCAACTTGAGGTAGGATGGCAGTTTGAGGGAGAAATGGCTGACCCCACATGTTATCCCCAGGCAGCTCATATGGCACCACACCTTTGGATACTATGAATCGATTGGGTGACTTGGCTAGAATGTTGCAGATTTTCTTCATCATATCAACGTGGCCCGAACTGTGTGATCCCAGTGAGAATAGAACTAATTTCCCGGGTTTATTCTGCAGTTGCTCAGGTATTTCAAATGTCTGATCAGGTAAAGTACGTACAAAACAGTCAACTCCAACGATATTTTCGGGCAGATCTTTCAGTTCGGCATAACGAAGTTCTCGGGGTTGCATATACAAATTGAGAAAGTCCGAAAATGGATGCAATCGACCATAAGGCAATGCTTTACCGCCATAAGCTTCGTTTGCTGCGCTAACTCTTTGACGTAATGGTTCCAGAGCCTTGAAGGCTCGTTCTGTGAATGTTGTCCATTCGGAACGATCTCCGTTTAAGGGTAATCCAGAAAAGAAGGGAGGAATTCGTGGATCGAGTAACAGGGACTCTACCGAAGTGCTGTACATCCAAACAAACGGCACCGACGCATTCACAACCGTTGGAAAACAAATCAGCCCATCCGTAATGATCAGATCAGGTTTGATGCTTTCCAGTGCTTGCTCATACTGTCCGGTGTACTTCATCGTATGATCAAACATGTTCGAGAATGCCTCAAACATGACGCCCTCCAACTGTTCCAATGGTGACTCTTCTAGCCGGGCAGCATTTCGTTGGAAGAATTGAGGCCAAAACTCCTTGTCGTCATCATAGGAGCCAGTCTCCTTTGGTGGAGGTTCGAGAAGGTACTCCTTGAAACCATAACGAGCCAACTTTCCAGCGAATGCTTTGTCGAGGACAAAGACGATCTCATGGCCACGGTCACGAAGTTCTTCACACAAACCATGACAAGCGTTGATGTGTCCGTGGCCGTTGAGCGGAGTGACCAGAATTCGTAGTGTTTTCTTATTTGCTTGAACCATTTTGAATGTAAATTTTGATTTTAGAAACAAAAAGTTGTAAACTTTATATAGTTTGAACAAATCGACAAAAATCCTTCAAAACTTAGCGTGTCTATGGTTCAGTTCAGTCGCGGTTTGATGCAAATGATAAAAGTATGACAAAGTTCGTACAATTTCATCCTAAAACATGAACAAATCCACAAAAATCCTCCAAAACTTAGCGTGACTATGGTTCAGTTCAGTCGCGGTTTGATGCAAATGACAAAAGTATGACAAAGTTCGTACAATTTCATCCTAAAACATGAACAAACGATAAACACAACTATACAATCGGACAAGTTTGGTTTGTCTAATCAGAGATACAAATTGATTACATTTTGTGTTCAGTAATACCCATAGTTTGTGACACAAGTTAGTTTTAATGTGGAAATCGCTTTTGTTCAAGTCAAAGTCGAATTCGAAGGCTTGATCATCTCTGCAAGATGTGCGTCATTGGGAAATTGACCCGTCTTGAGAAACTAAAAAAATAAGATCACGCTACTTTTCGGAATCCTAAAAATTGACGGAAACTGAATTTGAAATTTTTTGAAATTTTAATTAAATTTATTATTAAAATTTTAATATTATTGTTATTGTTATTATAAAATTTCGAAATAAAATAATTAATTTACACTCTAATTATAATTGAAATTCGCTCGAAAATGCAATTAAAAATGCAGTTTTAATTGTTTTTCAAATTAAAATTATCTCTTATGATTATTAATCGTTAATAATCATTGATTATTATGGTACGAGTTGGCAATTGCCTTTTTCTTGATAAATACATAAATTAAAGTAATATTCAAATTTGAAATTGAGTTTCATTTTTCAAATGTTTGTTTCTTGTCAAGTCGAATGCAAGAAAAAAATGTTAAAGTTTAAAAATTTGGTAAATTTCATCTCATCATTGGTGATTGCTCATTACGGAATTGTGGTTTCAAAGTTTAATTTAGTCGTGCCAGATAAGTGGAAGAATGTTTCTAAATTTAAAATGAAACTACATTTTATGTTTGAATTTATGGTCATTGCATTTGTGACTATCGTTGGGATGGTTGGTCTGTACCTTGAAGTGTGCTCAAGTTGGAGTGACTTTAGCATTGAGGCAATGTTTCAAAGTCCTTCGATTGTGATTCACCAAATATTTCATCCAATGCTGTGGTCCCAGTTTGATACGATGTCTTTGACTGTGTTTGCCATTTTGATGATCATTTCGTTGAGTACAGTGATCAATCCGATGATTGAGTATCGATACAGAATGGTTACTTCCAGTTCCGGTAATGGATGCTTGACTATTGATTCAAAAGGTATATTTTTGAGAATTTTACATTACGACATAACCATTTCAAACCATTTTGAAAGATTTATCCAAAAAAGATTCCGAGAAAATCCTGCTCTACCATCGTAAAACAAAGCGACTTTTTAATTGTGCTTTGATTGGCTTCGAATTGGTCGTAATCAACTTTTATTACATTCACATTCTGTTCATCAATTCGGTGTACAAGTTTACGATTCTATCTGGATTCTTTTGGATTGTCGCTTTTCCGCTGTTTACTTTCTACTTGACTTTTGAAATGTTTGTCAAAATAATCTACGTTTTGATGTCGAGTGAGTACATCTGGATTCGGCAACAATCGGTTTTGGAGAAATTGGTGATGCTGAGAAAGAGTTTGGAACGGAATTTTAAAGATCAAATTGATGATGGTACTAATCGCCAGTTGAATTTGGTGCAATTCTGGAGAGTCTATTTGTCCTTGAATCGAATGGTGGCTACCATATGCAACCACCTTCAGGCGTACAGTAAATTCTGGTCTCCATTCCTAACGCTCGCATTCATCAACTTTATCACCTATCAGTGTCAGATGGCATATGCAATTACCTATCGTGACAATATTCCATGGTTAATGAAGGCTAACTTTGCAACTTGCATGTTACAGGTTCAGGTAATGCTATTTTTCGTCACCCGACGCTGCGCAAAAGTGGTCAAGAGCAATCAGAAGATTAGCAAACAGAATTGGCAACTTTATCGGGGCTTGGAAACCAATTGGCCACTCAATAACAGAACGGCTAAAGTTCGGATGATGCTAAAGGTTTGGGTGTATGTTGATTATGATTTGAAGATTAATTTGATTTTTTAAACAAAAATTCAGGCCGAATCACTATTCATACCTCGACTGTTGCATCGCTATGCCTTCACCATGTTTGGCAACTATCGGATCACCTCAAAGACTTATATGGTGGTAAGTAAAGATCTGGCTATTTTTTGTGTTCAAAACTCTAATATATCATTTTCCCAATAAGATCATCTCATATGTCAGTACTTTCTTCATCTCGGTAGTCAAGAATCAACGTAAAGAGTCCAAGTAGATTCATTCGGTGTTTAGGAAGAATAATTGTTTATCTATTGGGCTCAGATTCAAAGAAGAAATAGATGTGAATTGTGGTTATTTTCGAAAGGAAATTTAATTGTCTCTCATGATTAAATTTACCGTTTAGCAAATTAAGCATTAATAACATACTAGACGTAGACTAAAATTATAATCGATAGATAAGTTTGTATGTGATCATTACAATTTTGCCATACAAAACAATAAACTGTATAAAACATGTATAAAACATTAAAAGCATGGTCAATGAAGTATAAAACTAGCAAACCTTTGCAAAAGTATTGAATGTAACCAGAGCAAAATTGCCATACGTAATGCCATACTGACTCCGGGTATGAAGAGCCAAAATCGAATTGACCAATCGCAACCGATCCCGAAAGTGGCCGACTTTATGTTGAGTTGCAACCATCAGGCCCACCAGTACCTTACCTGGACGATGAGAGCACACCGAGAAGTGTGCCAAATGCAAGTGAATTGCAAATATGCACACAAGCTGAATGACTACATATGCGAGTAGATAGAAATTGGACATTAACGGTAGATCATCGTAGATCATCATTATAATTGGTCTTAATTAAGACCAAGTAAAGATTGCCTGGACAGTTCACCACCAAATAGGCAAGAAACACGTCCCCGTACAGTTTGTTGAATCGATACAAGTATTCTAAAATTTCGAAATGATTTCGCCGGAAATGACCAAACTTCTGCCATGTAAATTTGCAATCTAAAGTACATTTGCAAACAAGCACGTACAGTTGTTAAACTTAGAAGGTAGCCAAACAGCCCGAACTATGATCCAATTTATCTACTTGAAAGTAATCCCAGTTAGAAGATTCAAAAATTCTGATAAAACAAAATCAAACAATTTAAACAATTTGTAAAGTTATTCCAATTTATATTTTTATTGATATTTTAGGCTGTTTTTATATTGGTGTTTGGTCAAATTTTAATATTTAGCCAAATTGCTTGACGGTCAAAATTACAATTTTACAATATTCAAACTAATATAGAATTGTAATTTTTGGTTGGTTCAGTCAATTTCAAAATTGAGCTACTTGAATTTAAACAAAAACTCACAAAATATCAATTTTTTTGCCTGCGATTTGCTCCAAAATGGAATCAATTCAAATCAGTCATCAAATCGGTCATAAATTTGCGTCGATTTTGACGACAGATCATCAAGAAGAATGTACTGATGATGTACATTGCCTAGAAAATATTATTAAAATGGTAATGTTTTATCCATTGATATCCGTTTACCAAATTGAACGCAGTCGAATCCAGGCGATAATTGTTGGACAGTCGAAAGCAGGCTCGTCCAAAATTTCGATTCGTTGCAATAGTGTCCACCTGGAACAAAAAAAATTGTTTGAGCAATTCTGCAATTGCTTGTCACTTATTCGAAACCTGAGTTTTCCGTTGAAGTCCAATATGGAAATGCAGCTAAAACAGAATGGCCGCTTTCATATTGCCTGCATAGGCGACATCATTGTAGTGATCCACCATTGAGCACCGACCAATCACCGCAAAGATCAACACGCCAAGTTCAATAAGGAAGAACACAAAATAGATAAACTGATCAATCGTCTGCTGGTAGAAGAGACAACTGTATAGTAGATAACAGAAGGTCACCATCTCCACACCGAACTGAATGGTCAACAGTGGACTCCAAAAGTGATTGTAGCCTCGGATTTCAGCGCATTGATACGCAAAATCACCGTTCAACTTGTGAAATCGATACCAAAGTCTGTCCAAATTAGGCTGGCTAATCAAAGGTTTTCTCGTTTGCTGTTCAATGTCACGCAGTAGTGCCTTCTGCAGCTCAATCAAGTGCTGCTGCTTGATCATAATGTAACGAGTTGCGGTGAAGAAGTGATAAAACAAAAATGCCGCAGCTTTTTTGTTGTAAAAAATGTAATTTACTTATAAGTTTAAAGTTGATTAAACAAGAAATATAATACCCCAGACGCAGTACCAAGCCAAGAATGGCATGTAGAATATCATCACGAGATAGTACTTGAGATCGTTGAATGGTGCACGAATAAAGTTGAACAGAAAGTAGCCGTATGCGACCGCATGAGAAGAAGTACAGAGGAGCATGATGAACTTGCGATTCAATCGACGGAATCGATCAATCTTTTCCGAATTTTCCTTATCCCAGACTTGATCATAAAATAAACTCACCATATCAACAAAACCAAAGCAATAACACAAACCTTTTCCATTAACAATCAGGCACCGACCATTGCCATCCTTGACAAAGTACATACAGTACCTATCAGCGAGCCATTTGCGCGACAGCAGTGTCACACTCAGCAGCACAATGCCCGACGAAACAGTCAACACGAGCATGTCGCCCTGTTGATAGTACTTGGGCGGATACATTCGGTGGGTGATCATCTCGGGCATTGGATTGCTGTTGTAGGCAAACTTGTTTTTCAACAGTATCACACCAGTGTCCAGCGACAGGAAGGCCCAAACACAGATTGGTAGTACAAAGTAGCGATGATCGGCTGCTTCGGCTGAGGCCTCACGGGCCGCACGATACTCCACAAGACGCACCCGCTGATGGACCGTAATGTCGGCCGGGGCATCGTACACGGTGTCAAAGTGATACATACAGACCAGTGCATGACGGACCAATAGGTTGCCAATGAATCGCACTCGTTTCAGTAGAATTGAATTGAAAATCAAAAACCAAGCTAGAATATTCATGCTTGGAAAGAAGCGAACAAGATGGCAAGAAGAAACCAAAACCACCAGCTTTATACCACTAATCAAAAGGCATGAAAGTGTCCTTTTAAAGCACTTTTGAGTCTGTCACAAAATGTTGTTAGTGTCACAAAATTTATTATAATTGTTCTGTGTTGGTAATAAATTTGAATATATATATATATATTTCAATTATAATGATAATTCTAGATGGAACAATAGTGACAAAGTAATAAAGTCATTTCCGCGAAATTGCCCCCACTTGCTGCCAAATAAATGTAAAGTTTACATTTTAAACTAATCTAATTGTTTTTGGCCCCAAGTTTACCAAGTCAGGAGTCAAGCCGTGTGTTTTCAAGTATCAAAGTTTGGCAAAAGTTATTCCCGGAATAATTGTTTCTGTACAGTATGTTCCTAAATAATAGAATTATCACACAAATTCACTAATTCGTGATTTCAGCTAATTCACCCTGAGCACATGAAACCTTTAAGATATACATGCATAGGATTGAATTTGAATTCAATTATAGAATCAAAAGATTTCAGTTTTTTAATTGCAAAGAGACGACCATTCAGATACTGCTGTGAGTTGCTCCAATAATTCTCAACCAATTTGTATTATCAAATTATAATGCAAACCTAACACGAAATTCAATTATCAGTCTTGTTATTGTCGTTGTTGTTGGTTTTTTGCAAATACAATCGATTAAATCATCATATATGAAGGTCATTTCGAACTCTTAGGGCACCCCACACAGCAAACTTGAGTAATAATTTATATTTTACCCAAGAAAAATACGAAAACAAACTCACGCAGCGTGTTGAATTATGATATATGTAAATGTGAGTGGCTCGTCCTCTTTGAACAGTCCTTTTTCAAATTTTGCGCTTATAAATTCTCAATTTTAAATTCAATTTTCTCGACGTTTCTCGAACTTTCTAGTCATTTCGGTAACGTCCTTTGTGAACATGCCCTCCAAATTCAAAATTGTAATCAAAGTGCGAAATTAAACGCCGTTTCACAGCAGCACAGCAGTTTCCAAAATTATAACCACTATTTGAATAGAGTCTGCAATTGCAAGTATCATTTCTGAAAGGTCCGGCAAACGCTTTTTGTCTAGTTTGACATTTTCGTAACTTTATATGTAAAATATATAATGATTTGTAAATATCTAATTCAAGTTTTTATACTCTCTTTTTAATTCGTTTATTCAACATAATGATTCATTTTGTATTATATTACTTGTAAACAATTGTAATGTATCGAACTATACCTCAGTGATATGTATGTGCATTTTTTAGCTCACATTTAGCATTAATTTGCTTAAGAGGTCAAGAAAATACCATTTCAAAAAAGTGATTTTTAATTATATTAAGATATTCTGTAGAATATATATGCTATATTCAATATACGAGTATTGTGCTTGCCCTTGACAATTGCCCGTTGTGCAATAAAACCTGGCCTACGACTAACATTGTACGGTGGTTGACAGAAGAAAATGTAAACTATCAAACATACATATTCAAAGTATTGATCAATAAAACAATTTCCAATATCATACGATAAAACAGTAGACAAGGCAGGACTACTTCATATTGACGTGCAATTTAGTCATTAGCTGTCCCACCGGATTTTTTTTAAATTGCCTTGCAATCGACAAATAACAACTACTGCTACTGATATCCAACTTTATTACTATTTTCAATCGAACAAATGAGCCAACCCTTAGTCCAAGCTTCTGTACTACAATAAATGTGACGACTACTATTCGTATGCTACTCAACAGAGTTGAATCATTTGAATATTTCATGGAGCGCAGAGAAAACTTTTTCAACTTATGACTAATTAATTACATTAAGCCTCAATTTCAATATCAACTTTATTTCTAGCTTATAATTTTATTACTTTCTAGTTTGATATTGCCATAAAAATTTAAATTTGACTTTCACTTTTAAAAATCCAAAATTCAAGCTCATTGTAAAAAATGGGCAAGAAAATTGCTAAATTGTTTGAAACACTGTTCAATCCATTCAAGAGACTCGCTTACTTTTGTGAATATTATCACATAACCCAGCTCGTCTTGTGCAACAACTTTCAGTGCAAATGTGCCATCTATTTGGTACAAATTCTACTAACACTCAACACACTTCGTTTTGTGTGGCTCTCCCTGGTAGGATCGAATTTCACCGAACTCGAGCACGTAATCAATTTCGATGGCCTTTATTTATTGGTGCCACGAGTGCTCTACAACTTTCTGTTGGCGCCCAACTGTGCCATCATAGTCTACTTCAACTGGCACATGTTTCTCAGGCCAAACTATCCACAGAATTCACTGCTCTACAAAGTCATGGTTCAAAATAGTGGTGCATTCTTTATTTATTCAAAATATAAAAATAAATCAGTCTGTGCAATTACACCAAAAAGGCTTCCTGTTTTTTGTGAATTGGTTTCAAACTCTGCTTTTTGCGTTTGGTAAGTATTTTGGCTTTTAATAAGATTTGATTCAAAAACTTTATTCTAAAATCAGATTTCCTCATCCCAATCACTCATGTTTACTATGGCGTGAAACTGTACCAGTATCGGCATGTCTTGTTGAGTCAATACTCGCCCCTGTATCTGCTCTACCTGATTGTCATTTGGCACCAATCGATGGCCATTCTGTATGACACTTTCATGTTCAACTATGCCCATTCAGTTGCGCTCGTATTCTCGTGCTCATTCACCCTCTTGATCATATTCTTTCTGAGACTCAAACAGACGGATTTTGTTTTATCGTGTTTGGTGTGCAAAAATCGAATTGAACTCTATTCTCGTTACAGGGCTGACTTCATTCGAACGCTGTTGTTCTTTCTTGAGATCAATCACAAGTACGGCAAGCTCTTTCTTGCAGTGCTCTTGGGTCTTTGTCCTGTCAACATCTTATTGACACTGTTGTTCTTCAAAGAGGAACTACAGCGTCTTATGGTGGGCCTGCTAATTGCTTATCAGCTGATGCTCATCTTTGTGCTTCACTGTCTGTTGGCTCAGTGCTCGAAGCACATTCACCGTAGTAGCAAAAGTCTGTTTCATTTGATTGTGCACAATCAAAGTGGCCGTCAGATGGCACTGCGCACTCGTGGTGACATTGCAAAGGACATTTATGCGTTTCACACTGTGAATCGATATGGCTTCACATATGGAAGCTTTGGACTCATCTCATTGGCTACTTTTACAAAAGTAAGATTTGAATTAAGAAATATTGAACTTAATATAATTTTTGCAGTATTTGATGCTTCATGGAAAATTCCTGATGATCACTTACAAATTGCTTCGAAAGAAGGTTATTTGAGGCTTCGAATAGGACTAAAACTATAAGGTCACCTCAAAAAGGCCAATTTGACTGTATCGAAGCTTTCGTCAGAACTTAATTGCTTCCAATGTAGAGGTAAAAATAATTTACGAGGGTTCCGAAATCTTAATTATCAATTTCGAAACAATTTAATGACTTTCTGTATTAAATTATTTTAATTTTAAACTAGAAAAACTAATTAAATATTTCAACAACATTAAAATATTAAACTTTAATTTTGAATTTTACATTAAAAAGAGCTCATTGGAGAAAATTGTAATTTTACAAAAAAAATGGCTAAACAAATTCGAAAACTGTTTAGAATTCTCTTCAATCCATTCAAGAGTATCACTTATTTCATTGAATATTATCATTTCATTCTTCACAACAACAACTTTCAATCGAAATGTTGCATCTATTTTGTTCAATTTCTTGTGTCCCTGAGTACGGTTCGATTTGTATGGCTCTCATTTGTTGGATCAGACTTTACAGAACTAGATCATATCATCCATTACGATTCACTCTATTTATTGGTTCCAAAAGTTCTGTACAATCTTGTCATTGCACCCCATTGTGCCATAATTGTCTACTTCAACTATCATTTGTTTCTCAAACCCAATTATCGCCAGAATTCACTACTCTACAATGTATTGGTCCGAAACGATTGTTCATTCTTTATCAATGCTAAATATAAAAGCAGATATGTTTGTGAAATTACACGAAAATGCTTTTTGGCTGTACTCAATTTGACTCAAACTATGCTTTTCATGTTTGGTAAGTAAATGATTTTATTTCAAAATTTCCTAATAAAACTTTATCAGATGTCGTCGTACCGCTTACTCATCTTTACTATTTCATTAAACTGTTCCAATTCCGAACTGTCTTGTTGAGTAAATACTCGCCACTTTATCTGTTCTATTTGATTGCAATTTGGCATAATTTAATGGGAATTTTGTATGATACATTTTTCCTTACCATTGCCCATTCCATGCAGCTTGTATGTTCGTGTTCACTATCACTGTTGGTCATATTCGTCCTGAGACTCAAACAGACTGGTTTGATTTTAGCCCGCTTGTTAACCAAAAATCGAGTTACTCATTACCCTCGTTATCGGATTGACTTTGTACGAACACTGTTGTTCTTTCTTGAGATCAATCACAAGTACGGCAAACAGTTTCTCGCAATACTGTTTGGCATTTGTCCGGTGAACATCATTCTTACCCAATGGTTGTTGAATGAGAATCTGGAAGGTCACGTGATTGCATTATTACAGGTATTCATTGTGTATCATCTAATGTTTATCTTTGTACTGCACTATCTGTTGGCTCAGTGCTCGAAGCACTTTCATCGAAGTAGCAAAAGTCTGTTTCATTTGATTGTACACAATCAAAGTCACCGTCAGATGGCACTGCGCAATCGTGAGGATATTGCAAATGACATTTATGCGTTTCACACTGTGAATCGATATGGCTTCACATATGGAAGCTTTGGACTCATCTCGTTGGCCACTTTTGCAAAAGTAACATTTTTTAGAATAGATATTCAACAATATTAACAGGGCATTTGTCTTTTATTTGCAGTATTTGATGCTTCATGGAAAATTCCTGATGATCACTTACAAATTGCTACGAAATAAGGTTATTTGAGTGAGATTGGACTGAACTTTTTGGATTTTGGATCGGACTAAAATAATCTGGCTCCCTCAAACACATAGTGGAATAGTGAAATTATCAGTCTGTTTTTAAAATTTGATTTTTATTTTTAATTCTAAGAACGGTAAACTGATGTATTAACATTCAAAACTTTGGTGAACAAAAAATCCAAATCTAATTTAGCTTTTAATATGTAGATTAGAAGACTTGTTGTTTGAGCATGCAAAGAGTGATGCCCAAATGAACACCTGATACGTTGCACAATTCATCAATCAATAAACCCTATTCTACGTAACTTTCTAAACCTAAACTTGAATATTGAATTTTCCAAATCGAGTTTTGAATAACTTAATAAATGTAATTTCGTCACATCTTGTTTTTGTTTTGCTGCTTCACCATTGATAGAAAGAATGTACTGATAATGTACACGGCCTGATTTCAACAATTTAAAATAAATTTTAACATTAAATCCCCTCGAAAGAATTAATTATACAACTAATTACCATGTTGAATGCAGTCGAATCGAGTCGATAGTTGTTCCTCAAACGAAAACAGCAACGGGAGAAATTTTTGTTGGTTGCAATCGTTTCGATCTTAAAATGAGAGAGAAAAAATATCAAAAAACAACATTCAGTAATACATTTAGTATACACAAACATTTGCCAAGCGAAGAGCAGTAAGACGAAATTTGATCTGAAACAGAACGCACATTTGAACATTACGCTTGTAGGCCAGATCGTTGTTGGTGTCCACCACCGAGCATCGGTATATGACCGAAAAGATGAGAACACACAGCTGGGCCATGAACCAGTAGAAATAGATCGACTCCTCAAGGCTGGTTTCAATGAACAGCGCCGAGTAGAGCATATAGCACAACTGGACAATGTCGGCGCCAAAGTGACAACTCAACTGCATACTCCAAAACCGATTGTAACCTCGAATCTCGGACAACTGATAAGCAAGCAGATGGTTGATTTGGCCAAATTCTCGATAACAGCTCTCTATCATTGAGTCGTTCTTAGCCTTAACAATTTGGTCAATCAGTTTGTCCATTCGTTTGAGCATGTACTTTTGCTTGATCATTACATAGCGCGAAGCAATGAAAAAATGATAGAACGTAAGAATCGAACCTAAAAACATTAAAATCTTTAAGAAGTAAAATCTAGTGTCCCTTCAACTCACCAACTTGACAGTACCAGAGAAAGGGAGGCAGAAAGAACCAATACTGCAGAACATTCTTCCATCCATTTGGCAGCATTGCAACATCACGGGTGCCCTTGTACTCGAAGAACCAACTAAAGTAGCCTTGTAAGAATGCAAAGGTAACAATCATTCCAATCTTCATGTTTCGTTTGCTTTTGCGACGATAGTCGCAGATTACTTTTGTGTTTTCTCGGTCCCATTCTAAGAATACCAAAAACCGTTAATTGAAAATAGTATTTTTTTTAAATTTTACCTTTTCCATTGACAAACAGTTGCACCGATTCGTCATTTTCTTCACCATTAATAACAAACATGTAATATTTGCTATCAATCCAAGATGTCAACCAAAGATTGAGAAACAGAATTGGATGGAAGCATGTAATGGCGAGTATGATCATATCGCCATGGTACCAAAACTGTCGAGGGTACATTTGATGGGAGAATATCTCAAAGATGGGACTGTTCTCATTGTCGTACACTAGGCCATTCCGGTAGAGGTGCTTCGCGGTGTCAGCCGCGTTGAAGGCAAAAACAAAGAAACCGATGAAAAAATATTTTTGCTTTGATTTATCTGCGCGAGCTCGAGCTTCACGGGTACGGACAATTTGCTCTGCCACTGAGCAATGTCCATCGTCAATGAGCGAACACTCCACAATGGTGTCAAATTGATTGAAGCACGCTTTGATGAGCTCCACATAAAAACGAATTATGCTAAGTATGACAAATTTTATTATTGAAACGACAAATTTGACAATTTCAGAGGCAACCATGTCTATTGAAAGATAAATTTCAACTAACAAGAACTAATGATAAAGTTGTTACTTATTTCGTATGCGAATAAGCGAACTTACAAGCACAATAATTGTAATACCTGGGGGGATAAGAATAACTAACTGGTGTTTGTCTTCTCTACCCTTTTCTTCCAAGTATCTCAAATTGCCTTTTGCTAATTGAAAATGGAAAATGTCAAAAAAAAAATTCGTGACAATAAATTATATATATTTCAACTTACAAAGGCAACCCCTTTAAAATTTTATTAAATTTTTATTATGATCCAATGACAATCAAGAGTCAAATGATTAATGAGCCATTTGACTTTATAGCATTTTTATGATAATAATTGTTTCAGAGTTAATGCATTTCTCGTGGCAAACTCTAGTCACAAGTGTACCCGTGTATTATTAATTTCCGCTTACCAAAACAACCAACCCATATATATGCCAACATGATTGCCAATTCTGTCATTAAGGCTTAAATTTATTATCATCACTTGTAGTCTAATATACAGCCAAGTTCTCGTTCTCGTCAACAAAGTAATAAAACATGTAGAATACAGGAAAATAATGCAAATATCAATAACAAACTTGAATTCGGCGATGGTGTATAATGTGGAACGAAGGAGGTTCATTTGGCACACTCGATTCGGTGGGTTAATGACAATCGTCACTATCGTGCGTATAAAATTTTCCATTTCAACAGAAACTCTTTTAAATTCAGTATATTATGTGAAATAGATTCCAATGCAAATTCATTTTTATTCAATATGGCCATCTTTTGTTTATTATAAAATGATGCCGGATGTCCGGAATGGATCGAGACGATGTGATTGAACTATTTTTGACAGTGGGAGAGGAAATTTCTCCAAAAATGATCTATTTCTCTGCATGCACCAGATACAAGAAAAGGCAATTTTTTTTAATACAACGGTTTCAAATAGTGTGGACTCATTGGCGCTGAAACGAATTGAGATAAAGTCCACCAGGGTGGACTTTGAGAGTCCCAAAAGTTGACCATCCACTGTAATTTAGTTGAGGTCACATTTAGGCAAATTATACGGCTCATAAGAAATTTGCTTTATTGCAGAGCAGAGAAACTTTTTGTGGAACAAATAGTCAAACAGCTATTTTTACTCGCACTGCCTTCGCACTCTTACGATCACGTCGCCATCGAGTCTAATAAACTATGTTCGCAACCGATCCAAGCTAGCGATCCTACAAAGGATAAATCTAGAGAGGGATGAAATTAGTCACTCATTTTTGAGCAATCAACCCAATATCAACAATTAAGATTGATAATTTTATTTTTGAACATTTTCAATCAGTTTTTATCCAATAAAATCATAAAAAGAGTGCTAATGTAGAAGAATACCTATAAATGAACACAATCAAATTGTAAATAACAAACAATTTGAAGCATTAAAACATACCATTTCAAACATTTTCGAATTGATCCGATAGCAATCGAGCAGTGTGAAACCAATCTTCGAGAGCCATCTTCGGTTGCACTCTAATGAGTCCAACTTTAAAAAAGATAAAAATGAATTCAAGAAACAAATTTATCCTACAAACCTTGAGTAAATCAGTAGTATTCACAAACGAAAATGGCGTTTTAATAATCGACAGGAACACCATTCGTTGACCTTGTTGAATTGATCTATTCAAGCGTGTAATCAGTGAACACTCGTATGTGATCCAAAGAAGTATAGTGAGAAATTCAAATGAAAATGTTATTAAAACCAGTTTCTGAAAGGTTGCACCAGAGGAATTGTCCAAGAAAAACAAGAATCCATACCACAGATAGCATACTTCGATGATGTAGATTGCAAAGTATACAAACAGGTACTGCTTCCAGAAATGATTGTGACCACGGATTTCATCGTTGAGATCGAGTTTGCGTTTAGAGATTTGTTCATATTTGCACTTGATTAGTGCAAGTAATTTCTGTTTTTTAATTATTGAGGCATTTTTGAAGCGTTTAAAATGAAATTTGCTTGATAGCTTCTCCAACTCTTGCGCAATGCATTTTTGTTTGATAAGAATGTACCGAATGGTGAGGAGAAAGTAGTAAATTATCAAAACGTTGCCGAATGTTCCGTATGCAAAGAATGCACCAGTGAGCAAGACATAGATGTAATCTCGTAGCGTGTCCGTCCAGTTGATGAACAAATTGCCAAGGTAGAATAGTTCAGCTTCGAGCACAATCACAATGAACGCAGTTTGGTAGGTGATTTTGGCCTTTTTACGGAATGCAAAAATTCGTTGCGTTTCAGCATGCTTCAGAACTGAAATTTAAGCTTTAAATTTGAAAAACAAGTAAAACAGAAAAAATACCTTTTCCATTTTGGACAATCTTGACGCGATTATTATCTTCAAACACAAACATGTAATATTTGTCATTCAATTTAGGTCCAAAAATGAGCAGACCAAAAATCATGAATGCCATTGCCAGGGCTGAGCCTAAAGTAACATCGGCCTCAGGCCACAATGACCTGGGAAATACTTTGTGGGTCCATAGTGATTCTATTTTGACCAATTCTGAATATTCCGTGATATTAAATTGAACAAGAATAAATACTGAATCGAGCATGATTGTGATAACAACCACAAAGGTAAACACATAATGAGGATTGATTCGTTGAGTTTGTCTGACATTTTTAGATTTCACTGGATCAAAATTGTAATGCGCCAAATGGTTGCAAACGAATTCATACAAATTGAGATAGATTTGGGTGAGTACTTTTTGAATTGATTTAAGCATTTTTTTATGCTCGATTTTTAAACTCTTCTGACTTAGAATGAACTGTATTTTAAAATTTTATTTTTATTGGAAATACTTAAGATTCGAATAATTTAACTTTTACTTGAAATTTCAGCAAAAACCAAGTTTAGAAATAGTAAACATCTAAATTTTTAATCTTAAAAATAAAAGTTTCGATAAGTTTCAACATTTTATTTTAAAAAATCAATTAATTATCGCAAAGTTTATTTTTAAAAATAAACTAATTTTTATATAATTTTAAAGTAAAGTTAAAAGTTTCGTCTTGGTGGGATGACTCAAAGGTAGACTGTTTGACATTTTTTGTTCTTGATGTCTTGAAGGTTTAGGTGAAAATGAATAGTATAGTGTCTTGAGAAGTGTATTGAAGCGAATAAAATAAATTTGAGTTTGAATATTCAAATGTAATTTCAATAATTTAATTCGACGATTCATTATTTTAATAATTTAAACTTTAATTAAAAGTTTTGAAGAAAATTCCGTTATTTTGAATATCCTTGAAAAAAGTTTGATCATATATTTAATTTTTAAAACTAACTACAGTGGAAAATTTCCCGTAGGGACTAACAAATTCGTACAGGGAATGCTTATGACGTTAATGATTTCGTTATACGTATCTCGTATCTTACCGAGCATAACAATATTTTCATATTAAATTACTTTTCCAGTCTTGATTAATACTGTAGATAATTTACAAGAAAACCAGCACGACTAAAGCCTAACTTCACAAATTGCTAATTTTAATTGCTAAAATTTCTCAATTTTCATTAATTTACTAATATCACGCAAATATTGCAATACTGCATCCGCCAGTAATTTTTATTCCTCCCGAAATTTCTTGGACCAATTCTAATTGGAGAAAGTAGAATCATTGGAGGCAATTTCGAAATAATAAATTTTTTATGGCCATTATTATTTTCAACTCAATTTTATGATTATTTCTGCTATAAATAATCATAAAATAATGATATAAATTATTTTTCAAGTAATTAAATTTATTAATTAAAATATTGCGATTAAAAGAGTACAATTCTAGTAGTTTCACTTTTATTATATTTTGAAATCAACCCTACAGCCACCTAAAGTTCGAGTTAACCCTTTCAATCCCGCAGGTACTTTTTTGTCCATCAAATTTCAAAGTCAGATTTTTCAGCTTCTATGCTCTAAATGCCCATGCAAACGATTTTGTCAGCTCGGTAGAAGTGTATTGAGTGCGAGAAAGAAGGCACAGCCTCCTCCAGCAGTCGTTGCTTCAGTAACAGACGACAAACTGGAGCAAAGTCAACACTCGAAG
Source organism: Rhizoglyphus robini (assembly GCA_023373905.1). Classification (NCBI taxonomy): domain Eukaryota; kingdom Metazoa; phylum Arthropoda; class Arachnida; order Sarcoptiformes; family Acaridae; genus Rhizoglyphus; species Rhizoglyphus robini. The sequence goes on from JAKIJQ010000027.1 coordinate 1,645,510, forward strand.
TGGTCCATAAGTCGATGACCACGACTTGACTTTACATTTCGCTTTCTCCTGCTTCCCTTGGTGATTTACTTTTGGTTTTAAAGTGTGCGTTCGATCACAAACATGTCTAGCTATGATATTTCGTTTGAAATTTGGAAAAATTCGCATCCGATCTCATCTTATTAGCATCCATCGATTTATCAAAATTTTGATCTAGCATCGTTATCGATCAAAATTTTAAAAAATTATTTGTGGGACATTGTTCACAATAACAACATCTTTATAAAAATTAGTCGTTAGGTTAATTATCTCAAAAATTTAATACCGTGGGATTGAAAGGGTTAATTTCAAAATTGAATTTGTCAAGAAATGGGCAAGAAAATTGCTAAATTTCTTGGGACACTATTCAACCCATTCAAGAGAATCACTTATTTCACTGATTATTATCACTCTACTCAGCTCGTCTCAAACAACAGCTTTCAGTGCAAATGTATCATCTATTTAGTTCAACTTTTGCTCACTTTGAGCACTGTCCGATTCGTTTGGCTTTCAATTGTTGGTTCCCATCTCACCAAACTGGAGCACATCCTCAACTACGATGGTCTCTTTCTGCTCATTCCAAAGCCTCTCTTCAACTTTCTCGTCGCGCCCAATTGTGCAATGATTGTCTACTTCAATTGGAATTTGTTTTTCAAGGCTAACAATCGGCATAATTCACTACTCTACAGCATCATGATTCAAAATGATAGCACCTTTTTCATCAAGGCAAAATATAGAAACAAGTCTGTGTGCGCAATTACACGAAAGTGCTATTTGACTGTTCTCATTTTGTTTCAATCGCTGCTACTCGAGATGGGTAAGTTTTAATTGATAAAAATGTGAACTTTATCTTGAAACCATTTTATCAGATTTCATCCTTCCAATCACTCACGTTTACTTTGGAATGAAGCTGTATCAATTGCGAGCAGTCTTGTTCAATCAATACTCGGCCCTGTATCTACTTTACCTGATTGTGATTTGGCACAATTCAATGGCCATTCTGTATGACACTTTCATGTTCATCTACTCTCATTCGGTTGCGCTTGTGTTTTCGTGTTCTTTTACACTTTTGGTGGCATTCTTCCTGAGGCTCAAGCAGACAAGTTTGGGCTTGACCCGCTTGATCTCCATGAATCAAATTGGCTGCTATCCTGGCTACAGGACCGATTTCATACGAACATTTTTGTTCTTTCTTGAAATCAATCGAAAGTACGGTAAACTGTTTGTAGTAATGCTGTCGGGCCTCTGTCCCATGAACATCATCATGACCCAGTGGCTATTCAACGAGAAACTTGAACATCAACTGGTCAATGCAATGTTTGTTGTGTATCATCTGTTGTTCATCTTTGGATTGCATTATCTGTTGGCTCAGTGCTCGAAGCACATTCATCGAAGTAGCAAAAGTCTGTTTCATTTGATTGTGCACAATCAAACTCACCGTCAGATGGCATTGCGCACTCGTTCTGCCATTGCAAAAGATATCTATGCGTTTCACACTGTGAATCGATATGGATTTACTTATGGAAGCTTTGGACTCATCTCGTTGGCCACTTTTACAAAAGTAAGATTTGAATTAAGAAATATTGAGCTTAAAATAATTGATTATTTTCGCAGTATTTGATGCTTCATGGAAAATTCCTGATGATCACTTACAAATTGCTTCGAAAGAAGGTTATTTGAGTTTTTATCGAACTATCGACCTACCAAAAAGGCCTGACTGTTTCGAAGCATTCGTCAGAACTTAATTGCTTCCAATGTAAACGTAAAATAATTGGAGGGGCCTTGGAAAAATTTTCATTCATTTTAATTATCAATTTCGAAACAATTTAATGACTTTCTGTATTAAATTATTTTAATTTTAAACTAGAAAAACTAATTAAATATTTCGAAATGTAAATGTTTTATAAAGCCAGATAGGCTTAAGTTTACAAATAAATTAACAATATAATGTCTTCAATAAGTTGACAAAATGATGTCTTTAGAAGAAACAAACATAAGTTTGCACGCTCATGAAGTTAAAGTAGGTGATTCAGTTCTCCAGTCATAGGGCCTTGAATATCATGTGTCAAAATAGGTCTTGTGTGGCCATTTTCCAGAGAAAATGTAAAAAATTTAGTTTTTAAATTAAAATTTAACGACCATTAGCAATGGCCCTGTTCTAATTAAAGTCACTGTTTGAAGATAATTAAATTTATTAATTTAAAAATATCAATTAATAATCTAATTAAAATATCATTAGTTTAAAATATCATTAAATTAAAATTTTATTAAATTTATAAAATTTAATATAATAAATTTAATATTGAATTTTAATCTACATTCTCATGATCAAAATTGATTTAGACGCATAAAAATGGCAAGAAAAATTGTCAAACTGTTTGGAACACTATTCAATCCTTTCAAGAATATCACTTATTTCGCTGATTATTATCGCTTGTGCCAGCAGCTTGTCTTGTACCAAAACTTTCAGTACAAATGTGCAATTTATTTGGTGCAACTTGTGTTGACACTCAACACTGCTCGCCTGGTGTGGCTCTCAATTGCAGGACAGCACTACACCGAACTGGATCATGTGCTCAATTACGATGGTCTCTTTTTGCTAATTCCAAAAGTGTTGTACAATCTTTTGGCAGCGCCCTAACTGTGCAATGATTGTCTACTTCAACTGGCACATGCTTCTCAGACCAAATAATCGCCAAAATTCACTGCTCTTCAATGTCATGCTTCGAAGTGATTGTTCATTCTTTATTTATTCCAAATATAGAAACAAATCTGTCTGTGCGTTTACGCGAAAATTATTTCTTTTGTTTGCCAATTTGTTTCTAACTTTGCTTTTTGTGTTGGGTAAGTGAATTCGGGCTTGAACGTGTGTGCGAGTTAAAAACCTTTGAATCTATTAGATTTTGTCATACCAATCACTCATGTTTACTATGCATTAAAATTGTTTCATTTACGGGCTGTCTTGTTGAGGCAATTTTCGCCGATTTATCTGTTCTGTCTGATTGGCATTTGGCACAATTCAATGGCCATGCTGTATGACACTTTTATGCTCAACTATGCCCATTCGGTTGCGCTTGTGCTGTCGTGTTGTTTCTCCCTGTTGGTCATATTCGTCCTGAGACTCAAACAGACTGGTTTGATTTTATCACGTTTGGCTGGTAAAAATCGATTTGATCTGTACAGTGTACACTCGTTATAGAGCGGATTTCACCCAAACGTTGGTATTCTTTCTCGAGATCAACCACAAGTATTGCAAGTTGCTTCTTGTATTGCTGTTTTGTCTGTGTATCCCAAATGTCATCACAACAGTTTGGTTCATCGATAAAGCAGCCGAGCATCGCTTTATAAATGGACTGTTCATTGTCTATCAGATTATGTTCATCTTTGGATTGCATTATCTGTTGGCTCAGTGCTCGAAGCACATTCATCGAAGTAGCAAAAGTCTGTTTCATTTGATTGTGCACAATCAAACTCACCGTCAGATGGCATTGCGCACTCGTTCTGCCATTGCAAAAGATATCTATGCGTTTCACACTGTGAATCGATATGGATTTACTTATGGAAGCTTTGGACTCATCTCGTTGGCCACTTTTACAAAAGTAAGATTTGAATTAAGAAATATTGAGCTTAAAATAATTGATTATTTTCGCAGTATTTGATGCTTCATGGAAAATTCCTGATGATCACTTACAAATTGCTTCGAAAGAAGGTTATTTGAGTTTTTATCGAACTATCGACCTACCAAAAAGGCCTGACTGTTTCGAAGCATTCGTCAGAACTTAATTGCTTCCAATGTAAACGTAAAACTTTTTAAGGGAAGCTTCAAAAATTTCACTATCTTAATTATCAATTTCGAAACAATTTAATGACTTTCTGTATTAAATTATTTTAATTTTAAACTAGAAAAACTAATTAAATATTTCGAAATGTAAATTTTAAACTAACTTTGAATGCGAACGAACGAAAATGCTTTCTGGCTGTACTCAATTTGACTCAAACTATGCTTTTCATGTTTGGTAAGTTGATTGATTATAATCTAATTAGAATTTTTTTTTCACAAAATTTTATTAAAACTTATTTCAATAAAACATCATCAGATTTAGTCGTCCCAATCACTCATCTTTACTTTTTTGTCAAATTGTTTCAATTTCGAGCAGCCTTGTTGAGTCAATACTCTCCACTTTATCTGTCTTTCCTAATTGGAATTTGGCATAATTCAATGGCCATTCTTTATGATAAATTCTTTCTTACAATAGCCCACACAATTTCGCTTGTATGCTCGTGCTCTATCTCCCTGTTGGTCATATTCTTGGTGAGACTCAAGCAAACTGGTTTGATTTTTTCACGTTTGGTCGCTAAGAATCTAGTTGAATACTATCCTCGTTATCGGATTGACTTCATACGGACACTGTTGTTCTTTCTTGAGATCAATCACAAGTACGGCAAGCTGTTTCTTGCAATGCTGTTTGGCATTTGTCCGGTGAACATCATACTGACCCAATGGTTGTTGAATGAGAATCTGGAAGGTCACGTGATTGCATTATTACAGGTATTCATTGTGTATCATCTAATGTTTATCTTTGTGCTTCACTATTTGTTGGCTCAGTGCTCGAAACATCTTCACCAAAGTAGCAAAAGATTGTTTCACTTGATTGTGCACAATCAAACTCGCCGTCAGATGGCGCTGCGCACTCGTGGAGACATTGCAAAGGACATTTATGCGTTTCACACAGTGAATCGATATGGATTTACATATGGAAGCTTTGGACTCATCTCGTTGGCCACTTTCACTAAAGTAAAGATCTGAATTAAGCAATATATCCCCTTATATAAAAATTATTGTGTTCGTTTTTTCTTGCAGTATTTAATGCTCCATGGAAAATTCTTGATGATCACTTACAAATTGCTACTAAAGAAGGTTATTTGAGCTGGGTTCTGACTGACAATGTGAAATCATCTGGTCCGCTCAAACATCTATTGGATTGTACGGTGTAAATTGTCAGTGTGTTTTTAAATCCCATATATTAAAAACATTCAAAACTTATGTGAAAAATTCAAATCGATTTAGATTTAGCTTTTAAAATCTAGGTTAGAAGACTTGCTGTTTTGAGTATGTAAATTTCATAGATTCGATAATCCCATTTGCATTAACTTGTTACCACAATACTAAGAGGTTAATTTCTCGAGATCTCCAGTAAACTTATTGTTTGTCTGAGCGGGGGCGAAGCGAAGCTTCGCCAAAGCGAAAGACTTCTACCACGGCTTTTTTGTGTTGCTTGCACGAGAGATTCTGGAAAAACTACTGGACCAAATTGCACCAAATTTTCAGGTTAAGCTTTTGGGATAGGTCTGAGTTGCAGAAAAATAGCAGATTTGCCAAAAACTCAAAGATAAGATAACGAAATTTAGCGCCATCTGGTGGCGAAAAATTATGAACTACTGTTTTTTTATATTAGAAAAGCTGTCAGCTGATTAGTCATTTAGAAAAAAAATTGTCAACAAACAAGCTCCTTTTTCTTTGTGCTGTGCATTGAGTATTTCGATTTCGCTTCTTCGTTTCTATTTCTCTGATGTGCTCATCTTTTGTCACCATTCAACGTCGCCGCCATCTTTTGTTCTTTTGATTCTTTAAATTGTTTTCAAGATGAGTGGAAGACCCAGAGGAAGACCAAGGGGAAGGGTAGCAGGAAGAGGTCTTACTGGACGAAATCAACGGGATCTGGATAGACAACGAAATCAACAACGAAGACAACAGCAGCCAAACGAACCTATCGAAGTTCCACCTGAACCTGTGTCTTATCCTGTGTATGGACCACGCACCAACTTCACACCAGAGATGATTGAAGCCGCTAAGGAGTTTGATGAAGCTATGAAGGCGATCCAAATGAACACCTGTGTGCGATGTAAACGTTCTTTTCCCGATCTGAAGCTAAACAGTGAAAACATCTGTAATTTCTGCACTAATCAACGAACTGCCAATATGTTTACGAAGGAAAATCTTATGGATCCCGGGGAGGTCCCTCCAGTATTGCAAAATCTCACCGATATAGAGAAAATGCTCATCGCCCGTGTGCACCCGGTGGTTCGTATTTATCGACTAAAAGGCGCTCAGTATGCCTTTAGTGGTAACGTCATCAGCTTTAAACAAAATATCGAGGACTATTGTGATCTGCTTCCTCGTATGCCTTCTGACGTTTCGACGATTATTTTTAGCAAAGGAGATGGTGCTGATGCTCCGTGTTTTAAGGCAGATCGAAATCGAATAGAACAAGCTTTGATTTGGTTGAAGAATAATCATGAATACTACCAGAACATTACCATTTCGGAAGAGAACCTTCTCATGATACTTGAAAACGGGGATCTATCGCAATATCTTGAAACTTATGCTGACGACACAGAAGATTCGTCTGACCCCGGAAGAAACCACAATGACGGTGAACCTCTTATTGAAGAAACTTTTGTTCCTCTAATGGATCAAGCTGAAAGAGAAGACGTCATCCGAAATGAACTACATCTGCTAGCAAAGCCAGTACAACTCAATTTCCCGGGGCAGGAGAAAACCCCAATTAATGAATTCGAATCCGATGGTTTCATCTCCAGTGCTTTTCCTCATCTTTTTCCCACCGGCAAAGGTATTTTTGTTTCATTTTCTGTTTTTATTCTGTTTTTTAATCTTTTTTGTTTGTTTTTTTGTAGCCGATTTCAACAACAAACAACGAGATAAACAGCCCACGCTTGATGAGTATTTCAAGTACTTTCTTCAGTATCACGATCGACGTTTTGTTTTAGAACCGCGATTTGTTTTCTTTGCAATGAACATGCTTCAACGCCATCAATCACTCAGTTGCTCGAATATCTACATCAAGAAAAATCATATCTCTTCAATGACTGCCACCGAGGTACTTAATGAGCTTAGGACCAATCCAAGCTATATCAAGAAAATCATGGTATATGCCGCCAAAATTCGATCCACCAAACCGTATTGGCACCAGCGATGTGGTGAGCTGCTCGACATGATCAGCCAGTTAGGAGCGCCATCAATTTTCTTCACTTTATCTGCCGCCGATTATCACTGGCCAGACCTTTTCCGGATTCTTGCACCTGGTCGAGATCCTGAAGATTTAACCTCTTCTGAACGGCGCAAATTGATGCACGACAATTTCGACATTGCTGACTTTCTCTTCACACGTCGCTGCGAACTTTATTTCAAATTTGTTTTAAAGAAAATTTTTCTTATTGATGACGAATGGTATCGTTATGAATATCAGTGGAGAGGCTCTCCTCATCTTCACGGACTACTTTGGTTAAAGGATGCTCCTGACATTGATCCTTCTCCATCTGAAGAAGAAATTCGAAACATCAAAGAGTATTTCGGCCGATTGTGCTCTGCATGGAACTTTGAATTTCATATTGTGGAAACGGAGAATCTTCCACGCGATCCCGAAAGCCGGCGTATTGATGCTCCACCCGAAAACGCAATTCACTGTTGCCGTAAACGCTTTTCGGAAATTCCAGAAGCCGAATATGAAACAGATCTTGCTTATTGCCTCAACACCTTTCAGCGTCACAACTGTGATACTCGATGCCTTCGAAAATTTGAGCACCAAATGGAGTGTCGATTCCATTTTCCTTTTGAACTCAGCATTGACGACTGCAGAATCGAAGACGAAGGCAAATTGAAGTTTTATCCTCAACGAAATGACCGTTATTTAGCAAAACATAATCCATTTATGACAGTAACATTCCGTTCCAACACAGATTGTGCACCAGTGATAGACATGGAATCCGTTTCGAACTACATCGCCAAGTACGCCTCTAAAGATGAAAAATCGTCTATTTCTTTTCAAGAATTGTTAGAACTTGTTGCTGCAAAATTGAAAGATGATTCGTTGATTTCGACGACTACAAAGGTGATTGCTTGGTCGATCATTTGTTTCCAATCAAGCCCATCACTCGAACGCTAACAACTGGTAGTCGAACTTTCATGCGAACTCAATTGCCTCTCAGCGTCGGTCATGCATTTACAATTCATAAGTCTCAAGGACTTACAATTCCTAAGGTGATCATTGGCGATCTCGGAACTTCAGAAAAAACCGACGGAATGACCTATGTTGCCCTCACTCGAGTTAAGAAATTAGAAGACCTAATGTTTGAGAAGCCATTCCCTCTCTCTCGATTAACTGGCATTGCAAATGCGTTTGGGCACAAAGAACGAACTGAATTCATCAACGAAATTATCGCCAAATCAGATGCTGATTTATAAATCTTTTATAACCTTTGTTAATTAATAAATAAACTAGTAATAAAAATAAATAAATATTTTTTCACGGGTAGTTGGGGGGCGGGGGCGAGGAGGTGCGCCCGCTCAGACTATGCTCCTTCGGAGCCAATGATATTTATTTTAACTTGAAACACTACATAATGCATTGGACTAATTGGAAGGGGTACTATTGGCATTGACAGACACGTAGCATGCAATGGATTATTTGGAAGGGGTGCTTTTGCACTAATTGGAAGGCATGTGATCAGACAACATCAACAGAACTTACATTCTTCAGGTTGATTTTTTGTTGTAAATATACAAATTATTATCTTATAAGCCGTTGTACATTATTTGGGAAAAATTTATTATATCAGTTAAATGAAATGTTTCGTTAAGAAGAGAGCCCGTGAATTAGCAATTGCTCTTTGACCCAGTGGGGTGTTTGCGTTTGAAAATGGGCAATTCTTCGAGTGGCACCTCAATGTGCAACTTTGTAGGTCCTGTATAGTTGCGACCGTGCTGATCGATCCATTCGCCCTCGGGAAGATAGACTTGTCGTTGGCGTGGAATGAAATGTTGTTCATTTAGAACAGGGACAATTGGTGCAACCAGAATGTCGTCGCCGAGCATGAATTGATCACCAATTGAATAGGTTTGCGGGTCGTCCGGTGCCACATACCACAGAGGACGAACAATCGGACTGCCATCACAGATGCGACGTTTTGCCAGTTTGACAAAAGTTGGCGCATACTCGGCGTGAAGTTGAAAATACTTTCTACTAATGCCAGTCACAGTTTCATGCCAGCGAAGGCTTTGGTTGTTATCATTATTCCATTGATGTGTGGTTACAACAATGTTCGGAATCATTGCCGACACTTGTGTCCATCGAATGTACTCTTCGAGAGTGCTACTTTCACTAACTACAAAAGACACGAACGAATAGCCACCAATTGAGAGCGACAGAATATTTGGAATATAATCATCTCCCGAAGGATATAGCTTGACAAAAGCTGGCAAATCTTGATTCTTGAATGCCATTGGAGTGGTGAGATGATGATGACCAGGCAAAAGTTGTGCTGCTGCACGAACATATTTCCCCGTGAAAAGACTCGGATATTTCTGCATCAAAGTGTCGTTGAACTCAAAATCGTCTGCCATTTGAAACGCACCCAGATCAAGGAAATCCATTTTTCTTCCAAGCGCATTCTGTTCAATTTGGTCTTTCCAATTTTGAGCAACAGTTGTAAAGTTCACAAAAGAAGGAAATGGTTCGCTCAATCGAAGGCCAAAACCAACTCCTTTCTTGTGCACCTCATCAATGACCGAGGGCAGATTTGGATTATCATTCAACAAATACTCCAAATACTCCGCTGAATTGTTGATTCTATAGGGACAAACTTTGATATCATTTGCATTGAAACCAAGCTTGTGAATATTGTCCAAATATTCGTGTATGTTCAGGCGTTGTTTGGGCGTAACACTCGTGTCATGATAGAGACTCCAGGTGGGATGTTTGAACATTCGCTCATCAGGAATTGTGCTCGGCCTGGGAATCTGTCCCGAATGGTGAACCACATAATCGGTGACTGTGCGAATGTTTGAGGAAGCAAACAAATGCATTTTAATGTCCAAGTAGTGGGGGTCCTGGTGCGCACTCATGTAGGGCCAGGTGTTGTTCACCGAAAAGCACAATTTCGGATCGCCATTGTTGGCGTCCATGCTGAAAAACCATGGAGCCCACTGGTCGAGCACCAGGCCAAATCCGTCCGTGTTCACAAATAGATATTCGAGAATTCCGTAGAATTTTTGTTCATAAAACTCAGGTGGTATCGTACTCTGATGAAGAAAGCCAAATTGTGTCTTGGGTATTGACACGTTACGAGACATTGGCCAGGTTTTGTCGAACTCCTGGTATGTGTTGTACCTGTCCAGAAAGCACCACAAAATTCAACATTTTCAATAAAAAAACGAATCACTTCTACATTACCAACTAGCATTGTTGAATGCATAGTGCACGCACACTTCTCGATGCTCATTCTGTGCTCCACCGTGCCACACTAGACCAAACTCGGTCACATTCAGTTGAACATTGAATCGAGTCGAGATGACCAACGTAGACGAATCGTTCAGTTTCAAAGTGAGCAGTTGTTCAGTTTGGTCGGTGCCAAATGGTTCAATGTGCTCAATCTCAACCGGAATGGACAGCTTCAGTGCAGGACGACTCGGTCGGTTTGGATTGACAATAGTCAAAGTATGCTTACTTTCGGAAAATTTCACAAATGCATTCTCCAATCCTAGAACAGAGCTACTGCTGTGCCATAAAATGACACAAATCGAAAGGGCGATCAACAATTTTGAATGCATTTCACTGCATTACGATTGATCAGTTTGCTTGTAAATGCGTTTGACTCACTTTAAGTTGACTTAAATACCAAACGCAATGACACACTTGCTCACTCAGTGATTAATGCAATTTAATCAATTAAATCTTTAAAGTCTAAGTTGAGAGATCCAATGAGTCATTCAATGGCATATCTAAATCAGTAAAGTTTTTAGTGGTTATCATCAAATTAATCAATTAGCTTAGCCCAGAGTGTGCTTATTTGAGATATATATTTATCGATCTTTCATTCTTGGTTTCACAATGTTGGCCATAAATTGCTACTCGTTCAATATGCACGAGTTTATTTGATATTGCGCCAAAGCTGATTGATGATTAATCATAATGAGCAATATTCAGATTATTATTGGAAGATTATAATTGGTGCCTTTGTCTGATTATCCCAAATGATATGCAAATTTGGTTTATCTAAAAGCAGACAAATCCTTATGAGTGGTGTTGCCAAATAGATCCATTAGTCACACTCCTTCACTCCATCACTTGATGTGTCCTTGTTGGTCGACTAATTTCGATTTAAATTGTTTTAGATAAGGCAGCTTGACAACAAAAAATTGTTGGCAATTTGCAATACTGACAAAAAAACTCAAACCCTGTTTATCTCGACGGTAAATTATCTTCTTTATTACTAATTTAAAGTATACTTTGATTATTATTACTCATAGTAGTAAATATTTAATTGGGGATCATCTGAATAATCTGACGTAAAAAAGGCAATTACTGCGAAAGATTGTCGATATTGATGAGTCACACAATGGATGATGTAACAAAGTGTTAACTAATATTTGAAAAGTTTTTAAGACCGTTTCCGGCAAATTGTTCAATAACTTGACACACTAATTAGTTCCAAATTTATGTTAAACTACCAATTTGCGTGAGCTACCAAGTTTAATTTGGAAATTTACTTTCACAAAGTTTTTGTAAACTTAAAATTCTTATTAACCAAATAATTAAATGGTAAATTAATTGCGTCAATGACCGTCAACTCGGCTACAAAATAACGTAAAGTACGGCAATAAATTAAAATTATAATTTCTGACAATTATTTAAATTTAAAGTTTTAATTATTTTGAAAAGTTTAATATAAAAGTTGAATTAATTCTAAATATTTTCAAAATTCACAAAATTTAAAAATGGCCTTTTCTCTAACGGAAATAATGTTAAAACTTCGAGCGAAAGCATCGCTGCCAGATTATTCGGCACTGGTGAACTATGTTCGATTTTGGGATTTGAATAAAAATTTTGAAAACTACTTTGAAATACTCGAAAGTATCGCAACTTCTACCACTGGCTCAAACAGGCAAAAGTATCAAATTTATTTCTGTATCATTTTTGCGATGCTCAAGTCGCTTCACTTTGTCTGGCTGGGCACTGTGTCCTCAGATGATGATTTCCTACGAGATGTTCAATTTGATTTCATCTCAATTGCTGGCCTGCCAAAGGTGCTCAATTTTGTGTGTGCAATGATGGGCCTTCAGACGGTTTATCTACTGAAAAGTTTGTATCTGTTCAATTATCGCAAATACTACTCCACCTTGAGAGTCATTCCACAAATTCTCTATGGAAAGAATAGCAACTTTTTCATCTACAACAAACGAGCCAAACTTGAACCACCTGAAATTGTAGTGCGCCACCTGGTGAAAAAACATATTCACACTATGGAGATCTTCGTAGTAGTGATGGGTGATTTAATCGATTTTTTAAATTTTTTTGTTCTAATTTGTCATCTCCGTTTTCATTGTAGGTTTGTTCATGTCAGGTTGCATCTCCTATTGGTGCCACTTTGTCTATCTCAATTGGTATTTTATTCTGACAAATTTGTTTGGCCTTCCAATTGCATTACTAATGGCGTTCAACTGTGCAGTGAGTTGCTTCGCCTTGGCACTCTATGCAATGTTGGCGTCCAATTTTGCCGCATGCCTGGTCAGCTTCTCGGTAATTTGCTTCACTCGTCTCAGCCAGGTCGAACAGTATATTTGTTTCCATTTGTCACGTAATCAAAGAAACTTCAAATTCAATCTTGTTGCCTTCAAGACGGAGCACACCAAGACGCTGGTCACCATTCTGAGGTTCAACAAAATGTATGGTAGAATAGTGTTGACGGTGATTGGCATCATGGTGCCGCTCAATACTTTTCTGGCAATTGCAATACTTTTGGGCAAGTTTAATGTAGTTGGCAATTTCTTTGGTTCACTGCTGGTGTTCAACCAAACATTCACCATATTCTTCTATCACATTCTGTCGGCGATGCACACCAAGCGAATACATCGCTTCGTGAGCCGGTTCATTCATCTGTACTGTCGAACACGCTTCTCAAGCCCTCGTGATCAGCTATCGATGGCACTGTACATTGAAAAGTTCACATCCAAAAAGCGCTATGGCCTCACTTATCACTGCTTTGGACTGATCACAGTGTTCACCTTCTTTAAGGTTTGTGTGACTGTCTGTCGTATTTCTAAATTTATGTTTTTTCTCCCAAAACTAGTTTGTCTTCATGTACATGGAATTTCTCATGTATTGGATGCAGTTGATTTAGAATGCAAAAATAAAATTTGGAATATTAGTTAGTGATGAGAATAAAAACGGTTCAATAAAACAAAATGTTTATTTTTTAAACAATTATAAAGAAAAATGAAATAACACATCAAAAAACAAATTAAAGATTTCATTTTTTCATCGACCACTGTCCGGCTGAGACTGTTTGCGATCTTTGCGTTTGTAATCAACTTTCTTCCAACCATCGTCCTCTTCATCATTGTCTTTCTTCTTTTTCATCTTCTTCTGTTGCTGTTTGCTCGCATTCTTTGGTGGTGCAGCATTTCGAGGTTTGACTTTTTGTTCTGTTTGACCTTTGACCGAATTTGAAGCACGACCACCGGACTGAGACTTGACTCGCTTCGGTGATGATATTGCGACTTGATTGTCCAAAGTAACAGTACGAAGTATGGGTTTTGGGTTATTTCTGGCTCGAGCACAACCTCGAGAGGGTTTCACAGCAGCAGCAGCTAAAGTTTTTCTTTTTGGCTTCACCTTGATCCAATCACCGCCATCATCATCATCGTCTTTGTTGTTGTTGGACGCTTGAGGCGGTTGTCGTCGTTGGTTCAATTGTTCGGTGACATTTTCTTGCACTTTCAATTCAACAACACACGAGTCTACATCAATGGCATCAAGCGGTGGTGGTCGTGAAACTTGCTGAGATTCAATCCATAGTTGATGGCTTTCTTGGCGAACTGGATCTAAAGAAGCTTTTCTATCGCGTTTGTTGTGATTTACGGGTTTCCAGCCATCATCATCAACGTTGCCCGAGTCTTGACCTTGATCAGGTGGCTCATCGAAACTATCATCATCCGAATCATCATCTTGAGAGCAACTCGATTCTTGAGAGTCACAGTCATCGAGATCATGTTCTGATTTATCGGTATAATCATCATCAGTTGAATCATCAGATTTCGTGTTGGATGAACGGCTAATCGAAGAATCACTTGGCACCACAGAATCGGAATCCATCAGAAGCACTTGAAAACAGTTTTCAGCGTTAATCTTTCGTTCTTCCAATAACTCACAAATCATAGACTTGAATTCGAGCATCCCAAAATTGTTCAATTGAATTAAATCACCAGAAATTGGACATTCAATAACGAACAAATCCTTCAAATCGAGTTGAACCAAATCAGACCGTGTAGTAGCTTGATATTCTTGTTTCGAGTAACTCTGACCAGTACGAGGTGAGATAACTTTGGTGTTATAGTTAAATTCCGAATAAAATTTCAAAAACAAGACAATCAGTTCACTTGTGGACAGAGTGTTGATTGGAGATTCAAGATGTTGTTGCTTCAAAATCCGCTCAACAGATGGCAACACGGGTGGATTTGTTCCATTTTGAAGAAAAAACACAATCATCCATACAAAATCTTCATCACCTTGAAAGGGCTTTCCACCAATCAGTCCGTTCAACTTGATCCAGTACTGTAGAATGAGAACCATTTCCCGGAATCGTCGATCCAATTTCGCGTAAAATTCAATCACTTTGCCAATCTCCATCTTCTTAGAATCGATTGAAAAGGTTGCTTGATAGCACTCCAATGATGATGAGCCATCCTGTTTGAATGAGGAAAAATCAAACACCAGTCTATCCGATCCAAGATGAGAGCAATCGAGTCGACATTCCATCTTGATCAGCTTTCCAATCAGTTGAAAAGCCAAAACCAGAGTACTCGAATCCAACTTGAATCCACTCGGTAAAACACCAAAAGAAACACCAAAATCAAAAGAATTTGTAATAGAGTAGATACTAAGACCAGAAGAGTAGAGGGATCCAAGTTGAGTGAAACAAAGCTTCAGATCATGCAACTTCAAAGCAAAACGATTGACAATTTCAACCAATTGCGCTGCTTGATTGGGACGGTAGACTTTATTGAGGATACACTCGATCTGCTCTTGAGGATTCTTTAATTTGCGCACGGATTCATACAAAACTCTAAATAAAATTTAAATCAGAAATTAGTTTCAGAATACTCAAACAAAAAGACAATTTACCTTTGATCAATTGCCTGATAGTTGACCAAATTGTAATCGATAAGCTTCGGATGGATAATCTTCTCAGAAAATATCACATACAGATCAAGAATTTGAGTTCGCAACTTGAGAATATCCACTGGAATCAATGTCAAATAACGGTAAATCAAAATTGAGAAGTTCCGTAAAACATCTTCTGGATAGAATCCTGACCCAACAAGCCATTCCCAGAAACGAGTACCATACGAAGCAAAATCATATTCACAAGAATCCAACAACTTTTCAGTACTGAAGTCTACAAGTTGAAGTTGAGCTTGAAGGTTGCGGAAATAGTTGAGTACATTTTTGTGGTGTACGTGAAGATGGTCACGATTGTAGGATACAAGAATTCCAGAGATCGACTTGTTGGAAGCGATGAAATCGTGGAAAAATGAATAGGGTTCCAAAACTGATTCTCCGGATCCTTCGGTTGAAGGAGGTTCGTGAGGCAAAACCAAATTTTTCAATTCTTCCGGGTATTGAAGTTCCTTGGCACGTGATGCATCCAATAGGAAAGGATTTTCAGGTTTACGTTCCATGTAGATTGGTTTGAGTGCTGTAAAGTAAGGAATATTTAGGATAAAATATTTTGGAACACAAAACTTACCTGATCTGGTTTCCTGAACATAGGTTTCCATAGTCATACGCGAGAGAAAAGTTCCCGGAGTAATCTTGACATCAAAAAGAAGCCTTCCAAAACTTTCTTTCCAACGGAAAGCATCACAGATCGTGTAGCCGGTTTCGAATCGATTCAAAAACGGATCTTCAATACAAACGCTACTTTTGAGGGATTGGTCCAATTTAACCGAAACTGACCCATCGCGTCCGTTCAGAATGTTGGCCACAAAGTTGAATCGATAATAGTGAAGAATAAATTTCAAAATCAACTGACCAACAGAATCACAATTTTCACTTGGACGAATTGGGTCGTTCATAAATGACGAATATTCATCACGTTCAACTTGAAGAAGAAGAAACTGTTCGACTTTTGGTAGAACAGGAGGATCGGTACGTTGAAGGAAATGCATCACCAACCAGAGCAGTGTCGCATCGTAATGATCGTTTTCTTTGATGAGATTACATTTAGCAAACCAGTGTTTGAGCACCAGAACCATCATTTCGAAGCGATAGTCATATTTGATGTAAAAACTCACCAACTTGAAGAAAACGGCCAATTCGGTGCTGAGGTAAATGTTCAAGCTTTTTGGTTGTCTATTTTCGTTAAAGCGAATCTCGATTCGATTGAACGAAGCAAAACAGTAATTTCGAACGATTCCAAATTTTGATTTCAAAATTCTGAGCACAACATAAGCAGCCTGAGATTTAGTGGCCGCATCGAGATGGCACTGTTCGGGGACAATTCCAAACGATAATTGATAATAATCAATTTTGCGGTGACCAAAATCAGGGATTTGCACAAAAACAGACTTCAAATCAGACAATTCTTGTTGCAAAATTTCACAAATCAACTCCAGAGAGGGCTCACTACGGATTGGAAAGTAATTGAGCGTCATTTCCAGCTCAAGCTTGGCCAACTTTGATTTCAGTTCCAAAATCTCACCAGGGAAAAGTTGCAAATACCGCCAAATCAGAATAGAATAGGAACGAATCGGTTCGTCCGAAAATTGTCCACTCGTGACCAACCAATCCCAGAATCGAGCTCCAATAGAGCAGAAATCCATTTCGTGTGGAGAGTCAAACATTCGACGATACGACCTAGTTGAGTCATTCTGTAGACGAGCTTGAAGGTTGAGAAAGTACTGAACGATAGAGTCACGCAAGTGAGCGAGCTGATTGGTGCCCTCGTACTTGTGCTTGATTTGGTCGACTGTCTGGCTGGTACGTACGAGATCGTCACGGAATTTAAACGGTAAATCACGCGCCGTATCCCATAAAACGCTAACTACTCGATCCAACTTGAGCGTGGACAAGTCCAAATCGACATAACCGAGCCGTTGCGCATCGTCCACGGTCCACGAGTACGGATTCGATGATGGTGATGACATTATGGCACAGGAGGGTTCACAGGAGTTTATGAAAAAGATGCAGAGAGAAGATGTAGAAAAGACAATGTCAAAAGATGATGGCCAAGATAGAAAAGTAGAAACAAACACGAAGTAGAGAGAAGGTCTTGCTAGTAGCGAGAAGACAACACAAGTGAAGGCAAACGTGATCGAAACTCGTGTATGTATGGATGACAGTTCAAAGTAAACACCGAATGAGTCAAGTTTACTAGAAGATTAGCCTTACAAAGCAGATTATGACTGGCTTGAATTTGAACTATGATGACAATAAAATGCCTAAATAGTTGTGTCTTATCATAAATGAATGTGTGCTGTTCTGCTTGTGGCCTGACTGACGAATTAACCTGACCCTATTATGACCCACTCTCTTCCCTCTGACCCCCCCGTAAGAAAAACCCTGCAGGAAAAATATGCTTTAAGACTCTGCCTCGTTCCACAATAGGTTCAATTGTTGAGATAATAGCCAGAAACTCTATGACTATGCATAATATATTTTATTCCTCACTTTCGGCTCCTTAGGGAATCAACTAATAAATCATTTGAGGACTGAACTTGGACATCCCATAGTCTGTTCAATGCTCAGTGTGATGATTACACTAGATAGCAAAATTCAAACTAGGGACTTGCAGAATTTTAATTAATTTACTAATAACACACAAACATTCACAATAATGCATTCGGCCAAAATTAATTGCTCTCAAAATTTCATGGAACAATTAAAATTGTAGAAGTAGAATCATTGGAGGTAATTTCCAAATTAAATTTTAACGATCGTTATTACTATAATTATTGCCAAATTGACAATTTCATGATTATTTTGGCAAAAGTTCATTGGTTCATTGGTAGATAATAAAATAATTAAATTCACTATTTTCTTCATTATTCATTAATTAGATTATTTAATTAAAATTTTTAATTAAATTTTCAACTTGAAAATATAATTTATTTTTCAAATTTTACAAGGCTCATTTCAAATTAAAAAAATTGACAAAAAATGGCTAAACAAATTCGAAAACTGTTTGAAACTCTCCTCAATCCATTCAAGAATATCACCTACTTCATTGAATATTATCGTTTGATTCAGAACAAGAGCTTCCAATCGAAATGTGCCGTTTATTTGGTACAGCTTCTCGTGTCTCTGAGCACTGTTCGTTTCATCTGGCTTTCAATTGTTGGATCACAATACACCGAACTAGATCATATCATTCAGTACGATTCACTCTATTTACTGGTTCCAAAAGTTCTGTACAATCTTGTCATTGCACCCCACTGTGCCATAATTGTCTACTTCAACTATCATTTGTTTCTCAAACCCAATTATGGCCAGATTTCACTGCTCTACAATGTATTGGTCCAAAATGATTGTTCATTCTTTATCAATGCTAAGTTTAGAAACAGTTCTGTCTGTGCGATTACACGAAAATGCTTTCTGGCTGTACTCAATTTGACTCAAACTATGCTTTTAATGTTTGGTAAGTGAATTGAAATTTTAAAAGGGTTTTCACAATATTTCATTAAAACTTATTTCATTAAAACATCATCAGATTTGGTCGTCCCGCTAACTCATCTCTACTTTTTCATAAAATTGTTTCAATTCCGAGCTGTCTTGATGAGTAAATTCTCTCAACTTTACCTGTTCTATTTGATTGCAATTTGGCATAATTTAATGGGAATTCTGTACGATACATTTTTCTTTACAATTGCACATTCCATTGCGCTTGTATGCTCCTGTTCTTTATCACTGTTGGTCATATTCGTCCTGAGACTCAAACAGACTGGTTTGATTTTATCACGTTTGGTCGCTAAGAATCGAGTTGAACATTATCCTCGTTATCGGATTGGCTTTGTGCAAACACTTTTGTTCTTTCTTGAGATCAATCACAAGTACGGCAAACTGTTTCTCGCTATGCTTTTTGGCATTTGTCCGGTGAACATCATTCTTACCCAATGGTTGTTGAATGAAAATCTGGAAGATCACGTGATTGCATTATTACAGGTATTCATTGTGTATCATCTGTTGTTCATCTTTGGACTTCACTATCTGCTGGCTCAATGCTCAAAGCACATTCACCGAAGTAGCAAAAGTCTGTATCATTTGATTGTGCACAATCAAATTGACCGTCAGATGGCACTGCGCACTCGTGGACACATTGCAAAGGACATCTATGCGTTTCACACTGTGAATCGATATGGCTTCACATATGGAAGCTTTGGACTCATCTCGTTGGCCACTTTTGCCAAAGTAACATTCTGAATCAAACTGTTTGTTGACTTAACATTTATCGTTAATTTTGCAGTATCTGATGCTCCATGGAAAATTCCTGATGATCACCTACAAATTGATTCGAAAGAAGGTTATTTGATTTGTTCTGTAAAACTATCGGCAAACCCCAAACACCTATCAAACTGCACGATAAATTATCTTTCTGTATTTAAAATTTTCTAAATACATTAATTTCATATATCTAGACATTCAATACATTTTAAGAAATCAAAATTAATTTAGAAAAAAATCAGAAACATGTTTTTCTGTGATTAGATTTAGATTTAATAAAAATTCTAAATCAACTGCATCCAATACATGAGAAATTCCATGTAGATAAAAATAAACTGTTGAAAAAAACACTGTAAATAGAATAGAAATACCAAACAGACTGCCAAACCTTAAAGAAGGTGAACACTGTGATCAGTCCAAAGCAGTGATAAGTGAGACCATAGCGCTTTTTTGGATGTAAACTTTTCAATGTACAAGCCCATCGATAGGTGATCACGAGTGTTTGAGAAGCGTGTTCGACAGTACAGATGAATGAACCGGCTCACGAAGCGATGTATTCGCTTGGTGTGCATTGCCGACAGAATGTGATAGAAGAATATGGTGAATGTTTGGTTGAACACCAGCAGTGAACCAAAGAAATTGCCAACTACATTGAATTTGTCAACAAGTATTGAAATTACGAGATAAGTATTGACCGGCACCATGATGCCATTCACCACCAACATTATTCTGCCAAACATTTGGTTGAACCTCAATATCGCCAACAAGGTCTTGGTGTGCTCACGCTTGAACGCATAAAGATTGAATTTGCGCTTGCTTCTGGATAAATGCAATATATACTGTTCGACCTGTTTGAGACGAGCGAAGCAAATCACCGAGAAACTGACAAAACATGTCGCATAAATGGCAGTCAACATTGCATAGACAGCCAAGGAGAAGCAGCTCAATGCACAGTTGGACAACATTAATAACGCGGTTGGTATTCCAACGACAGTTGTTAGGATAAAATGCCAGTTTTGATAGACAAAGTGGCACCAGTAAGAGATGCAACTTGACATGAACAAACCTAATGTGTCAGAAAATAATGATAAATGTGTAAAGATTAACAAAGATATAAATGTTACGGCAAAAGTTGTGCACATTTACCAGACTATGCACCTTTACAGTAACATATAAATACACACCCATCACGATTACAAAGAACTGCATGACGTGGACATGTTCTGCCACCAGGCGGCGCACTATAATTTCGGGTGGTTCACTGTTGGTTCCATCGCAAAACGAGTTGTGTATGAAAAAGCTGTTATCTTCTCTATACAGAATTTGTGTAATAACACTCAAAGTGGCGTAGTATTTGGTGTAATTGAACAGATACAAACTTTTCAGTAGATACATTGTCTGAAGACCCATCATTGCGCACACAAAATTGAGCGCCTTTGGCAGGCGAGCAATTGAAATTAAATCAAACTGAACATCACGGATAAAATCATCATCCGTGGTCACAGTGCCAAGCCAGACAAAATGGAGCGACTTGAGGATTGCACAAACAATAAGCAAATAAATCTGATACTTTCGGTGGTTTGAGCCGCTTGGAGAGGCTTCGATACTCTCGAGTATTTCAAGGTAATTTTCAAAATTTTTATTCAAATCCCAAAAGCGAACATAATTCATCAGTGCCGAATAGTCGGGCAATGTTACTTTGACCCCAAGTTTAAGCATAATTTTTGTTGGAGAGAACTGCATTTTTTGCATTTCGTAAATTTTGAATATTCTAAAATGATTCAACTTTTAAAAATGAATTATATTCAAGAG
This sequence comes from Rhizoglyphus robini, assembly GCA_023373905.1. Taxonomy (NCBI): domain Eukaryota; kingdom Metazoa; phylum Arthropoda; class Arachnida; order Sarcoptiformes; family Acaridae; genus Rhizoglyphus; species Rhizoglyphus robini. The sequence continues at coordinate 1,666,857 of JAKIJQ010000027.1, forward strand.
AATTGCAACATTAAAATGAAATTAAAATGTAATTTATTACCACAAATAAATATTATTAAATTTTCACCGTAAATTGGGTTCTTTTGTAACTCAATGGAAGGCCATTGGCTGTAATTAATTGGCATATTAATTATTTGTTTAATAAGAATTTTAAATTAACAAACTTTTCTGCTAAATACATTTGAAGTAAATTTGGAAGCACGCAATTTGGGCGTTTAAAATAAATTATCCACTAATTAGTATGGAAAGTTCTGGCTTGCCGGAAACTAGTTTTGAGGACTTTTCGATGATTATTATTTAAGTTAATATATCAATTTTACTTACTTATCTCGTACAAGTCCCGCAAAACTGACGTTTTGCATTTGGGAAGTAAAATCTTATCATGTCCAGAACTTTTCAAAAAAAGTTGTTTTAAAAAAAATAATAATGAAAACCAACAGACCTTTTCCATTTTGGACAATCTTGACCGACGTTGGTTCATTTGGGCCAACCTGAAACACAGTCATGCAGTACTTCTCCTCCAACTGTGGTCCCCAAATGATAATGCCAAACAAGATTAAAGCCATCAGATAAGCAGTAACAAGCATAACATCTGCATCACGCCACAGTTCACTGGGAAAAATTTTGTGACTAATCAGTTGCTTCAAATCGGTTAGTTTGCGATAGTCTTCAGTTGCAATGAGATAAACCGAATCGGCGATAGTTAAAAATAACATCAAAAATGGAACCAAATAGTGAGGATTGTGATGCTTCACGGGTAAATCAGTTTTCTGCTTCACGCCATCATAAATTTTAACTGGATCAAAGTTGTAGCAACGAAGATGAGTCAACTTTTGTTTGCAATACCACCCATAAAGCTTAGCACAAGTTTGAAGGCCATTTTGGAAATTCATGATAATTTTTACACAAGTGAAAAACTTATTGCTCTTGGGAACGACTGTTCAAGCTGGCAAGTAAGTTTCACGAATGACAGTCATAAAACAGCCAATGTCATTATCACTGTTGGCGTCAAGTTCGACAATTGCACTTTTGCATTTTATTTTCTATTGTCACATTAAAATAATGCCATTTCGAACAAACAAATATTGATCGTGCTTGAAGGTTGGAAGTGATTTCAAAATAATTTAACGGAAACCGAAGTTACTTTCAGCGTAAACACATTTGAAATTTTCGCTTAATGGATCAAAATAAGGTCGTTTCAGGTTAGTTTGTCAACACTATTTCCCAATACAACATACAATTAGGTCCTTGATTGCTATTGATGGCAATGTAGGTGATCCAAATGGATCAAATAAGGTCGTTTGCAGTGCTATTTGCCAAACAGTACACAAACTCACTAGAGTAACAATCGACCCGTTGACTTTCTACCATGCAGTGCCAGTAAGTTTCAATTTGCCAACTCACTAATTCACAAAAATATTATCAGACAGAAGATTATGTTTTTCTTGCAGACGGACAGACATTCTACAGTTGCATTTATAACAATGAGATGACGCTGCAAAAAACATACGAGAAAACCTAATAATGATAATAATATATAGTAATAATTTCTAAAAGGTTCTAGTTTCTCGAACTGACTAACGAATTATATAAATTGATTAGCAAGTGTTTTCATTAATAATGATTGCTCAAGTACTCTAATATTCTGGGAATTGTGAATATTATAAATGAAATTGAAGTTTTCGATTAAAATTAAGAATCACTTCTATTTGTAAAAAAATTCACTGTATAAAAGAAAAGATGAGAAACATATTTAAAATTTATACAAATCGATTCATGATTTGATACGAATTACTAATCATGCAAACACTACATTATTCTATTCTAAACTCTTGTCTACAAAATTTAGTAATTGCCTCTTTATGGCCTCTTAATTTCTCGCGACAACTCCGAAACTATTGAATTAATCTGAACGCGCAATAATATTAAAAACTACCCCAAAAATGAGTTATTTTTTGGAGTAGTGATTCTCATAAAGAAACATGAAAACCATCACAATGTATGAAATAATCTATAAAGTTGGATAATTATATAATAATTAAACAAAAATATTTAAAATGTCGATTCTCTGTGTACCATACCAAATAGTAAGTTTTGGTTGTAATTCGATGTCGATCCACCAGATGAAACGAATAACGGTGAAGTCTTTTGCTCGTCTGCATCATCTCGCCCATCACCATCAGTCGGCCATTGTTTGAACAGTTGAACTTGACAAAATAATTCAAATAGAACTGTCGATTCGATCGCTCAAGCCGCGCATTGCCGCTCGTAACGGTGGCACATTGGTAAATGATGAAAAAGAGCACACAATCGACGCCAATCGAAGCGAACAAAAATAGATTTCTGTACAGTGACGAGAGGGCGGGCACAAAGATGACCACTGCCCACAGAAACGATTGGATCACCACTAGAGACTGCAAGTGGTAAAAAATTTACTGGTAAAAAATGGTAAATTTACCAAAAGTGGTAAATGGTAAATTTACCATTTACCACTTTTCAAAATCATAGTAAAATGGTAAAATTTCCGGAAAATTTTCCACAAATTTTTGGAAATTTTCCTCTTTTCTGTTTTGTTTTGATCACGTTTTTGGGAATATCTGCTCATTTTCTTCTCATTTTCGGCTCATTTCTGACCACGTGCTCACAGAAAGTGCACGCCAAGTTTATTGCTGTTTGTGATTACTGATCTTTATTGTCAATTGTCTCGTTTATTATGGTGAATAGCAAGTACATCGTTCCAGGAAGATTCGTTCGTTTATCTAATACACAGTGCCAATGTGATGTCGACAAGTTGGACGCCGAAACTGGCCAACTGGTGAAATGTGGCAAAGTTATGGGTGATGGTCGTCATGGACTTCATTACCACTTGACTCATGTTCACAAACTCAAACTGGACAATCCTGTTGAGGAGAGTGCACCGAAGAGGAAACAATGTCTCATCACAAGTTACTTTCCATCTATCGACGTCTCGCTTACTGCCCCGGCTTGCCGGACTTTTTAATTTTGATTCCTTTGGCTTTGTGCACAAAGGCAGTTTTGCCGCCGAATTATTGTCCATCTGAGTGAATTCCTTTATGATGTCGACCCAATAGTGGAATTCAATTAGATTGCCGAAATTGCCGCCCTGAAGCTGAAATTAAAGATTTATTCTTTCAAAAGCATAAAAGATTTATTTATTTTAAATTCTGTTCAAAAGAAACAAAAAAACGCAATACAAATCGTTTTACATTTGACTGTTCAATCAATAACTAAACACAATTTCAAAACCCAATGCCAAGTCCATTAATTTCTCTTGTGGAACACAATTTTCTCGATACATAGTAAAATTAGCAACAAAATATTCTTGCTGCAAAAAAGCTAATTTATGGCTGAGGTTGAAAGTTGAGAATAACGAATAGAGATTTACATCCCTAAAAATCCATACTAGAGGATCATACAAAATAAAATATATCTTTTCATTTCAGAGTGGATTTTTTTAAATTATTGATAGTATGATAAGATCTAAGATGAACCATAGTGCTGTATGTGGTAGGAAAACGTTAGCTGGATCGAATTGAAATTGATTTTTAATTGCCCAAGTGGCAATCACCCCTAGGGAGAAAGCATTCCACAAGTGGTTCAAGTACAATTAAAGTCAATGGCAACATGGAGATTCTAAGCTTTGTCGACCGAACGATTCTTTGACAGAATATTCCGACATTTTAAGTTTCACAATTTTGATACACAGGTCGTGAACTACTAATAGCCAACTTCCATTCTTCGTCCTTTGAAAATTATACCTTGTTTCGCTTGTTGGTGTTATTTAGCGAGAGTGAAACTTTGTCATATTAATAAGAAACTCGTCTAGACAATATTATGGTTTTTGAATTTGATTTTTGCCACAACATTGTGCGAATTGTTCAATGGAAAGTGTCCCGTGTGGATTGCTTCATGTAGATCATTCCGTGTGAAGTGTTCCGAGTGGATGGCTTCGTGTGAATTTCTCTGGGTATATTTCTCCATGTAGATTGTTCATTGTTTATATTGACTATTGTAATTTCATGAAAATAAATCCAAATTGGCCAAATCACGGACTTCGAGACTACCTCTCGAGACAATCGAAAAGACTGATAACAGCATTTGCAGCCTGCACGTGCCTTGTCAGTTGTATATTTTATTTATGCCATTTTCAAATATATTTATGAGTAAACAAAAAGTCAATAATTGTCTATAAAGTTAGTTAGTGAAACTTATTATCATTATCATTATCAGTGAGTTATAATTAAGGAATAATTTCAAATTGACAATCAATATACATTAAAGTTTAATTTGTAAACTTTAGCATTCATTTTCAGAAAGTTTGCAATTTGCTCTGAATTAAATTTCAGTTTGTGTTCCGTGTAGACGTTAAAAAATCATGCTAATCATATTCAATTCCTTCTCTGAAGATATTCAAACATTGATCAAACGAGAGGGCAAATCGAGCCTTTTTGTGTTTGGCCTATTTTACTCGATCACACTGAGCTATGTCGCTCGTCTGCTTGTGACCTCATATTTGGTGTATCACAACAATTTGGCCTATCTCCAGTACGACATTCTCAGTAACACCATCTACAGTGTGGGCTTGAAGGATCCAATCCTATTTGTGCTCTTGGCTCAACTGGGCACATTTCTAATCGGCATTTATCACCAAATTGCTCTCACAAATAATGCGCCAATATGGAATGTAATATCCAAGCTGGCCCTTGAAGACAATTGGGCTCGACTTTTGGGAGAGGATAATATTCATTTGTCCTTGTTTGGTTTTATTCGTAAACCGCGAAAAAACACACGAAAATTCTTCAGAATTGCTAAGAAATTGTGGACTGGAGATGGAATGCGATTTCGGTCCAAAATTGCACTACCAAGCGAATTTCAAAATTTGTCTGCCCAAGATAGAACGCGTTTGGCACTTGTTTGGTTTGCATTGGAATTTGCAGCAACCATTTCATTTTTGTTCTGTAAGAATGTTTTTTATTTGATTCTTAATTCTTATAATTTTTATAATTATTATTTTAAAATAATTGATCGATTTCTCTAGTTTTTTTAGGTCACTGTTTTTATGTAATTTCGTATTGCATTCCGGTTATCCTAAATTTAGCTATAAATATGTGTATCGCTCAGTTGGATGTGATTGTATTTTCCATTTTGCTAGCGTTGGCCATTCGAGCCGTACTATTCTATCTCGCAGTGATGCTCTTTATTTGCGCAACATTTCTCTGTGAATATCGCAAGTTGAACACCTTTATGAAAGTGTCCCGCAACGGTGGCATTTTGCAGCGCAATTATCGCTTCGGCTCGATATACCGTCACTGGCACAGTCGGGTCACTCTTTTCTTGGCTCAATTTAACCAAATGTTGTTTTCCAAATTTTTCTTTCTCTACATCTGCAGCAACGTCCTGTTCAATGCATATTGCGTAATTTGCATTTCTTACTATGATGTTCCAAAGTACTTGAAGTGCTTTTTGGTACTCTGTTTGGCCTTTCAAATTGGCTTGCCACTGGTGATGTCAGTGCTGTTCATTTCGGTCAATGAGTCCATCTATGGCTCGGTGCCGTGTTTGATTTCATCTTTGGTGGTTGAGCCTCGTACTCAAAAACGTGTTCGCCCATTTCAAAATCGGAAATTCAATTTGTTGACTCAACACTGGAAATGCATGACATACTGTGAGATGGTACATTGCAACAAACGCAGACCACTCGTACTATCAGCTGGACCATTTGGTACTATTAAACGGAAGTCGTTGATTGAGGTATTTTATAATGTGAAATTAAAATAACTTAATTTTATTGAAATTATATATAGACTGTTCTGGTTTATATTGCATATGTACTACGCTTTATTACAACATTTATGAACAAACACATAAAGATGTAATTTAATGTTCGTTTGAATAATAATTGCCTATGCAATGTTGGTCAACTAAATATATTGATCTCGTTTTAGAAGCAGCGAAATATATTCTCCATGACTTCCTGAAGCACGTAAAATTGACCAGCGAGGAGTTGTCTAGATAGAACAAGGCCAGACTTTCTGTACGAAGTATCCTTGAAAAATTCAATTAAAGTCAGCAAATAATCCTAATAAAAAGTTTTTAAAAATTTGGAAATCGATTATTTGAAAAGCAGAATAGTTAGTTTTTCAAATTTTAATTATACTTTTCCATGAAAAACAAATACATTAACCTATTCGAATGTAAATCAATTATTTACAGAAAAAAGTTTGAGAATTTTTAATTTATTTTCGACAAATAAAATTTAAAGTTAATTTTATTTTTACTCATACCATGCATGGTGAAGGCCAGTATTGAAGTAAGCAAATAATCTGCAAGTAAAAAAGCTCTTATTTATCAACATGAAAATTTCGAAATATTTAAACTATTTTCGAAGCATACTATCGAATCATGTCAAACAATTAGTCAGTTTACTGGATGTTGTGAAAGATGTGTGGCAGAAGAAGAACGGTCTTATTTGCACTAAGAGCAAAGAATGGCCAATTGATTTGAATTGTCTAGTGCCACTAGTCTTAATTTCACTAATATTCATCGATTCGTTCAATGTACTAGCACTGAATCAGTTCAAGTACAGTCCCACCGGAATGCCCAATTTGATTTCACACAAATTTTTCCCGCCCGACTTTTGGCCACACACCGATGTCATCACCTATGTGTGCTTTTTGATGGCTTTCCTCATCTGGACCAACTTGATGCTTGGCACGAGGATCGATTCAAAGTATCACATGCTTTTGATTGATAACCCGAAAAACTATTTTCAAGTGACCATTGTTCAAAATGATAAAGGTTCGTACATGCATTTTTAAAGAGGCGAAGTCGAAGTCTTATACGTAGTTTTGTAGTTTCACCCTGTCTGTCTGTCTGTAAACAAATGCGACTATTTCTACTCACACTGGCTTCGGTGTGGAAATAGTTCAATCTGACTTCGTCTCGCTCTTTTACTGGCTTGCCAGAATTTTTATAACTTAATTTTTCATTCCATTTCCACAAAAAAGTTTTAAATCAAGTTGTATGCAAAAAGATTGACCATTTTCGAGTGAAAGCAAAACATTCGATTCGGTTTGTGATGTCCTCGCTGACCATGCTAAGCCAGTTGTTTATTCTAATTCAAATCTATTCCAATCGAACCGACTTGCTTCGTGATGTTACTATGGTTGGCTTCATGGCCACTGCTTTTCACTACATATTTTACAGTAAGTTTGATTTTAAAGTAGAACAAAAAAAAATTCAACCGTAAAATTGTTCTTTGATACCAGGCAATATATTGCTGATGATGTATTTCATTTTGAATGTTGGTTACATCTACGTCAAGCAAGCATGTCTACGAAAGCAATTCGGTTCAATACTGTCACTTCTGGTTCGATTTGTTCGGTTAAGAGCTGCCCAGCAGCGTGCCCTCTTTCAGTTGTATCGTTTTGTACGCATGCGCCGAGATGTACATTCTCTTCATCGAGAGATCGGAGCATACAACCAATTCTGGAGCGTTCACTTGACCATCTACTTTGCGGTGTACATCCTTGCCCTGCGCTATTTAGCATATTCGTTCTTCTTTGTCAAATTAAACATTTCGCATATAATGAGACAGTTTTTCCTCGTTATGGCATGCAACTGTTTCCTGTTGATACTGCTGGTCACAGCTCTTTGCTCTCTAGTCACGTATTACAATCTGAAGCTGCACAAAGCAATGCAGAGTTATGCAATTTCATTTGCCAAAAAATTATCAAATCAGTACATGGAATTTGCTAAAGGTTTGCCACTTTATTTTATAAAGAAAAATTTGTTTGAATGCTTTATTTGTCTTACAGGTCAATCAAATTGCTTCATCTCAAGAGACAATTTCACACATTAGCTTTACTCTCAGCAACAACTATCAGATCAATTCAAAAATGTTTGAAATGGTTTGAAACTTTTTAAAATGGCATTTCGGTTTTATTTATTGATTTTTATTTAACTATTAGATAATCTCATTCATCAATTTCTGTTTCATGATGATAATGAGAGGCTAATTCCGTGGTTGGTACTTGAAATTATTTTAAAATTTAAAGTCATAATGCAAAACCAACTTGACACACGAAATTATTTAAGGTTTACGATTTTTCTTATTTGATATTGTTTGTAAAAATCGAAACTGTAAATTCTTTGAGTGCATAACCAGTTTTGAGGTCAACGATTTTCATTTGCATATATTCTTTAGCATGCATCTCCCCAGGAGACAATTTTGTATTCTACAATATAATTGGGTACTTCTCCAAAATTCCATTTCTAAGACAAGATTTCATCTTGCTTTAAAATTTAAAGACCGGAAATATTTCCAAATTGAGTTGCTGGATTCCTATTCTTCAATTGGTATCCTAAGAAAAATTCCTAATTAGATTAATTGACGTTTTTGATACTAACCAATTGGGTGGGATCCACCAAGTAGCCAATCGCCCAAAGGTAACCCCGCAAAGACACTTTTATTCGATTTAAAAAAAATCCCGAATTATTGGCAACTAATTAGAATCCCAAGTTTTATTGGAGGACCGACCGACTTAAAAAGCAAGAGGGCTTCATAACGCCGCCTGCCGCTAAGACTAATGAAATCATTACTTGAAAAATCTTAAAAAATGAGATTCAGGCTGTGTATGTTAAAAGTATTGAAAGTCATTCTATTCTATTTTTTAATGTTTTCAATTTGAATATGCCGACATTCACTGTTTTCAAATTAAATTATTGCCATATTGAAAATAATGGCAATGTTTAAAAATAAATTTAATTATATTCTTTTAATTATTGTACTTCGGTGTTGAAAGTCATTTACAGTCAACTCTCTGTAATTTAGAACTTTTGGGAGTAAAATCTCAAAATATTTTCTAAGTTATAAATTACAAAAGGGTGAAATTTGGGTTAAAATGTAAATAATTTGATTTAATTGCAATAATTAACTTAACGATTCCACAATTTGAAGTTCAAATATCATTAATAAGTAGATTGAAGTAAAATAAGTCAATTACAACGTCTATATCATAAATAGTTTGATCGCATTTCCAGAAATTGTCGCTTCTCATTCTCACTCAGGGTCACTTTACCTAACAAAATTTCCCAAGTACCAAAACTTACCTTGGTCCCCCATTATACATTTATTATAAATAAGCTCCAAATGTTGTTCTAAATTATAAATTATAGAAGTTTTTCTAAGTTACAGAGAGTTTTTGTACAGTTAAGGTATTAAATTATACCAATTGTTGATCAAACTTCTTCCAAGTTATAAATTATGAAAGGTTTCTAAGTTAGCGAGTTATAAATTACAGAGAGTTGACTGTATTTTTATTTCAACAGTCTCAATCCTTGAAATGTCGACATTCAATTGTCAGCGGAGACACACTTCCGTGGAATATTCCATTAATCTAATTATTATTTTGAAAATAATCATGTCAGTCACAATAAAGCTAATTAAAATTTTAATTAAATTATTATAAGTAAATAAGCAAAATTTGAAGACAAGAATATTCTCAATTGAAAATGTTCTAATTTTAAAAATGATTTCAACAAAAATTTGTCTAGCTTTTTCTTGGATTCTTCACAAGCCATTGAGTTTGTGGATTTGGTTTGTGAGTTCACACATCAAAGCATGTCTCTATGCATTTGATCCAATCATCGATGCTCCGCCTGGTGTAGGCCTTCACAATTTGGCTTCTTATCGAGTGAAACGAGCTCGTGAATTACGAATTCAACGATTCTTCATTCTGCCAATTTGTGTTTGGGCATTTTTTGCCGCTCACACAGTTTGGGTCATGTGGAAGAATGATTTCGAGTACTACACTCGACCAATGGCCCAACTGTTGACTCATCGAATGTATCCCGAGGAATTTTGGCGACAAGGTGACATGGTAGTGCTTGCCGGTATGATAGGCATCGGTCTGTATGGTTTCACATTTGCCTTTGGTTCATGGCTATCTGATCGGTACTGTATGTACTTTGTGTATGGTCCAAGTGGAGAATACGATTTGATTGTCAATGGCAAAGGTAAGTTTGAATTGCATTTCTACCGTCCATTAATTTTTCACTTTTCAAATAGTGTGGGAAAACGAGAATGTCAAGAAAGTGTACAAATTTCGGAATCTAACCAAAAAGGCGATACTTCCAGTTGCGAGTTCTGCTTGGATGATTTGTTATTTGTTTTTCCTGTGGAATTTTGCCCGTGCAGACTTTGATGACATTGGCCATCGACTATTGCTGGTGTTCTATCTTCCAATTTTGGTTTTGTATTGTGTTTTGGGTAAGTTTTATATACACTTTGATTTCAATAGTAAATGGCCCAAATGTTTGCAGCTGCCATCCTAATGTTTTATCACTTTTTTGTCATCACCAAGTATGTTATGATCAAACAAGCCGGTTTGATTGGTCAACAAGATGAACTTATCAAACGTCTCAATGGAAATACTAAACTATCCAAATTGCGTTTTTTACTTTAAATTTCGTGCAATCAACACTCACTTGGCATACCAATGCGCTGAGATTCGTGGTTACAATCGCTTTTGGGCCTCAGCCATTAGCATTATATTCGGAGTGGACATTGTGATCGTATGCTATCTGCTCTATTCGTTCATTTTCTATGAACAAACTTCGGTGATACAGTTTGTGTATTTCTTCTTCTTTCTCATTGAAATTGGATCGTTCATTTTCATTGCAATCTCACTCGCTTGTGTGGTTGATCGTAACAATGACTTGTGCTATAAGAGGAACATGAAAGCAGGAATGGCTTTTGGTTTGAATTTTGACAATCGTTCATCGATTCGACAGTTGATCCATGTAAATGTTTTTCTCAATGACAAATTAAATAATCCAAATACATCTTTTGGTTTGTAGATCAACAAAATCGCGACCAATCGAAACTTTTCCAAATGCTGCTTCCGACTGGTCAATGGCTATCGTCTTGACTCGACTGCTTTCAACATGGTTTGATTGAGGGGAATTTTTGAATTATATTTTCTAAAGAAATTCAAATTTATAGGCCATCTTTATTATGAGCACCTTCTTCCTGTACATTTGTCGTCAAAATCATAAACATTTCTAGATTTGTTTAATCGATGGCCACTAGATGGAAGCTAAAGCTTAAAAATGATTTTTTTTTCATTTTGATCTTTGTAATTGTGTGCTCTAGTTTATATTATCGATAAAAATAATTTTGTCATTGACATCTGTTGTTTTTGATTTGGTCTTGGATCTTTTTGACACACCTCTGCTTAGCGGACAGTAATATTATATACATATTTGGATTCGGCTAATCAATATATACAAAATAAGCTTAATTTCATTCAAATCAATAACACATTGATGTTTAGGCTAAATTGACGGTCTCCCTTTGAGATCCCAGTCAAGTTTTCAATCAATAATTGAAAAAAAGTTTTTAATTTTATAATTGAATTTTCATTTCAACATATCATTTGCTTTATTATTAATTCAACAATATAAAAAGTTTTGTCTATCATCTTTCAATTATTCAAAGAACGCATTACCAGGCATAGAATTATTAATTGCCATACGAGCCTTGAGATATTGTATTGTAAGACTCATTTGAAGTATTAGTTGGTGAGTTCAAAATAATAAGCAATCGCAATAAATTCGAAGCTCTTCCTATTGCTTCTACTGAAGCCAAGCCAAAGCATAATCTACTTTGTTCACTATTTCGCATTTTTTTACATAGTTTCTTTTAGTATATGGAAAATTTTGTTTGATTACTTACAAGTTGATGCAAAAGAAAATCATTGATTAAATTTTTATTTTATTTTATAAGATATCGTAGAAAATTGTTGAGAGACCATTTATTTGAACAATACTTTCTGTATGTAAAATTGTGTCCGGTATAAAGATTCTGTGGCGTTTAGTGTTTTACGCCAGTTGAAATATAGTAAGCGTAAGTGTCCGGTGTTATACAGGACAACCCTGACTAGGCACGGCCATATTGGGTCGGTCAGACGGACAGAGCGAAGGCATTTGAACCATCCTCCCGCCGATGTCCCCTCTTGTCTCTCTCTCTCGTATATGTTGCTTTCGTATTACCCCACGCTACCACGCACTCTGTGGACCCGTCTTCTTCTCGCTCTGTTCTCTTTCAGTGTTGTGTCGATGCGCGGCCAACAGTAAGCTAACTGTTGCTCTATCTCTCTTCTTTCTTTGTCTTCAGTTGTCACTTGGCACTGGCCCCGAACGCACGTCTCTACGATTCTTGGGCTCGTTTTCCCTTGTGTCCGTCAGCCTCCCATCTATGGACCCCAGCAGAGCCCGCGGGGTTATGTGTTTTGTGTACTTTCTAGTACAATTTTTCAGGTGTTTGGGGCCCGAAGGGCCCCATTTTCTACAAAAGAGGGCCCCATTTCGATACAATTTGGGCACCACTATGGTTTCTTTTTGTCAAATTTATGGTCAATTTGAATTGATTAACCCTAAACTCATAACGACATTGTGTAATTAGCGATTATAATCAAACAAAGCAACATTAACTCGATTTTGTACCCGATATAATCATATACAAGGCCACGTCCCCCATATAAGTCTCAAAAATTTAGGTTTAGGGGGAGGGGCTTTGGATTACAATATGGGCCCCATTTTGGCCAAACAAGGGCCCCAAAAACCATCCCGCGGGCTCTGGACCCCAGAATCCCTGGGATTATCCGCATTGAAGAGGCTATATATTTTATGTGATATATTCGTCTATTACAGGCTAATGCCCACCTGTTTTCCTGAGCCCTAACGTCAACTCTGGTTCCTACCACCAGCCCAGTCCAGTGGATTCAACCCATAATAACGAGACTTATGAACGTTACAGCCCATTTCTGGTCCCTTTACCAGGGCCCCAGTGCAATGGAACGCCTTCTGCCAAGGATCCACCCATTTTTGGGTCTTTTACCTAGGCAGTGGACCGCCTTTATTTTGGCCTTATCCACTCATTGATTAAACAAAGTTCCAAACCTATAAAATCGTCTTTTTCATTATGTGGTCCATTTGAAACGCCACAGATTCTTTTGTTCAATTTTACATAAAACTTTATCATTTTTTTAATCAAAGCTTTTTTACTTGTTGTTTTTTTTTGACAATTGATTACTTCAGATTATTTATCCAACAAAATTTAAATGCCATAAATTGAGAAAGTTCATAAATTAAATGTAAATTATTATTTGTGAAAAATGTGATTAAATAAAATGTGATTTATTATTATTTTTCATAAAAACTTTTTGATTGCTTTTCGATTGTCAATTTGTTTTAGATTATTTCATCCAAAAAATGCCATAAATTCTGAGAATTTCTGGTTACAAATCGAATTGTTAAAAGCAAATTGACAATCGAAAAGCAATCAAAAAGTTTTTATGAAAAATGATAATAAATCAAATTTTATTTGAATTATTATAATTCGAGAGCACAAAGAGTGTCATTTGATGTTTGAAACTCAAACAAAAAACATGTCGGGCATACTCAAGAGAATTTGGTCATTTGGCAGTTTGAGTTTCTATGCTCATCATGGCCAGTCTGATGTGATTCGCCCACTCACCGGCTATGACAGTGAACAAGTGCGCAAATGTTGGACCGCCTCACTTGGACTGTTCATACTGACAATTTTGTATGGAATCTTTGGACTCGAATGTGAATCCCGGCCTTTGTGCAATATCGACTGGGCCCAACTGCCATTAAGTCCTTTCAATCTATTCCATCAAATGACTCCAAAAGCTGTGTGGAGTGAAGCCAATTTGGGTGCGCTCTCAATGTGGATTCTATGTATTGGCAGTTGGATTTGCTTTTTGGTCAATCGGCCAATTGAGAGACGCTACTTGGTTTCTCTCATCCCTGGCACAAATGATGGTAATTTATGGATGTTTTGTAAATTAAATACTTTTCAGGTTTGATTGCTATTTTAACTATTTTACTAAATTTATTAACTTTACCGATAAAAATAATTAGTTTACCGATTAGTAAATTTCTCGTTAAATTCACTTATAATGCCGATAAAATGATTATATTGCCGATAGGTATTAGTAATTTAGATTTTTACAATACTAATTAACTAACTAACTAACTAACTAACTAACCAACCAATTGTATAAACTATCCATTTTATGGTTAAATTACTAATCGGCAAAATTAATATTTTTATCGGCAATAAAATTTAAATCTCTATTTTACTGTTTTTTTACTATTTTGAAGATGAATTCGAACAAATGTGCACATTTAGAGGACCCTTTCTCAAGTTTATACTCGCAATGGAAATGGTCATTTACCTGTGTGGCATTTTGTTTGTCAACGCGAATGTTTTGTTCATCAATCGCAATTATAATGTCACTTTCACATCTGCGCTCTTTTGGGGCTTGTTCAATCCATTTCATGTCTACTACTGTGTGCTATGTAAGTGTTCTTTAAATGGTTGGATTTGATAATTTTTTAATATCCAAATTTATTTTTACATCTTAAATTTTATTACAACTATCTTCACTAGTTATTTACACTACACCACTCTATGTGATACTGACTAGCAGGTATGTTGTCATTCAGCAAAAAGCACTTACCCACAAATTGGTCGATCTCGTTGGAAAGCTGAACAACCACCAAATAGTCCGTGGCCGCAATTTGGCCATTAGACGAGCCCATCACCAGAATCTCTATCGAGAGTATCTCGCCGTGAACGTTCAAATTTGTGACCTGTGCAAGCACGCTCGAGAGTATGCTCGATTCTGGGCGCCAAGCCTCACCCTTCTCTTTATCACCTACATCTCGCTGCAATGTTATCTATTTTGTATGTTCCTCTATGTCACTGGGCTGGCTGGCGGCTTGCGTTTAATACTGCTGTTGGCCGCACTCGGGGTGGTGTGCATCGAATTTGTGCTCATCTCGCAGTGTGCTGCAGTGGTGAAGCAGTTCAACTATATCACACGACAGAATCGAACATTTTGTCTGTTTTATGCTAACACCAAAGGCGTTGGCAAAATATTGGCAAGAAATCTGTTAAAGGTAACTGCATAATTTCATAATTTAAAAAATCATTTTGACTCATTTGTGCTTAAACAGGCTGAAAATCTGCAAAACAATCGAATGTTGCACTCGTATGCATTTCGTCTGTTTGGCAACTATCGAATCACTACCAAATCGTTTCACATTGTAAGTGTAAAACATTTTTTCCAAAACCAAATACTAATAATCTTATTAATATATGATTATTATATTAGATCATATCCTACGTTAGCATATTCTTTTTGTACATCATCAAGAATAAATACTAATGTTTGAAAGGGAAATTGAAGATTGTCAATTCTGGGAAAGGATTCAAAGTCCTTTGTAAACGTAAATGTAAATACTTTGATTTGTCGGATTAAAATAGTATAAATGTTGCAATAATACATTTTAGTGAATAAAGTAAAGAAATATTTGTTACAGTTTTTTTTTTCAAAACCACAATTTACGATCCTGTGTGTGGCAATGGCTTGGTTTATACCTCGGTGCCCGCGTACGCTGATTGGATTGCTCAAAATAGAAATTTTTAGTAACTTTTGGTTTGTTTTTGAACTTGTAAAATGCAATTTTTTCCAATTTGGTTTCACATTTCTAATTTTTAAATTCATAAACTGAGCATATAAACTGTTCAATCCATAAATTACACCGGCAAATTGTAGAATTTATCTATTTTTCTAAAGTTTGACAACTTGCCTAGGCACTCTATGGAATGACTAGTCATTTTATGAAGCCACGTCTGAAACAACAGTCAAGCTGGATTTCAATTACGTCTATTTGTACAGGAGCTCAACTTTAGAGGGCAACTTTGATCAAGTCAAGTATACTGCTAAAATCAAACTAATCGATCCGGTGTCCCTGTGATTCAAGTGCTGGTACATGTATATTAGTATATTTTAATCTAAGTTATAAAATCAATACGATTTGTCATGACAATATCTTAGCGAACCGTATTATCTACTCTACTGAACACAAAACTAAAATCTGCACAAACTTTTTTTTGTCGATCAATAAAATCATCAACAAATCATACAAACGCACAGATTGCATAAACTTTCTTATGTCCTAATGTCCTCTTTCACTCTCCCCTCTGTTCAAAGTCATATTCTAACAAATATATAAAATCCTATTATTTGAAAATGAACTTGAAGCAACTTTTTGTTTGTATTATCTATCCACACAAAACAGTGCACTACTTTGTCGACTATCTCAGCATTGTCGAGCAAATTCAGTGTTTTCAAAATCGCCGTCTAATACACCGAATCCATTTAGTCAACCTTCTATTAGCGATCAAAACACTTCATTTTGTCTATTTAAGTTTCTACCCCCTAAACGGCCATGAACACGCAATCCACTATGATGCATTTTACCTTCTATTGCCAAAACCGCTCATTAACACTCTCGCAATACTTGGCTGCTGTATGGCACTTTACTATAATCGAATTTTGTTGTTTAAATCCGATTGTACTTTGAATCGAATTCTGCATCAAATTTTAATCAAAAATGATTATTCGGAATTTGATTGTAAATTCTACCAAGGAAAACAAATTTGCGAATGGATTCGAAAATGGTTTTTAATTGTACTGAATTTGTTTCAAAGTTTGACCTTGATTTCAGGTAAATTCTCTTAAAATGGTAATACAGCCAAGTTATCTTTTATTTAACAGATTTTCTCCTGCCAATCATCACAATTGGCTATGGAATATATTTGTTTAACATTTTTGAGCAATATTCGACAATTTCGATAATTTCTATCCTAATTTAGCATTTCGCCAGCGGATTGCTCTACTGGCTCTACCTCTACGACAGTGCCCATGTAATATCGCTCTGGAATCCGGGCCTTGATAGTGACTATTGATTACCTGAATTTTAGTGACTTAACTTATTGACTGTTATTAACACATTTATTCTGTATGCAATTGATGACTTTGTGAATTATAAACTAATAAATATTTTTATTTGATAAATTAGTTATTTTAATCGGGTAATGGACTAAATCGGTAAGATAATTATTTTTATCGGCAAAATTACAAATTTTATTGGCATATTTTGCAATTTTGTCGGGGAGTTTAGTAATCGGATAAATCACTATTTTTTATCGGGAAATTTGCAATATTTATCGGGAATAAAATTTAAATCCACATTGTTGTACTCATTGTTGAGCACACAGGAAAATGGCTTGATCCTCAAACAGAAGAATGACTTAGGTAAAATTTGATTGGCAGCTATTTCTAAAAAACAACTTTTTGAGTTTCCGAGCACGTCATGCACTGGTTTACATATTTTTAAGTACCTATGCCAAATATTATTCAAATCGGTCAAGAAACCTCGGAGCCTTAGCAAAAAAGTTCCAAAAAGCTGGGGAGTCTATTCTTCAGTCACGTTCAGACAATTAAAAATATCCGTAATTAAAAAAATCAGTAATAAAGAAACTCCCTTCAATTACCAAAAGTTCCAATGAGACAGATGAAGAGGTTGAGCACAAGCACATTTTCTTGTTCGAGCACAACATGTGGCAAAATGAAAAACCTGAAACATGAAATTATTAAGAAAATCTTTAGATTTAACGATAAGTCAACATGCACTAAACTCGAGGATAATTAAATCAAAAAATTGAAATTACAAATAATTTTGCACAAAAATTCTTGATTCCATCTCAATTTTATTATAAAAAAAATTCGTGCAATCTTTTTAATGCAATCGAAGGGTTCTGTGCAATAGCAACTAATACTAATGTACCTGAAGCCTTCTCAGAATTAGTTACAAATGTGCGTGTCATTTTAAATGCCGCATAATCAAGGCAATGGGGCGAGTTAAAAATAAAGAGAAAATAAAGATTTTATAAAGATAAATTATTTTGTATGAAAAGTAATTTCATTTTAGGAGAGCAATCGTATTTTCATTTGAAGCGGAGTATCTTAAAAACGATGCTTAAATATTATTTTCGTTAAAATGCAAATCAACCTGCAAAGATGTGAGTATAAATAGTGCAATTTATTGACATTAAATTTATTAAATTTTTCATTTCATTGAGTTTTCAAAAATGAAGTTACATTTTGTGCTCCTTTTTCTCTTGTTTGTGGCTTCGGTAAAAGGTAAATATATAAAGATATTTATTAAAATTTGTTTATTTTATATATTAATTAAATTGATTATTTAGCTAGCCAAAATGAAACATTGTCGGTTCATTTACTGAGCAAGCGTGGTGCTCGCGATTGTCGCGGTGGCAGTGGCGATTACAAAACCTACCGCAACACTAACATGAACAATGGCCAGGGAAATGCTCAATCGGTGGCAGATTGCTTCGAGAACATTCGACGCGGCCTTGGTGACGGTCCCAAATGGGGCTGCAAAAAGGCTAGCCACGGTAACTGTCGATGTGTGGCCGATTCGTCGTTCATTAACAACTATCGCCGAACCCTCAGCGAGGCACTGAGCAATTTGAGACGGGGAAGCGACTTTTACAAGAGTATTGAGGCTGAACGATATGAGGGTGCAATGTATGTGAGTTATACATGCTGATTATGAAAACGGTTTGTTAACAAGTCAACCCAGACCCTCAGGTTTGCAGTTGACTGGTAGCCTAAATTCCCCTTCTTTCCCTTTTCAATTCAATGATTGTTAAATGTATAAATTGCGCATCATTAAAACATATTGGCCAAAAAATTCTAAGCATTAGTGTATTGGAGTTTTGTCGATTTTATAAACTTTTTGATCCTACCCTGCCTTTTACACTAGGATCAGGGTAGGGTAGGTTGAGCATTTTTGTGCATTGACCCTTCGGACGCTATTTACCATTTTGCGACCCAACCTAACTGACCCAATACCCTGACCCTACAATCAACTAGTGCATCGTATCGGACCAATCAGCTACCACAGGACACCATCGCTACATTCGGTTAGTGTTCAAGCAAATGGCAATCATTTAATGTTAATGTTAATGTGACCATCCGACGAGGAATAGTGCCACGAGAATCAACCCATAAGCCAAAAACCTCGAAGTCTGGTCGGCCATATTGAGGATATCGACTCATAACGTCCCTTGTACAGGTTCTATATTTGGCTTGCTTCTCATGTCGTACGGCTTGGTCAACATCTTCATTCGACTCATATCGCACAGTCGGATCAATAATGTACGCTCTTTTTGACCCAGGGTCAAACACCAGCAAATCCAGGTAACGATTACTGCCGTGCGTATCACTACAAAATACGTCATCAAAGCAATCGAAAGCCTTTGTCCTCAAGCAAAACTTTGACATGACGAACCATCTGGTTATGTCTAGCCATTCGCATTGTCTCGCCAAAGAGACACCAACCTAGAGCCTCATTGCGGCAATGCCGACAATGGGTAGATTGGGGTCCAACAACGACTTGACCATGGGAATCCTTCGACACCACCACAGGAACGCCTGCCAAATTAGCATAACTGACACTCAGCTTAATGCCAGCCGTCCATTCTGACGTCGTCAAATTAGTCTTTTCATAAATAAATCTATTAGCTTTAGTATAGCCTTGGAAGTGACGTATTCAACATCCTTCATATGCCAATGATGCCCACCTCTCAAAAGCTTGCTCCCGTAACGCAGATCTTAATATTCGAGAAGTCTCTCCTTCCACGCCAAGTGCTTCTTGAAACACTTGCATCTCTTTTTCGACAATAATGTCTAATGATAATCAATGCCTGGATAAATAATTAAAAATTAAAAAAATATCTTTCAAAATCTGTTCTTTCAAAAAATAAATTCTAAAATAAAATGATTTAAAACCAAAACTAATCGACCATGTCTCTTGTGATTTGTGTGTGTATGTGCTATATCATAGATTTATATTTTAATCTTAATTATAAAATCAATACAATTTGTCATGGCAATATATAGAAAATCGTATATTATCTGCTCTACTACACAACTCAAAACTAGATTCTGTAAATCTGAAAGCTTTTGCTCGATCAATAAAATCACATAAATCAAAGCACAGATTGAAAAGTTAGTTTTCTCATGTCCTCTAATGTTCAATGTCATTCAAGCACAAACACAAAATCCATTTTTTTAAAATGAACTTGAAACTACTAATAGACCGAATTTTCAATCCACACAAAACTGTGCACTATTTTGTTGACTATCTCAAAATTGTCGAACAAACACAAGTTTTTCGAAATCCCCGCATAAATCTTCAAATCCATTTACTCAACTTTCTTATTTCAATCAAAACACTTCATTTCGTTTATTTAAGTTTCTACCCCCTTAACGGCCATGAACACGCAATCCATTATGATGCATTCTACCTTCTATTGCCAAAATCGCTAATTAACACTCTCGCAATACTTGGCTGCTGTATGGCACTTTACTATAATCGAATTTTGTTGTTTAAATCCGATTGCACTTTGAATCGGATTCTGTATCAAATTTTAATCAAAAATGATTATTCAGAATTTGATTCAAAATTCTACAAAGGCAAGCAAGTTTGCGAATGGATTCGAAAATGGTTTTTAATTGTACTGAATTTGTTTCAAAGTTTGACCTTGATTTCAGGTAAGTTCTCATAAAAAGCGAAGTTATCTATCACTTTTATTTAACAGATTTTCTTCTGCCAATCATCACAATTGGCTATGGAATAAATTTGTTTAGCATTTTTGAGCAATTTTCGATAATTTCGATAATTTCTATCCTAATTTGGCATTTCGCAAGTGGATTGCTCTACTGGCTCTACCTCTACGACAGTGCCCATGTAATATCACTCTTTTTTGCATCAATCACAGCATTCTTGATTACGTTTTACGTGAGAACCAAACAGAATTACCTACAATTAGCTAGTTTGCTGTTGCATCGTGCCAAAATTGTCAATTATCTGGCATATCGTGAGAAATCAACTGAAATTTTGATATTCTTTTTCCGAATCAACAAAATGTACGGTCGAATGTTTGTGGCCTGTTTAATGGCGGGCTGTCCCATCAGTACCCTACTGACAGTGTGGATTCTCAATGGCTATGTTCAGGGCAGCAGTAAACCGATTGTTGGATTTTTTATATTCTATATTTCGCTGATTATATTTGGCATTCACTTGCTGTTGGCTCAGTGTACGAAACTGATACATAATCCTGGCATTGGACTGCATCGTTTAATGGTTCGAATGCACAAATTTCGAAACAAACGAATAAGGATTCAGTTGTTAAATCAAATATTGGCTATTCATGTTCGAAGTAGGTATGGATTCACATATGGAAACTTTGGACTCGTATCCATGCACGCTTTTATGAAGGTATATATGTTTGATTTTGATTTTATTTCTGAAAAATATTTATTGCTTTCTACTACTAGTATCTATTGCTTTACGGGAGATTCATAATGATTATGTACAAAATGTTACGACGGAATTACATTTAGGCCATTAAATATTAACTTCAATTCAAAAATCAAATTTTTTTGTTTACAATCAACGATCTACTTGTCGTTTACCATCACAGCGAATGTAGTTTAATTGCTGCAATCATTTAAATTCAGTTTTGGGATGTTGGCTCAACTTTTCAGTGTCAAAATTGCGCTTACAGTCCTCACAACATATAGTTAGCGTTTTTTTCTATTTTCTACTGCGTATACAGTATCCTTGCTCATTACAGTATATATACTCAGCCTAGCTTCCACTGCGTTAGTCTTCATTGGCCACCTCATCCAGTATTCAGCATAGACATCAGTAGACACTCGGCCTACACACATTTCAATACAAAATCTGTGATTTTTATAAAAATCACTACTTCTTTGACCTTTGACCTAAAAGGCTGAATAACAACACATCTAGACCGCCATGAGAACACTGTGTTAAATTTTCAGACCGATCCATTCGGTAATTTTGGAGGAGTTTTATTCACAAGAATTGCCTGAAGTTATATATTTTCTCGGGAGATAATCGTCACTCTTCGCTCACTCACATCCTCGTTCGCTTCGCTCGCTCGGATGTTCGTTCGTTCGTCGCTCCTCCATTATAACTTGATCAACTTTCAAGTTCAGCTTAAACCAGTATATGACTAGTCGACTTGTACTTCTCTATTATTTATTGCTTGCATGTTTTGATCACAGTGATTGAAAAATCAATATTCTTGCAAAATTATCATGGAAACTTATGTATCAAGTATAAAGTTGGATGGCTCCATATGGCGAGCCTGAAAAGACAAATTGCATTTCGATATTGCATATTGGCGTATAGCTTTTGGAATAATAAAGGTACAATAAACAGAACTTTGGGGGCAGGGTAAGTTTTCAGAATCTTCAAAGGTTTCATGTTCTTTAATTAGCTTTTACTGCAATCAAATTCTAGCGAATCAAATTGCAAATGTTGCTCTTTTATTATACCAATGATCGTAAACATGTTGTTACTTGTATCACATCTGTTGTACGAGTAGTAGAACACTTCGTTATAAACCAAGTTATACGTACCAATTTTACTTTCACTTTCACTCTCTTTGACTTAACATCAACACAAAAGCTAAGAAGATGAAATTTCTTAGCTTTGTGAAAAATCTTTTCCGTTTTGTTATCATTGTCTACTGGCAGTTGGTCAGCCCACTGGTGGACCACATGAAAGTGTTGTATGGACAGTTAGATCCCGTTTTTGACTGTCCCGGTACAATCAATTCGAGCAATTTCCAATCAGCCCTACCCGCCTATCGTAAGTCACGCCACCAAATGGACAAGTCAAAGCATCGTTTTTTCCTCTTTCCGTGCATTCTGTTTGTCGTGAACATACTGGACACTGTCTGGATACTGTATGAGGAGGAGTGGGAGTACTACCAGAGACCAATTCCACGCCTGTTCTATCACAAAATGTATCCCGAAAAGTTTTGGCACCAAAGCGACATGATCATGGGCTCAATTGTGGGCTGCTCGTTTGTGGTCTTTTTCAATCTTTGGCTCAACTGCTGGATTGATGACCAGTTCTGTATGTATCTGGTTAAAGACGAAAATGGGCCCGAGGTTAAACTGATTGTGAATGGCCGAGGTAAGTTTACCAAAACAATATTTTTAGAAAATTAACAAAATCCACAATGATAGTGTGGTATCCAGAAAACGCTCTTGAAATTTACAAATTTAGATTGCGCAGTAAGCGCAACATGAAACTGTTCATGTTGGCCACTTGCGGTTTCTTTGAAGCCTACTTCAGTTGGCACTTTGCGGATAAGCCATTCAACGACCTGAAGCACTATGTCCAACTGTACTTTTACATGCCCGTGCTCATATTTTACTGTTGTTTTGGTAAATTTCATTCCTTAACTTTTGATTTTTGATTTTTGATTTTTGATTTTCTCCTTTAGCTGCAATCATTATGTTTTTTCACTTTTTCATTTCCACCAAGTACATATTGATTAAGCAGAAATGTTTGATTGGTAAAATGGATTTGCTAATTGAACGAATGTGGAATGCGGAAAAGCGATCGAAAACTAGCTTCCTTTTAATTTGGCTTGAATTTCTCGATCTCAACCGGCATCTAGCTTATCAGTGTAAAGAGATTCGTGGCTACAACGCCTTTTGGTCCATCTATCTCAGTGCCCAATTTGGCTGTTGCATCGTGTGCATTGGACATCTTTTGTTTGCTTTCACCTTTATTCAGGCAGAATTGGATCAAAAAGTTTATTATGTCGTTTTCTTGGTGCAACTTTGTGGGCTCATTTTTGCGATCATCTACCGGTGCTCACTGGTGGACGCCAACAATGACATTTGCTACTGGAATAATGTGCGAATTTGCATTTTGGCTCAGTTGCACTACTCGCCTGACAGGCGACAAATGGCAAATGTGAGTCAAATTTAAAATTTTTAAAATTTTATTAAAAAATTGTGTGCAAGCAGATGTACAAGATTGCGCTAAATCGTGGCTTCTCCAAGTGTTGCTTCCGTCTCAAGAACAATTACCGACTTGACTCGTCGGCGTTCAATTTGGCACTGTTCATCATTAGTGAACTTTTTATGATGATCTGCAAAAAGGCTCGAAACATTCACCGACAGTACTACAGTGTCACGAAACGAGATGTTAACTATGACGACATGTTTTCACTTTAGAGATACATTCGACAGTTGGCCTAATGGTCAATGACCAGTAAACGGTTAATTTGTATTGCTTTAACGAATCGACTTGATTCTTAGATTGTAGTGCACCATAGTGAAGTTGTCAATACAATTTGTGCATTGCACGGCGTTACTCGGCGGACATTTGTAATTATTTGTACTACAAGTGGTTGCACTCAAATTGCACTAAACTTTACTGATTTCTCGATTAGCTTGTTTGCTTGTCCAAATTTGTATAAATAGACTCTCCATCACAATAAATAGTTACATTTGAATCTGCATCAGTACAAAATCCAATGGAATAATACCATCATGGAAGCACATCAAATTGTACCCGAAATTATCGACTCTGTACCGCAACATGTGGCCTACTTTAAGTATGGCCTAGGTGTGGAGATGAATCTCGGTGCCGAGTTGAGCCCACTACAGGTAAAGGACGCACCAATTGAAGTAAAATGGCCCGTTGAACCAAACAGCCTGTACACGGTGGTGTTCACCGATCCCGATGCACCAAGTCGAGCAGTGCCCCTTTGTCGAGAATTTCTACACTGGTTAGTGGTGAATATTCCCGGTACTGATCTGTCCAACATGTGAACATCATTCTTACCCAATGGTTGTTGAATGAGAATCTGGAAGGTCACGTGATTTCATTATTACAGATATTCATTGTGTATCATCTAATGTTCAT
The DNA here is from genome assembly GCA_023373905.1 of Rhizoglyphus robini. Classification (NCBI taxonomy): domain Eukaryota; kingdom Metazoa; phylum Arthropoda; class Arachnida; order Sarcoptiformes; family Acaridae; genus Rhizoglyphus; species Rhizoglyphus robini. The sequence goes on from JAKIJQ010000027.1 coordinate 1,691,607, forward strand.
CTTTGGACTGCACTATCTGTTGGCTCAGTGCTCGAAACGCATTCACCGAAATAGCAAAAGTCTGTTTCATTGAAATAATCAATATTTCTTGAAATGTCACAATTTTAAGTTTCGTAGTATTTGCTATAAGCTGGGCATACACTCATAAATTATAAATAAAACAAACACTGCAGACCTTTGTCAAGTACCGAGATGAAATCAGATCAGATATTTCTTCATGATGATTCCAAGAAGATTTATGAGCTTTGAGCGTATAGAAAGTAATAAAAAATGATTTATTTAAATAATTTTTTTCAGGTGAGTTGGGCATAACATTGTTGAAGAAGGCGCAAGTGACTGGTGTTGCAATACTGAATTTATGAATTTATAAATTTACAAATAAATTACTTTGTTGATTTTTTGGCAATCGTAATATGTTACCAAAACAAACAAACTTGGTGATTATTATCATTAAGCTGTTTTGCATATTATGGTTGATTTATGTGTGGCAAGTTTGAGCCCGAAAGTAAATATCAATAGAGGCAAAAGACCATTTTTGAAAATATCAATTGACAGAGTATATAAGGAACTGTCTCAAATTGTGTTTTGCTAACTCGACTCAAGTCGCCCCCACTTCGAGATGACTAATCCTGCTGTGGCATTGATTCGAGCCATTTTGAAGGTTCTGTTCTACTCGAAATGGCTCGTGTCGGCTCACGTTCGTGCATGCAAACAGCCCTTTGATACGATTGTGGCCGCGCCCAAGCAAACTAACCTTGCCAACCGGAAGAGTCAACTGGCCTCTTATGAGAAGGAACATCCACTGTCGGAGAATGGTGCATTCTTCTTTGGGCCCTTTATGCTCTATGTGATCTACTTTGTGGACACTGTGTGGATACTGTACAAGCACGAGTTCAACTATCCGGACGATCCAATGGCCGAGCTGTTGGGCCACAAAATGTTCCCTCGTGTGTTCTGGCTCAACAGTGACGTCATTCTCAATGTGGCCATGGGCTCAATCATGGTGCAGTACTATCATCTGTGGAGGGGCGCTTGGCTTGATCAGCGTTACATCATGTATGCACTGGTGAACGGTGGAGCGGAAGGCAAGTTGCTGCTGGTCAATCGCAAAGTGTGGAATCGAGCCAACAGTGAAAAGCTGTTCAGCCTCCAAGCTCGTTATCACTACTTGATGAATTACGTTTACAGTGGCACCTATGCCTTTGGAATTGTGTACTTTAACTTTCACTTCCTCAATCGGCCTTGGTCAGATGGCTGGAAGGACTGGGCCACCATTGTGCTCTATTACAATCAAATGATTTGGTACAACTTTACTGCCAACATTTACATGTTCTTCCATTTCTTCTTCATTCTTCAGTACATCATTGTGAAGCAGAAATTTTTGATCACTCGACTGGACAGCCTAGTGAGCGAGTTTGGAGCCAAAAAGAAGCGAGACAAGCAGCGTCTGGCGCAGCTATGGCAGCAGTTTCAATCGATCAACACAGACCTGGCCTATCAGTACGGCGAAATTGGTGCTTACAATCACTTTTGGAGCATTCAGCTGAGCATGCAATTTGTGTTCAGTGTAATCGTCATCTGTTACTCGCTGTATTGCAATCTGTTTCTGATCAAGATTGCCTCCATTCAGGGAATGGCCTACTTTGTGTTCATTCCAATCGAGTTTGCCTTTATGATGTTTACGGTCATTTATGAGTGCTCCCAGGTGGATAGTGCAAACAAACGTATCTATGAGTTGAATGTCAAGGCGTGCATGATGTTTCAATTTCACTTTGACAACATCAGCCCTCGAATTCTGGCAACTGTAAGTGTGGCCTTTTTGTATAATATAATTTTTTCACTTGATTGAGTAAAGTATAGTGAACTTGTTTGTTCTTTGTAGATCGAAACAATAGCAACCAACAGGAACTTTTCTCGTTGCTGCTTCCGACTGGTCAACAGTTATCGGCTCGATTCGACTGCCTTCAATATGGTTCGTTGTTTAATATTGTTTGAATTTCATTTATTACAAAGTTTTACAACCTCATCAGGCAATCTACATCATCAGCACTCTGTTCATTATGATTGCGAAAAGGAATGAATACTATCAAACGTCAAAGACTAGTGACTAGTGAATAGTAATTTGAATTATTATTTATTCACATTTATTTCTTGTAAACATGTTACTATATTATGCCATACTTCTACTATTAGTGCAGGTTTTGTAGGTATTATACTAAAATTTTGCACATATTTGTTTATTTTATGTATTGAATGTATTTTAATTAAATAAATTGATTAGCAAGCCAAAATTAAACATTATTCATTAATTTTGGTGAGCAATCAAAGTGCTGTTGCGTAGTCCCCAATCAATTTATTCGAATCAAAAAACGAATGACAGAGACAGATGAAGAGATTGAGCACCAGCAAATGACATTTTCGGGTTCGAGCGGAAACATCGAGATTGTTCCATTTGGATCGAATAAAGAATGGTCTGTTCTGTTTGTGTTTAAGCAATTGGACAAACTAAATGTGAACAGTCAAAGTCGATTTGGATTCCAAATACGGCAATTCATACAAGAGAACAAACTCGGAGTACCAGTGGCTGGTAACTTTTGTCAAGTCAAGTACTGAGGACACAAATCTTCGGAGATATAAAATGTCGACTTTTAACTAATTGACAAAATGCAAAACAATTTCTGTTTTCTTATAAAATTGAATAAAGTAAAAACCAAAACGACCAAAACCAAAACCAATCGACGGTGAGTGTCTCTTTGATTTGTGTGTTTTATATCAAAGATTTATTTTAATCTTAATTATAAAATCAATACAATTTGTCATGGCAATATACTGTGAATCATACATTATCTGCTCTACTACACATATCCAAAAGTTGACTCTTAAAAATCTGAAAACTTTTTCGATCAATAAAATCAAAACATAAACCACAGACGCACAGATTGAATTAAGCTCTCCCACGACAAATGTCCTCTTTCATGTGTTCAATGTCATTCAAACAAACAATTAAAATATACTATTTCAAAATGAACTTGAAACATATTGACACTATTTTCAATCCACACAAAACAGTGCACTACTTTGTTGACTATCTCAATATTGTTGAACAAAAAATACAAGCTCTTCGCAATACTCGTTTAATTCGTCGAATCCATTTGCTTAACTTTATCATTTCTATCAAAACACTTCATTTTGTCTATTTAAGTTTTTGTCCACTAAGTGACATTGAACACGCAATTCACTACGATGCATTCTACTTTCTACTCCCAAAATCATTGATAAACACACTCGCAATTCCTGGTTGCTGTATGGCACTGTACTACAACCACATTTTACTGTTCCAATCCGATTGTGTACTGAATCGGGTACTTTATCAAATTTTAATCAAAAATGATTATCATTCAAATTTCGATTCAAAATTCTACAAAGGCAAACACATTTGCAATTGTATACGAAAATGGTTTTTAATTATACTCAATCTGTTTCAAAGTCTAACCTTATTTTCAGGTAAATTAACTTTGAACAATACGGTGATAAGTTAACTAAGAGAATATCATTTAATTCAGATTTACTCCTACCGATCATCACCATTGGATATGGATTAAAATTGCTCAACAATTACGAACAATTTTCGACAATTTCGATCGTATTAATAATAATTTGGTATTGCGCATGCGCCTTCCTATACTGGCTCTACCTGTACTAGAGGTCGACAAAGCTCTGTGCTCGCTCGTGCTCGTGTGCTCGCTCGTGCTCGTCTGTACTCGTCTAAAGTTTTGTTATTTACTCAATAGGTGGCGGCAGCAGAACAAACATCTGCCTTTTCTAAAGCAAGCTTTTAGGCTGTAGTTTTCCTTGTGCATATGAGATGGTGATTTTGGGACTTGGGGGTTATGGACTATCCCGAGGGTGGTGAAACCGGTGGTGGTGCTGGATTTGGGATTGGAGCACCCTAAAACCCAAAATGGCGACTGGAGATGGTGATTTTTGGACTTGGGGGTTATGGACTATCCCGAGGGTGGTGAATCGACTGGTGGTGCTGGATTTGGGATTGGAGCACCCTAAAACCCAAAATGGCGACTGGAGATGGTGATTTTTGGACTTGGGGGTTATGGACTATCCCGAGGGTGGTGAATCGACTGGTGGTGGTGGATTTGGGATTGGAGCACCCTAAAACCCAAAATGGCGACTGGAGATGGTGATTTTTGGACTTGGGGGTTATTGACTATCCCGAGGGTGGTGAAACCGGTGGTGGTGCTGGATTTGGGATTGGAGCACCCTAAAACCCAAAATGGCGACTGGAGATGGTGATTTTTGGACTTGGGGGTTATTGACTATCCCGAGGGTGGTGAAACCGGTGGTGGTGCTGGATTTGGGATTGGAGCACCCTAAAACCCAAAATGGCGACTGGAGATGGTGATTTTTGGACTTGGGGGTTATGGACTATCCCGAGGGTGGTGAAACCGGTGGTGGTGCTGGATTTGGGATTGGAGCACCCTAAAACCCAAAATGGAGACTGGAGATGGTGATTTTTGGACTTGGGGGTTATTGACTATCCCGAGGGTGGTGAAACCGGTGGTGGTGCTGGATTTGGGATTGGAGAACCCTAAAACCCAAAATGGTGACTGGTGATGGTGATTTTGGGAGTTGGTGGTTATTGACTATCCCGAGGGTGGTGAAACCGGTGGTGGTGTCCTCGAATGCTGGTTTCAAAGTTTGCTAATTTTTATCACACAATTGGGCTGCATGTTATTAACCCACAATTGGCCTGCATGTTATTAACACACAAATGGAGATTCGGGATTATCCCACAATTGGTGGTTCGGGATTATCCCACAATTGGTGGTTCGGGATTATCCCACAATTGGTGGTTCGAGCTCACATCCCAAATGGAGATTCGGGATTATCCCACAATTGGTGGTTCGGGCTCATATCCCAAATGGAGATTCGGGATTATCCCACAATTGGTGGGTCGGGATTATCCCACAATTGGTGGTTCGAGCTCACATCCCAAATGGAGATTCGGGATTATCCCCCAATTGGGTTGCTGGTTTATATCTCATAATGGGTTGATGGAACCTATTTCCAAATGGGTTTCTTAATGATTGAAGTTGTTAGAATTAGTTGGATAGAGTCCGTAAGCCAAACTGAAAAATTCTCTCTCCCAGATCACCATTTGTGAAATAAGATCCAGAAACCCTATTGGTGGATTAGAATCAGCAGCTCAATCTATAAACCCGAACCACCATTTGTGGATAAACCCGAATCTCCATTTGGGATATGAGCCCGAACCACCATTTGTGGGATAATCCCGAACCACCAATTGTGGGATAATCCAGAGCCACCAATTGTGGATAAACCCGAATCTCCATTTGGGATATGAGCCCGAACCACCATTTGTGGGATAATCCCGAACCACCAATTGTGGATAAACCCGAATCTCCATTTGGGATATGAGCCCGAACCACCATTTGTGGGATAATCCCGAACCACCAATTGTGGGATAATCCCGAACCACCAATTGTGGATAAACCCGAATCTCCATTTGGGATATGAGCCCAAACCACCATTTGTGGGATAATCCCGAACCACCAATTGTGGATAAACCCGAATCTCCATTTGGGATATGAGCACAAACCACCATTTGTGGGATAATCCCGAACCACCATTTGGAATATAAAGTCGAATCTCCATTTGGGTTATGCACCCAAATCTCCATTTTGGGTTCCATGGTTTCCAATCCAAATTCCATCATCACCACTGGTTTCGCCACCCTCGGGATAGTCCATAACCACCAAGTCCTAAAATCACCATCTCCAGTCGCCATTTTGGGTTTTAGGGTGCTCCAATCCCAAATCCACCACCACCAGTCGATTCACCACCCTCGGGATAGTCCATAACCACCAAGTCCAAAAATCACCATCTCCAGTCGCCATTTTGGGTTTTAGGGTGCTCCAATCCCAAATCCACCACCACCAGTCGATTCACCACCCTCGGGATAGTCAATAACCCCCAAGTCCCAAAATCACCATCTCCAGTCTCCATTTTGGGTTTTAGGGTGCTCCAATCCCAAATCCAGCACCACCACCGGTTTCACCACCCTCGGGATAGTCAATAACCACCAAGTCCAAAAATCACCATCTCAAGTCTCCATTTTGGGTTTTATGGTGCTCCAATCCCAAATCCAGCACCACCAGTCGATTCGCCACCCTCGGGATAGTCAATAACCCCAAGTCCCAAAAGCACCATCTCCAGTCTCCATTTTGGGTTTTAGGGTGCTCCAATCCCAAATCCAGCACCACCACCGGTTTCACCACCCTCGGGATAGTCAATAACCCCAAGTCCCAAAATCACCATCTCCAGTCGCCATTTTGGGTTTTAGGGTGCTCCAATCCCAAATCCAGCACCACCAGTCGATTCACCACCCTCGGGATAGTCCATAACCACCAAGTCCTAAAATCACCATCTCCAGTCGCCATTTTGGGTTTTAGGGTGCTCCAATCCCAAATCCAGCACCACCACCGGTTTCACCACCCTCGGGATAGTCAATAACCCCCAAGTCCAAAAATCACCATCTCCAGTCGCCATTTTGGGTTTTAGGGTGCTCCAATCCCAAATCCAGCCCCACCAGTCGATTCGCCACCCTCGGGATAGTCAATAACCCCCAAGTCCCAAAAGCACCATCTCCAGTCTCCATTTTGGGTTTTAGGGTGCTCCAATCCCAAATCCAGCACCACCACCGGTTTCACCACCCTCGGGATAGTCAATAACCCCCAAGTCCCAAAATCACCATCTCCAGTCGCCATTTTGGGTTTTAGGGTGCTCCAATCCCAAATCCAGCACCACCAGTCGATTCACCACCCTCGGGATAGTCCATAACCCCCAAGTCCCAAAATCACCATCTCCAGTCGCCATTTTGGGTTTTAGGGTGCTCCAATCCCAAATCCAGCACCACCACCGGTTTCACCACCCTCGGGATAGTCAATAACCCCCAAGTCCAAAAATCACCATCTCCAGTCGCCATTTTGGGTTTTAGGGTGCTCCAATCCCAAATCCACCACCACCAGTCGATTCGCCACCCTCGGGATAGTCAATAACCCCCAAGTCCCAAAAGCACCATCTCCAGTCTCCATTTTGGGTTTTAGGGTGCTCCAATCCCAAATCCAGCACCACCACCGGTTTCACCACCCTCGGGATAGTCAATAACCCCCCAAGTCCCAAAATCACCATCTCCAGTCTCCATTTTGGGTTTTAGGGTGCTCCAATCCCAAATCCACCACCACCAGTCGATTCACCACCCTCGGGATAGTCCATAACCACCAAGTCCCAAAATCACCATCTCCAGTCTCCATTTTGGGTTTTAGGGTGCTCCAATCCCAAATCCAGCACCACCACCGGTTTCACCACCCTCGGGATAGTCAATAACCCCCAAGTCCAAAAATCACCATCTCCAGTCGCCATTTTGGGTTTTAGGGTGCTCCAATCCCAAATCCACCACCACCAGTCGATTCGCAACCCTCGGGATAGTCCATAACCCCCAAGTCCAAAAATCACCATCTCCAGTCGCCATTTTGGGTTTTAGGGTGCTCCAATCCCAAATCCAGCACCACCACCGGTTTCACCACCCTCGGGATAGTCAATAACCCCCAAGTCCCAAAATCACCATCTCCAGTCGCCATTTTGGGTTTTAGGGTGCTCCAATCCCAAATCCAGCACCACCACCGGTTTCACCACCCTCGGGATAGTCAATAACCACCAAGTCCAAAAATCACCATCTCAGACAGACAGCAACATCAGCAATCGAGCGAGAGCTGTATTTTCTGGCTTTGAGTAAAACCCATATCGCCACCTAGTGACGAACAAAACTACTATTTTACACGAGCACGAGCGAGCACGAGCGAGCACATTGGCCAAATGTCGACCTCTAACATGTACGACAGTGCCCATGTAATGTCACTCTTTTTTGCCTCAATCACAGCACTCTTGATAACCTTTTACGTGAGGACCAAACAGAATTACATCGATTTAACTAGATTGTTATCTCATCGTGGCAAAATTTGCTTTTTTCTGAAATATCGTGAAAAATCTACTGAAATTTTAGTATTTTTCTTTCGAATCAACAAAATGTACGGTCGAATGTTTCTGGCCTGTTTAATGGTGTGCTGTCCTGTCAGTACCCTTCTGACAGTTTGGATACTAACTGGTTATGTTCAAGGCAAAAGTAAACCAATTATAGGGTTCTTTATATTGTATGCATCGTTGATAATTTTTGGGATTCACTTCCTACTGGCACAGTGTACGAAACTTATACATAATCCAGGAATTTTGCTGCATCGTTTGATGATCAGAATGCAAAGAATTGCAACAAAACGAACGAGGCTTCAGTTGTACAATCAAATTCTGGCAATTCATGTTCGAAATAGGTACGGATTCACTTATGGCAACTTTGGACTCATCTCCATGGATGCTTTTATGAAGGTAAAGTTTTAATAAGATTTTTATTAATCGTGTTTTTAATATTATTTACATTTACAGTATATTTTACTTTACGGAAGATTCATGATGATTCTGTATAAAATGTTGCAACGAAATTACATTTAAGATATTGATTACAACTTTCTAGATGTTTTTTTTAATTCGATTTCGAGTTACGGATTCATAAATCTGTGTGCAATAATCATGAGAAATGCTGCGTAAATGCTCCAAAAACTATATCGATAATAAAATATTAAAGTCATTAATCGGAAACTTATCAATCGAAATTATACCTCAAACAGTGATCGAAAGTCAAAAGAGCTGAGATTTATAATTAAAAATTCAAAATTTTATTTACCATCACCCCGGAAATAGTTGAATCGTTCCAATCGTTTAAATTCGGTTTTATGTTGGCGTGTCAATTGATCGATATCGAAATTGTGTTTACAGTCCTCGCATCGAATAGTTAGCGTTGTAATGTTTGGAAAAAGACGCACAATCCAACGGTTGAACTGTTTCAGCTCAATGTCGTACATCTCAAGATATAAATGTTGAATCGTTAACAATTGGGGAAGTTGCTCTGGATTGGAGTCCTGTAGTTGGTGACTCGAAATGTAGAGCCAAAGTTCCGTCAAATTAGGCAATTTGGATATTGAGGGAATAATTTGGACCAATGGAAGCTATTTTATAAAAATAAAAGATTATTAAATTATAAGAAATAAATCTCAATACATGATCACACATGACGATGTCCAAAAAAGACAAATTTTGAAATTTTCGACAAATCAAATCAAAAACCAATCGAAAATTATCCAATCGATTCATTCCAATCAAACAAGAGATCATTCCACCAAAAGTTAGCTTCTTTAAGTTGGACACAATACTCGGATTTAGTTCAATCAAAAGTTCCAACTGAGCCACGCTCAGAGTAGCCCAACCGAGTTTGAGGGATTCCAACTGTGGACCTAATTGCGCCAAAACTGGCACCACATCATGAGTGTAATGATCAATTTCAAAGTGCTTCAACTTGGAAAGTACTTGCAGGGGCGTAGGAATAGGCGTTCGAAACATTTTGATCAGAAACAGTCGTTCCAAGTGGGGCATATTCGATAATTGAACCCAGAAATTCTGTGGGACATTCTCTGGAAATGATATTAATATCAATGATATAAATGTTGCATTCCATTTTTCAAGTAAAACTGCCAAATTATCCACCAATTGAGCACAATAGAAAATCAGATGACAAACATTTGGAAACAATTTTGCTATTGCAAGAGAAACTTCACACGATTTTGCGACATTTTTAATAATAAGTAGATCACTAAAAGTGTCGTTTCCCACTGAAAGTTCGGTGACATCTTGCGCTATTTTGAACCTTTTAACCCCATACAAATAATGCGCTAGCTCACGACGTGAACCGAATAGTTTCAATGTTTGTTTGCCATGAAATGTTTGCTCGAGTAGATTGAACCAGTGATGACATACTGCCCGAAGGTGAACTTGCTCGGATAAGGCGAATTTTGCAAAAAGTAGATGAAAACAATCGTCTGTTAAGATTGAATTGATGGTTCGATCAGGTTTAGACATGATTTTGAGTTTGATGTTGGACAACTTTTGTGACAAAAAGTACGTTGTCTGCAGCGACAAGTTTGCAAATATGTAGAGTTGTGCGATTGTCGATTTGTTTTTGTCTATTATCTCTCATCACTATGATACGACACAAACTGTGGTGTACAGGACTTTGCACACACTTAAGCACACATTTGAATGATGATAATACAAAATAATGCATACTGTGGAAAAACACCCCAAAACTGGTTTTTCTTCTTTGTATATTTAATATTTCGCCTTAAGTGATGCATCCTGTTCAATTGGTTTCACTTGATTCAGTTTGATTTGATTTGATCCAATAGCAGAAAAACATCCGCAAAATAGCATTCGTGATGTTAAATTGACACAGTCAAGAGCAACTTTAAGACCATTTGAGATTGAAACCGAAAAGCTTAAGAATTGAGGGAAGTTTTTATTTTCTTGATTATGGCCGGCAATTTTATCGCACAGTTTTTCTGTTGTTTCATTGACCCAACAATTACGAACACAATCAAAGTGTAACACTTTCAATCGTTTTGTTGGCGGTAGATCTTCATCATCTTCCTCATCATCCAAAGATTTGTACAAATTGAAATATTGTTGGGACTTGAAGGAAATTCGTTCCATTTTGTTGAAATATGCAAATGAAATTTTCATGTTTTTTCTGAAACTTTTCGGAACCGAACTGAACACAAACTGCACTAGAAACAAAAATATATCGATTAGACAAACAACACATTCGATTGTAAATAGTGAGACGAAACGAGTATGACGTCACAATGTCAAACCTTTTACGTGATGGCACTCAGGTTCAAACTTGTTTTGCCCTCTGTTGTTTGAATAGTAAACTTGAAAATACCAGAATTATCGTACACAAAATACCCTCACACTACGTTTTATCTTGATATTTCCGTGTACATTCTCCAACCTATATTTAACATTCCAGGGAACATGTATTAAAGTAATTTACAAGCCCTTAATTGTTTTCCCCGGGTTTCGGAAAACTCAAACTAAGAAAGCAATCGATATAATAATTATTGGTTTAGTTATTTATAAGACAAAGGTTAATGAATTCATATTTTATCTTGTTATTTACAAAATACCGTCGACAAACAAATTAACTCAAATACAAAATGTTATCATATCAAGCACGCTATAAGATGATTCTATACACTGTATACAGGGTGACATAAAGTCACTGATTCGCTTTAGAAAAGGCTAAATGTTCATAATTTACCAATGATTAAGGTTAGTCTGTACGATATATACTTTTAGCATTGCATTAGGCCAGCTTTACACGTTTTTGATCAAGGTTTAATGTGTGAATCGATGAAGGTAAATGTGTGAGGGAATTAAGCAGCTTTATACCCACAAACCAGTTTCAAATGTAATGACAAAATCACGATGATGATTAGTGATGCAATCGGTAGGAAATTCACGAGTTTGAGAGAGGACAATCGAAAAATGTTTGTTACAACATTGATCGCCCCCTAATTGGTTATCTAAATGAAGATGAGAAATGATTATTTGGTTGAAAAAAAAATTGTTTACTTTTATTTACCTTCTTTGGCAACCATATTGTAGCGCGGGGGAGTCTACCATGGAGTTGCACCCAAAGGCATACATTAACTGTACAACACACATTTTGACATTTGTACATCACATATCAGGCAATTTCGCAATTTTGCCTGTAATAGGGCAAAACTTGTACAGATTCAGATATGCTTACCAAAAATTAATATTTCAATGTAATGTCTAATCCAATTGCACAATTTGATTTTAATAGTGCAAAACTTGAACAGGTTCAGATATGCTTACCAAAATTTAATATTTAAAGGTGATGTCTAATCCCAAATGGCATTTTATACTTCTAGTGAAAACATTGAGTTGTGTCTTTAGACTCATCGTAACACAGCACACCAGCCAATTGGCAATAAAACAAATTTCTGCCTTAACAATTGTTGTGCACTGTCTCCACTGTAGGCGGTACAAATGTCTGTGCACTTTATAAACTACTGATAAATTGGAAAAGTGTTTGTCTGTTGTTGGTTATAGCCAAAACTCAAAATGTGCTACAAACTTGATCAAATTTCGCTTGTTCTTCTCGTATTTGCTGTTTATTGTTCTGCAGTGACAAGTGCAAAGAAAGTTCAAGTGACAATACAAAATGGTCCAATTATCGGTGAGAGTATCACCGCCGAAGGCCGTGAATTGAGCCGCTTTCTCGGTATTCGCTATGGACAGCCACCGGTGGGGAAGCTGCGATTCCGACGGGCACTTCCCGTTGGCAAGTGGAATGAACCTATTCAAGCACTAAATTGGCCAAATGGGTGTGTTCAATTTGATCAACATCCTCTGGCTGCTGGTGTGGCACAGTACGTCAAAAATCACACCTTGTCTGAGGACTGTCTTTTTCTCATTGTTTGGTCACCTAATGTGGCCGAAACGGACGAAGATAAACTTCGACCTGTGATAGTGTGGATTCACGGTGGTGCACTCATTTTAGGTAGCTCATCCTTTGATATTTATGATGGGGAGACGCTGTCTGCGCGAGCCGATGCGGTGGTGGTTTCCATTAATTACAGGTATACATTTGTGTGTTAAATTTTCATATTGTTTTTAGACGCGTTGCCGAAATCTAAAAATATCTGTTTATAAACTAATGTAAACTTTAAACTTTACAACAGACTTGCCGCACTTGGATTTTTCTATTCCGATGAAGTAGAAGATGTTCGCGGTAACCAGGGCCTTTGGGACCAGGCCCTGGCACTCGAATGGGTTCAAGAGAACATTCGTTACTTTGGAGGCAATCCAAACCAAGTGACCATCATGGGTGAAAGTGCTGGTAGCTGGTCGGTCAGCCTCCAGATTCTGTCCCCAGTATCCCGCAATCTGTACAAGAATGCCATCATGATGTCTGGCGCAGCACTGAACGATAAAGCTGTCGTCCAGCCCGAACAATATGTTCCACTCTTTTTGAAGGGCATTCGAAAGATTGGTTGTGCCACTGAGGAGGACCAGAGTATTAGTAAAAAAGTTGTGGAATGTTTGGAGGGTTTGGATGCGACTGTTGTTGATCAAATTTCGTATCTTTCTGTGGATAATCCTATGGGTAAGTTTTAAAAACGCTTAAAACTGTCGATTTGATTTTTTTTAAATTTTCTAGAACTCATACCTTTGGTTGTGGTCGATGGTCAATTTCTGCCCGCAAAGCCACTCGACATGCTTGTCCAAGGAAATTACAAAACCGATGTCAACCTACTGGCTAGTACTGTCGAAGACGAAGGATCATTTTTCCTAGCAAAGTTATTGCCTCAATTCCGTCCTGATGGCGCCGAACCGATTGACCTGAATCAAGCAAAAGAATTGTTATCAGGCCTTGTGACGGGTTTGTTGCGCAAACCAGTGCCCAACGAGTTGATCAACAAATTCTACTATAGTGGACTGAACAACAATCTCGATTCACAGGACGCGTTCCGCAAGCGGACGGGCATTGCTTTTGGTGATCTACTTCTCGGTTGTCCAACATTTGAATTTGCAAAGGCTGTTTTCCGTAATGCACCTGAAACTACCTTGGTGTACCAGTGGCACTACAAGGCCAAGTTGGGCCAGCTCAAAATGCTTTGCAACAAATGGGCCGGCACTTGTCACTGTGATGATCTGTATCCTGCGTTTGGTATACCGTTTCGCAAGGCAGAGACACATCTCGATCGAGAGCGTGACATTTCTAATGAGGTGATCAGCTTCATTAAGTCCTTCATTAGAACTGGGTAAGTTTGCGGAAAATTTCCGGAAATTCTGGAATATAAAGGAAAAATTATTAATATTCATTTTCAATTTATAAATCCAGAAAACCAGGTGCAGAACAATCCGAATGGCTTCCATACTTTTTGACTGATGATGGTCAAGATGTTGTCGCCCCGTACTATGAAATCAATAACGATTACAAAAAAGCGGAAAATTTCAAATTCAATCTCAAGCAGTTGGAATGCAGCTTAATTTGGAATAAATACAATTGAAATAGTGTCTACTTTTATAAGAAACACGAAAAGATGGCTCCATTTTGTTGAAATATGCAAATGAAATTTTCATGTTTGCTGTATTAAATCTATTTTCTAAACCAAACCGAACCGAAAGACAAATGTTAATGTATTCAAGAATTTTTGTTATTTACAAAAACACTCTACAAACAAATTAACTCAAATTAATCTAAAAATAAGCGCGTTTTATTATATTAATTTATCTAAATAACAAGAAAATGCTCGGGTCGCAAGCGACCCTCGCAAGGCGCTAACGCGCCCACCCCCCACCCCACCCACGCCCCTCCACCCATCTCTCCACCATCGCACCGCATTTCATTTTCAATTGATCGAGATCAAATTGCAAATTACATTTATTCAATCGCACTTGTGTTTTTGAATTACATTCAGTTTATTTGTAAATTGAATCAAAATTTATTGTATGTACGTTTGTACAGATAACAAACAAATCACCCAATCGAACATTCTTCCAATGTCTGCCATATTGGCATTGTTAAGATCTTGTCACATTTTCATATGGTAAAATGCCAATCTCAGAAGTCATATCAAATGGTGTAACCAACTTATTTGGCATTTTGCAATTCATTAAAGTAGCGGATCGATAATAATACTCTCGCGTATAATGTCGTTCCTAATTCGGTCATTCGGTGTTTAGTTCACCATACATCTCTGGAATAAAATTTTGGTCGTATACCGTCTGTATATGGATTTGAACACTGTCAGTTTGGTTGCTCTGTTCATTTCTACTTTTCCAACAAATGTGCAATATTCAGATAATATTCGTAGTACAGTACCGGTCTGTGCGTATTCGTAATTTTCTTCAACTGGTCTCCTTCGATTTGTGCTTGATTCTAATCTAGGTTGATTTTTTATGTCAATGATTAGTTGATTATTTCGAATTCGTTTGATTCAGGCAAATGGGTCGGGTTAGCATGATTCGTTTTGTGACTGTCGAGGTCATGTTGACATTGAAAAGATCTGAAATCCTCAATTTCATTAACTCAATTAGGATTCAGAGGCAATATTCATACTCATTAACTTTAATTTAATGAAAATGTAATGAAGATGTAGGCTATCAAACCGTTACAACTAATTTGCATCACCACAATAGTGATTCACAACTATCATCGTTGCGAAAGGCTCGTCGCTGGTTACCACAGACTAAATACAAATGTGAACACACAAAGACAAACTCATAAATGATAAATTATCATTGATAACAAACAGCATCTTACAGATTGTAATTACAAAATGCACGAAATAACTGTGCGGTGCAATAGATGTTGCTGTAATAAGGATTGAATCATTATTGTGGAGATGGATTTGAAGTTGGTTTTGGGAGATTTGAGTTTGGTTGGCTGACATTATACCAACCTGAAGACATTTGAAATGATATTTAGTCATGCCGTCGGTCAGCTGTATGTTTAGTAAACATTGTTGACATTCAGATTCACAACAACGCGTGTTCTTCGTACAGTCGTTCGTGCAGTGCTGTGTGTGCTGCGTGTAGAGCGTGTAAAGCGTGTATGAGTGTGTGTTGTGAGAGGCCAACAATCGGTGAATGATGAACAGATTCACCGATATTTTATAACGGAGGAGAGAGGTCTGTATTATTTTAGAGGTAAGTAGATAATATTAATCAATGAATTATTTTTTCCAAAAACTTGAACTTTTTCTTCAAATTTCCAACAACAAAGTCAATATCATAGTTATGTTTACAATCCTCGCATTTTACTGTGAGCGATTGAATATTTGGGAAAATGTGACCAATCCAAAAGAGAAATTCCTCCATTGCAATGTCGTATATTTCGAGGTAGAGCGTTTTGACTGATCGTAATTGAGGTAAATGATCTAGTGAGGTTAGACTTGAATCGAGTTGATGTTGACCGATGTAGAGCCAAATATCAGTTAGATTTGTCAATTGAGACAAAATTGGAATTAGTGTCACCAGTGGAAGCTGATCACTCATGATGATATCGAGAAGGTTCAATTTGGTGAATCGTTTACAGATCAGGTCCACGAGAAGACGGAAATTGTCCAAATGTTTCATTCCGGTTGAACATGAAATAATTCCTCCAAAAGAAAGCTGCCTCAAACTATCTAAAACTATTGCATTCTGTTCGATTAAACGTTCCAATTGGAACACATTTAGAGTAATCCAACTGAGCTTGAGTGATTCAAGCTGTGGTCCAAGTTGTACTAGAATTGGAACAATATCTCCAGTGTAATGACCAATACTAAAATGCTTCAACTTGGACAGCGATTCTATTGGATATTCAAGTGGAATTCGAGATTTGAGCATTTTGATTAGATATAGCCGTTCCAGATGAGGCAAAGCCGAAATTCTATGCCAAAGATTCGCTGGAACAGACTCGGGCATGCAGAATATTATTATTGAATTCATATTTTGAGACCAGTTCTCAAGTAGAACGTCAAAATGCTCAAACTTATCCGGACAATGCGCAACCACATTCGAAACATTTGGAAAAAGTTTTGGAATTACCCTGTAAGCATTTGTAGATTTTATAATCAGAACATCACTGAGAACATTTCCCACTGAAAGTGTTGAGATTTCTTGAGCAATTTTGAAAGTACTGATTGAAAACAAAAATTGATTCAATCCGTGCTGAGTTGAGAAGAGTTTTAGTGTTTGCTTTCCATGTAGAATTCGATTGTTGATTAGGCTGTGCCAGTGACGACATACCGATCGAAGGGAAATTTGTTCGGTTAGGGTAAATTGGCTGAAGATTAGATGGAGACAATCAGCAGAGAGTTGACTGTTGATGTGACATTTGAGTGATTCGGTTGTGGACATGGTGATGGTAATTGGAGAAGATTTGAAGTCGAATCAATCGAAATAATTTTTATGACTTTTTGGAAGACTCTTTGGGTTGATTCACATTGGCAATTGCTTTGCTTTGTTACGTATAGCTGCATGCAAAATGTTATCATACGAAGCACGCGATAAGATGTTAATGATTGTACAGGGCGCGACACATGTCACAGTGAATAGCATTAGAAAAATGCTTTGCGTTCATTTGCAGATGATAACGTTTGTCTGTACATGCTTTCAATTGGTAACATGCAACGTAGCGTCAAACGTTTTGATCAAGGTTAACTTGAATCGATGATGTCTTTAGAGTAGCAGTAAAAGTATTTGAGTGGAATAAAACTGAGGCAAAACCAGTTTCTATGTAATGACAAAATCTTGATGATGATCAATGTGATGCAATGAGTTGAAAATTCACGTGATAGTGAGAACACAATCAAATGTGATTGAACATTGATCGCCTAATTGGTTGTCTTAAGAAGATGAGAATTGTTATTTGTTTGTTTTCATTTGCCTTTTTATGGTATTAACAACATGCAAAAGACATCAATACATGTTTTTAGGTACAAGTGTGAACTGGCCATGGGAGGTTACCCAACAAATTGGCTGTTTAGATAAAAAAAATGTCTATCTACAGTGAAAGTACGCGTTTTATGCATTAGAACGTTCGTTCACAAATCGTACTTTTATCAAAAGGCATCAAATGAGTCTGTCTGCAATGTGCAGTCAAACTTCGATTTGGTGTTTAGTGTCTCATAGTAACACAACACCAACCAACCAACTCTACAGCCAATTGGCAACAACAAATTTAGCCTTGTTGTACTGAACGCGGTACAAATGTCTATGTCTATGTGCATATAAACTACAGATAATTGCAAAGTATTTGTCAGTTGGTTAGCAAAACTCATTCAAAATGTGCTACAAACTTGGTGTTCAAATTGCTGTTCTTCTGTTTGCTGTTTGTTCTGCAGTGACAAGCACCAAACAAGTTCAAGTGACAATACAAAATGGTCCAATTGTCGGTGAGAGTATCACCGCCGAAGGCCGTGAATTGAGCCGCTTTCTCGGTATTCGCTATGGACAGCCACCGGTGGGGAAGTTGCGTTTCCGAAAAGCGCTTCCCGTGGGCAAGTGGAATGAACCTCTACAGGCACTGAATTGGCCGAATGGTTGTGTTCAATTCTATCAACATCCAATGGCTGCCGGTGTGGCACAGTACGTCAAAAATCATACCCTTTCCGAGGATTGTCTTTTTCTGAATGTTTGGTCACCGAATGTGGAGGAAACCGACGAGGACAAACTTCGACCTGTGATAGTGTGGATTCACGGTGGTGCACTCATTTTAGGCAGCTCATCCTTTGATATTTATGATGGGGAGACACTGTCTGCGCGAGCCGATGCGGTGGTGGTTTCCATTAATTACAGGTACAATTTTGTATATTAAATTTCCTTTTACTTTTTCCGCGAGACGATGTCGAAATCAAAAATATATATTTTTTAAAAATAATTTTAAATTTTACCCCAGACTTGCCGCACTTGGATTTTTCTATTCCGATGAAGTAGAAGATGTTCGCGGAAACCAGGGCCTATGGGATCAGGCACTGGCACTCGAGTGGGTACAGGAGAATATCCGTTACTTTGGAGGCAATCCCAAGCAGGTGACCATCATGGGCGAAAGTGCTGGTAGTTGGTCCGTCAGCCTCCAGATTCTGTCCCCAGTATCGCGTAATCTGTACAAGAATGCAATTATGATGTCAGGCGCAGCACTGAACGATAAAGCTGTCGTCCAGCCCGAACAATATGTTCCAGTCTTTTTGAAGGGCATTCGAAAGATTGGTTGTGCTACGGATGAAGATACAAAAATTACTAAAAAAGTTGTTGAATGTTTGGAGGGATTGGATGCGGCTGTTGTGGATCAAATTTCCTACCTATCTGCTGATAATCCTACGGGTAAGTTAGTAAAACGTTCAATTTTTGATCTAATTTATAAAAATTTTGCAGAATTTGTACCTTTGGTTGTGGTCGATGGACAATTTCTGCCCGCAAAACCACTCGACCTGTTTGCCCAAGGAAATTACAAAACTGATGTCAACCTGTTGGCGAGTACTGTCGAAGATGAGGGTTCATTTTTCCTTGCAATGTTGCTGCCCCAATTCCGTGCGGAAGGCGCCGAACCGATTGATCTGGATCAAGCAAAGGCATTTTTATCAGGCCTTGCGACCAGCTTTTTTCGCAAACCAGTTCCCACCGAATTGATCACCAAATTCTACTATAGTGGACTGAACAACAATCTCGATTCACAAGATGCGTTCCGTAAACGAACGGGCATTGCTTTTGGTGATCTACTGTTGGGTTGTCAGACTTTGGAGTTTGCGAAGTCTGTTTTCCGGAATGCACCAGAAAGTGCCTCGGTGTACCAGTGGTACTACAAGGCCAAGTTGGGCAAGCTCAAAATGATTTGCAACAAATGGGGCGGTACTTGTCACTGTGATGATCTGTATCCAGCGTTTGGTATTCCATTCCGCAAGGCTGACACACATCTCGATCGTGAGCGTGACATTTCAAATGAGGTGATCAGCTTTATTAAGTCGTTTATTAGAACTGGGTAAGTTTTGGGGGAAGTTTCCGGAAAATCTAAAAAATTATCGAAAGATTACTAATTGATTTTTTAAATTTTAAATTCAGAAAACCTGGTTGCGAACAATCCGAATGGCTTCCTTATTTCCTGACAGATGACGGACAGGATGTGGTCGCACCGTACTATGAAATCAATAACGATTACAAAAAACCCGAAAATTTCAAATTCAACCTTAAACAGTTGGAATGTAGCTTAATTTGGAATAAATACAATTGATGATAGTTGTAATAATGATTATTGTGATTATTTTATTGATTGAATAAAAAAAATTATGTCTTCCAATGATTAATATTATTATTGGTGTCTCAATTTTGAGTAAACCAAATCGGGAAAAACTTTATCATTCAAACATTTCAATTGAAAATTGTCACGATCCTTTTGATTCTCATAATCACACTTGATGATTAGTTGTTGAGCTTTTGGGAATAGAGGCGCAATCCATTGGAGAAATTGACCAATTGAAATGTTGTATATCTCAAGATAGAGTATTTTTACTGTCATGAGCGGTGGTAGATGAGGTCGATGGGTTTGATCAATTCCGAGCTCGTTTACACTTATGTAAACTTCTAGATGGTTGAGTGTGGGCAATTTTGCTAATTGTGGAACCAGCAGAGATAGCGGAAGCTTTGAAGAAAAAGATTTAGAATAAAAAATACAAAAATTGGACTTACGTTATCTGTGAATGTAATGTTCAAGCGCGTGAGCGCACTGAATCGATCACAAATCAACTGAAACATCCGGTAGTAATTTTTCATACGATTCTCGTGATTCGTTGCGATGAAACCAATTTTCAAATTCGTAACACTTTTCGTCAGATTGTCGTTCAGTTTCAAGAGTCGTTCCAGTTCCGTTTTACCAAGAAAGACCCAACAGAGGGAAAGTTCTTGACATGATGGACCTAATTGCGCTAGAACCGGCACAGCATCGCATGCATACTGTGCTAGGGTGAAATGTTCCAGTTGGGCCAAAATTGGTAGTTGATCTGGTATTTTACTTTGAAAAAGTTGTGTCAGATGTAGACGTTTCAGCGATTTTAAAGAATTGATTGCGCACAGCACTTCCCGTGGCATGTGCTGCATTTTAGCGGACAAGGTCAATCCCACCAGATCGGGCCATTCTCGCAACATTTCATGAAAGGACTCACTCTCAAACAGATGTTTACAACAGATGAGCAGTTTGGTGATGCTCGGAAAGAGTTTCGGAATGGAGTGACAGGCTTGAGTAGCAAAACCGGGCTTAATCACCAGCACATCGTCAACCGGTCCAATTTGTCGCATCGAAAAGTCGATATGATTCGAGGCATTGCAATTGTCGATAGCCTCAGTAAACATGGCAATGTCATTTCGGGAGCCAAACAGTTTGAGCGCCTGCTTCCCCTCGAGAAACATCAACTCGATCAGATTGAGCCATTGGTGACAGACCAGACGGAACTGGATCAGTTCGTGGAGAGTGAACTTAATCAAGATCAAACGAAGACAATCGTCGGGTAAAATGTTGATGTTCATCGTTCGAGTGTGTGAAAGATTAGATGGCCTGAACAAAAAAATGACAGATTTACAACGTAGCCGTAGATGTAGATGGAAAGTTATGTAGCCTATTCCAATGGAAGACAACAACAAAACATGAAGAACGGCATGACAACGCGCAAAAACCCAAAACATGAACGCGAGTTGTGGTCAGAAGACTGCAAATGTAGATGTAGTTGTGTGACAATCGAAAACAGAAGACTCATTCACTTAGCCTCACTCGTCTGCCGTTGCATGAGAGAGTGAGAGAAAGAGACCTTCAACATATTAATAATATCACTAATGGCAACTCTATTGATTGGTTGAGTGTGTTGTGTTTGCCAACGTTCGACAATGCAAATAGAAACAAACACACAAACCAAACTCGAGCTGTCTGGTTCTGATCTAATGATGTTCTCGAATGTTTCCACACACTCTCTATATCTGTATAACTTCGTGCTTTTTCGTTACACCTGTAAGTACGAGTGGGATATCCCTTTTCACTTGACACTTGAAAAGAAAAACAATAGAGCCACTATATAATTAGCAACTAATGATTATTTATTTTTAAATTTGAAAGCAAACATTGCTGAGTAAAAAATTAGAAAGATTTAAATCTGAGGATTGTAGCAATAAAATATATAACAAGCCCTTAAGGGTAATAAATTTGAAACTTTTGATAGTATTTTTTTTAAAGAAATGTCCCCAAAATAATTTCCCTAAAATAATGTCCTTAAAATAATGTCCTTAAAATTGAAATTATGGGGATTAATCGATAGTGTATGCTTAAACCTAACCCCCCAAACCACAACATTAACAGCAGCCGAGCAGCAGCAAGTTCGAATAAAGTTCAAAGATAATTACAAATACGTGAATATGTACGCGTTCTGGTTCATTGGCTTTAGTCGATTTGCTATTTAAACATATTGTCAATATGTGACACATTGTTTATTTTTAGGGGGTGGCGGATGCGGTATAAAATTATCATAGGACAGTCATGTACTTTGACGGGGGGAAAGTGCAAAAATGGTTCATGTGAAAATGAGTTTGTTGAAAAATGCTGTTGTCGTGATTAGTTCCAGTTCATTTGTCTTTTTTTCTGACATGATAAGGCATAATTGTTTATGCTATTTATGCATTTGAAAAAAATAAATAGGATCTTGACCTTTGTGAACTTGTTTTATCATGTTTTTACATAAAATATGCATTGGAATAAAATTTATTGAATGTACCATTTTTGCCCCTAAACCTCCATCAAATATGCGCTTATTTTTCCAATTAATTAATATAACATACACATTTTTCTACTTTTGTAGGTTTTTTCTTTATTTCTTTCACTTGCTCTTGTCGCGCATGTATAATTCCCCAAACGTTCAGATTATGTTCAAACTCCGAATCAGCAGCATCATGTGAGCCTCCTGACATGTCTCGGCTGTTGTGAGATAAAGCTTTCTGTGATAAATGATGGGGAAGAGAGTGTTTGAATGTACGTCTGCTTTAAATTGAGTGTTTGCACGCAATCTGAGGGAAAAATGTGCCGCCCAGAAAAAGTGACTAGAACTTTCGACAGTTGACTTGGTTGTGTGTTTGATTTTGTTGTTTTATATTATCATTATTTCAATTTATCAAAAAGACGCAAAAAAAATGAACATCAACACTCTACCCGACGATTGTCTTCGTCTAATTCTGCAGAACATTACCCTCCACCAACTAATTCACCTTCGCCTCGTGTGCCACCAGTGGTACAACCAAATAGAACTCATGTTCATGGAGGGCAAAGTGTCCCTCAAACTGTTTGCCTCCCGTGACGACATTTACCAGTATCGTGAAGTTATCTACAATCACAACATTGAGGATGATTCGGACTTTGGTCTACGGCCAATTGGACCGGTGGATGATATTCTGGTGATTAGTCGTGACCGGGTGGAGCAGGCCTGTGCCATGATTCCAATGCTTTTCCCCAATATATCACAGTTGCTGATCAGTTGTAGGCCACTGTTTGAGTGTGATGCTTTTGCGGCTATGTTGCGCCAATGGCCTGAACTGATAAGTCTGGTGTTATCAGCACGAATGCAACACATGCCCCAACAGGTTCTCTGTGCAATAAATTCCCTAAGCTCTCTCAAGCGACTTCATCTAACGGAGCTGTTCCAGAGTAAAATACCAGATCAGCTACAAGTTCTATCGAAGCTGCAACACTTTACCCTGGTTCACTATATCTCGGATTCGGTGCCAGTTTTGGCACAACTCGGTCCAACCTGCACAGAACTTTGCCTCTGTTGGATCTATTTTAGTCGGGATGAGCTCATGAGATTACTTCAAGTGAACGAACACTTGACGCGGAGTTTGAAGCACTTGTTCATTGGTTTTATAGCAACGAATCATGAGAATCGATTGAAGAATTTCTACAAATTGTTTGAATTGATCTGTGAACGTTTTCAAGCACTTGAACATTTGGATATTGTCTTTGCGGATCATGTGAGTTGATTTTTTAAATCTATGATTTAATGATTTTTATGAATTTTATGAATTTTTATTAGCTTCCAATGCCTCTGCTCGTCCCTCAACTTGCCAAACTACCCAACCTCAACCATCTGTCAATGTACATCAGTTCAAACGAACTCTACGAGGATCTCAGCTCATCACGTCGATCTCATCATCATTTACCACCACTTTTGACCGTTCGCACACTAGATCTCGAGATTTACAACATTTCAATTG
Source organism: Rhizoglyphus robini (assembly GCA_023373905.1). Classification (NCBI taxonomy): domain Eukaryota; kingdom Metazoa; phylum Arthropoda; class Arachnida; order Sarcoptiformes; family Acaridae; genus Rhizoglyphus; species Rhizoglyphus robini. The sequence goes on from JAKIJQ010000027.1 coordinate 1,715,403, forward strand.
GCGAATTTCGTCACACAATTGCGCCACTCTTTCCCAGAATTCAAAATTTGACCATCAAATGTGATTTCGAAGAGCCGAACGATCGAGCAGAATTTGGGAAAATGTGTTTGAGCGTTCAAGTTTTTCCAAAATTGGTTCAATTCAAACTCAGATTTTGAGTGTTTTATTTTTCATTTATTATTGAAAAAATCAGATTTTCGCTACAAAGTATGACACAACAAATAATGACTCAAATATATTTTTCGAGACTTTAATATTTGTTGACTTTTTTAATAGACGTAACTTTTTTGCCCTTAACGTATTATTAAATATGCACAAATCATTTAATTAATAACATGAACACATTTTTGTTTCTACACTTGCAGGTATTTTCTCTTCTTTCGCATGCTGCCACATGTATAATTTCTCAATGTGTTCAAAGCGTTCAATCATTATCTGAGCCTCCTATCTTTTTACATGTCATCTCGATTTGAGATAAAGCTCAGAGAGAAATAAAAGTTTAGGGGAAAGAGAGTGTGTCTGCTTTATTGAATGTTTGCACGCAATCGAGGGATTAATTTACCTTCTAAGTAAAGAAATTTTGACTATTTTATAATTTGAATTCGCTTATTTAACTTAAGTTGATTTGTGTGTGTGTCGAATTTTGTTCATTATTCAAACCAAATAAACAACATGAACATCTCGAGATTTACAACATTTCAATTGGAGAATTTCGACACATAATTGCGCCACTATTTCCTAATGTCGAAAATTTGATCTTAAAATTTGAATAACAGAGCGATCGAGTAGAATTTGAGCGTTTGTGTTTGAGCGTTCAGGTTTTCACCAAATTGGCCAAATTTAAACTCGGATTTTAAATTGTAAAATTATTTTCCACTGCCTTTTTGGAAATGTCATTAAAATAAAAAAAATTACGCAACAACTAATTAACACATAAATAATGTCATTTTAGCAGAAATTTCCATAACAGCAATTTAATCACCTTTGGATGATTGGTCAATTTCATGAAATATTTTTGGTTATTTTTTAATCGATGAAAAATTTAAATCTTTGTTTAAATTTTTATTGTCAAATGTTTTCAAGCTTCTAAAATGTCAACAAACTTGATGCAAAAACAGGATGACATGTCCAAATTGGACTCGAATGTTTGAACATGACAGCTTTTTATCTGTGAATAAGCAGAAATGTACATTAGATATATACAGATTGGGAAAGCACAAACTCTCTCACTGATTTGACTCGACTGAAGGTCGTGCCGATTTGAGTGTATTCACATTTTAGTATGTTCTGTTCAGTCGCTCGCTTTATCAGACAATCACAAACAAGTTGCATGACGAAATATGTTTTGAGTTTAGAACATGAACGTTTTCACTCGTGATTTGTCACTCAAAGGAATGTCTCGCTTCTTGTTAACATCTCGACATTTGTTCTCAACCTAGCAAATGATGAACATTAATTCTCTCCCCGAAGATTGTCTTCGTTTGATCCTAAAATTATTCCCACTACGAGAGTTGATCCACTTTCGACTCGTCTGTCCCGAATGGCGATCACTGATTGAACTCGTCTTCTGTGAGTCAATTCGTTCGTTGAAACTTTTCGGCTCTCATCATGGCGTAACAATGTTTCATCAAATTGTGGTTGATTTGAACATTAAGAATCATATCGATTATCGGGTGAACCAGTCCAATGGTTCACTGGATGATATTTTGATTGTTGGATCAAATCGATCGTACGCATGTCAAATTTTGCCTCAACTTTTCCCGAACATCACAAGTTTGATTGTGTGCTTTCAGTCACTGACGGACTGTTACAAGTTTCCTGAGATGCTCCGATGCTGGCCCGAAATGGTGAGTCTCAGTGTGATGGCAATGGGTGAGAATCAACAGCTGTCGTCGAACATTTTGTCTACAATTGAGTCACTTGAATCACTGAAACGGCTAAACCCTAATTCGTCAGAATCGAAACTCAATTCCAAATGGTTTAAACGTTTTCAAACGACTTGAAAGCTTCGCTTTGATTGCATATAGCAAAGACAGTGTTCAAGTGTTGGCACAACTTGGATTTGCCTGTAAGAAGCTTCATCTCAACATAATTCCACTGAGTGCACAACAGTTGAGACAATTAATTCAGCTTAATACAGACTTGGTCACAAATTTGACTCAATTTCGTTTCGGCTACTTTCAATCGGAGGTGAATCGAGAGAAAAATTTCTATCAGATTTTAAAAGTTGTTTGTGAAAATTTCAAAGCTTTGGATTCATCTAATGTTTGGAGAATATGTAAGTTTTTTTGACAAATTTCAAATAAATCTGGACATTTTGTACTTTTGATATAGCTTCCACTAACTCTACTAATACCGGAATTATCAAAATTACCTCACCTAGCCGAATTGCAGCTGTACGTTTCACATTATCAACTTCCCTCAGATCCAAAGCGCCTTTACCAACTACCTCAATTAGGTTCGGTTGAGAGGTTAGATTTGGAAATATTCGACATGTCACCATGCGAATTTTCCCATTGGATTCCAGCCCTTTTCCCGAATGTCAAACAGTTGACAGTGAAATGTGATTATCATGATAAACCCCAGAGTTATGACCAACTCCGAAAGGACTGTTTGACTGCGAAACAGTTTCCAAAGCTTTTAAAGTGTAAATTAAAGTTTTAATTTTTTTGGAGCTGATGTCTCATTGGTATTAAAAATTGGCAAAGCCCTAGAAAATTCACGGATGAACTTAATTATATAACATTTTTTAAATACATTTTATTCGAAAATACAATTAAAAACCTTTGAGCAGCAATTGTTAATTTAAAAACAAATCAAAGCTGTTTGGAGTCAAAAGTAATATCCATAACAGCAATTTAATCACCTTTGGATGATTGGTCAATTTCATGAAATATTTTTGGTTATTTTTTAATCGATGAAAAATTTAAATCTTTGTTTAAATTTTTATTGTCAAATGTTTTCAAGCTTTTATCTTGGAAAATGTCAACAAACTTGATGCAAAAACAGGATGACATGTCCAAATTGGACTCGAATGTTTAAACATGACAGCTTTTTTATCTGTGAATAAGCAGAAATGTACATTAGATATATACAGATTGGGAAAGCACAAACTCTCTCTCTCTCTCTCTCTCTCTCTCTCTCTCTCTCTCTCTCTCTCTCTCTCTCTCTCTCTCTCACTGATTTGAGGCATGACACGATCGAAGGTCGTGCCGATTTGAGTGTTCACTTTTCAGTTCAGTCCCTTATCAGACAATCACAAACAAGTTGCGTGACGAAATATGTTTTGAGTTTAGAACATGAACGTTGGACGAACGTTTTCACTCGTGATTTATCACTCCATTCAAAGGAATGTCTCGCTGCTTTATAATATTGCAATATTTATTTTTTAAACCTAGAAAATGATGAACATTAATTCTCTACCCGAAGATTGTCTTCGTTTGATTCTGAAACTCTTCCCATTACGAGAGTTGATCCACCTTCGACTCGTCTGTCCCGAATGGCGTTCACTGATTGAACTCGTCTTCTGTGAGTCAATTCGTTCGTTGAAACTTTTCGGCTCTCAGCACGGCGTTTCAATGTATCATCAAATTGTGATCGATTTGAACATTATGAATAATGTCGACTACCGTGTTAATCCATCCAATGGCTCACTGGATGATATTCTGGTGGTGGGTTGTAAGCGATCGTACGCTTGTCAAATTTTACCTCAACTTTTTCCAAATATTTCAAGTTTGTGCGTTTGCCTTCATACAATGACTGATTGTCAGGCTTTTTCCCGAGATGCTTCGCTCTTGGCCTCAACTGGTCAGTCTCGGTGTGTACGGAATGGACGAGAACCAACGCTTGTCGTCCCACATTTGGTCCGCCATTGAATCACTCGAATCACTGAAGCGGCTTAACCTAATTCGTCAGTATCGGCACTCAATTCCAAATGGATTGAACTTCTTTAAACGACTCGAAAGCTTTTCACTGACCGAATATGGCAAAGACAGTGTTCAAGTTTTGGCTCAACTTGGACCGGCTTGTAAGAAACTGCATCTTAACATGATTCAGTTGAGCGCCAAACAGTTGAGACAGTTGATTCAGTTGAATACAGACTTGACAGCAAATTTAACTCAATTTCGATTTGGATACTTTCAGTCGGAGGTGAATAGAGAGAAAAATTTCTATCAAATTTTAAAAGTTGTATGTGAAAATTTCAAAGCATTGAATTCAGTGGATCTTATGTTTGGGGAATATGTAAGATATTTATTATTATTGAGATTCGATACTAATAAGTTCAATAATTACAGCTTCCATTGAGTCTACTAATACCGGAACTATCAAAATTGCCTCATCTAACCGAATTGCAACTCTACGTATCACATGATCAACTTGCAACCGATCCGAAACGCCTCTACCAGCTACCTCAATTACGCTCCGTACAGAAGCTCGATTTAGAAATATTTGACATGTCCCCCAGCGAATTTGCCCAATGGATTCCAGGCCTCTTCCCAAATGTACAACAGTTGACAGTGAAATGTAATTATCATGATAAGCCCAAGATTGCTGATCAACTACGAAAGGACTGCTTGACCTTGGAACAATTTCCAAAACTATTAAAGTGTAAATTGAAGTTTTAAATCTGATTTGTCTCACTTGTGTTACAAATTCAGTAAACCCGTAGAAATTTCAAGGTTATTTACATTTGTAAATAATATAAAGCTAGTTTCAGCTCAAAAAAGTTCATTAAACAGAAAGAGCTTTATGTGGGTTCAAGAATTTCTATTTAAATGTTAACTTGCTTTCGTTGATTAGTTAATTTATATATTTCAAAAATGTATTTGATTTGTAAAATTTCGTTTACTTTTATAATAATCGTATTTATTGTTAAAACTTTTTGTGAATGTTTGAAATTGGATGAATACGAAAATGCGACTTTAAAACTTTCAAATTTGCAAAAGATTGACAAAGACGATTTCAAGTTTAATGATGCTCTGTTCTTAACTCCATACATCGAGGACGATCGACTGGAGGAGGCAGTTGCGGATAGTGAGGTATAAAATCTGCCCGGAATTGGCAATCGATTAAAGAGCTATTCGGGCTTTTTGACTGTGAACAAAAAAATTAACTCTAATCTGTTCTTTTGGTTCTTTCCGGCTTTGGTTCGCATTTTTAATGGGGTTTCAAATGTTTTAACACGATTTTTTTGGTTGAATTTAGACAAAGCATGCTTATGCTCCAGTATTGGTCTGGCTTTCCGCTGGAGTAACAGGTCCTACCGTGAAAAGAATGTTCACCCTGAATGGACCACTTCAGGTGGATGCTGACGGAAATCCGTCCTTGCGAAATTATACTTGGAATCGAGAATTTTCTGTGCTTTACATTGATAATCCAATTGACACGGGATTTAGCTTTACGGACAGAGATGATGGTAATCTTGTCTAGTTTCGGCGATTAAGATTAAAGTTTTTTTGCCCATGATTAAACTCGTCACGAATCTACCTTGAAAGCTACTAGTTTTTTGAGAAAAAATCAATTCAACCATAAAAACAATTCGAAATTTATATTTTATATACAAAGTGTGCCATCCATAGAAACAATTCTCATATTTCAAATCAAATCAAAATCGTGCATAAAAAACATTAGTGTATTATTATTTTTCATCTTCAACAACTATATTTTATTTTCAAAATTATATTTTCAATTTAGATTTTAAAAAATCAAGAATGTCATATTCTGTTTTCAAAACAACGTAATAAAACTGCTGGTCATCATGGCAACCCACCACAAAATGGACCTGAAATCAACAACACGGAATAATGCATTTTCAAAACCTTGAAGCCAAGTTTTAGTTCAGTTTTAGTGATTGTGTGCCTCTTGCTTGGTGTTTGTAACTAGAAAATCTGTGTGAAAAAACCTGAAAAATGTTAGCCTTTTTGAAAATGTACATAATTTTATTCAAATCTTCAATCCTAAATTACCTGTACGGTCAATTTCAGTACCTTGATCCGGTTGAGGTGCCAAAGAATAGCCTGAAGCAATTAACATCTGCATCACAAATTGAGCCTCAAAGGCAAATGAATGAATCTACTCGAGTTGGTACCAACCGACTGAATCCCACCTTTGTGCCTCACCTGTTTGTTTCGCTGAGTGCAATTACATTTGGCTTCTTTGGCCTGCAGTACTACCATACTGGTCAAATTGATTTACACACTCTGTTCCAGTGTCCCTACATTATGAATCATCAAGCATTTCTGCCCGACACCTGGGCACAGGCTGATTGGTGCTTTTATAATGCCATCTTGGCAACATTTTGTGTGTACGCAAGTTTGGTGTTCAATCCTGTCGATGAGAGTCGTTACAGAATGGTCCTGCAGGACAGTGGCCGACTGGTCATTCGAGGAGAAGGTTTGTAACTTTCTTTCATTTTTTCAAAGACAAAATATATTTAAGATTTTTTTCAGAATTAAACCATGACGTTTCAGAGAGAATTTGCTCATTTCGCCTTCGTCACAAAACATACATCTTTGTGACGGTTGTTATCTTTGAACTGTTGGCACTGCTCTACCTGTACATCTGTTTGCTGTATCAAGGTCTGTACCGTTTCCATATTGTTGATGCACTCTTTTGGTTGATTCAATTTCCGAGATTCATGTGTGAACTAATGTTCGGTAAGCTATGTTGCATTTAACATAATTTCTAATATAATTTTTATGGCTTTAGTTGTAAACGGGTAGAGGGCGAGTAAAGGCAACGAGCACTGGTTTAAGGAACTTTAATGAGGGTTCGAGTACAGAAGACAACTACAGCTCGAATGGAATGGAATGGAATGGAATGGAATGGAATGGAATGGAATGGAATGGAATGGAATGGAATGGAATGGAATGGAATGGAATGGAATGGAATGGAATGGAATGGAATGGTTGCTGCTCCACAATGAGTCGTGTTAAATAAGGACTGTTCCTATGAGTCGAACATAGAACATTGGCTAAGCGGTGACCTCACCGCCACACTTTGGATTATTTGCAGCTTTAGTCGGAATAATGGCCTTTGTCATTCTCACTGGCAAATATTTGCAAATTCGCTTGAACTCCATTCTAGCCGAAATGGTACAACTTAATCGCAAAATCACCAAAAGCACTCAATCAGGAAAGAAACTTACGACCAGGCATCCACAAATGGGCAGCTATGGAATTCGATGGAATTATTTTTACAGATAGTATACCTCGAGGTGAGATGGCTACCTTAATTTGGCTGGCTATTCTCCAGGGGTTCCAAGGGCAAAAGGTCAAATGTCAAAATCGAAAAGTGAAAATTCGGCATGAATAGGTACTCGTGCATAGAGTTTGTAATTGACATTTTATTTATTTAATAGTTTTAAACTATCCTATGATATACAAAATTCATTTTAATTTGTTTTTAAACTAAATACAAAATTTATCACAAATGGAAAAATGCAAATCGTCGTCAAAGAAAAAATGTTCGAAGCAAACACATTTTCCACACCATGAGCATCTAATAAAAGAAAAGAGATGACAGTCAACGCAATCACAATCACGCATTTTGCCAATATTAAATGCCCATTTTAATGGATTTGTGACGTTTTCTGGTTCTTCTATTTGGAATCCACACGAAAACCAAGCCTTCTGAATGTAAGCTTTATAAATTGGCGAACTGAATTGGTGAAAAATCATTGAAACAAGTCGGACAATAGTGAAACGGTCGTGAAGTTTAGATTTTTCAATTGAATGAAGTGCTTTGTCGCAAACCCTTTTCATAAAAGCCTTAACAGTTAGGAAAAATTGACGATCGAATGGTTGTCTCTCTGGTGTTGTATTTGGTGGAATATTCATAATTTCCACTGATTTGTTCCTTGGAATGTTTGAGAGTAGATTTGAGTGATTGACAAATGGTGTCCAACTGTCAACACACAGAAGATTCTTTTTCCCAAGATATGGAATGAAACAATTGACAACATATTTATCTAATTCGAATTTTCGCATTTTACCAGAAGAATTTGCGCAAACATAAACATTTTTAAGTTGATCTACAAAGTCAAAAAATTTCTTTGCAAAAGTATGTGGAATCTCTCCTGAAGTTTCACGAAGCAAAATGAACACTTTTGGTGTTAATGTTCCATTTAAAGTCATTGTAGGGATCACAGTATACGAATGAGTCAATGAGTTGAGATTTCCAGCGATAGCAAATACATCGTGTGATCCTTTGATATCCAAAGTACCTTTTCTATGCATTTCTAGTTCAAATCCGGATTGGTCTGTGTTGAACACAAATTCTGGTTGATACTGTGGCAACATGGCATTCACTTTAGTGACAAACTCTTCTCCACTTTTTCTAATCATGTCCCAATCTCTTATTTGTTTTTTAGTTTTGAAATGAATAATTTTTCGCAGTCCAATATTGTGTTTACGTTTGAATCGTAATAAGTACGAATCAGACGCAATAAAGTGATCAAAACGCAAATCATGTGCTATTTTCAAGGCATTATCTCTCAAATCGGAATCGCGATAGATGACCCCATTTTGTCGATCAGAAACAAATTTATGAAACAAATCTTCATCTAGTTTTTTCACTTTTTGCCGATAACCTAGATCATTTTGACTAATTCTCTTTTTCAATCTATAATACTGTCGCTCGCTAATTCGATGTTGAGCCATGATTGTGCTTTTGCGTTTGTTTGGATGTTCACGCATATCATTAATTGCTTTGTTAATTTTGTCAACATCCGAGTGAATAATAGGTGAAATCGACATTGATTCTAATTGTGATGAAGATGCAGATAAACTTGAACTAGAATCCATATCGTAGTCATCGTCACTTGAGTCACTGTCATCGTCATCGAAATCACATTCGTTTGATTGGAGTTGCTCGGGCATGTCCGCTTCCAGTGTGTAGTCATGGGTTCCATCAGTGATATGATCAATAAAAATGAGAATTTCATGAAGTATTGATCGTTCATGTTCATTCAAAGCCCCTTTCACGCGTAAATCGTACTTTTTGCCAAGCTTTTCAGTCAATACACGAATCAAACGATTTTGATTTACTTTCATCTATAAAATATAATAAGAAATAATAATTTTAATAATAAAATGAAATAATATTCAATTAATTTACCTTCTATTCATTCAATTCAAACCAAAAATGGATATTTTCAAGTTAAAAATCAATAACAATTGTTTGTTTACATTTGAACAGACGAAACACATGTGAGGTACTATTCAGAGATGTGGTAACGCTGTATTTGAAATTTAAAGTTTTATTTTGCGCAAATGCCATTATTTTAAAAATATGTTTAAAATTATTTATTTTGTTTGTTAAAATTAGAATCGTTGATTAAATACAAATTAAAATAAAATAAAGCACATTTCATACAGAAATCAAAATTACTAGTCTATATGAAATGAACTGAACCATGGTCAATGTTTGTACATAAAATATATCTTATATTTACTTAACTTATTTCACACAGATTTTCAATTTAATAATTAATATTTTGGATCATTTTAGAGCATTATGGAGCGATTTGGTTAAAATTTACTTCATTCGTCTTAATTAAAATTAAATAAATTAAAAATGATTATTGCAACTTAAGTGCACGAGTACCTATTCACGCAAAGTTTCAGTTTATGATTTTGACATTTGATCTTTTATCCTTGGAACCCCTGGAGAATAGCAAACCATATTCACCCAGCAATATCATCTCTAGGCATACTATCTGTAAAAGTAATTTCATCAAATTCCAGAGCTGCCTATTTGTGGATGGCTGGTCGTTAGTTTTGGACTGATTTGGCTGCAGTACACACGAATCAATCGTCAATTACTGTCGCTCTGTGCGGACATTGAAGTTTACACTCACTTTTGGTCGCCCTACCTCTCGATAATGATTCCCTTCTTCATGTGGGTTCTAGCCTATCTCGCATTTGTCTGCGCCTTCGTCCACTCAATTCCGTTTGAGCTCAAATATATCTTCTTCTACGGTGTAATTGAGTTGAACATTATGCTCTTTTTGCTCATCGACAACTGTGCTCGGGTAGTCAAGTTGAATCAGAAAATTCTGTCCGAAAACCGACGATTCTTTATCAACATTCAGCAAACCCGTTCGGATCGACCTATTAAGGTGTTGAACTTACTTTTGGTATTAAACAAATCAATAAAAAATCAAATGCCAAAATTTTTAAATTGCTTTCTTTTTATCTTTAGATCGAGGCATTACAAATCAGCAAACGACTTCATGTTTATGCTTTTCGACTGTTTGGCAACTATCGAATCACCTCGAAAACATTTCATTTGGTAATTAGAATTTTTTAATAATAATAAATTTTATTTATTTATTATTAATATAACAATTTTAGGTCATTTCGTACATGAGCATTTTCTTTTTGCTGGTAATCAAAAGTCAAAAAATGAACAAAGCCTCTATTCCACTGGTTTGAATGACTTTTGATGAAAGCTTTTATCAGACAAAACTTGCCTTTTAGGATTGTATAGGACACTACTGTTGTTTTGGATTACTTTTCTAATCGCGATTTATGCATATTCCAAAACGTCGATTTTTGTGAATAGGTGCAAACAGGAATCAAATTAAATATTGAAAACAATATTAAATTAAATAATTAAATAAAAACAAACTAAATCTGATCTTGGACACATTTGAGCATTTTAACTAAACTTTTACTTGTCAATTCCGTTTTGGTAGTACTCGCTACGCTTTACCAGCTTCAAAAACAGCGTACTGATGATGTAGATTGACTGAATGAAAAAAAAATCAAGTCAAATCACCCAAGTCAACGCTGAAGATAATAATGTTTAACAAATTAAAAGCAGTCGCATCGATTTGATAGCCATTCGCTAGTCGAAATCAGCATTTGTTAAGGTTTCGATTGGTTGCAATCGTTTCAATCTTGAGAATCAAACAAAATTAAACAAACTAAATAGTGTTTGTACCCGGGTACAGTACCCGTCCCGGATACCCGGGTACAGTACCCGTCCCGGATACCCGGGTACCCGTTAAATTTTCAAATACCCGTTACCCGGTTCTTGGGACACGACTACCCGGGTAATTTTTATTGGATGATACGACTCAGAAATCCCATTTGGGAGTATTTCCGATCCACCAAATGGGGGCAAGGACAAGGAAATCTCATTCGGGAATCTTTCCTATTGACAAAGGAGTATGGCCAAATTAACAATTTTCTTACAATGGGATTTGACCTATACCAGAGTGTAGTACTCATCTAAGGATACATAAAAGTCATTGGGACCTAGGGTCCGGGAGACGTCGTTTCGGTACAAAATGGCGGACAAGTTCCTTAAAACCACGTATAGCTATACGTCAAAAATATGGATGGCATTGTACAGTTTTGAATACTATAGCTTTAAACAAATAAAATTTCACTTGAATAATGTTCTAATAGTCTCCAAATGACTCAATAAAATTAAATTGTGCCCAGGGTCCACCAGGTGGCGCTTTAGACAAAAATTAAAAAAATAAAAATGAAATGTTCTCCTAAAGCGCCACCTGGTGGACCCTGCGGCTCAATTTAATTTATTTTGTCTCTGGGGGAACTTTGGAATCGTATAACAGTGAAATCCAGTTTATCTAAAACTTTTATAGAAAATAATGAAAAATTTATTCATATTTTTGATGTATAGCTATACGTGCGTTTTGGAACTTTGTCCGCCATTTTGTACCGAAACGACGTCTCCCGGACCCTAATTCCCAATGACTTTTTTGTATCCTTAGATGAGTACTACACTCTGGTATAGGTCAAATCCCATTGTAAGAAAATTGTTAATTTGGCCATACTCCTTTAGGGCAAACACATAGAAATCTCTTTTAGGGATAATTCAAATGCACTCATCGGGGGAGAGAGAAGACCGAAATCCTATTGGGGGAATCTTTCCGATACACTAATTGTGGGAGAAACTGAGAAATCTGATTGGAAATCTTTTCCACCTACCAATTGGAATTCCTAGATTTACTTCAAATTATCAAAAATCATTAAATCTGGGAGTTCAAAATTTTTAGCATTACCAGGGTAATACCCGGGTACCCGTCAGCAAAAAACCGACGGGTACCCGTTACCCGGGTAGTGAAAAAGACGGGTATTTGCGAACACTAAAACTAAACATTATCTACCAAACAACTTACACTAGCCTACATTCGATGCGAAATGACTTTGAAATGAAACTGAAACAAACTGCACGCTTGCACATTCAAGGCATAGCAATTTGAGTTGTTTCGATCCACCCAGGTGCACACAAATATAATCAAAAACATTAGAAATCTAATTTCGACCGGGAACATCACAAAATAGATCACAGCTTCAAAGGAGGCTTGCTTGAAGAAGAACAGATTACAGTACACCGAATAGCAGATGATGATGAAGGCAAATGCATGGTGAGATGAACGCCCCAGAATCGATTGTATGCCCGAATATCGTCACACTGGTACGCTAAATCACCATTCACCGAATGAAATTCATACCACAACATTGGCAAACTGTGTCGCTCTCGTTTGTGTGGATCATGCAGAATGTCGACCAAACCTCTCAATTTTCTCAACATGAGTCTCTGCTTCACAATCACATAGGAAGCACTGAGGAAAAAATGAAAATACATGAAAACCATCGCCGACATGTTGTACCAAATCATCGGATGCAGAATGACCACAAAGTGAAACCAATCCCTCCAGCCCTAGATCCAGGCACGATTGAAAACATGATAGTCAAAATAGGCTGAGGCAATTGAAACGGTTACAAAGTAGGCGTACTTTTGAATTCTGCGATTGAAATTACGCAACTTGAGTAGGGTTGCAGTGTTGGCCCGGTCCCAGACTTGTCGATTCACAATCAACCAATTCTCCCCAGCATTATCCAACAAGTACATACAGTACCGTTCGTTAATGAACTCACGAGTACACAGAAAGTAGTACATGAAGAACACTCCTCCAACGCCAACATTGAGAATGACATCAGAATTGAGCCAAAACATTCGTGGAAAAACCTTGTGACAAAATAAATCTGGCATTGGGTCGGAGGGATAGGCAAAGTCGTGTTTATAGAGAAGCCAAAGCGAATCGAGTATATACCCGAACGGGTTTTTTTAACACACAAAAAATGGTCAGAATTTCTAAAAATTGTTGAACGATTAGTGATACTAAAATTATTGTTATTGTTTGAATTTTAATTGAAGTTTTAAACTAAAAACCTTTTAGTGAAAATTCTAGAAAAGCAGATTTAGTAGATAGCTATAGTTATAACTATAGTTAAAAGAATTTCAATCATTTTGTAATTAATCAAATCAATTTTGTAAAATGACAAAGTTCATTAAACTGTGTGATAAGCACTAAATATACGGGTTCCAAAATTAGATTGCTATATTTAAAGGGTAACTTTAATTTGTTCAACTTGTTTGGTGAAATTGAAGTCATTTACAAAACGTTTTTAATTTTGACAAATTCAATTACTTTTTTATTTGTCGTTTCCTGGGTTGACACTGCAGAATATTCTGAGTGCTTGGATTGGCAAGAAAATGTTACGTCCAATTTTGTGAATTACAATATAATCGAAAAAGACGTTTTCAAGTATAGTGATGCTTTATATTTGACTCCATACATTGAGGACGATCGGCTGGAAGAGGCAATTGCGGATAGTGAGGTGAAGAGCTTACCTGCAATTGGCAATCGATTGAAGAGCTACTCGGGCTTTTTGACTGTGAACAAAAAGTTCAATTCAAACCTGTTCTTTTGGTTCTTTCCGCCGTTGGTTCGTATTTTTAGGGTTTGGGATTGTTTTTTTATTTGATGTTATCTAGTCAAAGGATGCGTATGCTCCAGTACTTCTCTGGCTTTCCGGTGGACCAGGCGATGCCTCAGTCAAGGCATTGTTCACCCAAAATGGACCACTTCAAGTGGATGCAGACGGAAAGCCCTCTTTGAGAAATTTCACTTGGAATCGAGAATTTGCGTTGCTTTACATTGATAATCCAGTTGGGACGGGCTTTAGTTTCACGGACAGTGAGGGCGGCTATGCTCGAAACGCGGATGAAGCAGCCAAAGACCTGTACGAAGGCTTGAGACAATTTTTCACAATTTTTGCAAACTATCGACACAATGCCTTTTACTTGACTGGCTATTCGTATGCGTGCAAATTTAATGTTGCCCTTGCAAGCAGAATTCGTGAAATGAACAATAAACCTAAAACAAGAGTAAAAATGAATTTACAAGAAGTGGCAATTGGCGGTGGATACTGTGATCAGCGGCACAACTATGATATTGCCGACTTTATCTACCAATTTGGACTGATTCAAGAAGCACACTGGACATACTACTGGTTGCGTCAGCTCGAATATTTGAGACTAATTTCCGAGGAGAAGTGAATGCAAGCAAACGATCTCATCAATGACCTGTACTATGGTTACTATTTTGGCTGTCCTAAAGGATCGGACTTTCACACAGGCACTGGCTATGTTTCGTTGAAAAATCTGTTGGCAATCGAAGATCCGCCAGAAATCAGCTATTTTCCGCAGTACCTACCTCGGCGAGCCACCAGAAATGCTATTCATGTTGGTAGTAGGACGTACAACAGTCCAGCGTTACCTGTAATTCGAGCCATGTTTCAAGACATTGCCCACAGTGTTAAGCCACAAATGCAAGTAGTGCTCAATGCACAGGTTCGAATGTTGTTCTACAATGGAAATCTCGACCTGGTGACACCACTGGCAGCAATGAAGAATGTGATGCGTAATTTACAGTGGAACGGTACGCAGAAATATTTAGATGCACAAACACAAATTTACAGAGTCAATAGTGAGGGCGGGGATGGCAATACCAAAAGTAAAGTTGGGGGCTATGTTCGACAGGCAGACAATCTGCAGTTTGTGATTCTGCGAAATGCGGGCCATTTAGCGGCACAGGATCAACCACAAGTGACACTCGATGTCATCACACGATTTGTTAAAGGCATCCAATTTAATGCGGCACTTACCAAGATTTAATTTGTGTTCAATAAATTGTTTCAATTATTTTGCACTTATTATATAATATATATTTCATTGTCAATATATATAATATACTAAGGATACAACATTCAGTTTGCTCCATCAGTAATTTTTGATATATATGTTACCGTCCAAGCGCGAAATTCGTCATTGTGTGGAATGCCTAGGCAAGTCTGGAGGAAAATGATCAACTTTCTAATTCCGTATTTTGCTTAGGCAGTCTAAAGATTGACTAAGCATTCTGCGTTTGAAAATACTCACTTTAGGCAAAAATGTATATATCTAATTTTTTATCTAGTTTTGCCTAGGCAAACCACGGATTGACGAATTTCGCGTTTGGACGGTATATTATGCCGTCATAAAATAAACTGTTTCTAAAGGTTATGGATAATTTTGAATCAATACTTTCTTCGAGAGTTTTAGTGACATCTTTGCATTATATTTTGTTTTATGTATTCATAAATGCGATGATGCGATGCCATTAAAGTAATATTCCGAACGCTCGTGCTGCTGTATAACCGCAATGTAAATATTCTTTTGTTGACGGACAACAAACAAAAAATATCATTTCTATTTTATACAATTGTAAATATTGAGTTTTCGATATAAATATAGAAAGCGTATTACAATTTTAATTGGAGGAGCGACCGCAATCACTCACGCTGAGCGAGCGAAGCGAGCGAGGTGTGAGTGATTGCGGGAGCGACGATTCATACCCGGAAAAAATGCGACTTCGGTCATTTTTGTGCGCATTAATTCTCCGAAACTACTGCATGGATCGGTCTGAAATTTTAACTCAGTGTTCTGGTGGTGGTGAAGGTGTGCAGTGCGCAAATAGCGCGCTGTAGGTCAAAGGGTACCGGAGATATGATTTTTTGAAAATTCGATGTTTTGTATAGAAATGTGTTGGGATCGAGAGTCGACATTGTGTGTGTTCCTGTGTGACACATCCAAGCACACTCTTCCCCCGTGCGCTCGCTGTGCGTAAAGAAGATGCGCAGTAGCAAGCACACTCAAATGAGTTGGA
Organism: Rhizoglyphus robini; assembly: GCA_023373905.1. Classification (NCBI taxonomy): domain Eukaryota; kingdom Metazoa; phylum Arthropoda; class Arachnida; order Sarcoptiformes; family Acaridae; genus Rhizoglyphus; species Rhizoglyphus robini. Next base: position 1,731,433 of record JAKIJQ010000027.1, read on the forward strand.
TGCGAACCATTTGACTCGAGTGCAGTTGTGTGTGGATGTTTGTTTGATTTTTCCAATTAAACCTTAAACAACTTTATTTAAAATAATACGTTTATTATCACCTAACCAATGGCGTATTTAGTATCATGATAATTAGTAAAGGTGGAAATTGCCCTTATTCCCTGGACAAATTCCCTTACAGAAATGTATTGAGAAATTGCAATGAAAAACAACCTTTGACGTTGTATTGGATCATTGAAACGTGTTTTCTACTATAGTGCGAGACAGTCAAGTTGAAATAGGCCACTTTTGTGTTGAAGATGTGCTTTTGTAAGTTCAAATTTAGGATAGTAAGAACTAATAAACAATATTGTTCTATAACGATCGTTGGAAAGATTTTGATCTGTAGAAAATTATAAAATTATAAAATCAACTGATAGGTATTATCAAAATTTGATCTAAGTCAAAAATCAAAAGTTGCCGATTTTTAACATTTTAACTTTGGATATTTAAATCTCTGGGGTAATATTGAATTATTGAATGACTTATATTTTAAGTCTTCAAGTCTACGTGCAATAATCATGATCCAATCAAAAAACAAAATAAAATTTCGGTGTATGATAAGCTAGGGACTTCGAAAATGACGTCAAAAGTATATTAATTAAAGACCTCCGCTTTTTCATGACGCCATTTTGGAACAGCGCATTGTAGATTTATAAATAATCACATTAATTACGTTAAAAGAACATTTCTTTGTTATTATGGACAAAACATCAAGTTATTGCGCAAAATGTAAATTTTTAAATCATTGTATCTATCTTCTGACCTTGAAGTCCCGTCCTGAAGATGCTTGAATTCACATGGATTTAGGAAAGATTGCAAAATTTCAATTTGTTTTGGTTCACATTTATTTCATTCAAATTTTTGGAACATGTATTTGAGAGTTTCCTAACAAATGTTATAGAAAGTTTTGTTGGATATCATTTGTATCTGTATTATGTTCAAGCGAAAGATTTTGTGCATGAATGCATGGGAGCTCAATAACATTTGGAATCAATGGAAATAAGAATAAAAGTAGCATGCAATGACCATATTTGAATAAGGTGATGTTCACTATCCACAGTCACACAGTCAGAGATGAGTGATGTAAATCGAGAATTGTTATGTGGTACCATGGTATGAATTGGTCTTAACTGATTACAATGATCTGCGTACTTAGGTAATCGTTTGAATGTGTGATGATAATAAAATGAATAAGATTGATACGTGAACTTTTTTCTGCCAATCAAAAGTTAGAGTGTCTCATTAATTAGCCGATAATGGGCCTTCTATCTCATATGCATTAAATGTACTAAATAATTTGCGACGTTTGACACACTCTCGCTCCGACTTTCATGCCAATGGCATTACCTATTTTTATTGTTGATAGATATATTGTTTCAAAATGCCAGCTGCTGGTTCAAATACTAGTTAATTAAATTTTTACGATTAAAAATTTATTGTTTTTTTAAATGTTTTCTGCAGATGATGTGATTCGCATGCGATACTTTTGATTGTGACCTGCTTGATTCAAGCCAGTTTGACTGGTTCGATTTTTCCAAAATCAAAAAACAATATAATTATCAAAGATGAATTCAATTATAACGATACTCTGTACTTGACACCATACATCGATGCCAATCGACTGGAGGAAGCAATTGCGGATAGTGAGGTGACAAATCTGCCATCAATTGGCAATCGATTGAAGAGCTATTCGGGCTTTTTGACTGTAAATAAAAAGTTTAACTCGAATTTGTTCTTTTGGTTCTTTCCGGCTTTGGTTTGTATTCCTAAGGTTTTCTGATGTTTTTATAAGCGATTTTTTGGTTTATTTAGTCAAAGAATGCTTCAGCTCCATTGCTGCTCTGGATTTCATCTGGTGCAGACAATGCCTCCGTGAGAGGAATGTTCACCCTGAATGGGCCACTTCAAGTGGATGCTGACGGAAATCCGTCTTTGCACAATTATACCTGGAATCGTGAATTTTCCGTTCTTTACATTGATAATCCTGTTGGGACGGGCTTTAGTTTTACGGACAGTGATGATGGTTATGCTCGTGACACGAATGACGCAGCCAGAGATCTGTATGAAGGATTGAGACAATTTTTCACCATTTTCGCCGATTACCAACACGACGACCTTTATTTGACCGGCTATTCAATTGCGTGCAAATATAATGTGGCCCTAGCAAACAGAATCCGTGAAATGAACAATAAGCCGAAAACCGAGATCAAAATGAATCTACAAGGAGTGGCAATTGGTGGAGCTTTTTGTGACCCACGACATCAGTACAATTATGCGGACTTTCTCTACCAGGTTGGACTGATCCAGGAGAGCGACTGGACATACTTTTGGCAGCGTCAGATAGAGTATCTCAAACTTATCTTTCAACACAAGTGGGTGCAGGCAAACAATGTTATCAATAGCCTGTACTTTGGTACCTATGTTGGCTCTGAAGCATCGTACTTTCAAAATATTTCCGGTTATAATTCGTTGGCAAATTTGCTCAATACGGAAGATCCACCTGAATTATACTATTACAGGCAGTATCTTAATCGGAGCGAAACCAAACTTGCAATTCATGTTGGCAGTCGGCAATACAACAGTCAAGCGGACAAAGTCGGTCAAATGATGTATGGTGACATTGGGAAGAGTGTCAAACCACAAATTGAGACACTGCTCAATGCGCAGGTTCGAATGTTGTTCTACAATGGAAATCTCGATATGGTGTCACCAGTGCCAATGATGGAGAATGTGCTACGCAATTTACAATGGAACGGTTTACCGAAATATCTGAATGCATCGATCCAAATTTACCGACTAAACAGTGTTGAGGATGATGGTGAGCCCAAGGCCACAGTTGCGGGCTATGCTCGACAGGCATACAATCTACAGTTTGTAGCACTGAGAAATGCGGGTCGTCATGCTCCGCTAGACCAATCACAGGCTACATTGGACGTAATCACTCGATTTGTGAATGGAATCAATTTTTGAATCTTTTCAAGCAAAGATTTAACAAAATTTGTTTAAATTAAAATGCTTTAAGAAGTAGAAAGAAAGGCGCGAACGCAAGTAGCGACGTCTAAAATTTTGTTCACAAACAAATTGCGATTTTGAAATGAAACATATTTGTGATTAGGGATTAGATTTTGTATGGAACATAATTTGTTACCAGGGAGAGTGACCTTGGTCCTCTGCGGTGAGCTGGCCACTTGCCCGTTACCCGATGGCTCTTTGAGCGCCCTACACGACGCCACGTGGCAAAAACCTGGCCTGTAACTGGGCTCGGCCAGGTCCACCTTCCTTCGGGAGGGTGGTTGTGTAGTAGCGAATGTATGTATGTATAATTTGTTGAGTTATTTCCCTCCCCAATTATGTGATAATGTAGAGTTCAACTTACAATTGTTAAGTTTTGCATTGATTAACATTATTGGGACAGTATTTCAAAATTGTGTTCTACATTTATTAAGCAACCGCGAATCTATCTGTAAACTTTATCACCAATCGCAAAGTGCCATTCATACTACAGCATTGGTAGTATAGCGGTGTGGCAGATAACTGTCATGGAGATAAGTGTGTGCGCGCACTAACGATGACTAACAAAACCAACACTTCAAGCTCACAATGTGGCGATGATTAGTGTGCTCACGGGTGTAATTGGTCAACGCTGGTTCGCCAACATGAGTTCAATCAAGAGATGTCGTGTGTGTGGTGCAAATGCGAGAGGTAAAACATTTCGACAAATCAAAATCTGTTGTCATTGGCTAATTCATATTTGCCATACAATTCAGGATTCAACTATGATGCCCTTACGTGTGAATCGTGCAAAGTATTCTTCTATAGAAATTCGCCTCGACTCAAGGTTTTTTCTTATTTTGAATTATTATTTTTAATTACTATATTATATTTTTAAATTTCCAAACAGTCTTTTAGGTGTGATTTTAGTGGCAATTGTGAAATTGACCTATCCACCCGAACAAACTGTCCCAAATGTCGATTGATTAAGTGTTTTGCCATTGGAATGAAAGTGAAACGTGAGAACCAAAAAGAAAAAAACAAGTGCATATTCTCAAATGAAGGCAAAAACGGTATTATGATCATTTTGGAAAATGTAATTTCCAAACATATTGGCCAGAATGGCTACAGTAAACAAATGTCTCAATCCATTAAGCGAGTCAACTTTGAACCAATTCAAATGAGACACATTCCGACCGAGTTGAGGCTATACGAGCACGAATGTATCGCTCAAGTGCGAAAAGCGATTGGAATATTTCGATATGAGCGCACTGCTCACGTAATAAAGCGAATCAAGAGTGCTGATGAGTTGGCCCAATCACCAGCAGGACACAATTTGCTGTACATTAAAAGGGCAATAAACTTTTGTCACAATTTTGGCGCATTCAATAGTTTGTCCTGTCAAGATCAATTGGAAATGTTAAAAACATTCTATTTCAAATTAATCTCAATTTGGTTTACATTTCAATATGATGCCCAACAGAAGGGAGTTCTCATGTTTACTGTAAGCCACAAATATTATTTAAAAATGATTGGATTACAATGTAAATTGAACTTGGTTATATTTACTTAAAAGGACGAATCAGAAAAGAATGCAATTTTAATTGGACCCGAACTGATTGCGCAATGCTACGGCAATTCAGAAATTGTTCAACAAATAAACGATGGCACTGTTGCATTTCACAATGCCATGGAAAACGATGTCAACATTCGCGATTTGGTATTGTTTGTATTTTGTACGTTTGAGAAATACTAATGCAGCAAAATATTTCCAATTTCAGATAATAACTCTTGTACTATTCAAAACTCAACGCAACTTGTCGTGTCCAGAAAATATTAGGTAATAAAATAAAATAAAACATTTAAAATTTTGTTTCAATGTTTGGCAAAACATTCAACAGATATCACTACTGCTTGTACTGTGCTATACTTCAGCGTTATTTGCTGTACAAATATCGGGATAAAAAAGTGGCAAATCACAAATATCTTCAATTGGTGTGCCATTTAGATGCATTGGAGATTTATTTTAAAAAACAGCAAAATCTAATGCAGTTAAGAGCGGAAAGTGCACCGAAAATTGTCCTTGAATTGTATGACCTGGTATAGAGATTGAAATGAATATTTCATTTGGACAGTCAAAATTAATCGACCAATTGTAGGACCAATCTAGCACAAAAAGTACAGAGTAAATTTGTTTATAATGTTTTTCGCATTGAAAAACACGCACACTCGAACTTTCACTCTTTGTACTGGCACATTTATTTGCAAGTTTGATATTCAAATATTATCTTATTTTGAAAAAATAATGAAATGCAGGGTCCCAATTTTTATTGTTATATTTTTTCTACCAAAATGTGGTCTGTAGTGGTTTCAGTTGAAAATGGGCGAATCTGTAGTAAACAAAGCAATAAATCTTTCGAGGGCTTTCGAGTATGTATTTGGCAAATTGAATTTGAATATTCCAAAAGTCAAACTAGTTACAAAAAATTTCCATTTGTCGTAAACGACCAAATACTGTGATGTCCTTGAAAAGCGGACATAAAGTTCACAAGTCCATGAGCTGAAGTAAACATGTTGCAAAATATACATTTATGGCAAGACTACCGAGAACATAACCATTACTCAGGGAACCCTCAAACTGAGTTACCTTGGCATTGAATCGGCAAAACTTGACTCCGTTTTGATAATGATGAAATAAAGAGACCATTTTCATTGCTATCTACACTTCTTCCGAATGTCAAACACACATTACTTTTTAAGAGCTCCACAAAAAAATTATGTATTTTTCGATCGGAATGCATTAAGCCACAGTTACTCTGCTCAACCGTTGTTGGCAAATTGAATTTGAATCATCCGACTTTAAATTGAATAAAAACTTTCCATTTATTCTACACTGGAACAATCGAGAAGGTGTACTTTCTTGAGCAAATATGACATTTAGCTCCCTTTTCTTTATATGCGTACCTTTTGAATTATACATTATTTGTCAGTTGCTTCGCTGCTGTTGCCAAGTTGGGTTGTAAGAAGCACAAAAAACATGTTCGACTTGCCCATTTTAGTCTTTTTGTTCACATTCAAAAAAAACCAGGAAATGCTTGATCAGCAATTGCCAATTGATTTTTAACCATTTTAGAGACTTTTTCACGTATGATCAAGATCCAATCAAGGACTGTGCCTCGCTGGATCAGTACGATTTTGCCGACTTTAGTTATCAAGTTGGTCTGATTCAGGAGAGGGATTGGACATACTTTTGGTTGCGTCAGTTGGAATATCTCAAACTTATTTTACAACACAAGTGGGTACAAGCAAACGATTTGATAAATGAGCTGTACTATGGTTTTGGGCGAACGGATGGATCGTACTTTCAAAATGCTAGTGGATATGTGTCTTTGGCAAATTTGCAAAATATAGAAGAACCACCAGAAATGAACTATTACACGCAGTATCTTAGTCGGAAGGATACCAAACGTGCAATTCATGTTGGTCGTAGACAGTTCAACCGTGATGCAGCCACTAGTGCTCAGATGTTGTATTCGGACATAGCCAAAAGTGTCAAACTACAAATTGAGAAACTGCTCAATGCAAATGTTCGAATGCTGTTCTACAATGAAAATCTCGATATGGTGTCACCAGTGCCACTGATGGAGAATGTGCTACGCAATTTACGATGGAACGGTTCGCGCAAGTATTTGGATGCAACTAAACAAATTTACAGATACAATCGTGATGAGAGTGATGGCAACAGCAGCCAAGTTGGGGCCTATTATCGAGTGGCGGACAATCTACAGTTTGCGATTCTGAGAAATGCGAGACGTTTTACTTCGCTAGATCAGGCACATGTCACGCAGGACATTATTACACGATTTGTAAAGGGAATCAATTTTAATTCTGTTTTGAACAGAGATTTAATTAAATAGTTATATCAACTCAATATTTGGCGACCAACAATTCATAACGTGAAATTGCAATTTCTCGTCCATCGAATGGAATATACAGCACTCGATGTGATTTGTGCACCTTACCGATTACTCGTGATCCTTCGTAGTAAGCCCGTCCAACGAATAATGGCTCTCCGCTGGCAGTATTTCCAGCCAGGACAGCTCCACTAGGAATTTCACCGTTTGTTGCGGGAATCCAGTTCAAGGAGCCATAACTTGGACGGACAAGATACTCGTACTCTCGATGTGCCTTTTCTTTGCCATCATAGGGCACATAGAGCACTCCGTGCGTGGGCACAATCTTGCCTGGGATGAGGTCACCGCTTTCACGTGTCCGACCAATGTAGATCAATTCACCGTTGATGTCGTGACCGCCGGACACTGCATCGGAAGAAACTCTTCCATTGGAGGCGCGTCTCCACTCTGTCATTTTTTTGAATAAATCAGAAGTAAATTTGTTGATTGTATCTTGAAAATTGGTGTGTGATAAATGTTTGCTTCTGTTAAAATGTCCTCTGTTTAATAGCAAATCGACACTGATGCAATACATGTAATGACAATGCAAACCAAAAAACAAGAGAGGAACTTGATTATGCAACAATGTTCTTGCCAACAAATTGCTAACAAACACTCATAAACACTCCAACTATTGATGATAAGCAGAATCCACTTCCCACTTAGATCCTGGTTTCCCCGAAAAATAGGAAATAACATTGCGATAAAAGTTGACAAACTTCATCACTCTTGTGCGACAAACAAACATGTTTTTTGTTATTGTCAAGATGTCAAATGCAGTGAGATGCAATGTTGATGTGTGAGATGATAGCCTATTCCAGAAAGTGCAATTTCCGTTAAACAAGTGAAGCAAAACATTAAATCTGGATTTGATTGTCTTTTTTCTATATGCTTTTTTACTGTGCACCAACTTCTACTATGCTTTATCAAATTGAGAACACTCACAATAAAGAGGCATTTTGTGTTCGGTTTTTAGTCATGATCGTATATCACTCTCGTAACCGCATTTAGGAACACAGACTTTTAACTTGGACTGCAACAATAACGTTGTCGCTGTTGTCAATTTAGATACTTTCTATTTCTCGTTTTGGTGCAACTGTTATGTTACTTGACAAGTAAATTGTTTTATTGGCTAAGTCCTGACTGAATCAAGGTACCTTATGTGACATGTGTGACATATCGTATGCCACATTTTTGTGAATCCGCCAAATAATAAAAATAAATAAATTGACTTCAAATCACAGAATAAAAATAATCAAATTTAATCTTGAAATGATGAGAACACGAGTTACACAAAAAAATATAAAATTATTTGATTCTTGAGATGAATCTTCGAGAGAAATCTAAAGAAAATTCTCACTTCAGCCAACAGATTCACGTGGAGTTGACTGCTGACCTAGGACACTCGGCAGTGGAACGGGTTCTTGCCCTGTCAGTAGGGGTCGATAGGCCCTATCGGTAATTTACTTGCGTTTATCGTATCTATACGATAACATTTTAATAATTATCGACAGTATCGCGTATCGTCGAGCCCTACTAAGTATAGGGCCTACTTGGCACTCTAATGACCCGATGTCCGTAAGTTTGATGAAATCGTGTCTTCTTGCTATCACCAGTTGAACCAAGCAACTCAAATTTAATCGAGCCAAGAAACTGTATCGGAAGAAACCATACCTTTGGAACCGGATTTCCACACTGCCATTTTTGGAGTCAATTGGACGTTGTAGTAAATTTGTTTATGTAAAGTTGGTGTGTGTTATGTCTGCTACTGTTGAAATGTCCTCTGTTTTATAGCTTGTCGACACTGCTGAGAAACAAAATTAAGTTTCAAACCAATCAATTTTAGGCACTATTGTTGACTTTATAGCCAGGAACTCAATGACCATGTATAATATATTTTCGTCTTCTCGTCGATTCCTTAGGGAGTCTTGCTTCAACTCATAAATTAATAAATTATTTTGGGACTGATTTAAAACCATAAAACATGAGAAGAACTTTGCCACCAATAAGTTAACAACAGGCTATCAGGATTAACACGTGTCCTCATAAACGCTCTCACTATAGACTATAATCAAAAATTCGCATCCACTAAGATTTTGTTTCCATGAAAGGAAATCATATTGTCATAAAAGCATGTCAGTTTAGCGATGAACTTTAATAAAATAGAATAATATAAGATACACAAATAACAAATCAGTTCAGAGGTCAGTTCAGGTGAGGAGATACAAGAGATCGGCCTTGTACTCAGATCAGTTCAGGTGGTCATGACCAGGTCAGGGAAGGAGGAACCAGAGATCGGCCTAGTCCTCAGATCAGGGTAAAGTTCACTTTAGTCGTAAATCACGTCTCCCCTTGTTCTGTTCGTGTGTGTTCAATATATCGTGTTGTGTTAGTCAGCAAATCGAATTTACTGGTGTTTAGTGTTTGTGTAAGCGGCGGCATCGAATTCTGAGGTGACCTGACACTCCCCACCTTAAGATAGTCCATCGGGTGGCGGGATAGGAGGCGTTGGTTGAGGTACATCTTGTTGGAATTGCTCGTTCCACTTGTCCTTGATGTCCTCCATAGGTATAGCAATCATCTGTTCTTCGAGATTAGTAACTCTGAATCGTAGGTAACCACCTAGATTCTGCAACGTCTGTTGCTCTCTCGAGTAGTTCGCATAGAAAGGTTGAGTGATCGAATAAGGTAACTTGCGATATACTTCTGTAATTAACGACGCTTGATGAGCGTGTTCGAGATTGGCTTGTGCTGCTACATTGACTTGAATCGCAAGGTTCTCTAGATTATTGTAGTCAAGTTCGTCTTTTACTTCATTTGAGTTATAGACAGCTTGCTTGAAGTTATTCAACACCCGATTGGCATGCTCAAAACGATATTTCAGATGAGCAATTAAATGTTCCAGGGTACAGTCTGTCTGTGTATAGACCGGCTGAAGGATTCTCTTTACATTGTCGGGCAAACAGTCTAATAATCGTCGCATCTTCTCTGCGTCAGACATCTGTCCATTCTGCTCGACCATTGGGCGAGAGTGTATGTAGTAGAAATCATACCAACTGACCGTAGAATCATCACATTTCGGAAGTCGTTCTTTCTGTAGAGAGACCTTATTGAATGAAGGCACTTGCGATTGGTTAGTTGAATGAGGTTTTGATGGTTGAGACATCATTGGTGTAAACATTGGTTGCATGAACGGGTACTGATTGGCATTCAACATCCTGAATCCATTGCCATAAGGAGAGTTGCTTGTGTAATAGTTTGGCGGTTGCACATTAGAAAACATTTGGTTGACGTCAGGATTAGAGGGCGCCTGTTGTTGGTGACTTTGTTGGGTCGGCAATCGAGCATATTGCTGATTTGCATGCAACATATTCGTAGCTTGTTCTTGTTGCATATAAGATTGCAGAGGTGGAGGCACAAAGTTCGGTGCATGACTTGCTTGTTCACTAACATTGACGTGTGGTAGAAAGGGTGACGTGGGTGGAGAGTTATGATTTGACATCTCACCCGAAATACAGGAACCATATCTAGTGCTCGCTTCGTTCTGATTGTTGACCTGTACCTGAATAAAAGATCGTTCTTGTACAAGAGATTCCATTATCAATTTGAAGGAGCTGATAGATCGATATACTTTGTTGTAGAGCTCGAGGTTGTTTGCAGTATAGTCGACAAGCATACAAATTCCATCGTTATTGTGTGATATACACATTTATTTTATTGTCATAATCAAAATGCAGTGAGTTAATATGTTGGTTAAACAAATTCAGCAATTAAAGATTAGTTCAAAGTCTAATTGCTTCATTGAGATTATGTATTAGTAAGCCTAATTGAACCAGTCACGTAGGCATGTTTAGTTTAAATAAAGTTCATACTGTGCATTGTAATCATGGTTGCATTTGTATACAGTACACCGAGTTGGTCAATTTTCATTGGAAGAAAAATAAATTTCTAATATAAAAATAATCAATTCCAGCAAAAATCTAAATGTTAAATCTCACGAATTTTAGGAATTCAATTAAAAAATGGAAAACCCGTAAGAAATTGCTATCCAGATTTAAAAGAATTTGAAATGTAATATTCAAAATTTATGAGTAATTTAATTCAATTTTAAAATTACAGAATCGATAGTGAGGAAAACGGTGATGATGAAGTCACCAGTAGTCTAGTTTCTGGTTAGGTTCGACAGATAGACAATCTACTGTTTGTAACACTGAATACTGAGGGTAATATGCCTGCACTCAATCAACCTGAGGCGACCCTAGATTTAATTAGACGAATTTTCAAGAGAATCAGTTTTAATTCGACTCAGACTAAGATTTAATACATATTTTTTCTTCGTGACACAGGATGTTGCGTAATCACGCTCAGTGACATCTAAGGCGCGTCTAGTTATCGCCTAACGAGCAAATTCAAGGGCAGAAAGTTGGTTGGACAAAATGGTTGCACCATAATTAATTGATAGATCCACACAGAAGAAAACTGATAAAATCGTATTGTAATAATTACATGAACACAAATCCAAGTTTTCTTTGGATCAGACACATTTATTTTGTCTTTTAATTTAAAGTTAGTTAACAAACTTAAAAGCAAAAAAATTCATTTAGATTGTTTTTTGGAGAAGAAACCTTTAATTGCCGAAATCATTCCTGTAGACTGATTGGCTGTGGCGACACTGATGCCAGATTTGTCAGCAACTGTCAATTTTATTAGCTGCGCAGAGTGAGTTGATGTCATCATCTGCTTAAACTGGGGTCCACTGTGCTTCAATTCGTACAACTGCTGGCGATAAAGTTGAATGTCTTCAAGTTTAACATCGTCACGCGACTTGGACTCGATTGCATTGGTGAGAATTTCCACACTCTCCAGGTGAATCTCCTTCATCTTCACCAACGAATCCTTAATTGTTTCGGGATAGCCTTTGATGGCAGCGATTTTTTTCTTTTCCTCTTCAATTTGTAAATCCAAATAGGGCTCAATGAACCGATTGTACACCGTGTTGGAGTGCGCAATCAGGATATAGGCAAATTTGGAACAGACCTCTTGAATCACACTCAGCTCGTGTTTGTACTCTTTCACTAATCCTTTCATGGATGCCAAGTGTCCTTCAATTTTACTGATTGCTTGCTCTGTGCTCTTAATATCCTGATGAGCGCTCGTGTTGATGATGGTGCGCTTTATTTTGAAGTACTCACAGGTGATGTGCATGTGCAGCTGTAAGTCACAGCCACATTGGCTGCACTTGTTCAGTCCTGCAAACGCTGCGCAGTCCTTCAATGCTGCATCACCTTTTAACAACAAAAGAACAACAATGGTAATGCATAGAATAATCACAAATGAAAACTCATACCAATAATGATAGTTTGGGGGCACGACATTTTTCATGACATCGCTTGTAGTCGACCTTATTATCACCATTAATTGTGACCGTCTCACAGCATTTTGTAGCAGTGCAAACAGTGGTTGGATAAGGCAAATCTATCTTATCAAGATCGTCCACTTCCAAATGCAAATTGCTGGCCAATTCTTCTTTAGTTTTGTTTGACTTCAACAATTCGTCCTTTTGATGTTCAATGTGCTTAATGTTGGCGTAAGCATTCTTCTGCAACTGAACCATCGGCTCGGCGAGTTCCAAAATCATCTTACGCGCATTGTTCAACGAGGTAGTGTTCACCAGATCGTGTGGCTCCGTATTCATGATATGCCGCATCATCTTGATGGTTTGCTCCACAGACTTGTTCCAGCTGTCCTTGTAAGACGCCTGTTGGGAGTCCAAAAAGGGGTAGCCTTTCTTTGATGCCACAAAATAGCGAAACGATTCATTATCGATAAAGAAACAATTCTCGCCCGATTTCATCTCCAGATTAACATCTTTAAGGTCCTTTTTGAGAAATCCCTTCAGCGTTGCAAAGCCTTCGCCTGGGCCGAAGAAAGAGTTGCGACTAAATGTGAAACAAATACAAATATTCTTGCATGCACTCTTGTGCAAGTGAGTCAACAGTTCATTGATGCAATAACAAAACGAGGTTGTTTTGCGGGTTTCGGTCGACTTCATCAGAATGCAAATTCCGTGCAAATTTTTGTGAAAATTCAAATAGCCGAGAATTTTTTCAAAATTTTCCTTATCCTTATTGACACCTTCAGTGTCGCCCATTCCCGGTGTGTCAATGATACGAATTAGCCCACCACCAAATGGAAAGGTGTATCCCATTGGTCCTTGTGTGGCTGAATTTCCTCCACCTCCGCCATCTTCAGTATCATCGCCAAACTGTTCGTTCGAATCGCAGCCCGATTGAATCACCTGTGGCTCACCAGTGTCGGGATCAGGAAGCGTAAACTTTGACGGAATCAACTGGATAAACTTGGAAGAGGCCGCTTCCTCAAAACTTGAATAACTCAAATAATTTGCAAAAGCGTTAATGGTGGTCGACTTGCCCGCACCAGTTTCGCCCAACAACAGAATGTTGTACTCGGGAATTTTTGACTTTGCCATTGTGAAAATTCTAAAAAATTAAAAATTAAATTTTATATAAAATAAAATAAAATATTTACAGGGATTGTTTAGAATCGGAATATAGAACGAGATGATGATAATTAACAGATCAAATTGTTCTTTATTAAATACTATTTTTGATGACATTGACTTATACTGAGATGTCATTCGATGCAGTGTAAAAAATGTGCAAGTCAATGCAACACTATTATTTTTTTATTGTTATTGATCTACAATTCCAGGAAAAGTGGTTTATTTGCTTTGGTTGTCATTTTAATTTATTTATTACTGTCTCAATGTTTCACTGTTTTATTTGTATTGCTCAATAATAAATGTGCCAGCTTTAATATCTAATCAGAATATTATAAATCTATATATGCTTTTTAATGTGCACCAACTTCTTGACGCACTATGAAATGATTTATCAAATTGAGAACACTCACAATAAAGAGGCATTTTGGGCTCGATTTTGGCCATGATATATCACTCTCGTAACCTCATTTGAGAACACAGACTTTAACTTCGACTGCAACAATAAAGTTGTCGCTGTTGTCAATTTAGATGTTTCTTATTCTCGTTTTGGTGCAACTGTTATGTTACTTGACAAGTAAATTGTTTTATTGGCTAAGTCTAGACTGAATCAAGATATCTTATGTGACATATGTCACACATGTCACGTATGCCACATTTTTGTGAACATTTTGTAACACTTATATTAGTGGGTTTGATTGACCCTAATGATTCTATTCCCCAGGGCTAGGACTGCAAACCTGGGAGTCAATTCAATAGGCGACCAATTTGCCCAGTTGAACCAACAGTCTGGGAGCGCCAATCCATCATGGTGCCAGAGTTCCATGGGGCGTCCATCGAGTATCAGGCACAGCCAGGTAGTAGTGCTTCGAAAATGCTTGAATTGCGTCGAAACTATAAAAAAATCTTCCACTTGAATCGAATGTTAAGGTAGAACCTACTAGGTAGAACAAAGTGAGTTGCAATGGATCTCTACGATTAACTTTAGTACAGTCTATACGTGGTCTGAATTGATTGATCAATCTGCTTTGCTTCGCATGGTTCTATAGTCTTACAAACAGAAGTCAACTTTTGCAAATCTGGTTCCAGTCTTCAATGATTGATAGATTCGTGGATAGGATTAACGGTTGTTGGAACGCTAATAGTCTATCTTATTCAGTTTTTCACGCTGATTCCGAATCTGCTAAAAGTTTGACTTTGGTCTGTGAAGCTAGAGGTTCTAGAGATATTGCCGAAACATTGAAACCAATCATCTCACTTTTTAGTTCGTTAAATTCTCTACAATTTAAACCCTTCACTTGCCAGATTCGACCAAGATTTGTCAAAATTTCATCTTGTCCTGCCTTAAATTACTCGAAAGTCTTTCGCTAACAGATTAAGCCAAAGATGGTGTTCTAAGAGAAATGATCCAGTAATACACGCAGTACCTTAATTCGAGTGAAAACAAACGTGCAATTCATGTTGGTCGATGGCAATTAGAAAGTGACACTATTAGCGCTCAGATGTATGGGGACAAAAGTGTTCAAGCACAAATTGAGGGACTTTTTTATGAAAACGTTCGAATGAAATCTCGATACGATGTCACCAGTGTCAATGATAGAAAATGTTCTACCTAATTTACAATGGAACGATTTTCTCAAAAGAATTTGGAAGCATCTGGGCAAATTTACAAGTACAATTGTGATAGCACAAGCATGCAGTACAGTTAGTGGTTCGCGTATCGAGTGGCGGATAATCGACAGTTGGTGATACTGAAAAGTGAAAAATGCGGACCGTTTCACTAAGCTAGATCAAAAACATATGTGTCCTAGGACATCAACACACAATTTGGGCAAAGAATTAATTTTTATTCTGTTTAAAAAGGTTTTAAACAAACAAGTGCATTAGTTCAATTTCAAAATTAGACTTTTGGAGGCAAGGGGGGACCATCTGGGTACATGATGACCAAAACTTCGTAATTAGAATATTTAAATTCTTTTCCGTCGAATGGAATGTACATAAATCGATGTGATGGATGCACCTTGCCGATTACCACCGATCCGCTATGGTAAGCACGGCCAATGTAAAGTGCCTCTCCACTGGCAGTGCGTCCAGCCTCGATAGCTCCACTAGGAACAGCTCCATTATGAGCGGAAGACCAGCCATATGTGCCGTATCTTGGACGTACAAGACATTCGTACTGTTTGTGTTTCTTTTCTTTACCATCATAGGCCACATAGAGCATTTTGTGTGAAGGTACAACCTTTCCTGGGATCAAGTCACCACTTTCACGCGCTCTACCAACGTAGATTGTTTCATTGTTGATGTCGTAACATCCGTTGGACACTGCGTCGGAAGGATAATCACCATTGGAATAGCTTCTCCACACTGCCATTTTGGAGTCAACTTTAGGCTTGCAGTAAACCTGTTGATTGTTTGAAGAGGATTTTTTGTGTGATGTGCCTGCACTGTTAAAATGTTCTCTGTTTTATAGCTAGTCCACACAGCTTATAGACAAAATCAAGGCAGTCTAAGGCAATAAAAAGAGTAAACAAATGAGGAACTTAGCCACAAATTTAACACACAAAGTTAACAACACGCTATCACGTTTAACATGTGTACTCATAAACGCTCTCACATTAGATTATAATAATAAATCATCACAACCCCAAAGATCCTGTTTTCATAAAATTTAATCATATAGTCATAAAAGCAAATAAATTCCATCGTTTTTGTGTGATAAACACACAATTCTTAATGTCAAATTCAAATTGCAGTGAGTTGCAATGTTGATATGTGAGCTAAACTGTATTCCCAAAAGTGCACTTTCCTTTAAACAAATTTAGCAAATAAAGATTAGTTCTAGGTCCAATTGCTCCAATGTGAAATTCAACATAATAGAGATTATGTTTGGAAGCATATGCCAAGCATCATTGTGCCAGGCACGTAGGAATGTTTAGTTTAATTAAATTGTGCATTGTTTTCATGGTTGCATTTGTATAACAATTGAACCATGTTGGTCAATCTTTATTGAATGGAAAACAGATTGCTAGTGAAAAAATTGAATCTGCCCAAAATCTAAATATTAAATCTAATGGAATTCAGGTGTCTCCCTAAAAAACGGAGAACCCGTATGAAAAAGCTGTCCAATTAATATAGAATTTAAAATGCCATACACAAACTTTAATTAATGATTTTAATGCAATTTTAATTACAAAGTTCGTTAAACTTTTTATACCATATGGGTCCAAATTAATATTGCTATAAAGGACAAGCAAATTTAGTAGTCTGTTCACTCAGTTATTCTGGGACATTCATATATTATATTTTAAAATGTATTTAATTTTTAAAAATTCGATTACTGTTTTATTGCTCGCTTTTCTAGTTGATACTGGTGTTTATGAATGTGTGCAATTGCAAGAACAAAATTCCACATCTGAGATTAAAAATCTTAAAATCGATAAAAATGAATTCAAGTTAAATGATGTTTTATACTTGACTCCATACATTGAAGACGATCGGCTGGAAGAGGCAATTGCGGATAGTGAGGTGAAAAAGTTGCCCGAAATTGGCCATCGATTGAAAAGCTATTCGGGCTTTTTGACTGTAAACGAAAAATTTAATTCAAATTTGTTCTTTTGGTTCTTTCCTCCGCTGGTTAGTATTTTTCCGTTTTCTAATGTCTTTTCACCCCGAATTTGAATTTATCTAGTCAAAGGATGCTTATTCTCCTGTGATTCTCTGGGTTGCTGGTGGGCCTGGCGATTCCTCAATGAGAAGCATGTTCATCCAAAATGGACCACTCCAAGTGGATGCAGACGGAAATCCTTACTTGCGAAATTATACCTGGAATCGAGAATTTGCCCTACTCTACATTGATCAACCTGTTGGAACGGGCTTTAGCTTTACGGACAGCGAAGATGGCTATGCTCGTGACTCGAATGACGCAGCCAGAGACCTGTATGAAGGATTGAGACAATTTTTCACAATTTTTCATCAATACCGACCCAACGCTCTTTATCTGAGCGGTTACTCGTATGCGTGCCGATTTCACTCAGCCCTAGCGAACAGAATCCTCAAAATGAACAACAAACCCGCAACAAAGATCAAGATGAATCTACAAGGAGTTACAATTGGAGGTGGCTTTTGTGACCCTCGACATCATTACGATGTGGCGGATTATATCTTTCAAACTGGACTTATCGACACTGATGATTATGCATACTATTGGTTGCGCCAGATGGACTATGTTAGACTCATATCTCAAGATCGATGGGTTGAAGCGGATAATGTTCTCCACGATCTGTACTATGGCTACTATTTTGGCCGTGGTCCGGAAGGGTCATACTTTAACAATGTGACCGGATATGGATCAATGGCAAATTTGTTGATCACAGAAGATCCACCTGAGATCAATTATTTCCGTGCGTACCTAAACAGAAAAGACACCAAACGTGCACTTCATGTTGGCCGTCTGCCATTCAACAGTCCGGCGGGTAAAGTTGCTCGGACAATGTATCCAGACATTGCACACAGTGCTGAACCACAAATTGAGTCACTGCTCAATGCAAACGTTCGTATGCTGTTTTACAATGGAAATTTGGATCTGGTGACACCACTGCCCGCAATGAAGAATGTAATGCGTAATCTACAGTGGAAAGGGTCACAGAAATATTTGGATGCACAAACACAAATTTACAGAATCAATAGTGAGGCTGATGATAATGGCGAAAGCGCCAGCAAAAGTATAGTTGCCGGCTATGTTCGACAGGCAGACAATCTACAATTTGTAACCGTGAGAAATGCGGGTCATATGCCCGCATTCAATCAGCCACAAGTGACACTAGATTTAATAACACGATTTGTCAAGAGAATTAGCTTTAATTCGGCTCTCACAAAAATTTAATAAACAGTTTCAACCTTTTCCAATTCAAATTATTCAATTAAAATTGCAAATTCTCGATTGCTTGTGATTTCGGATATCTGCACTGAAGAGGAGACATTTTGTGTCGTGCTGTAAGTACGAGAAATTTGAAATATTGTGGCATTGAATAGACAATTTAATAATTTTCACGTCCATGCAATCTTTCAAACATTTACAAACTTACAGTCTTACCGCTGCACTAATACAGTACAACTTATATTCTTTGTTGATTCAATTGAGTTTGGCGTTTGTTGCCATGATGCCCAATATAAATGTGATTTCATTTTATTACTAGAATACCATATATGGTAGCAGGTGCAATTGTGAATCGTGAAAATTGCCAATGTGGGGTAAATAACATACACATTAAAGCGTGATTTTAATGTGAAATTCACGTTTTAAATGTCACTGTTGACATTATTCGATTTCAAAATGTGATCTTAATGGCGTGACTTTTTTGCTTGAAGCACGTAAACAAAGCAATTTACAATTTGGGAATACAAGGAAGTTCAAAATAAAATGTCGAATTTCATATTTTATAACCCAATTGAAAGAAGACTATACTGATCATTAAACTATGTAAAATATTAAACTCATTGTATTAAAAGTAGTAAAATTTTATTCTACACGAAATGTTCATTCAAAGTTTGTCATTTTATTTTGTCAGTCCGAAGATTGTGAACCATCAAAAAAAACCTCGAGAATTTGTCTACAAGTTTCTGCGTAAATTGAGTGACAAAACCAACACCATGGTAAAGTACCTTTTGTACTGCCTTGATCTCAAATTGATTGTCATAAAAATGACAAATTAATAATTTGTTCATTTGTCATTCACCGGTGCAAATAGAACAATTTATCAAAAAATGAAATAAATTGGATTTAAAAATTGTTGTGAAATAGCCGATAAGTAGTTCAATTAATCATTCAAGATTAATAGACTTTATTAACAAAATAATTTTTTAAAGTCGTAACACACTCGAATCACGAGAATCGCTACAAGACTAGACTGACACAATTTTATTAGTGCAACAAATTTTCCGTGAAAAATGTCAAAATATTTTTGACTAATTTCAAATGTTTCGAAAGTACTTTCCGGTGAAAAAATCAAATTAATCAAATAAATTTCAATTTCAACATAATCAATCAATTCAAAAAACACGCAATTTCACAAGAAATCCAGAAAAAATTTACATTGTACCATTAAGGAATCATTAAGAGAAACTTTTTAAATGATTTTTTGATTGATTTTTTGCGATCATTTGTGTTTTATGGTTACGGGTGTCTATGCTTTAACTTCTTATACCTGCAAACTTCGTGATCTGTGCTCGTGAAATTTTCTTTTTCCATCCAAACTCCAGCAAAAAAAACAATGAAAATTCCACCAACATTTTCATTGATTTTCTACCCCTTCAACGGTGTGCACTATCTTCAAGTCTACTGTAGAATTATTGAACAAATTCGTGAGTTTAAAAATCCTCGAATTTTGCGAACCTTCAAATACATCAACCTGCTAATGAGCATAAAAGCCGTTCATTTTCTGCTTCTCGCTTTCTGCAGTCGAAATACTGATCTCGAAAATGCAATCTACTCTGACTCGTTCTATTTGATGACTTCGAAAGCTCAGTTGAATATATTTGGCTTCTTTATTACACTGATGATTCTGTACTTCAATTGGGCATTGTTTTATAATGCTGATCAAAAATTGTTGAAGCTGCTTTGTGATGTGATCATTCGAGGGCACTGGTGGAAGTTTGCTATTGAACCAAAATATCGAAATCGGGAAGTTTGTGATTTGGTGAAGAAATGTTATCTGATTATACTGAACATTTCATTAAGTGTGAATGGAACTTTTGGTAATATTCGTGATTTTGATTCTTGAATTGACTAGATTTTTTTAGATTTTTTCATAATTTACATCTATTTCTACTGTTGGTATTTGTACTACCAAAATGTTGAGTACTTTCTCGAGAGATCATTCCTTTACTTTATATTGACGGTCACGGTTAGTCACCTTGGTGGTGCTGGTTTTGGGATGTATTTGCTCAACTTTGGTCATTCTGTAACGATCAATCAATTCTCCGTCATGTCCTTTCTGGCGATGTTCTACATCAAGTCAAATCAAATATTCATTCATTCGGTGAATTTGGCTCGAGCGAAAAGTTTTAACCTGAAGCACTACATCTGGATTCGACACAATTTCACCCAATCGTTGATTTACTTTTTCTCGGTTAACCGAATGTACGGTAGACTGTTTTGCGCCTTTCTGGTGGTCTTCTGCCCCATCAACATTGTCTACACCATGTGGATTGTGCAGGGGAAACTGTCCTTTGCGGGCAAATGTGTCCTCTACTTTTGGGTGGCCTATCTCATGAATCTTCTCTTTGTGCTCCATCTCATTTTCGCCAACTTTAGCAAGCGCATTCACAGATCGGCAAAGTTGTGGTTTCATTTGATTGTCCGAAATCCGTCAAGTTCAGACATTCCGATACGAACCCGAATTCACATGTCTTGTGACACGATGGCTTTTCATACTAAAAAACGGTATGGACTCACTTATGGCGCATTTGGTGTGGTGTCGCTTGCAACCTTTGCTAAAGTAATTATAATTTGTATAATTTTTATTACATAATCACATTAAGAACATTTCTTATAGTTTTCGTTTTTCTATGGAGAATCTTTCATGTTTTCGTATAAAATGATGAAACAAGAAATTATTTAAACACAATCAAATTTCGACTGGCTTCTCTAACATTTCTACTCGTTTAAGTTTCTAGTGCAGTTACATAAAACCTTGTCAGAACATAAAACAATGGACTGAAATGTTGATACTGACACACTCTAGTTAGCGCTAGTGTGAAAGCAAAATATTACATAACATTTAGAAAAAACTAATAACTTTAATAGATTTTAACTTGAAAACTATTTGTATTTTAATATTGGCTATTATCAAATCATCTCCATCCATCTGTATGGAAATTTTCAAACACTTTTAATCTTGTGCGGACAACACTTTCTCCCTTTTCACTCGAAATAGACAAGTAAGCACTATTTTCCCAATCGTAAGCGAAAGCATTGCGAATTAGAACAAAATGATAGATAAATTCTTTAGGCACCACCATTTGATCTTCCTGTACAAGTGAACAGAAGGTCGAATTTGATTTACAGTATTTGATGATTCGCTGAATGTAGGATATGCCCAGATTGAAGGCTACAATTGGATTGGTCTCTTCATATAGGACGGGCAGTTTCTGTTCATCAAAGTTGAATATCCTACAGGTATTAGTTCAGTTCAATAGTTCGTGTGAGTTCATTGTTATAACTAGATGGCGCCACTTTCTACAGGCAATTCTATTGAGATGTAAACAAAGTGAAACTGAACAGAACTTTTCTTTTTTCCAAATCAAATCAAATTATTTTATTAAAAAAATTAAAAAATTTACAATTTAAATTAATAGTAATCACCATTAGCCTCTATACATTTTTTCCACAAAGATGGTAGCTTCATAATTCCTCTATTATAGAAATTAACTTCGTAAGTCTTGTCAATAAAGAAGTTCTGCACAAAGTTAGCCACCTTCTCTTGACTTGAATTTTTTCTCCTTTCAATACTTTTGATAAACTCCGAAACAGGTGATAGTCAGATGGAGCATGGTCAGGGGAATATGCAGGATGAATTAACTTTTCCCAACCGAATTGATTGATCAGGGCAGTGGTGATGTGTGCAGTGTGGGAGCTGGCGTTGTCTTGGTGAAATATCACTTTGTGATTACGAAGAAGTGGTCGATTGTTCCACAAAGCAACACGCACACGATCTAACACTTGACAATAATATTCTGCATTCACTGTAGAGCCTTCAGGAAGAAACTCGAAGTGAATTATACCAAAAATATCTCAAAACACCAAAATCATCACTTTTCGACAGTGAATGCTCGGCTTTGGGCAAAACAATTTCTTTTCTTCTAATTTTCCAATTTTTCGCCAATGTCGAGCTGCGGTGGAATTGTCAAAGAATATCATTTTTCATCACATGTCACCATATATTCTAGAAAATGTGGTTCTTCTTGTAGTTTTGCGAGTAAAGTGACACAAGCTGTTTTCCTGTTTTTCTTTTGCTTTGCGGTGATGGGATATGGGACATATATGTCTAGCTTTAGGACATAACCAAGTCGCTTCATGTGTCGATAAATTGTTGATGGTGAGACCATAAAGTACTCCGCCATGTCCACAGTGAGAGCAAGTGGATTAGTTTCGATGTAGATAATTAGTTCTTGGTCAATTACATATGATGGACGACCAGTTCGAACTTGATCAGTATTTGAGTAACAATCAAGAGAATATTGTTCAAACCACTTTTGAATGAGTGATTCACTGAAAGTTTTATCACCAAAAACAATACTCAACTGACGATGAGCCTCTTCGACAGTCATTTTTGATGCAAACAGATACAATAAAATAGTCCGCTTTTGTTTGCGATCCAAAGTAGAAGCAATCTTTGAAGCAACACTTTCACATTGAAAAATAGGTTGAGGTGCACTCGGTGGTTTGGTTACTTTGTCGAATTGAGAATTAGCAACATTAGACAAATCACGAAAAGGCTGGCGACCTTGTATTGTGTCTTGATTCATCTCGATCACAGATGCATAGCTCATAGAATTGTCGGGCAAGTTAGTGTTGGGCAAGAATTCGAGTTCACATTCGATCTGAAGCATGCACTGGTCACTAATTTGAGTGTCGCTTTGTTCAGGTAGTTGATTATTATCAGGGGTAGATTGATGCCAACCAGTGAGAATGCTAAAATCGCCTCGATTAAATTGACTGTAAAGATTTACGACGTAAGAATATGATATGAAGTCACTGCCGTAATAGCTGGTTAGCTGTCGGAACGCCTCAGCCCTAGAATGGCCATTCCGATACTCCACATAGACAGCGTCATGTTTTTGAAGGTAACATTTTGTCAGATCAAAAGTGCAATCAATCAATTGGCGGGAACTTGACCAATAAACACTGTGAAGGGAGCAAAACATAAACAAACAGGTGGCTGTTGGCTGTCCTGTGTTGCAGTTCGCCTATTTACACATTGGTCTATTTTAACAATATTTGGCTAAAAATGTACTAGTGGCGTCATCTAGTTATAACAATGAACTCACACGAACTATTGAACTGAAGTAATAGTTCGACGTAATTCGGAGATGTATTTCTTTTCTGTTGTGTTCAATTCCATCTGGTTACGGGTTATACTTTTCGGGAGTATGGATATCAAATGATCAATTTTTTGAAAAACTAGGATTTTGAGAATAATAATCAGAGAGATGCTGGACAGTATTGGGTTTAGTTTCAATCATTTCTTTTTTTCATTCCAATGCGAAAACTTTTGTCTAAACGACACTTTTGACAAATTTTTCGAGAGTTTTCATTGATTTCACATGTTCCTTTGTAAACACATTGAAGTTTCTATAAATGAAATAATTTTAAAAATATCAAAAAATCAAGAAATTTACCTCATGTTTGTAGGCATTCCTACGAAAGAACATTTTTACACGAATCACAGCACCGTCCATTGTAGTTGAATGCTAAATACAAAAGATAAGTTTTAAATTGTTTAAAAATTTTTGTAAAAATCTTACACAAAGCTTTATCACCACAAACGCGACATTTCTTCACAAATGATTTGTTCATTAGATTCACGGTTCAGTCTTATCAGAAAGCAGTTGCGTAGAGATACACAAATTGATGTCATTGTATGCTATTTATTGCAACACAATTTAGTTGTATATTTGCTTTTGCAAGTGCATTTTGGTGCCTGTCAAGTGCTGATCGAATAATGAGTGAGTCTATTGTGGAAAGTAATACCTAGGTTTGCACTTTTGTATTCAAAATTGAACTGAGAGTTTGTTTTATTGAATAAATACAATACAATACAAAAGTAATTTTTTGAAAAAAAAGTTTTTAAATGTTAAGTTTAGATAAACGATAATCTAGCTTCAAAACATTTCTTCTATTGAATAATCAAGAAAAGACAAATCACTAAACTAGTGACTTGGTTTTTTAAAAAATCAAAAGACACTTTATTACAAACAGCTGAATTTCAAAAATTAAAATCATTTTTGTATTTTATTATTAATTATTAAGTTTTTTAATTCACAATATTAAAGTTTGTACAATATTTGCTAGAAATTTTTTAAATTTTAAACTAATACACTATATAGCATACATACGGACATTAGTTTGATGAAAGCTCAGTAGAGGCCGCCACAGTCTCTGTGTTATTAGAAGCTTCGTCTTGAGTTTTGTTTCTCACATAGGCAATGCGACCCAGCTGGCCAATGTTGGTAATCGCGACAAAAAAGTTGACCGAAAAGAGTGGCCACTGCTTGGGCGTGATCACCATTGACCAGCGTGACCAGACGACACCAGTTGCGGCAATTGAGGCAGTCTGTTCGATTGAGATCTTATCGACTGGTCGTGCAATGTCGGCCAGTCCTGCCACCACCAGACCCCACTTCATCATTGGTGCCCAGAAGAAGATTGTCTGGGGGCCTGTGGGATGTTCCCACATTGGTCGAAGCTTCGATGGCACAACACGATCAATCGAACCAACAACAGTACGGAACACAACAGACATTATGTTGATGTTGTTACGGGTTTGAGAGTATACGGAAAATGAGAAACTTCTTGTTGTGGATAGCTACTTCTGGTTACCTTAGAGAGAGAGCACCGCTACCACTTGGCGGTCGACTGCAAGTGAGTGTCGACGTCTGTGCTTGTGAGTGAGAGTACTTTTACGATCGATTACGATACCTTGAACAGAAGACACGAGCCTACGAGATGTGTGTGTGTTTGTATATACGATCGTACGATTTGTGTTAGGAGGTAGTGATATCATTTAGCAGATAAAAACCAGCCAACACTGGAAGCTAACATAAACACTGTGAGACTGTGTTCTAGTGGTGGTCGTCATGTGGTACAGTCGTACAGCTGCGGCAATTTCACTTTAGTTCATTAAATAGTTGAATGTCGAGTTTGTACTTTAACGAAGCATTGTAAATGTGTTCGGAAGAAGGCTATTTAAACATTTTCGCTCTATGTATTTTGGATGATTGCCATGCTATACATTGACAAAAGCGTCGTTTGTCTCCGAATTCTATGATTTTAAAATAAAGCTTTCAAGATATTTCCATGCGCTTCTACAAACATTCTCCAGTTCGGCCAGTTGTTGTTTCGATTCGTAATCACATTTAACCCTAAAATAGTGAACATTTGGAAAAAGGGGCACAATTTTTTCACCGAAATCTTGCACACTTATTTGATGTAGCTCTAGATCTAGTGTTTGCACAGATTTTAATTTCAAACATTGGGGCACTTTCCAATTGGTGAGTTGTTCTTGGCCGAGGTAGATCCATAGTTCTGTAAGATTAGGCAGTTTTGCCAGTTCTGGTATTAAAAGTTTGAGTGGAAGCTATTGAAAAAATGATTTACTTTTAAGATTAGAATTTACAAAATCTACTAACCAGATCGCCAAAAATAATTTTCAAATAAGTTAGTGCTTTAAACTTGTCACAAAGAAGTTTGACAATATTGTAGAAATTTTTAAATCTATTTGTTGATGAATTTGAGTAAATGAAACCAAATGCAAGGTGAGTTAGATTTTGTGCAAACAAAGGATTTAAATCCACGACACGATTTAATTGTGACACATCTAAATGAACCATTCCGAGCAAAAGTTTTCTGAGAACTCTACCGTTGAGTTGATTAAAAACCGGTTGTACACCAATTGGGTCCATCCTTCACGAGATTAAGTACCCACTGTACTTCAGTGTCGAAGGCAACAAAATTGGCGCTTGACAGAGTCGTTCTAATTAAAAACTCAGTAATAATTAAAGCAATAAAAAATAACATAATTATTTTAGAGGTACAGTGCGGCCTTAAATTCCTGACGACTCAGCTTGCCTGACAAAAAAAAACAGCTGGAAGGTACAGCACGCAGCGCAGCGAAAGCCGCCCACACTATGTCAGGCAGTTGAGTACAAACTGTAGGTAAATTTCCATTGCCAAGGGTGATGCTTGTCCTTGGGCCTAGTGACACACACAAATCTCAGAATACAAAAAGTATGGCATATATTTTGTACTGATTATATAACTCACAAACTTGTCTACATCGGCATATTAGTGCACAAAAGTAATGCAAAGTTATAAATGTACAGATTTAATGCCACACTGATCTAAAGTGCAATGTTTAGTTGTTTGAATGTGTGATTAAATCAATGTTAACGACAAGTGTATTTCAACAATTCTCAGGTATATATAAAGACAATGCCAATTGAGACATGTTGGTCATCATTGGGCATATTCATTGTGTGTGTGTGTATGTCAAAATGTACTCCAATTTGAAGTCAACCATTTGCTATTTAGTGCTTCTGAGCATTGGCTACTTGAGAAGGGCAAATGTTGTTGCCTCGGAAGTGGTCGAATATGCCCCGATTGTGCAACTGAACTCTGGCAAAGTGAGAGGTCTTGTGCAAGTGGCAGACGATCGCAAAGTTCACTTCTATCAGGGAATTCGTTATGGTGAGTTTTTGGTTGTGTTCAACTATTGACTTTCGACTGCCCTAAAACAACATCCTCACCCGCTACTAGGCACTGCAAAACGATTCGCCATCGCCAAACCCGTTCAGCCCTGGACAGGAGTGTACAATGCCACCACCTACAGAGATGCCTGCATCCAGACTGCGTTCGCTGCAGCTGGTCGATTGCCCTGGCTGCTCAACTACACCGAAACCGAATCCGAAGATTGTCTCTTCCTGAACGTCTGGAGTCCTCAACCCGTCGAATCCACCAATCGCACAGTAATGTTCTGGATCCATGGAGGATCATACCAAAGTGGCACAATCTTCAGTCCAATATTCGACGGTCGCTGGTTGGCTGCTCAGGGCGACGTCGTAATGGTAACTATACAGTACCGTCTAGGCCCCTTCGGCTTCCTGTACGGAGGAAGTGAGCAAGCGCCCGGAAATGCTGCATTGTACGATCAAATTCTAGCCCTAAAATGGGTACAGGAGAATATTCACAAATTCGGTGGCGATCCCAGCAAAGTGACAATATTCGGTGAATCAGCTGGTTCATTCTCAACCGGAGCACTCATTCTATCGCCACTCACACGTGGTCTATTCGGCCGTGCCATCATGCAGTCCGGTGGACCAAACACACAAAGTCGACTCATTGCATCGTCTCCCCAAGAGTCCCTGGCCAAAACCCAACAATTTGCACGCAAAGTCAACTGTCCAATTTGGTCCAAAGTATTGATGATCGCATGTCTTCGCTGGAAACCAGCAGAGGATTTGAAGAATGCCACAGTGGGGGCTGGGACAATCAATGGAGTATTCTCCCTGATGTATGGCGATGAGCTAATGCCTACTGAGCCTGTGCAAGCAGTCGAGCGTGGCAAGTTCAACGTTGATCTAATGTATGGTGTGACCAGTCATGAGGGATCGAGCTTTATTGGGAACATACTGGCACAGGCTACTGCCAATGGCACTCAGTTGACGGTGCAGATGTTGTACGAACTTGTGCCACCCATGATGGCTATATATCGTAATCAGGCGAAGAATTGGACACAAGTGACGCAATTCTATGTAGACAGACTTCCTGCACAACCGACACAGGATCAACTCAAGTAAGTGTTTTTGTTTGTGTTGTTTCTCTATTGGCTTTATTCCTCTTCATCACCTTTCATCTCTCACCTTTGACCAATCTCACTCATGCCCCAACAGAACAACCTTAGCCGACATTTTGGGCGATTACACCTTGGCCTGCCCCACGTTGCTATTCGGCGAACAACTGAGCCTTGCCTCCCCGCACAACACCCATTACGCATATCGATTGATGAAGAATGCCAAGCTGATCAACTGGTACCAGGGCCCACTGCCCAGTTGGATGGGAGTGCCTCACGAGGGCGATTTGCCTTTCCTCTTTTCGATTGCATACTTTGATGAGTGTGACGAGCCGACAGTGCAACTCAGTGCTGACATTATCCGTGCATGGACCAATTTTGCCAAGACTGGTCATCCGGGCAGGATGGGACAGGTCGAGTGGACAAAGGCAATGGGACGTGCCACCAGCTGTCAAGCACCGCCCACCACACAGTACATGCAACTCGATTCGGCCAACTACACAATGGTCAAAGGATATTACTCACAATCGTGCAATGAGCTTTGGAAACCGATAATATTTGTTTAATGTTGGAAAGAGTGTTAAAAATACTATAAGAATCGATTTAAACATTTCTTGTGCCAAAAGCTTATTTTTCTGTGTGTATAACAGTGAAATGAAAATGGAAATTAAATTAATGAAATTAATTTGGAATGCAATTGATTCATTGGAATCACTGCAGTGATTTAATCTGACACTTCAGAACAGAAATCAAAATTCCTAATAAACTTAAGCTTTTTAAAAGACTAGAAAACTTTTCGTTGAATCTATTTTTGAGAGACAGTGTGCAAGTGTTGGCTCAACTTGAACCAGCCTGTAAGAAGTTACATCTCAACTATATTCAACTCAGTACCCCTCAATTGAATCGACTGATTCAACTGAATCTAGACATGAAAAAAATCAGAGATGAATAGAGCGACAAATTTCTATCAAATATTGAAAGTAATTTGTGAAAATTTTAAGGCACTGACATCAATGGACTTAATGTTTGGAGAATAAGTAAGATTCAAAATTTAAAATTTCTAATTTTTAATGTTTACAAATCTGTTTCCCTAAACAAAACTCTAGCTACCATTAAACTTATTCATACCGGAACTATCAAAATTACGCAACCTAACCGAACTGCAACTCTACATTTCTCGAGATCAACTTCCATCAAAACAGAATCGCTTCTACCAGCTACCTCAATTACTTAGCTTAAAAAGTCTAAATTTAGAATAATCAAACATCTCAATCGAACAATTCTGTCACTGGATTCCAGCCCTTTTTCCGAACGTAGTGAACTTAACTGTCAAATGAGTCGCCCAGAAGCAAAATCGATTAAGTCCACTTTGGAACTTTTCGAGAAAAACGACTTTAAAGTTTTAGTCTAAAATATACGTTTTTAGAGAACTGTTATGAATTATTTGACATTTAGAGATGTTTTAACTTTTAGGAATGTTAATTATGTTTCATTTAATCAAAATTAAGTGTTTAGACCCCGTGGTATGACAATTTTATCATTTTCTGATTAAATATATAACATTTCTAGGGTGTTTCTTTTTCCAAAAATTTATATGTATTCTGGTTATATTATGGAAAATCTCTAAGATTTCTAGTCACATAATTATTTTTTAAAAAGATTATTATTAATAAGATAATTTTCGTAATAAAATCAAAATTTTCAAAAATGGACTTAATCGATTTTGCTTCTGAACGACTCAAATGTGACTTTCAAAAGCAACCGAAAATTGCCAAACAATTCAAGAAGAACTGTTTGACAGTTGAGCAGTTTAAGAACTTGAAAAAAGTTGAACTAAAATTTTGAAATATTTATTTATTAATTAAAAATTGAAACTTTGATAAACAAAATTTCTAATCTTTAATTAAAATTGTCTAAAAATAGTATGGCGCGAGTATGATTAAGGGACAGTTAGTGTGTCACCAAGGCACAAGATTTATTAGATTATAAGGTCCGTTCAGAAAAATGTATTGCGCTCAGAAAGTAAAGCTATCAATTAGATACTCAAAACTACTCAAAAATTGTATCATACTTTGTGAACGGCTGATTGCCTGTGAACCCTGTTATCCCTGTACGGCACATGCATCCAAATCTTATCTCCATAAGAATACCTAAAAAGTCCTGATATCAAAGTAGAGTGCGCAGTGCGTACACAGTGCGGCACACTTTGTCAAACAAAATATTCTACGTGACTGTAAACTAAAAAGGGGACCTTGAGCTTTGAGCCGTTGGATATCATGTCTAATCAAAATCAAAATTTTCCCACGAGCACAAAAACAATTGATTATTATGACTAAAAATCTACTATTGAACCAATTAACTCCAATACAGGAGGTACAAAGTTGATTAACTGGCACAAATGTCAATCGGCGTTCTTTTACCTATTCTCAAAGTCGTTGTTGATTTTGTTTGAGAAATGTCTCAAAATTTACTATATAAACAGCAATCCCAGCAACCTAAAGAGACACAAATTTGCTTTGAAGCAAGTTTTACGATCAACGAATATGAAAATCATTGCAACATTTGCGATTTTGGCACTGACCGCCTGCAGTGCCCAGGCTGCGTGGCATCAAGTCTGGTCTGACGACTTCAACGCAACCGGAGCCCTGAACGACAACGAATGGGGCTACGAAGTTGGCGGTGGCGGTTGGGGCAACAACGAACTCGAATTCTACACATGCAGACGTGAGAAGAACGTTCGACAACAGGGCGGAAGTCTGGTGATTGAGGCTGTGGTTGAGGATGTGCGTGATCATCACTTCACTTCGGGTCGAATCGTCTCGAAGAAGGCCTGGACTTATGGTCGATTTGAGACCCGTGCCCGTATGCCTAGTGGACATCATCTTTGGCCCGCAATATGGCTCTTTCCCCAGAGTAACACTTACGGTGGCTGGGCAGCGAGTGGTGAGATTGACATTCTCGAGCTGAAGGGCGACAAGCCCAATGAAATTCAGGGCACCATTCACTATGGTGGCAGTTGGCCAAACAACATTTACCACGGCAGTGGTGAGAAGCATTATGATCATGACTTTAGCAAGGACTTTCACATTTTTGCCTTCGAATGGGACCACAATGAGATGCGCTGGTATGTGGATAATGAACACTATCACACTGAGAACATCAACAAAATGCTGTGGTCGGGCAAGGGCACCAATCCCTATACCAAGAATGGTCAACCATTCGATCAGCCATTCCACTTTGTGATCAATTTGGCTGTTGGTGGACAGTTTGTGGGTGGATGGGGACCATATGTCACACCTGCAGAGGCTAAAGGCTGGGCAAAGAACACACTCGAGGTGGACTATGTCCGAGTGTCCGAGTGGAGAGCATAAGTCAAAACATTAACATTTTTCAAAAAACGTTATATAACATGTAACACCATCTTGATGTTTGTTCAAATTCCCCCGAATAGTACAATTAAATTCACTTTTTCGAAGCTAAATTTGCTTTTCTTGTTCGTTTTTGTAAAATTTGATTAAAATTTGTGGTTTATGACTATAGAAAATCTTAGAAACTTATGTCTATCATTAAAAAAAATATTGCGAGATCAGAATGAACCGTCAACTACTAGTAACTAACCATAATAAGGATAAACCTACTTTGCCGAGGATTCTAGAGTCTTTAGCTGAGCTGAGCTAGGTGATCTGGCCACCTGCCTGAACCTCAGTCAGGCTACGTAAAAACCAGACCTGTAATCATCAGGCTTGGGGCTCGCTCTCGGTCTTTCAGAGATGCAAAGAAATCGAGGAGAAGGAGTTCGTGTTCCGGTAACTTTTTCTATCAATTTCGCAATAGAATTTTTCAATTATCAATTAAACGCCATCGTGCACTTTAAAATACAACACGAGATAAATCTGTAACAAGTAAGCTTTTTCCCACGTTAAATTATAAAGCGACACTTAAAATGAGATTACACAAAAGCGCAATTGCACAAATAAATACCACATTTAAACCTTTAATTAATAAAATAATCTTTGTCAGTTAGAGTACTCTTATTGGTGTGTATGTCAAAACACAACTTTTTAGCCAAAATCGTGACAATATTGTCTATTTTTAGGGTCAAGGTTTCTCAATGATGTTTTGTCTGGTATTTGTCGACTAATGCTATTGTTGACATGGCTGATTGATTTGGTTAGAAGTTTGAAGACACAGGAGTAGTCGATTTCGATATATGTTGATCATAATAAAATAATATGATTTGCTCGAACATTATATATGCGAAATTTGGTAAAAAAACGCATATTTGAAACTATTGCAACACGTTAAGTGAAGACAAATTTGGCACATTTGCAAATACAAGTGATTATGGCCAGATCAGATTACCCACTTTCTAAGTCATGTAGCAAAAGTACATTTTGTACTTAATTTTTTAGACTACAACTACTTTTAATCGCTAATTATTCGTAATCTTTACTTGCTCGAAGACATTCGAGTACATAATGTACATTCTACTAATATCGAATGCATTCAACATAAGACATTAAAGTCTATACTAATTCTATTCAAATTGGTCAATTTGAGTTATTCATAAAGAATCTTTTTAGATAATCTCATATGTTGCAATCTTATTTATATGGGTTATCAAGAATCAAGGAAAACTATAAAAAAATAATTGGCAAAAATTTTCAAATTTTATATATTTCAACAATAGTAATTAAAAATATTGAAATATTGACTTGACGGAAATATGTTCTTGACATGCAATATCACAATATAAAATTTTCAATAAAAAATGTAATTAATTCAAGATAATTCAAAAATAACAATGTGCTATAAAATGTGTTGAAATAGTAATAAAATTAATTTTTTTAAATTTTGAAATTAAAATTTTGAAATTAAAATTAAAAATATGAATTAAAAAATAAATTCATTTCGAATAAGAAATTTCGGAACGAAACACGCCGAAAAAATGAATTGGAAAGAAGTTTTGTGGTTGATTTTGTATCCAATCAAGGACTTGGGATATTTTCAACTTTACTTCAACATTGTCCGGCAGATTGTGCTCTATCGCAATGACAAATTTGTGCTCATTTTCAACTTGATCAAGCTTTTGATCGCATTCAAGGCTGCGCATTTTGTCTATTTGGCATTAGTCATCGGTGGCCGTGCCCCTGCGATTGTCATTCACTGTGATGTCTACTATATTATTGTTCCAAAGGCGCATCTCAGCATTTTGAGCGCAGTGGTTGCTTTACTGGCGCTGTATAACTATCACAAATTGATCAGTAAGGTCAACTTGTTACTAATTGAATCACTCAACTCGGTTATTGTCCGTGGGGATGCGTCTTTCTTTGTGGAATCTAGCCTGGACAGTCTCAATGTCTGTGTTCGTACCAGAAAGTGCTATCTCATTACGCTAAACTTTTTGATGGCTATTTTGTCCAATTTTGGTAACATACATACCCGTACATACATCTCGTATATGTTACCGTCCAAATGCAAAATTCGGCATTTTGTGGTTTGATTAAGCAAATCAGGAGAAAATGATAAATTTTCTAATTCCATCATTTGCCTAGGCAGTCTAAGGATTGACTAGGCATTCCGCGATTTAAAATTTACGTTTTAGGCAAAAGTGAAAATATCAATTTTTGTATCTAGTTTTGCCTAGGCAAACCACGGAATGACGGATTTTGCTTTTGGACCGGCAAAGTGAAAAAGTCGTCAATCCATGTTTTGCTTAGGCAAAAGGCCAAGTAATTTTAACTGTAGGAAAACTGTAGTTATTTTTTTAGATATTGTGATTTTTAAAACATCACCAATTTCTTGAAATCTTTAAGTTATTTTATTATATTACTTAACAAAAATTTAAATCTGCATTAAAAGTTAGTTTTAAACATGCTTATTAGCGAAATAGCAATTTTAACGTTGTTCGTTCATTGAATTTCCACTTTTGCCTAAAGTGAGTATTTTCAAACGCGGAATGCTCAGTCATTCCTTAGACTGTCTAGGCAAAGGCGGAAAAAAAATTTCAAGAAAATTTCTTTGATTTGCCTAGGCAGTATCAGGAATGACGAATTGCGCGTTTGGACGGTAACATATATATTTATACAAAATTTATTATTTAAAAACACAAATCTCAATGATGCAAATATATTTCCTTTTATAGATCTGATGATATTTGGATCGTATGTTTATTTCGCTTACAAGTATTACGAGTATCGAGAGCACTTTTTGGCAAAACCCCTCTACTATTTGTTGAGTTCACTTGTGGTGAGTCATCTAAGTGAGTTGGGATTTGCTGCTTACATACTCAGCACGGGACATTTGATTGCGCTCAACTTTGCCAACACCATAGGCCTGCTGATGATGTTCTACATCAAAATGCGTCAAGCCTTTGCTAAGCTGACAGCGCTAACCAAGGCGGAAAAGAAATTCAATTTGTTGCTCTACATTTGGTTTCGTAAAACGTTCTCCAATTCACTGGTTTTCTTCTTTCACGTAAATCGAACCTATGGCCGTACCTTCTGTGCACTGCTTGTGGCCATGTGTCCCATGAACATTGTGTTCACCATGTGGATTATCAAGGGCAATCTTGGTCCGTACAGTGAGTTCAATCTGTACGCATGGATTGTCTATCTCGGTTGTATGCTCTTTGTGCTGCATCTCATCTTTGCCTATTGTTCAAAACACATTCACAAGCCCAGCAAAGTGTATCTTAGCTTGATTGTTAAACATCGAAACCAGACAAGCATTTCAACCCGAACTCATGCAAAGTTGGCAGTGGACATTTTTGCACTGCATACCACGAATCGTTATGGTTTCACGTATGGCGACTTTGGCTTGGTCTCGCTGGCTACATTCACAAAGGTAAATTAACAAATGTAGGTACTGTAACTATTTTTATAATTCACTTTCTTTAGTTCTTGATGTTATACTGGAAAATTTGTATGATTTCGTACAAATTGATGAAGAAAAGAATTATTTAAACAAATCGTTTTGTTGTGTGATTTATTTAGGCAAAATGCTGAGTTGAAGCCCGTTACAGATAAAAGTACTTATTTGTTAATTTCGCCGTTGGTGTGAATGGCGCCGAGTTGTACATTTGTCCTGCTGGAGAAAAGAAGTCTCTAACGAAAACAGAGATTCGCCATCTACTTGAGAAAATGTGGTCTACTTTTGATCAGTTCAAGGTGAAAGCTTTCAATGGCTGGATTGTGTGCCTTAACGAATCCAATTGGCTCGATGCAAGATGTACTTGTCCCAACTTCCTGAAGCAATACAAATGCAAGCACACGATTGGGATGGCTATGCGACTAAAACTGACCAAAGCACCACCCGCGGCCAAACAAGTTCCAATCGGTCAAAAGCGTAAAAGAGGTAGGCCAAAGAAAGCAACAAGTGCTCTCCTCGTAGATTAAACTGTGATAAACAATTGTGATAAACTAAAAGACTATGTAATTTCACTTTGAGTGACTTTTGTATATTTTGAAATAAATTAATTGACAATTGAATCCTAACTGCCCTTGGTTACTGCTCGTCGTTTGCTGCCCAGATTTTATTTTTGACACTTCCAAATTTGTAATTAAATAACCGCCAAACTAGATTTATTACTGCCAAAATATTATTATTACTGCCCAAAAATCTAATATTGAACTGCTCACGAAATACCGCCAATCCAATTATTAAAAGTACTGCCAAATAAATAATTCTACTGCCCAAAAATATAATAGCCTTTGTTAATTACAAATTTAAATATTTCATAAATAAAATTGTTGGCTAAAATTGGGATTATCTGTAAAAATCATAAATAATAAAATTGCTTTTATGTTTTCACATAAAAAAATATTGAATATTTAAAGACTTTTTAGATGATACATTTTTGTTTGCATTACAAAGCAACCGCGAACCAGAAAGAAAATGTAATTTAGTGTAGATAATTTACAAAATAAACCTAAATGCATTTAATTGGATTTTTCTATTAGATTTTCACATCAAATCAAAAATTCATGTATTTGTGTGAAAGATTTGGGTTTAATTTGGAAGTAATACAATTCGATATCAATGGAAATCTTTTTTTTACAGACAGAGATAGCATTTCTTTATTCGGTAACAACCTGATTAAGGCGCTACGTGACTTTAAAAACTGTCCGGGCGGTTTGAAAGTGCTAATTTAATTCAATTATGATGTCTGCTCGGACTGATCAATATCGTTTTGGTCAAATTGTCGACACTTATATATTTTGCTGTTCAGTAAATTTTGTACAATTTTGTGCAGTCAAAAAGAAAGTGGATCTAAATCTAATTTAGGAAGAACTCATTAAAACCAGTTTTTGGTCATGTCACTCACTGAGAGATGTGCAGTATCTTGATGATAAATGACTGAGATAAGGTCACTTGTCGATTTATACTAAACTTGCCCGTGTGTGTTGTGGCTAAAAGCTAATATGCTAATTCAGGTGTTTTCAATTTTTCTTCTCATTTTGCTTTGGATTTGAATTAATTGTTGGTCCACTGTTGATGTAATAGATTGAAACATGTAAATTTAAAGGGAAAATCATTTGCACGTTTTTTTTCCTACTAACACTAGACTAAATACACATTTGGCTTCTGGTTCTCGTGATAGCGATAAGTAACTCTTCTAAAAATGAGATAAACGTTTTTTGCGAACCATTTTTCGATTTATTATCATCAAATGATTTCTGACTGGTTGGGATTTAAAGTGAAAGTAGATTAGCAGCCTCCGAAAAAGGTCACAGACGATGCACAGAAAAAAAATTTGTGCAATTTAAGATTCAAATACTCCGGAAGAAGATTGCAACACACATAAAAATAAGAGAGACAATTTGAAAATCGGGTAAAGAGCTGTTTTTAAATCAAAAATTAGCTTTTGTGTTATTGAGAGTATAAAAACAAGAGTCAAATTACACAAAATGTCATTCATCTTTCATCCTTCTCATCATCTTCATCACTCGTCAATTTTTATTTTTGTGTTTCAAACATTTGCTCCGAATATGTTACAAAAAGTATGATTTTATGGAAAGAGGTGTCTCATTGACTAAATTTGTATCAATTCCAGGGTTTCACAAATGTTGTATTGTTCTTGTTCATCAAATTGGGCTTTCAAATTTATTCTGCCAACGCTCAATACTATGACTATGAGGTTTCCGAATCTACAATAAGCGATCCAACAATTCTTGGTTATCCAAACCAGGGCTCAAACAAAAATAATGTTGTATCTGTCCAATCGTTGGGCCCAACTTTGTATGCTAATAGTGGATATTCATATTCTGCACGTGATCGGCGGATGGGTTTGATGGAATCTTCTCCGTCGGATTCACAACCAATGCCAGTTGTACCAAAAACATCTGAGTCAGGTATCGCTGCGGCTATAAATTCTCTACAGAATTTTGGTTCTGAGGTCGTGGCCCCTACGTATTCAGAAAAACCACTGGGGCCTCCAGTTGCTCAAATTTCGCCTAATGTGGCATTAATTGCAACTCAACCCGGTCCAGAGGTTAATGAAATTGATGATGAAGATGCTCCAGAATTGATTGAACTAGCACCAGTTCATATTGAACCTATTGCCGCTTTCGCAGTCAATCCCAATCTCCAGAATCCACCAACTTCCAATTTAAATGACAATGCAATTTCGGTCAATGCAGCAGTGATCAGTACTCGGGAGGTTGGTTTTCGCGAATATGACAACAGTAGAAATGCTGCCGCTGGTGGCGCCCCTGCTGTTCCAGCCAAACCAACCAACGTCTACATCGAAGGACAAGTGAATCCAATCAATTTGGTGTACATTTCTCTGTCTAGTCCCGTGAATGTTCAACTCAATCACCGTGGCACTGTTGGTAGCTTCAAAAAGACCGAGTCTATGGATGATGCGCATCATCACGTTCACACGGTAACGAAGCCAGTGATCAGTGAGTTGCACGAGATTATTTCGCCTGTGAGAAAGGTGAAGCAGGAGATACTGCCCGTGATGGAGAAGATCAAGACTTACATCTCGAAGAGTGTTCAGCCACCGCAGGAACGACCACCGAAGGCATCGTTTATTCAAAAAATTATTCAAGATTCTTCAAAACCAATTCCAGCAGCTACACTACCTGGTCCAGTAAACTTTTCAGGTCTATTGAATGGTCAACTGAATGGTCCACTAAATGGTCCACTGAATGGTCCACTAAATGGTCCACTGAATAGTCCACTAAATGGTGCACTGAATAGTCAATTTTCGGGTCCACAACTTTTGGGTCCAAACTTTCAACCTCAGGGACATCATCTACAAGGGCCACATCTCAGACCAATCCTTTTACCAGGACCATTCCTAGGACAACAGGGCCAAAATGAATTGAACATCGGAGGAAAGCCACCAAATGCAATTTCAGCCACATTCCCACTACCCGGTCCTGGACCTCTACCAGCATCAGTTCCATTTTTCCCACAACAACAGAATGGTCAATTCCGTCCCAATAACCATAACCAGGGACAATTCATCATTTCAGACACTCCCTTCCTACCCGAAGGTCCACAGAACCAACGGAATAATATCTTGTTTAGCGCAAGTCAATTCTACCCAAAGATGATCAACAAGCGAGAAGACAGCCCAACACAAGGTCATAGATCCAATCGGAAAAGATCCGAATCAACATCTATACGCCATCAACCATCTCCACTGGCATCGGCATCGAACCGCAATCTGAGCATAGAAGAACAGATCGACAAAGCCATAGATTTCATGTTGGAAGAGAAGCAAGACTACCAGAACAAGCACGGCAATCTGTTTGTGCCCAGAAAAGACAATTTGTGATTTTTAAAATATATTTGATTCCCATAATTTTTTCTCATTATTCAATAAAGTACATAAATTTTTTCAATATAACGCCATCTATCTGACAAAATTTGAGTCAAATATTTCCAATGATTCTCTTCAAGCCTGTAGGCGATCGTGATTATGAAATCCCAAAGTGTTGATGCGTGCATGAAATTAGTGTGAGAAAGCGAAAGCTAAAAGGGAAAATCAATGTACGTTTCATTCTCGAAACCAGTCAGAGTACTCTGTCAGACATTGACGGTTTGTTTACTACGAGTGGCCACTTTTCGCTTCACTTAACCACTTCTTATCGTCTCTTGAAAAGTGTCTTTCAATTATCGCAACCTTTTTTTTAAACGTCAAAATAAAAGTGTTATTTTGTTGTATATCATTGCATATAATCACAACATCAACCCAGATGCATATCAACACACTTCCCGACGATTGTCTGCGGCCAATTTTGCGTAAATTCACCCTTCAACAGCTACTCCACCTGCGTATCATCTGTACCCAGTGGAAGGTGCTGATTGAGCAATCCTTTGCCAATTCACAGTCATCCCTGAAGTTGTTTGCATTCAAAGATAGTGTTGCCGTTTACAGTGAAATGTTGACCAATCACATGGTGACGGACCATGTGGACTTTGGTCTCAAAGACGATGTTCTGGTTATTGCTGCGGAAAAGAAAAAGTTAGCCTGTGAGTGCATTCCTGTACTTTTTCCGAATATTACACGACTGATTGTAACGAATCTATCAATGTCGGGCTGTGAACAATTTCCGTTGATGATTAGAAAATGGCCTGAAATGATCAGTTTGACCTTGTTGGGTTTTGAAAAATCCGCAAATCTTCAACCACAAATTTGGAATTCAATAAATTCTCTTCACTCTCTACGGAGACTTCATCTTTTCGCAGTGTACAAATCACCATTCCCCTCTCAACAACTGACAGTACTGTCCCAATTGGAACACTTCTCACTGGTCCAATATCTAGGAGACTCGATTACAGTTTTAGGTCAGCTAGGACCCAGCTGTAAGGTCCTGCATTTGAGTTTTGTGTTTCTCAGTGCAGAGGAACTTTCACATTTGATCGAGTCGAATAATAGTCTTTCGAGAAATTTGACCCACTTGACATTAGGCTTCATATCTACTCCCACGAATCGAGTTAATCGTGAGAAGAATTTCTATCAACTGTTGCGCTTCATTTGTGAACACTTTGAAGTGATCAAGTACTTGAACATTATGTTTGCTGATCACGTGAGTTTTAGGTTATCTAGATTATATATCTAATCTTTGTTTTCTAATATCTATTACTGAAGCTTCCACTCCTTGTTCTAATACCCGAAATATCCAAACTATCCCATCTAACCGAACTATGGCTCTACATTGGTCGGGATGAACTATGCACATCAAACCGCTCAGATCGAAACAAAATGTACAACCTTCCACAACTCAAATCAGTCAAACAG
Source organism: Rhizoglyphus robini (assembly GCA_023373905.1). NCBI lineage: Eukaryota > Metazoa > Arthropoda > Arachnida > Sarcoptiformes > Acaridae > Rhizoglyphus > Rhizoglyphus robini. Next base: position 1,771,765 of record JAKIJQ010000027.1, read on the forward strand.
CTCAACCTGGAAATATACCAAATTTCGAGTAACGAATTCCACGAATACATAACTGGCCTTTTCCCCTACATACAAAAGTTGACAGTGAAATGTGATTTTGATACTCTTGAGCAGGTACAACAATTTAAAGTCGACTGCTTTCGATGGTTTCCATATTTGTTGAATTTCAAAGTCAAATTGTAATATACGACTTTAAATGTTTAGCAAAACAGAATTGTGCAATCAACCAAATATCGACACAAAATTAATCATCCGTTTATAAATAAACTTATATTGGAAACTTGACATTATGTAACATATTGTGCCATTATTACGTATTAAATTTAAGTGCAGGTGCACATTCTTATGAGAAATGTTAGTAATTACCCACCTGTGTTCACTGGTTCAGAGGGTGTACAATCCACTTTTTAATTGAATTGAGCAGGGTCATGGTCGAGTGATTGTGATTTCCTGTATTAGGTTTAGCTATTTTTTGCGCACTGTTCGCTATATATAAGACAAGTTAGTGAAATTATAAAGTAAACTTGTGAGACTTTTACTTTTCGCTTGCAGTTGCACGACAAAATGCGTTTGCGCATCATCATGGCTGCAGCGGACATGTCCTCAATATCTCTTGAGTAACTACCAATTGGACAAATTGCTGCAATCTGTCAATGAGACTGCAGTTTACTAAAGTGTGTGTGTTCTCTTTTGACATATAGCAACGTGTATTTTTGTTATCAGTCATCCCTCTGATGATGATGATGATGAACGTCAAGTGTTTTCCCTCCACTCGTGTGATAACAGACATTAATTTTCCTGCCTTGTGAGTAACAGCATCGCACATCTACACAGCAACATCAAAACAGCAACATGCTTCACATACACTCACTACCAGACGATTGTTTTCGGCTCATTTTGGAACAATTTCTCCTGCAAGACCTTCTTCCATTACGTATTGTTTGTGCACATTGGAAGCAGTTTATTGAAGCCCACTTTTGTCACACCAAACAAATGTTGAAACTTTTTGGTAGCGAAGCAAGTTTAGTGGAACATCTTCAAACAGTGAAGAATTATAATGTTTCAGAACATGCTGACTTTCGAGTTGCCAACTTTTTTACCGATTATTTACTCGTCAGATCTAGCGATATTTCAAATGTTAATCGCGCGTTAGCAAAATTTGTCCCAAATTTATTTCCAAATATAAATCAACTACTTTTTGGGTATAAAGCGTTGCAGAATTGTGATTTCTCTCCACTTCTTGAACGATGGCCAAATTTAGTGAGTTTGACATTTTTGGGATTCGAAGAATGCAAATTGAAGCAATCATTAATATGGACTTCAATCAACAGTCTCAAGCGTCTTCATTCACTACACTTTTTCTTCATGTATGGGTTTACTGTGCCGGATGACTTGCCGGTTCTAGGTCAAATTTCGCAATTTTTTCTTACACATTACGTTGGAAATGTATCCTCAATTTTGGTGCAATTAAACGGTCATGTATTTAGAAAGTTACTCATCGGTTGGGTGCATCTCGATGCGAAACAGTTGGATTGTGCTATTAGAGAAAATCCAGGACTGCGCAACATTGACTACCTCTCCATTGGTTATATTTACTCGAGTGCTTCAGATCGAGTTGTCAACTATTTTAAATTGTTGAAAATTGTCTGTTCACAATTTAGTCAAATTCGTTTTCTCAGTATTATGTTTGGTGATTCTGTAAGTTATATAAAATCCTTAAAATTAACCGAAAAAACTAAACAAATTTTCGTATAGATTGCATTGAAATATCTTCTACCTCAACTCGCAAAACTAACCCACCTAAACGAGCTTTGGATCTACATTAGCCAAGACCAATTTTCGAGGGATTCAACATCAGCTCAAAATCTACCTCAACTCAAATCCATCTGTACACTAGATCTGGAGATTTGCCAAATTTCAATAGACGAATTTCGCACACAAATAGCGCCACTTTTTCCAAATGTAACTCATTTGAGATTGAAACTCGGCCACGAGTGTCAGGATCAAAATGTAAATGAGGTAACCAGTGTCTGCTTTTCTGTGTTTCGGTGCTTGCAAAGTTGTAAAGTAAAGTTCTGAAAAAAAAATTCGAAAATTCAAAGCACTGCTGCCATCTATTGTTGTGTATTCAAATTAATATTTAAGTCTCTCAATAGACAATAATACTACAAAAACATGGCAACAATTTAGTGCTGCCAAACCATCTTGGGTATAATTTCTTGCCAAAAATTATGTAATTAGTTCGAAGTTCAAACAATCACTTTGATTATGCAATTTTTGATTTGTGGAATTTTTATCGGCATTGTAATGCAAAAGGAAAAATCTTGATACATCATCATTGTGGTAACTTTTATGCAATTAAAGTGACATTTGCGTATGGCGGAAAATCATTTAAAAAAGATGACGTTATCATTTGTTTACGTTTTTGAATGTATCATGTTCTCTTATGTCGACATTTGAAATACAAATACAAAGACAATCTATTGATGATGATATTGCACATTTCCTATTTATGTTACGGGACTGCACAATCATCATGTACTTTCATTCTAGGTCTTGTAAAGTGCACATCTTTTGCTTATTTCATTTGTTCATTTCCACCTCAAACCATGAACATTGACGCTCTATCGGACGACTGTATTTTGGCAATATTTAGCGAAATTCCACTTCAAGCTCAATTCTTTCAACTTCGATCCGTTTGTACTCGATGGAAGGTGCTGGTGGAACAAATGTGCAATCACAAACAATCACTCAAGTTTTTCGGGAAACAATCCGACTTGGAACGGCACATACGAGCTGCTACTGAACGAAACTTGAACGAATGCATCGATTTTACAATATCAAAAGATGATGTGATACTTTTGGGTGCCAACATGCCTTCTAAGGATTTTTTCGTAATTCTTGAAAACATTTTTATAGGAATCAGACGATTGTTCGTTAGCAACTGTCCACAACTGGTTGAAAGTGCAACTTTTCTAAATATCATGGAGCACTGGCCACTGGAGAGTTTAAATTTATTTTATATTGGAGCAGAAGAAAGTTTAGCGCCAAACTTTTGGGAAACTTTAAATTCCCTTCCAAATCTACAGCGACTTCATCTCAACCAAATGTACAAATGCCCAATACTTCCCAATTTGCCAATTTTATCTCGTGTCACTAGTTTCACTTTGAATCATTATCGCGGTGATCTGGTTCCAATATTGAGTTTGTTTGGACCAAACTTTAGACAGATAAATTTACTCTGGTGCTATCTAACTGTACAACAGATGGAACAAATTTTGATATTGAATCCAAACTTGGTGGACAATTTGACAAGACTTGGAATGGAATTTATCAACGCTCCGATTGGTCGGGAGGATAATTTCCGTAAATTGTTTGCTTTGATTTGTGCACGTTTCAGGAGGTTGGAGTTTTTGGATATTCTATTAGCAGATCAAGTAAGTTTGTTTTTTTTGTATTTTTTTATACTACAATTTATTTTTCCCCCAAAAGCTTCCAATACTTGATCTAATCACTCAACTATCTCAATTACCCCATCTCACCGAGCTCTTGCTCTACATTGGTCGTCATCAACTTGACCTCAATCACCCGAGAAAAATCTATGAATTGCCTCAACTAAAATCAATAAAAACCTTATATCTCGAAATATCCCGCATAGAAACAGAAATTTTTTTTCACTGGATTCCTGGCTTTTTCCCAAACGTAGAAAAGCTGACAATTAAATGTGAATACGAATTCAATAATGATCAAACAAATCAATTCAAATTGAAAGTCGAAAATGAATTTCCAAATATAAAGAAATTCAATTTGAAATTTGTTTTATAAATTATATTTACTATAATAATATTATTAAGATAATAAAATATGTTGACTAAATTGATAAATCATGAACCGTGGGAGTTTTTTAACATCACAAAAAAATAACACAAAAACAAAAAACTAAAATTTAGAAAATGCAACTTTAATTTAAACTCGAATGCGAAATCAGTAATATCTGGAATATTCAATAAAATTTTAATTGCATAAGCAAAAAAATACAATCCAATTCAATCGACTTGCATAAACAAATTTTCCGATTCAAGCTCAGTATCAAACGAAGCTGTAACTTGTCGAAGTTTGGCACGATAAATCATGTACTGGCTAAAAGTGAGCAAAACGGGCTAGCATAATTTCAGAAAATATAAACTAATAAATAAACATGCAATCAATCTATAATTACCTCAATTAAAATAAGCATCATAATAAAGACACGAATTTGGATGCTTTCAACAGTGTAAAAGAGTACACCCAAAGCTGATAGAATCATTGATACAAAATGTAACACTTGAGTGCGAGCGTTGAGTTTGATTTCTGGCTGATTAGCCTCATACTGAATTTGGCTTTCTTCACCATGATTGAGTACCATTCCAATTCTTATTATGATCAAAACAGAAATGATCATAATAACCAAATAGGGGACTTATTAATAAAAATTTAAAAAATGTTAAAATGAATAAATGAAATATTATCGATTCAAGAAATTACGACAAAAATAATACTTACATAGAATATTAGAAAACAGAGAAAAACAAAATGAAATTGTCGAAATAAAGATTGAAGAAATTGCTAAGCCAAAATAAACATGGCAATAATGCTCTTTCAAGTTGGAATATTTCTCGTATCGAACAAGAATATTGTGAAGATTTAATAAAAATACAGAATGAAACTTTGCATTCACTGGCAATAGTAGGACCACAGTAAGAAAATTGGCGATATATGTTCTGAGAGGATTTTGTAACTGTTGCAGCAACAATTGTTATTTTTTTCTAACATTGATCTACAGACAAAATTCTACTTACATGAGAAGAAATTAGCAAATCGGAAGTTTCACTAAAAATCAAAACAAACAAACCAAGAACAAGCGAGCAAACGTATACATGAATCACAAGAAGAACTCGTTTTCGCTTTAGATCCACACTGGCAAACTCGACAATATCCTTCATGCAAAGATATTTAACCGAAATAAAAATGCCAAAACCAATCGAAATACAAAACAATACAAAACAAATAGCTACCGAGCTTATGGCGAATGGTCCAATTTGTTGGAAAAAAGTTAAAATTTCCTTGTTCGTTTCATTTTTGTTGTGCACAAATACGAAAGAATTGTTTACTTGATTCATTTCTAGTTCTGTCTGGTTGGTAGTCGTGATTGTTATTTCATTGCAAAACAATATTACACTAGAAATTCAAAATTACACAAGAAATTTGACTATTTATTTGCAAAACAAAGTCAGTACTTGTTTTTTACGTATTGTATTCTTTGTAGAGAAACACAACACTCTGTCACAAATTACACATTCGTTGAGACTCAAGTATGGCACAGTTGCATTTCAAAATGTAATCTGTCAAGAGTTAAATAAATAACATAAACATCATTTAGCACAGGACACTTTGTATACATTTATTGCTTTGTTGTCAGCAAACATCATCTGACATTGACAACAGATGTTTTTAATTGAAATATCTATGTTGCATATTTTTTATAATAGCGGTAAGCAATAAAGTAATTTTCTAACAATGTATAAGACAATGTCATCAAACCTTAACGAAGTAAAAAAACTGTGTGTGCTCACTACACGTGTCAGTGGATATTGGTCAACAATAATGTTAATTCCATCCAGCACATGCCTACAGTTATAGTTTAGAGATATGACTGCTCTGATTGAAGAGGTTGTTGCTCTACTATGGTGATCATCAAATGATCAAATGGGCTTGTTTCTGTTATTTTTTATTGCAATCAAATCTTTTCTAATTTAAAGCTCCCAATACACAAACACATCCCTCAATTGTCCCAATATCCTCACCTCACCGAACACTGTCTCAACATTAGTCGTCATCAACTTGACCTCAATCATCCGTACAAAATCTATGAATTGTCTCAATTAAAATTTTAGTCATTTAAATCAATCAAAAACTTTTACTTTGAAATATCCCGTTCAAGTACAGAAGAATTTTTCCACTGGATTCTTGGTCTATTTCCAAACGTTCAAAAAGCTGACAATAATATGCGATTACAAGTTTAATACTGCCGAACAGACGAATCAATTCAAGTTCATAATTGAAAGCGAATTTTCAAGTTTGAACAAATGTAATTTGATATTTGTTTCATAAATAAAAGTTTTTGATGAAAAATCTCAATTAATAATAAAATAAAATAAATGTCAATTATGTTGTTGTTCGTTTGGATTGTCTTGGAATGGGGGTGCTAGATCAATAAAGGGCAACTTAATATTTGAGCCTAGAAAACAATAAAAGCATTAATCATTGCTTCAACAAAACCCTAGAATGTTCCAGTGTTCGACTGGAACAAACAGAAAGCTCATTTGAAGGCTTGCTCAATGTGGTTCAGGGTTGATTTGAAAAATTTTCCTTCTTTGGAAGTACAAAGAGACATTAATTTGCTGCAGAACAAAAAAGCAAACAAACATTGTCATAAAAATTGATTTTTTTATTATGGTTCTAACTCACAAACTTGGTTCCAAATGCAATAATCGTTATTTGTAAGTATCACACAATCGATTGATCTTAACATTTAATGTTCTTATTTGCTGCCTGAACAAAATTGAATTCTCAGAAAAACTCACTTTTTCCATGAAAACGAACGCGATCACACGACAATATGAAGCACTTTGACTTGTTACTGAATTTTGTCGTGTTTTTTGTTGAATTCACCAACAAATGGCTAACATCTCCAATTGTGCGCCATTTTGAAGCTCTGCTTACCGATTCTGACCCAATTGAAACGATCAAATCACTAGAGGAGATCCAACAAGAACAATCAAACTACTGCGATTGCAACCATCATCGATCGATAAAATCACATTTCTTTTTCCCAATGTTCATTATTCTGTTTGCCGTTGGGTACGGTACTTTTGGCCTTCAAATTGAATCCTCTAGTTTGGAAAATAATTCCACCTATTGGGCAAAAACAATTCATCGACAAAATCCGTACATCTTCACCCATCAGGTAGTGCCACCTCAAATATGGTCACAAATTGATTTTGGACTCGGCCTGGACATTGTCTGCTCAATTGGACTTTATTTTGTTTTTATATTTAACAAAGAAATCAAACCACCATTTAAAATGTACCAATTCGGTGAACAAATCTACATAAACAAGAGAAAATTGGACGATGAAATGAGTGCAAAGGTTGTCAAATTGCGACTTAGGACCAAATTTATCTGCCTCATTATGCTGTTCGTCTTCTATGGAATGCTCACTCTGTACTTTCTCGTAAATGTTTGGATCAATTCAGTTTTCAGCCCAACTCGACAATCCTTTGTCTTTTGGATAATTATATTTCCACTTTTCATATTCTATCTTGTGTATGGTAAGTATGCGCATTCGCAATAGTTAATCATCTATTTTTGTTCCGAAATAACTCACAAAATCTCAGATGATTAATATGTTTGTTATTTTGGAACAAAAATATGGTTAATTTATAGTAATATCATTTAAACATTTTAGCGCTGTTCGGTTCAATTCAATTCACAATTCTGGCTTCTCGATACATTGGTGTCATGCAGCATAGTTTGTTATGTAAAATGGATGACTTGAACATAAAAATTGAAAACATTAAATCAAAGAAATCAAAGAAAAGCAGTTCTCTTAACTATTGGAAACAGTACAAACGGCTGAATCGTCAATTGGTGAACATTTGTGCGGTTATTAGCGAGTACAGCCGTTTCTGTAAGCCTGTCCTGTCGATTATTTTCCCGTTCTACGTCTCGGTACAGTGTTATCTGTTTTACATTGTTCTGTACACGAACATTACCAGTACCCAAAAGGCTGTGATCTGTGTGGCCATCGCTGAGTGCAATCTCTTTCTGCTTTTGATTATTAGTGAGTGTGCAAACACTGCCAAGTTTTGTCGCAAGTTGGAAATTGAGAATCGTAAGTTTTACGTCAATTTTCTTCAAAGTAGCCGATTTAGACTGGTTCCAAAGGCAAGCATGATCAAGGTGGGTTAAATGAAAACTAAACAAATGTACCAATAAGTTTCCATTTCGATAATTTAGGCAGAAACCTTTCAAGAAAGAAATCGCCTACATTCGTATGCCTTCAAGCTTTTTGACAATTATCGAATCACCTCGAAGACGTATCATTTGGTAAAAATAATAAGCAAATTAAATCTTTATTTGTATAACCAAAATTTATTTTTGTATTTTAGATGCTATCATACATTACCGCTTATTTCATGTTTGTTTTTAAGCGACAATTCCAAGCTCTCTAAATCTGAATCATCTAACAAATTTTACTTCAAAAACTATCCGTCAAAATTATTCATATCTAATGGGTAAACCATTGCTTGGTAGATAACTTAGAAATGACACCACTAACATATTTGCCTTTCCTCAAATAAATTAAAAGTTGAATCAGCTTGTAAATTTTAAATTGTTTTTTAATGTGATTTTGTAAAAGTGATCCAATTTGTATAAAGTTTAGCTTTGGTATAAAAATGAGAATAAAACATTACAATAGATATCTAGATAATGAACGATTTAGTTGCGAAGAAGCACTTGAAATATCTCTCGACACGGCAAGAAAACATTCCCTTAAAAAACAAAGAAAATGCCAGATAGTTTGTTCAACAAGCCTTAGATGGCACCACAAGCACTTTTGTTTTTCTCTAAAATAAAAAAAAGTTCAATCAACTTGACACTTTTAAATTGCTTTTTTGCTGTATTTGCGTGATAAGGCGATCCTCCCATTTTATTATAAGTTTTATCGTTTGTATGAAAAATGAGTGTTTGCTTTCTTTTAAATGATTAATCATGCTTATCATGCGGGATACAAATGCAAACGGACTTTAATTTGCTTTGAGAGTTTGAGTTCATTTGATGTTTGGCTTGTTGAGAAATCAGTTTGTTAATGGCAGCTTTATAAAATGAACATCAACTCTCAACTAACCGACGATTGTCTACTTTTAATTTTTTAAACTTTTCCATTTGCCTTGGAAGGCCAAATGCTACTCAACAAATGCAACTTCGATTGATTTGTTCACGATGGAAACTTCTGTTCGAACAACAGATTTTTCAACGAAAACGTTCACTAAAATTGTTTGGATCAAAATATGATTTGAATCGAATATTACGAGTGATCGATATAATATGCACGGATATGTTGACTTTAATGTGCTCAACAAAAGTGGAGCCGATGATGAAGTGCTTTTCATGACCAAAAACTTTGGAAATATTTTCAATACAATTGCAACTCTATTTCCAAATGTCACCAGATTTATGGCTTGCAAGTGTCCAACATTGATTGAGAAAGATCCTTTTGTGGAAGTGTTGCTCAAATGGCATTTGGAAAGTCTGAAATTGTTTATTGTGCCTTCAAGTTTACCGCAAAATTTCTGGCCTCAAATCAATTCACTTCAATTCCTTCGACGACTTCACCTAGCTCAACTCTACAATTGTTCATCACTTCCTGTTGATTTTCCAATACTGCACCAACTCACCGATTTTACGCTAAATCATTACCGTGGAGATCTGGTTCCAATTTTAGCACAACTTGGACCAAATCTTAAAGTTCTGCGTATAATTTGGTGTTACTTGACTGTGAAGCAGGTGGAGCAAATTTTCCTGCTCAATCCAAATTTGGAACAAAATCTAACTGATCTTGCGCTTGAGTTCATCAATGCACAAGTGGATCGAGAGGAAAATTATCGAAAGTTGTTTCAGTTGATTTGTTTGAGATTTAAAAAACTCACTTTTCTAGACATCCTATTTTCAGACCAGGTTTTTATTGATTTTTAATTTTAATGATTTTTTAATGATTTTTTAATGTTTTTAATTTGATAATTACAGCTACCATTACTCGAACTCATCCTTCAACTTTCCCATCTATCCAACCTAACCGAACTTTGGCTCTACATTGGTCGTCATCAACTCGACCTAAATCATCCGGACAGAATCTACGAATTACCCCAATTAAAATCCATAAAAATCCTCTACATTGAAATATCTCGTTTAAGTGTAGAAGAATTTTCCCACTGGATTCTTTGTCTATTTCCAAACGTTGAAAAGTTGACAATAAAATGTGATTACGAACTTGAAAGTGATCAAATGAGTTTATTCAAGCTGAAACTGGAAAACGAGTTTTCATCTTTAAAGAAATTCAAATTGAAATTATATTAATTGATCAGCTAATTAGACAAAAAATCTCATCATTCTGAGAATATTGAAATTCACTTGAACTTGAACTTCACTACTAATTAGGCAAAAGCCATCATTATCTCAATTAAGGAAAATTTTCTATAATTGTCACAACAATAAAATCAAGGTTAAACAAACAAAATTATCATCATCAATAATTTAATTTTTACAATTAATTTTTAATATATATTTAAATTTAGCTTTCCACAAAGCCTAGGAGCCCAATTCCCATAATTTCTCTTTTAATAATAAAAATAGAGAATGCTGTTATATAAGAAATGATCTGTAAAATATCAATAAAAAAAATTAAAAATTCGAATATCAAATTAAACTGGTAAAACTTACGACATTGTACGATTTCGATGTGATTCGGTAGCTCTTGAATATGGTAAAAGCGTACGAACGAAACCGACGACTTGCAAGTAGCGTTTCTGCCTAAACTCGTTAAACAATTTTTTTTAATTAATTTTTTTTAAATAAAGACAAACCTTTAATTTAAACGATAGCGGTTTTGCGCAAACAAACCAATGGACAATGAAAAATTTGCGCAATCTAGCTTCAATTTTGCGATTAGATTTATCAATTTGTACACACTGAAAAATGATGAAAAATTGTAGAACGTAGAATACAAAGCTCACATAAAGGAATAGGGGTCGCAAGAAGTTGGGAATTTGTGAAAGGACAACAATAAACAGATAGTAGCCTTGTATGAAAACGTAGTATGGGAAAATGATCGACAGTACGGGATCGATTCGTTTTCGGTAAGATGAAATGTGTTTACATATGTGCAACATTCGATGATTCAGCCCAATGTAGACTGACCAATGACTAAGCAAAATTCGAAATTCAGAATCGTTTCGGTTCTTGAAGTTTTTTCGCCATCTAATGATCTTCTTTGCGAATCTGAGATTTAACAACTCGAATGCCTCAATCAGGGATTTCTGTCTGATTTGGAGGATTCTACTTGACAGAATTATGTAAAGCACAATTCCAACCAGCGCATAAGTAAGATAGAATATGAATAAAGGAAAGAAACAAGCCCAGAAAAGTGCTGATCCAACGTTGACTGTGTAGACATTGCTGTGCCATACGTTCAAATATAGTAAAACAAGGAACAGTGCGATGTAAATTAGCATTGCAGGAAAGAACCATCGTTTAGTGAGTGTAGAAATGTGCAAAATTTGTCGCGATTCTTCAAGGCTTAACGCATTTTGGCCAACATAAATGTGATTGCCATTTTGATTTACCACAAATGAGGGATCAGTTTTGGGTGCCAAAATTGTCGCAACAAAATAACCACATGACGCAGTGACCGTTAAAATGGTGACAAAGTCGAATTGGGTCCAAATCAGTGGTGGCATATACTGGTGGCTGTACAAGTATGGACTCGAGGGTAAATCTGACCAAGCGAAATAACCAACAAAAGATTCGTAGTGAAAGACAACTGTGCCATAAGTGTTGATGAATACAATTACAAGGAGAGGAATGATAAAATGGAATCGATCATTATCAGTTGAAGCAACATTTGGACGAATGTTTGACTCGACTTGGTCTATTTGACGGTAGAGCGCAGATAAATGAGCTTTCGCGATTGAGGAGGCAATGATGTAAATTTTATTGAAAATTGTATGCATTTTGGGTTTGTCAAAACTGGAAAAGAACAATTGTTGGGGAAAATGAGTCTTACTTTACGGCTGCCAGTTAAAATTGAAATTAAATTTTTAAGTGAAAAATCATTAAAACTTTGTGTTGTTTAGTTAGATATGTAATTGTGGTTTCAATGGAGAAATAAGTTTCCTCGGCAACTAGTTTTGAAATATAAAATAATTTAAATTGGTTCTAAAATTTTTACTTTTGTTTTGATTGTTTTTGGCAAAAATTTAATTGCAGTACTTAATTAAAACTGTTAATTGAAACCGAGAACATAAAGGTTTGGCTCATCAAATAAAACAGAAACGATTTAAAAGGATTTTTAAAGGATTCAAAATGAACGGATACCAAAATAAAAGTCTAATAATTGAATTTTTTGAAGTTTTTGTTTTGTTCTTTTCGACCTCAATGTCCGAAAGCAAGAGCAAGCCAAAATTGACCATTCTCATTTGTTGTGTAGGTCGGTGAAAGATGCCATGCCAAAATTGTAGCTTTCATTACCTTCACACACTGCATCTTTGTTCGGTTCATCTTTGTGATCAAGACATCATTTCCGCGCCAGTCTATGCACACACAATGCATCAATTTGTTTATACAATATACGATGATTGATGGGTGGTATCCACAGTCATTAATTATGGTGCGGAGACACACATATTAAGTGAAGAACAAAAAAAAATACGAGGATAATTTTCCATAAAACCGCGTGACTTTGACCTTTTCTACTTGCTCTTTGTCATCATTAATTGTGTGGGGTTGAAGACAGCCAATGTCCTAAGTAAACTTTTTTTTGTTGGATTTGACCCTAACGAACCTACTTGGGGAAATGTTGGCATTATTTATTCAGAGTAAAAATAAAATTATGTCATTATTTATTCATCATGAACATCATGCGATGATGATGATGATGATGTAACAAGAGTCAGAGTTTTGATGTTTCTATTTGTATTATCCAAGTTGATGAAAGCTGCCTAAATTTCACACTTCATTCATGCACACTTATTCAGTGAATAGTAAATAGACAAAAAACGATGAATCGATTTTGCAATTTTGACAGACAGACAGACAATCACACGTTGACCACATTTCACCAACTGGTAAATGAAAAAAAAATAACAAGCAAAAAAGCTTTTGATGAGCAGCATGAGGTGTCTTGTTGTTTTTGACATATCAATTTGACGGTTGATTGGGGATTTTTTTTTGTTATATATCGAAAATATAAAAATGTGTGTTCAATTTATTTACAAGAAAAACCGCAAGGCGTGAAGCGGCTAAAGCCTGGCTTCACGCTCTTGCGAAACCTCCGCTGCGCTGCGGTTTGTTTTTCTTGTAAAGAACACCCTTCGGGTGAGTTCAAGTAAAAGAATATATCAATAGTTCAATAGATTAAATAAATAATCCATTTCAGTAAACGTTAAAAATGAATTTAAAGAATTGATTAGTGTAAGTGTTAGTTTGCGCAAGTGTCGAATTAAATAATATTGATTGAATGCATTTTCAACCAATATTTTGTAATAATTTGGTTAAAGAATTTTTTAATTTCGACATGGAAACAAATTACATAAATGCTTTGATCAAACTGTTAAATAATTAATTAAAAACATGTAAAACCAATCATTTCAAGATAAATTGTGTGTCATTTTAGTTGCATTTTTCTGGAAGTCATATTCCAATTTGAACACACGAATAGTAGAATATCAACGAAATGTCTGTCAAATTTTGATACCACTGGTGAGATTTAATACATTTTCGTTAGTCAACTTGAACTCGAAATAATTCAAATTTTTGGGACTAAAGATTTTTAAAAATGTTTTTGGGCATTGGTCGAGGTAATGGAAGAAATATACCAACTCAAACTCGATAATTGAGCCAGCACGTGGGCCCAAACCCATCAAATTGATCAAATTATAAATTTTTTATTCACCAAAATCAATTTCTCTCTCAATATGCTTCAATTTACTTCATAAATTAAACAATTGTTAACCACTTCTCACATTTAAATTGAGTACTGATCTCACATAACATATCATGATAGAAAGATCACACTAAATCTGTGTAGAGCTAGAGTTTGTGTTCATCTTTCGAAGCTTTGTTAAATACGTTGGTATACCTTGTTCGATGCATGGTGGCGAATTTTAATCTTTCTTTAATCGTTCGTTTGTCAACCTGAAGTTGAGACCAGCAAATATTATCCATCGCCAAAGACGGTAAACTTGTGGTAGGCATCTGATATGTCTTCAGTTTAAGCGAACACTTTGCCTGCCTCATATGCCGGAACTGAATTCTAAGATAAGGCAGCAAATCGAGTGCATTGTCGATACTTAACGAATAATACCAAAGTTGATCAAAAGCATACTTGTGTGTTGACTTGAAAAGATTCACGCTTTAGAAAGAAAGTCGCTTAAGGCTCAACTTTTTGATGTGGTCAAATTTTCCAAGAAAACAAATTATTGCCATATCTAGACATAATTAGCGAGATTCTCTTGACAAATAATCTTCATCGCCTTTGCCACTGTCTAGACGTCTGCATACCCCTCAAATAGCAATCAATGTATGTACCTCCAAAACAGTTAGTCAAAAATAATTCGCTTCATTTGGCATTGAGTTGGTTAAGGACCAATGGTCATCTTCTTCAGAAACAACATTTTCCACAAAGTAACGAGTTCACTTTCAATTTGAGATGATTTGAGTGAAGAAAATCAGGAGAAAATTGCAAAAACGCGAGACATTCACACTCACAAAGTGTTTTGACTTGTTGTTCTTGTTGCTGTGTTAGCGTTGTGTTGTCACAATGGTGAAATTCAGGGGATTTGTGAGATTTACAGATACAGTGCATTAATAATTGGCCGAAGTGGTAGACTTGAAACGGCAAAGGATTGAAATAAGCACAAAACAACGCGTCCGAGGAGGTAAACAGCTGTTCACAGACGTAAACAAAAACGCGTGCACTTGAGTTGAGTGAGGCTGTGTCGTTTAGTCACTGCTTTCCTGCACACTCATCACATCGGCACACACGCTCACACAAAACTCGCCGCGCGATTCAAATCAAACTGCAGACTCTCCTGATTGGCTGAATAAAACGCACAAGACCGAAGGAGGAGCTTTTGTGTAAACTAAATAAGGTACAGGATGGGTGGAGCCAAAAACGACTACGATATTTAAGTATAAGATAGAACATTTATCAAAACTCAAACTTTTTTTCCCAGAAAAAAAATCTGAAAAATTTAAAATCAGATTTTCGCAAATACGAAAATGCCAAAAGGATTAAGAGCAAGAGGTCGGCCCTCCTGTGACTCTCACCAAATATCCCTAATCATTAATTTTCTTGATTATTATAAATTATAAATTAAATCATTCATTTTGAGTCTCTCTTTTACATTCGCAACTCGTTCGCAACAAAGTCTAACTCAATTTGCAACAAGAAGACTCAAATTAATCGGGGGAAATATGTCCAACCTTTAAAATGATAATTAGCCAACGCTTCACTGAACACCTCATGACCTCGATTACCTCAACGTATTTCCCCCTCTTTGAGGTTTCTCATGTGACAACTCTTCGTGACGGCTCTCCCCTCCCTCCTTGAGCAATCTGCCAATGCGCACGACCCATATCATCAATTTAGTGCCACTCTATTCGTACAAGTGAGTCAGTCAGTCAAGAAAGTGATTATCATCATTTTTCTCTGTTCTCTAGCTATAGCCAAAACGACCATCAAATCGAGCGTTCTCTAGCTGGTGATTATAATTAGCCTAGTTCAGTGCCCTCATACATTGGCTATTATCATCATTCCGGTGCATGTACTTTACTAACTAATTCGTGTAGACCGAGAAAGAGAGACCGTTTTATCTCTCTCAACAAACTTGTTGCTATATACCGAGTTCTGGGTTTTGTGTTTGCACTCATTCAAACTTGCCGCCAAATTGCCATTGAATAATCAAAGACTCTCTTTTCAACCAAAAAAGTTACTCGCCATATTAACAGCGAGACATTTTTGTTCATATTCAATGTCAGTTGCTAACTAAATAGTATCGCATAACAAGATACAAAATTTATTGAACAGTTTGGTATTTTTATTTTCCTTTTGTTCTTCTTCTTCTTTCAGTCAACATTTTAACATTCAGGAACTAGTTTTCCTCTTCCACATTTGTTTCAGTTGATTGGTATGTTGTTGAATGTTAGTGAGTGAGTGAATGCGTGTGCCTGTGAGGATACGTGATAAAATTTATATCACACATGTTTGGTGGAGAGAGAGTCGAAATAAACCGTCCTGTTCAGTTCAGTAGTCGCTCAGACAGACTCACTCGACATCTCGTCATTCAGTTACAGACAACGTTTAAACAGCTGACTGCGCAAGTGACTAAATTTTTCTCAAAATCTGTCAATCAAACTTGTGAATTTGTCTTCATTTGATGTGTTAATTTCAATCCCTGAATTATTCATCCAAATCATCGACAATTCCACAATGACCACGAACATCAACCAACTATCCGACGATTGTTTACGCCTGATTCTAGCCGAATGTCCACTCAATCATCTCATCACTTCACGAGCAGTTTGCATCCGCTGGCACACGATCATATCGCTGATTTGTTCAGAGAAACATTCACTAAAACTGTTTGAATCTTACCATGATTTAACCCGAATTACCCGAATACTTCGAACACACAATCTTGAGAATCATGGTGATTTTAAACCTACGAATGATCGTTTAATCATATCACCTGATCATACAAATAAATTTTTAACCCCCGAATCTCTACCAGAATTATTTCCGAAAGTTATCAAATTGCTAATCGGTAATATGCCCCAATTGTACAAATCGAATGTACTACCTCTGATGTTGGAAAAATGGTCAAATTCTCTCGAAAGTCTGTCTCTCAATATGTTGCTTTCAACTGAACAACTGTGCCCGAACTTTTGGCCTATTCTAAATTCGATAACCACTCTAAAACGTTTAAATTTTGTACACCTAAATCGGTGTGGCCAACTGCCGGAAAGTATCCCAATTCTGGGCCAATTGGAAGGCTTTGCTTTAGTTCACTATCGTGGCGATGTTGTACCAATTCTCGCACAATTAACATCACCAAATTTCACCAACATTCGACTCAGTTGGATTTACTTTACGCCAACACAACTCGAGGCCCTACTAGAAATGAATCCACAATTTGGCCAAATTCATAGACTTACAATGGAAATGATCTCATCAAACTCAAATCGAGAGAATAATTTTCGTCAGATTTTAGAACTTGTTTGCGATCGATTTGAAAAACTAAAATTTCTGGATCTATTATTTGCGGATCATGTATGTACTTTATGAATAGTCTTTTAGAACTAATGTTTGTTTTACCCTTGTAAAAATATAGCTTCCACTATCCGTTCTCATACCACAATTGAGCAAGTTGAAGAACCTACAAGAATTGTGGCTCTATCTCGATAATCGACAACTTGCCCAACAACAAGACGCTTCTTCGCTGGACAATGAGTTCGATTGTGCATCATCACCATTGTACTACTCATCCTCTTCCTCATGTTCTTCTTCTTCCTCCAACTCATCATCGTTTACGCAATATCCCCAAATTCGATCAATCAAAACACTCTACCTGGACGTGTTCAATCTCTCAATGGAACAATTCTTTGAGCACATACCAGCGATATTTCCCAACATTGAAGCGCTGACCATCAAGTGTAATGACTGCTTTAGTCAAGTTACTACACAATCATCAACTCATGATGGCCAAACTCGAGTGAAAAACGATTTTAAAGTTGAGTTTGTGAAAAAGTTGAAACAACAATTTCACAATCTGCAGTGCTACAAACTACAACTCGACTAATAATAAAATGTACTTTTACATTAATACGTTTTCAAGGATGTCTGAATTTAGTGTTCATTATTTTAATTTCCCTGTCAACCAGGATACAGGCACAAGTAAAAGAAGAATAGAGGAAACTGGTGCGGAGGAGACAAAAGGGAAATTTTGTTCTTTTTCGGTGTTGGTGGATATATTATCTACGCAAAACCATTCGTGATTACGCTGATTTACATATTCGTGTCTGTAGACATCTGTTTTGGTTGAAATAATGTCCTGATAATGTCACAAATTGATCTAATTTTTAACGAAATTTGATATTTTAAACTAAATATATTTTCCTTGACAATTTCAATTGACAATTGATTTGACTTGTCAAATGATCTACATATTACGTATTTACATTGAAACGTCTCCACTCCCTAAAAATGGGGAAAAGCTGTCTGACGCGTTCAACAACAACAAAAAACCACTATCCGAAAGCCGTTAATTAATGCGGCTGGGTACATTTCTCTAATAGCACAGCCAATCGTACATGTAGTAACAAATAAAATGATAAAATTAAAAAGAGCAAGAGGAAAATTTATATTTGTTTTCGTTGTAAATATAAATTTGTTTGTGGGATTTACATTTTTTATTAATACAAATTGATATCAATATACGTAAAATGATCATACCATCGCATGTACCCAATCGTACTTTTTATTTTAAAAACAAGTAAAAAAACTCACGTAGCACATGGAAAATTTGTACATTCCCCGACCAATTAAAATTTAATAAGCTTTCTTTAGTACAAAGTTTTACAATAAATCATGTATTTATCATCAAAAGTCATCAAATCAGATTAATCAAATGTTGACATTCTGGGTGAAATGTCATGCGTGACAAGAGATTTGAAATTTTTACGATATTAATTCATTTTTTTCAACAATAGAATCAAATATAAATAAGGTGTTTTGTTTTGTTTATATATTTTTTTAAATGCATTTTTTCAGTACAAATGCACCAAATTCAGTTTTTAGATTTTTTCTTCGTTTCGCAAAAAAATATGTACTGCTTGTGACCTTTGAGCGTGTTTATATTTTACAAATGTTTTTCATTTTGTTGTTGTAAATTGTTCTAACCCACCAAACGCATCAGTGAGTAAACTGAATTGCGAGCACAATTTGAGATGATCGTTTGTTTAAAATTTGCTCGTAAATTGTCGTGGTTATTTTAGAATAGTAGTGCGTTATACGCGAGCGTTTCCTGTTTGTGAGCCATCACATGCGTGCATTGGTTGTCCACACAATGAACTTTAAAAATAAAAACGCGTAAACTGCATAAAGCAACATACTAGAATCGACAAATTTTCTGCTACTGTGCATGTCAAATGCGCGTATATATGTATTCACATTTTTGTGCATAGTTCACTGATCTCTCTTCTTCTCGTATCTCAACACATTTTTTCAATGTGTTTACCTTGAAATCTAAAGGTCTTTTGCTTTAACTATTTTTCGAAAAAACAACAAAAATAAATAATAAACAGATAAAAGTGACCTTACAACTTTATGTTAGGCTATACAGAGGCACAAGTCGAAAGGTAGTAGAAGCCACACACACGCAAACGCAAACATTACTGCAGTGTGAAGAGCGTCAACGACGATCTCCCTCGTGTGCCGGCCTCTAGTCATATCTTCGTCTCTTTCGCAGTCGTATACGACAACCACGTCAACATGGAAACATGTTTCCCCATCCTGCATTTAGATCATACACAAAGCGCTCAAAGTGTTCTTCTCTTCACTCTATGCCCAGTTCGAGTTTAGTTCAGATATTTACTTTTTGGCTAAGTTTCTGTGTTCGCAAGTTCATAGATCAACAATAACAACAACAAACATTGTGCAACTTGTGAACTCTTTCAAAATGACCATCATGAATGCCATAAATCAGATCAACTACCTGTCAGACGATTGTGTTCGTTTAATTTTGCTCAAAATACCCCTCCAACAGCTGATCTCCATTCATCGGTCAATCTGTGCACGCTGGTTGACCATCATTGAACATCAAATCTGTGCACAGATGCAGTCGCTTAAACTGTTTGACTCGGAGCACGATCATTCGAGGTTGACACGCATCTTAGCGGATCACAATTTACAGGATCGTATCGATTTTCGACTTTTCAATGATAATTTAATTTTGAATCAAGAAAAGTTTACTGATTATCGGGCAATACCGGCACTGTTCCCTAAAATATCTCGGTTATTAATTGGAAATTTCAGTTCACTTTACACTGATCATCTGGTGCCAATGTTGGCCAAGTGGCAGCACAGTTTGATCAGTCTCACAATGTTTGGTTTGCCCCCGCCGGATCAACTTCCAATTGACTTTTGGTCAACGCTCAACAAACTGTCCAATCTCCGTCGTCTAAATCTAGTCCACCTCTACAAGTGCACTTCAATTCCTCACGAAGAGATTGCTCAAGTGCTGGGTCAACTTGAACATCTCTCGATTGTTCACTACCGAAACGATTCGGTTCCAATTCTCTCACAACTGACCTCAAACTGTAAATATCTACGTCTCAGTTGGATCTATTTCGGTGTTGATCAGTTGACCAGTCTACTAGAATTGAATCCACGGATTCTGCAACTTGAGCGCTTGACACTTGAAAACATTTCCTGTGCAAATCCAAGCTCAAATCGTGAAGATAATTTTCGTGAACTATTCGCGCTCTTTTGTGATCGAATTTAAAAAGTTGGACTTTCTCGACATTCTATTCGCTGATCATGTAAGTGTACTTGTACTTTGTGATTGGCCCTTAAATTGACATGTCATTTGTAGTTACCGCTACAGGATCTAATACCTCATCTGAACAGATTAAACAATCTACAGGAATTATGGTTCTACCTCAGCGCATCTCAACTGCCCGAAACTCTCAACGGCAACTATTGCGCTCTAATATCCCAACCGCTACGCTCAATCAAAGTACTCTACCTCGAAGTGTTCAACATAACCACGGAACAATTCTATCTGTTTATCCCAAAGCTTTTTCCCAATCTCGAGAAGCTCACCATAAAATGCAACGATTGTTTCAGCGGACAACGCTCATCGTCCGATTGTTCAAAGACAAACAACAACAATTTACGAGCACAATTCACGACTCGGCTGAGGGGAGAGTTTCATTTATTGCACACTTTTAAGTTGAAATAGTTGAACTTTTCAATAAAAGCCTTCAATAAAATCATGAAACCGACCTTCTGCTGTTATTTTTCTTAAATCAAAATGAAAGTTAATTCGATTATCATGCTTTCCCTACCTTGAAAACAATTTGCTCATTTTTTCTCGAACGTCAAAAGTTATTTTATTTTAAACTCTAAAGTAGAGAAGGTAATTTACGTCTTCTTTCCTGTATTTGAAATTTTCATTGGAAATAACAAAATGCTGTGTGTTTTCCTTACAATTTCGTTTCAAAACAAGGAAATCGCGAAGGAAAACTCATACAATGAGTAATTCAAATATCAACAACAAACAACCACAATGGTCATCTTCTCGTTTTTTTCGTTATCTTACCTTAGAAATCAGATTGTTATGTTTATTGAATGAGAAAAAATTATGCGTGACTGCGCACATTGCTCAACAACAAGTGACGCCTTTTCAATAAATAAATGTAATAATTTAGATGAATCATAATTGATTGTTATAAAATTTAATATTTTATGATTCAATGAGATCACGATTGTTTTTTTTTCAAATTAATTTATTGAACATGTTATTTTTTATGATTACTCGATGATTTTTTCCCTTCCCCACCAATCAAGTCAGGCACCTGATTATACGCTTCAGTGAGTTAGTTTTATGTGTGTTTGCACACAGAAAGAAATAGGCAGTTGTTTGCGTGCCATCAGACCACTTCTTCATTTTTTAAATCTTTTCTTCACGATTCAGGATGTTTAGAACTTCCTTTTCTACACCCTGAATTGACATTTTGTATGCTTCAATGCACAACATGATTGATTGATCGTTCAACGTGATAACGTCTTGCATTTCTGACGCTTGACAATCAAATGCATGATAGAATGGTTTGAAATAATAGTTAAACGACTATTCTGAAGAGTGTCACGTTCGACCATTCAATGAATTGCACCACCAATTAGTCACACACTGATCGACGAGATATCGCACGATTGAATGGCTTTTATGGAGGGTATTTGTTCCATTCACAACTGTCAATTACATGCCTTTTTGGTTCGGTCATTTCGTTCGTTTTCTTATCAATCAAAACGATCGAAAACTTCACGATTAAGCGTCAAGACTCGTAAACATTTACAAAATCTATATCGTTTCAACTTTGAAGATGATTTCACGTTGAAAAAGCCCACCGTTTGATCTAATCGTTAAATTAGATAAACAACATTTCCAAATTTACTTATACTTTTAGACCTCGCCCTGTGAGGTATTTTACCATGATTTCGCTATCCCTACCTGCATGATAGTTAATCAGTTAATCTCTTTTTTGTGTGTAAAAATCCAACTTACTTAATTTATGAACACGACTTTCAATTTATGATTTTTTAAAACATTTTTTATTACAATTTGCTCCATCTAATGACTAAATAAACAACTAAATGATTTCAAATATTTCTATAATAATGTGAGGCACTAAATAAAGGTTTTATTTAATTATTTTTATTAGAATTTACTACTTTTATTATTTTTTGAGGGATATATTGTATATTGTCGACAGCATTTGCATATGCATTCGGCTTCCCAATTTGAAAATTTTTTAAAATAATTTTTAAAAAAATAAATTAATTTAATATCAAATTATATCAAAACGAAACTTTAAAATTACTTTTCGATTCCGAGCCCAAAGTTGTTTAATTTATTTTTGCTGAAAGCTGTGCATTTGAGCATGCCTGTCCCGTATGGTCATGACCTTAACAAAGTCGGGACGCGATAACACCAAACGCAAACATAAACATGCAAACTTGTTTAATCACGTTGCACTTTTTAATCTGTATAATTAAAAACTCTTATGCTTTAGAAAACTGCAACAACAACAACGACAATTTTTCAAGTGCAAAGTGATTAATTTAAAAACACAAACAAACGCATATCCCAAAAAGATCAACAATTTTTTTTCAAAGTTGCCGGTAATTATCAATTTTTGCTAGCAGCTACCCTCCCCAATTACCAAAAAGGACACGCATCAATGCACAACGCTTAATTTTTATGAGCACCAAGCACACAATCATAAATTATCAATTTTCCGACAGCAGGAGACAACAAGGAAAGATATTCGAATGCATATAAAGACATTTGTGAGAGTGTGCTACTCATTGAAAATTCATTCAAAATAACAACAACAAAGCTCGTCCTAACGTAAAAGTGATTTTACGGGGAAAAAGTGAAGCGAAACTTTGTTGTATTTCCTCTTGGTTCATTGTACGTTGGTTGGTTCGTTTTTATGGCTAAATTGAGCAGCTCAAACAAGCAGTGTCATTACGGTCTCTCTCTATTACTCTCTACTCTCATCCTTCCTCTTCGTCTTATCATATCGGGGTTCGCCTGCATGTTCCTCTTTGAACATTTTTGCCCCCCACCAACCGCCACACTTTGAACGTAGTAGTAGTGCTGTAATGTGCTCAGCCAAAAGAAGGAAAATCCTATCAGCATTACAAATCAAAATGTCTAAGCGAGCCAGTAACCAACAACATAAACAAGCCTCATTCAGTCTGACTGAAGATCTCGTGAGCAACTTTTGATGATGAAATTGTGATCTTTTCTTCCATGCATATACAAACCATGAACTGCATCAACCACCTCTCCGATGACTGTCTCCGGTTGATTCTACAGAAATTCCCCCTCTCCGAATCGATTCACCATCGACTTGTATGCAGCAGATGGCATTCAGTGATCACTCAAATTTTCAACGGAAAACAATCGCTGAAACTATTTGGTTCTATACCCGAATTACGCAAACATCAACTTGCGATTCGCGAACACAACATGCAAGGCTACATTGAATTTAAACTTGATAATGATTACCTCATTGTGAATGATCCAAATCCAAAATTCTTCAAAGCATTGACCACGATTTTTCCAAACGTAAAACGATTGTCAAACACAAGTCGTCGTTTGTATCAACCCGTCAACAATTTTGAAGACATACTTCAAAAGTGGCCTTCCCTAAATAGTTTGACTCTTTTTGGTGTTCCATCTCCCGAAAAACTACCAAAAAATTTTTGGGATTCAATAAATTCTTGTAAAAATCTCCAACGATTGCTTCTATTCCACCTGTACAGTGCAATAATCCCACGTCATATGCCAATTCTGGGTCAATTGGAACACTTTAGTTTGGTGCACTATCGTGGAGATGTGGTTCCAATACTGGGCCAGTTAGGTCCCAACTGTAAATGGTTGATTCTGTGCTGGATTTACCTGAGTGTTGATCAATTTGAGTGTTTGTTAAGGCTAAATCCTTATCTACGGAGCTTGGAGCGACTAACATTGGAGTTCATTTCAGCAAACAAAAATCGTGAAAAGAACTTTGAAAACTTGTTCTACTTGATGTGCAAAAAATTTTTCAAAATTAAATTTTTTAGATATTTTGTTTGCGGATCATGTGAGTTTCGTTTCAAGAATATTCTTGTTTTTATTTTTTATTTTTATTTTTTATTTTCTTTTTTCTAGTTTCGTCTTCATAGTTTGATTCCAACTTTAGCCCAACTACCCAATCTCCGTGAACTCTGGATCTACATCAGTTTGGATCAACTCGAGACTGCATACTCGCCCAAACTCATCTCACCCTACGAGCTGCCTCAACTCAAATCTGTCCGCACCGTCTACCTCGAAATCGCGAACATATCAATAGACGCATTCAAGCGCTACATCCCGTGGATTTTACCCTCAGTCGAGCACTTGACAGTCAAGTGTGACTATGATTCATATCAGTGCGCACAGTTTAAAGAGCACTGTCTACGTGACTGCACGCTCTTTCCGTGCTTACAAAGTTCACTGGTGAAGTGATGAATAGAAATACGACGATGATGAAAGTGACATGCAAATTGTTGTGAATGAACATTCCCTTGTGTGTTGTATTGAACTTTTTTTCAAACTTTTAATCTGTCGACATTAAATCTTTTTGTTTGTACAAACTGGTTTTCAAGCTCTACTGACTGACTCTATCTCTAATAATTATTCGAATGGTGATCATTGGTTGAAATGCAATTGCTAATTTGATTCAATCGGCGCGCGGGTTTCGCCAGTTCAAATCGGTCAAGTTTGGTTCAAAAGTAAAAAAAATCAAACCACCTGTCAGAGTATACTATAGTTGACTCCCAGACATGCGTGACCTTTAGGGAGAGAGTCAGTCAGAGGGAAAGTCTCAATACTCTAACCTTCAATTGAACTCTGATAAAAAAAGCCTCATAACCTGTTTTGTTTGTCGGGTAAAATAATGTCAGAAGATATTTTTTAAGAGGATAGGTGATTAATATTGTTGTCGTTGTAATGCGATTAACAGAAAAAAACTATAGAATTAAGATTGAACAATATTTTCGCAATTTGACTGAAAATGTCAGTCTGATATATTTCAAGATATGACAACATACTTTGCATTTATTTTTGTCTAATCAACATTGCCATAGTATCGCACAACTAATTTTAGCTTTCAACACATTGTCAATTTGTATTTGCATTAGCATTTTGCAAAGCAATGCTGTGTGAGGCAGTGAGTCATTGTTAGACGGAGATTGCATTTTGTCACACGCAAATAACAAATTTGCGAATTTTATTTGCTAATGTTTGCTTTTAGCCTTCATGTACAAACTTGTTTCTCATTTTCTTGGCCAACTCATCATTTCATTAGGGAAGCATGCATTAAGCATGAAATAAAATTTCAACCCTAAACAATCACTTTCTATTTCAATTTTCATTTCTCAAAAAGATTTTACACAAAATTTTTTTATTCTTACAATGAGTTCAACATCCATCAATTTTGACTCTCTAACAGACGATTGCATCCGTTTAATTTTTCACGAATATTTCAATCTTCAAAGTCTACTTTCCCTGCGACTTGTCTGTTCAAGATGGCATGTATTGATAAACCAAATTATGCAAGGAAAACATATTTTGAAAATCTTTGATTCCTCCAACACTGTACAACGTTATTTTCGATCAATTCCTGAGCATCATTTCGATGAAGTATCCCACTTTCCTATCAATGCTTCTGATTTGGATGGAAAAGCAAACGATCTGTTAATTTTGTCACCAAATGGTCGTGACATGGTTTCAGTGTGTAATACTTTGCCAATTTTGTTTCCAAATCTTTCGAAACTAGTTCTTCATTGTAAGCAAATGTTTTCACTTGTTGAGTTTTCGGAAATGTTGCAACAATGGTCCACAAGTTTGACCTGTTTGAATATGGTTGGTTCGGAACATTTTGGTTCAGATTTTTGGACTAGAATGTCCCCATCTTTGACTCAATTAAAAAGTCTGTATCTTTTTGGCATGTATCAGGCTCAATTTCCAGAAAACTTTTCCTTAATGACTCAATTGGAACATTTTGCTCTGGTTCACTACAGACACGATTTAGTGCCAGTTTTGAGCGCACTTGGACCCAACTGTAAATGGTTAATGTTGAGCTGGATTTACCTGAGCCCGAGCCAGTTGGAACAAATTATTGAACACAACCCAAATTTAACAAAAAATTTAAAATCTTTTTGGGTTGGTTTTGTTAGTTCGCCAACGGGCGGAAATCGACAAAAGAATTTTATTCAGATTCTCAAGATGATTTGTGAACGATTTGAAAAGCTTGAAGAAATAAATATTATGTTTGCTGAACATGTAAGTTTGTATTTTAAAAATTAAAAAATTAATCTAATACACAACAATTTCTCACAGCTACCACTCACAATTCTTATCCCTGAATTGGTAAAACTTAAAAAACTACACAAACTTTACATTTACATCGGACGTGATGAGTTGAAATGGGCCGAAAATGATCAAAATCAAGCAAAGAACTTCATCTTACCACAATTGAGTCAAGTAAAGCATTTATTTGTGGAAATTTTCAATCTCTCAGTGCACCAGTTCCAGTACTGGATTCCACGCATATTTCCTAACCTAGAAGAGGTGACAGTCAAATGTGATTTCGACAACACGGAGCTGAGGATCGATCATTTTAAGTCACAATGTTTGAATAAGCAAGTATTTCAATATTGCAGTAGTTTTAGGGTGATTTAAAATATTATTGATATTATAAAGAATGAGGCACCATCTAGTGACCCAAAAAACTAATAAAAAATGTGATGTAATATAAATTTGAAAATAAATTGTTTATTTCAGTTTAAGGTTAATTATAATTTAAATTAGAGAAGGTCGACGCTCATTTGAGCTCGCTCGGGCTCGCTCGCTCGAGCTCAAACACGTGACAAAAAAGCTCATGAGAGCTCATACTAATGATTTGATAGAAAAGACTTGCACCGTGCAAACTCGAAAAGTGGAGAATGGAGAATTTGATGGTTATGGACTATCCCGAGGGTGGCGAATCGAGTGGTGGTGGTGCAATTGTGATTCGGACACCAGGAAACCCAAAATGGCGACTGGAGATGGTGATTTTTGGACTTGGTGGTTATGGACTATCCCGAGGGTGGCGAATCGAGTGGTGGTGGTGCAATTGGGATTCGGACACCCAGAAACCCAAAATGGCGACTGGAGATAGATAGTATAGTATGGCTGGTGGATTTATTCACCAATTGGGCTGCTGGTTTTTATCCACCAATATGGTTGCTGATTATTATCCCACAGTTGGGGTTCAGGTTATTATCCCACAGTTGGGGTTCAGGTTATTATCCAACAGATGGGTTTTTGGTTCTTATCCACCAATATGGTTGCTGATTATTATCCCACAATTGGGCTTCTGGTTCTTATCCTACAGTTGGGTTGCTGGTTTTTATCCACCGGGGTGATTTTCAAATGGTTTCTTGAGATCCATCCCACAACTGGTGTTCTGGGATAATTTTCAAATGGTGGTTTAATTTCTACCTGGGGTACCACAATTGTGGGTTAAGAACCAGAACCCCAACTGTGGGATAGGAATCAGCAACCTAACTGTGAGATAAGAACCAGAACCCCAATTGTGGGGTAGGAATCAGCAACCCATCTGTTGGATAAGAACCTGAACCCCAACTGTGGGATAATAATCAGCAACCATATTGGTGGATAAAAACCAGAAACCCAACTGTGAGATAAGAACCAGAACCCCAACTGTGGGGTAGGAATCAGCAACCCATCTGTTGGATAAGAACCTGAACCCCAACTGTGGGATAATAATCAGCAACCATATTGGTGGATAAAAACCAGAAACCCAACTGTGAGATAAGAACCAGAACCCCAACTGTGGGGTAGGAATCAGCAACCCAACTGTTGGATGAGAACCTGAACCCCAACTGTGGGATAATAATCAGCAACCATATTGGTGGATAAAAACCTGAACCCCAACTGTGGGATAAGAACCAGCAAACCTGGAAACCAGCATTCGTGGACACCACAACTGATTTCGCCTTCGGGATTGTCGATAACCACCAAGTCCAAAAATCATCATCTCCAGTCGCCATTTTGGGTTTCCTGGTGTCCGAATCCCAATTGCACCACCACCACTCGATTCGCCACCCTCGGGATAGTCCATAACCACCAAGTCCAAAAATCACCATCTCCAGTCGCCATTTTGGGTTTCCTGGTGTCCGAATCCCAATTGCACCACCACCACTCGATTCGCCACCCTCGGGATAGTCCATAACCACCAAGTCCAAAAATCACCATCTCCAGTCGCCATTTTGGGTTTCCGGATGTCCGAATCCCAAATCCATCTTCACCACTCGATTCGCCACCCTCGGGATAGTCCATAACCACCAAGTCCAAAAATCACCATCTCCAGTCGCCATTTTGGGTTTCTGGGTGTCCGAATCCCAATTGCAGCACCACCACTCGATTCACCACCCTCGGGATAGTTAATAACCCTAACATCATTTTTGAGTTCACACAGTGCAAGTCTGTATTTTTGCATTTTGACTATTGCGTCATAGTATGAGCTCTCATGAGCGGAGGTATGAGCTCGAGCGAGCTCGAGCGAGCTTTTTCACAAATATTCCTTCTCTAATCTAAATGTACATTTCATATCAGTCAAATACGAGCCGTAAAAGCATCGCCGCTTCACACAGGCCTTGAGTCACTTGAAAATCTTAGGCATCGGGCCAAAACAAATACCACAACATTGCAATCACCATTTCTATGATTAGCAAATGTCCTACTTTTGCTAAATTTCCTTTACATTTTTAAAAGATTAAAAAAGCGAAAACAAATTTTATCAGTTGATTGTGCTAGTTTTAGCCTTCTAATTGTCGATTGCATTCTTAAATCACGTGATTTGTTTAAAGATGGAGATTGTGATCCAGTTTTTTCTACTTATCTCTGTGTGTATCACGATGTGATCACGCTTAATGGGAGGGGAAAGAGATTTATATCAATTTTATCTTCTGAACACCTAATTAAGGAACACGCCCTTTGAAATACTTAATGTACTCCAGATTGTAGACTGGGCGCCCTTTTGGTGACAGAAACTGGGGAAATTAAATTGTACGACCCGAGGGCGCCCATTTGGAGAAAAATGTTGCTGAAAATTTTTCCGTTCGCTTCGCTCGCGTCGGCGCCCCTTCCGCTCATTTGGCGCTCCTAGCCAAAATTTTTGGTCATGCGCCCATGACCTGGACAATGGGAAGAACCAGCGTTTTGCCCTTGGGACTTGTACGAAGTATTAAATGTAATTTTTAGGCTGGTACGGATTTGGAACGCACTTTATTCAATCTTTACCATTTTACAGGATAATTTAATTTTAAACAGCAACAAAATCTAAAGTTTTGTCACCTGAAAGTGCACCGGAAAGCGGTACACCTCCTCAAACGAAGCATTCAACGGCAACTCGCCCGTGTAGAACTTGTACGAATTGTAATTGTAAATAAGATGGCCACTCACTGTGAGCCCACTAGGAAAATGGTTCGAATTTTTACGTGCCTCATTCACCAGAAAGTTGCCAAAGTACTGGCCCACCTGGATGGCATTCCAGTCGTGATTGAGGTTGCCCTTGTGTGCATTGTGCACAAATTCAAATTGATTCTTCTCGGGGAAAAAGGCACTGCCAAAGATGGGATGGTGCTTGTGTTCGACCAGTGAGACAAAGCTCAGTTCACCATAGGTGGCGCTGCCAATCAGCTGAAAGTTGGCCGATATTTGCTGGTTTGCCCGGAACTCAGTCACATTGAGACAGTACTCTTGATAGTTGGCGGTCACGGGGTAGTGGCGAAGAAGCTAACAAGTGGTTTTTGGGCAATTAGATTGTGAGATACCTTATAGCCTTCCATTAATAAGAGCCTTCCTTTAAGCACATCTTTTCTATTAGCACCGTTAGGATGTTAGGTAAAAGTGTTAGGGTTTAAGTTTAGGTCGGCAAGGCCGTTAGGATGTTAGGTAGAAGTATTAGGGTTTAAGTTTAGGTCGGCAAGGCCGTTAGGATGTTAGGTAAAAGTGTTAGGGTTTAAGTTTAGGTGGGTTCAAATATAGCATCCACAAGGCTCACTAGTAATATTTGGCAACACATACCCGAACAATGTTGCTCGTGTCCGTCTGGTTGAACAGACGAGAGTGAGCCTCCAAACCAGTCTCAATCTCGAGTTTGAGTGACAAATTTTCCACATAGCAGTTACTAATCCAGTCTTGATTGCCCACAAAGTAGCGAATCACCTTTCGGAAGCCATTGCAGGTGCCCCACACCGGAAAGTGGGTGCCCCGGTTGTTGGTCTCAATTGCAGCCTTTAATAGCACATCTGCCGCGAGTGCATAGCCTGAGGTGCTGATGCTGTTGCTACCGCCGGGTATTAGTAGACCATTCAGGCTGGCCACCAGCTGCTGGTAGTAGCTCGCTGGTTGGTTAATGAAGATGGGAACCTGTTGAACAAAAAAAAATTTAGCCAACTTAATTTGCAGTTGGATTAGGCCTAGACTAACCACTCGGGCACCGGCACTTTCCAAGTGCTTGACATAGCTCGAGCCGACGTACTGTTCGGTCTTGTCGTGTGTCTCCTGTAGAAGCACACCGAGGATGGGTTGATTGTTCACCGCAGAAAAGACCTCTATCCAAAAGGCAGAGTGAAGCAGCAGAACTGCCAGGAAAGCGATTTTGACAGACATTTCAAATTAAGATTGAATTGAATAAAACAGTCACGGATCAAACGGCCTTAAATTACATTTCTCACTTTTAATCTTCAGGCAATCTATTGGTTCTATCTAACTATCCATCTGTTGTTGCATTATTATTTTAATATCATTGATAACTTGGGTTACGATCTAAGGCAACTTTTGAAATGCAAAATTCTCAAGTGGCGCAAGATTAGAATCCGACAGAGTGAGAGAGTTTAGTTTTGGGGGTCCAAATTGGGGCACCAATAGATTTTGGCAACATAAATGTACAGATATAAAAAAAACTTGAAAGCTTGATTAGAAATGACGCACGGTTAGTATTATTGTTTTACATCCTTTTCTTGTTATGTTTTAATTTTCTTGGCACAATATCTGTTTACTTAATTGCTGTTCACTCGCTTGTTCTATGACGTCCTTTAAAAACTACATGGGTACATTTACAAAAACTGGATGAATCCAACCGTTTACAAACACACAGGAGTACTGTGATTCACATAGGTGGATGGGATTGTGTCAATCTTGGAACAAATTGCACACTGTTGATTGTATCTGTTTGATAACATTGAACCATTGAAGTGAAGACCATGTGTACAGGATTGCGGCTATACGGTTCAATAGATGGCTCTGCAAATTTTAGCAAAAATTCTGGTGTAGGTGTAGACGACCTGGTTAATTTTTGGGATATATGCAAATTGCGCCGACAATATTTGAATAAAATATCCATCGATTATATTCAAATATTCGATATTTCAGTGCAACATACTGGATTCCACGCATATTTCCTGACCTAGAAAAAGTGACAGTAAAATGCGATTTCGACAACACAGAACACATTGGATCGATCAGTTTAAGGCACAATGTCTGAATAAGAATGTATTTCGATATGGCAATAAATTCAGGGTTATTTAATATATTATTTATATTATGAATAATGATACGCCATCTAGTGTCCTAAAATGTTAATAACAAAATGTAATGAAATTAGCAAATAAATTGATAATCCAATGGTATCATAAGCGGCATGGTTCTTTCCATCATCCACAATCTGTACATACACTCCCTGTGAATAGTATTCAGTCAAACTCGATTCCTGAACGCACCCGCATCGATACAGTCCACTGGCCTCAACACTTTTGGGCGTAAAGATGGCTTCAAATGATGGAAAGTTGACTTCACCCGCACTTCTGGCCAACGAAGGCAAAGGAGCTGAGTAGACAAAGAAAGTGCTTCTGTTTGACGATGCTTTAAGAAGAGGGGAATAGATTAAATCGAAATATATAGACTGACTGCAAAACACTTACGATAATAATTCCATCCGGCCAGTAAATTTTTAGACAAACTGTCCTCATCACCGTATGTGTAATAGAGAGTAATTGTTTCCTCGTAACCATTGGAGATATTGAGGTGACATGTAAGTGTGAAAGGTATTCCCAGGCTCGAAGTCGTTTCATTTGACATCACCACTGTCAAGGTAGGATTGTAGATGCTATTTCTCGCAGTCCATTCGTTTGACTTTGAAAAGTAAGTATCGCTAGACAACTCATGCTCCAGCACTTCAACTGTGCAGTAATATCTACCTTTGGCAATCTCATTTTTTGGATCGATTTTCACTTCAAAATTGGGGAAGCTTTTGATATCGCCCTCACGAGTCTCCACTCCAGCGCTGCTTTCATAATTACCACCAAAAAAATTGATTGGTTCGTTTCCGATTTCTTTGAATTACAAAAAAGTATTTTTTTAAATTTGTAAATAACAAGAATATACTATACCATTTACTACTAACCATGATGCAATCAGTCGTTGCATTTGAGTTGGATTAGATGATAAATTTGATGAAATCTGATAAAATTTCACCGCATAAGCATAAACTGCTGTTGGTTCGAAGCCTCCCGCGGTACATCCTGCCACAAATTCACTGTCAATTTCAAAGTAACTTGGAGGCGTAAAAGCTGCTGTTGGTTCGACAGCAAAAACAATTGAAAACGACCATAATGATGGGATCAGCATTCCAAAAAGGAGAAACATTTGTGCATTCATGTTTATTGGATGTTAGGCAGAGTTGAATTGAATAAAAGTTGCAAAAAGAGAAAAATAAAGCATGAAACTCTGAGCTCCTTTCTCGAGCAAGATAGATCTTTGCAAGAATGCCCAATTAATAGCAACCATATACGTGGCATTTACTCACGTTAAATAGCCATACTAAATATCTTACCATAAAGCAATAAACATGCATAGAGAGAAATAATGCAGCAAATCGCACTTACGTGTTTTATGAGATGAATACTCAATACTATCAGTATACTTTATGGTCAAGATGATTCAGATTAATTTCAACTAATAGAAGCAACTCTACTAATAATGACTAGGCAACCAAAAAGGAATTGAAACATTCAAACATAGATTTAGATCGGTTCAGGTTCAGGTTGTCGTGATCCCCCGTTCGAAAGAATATTACAAATATTAAGCCAAAATTAAAAACTTCATCAATTCAATTTATTCAAAAGATTCACTTTTTAATCGATTTTAATATTATGTAAATGATACAAAATAGGGCGTCATATTTGGATATTTAGTCAAACAAAAAACAAAAGAGTGACCAAATGAATGAAATTGATATTGAAAAATAAATTGAAATGCTATTCTACTAGTAGAAGCTCCATTTCCTCCATCAGCAAAAATCTCGACGTAAACTTTTTGTGAGTGCTGTTCCACCATTCCCTTTTTTATGTCTTTGAAGGGAATGGTGGAACAGCACTCACAAAAAGTTTACGTCGAGATTTTTTGCTGATGATCATCAAATGTTACAAATAAAATCAATGATAAATTAGCATTAGGATAACTGGTCTTCACATTGAAGTTGAATGTCGTATCGCTTACTATCACAAAAGTTATCACGCGCTCAAAACAAGTACATTTCCATTTGGGGTGATATACAGCTACAATTTGCGCTTGCTTTAGTACAAATTAGTCGGACATTAGTAAGACAGTTGACCTTTGCTCCAAGTAATGGGAAAATAAATTTCCAATAAGTAATTAGTCAATGATCATTAAGCAGTAAACACTCAAAGATTAACAATTTGAGTTGAACAAAAAAAACATTAACACAAATCAATTCTAAAATGAAATCTAATAAACATTCACAAGAAAAATGTCGAGTTTGTGGCGATAAAGTTTCAGGTGCGTTGGAAAAATTTTTTAAAATTTCTGACATTTTAGTTTTCAGGTTTCAATTTGAACGCTTTCACCTGTGAGCCATGCAAAACGTTCTTCCGGCGAAACGCATCCAATGAACAGAAATTAAAATGTCTAAAAATAGGAAAATGTGAAATTGATTTCTTAAATCGTAAAAGCTGCGCCAAATGTCGTCTCCACCGTTGTATTTCAATTGGAATGAAATTGAATAAATTTTCTTTCGCAAATCAAGAATTAGCCAAAAGTAATGTTTCTGAAATACTCGAAAATGAAATCAAACAACAAATCTCCAATACTCAAGAGCAAAGTATCATTCAAACTGGCTTTCATGATCCAGAAAATCAAGTAAAAATATCTAACAAAGCGAGTCTAAACGATTACGAGCACTATCTGATTGATCAAGTACAGAAGGCAGGTCTAACTTTTGTCGAAGAAAAGTGCTTGCCTCTAAGCAAAATTGCAAACCTAATTGAGGCATACCAGTGGCCCGAACGCTACGGCAAACAGATTGTGACCTTTTGCAAAAGTATTCCACCCTTCCGTGTACTAGAAACGCAATATCAACTTTCAATACTCAAAAATATCTACATTAACCTTTTGTGCATTAGAGTTGCGTGGAATTATGTTGTTGGCAAAGATGGATACTATGTGATTGAAAGCGACGCGGCACAAGCCTCCAAATTTATATATTACCGAATTTACTATGAAAAGAACAGTCGTGCGGGTACGCTGACTAGTAGCAAATTTGCCTACTCACTTTATGTCAAAATGGAGAACGATACGGTCATTCGAGATTTGGTATAGAAAATGATTTGAATTTTAAAAGTGAAAACTAATTCATCGATTTACAGATTATGGCACAAGTTATCTTTAAAAATTCACAAGAGACAACTACATGGACAAATTATTTTAGGTTTGTCGATTTTATTTTTTCTAAATCTTTTTTTTTTAATAATTTCTATTTTAGATATTATCACATTTTGTATTGCAATCTACTTTACCGTTATCTCGAGAGTAAACACCAAAGTAGGTCGATTGCAGCAAAAAAATATGAATCAATAATGCGCGTGTTGGAAAGTCTCACGGAAATTAACGCGAATATTCGCAAAATGTTTGTCGATTTTGATCGAAAACAAACTTTCGAAATTTTGTCTGAGGTGTACGACTTGACATGAACTTTTTGTGTGTGTTACATGATACATTTAATAAAGATAATAACAGGCCTTTGATACTTGCAGTTGCTTTTCTTTTAACTATCACACACGACTTTATCACGTGCTTAAAGGACGCACACATTTCTATTTGTTGATAAAAGCAAACTCAATTTGCCTTTGCGTTAGTACAACATTAGTCGGACATTTGTACGATAATTGATCGTTTAGCTCAAGGCAATTTTGGCCAAAATCATTTGCAATTCAACTCAGTAATCGCATGAACACTAAACTGTAAACACTCAACTATTGACAGTTTCAATTGGCAAAAAAGCTTTAGTAAATCAAATCCAAAACAAAAAATGAAAACCAACACTAAAACTTGTTATGAAAAATGTCAAATTTGTAGTGATAAAGCTTCTGGTAAGTTGAACTTTACAAAAAATGTAAAATAACGGACAACATTTTGTTATAGGTTTCAATTTGAATGCCTTCACCTGTGAGCCATGTAAAACATTTTTCCGAAGAAATGCTTTCAATGAACAAAAGCTGAAATGTCCCAAAGTGGGAAAATGTGAAATTGTTGATTTAAAAAGAAAAAGCTGTGCCAAATGTCGTCTCGATAAGTGTCTTTCAATTGGAATGAAATTGAAAGACAAAAGGGTCAAAAATCAAAAACCCCAAATAAATGTTACCCAAATGCTCGACACTGAAATTAAACAACAAATCACAAATACTCACGAGCAAAGTATAATTCAAACAGTTTTCCACGATCAGATAAATCAAATCAAAGTGCAACCAAACCAAGCGATTCTCAACGATTACGAACGTTATCTGATTGATCAAGTACAGAGGGCAAGTTTGAATTTTGTCGAAGAAAAATCCCTACCGCTAAGCACAAACGCAAACCTCAACGAGTCATATCAATGGCCCGAAAGATATGCGAAACGAATAGTTGCTTTCTGCAAAAGTATTCCACCATTCCGAGCACTCAACCCCAGTGATCAGTTGGCCATACTGAAAATCAACTTTTCGGAAATTTTGGTATCGAGAATTCCTTGGAATTATGATATACAGAAGGATGGATACAATGTTTATGAAAATGAAGCTGCACAAGCGTGTCAATATATAGATTTTCGCATTTACTACGAACAGGACAGAGTGAAATCAAAAATTAGTAGCAAATTTGCCTATTCCATGAATGTTAGGATGGAGAACGATTCGGTCATTCGAGATTTGGTAAATTGAATTAATGCGATTTTCTAAATATTAGAATCGATTGTTTTTGTTTCACACAGATTATGGCACTAACTATTTTCAAAAATCAACCAGAGGAAGCAAAATGGACAAATTACTTTCGGTATGACCATTTCCCCCCCCCGTAAAATTCAATTCTAATTTCTTCATTTTCTACTTTAGATATTATCACATCATGTATTGCAATCTACTTTACCGCTATCTCGAGTGCAAACACAAAAGTAGATCAATTGCAGCGAAAAAATATGAATCAATCATGGCCGTTCTCGATACTTTGACGGAAGTAAACGAAAATATTCGACAAATGTTTGTTGAGTTTGATCGAAATCTTATTCCTGGAATTTTGACGGAAGTTTATGATTTGCATTGAAGAGTTGGCGCCACCTATTAGTGCAAAAATTAAATCGTAATTTTTATCTTTTTGTATCTCGACACTAATGAGATAATAAAACTGCACGTTTAGACTTTGATCGAGGTTTTTGGTTATGTGTCGCAAATAACCAAAAATAACCTTGTTTTTGTCATTATCATGCAAAATACAATCATATGACAATGAAACTCACCAACGACTGCAATACCTCTCCAGTTTGGCATTGGTAGCGCAAAAAGAAAGCCTCCAAATGTTGCTAAATCGACCTTCAACATACAAAAATAGCCTTTCAGTCTCATTATCTCTCGTTAGGGTTAAATAATCATCATCGGTTGCTAAGCAGAAAAGATTTTATTATCAAGAGGTAGATTATTGCACAAAAGTGAGTCATTGAAGTGATTTTACATTTTTACAATTTCATTTTTACATTTTAAACAAATTTCAATTTAAACTTTTGTAAACGTTCAAAACTGGTTTTCAATCTTTGCTCTAAAAGGCTCTTTAAATTTGAATCAAAATCGGGACATCTCAGCGTTATGGATTCCAGATTTGGGAATAGTGGTGGAATATTCTGGAAGAATTGGGCCACAGTCAGGTCGAATATCTCTAAAGATAGTGTTTTTACAGATTTGAGAGCTGGAAGTGGATGAAACGCTTCAGGCTCAAGCTGATCACGACCAATGTAGAGCCATAGATCGGTTAGATTGGACAGATGTGATAGATCGGGTATTAGATCCGCTAGAGGGAGCTGTTTTTGCAATATTAAAATTAGTATGTTTTGTTTAAATAAAAGTTAAATCAGACTTACATGATCCGAATAGAGCATATCAAGTGTTTTCAAGTTTGAAAAATTATGACAAACAAAATGAAAGAGTTGACGAAAATTTTTCTCTCGATTTCCATTCGACGATGAGATGAATCCAAGTGCCAGAAATTCGAGCTTTGTAAACAGAATTGGATTCAGCTCTTTGACTCGAATCAGCTGGGTGACATTCAAATAGACCCAACTCAGCACCAAATTGGTACAAGAGGTGAGTTGAGTCAGTACGGGCACCAGATCAGGCAGATAATGAATTAGAACAAAATCTTTGAGTTTTGGTAAAATTGGAAAGTTTGCTGAAATTTCGTGACGGAAAACGCCAAATAAACTCAGAGTTTTTAAGGAAGACATCTTGAGGATTGCCGACCAGATTTTGGCTGCTTCTTCTTCCGATTTAGGTATACCAAAAAGGCTACAATTTTGAAGTGTTGGCGCCCAGTGGCTCAACAAAAACGGAATATGTTGCTCATAGTGATCTCGTTTACTGATGGCAAGTTCTCGAAGATTTGGAAAAAGTGTAGGCAAGAGAGTACATTTGGACACCTGAAATTTATCCTCTTCATTACTAATTAACACAACATTGTGCAAAAGTTTTGGATCATCAATGTTGTGTTCGAAAACTCGTCGTTTGAACTGTTGAACCTCACCAATGGAACCAAAAACTTTCAACGATCTGTTGCCCACAAACATTTGACCGATAACGTAGAACCATCTCGAACAGATGGACGTTCGAATGCGAATTTGTTCTTGAATGCCCAATTCGTCAAAGATAAGCCGAAGACAATCGTCAGGGAGGGTGTTGATGGTCATGGTTTGAAGAAAGATTATCCAAAAAGTGTTCAAATTTGACGAGACTAACTGTCCAAATGAACGCGTTCAAAGCCTATGTCAAGTGTCTTTCTGTGTGATGAGAACTCATAATAAAAATGTAATCTCACTGAGTCGAGATTGATTTATTATTCAATTGCTTGTAATCGCAAATCAAGTGACGCTTTTACCCAAAAGTACAGGATGAAGCTTAAAACTTGCCCCCAGTAGAGATAGGTTGTCAAAACTGTATCCTTTTACTAACCAAACTGTAATCATGAGTGCTAATTTGAGATATATAGCAGCTATGGAAAGAACGTCTGTGATTATATACTGTCTTCCTGATAAGATAACATCCATAAGAACAGACATTGTACAGTCGTAAAAGAGAAGCACAGTGTACATGAACTGTAATGAATTTGTCCTTTTAAACTTAGAAAGTTGCACAAGTTACACTCATCCCTTAAAGTAGCATCATCATTTTCAAGTGTGGATAGTGTGTGGGATTAACCAAAAACACATGTTGTGTCTTTCATGTGCTTATTTTGAAATAGGAACGAGGAATGCATTTGATGTCTAAACATCTAAGCGTCATGTCTACTTATTATCAAATATAAAATGAAAGAACAATAAAAACTTTTGTCCAAACTATTACTGCATGTGATTAAAGTGCATTTTACGGTCATACAAATATGGGGAAAAACACAGTTACTGTTCCGCAGTTTAGCAAAGTGTTTCAATGTTCGATATTGTAGCTTCTAGCTTACAGCTATCTGTGAGATCCTGTATTGATTTATGAGTTTGCGTAATGCAGTAAGCATTGTACTGATCACATTTTCATTGATAGATCGCACAAGCGCGATATTTATATCGACTACAACCAGCAAATTTACTGCCAACTTGGCAAAAGTGACAAATTGGTTATTTTTATCAGAACACTCAGATCTAATATGAAGTACATAAAAGATACATATTTAAGGACATAAATAGAACATGTACGATTTGAGGATTTTTTGTGTTATGAAGTACGTATGTCGTATGCAGACTTTGAGATCAACAGAAGAAAATTTTTGAATCTTATTATTGTGATCTGAGAGTGAACGCATTAACCATCTGAACATTATCAGGACCAAGCATAACCACCAGGAATATAACCTGCCGAGAAATGCATGGGGCGATCGTTTTCAAGCCCAACACGAGCCCCAAATGGACGCAGTCATCAGCCACGGAGGCAACAACACAGTCACGGAGACCTGTGAGTGATGACTGTGCGGGCTGGATCCGTAAACGATTTCACCAGTGAACACCACCTGATGTTGATGGACTGGCTAATGAGGAACGGAAGGTTAAGTTAAAAAATGAGAGGATTCTGTTAAAAGATTGACGCAATCAGTTGGCCAACATTATTTAACAACTTTTGGGCATATCAACTGAAAGAAATTTGAATCCTAATCCTAATTTCAGATTTGAACTTATATTTATTTAGGTGAATGCATATGTTTCTTTAAGTGGATCTAAATATGTCCATACATTAGTTAGTTAGTTAGTTTATACATACAAGTGATAAACATCTGCATCCACCATAAATATGATTTGATAAACCAAAATTTTAACCTTTAACTTTTATAATTAAAGTCTTACATTTGCAGAAAATGTTGCACCATTATCATTGATTTCTACAATTTCTTAAAGACAAACATGAAATAGGCGCTGATGTAGGAAATGATCTAAATCAGAAATAATTAAAAATATATTTGAAAATCTATAAAAGAATTTAAAGAGTTCGTACCACATGATATGTCTTCGAGGTGATCCGGTAATTTCCAAACAACATAAAAGCAAACGGATGCAGCCTGCGAGCGGTTTGAAAGGTTTCCACCTGAAAATAAACAGATTTAGGAAATGTGCTTTCTGGATTGATCGAGTAACCTACCTTGACCAGTCGGGCTTTATCCACAAAATCATTACCACCTTTGCGAGTAAACAGAAAACAAAACTTTCCATTCAGCACTTCCAATTTACGGCCCCGCTTTGCCACATGAGAGCACTCGTGTATAATCAGAAACAGAAATGCATTGATCTCAAAAACTGCCAAATAAAAGATTTGCATCTGAACAAAGGGAATTTCAATGTAGAGCACAATGTAAATGAGATAACACTGCACCGAGATGTAGTAGGGAAAGATGACGGACAGAAGGGGCGCACAGAAGCGAACCTGTCCACCGATGATGGTGCACAGGTGAACCGAATCGAGATTGACCAAAAAGTACAGTCGCCAACAGTGAGGAAAAATCATCGATAGATTGGGTTGTCTCTGTTTGACTTTGGATAAGTTTGCATTGATTTGCTCAAAACGGGTTACCAAAGTTTGCTGTCGAATGCGGAGATAACGACTTGAGAGGATGATGTAGATTAACAGGCCAAACAATGCTGTGTGTGAAATAGATTTGTTATTTGTTTGTTGTTTATTGTGTGTTTCTATGCCAGTAAAAATAATCTGACATTCTTGTACCCTGAGACCTGCGGGTCTGCGGGTCCTTGGGGCACTGCTACCTTTTATAGGATGCGGGTCTACGGGTCATAATGCTACAAAGGATTACTAACTAACTAACTAACTAACTAACTAACTAACTAACTAACTAACTAACTAACTAACTAACTAACTAACTAACTAACTAACTAACTAACTAACTAACTAACTAACTAACTAACTAACTAACTAACTAACTAACTAACTAACTAACTAACTAACTAACTAACTAACTAACTAACTAACTAACTAACTAACTAACTAACTAACTAACTAACTAACTAACTAACTAACTAACTAAATTATTGGGACAAACTAACATTGGGGCACGCAAACCCGCAAGTTGTTGGTCTCTTGGTAATGGAATACCAAAGGTCTTACCATAGACAAGATAGAAGACAAACATCGGAAATAGAATCAACCAATAACAGAACGATAGAAAGGTACGCGAGTAGACCGAATTGATCCACAAATTGACCAGAAAGAAAGCAACCAAACAAAACACAAACACGTTGATGCCATACTGGAACAAACGTTTGATTCGACGGTGAATCAGAATGATCTTCTTGGACTCTTCTTCGGTCAATGCTGGTTAACATAAATAATTTTGCTGTTCATTTTTTGCAACAAATGAAAATCATATATACCTTTAAAACCAAACAGAATCGTGTTGTCGAGTTGAAAAATTTTCGATTTACCATTTACAGCATCAGTGATGATCAGTGTTAGATAGATGGCAACTGAAGCGATAATGTCCGTCCAAAGGCCAAAATCAATTTGGGCCCGAATTGATTTGGGACAGACTTGATGCGAAAAAATGAACGTACTTGATCGAAGTGCTTTTAGGTTGAACAGGCTTTCCAGTGATGCGTCCTTGGTTGCTTCATAGTGAAATCCAAAAGTTCCGTACACAGGAATGCAAACGACAATCAAAAGAGCAAAATATAGGTGGAAATTTGAGGCCTTGCCCGAACTTTGGCGAATCTCAGCAATGCTAGTCACAGTTTGAATTGGATCGATCTGTTGATTGAGAAAGGCGCGATGCGATTTCACAGTGGAGTACAGCCAGTGATTGGCCGATCTGGCCAGAATAGTCATGAAATTGGCCATGGCACTACTTGTGCTAGAACCAAATAAATAAACCAACTTTGAATCTCTCTTCCTGCTTATATCTCTTAAACAAACTGAAAAAACATATTAAAATATATTTTGCTATTTAATCCTCAAATGTACGAACTTTAATTGTTTTGAGATTGCGCGTGTACTCTAGGATTCAAAACAGGACACACTTGCACAATACTAGGCTCGTGTGGATAATGACTTTTGAAGTATTTTTCCATGAAAGGCCCTTTGAAAACAATTTATAAATGATTAAACGCAAACGTAGGTCCCGCGGTCGAACCTGGAACGTCCATTCGAGGACGTAAACACATTAGAATCGATCTGACTAATAATGTGCCTGTTGTTTTGAAGAAATCAAAAGTTTGATGATTATAAAGGCAATTTATAAATAATAAAACATATATTATAAATAAATTATTCATTTCGCGATATAAAATGTTCTATTATTCAAAACAACATTATTATTATAAAAATTATAATTTTCCAATATTTCTGAGAATATTTTTGTTTGTTGGCTTAAAAAATCTATTAAATTATGCCTAAATTTGAGTTTTTAAAACTTCTTCAAAAGTTCGGATTTTCTCGTTCTTTTCTTTTGAAATGACATTTAGTGTGTTTAATCTTTAGTTCTCGTTAAAAGAATAATGCGTACTTTATGGTCAATTTTACATTAAAACCCAAAAAACTCCATCTCAAATGGCCCTTTGATCGAGTATGTCAAGTAGTTGAGTTTAATCAGTCAAGGTCAAGTTATAATATGTTTTCAAAGAAAACACAAAAGTAGGATAATTAGGTGTATGCAATCCAAAAGGCCTTAATCGCTTTATCGTTTGTGTGTCGGAAAACAGCGCGAGTTTCTCTATGAAATGTCACTGAAAAGTCAAACGACATTATAATTTATTTAATAAAGTGCCCATAATAAATAGAATTTGAAATCAAGATTAATAATAGATGTTTAGCCGAGCGAATTTGAACTAACTAGCGGCACATGTCTCTCGTTAGGCTTCGTGTTTGTATAATTTTTAATGGCACAAAAATTTGAACAAGACAAACGCCACAACGATCACTCAAACCAATTGAGTTCATCTTTGAGTCTGTCCACTGTCCATTCCTCTCCCATCACCTGCCTGAGCATTTCCACGAAATGGAGAAATTGGAAGCAATTCATGCACATCCCAATCCTTCATGAACAGCTCATTCGTGAGAAAGCTTCTACTCGAGTACAGAAATGTCTGACCACCAATGTCGTAATTGAGGCATGAACGGAAATACCTGTCTGGTGACATTGGTCCCCATTTTTGTGGATTGTCTTGCACGCCAAACAGTGCAATCATGTTGGTGTACACATACACTTTGATAACATTAGACCACAGGCTTCGAATGTTGTTGCCAACTGGACAACCGTGATGACAACCGAGCACAGACCCAATTTGATCATCACTAAATGAGAGCAGAGTTGTGCTATCGCCCACTTCGATTAAGGCACAAAACACTTGACATAAGCATGTGGACCTTTCCACAAAGGTAACATCAAGTTTGCACTTTTGCCTCAACTTGTCTATAAGCTTCTTTTGCTCATCTTCCCTCATCACTTTCCGTTGAATCACTTTATTCCGCTCAGTTTTGGCAAATTCTCGTATTGCACTCGACAGTGAATCAATGAACCGGTTGTATGCAGTTGCATTTTCGGCAATTGATCTTTGAGATTGATTGGTTCTTTCTAGCGTTACCGGTTTGAATTTATTGCTCTTGCGAAACACTTTGGTGCCATTATGTTCATCACAATTGTCTTGACTAGTGCACACATGATTGGACAGGTAGGATCGATTGGCCAACTGGAGTTGAGTCTTGCGAGTGTGTGCATGAATTCGACCACATACACCAATGGGCAGTTCTATTCCTGGATCACGGTAAAAGGTGAAGCGTGAGGCTAGATCGTGCCACGCTACTTTGTGGGTTAGGTGAAAAACAGAAGATGTCGACATGATGGTGCGGAGGTGGAGAAAGAGGAGAAGGAACAATTTGTAC
Source organism: Rhizoglyphus robini (assembly GCA_023373905.1). Taxonomy (NCBI): domain Eukaryota; kingdom Metazoa; phylum Arthropoda; class Arachnida; order Sarcoptiformes; family Acaridae; genus Rhizoglyphus; species Rhizoglyphus robini. Next base: position 1,815,926 of record JAKIJQ010000027.1, read on the forward strand.
TGGAATGCACTAGAAAAAACAAGAAAACTACAAAACTCTAGAAGTAATCGCTTAACTGGTTCAACATACAAGTAATACCTGTGTAATTGTATGCAATACGTTATTATGCTCAACAACGTAATGCCATCGTCGTTGCCAAACGATTGCTCAGCGTAAACACAATCATTTGTGGTCAAAACAAAAGTTTCTGTATCTTTCGCTATTCAAATAGAGTGCATGTACACATGAACAACTTTTGTATTGGCCTAAATTTTGTATTTTGTAACAGACTCAGTATCGCCATCTCGTATGAGTTATTCCAACTGTTCACAACACGAATACATTTACAATTTTTAATGTTTGATTTCCTGCAAATAGATAGGGGAAAAGATTTATCGATAAAGTAGATAGTAATAAAGTTGTTCATAAACATTTTTACATCATTTTACAACCAAGCTCGAGACTATTCAGACAGCATTGATTTGATTAAATTAAATTGCCAACTCAACTTTGTGTAATTATTTATGAATAAAAAATCATATTAAAAATATTGTTACGTGAATATATATGCATTACGTCTGTCAACTTTGAAGTATCTTCTTGGGCCTTGTTCAGCCACTTGTAATTTTATTTGTCATTTCAATTTATTTAATTGGTACAGTTGAAAGTGCTTGGCATTGTGAATATATTATCATTAAGCACTACTTTTAAACTTGTAAAGTTTGATCTGCGAGTTTAACATACTTGAACAAAAATATATATTATATTTAGTGCATTTGGATAATAAAAGCGTTATTTATTAATCCGTGGGAAAATGCCATCTGTGTACATATATGTGTGCATATAGTGTGCATCCCCATTGGGTAATCTGTGTATATCTTTGATGATCCACTCAAATACTCCAAAACGGCTTCACCAGCTTGTTGATCAGTGGACAGGATGTATCCAATCAAGTATATATAAGGTCTTGCAGAATGCATCAAATCATGCATACTCAGTATTGCTTATTACCTATCAAAATGTTTTCCTTATTGACTGTGGTGTTGTTGGTGTCACCGCTGATGATGGTGATGGGCCAACAAATTGGTACCTTCTCCCCAGAAGTACATCCCAAGCTCACCTGGCAAAAGTGCGCGAGCGCTGGCCACTGTAGCACAGTGCACGGTGAAGTGGTCATGGATGCCTCGTATCGATGGGTGCACGATGCTCAGGGTAAGGCCTGTCAAAATGGTGACCAGTGGGACAAGACCATCTGTCCGGATGAGTTGACCTGTGCCAAGAACTGTGCACTCGATGCTGTGCAGTACGAGTCGACCTTTGGTGTGACCACCAGTGGCAGCACCCTCCGACAGAACTATCTCACCGGCAACACAGTCGGTTCGCGAATCTATCTGTTGGCCAACGAATCCCACTACGAACAATTTCACCTGCTCAACCAGGAGTTCACCTTCGATGTCGATGTGTCCACACTGCCTTGTGGCACAAACGGTGCACTCTATCTGGTGGCCATGGAGGGCGATGGTGGCTCCGCCAAACATCCAACCAACAAGGCTGGTGCAAAGTATGGTACCGGCTACTGTGATGCCCAGTGTCCTAAAGGCAATCGATTCTGGGAGGGAAAGGCTAACAGCAACAAGTTTGGAGCTTGTTGTGCGGAGATGGACCTGTGGGAGGCAAACTCTGCTGCCACCTCTTTCACCGCCCATCCATGTAACCATGTGGCCACTACTTGTACTGGCAATGACTGTGCGACTAATGCTGAATGTGATGGTTGGGGATGTGGATTTAGCTCCTACCGACTGGGCAACCACTCCTTCTATGGACCAGGCCTGACTGTCGACACCAAGAAAGTGTTCACCGTGGTGACGCAGTTCATCTCCTCTGACAACACAGCGCACGGCGACCTCACCGAGATCCGTCGTTTCTATGTCCAGGGCGGTCATGTCATACCGAATTCAGTATCAAAAATTTCCGGTCCTACTGGCAACTCGCTAAGCCAGACTTTTTGTGATGCTTTCCATGCCGACACTTTTAGCCATCACGGTGGAATGAAGAAAATGGGCGAGGCAATCAAGTCGGGCATGGTCCTGTCCACCTCGCTTTGGGATGATGCTGGCGGACACATGCACTGGCTCGACTCAAATGAAAATGGCCCTTGTTCCGCTACTGGTGGCGATCCCGCCGAACTACACAAAAGTCATCCAAAGGCATACATCACCTTTTCCAACATCAAAGTTGGTGCAATCAATTCCACTTTCCACAACGCCTAAACTACTCCACCATTCCCAATAAAAACTTTTCGGACAATCTTTTTTTTGAAAATATAAACAATAAACTTTGCTCCAGAATTGTTCCATTAATTATATCTTATTGTATTTTCAATTCTGGATACGATGGTATTCTTAATTTGTCCCTATGACGAACCGTTCCAGAGGTACGGACCGGTAAAGTTAAATGGTACCACTTTTCGGTGATTTTTTTTCTCCATGAAGATTGGACATATTCACATATTCTAAATTACAAAGATCATTGTAATAGTATGTAGCATAACTGTGAATTTTTTTTCAGGAACATTCATAAACATTGATTGTATCAGATTAAACATTGAAAATTACGGTTTTAAAACGTGCTTAAAATAAGACCTTTTTGCTGTTTTTAAAATCGTTTTTTAAATGTGTGATTTGATACAATCAATGTTTAAGAATGTCTTGAAAAAACACAGTTATTTTACTTATTATTACAATGATCTTTGTAATTTAGAATATGTGAATATGTCTAATCTTCGTGGAGAAAAAAATTCATTAAGTTTGGGTGTTGATCTTTTTTTTTGGAAAATCAATAAAGTTTGTCATAGCAATCCTGTTGTTATCATTATCTATCTATTCAAATAGTTAACACAAATTCAATCCAATAAAGTTTTTGTTTTGTCAAACTTTTACTTCCAAATGAATAAATAATTATTTAACACACATAAGAAATCAATAGAGAATATTCTCGTTTGTGAAGTAAGTTGAAAGCAGAAACACTCAGTAATCGTTGGTCTTTCGAATCCAAAAGACACCTTTTATTTTTCCGCAAAATAAGTTGTATGTTTCACAAATGTCACTCTCTTATTTGAAAATGTGTTTTTGGGCAATTATCAAAAGCTTTAACCCTTACAAGACACTGAGCTACTTTGACGACTATTTGACCATGGTTGAGCAGGCAAAGGCAAATTCTCGATTTATTCTTCTAGTTCGAATGAGCTTTCTTTTGCTCACAATCAAATTGATCCACTTTGCCTATTTGAGTTTGTATCCACTGTCCCAACTTGAGCACGCTCTTCACTATGATGTCTTCTACTTTATACTACCCATTTCGCTGGTGAACATTCTCGCGGTGACCGCCTGTTTCATGACTATTTACAACAAATATATTTTGCTGTACGATGCTGATCCAGTGCTGAATCGTCTACTGTTTGAAATACTGATCAATAGGGATCATTCTTTCTTTGACACAAAACGCTTTCAAAAGAAGAAAAACGTTTGTAATTGGATACGAAAATGGTTTCTGATTATACTTAACCTGTTTCACAGTTTGACGCTCAATTCTGGTAATCTAATTTGTTTAAAATTTGAAATTATTTTTCTAATCATTTTCAATAGATTTTCTTTTGCCCTACATCACGGTCGTTTATGCAATCCAACTATTCCAGCATCGTCATGAAATATTTGAGCAATATTCAATGTTCTATTTAGTTTGCGTTTTAATTTGGCATTTCACTAGTTCCGCTCTGTTTTGGCTTTTTGTACTACAAGGCGCTTCTGGAATGTCAATATTTTTTGCTTCAACCACTGCTCTTTTGATTGCATTCTACATTCGAATGAAAAAGGCTTCCATTTTGTTGTTTCAATTCTTAAGACAACATAGCCACTACAACACTCAAAATTATCATAAATTTCGTGAACAATTCACCCGAACATTGTTGTTCTTTTTCCGTATCAACAGAATGTACGGTCGAATGTTTTTGATCTGTTTGCTGGTTTGCTGTCCCTCCAGTACATTACTGACAATTTGGATGGTCACTGGATATGTGAAAGGCGGAAACACACTGATTAATGTGTTTTTCATATTCTATGTTTGCTTTATGTCGTTTGTAGTGCACTTTTTACTCGCACACTGTACCAAAATAATTCATAAGCCCGGAATTATGTTGAATCAATTGATGGTTCAAAAGCAACATAAAATGGGAAATATGAGAACACGACTGCAGTTGGCCAATCAAATCATGTCTATTCATGTGCGCAATCGGTATGGATTCACGTATGGCAATTTTGGACTCATCTCAATGGACGCTTTTATGAAGGTAAACTATTAATTTAATTTTGTATTTGTAAATTTTAATCATTATTTTTTTCAGTATTTATTACTATATGGAAAATTTATGATGATTTCGTACAAATTGATGCATAGAAAATAATATTTAAACCAGCATATATTTTGAAGAGATCTGTTATTAAACCAATTATTAATTGGCAATTAAATAAGTCAATATTACTATCTACAAGTGTATGCATAGCATAATCTTCTTTACGAATCAAAATTATTGAACACAATACAAGTTACAATTAGCGAAACTTAAAATAAGTCAAAACTGTTTTTCAAATTCAAAAACACAGAGTTTCAATTGCCTGAGCACTTCAAAGCAAAAATGCGGCTTAGTGACAAGTTGATCTATCGCTTGGTTCAATGGGTTCGTGTTACATTCCACTGATGAGGCGAATGGTGGCAATATTGAGCGCGACAAGTCACTGGTACATTGTGTCCACGGGACAGTTCGAGGATCAGTACAAACATGTGGGGTGAAAAGTATTTGCCACAGACGAAAGTGCTGCCCCTGGTGGATATGGCCATCATTCATGGGGGTAACAATTCACTGATTGAGTGTTTCGTCACTGGCACACCAGTGGTGGTCATGCCAATGTGGACGGATCAGCTCGACAATGCACAGCGAGTGGTCGAAAAAGGCTACGGCACGCGGGTGAATCCATTCGATTTTGAAGACACTGAACTGTTGGGCGCTATTGAGCAAACACTGAACGATGACGAATTGAAGCAAAAATATCAAAAAGCTTCAACTCGAATTCAGCAGGACGATGGCAAGTTGCAAGTTTGTTTAAACATTGAACAAATTGTTGATGCAATTTCGTTTAGTTTCTAATAAAAAAAACTTGTGTGATTAAAATTTGGATTTTTTTAAAAATCAAATATTTATATTTTCAAAATATAATCCCAATGTCTAAATCTATAGAGAGGATCAAACTAAAGGATCAATCAGTGCTTTTGCACTTCTCGTACAAAAGCACGCAGATATCAAATCGCAATATTAAAACCAACCAGGCGACCGTAATTCAATGCCAACGATAAAGCGCCATCCATTATAATTATTACTATTTGCAAATAGTGAGAAAGACAATTTGCATTTGATGGCCACCACTCCACTGCTGGAGGCACTCACAAAAGTTCATTTCAGTAACAGTTTTGATAGTAGAACCATCCACCACTCATCATTACTAATTTGAGTAGGCCGAAAATTGATGTGTGTTGTGTCGATTGCATCAAACATCTCATCCGAATGTATAAATAAGTTCGAATCTCATCATTTGTGATTAAAATCCAACTTTGAATCACTTCAAATATTTTTCCAACTTGCTAATTATGTCTACTACTACTTTCAACGTAGGAAAAGCACCGAAATCATTGAAAATCTTTTTCCATGCCTTCGATGGCATTGGTCACCTGAATGCTTGTGTCGGTGTGGCCCAAGCGCTTCACTCTCGTGGACACAAAATCACTTTTCTCCTCAACGAATCATTCAAAGGTCAATTGGAGAAATATGGTTTCGGCGAAATTGTGCTCAAGAATCCAGCTCCACCTAATGCACCAGCCAGTGGAGATCCAGCTCAGCCTGTTAACCCAATCAAGGAACTCTCGAAAATTCTGATCAAAGGAGGCTTCTTGTCGGCCAAAAGTCCGCTGGATAAAATGAAAGATCAAATGGTCCTTGGGTTTGACCCGCTTAAAGATGCTTTCAGTGCGGTTACTTTCTACAATAATCAAATTGAGGACGCAATCCGCAGAGAGAAGCCTGATCTTTTCATAATCGACAGTTTCATTATTCCGCCTGCAGTTCAACAAGCTCCTTGCCCTTGGGTTTTCCTGTGCAGTGCTCAGCCTTTGTCTGCTTTTGGTTCCAAGGGAAATTTGCCACCATATGGTGCAGGTTAGTTTTGTGGAAAATGTTTTCCTTGTATTTATCTTTTTTTTATTTTAATATTTTTTTACTTAAATAGGTTTCGCAATCAATTCCGAGCCATCTACATGGGAGGAGTACATTGAACTTTGGAAGAAGTTCCGCTATGAAAGATTTGGCGGGAAAGCTCAAGATGAGATTAACCGAGCCTTTAACTTTACCCCCACTGTCCCGCTCAACGATGGCTTAACCCTGTTTAGCAGCTCGCCCTATCTCAACATTTATGGCTATCCCAAAGAGTTGGACTATTCGGATGTGTTCCAGATTCCTGATAATTACGTTCGAGTTGATGCCTTCCTTCGGGACATTCCTGGACCTTATGAACTGCCAAAAGAAGTCGCGGAGATGCCAGGTGAAAAGTTGATCTATGTCTCGCTTGGATCGATGGGTTCTGTAGATGTGGAGTTGATGAAACGGATCACATCAATTTTGGCCAAAACTCCATACAAATGCATTGTTTCGAAGGGACCTCTAGCTGACGAGTATAAGCTACCCGACAATTGTTGGGGACAAAGCTTCCTACCGCAAACCAAGATTCTTCCACTGGTGGATCTGGTGATAGCTCACGGTGGCAACAACACCGTAACGGAGACATTCTCCTTTGGCAAACCACAAATAGTGATGCCACTGTTTGGTGATCAGTACGACAGTGCTCAGCGAGTGCACGAGAAGGGCTATGGCATTCGGCTGGAGCCGTACACTTTCACTGAGAAGCAATTGCTTGATGCAGTAGAGAAACTTCTGAACGACACGAAGCTGCATCAACGACTCAAAGTTGCGGCTGAGAGGCTGGCAAACTCAGACACCAAACAAAAAGTTTGTGAACGGCTGGAACAGGAAGTCAATAAATACCAAGCCGAACATTGAGTTTCAGAAATTTAATCAAAAGGCAGACACAATGTTGAAAATGTTTTCATTGCTTGAAATAAAGAAATAAATAATTTTTTTATTTTTTTATGCCGTAGCAATACTAAATGCTAATCGAATTGCAAAATTGCTTTCCGCCTACTTTGCCTCACAATTCGATTCGTATAAACATTTCAACTGTTTACCACCAATTTTGAAAGTCAATTCTGTCAAATTCTGTCACTTCCGATCATCTCTTAATTAATGATAAATGCTTTTACAAACAGACAAAGGCTATTGTGAAACCAAGATTTTCAGTTTTGAAAACAATCGATACTTGGCACAAACATGTCATATTTTCAAAATTATTAATTTTTAAATTAAATTCATTATCGTCGCAATAATTTTCCATTGAGTTTTGTTTAATAATTTATAGCAAAAAAATCTTTTATAAAGTTTTTTAATATCATATCTTTGAATTATTCAGTAGTTCAGTAGTACAATCCAAATGAATATATAGTTTCGATTATTTCATTTTGGAGTAAGTTTTATGAGTTTTAATTTTAGTAATTTCTATTATGATCATTAGTCAAAAAAAGAAAAATTCCTCAAGCGCGTCATGAATCTCAAACTGTTTCTATCGCTTCTATTAAAACCCACCCAAAGTATTGTCTACTTTGTTCACTATAGCCTGATCACCAACTTTACAGCCAAACTACCAACTATTCACTTTTGGCCATGCTCAATCGAGTAATTGTTCAAAACCATTGGCGACCATTCTTTATTAGGCCTAAATTCGCGAACAAACATGTCTGTGCTCGTACACGACAATGCTATTCGACTGTTTTCAATTTGTTCATCAGTGTCATTGTGACGTCTCGTAATTGGTTTAATTTTTATTATAATTGTTTTTTAATCATTTTTTCTTTTAGACATTATTATGATTAATTCGTACTTTTATTCGCTTTCCATCTTTGTCATTCATTGGCACCAATTATCTGAAAATGTAATTCAAACTCTAATTTGGCTAATACTTTGCCATCTCAATGGACTGGTCTTTAATGTCTGCCTTCTCAACACACTTCACTGGCTGGTAATCAATTTCTCCTTGACTATTTCCCTTTTAATGATGTTCTATCTAAAAAATGGCTCAAGTGAATACACTTTTGTTGCGCATCGCATCCAAACAGACAAAACAGAGAACATTCCCTCTCTGCCGATACCTAAAGTATAGAAAAATATTTGTACAAAGTCTATTGTTTCTTATTTTGGTTAATCGATTCTATGGAAATCTGTTTTGTGCCTTTTTGGTTGTATTTGTTCCCATAAACATTATCTTTACCATGTGGCTCATTCAGGGAAAGTTGGCTTTCGTTGCAAAGCTGATTGTCTACTTTTGGATTGTGCACATTTACGTTCTTTTGTTTGTGTGTCATTGCATGTTTGCGCAGTGCACCGCACACATTCACTCGCCATGTAAACTACTGTTTCGCATGATTGTCCAACACAGTTTACCTCGAATGAGCCTCGCAATACGAACTCGAGTCCACATTGCGCATTCCATCGCTGCACTCAGCACACAAAATCGTTATGGCTTTACCTATGGTGTGTTTGGAGTCTATATTGGAGATATTTTTTTATCTAAATAGGTTTCGGAATCGAAATGTTAAAATAATCGATTGTTGTTTCAAAACTTGTTTGCTCCTGTAAAAATTATAAAACAGTTATTTAAATTATTTAAATAACTTCATATTTTAGATATTCTATCGCAGCTTTTCTCACTCAAACATTTCCGCCGACAATTGATTTCTGATTTCGACATCATCACCAACTTCGCAGAATTCTGTCTAATTTCCTGGTTAAATTGATTTTTCCCGTCTGTCAACACGCAGAATAACGATTCAAAGAATAATATACTCGTCATTATATCAAGAAAATTCTTGTGAAATTCAAGTGAATTTTACGGACAATTTGTAACCGTTGTCGAATAGGTTGACTACTCTTCTTGAAATTTTTATTTGAAGAAAAACCAAAAATTTTGTCTATACTATTTAGATCATATTAAAAAAATTCATAATCAAGTTTAACCCTTTCAATCCCGCTACATCCATCGAAATAATTTAGTGGCAACTAATTTTTCAAAATAAACACAGCAATATAATGATCATCAATTTGGAGCGATTGATCAACTCAAACTATCTTCAAATATTTCCAAATAAATATCTACACTATCTATCGGTGGATAGGTACAACCGCTACCACACCACTTCGAATCACAAAATCAAAACCAAAATTTGGCACACTTTATTCTATCTTTATTTTGGTTTGCTCACTGTTCGAATTGTGATTGGAAGCAGCAATTGGAAACAATCACAAGCCATCAGCCTAGACCAACAGTACGATCCACTGGTTAGTTCCTTCATGGTGCAGCTGAATCTGACCAAGCCAAATCAGTCAGTGCCCTACATGGCCTATGCAAGTGCACTCTTGCCACTGTTTGCTGTGTTTATGCACTATTTTGTCAATTACAAAGTGGATAGCTTTGTACTCAATTTGTATAATCAGGTTATACTTCAAAATGAACACAAAATTAAACCAACAAGTCGTGTTCCTCATCCATCATCGTGTTATCGTCCAGACCAAATTGTCAAGCACATGAGAACCCTGTGGAAAGGGCACTTAACAAGGCCGATTTGTCCTGTCAAGCTGCAAAGTTTCCCGCACCTCACAACTTTGATTCACATCCGAACCTTTGTGATAACACAAATCTTAAACCACGCCCTAGCACTGCTGATGTTGATCTTGGCTTTCCTTTTTGGATTGTTGGTTGCATTCTATCTCAAAATTGTTTTCCAACTTTTGCCCATACTCAAATTTGTATCCATTGGAATGGAAATAACATTTTTATCATATGGAACGTGGAATACAATTCGAATTGCTATATTTACCATGTACTACATGTTTGTCCTGTGCTATGTCTTCCACTCCTACATGCGCTCACTGGAGCGCTCAATTTCGAAATGGGTCACAAAATGTCACAAATGTCGAAGGTCCAACAAATGGAAGGCCCAATTGCGCCAAAAGCGTTATTTGCTAATATTGGCACTTAAATTGGCCTTATTTCGGACAGAATACTGTAGAATTGTGCGTACTCTGTCGTACATTAATCGGCAACTTGTCTCGAAATGTTTGTCAGTGTTTGTGCTCACCAACATGCCCGTCAACATTTGCATGATTTCAACTCTGGTCTATGGCGAGCTGTTTGTAGGTGAAAAGATACTATTCATAGCACTGATACTGGTGCAAACAGTGGCTCCACTTGTGTTCTGTTTTATTTGCATTTGGATTTGTGGTGCGCTCTATTCTCGTACTATGGATCAATTCATGATAGAGGCACAGTCCCTCTTCGGGCCTCAACAGCTGAGGCTTCGGTTGAAGCTCGCGACAGTGTACGAGTTGGTGCATTCGAAAAGGAAATTCTGCTTCACAGTGGGAACGTTGGCAAAAATAACGAAACGATCAATATGTCAGGTAAAAAATGGAAGTACAAAATGAAATATTTTAATAAATATTTTTTTAAAATTCATTTCTTTAGTTCCTCTTTTCATACAGTGCTTATGTATTGTTTGCATTCAGGATTTTTCAGAAACACTAAATTTAAATTTTCTTGATTTGCCTGTGTCGAACAACAATTTTTTAGATGAAATTATAAATGTACTAAACAAATTAACAAATCACACAAATCCAATAAAACTTTTATTATAAAAGATCTTATTATACAACATTTTTTAAAATTAAATTTATTTTAAAAATCTATGAGATGATAATTTGAATTTTTATCTCAAATTGAACACTTCCACTGTTAAATGGGAAATCTGGCCAATGTCCAGCTCTTTAAGCAGCTTAATCAAATTATTTCGCATCAGTTCCATTTTCTTATTCAGAAATGCCATCAACGCCTCGTACTTGAGTTCTGCATGAGTGGTGCTTTTGTGTTTGAATTCCAAGTATCGACGCAACAAACGACCGTACACAAAGTAACGATAACTAGAATATGGGGGAAATATTATATAAAGATTATTAAATCTAATTTTTTAAATACATTAAATTTACCGTATAAATTCGGGGCAGGTTATATTTTCTCTTCGTTTAAACAGAAATTGAGCAATTATCTAGATTTTATATTTATTAATAAAATGTTAATTCAATTTTAAATTTGAAAACACATTCTCTATCTTGTACGAACCAAATCTCGTATTATGAGATCGTTTTCCATATTTTCACCTAGATTGAGCAGCAATTTTTTGTTGTTTATCGCAGTATCGTAATTTTCAAAATTATCAAACATTTTAAATGAGGCAAGCAGCACTTGACTTCCGGTTTCGTTCTGTTAACGAACAAAAAAATATGTTAGATATTTCATTAATTTAATAAGGCAAAAACAATCATTCATACCGCATACATAGGAACCCCATCCATGTTCAGGTCATAGTAAAAGGCAAAACGAATAAAACATATTTCAAAAATAAACGGTTTTAGCATCGCAAATTGATCCTCCCGACACAGTTGCCTATAAGCGGATATGTTCTTGCAGAATTTCACAATGTGCCTCGCATAATTACAAGGCAAATTAAAGGCTTTGATTGCACATTCTGTATGGCCTGCCGTTGGCACGGAATTTTCGTTTTCAAATATTGAAATTGCCTTTTGAATCTCCAACAAGTGGGACATCTCGTAGTAATCGAGTTGGCTTTGGCTTGGAATTGAAGTTTGATTTGAAAAACCCGAGAGATTATTTTGATCATTTTTGAGTATAATTTTGTCAGTTTCCGAAAAATTATCCAAAAAAATATTATTCTTTTCTAGAGTTTTGACAGTTTTGTCCTTGAATCGCATTCCAATGAAAAAGCACTTCTCGAGCCTACAGGCGGAACAATCTTTTCGGTTGACAATGTTAATTTGGCTCGATCCGTTTCGGATACATTTTAATTTCTGTTAAATATTGGATTATTTTAGAATATTGACGAATTACTGTTGTGCATTTTTAAACATACTTTTGAATTTTGCCCATTTCGACGGAAAAATATTTTACAACTCTCACAAGTGAGACCGTTAAAGTTGAAAGCTGGATTTTTTGTGGTTGTGAAATCAAAACAAAATGATAAGTTGATTGATTTAAAAAATAAATACCTGTAGCCTTATCTCCACAGATGCGACACTGCTTCACTGTGTATCGAGGGTTGATAATTTCTTTGTAGCCACAACATGAACAAAAGAAATATCAAAATAAAATGCCTTTAAAAATATATATTTTAGGTATCTTCCACTCACTTCGAGTGTCACTGAACAAACGACTGAAGCACCCAACAACAGAAAATCAACTATCAAATGTAAACATGATTGAGCAACAGCAAACAACTCGTGTATGAGTGGTATATACCATCACAACCAGTAGTAGTGGTAGTGGTTACATGTTCGATTGTGTCAGCTTCGATCATTTTGTTTGTATTCACGTAATCATAGTAGACGGATGGGCACTATTTGGAGAAACTGGCTTGTACATAAACAAGAGAAAGTAAATGACCTCGATTGAAGAGACGCAATGATAAATGTATAATTACACAGTGTCCTTGATTAGCGTCTTGAAATATCTGTTGAAGGAAGTCTGTCTGTCTGTCTGCTTCTAGAAATGCTTCCATGCCATTAGATAATTTTATAATTGGAGAAATACTTTTAAGTTAGTGTTAGAGAAAGTATTTTTTAGGAGACAACATCATTGTAAACAAATATTTTTTTAATTGTTGTTTCGGATAGATTTTCAAAAACAACATTCTGTCAATCAATGATCAGTTTCCGAGGTGGCTTTCGGAACTCAACATTATTAATAGCTTTTTCGATCAATACCTGAGTTACAAAAAACATGTTTTCATTTTTAATTGAATTTTCAAAGTTGAATGTTCAATGTGAGTGGCTATTTCCACTGCAGTTCTATTTAATAATTTATAAGAAAAAGTTTGATAAAGTTTTGATAAAAAAATGTTCGGTAAAATCGTAGATTTTACTATTAACCTCTTCGTCGGGCCATTTTGTCAAGGCTGTCCAGAACGAACCACAATAGCTAGAGACTTGAAAATTTAGGAGGATACTCCCCTATAATACCGCTATTGCGGAAAATTGCCAAAAGTTCTAATTGGATCGATATCCGGGACCCCATTTCCGGTGTTGGTTTTTTGTGTGAAATTATGTTTTTGGACCATTCTAAGACTTTTGGAGTCAAAATTAATTTTTTTGGATCACCGGAAGTCGGAGTTCCAAAATAGAACTTCCGGTTCCTGGTCTATCATTACATTTTGAGTACGGAATCGGATTCTCCATCCTTTTTCATGAAGAATAGCATATTTTAACATAAAAATCCTTGAAGTTTAAGAGAAATAAATTTAAATTTAAAAACTTATATTTTTGGCCAAATAAACAAGGCCGGAAAGTGAATAGACTGAATTGACATTGATATTGTAATGTTGAAACTTTAATTATATCGCTTGTAGTGGATGGATTTTGTTGTTTTAAAATGCAATTCTTACTAAATACAATGCAGGGAATCGCATAAGGCAAATTAAAAATGTTTGTATGCACCGGAAGTAGGAGTTCTAGAATCTAACTTCCGGTTATCGTTCGAAATTCTAATTTTTATTTCAGAATCAGATTCTTCGTCCTTTTTCATGAAAGATAGCATATAAAAACATGAAAATCGGCTAAGTCTAAGTACCAAAAACTGAATTTCAATATAACATGTTTTTTGTTCCAACAAACAATTTCTTCCTGTTTTATGCAAAACTTAAAATCTATTTATTTATCTTTGAATTGGTGGATTTTTATGTTCAGATATGCTATTCTTTATGAAAAAGGATGGGGAATCCGATTCCGAACTCAAAATTGTAATTTTTGATCGCTAACCGGAAGTTCCATTTTGGAACTCCGACTTCCGGTGATCCAAGAAAATTAATTTTGACGCCAAAAGTCTTAGAATAGTCCAAAAACATAATTTCACTCAAAAAACCTACACCGGAAATGAGGTCCCGGATATCGATCCATTTGGAACTTTTGGCAATTTTCCGCAGTAGCGGTATTATAGGGGAGTATCCTCCTAAATTTTCAAGTCTCTAGCTATTGTGGTTCGTTCTGGACAGCCTTGACAAAATGGCCCGACGAAGAGGTTAATAAGTTTTTAATTATCACTAAGAAATTATTTAAACTTGAATACGCTTAAAATGAATAAAACTTAAAAGCGCTTTAAAATGAATAAAACTTGAAAGCGATCTGAAAAGATTAAAACTTGAATTAGATCTTTGTTTTGTTAATATTTTTTTCAATTAAAAACTCAGAGCGCCTGCAATTTGATGATGAACTACTTCACAAACACACAAACACACACACACAAAATCCACAATTTAAATGGATTAATATTAAATTCACCTATCAATGCAATCCAAAATTTTTCAATACTGTCTTAAAATACTGTCTTAAGTTTGATGAAGTTTTGATAATGAAAATCACAGTCTGGTTCTCTGTTTCGACTTAACGGAAGTTCGATTAGTTGGTTCAGTAGAAAACAGAAGACAGTCAGCTTATCCACAACTGAAGCCGAGTACACCGCAATGGCAATGGCATGTAAAGAAGTACTGTGGCTACAGCAACTACTCCATGAGTTATGTTTTCCTGTCATACTACCTACTGTCATACTGAAGACAATATGCCAGCAATCCAGATTGCAAACTCTCAAAGAAGTCTGTCCGACACCAAGCACATTGACGTAAAGATGCACTGTATAAGAGATTATAGTGCCAAGCGCTACATTCAAATCGAACATGTCCGAACACACGACCAACTCGCTGATTGCCTTACCAAGTCACTAAAGAATTCCAAGCACACCAAGCTGATACTCTCTGGACAAGATGGTCAAGAAGATCAGGAGCAGGGGAGGTGTTAAGAAGTGGCTCCCTCTCTGTATGACTATTTGTCATATTGTGCTTAGTCATGGTGAAGTCACTATGTCTGCAGTCACTCAGTGTGAACATAGCCAACCTTCACTGCCTTTATAAGCACGTGTTGCTGAAGTGCTTCATCATCGTATGCTTTGTATGTGTACCGATCGGTTGTCTGTTTGACTTGTGCTTACGAACCTCTCCTTCTATCTGCTAGATTGTGTTCTCTCCCCCTTGGTCTCTCTCTCTCTCTCTCTCTCTCTCTCTCTCTCTCTCTCTCTCTCTCTCTCTCTCTCTCTCTCCACAATTCTATTCATTGGTACCTCGTTCTGGTCATCCTCTGGTGGAACTATTGGTGGCTCGTACCCTTGAAGAAGAATTGGCGCTCCCAAGCTTTTCTTACTGCCTAATTGTGTCTGCCATCTATTTATTATCCAAATAAACTGCTTTTAACTAACAATATTATCATAAATTTTATCATAAATTTATTCATTGCATGTAAAATTTGTAAAAAAATAAAACAAACTTCTCATGCGGGTTGTCGTTTATAATACAATTGAGAGACTAAGCACTTGACGACATTAACAACAATCTACCCTATGATCATTAAATTATTCTAGCAAATATTGCATTTCTGATCGTATTGTTCGCTGAACTATCTTTCTGAAACCGGCAGATACTAACCGGAGCCCTGACGTGAGAGCGTTCTTCATTTGTGTGTGTGTGTGTGTGTTTGTTTGTTCCCGGACACTAATCAATATTTTAAATTATGCAAAATTTTTCACCAGAATAATATTCTAATTTAACGAAATTACATTTAAAATTATTTAAAAATAACATTTACGAGTAATATGCTTCCCTTTCAAATTCAAATTTATACCATTTTAAAACGTTTAAAAAATAACAGTCGATCTTGAATTTGCCCTTTTTAAATTCTTACAAAAAATGCTCAAACCGATAATGCAATTTGTTCTGCGAACCATAGTTCCCTACAAGAAACTCGATTATTTCTATGATTATTTGAATTTGCTGGGCAAAATCAACATTCAACGATCATGGCACTGTCGAGTTTCGATAATGTCAATTCAATTTGTCCTACTTTACACTGCATGTCTTTATTCATATTTCTACATGTCAAACAGTCCCAATCGCTACCACACATTTGTTTTGGCTAATTTGAATATCTACTTAGAATGGCAATTTAAAGAATTTCAATTGGTTTGGGCGTTGCTTTTCTTTGAGACAGCCTATTTCTATTGGCACATGCATTTTGACGTCGATTATCACCAAATTTGTATGCTCAGTGCTGTATTTGGTCAACAAGACAAATTTGATGCTCCGAGATTTGCTCCATTTGAGCCATATTTCCACCACACGAGAGTGAAACTGTATGTCGACAAATTTGCGTACATTTTCGTGAATGTTCTGCAAATATTTGTCTTTGTAATTGGTAAGAACACTAAGGTTACTAAATAGAATATGATTTTGAATTTTGTTTAGGAATTTGTTTGTTCTACGTGCACGTCGTTTTGCTAATTGAAACAGTCAAACTGTACAATGATTTTGTGCAGAACTTGCCACTAAGTCTGCTGTACTATGCAGTGCATTGGGCCAATTTGATATTGCGAGACATTGCATTGTATGCCTTTGCACATATTCAAATAATGGCCGCATCTGTTGGAATGATTGCACTCCTGTATTTGTACATTCTTACAGACCAAAATCAGAATCTATTGACAAACAATTCACTTATTTTCAAGCAGAGTGCACTCTTTCGAAGACAGCTCATTGTTGATCGGTTCATTCGCAATGACATTCGCACATTTGAATTTGTGTTTCTTCTCAACAAAATGATTCGAAATTTACTGCTCACCTTTCTGTTGGTCAATGTGCCCATCAATGCGTATCTGCTGATGGTTGTCATATATGAACAGATGACCCCATTCGGTGAATTTTTGGTAATTGTTATAATTGTGATGCAAATTCTGTGCATTTTTTGGATTTTATTTCTTCATTGCCCGTTTCACTGGAAAACTGTATGGTTCTGTGGGGCAGATCACCCATCTGATGGTTCATAATCAACATTTGATTGGTGATTTTCGTACTCGATTCAAACTTTCACAGACCTTGATGCGGCTGAATGAAAATCAAAAAATATGGCATCACCTATGGCACTGTTGGCCTGGTTACTCTTGCTTCATTTGCAAAGGTATATATCATATTTGCGATTCTTTAATATTTAATAGTTTAAATTTCATTTGTTTTGCATTCTATTATTCTTTTTAGGGTTTGTTAATTTATGCAGAATTCATAATGTATGCGTACAAGTTTGTAAAAAATATTTAAATTAAGTAAGCTTGAGTAGATGAATTGTAAGATTTAATTTAATTGACGCATCTCATGGAATGCGTTTGTATGCTGTAAATGGATTAACATACAGTCCGCGCCATAATGATAGGGACAAGGAAATATTTTGTATATATGTTAGCGTCAAATTGTCAAAACCGTCATTTCACAAATTGACGGATCTGAGCACCGTCAAATTGTAGAATTTCATAATTTTGAATAATTCGACAATTTGCCTAGGCACATTATGGAATGACTGAATTAAATGATCATTTTATAAATTCCCGTATCACCCTTCGGCATATTGTAAAATCGTTTAAATTTATTTAAAAAAGTCAAAATTTACTATAAATTGACTAGTCATTTTATAAAGTAACCAAATTATGTTCGGCAAATTGTAAAATGTAAATTAATTAATGAAAACTAAAAATGTTGTCACAAAATCTGAAGGCATGAAATATACTTATCATAAATGGATCAAATCTTAAATATATGATATACCATTAGTATGAGGCATAAGTCATTTGTTAAGCTTTCGTGACTTCAAAAGACTAAACATATAGATAGTATTAAGTTTTAAAGCCCTAGGTTTTAAATTTTGGTTTATAAGACTAAGCGGAAAAAACTGTGCCGGCTGGCGCAGTAAATTTTTCAGCTGTTTTCAAATATAATCATTCTAACTGAAAATGGAAAACGATTTGAAAATGTTGAGGAAAATCGTAGATTTTACTGAAACTGAGTTTTTAATTAGCGCTCAGAAATGTTTAAAACTTGAATGCGCTCAAAAAAGAATAAAACTTGAATTAAATCTTTGTTTTGTTCATCGTTTTATTAAAAACTCAGAGAGCCAGCAATTCGACCACAATCAGTTTGTTTTTTTTGTTAGACTATTTTGATGTTGGTAACATCTTTATTGCTTTTAGTTAATTCGATTCCTTTGGTTGCTCTTTCGTTTTGTCCCAATGGAAAATGAATTCTATATTAGAAAATTTTAACGAGAATTGTTCAAATTTCAATTTAAACGCCTAGTTAGGAACAATTGATCACGTAATTCATCGGCGAATTCTTTCAGCATTATTTTGTAGGTATCAAAGTCTCCAAATCTATTAATCATATTCACTATCACTGTAGAGTAAGTAGTATTCCTACAACTAACAACTTCTGCACATTCAATGTCCAATGGACCAAATTCGGTACAACGATAAAGAATTTTTTTCTTCAAAAAAGCTGATTAACCCTTTAACGCCGGTGAGCTTAATTTTGACGGGATTTTTTTTACTTGATTATTATGCCAAAATATTAATATAACTTGAATATTTTGACTAAAAAATCCATAGAAGTAAAAATAATTGAATTTAAGCATCCGGGACAAAAAAGTCCCAACAGGCGTGAAAGGGCAAGCGAAAACACATTTGTGTTCTTTTGAATAGTACTCCACTACAAATTGCGCATGCGCACTTTTCACTTTCGAACGTAAACATGCGACAAACGATTGCCCTTTCACGCCTGTTGGGACTTTTTTGTCCCGGATCGTAATCACTTGTTATAATATATTTTCGTGATCAAAATCATCACTTTTTTGTTTCCATTTTGTTCTTGGGTTCATAAACTAACTGTACAAAAAATACCCACCTTCGGGGAGTCCCCAAGAGCAACTGGGAACAACTCATTCAAACCACATTTTTGGCGAAACCATTTATTTTTGAAAAATCGTTACTTTTCACCAAACAATTGCTACTAACGCTATTTTTTAGCAAATTTTAATGGGATTTTATATATGAATCTCATAAAGCACATCACGATGAACATTTTAAGCCATCAAATTAGTTAGAAAGGTTAAGAAACAGTAGCGCTTTTGTTCATCAAACATCCGGGACAAAAAAGTCCCGACAGGCGTAAAAGGGTTAATGATCAGTTTTCGAGCAAGCAAAAGGCATTGCACAACCCAAGCGAGTTGAATTTGCCAGTTTGCCAGTCTCTTTATTACCGGTATATATGTTACTGTAAAAGTGCATTGTCTGGTAAATGTGCACATTTACCGGTAAAAAGTGAATATTAAGAAAATTTTAAAACTCAATATACAGATTTACTGGTAAATCTACACATTTTCCAAAACGTCTAGGTAAAAGTGCATTCTTTGACACAAAAATGTTGAATTAAAGGGCCAATTGTGCCAGAATATTACCAAAAGTGTGCATCATGACATTTATTTGAATAATATTTTGATTCGACAATAGAGCGACAAAATATATGCCAATTGGGGTGTCTGTGGAAACATTTTAAGTTATTACCTAAAATTTAGTTGGTGAAGTTCCCTAGTCATTTTATTGAGCGATAGAATTCAAAATTCAATTATAATATCTTTCTGAATTAAAAATGTTTGGTTAGAATCTAAAATTCCTTATTTTTAGGATAATATCCAAGAATAATAGGTCCATAAAGTACTTTTACCAAGACGTTTTGGTAAATGTGCAGATTTACTGGAAAATGTGTATTTTTACCAGTAAAAGTACAAAATTTTAATTTTCACTGAAGAACATGACACTTTTACCGGTAAATGTGCACATTTACCAGACAATGCACTTTTACAGTAACATATTCATGATTGACAAACAACTTTTTATTGTTCTGTTGTGTTTCAAAAGAAAAAATGGAACATTTATATTCAATTAGATATACCATGGTACAATACAGGAACATTGTATGAATAAATGTCCAAGAATATATTATATTTAATTGTGTTATTTATTTTATCTCAATCAAATATCCACTAGTTCATATGGTGAGTTACGCAATTTTTTAAAATTATTAAAATTATTTTTAATAACAAATCCTCAAAATATTGCCCGATCAAAAAAATCACTATAGCCTCTAATACTTTAGAAAATACAAGTGCAAAAGTACATCAACATTCCATCTTTCTTGAAATTGATTGGATTCGCAATTTTTGGTTCCATTTTTGTTTTGCTTAGCATGTTTACCTTTGGTCAATATTTACTGAGAACATATCCTAAAGTATTTACTCGTACATTTGGAATGTTCTCCATTGAAGGACCAACTCGAGCACAAATGGACAAAACATATTCTACGTTTTATATCTTTGGTAAAGGTCAATCAATAATAACAGCAAAATCAAAGTATTTGTTTGAAAATCTTTTTTATTTTATTTTCGCATCTAATGAATCGACAAAACAAAATGTCAAACTATTTCTTATTGTGTCGATTGTTTTTCGCATTCCACCTATTTAGTAGCATCCAAGTAATCTACACTGAAACTGAGTATTACAAATTGGCCGAACAGTATCACTCTTATTTGCAACATAACCCAAAATGCAATTCACAGATTGAAGCACTCACCATAGCGTGCAATGAAGCATGACTTTGCTGCCTTCAATTCGGATGAACTTGAACGTGAATTGAACTTTCAAGAAAGCGATAGCTGTTGTGCTTATTGGGACAAATTAATGTGCTGCAAGTCGGATGTTGAGTTGAAAGTGACCAGTGAACTCGAATGTAATGGCATTTTTTTTTTTTTAATTAGTTTATTTCGTAACCTTTATCCAATGAAGATATACAAAGGTGTAGTTATAAAAAGATAAAATGTTACAATGATCAAAGTTAAACAGGCATAGATTCTAATGAGTTCACAAAATCAATGTCAAAATTATGATGTAACTAATACTCATCCACAATCGAACTGATTCTCGACAATTTCGTACATTTTCAAGTAGGCACGACATGTCCTACTATCAGCTCGATGATCACAGCCAAATGGCTGCTGTTTCCTTTGTTGTCTCTTACCATCCACCCAAGCACAATTGGAGCACTTCTCTACTTGTACAGTACAATCTTTCGTTTCGTGTGGACCTGCACAAACTGCACATGCCACAGAATTCCTACAAGTTTGTTTGAAATGACCAAATCGTTGGCACTTGAAACACCGAAACACACGAATATGTTTCTTTACTGGACAAGACGAATGGCCAATGCAAATCTTATTCATTTCAATCAGTTTAGCATACAACTTATTGTCAACATCCACCACAACAAATTTTGAACCAAGTCTATCAATCTTTTCATATTTGACATCAAATTGACAGTCAGAATATTCTTCCATACCAGGGTTTTGATCAAGAATGAAGCTAAGAATGTCTCCTTTCTTAATGTAATGGCATTAAAGAGGTTGCAATTAAATTCTATGAAGAACTCAAGAAAGCAGCACCAGACAAATATTGCAATCCAAACAAGTTCAAATGCACAAATGGAGTTGTTCAAAGTAATTGCATTTGTTTGTTTGTGCTCATTTGCCTCATTTGTTTGTCATCATTTCAACATGTTTTGTTTTGATTGTTAAAAATTATTACCTCTCTTAAATATCCATTTGACTAATAAATTAAAAAATGTTTAATAAATTTAAATTACATGATTTAATAAATAAAATAAAAAATAAAATTGAGTGTAAACGAATTATACTAATTTTTGTTTGCATACACTACCGCATTTATGATGATTCTGGACAAAAGTGAATTCAGCATACAATTAAATTACATGATTTAAAAAATGAGTTGCATATTTTGAAGGTCTAACATTTTAGAAATGTTCCAGATCTGTCCCCAATTTTAAAAAATATTTTATTTAAAAATAAAAATAAACTTTGCAGGCCGGCAATATTGTGTAAAATTATTTGGAAAAATATTTTGTAACAAACAAACCTTAATTTAAACAAACTTTAATTAGTTATGCACCATTTGTAATTTAGTTGAAATGGTTCCATTATTTTCAAAACAATTCAAAATAGCTCAACTAACAATATTACAATTTAATTATTGTGAAATTCAACTCTGCAAAATACTAATTTGCATTTTAAATGTCAACTCCAAATTGCATTCATGTTTGAACATGATGAACAAATCAATAAACAAATCTGATATGTTGAACAACTTGAAATATTTCAAAACCTCAAAATATTTGGACTGAAAGGGTTAATTTATTATAAATCAGGAAAAACTTTGAAATATTTTTAAGTAGAGAATTGTTATGGCTCTTCCTATTACAAATAGACAAAACAATTTAGTTGTTTTATTTTCGGAAACTGAGGTGACACAGTAGAAAGTCGCCGACTTTGAGGTAGGATGACAAAGAGTAAAAGTCTTTGGGCAATTGTTGGGAAATGCCGTTGTCATTCGATGAAGTACCGAATGCACTGATTAATTAGGACGGATAACAATGTTGTAAGTGTTCTCGGTAGATGAGACTGATAATCTTTTCGGAATTGCGACAATTTCGGAGCAGTTCTTGGCCAGTTCACCTATTTGATGGGCCAACACATCCGGGACGGTGATATATCGACGACAGCTTGACTATTGACCACTCGGTACTTTCATAGAATATCCGAAATTATTACTGCTATGGACAATCCTGCCAGGACCACCAGTGCAAGATTGCTGAACTGACAGTACTGTTTCTGAGCTTCTGGTTGTGTTTGTCAACGATAAACTTGTTCATTTATGTTTACTGTAAACTTTACAGCAGTCACGGCTCGTCTATCTGTGAACGCTTAAAGATGTGATAAAAGACAGAAACCAAAAGTAGAGAAATTGACTTACATCACATATTTTGAATGATTCCGAATTGATGTAATAGTTTAGATGTCAACCAGCATTTTCGCTTAAATGAAAGATAACAAAAATCCCTAGAAAAAAACATAAAGGTTCAACAGATCAAATGGATCAATTCCAGATTTAGTAAAGATACATACTTTAACAAAGTAAAATAATTCATTTTGTAAATTGACAATGGAGATGACTGACAAAACTATCCAGGTTCATAATAATAACACGTTCTTGGTTGTTTCGTTGGTAAACCAAAACCAAAACAAAAGAGCAAAACACAGTGAAGGGCAACACATTACAAAATCAATAAGCAATAAGTGAGTGATTATTCTTGCTTAAAGATGAGACAATTTGGTTGAGCAGTTGAGTATTTCTGGACTTCAGAATCGGGAGTTACCAACAATCAAGTCAATTAGATCAAAACAAACCAACGTGTTTAACTACAGCTGACACGGGAAAGAACCCTTAGTCACACTCACTCGGCATGCACTGCAGAGTAATATCAAAACGCACAAATCTAGATGATTTTGAAAGGAACCTAGAAACCAATTGGTCATTGAGCAATGTGTTACACTCTTGTGGCTAATAACAATAGCAACAATGTGAAACAAACATACCAAACACATCAATAACATTCTAGAAGTGCGTTCTTCGAGGACGTGATAGATTTGTGTGAGTTTGGTAGAATTTGATGAATTAAACTTGTTCGTGGTGATTTGGTTGGCACATGCATTTAGATAAAAACAAAAGCAAACGTAGGAAAAAGCGAAATTCAAAACAATTTTCCGATTATTCGTGCACGAGGTACCTGAATTGCCACAACAGCTGACATTTGTAAACAAAGCATGTATGTGGTAAATTACACTGGCGTATTCAGAAGATTTTATGGTGCCTCTGCCTTCCACTGTGTAAATGTAATAAGACACACACCAACGAGGAGGGACTTCTGCCTTCCACTCCGCTAACATCCGATCAATATGTTTCTTCCCACTTTTGCCTTCCACTGTGCAACGGCGCGCTGAATAGGCCACTTCCATCTTTTGCCTTCTACTGTATTACTGGGCGTTCGATGACGCAATGCATAACTATGCTTGCGATATTAGTATATAGTGATTTTTTTGCTGCCACCCAATTTTGGTGTTGAAATTCAAACCGAATAGAATTGGATCGAATTGAATGTACGAAAATCGAGTCCCATTAAGTCGAATCTGGTGACACTGGGACTTGAAAGCCAGAGTTTGTTCTTTTTTTTATTGTTATTACTTCCAGGTTTTTTATTCCCGGTCAGCGATATATGTGTTTGCTTGCAAAATGATGATCTACATATACATGAAACTAGATATTACAGGGCATAAAAAATTATTATAAGGCTTTTATATTGACTTACACGTGTAGATTATAAAATTTTATTTCCGATAGAATTCAAGGACAAATCCCATTTTTATTGTTTTTCTATTTCTTACTATTTTGTTAGTGCATATGTGTATTTGGCCAAAAGTTAACCTGTTTCAATAACAACTTTGTTTATCGTGAATTGCTATCCCGGATAATAATTGCTATAATAATTCAAAGTTTCATGCCAAACTGAAAAACAGGACAGACAAACCATTCTAATGTGGCATGATCTACATAGTCCGATCGAATGTTGTTCTCTCACGAGCAGAGTTTGCTCGTGTTTTCATGTTTTCCTGTTGTTTGTACCAGTAATTGTCTTGTTGAGCGTCATTTACATGACATTAGTACAACCAAGGGCATATACTCACAACGGTATATAAACTTTGTGTGGTACTCGGTAATTCCATTTATGATTCAAATGTCACATTCACACTGTCAAAATGTTTGACTTGGTGATTTTGATTTTCTTGTTCGTCTTGAACAAGATCAAACACTGGACCAAAAGAATTTATGTCCATTTCAGTGAATTCTTCACCAATGACCAGGACCCGGTCAAGGAATGTGATTCACTCGAGCAAATACCCGAATTGTTGGCCAAGCGGCCGTTGGCAAATTTTCTGTGGATGAAAATTAGTTTGCATTTTCTGCCTGCGGCATTGGCTATTCTCTACTTTCATCTCGACAATCTGTACATCATCTTTGTGCATTATGACGGAAACTACAACGCAACAGGGATGCCAGAATTTTTACTACATCGCATCACACAGCAAATGTTCTGGGACCTTATGGATGTGCTGGTTTCGGCTGGTATGGCTCAAGGGGTGCTAATATTTGTCCACCTAACTCGACAGCCACATGTCGATTCGGAGTATTACATGTTTGCTGTCTGGAATGAGTCTCTTCAGAGGAGAACTATTTACTACAGAGGCAAATGTAAGTATTTCTTGTATATGCCCAAAGGGTGGCTCAAATGGTCAAACTGACCAAACCAAGCTCATTAAGCTTATTATTTTTGAAATGGTATTTTATTGGCCTCTTAAGCAAATTAATGCTAAATGTAAGCTAGAAAATGCACATACATATCGTTGAGGTATATATACGATAAATTAAAATTGTTTACAATATAATACAAAATGAATGATTATGCAAAATAAGGAAATTAAAAATAAGGTATAAAAACTTAAAGTAGATATTTACAAATCATTATATATATTTTACATACAAAGTTACGAAAATGTCTATAGAACCTGTCGGTGCAGTAGACGCTTGGCGATATTTAGTTTGAATTAGTGATCCTGCAGATGTGGCTGTCAACGATCGTTCTTCAGTAGTGCCCATCTTGGACATTCCTCGATGAGCTGAAGGGAGGTTTGCTCGGATGTATCACAAAATTTGCATCTCGAGTCATGTTCAATGTTGAATCTAGTGAGATAATAGTGGAACTTGCCGTGTCCAGACATGAACTGAGTCGCGATGAAATCGGGCATGTTCTTTCTGTGCATGACAGTCGAAAAAAAGGAATCGTTTCTCTTCCTTCGTGGACGTTCTGTACCGTTCGTCCCACGCTGTGGTCTCCTGTTGTTTCCAAATTATCACGGCGCAAGATGAGGAAGCTCATTGTACGAACTTGTTTCCAAATTCGTTGCTTCCATAGCTAGTCTGTCGGCTTATTAAGCTTATTGTTTTTTTATTTTTGAAAGTCTGGAAGCAATCCAAATCGGACCAACTCTTGAAGCGACGTGCAAAGTTGAGGCGAATCTACACGATTCTCAAGGTGCCGGTGTGGCTGCAGCTGTATTTCTACTATGTTTTCTATCATGTGGTGAAGGGAAATCTCTTGACTTGCCGAAACATGTGGATCCTTTTGTACATGCATACTTGGACGATTTATGTAGCTTATGGTGAGCTTATTGTCGATGAATAAAATAGATTTATTTATGTTCTTTTGGTTTCAATTCCAGCCGACATCTATATATCGTTCTACTTCCACCTGGTCTCCAATTACATCCAATTTAAACAACAATGCAAACTCAACAAAATCAACGCCTTGATGGATGAGATGGCCTTGGTGGCTCAGGGCAAACACCCAAACAAGAACATTCCTCAGCTACGCTCGTTAATTTGGAACAAATTTTGTAAATGTAATGGAAAAATATTAATTCTGTTTAAGGAAATTGGAGTATTCAATCGATTTTGGAGCTTAATTCTTACGGTCTATGTTTTTGGCTATGTGATCATGATCTGTTATCTTGCCTATGCGCTGCTACAGATGCAAGTGGACGTTATCACGAAAAAGTCGTTGCATATATTCTTTACCATACAGTTTATGATCACCACTCTGTTGCTCACGAGTCGGCGATTGTTCGCAAGAATGTGACCATCTACAAGAACAACCGAAGATTTGCCTATCTTTTCTCGAAAACACTTCAACCGACCGACATTCAACTACTGAAGGTATATGCAATGTCTAGGCCACAAGTGTATTTCCTTTAATGTATCTATTCAAATTGTAGCTTAGTAAAATGGTGTCAAATTACAAGGGCACCCGTAATGGATTTAGGTACATCAACGGGGGCATTATCGATTCGCGAATGTTCCAAATAGTAATGTTTCTATTTCAAAAAAAAAGTCTGCCATCTATCATGCTAATACGTCTTCTCTGTAGCTGTTTCTTTCGATGAGCGTACTGTACATGAAGATTTTCAAAAAGAAAGTCATGGGAAAGGACTTTATTGGATAGTGGTATTATAACATATGTCTTGCATGATGCATACACAGATTCATGAATTCGAGAAAAATATTGTTTCCGACAATTTTTCATACTGTCACATGCCACTTGGCAACGAATGGTCAATTTCAATGCAGGTAGTGTTATTGCAGAATTCACTAGTATTGCAATTAAAATTCAAACCAATAAATAGACTGGCTGGAGGTGATTGTTTCGAAAATATTTTTTATTTATTTTGATCAGTTTTTTGCTCAATGAAAAGTTTTGTCTCATTTCGTATAAATTGATGACTAACCAAATTAAACAATAAATGTAATACTTTGCACGTAAACTTTATTAAAACTAAAAAATTAAAATTACAAAAATCAGTAAAACCACGGAAATGCAGGTTTGAATTTTAATGCCAGAATTATGCTCGCCTCCCAGAGTAGTATCCCAAATATTCGAAAGATTTGATACAACTAACGTGCCCGACTAGACCGAAGTACGAATTTACAAAAATACTGACCATTGGCATCGTCGGTTAGGGGCTTCATTACCACCAAAAAGAATGATGTTACTGTTGAGGCTCCAACTATTTCTAATGATGGAATAGTGTTTGGTTGTGTGAACTTTGGATCTTCGGTAGCTATACAAAAACAATGTTATTCATATAAATATAACCAAACCAGCTGAGCTCACCATTTAATTGCCACTGAACAAACAGGTTTGTTTCATTCTGATGATAGTCTACATACATTTCAGGCATCTCAGGCACTAATGCAACGTAACATTTTGCTAAATACGTTTCGCCCAGGGTAAAGTTGTGAGGTTCATTTGTGTGCTATTTGTAATCACAGCAAGGTTGATTTGTCTGCTTTTTAAGTAACGCCATCTGTGCTGTTTCAAAGTTACTAATTTCAGTGCTCTCCCCCTTGCCACGCCTACCCGTTAATTTTGGGAATGACTAATAAATTGCTTGAGATACGGAATTGTCCACTTGATTGACAATTTGATCTACTTGACAGGACACATCCACCAGGCCACAAGTTAGTGACTGATTGTAAGATATGGCAGTACTCTTGAGCACCGTAACGCCATCAGCTGTTTTAGCGACATTTGAAGAATTGTAAATAGTTTTGGGTCCAATGTTGAATAGCAAAACTGTTTGGTTTTCGAAAGGTGGATCCGTCTCACAGTGAAACACAATTTGCTCATCTGAAGGTCGAAGAATCAGTCTGGACGCTTTGAGTATCTGTTATGAAGTGAACAAATTGGAGGCGAAACACAATAGTATTATTCAAAACAATAAAGTGCGATAAAAACTTTGAAATTTATCAACTAAATACATTTTAAATGATTGCGAGACAATTGTTTAAAATTTCTGATAAGCACACCAAGACAACTGATATGGCTGGCATCAGTCTATCCTGTTGATATATGCTGAAATATGTACTATTTGAAGTCATTTCTAAAGTAAAATGAAAACTACATCTTTATCTTTATAATATTAAAGTAAAGTCGAAAAGCTTCGTCGTGGTTGGATGGCTCAAAGGTACCGGATAGGACATGCACAGTAGAGAAATTCTGTTACAATGAATGCAGCCGGAAAAGCGGACAACCCCAAATATTTGGTGATCAAAGGGTCGTTCAAATGAAATGTCAAGTACAAGATGACCTTGCATATGTGCTCAATTTGGGTGCAAATTACATCAAGCTGGTTATTAAATTTTGCAATCGATTCTAGATTTTCAACTTTTTGAAACAGTTTGATCTTTTGGCTATTTTAAAGTCTTCATGATATTCTATTGGTGAGATTTGCGTTTGCTTTTGAGACACAGTTGAATGATTTTGTGCTTGTGGAAATTTTAAAATATAAAACAGAATGATTCAATGAGCAAAACTGTTTGCGTCAAATTTGGGCACCCTCCTGCCATTAAAAACAAAATACACGATTTCAGAAAATTGATTCTTTAATTCAACAAATAAATGAATTCGGATATTCACATAAGAAATTTGGTTATCGTAATGGTCCTGTTCAAAAGCCATCAAAACACTAGTTGTCCCGAGTTTGTTAGGTAAATTTTGCAAAAATTATAAAAAAAATTCAATTTTTTTCAACAGATATCATCACTTTATCTACGATCGTCTTTTGTGACAATATCTTTTGTACAAATGTCAAACTGCATCAAAAGCTCAAGAAATGTACAAACAATTGATTGGAAATATTGACAAAATGCACAAATCAAGACAATTTTTGCGTGAATTTCATCAGCTAGTGGGACTCTGTCAGATAGCTCATATCATAATTGAACTTTATGAACTGACATGAATACACAATTATTGTCAAAATGTGAATTTATTCAACACTTTAATTTGACCCAAAGTGCATGTTTTTGTAACAAAAAATTACAATGTCCTCCTAACCAGCCCAATAAGGACACAGTGATTCAAACTGCAAATATTCTAAAAATAGTTTACATTATCGATTGAGTGCTCAAAAACATCCGTTTAGTTAGTGCAAAATTTGTCAAACCTTGATTTTGTCAAGTTTTATCTTATCAAAGCAAATTAATTAATTAATAATGCAAAAATACGTATTTTAACGTTGATACAAGTCTAAAAGCATCAATATAAAAACCATTATGAAAACATGTAATACTACATGTAGTCTTATGGATTCCAGTTTACAGATTGTTAAAATGGTCAAACTTGAAGTTTTATTCTTTTTGAACTTGGTTGTCTTGACGTTTGGGGCAAATGAAAGTTTGTCCATTTTAGCATTGAAGACTGATCAAATTGTACCGGACATCATCGAAACACTGCCTGAGCATGTTCTTGAGGTTCACTATCCATCAGGTGTTCAAATGTCCATTGGCGGTGAGTTAACTCCCTTGCAGGTTAAATCCGCTCCAAGTAGCGTGACTTGGCCAACCGAACCGAACGCTCAATACACCCTACTGTTCACCGATCCGGATGCACCAAGTCGTGCACAGCCAACCTACCGAGAGATTTTGCACTGGTTGGTGGTGAACATTCCTGGAAATGACGTCCAAAAAGGTGAAGTCTACGCAAGCTATCATGGCTCTGGACCACCGGAAGGCTCTGGACTGCATCGATACGTAATGTCAGTCTACAAGCAGTCACAAGCCCATTTGGCGCTAAACAGAACCGAGTTTCAAGTACGCACCCATTTTCACACTAAAAACTTCCTTAAAGAGTACCATCTTGGAACACCGGTGGCTGCAAACTTTTTCCATGCTCAATTTCACAAATAAACAGTCTCCTTTAGTGAAAACTTACAGAATTTTATGACCATTATTTGAATGCACCTAAAATTTGACATTGAAAGTTCAAATGCACAAAATAACTAAATTCTATTTTTAAAAAATGTTGTTAATTATTTACTTCAATAAAAGAAACAGCCGAAAAGACAAACAATCATTTAATATTTTTCTAATTACCTCAATTAAAATTAAATAATTATATTTAAAGATGTGCCATTTTTGTACTTTGCACGCTTTCAATGTCAAATGTATTGGTTGAATTGCAGAATAATTTCACAAACGAAAAAATATCGGGGACATATTATAACTCTCTAAAATCAGTCAACCAGAGGATTGATGTACACAAAATACACGACATTGTCTTGCAATGTCCCCGATATAAAGTCAATTGCACTCTAATGTATCTGGAGACACAGTTGATTGAACATTTGGCCTGTTGCAACATGTATTTAATGTTCATCACATTATTTAGTATATAAAGCAACTTTGCTCAATCTCAAATCATTCCCAATATTTTGTGACAATCTGAAAATGGCAAATTTTTCTTTTCATTTGGTTTTGATATTTCTTTTGGCACTTGCACTGCAACGTGCCAGCTTGGCATGTAAAACCGTGGAAGAGCTCGACAACTGTACCTATGAGATGAGTTATTTAGAAAATAGAAATTTGAAAATTCCAACCACTGATGCTGAGGTTTTGGCAATGTGCGCGTATGTATCATGTTTTTTTTGTAGAATTATTGTTAATCTCTTTTTATTAGGAGAACTAAAAAAGGTTTCAGCTGCCTGAAGGACGATGCACTCAAGTGCATTAAAGGTCCAATAAAATCGATAACGATCAAAATTCTCAACGTTTGGGAAAACCACTTCAACAGTCGATGCAATTCTACTGCAAGTCGTGCCGACTTTTTGGAACATGTTCAATGTTTTACCGATCCAGCAAAGGCCGAGGCCGTTCGACTGTGTTCCGACAAGCATATGATCATGATGGAGAAGGTGTCAGATTTGCCTAAACAGTTGGCTCTTGGTGGCTCTTGCTGTGCAGGGAATGCAATGCGCGATTGTGTCCGTGAACAGATTCGATCCCAGTGCAATGGTGAATCGGGTAATTATTTCAATGATATGATCCAGGAAGTGGTAAGTGATGATTTTAGGACTTTAAATTATAAAACAAAATTGTTGAATTCTTAGACGGAAAAGAAACACCAGCTAATGTGCGCCGATTACCAAAACATGGAACAGTGTAACGCTAAATACGATGCAGCAACCTGGAAGGAGCTTAAAGCCATTTCCGACTCGACTGATGTGTCCGCATTCAAGAATCACCAGTACAAGACCATGATTCCGATTATCATGAAAATGCTAAACGCATCAGACAAGTAAATCAATTTTTGCAAACAAATTTAACAAATAATCATTTGATGACGTATTTAGTGGCCTTGATTGATAAGATAACAAAATTTGCCTAAACATGATGATAATCAATAAAGACAATTAAATGGGATCAATAGTTGTATAAAATTAATTTTTAAGTTGTCGTCTTAATTAAACAACCAAAATGGCTAAACTTTTAACTTGCTTGTATTTCGTGTTGAATTTGATTGGTTTTACAGTTGGCGCAAATGAAAGTTTGTCTGCCTTGAAAACCGAACATATTGTACCAGAAATTCTCGAAACTCTGCCTTTGAATGTTCTTGAAGTCTACTTTTCATCCGGTGTTCGTATGTCAATTGGCGGTGAGTTAACTCCCCTTCAGGTGAAATCTCCTCCAAGTAACTTGACATGGCCAGTTGAACCAAACGCGCACTACGTCGTCCTGTTCACCGATCCAGACTCGCCGAGTCGAGCGGCGCCAACAAATCGAGAGAAACTCCACTGGTTGGTTGTGAACATTTCCGGGAATGATGTTCACAAAGGTGAAGAGTATGCCGAGTACAGAGGTTCAGGTCCTCAGGAGGGCACCGGAGTGCATCGATACGTCATGTCCGTCTACAAGCAGCCACAAGCACATTTGACGCTGAACAGAACTAAAATTGTTGGTCCAGCGCCTGATTTACGTGTTCATTTCAACACAAGACAATTTGTCAAAGAAAACAACCTCGGAGTGCCAGTAGCCGCAAACTTTTTCCATGCTCAGTTTCATAAATAAATTGAAATTATAAATCGAGATTGTCAATAAATATGTTAACACAAATTAATTTTGCAAATTCTTCATAAAAACGAATTTAAAAAAATTTCAATAAAATTTTATTTCGGATATTCGTAGCGATAAACAATGCGTCATAGAGAAAAATCTGGATATATCTAAATTCCAGTATAAATCGGAAGTGAGAAAGTCTAAATATAATTATCAGAATTCGCTTTGTGCATTTGCCAATTTATACTACATGTAGAGTGAATCAATCAAACAATCAAACAAGCAAACAACTTATTTATTGGAATGTTTGCATTCTGAATGGCTTTTCTATTTCAATTAGTCTCTATTGGGCTATAATTAGCGTTTCATCGTAAGAGCAGTTGTACCGTCGTTGTCAGTTTAGATTTGTCAACAACATATGATCAAATTACTCTGCTTTCTGTTTGCTCCCAAAAGGGAACTTCACGAATTGTCCAACTGAATCTGGTCAAACCATTATCATTGTCAGACAAATTCCGTGATAATTGATAAACAGAGGAATGTTACTTCTTAAACGAGAAGATTCTCGAAGAACATCATTTTTTGCACGTCACAAAGAATCCACCACACAGTCTTTATGATGTTCCAGTGAATATTGTGAATAGAAGCTGTTGTACACTAAAAATCAAAGGTACGAAAATTGAATCTGCATCTTTCTCTCTTCCAATCACGCTCTATATACGAATCAACTGTACAAATTGAGTGGCTCGAATAGTATAAATACCTTCAGAATCGCCACTAAATGGCTTCATTCCTGTTCCATACACGTTCGGGGATAACATCTAAGATTTTTGTTTGGATTCAAAAGATGGACGAGAATTTGTCGTATGTTTTGGACTATGTTGAGCTGAGTAATGATAATGAAAACTTGACTGATGAACACAATTCGATACCGCAATTAGACATTCCCTTGCATGAAAACTGTCTCTTTCCAAGCACCTTTGAAACTGTATCACAGTTTGGCTGGAAAGTGTTCATTGTGCTGGTTTACAGTCTAACATCATCTGCTACGTTGGTTGGAAACGTGATAGTACTGCTCGTTCAGTTTTACAGCAAAAAATCCCCAACCCCATTCCGAAAGTTCCTGATTAATCTCGCAATTGTGGACATCATTTCTGGTGTACTCTGTGTGCCATTCATGTATTTCAACTTTATGCTCGGTCATTGGATTTTTCCAGAGTGGCTCTGCCCAGTCACACAGTTTGCCCAACTGCTTAGCCTCTGTGTTACATCGAGCACGCTGGCTTTGATTGCAATTGAAAGGTAAGTATATAATAGATTTGAGAAAATACTTACAATTTCTATCATAAAACCAGATACTCATCAACACTGTATCCCGTTTCGAGTCTCAGCTGCTGTCTACGCGCCAATTCCAATCTACTATTGGCATTCCTATGGCTACTTGGCCTGGTCTATGCGGCAATTCCAATGGAACACACATTCACGGTGAAATTGGAACTCGCCGGACAGATGTACAGTGTGTGCAATTATGACAACAATCTTAGTCGTGCCAAGAGGCGAGTTTATATGACGGCCAATTTTGTGCTCACCTTTGGCATACCGGCGCTTGTGATCACTTTTGCATATGGAACAATCATACGCAATTTGTGCTACTTTCCGGATGAGTCCCAGTCTGTGGATTCCGATATGGATAATGTTAGTAAAGACACTTCTACAATCTGGATTGAGGTGAGTTTTCGAAAATCTAAGTTCTTTACAACAGAAGTAAATTTTGAAAAAAATGTTTTAAGTAAGTTTTGATTTTATGGAATAACATAATTTAATAATTATTTTAATTTAATTTTTTAAATTTATTTTTTTAAATTCTAATTCTAATTTATTCTACTCAAGCTAACTGACTTTAGTGGAAAATCTGCACCACCACGTGAAAGCAATCAAATTGCTCAAACTGAAGTGGAAATTTTCGAAAGCCACAATTGTTCCAACATTAACGATCGCATCAAAGTAAGTGTTTTTGTTTTTAAAATTTTAAAAATAATTTTTTTAGTCAATCAAACTTGTATTGGCGCTTATGGCGTGTTTCTTTGTGTGCTTTATGCCGCTTAAAACTTTTGAACTGTTGTACGAGTTTGCACTGGTGCACCACTGCACCCAATTTCAGTATCACTTGCAGGAGTGTCTATTTCTCTGGTTTCATTGGCTTGCAATGGCCAACAGTTTTCTCAATCCGCTCATTTACTCGTACATGAGTCTACACTTTCGGGTATGAATGTGCTTTATTGTTTTTTAAATCGCTTTGATTTAAAATTTTTCCTTTTTTACTTATATAGAATGATTTAACCCGGTCCCCGTGCCAACTTCACCAGACTCCAGAAGGAGTTCTACAACACATATCGTCCTGGGATTTTGCCAGGTGACTCAGTAGGGTCAGCGCACGACCGCTAGGTACCTGAGCTAGGCCTAGGATCTACGGTGAGGGATTGCATAAAATGACCATTTTTAGTATCTAGATCGATTCTACACGTCTTCCTGAGCATTTTGATGTATAACTTGCCTAGGTTCCCAATTTGGAACCCTAGAATCCTGGGACCAAGTACCAGAAAAATCCATTTTAGAGAAAATCTGATGCCAAAAACAGATTCTTCGTGAAAAATCATGCAGAATTGACCCCTCTTTTATTAAAATCCATGCACGGATAGCAAAAACACTAATTTTCGCAAAATGTCAATTTGGGACCCGGGATGTCTGTCCGTCTGTTCTAGGTCCATTTTATTTTTCTTGATTATATAGTCATGTGATATGTCAAAATGCTCGTGGTAATGAGTTAATCTTATATTTGATATATTTGTATGCAATTTAAGCCATTTACTTGACTCGGGCCCTGGGCCTAGAATCCGGTTCCACAAAATCTATTTTTGACACCGGACGATAAATCTTTTGTATTCTACTCAGTATTCTGAAGAAAATGGTACCGGTTTCATCAAAATCCATGCACGGGAACATGCTCAAAATGTGAATTAAGTCTAGCCCTAGAATGGATGGACAGACATCCCGGGTCCCAAATTGACATTTTGCGAAAATTAGTGTTTTTGCTATCCGTGCATGGATTTTAATAAAAGAGGGGTCAATTCTGCATGATTTTTCACGAAGAATCTGTTTTTGGCATCAGATTTTCTCTAAAATGGATTTTTCTGGTACTTGGTCCCAGGATTCTAGGGTTCCAAATTGGGAACTTAGGCAAGTTATACATCAAAATGCTCAGGAAGACGTGTAGAATCGATCTAGATACTAAAAATGGTCATTTTATGCAATCCCTCACCGTAGATCCTAGGCCTAGCTCAGGTACCTAGCGGTCGTGCGCTGACCCTACTGAGTCACCTGGCAAAATCCCAGATTGATATGTGTTGTAGAACTCCTTCTGGAGTCTGGTGAAGTTGGCACGGGGACCGGGTTAAAAGGACATTGAAGATCATGTTTGGCCATTGATCTTTTTTGGCATTGGTAACTTACCGGACCCGCTTTTCGCGGGTCTGCGGGTCCGGGGACAGTCAGGGGTACAACCGCCCTTGCGGGTCTGCGGGTCCCCAGGTCTGGAAGATTACAATTTGAGATTCAAAATCCAGAATTGGGTTCAACAATCATCAAACTAACTAACGAAACTCGGTAATTCAATGAGTAAAGCTATTTAATTCAACAATTCAATTTTTTGAATCCAATTCTGAATTTTGAATCTCAAAAATTATAATCCTCCAGAGTCCAGACCTGGGGACTCGCAGGCCCGCAAATTTTAGACCTTCATACCGAGAGACCCGCAGACACATGATATAACGGACCCGCAGATCCGCGTCCCCATTGCCCCTGGACCCGCAGACCCGCACCGTGCGGGTCCGGTAAGTTACCAATACACTTTTTTTTCATCCCATAAATTTCAACAATAATTTCGAAAACCCTTGTTTGTCCTGTTTTTCAAATATTTAAATTAATAAAAGTTTTATTAATATTTTGGCCTAATAATCAATTTAAAAAAATCTCTTTAGAATTTAGCTCATATGCGTTAGAGGGTTAAAGAAAATTAGCCCAATTGGAAGAATATTCTCGATCTATGGTGGGGTATGAGATGGGGTTCCTCAGGTAGGGGCGACAAATCTATTTCCTACCTTGAGCCCCATACCATTTTCATGAGCAACTTGTTTGACATATTGCAAACACGTGCCGAAATACTCGTCACATTAAATCGAGTTTGTTTTAGGCCCGGTTTTAAAAACTCACTAACATATATAATAACATTATAATCACTTATATGATTCATAAGTTGTCAATTGCATTTGCACGCAACTCCAAAGGACAGGTCTTATCTGTTTCTCAACCTTTTAAATCAAACGCTGCTTAAAACAAGCATAGTGTGATAAATTTGGATTAGAGTGGGACATTATTAAACTATCAAATCACTGTATGATTGAATAACAAACAATTGTACAAATATGATAATTGAATTTTTGTCACCTTTGGGGATTGGAATTTCACTGTTTCAAAGTTTGCTGATAAAAGGCACAATTATTGCAACTTGCTCAAATATTTTTTAGTTGTTGGTGAAACGTATATAAAAAGATGTTGATCACATCAAGTTTTCACAAATCAATTTTTGTTTTAAATATTTGTCTAATTTATCACATACGAAACAAAAATGTTTGCATTCTTGCGGAATCAGAATTATCTCCTCTTTGAACTTATGCTCGCAGTGCGCATGTCCACAATGATGCTGCCACTCATAAGCAATGAAATGCTACTGCAAGACAAAATATGTTCCGTGGTGCACAATCAGAGTGACCACTTTTGTCGGAACATTCACGCGGCTGTGGAGAATGGGACCGATCAGGCGATGAAGGACGTCATTTTGGGTGAGAGTGCAACATTCAACAATTACAAGTAAGTTTAAACTCAAAAGTACAAAACTCAAAAGTAATCGTTTCAAACTTTAAATTGTATTTAGAAAATTGATCGAGATCATACCAACCATTCTGTGGTCCCTCTGTTTGGGGCCCATACTCGACAAGCATGCCTCCGCTTCGTATGTCATCTTTGCGTTGGTTCCAATCATCGATGTTGTCTCAAGTTTGATCAATTTGGCCTGTATCTATTTCTATCACTCAAATCCATACTACTTGTTGGCATCGTCAGGGTTGGTGTGGCTCACTGGTGGCATGAACAGCTTCTCCACCTGTATTATGCTGTACTTGACTAAGAATTCGTCCGAAGGCACACGAACTTTCAAGTTTGTCGCAGTGGAAATAGTCATTTTTGTTGGTACGTATATGTCAACATTTTTGTGCATAGTGAATTTTTTATTATATTTTACCCTACAGGCATTGGTGGAGCAACATTTCTTGGGGGTCTCCTCTTGAACAACACTGAAACAGGTCCCCAGTTACGTACCTACCATTATAGCTACTTTGGATGCATTCTTCTCGACTTGCTCTGTCTGGTTATCTTGATATTGATCTATCTTTTGGATTTAAACAAAAGAAAATCGTCGAAAAGCTTTGAAATATCCAACGAAATGGCCTCGGACCCTTCGGACTTGCTTAAATCTGAGACAAAAGTAGCTATACTTAAATCGGTTTTTAGCCTCGAGAATGTACGCCAAACGGTGCAATGTTTCTTCAAGCGTCGTCCCAACAATTTGCGAATGCACATAATGCTTCTGTGTGTGGTTCAATTTGTCCAATCGTTCGTCAACATTGGACTGAACGTTGTGATGATACAGTTTGACCAGAAAGTGTACCACTGGGGACCGCAACTGTTTGCCACCTACTCAACAGTGAGCAATGTAGTAGGCATGGCTATGCTTGCTCTATTTTCTGCAATTTTCGTCAAAGTTCTCAAGCTAGCCGACTCGAGCATGATTTTGGCCGGTCTGTTGTCCAGTGCATCCGCAGACTTTATTCGTGGCACATTCACCAGCGAACTCGCATACTTTATCTCAATTCCGGTTGGTTCGCTCACTGGAATGGGTATTGTATCGGCAAAAACAAAATTCTCCAAAATAGTGCCCAAAGAAGACACAGGCAAACTGTTCAGTCTCAACAGTATCTTTGAAACGTTGGTTAGTTTCAGTTCGGTGCTGATCTATAGCAATTTGTTTGCTCTCACCATTGGCCACTACCCGGGACTGGTGTTTCACTTCAGTTGTGGCCTAATAATCTGCACAATTGGCGCACTCATCCTGGAACATGTCTACTGTCAGGAGCGAGACACAACTTTGCAACAAGAAAATATTGTTCAAAATTGATTTATTAGACAAATTAAGTTTCATGTTGTCAATTTTATTTTCTTATCTTCAATTTCAACTTTAGTTTTTGCAACTTATCAACGATTGCTTTATCATCTTTTTTTTTGCCTGATGAGAAGCTCGTTCAATTGTTAGTTTGTTAATATAAACAAGATAAATATATATTCATTTCTGCAATAATTATTTTTAAAATAGGATGACTCAGAATTAAATATTAAGGAAAAATCCACATGTATCTAAATACAAAGTGTCCATTAAAATCTTAGAAATAGAAAACATTCAATATTTTCGATAAATTTATTATTTAGAGTGATTCAATACATGTTCAATCCAACATTTGTGTCATACAATTTTTATTTCCCACCCAGAGCATCTAGAGCATTTGCTGGAATAGGCTTAATAAGCACTCCACTGTTATTGACACAGATCGAGCCGGTAATGTTGCGTGCCTCATCAGATGCAAGAAACAATGCAAGATTAGCTATGTCTTCGGGCTGACCATATCGTTTGAGCAACAAGTCTGGAAGCATTGCATCAAACTTATTTTGCAGAGCATTCGGATCACTCAAACCCATCGATCGGCCATAAGCCGTGGCAACAAATCCTGGACTGTTATTTAAAAAAATCACAAAAAATCATGATTGAAGCAATTGCATTATTGATACTTACTTGATTGAATTGACTCGAATTCCTTTCGGACCCAATTCGAGAGCACAAGTTTTGGTCACCATGTCGAGTGCTGCATCCACGGTACTGTACAAAAATCTATGCTAAAAAAATTAATTTTTAAATTTAATTTAATTTAATATTTTTAATATTAAAAAACACTCACCGGACTAAGTGAACCAACACTGGAAATGTTGATAATGTTTCCTTTTGCCACCTCCAAATGAGTCACAGCTCGTTGAGTCAACTCCACCACGGCTCGCACCTTTAATTTGAGCATTTTGTCAAACTCTTCCAACAGATTAGCACTCGACAGGGAGCCATCAGGCGTGCCAGCACCAGCATTGTTGACCAAAATGTCCAGTCGACCAAATTTGCCAATCGTTTCGTCGATCAATCGTTTCGAAAATGAATCATTGAGTAAATCACCAATCACTTGATGTGGCGCCACTCCACCAGAAATTTGTTCAATCTGATTTGCAATTTTTTGCAAGTTTTCAGCATTTCGTCCTGTTATGACAACTTGAGCACCGTATTGGGCAAATTGGGTTGCAATTTCGGCACCAATTCCGGAAGAGCTTCCAGTTATGAGGGCAACTTTACCAGAGAAATCATATTTCGTGTTGTTTGAAGGCATTTTTGAAGATTTTTAAGGTCGTTGAATACAGTCAATCGGTAAAATTATAAACAGAAAAGTTTAGCTCATATAGCAATACAAGTTGTGCATCGGCAAAATCACAAATGCAATTTGTCCGTATATGCGAACAGTAACAACATCTGATCAAAAAGTCTATGTAAAAGTGCAATGTTCGTGTTGACCACAAAACAGAACATTTACTTTGTACATCAATTGACAAGGGACAATTTCGTTACATTTGAAACTATGAAATTTAATGATGATTTTTAGTAATATGCTGGCATTTTTTGTTACATATGTAATTTTGATTTGACGTAATTTTTTAACTCAAACGAGATTTCTCCTTGAAAGATGTACAGTTTCTTATATGAGAAGTACGAAACTTGACCAAAACTGTAACCTATTTGTCCCTTTAATCACCGATTCATGGTTTGATTACCACATTTCGCAATTGATATCACATTTGTAACCATTTTGTCACTCTTAATGAATTTTTTGTAATGAATTTAACTTTTGCTAGATTCTATCAAGCATCATGAGCTGGAGTGAAATGAAATAACGATTGCCTCCAGAGAAGGATGAATTGATCTACTGTTTCGCACTAACAAAAAGACAGAAATGGACCGTGGACTGTATTTCGCCAATTCGAGTGATCACGTAGATGCAAGGGTTGAGGTGTTCACTGTACACGAATATGCATGAATTTAACTTGTTCCATGAATTCCATTCCGAAACATTACAATACAAAACTTTTATTATGGAAGACAATCAAAACTTGTACAATTATAATTATAATTATCCACGATAAATATACACGAGATATACCAGAGATGGATGAGTCAGATGCGTATGTCTATATGAGTCTTTATCGAAACGAAATATCATAAATAAATGTAGATTTGAATATTTGTTACAACAATGTCATTTGGAATATTGATTTTTAAAGACAAACATGAAATATGCACTTATGTATGAGAGAATCTAAAATTAAAAGTTAATAATTCAGTTGAACGATGGTGATATCAAAAATTTACCGCATTGTACGTTTTGGTAGTAATCCGCATGTTACCAAATACCGTGAAAGCATATGGTCGCAGCCTTCGGTACGCTTGCAATGACTCGCACTATACCGTATATAGTGAATTTTCATTAAATTTTGATTAAATCTAAATGTAAAACGACTTACTTTAACAAGATTTCTATAATTTAAAACATTAACAGTGCCACACTTGGACAAATTCAAACAAAACTTCCGGCACAACGATTCAAATTTTCGATTATTTTTCTCGATGCCAGCGCACTCTCGGATTATCCCGAAAAGAAATGTGTTCAGAACCACGAAAAGCAGCCCAAAGAAAATCTTTTGATTTACGGGAATGTTCACGTACAGAACAGTGTAGAGTTGATAGCATTGAGATAAGATGTAATAGGGTAGAACTATGGAGAGTCGTGCAGTGCTGAACGAACTGTAAGCGAAAATCTGATCACAAATTTCCAACATCTCAGCATTGATTCGTCGAAATCGAATCCAATTTGAATGTACCAAATATTTTATTGGATTCTTCCGGAGTTGATCCACCATTGAGGATAGTTTGATCAACAGATTCGTTTGCCTTATTCTAATTAATCGATTTGATATTAGGACGAAGGCAATTAATGCGAAACAAGCTGAAAACAAGATGTAAAGTTTTGTCTCAAGAATTATTAATCATACCATAAATAATGTAGAACATTCCAACCGGAAATAGAAACAACCAAAACACAAGTGACATCAAATCGAACGTGTACATATTGT
Source organism: Rhizoglyphus robini (assembly GCA_023373905.1). Taxonomy (NCBI): domain Eukaryota; kingdom Metazoa; phylum Arthropoda; class Arachnida; order Sarcoptiformes; family Acaridae; genus Rhizoglyphus; species Rhizoglyphus robini. The sequence goes on from JAKIJQ010000027.1 coordinate 1,857,895, forward strand.
TGATCCAAACATTTATATAGTAAAATGTCAAAACCACACTGAGAAAGATGAACAAAAATGGAATCAACCATTTTACTTTGCTTTCATAGAAGTGGATCATTTGATTTGATTCGTATTTGGGTAACTCTGTTTGGAAAAGTAAAAATTGATTAAATACAGTCATGAACAAAGAAAATCATTACTTTTCGAACCAATCATGAATCTTTGTTTTTGACCATCGAAAACAAACTCAAATTTTGAATCAATTTGCTTAGAAAACAGAATCGAAATGTAAAACACGATTGTTGCTGTTACCGTGAGTATTGTGGAAAAGTCAAATTGTGACCACATTGACTCGGGAGTGCATTGATGAGAGAATATGTGGAGACTGGTGGGCAGATCCGCCCAAACTATTTGACCAACAGCTTTATATTGTAGTCCAGGAATTCCGACAATAATCCCAGCAAGTAGAACGGACAATGGAAATATAAATTGAACATTGGTATTTTCGTGACCATTTTGGTTAGTTCTACGATGCAAAGTTACAGGATCAAATTGAGCATACAAAGAATGGATATGCGACTTGAGGAGGAACACAACGAAGGTTTTCAATATAGAAGCCATTTTTTAAAGATTTTTTAAATTATTGGCAAAAATTAAATTAATGAAATATAATGAAAGTGAATTAAATTTTTATTTCTCAATTCATAAAACATTTCAACATTTTCAATTATTTGGTGATAAATTGTTTTGTTCTTACCAGCGTCATTTATTGTATCGACCTAAATGGTGACGGAAATTGTATCGAAAGAGCGAGTGAGTTGTTGACAGTTTACTCGATTACACTCGTTTGTCTAAAAACCGGAAAGCAACAATATTTGTTCCAGAATGTAGCAGAATGTGCCAGTGATGTATTTGTCAATTTTGATTAATTGACATGGCAGCTAATTTATTGTTCGCCTGACCCAAACTTAAACGAATATGCAATGAAATGCTATCATGCTGATGCTGAAAAACATAAACAAGTTTACCAACTTTCTTGTTGTTGTTATGAAAGATATTTTATCAATTTGCAATCATTTAACAACAAATTTACATCATATTATTTTGCCTATGTCTAATTTTTATTCAATGGCGCAACCAGTAGCAAAGAGATTAACAAGACTTAAATTTGATTGACAAATTAATTGGTTATAATTATATCGCGATATCTGATATATTTCGACATTAATTGGAATGTTGAATGGACTTTTAAAGACAACCGCAATGCTTTATTCAATTTTCTCACATATTTATGCTATAGACAATTATGTCAAAAATTTAAAAAATTTAAATTGTACAATTTGAAATTTGGTAGGTACATTTGGATCAGCAATTTCATTGACAAACATATTGAGTTAACAAAATTAACATTAAAAATATACGTATATATTGTGAATAATTTTTAATCAGCCACTTAAATTGATTAAAGTGGCATCCTTCTGTATACTGACATATTTTGATGCGATAAACTGCGAATGTAATGCTCGCTCTTTGTCGACAAAATAGAAATGAATGAAAAGCATTATTCGCTTATCTACATCTATTTATATCGTTATCTGGATATTATTTTGATACTACCAACTTTGCACTCCAGTACGCTAATCTCAGCAAACTTCAATGTTCAAGTGGGTTTACTATGTTACTATGCAAATCTTTAACATGTTTTTCACATCATTGTGGACAAAGTGACATTTCATAAATTTCTAATTTGAGAATAGATGGAGTAACAGATACCAAAGTAGATCATATTGCTAATGGATATATAAACGCATCATGTTGCATGGCTCACTTAACCACATTCACAGTGTAAAGACGTTTACGGTTCCATATTTTCTTTGTTTGATTTTGTTACAATTCGCAGTTTCGAAATTCCCTGAGCAATTGAGCTTTTGAAGTTGACAAGCACCAAAATGTCTCAATTTATGCTAATTCTTTTGGCCACATGGACGTGTTGTCTCGTATCATTGTCCAACTCTTTGCCAAATCCTTTTTGGCTACCTGAACAATGTGCCGTCAAGAAATTGAACATTTCCCAGCTAACTGGTGATTGGCATTTGCTCTACCCCAAAGGTGATCTTAGCAAAAAGATCATTCTCTCATTTAGCCAAATGAACAACGATAATTTGCTTTCTTCAATGCTGGAAGATGGATCCTTGGTGCACAATTTCAAACTCACTCAAAACGCACAGTTACCTGGAAAACTTGAAACCCTGGTTAACCAAGGTTCCTGGACAATGGCACTCCCAACATTTGTTATAAGCTTTAAGCCAAACAAATATATGACCTTGTGGACAAAGTGGACTCCTCTCCTGAATGGGTAATTTATGGTCGTGGTAGAACTGAACTCTCCAAAGATGATTACCACAAAGCAGTCCAAGGATTGGCATGCGTACATTTGGTGAATGCTTCCGTTGGGATGACATTTTTAAACAAATTGTGAAACATCATCATTCAACAATTTGAATTTATATTTGTTTTATGTTATCCTATGAGAACCAATACAAATACTAATCGCACATGGTAGTTGATGTCAAATAAATAAAACAGTTAAACTCTCAATTTAATTTATTTCAACATTTTCAAATGTTTGATAAATTGTTTTTTATAATTCATTATAGCTAAATTGTGGCGGAAATTATTTCGAAAATAGTTTGTTGACATTATGCACACGTTTACACTCGCCTGTTTCACAATATTTCAAAATATATATATCACAGTGAATAATTGTTTAGCTTTGAAGTTTTGCAAAACCCAAATTTAAGTAGAAATATAATGAAATGTTTTTAAATGTTTACGAAACCAAAACCAAATTTATCAACTTCCTTGTTGCGAAAGTATTTTTTTTATAATCAATTTGATGCACACCAGAACAAGTGCTGTCCGCCTGGCAATCGTGACTTGACTACAAATCTACAAATGCTGCATGCCTACGTGATAAGAAGCAAACAACGCAATGACATGACATATTGGTGTTATCTCGAATATTTGCTCAATTCGAAAGATTAAACTGTGCGTGTGTCTGTTCTGATTGAGTAAACAACACAAACATAGGGAGTATAGTACGTTCACTACGTTGTAATGTCACTTTCTATATTTTGTTCAGCACAAACACTTTACCAAATAAAAGCAGAAGACTTGAAGACTTTCTAAAGTTCATTCATTTCAAACATTCATCACTGCTCAAAAATGAAGTACAAACTCATACTTTTCACAACGAAAAAATCCATACTGATTACTTCATTGGCATTGTTGAGTTTGACGGCTCTATTTGAGGTGTTTGATCATCATCACAGTGATCGTGTCACCTTTCTTGACAGTCGACTCCAATTGATTAAAGATGCAATAACCGATCAGCATGTGAGTAGTATGTTTATTTACAAAATTTCGCCATTCAAACATTGAGTTAATTTTGATTAATCCTAATAGAACTATCGTCACGGTTATTGCTACCTGGCCGTGTTGATCACACTTTTCCTGCTACTTCTGATTGGACTAATTTTTAATAACTACTACTGTGGCCTTGCAGTTTCATTGTCATGTCTAGAAACGACTCGACAGAGCATTTTCAATGCCTACGATCCCATTTACAGGGAAGCCTACTTTGTCAAGTATTTGTACTGGTACATTGGCGTGATGACTTTCATGAGTGTTATCGCTGTTTGGCTTACCTTTGACTTGTACGTAATGCGAAAGGCGACACTTGAGAACAAAGTGATCAAGGCTTTTCTGGATAAAGTTCAAGTGGCGTTCATGAACACCAAACATGTGCACTTGGACTATTGAGTTTTAATTGTCAAGACATTTTTTAAAGATTGAATTTGTCTATTGTATTACAAAATAAATTTTTACACTAAACGTTTTTCGGTTGAATATATTGCTTCTTAAAATCAAACAAATGAGTTGACTGTTATTGCATAAATAGTTATATTAAATAATATTTTTTTTTCATCAATTTGTACGAGATCATGCAAATTTTCCAATATAGCATCAGAAACTAAAGAAAAAGGAAACATTAATTATTTTGTTAAATCGCTGTTTATGTTTGTACCTTGATAAATGTGGCCAGCGATACCAAGCCAAATTCGCCATATGTGAAGCCGGTTGGTTGGAAGAAGCCAATAACACAAATGTCTAGTGCCATCTTGAGCCTGGTGCGGGCTCGAATTCTCGGATGGTCTTGGGTGGACTGGACAATGAGGTTAAGATAAGCTTTACTCGGTTTGTGTATTTGCGTAGTGCAGTACGCAAATATGAGATGGAATGCAAACACAATACTGCTCAAGTAGAATATCCACACGCTGAGAATGAGCTCACTCAGCACACTCAGCCCGCCCTCAATGAGCCAAATTGTGAACACGATGTTCATTGAACAGTTGGACACCAGCGCCGCTAAGAACAGTCTTCCGTGCGTTCGATTAGTTTGCAGGAAAATCGCCAGCATTTGTGTCCACTGTTTGCGATACCAATGGTAGCCAAACAGGTTGAATCGTCCTTTGGAGCACGTTTTGGCCAATTTTCCGTAGGCTTGACCTGCCTTCTGGTAGAACATTACCAGCAGGCCGATGGTCAGCGCAAAATTGATCGCTAACGCGTGTGCTGTGTTGAGATAGTAGAGTGCCAAACCGGCGCAACTCAAGTGACTTCTCACCAGCGAAATGATCAAATAGATCCACGATTTGCTGCTAAAATGTTCCCAATGTTCATAATATTGAACAGCAATGTAGATGTAAGAAGTGGCAATAACCAATTCTGTAAAATATACAATGATGCGTCATTTGTTTAATAAACAAGCATATTTATACCAAAACTGGAAATTAAACTCATGAAAAGATTGAGTGTAACGAGGAAGTACTTTCGTGTTTGTGCGCAAACATTTCGTCGGGCAAAATTGGGCGAAACAAAGAAAGTGGAATCATTGTTTAGTATAACCAAACTCAGCACTCGTATCAGTCCATCATTGGCCGGACAGATGAGTGCCCGGTTGAAATACAAAATCATAACCGACATAGCAGCGCACAGTAGATTGATCAACCCTTTGGGCACAATCAAATAGAGTACATCAAAGCGGATCACTCTATCCACTGATGGTGCATCATCAGCATCACTATCCCCAGAAGCACAGGCCAAATAGACGAAATGAGCTGCTTCGAACGCAAGCAAAACATTGATGATTTGAAAAATGCGAATATATTTGAAATTTTTTGCGAGCACTATTTGATGCACAATTTGAATATACACCTGGTAGTACTGCACGTCCTTGATTGGATACAATGCCAACCATAACAATTCAATCAAATTCATTGTGTTTCTACTATTTGAAGGTTATAAATTTTATAAATTATTAAAATAATAAAATAAAATTAAAGTTAATTTTTGAAATGTTGAAATTTCGGAGTTTTAAGTTTGTGTTGCAGTGAAAACAACCTGTCACTCAATTCAATGTGGTTGATTGATGCAATTGATTGCTAAATTGTTTTCTACAAAAAGTCATTAATTATAACTAAAAATGTAGCGGAAATGTGTTTTGAAATGCTCTGAAAAATAGTTTATTGGAAGAAGCACACTAGTTTACACTTGTTTTTCTCATATGCACGGAATTTTCTTGTTTTAAACAATATCTGCAATAATGGAGAATGTATCGCTGAACAAAGTGATTTGCCAATTTTTGGTAAAATTAATTGTTTCGAAAAAGTAACATTGTTTTGTGCAATCCAAACCTAAACGGAAATGAAATGCTACAAATGTTTACAAAAGTTGAACACAATTTTCTAAACAACCATGTCGCGAAAGATTTTTTCAATAATTTTTTTAATAATATATTTGACTTGACAATTGGGACACCAATCAGTATATTCGAATATTAACACGGACTCTTGATTATTTTTGATTGTAAAAATTGTTCTATTGATTATTGCGTTTATTGCGTTGAATATTGCTTCTTGAAAACAAACATGAAATATGCACTAATGTATGATATTATCTGAATTTAACAAAATTATCAGAAAAAAATTTCAACATTCACACAAGGAAAATTACCACATTGTACGTTTTGGTTGTAATGCGCATGTTGCCAAACACACGAAAAGCATACGGTCGCAATCTTCGGTTTGTTTGTAAAGATTCCACCTAAAAGTAATTAAAAATATAGAAAGTTTGTTGATTGATAAAATGAAATGCTCACCTTAAGCAAATTGCTGACATTAAGCGTTCTCATTGGGCCACATCTCGAAAATTTAAAATAGAACTGTCTGTTCAACGATTCAAATTTACGATTGTTTTTCTCAACTTCAGCGCATTCACGGATGATTGCAAATAGAAATGCATTCAACAGCACAAATATAAGTCCAAATAGACCTTTCTTGAGAGAGTGTTCGCCTGGAATTTTGACATAGAGTACAGTGTACAGCTGATAGCACTGAGACACAATGTAGAATGGTAGAACTATGGAAAGTCGAGTCGTACTGAAAGAACTGTAGGCAGATATTTGCTCACAGATTTGGCACATTTCATGGTTGATTTGTTTAAATCTTAACCAACTGGTTAGGATGAACAACTTTTTACGGTTTATGAAAACTTGAATTATGAGTGCATTCAACTTTGCTATTTGATTCACTTGTCTGATTCGGATTAGCCGACTGGCAATTAGGACAAAGGCAATCAAGGCGAAGCAAGCTATGATAATAAAACGATTAAATATTATCATAAATCTTGGACCTTCATTTTACCATAGATTATGTAAAAGATTGAAACCGAAAAGAGAAAGAACCAAAATGTAATAGACACCAAGTCAACAGTATACACATTATTGAGCCAAACATTTGCATAGTAAAATACCAAAGAAATCACATGAAGGACCGAGTAAAACGGAACCAACAGTTTCACTTTACGTTCGTAAAATTTGGTCATTTGGTCAGAGTCGATCTTGGAAAGCCCTTTAAAAATTACAAAAAGTAAAAAATCAATGCAAAATCAAACAAATCCTTACTTTTAGATCCAAGGCTAAATTTGTGTTCCCCATCTGGTTGATAAATAAACACGAACTTTGAATTCAAATCAGGAGAAAACAGCACAGAAATACAGAACAAAATCGTGACTGTAAGCGCGAGTGATGATGCAAAATCAAACTGGCGCCACATTGAGGGTGAGGTGCACTGATGTGTGAATATGTGAGGACTGGTGGATAAATTGGTCCAGTCATCAAATCTACCCACAGCATTGTACGGTAACCAGAAGGTGCCAGTAGATATCATTAACAGTAGAATTAACAGTGGAACACAGAAATGTTTGAGATTTGATTTGGTATTATTTTGAAATTCGATTCTACGAACTGGATCAAATTGTCTGTACAAAATACTGAGATGAGCCCGACAAAGTGAATTTACTAAAACGAAAAAGTTTTTAAAAACAAACATTTTTTGATGGGTCTGATGTACAAAGTAAAATGAAATTTTCCCGAAAAATTGGTTTTTACTCGAATTTATGCCAATTTTGATTGATTGTTTCTTCTGACAGTCATTGATTTTTACACACTTGAAACGTAAACTGAAATGCAACAAAATGCTTTAAATTTTTTTTAAAAATAAAAACAAGTTTCTTAACGCTAATTGAATTTTTGTTTGTTCAATAGTGACTTCCGGCTTGACTGGATCGCTAAATAGATGACACAATCGTGTTCCGGCAATACAATTTCGCTACTCAATTGTAAAATTTAAATTTATTGAAAATTTTTGAGATATAATAAAAAATGATTTACTTAATAATTTAATTTTTAAAGCAATTTAAAAATATTTAGTCAAGTTTCTTTTGAATGTCAATATTATTATTGATAGAATCAATTTCCAATTCTTCAAACATTTCATCGTTTTCTTTTTTGTCATCAATTTCACTGTAAACTTGTTTCTCTGGTATATTTTGATGAAGAAATAGCTTCATCATTTTGACTCCTGGCGCCTCGAAAGTTAGATAGAGAAAGAATGCCAAAATATATGATTGCAGTATTGTTGAGCTGATCAATTGCCACTGGAATTAAAGAAACCAATTAAATTTGAAAATTTTTCTAAATTTTGTTCAAAACTCACCAATCCATTCAAACCTGCCAGCGAAATTGTGCTTCTCGCTTGAAAGACATTGAACCACAGAGTCATAAAATGTACTAAATACAAACAAAACGATATACGCGAAAATGGTTGAAAGATTTTTGCTAATAAAAAACGCGCAACCACATTTTGTGGATCAATTGCACATTGGTAAATAATCCAACCGTTTGCCAGACTCCAAAGACAGGTGAAAACAAATACACTAATTGCGGTCTCGAGACTCGCACTTTGTGTGTACTGTGGAGAAACCACATTCATGGCCGTATAAGTGTGAGTCAACATGTAGACAATCACACTAAAAGATGCAACAAATCCAATTTGCTTAACCAATTTTGAGAAATGGACCATCTTTCTTTCCAGCAATAACTGACCAATGATTGCACCAGTGAAAAAGGGGACCAAATGATTGAAGGGAAACATGTACAAAACACGCAAATTGTAGATGAGTTGAGGAAATCTAAAAAAATATTTGTTTTGAAAATATCTAACCAAACCAAAAAAAACATACGGATGTTCTATGAATGCATAATATTGCAACAGTGTTGGTCGTGCCCAGTCGGTTAAAAGTACAAACACGAGCACCATAAATTGAAGTGCAATGAATAAAAACGAGACGAGATACGACTTGAAACTACTTTTGGAATAGGCCCACAAGAGGACAAATGCTAAAATATGAAGCTGCATTTCTGCACCAAGGTACCAAGTTTGAAGGCTGCACTATAAAAAAATGTTCAAAAATTAAACAGAGAAAACCAATAACAATACCTGATGCTCAATCGGCACAATATTGTTGACATACAGTAGATGAGTCCACCAGTAATCGTAGCATCCTCCCAAATTGAGATACAAATGATCATGATGCCAGAGGGGTCCAGAGCCAAAAAGCTCTAAAGCAATTGTCATACAAATCATGCCAACCACTGCGGGGGTGTAACGAAACCATCGCAACAGTACAAATGGGATAAAGTTGTGCTTTAACTTGCGTGACAATCCAACGTAGGTAAGGAACATTCCACTGAAATGGAAAATTTAGTTCACAAAGTTAGCTTTCAAATTTTCAAAGGACAGATATCCCCGAAAATATTTAAAAAAATCCTACCTTAAAACAAAGAATGTATGAACCATCAATCCCCCATTGAAGAATGGCTGCGCAAACCCTCTTTTGGCTAAAGCCCGAAAATCAGTAGTAAATCGTGCATACGCATTCACAAAGAGAACCGTCGGAGCAAGTAGACCAAATACATGACCGCTCACAATAAAAACAGAACCCAGGGCTCGAATTCCGTGAGTAAATTGAAATTGTATTGCATTATCCTGAAGCTTATTTTCATTTGTTGTTGTATCTCTAATATGTACCAGCGTTTGAATATTGGAAATTGGGTCAAAACATGAAAGCATCTTTAGAATCAAAAGATTTGGTCTTTTCTTGAACACGATTTCTTGTACAAATGCTAGAGAAATAAGCGCCAATGGAATTGCGAGAATAATTCTATTGGAAAAATTATTAGATTTTAATTTTTTTATTAAAAAATTTCTTACAAAACAATGGACAATCGTGGATCGCGTTTGGGTGGCTCGTCCACTGACTGGCAATAGGTGAGATTGAATTCGAATGATTCAAGTATTGGATAATCTTGTGATAAGTTGCAATTTAAAAATAAAATTAATGGAATATTTACTCACAGGTTTGAATGGCATGCTCAATTTCTTTTGGATTACAAATCGACGGAAAGCATACACCACTGGCCATTGGATACTTATTGTCCAGTGCATACCACTGTTCGACATATTTATGAATCCAAGCGGGCTCCAAATTGGTTTTGAATGTGATTTTTCTATACACATTTTCTCTTGGTAGATTCACTGTTGCGAGACAATATTTACCAACAAAATGTTGCTCATTGAAGTCACCCGACACCGATAGGCATTGATCAAAGTCTCCAAGTTGGGTTGTGGTACTTGAGAGTATGCCCACAGGAAAGGTGGCCATGGAGTCAATTACTGAAATTTGATATTCAAAAATTGTTTATCAAAGCATAAAAATTGCAAATTTACTTTTGGCACTCCATTCTTGATCAAACGGATGCTGTATCATGTATTCGAGCACATCCATGCAACCTTTGTTAATTTTAACTTTACCCATCCCTCGACTTTCTCTTACTGTTTCATTCCATCTGAGGAAGGCTTCATCCGACTTCACTCGAACATGACTTTTCCAGTTGTTTAAAAGCTCTGTCCAATAAAGATCGGGATCACGTGACGCACGCTGAGACAATTCATTATTAGCTTTAATTGGACGACCATTGGTGATACTATTTTGGGCTGGGAATAGTTCCTTGTACCAAAAATTTTCTGCTTCAATGTAATTGTGACTTGAAAGCGCAACAAAAATCACTAAAGTTTGCAAGAACATTTTTTTAATTTTCATTACATTTGAACAAAATTGACAAAGGTCTGTTTTTAAAATAATTAGTGAGGTAATAATGTAATAAACCTTTAGTTTAGATTATAAAGTCACTCAACATTAAACGAGTGTTTTTTTCCTAACGCGTTAATCCTTTCCTCATGCGTCGCATATTTTCAAAAGATAGAAAGGCAGAATTAGTTTTTTTGCTTTACTTTTACTGTCTTTGTGTGCAAGTAAATCTAAAATTAGAAAAAAATCAACTGGAAAAGACCTGATTGTGGTTAACATTTGACCATATAATCAATTTCAATTTTAAAGGGTATATTTCTATATTGATTTTTAATTGTGCTGTTTCAAAGGTTGTGAAAATCGATAATCGGTCATTCGAAAGTGCATTTTAAGGTTCATAGAAAACTCGTGACATTCTATTACGGTCACAATAGTCGTAGATTGTCACCGGAACGGGTTTGATGTTCTCCACTCGATGACTTCTGTGAGCTGCTACTGTGAGATTAATTTCTTTCTTGGTCACCTTTTAGAATGATATAAACAAAATTTTATAAAAAAAATTTAGATCGATTGAATTACGACACTTACTCGATCAAAGTAGACAAACACTTTTCCGTGGTTATTGCCCGTTTCCATACGTTTAAATCCATTTGTTTTATTTTCTGCATTCAGAGCTTCTAAATCTGCTGTAAAACCAGACGGTAATTCAACTTCCATTACGGTCATGTTTGTCGAATCTCCATTCATGTAGCTTAAGAGTTATAAAACCGTTATTAATGCGTTATTTGAAAACAAAGACTTACTAAGTCTGTATGTTCAAAATCATATAATTTTCTGTTGAACTTTTGTCAACTTGAGGTTTTAGAAAGAACGCCGGATTTAGTGCTGCCCCCGTAATGTTGTACTGATAGGACACTTGAACGATTGCTGTACCGTATCCCGAAGCTTCCAACTCGACACACTTCGCAGCTGGCTCCAATTCCAACTGTTGAAGAACCAAGGCATTTTCTGCGTCAAAATTAAGCACTTGTGTTTGGGTTTGCTGTTTTGCTGCGTCATTTTTGCATTGTTTCACTGAAACAGACATTTGAGGGGTTGAAGTGAATATCTTCTCAGCAATTGCACCCAACGCCTGTAGACCAATCACAGTGTCCTGTGTTGAGGCAAAGCCTCCATTGGAATTTTGTTTCGAAATCATCCAACGTAATGCGGGAATTGCATTGTCTGAGTCAGATCTTGTCACCATGGTTAGCAAAGCATAGGCAGTAGATTCTACTTCAACATAATTCGGAATCGATTCATAGGATGGGACGATCTTTTGGCGCTTCGAAATTGTTTCATCTTTTTCTTGGGTTACAATTTTGTTCTCGTTTTCAAATTTATTTGTCCAATACGCCAAACCATCTTCAGTACGTTTGACTAGTTTCATCAACTTCTGATAGGCGGTATCTTTGTGCTTTGAATTTGCCAAATGAAGCGCATGCGCAATCAGAGACACTTCATAGGAATTGGTGGAATGGGAAAGTCGACTGTTTAAAAAAATGAATTAAGCAATCAAACTAGATTTAATCAAAATATACCTGTAGATGTAATTTTCGGCTAACTTGATTTTTGATTTATTATCATTTCTATTGGAATTAGACTTATCTTCTTGTAGAATTGCAATCAACACATATGCAGTTAAAGGAGCTGCGGAATTGTTTCCGGAATTGCCATTTTTGCCCGCTGCTCCACCTTGAAGTTCCTTCTGATGAACTTCACCGTTTTCAGCAAAACTTCCATCCCTATTCTGTTGACAAAATAACCAATCAATAGCATTGCTTATCACATCCTGATCCATATCGAGATAAGGACGAGCTTGAATGAAGGATTTCACAACAAAAGCGGTCAACCAAGTAGAACCTGCAAAATCAGAATTTCCGAAAGCTGAGAATGATCCATCGTTTCGCATGTAGGTGAGTTCACGTTGGTAACCGGTTGAGATGTTTGTTAGGGCTTTGGATTTTATTTCATCTGTAAGCCGATTTACAAGAGTCAGATAGTTTAGAACCACAATGTTTGGCACAAAATTTCTAAATACAGAAAAATTTTAAGGAAACTTAAACTTAAAATTCAACTACTTACATCATATTCTGCTCACCACAACCATAAGGAATTCTCAGTAAATCATCAAGATGATTCACAGTTGGACCTAGAATATCAGATATTCCCGAAACTTTAACTTTCGATGATTCAGGAACCGCGTTTTGTGGTATTTCAATAGAGAAGGTACGTTTTACAGTTTCATTAGATTTCTTATCCAATTTGATGAACATTGCCTTGTTGAAGTACTGTGTTTGCCCCTCTGCTTTGACCAACAACTTCTTTACCAGAGCATCACCAGCATTATCACATTTAGCACTAACCCGAATGTCGATGTAACCAATTTGGATTGGTTTTATCATAAACGAAACGGAAGTTCCGTCAAGTGGAAGAATTGAGACAATTTTTCCTCGTTTGAAACGATCAATTTGTTTTCCATCATTGACAAATTCAAATTCGTTTATGGCATTAACCATCACGATCACTGCCTGAACTGGCTTCTTCTGGTAGTTGAACACAAGAACCTGAATTTCCACCGATTCACCACGAATGATCGAATAAGGTAGTGATAGTTGTGCGAAAAAGGGTTGGAAAACTTGGATATTAAGATTCTGTTCAGCGATACCAAGTCCCGTAATTGAATCCATGGCTAAAGCGGAAATGATCCACGAAGTGATTGTGTCCGGAATTTTAACCGAATATTTCGCTAATCCATCGGGACCGACAGTGACATTTTCCCATATCCAGGTTTCTGGGAATTTTTGACGCAATTTCACTGGTTTTGAGCGTTCGAGTTGAAGTTCTGAGCTGCAAAAATTATCAACCAAATCAATAGATCCCGATCGTTGCAATAATTTCACTAAAAATAAATCAAAATTAATAATTCCAAAATCTGCTTTTTTTATAAACATACTTTTGCGGCTCCTACGAACGGGTACTGTTATTTACAAATATAAAATTGTTATTAATGAATCTATTACAAGAATTAGTTGACTCACTTTTTGGTCTCTCAAATCGGTATAGTTGCTCGTTGGTGAATATCACCAAACCGGAATCTTCGAAAATCTCTTCTGCAGTCGCCGATTCACCAGCAGAGCTTTTCCCACTGTCGTACAATTCCAAGTCTTTGCAAATATCTTCTCGGGTTAGATCATTTCCAGATTTGAGCAACAAAATCGATTGATCTATCCCAAGTAGACCAACATAGGCTGAGGGTTGAGTTTGTACGGTAATGTCCACCTGTCCACCGGGTTCTGTTTGGTTAACATTTGATGTCATCTTTACAGGAGTACCATCGAAGACTCCGTCTACCTTAAAGTTGAGCACATCGGCTACGATTTCACGGTTTTCTGGCCGAACATAGTAAACTAGAAGACGAGCTTTTGGTGCCATTTGTTTGGTGATTAGAATTGTGATGTCAATTGACGTTGTCGGATCCTTAACTTTGATTGAACTAGCCAGAACAATGTCGCCCTTAGACATGACTTTATACATGACTTCGGTGAGGGGTTCAACTCCGTTGACCTGAAACGTGACTTTTTCTCCAACTTTCACAAATTTTGCATCAAACAAATCATCGAGTGTAGAAATTTTATCGTTTTTGGATAAAACCTGAATGAACGAATTCGAAGGTGATTTTGCGTTTTCTACTGACTTCAAGTAATAAGTTTCACCACGATATTCTGCATTCCATTCGAGGCTCATGAAATCATCGGGGTTTTCGTTTCTCGGTGGATTCAGTTCCACGCGGACTATTCCTTTTACTGGAACGGCTACTTGAGTCAATTCTGTACGATCTGGACCACTGTTTGTGAAAATGTACTTCAACGTAACTGGCGTACCATTGTCCTTGACTGGTTTATCATCCTGGTAAGCCACTTTCAAGAAAGCCGTATATTTCAAACCTGGTTTGAAGGTTTTCGATGTTTTCAGCAATTCAACTTTAGTCTCCTTACGATAAATTTTCAACACCGAAAATGAACTATACTTCTTTCCAGTGAGACTTTCGGTTACAGTTGCGTGAAATTCAATCTCCTGATCGGCATAATCTTCATTCAATTCCAATTCCTTGACCAAATTAACAGGAATCTCAACTACGCCGTCATCTTTGATTTGTACTTTAGTTCTAAATTTCATTTGATCATCAAAATATGATTCAGGTGTCTGTACGGTTAGAACACATTCGCCTTTGACCGGTTTGCCGTAGGTGTAGTTGGCCTTGACCGTTGCGACCACTTCCGGCTGGGCGTAGGTGGCGTACGTTGGAAGTTCGACATCCACTGAGAAGGTTGGTAAAACATACTCGGCTACTGTAAATTCTTTTGTGCATTTCTGTCCATTAGTTTTCACTTTTATGGACCAATTGCCCAGTGGTGGTTGATCGGAGAGTTGAATTTCATCGAAGAAAATGCCCATTTTAGGTGAAACTCTTTTCCATTGTTTGATCAAGTTGTCTTTGGAGTCCTAGAAATAAAATTAATTTTCAAATTATTAAATAATAAAAACATACCTTTACATAAATATCCAACGTCCCGGAAACATTTGGAATTAAACTCGGGTTGACAACAATCGCTCTAAACTTGACCATCTGTCCAGGCTTGTAAATTGCTTTATCAGATTGCACAAAAATGGAACAATATTTACGCTCAAAATCGAGCTCAGTTTCATGTGAAATTTTTAATTCTTTCGATTTGCCCTTGACAGACAATTTGTAATCACCTTTTTGCCATTCTCCAATTTTGAGATTCAGCAAATTGCTCGAACTCTCAGAAGGTTGAACAGTAATTTTGTTTGAAACACGATTTTTCGAATGTTTACCAGAAACTTCCACATCAATATCAATTGGTTTGGTTATGTTGGAAATGTCAAGGCTCAGGTGGTACTCGGAATTGGGACGGATTTTCGATGGAGCAATGATTGTATATCTTGCATATTTTTGTGCACTCATTTTTTGTAATAAATTTGTTAGACAAAAACTTTAAAATGAAATTCAAATTGATGTTAACGTTATATATTTGTAAGGGAAAGTGGTTGACATAAATTCCAGAAGGCATTAAATTTTCAAAATTAATTTATCATGTCACGCGATGCTGAATGAATGAAAGAAGTTTATGATTCACTGAAATATGCGCTTGCCTGCGCCCACTGAAATGTATTATGACAATGCCATTGGCATACCGTGACTATCTAAAAAGAAAGCAGCTGTTGTTAAGTCAATGTATGCTTGTTGTTGTCGCTATGATAAATACAAAAAATGAATGGGCGAAGGCAACTGGTTTGGCTATATTCATTAAAATAGTAGAAGGCATCAGTGAGCACCTTCATCATGCAAATGTGATAATTCACACACACACAATGGAACAATTAGATGTTTTTATTTTTTAATCAATTTACACTACATCTGTTGAAAATTTTTGTTTGTTTTCTGTATAAATTTTTTCCCTATTTAACTGAAATACATTTACATTATTCACCGAAGTCTTGTGATACAATGCCCTAATAAGGCAATGCGGATGCAAAAACAAAATCAACGGCCTTTAAGAGAGAAATACACTTTTCAATTTGGCAATTTTCGTACTTGAACTTGGCGAACTAATTGAACTGATCTTTAATGAACCATATTTTTGTAAAATTAAATTTCACAATTTCATCAAGTGCAATTGCTACATATTACTTGTAAATATATGTTGACTTGAGTTGAGAAATCGAGTGCAAATAAAGTTTATTCCAACTCTGGCAAATTATTAATAATTGATGACAAATATTTCGCATGACGCTCGAGCGTGGGTGCTGACAAATGTTGTTCAACGTGAACAATGACAACAACTTTTGTGAACAAAATAATAATGTAAAAACTAAAATTTCTTAATAGGAAGTGACGTAAATGAATGAGTTGTTTTTAATAATTTATTAAATTATATTTCTACAATTGATTTAAACTTTAGTCAAAATAGTTCAACCAGATCTACTACTCGAGCCAATAAAAAATCATGAAACGTTTTTACTATCTAGAAATCCGAAACATTGTTCAAAAGAGAAAATGTCAACGTACTCGACGCTTAATCGGTCTTTCAATTTATCTGATTAATCTACTTCGATCCATAAATCACTTGATTGTGTTTTACACTGCCTTTCAGTACCCTCTTCTGTGGAAATGGGACTATCTGATTACTTTCGGCTATTTTCACCCAAACGAGTACAATTTTGTGATTGGTTTTATTGTGTGCATGTTCTTCAGTTTTGGAACTCTGTCTCAGTTGGTTCTCTATTTTACACCGAGTGACTTTGTTTCGTGGAATTTGTTTGATGATATTGTGGTGCGCAATACTGAAATTTATCTCGAATCTAAAAAGATGAATTTAAATGCAAATCAGAAACAAAATGATGGACCAAATTGCGAAGTTAAAATTTGGTTTCGATTCAAGACAAGATTTGTTCGAGCTTTCGATTGGTTCAAATTCAATCATGTTGATCGGAAAAAGCTGATGGAGAACCGTTTGAAGGTTTTTCCTGATTTGTCTCTCAGTTCGCGAATTCGAGTTTTAGTTCTGCTCGATCTTATTGAGGCGTATTATTCTGTGTTTCGAGTTATTTTCGGTAAATTAATCTTTAAATTAAAAATTTTTACCTAAATTATTTTTTTAGTAACACTTGGAATGTTCTACTTTCTGTCTTATCTAAACCGTTTCATCCAACCCTTCCCTCTCTGGTACCATCCACTAATCTACCTGGACATTGTCCTCTGCTGTTACTGTCTCTCAATCTTTGTTCGCATTGCAAACATCAACTGTTTCCTTGTTTCGACGCTTTGTCTGTTACTTGTAGCGTTTGTTGGTCAATTGAATCGAATGTTGCGTCAATTGGTTTCATTTGCAAAAATTTCGAAGCTTGGCCATCGTAATTTGGGAAAACTGAAATATTTTCAAATTAAACATACCAAACTGTGTTTTACCATTTCACAATCAAATCGTGAGATCTGGTCCCGATTTCTGTTCTGCTTTGTGCCCATGCAAATGCTCACAATGATATTCTTGTCTCTTCACTTGATTACCGACGAGGTGGTTGAAGCAAATGTGGTGACTTACATAATCATTCTGTCGCTTTACGCCTTCTCAATCATTCTAGTGTTTGGTCAGTTGGCTTACATCTCTAACCTATTTCACGTTTGTTTAAAAGATTTGGGTCAAATTCAATGTCAAATTCCGAAGAATATGTTGGGATTGAAGTTGAAATGTCTGAGCCTGTATGAACGAGTGCTCGTTTGGAAGTCGGGAATCTCTACTCAACAGTATGGCGTTACGATTGGACCCATTTGTACGGTCACTTTCCCGGTGATGGGACAAATTGCTGTTCAATTTGTGATTTATTTATTGTTTTTCATAACTTTCAAGAAGAATATTAATCCATTGCAAATATGATAGATAGTAAATTGTAAATCACTATGTTCTAAGGTTAGTAACTCCAAAAATTAATCAACTCCCAAATTGGACTAAATTCATCATGCTGCGTGACATTAAAGTTGAACTTGCGCAGTGAACCCATGTTTGAAGGAGAATCAAAGAATAGCCATTGTTTCACTGGTTCATTCCATTTGGGACCATATTCTGTAAAATTGACAAAATCTAAATAAAAGTTCAATAAATTACAAAATAACTTACCAACTTCTATAATTTTTTCTGGTTCACAAGGCGCCAGCAACTTATAACCCAACAGTTCAACAGAACACAACTCATACTTGGGATAAACCTGATAAGAATATTCTGGTTCCAAGTGTTCCGGCATGAGAAAATGTGTATCGTTTGGATAGATGAAAAACAGATCCAACTGTTCACGATTCCACCAGCGTTTTGTATGGAAACTGTACTCCATCGTATGATGTCTCTCCCCATAACGAGCCCACATGTACATTCTGTGTCGTCTCGATTCTGCACGAAGAATCCTGGTCAAATCCCGTGCTTGGACATATTTGCTCCAAGTGGCAAAATCAGTATCACTTGTATAGGGAGTGGGATGACACTGTCGATACCAACCGAGCAGTGTGCCACAGGCAATCCAAAATTCCATTTGCATCTTCCGCATCAATGACTTCATGGAAACAATTCCAAATTTAGAGGATTCTATTTTTGCTTGATTTATTTCTAGGTTGTTTTCTTTGAACCATTTGACAGTTTTCTCCACCGGACAGTGGAGATAGCGTGACGTTGGTAGTTGTGATAGGAGATGAGCTATATCTTCAGGTACTGAGATTCCATCGATTGTTTCGAGATTAAATGGATCGAAAATGTGTTCGTGCTTAGGATTGAAATAAAGATTTTCTTCAACGGATTGCTCGAGACTCAAAATTGGACCAATCCATAGAAAATGCTTCACATGATACAAAACTATGAGATGTAAATATAATTTTTCTTGATGTGTTGAATATCGAGTTTCATAAAACACATGAAGTATTGAGTCATTCAATCCTCTATTTGTGAAAGGTCCTGAAAAACCAAAAACACGATATATTTCTTTAAAATTGTCTGAAATTTTTAAATTTTTAAATCGACTCTCAAATATTCCAACAGTCAGTGATCTTTTATTCCAATTATGAAAAACATTTTTGTTCAAATTGAAACGCCAGAAAAATTCCTCTTGTTCATCTTCTTTATAGCCGAGCATTTTGTTCATAATATAAGGTTCTAGTAGAAAAAGATTATTCTGTGAGTTTAATGTTAAAAGATGAGTAAATTCTTTGCGGAGATATTTTCGAGGCGATTCTGTGTGCGGTTGAAGATTTTGTTTTGGAATTTTGGATAGCTCCTGATATAGATTCAAAAATATCATTACGAAAAGAAGGATAAAAGAAGAGAACTTACAAAATTATAAAACTGAATACACAACAAAGTAAAAATCACAAGTGCAATCAATGGAATGACCGCACTTTTGGCTTGACGTAATCGGACAACTTTGTTGGTGTTGATATTTTTAAGAAAAACGTTTGGCTTTTTGAAAAAGCTCATTTTATGAAGATTTCTGTGTGAGAAAATGTGAAACCAAATATATGTGGATTGCAATCAATTGTGCAATCGTTTATATTTTCCAACAGGTTGAATTCTTCTTATAAAACCCATGGGATTATGCATAAATAAATAAGAATAAATGGCAATAAAATGTGCTCATGTTTGCACAAGTTAGCAAAGATAAATTAAGACTCATTTGGTGCTGGTAACTATGAGAAACGTTATATCTTTTAAATCGAACGATTAGGTAGAATTGAGTCTCTGCCTTTGCGAGGGATAATCGTTGATTTGATTGGGAAATGTGTTAGGTTCAGCGGCATAAGGACATTTTAGAATACAAATTCTTGTCAATTTGTAAATGCATTAAGAAATTGTTAATCATCTTTTGGTCTTTCAACAAATGAAATTGTTTTTATTTCATTTTGTTCACTTTTGGAATCCAGAAAATAATTGAATGCTTTCTTTGAAAGTCTTTTGACATACCTCTTACCCTGACGCGTCACCTGATCAAATCAATTATTGAACCTCAATGATCACTTAGCTTTGTGTTTGCTGTACAAAAGTTTGATATATTGGTTGATAAAGCTAATCGTCGTAACTTGTGCCATCTTAAAGTAGACCACCATTGAAGATGATGACAAAGTGTGCACACAAAGTCGAGTGTTTTTGCTATCTCTGGGCATTCGTTTGTTTAAGACTTGACACCACTTTATCACCACAACTCACTGTCAATAAAGTCGAGTTCCGTTTGTGTGTGTGTTTAAATGCCAATTATTAAATTAATTGAAAAAAAAAACAAATGGTGGTGGGGACACATGTTAAATGCAAACAGAAAACAATGCCTAAGCGATTCATGCGGATAACATAGCTTCGCAAAAGTACCATAACTGAACGAGTTGATGATATTTGACTTATTTCATTTTTCAAACATCAACATTCATGCTGAGAAGGTCGGTCGAGAGATGATGCTATCGTCACTGGGTTGTATGTTGACTTTTCAATGACGTTGATGTTAAATTTTTTGTAGTTAAAGTCCACAAATGACACAAGTGATATGATGATATCACATGTTACAAGCGGTAATAGTTTACAGTTCTTTAAATGGTGAGAAAACATTCACTTCACATCACCAACTTTATTTGTAACTTTTATTACATCCCGCTCATATTATAATAATTATGTAATGCAATGTTGTTTTCTCACACTATTCTTTACAGCACTCCAGGATGTTGGTATGTTCTCACGCTCACCAATCAATTTTATGTCAATGGTGTTACATTCGGTTTCAGAAAATACTACTCAGATTTAAATCTTAATAATATTATTTGAGTAAAGAAAAGTGTGGTCGTCGTCGTGATGTGATCGTTCATAGGTAGAGAGTGTGACATGCGAAGTCGCGAAATTATGTTACTTTGAATGCAGCGGGAGAAGCGAACAACCCCCGTTGCTTGCAACGGTGGGTTTTAACAAGTCAACTGCAAACGTGTAGCAGTTTGCGGAGTGAAACGCAGCAAACGCGAAGCGTTTGGGTTGACTTGTTAATTTAATATATTTTATTAATAAAATTGATTCAAAATTTAAAAATACTATTACAATTTTGTTGTTTTCAAATTAAATTGTTTGAATACTTTTTTTCTTGGTGAAATCATATAAATCGAATAACATAGAAAGAAGACCGTTTGTATTATGCCAAGAATGATCAAAAAAGGTGGATAGCCCTGCTGTTTGGCGGTTAAAACAATGCCATACACGAAGTAACACGCGTACTCAGCAATTTGCAGTAGGACGAGATGGCGTCTCCACCAGAGACACTGCCGTACAGCGGGACCCAACAAAGTGAGCCCATAGTAGCTGTACATGATCGAGTGGACAGTGCCGTTGAGCAGACAGGAGAATGCCACACACGGTAACATTCCATTGTGTTTCAGTACCAAATACCCAAATATGGGCAGCACAGTGTGATGGTATAGATGAAAAAATGTGATATGACTTTTGGCCTTTTTTCTCAGCACAAAAAAGATGGTATTGAATAGATCCAAATATTTGGTCATCCAATACCACCAGCCCGAGTTGATAATCCACTTTACCTCAGCGTTGTAAATGCTCTTATCTGGATATTTCCAATCGAATAGTCGGTGGCCATACTCACAGTGGCGTGCAACAAGACACACAAAATATGCATTCCACAGAGCCATCATGACATTGAAGCACAACATGAGCTGTTTCAGGTTGAACGGCTTTCGATTTGCCATCAAACGTGGACCAAACGATGTGACAAAGTAGAGATACGCGCCCATTATGGTAAGCACAAAATAAGGCGGACCTTGCACAAAGGGCAGATGGGCTGTTCGTGGGTCTTGTTCATCGTACCAGTAATTCAGTAGAAGATATTCAATGTATTCAATCATGGACTGTAGCATTGTGATTCCAAAGTCAGAGTAGCTTTTCTAGTAGAACAAAGAAAAACACCATGAATTAATAATTATAAAAAATATCTTCAACAAAAGTCATATATACCTACCAAATGACAGTTTTGCCTGATTAAAATCAAAATTTTCAATAGTGTCTTTCTGGGACTTCAAATTTGTTCAAGGGGTAAAAGTTGCGTTAGTAATTTTTTATATTTGAGAAAAGCAAACACAAATTATCTCACCGATCTGAGTGAACATCATCAGAGCGGTTAGAGACAAAACAACTGTACCGTCTGTTCACACCTGGGTGAGATGTAAATGTTAACGTTAAAACGCAAAAAATTTTCCATTCCTTGGTTTGTTAGGTTAGGTTAGTTTAGGCGTTTGGTTTGGTCTATTAGGTAGTTCTGAAATATTTTTTGTTCAATCAAAATCATGTTTTCAATCATTTGGAGATTCGAGAATTCATTACTGCAAATAATGTCCCATTTAGTGTGGCTAATGTGTTTTCCATGTTTTTTTTCAATATGCCACATTTTGGTTATCATATCAGACAAGGCACAGTATACTTGCTCCTTCCTATTGATGTCAATAGAAGAACATAGTTGTGTTGGAAATAGTTTAAAGTCAATTGACAATGCAATATTGTGCATGTCCAACTGCTTAATTTCATCTAAAATCAAACACCCAATGTCAAACCATAAAATGTCAAATGGTTGATTTCCATTGCGAATCGACTTGGTTTCAATTGTCTATGATCATAAACCTATATGACACTTTATGGCGCTTATCTTATGTAAGCCATAAAGGATGGTTGCAAGTATAAAGGTTTAATAGTACAAGTTAAGATAAGCGATAGAGTGACGCTTTAGGGTCATAGATTAGATGAATAATTTCACTGTAAATCCGCTTGTGGGTTTTGACGTATGAAATTGGACACAAATGGATCTGAGTTTTCGTATATAAACCAAGATTGAAACAGAAACAAAATCACATCTCACATCACTCCACCGAATAACCATCCAAACCAACCAACCAAAAGCCGAAAAAACATGAAGTTTGCCGTTGCCTTTGCCTTCTGCCTAACTCTAGGCCTGACTGTTGCTGAGTTTGACGGAACTCGTCTTCCCCTTCCACTCGGGGTTCAGCTTCGTCACCCAGAACTGCTCACTGAGCCAATCAACAGTGATGCCGAATTTGTGCGAATTGTCGGTGGTGTGAATGCTGTCAGCGGTGATGCACCGTACCAGATTGCCCTCTTCCGAAGTGGTTCCTTCATTTGTGGTGGCGAATTCATTGGATCACAGACTGTGCTCACTGCTGCTCACTGTATCTATGGGTAAGTTGTCTGATAAGCAATTTTTGATGAACCTATGATTCATTGTTTTTTGTGTAAATAGATACGAAAGTCAGCCATCGTTGTTCACCATTCGATACGGCTCTTTGGACCGTAACGCTGGAACCGTGATTGCTGTTACCAAGATCACTCGTCACCCAAACTACTCCTCATCCACAACTGACAATGATGTTGCAACCCTTTCCCTGGCCTCACCATTCACCCCCGGTACCAATGCTCAAGTGGTTGCGCTGGCTACCTCATCTCCCGCCGATGACAGTTCCCTACTTTTGACTGGTTGGGGTCGTCTCACTTCCGGTGGTACATCTCCCACCGCTCTCCAGAAGGCAACCGGCCTAAAGGTGGTCAACAAGTCATCGTGCACTAGCATTTGGAACGCAGCCGGTGCCTCAATCACGGCCAACATGTTGTGCGCCATCAGTACCACCCAGTCGGCCTGCAACGGTGACTCTGGTGGACCGCTGACCCAGAATGGTGTCCTCGTGGGTGTTGTCTCATGGGGCTCGTCCACCTGTCTGCATGCCACCCGACCGAATGTGTACGCTGATGTGGCGGTGCTCCGGAGCTGGATCCAGTCAAACAGCTACTGAATAGACAGTGATCATGTAGTTTTGATAGCATTTGAGTTGTTGTTATTGTTTTACTTTTGTTATATTTAAGAAAACCCGATTTTATCCGATTAAATTTAATACATCAGAACATTCTGGATTTTATTTTTAAATTTAATGATTTTCCTTTGAATCAATTTGTTAGAGATCAGACAGAGATAGACAAAATTTTCCATACAACAAGGAAACCCAAAATGAATTTAAAAAAATTGTTTACGAAACAACAAAACAAATCTTTTAGGATGTATTCAAAGATACCAACCCAAAAGCCCCATAAGGGAAATCACAACGAATTGTAGTGTGCATTTCAGCAAGTTGCATTCGAGTTCTTAAGGAGATTTTAGGTTTCTGACCAACAATAAAACACAACAACAATTGGCTGGGCCTATGAATGTGTTTGGTGCATTATGCAAAGATACATGGATCATGGATCTGGATGCATGAATTCAGAAGTGCGATACTCGATTGCATACTTGAGGGTCGTGTACACGCAGCGGAACGCCTTACGAATGGTCATTTCGGCAATCTTTTGCAACGAGTAAAACAATCGAACAAAGAGTTCCTTCATTTCGTATACTATTTTGATACTATTTTTTGGGAAGTTTAGTTTATGAATTTTAAATTGATTTTTTTCTGAAAGCAAACAGACTAATTGTGTTTTCAAGTTTGAAATTACTTTGAATTATACTGTCTGGCATATTTCAAATTAACAAAGTAATTTAGTGTTAATTTCTATTAGACATTTACTGATGAGTAATTATAATTAGTTATAATTAGCTTGGCAATAGCAATTAATTTTTAATTTTTAATTTATTAAAAAAAAGTTTAAGAAACTATTTAATGGAAACGTTTTGATAGAGACTAATTGAGTCAATCAATCATACAATGCAATGGCTTTTTGGTAGCTCTCCAATTATTTGTCAAAGAGCATCAGAACATTCATTCAATAATTCTCTTTTTCATCAATTTTTATGAGATTAAGCAAAATTTTCCATACAGCAAAACAAACTACATTGAATTTTGAAAAATAGTTTTTAAAAAATTAAATTATTTTTAAGCCGCAAACTTTTGCGAGTGTATTCAGAGATACCAATCCAAAAACTCCATAAGTGAAGTCGTGACGATTTGTTGTATGAAGTGCAGCAATCGATTGTACAATTTGCATTCGAGTTCGTATTGTGATTTTTGGTTTTAGATGAACAATCAGGCCAAGCAACAATTTACTCGGCCTATGAATGTGTCGGGTGCACTGTGCAAAAATACAATGAAATACAAAGAGAAAATTAGCAAGATACACAAGCCAAGAGTATACGAGAAACAGGGCAGTCCATTCGAGCTTCCTCTGTATGATCCACATTGTGAAGAAGAGACTGATTGGAAAATATGTGACCAGTAATGCACAAAACAGTTTTCCATGAAATCGATTGATTGCAAAGAAATAAAGCAAACATTGCACAAATTTTGCTCGGAATTGTATAAATCTACGCAATAGGAAAGCTTTTGTTGATTTTAGAAAAGCTACTTTCGATAAAATCACGTAAATTTGATGCATTTTCAGATAAAACATCATCAACAGGCCAACTGTAGAGGAGAAATTGATTGCAATTGAGTGTGCATAGTTGAACAAATAGAAACAGTAGAGCAATCCATTCACATGACTCAAAGTGACCCAGAATAGAAAATTCAAAGGTTAAATTTCAATTTGTTTAATTAAATGTTGATTGAATATTAGGATGTAATAAATGTACGAAGCAATGCACATGATTTCTGTATTAGAAAATTTAAACAGAATTTAAAAAATCATTATTTTGTAATTACCAAAAGTTGCAATCAAATTTATATTTGTCATTTCTTTCTTCTTTGAGCTTCTTTCAAAATGACTTCCTGCACACACACAAGTAGTCACCACACAATAATCTAACTAAACTACAGCATTCTAGTTAAGAAACAATTCTGTTTACGCAATTCTGCTTTTTGTTCGCAAATCAATATAAACTTTCGACAAGTAATTAATTAATTTTCCCGGGACTTGTAAGCCATAACAATTAACCTCTTGCCAATTCTTGATGAATTGACTTATACCGAAAAGAAGAAGCTATATAGAGAATGAATGAATGAATGATGCATGTATTTTTTGTTCTGTGAAAGGAATGTTCTGACGAATTCAATTTAATCGGTTCAAATAGTTTACAATAGTTTAAAATCCAATTTTTCTAAATAAAGTTAAAGTAAAACAATAACAGCCCCAACTCAAATGCTAACAAAACTACATGATGATTCGCTGTTCAGTAGCTGTTGGACTGGATCCAGCTATTGAGCACCGCCACATCAGCGTACACATTCGGTCGGGTGGCATGCAGACAGGAAGACGAGCCCCATGAGACAACACCAACCAGAACACCATTCTGGGTCAGCGGTCCACCAGAGTCACCGTTGCAGGCCGACTGGGTGGTACTGATGGCGCACAACATGTTGGCCGTGATTGAGCTGCCTGCTGCGTTCCAAATGCTAGTGCACGATGACTTGTTGACCACCTTGAGACCGGTTGCCTTCTGGAGAGCGGTGGGCGATGCGCCACCAGACTGAAGACGACCCCAACCGGTCAATTGAAGGGCACTGTCATCGGCGGGAGAGGAGGTAGCCAGTGAAACCACTTGAGCATTTGTTCCGGGCGTGAAAGCGGAAGCTAAGGCGAGAATAGCAACATCATTGTCGGTGGTGGATGAGGAGTAGTTTGGGTGACGAGTGATCTTGGTCACTGCAATCACGGATCCTGCGTCACGGTTCAGGGAGCCGTAACGAATGGTAAACAAGGACGGTTGACTTTCGTAACTATGTATAAATAAAATGATACATAAACCAAAAATGAATAAAAACATTCAAACTTACCCAAAGATGCAATGAGCAGCCGTGAGCACAGTCTGTGGTCCAATGAATTCGCCACCACAAAGGAAACCACCACTTCGGAAAAGGGCAATCTGGTAGGGTGCATCACCATCCACAGCATTCACACCACCAACAACTCGAACAAAGGCGGCATCACTGTTGATTGGTTCGGTGAGCAGTTCTGGGTGAAGTCGTTGGATCTCCAAAGGAAGAGGAAGACGAGTTCCGTTGAACTCAGCCACAGTTAGGCCAAGAGTTAGACAGAAGGCGAATGCCACGGCAAACTTCATTTTTATTTTCGGTTTGGTTGGTGGGTTAGTCGATGGAGAGAAGTGAAAGATGTGATTTGGTTCGAGTCTGAGACGCTGTTTATATACAAAACCCCCAGTCCATTTTATCCTCTTACCAACGTCCAAAACCACAATAGGATTTACAGTGAAATTACTCATTTAGCTATGGGCTTAAAAGCGACTATGTGGATTATCTCAATTTAAACTCATAAAGCTTTGTGTTTGCAACCATCCTTGTGGCAGACATGATGAGATAAGCGTCATATAAAGTGTGATATAGGTTTATGAGCATAGACAACTGAAAACAAGTCAATTCGCAATCGAAATCAACGATTTGACATTTTATGGTTTGACATTGAGGACGCAAATTGAGATGAAATCAAAACAGTTGGACAATGAATTTTGAGTTGCTGTAGATCGTATCTGTTTTTTTTGTTGTTAATTGACAAATTTGTAGCACAATTTCACTCACTTGTACGTACTGATATTTCAATAGAATGCAGCATGTGCGTCATGCATTCATTCAATGATTCTCCTTTGCATCAATTTGATCGAGATGAGACAAAACTTTCCGTATAACAAAACAAACTAAATTGGATTTTAAAAAGTCTTTGATTTATCAAACTTTAATTTTTCTAATCATAACAAACCTTTGCAAATGTATTCAGAGACACCAATCCAAAATCTCCATACGTGAAACCGTACCGATTTGTTGTATGAAGTGCTGCAATCGAATGTACGATTTTCATTTGAATTCGTAATTTTGGATTGTGATGATTCGTCAAGCCAAACAGCAACTTACTCGGTCTATGAATGTGTCGGGTGCACTGTGCAAAGATATAATGAAAAACAAAAAAAAATTGCAAAGATATAAAAGCCAAGAGTAAACCAGAAACTTGGCAATCAACCCGAGCTTTCCCTGTATGATCCACATTGTGTAAATGAGACTGATTGGAACATAGGTGATCAAGAAGACACAAAACAGCTTTCCATAAAATCGATTGATTGCAAAGAAATAGAGTAAACATTGCACAAACTTGGTTCGAAATTGTATAAATCTTCGAAGAGGAAATCGTTTTGTTGATTTTTGCAAAGACACTTTGGATAAAATCAAATAAATTTGCTGCATTTTCAAGTAAAACATCATCAACAGCGCTACTGTCAAGGAGTAATTGATTGCAACCGAGTGAGTATAGTTGAATATATACAAACAGAATACAAATCCATTCAGATGGCTCAATGAGATCCAAAGTAGAAAAATCAACGGTTGATTTTCATTTTGTTTCATTAAATGTTGACTGAATATCAAGATGCAATTAATGTACGAGACAATAAACATAATTTCTATTTTTAAAAAAATTAATTAAATATAAAATTTTAATATTTAAAAAAATATTTTTACCAAAAGTAGAAATAAAAACTCATGAATAAATTAAGTACAAATAAATAACATTTGCGTGTTCGAGCACAAACATTTTGATCCCTCAATTTTGATTTAATGAAGAAAGAACGCCATTGATTGTGAACAATCACTGAATTTAGCATGCGCAAAAGTGGATAATTGGAGGGTTTAATCAAAATGTGATGATTGAAATAGAGCAACATTAGTGAAGCCAGGAAAATCAGTTGATTCACTTGTGATTTGCCAATTAAAATTGAGAAAGCATCAAAATGAATTGCATTCTCTAGAGGACTGCTGTTGGGCCAAATGACCAGATAGAACAAATGCACAGTTTGGAATGCATTTAATGCGTTTAACAGTTTGCAGAATGTTTTAAGTTTGATATTCTGGTACAGACATATTTGTTCGATTAAATTGAAATAGTGCATGAAATAGTTGATGTTTTGTATGGGTTTTAAAAAAAAGTGATAGAAGCTGCTTGCGATTCATTTTTTAAGATCGGTTTCTAGAAAATTCAATTCAAATTGAATATTTCCTTTCGAAGCTTCACTGTTTAGAAAAATTCATTAGGATTCTTTCTTTTAAATAATTCAGCAAAAAGTTTGAAACTTTTTCAAAGATTTTAATTATTGAAATGTTTGCCAGAATTGATTATTTCGAAATGCAATGGAATTGTTGATTTGAAAAATACAAGCAGCGCTACATACCCGCACGATGCGGGTCTCATGAGCGTGTAATGCCAATGATTCGCCCAAATCGCCGAATATAAAGATCGAGGTCTCCAATTTCAATTTTAGATCGCTTACTATTACCACTAATAATGGCATTAAACTCAAGTCCTTAAGGCTCATTATTGAACGTGAATATTTATTTAGATCCATGAAATGACTCATATAGATACACAAACTCATTGTGGAAAAATACCTGTACCTGCCGGACATGTGGGCCCAACTGGATTTGTGTCTTTATGGCTCAATTGTGGCGTCTTTTTGCGCGTACACGAGCATCGTGTTCAATCCTGTTCAGGAGCAACGGTACAAAATGGTTTTAAAGAACAATGGAAGAATGGTTATTCGAACAAATGGTTTGTATTTCTATTTCCATGTTTTTAGCCAACAAATGTATCTCTTTTTTTTGCAAAAACTAACCAAAGAAGATTCGGACAAAATTTTGGCATTTCGTCGACGTTACAAAACACCCATCTTTTTGTCGATTGTCGCGCTTTATCTACAGTGCATTTCGTATTTCCTCATAATTGTGCTATACCAGGGCTTGTACAGGGTGCACATTGTTGACGCACTCTTTTAGTTGGGTCTTTTTCCGAGACTTATATTCGACATTATTTATGGTAAGTGAAATGATTTTTAAAGACTTTGTATTCAAATAATCTACTTGCCTCTAAAATAATTCTTACCTACTTCACTAGCTTTATTTGGTATAATGGTGTTTGTGATAATGGACGGCAAGTATTTGCAAATTCGATTGAACTCAATCTTGATCAAAATGATCAAGCTTAATCGTAGAATTTCGGTTCACTCCACCAATGGCTATCGTTTTCAATCAGCCTGGCACGAGTACACTCGACTCAACCGTCGATTACTGTCGCTCTGTTTGGACATTGAAGCGTGCGCCCACTTTTGGACTACCTACCTCTCCATAATGATTCCATTCAATGTGTTCTCTCAAGTGTACGATGCCTATATTGTCTTCTTTGTCGATTCGGTTTCATTTGAGCAAAAGTATCTCTTCTTTTTCTTTGCAATCGAGTATGATTTGATACTGTTTCTGCTAATCAACCAATGTGCTCGGGTGGTCAAGTTGAGCAAGAGGATTTTGTGTGAAAATCGACGATTCTTCATCGCTATTCAACAGAACAAATCTGATGAAACTCAGATCAAGATTCTCAACTTACTTTTGGTTTGAATTATTATTCTATTGTGGTGCCTGTCCGAACCAGACGTAAACATCCTCTGTCGAACATTCCACACAGTGTAACTGACAACAATTCATCGTAATGATCTGTACGTGCCTTGACGACAGCTTCCCACGATCAGACTCAGACTAGATTAAACCAGTGCATTCCGATCTCACCGGAACGCATCCAGTCACTGACTCACTAACTATCAACACACGAACATCCTATGTAATGGCCAGTTGCTCATTGCAACCTGCCAGTTGGAGTTGATCAGTCGAGAGGACAACATCTCGACTTGATGTATCAATCTCACTTGATGATTCAATAAAGCTCATTCGTTCAAACTCTTCCGATTGGAAGTCAATGCATTAGTTGTGTGTAGTATTGCATCTCGTATACTCGCACACACTACACTATTAACATTTCCATATATTAAAGCAATTTATATTTCATAATACAGGCAGAATCACTGCAAATTAGCCGACGATTGCATAGTTTTGCATTTCGCCTCTTTGGCAACTATCGAATCACTTCAAAAAACTTTCCATCTGGTATTTTTGATTGATTTCCAATAATTCGTAAGGTAATTAATTTAACCTTTATACATATCACAAGGTAATTTCCTACATAAGCACATTCTTTCTGATGGTTATCAATTTTTATCAACAATAAGTTTGACCAACAACTTTTTGCTAATTTGTTGATAATTAAGACTATTGTCAAGATCAAACCGATAATACTTTGCTATTTTTATTAATTGTATTTAAATTCAATTCGATTAAAATCTATTTTTTCGAAAGCACCAAAAATGTAAATTAAATTGACCAATAACAATCACCCTCTCATTGGCGCGAAACTGCATCCAATTCATGAGAAATTGGTACTACCGACAATGATAACCCCCATTTGCTCTGCAAGCATCATTAATAAACATAATTGAACAACCACACTCTCATTGGCGCGAAACTGCATCCAATTCATGAGAAATTGGTACTACCGACAATGATAACCCCTATTTGCTCTGCAAGCATCATTAATAAACATAATTGAACAACCACACTCTCATTGGCGCGAAACTGCATCCAATTCATGAGAAATTGGTACTACCGACAATGATAACCCCATTGCCCTGCAAGCATCATTAATAAACATAATTGAACAACCACACTCTCATTGGCGCGAAACTGCATCCAATTCATGAGAAATTGGTACTACCGACAATGATAACCCCCATTTGCTCTGCAAGCATCATTAATAAACATAATTGAACAACCACACTCTCATTGGCGCGAAACTGCATCCAATTCATGAGAAATTGGTACTACCGACAATGATAACCCCCATTTGCTCTGCAAGCATCATTAATAAACATAATTGAACAACCACACTCTCATTGGCGCGAAACTGCATCCAATTCATGAGAAATTGGTACTACCGACAATGATAACCCCATTTGCTCTGCAAGCATCATTAATAAACATAATTGAACAACCACACTCTCATTGGCGCGAAACTGCATCCAATTCATGAGAAATTGGTACTACCGACAATGATAACCCCCATTTGCTCTGCAATCATCATTAATAAACATAATTGAACAACCACACTCTCATTGGCGCGAAACTGCATCCAATTCATGAGAAATTGGTACTACCGACAATGATAACCCCCATTTGCTCTGCAAGCATCATTAATAAACATAATTGAACAACCACACTCTCATTGGCGCGAAACTGCATCCAATTCATGAGAAATTGGTACTACCGACAATGATAACCCCATTTGCTCTGCAAGCATCATTAATAAACATAATTGAACAACCACACTCTCATTGGCGCGAAACTGCATCCAATTCATGAGAAATTGGTACTACCGACAATGATAACCCCCATTTGCTCTGCAATCATCATTAATAAACATAATTGAACAACCACACTCTCATTGGCGCGAAACTGCATCCAATTCATGAGAAATTGGTACTACCGACAATGATAACCCCCATTTGCTCTGCAAGCATCATTAATAAACATAATTGAACAACCACACTCTCATTGGCGCGAAACTGCATCCAATTCATGAGAAATTGGTACTACCGACAATGATAACCCCATTTGCTCTGCAAGCATCATTAATAAACATAATTGAACAACCACACTCTCATTGGCGCGAAACTGCATCCAATTCATGAGAAATTGGTACTACCGACAATGATAACCCCCATTTGCTCTGCAAGCATCATTAATAAACATAATTGAACAACCACACTCTCATTGGCGCGAAACTGCATCCAATTCATGAGAAATTGGTACTACCGACAATGATAACCCCCATTTGCTCTGCAAGCATCATTAATAAACATAATTGAACAACCACACTCTCATTGGCGCGAAACTGCATCCAATTCATGAGAAATTGGTACTACCGACAATGATAACCCCCATTTGCTCTGCAAGCATCATTAATAAACATAATTGAACAACCACACTCTCATTGGCGCGAAACTGCATCCAATTCATGAGAAATTGGTACTACCGACAATGATAACCCCCATTTGCTCTGCAAGCATCATTAATAAACATAATTGAACAACCACACACTCATTGGCGCGAAACTGCTTCCAATTCATGAGAAATTGGTACTACCGACAATGATAACCCCCATTTGCTCGGCAAGCATCGTTAATAAACATAATTGAACAACCACACTCTCATTGGCGCGAAACTGCATCCAATTCATGAGAAATTGGTACTACCGACAATGATAACCCCCATTTGCCCTGCAAGCATCGTTAATAAACATAATTGAACAACCACCCTCTCATTGGCGCGAAACTGCATCCAATTCATGAGAAATTGGTACTACCGACAATGATAACCCCCATTTGCCCTGCAAGCATCATTAAACATAATTGAACAACCACCCTCTCATCTTGAAAACGATTTTCTAAATAATTCAACGAGTTGGCATTGAATTTTTTAAAGATGTTTAATGTTCAAAATGTCTTAATTACATTTAAATAAGATTTTTATAAAAACAGTGATTATTTCGAAGTACAATGGAAAACAATGACATTACACAGCAACAGTGCACAGTTGTAGAGCACACTGATCCAGTAGCCAGTCTGGACTTGCACATACTGCCAAGACCAGCCCCGCTTAATGATGAGTTGCATTGACCGAATCGGATAGGTCAATGGAAGACACCAGAAAGCGTGTTCCAACCACTGGACCACTGATTCTAGTGGCCAAAAGACACCGCACATCATCCACATTGGGAAAATCATCGCAAGTGACAGGCCCATGGCTACGATAGCATTCTTCGAGTAGCACGAAATGAGCAGACCAATCATTATGCCACAGAATCCTTGTAGATAGAGTAAAATGCAGATTTCGCTCAATGAACCGTGAAATCGTATTTCGAAAACAAAAATAGCAACTGCCATAAGAAGGGTGATTTGGACGGCCAAACCAATCATCAATGAAACCAAGTGGGTGATGAACACTTCAATTGGTGAAGCCCCGTTGATCAGGGTACGTTCGAGCAGTCCTTCGGTTCGCTCGAAAACCAACACAAACGCAGCAGCCATGAGTGGTGTAGTGTAGATGATCACAACCAGAATCGATGGTGTCAAGCTGTGCAACATGTCGTAGCCTGCACCGGAATTGTACTGACCGTATACTATTTCATGGATTGATACTGGTAGGCGAGAAATTTGTGGGTTCAAACCAATGGAATCAGTAACACTTTCCGCAAATGCTCGATATGATTTGAATAGAGAACTGTAAATGGTTTGACGCATATAACTGTCAGAGTGATCTACGAATAGCAAGATTTTACTGTCATGGAACGCTTGGTCATCCATAATAAACGGATTCTTCAATCTACTATTGAAAGCTTGCGTAAAGCGAGAATTGGTCATAATCGAGTACCAAGCTTTACCATCACGTACTGCTTGAACAGCCCCATTGCTTGAATTGAAATATTTCACATTCACTGTGCTAGTATCGAGATGCTGTATAAAACTAGATGATAGGCCATCACTTTCACCACTATAAACTGCAATATTTAAATTGTTGGGCAATTTGTACACGGAACAGCAGAATAACACAATCTGGATGACCGGAAGAATGAGAAAGAAGCACACTGCCAGTGGATTTCTTTTTAAATTGGTGATATTTTTGAAGAAAAGGGCTTCGAGATGTTGTGGTTTTATTGAGAATTTGTTCATTTTTGGATTGAGATTTTGAAAACTTGTGGAAATTTCATGATTTGTATTGATTTTCTTTATAGATTTCTGTTTAATTGTAACACAGTCCTGTTTACACAACTCAAAGAAAACATCTTCCAGTACTTGACAATTGAATTTGTTCAACAAATGATCCGGAGTATCCTCAACCAAAATTCGACCAAATCGCATGAAAGCCAAATTGTGCGCATTTCTAGACTCTTCGATGTAGTGCGTAGTGATTATCACTGTAATTTCGTTTTCCAAGCAGAGGCTTTCAAGGTAATTTCAAATTTGACATCGAAGCAGTGGATCTACACCAGCGGTGGGTTCATCGAGAATTAACAGTTGCGGATTGTGCAACATTGTCACTGCTAGGGAGGTTCTTCGCTGTTGACCGCCACTGCATCTGTTCACTTGACAGTTCTCTGGTAGACTTAACAGTTTGATGAAAAAGTCGATTTTATGTTGGATTTCTTCCTTGGACAGTAGATGAAGCATACCGAAGTAGTACATTGTCTCTTCAATGGTGAAATTACCGAATAGCGACAATTCCTGTGACATGTAACCGATCGTGGAGGGTGGTATGCTTTGAAATGATGTACCGAGAACTTGAATTGAACCTTTTCGTGGTTTAAGTCTACCCAAGATGATTCGAAGTAGAGTTGTCTTGCCGCAGCCGCTCGAACCAAGTAGAGAGTAAATTTTTCCTGTAAGTTTAGTCTTAAGATTTAAAATTTCTAAAGATTTTCTTACCTTTTGGTACACTTAACGTGATATCCGTAAGCATATCCTTTCCCATGGAATAACCAAATGACAAGTCTTTAACCGAGACCGCCATAGCATTGTTTTCTATATTAATTTGCTGCATTTTTAGTCACGATTTTTAGTTTGAAAAATTGAAACGCAATCGAACTATGATACTTATACACAAGAAATCGCATTCCACTTGAACTTTGCGTTCAATGGTCACTTATTGAAAGTGAATGTAAAAAGTGTTTTGTTTAACTATAGTTCTTCAGTTCGTACTTGAGTTGAACTAATGTTCATTGTGACGAAG
This sequence comes from Rhizoglyphus robini, assembly GCA_023373905.1. Taxonomy (NCBI): domain Eukaryota; kingdom Metazoa; phylum Arthropoda; class Arachnida; order Sarcoptiformes; family Acaridae; genus Rhizoglyphus; species Rhizoglyphus robini. The sequence continues at coordinate 1,893,662 of JAKIJQ010000027.1, forward strand.
GAGGAACGGTGAAAGCACTTTAAGTGGTCGTTCACTCACTCGTGTATCGGACAGAATGACGTCATTAAATTCTTGACGGTGGACATACTATAGAGTGAGGTTATACCTCATGAATCAGATTGAACTTTCAAACAATTGAATTGTTCATGACGTAACAAATGAGGTGATAATGTGAGACAAAATTATAAATCAGTGATTGACGAAACTTTCTGAGAAATCATTATAAAAAGATGGTCCTTGAAATTAAACAATACATCAATAACATAATTGAGTTAAGGGGGAAACAAACAACTAGAAATGCGTACCTTTACATGCACCAGTAAAGGTTTTGATTTGAACCGGAATTGCATCAATCTATCAAAATGCGTCTCTTAATAAGCAGCGTTTAAGGACATTTTGGTAACACAAATGTAAATGGAAAAGTACCACAATTTAAACAATATGATTGATTGATGATGATTTCACAAGTTTAATTTGGATTACACGCCAATTCAGTAATTTTATTACTAAACACACAATACAAACGCAATTAACCTGTCAATCAAAACAAATTGACTGATCAATCTTTGTTAAACACGATCGTAAAGTGCAAAATGTGCATTCATTTAGTTTCTCGTCAGTAGATCACAAATTTAAAAAAACAAAAATGGTAAAATGTTCCTTGTGAGACATGTGTGGTATAAAGCCCATAAGTCATTGCACGGCTAAGATTATACAGTCTCTGTCAAATTTAATAAGGTTAAAAATGCACTAAATTTACACTTCGATGAGTGGCTATGTTTAGCTTGGTGGTAAGTTTACTTTCATTTGGAATTGCCCCTTAAATAAACTAAAATATGTTTGGCAAAGCGTCATCTTGTCCCAATTCTAACTTGCTAATAACAAGCACAAACCTGTTCAAACCATACATGATAATACTTTATTTAACCATAAAAGTTAAAATAGAAAAATCCGTAAAAATAGATACAACAATTTCCGTTTGTCGTATACAGCAGCTCAGTTGTGCTGTTGTTCTGTGTTTTGTAATGTCCTTGAAAGAAAAGACATAAAGGTCTCCCTTTGCACTGCATAGGTAGATCACTCATGTTTATTTCGTTTCATAGAAGTAAATTAGCTCGGTTGTAGGGACTTAATGGCTTTGTTTGTCATGTCCTGTTGCAATCAAGCGGCCAAAGTCACCCGATTTCTGGTATGTTCTTGTATTGGAGCAAATAATGAGATGCAGGGTCCTAATAATTTTATTGTTATTAGTTTTCTACAATGCTTAATGACATAGACACGTTGAAATTGGGGGCCCCTAGTGACAAACAAAGTAATAAATCCTGTTTTTTAGAGAATATACATTTGCAAATTGAATTTTTGAATATTATTCAAAGTCAAATTAGAAATAAAAATTTCCATTTGTCGTACACAGCGGTCCAATTCTTCGGAGTCCTTGAAAGGAGGACATAAAGGTCTCTCTCTTCATTGTATAGGTTGAATTTGAATATTATTAAAAGTCAAATTAGTTACAAAATTTTCCATTATTCTTATACACAGCGGTCCAATTTTGTGATATCCTTCAAAGTAGGACATAAAGTTCATTTTAAATAATTATTACAATAATTTGTCGGTATAATCTTATGAGTTTGGTATTGTAGTAAATCCTTAATGACCATGTTTGTCAATTGTGTTGCAATCAATCGGCCAAAGTCATACGATTTCTGGTTGGTTTTATTACTTTATTAGAAAATTTATCGTTATTATACCTAGTTAAGGAAACAAAATGTTCTCCCATCTAAACCATGATATCAAATAAGTATAAATACAGGTTAAGTTTGTGTTTTATGATTTAGAAAGAAGGTTTCATTTGGTTTAAATATTCTCTCTCTCTCTCTCTCTCTCTCTCTCTCTCTCTCTCTCAAGAAGCAGCTCCAAAAATGTTAGGCCTTTTAATCTTAATCGTTTTGACTTCATTCCACAAAACCCGAAAATGGGCCCACCAGCTTTGTGTCCACGTCAAAGAATGCTACTTTGACCTGGATCCTATAAAGGACTGTAATTCTCTCGAAGAAATGGCCATAATCAAGGCAAATCGTCAGGCGAGGACAATGCCTCACTTTCCTTGGATCAGGGGAAATCTCCATTTTGTACCGCTCATTCTGGTGATGCTCATCTACGAACTCGACAATCTGTATGTGATCTTCGTGATCAATGACGGCGTGTACAATGCCACTGGCACGGCGGACCTGTTCATCCATCGAATCACTCCGCCTGTGTTCTGGGACATTAGAGACATTCTGATGAATGTTGGCTGTGCACAGTCACTGCTCATCTATATCTACTGTAGCCAGAGGCCCAACATTGAGCCTGACTATTTCATGTTTGCGGTATGGAATGAGTCGATTCAGAAGCGGACAATCTACTTCTGCGGAAAGTGTAAGTTTGTGAAGCCTTTAGGTTTAAACATTTTATCTTTGATACTTTGAACTTTTACTTTCATTTTATACCAAATTTAGTTTGGAAGCAAGACAAATCGGACCGGATTTTGAAGAAACGTACCCTACTGAGACGATTCTATTCGCCAATCATGTTGGCCGTCTTTCTGCAGCAATCCTTGTACTACTTCGTCAATCACTACCTCAATGGAGACAACTATTCGGTGCGTAATCTGTGCCTTCACTTGCCAATCATTGCATGGGCCTTCTGCACTTCGTATGGTATGTATTCAACATATTACAGTTTGATTTACTAAACAAACTTTCCATAATGAAAAGCTCTCATTTACGTGGCCTTTTACTTTCACCTGGTCAGCAACTGTATCCAATTCAAGCAAAGGTGCAAGCTCGCCAAGATTAACAGTCTAATTGAGAAGACGATCCAGTTTGCTGTGCGACAACGTTCAAGCGCTGACCTACCACAGCGAAGTTGGTTCATTTGGAACCGGTTCTGTGTGTGCAATGGAAAAATTCTCCAACTTTCCAAAGAAATGAAGGCCTACAATCGATTCTGGAGTTTTATGCTCACTATTTATGTGTTTGGCTATGTTATCATGATTTGCTTTCTTGCTTGGGGCGTTATCGAGGGCAAGGCGGACAGCCTGCTGATGAAGTCTCTCTACATATTCTTCTCCATCCAAATGATGGTCACAATTCTGCTCATCACCAGTGAGTGTGCGATCATTGTGCGCACCAATGTGGCAATATACAAGAGCAATCGTCGATTTGTGTACATTTTCTCGCGATATCTCCAACCGACCAACACTCAACTTCTCAGAGTAAGTGGTTTTGTATGTGATAGATTGATAGATTTACTAACATACAAACAATCCATATACTCAAACAGATGAGAAAGATGATATCGAATTACAAGGGAACCAGGAATGGGTTTCGATATGTCAATGGTGGCATTATCGATTCACGAATGTTTGAAATTGTAAATTATGCTTGTTGCTAATTGTACAGTTGTCTAATGTTTTTTGTTGTTGTAGCTGTTTCTTTCAATTTCCGTTTTGTTTATGAAAATTTTCAAAAAGAAAATCTGGGGAAAGGATTTTGTTGGCTGATGATGCTGATGCTTTTGATTCGTATGAATACACCTTTATCTCTCCCTTTAATCTAATCCCTCGTTGGAGTCACTCACATTAGCCTATAATTAGCTGTACCTATCTAGCACTAGATTGTTGTTCTGTCCTCTAGCGTTTGGTCTCATATTTTTCGTATGGAATCCTTAATGACAATGTTTGTCAATCGTGCTGCAATCAAGCGGCCAAAATCATACGGTTTCTGGTTGGGTTTTATTGCTTTATTAGAAGCACTTTATTGTTATTATACCTAGTCAAGTTAACTGTTACATTTGAATATGATTCGATCGAAACTGGTAGAAACTGGATCGGTTTGTGATTAAAACAAATACACCAAATACAAATGTAAGACGCGGTTTGTTGGTAAATTGAATTAAAAGTTTCCATTCCTAATTCAAAATGTATCGATCGAAAGTGGTTCAGATGGGATCGAGTACAAATATCACGGGGTTAGTGATAGACCTTCCGGCAGAGGTAGAACACTAATGACAAACCCAATATTGCTCATGTTGAAATATTCATATTTGTATCTTTTTTATTACTTTGTTTTTGTTCTGAAAAACTTAGAATAAAATAATGTCATTTGACGGTGAGCTCCAATCAGTCCCAGTCGATTCTGCTCTTAGTCTAATCTCATCCAATCTGAAACATGTTTCGTTTATTAATTTTAATCTTTTTGTTCACATTGAAACACATCAAAAAATTCTTCACCATTCTAAATGTGCATGTAAGAGAATTTTTCTTTGAACATGACACGATCAAGGACTGTAATTCAATCGATGAAATTGCGGCCATGAAGGCTTCTCGTCCAGTGAGAAGCTTTTCTCGTTTTCCCTGGATCAAAGTGAATGTACACTTTCTGGCGCCCACATTGGTGATGCTATATTTTCATCTTGACAATCTCTATGTGGTCTTCATTTGGTATGACCACTACGATCCAACAGGAATGCCCGAACTGATGAGCCACCAGATGACGCCTGTCGATTTTTGGGACATTTTTGATCTTATCCTTTTGACAGCAATCACTCAAGGCTTGCTCATCTATGGTTACCTAACCGTGAGACCCAGCATTGATCCTGAGTATTTTATGTTTGCTGTGTGGAAAGATGACATTCAAAAGCGAACTATTTATTACAAAGGAAAGTGTAAGTTTTGTTTGGAATATTTCTGCCAATTAAAACTTTTTACTTTTGTTTCTTTTAAAGTTTGGAACCAAGACAAATCTGACCGATTTTTGATGAAGCGTGAAAGAATAAAGAAACTCTATTCAATCGTAATGGTGGCTTCCTTTCTAGTGGTTTATTTGTTCTATGTGGGCTATCACTTGTACAACTCAATTCAGAATGGAAACCTCTTTACGGCACGAAACTTGTGGCTCTTGTTGTACTACCAATTTTGGACTTTTTACAGCACTGCGGGTAAGTTGAATTCAAATTATGCAAACGCTAAAACATTCTATTCTCAGGTCTAGTTTACACTCCGTTTTACTTTCATTTGGTGACCAACTACTTTAAGCTGAAACAGCAATACAAACTTAGGAAGATTGACTCACTTATTAAAGAAGTGTCTCGAATTTCAAAGAGCAGACACCTCCACGGGAATGTTCCACTTGCGCGCTATGTGGTGTGGAACAAGTTTCTAGTGTACAATCAAAAAGTATCGAGCCTTTTTCACGAATTGAGCGTTTATAATCGATTCTGGAGTTTCATTATCACGGATTTAGTTTTAGGATTTGTTGTCATGATATGTTGTCTACTGTATGTTGCCATATTCGGACAGGTGGATGCAATTTTCAAGAGGTCAATTGACATATGCTACCCAATTGAACTGTTTGGCATAATCATGCTCATCACTAGTCAGTCTTCGATCATTGTGAGACAAAATGTTGCCCTTTATCGTGCGAATCTACGCTTCGCTTACACTTTCTCACGTACACTTCAACCCAACACGACTTCAACTGTTGAAAGTAAGTGATGTTCAACATGACTGAAGATGTTTTTAATACTAATCTCTCTTACTTCAGTTGAGCCGAATAATCTCGAATTACAAAGGAATTCGAAACGGGTTTCGCTTTGTCAACAATGGACTAATTGATTCACGAATGTTTGAAATGGTAATATTGGCTTGATTTGTGGGTTTTCTAATTTTGTTTTGTTTTTCCAAGTTGTTTTTTCGCACTCACTGTATTGTTCATGAAGATTATCAAAAAGAAATTGATGGGAGTAGATTACATTTGATATGGGTACCGTTACAGGCGATCGACTTTTGTAGTTTACTGTATTTGTTGGTCTCAAGTTTGTCTTATTCATGATGATCAGAGAATTTTAATGCCACGATAGTTGCACATAATTTAGCTCATTCTCAGCAAGCCCTTTAGCAAGGTATCACTTAAGCCTAATTTACCAGGTAGGAATCGATCCTACGCAATTCAATCGGCGAAATTGTCCAAATTAGGCCAAATTGGTTAACTATTAGACCAAATTGGGCAACTAATTGCCCTTTAGAGTAACTGCTTGTCCAACTTTTTGTCCATCAGAGTGAGTTGATTTTGTTTTAAATTCAACTCGCTCATAGAATGAAATTCACTCAAAGAAATTGTTTTGCAAATAAATAAATAAAAATCGATCGAATTGTAGTAGCTACTGGTTCGGTTTGTGATCATAATAAAGACGGCAAATCCAAAGTAAGACGCAGTTGTTGGTAAATTGAAATAAAATTTTCCATTCTTAATGGACAAATTTGAATGTCAGCCAAGAGTCACAAAACTTCATGCACGAGCTGTCGAGATCCACTAAGTTTGTGTAGAGAGTTGCTAGTTGATAATTGAATTTTTAAAAAGTTCAAACTTTTTGTTGAATTATTCACAAAGAATCCTAATGAATTTTAAAATAGTAAAAAACTTGAAAAGCCATTTTCTATTGTTGAAATTTAAATTTTATTTTTCAGTTTATAGAATTTAAAAAATATTTATTTGTATGCCATTAAAATTGTTTGCGATATATATCGAAAAGTAAAAATGTACGTCAAAAACAATTCTCAACTTGATCATATAGAGAGATATACATAATTCCGGTGAAATTGTGTGTTCTTAATTGCGATTTGACACGTCAAGTGACAATCTGAGACGGCTCACTTCAAATGAAAATCTCCTGAAATTTCTGCTTTATGAAATATCAGCACAACTTTGATTTGCTGGGTGCAATGAAAATTATATATTTTAATATTTTTAAAATGTAATAAAACTTGAATTTTCAGGAGAATCTAATTCATAATCAATATCAATAAAATGTTTAAATAACTTTTAATATGTTTCTCTCGAAAACTACTTTTCTGCTACGTAGTGCTTCATTGTTAGCCTTCAATGTACTCCAGTGCATATTGTTCCGGTGCATTCATTGAAAGCTACAAAGTTTGAGATACAAAATAAACTAATGTACTAATCGCAACCAAAATGTGGTCCAAACGCAACTTTACTCCAAAACTTCTATTGCTAAAGAATTTCATCATTCAACTATTGACCCATCTGTTATACTATCATAATTCTGTGCTCACTCTAATTGTGAGCCTTTATCAATTTCTGTACCGTCAACTTGATCCACTACAATCGAGACAAGCCCATGAAGTTTCATCTCTTGGTCATTGTTACTATGCGCTATTCGTGTTGCTGTTCACCCTCTTGTACGGAATTGTTGGCTTTCAGCTGTACGCACTTGGAACACTTGAACCACTGTTTAGCATTTGGGCCATCTTTGCCCATCAAGCGGTTCCACGAGAAGTGTGGCCCCAGTTGGATCTTGGCTTTTTGCTTGACATTGCCAATTCGCTGGGCATTCTGTTTGTGCAAATCGTCATCAATCGACCTGTGGGCGAAAGGTTCAAGCTAACGCTTGATAACAAAACAAACACTGTCTACCTTGGATTCGTTCGGGTACGAAAAGTAGAATCCAACAAAATGTTGCAACATCGCAAACTATTCAAGCAGATGCTGATTGGCTCAACATTTGCTGTGTTTGTGCTTGCCACGATAGTGTTTGAGGGTTTTGCACTGTACGTGGATGAGAATCACTTTCTTAATGGCTTCACAATTCCATTTTGGATTCTACTATTTCCACAGTTTATGTTCTACGTTGTGTACTGTGAGTGTTCGGTGAACACTATTCACAAGTTGTACTGCATTGTATACTAACAATTTGTAAATATATTTAGATGTCTTTGGTATGGTCAACTATATCACACTCGCGAGCATCTACATTCAGATTATCCAAAAAGGGTCTCATCCGGGAATTGGTACAAAATAATGATAGGCTTACAGATAGTCACCTCATCAATACGTGTCTACGGGAACATTTTCTCATCAACTACAGTGTGATTGGCCTGTGCAAAAGCATCTCATCATACGCTAATTACTGTCCTCCACTACTCTCAGTCATATTTCCAACGTACTTTTGCGTTCAGTGTTATCTGCTGTATGTTGTGCTGTACATTGACTCAACACCCGTCATTATCAAACAACTCTTTCTCTTTGGCATTGTTGAGTTGAATATTTTTCTGTTTGTTTTTACGCGCCAGTGTGCAATGGTTGCCAAACATAACGGACAAATTACGCAGCTCAATCGAATCTTTTACTTGAACGCTTGCGTCAAGAGTGGACATCGAGTGGCGCATACTGTTGGACGTAGAAATATGCTAAAGGTATAGCAAAATATAAGTGCCTATCTAAAAAGTAACCCATTTTCAGGCCCAAACACTGCAGACATACAGACGATTGCACTCGTATTCGTTTCGAGTGTTTGGCAACTTTCGCATCACTTCCAAGACGTACTCGTTGGTTAGTGTATTAAACAAAATAATATAAAAAATAATCCACGAGTGTTTATGATCCGTTTTTTTCAATCATTTAGATTTTAACATACATCAGTTGTTTCTTTATGTTCCTGTGCCAGAAACAGTTTAACAAAGTTTGAAAAAGTAATACCATCTTCAAAGTCGCTTATTCAGGTAAATTCATCACTGAAGAATATCATTGATTTTAAAATGTTGATTTAATTATAGTAAATATTTAATTGATAAATAAATAAATTAGATAAACATTGTATTGATGATATCATAAGTTTAATTTTGATTTTAATTAGGTAATGATTTTAAACACAAAGAGACAACAACACAAATGCTTCCAACAATTAACCTGTCAATCAAACTTATTGTCGGCCATGTCCGATTAATATTTGCTAAATACGATCGTAAAGGGCAATCCATTAATTTCTCTTGCATCTTCTCGATAAATCGAAAATATTGCAACAAAATTTGCCTTTTCACTATAAGCAATTCGATGTACCTGATTGAAACTGGAAAAACAGCGGATAAAGATCCATTTTTTGTTCAGTCAAATCATAAAAGAATGAATTTGTTTCTTGTACCAATTCAATGGACAGTTGACTTTTTGGGGGTTCAGTTTGCTTGAGAGAAATTCATAATAGTTTCAAGACCAAAAAATAGTCAAAAATAAAGCAAAAAGTAAACAAAACAGGTAATGGTTCATTGTTAAACCAAAAACAATCTTACAATCCAACATACTGAAACTAAGCGATCATCTTGCACTTTTATATATTCCAGTACAATCAATCACAGCTAGACAAAGTGATTCATTTTGAGCCAAATTATTGCAAAATTGTGTGCCAAAAGCCAAGTTTATGACTCAATCGTAATAAAAATCTAATCTCAAGTATTGGTGCAATTGGTTTTGCACCACCGTCAGGGCACGGTAGTAACTTTTGTGATAACAATATTGACCACAATAGACAGTGCTGACAACTATTAACTTGAATTTTTTGTAATTTAGAATTACACTACCTAGACCATTTAACTCATTCCATGCGACCCTTGGCACGGGGCTAGAGACCGAACGGTGCAACCGATTGACTTGAAAATTTAGGAGCATATACCTCAGGATGGGGGAATTTGGGGAAGGGCCATGTTTAGTTCCAATTGGAACTTTGGTGAGAAAGTTATATGTATCACCCATTTTTATGATTGCAAACGATTCTACTCGTCTTTCTGAGCATTTTGATATACAACTTGCCCTAGAATCCATTTTGGAACCTAGGAATCCTGGAACTAGGTACCAGATAATGCCATTTTTGTACTAATTTGGTATCAAAAACGGATTCTATGGAAAAAATCATGTGAAATTGACCCCTCAACCATAAAAATCCATACAAGCAAAGCAAAGATACTCAATCTCAAAAAATGTCTATTTGGGACCCGGGATGTCTGTCTGTCCATTCTAGGTCCCAATATTTTTTCTTAAATTAGGGATTAATATAGTCAAGTTATATGTCAAAATGTTCAGAATTATGAGTAGATTCCATTTCTGATATTTTGATGTACTATTTGGGCCATTTGTTTGACTTTGGTCCCGGGCCTAGGACCCGGTTCCAGGAAATCTATTTTTGAAACCAATTGATAAGGCTATTGCATTCTACTTACATTCCTGAAGAAAATGGTACCGATTTTATCAATATCCATGCACGGGAACATATTCAAAATGAAAATTTAGTCTGGCCCTAGAACGGACGGACAGACATCCCGGGTCCCAAATAGACATTTTTTGAGATTGAGTATCTTTGCTTTGCTTGTATGGATTTTTATGGTTGAGGGGTCAATTTCACATGATTTTTTCCATAGAATCCGTTTTTGATACCAAATTAGTACAAAAATGGCATTATCTGGTACCTAGTTCCAGGATTCCTAGGTTCCAAAATGGATTCTAGGGCAAGTTGTATATCAAAATGCTCAGAAAGACGAGTAGAATCGTTTGCAATCATAAAAATGGGTGATACATATAACTTTCTCACCAAAGTTCCAATTGGAACTAAACATGGCCCTTCCCCAAATTCCCCCATCCTGAGGTATATGCTCCTAAATTTTCAAGTCAATCGGTTGCACCGTTCGGTCTCTAGCCCCGTGCCAAGGGTCGCATGGAATGAGTTAAAGGACCACACATTGCACTACAAAATCGTCAATTGTATTTTTTTCTACAATCGTTTTCGAGTTAAAAGCGTGAAAAATAGGGAAATTTACTTGTGATATAATTCTTATGATTTCATACAGGTCAATATCGCACAATTTTAAGTTTGATTATGATTCCATGTGGAATACCCCAATGACTGTCAAGTATAGTATTTTTAGTGACTTCATCTTCATCCTCATCTTCTTCATCAAGTTCCTCTTCACTGAGTTGAACAATATTTTTACGTCGGTTCAAAAATTTGGCCAATGCCGAACTGTCAATTGACATAGCTCCCATTTGCATTGAAGATCCACCAATTCCCTTCTAAAACAAATAATAAAATTATTATAATGAGTATTTACCGAGTACCGAACTAACCGAATCACTGAATTGGGTCAGCCCAAGTTGGAATCCCTTTGGAGCATCCAAGCAAGTCAGTGTATGTTCAGCAATCTCTCGCATTGATTTGAACAGGTTGGTCGACTTTTCTCGAAGGCGACTCATGTCAAAGTTTTCTGGATATTCTTTCTTTAAATCAAAAATAAAATATAGATTTTAAACTATTTAAAAAACTCACATAATACGCAGCGATAACATCAAAAATGCTATTTTTAAAAATATCAAATTCTTCATTTCCTAGTCTTGAATTGTAACACTTGGAAAGTTTATCAGCGCCGAGTCCATTCAGCTGAGGATAAAGCGAACCAAGTGTCGTTTTACTTGGATTTGAAATATTCAAATATGAACCAATATTGGCCTTTTGGGCATTTAGATGAGCTTGAATTTGTTTAAATGGCGAGTCCGACTTGTGGCCCAAAGACTGTTGACTTGCTACATTTGGTACATTCGATGGCAAGGATGGCGATTTCAGTAATAGAATATTTGGAAGAAATGGCTTTCCTGACAATGAGGAAGTGCTTGGAAATGATTGAGCTTTTCGATGAAATGAGGCAAAAGATGATGATAAAACACAGAAAGTGAATATTAAAAATCTTATCATATTTGAAATATATTTTGAAAATTACGAAGCAATTTCAAGGAGCCACTTTCAACTTAAATAACATCCACATAATTTTCTTCCATCTTAAATAGCTACATAACTATTCTTACATGAAAAATAGAGTCAGTTTTCTTGTGTTATCTGTTTGTCTTCTTTTTGATAATTTAGTCTGTGTTGAGTTGCTTAAATAAAAACAACAAGATTTACTGCTTTTGCATTCAAAAATGATATGATCTTATCGTGATTTATTGATCATTCAAATTTGAAAGTTTTGAAACAGTTTGCAAAACACACTGCAGAAGAAGAAGAACTCGTTTTCACTTTCAAGTTCAAGCTTTAAAGTCCTGAATGTGTACTCGAATGCTAAAATTAGATTTTTCCCCAATTTATAAGCGCCCAAAAATGCATTCAAAGGAGCGAAAAAATTGCTTATTTTATGAATCATTACACATTCCTTAGTAATTAACGCTCGAAAATAAAAACAAAAATGATCGCAATTAAAAATGGAAGAGGGCGAAAAGGGAAAATGCGCTTTATCTCAAGCGTCCAATCAGTTTGATCACTTTTCATTAATAAGCGCAGCCACTTTACCTCTTTGTCCAAGGTCAGTGCATAAAGTAGGAAGAGAAGCAATTCGTCGAATTTTGTTTAATTGAGATTGATTATTTTGCAATTTTTTTTCTAGAAGCATCTGGTTTCATCTCCGTGGATTGTAGACAATAGGCTGACTCCATTGGAATTAGCGTCTAAACTTAAAGAAATTGATAACAATTTTAAAAATATTTTGAATATTTTGAATGAAAAAATCATTATCGGAGAGTTGGTGCGCCAAGGAAAATCAAGCTTACAAATTTTTTGACCACTTTGTGCAATGAAATTCATAGACAGGTGAAGTGGGCCCCAAATAAGAAACTGCAAAAACCGATCCACAATCATTCATCAAAAACTCTTGGCCAAATTGTCGATTGGTACAACAAAGCTCAGTGCTACGTTTCTAATGATGACAAATGGCACAAACAAAATCAAATGTTCTAAAGTAAAGCATTCAAAGATTTACGATATTTCGTTTGACTATGTTTTTATTTACAGTTTGATTTTGATTTTGTTTTTTATTGTTTATTGTCCATTTGTTTTGAATTCTAATGTTTTTATTAATTTCTGTAAGAGATTTCGTATACGTATAATTAAAAGAAAATATTTAAAATGAGTATCAACTGAATTTTGTTTGGTTTTCGAAGTAATCATAGTTATTGGGAGCCATTGTTTGTGGGTGCCACATCTGATCCGTACTATTTGGGAACAGATGAGCTGGGAAGGGTTTTGGGTTAGGTTAGGTGCCGTTTTAAGATGGGTTTTGGGTTAGGTTAGGTGCCGGGTAGGCTTGGGGGTCGGTTTAGTGTGCAGGGTCGCCGCTGACAGCTTGCTGTCAGCGGTTTCGTACAAGTCCCAAAAGCAAAACGTTAGTTTTGCGGGACTTGGACTTGGGAGCCATTGCTTGTGGGTGCCACATCTGATCCGTACTATTTGGGAACAGATGAGCTGGGAAGGGCAGCAGGATAAATTTCCACAGGCATATGAAATGTGTCTGTTGAATTATGATTTTCTCGAGTTGGATAATGCTTTTTTTGGTTCATGTACCAAAAAATAATAAAAGTAAAACCTGCTTCTAAAAGTTGAGAAATGAGTGAAAGACAAAGTGAATTCATGTACAATAATCATATTGCGTTTATGTAAGATCGTGAAAGTCTTAATCAAACGTATCCCACAGGTAGTGATAAATGTTAATTTTTTTTGTTAAACTCTTTCGGTAAATTTTTTAATTAAATGTTGTTCGTGAATCAAAATAGTGAACTAAAATTAACAAGTAAGTTCAAGTTTGTCAATCGAATTCAATCTATGTACAGAGTGCACTCGTCATATGATTTGTCAAAGTGAAGGTTTTGCGAAGTTGCCTTAGTGAAGAAAAGAATCTTCTCATCCGACGCTACGCGATCATTGATTCGCACATCAACATAGCGAAAGCCATTTTGAACTTGAACTACGGTGCCAAATGGGAGGGTCGCATGAGCCGCAGTGAGGGCCCCAGAATTGAAATGCTCTCCGCTGGCTGTGAGTGTTCCTTCGGGTAGAGAGTACCATGCACAACGACCGTATTGAGAAGTTCGTGCAGCTAAAATATAGAAGTATTGAGATTAGATTTTACATATAAAATATAAATCAATAAAAAAAAGTTTGAAACACTTACAGACTGCGATTAGCATCAATGCAAGAATTGTGATAGAAAACAATTGACGAGACATTCTCAATGTTTGTTCAGTGATGAGACTAAATTGAATGATTTAATTCTTATTGGCTGCTCTACTTTTTATACAAAACCAAATTGCATGCTTACAAACAGATTTTACAATCTTAAAACAAACCTTGGCTGCTGCATTCAACATAGACGTGAGTAAGTATGATCACTTTTTTGGTTGCTTTGTCACAGATTTGATTTGATTAGAATCGATGAGAGTTTTAGGATTTAAGACTTTGTGCTCAAATTTTGGCATGAAATAGATTAATTTGATTCAAAAGATTGCGATTGTTCTTATTTGTTTAGCTGTACACGCTGTACTTAAAGTCCTACAAAGTGCGATAAGATACAAAAATTAAGCATTCGATTTGATTTACACACAGGTTAATCAGCATAAAAAGAGGGTAGATCTTCATAGAGGTGCAATACTCTGCATTGTCAAAGTACAACAATAATCAAACAATTGCATTTGGTCTTGAGATCGATGCTAAAATAAATAAGCTAATATGACAGTCAACTAACTGGTTACAAACCGGATAACAATGTTTTTAAGTAAGATTGTAATGTTATGTGCACAAATAAATACAAATTGCATTTGCAAATGCAACTTCTTGGCACTGCCGTACTTGGATTGTACTCGATTTCTTTGGGTCTATTTGCAAGACTTAAAATTTAAAAATTTAATTTAGTTAAAGTAACGGATGTGGGTTGAATGGTGAGGTTTATTAGTGAGAGATGATTTATATACAGTCGAACATAGATGGGCAAACACAAGGTCGAGTCATAGTCATAGACATAGCAATTTAATTTATTTTATTTTAGCTAAATTAATATTAAATTAATTTAAAGTTTGAATAAGCAAAAAATGATTTTTCTATTGTCATCTTGATTATTGTTGCATCGTGAATCCCCGGGCGTGTCACTAGTGACTTTCCACATTACATGACTATTGGATCACTCCAAAAGTTTACGGGACAATCTCTTTCAAGGATTTAGCATAATCAGCATAGTACGAAAGCATACTCGTGACTTGGGCTAAATTTTTGATCCAAATATAGATCCTGATTTGCTTGTGGATTGTATTTGAACATTTCCACTTCTTATTGATGAACAAATTTGCCTTTGGTACTTTGAGCTTCGGTTCGGTTGTTGCAATATGTGCTCATACCATGTGCAACCATTTGGTCATTTGAGATTCAGCACTGCCTGAGCACAGGCAATTACTTGGGAGTATGTATGTGCATACTATGTCCAAACCAAGTCGATGTCCAGTGCAAACCAAAGATACAGAATTTAATTGAACATAAACAGTAAGTTTACTTGCTAAAATTGAAAATCCAAGGAAATTTTGTTTGAAGAATAATTCTAAATATTTGGACATTTTCTGGAAAAAAGTTTATAAAAATTTTGCCGTTTTAATTTTTGCGAATTTCTTTGTCCAAATTTTTTGCCCAACTCGAGCGCAACTTTTACCATTCTTTTATCACGATTCAAAGCATTTTCTTGAAAGCACAAAAACAAATTATCTCTGCACAAATGTACCCAATTGGGAGGTGCAATATTAAATTGTCTATAATTGTTTATGTAAATTAGGTAGGTTACGAATTTGGAGTTGAAAAATTGTGGATAGATTCGAGACGGAATCGGTTGAGTTCCATTTTGAATACAAAAATGGGGATTTTTTTTAATTTTTACAATATTAAATTTTGAAAAACGCGAAATAAAAATTCACTTTGAAACCCGAAGTCGATTGAATGCCATTAATAATTAATTAGCTTTTCTAGATACAATTTTGAACAACTCTTGCTCTGTAACCGGTAAATTAAATTCTGCCTGGAATGTATTGATTTTTAATAAAAGTCAGGAGATCTTTTCGTGTGTCATAAACGAATGATTTTCAAAGACAACAATACTAATCTATTATTTATCGTTGCCCTTTTTGAACTTTAAAGTGAATGATAAAAAGTGCATTTTGGGTAAGATAATAGTTTTAATGTATTTCATTTGATTTATTATTTAATTAGCAAACATTAAAACTTAATTTTTAATAAAACGGCCAATCTCAAGCCGAAAGTTTCTTATAAAACAGTGTCAAAAGGTACAAATTTGACATGATTGCTTGGGCAAGTTTCATCTTGTCAATCAAATAGCTCCGTCCAAAGGTGAAACCGAAACTATTGTTACCCAGAAAGTCACTGAGAAAATCAATTTTATGTAAATAACGGAAATTTTCTATACGTTTAAAGCCAACTTTCGCTGGTCCGAATCTTTGTTCAAACTGATTTCGTGCACTCAAACTAGCCAGAACACGATGACAAACCAAAACTTGTTTAGGAAAGTAAGTGAGACCACTTTGAACGAACTGATGAAACAAGTAAAGCAATCCGTACAGTGACATTACTGCATAACCAGAAATTCCAGTCTTTTCCTTCTGCATCGTGTACATTATAATCGCTATCAATCCAGCAAATTTGAATGAACCATCAAAAATCACCAACTGCTCCCGTAGAGATCGATTGTACAGTTGAATGAGCCGATGTAGATCCATGAGTTCGGTGCTAAATTTAGTTAGGGCAGCCCGAGTTTTCAATAAACTGGCAAATCGAAGCGATTGCACACATTTGGACATTTTGAGAGTGAAAATTTTGATTGTAAATATAATGTGAGGGATGAAAACAAAGTTGATTCCAAGTGCCACACAGGCGTTGGCGCTCATTGTAAGTGAAAGCCAAATATAGAGAATTAGCTGGGCAACGTCGATTCGAGAATTCATAAAATGAACAAAACACAGAAAGGTCATTTGGACAGCCATAAGTGCACAACCAAGAGCATTTTGTTTGTAAATTATTCCACAATATTTGGACATTTTCTCGAAAAAATTGATAAAGATTTGACTTTCAAATCTGTTCAATTCTCTGTCCAATTTGCTGCCCAACTCGAGCGCAATTTTGATCATTCCATTTTGGCGTTTGACTATTTCTGCAAATGCAGAGTGCCACAGTTTTTCTGCCAAGCTAAATCCGACTATGGGCACAGCCAAGAACTGTTGATAGTTGTTCACTCCACTTGCTTGTCGACAAATTTGAACAAATCCATCAAATAGTGGCAGTTGCTTTAAGAATATTCCAATTATGGTGGCGAGGAAAATCCAGAAAAGTCCTGTTTGGTAGAAGCCCAATTGCCGATAGGTTAAGAGATGGTGAAAATTATCGTTATGATAGAATTGCTGATCAGTGGGCGAATGATGGATTCGAGCAACATAGATCAAAATGTGACGAATTTGAATTTGAAAGATTGTATAGAGATTTGGAATAGAATAAGGACGGAATCGGTTAAGTTCCATTTTGAAACTTGAATAATATTATTTTTTTGGTATTTAAACAAAATGAAATTTAGAAAAACGCAAAATATAAATTCACTTTGAAACCTAAATTCGATTGAGTGCCATTAATAATTAATTAGCTTTTCTAGATACAATTTTGAACAACTCTTGCTTTTTAACCGGAAAATGAGATTCTGCCTGAAATGTATTGATTTTTAATAAAAGTCAGGAGATTTTTTGAGTGTCATAAACGAATCATTTTCAAAGACAAAAATACTAAATTATTAATTAATTCATGGTTGCCCTATTGATGATTTCGAATGCTATTGACAAAAAGTGAGTTTTGAGTTAACATAACATAACTCACACTTACATAAACAACATTTCTGAAATTAAGAATATTTAAAAGCATTATTTAATTTAACCATTTAATTACAATTCTTAGGAAAAAGTGCTGTTTACACATTTTTAAAAAACATTTAAAATTTTAACTTTCTATGCCCAATTATTTAAATAAAAATTGCCAAAATTGATAGTCGTTTTGTTTTGAGCTAGTTTATATCTTTCAACAAATAGTTCAATAACACAAGGTCATTTTCTCTAATGAACCCTCTGAACGCATAAATGCAAAATACTAAATTTTAAATTGTCATTTATTATTTACATTCACATTCCAAGAAACAAAATGTACCTTGTTCGCTGTAAGAACATTATTAAAATCGTTCAATCGAGATCAAATTTAAAAAGATAACAAGATGAATTTTTTTTTATTTGAAAATGAAATTGGATATTTTCCAAGATTAAAAATAAAAACAATATTTGATTGGTTCTTTGAATTCGACGCAACTTTTCACTATGTGATTGCAAATTTGAGTATATTTTGTAAAATAAATTTATTAAATAGATTCACAGAAATGTTTGCCATTGTTCTGCCTTGTTGGCAACAACAATTCTTGGAATAATTTTATTTGTTAATGCAAAAAACCAATTAAAAATTCTCCTTTTAAGTCTACATAAATTTGTGCTTTCAACATAAATTTGAAGTAGTTGAAAATCGATTTTTGTTCGGTTAATATTTTTTATCTTTAATAAGCATTCGCGTTGAAATAAAGTTTGCATTCCATTCCAACTTTGTCATTGTGTCAGTGTCAGTCACAGTTTTGAGTAAAAATGTCGTTGAAACTATTCAAGCACATTTTGAATGCATTTTCTCGGGCAATTCCTTTTGTCCATTCATCTGGCATCTATCGTTCGTATCTCGACACAATTGAATCCATCATTGTCTATCGAGATAGAGTGCAAATTGGTTTTATCTATGCTCAAATGTCTCTAATCCTTTACTTGACACTACACAACCTGTATCTGATGATGAGCAACTTGAGTGACTTTGCTCGCTTCGTCAACATCGATATTGTCTACTTTGCTCTGTCGAAACAGTTTTATTTCATTTCGATTCTACTCGCCTGTATGACAGTGTACTTTTACAAAGCTTTCTATCTCAAGGGACATTGGAAGTATTTGCGAGCCTGCAGAGAAGTATGTGACTTTCAAACAAAATGGCAATCAAGTTTGCTTTCAATTGAAAATTGTTTGCAAATTTGCCTGATCATTTGTGATTTGCTTTTGCTGTATCTTCATGCAATTCTGTGGGTGGAAATGGTCCGTTTTAGTGAACAGTTATTTGGTTCGTTTGTTGGCCTATGCGTTTTGACATTTCTCCTGGCAAATTTACTGATCATTGATGTGGCATCGGTCAACTTCACCATTCTAGGTGTGAAGATTATTGCATTTGCGCTCAAAATTGCCTTTCTGTTGGATGCAAAACTTGAGGGAAATTTGCAAATTTTAAAGTCTAATCTCTTGACCTTTCAATGGTCCACCTTGAATGGTCCATTCGTTCGGAATGATATCTCAACCCTTCGTATAATTTCCGCCACTGATCCAGTGTTAGGCTCAATGCTCTGTGTTTTTATTGTATTCAACTTTCCCATCAACGCGTTCATGATGGTCAAGTTGGTGTTTGGTGGCGATGAGACGATGACACTTTTCCAGAAATGTGTAATCGCCTCATTGGTGGTCGAACAAGTGTTTGGCCTGTTTGTCATTCACTACATTGTTTCTGGTTTGTCCGCAAGGCTGCACAGTATGTCAAAATTGTTGCTCAATCTGAGTGTGCGCAACCAGTGGAAAGTTGGTGACTTTAGGGCGAAACTCAAACTGGCTCACACAATTGGCCGTCTGCATACCAACCGAAAGTATGGCTACAACTATGGAGTCTTTGGGCTGATTACGCTGGCTACGTTTGCTAAGGTTAAGTTTTTACACACAAGCAAAATCATTAATTGCTGATAATTAATAATTTTCTTTAATATTAGTGCCTGTTGACGTACGGAAAATTGCTGATATTTTCGTATAAAATTATTAACAAATTGTCAAAAAGTCGATCTTGCCAAGAAAGCACTTTTATCTCTTTAGATTTAGAGTGATTCAGAAGATGATAAACTGAACGTTGGATGTTCTCTTAAATGCATTTAGTGATCCAATTGGTCACAAACTGAACTTGAAACAAAGTGTTGGTAAAAGTTCTACTAAATTTCTAATTTTTGGAACCAAATTTATTTCAATTTTTTCTGGAAATATAATAAATGATCGGCAAACATTTTTAAACATTTTTCCATTTAAACATTAAATTGTCATTCCAAAACTAATAGTTATGTTTGAAATATTTATAAATTGATTTTGTCTGGGCTGTTTTATCCAGTGGCGTATAAAGTAGGGGCACAAGGGGGCCATAGCCCGGGGCTATTAGCCCCCCCATCTGAGGATTAAGAAACATTTTTTTAGAATTGATTATACAAAATTGAAAGATTTTTTTGCAAATTAAATTGAAATACAAATACGAATTGTTATGCTTTAGTTCTTTAGTACTATAACTTCCCACACTCCAACCGCCAAACAGTCTGTCACAATTATCAATAAATCTTGTTGTTTTTCAAATTCTTTGAAAATCAATCGAACCTTTTAGAATAAAACCTGATTTTCACTTCACTTAGCCTTATATTTAAATTTAAAAAGTCAAGAAATTATTTTTTCTAATCTTGAGTTAAATGTTAAGTAATTAGTAAAAAATTGAATGGAAGATTTTTTTTTCATTGAATCTAGATTAGCACATTGTCCAAATTATTAAAAATGTCAAATTAAACGCAATTAAACGCAAATCATATAATTTCTACCAATTTCTCTTGATTTTTGTTCTCGAAATTTCATAGTAAATTTTTTATTGATTTTTTGAAAAATTTAAATTTTTAAGATCATTAAAAAATTCCCACTAAAAATATACGCAAAAGTACCAAATAATTTCATAATTTTTTCTTACACAATCGGAAAAGTAATGTACGTATTAATGCCGCACATGTTCTCGCCTCGCTTAATCCTAAAGAATCCATCCTCGCCCCACTTGGTGCCCCAACTGTTCTTCACAATCCAGGCCTTCTCATCCCAGCCCACAATTGTGATTGCATGATTTGTCTCCTTGGAACACTTTGGATCGTCAAACACGCCCGACTTGTAGTGCTTCAGGCTGGTGTCCTCACCGTACACTGTCGCATACACAGAACCAAACTCTCGAATGGCTGATTGAATGTCCGCATCGGTGAGGACCTCTGGTTTACCGTCCACCGTCACATAGGTTCCACGCAGGCAGTAGTCCTTGATTTTGGCGTGACGCTTCTTCTTTTTGGTTTCGCATGTTTTGTCACTTTTCTGTAAAATTCAGTAAAAATGATTTAAACTGACCAAAAGTACCAATCATACCTCATAATCGTAACCAATTGATTTCTCATCAGTTACACCAAAATTGCTGAGAATAAAGTTGAACGCATCAATTGGCGTTCCACCATCACATCCATTGCCCTTTCCATTGTCCTTTGCACAAGTCAACAGTTGCTGTTCACTGAGATCAAATTTCAAGTCAGCCGATTTGCCCTTAATTCGATAGGCACTCTCAAGTGAGGCAATCGAAGCGAAAGTCCAACAACTACCACATTGACCTTGATAGCGAACATCGGTAACGAGACCTTGACCCTTCCAATCGTAGGTTGACGGAATGGGCGATGTGTCCTTGGGGAAACAGCTTGGATCAGCAGGAATGGTAGCTTCACGTTTTCCTCTAAATAGTCCACCACCACCTCCGCCACCGAAACCACCGAAAGGATTGTTGGCTCTTCTCGCAGGAACTGCATTTTCAGATTCTTCTTCTTCGAGATTTTTGGGCCGGTTCAGATATTTGGACAGTGCTGAACTGTCGATTTTCTTGGCGCCCATCAGTTTGGTGAATTCTCCAATACTCCAATCACTGAGTTGAGTGAGACCAAGTTGGAATCCTTTGGGAGCGGCCAGGCAGGCCAACGTATGAGTAGCAATCTCTTGCATTGACTTGAACAGATTTGCGGTCTTTTCGGGGAAACGACTCAAATCAAAATTTTCAGGAAATTCTTTCTATAAACAAAACAAAAGGTTAGAATCTGTTTTCAATTTATAAAACTCACATAATACGAAGTGACAACATCGAAGATGCTATTTTGGAAAATGTCAAAAACTGCATTTCCTGCTCCCAAAGTCGAATTGTAGCACACGGACAGTTGATTAGGACCGATTCCGTTTAACCCCGGGAAAAGGGATCCAAGCGTGGCATTGCTTGCGTTTGGAAGATTCAAGTACGATGCTAGATTGTTTCGTTGGGCATTTAGGTGGCTTTGAATTTGGGCAAATGGTGTTACAACTGACTGGAGGCCCGACTGGAGGCTACCAACGTTTGGTAAAGATGATGCCCCTGGTAGGGATGGAGCACTTGGGAGGGATGATGCGCCTGGAAGTGAGGAAGTACTTGGCAAGGCTGGTGCCCTAGGAAGTGCTGGCGCCCTTGGCAGTGACGGGGCACTTGGAAATGATGGTCTACCAAATGATGGAAATTGGGCAAATGCCGAAGAAATTAGAAATAAAACTAAAATCAAAACTTTAGCCATCTTTGAAGTACTCAAATTTCAATTTATCTCAAGACTTCGAAAAGTTATTGAGAATGTGTTTCGCTTAAATAGTAGTAACCCTCTTAGTAACATACGTCCAAATAAAATGATGAAATTCTCATTAAACTTTCATCCTATTAAAAAGAAAATGTCACTACTCTCCCTTGGATGTCTCAGTTTCTTATATTTCATGTTTTTTTTCAAGACAACCTTAAGTTTAAGTTGCCTTGTTAAAAACAATCAAGTTTTTGTCCAATCAACCTGAAACATCTCGCGACATCTGATCTTATTCATATCTTTATTTCGTGATCATTCAAATGAGTTGTTTTTCAAAGTAGAAAAACTTGTTTATTTCACGATCACGACTCAATAACAAATAACCTCGGAATACTAAACTTAAAGTTTCACTTATTTTCATCTCGTTAAAAGCAATTCAATCATATATATGATTTGATAAGAGGAAAGAGTGAAAAATTGTCATTTTTATACTATCAATTAAAATTCTCACGGGTCCACTTTCAGCATGTGATATATACGTAAAAGCAGACAAATCAGCCAAATAGAAGGGAAAAGTCAACATTTTATCGCGGTCGCTTAATCATAATGTCGATACGAATTCAGACGTACAAAAAATGTTCATCGCGACTTGACCCTCTTGCCATGTATAGCAAGTTGTATGTAAGTTCAATGTCTAAAGTCTCGAAAACTTGGCCAGACCAGAAAAATTACATCAAATCAAATCACTGATATGTATTAACTTGTTTCGAAAACAAAAATATATTGAAAAATGCTAAAATCACTCAACAAATTTCATGTTGCAAGGCCATTTTCTCAAGGCTCATGTCAATGCTCTTTTCAGATTGAAAAATATGTTTAATTTTATTTAAGAATAAAAATAAACAAATAAAAATAATAATATAAAATAAAATAAAATAAATAATAAAGCAAATCACAATTAGTAGATTACAATTACAAAAATCAAAATAAAATCACAAGTTTAAATTACATTACCAATTAGATCAATTACGATAAATATCCACAACAAAGCTAAAGAATGATACTGCGAGTGTAAATGGTATAGCGAAAAAGAGAATAAACCACTCAAAGATGATCGAATTGATTTTTGCCAGTATGGGAATCTGATCGTTGATCACATTTATGGGTAACATTATGGGACAGAGCAGAAAGCATAGTACGAGATCGAATATGTACCAGACCATTGAGTTGATCTTCTGGGAGAGAATCGAAATGTTATTGTGTACGGGAAAGTGTATTTCAGGTTGCTCTGTTTCGCTAGTTCTTCGACTTGGTCGCAATTCATGATGGATAACGAGACTTTCGGTTGAGGATCTAAAGGAGCGGACAGACGAGGCACGGGAGCGTGGTTTGTTGTTGTGCTGATGATGGGAAAAGTTGGGCTCCAGGGCGTGTGGCGCCAGCAGGTGCACATGATGATAGTGATTGTCGTGTGGGTGGAAATGCATTTTTCGGCACATAAATCTTCAAAATCTTGTAAAGCTTTGCACAAAAATATCAGCAATCGAGTCTCTCGGTAGCAACAATCACAGCTTGTTTCAGCTTTATGATTTGATCATATATGAAGTGATTCATTTGATGCTGGACTTGGTTATATATTGCGTTCTAGTGTACTCTCACTCGTGGCCAATCACGTAGACGAATCACGTCTTGAGGAAATGGGCTTCAATAGAGAGATTGAGGATCAGAAAGAGTTTGATTGTCTGGAAGACTTTTTTTTGTTGTATTTGGTAGACGTGAACACTCATGGCTCGATGAGTACATGGCGACATGACACTGTCATATCGATAAGAGTAAGGCATGTGGCAAAACGAGGTTATTTCGGGTGTACATGTACAAACATAGTCACAAGTGTATTTTTGGCGTTTAGAACTTTGGAGTTTGGGTTTTTGCTGATACCAATCTTACATGTGTGTGTTCTCTTTTTATGAATAGATTGAACTTTCTGGGGTATGGACGAACTTGGGACTTTTTGGTTATGCGTGTGAATGATCAAAGTTTCCACTCACTAAAATGTGGGGTAAATGTACAAATATAATCAATTGCTTCGTGACATAGAAATACGATCCATTCCAAAGGTTGATATATTACATTTCTTGTTACTCTTTTTGCGCAAAGTTCAAAATACAAATTCTAAGAATGCTAATATTAATAATGAGAATGTACATGACGCAAGAAGTTGCATATACACAAAGCTTGAAACTTCTAGTGCAAATTGCAAGTGATTTTGATGTTGCGAGTACATTTTGATCGTGAGAAGCTGTGTACTCGATCAAGTCTCTTCCGGATGTAAGCGGTTTGTACAAGAAAGGGCAATTATAGATAGTACACAAACTTGTGATGCGAACTAAACTTTTTACCCCCAATACGTACATTTTGAGAAAGAAACAACAACAACACCAACATTTACATTGAGATAATATTTTTTTAATGAATTACTCAGCCTTTTTGGCAAGTACGCGCGTACTATCGTATTGGGATGATCTAAGACATACAAAATACGATCCGAATTGATATGTTTGATTGCATTAAGACAATGACAATCTCTTTTTTTTGTTCAATTACAAATCAGGTTCAAGGTGATGTCGTTTTGTGTTTGCTTCCGTACAATAAAATCTACCGTTTACTCAATTAGTCACGAATATTAATTAATAGTCACCATTGTTTTTCTTATTAACAAATCTATTTTCGCTTTCATTTCAGAAACTCAAGTCATTTCAATATTAAAATCGATTAACTCTTGTGTATATTACAGCTCTGTGAGACTATCAAATGTTTGTTTGGTAGTGTGCAATAAGTCTTGACTTAATTTCTCAAAATGCTTAACCTCAAACAACTCGTTGACTTGTACCAACACTCAACAGTTTTTTTTATCCAAAAAGCCATAAAACCATCATATCAAGTCATATTCCCGGAAACTGTCATTTGCACAATTTTTCTGTTTCAATAGAACTCAACAAAGATTTATGCCTTCCTGTGAAATTAATTCACAATGCAACATGTCTGAGACTAATTTTTACTTACCAGGAAATTAATAATTTCCTCCCAACAAAAAAAAATGCGAAAGCAAACAATATCATCGTGTCGTGATCTGTTTGAAAATCTGTTCATTTGTGGAATGTCTTATGCATGCAATGTGTTATCTTCTATTAACTCGTAACTAAAGCAACATATAAAATTAAGTGTCTTTGTGTGTGATAATGGACTATTGATGATAAGCCCATTTGATTGTGTATATTGTTTGCTCACCTCCAATATATATCGTGAATGTATTAACCTAAATGGACCAGTATATATTTGTTTGGTTATCTGGTTGAGTGCTTTCTCACAATGCGTCTGTTTAGCTAATCGATGGCTCGCATTACCCAATCGGTGGCATATGACAGAGACGCGCACTCACACACTCGAGTGTTTGATGGAAATAAAGTCAATCAATCAATCACTAGTTGAGAACTCAAAAGTGTTTGCCATTTTATTAATGTTTTAGGAAATGTGATTGAAATTTATAGCGTTTTTTGCATATTCAAGCAGTAAGCAGTATGCTACTTTACGTGATCAAAATTGGTGGGGTCTTGAGACGTTTCGTTAGAAAATTGCGAAACTTTTCATTACTTGGAGGTCTGCGCCACTTCTGTGCTGCATATCCAGTTTGTTTTACGTTCTTTACTTTGCTGAATCTACTATCGATCTCCCTCTATCTCTACATGTTCAACATTGCCCAATTTGAATCTCGATTGGCCGAATTTAAGCCACTGCCTTATCTAATCAACAGCTCAACCTGTCATCTCAAGGACTATCCCGTGTTTGATCGACAAACGAAGCTGCTCTTCCGCAGTCATTTGGATCAAGATTTTGGTTGTAATTGGAATTTACCTCCATTCGTGATTAGACGTGTAAATTTTACTTGGATTGAGGTGAATTTCCCTAGTTGGAGCTGGTTTGGTTTGACTTGGGAGTGTTGGGCACAGGAAGTGCAGAGAACGAGTGATGATTATTTTGAATTGGGACCCGAGGTTGGACCAATGGAGAGGTTCACAAACTTTGCTCATAATTTGACAGAAGAAGAGTTGCAAAATGAACGTGAAGCTCGTTGGGATGCAGTCAAGGTGACCTGTAGCAAGGGAAGCTGGTTCAAGCAGTACAGTCGAGTAGTGCCACTGGTGCAAACTTACCACAACCAAAACCAAAACCGAGTCACAAATGATCAAACTACAATCAAATCTCCAAACATTCTCCTACTCGGCATTGACTCCGTCTCACGGCTCAACTTTTTACGTCACATGGTGCGCACAAAGCAGCTGATCGAACAGCACGGGTTTATCCCACTGTACGGCTACCACAAAATTGGTTTAAACTCCTTCCCCAACATAATGCCAATGTTCACCGGTCAGCGGCATAACTACTTCTGTAATCAGTCAAACTCGTGGTGCAATTCGGGAGATTTCAAATTCGATTCTGTTCCACTGATATTCAAAGATTACGCCAAGAAAGGCTATTTAACCACCTTCATTGAGGATATGCCATATTTTGGATTTTTCACATACAATTTTGGTGGCTTTTTGAAACAAATGTTTGATTACTACTTGCGGCCGACCAATTTGGCTATTGTCGAGGACATGTACTGGTCACATATTTGCTATCAAGAGAAGCTTGAGAGTGAGGTATTAATTTTACAGTTTTTTAGTTAGATATTTCTTATCAATTTTGTTTTTTATTTTAGATATATTGGGAATACATGTACGATCAACTTTTAGCCTTCCGAGAGCGTGGCAATCAGTCGTACATTAGTTTTGCACACGTGAGCACACTCACCCACGATGAATTCAACTACGTTGGCTATGCAGACAAGCCTTTTCATCATTTTCTAGAAAAGAACTTCAATTCTGGTCTGCACTCAAATACTGCGATTATTTTTTACTCGGATCATGCAATTCGCTTCGGTTTAAGCGTTTACACAAAATCGCACTTCTACGAAGAGAGACTACCGTTTGTGTATATTTACTTGCCAGATTCGCTCGATTTACCAGATCAAACTGTTCAACAGGCTCGAGATCAATTGAGGCTGAATCAGCATCGATTGACTAGTCATTTCGACATTCACGCAACTCTTCTTCATCTACTCAATGGTCACGCGCCTGAAAGCGAACCATTCGGTCGATCCTTGTTGACTCCAATTCCCCTGAATCGAACCTGTGATCAGGCAGGCATTCCACCCGAGTCCTGTTTGTGCAACTCATACAAACAGATACTAGTCACGCCTCAAGTGGAGCAATACTCACAATCCGTGGTGGATCATATTAATCTGTTAATGGTGTCCCAAACAAGCGGAAATCACTGCGTCCCCCTAACTCTCAAAATGACAGATCAAGCATACAAATCTTACAATTCTGAACTCAATCAGTGGTACCAGGAAGTGCACTTCAGTACCGAACCCAATGAAGCTCACTTTACAGCGGTTGTTAGTCTAGGAAGAGACAACAGAAAAGTTGTCAGCGTAAATCAAATAACTCGAACAAATTTTTATGGGCAACAGTCTCACTGTGTCAAAAGTAAACGAGAGATTGTGCAGTTTTGTCTCTGTTGGGATGTCTATTTAAGCTCTTTTAAGAGTAGATGGAAAATGTTTCAACAATTGTTCAAATTTAGCTTGTAAATTTTTAAAATTAATTAATAATAAAGCAATTAAATTAATTAATCAAT
The DNA here is from genome assembly GCA_023373905.1 of Rhizoglyphus robini. Lineage (NCBI taxonomy): Eukaryota > Metazoa > Arthropoda > Arachnida > Sarcoptiformes > Acaridae > Rhizoglyphus > Rhizoglyphus robini. Next base: position 1,921,608 of record JAKIJQ010000027.1, read on the forward strand.
TAAACATCCTGAATCTTGATTGTAGCCTTACCCAAATTCTTGCCATCATGCAGCCACTCCATTGCGCGCCAAACTTGATCCAATCCTTTAAATGCGCCCTCTAGTGATCGTTCACCCAAATCCACTTGACCTCTAAGCGAGCCATCCGCAAATGCAGTGATAATCTTTTTCAAATACTCAGGAATCAGTGGAACACGATTGAGAAGTACAAATCCACTGATTGTCTGAGACTTGATCATCAGTTTCATGTTGAGTTTATCGATTGATGGGGTTGGATTGCCCATTCCGTCTGCGGTACTGCCCAACACAACCATTCGACCATTTACCGCTAAATTGTTGAACAGAGTATGGAACAGCGCTCCACCGACAGTGTCCCAAATGACATCGATCCCACTGGGATACTTTTCTTTTAGTACTTGATCCACATTTTCCTTTCGATAATTGATAACGTGCTCAGTTTTTAGTTCCCTCAAATAGTCAGCCTTCTCCACGGTAGATGTCAGTCCAATCACTTGAGCTCCCTTCAATTTAGCCCATTGAACGGCAATCTGTCCTGTGGCACCTGAAGCCGCGGTGACCAGAACTCGTTCGCCTGGTTGAATGTGGCCAAGAGTGTCCAGAGCGACAGCTGCCGATAAAGCACTCAAACTTGCAACTAAGTACTTTGGATCCAATTCTGGCACAGGAGTTAACTTTTCGGCGGTTTTGTACTGAAAATTTTAAAATAAGTTCAAAAAATGTGAATTTTAAACTACTTACAGAATATTCTGCATAGGCAGTTGGACTGATCCAATCTAGCACCAAAACTGGTTGACCCACTTTGAAGGTTCCTTTTGGAATTGAGGAACCGATTTCGTCGACAATTCCAAGTGCCTAAAAATGAAAGTGAAAAGTGTAAAACTTGCAAATGAAAAAGGTCAAATCTTACTTCAAAGCCAAAATCGAACGGAACCGGTAAATCACCGAGCACATCACCAAAAACCACATGAATGTCGGAGAAATTGAACCCCGCATAGATTTGTCGTACTCGGATTTGATCGGCTGCAGGCTTCACCAGTGGTGCTTGTATCACTTTGAGGCCCTCGGAAAGTTTCTTCGTACGGGCATCAACTTGAAGCTTGCGGTAGGACATTTTGATGATTTTAAAAGCTGAAGAAGAATTGAATATTTGACTGAGACCAAACCGCGAGCTTTATATACAAATTTGATTTGTATTCGAATCGAGCTACAAATGAAGCAAACACACTAATCAAGTAATGAAATACCGCCCTAATAGTCACTTTTGTATGACAAAATCATTACATTGGTAACTGCTTTGGCTTCTCAACTTTTGCACATTATAACGAGTCGATGAAATGTAATGCTTTTGCACTGGCGTTGACGCTGTTGAGCTGTTTGTCTTTAAATGTGTGCAATAATTTTTATTAACTCATTCCATGCGACCCTTGGCTCAGGGCTAGAGACCGAACGGTGCGACCGATTGACTTGAAAATTCAGGAGCGTATACTTCAAGATGGGGGAATTTGGGGAAGCCCCGTGATTTGTTCCAATTGGAACTTCGGTGGAAAAGTTAAAGGTACCACCCTTTTTTATGTTTGCAAACGATTCTACTCGTTAAACTGAGCATTTTGATATATTACATGCCTGTGCAAATATTTCAACTTCCACCGGAAATCCTGGTTCCAAAATTCCAGAAACCAGAAAACAGGTCCCTGGATACCAATAAGTATGCCTAAATTATTCTACTGAATTTTCTGAGAATTTTGGTATTTAACTCGACGCATTTGGTCAACTGGAAGGCATTAAAATAAATTTTAAAAAAATAAATCATTTAGGGAAAGCAAACTCCGGTTGCAAACTCTGGCTAGAGCTTAGGTCCACATGGATCAACCCCAAAAAATTACAACAAGGACTCATATACCTTATCACACAATTGGGTTGCTGGATCATATCCCAGAATTGGGTTGCTGGATCATATCCCACAATTGGGTTGCTGGATCATATCCCACAATTGGGTTGCTGGATCAAATCCCTGAATTGGGTTACTGGTTCATATCCCTGAAATGGGTTGCTGGATCCTATCTCTGAATTGGGTGCTGGATCATATCCCACAATTAGGTTGCTGGATTAAATCCCACAATTGGGTTGCTGGTTCCAGGGAATGAACCTGAATTACCATTTGGGACAAAAGACAGAACCATCATTTGTGATGTGTACCTGAACCTCCATTAGGGATTTAGGATTGGTTCAGGTTCATTCCCTAGAACCAGCAACCCCATTGTATGATATGATTCAGCAACCCAATTGGTGGATAAGAACCAGCACTCTACTTTGGTATAAGAACCAGCAACCCAATTGTGAGATATGATCCAGCAACCCAATTTTTGGATAAGAACCAGCACTCTACTTTGGTATAAGAACCAGCAACCCAATTGTGGGATAAGAACCAGCACCCTACTTTGGTATAAGAACCAGCAACCCAATTGTGGGATAAGAACCCGCACCCTACTCTGGTATAAGAACCAGCAACCCCATTGTGGGATATGATCCAGCAACCCAATTGTGGGATATGATCCAGCAACCCAATTGTGGGATAAGAACCAGCAACCCAATTGTGGGATATGAACCAGCACCCCAATTCAGGGATATGATCCAGCCCCCATATTCAGAGATATGAACCAGCTCCCTATTCAGGGATATGATCCAGCAACCCAATTGTGTGATAAGGTATATGAGTCTTTGGTTGTAATTTTTTGGGGTTGATCCATGCGGACCTAAGCTCTAGCCAAAGTTTGCAACCGGAGTTTGCTTTCCCTAAATGATTTATTTTTTTAAAATTTATTTTACTGCCTTCCAGTTGACCAAATGCGCCGAGTTAAATACCAAAATTCTTAGAAAATTTAGTAGAATAATTTAGGCATACTTATTGGTATCCAGGGACCAGCTTTCTGGTTTCTGGAATTTTGGAACCAAGATTTCCGGTGGAAGTTGAAATATTTGCACAGTCATGTGATATATCAAAATGTTCAGTTTAACGAGTAGAATCGTTTGCAAACATAAAAAATGGTGGTACCTTTAACTTTTCCACCGAAGTTCCAATTGGAACAAATCACGGGGCTTCCCCAAATTCCCCCATCTTGAAGTATACGCTCCTGAATTTTCAAGTCAATCGGTCGCACCGTTCGGTCTCTAGCCCCGTGCCAAGGGTCGCATGGAATGAGTTAAACAATAAATCGGCATGAATATAACACAAAAATCATAGCAAAATTGGCTAACATTTGTTGCACAAAATCATATATAATCTACTCCCAACAATTTCTTTTTAACAATCTTTGTGAACAGCACAGTGAGTGCGACAAACAACTACAGAAACATCAACAACAAACAAATTAGAAAACAAACAAAGCAAATCGATATATTACAATTTCAAACATTCTCGAATCAATTAGCCCATTATTGATAAGACCAAAGCCATTACGGGCTCTTTTTGTAATTTGAGATTATTCGGCTCAACTAAAGTTTCTTAACTTACCCGCAGCTATATAAAAACTCCAAAATTGGTAATACACAGTGAGCCATAGGTTTCGAGCCGTAAAGAGTTTTCCATTGTGAATTGAATTGTACAAGTGATTGCTTACATAGAACAAATAAACCGCTAGAAAAGAAACCACCATCATAATCGAATAGACTTTCCTTAGTGTAGCACGTTTGTACAAAATCCTTACTCAAACCATTTTTAACGAACTATTCGATTATTAATAAGAAAATGTAACTAATGTAACATTTGTCTAAACGACTCGTGTTTCAGAAGACACACATTGTCTTTGTTGAATCAAAATTTAAGATTTACCTTTACAACTTGGACTACAGGACACAAGAAGGAATAATAATACAAAAATTTATTGAATTAGCCAAACATTTGCACACACAGATTCACGATATAATCAACCACCATCCTGGAATGGACAAGACAACAAACAGGCTCACAGTGATGCAGAAGACAATCAGAAGATTGACCAGAAGGTACTTGCGTTCAGTGATGTCCTGTTTAATCGAAAACATGTTTTCGGTCTCAAAGCTTTCGAAATTGTTTCCACTTTCTTCTGAATCGGAGCTTTCAATACTACAGAACCAGGTGACAAATTGAGTGAAAACCGATGGCATTGGTTTGTCGAGTTTTTCGCACTTGTACAACTTTGCATCGTTTGTGTTTGTGTTGCTAATTAGTGGAACTATTTTATCCATTTCGGGACAAACTTTGATGGTCGAGGTGATTTCATCACGCCTTTTGCTTTCATCAAATCGGGTCCAATAAGTAGTACGTATAAGCTGCAAAAAATAAAAGATTTTGAGTGAATAAAAAAATAACCAAAAATTAACCAAACTTACGAGATCAGCATTAGGAGGTGAGGTGAGCAAACTAATCACAGTGCAGACAATGACTGTAAAGGCAAATAGAAACAATGCGAAATACATGAAATGGACTTTCAACAAAATTGGTCGTAGATCCACTGAGCCACAGTCGGGTTTGAGGTAGAACAAATTGGCCAGAAGTCGACTAATGCCAATGACGAGACCTAACATGAGAGACCAGAATGCGCCTGGTTCATTGATCCTCTTGGACAGTACAGCCAAAATGTAAACCGCTGCAATTGGCGGAGCCAAATTCGATCCCACATCTTGAATGTACAAATAGAGTTGACCATTCTGCATTGCTTCAATCACGGGGACCCAGGCAATGCTCACGCCAATCATCACCAGCACAAATGCCCTTCCCACAATCATCAACTCCGAGGTAGAAGCTTGCTTTCGTATGAGGGGCCAAATGTCACATGTAAACAGAGTACTGGAACTGTTGAAAATTGAGCTCAAATCGCTCATCAGTGCACCCAACATGACCGACATGATGAGACCTTTGAGTGGTGAGGGTAACAATCCCAAAACGAGTCGAGTGTAGGCAGTATTCGTGCAACTGTTTGGATTGTTACAGTACTGCATACATTGGACAGGGTCGACACAGGCCACCTCGTCCGGATACAGAATTCGGCTAATCATGCCTGGAATGATGATCAAGAAGAGTGGCAATATTTTGAGGTAACCAGCGAATAGGGCGCCACCTTGGGCGTGGGTTAGGGATTTTGCCGCCATGAGGCGCTGTACCATAATTTGGTCCGCACACCAATACCTATGAAAAGACGGGAATTAGAATTTAGGAATTTAGGAATTTAGGAATCTAGAAATATGAATCTATGAATCTATGAATCTATGAATCTATGAATCTATGAATCTATGAATCAATGAATCAATGAATTAATGAATCAATGAATCTATGAATCTATGAGTTTAGAATTCTAGGAATTTCTGAATTCAAAAATCCAAAAAAAAAATGAACATACCAAATTGAAACTGGCGTCTGTCCTAAAACAAACCCAAGCCAAGGCATATCATGATCATCCAACGATCGTAGCATTTGAAATGAATTCTCTTTCGGATATGCACACTCGGTCATATTCGCCGGAATCGAACTAGGCACAGCTGCCATATACTTCGGAAAAAGTTGACCAATACCGCCAATTTTTACCAGACCAATCACGGATAGAATTCCCGAACCAACGATCATGATGACACTTTGCATCGATTCGGTGTACATGACAGCGGTTAGACCACCTAAAAAGGGACCGAGTTTTACAAAACTAAAACTAAAATCAGAATTCAAAAAATACCAGTCACGGTACAGATCGATGTCACTGCAAGCAGGGTAATAATACTCGGATAAATATTCCATCCAATCGTCTGCTGAATAAAGATGGCGCCCGAATACAGATTCACGGATATTTTAGTGAAAATGTACAGAAACATGGACAGAATTGCGAGATAGGTACGCAGGCGAGTTCCGCCAAATCGTTTGGAAATGTAGCCAGGTAGGGTGCATACCTAAATAATATTACAAATTAAATTAAGTTATTAGAAAAATTAGTATACTCACTTTACTCGAGATGAAAACCGGCAAGAAGACCCATCCACACAGCTGTAGAATCAAGAGTGCCTGCTCATTTGTACAAAGAAACAAATCAGAATTTACGATAAATCAATAAAGTTTTAGTCCTTAAGCATAAAATTTAGAATCAGGTACCCTACTGATGGAAGAGAGACAGATAGACAGAGAACACCCCCGCGAGAGCTATTAAACGCAACATTTTTGTGTGTTTCTCTAAAGAAAATCTTTTAAAGTTTATGCAAACTTCAGGCCCAACAAGGTCTATATTTGCAGAAGTATAGAAAATCTTTGCATTTCATTAGTTCATAGGCAAATGGACTTACGTTCAGTTCGAAGGCGCCAACACCGAGACCAATTGCTGCGCCTGAAAGTGAGATTAAACAACAAAATTAGTATTGGACAATAAAAAATTTGATGAAATGAATTTTGAGATTTTGTTTCAGAGATTTCAAATGTTGAAATTTGAAGAGAATGGCTTGGATTTCACGATTTGTTATTAAACTACAAACCAATCCACTTGGGCATTGCAATTCACATTTCACTTCAACTTTACCTGCACCGGCAAGACCGATAAAATGTTCGGAACCAATATTGGACGCGAATACTGAGGCTCCAACCTAAATGTGATGTGAATATGATTTGAATGTTTAATATCGTATGAACATTTTATAAAATAGGGATGATTTGATGCTTTTATGAGATACTCTCGCATTTTAAAATTTTAAGGCCGTCAAACAAGTCCGAAACTTACCGGAATCCATGTCATAAAACGACCAGCCAAAAAGTAACCGCTCACAGTACTACGATCGGCTCGGAACATTGCCTAAATTCAGATAAAAATTAAAAAAATATTGAAATATTTTTAGCCAAAATAAATTTTTGGCGGAACCGGTGTCTTCGGGTGCCGGGTGCATATCCGGTAATAGAAAACATCATACAACTACATGTTCTCTACCCGCATATTCTATATAGCTAACATTCTATTTATAGAATTCAATTGGTTCGAACTGAGTAGCCAGAGAATCTTAAATGTACGAAAGACCATTGCTCGCAAATATGTCACTGACAAATAACAGAAATATATTTGTTAAACAAGAATGCCTTCTAGAATGTAAGAATCGACAAACAAACAAAGCCATAATAAGGCAATGCTAAATTTAGTAACAACAACAGAAAATAGTAGAACTTACAATGAAACCAGTGGTGACAATCACCATAAAGTAGGCACCAACCACGGTGTAGTCCCACATGCCAAACGAGTCGGTCGTGTGTCTCGAATTGACCAGAATGTCACTGCCCGCAGCCATAGTTGAAAGGTGATGTTGCTGTTGATGATGATTGTGTTAAGGGTTGCTGATCTTGACACAGAATCTTCTTCTTTCGGGAACAAACAAAAACAAAATGATCCGGCACAAGAATTTTAGCGCCGTGTAGCTCAGTGTGTCAGTGAGCGCTCGCTTATATAGCTCGACCGCTTCGATGCAATTTGCCGGGTGCAAGGGAAGAGAGTGCGCGCGCTGTCTTGATTGAATTAGTCAAAGTGAGAGAAGAAGAGTGTACATGTAGTGAGTCGAGAGTCAATGAGTCAGTGCAGTGCCATTAACACGGACAGACAGAGAATAGTAGTAGAGCGCCTATTGATGGTGATGATGCTAAATTGTTCTAAATGTCAAACTTTTGTTCAAACTTTTCTCAAATTTCACTCACTCAAAATGTGACTCAATAGGATTTCTCGTGTCGAATGAATGAAACTTATCTAAATTTTAGCACCTCTCATAAGTATGATGGAGTATAACTATGATGAATGCTTACTTTATGATCATTTTTTTTATTAAATAAATAAAAACGCCAAGCATTAGAGAGCGACGAATAATTTTAATCGCATTTGGGAATTTTCCATCTCGTCGTCCTGTGTTTAATTTTTACTGATGATGGAATTAAACCAATGCAAAGTCTCAATGACATTTCATGGACTAGACACAACATCCACACACACACAACTCATATGCATGCATTTTTGTTTATTCAAAACATAAATAGATATTTCGCTTTTGGAATCAACAAAAAGAAGTTTAGCAACTTTTTTTTCATAATCCATGAATTTACAGTTGCACTCAAAGTTATTTAACAAAAATTGTTAAAATTTTCTAACATTTTGAATTAGTGAATTCAATTTTACATTAATAAAAAATTGATTCCTAACATTTTCCATTCAATTCAAAATCGAGTTCAAGTGTATAAAGATCATAAAAAATGTGTTGATCAAAAGTTTATTTTAATATTTTAATTTTACCAAATTTTCCATTGAACTTTTAATGCAACTAGTATAAGCAAGTTGTGTGGTACGTCAAGTCTTCAAGTAATTAAAATTAAATCTAAAATAATATGGAAGATTTTAAAAAGCACACACTTTCGAGCCAAATTCAAGTGTCTATATGAGGTGACAAAAGTTGAAATGATTTGATATCATCTGGCAAATAGAATGCTCACAATGGAGACAATAATAACCTGTAGAATTCCAAAGACATTATCGTTTTGTGGTTTCATACTTTTCGGGTAATCTAACGGATTTCAATTTCAAACTAACATATACAAAATTATGCAATCACGAATGTATGTCTGACAAAAATGCAATAAAACAAGATTATGCATATTATGCAATGCATGCAACCTAATCAAGCTTGATTTAATTTCATTGTAATCGTGTGTGTCTGGTGTTATATATTTTTGCTGCAACTCACATTATTGCATTCAAACTAAATCAATTCTTGTTTGCTTTCTCTTTGAAATAATTTTGTAATCTACCGACGGTACAAGTCCAGACAAATGCAACCACCACGTGGTGCAATGAAATTTGTTGCTGTTCAAAGTTGAATGCAATGTATTCGACCTTGGATTCAAACCTGTTTTACTGTGCATCGAACTTTAAGCATATTAGTCGAAAATCAATCCAATTCACAGCATCTTTGGCGCTTTTCAATGAAAATGCACTTTTGATCACTTTGATACTGGATCAAAATAAATCTACAATTTACATTTTTAACATAAATTTTAAATTACAAAATTTGTCTTAATTATAATCTTGAATCAGACAACGGATTTCCAAGAGTTTACACGGCGCACTATGTTTAAGCTAGTTTTTACAATGCATTTTGCCGTTTAGACTTTGCGGAAATAAAATTCCAGTTTTAAATCCGTTATTTACAGGTTGTTCCAATAATTAAATTTCTTCAAACAATCAATTGATTGCACTCACTTATGGTCTACACTGTAAACCGACTGTGTGTTGCACTGAACATATGCAACCTATGCGACGGTATGTGACTGTGGTGACTCGAGTGAGCCATTTTGTACAGTAGAAAGTGTGTGTGTTCAATATATTGGATGATGTCGTGTTTGTCTATCTGTGGACGCAAACATTATATGTTTACATTAAAAATGTCATTACAAATCACATTACATTGAATAAAGTCACAAGTGTAGATCTAGACATAAAGTTGTACATGCATGATGACGACTTGGAAATATCAAAACAATTGTCTTTGCTGGGCGACAATATACACTCTTGTACTCCAAATATCTACAACACGATCAAGTGCTATATAGCTCTGGGTTATAAACATCATTGGCTCCAAAGGAGCATAGTCTGAGCGGGCACTCCCCACTACTCAAGAAATTATTTTATTTATTACTAAAAATCATTGTATATCAACTCCCACAACTTTATATCCCACAAAGGTGCACAAACATTTTTGCAATTTTGGTGCCTTTTTCTGTTTGTTTAAGGTTATTGGTATCCCAATTCAAGGATAATGAAATCCCAGTGCTAGCTAAATCGTCAAAGTCTTGCTTCCACGTACAGTCGAGCTGCATTCCTCAATTTCCACACACACATTAATGCGTCCCATATGCGTAAATATTGAGTCTCTGCAGATGCATTGATTCCCTCAATTGCATTGAATCTCCTCAATTGCAACTGAGTCCTTGTTGTCAATAGTAGCCAGGTTTGCCCTAAATTAGATCAATACACAAAAGAATCATTCTTTGATCCAAAGGGGTCAATTGAATCCATTGGTTCAATATATCTGTTACCATAGAATTCATGTCGGCAGACGATAAAGACAAATCACCAGTTTGTACACGACGATGAGCATTATCTCTATATCGGTGAGATTTTGCAATACAGGTTGGACCTCGCCGGAATCGATGAGTTTCTAATTCGTAAACATATTATCTAGAGTGTATCAGTTAAACCATTTACTCCTTCTCACACATCCTCCTCATCGAGCCATTTCATAATCTATAGGTACACCTGATACATTACATTCTTGGAGTGTAGTTAGTGCGTAACCTAAACACAGGATAAGACGGACCTTCTACTGTATTTCTACCTTCTAATGTAGTCCTTTTATAATTCATAAGTCACCTTTCATAAAGAACGTTATTTTCATGTTTGAGGAGAAGAAAAGTCAACCTCACAGTGTATTAATCACTAGTGATAAGGTTTGAACGCGACACTGCTTTGTCACTCACTTGATAAGACTTTCGGCAAGTTTCTCTCTTTATTCGACAATAAATAAAACAATGCAGTCAAGTTACATGTGTCTGTTTAATTTTTTTTATTCTTCCATAGTATCTTCCATTTCGCCATGAAAAAATAATTACAAATATGTTTTTATAAATTATATTTATTAAAATTAATAAAAATGTGTTATATTGTGGGAAGTTCTTGAGTTTATGACAAATTAAGCAGGCAATTTACTCCTGCCTAATTGATATATAATAAATAAAATATTAAAAATAGACAAGCAATTTACTCTTGTCTAATTGATATATAATGACACACATACACACAAACTCAAACACAAACACACATTTGATGTTATCATTATTCTATGGTATCATATTACTCGGAATCTGATGATGTTACAGTATCTGGTGCATCTCTCTTCAACCCAGAACTTAATATATATTTGTTTGATTTTTTAACATCCTCACAAAATTCTGGTTCTGAATTAATAACATCCAAAAGTCTACAACAATTATCATTGTGTTCATACAAATTAACCACAGTCTTAATTGCTGCATTTAAATTCTCGATACTAAGATTAGACTTATAAACACTCCAGTACAATTTAATTCGCGAAAAAATTCGTTCACTGAAAGCATTTGAGGGGGCAATACATAACACAAATTCAAGTAATATTACTATTTCATCTATTTCGTTGCTCTGGAATTGATCTAGTATTTCAACCCATCTTTCACCAGATGATATAAAATTATCTTTATTATTCCATTTTCCTAATTCTCGTCTAATTATTGGATTAATTAAATTGATATGATTTTGCAAATTATTTCGATCAATTTGAATTGGATTATTGTGCTCAATCAATGCATCCAAACTATGATTAATTTCATCTAAACTTAACTCTTTTCTCAAGTCAATCCAATCCAATTTCAAAGCATCGATTGGATTTAAGTATTCTGTCCAAATATCTAAATATTTAACGCACTCTGTGTAAGTTTTTACTAATTCATTTTTAATTTTAGAAATTTCTAATTTATTCCAGCCTGACATTAAATCCCTAGCATTTTGTGGAATAAATACTTTGCCATTGTTAATATTATTAGCATTTGTAGATTCTATAAACGAAATCCATCCAGTAATAGTGCTAGTTAATGTACGAATACCATGAATACTTTCAGTAATTGTAGTTTGTTTGCTTTCATTTATTCTGACAGTTTTATCAAAAATTCTTGATAGGTTTTGCAAACAAATTAAGTATACAAGTGTAAATGGATCGTCAAAATATTCGATCATTTCTTTAATATTGACACATTTTAAATCTTTTCGACTTTGCAGCCTATGGAAATATGATTTATAAATATAAAACATCTCAATAACTCTATCTAACGCTGATAATAAAGTCAACCACCGTGTTTCAGCCATAGACAATGGCAACTTTGGATCAACATTTTTAGGCTTATATTCTAGACATATTTGTTTAAATAAATCTGTTCTTGTGTTAGAATAATGAAAATGTTCAAACATTTTCCCTAAAAATGACTGGTATTTCATATTTAAAAATCGAGATACACAGTAGTGAATGGCATTGTTTGGAATGTGAGCAAGGCACCCAATTCCAATTAAAGTTTTATCTGTAAAAAACTGTTTAAGATAATAAAATATATTATTTTCACCTTCTCTGTGCTCATTTCCGAAGTTTGTCCTACAGTTGTCAGCTCCCATTGCTATTACTTTGTTTTCAAGTTTGTATAATTTGATTTGTTTTTTTAATATTTTAACTACATCCACTGCTTTTTCTCTCGGAATTTGAACTATATTTAATAAGCGTTCTTTTATACCCGTTTTTGTAAAAAAACGAACTGATACCGCAAGCATTTTAACATTTGCTCGACTTGCACCGTCAAACATGATTTGACAGTAATTTATATCACTTAGCTCTTCACGTAGCCTGATATTAGCTCGCCTAGCGTAAACTCCTACTGCGATGGAAATTGCTTTGTTCTTTTTACAGCGGAAATCTGGAACCAATGCTTTTGTCATAATTTCTGCTAAACAATCAAATGTGCTAAATGGTACATAATGTGCTAAGGCCCAGTATACAAGGGCTCCTTCAAATGCTGCTGTATTGTAATCTATTTTGGGTCCATTTGGATCAACATCATACAGACTGTCCATATCTACATTTTTGGCTGCAGAATAAGAATCTTTTTTCTTTTTGTGTGTCGGAGTAGAACAATGATTGAATAAAGCTTTGTGAACACCTAAAGTCTTAACTTTGATGCCAATATTGCACAAATTGCACCAAGCTAAAGTTTGGTCTGGTTTATTTGGAAGCCCAAATACACCATCACAATCACTTTGCTCAAAATTTTTTTTACTGATTTCCTTTGCTTTCTTGCCTCAGCCATAGGAACAATTACAAAAACAAATGAGAATACCATGAAGAAGAATAGGATGAGAGATGCATATGAAATTGTGAAGTCATAATATGGAAGATGAATTTCTATGAATGGTTTGTTGATGAATGATGAACCAAAATGCGGGGATGAATATGAAATTGGATGGTCTTGTGATATGAAAACAAATAAAGCCATGATTGCAATTATTTGGAATTTGAAATTTGTCACTAAATATAAAATTTTTATCGAATATTTCACAAAAACACAATGTACACTTTAACTCACAATTTGAATTTATTGGAAATTTCCAACAAATTTAAACAAATTCACAATTTAAAAAATATAATTTATTTTCAAAGTTAATTTAGTTGTCGTTTTATTGAGAATTTTGAACGAATGCCCATTGACAAATTGACAAATCAAGAATGGCCTCTATTTATACTATTAGATTTTGTGTTTTATTGCCTATTCAGCAATTAACCTTTCGCCACCTGCATTTATGTGCTGAAAAACCGAAACAGCACCTAAGGGCAGGTGGTCATAGGTTAAAGACTTTTATTATTTTGAGCACACATTTGAGCTTATAAGATACGTGGTTAAATGTTAGTTTTCGTTTGAAAAACAAAAGTTATCTTTGTTTTTTACTTTAAACAATTCTAATTTTAGTTTTTCGTTTGTTTATATATTCTCATTTATTTTTTTAAACTGATAACAAAATGTTATAAATATCAAATAGTGTGAAAATTAAATTTTTTTAATATATGGTCACTTTATTTAGAAAAATATAAATACAAAGGTTAGGATAGTGCAGAAGGAAAAGAAAAGTACAGAAATAATTTTTTCAGGTCAAAGTTTAAACATTAATTTTTTCGTACTTTGGGCATTTCTATTTTTCTTGTATTTCAAAATCAATATTTTGGTTTGAATCTCCATTTAAATATTAATTAAAGATATATATAAAAATTATTTGTAAGACTAAAACCATTTTGTTTGTTATTACAATATCTTCTTTTATTTAATCAAATGATCATCATGATGTAAATGTTTCTTGAATAACCAAAAAAATATACTCGTATTCTCGTATACTTAAATTAAAACAGACACGCACTCATACACGTCAAATTAACCTATGCTTTGTCAAATTAAAATATACAAAAAATAAAAAATAAATACGATTACTAAATTTAAACAAATAAAAAGATTAAATACTTCTGTAACTTGACTGCATTGTTTTATTTATTGTCGAATAAAGAGAGAAACTTGCCGAAAGTCTTATCAAGTGAGTGACAAAGCAGTGTCGCGTTCAAACCTTATCACTAGTGATTAATACACTGTGAGGTTGACTTTTCTTCTCCTCAAGCATGAAAATAACGTTCTTTATGAAAGGTGACTTATGAATTATAAAAGGACTATTCTAATGTATTTAAAAACTATTCACAATCAAAAGTGACAAAACTTTTTGTAACTTTCGATTCACGAATGACAACAACAAAACAAAACACGTCTGTGTGATTGAAATAGCTACATTATCAGCTGTTGTTGTCAATAGTTACAATTCTCAACACCAGGTGGCGCTACACGATTTATCTTATCTTTGCGTTTTTGAACAAACTGCTATTTTTCGGCACAATCGCACTGTTACCTGAGCTTAACCTGAAAATTTGGGACAATTTGGTTCAGTAGTTTTTGCACAATATTGTTTACAACAAACGCAAAAAGTCATGGTAGAAGTCTTTCGCTTTGGCGAAGCTTCGCTTCGCCCCCGCTCAGACAACAAGGATAATAATTCAAACAAGGATAAAGATCAAAATCAAAGGATGTGGGGTGGGGTGGGTTTGGGTTAACTATTTAAGTGTCAATCAGTTTGTGACGCGTTTCAATATGTAAATCAGTTGCAAAATCACAAAATGGAAAATTTTGTTTTCTGCCAAATTAAAGTTATTGCCTCCATTCTGTTCATACTGTTCCTTTCTCCTGGGTGCTCATTTACTCAAAGTAATTCTGATCACATTACCTTCATCCCACCGGAAACATTCCAAATAGCCAACTGGAAGAGCTCAAATCAAGTGATATCTCTCAAGTTTGATGGTATTCAAGGTAAGGCGAATCCACTTGAGTATCAGCAGAACACACAAACTTGGACCGCTACCTTGTCTGACAAGACCAATGATTCGTGGACATCGCGACTCAAAATTACACAAACTCGAGCAAAAGCAAACGACAGTGGGACAGAGTATCGTTTTGTGTTGCGAATTGCGGAACAATCAACCCAAAGAGTGTCCGTTTGCTTTAGCCACAAAAAGGCATCAACTCCAAAATGGTACTTCACCTTACTCAGCGGTGCAAGTTCGAGTGAATTTCGAGAATTAGTCACCAATGGTGGCCAGTCTGCAATGGTCGAGCATGTATTTTTCAATACGGATGGGTTTGCTCTGCAGTTGGATGATTTGCGTCCATGGAAAATTGTTACCGAAGATAGGGTAGATGGAAATTTTTGTTTCTCACTTACCACTGCTATATCGGCGGTGCACAAATTTTCACCAAACGACGATGACAAGCTCAATCACTATCACTCGATTGTATTTCGTGTTCTACTTGATCGAAACATTAAAAGTGTCTACCAAAGCGCAGTGAACTACTTTGGTTGGATCAAACGACCACGAGCCCTGCCCCATGTGAGCATGTTTGCCAATCCTGTTTGGTTCAGTTCATCGGTGAAGCTCAACTTGCTCGTCGATCATTATAACTCATTTGGAAGCAGTGGAAGACCAGACGATAAAGATTTTGAACATTTCTGCCAAAACTATCAATTGCACAAGTTGCCTAACAAGTTGACCAGTATGACCTTCTTTCTTGAGGACTGGGAAAATGGTGTACTGCCTTTTACCTACAAAGGCCATCTCGTCAATGCCACACAAATGTTTCGCGAGCTATTTCACTCGGCAGGTCATCAAGTGGCCCTGAGTATGCCATTCATTCGATCTGCTTTTAAAATTGATGTGTCCAGTCAGGTGTCAATTGAAAAGTTTGTCTCAAGGGTGAAAGGCATTAAAGAGGTGGACATTTTCAATTACCAACAGAATTGTGCCGACTATCTTCAGTCTTACCACACGAGTGATAATTTCGTAAAAAAGTATCCAAATTTGATGACAACCCACTTGGCGTCGGTGGCTTTCAATGTACAAAAGAAGCATTCACTTGAATGTGTCCACAAGTCTCAGGCAATTCCATCTTTTGTACGACTGACAGTGGCCGATTCAAGATCTAACAAAAGTTTATCAACACTAATCAGTGATCTGTTGGCTCTGTCACTGGTGGCTCGAGATAAAACTAAAACAACTGTATTAGACATTATGCAGAATTGTATCGAAATGCGTCGAAAAATTGTGCTTCCAAAAATATTGAAGCTTGCACAAAGGTGGATCGATGCAGGGGAACCAGTAATTCGACCAATGTGGTATGGGGAACCAAATTATCAATTGATGTACGACATTGCCGATCAGTTCATGCTTGGCGATGACATTGTGGTTGCGCCAATAGTCGAGTGGTCAAAAGCCACCGAGTGGAAACGTAAAATATATTTACCTTACGGAAATTGGAACGATCCAATTTTGGGTGGCAATTACACTGGTCCAACAGTGATTGACTATACAGCCACAATTGATGTGCTGCCATATTTTCGTAAAGTCAATTCCATATTGACCTAATTGATTGAATTGTAGTCGTGATTTATTTTTGAATGCATGTAAGCGAGATACAAAATAAAAAACATTTAATAAAAAGAATCTCGTTCATTCTTATCAAGCTGGCCAGACCCTCAGGTCAATTCAAAATTCATAGTATTTTGAAAAGTTATAAAAAAATTGTATAACAAAATTTAACAAAACTCATACATCAACTCGGCGGCAGTCATCGCCATAACATCCAGCCCAGGAACGAAGCCCTTGTTGGTCAGCGCTGCTACGACAATTTCCTGATCGGGATAGATGACCAAAAAGCTCGACACACCCACAAGTGAACCCGAATGCCATACAAAGTCACGATATTTTAGGTCTGGACTAACACTTTCGGACACATGAGCTATGAACCAGCCGTATCCTGCAGTTTGTAACACAAGTTTAATTTAAATGTGAATTAGATATAAAACTTACCATATTCATTGATTGGGCGATCTGGAAAATGGTCAATATGCTCTGTACGAGGGGTCCACATTTCTTTGACAGATTTTGTACTAAGAAACAAATTGTGCTTCTCTTGTTTGTCCTTGTAAATGTCCAATATCACATTACCGTACTTGACCAAATCTCCAACAGTGGAAACAAGTCCAGCAGACGGCCACCAGCCCCACTCAGGAAATGCTTGATCAATCAGCGTCGTAGGAATATTCTCACGAATTCGGGTCTCATCCGAAAAACGATAATACTGAGCACGGTTTGAAATCATTGATTTGTATGTCTCAACATAACTCGAATTGAGTCCAATTTGGCCAAAAAGTTCAGTCATTGCTTCGGGAAAGTTCTTTCCAGTGATTGTCTCAATAACCGCACCCAACAGTTGGAAGCCATAGTTGGAGTAGTAGAACTGTTCACCAGGTTTGCACTTGAGCGGTTCGTCCTTGAATTCTCCAATCATCTCTCTCACTGAATGCACATCATGCACAATATATTTCAAATCAGCAAAAGATGTTTCATGATTACCTCCCGTGTTGCTCAACAAATGGGCAATTGTCAAATCCACGGGAATGCCTTCCCATGTCTTGCTCGGGTATTGCGATTCGGCAAGATACTTGCCCACGGGATCATCGTAGTTGAGCAATTTTTGATCGATTAACGATCCAATCAGTATTGAAGTGAAAGTCTTTGAGATACTAGCAATTCGGTAGTGAGTGTCCGTCTGAGAGGCAATCGAATTTTCGACATCAGCAAGTCCCCAAGATTTCTCGTGGATAGTTTTACCCCTTACCGTAATGCTGAACACTACCGATGGCAAGCCGTAGTCATCAATGTACTGATGTATCAAATTTTCCGTTGCGTTGATGGCCCCTTCTAGAGATGAAATTCGTGATTGTGATAACTGCAAATAGACTTTCTCTGGATGAATTGGAAAAGGACGCAGTTTTGACGCGTTCACTGCGAGAAAGCATAGAATAAGGAGAGTAAAAGTTGATGATTTAAACTTCATGATGCGATTTATATTTGAAGCAATAAAAAGTTGGCTTTCAATTTAACTGCTTAACCATCTCTTTATATTTGACTATTGACTTCACTTTGATCCAAACAATCATAGATAAGATAAGGCACCAATTGCAGTTGCAATTTTATGATGATTGCATGACTAATCGTCAGCCATTTTTTATGATCAATTTTGGCTTTTTTACGGTCAAATTTAGTGGAGAAAAGTTTGACATATATTTAATGAGTCTTGCCTGAATAAAAATTTTCAAAATTTCATTAGCAATCAAATGCTAATGTTTTTTTTCAGTATTTCTTAATCTACAGCGCCTTTTTGGTTTACATTCTCAAAATGATGCATAATTTGAGAAATAGCACAGATTTGTTCAAAAACATTAATGTCCATCTGTAAAAATGTATGCCATAATTAGAACAAACTTTATTAAAGTCACTTACAAGTTAGCACAGTACTGTCAAAAGCAGATTAAGTTTGAGCTATGGAATTTTATAACTCGAGAACCTATGGTCATTCTTTCATGAAAATTGAATTCAATGAATTCATAAACATCCTGTAAAACGATTCTATTTGATAACAAACCAATTATATGACGCACACTTCCAGCAATAAAAAAATCAATATGATCACAATGGTATGTTCTTATTGCTGTTTTATTCACAACTGTTTCATTTAGTTACAAAAATGTTTTGAAATAATGTTTTAAATAATGAAAATATCATTGCTATCATACAAAATTTGTATTACAAATGCACAGAATGATATATGTGATAGCTCATATAGAAGAAATAAACCTCAAGAAACCAATCCAAGAAACAAATTGTACTCGAAATGAGCTCGTTTGGTCTTTAAATTTATTTAATCTTTTGATCGTCTTAAATGTTTACACAGAAATTTACAATAATTTTAATTTTATTTTATTTTAAATTCTGTTGATTTTCAATTACAAACATAAAGAAGATGCTCACATAGGAGATGATCTAGGAATGTGACATATATTTAAATAAATGGAAATTTAAAAACATTTAACTTTACCAGATGAAAGCTTTTCGACGTGATTCGATAGTTGTCAAAAAGATGAAACGCATACTGATGCAACAGTCGAGGTTGTAGAAGGGATTCCATCTTTTTAATAAAAAACAAAAAACAGTCATTTGTTAAACGTACTAATGTGTCAATTTACCTTCAGTAAAAGTCGAGATTTCTGGTGCAACTTCAACATCGTAGCAGATTTTTGAATTTGAAAGTAAATTTTTCGATTTTCCTTCAAAAGCGCCTGATTCAACTTGACTACTTTTGCACACTGTTGGATAACACCGAACAGCATCACATCCACGTTTACGATCACACCAAACAGAAATAATTTTGCGCGAAAATCAATATTTTCCACAAACAACACCGAATAGCCAATGTAGCACTGGTAGGTAATGTACAAGTAGAGGAATCCGAATAAAGTATCTGAACATTTTTATGGTCAAACGGGGATAGAAATCCATTCTAGGGCATGATAAGAGACTTCCTGATTTTTTACAGAATTTTTGGATCAGGTTTTGGGACTGCAGGGATTCGGTGAAGTTCCTATGGGAAAATACATGGAAAAACGCTACAAATTTGAAAATGAATTTTCTCGGTCGATTCTTAACCGATTTTGATGCTCTATTTTACAAAACTCATTAGAATATGACCTAAAGAGACTTGGAAAAAATTCTCAGATTTTTTGGTAATGTGGAAATGGGTGCAGGGATCCAGCAAAGATCCGGCATAACCCGAATTGTCCCAATACCCCCATGTTTGGTGTCAAAATGGCCGGATTTTCAACCAGAATCATTATGGGAGCAATACCTATGACGTTAGAGTACCAGGATACCCTAACCGGAACTGGGCGTCATGGGCGCCATCTTATAATTGGCAAGTTTGGTATCAAAGTACTCGGGATTATGTTCTGAGTATGAATTTACTCTGTTTTAAACAATCTTAAATTAACAAAAGTAAGCCAAACACGAATTATATTAAAA
The DNA here is from genome assembly GCA_023373905.1 of Rhizoglyphus robini. Lineage (NCBI taxonomy): Eukaryota > Metazoa > Arthropoda > Arachnida > Sarcoptiformes > Acaridae > Rhizoglyphus > Rhizoglyphus robini. Next base: position 1,941,735 of record JAKIJQ010000027.1, read on the forward strand.
AATAAATCTTTAAATAAAAGGAAGTCAAAATAAAAATTCTGATTTTCATTTCTAATAAGATAAGGAAGCAACTTTTGTGTTGATTTTAACGAATTTCTTATCAAGATCGAGAAGATAAGATAATTCTTGCATGTGTGTGCGCTCATTGTGACGCTACACACTCTCCCTCACTCCTCCACTGTTTCTATTGAACGGAACTTGTCACTATTCCATGTTATCAAAACCATTATTTGATGAAGAAATTGATACGACGATTGGCACTACTACGCAATTACGATCGATCTCGAAATTGAATCATTAATACAAATAGTGGTTGTCAACCAATGATTGTTTGCCATTATTCACAATTTCTGCATCTCCATTAATCAACTTTTCGTGAGTCAAAAACATTTCACAACACGAATGTATCCCAATGCTCAAGCGAAAATCGATCCCAAGTCTAAAGTCATTCTAGTATTTGCAAGTTTGTTTGGAAGTGAACCAAGTATTGACTTTGAAATTGGATTTGTCTTACATTACAGAAAAAATCGTGGTAATTGAGAATGTTTGTGCATGATACTTTCTCAGGATGAATTAAAAAATGACCAACTAACTAAAACACATTAACTGAACTGAAATATTAGTTGAAATTGCTAATTAAATCTTCAATATACTTTGAAATTGTATTTTATGATTTAATACAGCCAAAAAGTGTTAGCTATAGAAAGTTCAATGCACATGGTTTAGTCATCTCTTTATATTACATATGACATAACCTTGCCCCAAGCAATCACCAAAAGATATGATAAGATAAGATTGAAGGGATTGCAGTGACAATTTTATGATCATCAACAATGTTACTCTTACTAATTATCATTGCTTTTATGATCAAGTTTGGTCATATTAAGTTGTAGCAGTGGACTGAGTCCGGCTCGGTTGATAACAGCAGTTTATTGATAAGCAACAGCGATACAAGATCTGGACCGAGATTGGGACGGAACTCCGATAAGAGAGAGGAGTGGCACGTCCGGTCCAAGAGGCGTCCAGTGTCGTGAGATTACGATGAGTAAGCACTTATGTGTGAGCGTGACAATGAGTAAGATGATAGCCGAGGACTATTCACAAAGGACGTAACAGTTTACTAGTGGCGCCATCTATCGGTAGACGTGAGAACTACAGCCTGGACGGCTGAGCCACTACAAAGTAGAGAAAAGTTTGAAATTAAAAGTGAGTCTTTATTTTTAAAATCATTAAAAATTAAATAAAGAACTTCAAAAATGACACTTTGTTCACAATAAAACTCCTGTTAGAGCCAAAATCCAAACTCTGTATGCGGCGACCGAGGTGTAAACGTCTGGTTTGCCGTCGCCGCACGGAGTTGCGCCAAAAGAGACGATGCCAACCTGTACACCATCCTGAGTGACAAGTGGTCCGCCCGAATCGCCTGAGCATGCACCCTTACCAACTGGAGCGAGGGTGCATATGTTTCCAACTGCAGAGACGGGGTATCCTGGCAGTTGCATTATACAGTCTAAAACACCAATCGAATCGGTTGCAATGTACTGCAGAATGTAGGAATGGCTAACAGAGCCCGTATCGCCCCAGCCGGACAGGACTAGCGAACCACCCAAAAGTGGCGGCAAGAGTGTGAGCGGAACTCGTTTCACGTCGTCGTTGTATGCAATCTGTCCATTCACTCGAAGCAGTGCAATGTCATTCGAATAGGCCTGTGGACTGTCGAACTGGCCATGCACATGTATTTCTGAGACTCCGTACATATATCCACCAGCGCTGAATGTGCGTGTTCCAGCCCGTATATAGACTGAACTTGGACTTGGGCTAGATTTTATGTTAAATTAAGATTTGATTGGTAATTTTAAAAGTCAATACTAGGTTACTTACAGAGGAGAAAAGCAATGAGCCGCAGTGAGAATCCAATCTGGACTAATGATTGATCCAGCACAGAAGCGGGAACCATGAGACAGCTGAACTATGTACGGAAACTGTCCAAAATTTGCATCATTACCGCCAACAATTCTGTGGTTGGAGCTGTTCACAAGGGCTCCAACTGGAGGTTCCAGTTTGATGGGTACTTGAGCATTCAAACTTGCGCCAACGACCAGTGAAGGTAGGAGCAAACAGAACAGCGCCCCAATCGTGTGTTTCGGCATTTTGATTTGTAGTTGTTTTGCAGGTAGATTCAGATGATTCAATGGCATCTGAGGAGTGAGTTGGATTTAAGGCTGTTTTCGGGCTGGTTTATATATGCAAAATACCTAACTAATATACCTGTAAAAGCATAATAAAGATTAAACAAACTGCGTTGTATCCAAGGTCCAGGCAAATCTAGGCTCATAAATTTATTTTGACACAACACGAGGATTATTATTGATATTATTGAGATATGAATTCTATTGTAAGTGATGCGTATCAAATGTTTATCACAAATAAGTGGACTTTAATATCAACTTTATTATAGACTATTTCGTATCATCTTTGATCAAATGTACAATGGGGGAAAAAAAGTTAAAGGTAGAAGTGAATTTGCATTATAAAACAAATAATGTCAATGGTACACGATGTTCAGTAGATGTGATGAAAGCGCTTTTATGGTCAAATTGCCATGATCACGATGCATGATCATCAACTTGTCAACAAGTTGATTTCGTAATGAATATTTTACAATCACAGTTGCCAACGGAGTACTTGTGTTTGATTGTACAGATACTATTTTCACTCATTAAACTATTAACCAATATTATCTCGTTTGTTGAAATTTGTTGAAAGTCTAACTAAAATAGTAGTTTGCTTTCAAATTCAGTTCAAATATTCTTGGATTGTCTTGGAATGATTTGATAGAAAATGTTGGATCTATGGCTGTTTGTGGGGTAGGGTTTATTCGCGTCTAAAAACTTTTCTAATACAAATTTTTAAAAAAGATTGATCACCACGATGATTTGATATCACCAATATTAGTATGTAGCAAGCTTTATTATACGTGTACGAGTTTTAATCTATAATTACATAAGTGATGCAAACACTGTGTGTAGTATATATGATAAACAGATGGACTTTAATATCACCTTTATTATGGACTATTTCTTTCTTTTTCATTGCCTTTGATCAAAAGGGCAATAGAAGAAGCAAGACTTTTTATTATGTTCAAACAAACAATAAATCTTATCAAATCTTATCTGTATTGATTGTGGGCTTTTATGATCAACGGTCATTATCACCATCAAACGGTGTCAATGCTTCAAAGGTCAAATAGTTAAACCTTTACTTTAAATAGAAAGTACCATTATTTGTTGTAATTGTATGATCCCCATGATGATATGATAATCATTAATATTAATAAAAACAAATAATCAATGGTACACGATGGTTCAGTAGATGTGATGAATGCGCTTTTATGGTCAAATTGCTATGCATGATCACGATGCATGATCATCACTTGTCAACAAGTTGATTTCGTAATGAATATTTTACAATCACTGTCGCCTACGGGGTAATTGTGTTTGATTGTACAGTTACTTTTTTTTCACTCATTAACTATTAGCCAATATTAGTACGTATCAGGATTTATTATACATGTACGAGTTCTTATCTATAATTACATAAGTCATACAAACACTGTGTGATATGTGTAGTATGATAAACAAATTGAACTTTAATATCACCTTTATTGTGGACTATTTCTATATCTTCCATTGCTTTTGATCAAAAGGTCAATAGAAGAAACAGGGATTCCAATCCAATCCACTCCAATCCAATCCAATCCAATCCAATCCAATCCAATCCAATCCAATCCAATCCAATCAATCCAATCCAATCCAATCCAATCCAATCCAATCCAATCAATCCAATCCAATCCAATCCAATCAATCCAATCCAATCCAATCCAATCCAATCCAATCCAATCCAATTTCTATTAAAATTCTCGTGTGTGTGTGTCCGTTACGCTGATTGTTGTGTCAAATAATGTCATAATTTCATTTCATAGAAAATTTTTTTTTAAAATTTATAATTCGAATAAAGAGAAATTAACTCCATAGATGTAGAGTTCTTTGGGTTATTTGCTGATTTGGTATGTGTGCAGTTAAAATATAGTTATTATGTTGTTTAATGGATCTTGAGCGTTGTTAGGTTTAGGTTTAGGTGGTTAGGTAGTTGTAAAGGGTTTTATTGAGTTTTAAATATTAATACAAAACTAATAAATGTTTTACAAAAATTGTTTCATGAATTTGGGACAGTTTGATCGTGCAATGCACTTGAAGGCATGTGTCCTGGATAAACAGCTGAGTTTATGTTGAAAAAAGTGTGATTTTTAAAATTGTTTTAAACAAAATGTGTGGGAGAGGTTGTTGATACATAGTGTTTTACTAAGTGAGATTGACCAAGTGAGTGTTAACGAATTCAATAGAAAAATATACAAGGGATGGAGAAATTAGGGATGAGATGCATTCGGATGCAAATGATTATCTACAAATGGTGAGTATGGTGAAGACGACTATGTTCATTATGTACATGATATGAAATCGCACATTTTTTAAATTTTTTTAAATTGGTGGTTAGGCTGGTTTGTGTGTCGTTTAGGTTAGGGTTAGGTTTGGGTTTAAGTGGTTCAGGGAGATGTGGGTATCGTTAGGAGTAGGTTTAGGTTTGGCAAGGTGGTTAGGTGGATGTTGTTAGGCGTTAGATTAGGTCTTCTATGGTAACTTATTTAATATTCTTGACTTCAATTTTTATTGGGTTTGGCGAGGTGGGGGCCCGCTGGCAGCTTGCTATCAGCGGTTTCGTACAAGTCCCAGATGCAAAACGTTAGATTGCGGGACTTACGAAATTTTTGATTATTTTCAAACAAACAATAAATCTGTATTGAATAACAACCCAATCGAGTGACATTCGTAGTCATTTGTAGAAGCATTCTGTGTGTCTACTCCAAAACTCTCTTTGCACCTCATCACAACCAAATTGTGTGTTCGAAATTGCAATTCTATTTCTATATGATCACAATGGTATGTCCTTATTACTGTTTTATTCTCAATTGTTTTATTAAATTACAAAATTCTGTTCACAAAATGCCGTAATAGGCCAACAACTCAACAAAACTCATACATCAACTCAGCAGCAGTCATTGCCATATTGTCGAGACCAGGGACGTAGCCCTTGTTGGTCAGCACTGCTGCCACAATTTCCTGTTCAGGATAGATGATCAAAAAGCTAGACACACCCAGTAGTCCACCAGAATGCCATACAAAATCACGATATTTTAGCTCGGGACTCACAGTTTCGGACACATGAGCTATGCACCAACCATATCCTAAGAATAATTCAAATAAGTTTAATTTAAATAAGATTTCATTAGTAAAACTTGCCATATTCATTGATTGGGCGGTAAGGAAAATTGTCAATATGCTCTGTTCGTCGAGTCCACAGTTCTTCGATAGTTTTCCTGCTTAGAATTAAATCAAGCTTCTCTTGTCTGCCCTTGTAAATGTCCAAGATCACATTACCGTACTTGACCAAATCACCCACAGTGGAGACCAGTCCACCAGAAGGCCACCAACCACCCTCTGGAAACACTTGATCAATTAACGTTGTTGGAACATTTTCTTGAATTCGCTTTTCATCTGGAAATCGATAATACTGAGCTCGGTTTGAGATCATCGATTCATACGTTTCAACATAACTCGAATTGAGTCCAATTTGCGCAAGCATCTCTCCCATTGCTTCGGGAAAGTTTTTTCCTGTGATTGTCTCAATAACCGCACCCAACAGTTGGAAGCCATAGTTGGAGTAGTACCACTGTTCACCAGGTTTACACTTCAGTGGTTCATCTTTGAATTTGCCAATCATTTGCCTCACCGAGTGGACATCATGAACAATGTGGTTTATGTCAGCAATCGATGTTTCATGATTACCGCCCGTGTTGCTCAACAAATGGGCAATCGTCAAATCCACTGGAATGCCTTCCCAAGTTTTGTCCGGGTATTGCGATTCGACCAAATACTTGCTCAATGGGTCATCAAAGTTGAGTAATTTCTGATCGACTAGCGATCCAATCAGTACTGAAGTGAACGTTTTCGAAATACTAGCAATTCGGTAGTGAGTGTCCGTTTGAGCGGGAATTGAATTCTGCACATCAGCAAGTCCCCAAGAATTCTCCCAAATAGTTTTACCCCTTACCGTAATAGAAAACACAACCGATGGCAAGCCGTACACATCAATGTACTGTTGTATCAAATTTTCTGTTGCATTAATGGCTTCTTCTAGAGATGAAATTGGTGAATGTGGGTTTTTATGATAATGTTCATAGACTTTCTCAGGATGAATTTGAAAAGGACTCAGAATTGCATTTACTGAAAGAAAACTAAGAAAAATTATAGTGAAAATAAGAGTGAATTTAAACTTCATGATGATTTTTGGAATTAAATTTGCAGAAAAAAAGTTTGCTTGTAAGTTAAATTTGTATTTGGTTTAGTCATCTCATTATATATTACTTTTGACTTTACTTACTGGCATAAGCAATCATAGATTAGATAAAATACAAATGTTTCATGATTAGTCATCAACAGTGAAACACTTCCTAATTTACAGCCATTTGTTTTATGATCTATTCATCCATTTTCGGTCATATTTAGTGTAGACATGTTGCACATATTAAGATAGTCATCAGACTTACTGTCTGGCTATGGGTTGAAATTGTACAAAAAGTACTTTTATATTCAAACAATTATCGTTTTACGTATTTTTTAAATCAAAATGGGATACTTTGAAAGTTCCATTTTTACAACAAAACTCCAGTTATAGTCAAAATCCAAAGTCTGTAAGCAGCGACGGAGATGAAAATGTCTGGCATGCCTTTAGCGCAAGGAATGACACATGAGACAATGATGTCCACCTGTACAGTTCAGGGGGTGGCCAGTACGCCAAGAATGCGGCCGTGTAGAGCGCCGACCATTTTAGGGGCGTTGCTCACGAAGCGAACTGCAAATTTTTAGAGCTTGAAATTGTTTTTAAGGAATTTCTGATATACAGATTGATGAAATTGCACATAGAGTAGATCGAATGGTAAATTTTTAGATAGAAATTCAGTTTGTTTAACGAAACTAAGAAGTAGAATAATTAAGGATGGCGCCCTATCCCACTGGCATCAAAGGTCAATAAGTTAAAAGAAATCCTGGTCGGGAAAACCGATTCAATTGAAACTTTGGAAATATCAAATCAAACCTTCAGCAGTATCGGTATTACATGCTGCTAAATTTTAAAGTATACGATAGAGCTGGACAAAGCTGCCTGCTTGCTTGCGCTTGATGCTTGCTTGCGCTTGCGAATGCTTGCGATATAGTAATATTTGGTCTCACTAGGCGGCGACACGAGTGTGATACGAATCATACAATTGCTCGCTGTAACTGCAGCAGTAACAAAATTGACAATGGCACTGGCAAAGATTCCAATTAATTTAACAGTTTTTACCCCACAATTGGAAGCTTCCTCAATTGTTTTTTGTATTCTTTCAAATCAGCTTAAATTTTCAGTTAATAATCTAGATTTTAATCGATTCGTTGTATACAAAGTATGGGAATGTACAGATAAATTGCGATTGTAATTGCACTATTATACGATTCTAATTAAATCAATCATTCAAACAAACAAATAACAATGATAAAATATAATAAAAAGTCACTTTGAAAAATAAAGTAAAAAAATAATCTTGGTAATTAAAAAGAAAATTGAAATTGAAATTGCCCAACCGAAAGTATCCACCTGAATAAACTTGATAATCTTCACAATCCATTAATCACCAATCACCATCATCAGTACTGCTCACTGGACCACAATCTTGGTCTGCTTCGTAACTATCCACGGTGCATGCAATGTCGTGGAACGTGGTGGAATCAAACAAATCGTAGTTGTCATTGATCACGGTGAGCATTTCGAACAGAACTGGATTTAGGCAGTTCCGCCTTTTGTTCATGGTGATGCCGGATATGTTGAACCGACGTTCGGTTGCCACCTCAGTTGCTGGTATGATGTGGAGATAACGGGCAACAGCTATACTATACGACGACGAATACTCCATGCTGGCGGCAGTTATCGCAAAATATTCATTACGAAATTATCTTGTAACAAGATTATTGTTGACTATGGATGACCATGTTTCGTGGCCAATGGCAATGTTTGGCTAGTGGGTCATAAAAACACACTCAAAACATCTACATTGTCATATGAATTGATTATTATTTGTTTTATAATGCAAATTAACTTCTACCTTTAGCTATTTCATTGCACATTTGATCAAAGATAAAGTAAAACGAAATAGACCGTAATAAAGTTGATATATTAAAGTCCACTTATTATAGATTTTTTATGATTTTGACTGTGTCCGTAACGCTTTTTCCCCATTAAAACATTGGAGGGCGTTAGCGCCCATAAAAAATCATACCATTCGGCGTTGCACATCTCAAGGAAGGTTTTTCAAGTGTGCAGTAGAAGTATAAAGTAGAAAATTAAACTATATGAATGGACCTTTTGTGGGCGACACGCCACTTTTGCTGTGGCATGTGTCGCATTTTCTGAACACATTGCTAATCTCTCGCTGTACAGTTTGAAAGTCTACTGTCAGCAGTACAAACCGTGCTTTACGTGTGTTGTTGTGATTGAGATCTTGTGTTTTGGGACATTTGTGGATCAATTCAGAGCTATCTCGGTGGCTATGATTTCCCAAAACTCTTATTTTAGTGTGTTGAGCCTTGTTCCTATCAAAAAGTGTTTCTCTCTGTGTATGTGTTGATGTGTTGTCTGTTGTGACATGCTTTGTTATTGTTTTGATTTGTATTCTTCACCTCTGCAATGATACAACTTATATCATATATCAATTCGCGAACCAGTTCATCATCATTGTCACATAACATTCAGCATTTAACACTCAACACTCAATCTCTCAACTCGTGTTACAACCAAAACATCGACCTCACGTCGATCAGCTGTTTATGTTTTGAGGTTTGTGTGGTGCTTTTTGATGAATAAATTTATTCTTTGCTTTTGTTTGTTGTACTAGATTTACTCGGATATTCTCAGGGAATTACACGTTTCATTTCATCAATCTGTATATCAATGTGGGTGTAAGTGATATTATTGTTTTGATATGACATTTCTCTCTAAATTGTTCTTTTTGTATTTATCGATCCATTCAGAGATTGATGTATCTTTTCACGGTCTAAACGAGCAGTCTGAACGTAATCTTGTAAACGAGTTGTTATTCTTGGTTTCAACACACGCTCGGTTTTGTTTTGGATTATTTTGATTTACGCTTTATGTTTAACACTGTAAGCTATGATGCATTTCACTTTAAACTTAATTTTAAACTTATAATTTTGTCTTTATACCGTTACAGGAATACGTGGAATATTTTACCATTAAAAATGTATGATATCATTTCTGTTATGAAATGTTTTCCTTCATTTTATGAAGTTCATACTGAGTTATTTTTGGTCAAGGTATTGGTTGTATTTTCACTTTGGTTCATCTTGGTGTATTCAAATTAGATGTGAAACTGGAATCGACTAATGTACCAAGCACCAAATCTGATTATGGTAAACGATGTATTTCTCAAGGAATGAAAACGAGAATATTAATTGTGACGTGATTTCTTTTTTAGATGTTTTATGTGGATTCGTGTACTTTTTCATATTCTCTGATGACAGCCTAGCACATTTTAATGTTATATAATATAACTTATATTACAGCCCCCGTTCATTAATAAAAATGGTTTTTGGATTTCAGCTTTGGAATTTGGGATTGAAATTCACCTGTAGAGTTTGCATGGATGAGTGATTCATAATTATTTACAAAAATTGATTTTATTTAATAAATGTATTTTAAATTGGAAATCATTCGTTCAAACTGAAAATGGTTGAAATATATTTATAAAATCCAAGATTCAAATGATAGATTTTTTATTTGCGCTTGTAAATAATTGAAACAAGAAAATGCGCTTGGGAATATTGAAAACAAGAAAATTATCACTTATGTAATATGTTTGAGATGTTCTTTAAATAAAAAATCAGGCGGCGGAGAATTCCTGACATAAAATGGCTTTAAACAGCTCGGTTCGGAATTAATTATGTAATCGCTAGATAGTGGTTGATTGTATTTTCAACTAAACTTTCAAGTTAGTTCACAAATTAGAACATATATCAAAAATCTAAACAAAACTTCATTACATATTCATAAATTGTAATTAAGTTCTTCTGTACGTTTTCTAATAACCAGAAGTAAGTTATCAAGAAGTATCGATTCAATTTTTTGGAATGAATCAAAATTAAAGTGGATGCACACTGTGCATTGAACTGTGATAGCAATGAAATAAAAAGGATGTGGTCATGTTATATTTGGCAAGTTTGAGGACAGAAATGTAAGTTTTACTGAAACTTTGGTTTCGCTTTTGTAATTTTGAGTAATCAAATTAATCTATGAAATATATTTTGATATTAATCTTTATGAGTGCAATTATTACAGATAGAATGGGTCTCTAATCTTAATCTTAAGCAATTACACACTACTAATACATAACGAGTACTAACATTCTAGTGAGAGAGTTCGGGATTCCTTGTGTGGACAAAGGTTAACCTATTCTCCTAAATTTTGAGACCCCTTTTGTGGTTCATTTTGTGTAACTTACCCAAAATGGAACCACAAAAAAAGTTAATTCGCCGCCTGATTTTTTATTTAAAGAACATCTCAAACATATTACATAAGTGATAATTTTCTTGTTTTCAATATTCCCAAGCGCATTTTCTTGTTTCAATTATTTACAAGCGCAAATAAAAAATCTATCATTTGAATCTTGGATTTTATAAATATATGTGTAATGCACACAATGTGCTCATCACTCTAATAGCTTAAAATAGAACTCATTTCTTAATAATATAAATAATAATCTTTGGGTATTCTTCCTATTGTATTGGTATCTCTTTCTTTATGATATTGAGAAATAATGGATAAGTTTATAATAATTCGGGGGATTTAGTTCGGACAATTTTAGGAACACCATATAAATAAGCCAGAAAATAGTTGGTTATTTTGTCCGGAAAATTGATCAAGTATTTTTTTCGTTTAATTTAATGTGATAATTATTTCAGACAACTGATGATTTATAAATTATGAATTGCATTCAAAACTGAACAACTTTAAAAGTGACACACTCTTGTTCACAACAAAACTCCAGTTCGAGCCAAAATCCACAATCTGTATGCGGCGACCGATGTGAACACGTCTGGATAGCCAATGCCACACGGAATGCCCCAGGAGACGATGCCCACCTGTACACCTGCTTGAGTGACCAGTGGTCCGCCCGAATCGCCTTGACATGCGCCTTGACCCACTGGTGCGCTACTGCATATATTTCCAACTGTCGAGATTGGGTATCCTGGCAATTGCTGTTGACAATTTAAAATGCCGATCGATTGCAATCCAATGTACTGCAGTTGGTTTGGTAGTTGTTGGCCCGGATAGCTCGTTAGGCCCCAGCCAGACAGAACAAGTGTAGCACCCGGCAGTGGTGACAAAAGTGCGAGTTGAATTGGTTTCACTTTGTCGGTATATGCAATTTGTCCATTCACTCGAAGCAGTGCAATGTCATTTGCATTGTTCTGTGGATTGTAGCTTGAATGCGAAACTATTTGCGCAACACCGTAGGCAATTCCGCCTGAGTTCAGCGTGTTTGTTCCAGCCACTATAATGACTGAGCTTGGACTCGTGCTAAATTGTTAAATTGAAATTAAATTGAGAATTCTCATAAAAAAGCTGAGTCACTTACACTAGATTTGGAACGCAATGAGCAGCAGTGAGTATCCAAGCGGGACTAATGATTGATCCGCCACAAAAGTGGGAATTACTTGGAGACCTTAGTGAAACCTGATACGGAAATTCACCATCAGGCGCATTGGCACCGCCAACAATTTTGTGATCGGAGCTGTTCACTTGGACTCCAATTGGCAATTCCAAATTCGCGGGTTGTGCCGCTTGAAAACTTGCACCAAAGGCCAGTGCAGGTAAAAACCAACATAACAGCGCCACAATCGTGTGTTTCAGCATTTTTATTTGTAGTTTTATTTCTGCGTGCAGGTTCAATTCAATGACAATTGAAAAGTGAGTTGGATTTTAGGCTATTTTTGGGTTTACTTATATATGCAAAAGGAGCTATCCGATACAAGGCTAATGAGCTGCGTTGTAGTGTTGGGTACAAAGTGCAGGTTTGTGACCTTACTTTGACACCATAAAACGTATGCTAATTATACTACTATGATTATTATGATTTAAGACTATTTTTTAAGGTTGGTTCTATTATGCAAAATAACAGCCCGAGTCAAGGCTAGTGAGATTGTATGTGCTGCGTTGCGTTCAAGGTCCAGGATGCAGATCCAGGGCCTTGACACCAGTGCATTATCGTAATTGAAGAATATTTAGATATGAGTTTGTGTGTTTTAGTGATGCAAACACAAATAATAATGTACCATAAAAATGTATTTCAATGTCACTTTTATTACTATGGCTTTCCTAACTTGAAGATAGTAGTACAGTTAATGGGACAGCCAAAATGCTTAAGCATTCTTAATCAAATAATCAATGTTGATTGTGTTCTTTTATGGCCCACTGGCAATGACCATCAACAGCGGTGTCAATGCTTCAAAAGCCTCATGCTCAATGCCTTATGAGCCTTGAAAATATTATATTATAAGATTGTTCCGACTAACTAACTATCGCATCAGTATTGGACCACTCAATGCTATTACGTATTCAAGCATTTCTGAGGTAAATGATTAATCACACATTTGAAGAGTATTTATGTATCTTTTAAATGAAATAAATTTCAGGCATTTACATTAAATTTTTTGATTTTTTGATTTGGTTTTCATTATGGAATCAATATTCAACAAACTTTATTTTATGCAACGGTCGTAGGCTAATATTTGGGGAAACAATGGATATTCGAGAAAATTTTCAAGACTGACTGCAGAAAGCAAATGATATTTTGAGTTTGCTCAATAAAATTATTGAAATCGAATGTTGATTCGATTAAAGACTAGGATTCTGTTCAAACTGCATGAAGGCAGTTGTATTCAACACTCTGTTTGTTGTTACTGACGATTACGTTTCATTATAGTAAAATTTCTAGAGCAAAATTGTACAACTTTTTTTAGAGCTTGATAATACCGAGAGTCTCTAATTAGGAGCACAAGTGCACTTCTATTGACCTTCTCTTATCGTATGCCAATATTGATCAAGTCTTATCTCACAAAGCCACCCGTAAATCGTTTTTCAATTTTGGCCACTTTACTTTTGCAGTCCATTGTTTTGCAAATGATGATTGTGTCAAAGTAACAAATTGAAAAACATAAAAATTAAACAAAAGAGAATAATAGTGCACTTTAACTCAGTGCATGCGATTATCCTATGAACTCGTTATTACTAGTTTTTGAACCAGCCTGCGTTATGGAGCCCTCTTGCTTTCTTATTTTTTAAAAGATAAATAACGCCGTTGGCGTAAAGTCGGAGCGAACGGTATAGGAGATAGAAAATGTTTTGTGAGATTATCTATTATTATTATTATTATTAGTTAGTTTTCACCTACCCTCCCACTTTACTTCATTGCCAACGTTAAACGTCTACCAACTAAACTGTGCCAATTTTCAATTAGCTATTTCCCACCTACCCTCCCACTTTACTTCATTGCCAACGTTAAACGTCTACCAACTAAATTGTGCCAATTTTTCGATTAGCTATTTCCCACCTACCCTCCCACTTTACTTCATTGCCAACGTTAAACGTCTACCAACTAAATTGTGCCAATTTTCGATTAGCTATTTCCCACCTACCCTCCCACTTTACTTCATTGCCAACGTTAAACGTCTACCAACTAAACTGTGCCAATTTTCGATTAGCTATTTCCCACCTACCCTCCCACTTTACTTCATTGCCAACGTTAAACGTCTACCAACTAAACTGTGCCAATTTTCGATTAGCTATTTCCCACCTACCCTCCCACTTTACTTCATTGCCAACGTTAAACGTCTACCAACTAAACTGTGCCAATTTTCGATTAGCTATTTCCCACCTACCCTCCCACTTTACTTCATTGCCAACGTTAAACGTCTACCAACCAAACTGTGCCAATTTTTAATTAGTTATTTCCCACCTACCCTCCCACTTTACCTAAGTGCCAACGTTAAACGTCTACCAACTAAACTGTGCCAATTTTCGATTAGCTATTTCCCACCTACCCTCCCACTTTACTTCATTGCCAACGTTAAACGTCTACCAACTAAACTGTGCCAATTTTCGATTAGCTATTTCCCACCTACCCTCCCACTTTACTTCATTGCCAACGTTAAACGTCTACCAACTAAACTGTGCCAATTTTTAATTAGTTATTTCCCACCTACCCTCCCACTTTACCTAAGTGCCAACGTTAAACGTCTACCAACTAAACTGTGCCAATTTTCGATTAGCTATTTCCCACCTACCCTCCCACTTTACTTCATTGCCAACGTTAAACGTCTACCAACTAAACTGTGCCAATTTTTAATTAGTTATTTCCCACCTACCCTCCCACTTTACCTAAGTGCCAACGTTAAACGTCTACCAACTAAACTGTGCCAATTTTCGATTAGCTATTTCCCACCTACCCTCCCACTTTACTTCATTGCCAACGTTAAACGTCTACCAACTAAACTGTGCCAATTTTTAATTAGTTATTTCCCACCTACCCTCCCACTTTACCTAAGTGCCAACGTTAAACGTCTACCAACTAAACTGTGCCAATTTTCGATTAGCTATTTCCCACCTACCCTCCCACTTTACTTCATTGCCAACGTTAAACGTCTACCAACTAAACTGTGCCAATTTTCAATTAGCTATTTCCCACCTACCCTCCCACTTTACTTCATTGCCAACGTTAAACGTCTACCAACTAAACTGTGCCAATTTTCGATTAGCTATTTCCCACCTACCCTCCCACTTTACTTCATTGCCAACGTTAAACGTCTACCAACTAAACTGTGCCAATTTTCGATTAGCTATTTCCCACCTACCCTCCCACTTTACTTCATTGCCAACGTTAAACGTCTACCAACTAAACTGTGCCAATTTTCGATTTGCTATTTCCCACCTACCCTCCCACTTTACTTCATTGCCAACGTTAAACGTCTACCAACTAAACTGTGCCAATTTTCGATTAGCTATTTCCCACCTACCCTCCCACTTTACTTCATTGCCAACGTTAAACGTCTACCAACTAAACTGTGCCAATTTTCAATTAGCTATTTCCCACCTACCCTCCCACTTTACTTCATTGCCATGTGTGTGTGTGTGTGCTTATCTGTGTCATACAGCCACTGTTGACACTCGGTCCCTACACATTTCTTTACAAAATTCGTATTTCCGCTGTACCTTTGATCTTTGACCTATATGGCCCCAAAACTATACAGCACATCTACACCACCACCAGAACATTGTGTTAAATTTTTAGACCGATCCATGCAGTCGTTTTCGATGAGTCGATAGCACAAGAAATGCCATTCTCCCAAATTTTTGGGGTAGAATCGTCACTCACTATCTCTCTCACACCCTCGCTCCGCTCGGGTGTTCGTTCGTCAGTTCGCTCCTCTAATTACGTATTTCAATGCTAGAGGACCCAAGTTCTGAGTGAAATGTGGTATATATTGACGATTCAATATCTGTATTGTGGCGGTTTAATACCCCATCTTATAACAGTCAGTATCTTTTTGATTAATCATTGATGGCGCCATGTACCATTTATCAATTAATCGCATAAGATCGTTATTTGCGTTCATGCGTTATCCGAGGACATCTCTTGGAAATACAAACAATCGAGTTAGCTGGTTATTTTCCGATTACAGAGTCTTGTTCTTAGGTTTATAAAATAAAATTATGCAATACTAGACTTGGATTGCGCACCAGAATTGGTGTAAGGGTTTGTAAATTTTTATTAGTTCAACTAAATTTTTGCTCTAAAATCTAAAATATAACACAATACAGAATGGCTAATTCTAGAGTGAATGATTGCAAGGTCTAACATATGAACAAACCATGTACGGATGTGGAACAGACGGATATAAACCCACCAAAAATCGATTACTGTTTATCAGATACGAGTCACCTAATTGTCTGAGCGGGGGCGAAGCGAAGCTTCGCCAAAGCGAAAGACTTCTACCATGACTTTTTGTGTTTGTTGTTATACATATTCCGAGAAAAGTACTGCATCAAATTGCTCCAAATTTTCAGGTTAAGCTTAGATTACAGTACAGATGTGCCCAAAAATAGTAGTTTACTCGAAAACTTAAAGATAAGATAAGACAAAAAGCGCCACCTGGTATTGAAAATTGCAACTATTGACCAAACAACTGACATTATGATATGTTCAACACACAACGCATGCATTACTTTTTATCGCAGTGTAATCACACAAATGTGTTCTGTTTTGTTGTCATTGGTGAGTCGAAAGTTTTAAATGGTATCGTTTTGAATTGTGATTTCTTTTTTAATACAATGGATAAAAGACCTTGAGGAAGACCACCAAGAAGAGGCCAAAGACCGGGAAGAGGTTTTGTTGGACACCCAACTGGAACACGTCAGAAGACATAGGCAACAGCATCGACGCCACAAACCTGAACCATCTTATCCTGTGTTCGGGTAACGAACTAACTACACTACACAAATAATTTCTCTTTGAGGAGTGTGATGTGGCTATGAAGGCGATCCAAGTGAACGCCTTCGCAATTCCCGTGAAAACCTGTGTAATTCCTGCACTAACATGAGAACCACAAATATGTTTACAAATGAGAATCTCATAAACCCAACGAGGTCCCTCGAGGCGCCTCCAGTATTGCAAAATCTCACCAATACAGATAAAATGCCTATCGCTCAGCGATAATCGCTGGTGTACAAAACGGTGATTTGCCTTTATCGTCAGCCGAAATATGTTCGATGGTAACCGATATATTGAACCAATGGATTCACTTAACCCATTAGGACCAGAGAAGGATTCTTTCGTGTATTGATCTAACTGATGGTAAACTTGGCTACATGGACAACATGGACTCACTCTAAATGAGAATCTCATTTTCAGTTGAAATTGAGAATATTCAATGCATTTGAGGGAGTCAATGCATCTACAGAGACTCAATGCGTGTGTGGAAATTGGGGAATGCAGCTGGTCTGTACGTTGATGCAAGATTTTGACGAGTTAGCTAGCTCTGGGATTCCATGATGCTTGAATTGGGATACTAATAACCTTGAACAAATTTAGAAAAAGGCACAAAATTTCAATTGAGATCGGCCGAGGCACGAGGTTGCGGGGAAGAGGGCGCTCCCGCTCAGACTATGCTCCTTTGGAGCCAATGATGTTATAATATCAATTTGAGTTGATTGTTACACTACACACAATCAGCTATGTCTGAGTAGTTTTTGCGTATACTTGAGAGATTGCGCATCTAAAATGTCCGCCAATATTGATCTACTTACAGTCAATATCACTATCCCTCAATAGTGCAACCCAACAAGATCAAGCAAGCAAGCAAAAGTTGTTCATTGTGGATGCAATATATCAATTAACAACGTATAAATAGTTGTAAGAGCAAGGAAGGTGATTCAAGGTGTCTGGTGTGCAATTTTGTATTTAGACTTTCTTATATCCCCATAAAAAGCAATCAAAAAGCTATCAAAATGGAATTTTACCAAACAAAGCGTTACACCCTGATGGTAGTGTGCTGCATTTCGATCCTCGGCCACGTCATCTATGCTGCATTGGCTCCCAAATTGGTTGACGAAGCAATTAAAAATAAATCATTTCCTCCTAATACGGACATTGAAGCAGTCAGAGTAAGAGATAAATTGTGTCAAATATAGCATTTCAAAGTCAACTTTCTCAAATGTTTGTTATAGAGCTTGGCCATTGGCTACATGATCGCTGGTTTTGTAATTGGGACCATCGTTCAACTGTTTGGCTTTATCGGTGCATGGCGAGAGCACTTTTGTCTCACGTGCACCTACACCGTACTGCAAGTGCTCGCCAGCATTGGTCTGGTGATCAGTGCAGTCACGCATCCAATTGTTTGGATCAATACGGTACTGAATGTGTTGGTGTGCATTGTGGCCTTTTCTTTCCTCGTCGATCTGCGCAACATTCGAAACAGCCAAACGGACAATCATTACTAATCGCATTGTAGACAAATCAAAACCAATTTTTGATCAATCTTTAAAATATAATTTTAATTGAAAATTTGTGGCGTTGACGCTTGAACGCCTTGCGACTGTCGCTTGCGACCCGAGCATTTTCTTGTAAACATTAGACTTTTCGAACAAATTTTATGCAACAAATGCACAGCAATTATAAATGAAATGTTTATTTAAAAAACACACAATTCTGTTTATTTTAGAAATTTAAAATTTAGAAAATAAATAATTTAAATCTACAAATTGAAAACTTTAAATATTGAATTTTTAAATATAATTTTTCATTTTAATAAAAATAAATTTAGAAAGAAAATTAAAAAACATGTTTACGAAAATAATTTTGACGTTTTTTTAAAAATTAATTATAATTATTATTATAATAATTATTATCTTATTATTAATTACCTATCATGCCTAAAATAACTATCATGTTATTCAATTACAACCAATTGAACACTTATAGTTATAACTTATGATAAATTAAATTAAATTACAAAATTATTTACAGTTCCATTTGGAACACTACTTCCGGTTTTAAAAATCTCTTGAGTGATGAAATAATTTTTAAAATAATTATAAAAGTATTTTTAAAAAGCTTAAAATACAAATAAAAGTACTTTTAAATCCGGAATTTGTCTGTTATTTGAATTGACACTTTTATTGTTTAAATCTCTGTACAAAAGTAGTTTTTTTACAAGAAAACGTTCGCGCAGCGACAATTTCCAGTGTGACCTGTCACGAGCATCGTTGTGCCTCCCAGGAATGACAGGCCTGGTGACGAGGCTTTGGTAGTGCTACACTTCTAAAAAATCAGCTGTAAGCCAGCGCAGTACTGCTGCAGTGCAAGAAAGCACAAGCAAAGCCTCGTCACCAGGCCTGTCATTCCTGGGAGGCACAACGATGGTCACGAGGGGAATTGAGTTTTCTTGTATTACATCAACAATGTATCTGTTGCTAATTACTGTTTTATTTATGATCAATTTCGGTCATATTAAGTAGAGAGAAGCTGGACATAATGAGAGGGAGTTTAGGATGAAATTGAAAGTGATGTTTTATTTTATTAAAATCATTTAAAATTAAATAAAAACTTTAAAAGTCACTTTGTTCACACTAAAGTTCCTGTAAGAGCCAAAATCCAAACTCTGTATGCGAAAACCGAGGTGAAAACGTCTGGTTTGCCATCGGCACATGGAGGTACGGTGAATGAGGCGATGCCCACCAGTACGCCATCTTGTGTGACCAGTGGATTGCCCGAATCGCCTACACACAAGCCTTGACCAACTGGAGCGGAGGTGCACGTGTTTCCAGTTGCAGAAACTGGGTATCCGGATAATTGCTGTTGACAACTTAAAATACCAATCGATTGCAATCCAATGTACTGCAGATAGAAGGAATTGCCGGTGCTTGGATAGCTCGTTGCACCCCAACCAGAAGAGACAAGGCTTGCACCCGGCAGTGGTGGCAAGAGTGTGAGTGGAACTCGTTGCACCTTGTTGGTATAGGCAATTTGTCCATTCACACGAAGCAGTGCAATGTCATTGGCATTGGTGTCTGGATTGAACTGGTCATGTACATGTATTTCTGAAATGTAGTAGGTAACTCCGGCACCGGCTGTGATTGTTCCAGCCTTTATGATGATTGAAGCTGGATTTGAGCCATCGTTTAAGTTTAAAAAGAGAAAAAAATTGAAAATCTTTATGTTAAGTTACTTACTTAGAAACGCAATGAGCAGCAGTGAGAATCCAAGCTGGACTAATGATAGATCCACTACAAAAGTGGTTACCATTGTACACTTGAACTTGGTAGGGAAACTGTTCATCAGGGGCTGTGTTACCGCCAATGATCCTGTGATCGGATTTGTTCACTTGGGCTCCAACTTGAGGTACCAGTTTGACGGGAACTTTGGCATTCAAGCTTGCGCCAACGACCAGCGCAGGTAAGACCAAACAGAACAGGGCCAGAATAGTGTGTTTCGGCATTTTGATTTGTAGTTGCTTTTTCTGGGTTCAGGTGATTCAATGAATATCTATGGAGTGAGTTGGATTTAAGACTGTTTTTGGTGTTGGTTTATATATGCAAAAAACTTATCTAATAAACATGCATAATAATAATGATTAAATTAAAACTGCGTTGTATCCAAGGTCCAGGCAAATCTAGGTTCATGAATATTTTGACATCATATAACATATACCATATGATTATTATTGACATATTATTAAGACATGACTTCTACTGTAAATGATTAGAGTGAAGCACACATTGTCTATACCACTAATTAGTGGACTTTAATATCAACTTTATGGTATATTGTATATGTAATTGTACATCTTCTCGTACATAGACAAGATCATAAACAAAGGATTGCACATTCCATTTAAAGTAATGGTTTAACTATTTGACCTTTGAAGCATTGACACCGTTTGATGATGATAATAACAGTTGACCATAAAAGCCCACAATCAATACTGATAATATTTGATAAGATTTATTGTTTGTTTGAAAATAGTAAAAAATTACTGCTTCTTCTATTGCCCTTTTGGTAAAAGGCAATGAAAGATAAAGAAATAGTCCACACTAAAGGTGATATTAAAGTCCAATCTGTGTATCATACTACACACAGTGTTTGCATCACTTATGTAATTATAGATAAGAACTCGTACATGTATAATAAATCCTGATACATACTAATATTCATATCATAATCATCATGGTGATCAAACAATCTCTTTTTAGACTTTGTATTGGGAAAGTTTTTAGACGCGAATAAACCCTACCCCCAAACAGCCATAGATCCAACATTTTCTATCAAATCATTCCAAGACAATCCAAGAATATTGAAATTGAATATTCAAATAATTGATTTTCAACAAACGAGATAATATTGGTTAATAGTTTAATGAGTGAAAATAGTATCTGTACAATCAAACACAAGTACTCCGTTGGCAACTGTGATTGTAAAATATTCATTACGAAATCAACTTGTTGACAAGTTGATGATCATGCATCGTGATCATGGCAATTTGACCATAAAAGCGCTTTCATCACATCTACTGAACATCGTGTACCATTGACATTATTTGTTTTATAATGCAAATTCACTTCTACCTTTAGCTCTTTCATTGTACATTTGATCAAAGATAAAGTGTAATAGTCTATAATAAAATTGGTATTAAAGTCTACTTATTTGTGATAAACATTTGATACGCATCACTTACAATAGAATTCATATCTCAATAATATCAATAATAATCCTCGTGTTGTGTCAAAATAAATTTATGAGTCTATATTTGCATAGACATTGAATACAACGCAGTTAATATAATCACAATTATGCTTTTACGGGTATATCAGGTAGGTATTTTTGCATATATAAACAAACCCCAAACAGCCTTACATCCAATTCACTCTTCAGATGCTCATTGAATCACCTGAATCCATCCGAAAAACTACAAATCAAAATGCCGAAGTACTCGATTGTGGCGCTGTTCTGTTTGGTCCTACCTGCTCTGGTGGTTGGCGCTAGTTTAAATGCTAATGTACCCGTGAAACTGGAACTTCCTGTTGGAGCCCTGGTGAACAACTCCGATCAAAGGATTTTTGGCGGTCAAACTGCAACTGTTGGACAGTTTCCGTATGTTGTTCAAGTGGTTAAAGGTGACTTCATTTGTAGTGGATCTATCATTAGTCCCGAATGGATTCTCACTGCTGCTAAATGTGTCTATATTAACTGCTATATTGCTGTGCTAAGTATAGATGAGCTTGTGAGTTAAAATCATTAATCGAATCTGCGTTTAATTTGAACTTAGCACAAGTACTAGCTCAGTCACCATATGGGCTGGAACAACGACATGGCTCTTTGGTGGAGTTACTTACAGTGTTGCAGAAATCATTGTACATGATCAGTATAATCTTGCTACTCATGCGAATGACATTGCAGTGGTTCGAGTGAATGGACAGATTGCATACACCACCAATGTGCAACCAGTTCCACTCACACTATTGCCACCAATTTTGGGTGGTTCATTAGTCCTGACCGGCTGGGGCATAACGAGCAACGGTTTTCCCGCGAGTTTGCAGTACGTTGGATTGGAATCGATTGGTATTATAGATTGTCAACTGCGATTACCAGGATACCCAGTCTCTACAGTTGCAAACACGTGCACCCTCGCTCCAGTCGGTAAAGGTGCATGTAGTGGCGATTCGGGTGGACCACTGGTCACCCAAGATGGTGTACAAGTTGGCATCCTCTCTTTTGGCACATCTCCATGTGGCAACGCCAAACCAGACGTTTTCATTTCTGTCGCCGCATTCAGAGTTTGGATTTTGGCCCAAACAGGAATTTTGGTGTAATGAAAAGTGTGACTTTTCAAGCTTTTCAATTAAATTTAAATGATTTTGGAAATAAAATTTTTTTTTGTATAATTTTATCCCAGACTTCTTCTCATTATAAAACTTTTATCCACGAAATATGTCAAAATATTTCATTGACAGTTGAGTTTTGACAGACAATTGATATTTGTGGTCATCGAGTTTCATTCCTTTGGGGCTACAAAGTTGTCTTGCCAGCCTGTATAGATCCATCTTGTATAATTCCGCACCTGTCAAAGAAATTTATTTGAAATCTATCTATCTACTAACTACATTAAAGTAATTTTGAAAATCATGGTTGTCATCGTCGTCGTGGTGGGCACAAGCATGGTGGAAGGTACGACGGATATCCGCAGTAGAAAGATGATAGTATCCATGGTTATGATCCTTGATGCTTGATGGGATTGGGAAGTTTTTAAAAATATTTCCGGAAGCTTCCTAATCCGTCGTACCTTCCACCATGCATGTGCCCACCACGACGACGATGACAACCACGATTTTCAAAATTACTTTAATGTAGTTAGATAGTTAAATAGATAGATTAGATAGATTAGATTAGATAGATTACATATTGTTTTCTGAGAATATTTGAACAAATTAATTGAGTTCTACTTTTATTTATTTTTGTGAGTTAATATCTTACATATACTCAAATAAAATTCACATTAATTTAGAAAAAATTAAGGAAAAAACTTAGTAACTTATAGGATTATTTCATATACAACGCTTGTCAGCTGGCTAAAATCTGTGAAAACAGTGGACTGTCCTTCGAGGACATTTTCATGTCCGACTGCAGAAAGAAACTGATATTGCGGGTTTGCTCAAGAATGTGATCAATGTTGGACATTAGCTTGCGGTAGCACTCGTCCGCTTCCGTAAAGGTCGGATAGATCACTTCAAGATAGCGGCGGAGTAGACTCTTGTAGCGAAGATTGTCTTCTCTATTTGATTTTTAAAAAATTAATAAAATTAGTAAAAGAAATTCTATGAATATTTTATATACTTTATACGATCGTACTGATTGAACGTAAATCGAGGCGTAAACAGAACAATCACAGTGATGAGATCAAAAATGATATGATCATGCAGCCATTCGTGTCGAAATTGGTTCATCAAATTCTGATAATAAGTCTTGTTCTCCTCGAATCGAGTTCCACAGATTGGTCGAAGTGATTCCCAGTTTACGAGCACACCAACTTTGCATTTATCCTATAGTCGAAACAATAAATAGATCAATTCAATTTTGTCATGATATTAAAACTTACATCCACAAAACACCACGACTCCCTATCAGGCACATACATTTGCACCGTTCTCAACGAGAAAACGTCAATCAAATTGCACTTTAACATTTGCATCTGATCAGCAGATGGCAGCGTTGTGAAACGACTCAACCGTTTACACATTTGAATAAGACGATGGAAAAAGTATTCTGTAATCGAACTTGGGTGAACTTCATTACAGTGAGCCACATTGCGAATGAGTCTGTAGGGATTTTGCAGGACGGAACAAGCCTCGGTCACTTCCTGTAGTTGACGTTTCTCGGAGTTGATCAATTCTCGCGTCGATAAGGAATCTAAGTCAATTGGATTCGTTTGGAGTTCGAGTTCAAATTCAGACTCGAAATCAAACAAACTTTCAATGCTGCTGCTAATGTTGTCACGTGATAGAATCTCGTCACAATACTCGTCAAGTGATGTGGTCAGTGAGAAACGATCGAAATTGTCTTCATTTGATGAGAATGATTCTTCGTTCAACTCATTTGTTGTGGTTTGATCTAATTTCTGTCGTTTTCTTATTAATTTTTCCATAATTTTTCGTTTCACATTATGACTTGAGATTTTATTCTAGAAATAAAAATGTTATTATTTAAAAATTATTAAATTTAATACAAACCTTATCCATTCCCATATCGAAACATTTTTGCAATCTACATTTTGTACAAAACTTTCGTGTTATCGTGTTGATCTGACAATTGTTCTCGAAAGCACAGATAAGCTCTTGAATATTGATCAACGCAGTTCGACGGAAGAACAATTTACACGATATACAGGTGAGTGCATTGAAGTGCATTCCTAAAAGTGAATAATTTTATAAATTTATAAGTACAAAGAAAAAACAAACAAACAAACCATGAGCATTTTCTCCACAGATGACACAAATTTTACCGTCAAAAGTCATAGTTTTGTTGTTGTTCTGACAATAATTTTTGTTTTGATGCCAACAACATTGTATATTTTATGCTTTTATATGTCAAACTTAAAGTGTACTTTGTGTGGCCAAGATAGTGTACTCCAAAAGATTGTTTCCATGGTTCAAGAAACTATTGAGTAAAGAGTATGCATTTTGTGTTTAGGTACGAGTGGTACCTCACTTGCTTTTGCAGTACCTAATGTACGATTTATTGTAGTGCACACACGATAAAAATGTAAAGTTTTATATATGGCAGGACGTGTCGAAATTGTTAAAGCGCTAGTTCCCATGGTTGTCCACAAAGAGTTGTACAAATGGCATAAGAATATTCTCTATTGGAGTAAATTTTGTTATACTAACCACAAGCCATTACAAATCAGTGTGCAAAATTGAATTCAGAAAAGATTTTAATACAGACAAGTATAGACATTAAGACAATAAGTATCGTCATTGAGTTTTCTATTTTTAGCAATTCTAGACCCAGATAGAAGAAAAACTTCTAGAAGAAATACGTATTAATCAAATTTATTGGCCTTGATTTTGATGGGCAAATAAAACCAGAACATTTGTGTTCCCGGGGATATTCGACCAAACCATAAAATTGTCAACAGAGTCATTAGAAATCACCCGACTTTTTGCCCGGGAGTACTAAAGAAGAGAACCCACTTTTTTCCTATGCTCTACAAAATTTTCCAAAGTCTATGATCGATGGTGGTGTAAAGGTAGGGTAACACTCTCGAGTACACCGCGCGGTCACGCAACAAGAGATACAATGATCGTGTTAAGTGTGCGGGGATAATGTGAAGTGAACCGTGCCGCGATAAAACAATAAAATTACACACGAAAAGATCAATCAAATTAGAGATTATTGAGTAGAAACAAGGACTTTTTGCGGGTTTAGAATACAAATACAGATGTGAGATTGAAGCCAATTCTACAAAAACAAAAACACACGTACTCAATAACTCAATTAAGCGTGCAAGCCACAATTGTTTTACAAGATCATTGAAATCAATCAATCAATCTGTCTCTGCCAATTTCCGGTGTAGAGAGTGCACTACACGCCAATTAGTAGGTCTATTGTCACATTGTGACCACACACACACGCAGACATGTACAACTTGTCATAACAAGTTTGAACAAACTTACACAAAGTCACAATGTCTAGCGCACTCTACAGACAGTCAAACTTTGTATTTCTTGTAATGTATTGTATTGATTCATATATAAGTGACAATGTATTCCGCATTGGCACTTTTGAACATTTTCATTTGATTTCGACTCAACAATATTTTGGTTTTGTTTTTGTGTGTGTGTGCGTTGTTATCGTTTTTCCATAAGCTAAAATGTTTACCAGTGACATATACGCAACCTGAAAATTTTACGATTTTTTAAACATTTGTTATGTGAATTATAAAAAACAAATAAAACATACAAAAAATGACGAACCCAAGTTGGATTGTTGTGTGTCCTTTTCTATTTTTAAATATGGACATTCTGTGCGACACTGCAAACACTACAAATGTGACCCAAAATTCTACAAGTTCTGTATTCCACAAATTAAATCAAAGTGTTCCCGCAAATGTGTCCTTGATTTTGTTTAGCAATTTAAATAATAATCTTAATAATACTGACAAAATTAAAAATGCTACCTCAACATTTGCTGCTTCGACATCGAAAGACAATGGGATTCTCGTGATTTTGCCACTGCAAAATTTTAAAAATGAAACAAGTGCTCCAAAGTATGCCACCGCAGCTGCGCCATTTCAATCGAAACGTTTAAGTAGAATAATGTCAAATTATTTGGAAAGGAAGATGAATCAAAAACAGAATAAAACCAAGTTAGCGCATCCACTAATCGTGTTAAGCCCACTAAATTCGAATCAAACTAAAATCAATGAAACTAAACCTATAGAAACTAAACCCATAGAAACTCAAAACAACAAAACTCAAACCAACCAAACTCAAAACACCAACCTCATCACCTCAAACCAAACCTCACTGAATCAATTTGACAATAAAACTTTGACAATGGCCGAACTTGTTGCTTCACCTACAAATCAGGATAACCAACATGGTAAGATCGATAATATCTAATAAACAAACGATTAACGATTTTTGGCACAAAAGACACTGGAACAGACAGCGAAGATCCCGATGGTCAAAGTGACGAGCCGGAAGAACCAAATCACGACGAACCCTCACAACCGGACAACGATGATGGTGATGACGAAGAGGACGAGGAAGAAAATGATGATGGCGAAGCTGATGAGGGTTATGATGATTTAGATGATGACGAAAAAAATCGAGATAAAAAGGAAAATGATGACTATTATTTTGATGATTGAGATTGATTGAAAAGACAAAAATAAATATATTTATTTTTATATATGATTTTTAATAATTGCTTTAATAATTAGAAATTTTTTATTTCAATTAACTAATATTTATAGTATTAAAGTAATTAATATAGAAAAATGAAATGTACAAGTCTACTGTGATAACTTTTTGTTTATGAGTTTTCTTTAGTTGATCACTTATACGAGCACTTTGTTTATGATGATTTGCAAGAAAAAATTGAAGCAAATTGTCATCGATTATAATTAATCGTTGAATGCCTTGGGTCGACTGGTTGGCGGCGTTTTAGAGATTGGCTTAATGCAATGTGAAATATTATTAAATTGAACAACCAAAAGTGATATTTCAAATATTTCAAAAGAATATTTCAAGTTGATTAGGTTGGAAATGAGGGTGGACACAGATCGGATTGCACTTTCGACAAAATTGTTTTATTATATGTTTGATATTTGAATATAAAATATTAACAATTTTTACTTGACTTTCAAATCAACCCAAACGTTTCGCGTTCACTACGCTTTGTTCCGTTTTTTTTTGCTACGCGTTTGCAATTGATTTGTATAAATTGTTGTTTCCATCTCAACTCAACTCTCCAGTCAATTTGCCACAAATCAACTGACCATTATCACCGGTGAGTTTCGCAATAACGGACGTGTGAATCTAATAGGTAAATTTGGGTTACTTTCTAAAGTTTTTATATAAAAGTTATCATCACTTACGTTTGGATACAAAGTTGGCAAATTGAGTTTATAAGTCAGCGAATACTTCTCGCCCTTCACCAGTGGACACTTCACCAGCCCATCACAGGCATTAGACTGAATGCCGGGCGCTTCAAGCTCAATGCCACCAACATTGGCAAACAGTTGCAGTTTAGCGGTTGCCGAGTTCTGATTAGCCGTAAACTGCGTACTCCAAATCATGTCTTTTCCCTTGAAGACTTTGCAGAACGAGTCCGAAGCGGAACAGCCTGTAAACTGCATTGCGGACACTTCATGATGACCTAATGGAAATTTCGAAAATGGAAAAAATAACCAAAACTCGACACAATTAGAAAAAAAATTACCGCAATCAGTAAATTTAATATTGTCGCTAGCAGCAGCCGAAGCAACTGCAATAAAACAAGCAAAAACGATGGTCTTGAGCATGTTTTAGGCTTTTTTATACATAAAAATGCGAAATAGAAATGAAAATATGAATGAGAAAATGAGAATAGAATACGTAGACCAAAGATTGACCTTATAAACTTAAAGATTGCCCAACTTTGTCACTTGACTGTCTTCTCACGATCTTATCGCGGTATCACCAGTACCTACAATGCGTGCAATCGATGCCCCTAAGTCTGACTCTAAATGCATAAGCATTAGAATTGGAAATTTGTTCCTCTGTCTGCAAATTTAAAATATCAAAGTCTGTTAGTAATACATTGTATCAACCTAATTGTAATCTCATTTGTCTCTTATATGAACGAAAGCATTAATGGTACATATTATAAACGTCCCAATTTATGTCTATCAAATCCACTTTAGTCTTTCAACGTAATTTTAAAATTTGCCCAAAAAGTCAAAAAGGTTACAATTTTTTGTACTTAATCACCATCGTCGAGAGCAACACAAACGCACCAATCCATCCAATCGTCACACCAAATCCGGTTGCAACCTGCCAGTGCGTCAGTTCCCATCCTCTGATCACCATAAACCTGATCGATTCAGTAGGAAGCGTTTGTGGTAGTGTCAGTGCAAAGTAGCGCAAATAGTCGTGCATTGCTTCGAGTGGCCACATTGCACCACTGAGAAGAAAGTTAGGGAAGAATGCTCCGAGTGATAGCATTGTGGCAATGTTTTCAGTGTCCGAAACGGACGAAATCAGTAGACCAAAACACATTCCACAGATACTCTGTAGGATTGTTAAGATTGTGATCCACAAAAGTGATCCAGCGTAGGGTATTTTGAATACAGCAAAAACCATAATCAGTAGAACTGCAACTTGAACTAGTAAAACCAGAACATTTGTCAGTAAATGTGAACAAATTATCTGAAAATGCGAAACTCCAACAACAATAGTTCTTTCGATCATTCCGCGCCTTCTTTCTACAACCAAATTCATTGTAGTCAGAGATAGGGCTGCAAAGAAGGACAAACTCAACAGTGCTCCAGGAACCATAAATTCGGTAAATTGTGGATTGGACCGACCATACACGGGTTCATCAAGTTGTACAGGCATTTGAGCGTAGTTTGGATTTGCGCCAACAGATGTCAGCACTGTTTTGGTTGTAGCCATAAATGCTCGTAGTATTTCCTTCTGTACGGCGCTAACCATCAGTTGATTCGACATGTCGGGCACTAGATGGATTGTTGAATTGATGTCTGAAGATGAAGTTGATTTCAAAGACAATCGATCCAACAAACTATTGGAAAATCCAGGATATATCAAGAGAGCTGATGAGGCCAGCCCTTCTCGAACTGAATTCACAGCTTCATCTTTTGTTTCGAAATGAGTTTGAAGAGTAATTTTTGAATCAATTTCATGCAGAAATCCGTTGGTAAAGTTCGAAGCACCGTCTCCATTGTAGACGGAAACAGGAATTGAGTGAAGATCACGACCTAGGCAGAGACAGAAAAGTGCAGCTTCAACCATTGGTAACAGAAATTGAAACAACAGATAGCCTGGACTTCGGCAAAGTGATTGAAGATTCTTACGGATTATAGTTCCAATTTGGTTAATTCTGTTGGGTTTTAAGATTTTGATTTCCGGCTTTATTGATTCAGGAATTTCAATACTCAGATTCGATTTCGTTGAAAAAATCGAGTTTACGTCTGAGTTAGCTCTCTTTTTCACCCCATCAAAAACCAAATGCTCAAGTTCTCTTTTACGCTTCTTCTTTTCTTCATCTCCCGTACAAAGATGCAGAAAAACCTCTTCCAGTGAGTTCAAATTGTACTTCTGTAAAAGCAATTCAGGATTTTCTTGTTCAAGAATTTTTCCATCGCGCATCAAACCAACCAAATTGGCATTCTTTGCCTCCTCAATGTAGTGAGTCGTAATGAGCACAGTCAGTTTGTCGATTTGACTCAACTCCGCAAGGTGGAGCCAAATTGATTTGCGTAGTAGTGGATCTACTCCAACTGTTGGTTCGTCAAGGATGAGTAGTGGAGGCTTGTGAATGAGTGCAGTTGCAAGGGAAACTCGCCGCTTTTGTCCACCGCTCAACTTTCCAACAAATGCAGAACGATTCGGTAGATTGAGAAATGAAATCAAAAATTGTGAACGTTTTTCAATTTCAGTACCATCCAATCCGTAGAGCGATCCAAAATATTGAAGCGTTTCGGCGATGCTCAAATCACTATAAAGTGAAATGTCCTGTGGCATGTAGCCCACACCAGAACCAGGGACCAGTGAGCTTGAACTACCACCAGGTTTGGAATCAAAAACCAAAATTTCACCAGAATCTACAGCTAAAGTTCCCAGAATGCATCGAATGATCGAAGTTTTGCCACAGCCACTTGGACCAAGTAGTCCATAGATGGATCCACGCGGAATTTGCATTGAGAGTTGCTTCAAAACTGCATTTTGGGAAGCTCGACCAAAACAACCTCCATAAGTGAGATTCACTTTCTTCACGCTCACGGCCAAATCACAATTTTCAATATTCATTATCCAAAAGTAGATTTTGCATACAAAAAAAACAAAAAACCAACAATCCTTTATTGGATTCCTTTTATTAAATAGACTAATAATTTGTTAGTTTCCCTACATTTTAGTATCTCTGTCTAATCTCGGTATCATCAGTACCTGATGACTGATTGATTTTGACATTTGGCCAATGCTAAATATATGCAATTAAAGGTTTAAATTGGTATAATTTCTTAAATCTGACACAATATAAGGTTAGATAAACAAAAAGCAATTACACATGTCAACCTAATCAGGAGTATCACCTGTACCTGATCACTTGATTTAGTAAGCTTATTTTGAACTCACTCATCTGTCTGTTATTATGCATTGGTCTGGATTTTGTTTTTTCTTTGACTCTTGATTAGTAACAGAAAGAACAGACTGATGTACGAAATGATCTAATAAGATAAAAATTGATCAATAGATAGTAAATCAAATTAGATATTTAAAAAATTACCACATGAAATGTGTTTGTGGTGATTCGATAGCAAACAGATTCCAGACGAAAGGCATACTTGTGAAGTAGACGAGGTGTTTGCAAGAGTTCGACCTTGAGTAATTGACTCTTAGATAGTGGATTCTTTCCATTCATCATCAATATGGCGCAGAATGTTCGATTCGCGTTGACAATTCTCTGATTATTCTTGACAACTTGAGCACACTGGTAAGTGATGGCTATCAGGAAAAGTTCAACCACCAGAATCGCATAGAAGTAGTGCTGCTTCTCGATGAAAGCCGTAGACTGATCGATGAACACAATGTACATTAGGTAGCACTGTAAACCAATGTAGAAGGGAATAATCACGGTGAGCAGTGAACTACAGTAGCGACTGTAGGCCCGAATTTCGGTACAAATGCCCAAAACAGCCCTATTTAGAAAAATATGCTTGCGATAGTAATAACCAGACAGGGCGATCATAGGTTTTCGCTGTTGGAAATTATGGTTGTTGACCGTCAATTGATTGAGAATTGTTTGCTGTTGAATTTGAACGAGTTTGCCCAACATTACGACCACTACAACTGATGCGTAAATGGCTTTTTAAAAAATAATAATTTGAGCCAAAAACAATGTAGCATGTAAACTTACCATAAACAAGGTAGAACCAATAGACATTAACATTAACATTACATTAACTTCACACCGCTATGTCCGTAAATCGGGTCGCGGCTCTAGCCCACAAATCTGCTGCCTCCACAAGGATCGGTCCGTGGCAACTTGTGCTACTTAGAACCAATAGAGTGGAAAGATAAACAGCCAAAAGACGACCGATTGAATGGTTACGGTATAGACCGAGTTGATCCAAAGACGAGACATGGAGTAGCTTAGGCTCACCAGGTAAAAGGTTGTCAGGATTCGGTAGACAAAAAATTTGACTCGAACACGAAATGCATTCATTTTGTTTGATTCAGAGTGGCTCAGAACTATGAATCGATAAATCACCAAAATTACCTTATCAGGCTAGTTGTAGCTTATAATTATTACCTTTCTTTCCGATGATTAGTTTGTGGCCATTTTCAAATAAAAATGGTCTAAACTTTTGCTCAATGTCCGGTTAGAATGCCAAACTAGCATAGATACAAACACAAGTGATCCAGTCCAACAGAATTCCAAAGTCGAGTTGGGCAAAGATGGAGGGAGCGCCAATTTGATGACTGAACGGATAGGGACTGGTTGTCAGTGAACTCCACTCAACCCTACCAACTGATTCGTATTCGAGAGCAATTGTTCCGTAGAGTGGAGTGAAAGTAGTAATAAATAGAGGAAATAGAAACTGACGATTGATTACACTCGATTTTAGTGATGATTTCTCACGGACTGGGTCTAGTTGATCCTTCAGTGCATTCAAATGAGTCACAATTTGAGAAATAATTAAAGTTTTGAATCGATTCATAGTGAAAAACAACATTAAAGTTTTTGGTTCTTTGTTTAAAAATATGAAAATTCAAAATAACTTTGATACAGTGGTGTAAAAGCCAAATCTACTTCATTGAATTTGGTGTTGGTTTTAAAATTTTGAAATTTAAAAATTTAAAAATTTAAAAAACATTATTTTTATAATTTTAAAATATTAATTACAACTCCAGAAAAGGTATACAGAGTCATTTATTTCAAGCAACTCATTAAAATTGAAATTTCGAAGTTTTAATTTATTTTTATTTTATTTATTTAAAAAAACTATGGTAGTACATTTTTAATTAATAATCGTTAATTTGAATAAATTTCAACTTTATTAATTTTCAAGTGAAAGCCAAAACCTTAAACATTGGTTTGTTCAATCTTGATTTGTTTTCTTTGACGCTTGATGAGCAACATAAAGAAAACACTGATGTACGAAATGATCATAAATGAAGAGAAAATGGTTATTAAATTTTAAAAGGTGTTGGAATTGGAATGGAATGGGAAATGGAATAAAATTGGCATTGCCCCACCATTAGCAATATAAACCGCTAGCCACAACTAGTACAACTAGTTGAAGTTAACCCTGTGTGACCTTTTTATCATCAAAATATAAAAGTATTTAGTTTTTGCAAAATCATTTACATGACCCCTCACACATGACCTTTGCATATGATTTGCCTTACTAGATGTTATTCCTTGTAAACTCGTCTATATATAATGAAAGCTGCTTATCAACTTTTAGAGGTTTGTGATATGAAAAGATACGCAAACATACTTTGGACATCATAGGGAGATGTCCACTTGATATTGTCATTTTGTTTCTACAAACAGTTGTGAATGAAACAACTTACAAACAACTGCCCTTTTGAGAAATCTGAATGCGTCTTTTGTTTGGATGATAATTTTTTTGGTTAATTTTGGCATAACAAACATCTCAACAGCTCAAGTTGACTCAACATTCAAGCAGCTTGCCAAAAATGAAGCCTTGTAGTGCAATATCATGGTTTATTGCATTTTTAGTCACTTGTGATGAATCCGATCCAAAAACAGAACCTCTAAATGGCATTACATCATTTCCTGGTGCGGCGGATCATGTTCACTGGTTACCAAATGTGACCCTACCAGTTGGTCAAAACTATTCCTCAATTGGTCACTATTCGGGTTATTTGAAATCTTCCATTGAACCTATTACCATGCATTACTGGTTCTTCAGGTCACAATCGGACAATTGGCAAACTGCACCGCTGATATTGTGGTTGGGAGGCTGGGTCAGTACTCTAAATGGTGCCCTAAACGGCATTTCACCCATTCAAATGAATCCAAATGGAACATTAAGCCTGAACGAACACTCCTGGAATAGGAGAGCAAATCTATTGTTTCTGGAGTCGTTTTTTAATGTTGGATTTCTTGCTGAGCAATTTTTCCTTAATACTATATCAAATGATACAAGTGCTGCAAAATTTACTATCAATCTTCTTGAAAGATTCTATGAAAAATATCCATTTCTGAAAAAGAATGATCTATACCTTTCTGGAGAGGGCTACACAAGCTTCCATGTAACTATCCTTGGTAAAGAGCTGGTCGATAGGCAGTATCCACCCAACTTTAAAGGAGTCATAATTGGAAATGGAGCTTTCAACACTTCTGAAGTGATGAATTCACATTTTCAGTATGTTCACACAATGAAGTTGCAAAATCTGTATTCCACAGCTTTTTGGAATAATTTGACCAATTTCTGCTGTCCACCAGGATACTGCTCAAATTTATCAAATGCGAATGTAAGTATGCACCAAATCGATTTAAGTAAACTTTTTTTAAATGAAAATATTTTTTATCCGAACTTTTATACCTCATACACAGGATACGTGCACATTCCGAGGCTGTCAAGCATTTACAGATGAAAAACTCTATAAATATGTGACGGGTAAAGACGAGATAACTGTACATGATGATGTTGAGGATGATGAAGATGATGATGATGTTGTAACGCTCTCGACTACTACTTTTGCTCCTGTAGATTATGACGATTATAATTATGACGGTTTCATTGATTCTGATGATGAAGATTATAAAGGTGATCCAAAACCAAACACAAACCCAACGACAACCACAACACCTAAACGAAAACGTAAACCAAAGCCCAAACCAACACCAAAACCAACACCAAAACCAGAAGAACAGCTATCTGAATGTCATATAACTTATTTGAATTTGTATCAAGAGCTTACACGCCGCTACAGCACTGATCAGCTACTGGATGTACACGACATCCGGGAGAAATGCGGCCCCGGTGTGGTAAATGGTACATGCAAACGGTACAGTGTCACAAAGAATATTTACGATTGGCTCAATTTTGACAACAAACCAGTTCGGCAGGCATTGAATATTGAGACCAACTACAACTGGATACCGGGAAGTCCAAATAAAGTTTGCATGTTTAATAGACAGTATCCAACACTGCATGGCCACTTGATGTTTCTGTTGCGGAGAAATATTCGAGTTTTGCTCTACACCGGGGAATTTGATGGCATTGTTACGGACCTCAATACAAAATGGTATATGTGTGATTCATTAAAGTTTTATAAGTAAAAATTTTGTTATCTCTTGAGATAGGTTACTAAATGACTTATCTCTCAAGCCAACGAAATATGGTGAAGAAGAAAAATGGAAATTTGAAAACAATCCAGCGGGATATCGTACACGATTTTGCGAAGGCCTTTCTTGGTATCGTCTAAACGGAGCGGGTCACACGACACATTTGGACAAACCGGGCCCTACCCTAAAAATGATTGAAGAATTTATTTTTAACCATAATTCGAATACTGATTCCTATTGTCCAAACGTTCAAAATTGTACAAAGTTTTGTTCCACTGAAGCATTGCCTGCCAAGTATGATGGATTTTGCATTTATTGGATTCAATATTTAAGCAGTTATTATAGCTATTGTTTTTGAATTTAAATTTTTGTGTGACTGTAAGAAGAATCGATTTTATGGATTTTTAATGTTATTTTTTAAATAATGAAAATTGTGATGAGTATAGGTGAATGAATTTATTAGAAATCCTTTCAATGTTTATTTTTAACAATATACAAAAAGAATAAACTTATGTACGAGATGATCTGATTGTAAAATAATGAATTTATAAAAAGCACTGTAATTTGTATTTTTTGCCTTACAATATGAAACGATTTGTTGGTGATCCGATAGTTGCCAAACAGACGAAATGCATAACTGTGAAACAGTCGACTGTGCTGTAAGCCTTCAGACTTGAGAATTATAAAAGACAAAAATGTATAAAATCTATTTAAAAAACCCAGTCTACCAACCTTGATCAAATTTCGAGCCAAAATTGAGCTCACTCCTCGCCTACTTCCGTATTTCTGGTAGAAAATACGATTTTGTCTTGTGATTCGCTTGAAATTGGTCACCACAGCGGCACAGTAGTACACGAGCACAAACTGAACAAACACAATGCCGAGCACCAATAACAAAAGTATCAAACGCAAGCCAACCGAAAGTTGCTTACAGAACAGAGCAGCATAAAAGACGTAACATTCCAATGAAATGAAAGCAGCAAAAAGCATCGTCAAGTATGGTGACCAGAATTGAGCATACTCACGCAGATGGCTGCACAGGCCGTTAATTTGTCTGTTCAGGCCCAAGTACTCCAACCAGAGACCATTTCGGAGCACTCGATTATTGACTAAATTTGGACCGTGAATTTTGTTTAACTTACAATTGATGTCCCTCATTTTGTCAATAAGAGTTTTCTGCTGAATAGTCACGTATTTGCTTGCAAGAATCACATAAAATGGAACGAAATAAAAATCTATAAAAAAAGAATTGTAAAAACATCCAAAATATTCAATAAAATATAATAAACGGGTCCAGGGGCAGTACGGGTACCACCGCCCCTGTGGGTCTACGTGTACACAGATTTGTGGGTCTGCTGGTAAATCAAGATATTAAGTAAAATGATTAGTTAGTTAGTTAGTTAGTTAGTTAGTTAGTTAGTTAGTTAGTTAGTTAGTTAGTTAGTTAGTTAGTTAGTTAGTTAGTTAGTTAGTTAGTTAGTTAGTTAGTTAGTTAGTTAGTTAGTTAGTTAGTTAGTTAGTTAGTTAGTTAGTTAGTTAGTTAGTTAGTTAGTTAGTTAGTTAGTTAGTTAGTTAGTTAGTTAGTTAGTTAGTTAGTTAGTTTAAACCACAAATGAACGGACCCGCAGACCCTTATTATTTAAGACCCTCAGACCCGCGTCGTGCGGGTCCACTGCGCAACCAATGCCTAAACACTCACAGTGAATCATGCAATAAAGATGAACTGGATTGAGCACAGTCCAAAACACAAATGATGTCATGTTTAGATTGTAAACAGAATTTATGAACAAAAGGTGAACGTAGCAAAAGGCAGAAGCGGACAGAAATACAGTGATTTCCATCCGAAAGGCCAATTTGAGGAAGCGCACTCGAAATGCACACATTCTGTCCACTTGAGCGGTAGAAACAGAGTTTGTTCCTCTTTTCTCTTCCGTCCTTTTGGTACAAATCAGAGAACTTTTTTTGATTGGCGGATTAAATGAAAACAAAACCAACGAACAAACGAACAAAAGTATGCCAGTCAGTGCCATTGGATGGGTCTGGGGCCAAACAATTCGCGGAAACATTTGGTGGTACAAGTTGTAGGGACTCGATGACAGGACCGCCCACTCGATGTGACACTCGGGCCGTGATTCACATTCCAGTCCCACAATTCCATACAAAACTGTGCCAACAAAGAGCACAAATATGGCGGCATAACATTTTCGCATCTCTTCAAGCCTGTAATGATCATCTCCAATGTGGATAACATCGTAATGATAATTGTGAGCATAGAAATTCAATTTGTTCAAATATGATAAGTAAAATCTGAAATTTGCAAACATTTTCGAAGGCTTCGAAACCTTCAAATGTTGAGATAAATTTTGAATAAAAATGATTAAAATTTAAATATTCAAATAATATATGATTAATAAATGAGTTTTAGTTTTAGAAAATAGTTTTTATGGAGGCGTTGTTTTCAAAATTAATTTGCTTTAAATAGACAATTTCCAGAGAGATAATATGAAATTTGAATTTGAATATTCACGCGGATAATGACTTTAAAATTGCATTTCAAATTATCAATCAATATTCAAATTTATGACCCCACTCTAATTGACATCCACGTGTGTGTGTGAATCATTAACTTTTATTATAAAAAAATTTCCATTTGAAATTAATCTTATCTATTTTAAGAAATATATACTCTCAAACATAACATAAATCATTACGACTCACCGATTATATTGATTCACAAAATGTAGCTTGAACTTTCAAATTAAGATAAATTACTAGAGAATAAAATTCTGGCAAGTCAGGAAAAGAGCGAGACGATGTCAGATTCAGTTCAACTCAATTCAAATATAAAAAATATCCATTGATCAAAGTAGCCGTTCTTTCATCATTTTGTATGAAATCATCAAGAACTTTCCGTACAGCATAAGAAATTTGTCTTTTGCCATTTGCCATTTGTCTTTTGCCATTTGCCTTTTGCCATTTGCCATTTGCCATTTGCCATTTGCCATTTGCCATTTGCCATTTGCCATTTGCCATTTGCCTTTTGCCATTTGTCTTTTGCCATTTGCCATTTGCCATTTGCCATTTGCCATTTGTCTTTTGCCTTTTGCCTTTTGCCATTTGCCATTTGCCATTTGCCATTTGCCTTTTGCCATTTGCCTTTTGCCATTTGCCATTAACCATTTGCCATTTGCCTTTTGCCATTTGCCATTTGCCTTTTGTCTTTTGCCATTTGCCATTTGCCATTTGTCTTTTGCCATTTGTCTTTTGCCTTTTGCCATTTGTCTTTTGCCATTTGCCATTTGCCATTTGCCATTTGCCATTTGCCATTTGCCATTTGCCATTTGCCATTTGCCATGAGTATTCAATCTCCAATCTTCGTGAATTCAATCGACGATTGGTTCACAAGAAGAACATGGAGAAGAAGAAACGTTCAAAGCTGTTTATGCATTCTATCCGCGTAGAATTCATTCGACTCAACCAGGAAGTGGTGGTGGCCTTCAGACCAATGGTTACAGCAATTTTTGGAGTCCCGTTCTGACTGTTTGTTTGGTAACCACATTCTTGTTCAACGCCATTTCCTTTGTCCACGTTCACCAAACATCGACCCCACTTCACTTTACCAATGTAAATCTCACGACAATGATTCCACACATCTGCCACCATCTGTTAATTAAATTTGGATTATATTTTTAAATACAAGACTATCAATGGTACCTTTACAATGGGCGAAATATACTTGGAGAACGAATGAAACAATGAAAACACTTGCACAAAAGTTACTTTCTTTGTTGAACATGGGAGACTGTAAATTCACCAACAACAGCACTCGTTTCGAGCATGGTTTACTGTTGAATGAGTCAAATGTGGAACTAGTGGCATGATAAGTGTAGGTGACATGTCTCCTTACACTTTAAAACAATCGGTCGTGGGGAGGAAGAAGTGACCAATTTGTACTGTCATATACCACTACTTCTACAGACAGAGGAAAACTGGCTTTCCGATTGCTTTTGCTTTCAGCACCACACACTTGCAAGTCAACTAACAACTAACTTGTAAACTAATTTAGACTTGTGTAGCAAACTCCCTCACTCGTAGTTCTTTGAGGGCTCGCGCTTTTCACTTTTTATCATTCGCAATAATGAAAAGTAAACCCAATGACTTAATATGTTGGCTATTGAACAAAATTTCACATTTACGATTACCCGGGTAATGGTTTCTCAAAAACCGGGTAACGAGTACATTGAAAATATGACGATTACCGGGTACGAGTACCCGTGTGCGAACACTAGTGAGAACGCCATTTAAAGGAGATATCGCAATCACATAGACACAGACCAATTTTCCATACACTCGATTCAGGTCCAAAAAGAAGAGAAGCGTTCGCGTAAAAGAATTTCGATAATAAAAATAGCTTTTTATATTCATGTTCACCTCGATGTCATCGACGCCTGGCGTCTCATGTCCGCATCTTCCCCTATTTAACCAGCCTGCTAGGCTAGGTTACAATCAGACTAAGTAAGTCCTCAGCGCTGCACACGCACTCGACTAATCGTCCTGCTCTTCTTTTAGCTCTCACCACCGCCCGTATTCAAATCCTCTGGCGAGCTCCTGTTCCTGGAACGCTCCCAACAACGCCCGTCGCTCCGGGCCAATCGGTCCCGCTTCTTACCACCATTTTATCTGTGTTTTCTCTCGGCCTAGTGCCACTTTCATTGATTTTTCCCTCACTCACCGACTATTACATCACCGTACGAAATAAACTCTATTTAGTGATTTTAAGCGAGACTTATTAAAGTGGTAGTGCTTCACCAACCGAGCCCGTACTGCCACAAAAATGAGTGAGAATTTTTGTACATTTAGTCGTGAAGTACAAAATAATTCAAAAGAACTTTATAGAAATTTCTAGATATCGGAAATAGAGTATTCTGAAAATTACCATTAACATAAAATAAAAAATCGCTTTATTTTGGAGTATTCCATCTCATGAGCTGAAGCTTTATACTCACAATCGAATTATCAAAAATTTATCAATGACATGACATCACAAAGACCATTCAATCACAGATTGTACAACTTGTAGGTTAACATCTCCATAATCACAACCAGCAAAATCTATTCTTTTCACAAGTTTTATGCTACATAATTTAATTTATATTCTCCCTAAAGTACAGATGTAAATAAAATTTTCCCCTATTTGACAATCTTGCTGTGACACTATTCAAATTACTTGGTCAAAACATTTTCCCCGTAAACATACTTTAAAAAGTAATTTCTTGTTTATTATGTTTCAGATTACTTTGAATTATGCCCAAAAAACAGTGCTGTGACAAAGATTGGGCAGATTAGAAGATGTACTTTGAAAGTGTATTAGATGGCGGGGAAAGAAAACTCGAATTGTTTTGACTCGATTTAATATATCACATAGACTTGCAACATGCTAAATGTTACGAAAAGATACAGTCAACAGTATGCAATTTGGTCCAAGGTAGACACAATCGCTCCCAAAATGTGAATCACATCACTCTTGTGTGGGTGTGTTTGTCACTGCGCATCCTCTTTGCGCACAGCGGGCGCACTGCTCGGCGTGTGTGCTTGTCTGTGTCACACAGCCACTGTTGACACTCGGTCCCTACACATTTCTATACAAAATTCGTATTACCGCAGTATCTTTGACCTTTGACCTATGTGGCCTCAAAACTATACAGCACATCTACACCACCACCAGAACACTGTGTTAAATTTTCAGACCGATCCATGCAGTCGTTTTAGTTGAATCGTCTGGACAAGAAATGCCATTCTCCCAAATTTTTGGGGTAGAATCGTCACTCACTATCTCTCTCACACCCTCCCTCCGCTCGGGTGTTCGTTCGTCAGTTCGCTCCTCTAACAATGCAATGGACAAAATCCGTACTTTTGTTAATTACGTAGTATCCACCACTGATTTTATTCTTGAACTCATTTTAATTTTTTCATTTATGATGGACTGTGAAAAATCAAAATTAAAAAACAAAAATTTGATAAAATCTCATTTTTCGTAATATTACAAAACATGAAAAGCAAACTTGCTCTTGATTGATCATTGGATTAGAATGAAAATATTCTTATTTTTCCACTTTAAGGATGAGTTGTGTGTGCAATCAGATGGTTTCTAGTGATAAAAGTGACAATTTGGTTACGTTTTGTGTGTATATTTAGAACTATTTAACTTGTTTAGATGTGATTGCAATGACAAATGAGTTACATTTTGTGGTTGAGCACTGAGCAGAGATGTTTATTTGTTGTACATTTGAGCATTTCGGTGACAAGTTCAAATGCATTACGATCGATTTCACTATATAAGTGTTTACAAAAGTCGGGATTTTTATGCTCAAGTAATTGAAAATGAGTTTTTGGATTGTACTTTTACAAATTGTGCCCATTGTGGCATTAATTGCAATGTAAGTCACGTTATTGATCGTAATATTCTAATTGTAATTTACTTATTTATTAAGTTACATTCAGAGAAAATATCACTTTTGGTCAAAACTAGGTCTCTCAGGACCAAAACCAGTTCCAATCCTAGGCAATGTCTACGAAGAAATGTGCAAAGGTATCCTGGCGGTTGAGTTGGAATGGTCTCGCAAATATGGCAAGCTCTATGGCACCTATTTAGGCTGGAAACCTGTGCTCGCAATAGCCGATCCTGAGCTGGTCAAGCAGGTGCTGGTCAGGGACTTTAATGTATTTGTGA
This sequence comes from Rhizoglyphus robini, assembly GCA_023373905.1. Classification (NCBI taxonomy): domain Eukaryota; kingdom Metazoa; phylum Arthropoda; class Arachnida; order Sarcoptiformes; family Acaridae; genus Rhizoglyphus; species Rhizoglyphus robini. The sequence continues at coordinate 1,983,791 of JAKIJQ010000027.1, forward strand.
ATCGAGACAAATTTGAAATGGCCGATCCTCTCGTAAACAAAAGTTTGTTTTTGCTTGAAGATGACAAGTGGAAACGAGTTCGTGCCATTGTGAGTCCTGCATTCACGTCGGGCAAGCTGAAAGCAATGAACTCGATCATGAACCAGTGCACGGACAAATTGGTGGACTATTTCGGGAAAGTGTGCCAAAATGAGAATGGAGTCATCGATACAAAAGAAGTGATTGCGGGCTTCACTGTGGACGTGATTGCCTCAACATCGTTCGCTACTGAAACTGACGCAAATGGTGATCGCGAAAAAAAGAATCCATTCCTGCACCATGGAAGGGGATTGTTTGAATTTAATCCAGTTCGATTGATGGTCGATTTGTCCATGCCATTTTCAATCAAGAAATTGGTCAATTGGTGCTTTCCTAATGAACATTATGCTTTTTTCGGTAAAGTAACAAAGCAAGTGATCAAACACAGGCGAGAGACAAACTTTGTACGGAAAGATTTTGTTCAACTGCTCATGGACTGTCAGGTGTCGGAAAGTGATCTGAAGAGCAAAAGCTACGATCAGTTTACAGCTTCTGATGAAAAAGATGGTAAAATTTAATTTGTCTTGTACAACTTAACAACAATTTAATGATTTATAATTTATAATTTTAGAGGATCAAACGAATCAACAAATTTTGTCAAATCTTGAAAACCATCTAGAAGACATTGAAATCAGCGCTCAATGTATTGCCTTTTTTGCAGCCGGTTTCGATACAGTTGCATCGACAATATCTTATTGTCTGTTTGAGTTGGCACATAGTTGTGAAATTCAAAACAAATTGGTCGACGAACTGTGTGAGTTGTTGGATGGTTTGGACACACACTCGGAACAGTACTACGACACGGTCATGCACAAGATGACCTACTTGGATGCGGTAATCAAAGAGACGCTTCGCATGTATCCCCCTTTGGTTCGTACTGAACGTCGTGTTGGAGTGGAAGGCTACAAACTTGCGGGATTGACATTGAAGAAGGATCAACTTGTCACCATTTCAATCTATGCAATGCACCACAATGCAGAGTACTTTGCCGAGCCTGAGTGCTTCAATCCTGAGCGTTTTATGCCCGAGCAGAAGGATCACATTCTTCCGTACACCTATCTACCGTTTAGTCTCGGTCCACGCAATTGTGTTGGTATGCGATTTGCCTACCAAGAGTTGAGACTTTGTTTGGCTAAAATTGTTCGCAAATTCAAATTCTGCCCAACCGTGGGCACGCCAGACAAACTTGAATTTGCTAAATTCGGCATTGGTTTGCTCAATGTTGCACCATTCCCTCTGAAAATTGTTCGACGAGAATAGTGTGAATTTCATTACATTTATAAAGTCTTGGCAATATGTAAATTTAAGTAATAAATTCAGTAATCAGTAATTTAGACAATTAATATCCACCATTGATTTTGGCTTGTAATTAATGGCACAATAAATATACTTACCTTCACAATAAAAAATGATTATTTTCGCAAATACTGACTTACCCAATAATAATAAATTTGAAATTAGGCTTTTTTACTGACTTCCCCAATAAAAATATTTGCCAATATTGAGGTAACTAAGTGCCTACCTGGAGTAACTATTAGACCAAATGTTGTAACTTTTAGACTAAATGGGGTAACTAAGTGCCCAATAGGATAACTACTTGATCAACTGGGGTATCTACTTGACCAACTGGGGAAACTAAGTGTCCAATTAGGGTAACTAAGTGCCCAACTGGGGTCACTAAGTGTCTAATTAGGGTAACTAAGTCTCCATTTGGGGTAACTAAGTGCCCATTAGGGTAACTATTAGACCAAATGTTGTAACTTTTAGACTAAATGGGGTAACTAAGTGCCCAATAGGATATCTACTTGACCAATTGTGGTAACTAAGTGCCCAACTGGGGTCACTAAGTGCCCAATTAGGGTAACTAAGTCTCCATTTGGGGTAACTAAGTGCCCAATCCGATAACTACTTGACAAACTGAGGAAACTAAGTGTCCAATTAGGGTAACTAAGTGTCTAATTAGGGTCACTTAGTGCCCAAATGAAAAACTGGTCATTGGTCCAATCACTCCAATGTTATATTGGAGAGGTAATGATTTTAATTGTATTAACATAATTTCCTTATTGGTTGAGTCAGTATATGCTAAAGTAATTATTATTTATTGTGCCAGTAAGCATATTTATTGGTAAATTAATGATTATCCATTGATTTTCTTGAACTCACTTTCAACGATTTCTCTAATCAAACGAACCAACTTTGGCTTTGCTTGTGTGTTGAACATCTTAATGAACGCATCGACCACTTTGTCTTGTATCAGGTGTTCCTATATAAAATGAAAGTGGGCGCGGAGGGTGAAGAGTGAGGAGGAGGACAAGTTGTCAGTGACACAGTCTAGATGGCGTTAGCGGTTATACTGTTCTGAGTTATGGGCTCGAGCGTGCAGCTTTCTTGTTTGGCTGTTGTGTGAGTGTGCTGCTGCGGCACTGCACACAAAACAGTATAACCACTAACGCCATCTAGACTGTGTCAGTGACAACTTCCCCTCCACCTCACTCCTCCACCTCATCGAGCCATTTCATAACTTTTAGGAACACCTGATAATTTTTTGAATATTTTCAATACGTATCAATCATTGGCTTCAAAATCGATTCAGTTGAATTTACATTTTCGAAATTGAACTGACACTTGAAAATAAATAATAATAATTTTTGAGGCTTCGTGATGAACAACCAACCAAATTGACATTAATTTCCGTTAATTAATTAAATTAAATTTCAATTTTTTTTAAATTACAAAATTATTTAGAAATTAATACATTTATTCTTTGCAAAAATTTTACAAATTGTCAGAGTAATTTACAGGGTGAAACTATAAGACTTCGACTTCGTCTAGCTAAAATTTAATATTTTTTTTTTAATTTTTAGATCCTTCATAGATGGTTCAACTCAATTCAAATTTAAAATCAATATCCATTGATCAAAGTAGCCGTTCCTTCATCATTTTGTATGAAATCATCAAGAACTTTCCGTACAGCATAAGAAACTAAAATGATAATTTTGTTTAAATTAAAAAGTTATAACAATAATTCCAAAATTACCTTTGCAAAGGCTGCTAGCGAAATGAGTCCAAACACTCCATAGGTGAAGCCGTATCTATTGTTGGTAGCTAATTTAGACAAATCATTTGACAAGCAAACTCTCGATCTCACAGTGTGGCAAGATTTCATGTTACTTGATTGAGCAGACAAACGATACAACAGTGCACAGGGTCGATGAATGAGCTTACTACAGTAGGCCAGCATCAAATGTTCCACAAACAAAAAGTTGGCAATGTACCAAACCCAGAAATAGAGATACATTTTGCCGTGCACCGAAACCTCGTCCTGAATGATCCACATTGTTAGTACCACATTGAGGGGAGAAATTGCCACCAAATAGACACAGACCAACTTTCCATACACTCGATTTACGTCCAAAAAGAAGAGAAGCGTTCGCGTAAAAGAATTTCGATAATAAAAATAACTTTTTATATTACATTTTCGATGTTTCGCAATTTTCGCCAACATTCTGTGCGTTTGTTGCATTCGTAGGTAGAACATCATCAAGAGGGTGGTCATGGTAGAGAGGCTCAGTGTTACAACATGTCCAAAATTGAGAGCGTATACGAAAAATCCAATTGAACTTAGTTTATTTATGATGAAAGATGAAATTAGATAATAGATTGAAAAATTTGAGTATTTAAAAAATTTCACAAAATAAAATAAGAAATATATCATGAAGTAAAAATGTAGACCCTCTGTTTATTTACAAAAATTAAATTTTAAATTTTAAATTAAAATAATCCAACAAAACTCACCAAAAGTAAAAATCAAAGTAGAAAGCAGATGAAGCGTAAAAATAAAACATTTTCTTGTTTTTTCACAAGCTTTTTGGTTTTTAAATTTCGAAGAAATAAAAAACAGATTTGATCTTTTCAAAATCGCAACATTATTTAGTATTAACATTAGTGGAAAACACTGCCTACTAAAAAGCACTCGTTCATAATACAAAATAAACATCGTACAGGTGACAGCGAAAAAATTCAAAACTGGTTTGCCCACAAGAATGTGGAATACATCAAAATGTATTACGTCGTCTATGAATGTTCTTGAACCCATCAACGAGAGATACAAATAGTGAAAAGCTTTCAGCGTGAGAATCAAATAGTTGAACTTTAAAAGATGGTAAAATTTACATTTTTGATAGAAATAATTTTGCTTTATCACACGAAAATATGCACAAAAATAATCTAAATTTTTCACTGGATTTAGGAGTAAATTCAATAATTCGGTTGGCTTCATTTTTTATTCGCGTCCTGCTACGTCTCAAATATTTCAATCTCAAATAAAGTTTCTATTACAAAGTAAGTACATTCAAGTTTGATAGTTCGCTATTAATATTAATGTATTATGTACTATGTATGTCACAGGTTATGCAATCAAACTCTCAATGAGCTATTAATAATTTGAGTTACTGTGGGATATAAGTAATAAATTATTAATATGTCTGAGAAGTTTGAGCCAAAAAAATCAATTTATAAATGTCATCTTTGGCAACTTTGAGACACTCAATGTTTCTTTATGTAGAATAAATTAAATATTTCATTTTTTAAAATAAAGTAAGTTTTTCCGCTACGCGCTCGACATATTTGATATTTTCAAAAGTTTACCGAAGTAGACCGATTCCGAGAAAACCGAGCTCCACGTTTAGACTAACTAAGTAAAAATAATGTTTTTGACATTATGCTCGATTTTGAAACATATTTTTTGTGCAACTTTTTTCAGTATATTATTATTATATGTACTCATGTTAACCTTAAATATGCGCATTTTTTTAGTTTCAACAGCTTTAATATATTAGCTAACCAAAAAGAAACTTATCATTCACAATTGCCAATCATCTATCATCGAATTGCATGTTCGTGTTCGTCTTTTCGAAACAAATTGTGAACGCACAATTTTCTATCTTAAATACAAATCGCAAATATCTTATCAAACTTATATTTTGTACTTTGAACAGATACACAGTATCAAAGTGGTTGACGAACACGTGAAATTGTCATTGGCTTTAAATAGATTTGTGTGTGTGAAAATAAGACTTTCATCTTTCACTTCTATTTTTAATATAAAAAATCCTAAAAATGTCCCTTCAAAAGTACAACTTTGCGAATAAAGTAGCTTTGGTTACTGGAAGTTCCTCAGGCATTGGCGCTGCGATCGCCATTCAACTCGCTCAATTTGGCGCTCGTGTGACAATCACTGGTCGAGATGCATCAAACTTGGAAAAAGTGGCACAGAAAATTGAATCAGTCTCAAATAGAAGCGTGAAACCACTGAAATTGATTGGAAATTTACGAGATGATAGCTCATTTCCCAAAAAGTTAATCGATGAAACAGTGGCAAAGTTTGGTCGATTAGATGTTTTGGTCAACAATGCTGCACAGTCAACACCAATTGGCGCACTGTCAAGTCCGAAATTGTTGGAAGAACTGGATCAGGTTCTCAAATTGAATGTAAAAGTACCGGTTGAGTTGATTCAACTTGCGGTGGCTCATTTAGAGAAGACCCAAGGAAATGTGATCAACATTTCGAGCATTTCTGCAACTATGCCTGTAAGAGCATTTTTTATCTAATTTTTTAATTTAGATTTGAATGTAAATTTTTGATGTATCTGAATAGATGCAGCTAGTGTATAGCACTTCAAAGGCAGCCCTCGATATGGTGACCAAAGCATCAGCCTTGGAATTGGGACCTAAAAGAATTCGAGTCAACACCATCAGCCCGGGGCCTGTGGTCACAACATTTGGCCGTTCTCGGGGCTGGGATCAGGCGCATATGGACAAATTTTTCCCAGCACTCAGGGAACAGTCACTGATGGGACGAATTGGTGAAGCGGAGGACATTGCCAATTTGGCATCGTTTCTCGCGTCGGACGATGCACGAAACATTACAGGATCTATCTTTAATTGTGATAGTGGAATGGTCATCTATCCGCCTAGGATGAATATGGTTAATCTGGAAATTCATAAATGAACCTTACGAAAACATGGCTAGAAATTGTATAATTCAATTAAAAATTAGGAAATTATAAAATTGAAAATATAATTTTAATTTAATCAATAGAAATACAGAATCAATTTTCTAATCGTACTTTTCAAGCGCAACCTCCAACTTGAGTTCATACTGTGCCAGCAGTGTCTTGATGTCCACAAACTCCTCGTGACTGATGCGATCCTTACTGTCGTCGATATTTTTGACAAACAGTAACAGTTGCTGGAAGGTTACCTGAAGATTGTCCACTGCATGGTCCTTGCGTTGCATGTCAAACTTTTTGATTGTTCGCTTAAAACGGGTAATCAGCTGGTCACACTGTTCCATGACTACACTCTTGCGAACATATCGTTTCGGTGCTGTACTTTCGGTTAGTGATGCTGACTCGTGACGGACAGATTCGTGGGAATCGATTTCGTGATTTGGAACCGCAACTGGAGGGTTCAATTTCACCTCAGGAACAACCGGTACAGCTACTGGTGCATTGTTTCGGGATGGATTGTTACGAGTTCGAGTTGTGTTACGATTTCTGAGCGAATTTCTCACTGGATTACGTACTCGAGTAGTGTTTCGAGAAGTATTTCGAGAAGTATTACGCAGAGTACTGCCACGTGTGGCCAGTCGAACTACATAGTTAATTCGCCGTTCAATAGCTTTCAAGTCACGATTGTATCGATCAAAGATTCGTCGTGGCAAATTGTCCGGTTCCGCCTCCTTGCTAATGGACTCTTCCAACTTTTCAATCTTTTCCAACTGTTCGCCCAGCTTGGTGGCAAGTTGTTCATTCTCGGGTGCTTTAAAGCTCTCCGACTCGATGCGAAGCTTTAGCTCTTCTGCTTTCTCAATCAAAGTTGCAATTTCGTTTGGCTTTTGAACTTGATTTTGCCCAAAACTTGTGGCACTTAAAGCCGCTGAAACAAATTATATGAAAAATATTATTAGTTTGTCATTTACAAAAAAATTGGTAATTACCAATCAAAACGACGAGAAACAAAAACCGCATTTTGAATTTTATTATTGTTTTTTCAATATGTAACAATTTCGAATCTTCATCCGAAGTTTATATATAAAATTTGATTTCAAATCTTTGGCTTAATTTATACATCAAATCAATACTGTATCACTTATTGTTTTCCCAGAACAAAAACGAGGAAATCCTGCTTTTGGATGAACTGACCAGTTACTGATTACAATCGGCATACATTTTACGATTTGTACATTTTGTTTTTGTCCAAAACTTGCGAAAAGTGCAGATTAAAGATAAAATGAACATCTGTACCAATGACTTTCATACGATTTTTAGGTTACAGTAAAAACGTTTGTTCAAATTTGTTTTCATTTTGATTAAATTTTTGATTAGATGTACAATGTACAAATGTTTTGGGTTTTTATTTACCAAAAGTCAAGTTAAGGACATTTTTATTCAAGTTGGCTTGCTTTGGTTGCGTTGGTAAAAAAAACTTCGACTTTAAATTGTTGATCATTTGATTTTCTTCTTTTCATACTTGTGCATTGATAAGAGCAGCCTCGATTTATCTACTCGGCCAAGGTGATGGGAACAGTTTAGTAGAGATATTAAATTTGTTTAATCTTCTTGTCTATATCTTAATTTATCACGCGTCAAGCAGCATTATTCGCAGCAATTGACGCAAAATCAACAACAAGTTAATAGAGTCCCTCATATTGCAAATAACCTTCGAATTGATAAAATAAATTAGCCAACTATTTGCTTAAGCGACATTTATCTTCTTCTTTTTTTGTTTAGCAGCTTGAGTCAAATGTTGCTTCGATTCGATGATTGTCTTGTGACTAGGCACACAAAGTTATTAAATGAATATTTGCATATGATAAGATATGATTCATATTTTTCTGTCGTTTTTTGGGATAAAACAAGTAAACTCATTGAAACTAAAAGAAAATTTCTGTTTATTATTTTCTAATTGAAAGATAAATAACACAAAATGACTGTTTTCGAATTGGAAACTCAATTACCTCGGGCTAAAGGCTATTCGCAATGGACAGCGATGGTTTTCATTATTGGCGAATTGGCTGGAGGTTTGTTTGTTTGTATTTGTTGATCAAAATTAAAATTATTCTATATTTCAGGAGGCATCATGTCGTTAACTAACGCTACAGCCCATGCTGGTTGGATCGCAATTGCAATGATCGTTTATGGAGGAATTTGTGCTACAGTGTCCGGTGTTTGTCTGTCGCAGTGTTGGCTAATCCTTGAAGAGCGCTATCCTCACTATCGCACTGGACTCACCCGAAAGCCATTTGCCGCCATTGGCTATCGTGCATTTGGCAATTGGATGAGGTTGGTTTTGGGCTTGCATAAATTGATAATTGAAATATTCCTTAAAGTGCCTTACTATCGATACTGATCGTTATTACGCGAATCGGTGCCGGCACGGTTTACATTCTGTTGGCCAGTCAGCACATCCACTCCCTTACCAGTTCGTACATTTCCTGGTCACTCTGTCAATGGATTCCGATTGTTGCTCTGATTGTCATGATTCCACTATGGCTCGGAACACCAGGAGACTTTTGGCCAATTGCCTACACTGCAATGGCGTCCGCATGCATTGGGGCAGTACTACTTGTGGTGGACATGGCCTTGGTGCTGAGCCGAACTGGCATTGCCCAAGACTTTCATGTGGAATCGTTCGATTCATTCGCCTCCTCAATTGGAATAATCATTTTTGCTTTTGGTGGCGCAGTGGCATTTCCAAACTTTCAGAATGACATGAAGAAGAAGGAAAAATTCTCTAAAGCTGTGGTTCTGGGTTTTATTGGAATGGGCATTCTGTACTTGCCAACGGTAATTTTGGGTTACTCCATTTTTGGTCACGCCGCAAGCAGTAGCCTTCTCGATGATCTTCCACCAGGACCTATCCTTACCGTGGTGAAATGTTGCTTTGTGATCAACTGTGCGGCCGTGATTTTCATTGTCATAAATCCGGTTTTTCTCGATCTGGAAGAACGGTTCAAAGTTCCAAAACGTAAGAATTCATTTAAAAATTTAAATCTAAATTTGAGAATTTGAACCATACAGCATTCAACTGGCGCCGTTGCGTTCTCCGAACATGCATCCTAATATTGGCCACACTCATTGGACTGACCTTTCCTACGTTTGGTAAAATTCTCGACCTGATTGGTGGTTCGACCATTGCTTTCATGTCTTTTGCACTGCCGCCAATTTTTTACATAAAACTATGTCGCGATGGTGGCGAGAAGGAGAAAAGGTTTGTCGTTTTGCGTGTTTTCTGCCATGCTAAACAGTTTAATTAAAATTTTAATTTATTAAAGACAAATTCCATTGCATTTGATGATCCTTTTGGTGACCATTGTGGTGACCACGGTGATTGGCGGTGCGCTGTCAACTTACTCCACCTTGACGCACTGGACTCCATTGGAAGAGGCCTGCTACATTGGAAAATGAGAACAATAGAAGTTATAAATAGAATTTCGTTTGATTTTTGATTGATTGATTGATTGTTTATAATTTAAAAATTATTTTTTGTTAGTTCACTTGTTTGCTATTAACAGAAAATACAAAATTTATAAATGTGACAATTTGATTTTATTAAGTAATTCCAATCTCACTCGAAATCTCAATCAAACAAACGAACAATGTAATCCATTTTGTTTTCGAGTGATTTCAGCGATCGTCTAATGTTGACCAATTCATTCGCTGTCTCTGAGCTGCTGCGTTTCTCTGGAATTGCAGCGCTGTACAAACTTTTGCCTCTAAAAGCAACTTTCTCAGCATTTGGATAGATTGCAATGTTTGCTCTCACAAGAATGCTTGGCAAAATTTTGGATAGTTCAAGCTTTTCAATTCTTCGATCGGGAATTTGAGGCTTGATAGCATGCTCAACGGGTTTTTCTTTCTGAATTTCAATTTGATTTGGTGGATCTTTGACGTAGTTTTTGATTGCGTAGGCAGTTCGATGACCAATCGATTTGATCAGCTTCTGATAGCGATCGTAGGCAATTTCATTTCGCTGAATCTCGGGTCGTTTGACCAGTTCCTCCTCAATGTTCATCACCGAATTGAGCACATTTCTAAGTTGATTCACCAGATATACGTTGTTTTCCCGTTCAAACTTTCCAATTTGAACGTTCACCAGTTGTTTCATCTCTCGAGCGTATTGAATCAGATTCAGCTTCTGTGCGGAACATTCTTGGAATGAACCGATAAATGCTTGAAATAAACGATGAATTAAGAATTAACATAAGAATTAATATTTAAAAAATTACCAATTACTGCAACCAAAATTAAGTAACGCATTTTTAAATGTTTTTTGTTTTGACTTAAACAAAGCGTAAAATTGCTATAACTGTTTCGCCATAAAACAATTATTTTATATAGATTTTAATTTTTTGTAAAAAGGGTGGATTTGAACCAAATTTGTAAAAACTTGACGGTCTAGATCTAAATCACTGATTAACTAAACTAAATTTTGTTGGTTTTAACCAGGAAATTTTTTACTAATTAATCATTTATATATTTTACATTAGTATTTCCGTTTCACATTTAACTGATCGTAATTTTAACCTAAAAATGAGGCCAATTTACATAACAAACCAGTACAGCGGATGCACGTTTAGTAGCATTAGCCTAAATCGTGTAAACGTAAAAGCTATTTTCCGGTTTTAATACTCATTTACATTTGGTAATAATATTTTAAAAATAAGTTGCCAAAAAAATTACCAATTTTGATTAATTGAAGGTTCGATTGTTAAGATAACCAAATGACAAATTAGGTACGCATTGATTTGATGAGGTGATAAAGTCATTAAAGTCTTGAAGGCTAAAGTCTCTATGTTTAGAGTCTCTCATTTATGCTACTTTAGAGAATGAAGTTAATAGTTTTGTCAAGTTTTATATTGTTTCTGTTTTTGGTCAGAATTTATGCTTTGGATAGCTCAAATCTAATAGAATGCGAAAAAGTTCATCGTATTGACGAAGTCGCGAACTTTATTGGAGCAACTGGACTAACCCGAGAGAATCAGTGCACTTTCAAGTGTAGGTATGGAAACACAACCTTGGTGCATGATACTGTCTATTGGGGTAAATGTCCGTTGGATCATAATGGGGGTAAGGCTATTCAAGTTTTTAAATTAGAGTTTTGTAATATTTTGTACTTTTCAAAAAGATGTGTCAACATGGAAAATGTTCAGGTGATGAAAAAGACGCTGTGATGGCTTGTGGTGGACGATTTGACATTGGATCAACATTTAAGAAAGCTACTAATCACACAGGCACTGCATTTGTGAACGACCAGTGCTTGCTGAAATGTGTGGCTGATGGAATTGACCTAGTTTCTGCTCCTAATCACGACGGAATGGATTGTCCCGGAAATAGAATCGGTATTTGTCACAAGAGAAAATGCGAGATAGCCCCAATAAATCAAAATTATACACCTCGACCAGATCTGGAGCGTAATGATCATTTTGAACCGGAAAAGTTGGACTCACTAGACATTGCAATCGTTTCTATTACACCAGAAACTTCGAACGAACATTTTCAAATCAACTTCTGCAATCAAGTCCATGGCGCGAACAACAAAATTCATCAACAAATTTGCACACCAATTTGTGATTTTTACGGAAACGTACCCATAACTAAATATTTGTGCAATTCAACCGCTGTAAAGAGCATTCCAAATCAACTTGACCAGAATACCATTTTGTCGATAAAGGTAGCGGCAAAAGATGGACACAACATTGGACAGCTCCAAGAATCAATTTTTAAAATGTTTGAATTTTACTATCGTGTTTATCGACACAACTGGGGACTGCCAGAGACTTGGAAGGTAGTGGTGCCAATTTACTCGGCTTACCAAACTAAATTGGCTCAAATTGAACTAACACTTACTGTAAGATTCGATAAAATTTAACAAATGTAAATATTAATGATAAATATAAATAAAAGTTATAATTGTCAACATTATTTATCATTCGTTACGGAATGATTTTTAGGTTTGAGGCTCAGTTTCAAATGAATTAAACAATGAAATCAAATTGTTTTAATTATTTTTTACTTTGACTCGCCCGATAGGTCTTTTGAAGCATCAATTACAAAAAAGTGAATTTAAAATAATTTTTCCATTACAGACAATCAATCAACAAATTCAAAAGAGACCAATTTCAATTTTTCATTTCATTTTCGACAATTAATTAAAATTTAAATGGAATCTTTCAACAAAATTTTCAATTTAAACAAACATTTTACTGTTACCTTCTCTACTAACTTGCCGATTGGTTGTGGGTTGAAGAGAATAAAAAATCCCATCAAAAATGTTTGAGCGAATGCTTTTTCTGAAAGGCTTGAAGTACACTCGTTCTTATTTGGAAACTACTGAGAGAATATCCGTCTTCAAAGATCGACACGCAATTCGAGAATGCAATGCAATTCTATTCATATTGGCGTTAAAAATAGCGCACTGTGCATTGATCACGGTGCTCAAGAGCGACCAAATGGATCGATATCTACTGTTTGATGGCTTCGCCATAGTAATGCCCCACGCAATTGCTCACAGTTTTGGCATTGCAGTATTTTCACTGGTCGCCTACTTTTACTACGAAATGTTCTACTGTTCTCAACGTAAGCTAAATGCTTTACTTTGTGATGTACTTTTTGGCCAAAGGATGAATCAACTTTTTATCTGGAAATGTCATCCCAAAAACGGCAAACTGCAAAATGTTCAATCGGAAGTGACAAAAGTTGCTTTATTAATTCATCATTTGCTACAGCCATTTTTTATGGCGACCGGTTAGTTTGTTTTGATTGAAATAACATATATTGCATTTTAATTGATTCTAATGTGATTTAGGTCTATTCATAATTTATGTTTATTTTATCGTAATAAAATATCTTTCTTCTATGGAACATTCAAATGGCTTGACAGCACTTTGTATAATTCAACTTGTGTTCTGTTTTGTCAATGGTATCTTGTTCACACTCAGTATGATTCTCTTTGTGGACACTCAAACTCTGGTTGTGGTCATATCGGTGACGTTGATTTACATTCTGTTTGTCAGTTCACAGCAGTACTACCTACTTTTACTCGAGTCAGAGCAACGTCTCAATTGGGCCAACATTACCAAATTTCGCTTTCATGTTGTCCGTTCGCTTCAGTACTGTTCAGAGTTCAGTAATTTCAACTGTAAATTGTTGCTCTGTTTTCTGGGCTTGAATGCTCCGGCAAATGTCATCTTTGTGCTGCTACTGCTCTATGGCCAAATCAACGGAATTGCAAATCAATTTTTCTTGATTTGCTTAATTTTGAGTCAAATCAGTTGCATTTTTGGTATTCATTTCGTGACCGCTTACTACAGTATGTACTTTAAACGGCTGAGCAAACTACTGAATCGTATCAATTGTGGCCATTTGCACCGAGTGGGCAACTTTCGGGCTAAATTTGTGTTGCATTGTTTGATTCAACAATTTCACACTCAAAAACCAAACACATTCACATACGAAAAGTATGGCTCCATTACGATGAATAGTTTCTTTAAGGTTTGTGAGTGTTCTTGTGTTTGATAATAAACTCATTTATAAAAAAAATTATCTCTTTACAGTACATTCTGTTGTATGGAGAATTTATAATGACTGTTTATCAGATGATGCCCAAAGTAAATCAACTCTAATAGAAAATTTTACTTTTAACAGTCATGTGGATGACACTTCCCAATGGTACCAATTTGACATTCGATTTTTAATTTAGGGAATATTCTATTGTGACAAGTTAATGATCGACACATGTTTGCCGATCATAGAGATGGTCCTCGAAGCAATACTACTAACGCTAAATTGTAATGAAAATCGAATGATTGATAACTTTACTTAAGTAAACCATCGGCACGTTTCGATCATTAAGTTGAAAGTCGATCACAAACTTCAAAATTGTTTATTTCGAAATTTATTGAAAATTGAACCGTATTTCCAATTAAATTCTTTAATAATTAATTATTTGTCAAATGATTTTTTAAAACTTTCATTTACAAACATAGTACATTTTAGCATTTACGTTGTTTCAGTTTTTGCAAGTAATTTCACAGTTTCAATTTATTTTCAAAAACCAAACATCGTTTAATCAACTATCAAAGTATTCAAATATTCAAATATACAGACAAAATGTTGTTTATTTTCAAATCATTTACTCAAGATATAGAAATGCTGCAAACAAGCAACATTGACAACAGATTCAATCAAAGGCATCTTTACGTGTCCAATTTTGTCTATTTTTTTGGCACTCTCATACATAAATCGTTGTCTTGCCACTGCATTTTATATTTATCGTAATGATCTACAATACTTCCAGTACGACAGCATCTTCTGTACCCTGTACACTGTTGGCCTCAAAGATCCAGTCATGTATCTGCTCATAGCCCAGTGGTTCACATTCTTTATTGTACTCCATCGTCAGGCGTACTTTAAAACAGACCGCGAAATATGTAATTTGATTCATCAATTGGTAATCGAGAATTGTGTTCACATTTTTGGCAAATATCCGCCTTTAAAAGCAATCGCTAATTGACTTTGTTCGCAAGTTTAGAGTGAACTGTAGAAGGTTATACACAATTATCTGCACTTTATGGTCGGCTGATGGAATTAGACCGAGCAGTGTTCAAATGCCAAAGGTGTTTGTCAACTTGTCAACTCAAAATTGTACTCGTCTGGTTCTGATTTGGTTTGCTTTAGAATTTGCAGTCGTAATTCTGCTTTATAACTGTAAGTGGATTCCGTTTTGTGGCTCTTTTTCTTAGAAAATCTTTATAATAATTTTTCTAGCATTTCTCAGCTATTGGATCATTGTACACTACATTCCAATTCTGTTGCATAGTAAAGTGAATGTATGCCTCGGTTTGCTCGATTACGCCAACTTTACTATCTTTATTGCATTCTTCATTCGGCTAATCATGTTCTACATTGTTTGTATAATTCTGATATGCAAAGCTTTGCTGTGTGAATATCAAAAGCTGAATCACTTTATGGCACAAACTCAAAATCACGGAAAATCATTTTACATTTATTTTGTTAGTACGAATAGAACTCTTCGCGTCTATCGTCACTGGCACAGTAGGGTCACTCGTTTTCTGGTTAATTTCGACCGAAGATTTGTATCAATATTTTACTTTCTTTACATTTCAAACAACATTCTTTTTAACGCATTCACAATTGTCTTTATTTTCTATTATCAATTACCCAAATTAATACAATATATGTCAAATTTTGGTTTATTCTTCAAATTATTATTCCACTCACGGTTTCTGTGATTGTCATTTCGGTCAATTGTGCCATATATCGTGCGGTTCCCAGTCTCATTTCGTCACTTGTCCAACTGTACAGTAGAACTTTGCGCAAAAAGTTGATACGTGTGACTAAGACGTGTGATAAGTGAACACTGGAAATCCATGACCTACCTAGAGATGGTCCATCAGGCAAAGCGAGCGCCACTTTCTATATCAGCGGGAATTAAAAGAAACAATAGAACAAAAAACATTACTTGAGGTATTTTTTGACTATTTTGTTAAATGAATCGTTAATTTGATTTTTTTATCTATAGTTTCTTTTAATTTACTCAGCTTATTTGATGCGTTTCATTACAATGTTTAAGAAAAGGGATTAATTTGATCCTTAGCAATCTTGAACCTCATGTTTTTTATTCCAATATTATCCATATCCGTTCATTAATTTCAAAATTGCGATTCAGTTGGCGACGGTCAGAGGAGACGTATTTAATTTTTTTAATCATTTCATACTAAATTGGTTCATATTGAACTGACATTTACTGAAAAAGTGGATAAAATTTAATTAAAGGTTGAAATTCTGATACTCAATGTAGAATTGGTGGAATTTTCTACATGAGTTAATGATTAATCATTTACCGATCTCATAAAGATAGTCTTTACTTTCAAAGTCAATTTGAAAAACAAATTGAGCGACTCACAATTCGACTTGTCAATTTGACTTTACTCGAGCAACCACACGTGTCAATCATTAAGTTGAAAGTCGATCATTAACTTTAAAATTTTTATTTTTAATTATGGGAAAAAACTGAACCCTACCCCCCAATTAATCATTTTAAAATTAATTTCGTACAAGTCCCGCAAAACTAACGTTTTGCTTTTGGGACTTGTACGAAACCGCTGACAGCAAGCTGTCAGCGGCGACGCCCCAATTATCAAAGTCAAATGATTCAAACAATCACAATTATTGTCATTTAAACACATTTTTCATTCTTGTTCACAACCATTTAAAAGTCTCTTGTAAAATCTTGTTCTACATCTAGTGCAAGCGCACTGTATCTCTTTCGGGCACACAACCAATTCTAAAGTCAATTGTATTATGCCTTGCTTAATGCTCAATAAAATCAAACTTTACATCTCAAAAAAAACCTAACCTAACTCAAAACCCATCCTAACCCGGCACCTAACCTAACCTCAAAACCCATCCAAACACGGCACCTAACCTGGCACCTAACCTAACTCAAAACCCATCCTAACACGGCACCTAACCTAACCTCAAAACCCATTCTAACACGGCACCTAACCTAACCCAAAACTCATCCTAAAACGGCACCTAACCTAACTCAAAACCCATCCTAACACGGCACCTAACCTAACCCAAAAACCCATCCTAACACGGCACCTAACCTAACCTCAAAACCAATTCTAACCCGGCACCTAACTTAACCCAAAACCCATCCTAACACGGCACCTAACCTAACATCAAAACCCATTCAAACACGGCACCTAACCTAACCTCAAAACCCATTCTAACACGGCACCTAACCTAACCTAAACCTACTCCTAACAACGCCCAACACCTACCAAACCACCTAACCTAACCTAAACATAAATAAAATCTCAAAATTATACTTCTCACAACAATCAAACTCTTTTCGATTTTTGTAATTTCAACAATCAATTTCAATCTTGTCTTTGCCTTTTTCCTTTAAGCTTGATTTACAGGTATTTTAAGCATTCCTGCCATTCCACACCTCACACCACTCGGTCCGGCTAAAGTAGAATTTTCTTTTCATGTGTATCTCATGTTTCTACGACCAATACTTTTAAAGTTATTCAAGTTTTTCTATATTTATGAGTTTGCATTGTTGACGGACAAACGTACGCCACAATTTTAAGATAAGTAGGATAGGATTATTTGTCAAATTAATATTATTTTTAAAACTTTCTTGGAATTTTTCTATATATGAAATATTTGAAAAGAAGCCAATTGGCCAAATGTCATGATTATGACGGGTACAATCGAATTTGATTCGTCATAAAAGTGAGTGTTGAAGACAAGCCAAAGTGAGTTGTATTTCATGAGTTGTCTGCAGCTATTCTTCGTCTCGTATGTTAAATTAAGCCAACATTACCATTCAAATTACCATTACCATAAAAAAACTGTTACACCACAAAATGTTGTTTGTCTTGAAATCGTTTACGGATGACATTGAAATGCTGTCAAAACGGAACAACAACAGCAAATTAAGTCGTAGACAGCTTTATGTATCCGGTTTTGTCTATTTGTTCACACTATTTTACATTTACCGTTGCCTTGCTACCGCATATTACATATCTCACAATGATCTCGAGTACTTCCAGTACGACAGCATCTTCTGTACCCTGTACACAGTTGGCCTCAAAGATCCAGTCATGTATCTGCTCATGGCAGAGTGGCTTGCATTCTTTATTGTTCTCCATCGGCAGACGCACTTTCAAACAGACTGTGAAATATGGAATTTGATTTATAAATTGGCAGTTGCAAATTGTGCTCAAATTTGCGGCAAAAGTTCGCCTTTCAAAGTGTCACTGATTGACTTTGTTTGCAAACCAAAAGTAAATTGTAGAATTTTGTATACAAATATCTGTACTCTATTGGCACCAGATGGAATCAGATCCAGCCGTGCTCAATTGCCAGTTGAGCTTGGTAATTTGTCCAATCAAGATTGTGCTCGACTTGTTCTGATTTGGTTTGCATTAGAATTTGTAATTGAAATTATGTTTCATGCCTGTAAGTGGAATTTTCTGTTACCCTTTGTTTCACTTTTTAATTGTTTTCAGTGTCTCTTGTTCATTGGATATCTGCATTTGTGTTTTACATTCCAATTCTATTGAAAAGTAAACTGAATATTTGTCTTGGTTTGCTCGATAACGCCACCTTAGTGGTGTTTTTTACCTTCTTAGTTCGGCTAATTATGTTCTACATTGTTTGTATAATCTTAATTTGCAAAGCTTTCCTGTGTGAATATCAAAAGCTAAATCATTTTGTGACACGAACCCAAACGCAGAACAAATCATTTTACACACAATTTGTTCAAAAGAATCGTTCCCTTCGCATCTATCGTCACTGGCACAGTCGGGTCACCCTTTTTCTGGTAAAATTCAACAGTTTTGTATCAAAATTTTATTTTCAATTCATTACAAATACGATTCTATTAAACGTCTTCACGGTCGTATTTGTGTTCTATTATGAATTACCCAAAATGGTAGAGTTTATTTTTAAATTTTGGTTTCTCCTACAAATACTGATACCACTCACGGTTTCGATGATTATCATCTCGGTGAATTGTGCAATCTACCATGCGGTTCCTTGTTTCATTTCGTCTCTGGTCCAACTGTACAGTGGGCGTCAATCTATTCGTCGAAAAAACTGGTCCCGTGAACACTGGAAATCAATGACCTACCATGAAATGCTCAATCGACAAAAACGAGCGCCAATTTCTATTTCAGCAGGAATTTTTGGAACTATACGACCAAGAGCATTACTTGAGGTATTTTATTACCATTTAAAAAAATAACTCATAAATTAATTTTCAAAATCTGCAGTTTGTTTTAGCTTACGCAGCTTATTTGATGAATTTTATAATAATGTTTAAGAATCGAAATTGATAAATTCACAATTATTATTAATAAAAGTTATAAAACAAAGATTACTGAATAGCTCATCTTTTCAAATATTCTCTGATACCTAGACCTAAGAGCACTAGCAAAACAATACCCAAAGCAATCGACAAAACAATGGTGGCAACCATGAAGCCATTTTCACTAGATTCAATAGTAATTTTCGCCAAATTCTGTTCACATCTTTCTCCAGTAAAACCATCGTAACAATGACAAACTATTCTGTCTACATCTTGGGCACAATCTCCATTGACGCAGTATCCTTCACAAGAAGTTGAATTAGTAGTGCAATTTGCGGTTCGATTGCTCAGAATCGCACCAGTTCTTGGACAGGTGCAATACGATTCGGCAATGTAGGTTCCGTTTTGGAAATTTGAGTTTAGATGACAATGAGCGGTTGGGTCGTGACAAGAGTAACTTTTTTTGATACAAAGATCCTTCAGTTTACAAGTTTGCATTCGAAGGCTATTCTTTTGCTGGTTGAAAGTCATTGGTATTGATGTTTGAACGTCGAAAAGACTCGAATCACAAAGACATTCAAATAGATGTTCGTTTTCCATCTCTTTGGGCTTGCATATTGAGTTTTCATAATTTGAACGACAGATTTCGGATTCATTACTGCAATACTATAAAGTAAAAAATTAATTTTGATTATTATTTGATAAGATTGAACTTACATCCATTGGCTCAATTGAGACATTCTTAAGTGAATTCAAATCCAAAATTAGAAAATTGAATTTGATTTTGGCTTCACTAACTTCCACTAATTCATCATCAAACATGACGTCTTCAATTGGGGATTTTCCGGCAATTTTCTGGTTCAACATAAGTATACACGAAGTTCCCTCATCATTTGGAATGCACGATTGAACTAGCTTTTGGTGTATTTGACTCGAATTTAAATTCGACCCAAAGTAGGTTTCACAGCTAATCTTCCCTTCTGAATTGAAACTACATTTTGTTTGACTTGCTTGAGAGTTGAATAAAGATTTGATTAAGGATTCAAATTGTTGCTGAATTGCTGCAACAATTTTTGTTTTATCTGAAATACTATTTCCATTTACAATTTCAAATTGAACATTTCGAATGACTCTTATTGGTGTAGTTGAAATTTGACATTCTCCATTCATGTGGCGCTCAAAACCAACGTCACATTGACAGTGGCTTGAGTTTGGGGATATTTTCGAAATATTATAGACGAAAATATCTTTGTTCAGCTTTTCAAAAGTGAATTTAGATGAATCGCAATGTTGAAATTGGCTCAAACATTTGTGTTCGATCAAGTCAAGTTTTTCCTCAAGTTGTCTACAAAATGATGTACATTTCCATTCTTTTGGGTTAGATGAGTTTCCTGCAAAAGCTATTTCGTTAGCTGGGCATTTACAAATTGCCTTTTGATTTTCCACAACACAAATTGCTTTTCTTTCTGTACATTTTTCTGCTTGTTCATCAGAACATTGTGGAAGACATTGTCGAGTGATTGGATCAAATTTCAACCCCAAACTTTTACACTCACAGCCTGGCTGTCTGTCAGACTTGAGTTCAACATTGTTGGGACAGCTGTTGAATTTGCTTTTGTTGATTATGCAAGACTTGTTTTCATACTTGAAATTTTCCGGGCAGCTGCAAAATCCATCACTTCCAAGGTAAGGAATTGGATAAGAATGATCGAGAGTTGAATTTGAAGTGCATTTTTCAAGTTTACCACTTTTAAGAACCTCATCTTTTGCAACACATTTTCCATCAATTGCATTGTAATTGCTGTTGCATTGGCACTGGTAATCGTTAGAGTCTTTAGTAATTTGACAAGTTTGTTCACAAGTTTTGCATAAATTTGGAATACATTTTGCTGTTTGGATGACTTGATCTTTTTCATTGAAAAATCCTTCCCCGCAAATACATTCAAATCCACTTATTAGTAAACTATTTGCTTGACATTTTGCTTTTGAATCAGTACAAAAATTTGTACCTAAATTCTTTGCTTTTCTATGTTCCACATTGCAGACATCATATTTGACACAAGTATCTGGGCTGCCAAACTTAAAGTAACCTATATCTTGATTACAGGTACATTCGAGTGAATTGTCGCTTGTTTGTTGAAGCAATTGAGTCTCTGGATCGCATTTTGGTACTTTGTTTAGGATGCAACTATAAAAACTAAGTTAATTAATTGAAAAACAAATTTCAGAAACTCACCTTGAAGTAACTGAGTTCCATCTTGTATTATTCTTTGTACAAGTGCACTCAAATGTTTGCAATTCCGATTTGTTGAAGCATTTCAAGCCTTGTTGTTTGCAAATCTGTGAATTGGCTTCCTTAGTTATAGGATCCACTTTTGTGCAGTAGTCCTCTGATTGACACAAGTCCAGATCACTATATCCAGCATCACATTTGCAGGTGGAATCAAATTGATCGTAATTTCGAATGCATTTTCCATGATTGTAGCAGGTTTCAAAAGACAGTTCGCTTTTCCAGCATGGATCGTTTATTGTAAAATCTGAAAGTTTGAGTAAAAATTCATTTTCGGAAGTAAACTTGGATAAATCAATTTGAATTTCTATTTTGACTTGATAGTAATTTAATGTGTCAGCGGATGTTGTAAAGTTGAATATGTTCAATGGTGTCTGGTTTAGATACAAAATAGGTTTTTGGATCAAATTTGCTCGATTTGGTTCGGATACCATAAGGTTAATTTGAAGGGAATTGTTTGGAAATTGGGATATTTCAGGTTCAAGACTAATTCGAATCTGACTTTTCAATTGAAATGGAATCTTTATCCATTTGCTTAGAAAGTATGTGCGAAATAGTTTTGGTATTTCACCTAAATTGAATTGCTTGATTTTGTGCTGCAAATCAGTTACATTAAACAACAATTCTTTATCCAGGACTTCAAATTTAACCGTTTTATCAAAGGTATTTTCAAGAAATTGATCAAATTTAATTTGTTCGCGATAGATCCCTTCCTCCAGGATATGTTTCTTATTTTCTCGATAGAATGTCTTGTTAATTTCAACATAGTTTGAATCCAAATCCAAGTGGACGCCCTTGATTGGCATTAGAAAGTAAAATGATTTTACTTTGGACAAATCATAATTCAACAAACTTGAGCAGATTTGTTCGTTTTGAGCCTTTGAATTTGGTGACAATTCAACATTTAATGGGTTCAAATTTGAAATATCTGCGCTTATCAAAAGTGGCGAATTTTTGGCACGATAAGTAATCTCAATGCAAAAATCTGTGTAATTCGATTTTGGTTTTCCAGATTTATCGTTGATTTGTAAATAGCTAATAGGGAATTGATTACTTTGAGGCTCATCTCGATATGGAATGAATCGAATAGTTTTGACTTTTGCATCAAAATATTGTTCACTGAATGACAAAGGATTTTCAAACAGATTGGAACAGTCTGCGCTCGAACATTCCTCGTTCAACTCTAGGTACATACTATCAAAGACACAAGACTTTTTGACATTAGTAGAATCCAATTTGAAATTCTTTGGACACACAAACTCGTTATACTTTAAATCCAAAGTTTGCAACAAAGGTCCGTTGGGCTTCATGATTTCACGTGTTTCAGGATCATCAACTTTAAATTGCTCAACACTGAAGGTCACTTGTTGTTGATTTGTTGGGTTGCGTAGCCAAATCACGTATGTCAACTCGAAGAAACTACCTTTATTTGTTTTGACCATAGTTTGGTCAAAACTATCTTGAAAAAATGCTTCTTGTGAATTCGAAGAAATTGTGATTTGCTTATGGGTCAGGGTATAGTCACCTTGACTAGTCAAGATTACAGTTACTGCAATGTCTTCCACTTTCAAGGGTTTTGACGATTCAAAGTTAACTCGAATGTTGTATTTTGGAATTTTCCGATTAAAACCAGCTTGAATCAATCCAGTCGTGATTATTGCCTTTGAATTCTCGGAATTTAATGTGCCTAGTTTCTTGGTATTGGCTTGAAGAATTTTGAATTTGATATCTTTACTACAAAAAGTTGAATCTTTTTCTAGATTGATAAAAAAAATTATGATTTTTTTAAATTTTACAATATATTTATTTATTTACCATAAACGGAAACTGTAATATCCCATTCTGAAGTTTTCTGCTTTGGTTTCACATCAAATTCCACATAGAAATAACCGTTGATTCGAGAATTGGCTTCATATTTTTCAAAATTAAAAAGTCCACTAGTTGAAATGTTTGCAAACTTTTGTTTGTCTAAATTCTTAATCAAAAACATTTCCGTCAGATCCAAATATGCCAAACTTGGATCATCGTACACAAAATGAACCTTCTTTAAAGTTATGCTATCATTTGCATTGCGTTTTGAACGTGGATAATTCATTGAAATTTGTAAATGTTTCAGCCGAAGGTCTACACAATTGATTGGGATTGTTATATTGAAGTTTTCGGTTTTCGGGATTGAAGCACTGAAAGCCATATCTGTTCCCGCATACATAGCAAGGGAAGATTTAATTTTCCCCGCATTTTCCAAAAGAATTTGAGCTTTCATCTTTGTAAGAGTAGCGTAGGATGCACTTGAATTAAATTGAATTAAAAAATGAAATTGTCAATACATTGATATACAACACTTACGAAGAATATTTAAATTGTACCGACCACCACAGATCTACATTCTGATTCTGGTTGTCGAGTTTGATTTGAACAAATGGGGAATTTGCGAATATTTCATTATATTCCTGTGAAACGCTATAAATGATTTCATTTCTGAAACCATTCGTAAATCTATAAGGAAAACAATTTGCCACAACATCACAAATGTAGAAATCTCCCAGCTCCTTATTGTGATCTATGGTGATATCAAAATCGGAAACATTTCCAGTAGAATAGTACCAGGGTGCGAGCATATCTTGAAGCGACATTTTTGCTTTTGTTTCTCTTGGGGTTTTAAGATTAAATGATGGCTTCTTTAGTTCGCGATTGAGAATAAGCTCGAAATTATTTTTTGGTTTTGGATTCGCTTGAATGGTTATTTGAAAATTTTGTAAATTTGTCACCGCAAGAAAATCGGAAAGACAAAACGAGGTGATAATTTTGTTTGTTGTGAAGAGACGAACCCCTTGATTTGCGTTTTTAAATGTCAAATATATCTCGAGTTTGGGTGCATCTTCCGAATTGATCAAAGTATAACAGAGATCTTGATCTTCAGGTTGAGAGTCTCTAAAATTCAGATAAGGATTATCTGAGCTTAAAGTTAGAATTTGACCGTAAGACATTGGATTCGATTTAAACCGGTTACTAACAAGTGAATGTTTTGGTTTAGTTATTACATTAGTCAATTTGATGGTTTGCGCTTGGAATAGTACGAAAACTTGTTGATCTTCTCTCACGTGAATGTTAAAAGATTTTATTTGTTTTGAGCCATTTTCAAAATCCGTAATTTCACACTCAACATTTACACCCAAACGTCTATCCATGTCTTCAATAAAGCACAAATTTGAGCTTGAATTGTACTTCAACTGACAATACTGTGTGCCAGTGCCTTTTGGTGGAATAATTTGAAGGTTAAAATCGGCCAACATGAAGATCTCAATTTTGGTACTGAAATTTACCAAGTTTTCAAATTCAATTGTTGCGTTACTTCCTTTGATACTCAAAATTCTGGTTGGCTTGTTTGTTGCATGAGATTCTTTGAATAAATCTGTTGATTTTTTGAAACCATGAACTTCCGATGGAAATATTTTGGATGCTTGAACCTTTCCTGTGTATTTTACTGTTGAACAAGAATTATATTTTGTATTTTCCAAAATTAAATGTACTTACATTCAACGTCTTTAAGCGCCAGAACATAATTCGTAGAACCAGTGATTAGGTTAAAATTATCCCATTCTTGTCTTGTAAATTCTGGGATTCGGACATAGGTCCATTCTTGGGTTCGATTCAAGGGCACATCAATTGGGGTACTTGTTTGTGAACGAAAACGTCCCAAATCGCTGTTTGTCCAATACTGTAATGTTTTTTAAATTCTTATTCCTAAAAATTTCAAAAAAAATCAAGAATTTACTTTAAAAGATAGTTCCAATTTTGCAACAAAATCAGTCTCATTCCAGAGTCGCTTGTTGAATCCAAGTGGATAGATACTACTTTCTTGATGAAAAATGTTGAATGTCTTCAGGTCTTGGCCATCAGGCTTTGGCCAATTTTTGGCGCTCACTTGAAGCCAGTTTTTGGTTGTAAAATCTGTTTTAATAAAATTTTATTTTCAAATTCACGTAATTTAACTTACTTTGTGAATGGACCTCATGCACAAATATGGCTGCCTCGAATAATGCTAACAGTAGGAAATGATGGCATAATGAATGTTTCAAGTTCTTGAAGCGAAGATATTTTTTCAGGTCATGCATTTTTAAGCATTTAATTGCCCATTTGTAAAAATCAAGTGCCAAATAAAGGTGTGAAAACTGAGATCGACCCAATTTAAAATCACTAAGCTTATGTGTGATTTAATTAACTAATCCATCTTAAAAATCACATTACCCTATGTGTCATTATTAATTTAATTGTACAAATATCTAATCTTGAGATGTAATTTTAAACTCACGATTAATTTTTTCCCATTCCATCCCTACTAAGACACACAAACAAATTGTGCTCAATCAAAGGTGCTACAAAATCACTTTTCCTGTTTGATAATTTTGGCCTTTTTGGCATGTCGTCAAACTTATTGTTGCTGATAGAATATATGTATTTAGTCAGACATTAGTTCAAATGCCATTACAGACTAGATTTGAATCTATTTTTATATTTACACAAAATACATTTGGTAAAGATAGTGCGGTTTGATTTTAAATTATAAGATTAGCTCTGTCATAGAAGGCACACAAATTAATTTGTTTGCTAAATTCAATGTCGTTAATGGCGTCAAAGAATTCAAAACAGTTTGGATCAAATTTGGATCTTTAAATTCTCGTATTTAACTTGCACTACAATTTACGAATTACAATTACAAAAGTGACTTGTGACTAACAAAAAAGTTAGGAAATTTTTGAAATCTGTCCCGGGAAAAACTAATTAACAAATTAATTAGTAATTTTAATAATAAGTGGAATCGGTAAAATTTTAATTAGTTGATTAATTAAATAGATTTTTATAATTTAATTTAGCTCCTAGATAGAATAAACTAATTTTGCGGTTCCTGATTTATTTGACTTGTGACATTTTGAAGCAAGCAAAATGATTCGAAAATCATTGAAAAGCATTGCAAAGCTTTTCGTGGCTTTATGTAATGTTTTGTTTGTCCATTTCCGTGTGATCTATCACGATTTGGATCCAATCAAAGACTGTACCACCTATGGCATCGATCCGAAAAATGAATTTAATCTTGAGATATTCAAACGTTACGCTATCAAGAATCCTTGGACTGGAGAGCGAGATTTGTATTTGAATGTTCACTATTTGCCGCAAATGATTCTGACAATATTTCTATTTGTCCATTCGTTTCTGGTATTCTGGTCCGAGGGCTTTCACTACTCCACCACTGGAATGCCACGACTTTTTCCCCATTTGATCTATCCACGACAGGTTTGGAAGCAAGGCGATCTCATACTGAGCATTGCAATTGGCCTAATGGCACCCATTTATTCCTTCCTTCTGTTTGATCCAATGCTTGAGCAAAAGTATCAAATGTTTCTACTGTTTGACAAAAATAATAATTCAGTAAAAATCTTCTCAAATGGAAAAGTCTTGAACCAGGAAATTTGTGAGAAAATGTTCAATTTTCGTAAGAGAGCACGAAAAATCATCAAGTTTATCATCATTTTCATTCTTATTGAAATTGAACTTTTCAATAACACAAATTTTGTACTGCAATCTACTGGGACGGTTCACGATTACGCAATGTTTTGGGTAGCAGTTCTGTTCTCCACCTATGCTCCATTTAGTGTTCTGTTTCCACTGTCTACTGTTCTGTTTTGTATTTTTATTTTGAATAGATCGATGGAATGGCTTCAAATCATCCAAACATTACCCGACTATCGTTTACCTTGTCCAACAATTATCGGATCAATTCAAAAATGTTTGAAGTGGTATAATATTCTCGAAGATCGATTTGTATAATTCTAAAATATTCTCCTACATTAGTATCTTATTTATGATGATTTTACAAGATGGCAACTGAGAAAATAACTCGTCTTGTTCTTGGTTGCTGCCGAGGCAAAAGCCGTATTGATTTTACAATTTACGTGAATACGAATTTTGACAATATACGATATAATTTGTGATATACGCTCACATGACTCTTGTGCCTTACATTGTCATTTTCTCATTAGCATTGATCCTTGAATAATTCCTATTAAGGCCATAAAAAAATAATTAATTAGCTGAACAATGAGGCAAACGACTTACTGTCACGAGTTGATCTATTTTGGTAGTATCAATACAAACTCCCATACAGTTCACCAAGCAACGGTTTGTTGTTCAAAAACGCATAAGGAAACTATTGCCTGCTTGTCATGCATTCGAGCCTTAACATTTCAAGTGTACTCCAAGATGGGCCATCTTCTATGGAGCGGACTTTATTTGAATTTACGAAAAATTTTTCTCTTCAATATCGAAAACATTAATTTGCGAATTTTTCATGAATTTTATATCAACTTGAACTCTATTTTCGATTGTGTGAGTAGATTGCAGATTGTTTCAACTGAACAGCGCTCAATTGTCAAAAGTTTAAGGATTTATGAACAAATAAAAAAAGCATCTTCTATCTATTTGCTACATGTACTATCATTCATTCGGGCAGCTTTGTGATATTGGTTCGAGCAAATTTTGAATATACAACTACAATGCTACACCAAAACTACTGAATTTAGGATTGTCACAACCAAAGAGTTTGAGATTTCTGTCGAATGGTGTGCTCAACATTGGCTGACTCATTTCCTGTACTGCTCTATTGATTGTTCTTTTTTTTAAATCTACTATGATGAAAATTTTGTATCTTTGAATTTGCAACAACATCTATTGGGAAGTTTCAAATCTTTTAAACAATGAGGACAACATCTCGCCATGTGCCAGTAAAGTTTTGACACGAATTCCAAGCCCAATAATTTGGTTCGATTGAAAATGTAGGTCGCATATTTAAAATAAACATAAAATGTTTATTTTTATTTTATAAATAATACTACTCTTTCTAGTGTGGAACACGAACTCCATGGAAAAGACATTGTGCATTATCTTAA
Source organism: Rhizoglyphus robini (assembly GCA_023373905.1). Taxonomy (NCBI): domain Eukaryota; kingdom Metazoa; phylum Arthropoda; class Arachnida; order Sarcoptiformes; family Acaridae; genus Rhizoglyphus; species Rhizoglyphus robini. The sequence goes on from JAKIJQ010000027.1 coordinate 2,012,015, forward strand.
AACCGAACTCGAAATATCCACAGTCAAATGTCTATCTTCATCTTGTGGTGGGCTTATGATGGCTGCAAGAAATTGGGCCTAAAATTCGTGCCAGAGCTATACTGGTGCATGGCATGATGGGGTCATCATTGCATGACAGATTATAAAATAGATGTGTTCATAGATGCGGAACTTTTGAGCTTTGTTAAAAAAAGAACATTCAATAAATGGAGTTCAGGATATGAACAAACCAATGCTTAGCACGCAATCTAATTGGAACCACATCTTTCTAGACTAGACCCGGGCTAAGAACAAATTTGAACATTAGGCTAACTTGGGTAACTTGGACGCACATACTTGATGGAATTGACACGAATTCCCTTTGGACCCAACTCTAAGGCCGACGTTTTGGTGATCATGTAGAGGGCTGCTTTCGATGAGCTGTACAGTGTACACTAAAGTGACTTAAGCAAAACAAAATTTGAATATATTTCTGTAAAATCGAAGATTTCGACTATAGATTTTTTTATTTTCCATGTATTTAGAATAGCGCTTGTAAATTAATAAAACATGCAAACACACCTAACGCTTCTAAATTGATAAAACAAGAAAATTTAACGGGTAATTCATTTTCTAGTAAATAATAAAAAAATCGTGCCCCAGGTGTAACTGCAAGAATTGTTGCATATTTGTTGCTTTTAATGAGTATGTATTGGTACTTATGTTATAGATTTTTTAGTTATTTTCGCTCGGGAACTAACGCTTTTTAATGTATTTTCCCATTGGGCGCTACGACACCTAAAAATTTGGTACATTTTAAGCCTTTCGGGGACGTCATTGTGGAAGTGGAGGAGGTGTGTCTTTTGCCCACCAGCAAGGAGGAGCACTTGAATTGTAGAAGTTAGTGACGCAATCACATGTACTATGTGAAATGCCCATATTTTTGGCCAAATGCGCAGAAAACCAAAAATCACACGTGAAATCAATTTCGCGCATGTTTGTGTGTTAAACTTCTGAATACGTTGCTGTGCTCGTGTGTGTTTGTCTTATTTGTTGTTAAATGCGTAATTTGAGTGAAAACAAACGTCATTTGTGGACGGTCTTGTTTACTGCTCGATGCTGCATAAACACATTGTTTTGTCAACAACGTGCTCAAATTAGGTTAGGCTTTTTTGTGTTCAAATTGACGAATGGAATCGTGCTTTGGTTTGGATTTCTGTACTGGAAACGAAGCATATTGAGGCATGTGAGCAATTATCGGATGTAGTCATCACAATAGTTCTTTGTGATCATTTGGCGAATGGAATCAATCTTTATTTTGGATTTCTGCAATGGAATGGAAAATTTATACGAATGGAATTGGAAATGGAATAAAAGTGATATTAAAGGTTTGTTTTTCCGAGGGAATTGCACCACCATTAGCTATATAAAAAACGCTTGCCACCACTCGTACCCGACAAATCTTAAGGAAGAATCGCCATCCTTTCAACCTGCAATGACGGAAACTTGAGCATTTAATTGTGTAAATCTAGGCCATTTTAATAGACGACAAAAGCAGAACCAATGCCGCATTCTGTTCCAGATCCATCTCTGTAAATAACTAGATCATCATCGGGAGAGCAGGTTGAAGAACCGTCTTCACCGTACATTGGCCGCTACTGTACTTTGTGAAGTATGAACTGTAACGTCGCGTTGTGAGTTTGAGCACTGAAATTCTACCTTTAACCTCAATTACTAACCGAATCAATTGATCTCTCGAAAGAAGCCTAAGCCGTAAACAAGCAAAGGAGAAGATTGACAAACTGAAGTGATGGTCTTCCGAATGTTTTTACACGATGGTAAATAGGTTATGCAAAAACGAACAAGGTGCTAACGGTGCTACACTGTTATATATCTGTGGATGTTATTTCGTAAGTTTTCTGGACAATCTATTTGCTCATGTAACAAATATAGTTTTCTGTATGCTAGATTTTGACTACAACGAATTTGTAATACCGTATTTTCCCCGAATATAGCCCGTACCCGTGTATAGCCCGCATTTTTTGTACAGCCAAGGTTACAGAAACTGCATTTTAAAAAGTAAAATTGTGTATACCCCGCGGGCTACATTCGGGAAAATACAGTAGTTATGATCATCATGATCATGTAGCTATATTGTGTCTTGTGAACAAATGGCAAATAGAATCGTGCTTTGGTTTGGATTTCGGCACTGGAATGGAGCCGTATTGTGTCCTGTGAGCAATTGCCAAAAGGAATCGTGCCTTGTAGCTTTCCAGTGTATTTTGGACTTGCTTTGGTACATGTTCATAACACGTATTGAAAATCGATGCAATATATTTCTGTAAAATCGAAGATTTCGACTATAGATTTTTTATTTTCCATGTATTTAGAATAGCGCTTGTAAATTAATAAAACATGCAAACACACCTAACGCTTCTAAATTGATAAAACAAGAAAATTTAACGGGTAATTCATTTTCTAGTAAATAATAAAAAATCCTGCCCCAGAATTATTTACTAGAAAATGAATTACCCGTTAAATTTTCTTGTTTTATCAATTTAGAAGCGTTAGGTGTGTTTGCATGTTTTATTAATTTACAAGCGCTATTCTAAATACATGGAAAATAAAAAATCTATAGTCGAAATCTTCGATTTTACAGAAATATATACCAGGCGTGCGCGAAAGTTACTGCCTGTGCTTTCGGGTTTAGTACAGAACAGAATAATACAAACAAAACTTAAGGTTTCCTAGATCTTCTATAGCGCATTGGAAAGGTTAAAGTATCTAGTTTACGATAATGCAAAGAAATATACCGATTAGTTTTACCTTTCTGGAAATCAAGCTCGATCAAAATTTAATTTCAAAAGTTCATATTTTTAAAAAGTCAATTTTAAACTGGCCATAACTCTACAATGGAGTGCTCAATTTTCATATCTAGTACCGGAAAATTATTCTACAGATTGTGTAGAATGCAAGGATGGTCTCGATCAACCTTTTCCGTCGTGTTTTGGCCGAGAAATCGCAGTTTTAGTGTCAAAACTCAAATTCAGTGAATCAGCTGAAAGTGAAGTTGCGGCTTCTTTCGGTAGATGTCGCTAGTGTTTTTGTTTATGTTACTGCTGATTGATTGTTTCAATTTGATTTGTAATTAATAAATGATTGGCTGCCAAGTGATATTTGGGTTTTCTGAGCTGACAAGTGGGATACTGACTATTTCGAGTACTGGGAATCCGATTTTGATGTCAATTTTGTGATTGGGCGTCAGGGCGCCAGCAGGGGAGCTTTGAAATTTTGAATTCAATTTTTTTGTGACGCCCTGACGCCCAATTACAAAATCGACCCCAAAATCGGATTCCCAGTACTCGAAATAGTCAGTACACTACTCGTTATCTCATTAATTCCGAATGCTATTCAGCCGGCAATCATTGATTCGTTGAACACAATCAAAAAGCACTAGTCGCACTGCCGAAAGAAGCCGCAACTTCACTTTCAGCTGATTCGTTGCATTTGAGTTTTGACACTAAAACTGCGATTTCTCGGCCAAAACACAACGGAAACTGTTGATCCAGACCATCCTTGCATTCTACACAATCTGTAGAATAATTTCCCGGTACTAAATATAAAAATTGAGCTCTCCATTATAGAGTTATGGCCAGTTGAAAATTGAAATTTCAAAAATATGAACTTTTGAATTTAAATTTTGATCGAGCTATATTTTCAGAAAGGTAAAACCAATCGTTATATTTCTTTGCATTATCGTAAACTAGATACTTTAACCTTTCCAACGCGCTATAGAACGTCTAGGAAACTTTAAGTTTTGTTTGTATTATTCTGTTCTGTACTAAACCCGAAAGCACAGGCAGAAACTTTCGCGCAAACCTGGTAGATAAGTGAACAAATCGATTGACAGTTCTTTCCAAATTTGCAGTTGTAAGCATTGGACCGGTTTGTTTATACGTGCTATATATGCATATAATCCAAGGTGCTACTATTTAGAATCAACGATTCTTGTTATATCTTTTTTGGTTCATGAAATGGTTTCTGAAATGAAATCAATGATATTTCTTTTCTGTCATGGGAGACGTCACCAAAAACATTATATTTGGCAATTAATGCTATTTATAATGTTATTGACTTGACAACAAATCATTGACTAAACGATAACTGAAGAATCACACAAAATAAATGAATAATACTTTTGTATGTCTGGTTTAAGTGCAAATTTGTTCTTTGAAACTGACAGTTTGGCTTATTCAAGGAATCACGTTCATAAATTGTTATCTCACTTTGACGGAATTTAGACCTGGGGCACGATTTTTTATTATTTACTAGAAAATGAATTACCCGTTAAATTTTCTTGTTTTATCAATTTAGAAGCGTTAGGTGTGTTTGCATGTTTTATTAATTTACAAGCGCTATTCTAAATACATGGAAAATAAAAAATCTATAGTCGAAATCTTCGATTTTACAGAAATATATTGCATCGATTTTCAACATATGATATGAGATATGAACATGTACCAGAGCAAGTCCAAAGCACACTGGAAAGCTACAAGGCACGATTCCTTTTGGCAATTGCTCACAGGACACAATACGGCTCCATTCCAGTGCTGAAATCAAAACCATAGCACGATTCCATTCGCCATTTGTTCACAAGACACAATATGGCTACATGATCATGATGATCATAACTACTGTATTTTCCCGAATGTAGCCCGCGGGCTATACACAATTTTACTTTTTAAAATGCAGTTTTCTGTAACCTTGGCTGTACAAAAAATGCGGGCTATACACGGGTACGGGCTATATTCGGGAAAATACGGTATTACCAATTCGTTGTAGTCAAAATCTAGCATACAGAAAAACTATATTTGTTACATGAGCAAATAGATTGTCCAGAAAACTTACGAAATAACATCCACAGATATATAACAATGTAGCACCGTTAGCACCTTGTTCGTTTTTGCATAACCTATTTACCATCGTGTAAAAACTTTAGGAAGACAATCACTTCAGTTTGTCAATTTTCTCCTTTGCTTGTTTGCGGCTTAGGCTTCTTTCGAGAGATCAATTGATTCGGTTAGTAATTGGGGTTAAAGGTAGAATTTCAGTGCTCAAACTCACAACGCGACGTTACAGTTAATACTTCATAAAGTACAGTAGCGGCCAATGTACGGTTACGACGGTTCTTCACCTTGCCCTCCCGATGATGATCTAGTTATTTACAGAGATGGATCTGGAACAGAATGCGGCATTGGTTCTGCTTTTGTCGTCTATTAATATGGCCTAGAATTACACAATTAAATGTTCAAGTTTCCGTCATTGCAGGTTGAAAAGGATGGCGATTCTTCCTAAAGATTTGTCGGGTACGAGTGGTGGCAAGCGTTTTTATATTGCTAATGGTGGTGCAATTCCCTCGGCAAAACAAACCTTTAATATCACTTTTATTCCATTTCCAATTCCATTCGTATAAATTTTCCATTCCATTGCAGAAATCCAAAATAAAGATTGATTCCATTGGCCAAATGATCACAAAGAACTATTGTGATGACTATCTCCGATAATTGCTCACATGCCTCAATATGCTTCGTTTCCTGTACAGAAATCCAAACCAAAGCACGATTCCATTCGTCAATTTGAACACAAAAAAGCCTAACCTAATTTGAGCACGTTGTTGACAAAACAATGTGTTTATGCAGCATCGAGCAGTAAACAAGACCGTCCACAAATGACGTTTGTTTTCACTCAAATTACGTATTTAATAACAAATAAGACAAACACACACGAACACAGAAACGTATTCAGAAGTTTAACACACAAACATGCGCGAACTCGATTTCACGTGTGATTTTTGGTTTTCTGCGCATTTACCCAAAAACATGGGCATTTCACATAGTACATGTGATTGCGTCACTAACTTCTACAATTCAAGTGCTCCTCCCTGCTGGTGGGCAAAAGACACACCTCCTCCACTTCCACAATGACGTCCCCGAAAGGCTTAAAATGTACCAAATTTTTAGGTGTCGTAGCGCCCAATGGGAAAAATACATTAAAAAGCGTTAGTTCCCGAGCGAAAATAACTAAAAAATCTATAATATAATATAATATAATATAATATAATATAATATAATAATATAATAACTAAAAAGACAGAAATTGCACTCACAGGCTTAATTCCCACAATACTCTAAATGTTGATCACATTGCCACTGGTCTTCTCGAGCTGTGGCACCGCGAGTTGTGTCAACTCTACCACCAAACGAACATTGAGTCGGAAAACATTGTCCCACTCTTCGATAAGATTTGCACTTTCGAATGTTCCATTGGGCGTTCCACCGCCTGCATTGTTGATCAGAAAATCCAATCGTCCAAACTTACCTACAGTTTCATCGATCAGCCGTTTCGGCAACTAATCGTCCAATTGAAGATCACCAATAATTTGCAGTGGCTTCACACCACCACTAACTTGTTCAATTTGTAGAGCAATTTTGTTGAGATTTTCAACATTTCGCCCCGTGATTGGCACATAGGCGCCGTATTGGGCGAATTGGATTGCAATAGCAGAGCCTGTGACCAGGGCAACCTTGCCCGTAAAGTAATACTTTGTGTTGGGAGACATTTTGGGTGAATGTTGAGTGCAAAACTGTAACATATACTCGTATGAATATAACCCTAAAATCAATTTTCCAACTTATACACAACAACAACTCAACTTTCGCTCAACTAGCGCAACCACTTCTAGAGATTATAGTAAAGAATATCATTTGACATGTTATCATACTTTGCCAATGAAGACACAGACAGACCTTTGAAAGGTAACGAGTGCATCGAGATAGCACTGGTAGTTGATGATGTACAATGTATCAGCGATTTGTGTGTATGTCCTTGTGACCTCCTTAGCAAACTTGTGCCTAAAATGTGAGCGTGTTGCACTGAGGGAGATTATCGTGTAGGGTCTCCTTTTGCAATATTTGCCTGCGTCAATGCACTAGAATTGCACTTTGTTTTCTATTTGAACAGTTCAAATAGTCAAATAGTGTATAACAAGAGAATTGCATCTGCCAACCATTGTGCACAAATTGATTTTAATGCAAAACCGTGACAATATTCAGTTGAAAGTGTATTATTAAAAAATCAATATATTCTCAATTTGGCAATCGATGTAACTTGTTTCACTAAAATGTTATCTGACATTTGAAAAAAGCATGACATAAATTTAAAACCAAATAAAAGTCCGTAGATTGTAAACATGCATTATCGATTGTGAACCGTACCATTCTAATGACAAGGTTTTTTATGGTTTTATGGTCCTACAACTAATTTGAATGTTTGTATTTTGATTAATGACTTTAATTTAGCAAATTTGTAAACAGAATTTGATATTAGAAAGATATTCTTGTTAAATTTTTATGGTTATTATCTATTAATACCACCAGGCAGTCATTTCAGAGCAATGAATTTTGAAGTAGTAACGAAACTAATAAGAAATGACAACCATACTTAGTCATGCACGCCTGACGATGGTACTCCATTAGAATGGGACTTCATTTTTGAACGTGATCACGATCAGATAATAAGTTTATTTAGAGCGTAAATGACATTTGTCAAAACTTGATCGTTTATGCTGCGTCTTTCAAATAGAAAATTTGAATACTTTGAAAAGTTTAAATTTGCTCTTTATGAAACAATTAAGTGTGGACCATTTCAAAAGAAGAGAGGACATGTAAGTAGGCAACCCTGAATGAAACTAATTAACAAATTAATTAAATATTCTAATTTTGCTACGTATGTATGTCAAATCGATAATATTAATTAGTGACTTTCTAATTTTGTAGTCGTGACTTTAACTCAAGTTTCAAAACTTACTTTGTGGATTTATTAAATTCTTGAATTTGAAAACTAAAAAATGATTCGAAAACTACTGAAAATGTTTTCAAGATTTTTTCTAGCCATGAGAGACGGCTGGTTTGCGCATTTTCGTGTGATTTATCACGATCTAGATTCTATCAAAGATTGTACAACTTATGGCATTGATCCGAGAAATGAATCGAATCCAAAGATATTCAACCGTAAAGCCGTCAAAAATCCTTGGACAGGAAAAAATTGGAGTTTCAATGTTCACTATTTGCCACAAATGTTTTTGACTACATTTTTACTCATCGATTCGTTTCTGGTGTTTTGGTTCGAGCGTTTTCACTACTCCTCAACTGGAATGCCTCAACTTTTCACCCATTTGATCTATCCACGACAGGTTTGGAAGCAAGGCGATGTCATACTGAGCATTGTCATTGGCTCAATGGCGCCTATTTATGCATTCCTTCTGTTTGATCCAATGCTCGAGCAAAAGTATCAAATGTTTCTACTGTTTTACAAGAATAAGAATTTGATAAAGATTTTCTCAAACGGAAAAGCCTTAAACAGCAAAATTTGCCTGAAAATTTACAATTTCCGCCAAAAAGCACGACGAGTAATCAAACTGATCATCATTTTCATTCTTATAGAAATTGAACTTTTCAATGCTACAAATTTTATACTGCATTGGACCGGAACGGCACGAAATTATGTAATGTTTCTGGCTGAAATTTTATTCTCGACTTATGTTCCGTTTGGTAAATGATTTTTATATTTTTAAAATTTTTAAAAGTGTTTAATTAATTATTAACAAATTAAAATTGGTTTTTAGGTGTCCTGTTCATGTTGCTCTACTTTATTCTCACCGTAAAGTACATTCAAATAAAGCAATCTTTCTTGCTTAATCGTTATGTTGCTTTGAATCGTAAATTGGCAAAAATTGTCAACCAAAAAGTTACCACTCGATTCGATCATTTTCGTATTTGGAGGAAATTCGACCTTCTAAACTTGGATGCTTTGCAACTCTTTGGTGAAATTGAGGCAAACAACACTTTTTGGAGTAAATATTTGACCGTCTACTTTGGGACTTATATCACTTGGGTGTGCTACTGTTCATATGTGACATTCTTTGAGCGCAACATTGATGGAATTGTCGGACAATTTTTCATGTTTATTGGCCTGCTTTGTTTGGCTGTTCTGATGGGGGTCACCTACAGTTGCTCGATTGTAGTGCAGAATAATGTGGCAATTTTCAAAGAAAATCAAAGGTTTTCTTATTTGTTTCAGTTGAGGTTCCCAATTAAGATGCATGAATTGTTGAAGGTATTTTTGAATTGATTTTTGACTATTTGATTTAATCAGATATAAAATTTACCTAAACAAATAATTATAATTGTTTAATAGATCGATGGAATGGCTTCCAATCATCAAAGCGTGACTCAAATTGCGTTTACCATGTCCAACAATTATCGAATAAATTCACAAATGTTTGAAGTGGTATGTTTTTGATGATATAATTAATCTTGATTTTTTTTTGAAAAAATCTCTATTTTAAGATATTCTCCTACACCAGCACTCTGTTTATGATGATTCTTTCAAAATCGTAGCACAATTGTTTTCAAATTCAAATCCTAGTTTAACAAAATTTACCAATTTATTCACCATTATAACAACATCTACTTCTTGCATACTTTGAATATGACATTTGCTGTAGTTCACTTTACAATTTCAGCCTGCGGGACCCTTACTTCTACCTAATCGTCTGTCCAATGATTGCATTCTTTGCTGTGATGCATTATCGACTATATTTGCGTGCCGACAATAGAATGCCTCAAAGAAGTACTTTCAAATTTAGTGATTCTAAATCCGGAACAACTTTTTGGTGATAATCCAAATTTGAAAATTGAAAATTTTAAATATGCATTTCGAAATCCTGGAAATTTTTACTAAAAACAATGACTACCATTAAAATTGTCTGGAGGGTTGATGAAGTTAAATTCAAACAGTCAAATGTGTCAGATGATTTGCCAAATCTCACAATTCAAGATCGATGCCGACTTGTACTTTTTTGGCATGGCTTTCAATGGTTGTCCTTTGTTCTAGTGCTCTCAAGTAAGTTGTTCTCCGTGAACAAATTTAGTTTCTATTATGTTTTACTTAAAAGTGATTTGTGCACTGTACTTATATGTCCATCGTGGGCTCAATTGAAATTGCAATGTTTTTCCTGCTCAGTATAGGCCTACTTCGATGTTTTATATTCTACTTGATGATTATGATTGTACTCTCAATTTCACTCATGTCTAAAGCGCAATTACGTTAAGGTGAAAACGTCAATGCGTGAACGTCCTACGTGGATGGCCACTTCAAAAGCATGTTTCTGTGTGCTCTAGCTGGTCAACGCAATGTGGCAGAGTGACAACCTCAAACAAGATTTGCTTGTGTCTGTCTGTCTGTCCATCGAGTGACAGTTTGAATAATTCTTAGCCGAAATAGCGGGAAAGGACTTTGAAGCAAAATTTTGTGTAACATTCCTGTAATATTTTCTTATCTGATATCATGTTAGTTATTTCTAGAATTAATTTACTTGTTAATTGGATTTTTTTGACTTTTCACATTCATTTTTATTTATTTTCCAACTGCACAAACCTAACATATTCAGACAATTTTACTCTTCCCCCAACTGGTTTCTAATCTTATTTATTAATATTAATAATAGTTATAATAATTAAATGCAATCGAATAAATTACAAATTTAATTGAAGTCTAGATATCTTCTAGTGTGTTTCAATGATCGTCCACTTCTTGTAGTGAGAGTTGTTGCCTGTACTGCATTTGAAGAAACTTTGGTTGCAGCAACAATTGGTTTGCTTACTTTGACTCGCTTGTTACTTTGAGCAGGTTCGTTTGATTTGTCTAACACTCGTTTCACTGCAGTGGACTTTGCAGAAACGGGCTTTGTACTCGATACTCGGTAATCGGTTATGACAATCAGTTCATCCAGACTCGGAGTTTTGGATTTCACATAACTCTTGCCAAACAGTTCCAATTTGTACTTTCTTTCTTTCACTGCAGGTTTGTTCAATTGCCAATACTCTGTGTCCTGGTCTTCTTCCTTAATGTAGTCGGGGTCGTTCACAAATGATTGATCAGTTTGGTTATGATTTGAATCGAGTTGGTATTCAAAATCATCTGATCGGAAAGCCACCTTTACCGCGTACTGTTTGGTCATTTGTTCAGGACTAAGATGGCACTTTGGATGACAAAACTCCAATCTAAAACGGGCGAACATTCGTTCAACATCACACGAATTGACAGGTGCATATTGATACACTGAATTCGAGTCGATTTCACATTCTTTTTCCATTTCCCAAAGATCGGAATTCAATGCCATGTCGTACTCGAACTTGTCCAAAACTTCCTGTGCAATTTTTCGATGTTTAGCCTTACAATTTTCAACTGCAAATTTCAAAATGTCTTGAACTTTTCTGATAATTTCGATAGATTTCTTCAAAAGAACTTGTGATCCTTCAATTTCGAAGATATACAGAGGCAAATCGCCATAAAACTCAGTGATGAACTCGAGGTACTCCTTTAGCAGCGCCATTTTGTGTTCGTCCTCAACAAAATCCTTCAGCTCATTCACACGACTTTTTGCATTCTCCACTTTCTTGGTCGACCTCTCTGGAGGTAACAAGCGAACGAAGTTGACTATTTCGGGCAAAAAGTGCTCACTGAAATTGTCAGTTCGAAACCAACTTCCAAAACGTATATCGTGTGGCACTGGAAATCTGACACCTAAATTTGGAAATTTAAAATCAAATTTTCATACCAAAAAACATCAAAATTTACCTGAAGTGCACTTCATAAATAAGTCATTACGTTTCTTGGAGCGAGCTAAAACTTGTTTTAGTAGCCCCGTAAATTCGTAAACTATTGGGCAATGCTCTTTGAGCAAATCGGCAATATTGTGCATTTTGTGTGCCATACACAAAATGTGATACAATTTTGGATACTTTGACTTCAGTATCTTACCACACTTTATCATTGGACTGGCGCCATCTGTCACCAGGAGACGAATTTGGTCCACTGGTGGTCCATCAGGCCAAATTTGATACAACACTTCCTCGATTGCTGCCACAAATGTTTCTCCTTTCTTGTCTTCGACTTTCTTTACGTGGATCGGAAATCTCTCCATATTCGGACCCAACACACCAATTTCAATGGCCGCCCAATTGTGATCGCAAGTTGTGTCGTCGATTGAAAAGTAAATCGATTTGTCAGACAAGAAGGCGCGTCGAGCATTAATTGCAGCTACAAATAAAACATTTAGCACAAATTGTCATTAACAAAAGTAATACTAACCCTGAAGGCATCGATCAATTCCATCATCAATCGAAGTCGGTGAAAGTGTTCTGCCAAACAAGCTAACCAAACATGACTTCATTGAAGTATTGACAGTTTTGAGTGGATGGCAACCATAGACCATCAACTTAGCGGCATCGACCTTGACAGATGTTGCGATTTGTCGGTGGTGAGCAGCAACTTTTCCAACCTTTGGTGGAGTAAGTTTGCCATCACCTTTGAATGGCTGACCTTTTTTCAAACATTCCAATTTCTCTTTCTGCCACTCCTCGTACCTAACTTGAGTCTGGTTTACGGCGAATGACTTTTTGTGGACATCAGATAGCCAATGTTTCCTTACTGAGTGATAATAACTCGAAAACAGTTGTGGACTGAATATCGAGTTGCACTGAACGCACATCAATTGACCTTCCACAATTCTTAACGGTTTGTCTTTGTTTGTCGGTCTGTCAATTTCGTTCTGCATTGCGATGAGCATTTCGTCTTCGGAAAATTGGTGCTGTTTCGAACTCGATGAACCAGGTTTACCCAAAGGGAAGACTACTTTTGGTGTGTTGGTGACATCTCCCAACGGCGCTCGACTTGACTGGGCTTTGAATGCATGAACTTTGTTGCAGTGATACTTTACACTCGAGAAGTTGGACGAGTCAAATGATTTATCGTCACAGACTGTGCACACAAGTCGATTAACATCAATCTCGACAAACTGTTTGTAGTTGTTGTAATAGGTATTCATCTGAAGGTATTCTCTTTTGGTCAAACCAATTTCAGGATTCCAATTTAGTAGAGTCAAATGGTCAGCACACTTAACATGGCCCGCAATGTACGAGAAGTGCTTCTTTCCTGAGAATGTATGATCACATACAAAACAAGTCACAGTACCATTATCGCCTTTAACAAGCGAATTTAGATTTGCTTGCAACACTTCGTCCAAGTTCTTTGGTTTCGACTGATCCATCATGTGATAACTCACGTTCACGTTCATTCAAATTGTGCCAAAAATGTGACAACAGTACAACCTGTAGAATGGAAAGCTAAAGAAATGGTAATGGTAATAGTGATAACTAACCGAAATGCACTCTAGACCAACACAAACTGGCGCAAATCCAAGTGGATACAGGAAAGTAGTCGAGAGACTCACAATCCAAAGCTCTGTCCAAATGGACTCTTGTCTGTTGATTAACAAATGAAAGTGAGCATTATAGAGAACATTAAAAACAAAATACACAATACCTTGAAGACACACAGAAATCGACAAACCCAACGAGGGGAATAGCACTGAAAAGTACTGTTTCTTCTGAAATTGCAGCTAGATCAAAGATCTGATAGCGAACAACCAGGATAGCTCGGGGAGAGGCGGGGGAGCGATAACGCAAGGCCAAAAGGCAACAGTCAAGGGCACAAGAAGTGGCGAGGACAGCTTGAGCTGATTGGCAGTAGCAAAAAAGCGCGAGTGAGAGGAATTGAGACAAGAACAGAGCATGCATGCATCGATGCGACAGCAAGGCAACACAGATTGTAAGAGAACTCAAAAGCCTGTTCATATACAACGTTACTCAGGAGACTTTTCACCTTAACAAAATTGCGCCTTACCCATGTATGAATTGAAAAAGATGAACAATTTTATCATTTTCTCGCGAACATTTCTATTTCGAATCAAACCACAATCGAACAACCTGCTCAACAAATAGCATTCGCTGTCGAGTTAATGGTTTTGTGAGCCAATTCAACACTCAAATTGTGTCCAAATTCTATTTCTACTTTACCCTGTGCAATGTAAACTTGAATACGGTGAAAATGTCAATCAAAAAAAATTTGCCTTTCACACACAAACAGTGTTGTTGTGATTTATTGTTCTGTAGATATGATTAGTCTACATAAAAAATATTAAATTTTATATTATATTATAGATTTTTTAGTTATTTTCGCTCGGGAACTAACGCTTTTTAATGTGTTTTTCCCATTGGGCGCCACGACACCTAAAAATTTGGTACATTTTAAGCCTTTCGGGGACGTCACTGTGGAAGTGGAGGAGGTGTGTCTTTTGCCCACCAGCAAGGAGGAGCACTTGAATTGTAGAAGTTAGTGACGCAATCACATGTACTATGTGAAATGCCCATGTTTTTGACCAAAATGCGCAGAAAACCAAAAATCACACGTGAAATCAATTTCGCGCATCTTTGTGTGTTAAACTTCTGAATACGTTACTGTGCTCGTGTGTGTTTGTCTTATTTGTTGATAAATGCGTATTTTGAGTGAAAACAAACGTCATTTGTGGACGGTCTTGTTTACTGCTCGATGCTGCACAAACACATTGTTTTGTCAACAACGTGCTCAAATTAGGTTAGGTTTTCTTTTGTATACAAATTGGTGTTTTGGTTTTGAATTTCTGTACTGGAAGCGAAGCATATTATGTCATGTGAGCATCACTGAGCATTTATATATCTAATAGAATCAATCTTTGGTTTGCATTTCGGCATTGGAATGAAAAAGAAAAACGAATGCAATTGGAAATGGAATAAAATTGGCATTGCCCCACCATTAGCAATATAAAAACCACTTGCCACAACTCGTACGCAACAAATCTCCTGCTTCGTGAAGCATCGCCCTCCTTTTCCGCCTGCAATATGACGGAAGATTGAACATTTCATTGTTTAATTCTAGGACATTTTGATAGACGACAAAAACAGAACCAATGCCGCATTCTGTCCCGAATACATCTCTGTAAATGACTAGATCAGCATCGGGAAGGCAGCGTGAAGAACCATCTTCACTGTACTTTGCCGTTACAGTACTTTGTGCAGGATGAGCTGTAACGTCGCGTTGCGAGTTTGAGCTCTGAATTTCTACCTGTAACTCCAACTTCTAATCGACTCAATCGATCTCTCCACCAGTCAACTCAATAATCAGATACTAAACCGAAAAGTGACAACATGGAATTGATTATATACCCTTATACATGTAATCAGATTGTCCTACTAGAAGAACCTGAAGAATAAAAACCATCAACCATCGAACCTGAACAATCCCGTGGCATTTGAAAATCGTCAACCACCATTGCCAGATGTAAACGTGGATACGACCTCAATGCTCAATGTGGCTCGTGTTCAATTCAATAATAAACCACATGTGATTGAAGCTAAACAAGTTGACCACGAGTGGTGGACACTAGCATGAAGCAAACTCTGGCTCAACCTTCTATAATTGATACCGCCAACATTCAAAAAGTTAATAAGAATTACATTTCGAAAGGAGCCTTAGACTTAAATAAGCAAAGGAGAAGATTAACAAACTGAAGTGATGGTCTACTTCCTAAAGTTTTACACGGTGGTAAATCGATTATGCAAAAAACGAACAAGATGCTAACGGTGCTACATTGTTATATATCTGTGGATGCTATTTCGTAAGTTTTCTGGACAATCTATTTGCTAATATAACAAATATTGTTTTCCTCTATGTTAGATTTTGTCTACAACTAACTAGTAATAGTTATGATCATCATGATCATGTAGTTATATTGTGTCTTGTGAGCAAATGGAGAATGGAATCGTCCTTTGGTTTGAATTTCAACTGGAATGGAGCCGTATTGTGTTCTGTGAGGAATTGCCAAAAGGAATCGTGCCTTGTAGCTTTCCAATGTGTTTTGGACTTGCCTTGGTAACATGATCATAACACGTATTGAAAATCGATGCAATATATTTCTGTAAAATCGAAGATTTCGACTATAGATTTTTTATTTTTTATATATTTAGAGTTGCGCTTGTAAATTAATAAAACATGCAAACACACCTAACGCTTCTAAATTGATAAAACAAGAAAATTTAACGAGTAATTCATTTTCCAGTAAATAATAAAAAATCGTGCCCTAGGTGTAAATTCCGTCAAAGTGAGATAACAATTTATGAACGTGATTCCTTGAATAAGCCAAACTGTTAGTTTCAAAGAACAAATTTGCACTTAAACCAGACGTAAAAAAGTATTATTCATTCATTTTGTGTGATTCTTCAGTTATCGTTTAATCAATGATTTGTTGTCAAGTCAATACCATTATCAATAGCATTAATTATCAAATATAATGTTTTTGGTGACGTCTCCCATGACAGAAAATAAATATCATTGATTACATTTCAGAAACCATTTCATGAACCAAAAAAGATATAACAAGAATCGTTGATTCGAAATAGTAGCATATTGGGTTATATGCATTTATTGGATTTGTTTTCTAATTGTTCGATCACGTATAATAAACAAACCGGCCCAATGCTTACAACTGCAAATGTGGAAAGAACTGTCAATCGATTTGTTCACTAATTTACCTAAGTACCAATACATATTCTTTATAAGCAACACATATGCAACAATTATTGCAGTTACACCTGGGGCACGATTTTTTATTATTTACTGGAAAATGAATTACTCGTTAAATTTTCTTGTTTTATCAATTTAGAAGCGTTAGGTGTGTTTGCATGTTTTATTAATTTACAAGCGCAACTCTAAATATATAAAAAATAAAAAATCTATAGTCGAAATCTTCGATTTTACAGAAATATATTGAATATTCAGAACAACAATAAATGTACAATTCGGCTAATGTACGGTATGTTTAATACATAAATACTTTTCACAATGAGCACAACGGCAAAATACAATTGATTTGCATTCTTCTTGATCACAATGAGTTGTGGAATTAAAATAGAAGCAGTAATTTACTGGAGTTTGCCAAATCTCGGGATGTTTATAAAGATAACCAGGATTGTAAAAGAGAAGCAAACTACAGATAAAACAAAATGATTTTTCGTGTTTTTTTTAAATCAGAACTTGAACACCGCCACAATTGCATTTACAAACATTTGTACTTATTCTTGACAATGTACAGAAAGAATATGTTAATGTACGATATGATCTAAAACAAAATTTGTGTTTGGTTAATAAAAATGCAACATGTGCACCACTGTACATACAATGTGAAACGACTTGGTGGTGATCCGATAATTGCCAAACAATCTAAATGCATAAGTGTGAAGCAGTCGGCTGTCTTGAAGGTTTTCCGCCTAAGTATAAAGACAAACAGAATGGATTGATGGATAAACTGGTTTTTTCATTTTTAACATTTACCTTTGCCAAATTTCTTCCGAGCACTTTGCCCACTCCATGGGTGTTTCTGTAGCGCTCATAGAACATTCGATTGAGCTTGCTAATTCGTTTGAAGTGTTTCACCACTGCTGCGCACTGAGAGATGAGCACAAATTCGTTGAACACAACCGCGAGCGCAGCCAACAGCAGTACAAATCGCAATGCCGACGGCAGTCCACTCACAAATAGATACATGTAAAAGATGTAACACTGTACGGTGATGAATGTCATAAAGAGCATCGTGAGGAATGGTGACCAGAAGCGAGCATACTCGCGCATGTGTTTGCACAGGTCACAGATTTGTCTGTTCACGGAGATGTATTGTGACCAGAGATGTCGCAAAGTGGCTCGTCGCAAAGTCAAATTTGAGCCTCGAATTTTGTTAACCTTCAAATTGAGGTTGATCAGTTTGCATTCGAGTGTTTTCTGCTGAATGGTCATGTACCGGCTTGTCAGTATTACATAGAGCGGCATTGCAAAGATGACTGGTGAATAGAATTATCATGTAAGAAAAGATATACAAGATTAACAAGAAACAATCACAAATATACTTACAAACACCAATGTAATAAGTGTGGATTGGATTAATCAAACCCCAGAAAAGCACAGATGGCAGGCTGAGCTTGTAATTAGCATTGATGACAAAGACGTGAAAGTAGACAAACACCAAGCCGTACAGCCATAGAATCATTTCAAATACAAGAGCAAACTTGACAAACGTACATCGAAAGGTGCTCATTTGCTTGAGTTCATCTGTTGATGCAAACAAATTTGGATGGTAATTAACTTTGCATTCAAATGCACAAAATACCTTTCTTTTCCTCTGTGGCAGCATCGACCAAAATCAGGAAACGTCGCTCAATTGGTGGATTGACTAAAAAGGCAATCCAACCACCAATGCACAAAATCCATAAAGAAAGCGCCATAAAGTTCACTTCCCACCAAATAGGTTTGGGGAACATTTGATGGAAAAAATTGTATGGACTTAAGGGCAGTGATGTCCAGTCAATGGTGCACAAGGGACGGGATTCACATTCGAGTCCAAAAATGCCATACAATATATTGACAGTGAACAGTGCTAGTGAGATGAGATAACATTTGCGTACATTTTCCAAGCTGTAGCCATTGACTGGACGAATCAAATCCAACTGACCATGATGAGCATAGAAACTCAGCTTGAGAAAGAACACAATCCGCTTCAATATGCGGAACATTTCTTTCAATGTACTCTGAGCCCAGAAGTGTGATATTTGAATTAATATTTTGTCAAATAAACTAACAGTATATATTAAAAATTTTGAATATTATTCACATTTATAATGGATTTTTAACGACTCTGATTTTTTGGGGATTCATGAAAATATAATTTTATTTGAATGTATTTTGACACTTTAGTTCGACGGCAATTTTCAAGTAAAAAATGAATGAATAAAGTAATAAAACAATTACTTTGAAAAATTTTATGATAATTTTATGATCCATATAATGTGAAGTGTCAAATTTGCCAGAATCACGACTTGCTGAATATTTACTGCCACACAAACCGGAAACTAGTGAAGCATGTGTCGTTGATTGAAAATCAATACATGTTTCGAAATTAATTTGAAAATATATTTTTTCAAATTACCTGCAGCAAGCAGGGCTTGATCCCACCCACAAAGATCTATTGATTACATTATGTCCATTAGCCTCATGAATCATGAGTCATGATAAAAAATTTAAAATTTGAATTTACACCGAAGCCAACCGGTTTGATATAAAGTCATCAACTGAAATTTGGCAATGAATTTCTTTGGAGACTGATAGACTTGATAACAATAAGCAAGAGGACAAATGACGGCGGCGCATGCTATTGCTTTACTAAGAATGATAATATCCATGCTTATCAGTTCGAGTAGTGTTTGTTGGTGAAATACAATGTCCGTCATGTAAACTTTAAGTGCATGAAGATCATACAAGTGTAGATGTAATTCCACAAAGGCAAAACTGCTCTTCTCTTCGTTCCATTTAGAGGAATCACAATTTCGACAATATGAACAAAAACAATTTTCCCTCAGTTCATTCACCATTGTTGCAACTTATAACATTAGAGTTCGTCAAAAGGCATTTTGTTATCAATCAAAATAAAATTTTTATATTAAAACTTGTAAGTACCAAAAATATTTTCCCGTTTGTGATTGTGTTTCGAGATAGATTTCCAAATAAAAATATTCCATATCATTGTGAGGTAATTTCTAGCTTTATCGTAAATACGAATTATCTGTAATATTCAACGAATGTAAGAAATGTTTGGCCATTTATTATATTGGGGGATAATACCGAATAAAAAGTCTTCAAAACAATCATAAAAAATAAATAAAACATTTTTTAAATTAATGACAAATTATCTAATAAACAAAGTAATTAAATCACAATTTTGCTGCAAACTTTTTCCTCGTACAAAATCATATTTAAACATGTTTTTGTTTTCATTAATTTTACATATGCTAATTGTATTGACTTTTTTAATTCTTTTTTATTGTTTTATTTTTATTATTATTAGAAAAATAATATAACAATAAAATGAATCTCAATATGGGCAAATTGGTTCTCATAATTTTTGGTGCAATTTTTGTCGCTTTAAATCTGGTAAATCCAGTCGAGCCGCAAAAGTCGCTCAAAAGAAGGGTAAAATTTTGTCGAATTGAAACGCTGGTTCAACTGTGTGGCGTGGAGCCAAATTTGATGTTCACCTCAACCGAGTTTGGCTCGGGCATTCCAAAGGGCGACGCAGAGATGGAACAGTATTGCTTGTGAGTTTTTAATTTCTTGATTTTTAATTTTATAATTTTTTATGATTTTTTATGATTTCTATGATTTTTTATGATTTTTATGATTTTATGATTTTTAATGAATTTTATGATTTTTAATGATTTTTATATATTTTTTATTCATTGACTTTTTAAAATGTTTTTAATTTTCTTAAATTTCAGCAACATCGTGGACGTATTTCCTGCCTGTGCACGAAAATGGTTCGCAAAATGTGCCAGTCCGGTGCACACAGACTTTGTATTCAAAGTCTTTCTCAACCAATCCCGCGAGGCTATGAAGCTGTTCTGTGATCCAAACGGTCATATACGACATGGTAAGACCTAAAATGTTCATGTTCAAGTATTCAAAGGTTTGCTTTCACAGAATTTGTCAAATACTCGAGCTGTTTGATTCACGACGTAAAGTTGGCCAAATCGTATCGCAAACACTGTGTTCGACCCCTGCAAGCGGCTGGAGAATGGATTCACAATCGTGCACGCGCAGAGTACAAGCCCAACATTACCGAACTGGTGCGTGACAACTGTTGTGCGTACAACAAGTGGGAGGCCTGCATTCTCGATCATCTCACTCGCAATTGTGGTAAACCATCCGCAGACGTTTTCCCCTACTTGATCGACCAGACCTCCATGAATGCGGTCAAGTATCTGTGCAAGCAGCTCAAGTACGATCACGAAGATCCCAAGTCGTGTGACAAGTCGCGCTACATTGCGCCCGAGCACTACATGCCCAAGGGTCTGCACAGTAGCAGTATAATGAGCTATGTCTTCTCGTATGCTTGTCCCAATGTTGGCTGGGGCGTGGTGCCAGAACGGGATTTCTAAAGTCAAAATTGGTTGTGTTATGTCTTATGATGATGATTAGCTTGTGAGATACCAAACTTGATAATATTTGAAATAGACAATTAAACAAAAAAAAACAAGAATAAAACATAATCACGATTGTAGTGGAGGGTTCAATAATTCAGACATTATTCGGACTTATATAAGAGTGCAATAGTTTCGAGTCATATTTCAAACGTTGAGTGAAATCTTGCAATGAAATGCGCCTTGAAATGTCCAACAAATGAACTTTTACATCATACAATGCATCATGCATCTAAACTGTTTGCTAATTTTAGCAACATACGATGCATCTTATGAGATGCCTGTACAACGTTGTTATTGTAAGGTACAACATTATTCGAATATATAAGAAAAAATATTGACAATCTAATCTATACTCGCTAGAGCTCAATTTCAAAATGAATCGACTCACACTTTGGATGACTTTTGTCTGTTTCGTCTTGGTTTTGGTTGAAGGTTAGCTTTTGAAATTTGTTCATTTTTTTTAACATTGACTATTTATCTGTATAGGTTGTCCTAAAAATGAAGTGTCAAGCAGCTGCAATGGCCACTGCAGTCAGTACTGTCCCATGCGCATGCACAATGGCGGCATTGAGCGGGGCCCGTGGATGTGTCCAATGGTGTGTCGGGCTGGTTGTGTCTGCGTGAAGGGTTATGTGCGTGATAAAAAACGTGACAATGTCTGCGTTCCAAAGTCAAAGTGTTTGCCTCCATAATTTTTAGATTTTTCTACTCTTATGATCTACTAACAACAACAAGTTGCTTTGTATAATTTGCTCATAAAATTTGTACACAAAATAAAAAGTTTCAAAAACCAATAAGTTTTATATTTCTGACGTACATCTTGTGATTAGTCCAAGAAATAAACTTTTCAACCAATGCTGCACATCTGTTTGCTAATTTTAGTTACTCATATGATCAAGTGCATCTTTTTAAAAATTATCACTTATCTAAAGTAAATCGAATTCGCATATATAGGAAATTTTATACATTCAAACTATCCAGCCAAGCTACTATACACGAAAATTCAATTTAATATCAAAATGAATCGACTTATGCTTTTGGTGACTTGTTTTGTCTTGGTTTCAGTTGAAGGTTTGTTCACATTTGCATTCCATTTTTGCAACAATTTAATTACAATTTGTCTATTTTTAGGCTGTGGCGATAATGAAGAGTGGAGCAAGTGCAATGGCCACTGTCAACAGTACTGTCCCATGCGCAATGCAAATGGAGACGTTGAATACGGTGAGACGTTGTGTGCGGCCGTGTGTCGAGCTGGTTGTGTCTGTTCGGCTGGCTTTTTGCGTGATCCAAAGCAAAACAATACTTGTGTTCGCAAAGCGAGGTGTTTGCATCCATAATAATCAATCAATTTTAATTTACATAACTCTTATCTAATGATTACAAATTGTTTTGTGTAATGATGTGCGTTTTAGAAAATATAAATTTGTTTTAAAAATAAAATGTTTTAACGATGAATACCGGTAATTGGAAAAATTATTTACCGGAAAACGAGGTTTTTAAGTTTACCGGTACAACTATTTTTTCAATGCCAGATCACTAAAATTTATTTTTGGTATGCTATGTAATCTAGTGTTCGTTGTTCGTTGTCCAAGAAATAAACTTTTTACATCAAACAACAGTTTGCTCATCTTTAGCAACTCATGCAACTTTTACAAAAGCTGGTTACACTATTCGAATTTGTATTTAAAAATGATCAAAAGGCCCAGACAATTATCGGCTGTGCTCAATCAATATCAAAGTTAGAATGTTGATTTTAATTTTTAAATAACAATTTCTCCTGATGTAGCCAGAACACTTTTTGCACGTACTGGTATATCACCAATTTAACAGTGTGAAGCGCTGTAAATGTGCAACTCATCGACTCAAATCAGATACGCTCATTTTCAAGGTCTCTTGAAGATTGTAGATAGAGTTTAATCAATGCATGTAAGTGTAAAAACCAATTTATCACAGTGCCCTAATGAACTGTATCTTTTGATTATGCAACTCAACTTGTTGAGATTGGCAAAAGATAAGTATTAGAAATTTTCCTCTCCAAAAAGAGAATATTATAATAAACACAAGATCAAAGTTTATTTCTGTCATACAGCAATAGAATATGTCAATCATACAAATGAATAGCTCTCTCCAGCTTGTCCTCATACTGCTTGAACCATCGTTTCATTCGCTCAAAACCCTCCTGTGTAATAGTTTTATCTCTCAGTTTGTTCATCTCATACTGACGAGTCTCAGTTCGGATCAGGGGCACTTGTCGCTTCAGTTCAAAGGCCACACAGTCCTTGCCTTCATCTTCAAACTTTTGGATTGTTCGCTCGTAACGGGCGAGCAGTCCGTGAAAGTACTCGAGTACGGTGTACTTTTTCACATACTTTGGCTTTGGCTTCGCGTGGTTGTTGTTGATTATTTCATCTTGAGCCAAAGTATGCACAATTAGGGCGAAAACTAAAACAAAACAAATAAATGTTTAATTTATAAAATTAAAACAAATAAAAATTGATTTACCAATAAACAGTGAGTAACGCATTTTGTTGAATTTTTTTTTGCTAAACCAAACTATTTTGGTGAACAAATCCAGGAAATTTAAAGGAAAACTGCACAATTTACATTTATTTATATTTAAAAATATCATTTCCTCAATTTTTAAAAACAAGAACGGATGTTTTACTAATTAGTTCGAACATTTTATTTTAATTGTGGCACAACAGATGGCGCCACTATCACAATATTTTTTACATTAAATTTACTCCCGTACATTCAATCAAGCACGGATTCTGCTGTCTCGCCAGCTGAGCACGCAAAAAATCAAAGAAACAATTGAACCGATAAATGCGGACATACTTCAGCAACAGCTCTTCGTGTTGCTTGAGATCACTTTTGAGATTATTGAAATCACGAATTGTTATTGTGCTTCGTCCGAAATTGGTTTTCAATTCGAGTTGTTTGGCTTCTTTTTTCAGCTTTACGTACTGCCATTGGAGGGCAGGGAAATTACGATTCGGCTGTTGTTGCTGTAGCCGTTGCATTGTCGAGTCGTAGCAATTGATTTGATTTTTGTACAGCTGTAGAACTGTGTCCTTGTTGACCGACTGGTTTTGTTCTTCTTGGGTTAAAATAAAATTTACCGTACAAGATAGAAAAACAAAAGCTACAATTTATTTAAAAAATAAAATATTCAATTTAAATCAAATATAATTAGAAAAATTTACCAATCGCAAACTTGAAAGTAAATCCCATTTTGTTGTTGTTTGAATCAAGAGTTTTAGAGTTTGAGCACAAGGTCGCACACAATTATTAGCTTGCACAGAAAATTTATTTCTTTATTAACCAAACCAATATGTATATCTTGACCGGATGGGATATTGCTACATTGGATTGATTTGTAGCAAACTCGAGCAGGTTTTCCCAATCCTAAATCTGAATTTAATCTAGACCATCTTTCCGGTCATGTCCAATTTGTTATTTAAAAAATTTACCAATTTTCAAATTAATCAGTAAATTTTATTGTTTCACAAATATTTCTCTCTAGCAATTTGAATATGTTTCTCAATTTTGTCTATATCTTTTCGAAAAAAATTTGGAGAGCGATTCAAATTCTGCTTCATCCGATTTTCAAGCTCTACAACCAGCACCATTATGCGTTCAACTTCATTGCAAAATTTCACATTCCCAATCACAAGTTCTGTGTCATGTTCCGCCCCTAGAATCGATTTTAAATTCTGTACATAATTCAGCGAACCAGAATTTAAATTTTGAGCTGAAATTAATTTATTATTATAAATTATAATAAAAACGAATAAAAATGTAAACTTTAAAAAATTGATTTTCATTTTTGGGTAGCAAACAAAATAATACAACCTGAAAATAAACTATCATATTATGTCAAAATTATTTTCTAAAATCATTTATCAAAATAGGGAAATACCAAGATAATAACGAGGATTTGTGCGTTCATTTTCTAGATTATATCTAGATAAGTTATTTCCATGTAAAAGTTATCGATAACACAAGCGTGTCACAAAAATACAAAAATAATTAATTAAAAACATAAAAATAACTTTTTATTATAAAAGCAGTAAGTTTTAAAACACTAAATTAAAATTTGAGAAACAATTTTGTAAATAAAAATTCAAATAAAATAAAAGACAAATGAATAAATTGTGTAGGGTTTGGGGTGGGATCAAAGACAACGAGACTTGAGACAAAACAGAACTTGAGGGAAAGGGTAAACGATTGGGGAAAATTGAAAAGACTGGGTAGACTGTTTGAGAGACATTCGAGAGAGGTATTGATGGGGTATAGGGGGAATGGTACGAACACATATTTGGGGTTATGGGGAAAATTTCCATAAGATATTGGGAAAAGATGAGAGATTACGGGAAATAAATGACAATGAAATGATGAATATATCTACAATGAATCAAATCCGGCTTGATTCAGGTGATATATTCGATGAGGAGTGAAATACTGACATGATGAAACGAACATTGATGAGTTGGGGTGGGAGAGAGAGACTTTGTGCGGATTAGGTGCTGAAATTAGACTATTTTGAACGGGGAAAAATAGAGATTGTACGAAATATAAGAGAATATATGAATTTCGTGAGAAACATTTAATATCCACCTCCACCTCCACCGCCATAACCACCTCCGCCAATCGAACCAACAATTCCACCGCCTCCATATCCACCAGCTCCATAGCCACCTTCGGCAACCAAGACGGCACCAGCAGGTGCTCCATAACCAATTCCACCGCCATAACCTCCTCCACCATAACCGCCTCCACCACCGTAACCACCTCCGCCACAACCACCTCCACCGCAACCACCAGCAATTCTATTTTTATAAATAGAAAATTAAATCAAAACTTAGTTTAAAATTTAATAAACTTACAGAACTGGTGCTGGTGCAGGCACTGGTACTGGAACAGCATACGGAACTGGCACTTCTTTTTCCTTGATGATTGGAATTGGCAGTGGAAGTGGTAGCTAAATAAAAAAATCAAAAATCATAAAAATCATAAAAATCATAAAAATCATAAAAATCATAAAAATTAAAAAATTAAAATATCTTGAAATTTTAAAAATATTATTTACCGGAATAGGAATCTTCTTGGGTTTCTTCAGTAGAGCCAAACCAAATATCAAAGCTCGATACAGCTTCTTTTTACCTGCTTCCGCTGGTTGGGCAAGAAAAATTGTGCTTGCAAGAATGCAAAGCAAAAAAGCAGAGAAAACTAATGTTATCTTCATGTTATGGGCTGTTCATAAACAAAGTTTTTTTTAATTTTTCAAAACACAAATCGAAAGATGCAACTTTGTAAATGCTTGAACACAAGTTTATATATGAAATCGAAATTACAAGTTGTATCGATGTGAGAAAAAAATCTTAAGGTAGTCTTCCTATTTTGTTATACATCTTCAAGTTTAATCCACTTTTGAAAACTCTACTTTACATTTTGTACAGTATATGACATGATTGATGATTACATAATATTTGCTTTACTTTTAATGTTGCAATTAGTGTCATCGAGAGTGGTCATCGATGAGTGCCTGCGTCTTGTCCATTTGAGTAAATCAAACGAGTGGGGAATGTACAGTTTTTGACTGAATGTTCACACAGAAAAGTAGTCCAACAACAAGATGATCTCAATTGCGATTAACACTCGTGTGTATGTTTGCTATATTTTATAAAAAAACATGAATACAAATTAGACTCTTGTCACTGCAAAATCTTAATATACAGGGCGATCAACATCACGACTATCTATAAATCTAGTTAGATCTTGTCTTGTTATTTTTTTACAAACCATCCAATACATTTCGTACTAATGTTCAACGATTTGTGATGTTTTTTTTCAGGAAGCCTCTCTCAAAATAAAGTAAAGTAGTTTGTTTACTTTTTGGCTACGCGCTTTAAATTAATGACTTAACAAACTAATTAATGTGTAAATCCACCAAAAGTGGAAAGATAAAAGTGATTATGATTTTGATCATCAACAAGTGAGGCTTGACCCTTAGAAGATTTTTTTCTCTCCAATCATTTGAAGCAAATGTATGAGATGTACATTTTGCAATGATGATCAAATGTACAACATGTGTCCTGTTTTTTTCTTCATCTCAACTAGAGAGTAAATTAGTGAAAAAAATAAGAGATACGAACTATTTTCAAACGAAACTAAAGCAAAGTAATAAAAACTGTTTAATTTTATTACCGATTAAATAAGATCACTTATCGACTTGCACTTGAAGATCATAAATACAATTTCCGTAAACATTATTATTTAAAAACGAAAATATTTTGATTTATGACATTTTGTGACATTATTTGGGTTAATTTTAAATTAAGTAAATTAATTTCATATTTTAGTGAAACGCAAACGTTCTCACCAGACCATTGTAGAATGTGACTGAATTTTTCGCATTCTTGCCGGCCACAAATTTGACATGACTGCACTTGTCCGAACTTTCGTCATACTCGGCACAAAAGCTGCGAATAGTGTTGCCAAACATGCCTTTGATGTAGTCGACATTGTGTTCCAGGGCATCGTCGCTGCACTGTTTGAATTTTTTAGATTTCTGCTCCATACAGTTGAAATTGTCTTGGTAGGCACTGAAAAGCGTAGAATATTGGTAAAGCAAAAAATCAAATTTTATAGATAGATAAACTTACCAACAGATTTGTGCATGTTTCTTCTTATTGTCCTGTTCATGTTCCACCGCTAACCATCGTTCAAAGAGCCTAGTCTGACACTGATAGTATCCATCAGAGGCGGCATTGGCACAGGGCGTGGAACTTAGAAGATTTTTGGTTTGTAACGAATTCGGATTTTTGCAAATACCGTGGAGATACTCCTTCATGCGGTACAGCACCAATGAAACCACACGCTTTTCATCGTCCTTCAAGCACTGGGTCTTGTAGTCTTCCACTTTGGCAATATGACTTAATTCGGTTCTAGAATTTACAAAAAAAACATTAAGTTATAAAAATTATAGTTAAAAATCATAACTAAAAATCATAAATTAAAAATCATAACTATAAAAAATCATAACCAAAAAATCATAACCAAAAAATCATAACCAAAAAAATCATAAACTTACTTGCAATATTTCTTCAATTCTTGCTTATTAACCGGAAATTTGAGTCCAGCTTGACCAAAAATCATCACTTTGGTCATCAAGTCTTCGACCTCCTTCTTGGCGGAAGAATCGCAATTCCATGGAGTCTTTCTTGCGGCTTCAGTAAAACAGCTTATCGTTGAAAGCACAAATAAAAATACAAAAATCAAATTGATTTGAGACATTTTTTCAATTATAGTTTGAATATCATAGACAATCAAGTCTTAAAACAACAAATCAAATTTACCTACATGTCCGTTCGATTATCGACTATATATACCCTCTAATCACCAACATCTCGAATGCTCCAGTGCATTCTCGTGTCTCACTGTACCTCATGACATTTGATTGAGAACAGCTGGAGATTACGCGAACATTGCAGACTTTGTCGGTTGCAATCGACATTTTTCCAGTAAAGACTCCAACTTTAATGAATTCACCCTAGTATAATATATTCACCCTTCACATGAATGATTGCTTTCTTTGATTTTCAGGTACACAAAGTTCTGCGCTGTCTTCTACCTATACCTCTATACGTACATGCGGACAGAAAGTCCGATTGAGAGGTTACTGCCCAAAAAAGAGTCGTTGATTATTATTCCAATTTGATGATAAAGTAATCAAACATGTCTGCAGACATTTGTTGTTAATATTTTATTTTATTAAATATCATCACAAAAGTCACCTTGAATTTTTCTTTTTCATCAAGAAATTACGTGCAATCTGTCACTTGCACTGAAAAAGTGCCTGTCATGACGATTACATTGTACAATGTAGATTTTTTCGTTCAAGTTTTTGAAATATTATCAATTATTTTTTTAATTATTATATTATTTTCCAAACACCCGAACGACTGCACTCAAAAGCCATATATTTTTAGGCAGTCGTCCGCTGCCTTTGATGTACTTGAAATTGTCACACCGCTCCGGATTTTGATGAAAACCAGCACACAACTGTCGAACCGAACTGGCAAACATGCCTTTGATGTAGTCAATGTTGTGCCCAACTGATGCTGCGGTGCACTGACGAAATTGTGATGCACGAGTTTTCATGCATTTGAAACTGTCGAAATAGGCGCTAAAATAGCAAAAGTATGAAATGTACACTAATTTGTCTAATCCTGAGAACTTACCAACAAATCTGTGCAAATTGTGCCTTCTCGTCAGCCAAATTCTCCACAGCCAACATGAGTTTGATGAAGTCGTTTTGACAGCCCAAATAAGTGTTTGATGCAGAATTGGCACACGATGCTGATGAGAGAACATTTTTGGTCGGTTTCGAATTGAGATTCTTGCACAGTGAACTAATGTACTCCTTCATTGAGAAGACGACTATGGCGGTCACCTGTTTGGCTGTGTTTTTGAGGCATTGGTTCTTGTACTCTTCGAGTTTGGTTAGGATTGCGTTCTCATCACTTATTGTAAAATTATTGTTAAATTTACGCAAAAAAGACAAAAGTTAGTTAAACCTACCGACAATATTTCTTCATCTCTTCCTTGTTTACCGGAAATTTCAGCCCTGCTTGACCATAAATCAGTAGTTTGGCCATCAATTGATCAGCTTCTCGTGGAGCGCTCGAATCGCATTTCCATTTTGCTGCTTCGATCAAATTTGCGGCAAATATGACGATTAGAAATAACATGTGGATTAAACGAGACATTTTTCAAAAATAGTTAACGTCATTTGATTTTCCTTTTATATACGAATTCTCGGTTATTTTTACAAGTCGGACAAGTTTACACTTACAGTACAATAATAAATAGATAAAATATCTTTACTATATAAAAGGGAAGTGCCCTTTCTATCACAAATAGGGTAAAATCTCGTAATTCTACATTCACAGTGAATGAACTCGATTTGTCCGAAATGAACTTTGAGTTCGAAAAAAAGATTCAGCTTTGAAGGAAAATCATTGCATTTTATCAATTTTATTAAATTTAGTTTTTTTTATTGCATCATTAAACAATTAATCATTATCATAACAATTTATCGAATATCAAAATATTAATAACAAATCAGCAAACTTTACATTTTCTTATACTTCCGCAGCGATGAGACGCCCTTACAAATAGAAGTGACCTTCACCTCTTTAGGCTCAAATTCGCGCACAATCTTCGCCTCCGGATTGCCATACTGAATCTGTGTCCAGGTGTTGCCATCAATGTTAATCACCGAACGAACGTTCAAACCATCCAATCGACTTTCCTTGAATTCTACGCCATTTTTGAATGTTATTGCTGAATCAGTCAGAGAAGTAACCGTTCGAAGAGTGTACGCGTCATCATTTTTGGTGATCACATAATCGGGAATTGCCTTTGTGGCGGCGAGTCGGTTGAAGTAGCCAATTCCGAGTGCCTTCAGGAATTCATCAAAATTCTGACTACTGTACAGTCGGTAGCGTCCGGTAACGTCGAGTTCCTGTGCACTGGTGAGCAAGACAAAAAGAGTACAAACTGTGGGAGAGAACAAAACATTCAAGTTAACAAGTCATCAAGTCATCAACAGTAAAACGAGTTTTAGTTAATGACAATTTAAACGATCATATCATTAGTGATATCGTTTGTATGGTTTGTGAAACCACAATGAGAAACGTGATCGATCATGATATTGACATTGAGTTCAATCAAGCGCATAAATGCAACTTGCGATTGCGATATTATAATTTTAATTAAAATATATATTTCCCCTGAATATTCAAATATTTAAACATAAAACCTAAATATAATCTACTAGAATTAAGAAAACTTTATCTAACATCGTAAGACAATTTCAGAAAAAACTGAAAATTGTGCAAAAATCATTTCTACAAAAATCCGAAAATTAGCAGAGCGCAAAGCACGATTAAAGACAGAATCAACTTACCGAGAAAAAGAATTGAAGATACTTTTAACAAACTTGAAGTCATTTTAAGTAGAGATGCGAGAAACACTTTGGAATGTAGAAATATGAATTTAGAAACAAATATTAAACTTATAAATGAATGTTGATTAGCTTTGATTGTGATTGGTTTGTTTGTTTAGTTTCTTTTAAGAAGGCAACAGTCGAATGTGCTCTTCAGTTTTCAAAGCGTTTGATGCTTAAATTGATTTTTAGCTTCCAAGTCTAGGACATTAAGTTCTCTCGTTGGGGGGTCACAGTTGAGTGCACGAGCTGGTGACATCAGTGACACAAGCAGCAGTTCACTTTTAGTTTCGTTGTACCTGCAAATAGAAACAGACATACACACAACAGTTCCCTTGAAGACGACAAAGGACACAGAGACTCAAAGTGACAGTGAAGCTATTCAAGCAAGCAAATTCAATTCAGACAAATCAACAAGCAACAAACGAGCAGTGATGCGAAAAGCTGTGGCGAGTAAAAATGGCTGATTGCACATGCAAAAAACCAATGAACGTCCGAGGCGAACCAGAGAATATTGAACGAACGAGTCCATTAGCACCAAAAATTAGGAGGAAGCTTATTATAAGGAGAAAAAATGTTGTTGATTAATTAGTCCATTTGGAAAATAATTAATTAACCAAACATGTGATGTAAGAGAATTTTTTGGCTACTGTTGTAACAAAGCACTTGTTATTAAGTCATCATCATCCGGCTGGATCCACATGTGATTCACAATTTCAATTCACCAAAAAAAAACATAAACAGATAAAACCACGAAAAATTCAATTTTACGGAATAATTTTAATTTAACAAATATTTTTGTAAAGGAAATTGACAAACATTTCTCAATGTGACATTGAACTGGTTAGATAATATGGAAGCAATTCTATAGAATTGACCTTGAAATTTTGATCAATTTTGACCTGTTAATCTAGTTTTTATATTTAAAAAAAATTAGGTTACGCGGAAATTTACATATTTTTCGAAGCATGCAATAAATTTTATAAAATTATTATATAAAACAATATTATAAAACA
Source organism: Rhizoglyphus robini (assembly GCA_023373905.1). Classification (NCBI taxonomy): domain Eukaryota; kingdom Metazoa; phylum Arthropoda; class Arachnida; order Sarcoptiformes; family Acaridae; genus Rhizoglyphus; species Rhizoglyphus robini. The sequence goes on from JAKIJQ010000027.1 coordinate 2,044,048, forward strand.
AATAACACATGAGAAAAATCAAGTTTTGTCTTCTTTTTTCGTTAATATTTGTTGAGCAATAAAAATATACCCGCAATGTAAGTGATGATCTATGTTTGGTGTAAAATCAAAATAAAATACTAGAATTATAAATTTTATATACCAAATTGAAAGTCTTCATAGTGATGCGATGAAAATATGCCATCCTGAAAGCATATTTATGCAAAAGACGAGGCGTTTGAAATAAATCGGCCTATTTAAAATTAAAAATTAAAAATTAAAAATACGTAGATATCACGAGTCATGTTAGGATAAGATTATCACAAAATCTACCTTTAGTAGTTGCCTCGTCTGTTTACTCAACCTAAGTTGCTTTTGATAAAACAGGAAAAAGTGCCGATTCTCACGCAAAATTGCCCGATTATTCTCGACCATACGAGCACATTAATAAATGAGGCCAAACAGAAATGCTTCCAACACGAGCAGTGCATAAAAGTAGTGTTGCTTCGCAATAAAGGGCGACGTGTCAATCAGAAAGACAATTAGTGCAAAGTAGCACTGAAGTACTACATAGTAGGGTAACATTACACTGAGAAATGGATCACAGTAGCGACTGTAGCCGTGAATGACCCCACAGATGTGTACAACCGATTGATTCAGTTTGAGATAGTAATTCCAACAGGTAGATAGCCGTTCTAAAGATAATTTGCGTGTTATTAAATTACGGTTCATCAATTGAGTCAAATTATCCAGAATTGACTGCTGCCAAATGTGAACATAGCCACTAGCCAACATTACGACCACAATCGATGCATACGCTCCGTAGACAATGTAGAACCAATAGAGCGGAAAGGCGACCAACCAAAACACAAACGATTGAACGGTTCGGATGTAGACAGAGTTGAGCCAAACTTGCACAAGGAAATACACAAGAGTGAACAGATAGAGAGCAGCAATTATAATGCGAAATCTGGATTTCGTTCTTTGGCCAAAAATCCTAATTCTACTTGACACTTCTTTACTTAAAACTTGAATTAACAAAAAAAACAAACACAAAAATATTAAATACATGTAATTTTGAGATGTGAAAATACCTTGTGAACCAAGTTTCAAACGCCAACCTTTTCCTGCTGGTTTCAATTTAAATTTTTCGCTAATTTCAGGTTGAAATATTAAAATAGCATACACGCACACACAAGCAAACGTGTCGATTATCAGCGCAACGTCCAACTGGGACCTAAAGTTGTTCGATCCCATTTGATGCATATACAGGTAGGGACTGTTGGGCAAATTGGCCCAATCGATCCAGCCCACTGCCTCATACTCGAGTGCAAGTGTTCCATAGAGGGGAAAGATCAGTATAGTAAAAAGTGCAATTACAAATTGATAGTTTGATGGCGAATCGAGTGATTTCGATGAAATTGGATCAAGTTTATGATCAAATGCACCAAAATGAGATTTTATTAGATGAAAAATCTTTTGGGTGAATTGCTTCATTTTTCTTTTAATTTGAAAGAGTTGTAGCTTTCTCTGGTTGGAACAAACTGAAACTAGACTCAAAGTGGGTCGTGTCAAGTTTTCAAATAGAATTTTGGTAATATATAAATTTCTAATCATTATCCGCCACTTTCAATATAAATAAATAATTCGAAAAAGGGCTTTAAAATTTTTATTTAAAGTTTATTTCTTAAACTTTAAGATCATGTGCCTTAATAAACTATTCATGCTAATGTAATTAAATTACAATTTCAAAATGTAATTCTAATTTCAAAGTTTTTTGTTTTATTTTAAACCCGACTTGTTGGCACCGGACCAAAACTGTACTAAAGGTACAATTATGCCTAGTGGTAAAAATAAAGGAAATTCCAAAATTCCAAACCCAACTAAAAATGTCCAAAACAACAGAAATTTCCAAACAATTTTGAGCATTAATGCATATTAGTGCTTATCTTTGTAACTATGGTATGACCTCACCTTGACAAATCTTGCAATCCTAAATGAAACATTTTATAACCATCAATTTAGGCCAATCTAAAGTTTTAACTCGCAGTACTATTCAAGATAATGGTAATATTTAGGGATAATTTGTTGTAACATCTAAATAGAATTTTTATTACATTATATGACTTATTTTATCATCAAATCTATTGCTTCTATGCAATTATGATCTAATCTATAGACCGTCTTGACAAATGATATAATAAAAGTAACTGTATACGACTATAACTTACTTAACAAATTATATATGTTTTTGCTCTTAGACACCATGAAGTCTAAATTATCAATCTCAATAGTAACTCTTTTATTATGTGGACTCTCAGTTGGAGCCCTGTTGGGCCCTTTTCCGATACATCCAGAAAATGTCTATGATAATAAAATTGGAAATGTGACCCAGCAAACACGAATTTCATCTCTCGAAGAAGCAATCCAACTAACTGAAAATTTAATTCTACTGTACAAGGAAGCGTACGGTATGCCATCGGTTGTATTCTGCATTTCTGTGAGGGGTAACACAATTTGGGAGAAATCTTGGGGGCTCTCCGATATTGAGAATTCGATTGCCGCTCAAACTGACACTCACTACCGAATTGCGAGTATTTCCAAAACGTTCACTTCAGTACTGATTGGATCGCTAATTGATCAGAAGTTACTCAACTATGATGATCCAATAAGTAAATATCTGGTTGAATCGCAATACCCGGACAAAACTTGGCAAGGCATTCCAGTGGATTTGACTATTGCTGATTTGTTGACAAACACTGGTGGAAATCATGAAACATCGCTTGCGGATATGAACAACTTTGTTCATGATGTCCATTCTGTGAGAGAGATGATTGGCAAATTCAAGGACGAACCGCTCAAGTGCAAACCTGGTGAACAGTTCTACTACTCCAACTATGGCTTCCAACTGTTGGGCGCTGTTATTGAGACAATCACAGGAAAGAACTTTCCTGAAGCTATGTCGGACTTATTCGCCCAAATTGGACTCAATTCGAGTTATGTTGAGACATATGACTCGATTATTGAAAACCGAGCTCAGTATTATCGATTTCCTGACCAGTACAGGCTTATAGAGAATGTTCCAACAATGATGTCCGATCAAATGTTTATCGAAGAGGGTTGGTGGCCTTCTGGGGGACTGGTTTCCACTGTTGGCGATCTGGTCAAGTACGGTAATGTGATCTTGGACATTTACAAGGGCAGACAAGTGAAGCGAGATTTGATATTAAGCAAGAAAACTATTGAAGAAATGTGGACCAGACGAACAGAACATATTGACAATTTTCCTTATCGTCCAGTCAGTGAATATGGTTAGTTTTATATCATGATTTTTTAAACGAATCTAATGAAACGATCCTTTTAGGCTACGGTTGGGTCATAGCTCATGTATCTGAAGCTGTGAATCCAAACACTAAATATCGTGATTTTATTTGGCATTCAGGTGGACTTGTGGGCGTGTCCAGCTTTTTGATCATCTATCCTGAGCAGGAAATTGTCGTGGCTGTGTTCACCAACAAGGGCTTTGTGGCTGGACTGGACAATATGGCAATGACTGCCGCTGAGTTGATGTATGAGTTTGTTTGATAACAACATTTTTAAAATTTGATAGGCCAAATAAAGTTATACTAGAACGAAAATCAAATTAACCTTTAAGATTTAAGAATTTATTCGTCGATTGAGAAACGTATGCATTTCTGAAAGTTTTCCAGTCTAAATTGGGCCACAATCGTGCCAAAATATCGTGACTAGAATAAATTAAAAATTAAAATAATTTTATTTTTTAAAATTAAAATAATTTTATTTCTTAAAATTAAAATTAGAATTTAATTGTTATTTTCAGGAGAAGCTAATTAAAATTTAAAATTTTATTTATTATTTATTTTTGTGTTATCAATTTTTTTTTGAAAAATGACTGTTTTTCGTAAAACTATTGAAAAAATCTTAAACTTTTCGATACTTGTTTTCACTGTTTTAAAGAATCATGTGCGAAAATTGGGTTCAAATTTGGATGTTATCAAAGATCGTGGTTATATCGATGATTTCCCCATTTTAAAATGGCAATCGAAGCGCAAAATCAATGGTCACTTTGTATTTCCATTTCTATTGGGCCTATTTGTGGTGTGGAAATACTATTTGACTCCTCTGTACGACAACAATTTCCGCTACACGCTCACTGGAATGGCTCGACTGTTTCCCCATTTGACTTTCCCTGAAAAATTCTGGCGTGAAGGAGATGTGATCATTGTCATCTCCATCAATCAAATGGTGACACTGTTTGGCTTTCTCCTGTTTGACCGCGGCTGGAATGCCAAATATGAACTTTATTTCAGCGATGGTCAACTAGTCGATCACAATAATGTTGCCCTCAATCGTGCAGAATCCGATCGGATAGTATCATTTCGGGCCAGATATCTAAAATTCCTGTACATCATGTTCGCAATGATGTGGCTTGATGTTGTAATTTTTTCCTTGGCAAATTTCTTTTACAATTTCTGGTCTGGTTCGCTTGATGATTACTTTACCTCTGTGGTTATTGTCGTGTATTACATATACGCGGTGTACACGAACGCTGCACTGATAATGTATTGTATCCTCACAGTTCGATACATTCGCATTAGACAGAAATTTAAATTCAAAAAAGTTCAAACACTAACTTTACGCTTGACCAGGAGCAAGATTGAGGGCCGTACAGCGTTGAATCCATCAATTCTCTGGCGATATTTTGAGTTACTTTCCAGTGAAATGTCCCAACTGTACGATGAAATCCGTGCACGAAATCGGTTCTGGTCCAAGTATGTGAGCGTCTACTTTGCAGTGTACACTACCCAGATTTGCTATTTGGCCTATGCGCTGCTGTTCAACAAGGCTGAAATTGGATTTATGCGACAGTTTTATGCATTCTTTGCGGTAAACTTTGTACTAATTCTCACTGTGGTCACTGCCGAGTGCTCACTGATTGTCTATCGAAATGAACAAATATTCAAGCAGATGTTCAACTTTTCGCAAATCTATCGAAAGAATGCGAATATTCCGAAACGACATCATTTCAAGGTATTTAAATACAGTTCTTTATTCTAATTTTGAATTATATATTTTTGACAACATTTTGGTACAGATTGATGCACTAGCTGCGAGCCATCGGAGTGTGATGCGCATTTCATTTACGTTGTCCAACAATTATCGAATCAATTCGAAAATGTTTGAAATGGTAATGTTTTGAAATTAAAATTTTACAGTAATTATTTTTAAAGTGTTTTTACAGATTTTCTCATACATCAGCTTTCTGTTTATGAGTATTCTCAACAAAAGTGATTAAAAATTCTGAGCTTCAAAAGTTTACCGCGAGATCGAGTTCCAGTTTTTTTCGCTGAAGACCAATAGACTGAAAAAAAATTTCGATTACTGGATCAAGCACCACTTCCGAACAAACATTCCTGGAGTTTGGAATCAATTTGTAGCAATGTTTCTCAAAATATTCCTGCGACTCGTAAATTTGTCAGCAATGATGATGATTCTAGTTTTAAAATTGCAACTTTATTTTGTACATATTTTTTTATTTTAATAATAATGTTGTGTTGAGTTAATGGCACATCTAATGAGTGTTCAAAAATTTGTTTGTCTACTGCATTCACTCAATCACTCGTTTCTTCATTAGCTTGTAAGAAATCAAACAAAATTTCGCATACAAAATGACAAACTTTGAGAAAGTGTCCAGTGTGACCAGTCCAAAGGTGGCATACGTGAAGCCGTACCGCTTTTGGGTGTGGAATGCTGCGATAAAGTTTGCTATATGAATCCGAGTTCTGGTTTTCAGAGTTCGGGTGGTGGTAGTATCCCGTGAAAGAACACTTGCCAATGCCTTGCCTGGCTTGTGAATATGCATGGTACATTTCGCAAACACCTAGTGAAATACAAACAACAGATTAGCACTGTATGCAGTGAGAAAGTAGATAATCATTTGAGAGACAGGTCCCAGTTTGCCCTGTATGATCCACATACAGTAGAGGGCATTGATGGGAGTGTAGGTGATCAGATAGGCACAGAACAACCGTCCATGGAATGAGTTGATTGCAAAAAAGAACTGCAAAGTGCGTATAAATTTGCCTCGAAATGATATGAATTGCATATATGGAAACTTTGCTTTGACTCGCGGTCTAGTTAGGATAGGGGCCAAATGATTTTTGCACACTTGCTCAACTTTAATGAAGAACATCAACAACAGAGCCGCTGTACAAGTGAAATTGTTTCCAACTGAATGGCCAAAATTGAGGGCAAGTGTTAGAAAACCTAGACCAATTGCAATTGAACTTAAAAGGCGGATTATTGTCGCGAGAAGAGCAAAAGGCCAGGTTGTTCCATTCAGTAATGAATCAGTAAATGAGCTTATGATTATCCAAACAAAGTAAACACTCGATGGTGCGACGAGCAGCTCTGTAAAACAAAGCATTTAGTAGTTTGTTTGTTCTGCGAATTGTATATCGAAACCCTAATATTAACTTACCAAATGTTGCAATAATACTGGTGAAAAAGTTGAGCACAATCAAATAGCATTTTCGCGTTCGAATGCAAACGTCTTGGCCCTTAAACTTTGATTCGATGAAAAAGCGCCGCCATTTGCGTCGTACAATCACACTGTGAAGCACGTCCAAAAGGCCAAAGTTGGGCCTAGAGTAAAGACGCCAATTGAAGTACAGAACCATGAGCGCAACAAAGGCACAGATGAAATTGATCGATGACTTGCCTACCATCAAGAGCAGTACGGCAAAATGAGTTGCACTGCCAAGTGCAGTGATTGGAGGTTGAAATGAGAGATAGAACAAATGCACCGCTATCAAGGCAATGATAGTGTTGAGTATTTTTACAGTATTTTCAAGTTGCACATTACTGTGCAGACATAATTGTCCGATAAAATTGAAATAATGAACAAAGTAATTGAGTTGTTTAATGGGCACAAATATAAACACAAGAAGCTGTTTGCGATTCATTTTGATGTTTGAAGATTTTTTTGTATTATTGCTGCTCTCCTCAATTCAAATGAAATTTTTAGCAAAATTTTTAATAATTACAAAATAATTTAATTAAAAATTTAATAAATTAAAATGTTTAAGATTCAAATTAAAAAACAATTAAAATTGATTCAAACTGTCACAAGACAAGAATACAAGAATTTTCTAGATTATTCAAAAGTAGTATTTTTAATTAAAAAAAAAACTTTATTTGTCATTAAACAAAGTAATTTATTTTAATTTATTATATCTATTTTTGTGTTAATTGTAATAATATTTTTGAAGCTAAACTAAAAGTGATTGTTTTTCCGTAAAATAATTGAAAATTTTTTACAAGAGATTTTAGCGCAATTCAACCTTAGTTGGAAACGGTTTAACAGACAGGGCAATTTTAAAGGCTTCGTATTCGAGTTTTTCGGGTGTTTGAGCAGTTGGAGAAAAACGAAATTGCCGGACAATCTGCGACAAGCACAGTTTGATCTCCTGATAGGCAAAGCGCATTCCAACACAGTTGCGCGGACCAGAGCCAAATGGTAGAAAAGTGTACGGCACTAGAAGGTGCTTGTTGGAGGGCATGAAGCGATCAGGGTTAAACTGATGGGGCTCTGGATAGTACTCTGGATCGTAGTGCACTGCCATTGTGGATATTTCCACAAGTTGATTCTTTCGAAGTGGAATTGCGTTTACTTGGTAACCGTCGGCGCTAACTCGTCGTTCGAGTCGAGTCAGTGGTGGATACTTGCGCAGTGTCTCTTTGATCACTGCATCCAAGTACGGGATTTGCTGCATCACAGTGTCGAGGTACTGGTCCGAGCTAACGTGAATCCCATCGAGTTGATTAGTAAGTTCTTGAAATAAGCTCTCTTGAATCGAAGGATTTTGAGACAGTTCAAAGATACAGTTACTGATTGTGGCTGTGGTTGTTTCAAAACCAGCCGACAAGAACAACATACTCTGAGCAATGATTTCCGTGTCGGTCAAAGTGTTTTTGTTTGAAATCTTTTCCGTAAGTTTAATTTCATTCTGTTCCATATTTGCTTCCAACTTTGTGTAATCGATGTTGGTGAGTTCATGATCGTCCACGCTCGCATCAATCAGCAGTTGCATCAAATCGTTGCGTTTAATCGCGTTGCTAGCTCGCCGTTGTTTCAACACTTCTGCAGTCAATTCCTGAAAATATTTCACACTATCATCATTGAGAAAATGTTCCACTTTGACCAGTCTGTTGAACCATTTAGGCATTGCAAGGAAAGATAGCGCTCGTAAAGGACCAACGTTGGTCATATTCAACGAATGTTCTAGAAACGGATTTGGTACGGTTCGATCACCGTTTGAATTGGTTTCTAGCGCAAATGAAGTGGACGCAATCACATCGAGAGTGAATCCAGAAATCACTTCCTTTGTGTCCATCACTCCATCACCGTTTGTGGCCAAGTTTGAAAGATACGAATTCAGCTTGCCAATACAATGGTCCATCAAGGAATGCATTGAACGAAGTTTTGCCGAACTAAAAGATGGGCTTGTGATACTCCGCAGTCGTTTCCAGTCTTCATTTTCAGTGAAAAACAGTGCCGAATTAACGTATTTGTGGTAGGTCCTTAGTTCACGACGATTAATGAACAAATGAAAATCTTTTACCATAATTCGCTTGATCCACTCGCTGTCGGCAACTGTGAGCACTGGCTGCAGTCCAGCATAGGTACCATAGATCCTGCCATGACGCTTCACCAATGCAGGCTCGCTCAAGGACTGATTCGTACTGCCGGAAAGTTGAAATAGATTTCCCAGTTGAAGCAAACTCGGCTTTGGTCCTGCCACACCAATTCTAGACCAGCAGCTGTACTTTCGATTAATATATCTAAGTAAATTAAAAGTAAGTAAAGTAAAAACTAATTTTAAAAATAAATTAATATAAAGAAAATAAATTTACAAGTAAATCAAAATTGAAATCGGCAGCACTTGAATAAAAACTAAAAACCAAAAACTCATTTTCAAAAGTTGTTGAATTGGAAAATGTAGATTTTCTATAAAAATGTTCAACTCTTGTTTCTCAACATCGTCTAATGGCATCACTATTTATACTTTCCTTACTAACATTGGCTAACTTATTGTATACTAGATTTTCAAGTAGCATAGAAATTTCGCCTACAAAAGTGCTAAAATGGTACGTCTGTTCTGATTGAGCTCGAATGAATGGTATTATTATACAGCACAGAGCTCATGTCTTTTTGCCTAATCAAGCAAGTGCTAAGATGGTACGTGTGTTCTCTACTGCAGATAAAACAATTTATTTTAATTTACCAAAAAAATATTTTGTAGGAGCCATTAGTGATCCAAATGGACAATATATTTTTTGTAAAAATTCTTAGCACTATCTTTAAAATAGCTCAACTTTTCAAAATTTTATGACAAAAATTAGGCAACTTACAAAATTCATATATTATTTGTTTCTTCAATTGGTTGACAACAATTCTCAACTAAATATGACCGAAAATAGTCAAAAATCCAGATGATAATAAAAAAAAGTATGGCAACACTTAAGTGTTTCATTGCTCAATTAATCAGTTATATGATATCATCAAACACTACATGAATTATACCAGTACAAAATAATTTGTTTTACAAGCTATTGTAAAATTATTGCTCACTTTCAAGCATTCTTTTGTGCATACGAATCATGTTGTTGCTCTGCCATTTGTATCTAATCTTATCTGTGATACTGTTTTAACCCGTCAAGGTCGAACGTATGCTTTAATATAACGACGACTAAACGCCAATCAGTAGTTTACTCACATGGCACAATTTTGTCACACATTTCTAAATCCTGAACCATTATGCATTCAAATATTTTTTTAATTTTGTTGTGTTACTTTCTTTCAGTGAGCGCTTTACTGAGTCCCATTGGTATTCATCCAGAGAAAGTCTATCAAAATGTATCGCCTAATTCACGAATTGCAACTCTCGAAGACGCAATTCAACAAACTGAAAATGTAATTCTACAGTACAAGGAAGCGTACGGTATGCCGTCGGTTGTGTTTAGCATTACTGTGAAAGGCAGTAAGCTATGGGAAAAGGCTTGGGGACTTGCCGACATTGAGAATTCAATTCCCGCTCAGACTGACACTCACTACCGAATTGCGAGCATTTCGAAAACGTTTACTTCGGTTCTGATTGGATCGCTCGTCGATCAGGGTTTGCTTAGCTATGATGACCCATTGAGCAAGTATCTGGTAAAATCGCAATACCCGCCCAAAACTTGGAAAGGCATTCCAGTGGATCTGACTATTGGTAATTTGCTGAGCAACACTGGTGGAAATCATGAAACATCGGATGCAGATCTAAACAACATTGTTCATGATGTTCATTGGGTGAGGCAAATGATAGGCAAATTCAAGGACGAACCGCTGAAGTGTAAACCTGGTGAGCAGTTCTACTACTCCAACTATGGCTTTCAACTGTTGGGTGCGGTTATTGAGACAATAACAGGGAAACAATTCCCTCAAGTAATGAGTCAACTATTTGCTCAAATTGGTCTCAATTCGAGTTATATTGAGACATATGAATCGGTGATTGCCAACCGTGCTCAGTATTATCGATATACGGATGTTAAAAGTATTCAAGAGAATGTTCCAACGAGTATGTTCGATCAATTGGTTGCAGAAGAGGGTTGGTGGCCTGCTGGGGGACTGGTTTCCACTGTTGGAGATTTGGTCAAGTACGGTAATTGGATCCTGGACATTTACAAGGGCAGACAGGAGAAGCGGGATTTTATTTTATCAAATAAAACAATCCAAGAAATGTGGACTCCACGTACAGAGCATATTGATAATTTTTCTTTACGCCCAGTCAATGAGTATGGTGAGTTTTAATATTAATAAAATAATTTCGAAACAAATCTAATAGAACGATCCTTTTAGGCTACGGTTGGTTTATTGCTAATGTTTCTGAAGCTGTGAATCCAAACTTGAAATATCGCGACTTTGTTTGGCACTCGGGCGGACTGCACGGCCTGTCTAGCTTTTTGATCATCTATCCAGAACAGGAAATTGTCGTAGCTGTGATCACCAACAAAGGCTCTGTTGAAGGACTGGATGTTATGGCAATGACTGCCGCTGAGTTGATGTTTGATATTCCTATGAAAAATTTATCTCTGCGAAATAATGATTTTAATTTAATTGTTCTATTGTTTATGTTACTTCAAATCCTGTATAGTTTTATATGTATTTTGTAGCTTCTGTTTTAGAATATTATTTTTGCCTAATCTGTTTTCAATTTTTTTTGTAATTTCATTTTATGCAAACAAATGGCAACAATTCTAGTTTAGAACCATAATCGGATTCGTGGTTTTCCTCAGGGTAAATGGTCAGTAAAACTTGTCGCAATCTAACTGTCTGACGCTCTAGACCTTAAAAATGAAACACTTTGATCATGTTCTGAAAGAACCGTAGACTCAAGAGTTGCCAAGTTATGGTACACTAGATAGTTTTGATGAAATAGGATACGCTAATATTCATATATTATTTGTAATTACATTTGCAGCAAGCAACATTTCTCAACTTAATATGACCGTAAACAGTCACCGAAATAAAATGCCTGATCATACCAAATTGTTTCATTGCTGATTCATCATTGTGATATCATCACGAACCATAAATTAGATCAGCATACAAGTATTATTTTGTTTTACAAGCTAGTAAAAATACTTTTCAAACATTCTTTTGTGCATTACGAATCAAATTGATGCTGCAATTTGCATGTTATCTTATCTACCACACTGCTTTAAACTGCTAAAGTTAAAAAAAAGTTGTAGTATAAAGATGAGTAAGCCAACTATAGTTCACTATCACATTTTTGCTGCAAATCCAAATTTTGAAGCATCAAAATGACTTCAAAATCATCACTTTTCATAATTTTGCTTTGCTGTCTTTCAGTGAGAGCTCTCCTGAATCCATTTGCTGTTCATCCTGAGAAAGTAAATGAAAATGTCTTTACAAAAGCACGAATTTCATCTCTCGAAGAAGCAATTCAACAAACAGAAAATGTTATCCTACAGTACAAGGAAGTCTTTGGCATGGCATCGGTTACGTTCAGTATTGCGGTAAAGGGTAAAACAATATGGGAAAAGGCTTGGGGACTTGCCGACATTGAAAATTCAATGCCCACTCAAACGGACACTCACTACGGAATTGCGAGTATGTCAAAAACGTTCACTTCAATTCTGATTGGATCACTAGTCGATCAAAAATTGATTAGCTATGATGATCCATTGAGCAAATATTTGGCAGAATCGCAATACCCAGCAAAAACATGGGAAGGCATTCCTGTGGATTTGACCATTGCACATTTGTTGACCAACACGGGTGGAAATGTTGCAACAACGCTTGAAGATCTAAACTACATTGTTCATGATGTCCATTCGGTGAGAGAGATGATTGGCAAATTCAAGGACGTACCACTGCTGTGTAAACCTGGTGAACAGTGGCACTACTCCAACTATGGCTTCCAACTGTTGGGCGCGGTTATTGAGACAATCACCGGAAAGAACTTTCCCGAAGCTATGGCCGAATTATTTGGTCAAATTGGACTCAATTCGAGTTATGTTGAGACATATGAATCGGTGATTGAAAATCGTGCTCAGTATTATCGATTTCCAGATGCGGCCCGTATTCAAGAAAATATCCCAACGAGTATTTTCGATAAATTGCTTCCCGCAGAGGGTTGGTGGCCTTCTGGTGGACTGGTTTCCACTGTTGGTGATTTGGTCAAGTACGGTAATTGGATTTTGGACGTTTATTGGGACAGACAGCAAAATTTGATCTTAAGTAAGAAAACCCTCAAAGAAATGTGGACTCCACGAACATCGCATATTGAAGTTTTTCCTTATCGTCAATCAGTCAATGAATATGGTATGTTTTGATCATTTATTTTCTATATGAAATAACTTCCATTGAAACGATCCTTTTGTAGGATACGGTTGGTTCATCGCTAATGTGTCCGAAGCTGTAAATCCAAACACTAAATATCGTAACTATGTTTGGCATTCGGGCGGTCTTATTGGCGTGTCCAGCTTTTTGGTCATCTATCCTGAACAGGAAATTGTCGCTGCTGTGTTGGCCAACAAAGGATTCATTGAAGGACTCGATATTATGGCACTAACTGCCGCTGAGTTGATGTATGAGTTTTGTTGAATCTACTATTTGACAAGCTAAATAAAGTTTGATGTATTTTTTATCTAAAAAAATCTTTTCCCAAAATTTGTTGTCACTAAAAAAATTATTTGTGATTTTGATGTTTATTGACATACGGAAATTTTTGTATCCAAGGACTTTGTCTGTTTTACATCATACTGTAACCCAGATATTTTACGTTTATTTATTATTATGTAACTGTTAACACCCAACACGGGAATAACACAAAATTATACCACGATCAATCAAATTCCCAATTCGGATAGGCGTTATATAAATCAACAATAATATGAATGCAAATAAAAAGAAACAATATTTCTATTCATTCAAACTCACAATTTGTATGAATGAATTTGAATTGAATTGACCAATTGTGGCAAAATGTTCAAACAATTGGCCAAATGGACCATTTTCGTGCTCTGTGTGTTTGCTTTTTGGTTGGTACAAAATTCTGTTTGCCAAACCGATCAGGAGATGCAAAGTATGTAGATTTTTAAATTTGATTTTAATTTTAATGATTTTCTTCATATAGACCACATTAAGGATCTTCGTAAAGAGCTCTTCCTAAATCGTGGTTACGATCCACTGGCACGACCGGTGGCCAACTACAATCGATCAACTAATGTTTCGATAAGTTTGATCATAAGTTCCATTCAAGATTTGGTAAGATCTATAATTTATGGACAATTTTTTTTAATTTGTTAACTTCAGGACATGAAAACGAACGTGCTGGAAAGTTTCGGGATGATCATTATTAAATGGAATGACGAGCACCTTTCATGGAAACCTACAGAATATGGTGGTCTTGATCGGATTGTGGTTCATCTTGATGAGGTTTTTAAACCTGATATTGTCATTTACAATTCGGTGAGCGGTGAAAATGCTTTACGGTACAACAGTTTCGGAGATGTACTGCTTCTGAGTACGGGAAAGGTGTCCTGGGTACCGGTGATGCAGATGCGCACCATCTGTATGGCTGATCTCACCGAGTGGCCCTTCGATCGCCAAACCTGCAGATACAACTTCGGCTCTGCCCTGCACGACATCAAGGCCATCAACCTAACCGGTTGTATAGCTAACAAGATCATTTTCGCAAGCTTCATCGAAAATTCCGAATGGAAAGTGGTCAACTCGAGTTGTTTGACCAAAGTTTTCATTCTGACTTCGGTGACTTTTCCCCAGATTCGGTATAGCATCACATTGGAACGGAGAAGCACAAATTATCGCTATTTGGTGTACTGTCCAATAATCTGTGCTCTACTGTTGAGTCTGATGTCTTTTCACTTGGACATTCGGGATAATTTGAAATTCTTTTTGGGATGCTTAAGTTTGTTGATGTTGCTGATGGTTGGACTTTATCTTGGATTTAAGTTGGGGATAAGTTCTTGGGGTACGCCTAAAGTTGGTAAGCATCTTGATTTATTTTTATGGGTTTAAAAATTTTCAAATTTTAGTTGTCTACCTTGGCCAAATGATCATTCTGGTAACACTCAGTTTGTCCTGGTTCACAATCGCTCGAATCATCTCGAAAATCAACTTTGCAGTACCAAGTCGAGTAATCGCACTAATTCAACCAGTCGAACGTTGGTTGGTACTGCAAAACGATGAATTTGACTCTGTCCAGTTGATTCCAAATCAAAGCAACAGCAACTCAGAAAATCCTCCACTCGAAGAAGTTTCACTCGACAAACTTCAACCACCAAAACCGAAACCACGCTCGGACACGTTGGTTCTCATTCAAGTTGTGGACAAGCTTTTCTTTGCAATTTTTCTACTTCTTGCAATAGTTTTGCATAATTAACAGTTTTATTTCTTTTAAAAGAAAACCTTAAAAATTCAGTAAAGCAAACATAACAGTTTTGTTAACATTTTGAGAGCATTGACAGTTTATATATAAAGCTAAACTAATTTCATTTATTTTGAAAACATCAAATCGAAATTCATTGAGTCATCAAAGTTTGCGCTGGTTGCTTGCGCAGCAACTGTCGAAAGCGTTGCACCGCAGCCCGGGCCGTGTTATGTCCCCTCATTGTTACCGTATGTTTGTTCTGTGGAATAGCAGAATACTCGTAGCACACCTTCGAGATTGACTTTCTCCGGCTCCACAGCTCGGGCCGTTTGCCAATGTAGGCAAATGTCCAGTCGGGCTTGACGTCATACTTTTGTACGAGCTGTTTCGCTGCCTTGCAGGACATGTTCGTACGGGACGCTGTGTCTTCCCCATCCGAGATGATAATGCCCAGTACACGTTCGTCCTTTTGTTTGAGTTGGGCCGCAAGGGTTACGCCTTGATGGAGGGCGTCAAAGAAGGACGTACGACCGCAGGGTCGATAGTCACTGGGCTGGAGGGGTGGAACATCTTGAAGGTCAGTTCCTGAAAATTTTCATATTTCAGTTAATTTACATATTTTTAATAAACAAACAAACAAACAAACCTCTATGCAAAAAAGTGACCACATTGTTGAATTTAACCAGAATCAACCGACCACCATCGACATTTGCATTCAGCGACCGTTGAAGGCTCACAAATTGATTGATGCGTTCGAGAATTTCATTCTTCTTTGACTTCATACTAAGCGACTCGTCTACGATGATCAACAGGAGAGTTTTCATTTTAGGAAATATTTTTTTGTAAATTTTTTAATAAATATTTTTTAATTGAGAATCAATTGAAAATTGAAATTGAAAATCTCAAGTTGAACAAAAATGAACGGATTCAGCTCAAATAGGCCAACATGTTTGCAAATGGGTTGCTTTGAACAGTAAAAAGTAGTAATCCTTTTGAGCAAAATCTCATCGTACTCGTAAGTGACATTGGTAATGACTGTTCACAAGTTTATATATACAGAGTTTCAATCAGTCACGAGAAGGAATGTGACTTTTTGTACGCCCGGGCAAAAAATCTTTGGCCACCTCTTTTTGTCCGGGATCAACAAAATTTGCATTTCTGTCAAGTCAGTCTGTGCGTGCGTCATTCATGGATATGCACGTATATTTGTTTTCAATTTTGAAATAAGGAAAAAACAATGGTCATGACAATAACGAAAAAGTACGTATATTAAAAAAGTCAATCAATTTTATTTCAAATCGAAATTAGTTAATCAGGAAAATTAATGATTTTTGTTGGCGCCAAGCGACCGCAGTTTGTACCAAAAATATAAAAAACTTCTCTGAATGATATCAGCATAAAAAAAATTTGCCTAAAACATTAATTAAACTTTTGTTTCGTTTTATCATTTTTTTTGGTCATACAAAAGTTCGTCTTGTGCTTGATTACGTAAATTCAGTGTCAGTTGATTTGTTTGGTGCATGTTTGACTGCTAATTTGTTTGGATTTGTGCAGTCTCATGGAAAAAAGAACGAAACAAAGTGTACAAGTGCATGGTTAGTTTGTTTGAGTGGCTATTTTTAGTAACACAACATCATTAAATCAAAACTTGTTGGGGTGTTCAGGTTTGACGAAAGATTGCTAAATTGTGTTGCAACACTGTTCTTGTTATAGATTCAAGTGCAGATGTATCCAATGTTTTTATGATGAGCCAAAGCCAAAGGGCAACTTGCTTCCTATTTGTTGAGTAAAATTTCGAAATTGCTGTTCCACTCGTCGAAAGCCACCGAAAAGTTGGTCCACTCGCTGGCCAATCCGTTGGCCAAACTGTTCACCAACTTGACCAACTTGTTGGCCAATTGAATTGGCCCAACTGTTGCCCGACTGTGGAAAACTGCTACCTGGAAATCCACCTACCAAAAAACATATAAAATTTTCATTTTTATTAGTTTCGCAAATAGACTTTACCATTTTGGTGGAAATTTGGAGGCGCTTGACCAAATTGGGCGTAACATAAGCTAGCGAATACGCTTAGTTGTAATAAGATATTCGCAATTAAAAACACAATTAAAATTCGATAGTTTTTCATTTTTTTAATCTCCATTTTTTGAGTGAAAATATTTTTTCGAAAAATCACCATTATTTATGTGACTTTGCATAGGTAGGTGTGAAATTATGATTGACACCAAATCTGGTTACTAAAGCTGTTCAAATCAATGATTTGTTAATTAATTTTTTCTTTGTTCGGCTTAATAAATCAAACAAACGTCAAAAATCGACAAATACATTGAAAGATGTGAGAATTAATTAAAATTGATTTTATTCGTAAAATTAAGTATTTTACAAATGTGGTTTCTATAATCTCAAAACTCATAAACAGTTTGATTCATCATGAAAGAACCTAACCACTACTGCTCGATGGTGTGAAAGGACGGGAACCAAACGGTGGCTGTCCCAAGCCAAATTGTCGAGTGAAATTTCTGAATCCTTGTCCAACTTGACCAAAGAAACCACGGTTTTGGTAGTTTTGACCAAATTGTTGGCCTCCCATTTGACCATTACCACGCATCGGTCCCATTCCACCCATCTGTCCCATTTGTCCCATCTGTCCCATCGGTGGGCCAAATCCACCTGGACCACGTTGACCCCCACCACCGCCGAATCCACTACCTAAGTTTTAAAAATTTACAAAATTTTACAAAATACCAAAATCTAAAATTACCTTGTCCCATCATCGGCGGACCATACTGGGCACAGTTTTCTTTCACGACCATCAAAACCATAAACAGCACAACCCAAACTGAGGCTTGTTGAACAAAGTTTAATTTAGTGGAATTATTCATTTTTGGAAATTTTCGACAAGTGTATGAAAAATTGATACACGAAATGATTTCGATTTTAATGCATTCGTTTTATATTTAGCAATAAAAATATTGAAACTAATTAACTGGTTTTTTAATAATCAAAAAAGCTGCACAAACAATCTGTTAATTAGCTAAAATTAGCTAACTGAAAATGCATGAGCACTACTATTTGACATTGATGATTGAAAATGTCATTGCAATGACAGTTAATTAGCATAAAGTACAATACAATGTAACTGAACACTGAACAAACAAGCCCAGAAGCAGCTGAACTAAAAAAATTAACATTGATACATGATTGCAAAAAGGATAACACACAAAAGCCATATCTCATTAACCATTCCAATTACTGCTCGATGGTGTGGTCCACTGACGTCCAAAATTGGCAGAATTTCGTAGATTTCCAAAATTTCCACCACCATAGCTGTTAAAAAAGTTGCGAAATTGTTGAACTAGTCGCTGCCAGCCTCCGTTGCTGTTGAGCGCCTGACCAATTTGTTGTTCAAATTGCCGGATTTGTTGACTTAGCGGTCCGTTAAAGTTTCCGAATGCGCCAGACCAGGGTCTTTGACCGTTACCGCTGCCAAAACCACCAGGAAAATTTCCTAAAATAAAAAAATTAATTTTTATTTACAAAAATTAAGCATAAGATACCATTATTCCAATTTCCACCCCCGCTTCCTCCGCCTCCACCTCCTCCACCATATTGAGCGTTGAGCTTCAAAATCGAATCTTTGTTTATCAAAACAAAAGTTATTAATAAAACCATAAATACGTTTACTTTAGTCGAGAGTGACATTTTGGCAGTTTTAATTCTCGTAACAAAAATAACACACAAATCCAAAATTTCCAATTTAATTTATATACCTAATATTTGAAACATTGTGTTATTCAATTTGTCATACATTTCAATGACATCACATATGAACATATGAAAGTTAATTAATATTTTTTTAGCAATCGGGACTTGCAAACAAAAGTATTGACTTAAACAAACAAACTGTTCGGTATTCGTGCTCATTCATAGTACAGTTATGGCACTCGGGGGACATTGAGCAATTGACATTTAGTTAAACATACAAAATAACACGACATTGAAAAAGTTGATACGGTTGAATGAGGTTTTTCTTTAAACGAAATCAAAAAATAAAAGAGTGATTTACAGTCTCATCATAGTGAAATAAAACTTATTATTACATGAGTCATAACTTATGACTCATAACATGCGTTTTGCGTCACTCTGTCATCGTCGAAACAGTGTAAATATATTTAGAATAAAACCAACGTAGATGATTACAATCTGCAATTCAAAACGACTTATTTTAGTTTGCACATCAAGGAAAAGTTTCGTAACAAACTTACATCGAAAGCCACCATATTAATGACTGTCTGGTTTGGACCAATTGTGATGCCAATTTTATGTTTTTTAGTGTCTAATCTTTCGCTGAATGTTTGATATTTTAGTTTGAGATTAAGTTCTCTCTTTGATTTTAAAATCAGAGGTACATTTGGCAGCACTTTATTGGCACGATGCATTGTTCTCAATATTGCAGCCATTGATACCTCTAGAATAATTGTCGGTAGTAATTGAGAGAAAATGTCCATCCAATTGAAGAGTTCAGTTGGTTTACCCGAAAGCAAATAGATCGAGTACGCATTGGTGGGTACTTGACAGAACAGCCAAAGTAAATTCATGTACCCGAGAAAACTTTTATTGAAAAGTATAAGTTGACGTGAAAATTCGGTGTGTTGCAGTAGAATATACTTCAGGGTACCAATTTTAATCAAAAATTTTTTCGAGCGACAACATTTCGCCAACAATTGATTCAACATTCCAATGTGTTCCCGAACAAAAATGTACAGACAAATTATGATACAAATCAGTAGATTCACTTTATCAGTTATCAAGACAATGGTCATCGAATGGCAAATCACTTCGAATGCTACAATTGGTTGAAGATAGATTGGATATTTCATAATAATTTCCGTTGATAAATAAACCATGAATAACTGATTCATTAAATCTGTATAAGAATTTTTATAAAATTGAGAATTAAATATTAAAAACTTACAATTAGATATTTGAAGAATTAGTGTTATTTTTCTTAGAATTTCCAACTTTTTTAAAATTTTTAAACGAACGCTAATTCCAATTTTGGGGCTAGTGGATAGCTTGGTTCGGTTGAATTTTCGACTATTTAACTGTCCATTTGAATTAGAAAATTTACGAAAGAAATCTTCATTTTCGACCACAATCGTGTACAACAATTTCCAGCCAACATCAATTTTCAGGCGCACAAATTTCGCCTCAACCAACACACCAAACGTACACATAATTACACAAACTAACATCAGTAGCGCCGCCTGTTGAGCCGTATCAGTACTTTTCGACATTAAATTATCGAGAAAGTCTTCTTGATTATTTCCAACTGTCCGATATTGGACAATTTTGCATAAATAACGCACAATAAAATACAAGTAGAGGATAATTTTGAATATACAGATAAAAGAATATTCTACAGTTTTATTATCATCATTCTCAACAATATTCTTCAGCTGGTGATAGTAGAAATTTGAGAATTTCTGTTGTATCAATTTTTTCATGTTTGAAAAAGACATGAAAATAATTTTTTACAGAATTAATTTCCAACTAAAAACTATTTTCACATTTCAATTTCTACAAAATATAAATTCTATTGTCGATCCATTATTTATTATTTGGCAGCAACAAACTTGAATTCACCGGAACCTGGAATCATCAATTTTATATTTTATAAATGTCAAACTTATTTTCGCTTTTAATTAAAAATCGATAATCGAAAAATAAAGTTTTTGACTTTTTAACGGATATGTTTTTCCAATTAATTAATTATTAAATTGTTGTTGAGATGTTGTAATACATGAATTGATGGTAAATGGATTGACATGGGACTAATTCATTTTCTCATCGTTTTCTCATCATATATATCAAAATCATGCCTTATCATCGAAACAGAATAAATATATTCAGAATGAAACCGACGTAAATGATTACAATCTGCAATTCTCAAAGGTTTGTGAGTATTCTTTGTGCTCAAATCTAACAAAAAAACTTACATCAAACGCGACCATATTAGTGACTGTCTGGTTTGGACCAATTGTGATGCCAATTTTGTTGGTATTATCCTTTGTGCTCAATCTTTCGCTAAATGTTTGATATTTGAGTTTGAGTGCAAATAGATGTCTCGATTTTAAAAACAATGGAACATTGGGCAGAACTTTGCTGGCACGATGCATTGTTGTCGATATTGAAGCCATTGATATCTCTAGAATCACTGTCGGTAGTAGTTGAGTGAAAATGTCCATCCAATTGAACAGTTCGGATGGTTTTAGAGAGAGCAAATAGATGTTGTATGCATTGGTGGGCACCTGACAGAACAGCCAGAGCAGATTCATGTAACCGAGGAAGCTTCGATTGAATAGAATAATTTGACGTGAAAATTCAGTGTGATGCAGCAGAATATACTTCAAGGTACCAATTTGATTGAAAAATCGTTTTGACCGACAACATTTGATTCAACATTCCAATGTGTTCCCGAACAAAAAATGTGCGAACAAATAGTGATACAAATGAGTAGATTTACTTTATCAATTATCCAAACAATTGAAAACGAATGACAGATCACTTCGAGTGCTACGATTGGTTGAAGATAGATTGGATAAGTGAAAATTATTTGCGTTGATAAATAAATTATAAAAAACTGATTCATTAAATCAGTAAAATATTAAATTTGCAATAAAAAAATTAATAGACAAATAGCAAACTTACAATTTGATATCTGAAAAATGAGTGTACAATTTTTTAGAATTTTCAACTTTTCAAAAATCTGTAAACTAACGCTTATTCCAATTTTCGGGTAGGTGGTTAGCTTGGTTCGACTGAATTTTTTACTATTCAGCTGTCCATTCGAATTCAAACATTTCTGATGGAAATGTTCATTTTCGACCACAATCGAATGTAACAATTTCCAGCCAACATCACCATCAATTTTTTGCCGTCCAAATTTCAACTCAACCAACACACCAAACGTACTCATAATTACACCGACTGACATCAGAAGCGCCGCCTGTTGAGGTGTATCGGTACTTTTCGACATTAAATTATCGAGAAAATCTTCTTGATTATTACCAACTGTGCAATATTTAACAATTTTGCATAAATAACGCACAATGAAATACAAATAGAGAATAATTTTGCATTTGCAGATTAAATAATTCTCCACAGTTTGATCATTCTCAACAATGTTCTTCAGTTGATGGTAGAAGAAATTGGAAAATTTCTTTTCTATAATTTTTTTCATGTTTGAAAATTAAAATGAAAATAAATTCAATTTCTTTACAGTAAACTATATTTCAGCTTTTTGTTAAATAAAACTTTGTCAATCAAATATTTAGCTCTTTGCTAAACTTGAATTTACCGGATCCTTGTATCAATTTTTTTTATTTGATAAATGTCAAACTTTAATTTTCGCTCTTAATTAAAAAATCGATGAGAAGACAAATTTTTCTATATCTAACGGAAATGTTTTTTTTATTCAATTGATTAATTATTAATTTGTTGACATGTTGCAAAATGTGTATTTTTGGTATCGATGATAAATGGATTTGGTTGACATGTGACTCATTGCTCCACTCAAACAAAAAAAAATTCACTTAATTGCATTTACCCATTTAACCCTCATCCAACAAGTGCAAATACAAGCATTTCCCAGGCAACTATCGTTTGTTCCATGTTCCATTAAGGCTTTACTTACACTTGACTCTAAATGTAAAATATCATACATTAATCAATCCAGTTCTTTAGTTTGATTTGAAATTTTGACACAAAAAAACACAATGAAATTCAACAACGAAAAGGCACTCGACTGGGTCAAGTCACAGTTCCGTCGAGTGAATCTTGGTCATATTATAGTGGCAATCTGTCTTGTTGCCCTCTCAATTTGGTGTTTCTACAATGTGGAACATATTACCCGAAAGTATTTCCAACACGACACGATCATTTCACTGGAAAACAATGCTCCAGTGAAAACGCCCTTTCCCGGTATTACCATTTGTGCTCCGAGTATTTTTAAACCTCAACGGTTGGCTGGTAAAGTTGTGTTTAACTTTTTTTCTGTTTTGATCAAAATTTTTTCGTTCTTAGACCTATTTCCCGAATTTGAAGCAAAACTACGCATCTACGAAGACTGGCGACGCAATGCTGTGCTGCCCAATAAAGAGCAAGAGGACCACAGTCGCACAAATACTCGATTGGACGACTTTTTAAAGTTCGAAGCGCTGGCACTGCAGAAGCTGTCTGCTAGTGAAATCATCGGTGAATGGAGTGTACAGAAGGAGGATCTACTCGAGGACTGTGAGTTTAGTCCAATGAATATTCGCAATATGCATTTGCAAAATGGCGAAGACGAGGATCTAAAACCGAGGGTTCGAAAGTGTACAGACATTGTGCCACTACTTGAAAGTATTTACGAAGGCAAAAAGTGTTTCACGTATTTCAGTGATTTGCATCTCGAGGCTAGCATGATGGGCAATGGAAAAGTTGAGATAGTCAAATCGACTGGTAAAATTGTGATAGTCGAAGGACAGAACGATAAGACTTCAAAGAATGATTCTGAGAAAATTCGAAATTATAGTCAAAATGTTACAAAAGTAGACTTGCCCGATTGCGGTACTGATCATTCGTCATGCATCAAAAACTTGAAATTGTCCAATGTTTTGTACAACTCAAACACCACCATGGTGTTTGACCTAAATCCGAGCATCGAAGTGCGCGTGAAAGCAATTGAAAACGATGTTTGGGGCAGCTATGTGCGAGATCCAATTCTTATGACCGTCCATCCACCGAACATTCTACAGAATCGGAGGGACTTTCTATTTTTCCAAGTAGCGAAAAACAATTTCTATGAGATTTCATTCAGCAAAAAGACCACCTATCTTCTGCCTCCACCCTACAAAACTTGGTGTATTGTGTATTTGGAAGACCCCGACTATCGTATACACATTACCAGGGACTGTTGCATCACAAATTGTATCTTCAATCAAGTTTCGAGTAAATTATGTGCAAATTACTATGGTGTGCTTACTGAGGCAATGTTCAAGGATAATGCCAATTATTTGGATCAGAAAATATGTCCTCACAACCAACAGGTGCGCATGCGCTAACTTGATATTCTACTAATATCTTTTGTACACTTTTTACAGAATTACAGTGCCTATCTCGAGGCGCGTAACAAATGTGAGAAAGAATGTCCCGAAGAGTGTACTAAAACTATTTTTGAAATATCTGGACAAGTGAGAAATCCCTACGACGATGGCTGTCGAAAGTGGTGGGAAGTTGATGACTCCAGAAGTGATGATGAAGACGGAGATTTGGTTGATGATGAACCCAATTCTAACTACGATTTCATACAAAGTGCGGATATCCTAAATCCACCAGTGTTCCAGGATTATCCTAAAATGGATATCTTCAATTTCGTACCCAAATCCAATTATCTGAATCTGCACAATCAGTGGACGGGGCACAGAATCCGAAAGCGATCTATCCACGAAAACGATTCATCAGAATATTCCTCAAGCATTCCTGTACCAAGAATTTGTCAATCTGCACGAGTGTCCATTAAAATCTCACCCAAACCATTCATCACTGTGCGACATCAGGCCGCAATAACATATGAGGGCTTTATGGGCACAGTTGGGGGCCATTTTGGTATCTGGCTTGGACTGTCCCTGTATAAGGTTATCAAGTTTACTGTTCTGCTGTTGTACAATTTGTTGTACAAGCTGTTGCGATGTATGGTAAGCAGATGGGGACCAACACTTGGGCTAAACACTTGACATTGGCTAAGTGGTTGGTGATCAATAAATGTGCATGTTTGTGTCAATGATTGCTATTTACTTTATTATCTATGTAATATCAAATCTCTATCTAGAGTACTCAAATTGTACAATTTTGTCAAGATTAGTCCAACAAAGGTTACAAAATCTTACCTAAGAGCTGTAATCAGTCACAATTTGTTCCGTGATCGCAATCGACAAAAAATCCCCCAACTTGTATAAAAACAAGATTATTTGGCGTTTTATTTTGCCAACAACAATATTACCAACTAAAATGAAATTTCAACTCTTAACCATTCTCGCGATATTTCCGCTTGTTTTCGGGGCATTGGAAGTACCTTCCGTGAAACTAACCGTCTACTATGAATCCCTTTGTCCCGACAGTCGAGCTTTTGTACTGCATCAACTTGTGCCAACCTATTCCAAACTTGGCAAACACATTGACTTGGAGTTGGTTCCATTTGGTAATGAAAACATTACCTTGACAAATGGTACTCCTACTTACAGCTGTCAACACGGACCTGCTGAGTGTTGGGGCAACAAGATGGAGGCTTGTGCAATTGCGCATGCTCAGAATCAGATGCAAGGGTTGAATTATGTCGCGTGTATGTTCAATAAAACAAATTGGAAAGAAACTCAAACTAATGGAGAAGTTTGCGCAAAAGAATTTGGTTTCAATCAAGCCAAACTGAGCGTTTGTCACGATCAGGCCGAAGGACGTGCACTGATTCAGGTGAACCAACAAAAGACAGACAGTTTGATGCCAAAACGAACAAACGTTCCGTGGATTAACATCAACGGTCTGCACACAGAAAGTATTCAGTCTGGGGCGTTGAGTCATCTTGAGATGCATCTGTGTATAAATTATTTGCATACTGCTCCAGAGTGTAAGGTTAATTAAGAATTGAATGTTTATCAAATGATTTTATTGTTGTTTAATAAATATATTTTGTTCAGTAGGTATTAATAATCTTGTGAGAGAATATTAAAAGTTTTACGTAGAAAAATATGAACTGCAGACAATGTTCAAATAAATTAGAAAAATTCATGTCCAATTTGTTAGTGTCATTACCTTGGTAAATGTTGCCATTGAAACCAGCCCAAGTGGACCATAGTTCAGTCCATATTTATTTGCAGTATGCAGTCGGCCAATTATTAGAAGCAATTTTAGCCTCGCTTTGAAATTGCCCACCTTATGTTGCTTGCGAGCAGCCAAATTGAGCAACACTTTTGCCGATGAATGTGCCTTTGCGGTGAGATAGGCCATATAGAGATGCATCCCGAAGATGCACAGTATTTGCTGAATAGCAAGTGAATTCACAATCAACCACAGCAGTGCACTGTGAGATACTCGGCCAAGTATGATTAACATCACCAGATAGGCATTGAGTGGACAGTTGAACAGCACAAATATGCAAAATATTCGACCACAAACTCGATCTGCCATGAAGATTACAGTAAAGTTTGCAATGTCCTTCTCCACAAAAGGACTTAAATGGCACCAATTGAAATAATTTGACTTGATCAAAAGAACAAATGCACGAATATTGTTTCGAATTATAATGTGAATGAAGTTCAACGTTGTAGTCAAAAAGGCTCCGGCTAGAATGGCTGTTTGGGCAAAATTCACCAATCCAAGATCGACAATGAACAAATTGAACAAATAAACAATCCATCCAAATGCTCCAAGGGAAAGCTTCCAATATTCAAAAGCAAAAATCAAATGCAAATTTAGAATTATCAAATCTACAATCACAATAAACAATTGAAATGTATTCAAGATTACCAATGCATTCTTTCTGATAGTTTTCCTCAGAATCGGTAATTGGGTATTGTTGAAAATGAGATTAAACAGCTGGATATGCTTGAAATTTGCCTTCAAATACATGTCGTAATAGAAGTAGACAATCATCACTGAGAGCAGACTCAGAATTGGATAAAAGTCGGGAGTAAAGAGAAAGTAGACAATGTCCGCATGGATGAATCGTCCATACGGGCTCAGTTCGCATAAGGACAGAAATTGACTCTGCACAGCGTAATACAAGTGAATTGAAATGAGCAAATAAATACACCAAATTTTACGTCGACTATTGTGCTCAACAATCGCTCGAATGGTGTTCAGGTACTGAAAGTAATAATCCAACCCTTTGTAGGGCACCAGTAAATAAACAATCAGCAAGGTCCGCTTGATCAACAGTCGTAAAAATTGTAAAATCATTTTGAACTAAAATGATTTTTGTTGTTTTGTTTTCCGAACCTTCTCAAATTCGAAACTCAAAATTATATTTTAAAATTGTAAATACATTTCGAAATTTATATTTTAAAACTCATTTATTAAATTTTCCATTGCTTTTAATTAGAGTTGAGAGCAAATAAAAATTAATGATTAAAAAGATAATAAATTAAAATTGAACAAATTAAAGTAAATTAACTTTAGTGTCATTGAAATTGTCAGACAAAATACTTTTGATCGTTGACGTTTGATCTTCGATGATTGTATCGCAAAACAATTTTTCAAAATTTCAAACAGTGAATATGACAAATAAACAATATTACTACTTAATTCGAAACTAAACTGGACTAATAAACATTTTTAATTAAACTTTAATAATGTTAAATTATAGTTTTTTTGTTTTGAATGCTTATAAATGCTTAGCAACTGAAGATCTTTCCAGTCAATCATTTCTGTGTAATTAGTTTCAGAATGGCTTTTTGAAAATAAACCTTTTGACACTTTGAAGACTCTGACATTGCATTGCTTTTTCTTCCGTGCTTTAAAGATCAAATCAATGGCTCTATCCTTAGGTTGCTCATTTTTATCAAAAGCTTAGCAAGTAAAATCTTTTCAGAATCAGCAAAATACGCGTTAATTTGAAGTTTGTTGGTGAATCGATTTTTTATTGTATAAACTAAATTAATAATACCGATTCTTAAACATAAACATAAAGGCAGTACTAAGATAATATAAAATCTGCAATTTTAAAATAAAAAAATTGTTATTTAAAATATTTTGATCACTCAATGTATACTCGCCAAATAGAATGTCTTTGAGGTGATGCGGTAATTGTCAAACAGCCGAAATGCGTACGATCGTAGACGACGGCCAATCTGTAGAGATTGTACTTTCACCAAATGACAACTTTGCCACTGTTTGAAATCATATCTGACTACAAGCTTAAATGCACTCGTGTAAATATCACGATTTAGCCGTTCAATCTGTTGATTGAACTTGACAATCTGAGCACACTCGTGCGTCATGATAAACAGCACAACATTGCTGTACACAATGCCCGAGAAGAAGATCCATTTCTCAACCAGTGGAACAGTGGCGTAGAAATCAATGTAAATGAGATAGCACTGAAGTGTAATGTTGTACGGAAACATGATGGAGAGTTGAGGAATACAAAAACGGCTATACTCATCGATCATGCGGCATACTTTGATATAGTGGCGATTTGTGACAATATGTCCACTCAAGTGACGTACAACGTTAGGTCTGGCTGCTTTTTGACAAACAGATGCAACTTGCCGGCTAATTTCGCTCAACTTTCGAATGCATTCTTTCTGTCGAAATCCAATGTATCGACAAGACAGAATGATAAAGATGCCTGAATGGATAAATACTAGAAAGAGGCAAATAATATATAATTTAATTTTTTTAAAGCACAGATTCACTTGTTTACCAATCAATGCATAGTAAGTGTACAATTGAAAGAAAAAAATCCAAAATGCCACAGATGTCCAATTGAGTGTGTATACAGAATTGATGTACACATTGGTAAGAAAGTAAACGGTAGCCAAGCAAATGAATGTGAGCCCACAAATGTGCATCCCAATTCGGCCTTTTGCTTCAAATTTGCTGATTTGCTTCGATTCCCCGCTGCTCAATACTTAAAAAAAGTATTTAAAAATATGGAAGATAGATAATATCAAACCAAACAAACTTACATTCAGATGCAATCAAAAATTTGCCATCGCCACAGTTTAAAATGCGAAACTGCTCCTGAATTGGCACAGTGTAAATTAGTGCAACATAGAGGCAACAAGATACGAAAGCGTTCTCGGTGATCAGCACTGTCATGGTTGGCCAAATTGAATTGGGCGCTATTTGGTGCATGAAAATGAATGGACTCGAGGTGAGATTAAAGCTAAGAATGTCCGATTCGTACTGTAGCCCAAACACGCCATAGAGGAAGCTGAAAATGACAATGAACAGTGGGAAGTAAAAGTGTGATTTTGAGTTGCAATTTTGATCGGACTGCCACTTGACTGGATCAGATTGACGATATAGAGCGATATAGTGACTGGTGATTGTGTCAAATAGGGCTCGGTAGATGCTTGCCGTTATGGCCATAGACAAACGCACATATTCCATGTCTTGGTTTGGTTTGATCAGTTCAACAGCATGAAAACTAACAAGCACAAGTCTGACTAGCCACAACTCAAGTGATGAAGACACCAACTCAAACTCAGGAGAGCAAAGTAGAATTGTTATTTTTAAATTACTTATTTGTTTTAATATTTAATGCTAAAAATGAGAACCACACACAGGTAAACATATTTTGAAATTCTTTAATTGTAATCAATTGTTGGAAAGAGACCTCATTCGTTACTGTATTTGTTTGGTGTTTTCAAGTTTGTATTGTCGATAATGATGATGATGATGATTAATAATCGTTAAATATTGGTTTATTGATTATTGCTTACTTGTTGACAAGTGAAATTGTTTTGGCCGTAGTCACATATCGGCAAGTCTCTTCTGCATCATCAATTATACACGATTGGCCAACTTTGTTTGTGATATTGTCGATCTGCCAAGAAATTACATTGCCTTGATCAACTCGTTGATCACTTTTGGAAAGGGCAAGATAATCCCGTAATCGTGAATTGGCTTTAAATTGAAACGAATAGAGTGCATTGCCCACAAAAACATTCTCCTTCAAACGGTCGTCATTGGAGTAAGCATGTACTTCATGTGTTCTTCGGTTGCTTCTCTCGCAATTTCAACGATTTCATGTTTTGTGATTTGTCTAGAAAATTCGCGAAATCACTAGTCATTTTGAGGGAAATTGTAAATGAAATCCGTCAAAGTGAATTAATTTGAAATTCAAATTCCCGAAGAAGTTAATAAGAGATGGTTTGTTTAATTTGAATAAAATTAATGTTTTTCATTACACAATCTAATGAACTTTAATTAAAACAACTTACAACATAATTTGCTATATATTTAGTGCATAAAATCTGAAAAGAAAATTTCACATTGTTTCTTTAATTTGTCTTGCCGGAGTGCATTTTGACAGATCTCGAGATGACCAGTCATATTGAGAATTGACTAGGCAAAAATACCAAAATTTTCTAAAAATATAGCATTTCAAACAGACCACATTCCAGTTGCAACTGGAATTTAATTTAATTTTATATCCAACTAATTACAAACACGAGCATTACCTTGAGTAATTGAAAATTTATTTGTTTAACAATTAAAGCTCCTTCCGGTCGGTATATCAATTTAAAGTTGTATTTTCTGTCAATTCAATAATTAATTATTGTGTCATTTCAAAAACTTTTTGGTTTGCTAAACAAGACGCACACACATTAATGATTCCATAGTACCGTAAACAAACTTATTGCATTGACATTGGAGATTTTTCCGAATTAAATTTATTTTGAACCTGTCAATAAGTCTGTTTCCAGCTAAATTTACGAAATATCCTCCAGAGACAATGTTGACATTTTTGCAATATATATGAACGAGTAAGATAAATTGTTTTTTAATGGTCCAACACAACGCAATTCATCTGAAGAAATTGATTATTTTAAAGTTGGATTGAATTGTTTATTGTATTTCTATTAATTTAAGTTGACAAATTCGTTCAGAAACTTTCAAGTCAACACAATACTTAAATATATTATATTTGACGGAGAAGAGTAAGCTTTGTAAATTCAAACTTAATTTAAAATCAAAATGAACTTTATATTCGAATCAACTGGCCGAGTTAAGAGACTTGTCCGATCTCATTTTGGGGCACTCTATCGCCAATCAGATCCATTGCAAGTTTGTCCATCTATGCTTACGCGTCTAACCACAGTTGAGTCGACTCAACTCACTAAATCTTCACTTCACCAGCACTTCATCTTTCCTCTGTTAATCTTAATCTACACGGCCGTCTATGGAACTATTGGCTTTCAGTACGAATCGACCAGAAATGTTCACTTTCGAAACATCTCAAGCAATCCATACATTTTCACACATCAAATTGTGCCTCGTTCAATTTGGTCTCTGATTGACATTGGAATTGCTCTAGATCTTGTTGCCGCAATCAAAATCTACGTAGCAATCATATTTAGCAATGAAATTAAGGATAAATTTAAAATCACCACAGATGGCCTCAATATTTGGATTGGAAATCAGGGTATGATTTATAATTTTCATAAATAAAATATTATAAATTATATAAAATACTAGTTTTGGAACAAGTGGAAACGGAGAAAATGTTCAAAAGTCAAAAGAAAATCAAATTCACGCTGCAAACATTGATTGTTGTCCTTTACACCATCTTCACACTGTACTTCATGTGCTGTGTCTTCTTTCTGAACCAACGCTACTTCATGAGCCTTTGGTCACTTAGCTATTGGACCACTTTCCCACTGTTTATGATCTATTTGCTTTATGGTATTGTGCAATATTATTTGTGCATAATTTATAAGTCTATTTTAGGGCTGTTTGGCGCTGTGGTCTACGTGGTCCTGGCAAGTAAATACATTCGCATCCGACAGCAGACTTTGTTGCTTAAATTGCAGCAACTTAGCACCAAACTGAAGAACAAAGCCAACCGAGTACCAAAGAGCAACTTCTCTCGAGTCAATTTGCCTCTCTGGTGGCAATACATCCAACTGAACGGTGACATTATCCGCATCAGTAAGACCATCGCCGAGTACAGTCGCTACTGTTCGCCACTCCTGTCCGTGATCATTCCCTTCTACATCTCCATCCAATGTTATCTCCTGTACATTGTGCTCTTTGTTGCCAGTGTTCCTCTACATCAGAAACAGTTTTTCCTCTTTGATGTACTCGAGATCAATTTGTTTCTGTTTGTACTCACAGATCAGTGTGCAGGTGTGGTGAGGCTCAACCAAAAGTTGGAGATGGAGAATCGCAAATTCTATCTGTTGTTCTTCAAAAACGAACCGACTGTCTTCAGGGCAGCTCACATCAGATGCATGTTAAAGGTAGGCTTTTTTATGTAATTTATGCAAAAATTCAATTTCAAATGTACACAGGCGGAAATGCTTCTCGCAAATCGTCTTTTGTATTCGTATTCGTTTCGTGCATTTGGCCACTATCGAATCACACCGAAATCGTACTGCTTGGTAAGAGTATTTGTGTGTGTGTGTGACTTGAAATTATTTAATAATTTAATTATTTTAGATTGTCTCATACATCAGTACTTTCTTCATATTTGTTGCAAAGAATGAACAGAACATTTCGTGAACAATAAATCAACTTGCTTAAAACAAATACTTATATTTATCGAAAAAAAATACATTCTAGATCTAAAGAATGTTCCATGTAAATTAAGAAAATTTAAGTAAAAATACAAATTAACTCTTTCATGAGTAATTCAGTAACGAATAAAATACATGGTCATGAGCGCATGACCAAAAAATTTTACTAAGTTGCGCTAAATGGGTGAAAAGGGCTCTGTTGCGAACAAAGCAAATGCGAATGCGAATTTCTGCATATTTGGAGAACGAGCTCGAGTGTAATATTGCGGAAAGACAGACAGAAAACTAAAAATTAATTAGAAATTGCAAACATTACACATCATTAATTATCGCCATAAAGCAATTTTGACAAAAAAAGTCTAAACTTTTGTTTGTTACCATAATCGAAGTGATGTGATGAGACGTGAAAGGCGGTTGTTTAGACCAAACTGCTCACAATGCTCTTCTCTGTTTTATACAATCAATTAACTTCGATTTTTACCTAGAATCATCATAAACAGCACACTGATGTAGGAGAAAAGCTGTTGAAATAAAATAAAACAATGAAACATCACCAATTGAAAATTAATACCATTTCGAACATCCTCGAGTTGATACGAAGATTGTTTGAGAGAGTAAAAGTAACTCGAGCAATACTTCGATGATCAGATGCTAGACGATCGAACTAATATGAAATTAATGTAACAAATCAAAATTTTGTTTTTAAATTTAGTTTCCTCTTACTTTGACCAAATGTCTTGTTGGTACAGCACGATTCAGTTGATAAAGGTGAGCAAATTGAACCGTCTGTTTAAATATCTGCACATTTCGATAGACCATAACTGAGCACTCAGCTGTGACAACCATTAGAATCAGAAATATTTCCACGGCAAAGAAAGCATAAAATTGTCTCATCAGTCCAATTTGATTAGTGTTGAAGAAGAGAGCGTAGGACAGATAGCAAATGTTGAGAATGTAGGTCACAAAGTAGATTGTCAAGTACTTTGACCAGAACCGATTGTGGCTCTTGATCTCATCGTACAGTTTTAGCATTTCACTTGAAAACGAACCAAATTGTCGCCAAAGTCGATTGTTCAGCATCACATCACATGATTTCTGATTACTCATTTTACTTTGAATCAGTTTGGAATTCATCTTGGCAATCTTAGCCAACTTGAATTTCTGTTTAATCCGAATGTATCTCACGGTGAGGATAAAGTAAAGCATAATGAGCACATTGATGTAGCCGTGGTAGAGATTGAACAGTGAAACAATGGCTGCTGTAGCCCAATCCCCAAGTGTACCAGTCCAGAAATTCCAAACAAAATTTCCTATAAAGAAGCATTCAATATCTATCGACATGACAACATTCAGAATTTTGATAAACTTGAGACACTTTGAACGAAATTTAATAATTTGTTCAGCTTCCACTTGATTGATGGCACGATTGTTGTTGCAAACACAGATCAACACCCAAATCGAAGTTGGATGAACATGAGGAGTGTATATCCTATCTTATAGATTTTTTGACGTAGATTTCGAATATCTACTCAGTTTTCCAAAGTTAGTTCATTTTTTGAGGTTTTTTGAAGTTTTAAACTTGTTTTTAGCTATTTCTACTCCAAAAGCGTCTAAATGTGAATTTTTTATTTTAAAATTAAATTCTATGCATTTTTCTGAAAATTTTAAGCTCAACATGACCCAAATCGGTCAACATTTGCATTTTATATCGATGATAACATAAAGATAAATTGATAAAAACAAAATTATTTACTTTGCACGAGGAAAGAGTTCGCCGTCACTGCCTGTTTTGATTGGGACTTCTACTTTTGAATACCCAGTGCCAAATACCCCTTTACCCAAAACATTTTATTTTTTCTTATTTCATAGTATGTCCAATCCATAATATTTCCGACAAAAAATATTGAGGGTCACGTTAGGTATGCTCTAACCTTCAACATTCAACTTCTTCTACTCGCGTATTTGCATCACAGTCGTTTATGTTTTACTGTAATTGTGATTTTTACCAAATCAATTTTTCATTACTTTAGATGGGTTTTATGTTATCTAATATTTTTTCTAATTCTCAGATTTTAATTTATTTAATAATTGCGATCCAAAAACATCAAAATCTGGCGTTTGAAAGTCAAATTAGTATATTTCAACAACTGACAGTTGTGATGCAAACACGTGAGTAGAAGAAGTTGAAAGGTGAAAGGTGCAGCTTACACCTATCATGACCCTCAATATTTGTGTTGGAAATATTAAAGATTGTACCATGAAATATGAAATAAATGTTTTTGGTACAGGGGTATTTGGCAGTGGGCACTCAAAAGCATAATGATAGAAGTCCCAATCAAAACAGGCAGTAACGGCCGTCGGCGTACTCTCCTCGCGCTCTGTAATCCATTGTTTTTATTTGAATGTACACCTTTAACATGCATATTGTACTCTTTAAAAATTGATATAAAATACAAATATTGACCGATTTGGGTCGTGTTGAGCTCAAAATTTTCAGAAAAATGCATAGAATTTAATTTTAAAATAAAAAATTCACATTTAGACGTTTTTGGAGTAGAAATTGCTAAAAACAAGTTTAAAACTTCAAAAAACCTCAAAAAATGAACTAACTTTGGAAAACTGAGTAGATATTCGAAATCTACGTCAAAAAATCTATAAGATAGGATATATACTCCTCATGTTCATCCAACTTCGATTTGGGTGTTGATCTGTGTTAGCCATTTTAGAATCTGTAGAACCGTTTGAAGTTGTAAAATCATTTTAAATCAACTTTTTAACTTTGAAAAACTTTTTCGAATTGCAACGCTAAATGAAATTTTAAAATGAAAAAATACTCTATAATTCAAAATTTATTTATTAAAATTTCCATTGATTTTAATTAGAGTTTACATCAAAAATAGTTAATGGTTTACTGTAAATGTACATCATTATACTATAGGAATCTTAAAAATTGACATCAAATTGTTTGATGATTAATTTCAAATCTATTTATCACACTTCAAAGGTTTTACCAGATACACCTACAAAGTAGATGAAACCACAAAATGATTTTATTTTATCTACAGTTAGCTATATTTCTGGAACACTTTTACAAATGAGACATGGCATTTATTCATATAGTCATTGAATTAGGCGAGAATTTTACCTTGTTTTTCCATAATGTCCATGTCCATTAAGCCTGAGAATTGTGTTTTTTATTTTTTTCCTTTAAATATTTACGAAATTTTGTCCGGCCAACCAAGAAAATAGCGAGATTCGGTATAGTGATTAAAAATTCTGAAAAAAATTTTCTGATAAAATTTAAAAATTTTGGAAAACACCCTATTCGATCCATTTGTTCCCTTCAAAATTTATTTTTATTTATTTAATGTTCGCTTCAATATGAACCTAGCGGGTTCTAGTTTATAATGCAATTAGAGAATAGTGTGAGAAACTAAGCACGAGACGACGGTTACAACAATCGAGTGTTGGATAAGCACAGCGTATT
The DNA here is from genome assembly GCA_023373905.1 of Rhizoglyphus robini. NCBI lineage: Eukaryota > Metazoa > Arthropoda > Arachnida > Sarcoptiformes > Acaridae > Rhizoglyphus > Rhizoglyphus robini. The sequence goes on from JAKIJQ010000027.1 coordinate 2,079,780, forward strand.
ACACAGGAGAGTTTAAAATGAGAGTTTAAAGTGAGAGTCTAAAGTGAGAGTCTAAATGTGGAGTAAAAGAGAGTCTAAAGTTGAAATCTAAATGTAGAGTGAATGAGAGTCTAAAGGGAGAGTCTAAATGTGGAGTAAATGAGAGTCTAAAGTGAGAGTCTAAATGTGGAGTGAATGAAGTCTAAAGTGAGAGTCTAAATGTGGAGTAAATGAGAGTCTAAAGTGAGAGTCTAAATGTGGAGTGAATGAAGTCTAAAGTGAGAGTCTAAATGTGGAGTAAATGAGAGTCTAAAGTGAGAGTCTAAATGTGGAGTGAATGAAGTCTAAAGTGAGAGTCTAAATGTGGAGTAAATGAGAGTCTAAAGTGAAAGTCTAAATATGGAGTAAATGAAGTCTAAAGTGAGAGTCTAAATGTGGAGTAAAAGAGAGTCTAAAGTTGAAATCTAAATGTAGAGTGAATGAGAGTCTAAAGGGAGAGTACAGTGAGTATTGATTTAGTGAATAAATGCTTCAATGAGTTTGCCCTCGTGATGATTGACGATTCCTTCAAATGTGGCAAATGGTGTATTCATATTTACTTGATTACCAATATTTTTTACAAGCTAATTATAATTTTATGTGAAAAAATTAAAAATTTCACATAGAAAAATATAAACTACAACAAAAATACATTCATTAGTATTTATGTCAATTTTTGTGCTACTCAATACCTTGGAAAATGTTGCAATTGAAACTAGGCCAAACGGGCCATAGTTCAGTCCATATTTATTCGTAGTATGCAGTCGGCCAATAGTTAGAAGCAACTTCATCCGTGCTCTAAAATTGCCCACCTTATGTTGCTTGCGAGCAGCCAAATTGAGCAGTATTTTAGCTGATGAATGCGCTTTTGCTGTGAGAAAGGCAATGTAGAGATGCATCCCAAAGATGCACAGCACCTGCTCAATGGCCAGTGCAATGACGCTCAGCCACAGTATTGCGGTATGAGATTCTCGACCCAGTATGATCGACATCACCACATAAGCATTGATTGGACAGTTGAACAGTACAAATATGCAAAATATTTGACTGCAAACTCGATTCACCAGGAAGATTGCTTTAAAGTTTTCAATGTCCTTTACCATAAAACGAGTCAAATGAGACCAATTGAAATTTGACTTAATTGCACGGACAAATACACGAAAATTGTCCCTCAGTACAATATGGATGAAATTGAGCGAAATGGTCAACAAGGCTCCGCCTAGAATGGCTGTTTGGCTAAAGTTGATCAGTGCAAGATCGACTAGCGCCGAATTAAACAAGTGAACAATACATTCCAATGTTCCAGGGGTAAACTTTAAATATTCAAACAAATAAATCGTGTGATATCCTAGAATCATCAAATCAATGACCACAATAAACAATTGAAGCATATTCAATATAGTCAATGCATTCCGTCGGATCACATTCCTCAAAATTGGTGATTGTGAATTGTCAAAAATCAGATTAATCAAATTGATTTGATCGTGATTGGTGTCCAAATAGAGGTAATAATAGAAGGACACAATCATCACTGAAAGTAGACACGAGATTGGATAAGTTTGAGGTTGAAACACAAAGTAGACAATGTCCGCATTGGTGAATCGTTGAGTGGGAGTAAGATCAAAGTTGAACAGATACAGACTGTGCACTGTATAGTACAGGAGAGTTGAAATGCGCAAATAGATCCACCAAATTGCTCGACTACTTCTGTGGATAACAATTTGTTGGATTGTGTCAAGATAGTCAAAGTAATAATCCAACGTTTTGTAGGGCACCAGTAAATAAACATAAAGACAGATCTGTTTGAGAATTCGTATCAGGAATTTTAAAAACATTTTGATTATTTGTTGATTTTGTTTTCAGAACCTTATCGAATTATCGCTACTCAAAATGAACATTTAAAATGAAATATTTAAGATATCATCAAAAGTCATTTAAAAACTTTGCAATACTTTTAATTAATGAGAATTGACAAATATTGATTAATGATAAAAATTTAAGATAAATTAACTTTGAGGAAGAGCAGTTAAAATTGCCTACACAACATATGTTTGATGATTGATAACAAAAGTATTAATTTGTCAAAATGTCCAACAGTGGAATTTTATGATCGATTGATTAATAAAAAAAAACAATTTGTCAAACAAAAAAATTAAAAATATAATTAATAGAATTCAAATTCTACTCGAAATTATTAGACTAAACAATGGTAATTAAACATTAATTTTTCATGTTACATTTTGATATTTTAATTACATTATAAAGTGAAATGACTCGCTTCTATCTACAGTTGGGTTGTTTCGATGTTTTCGCCAACAGAATGTTCAATTCGTATAGCTGAAAGTTGTTCTGTGTTCTGATCATCATCATCATCATCACTCGGAATGCAGCAGTGCAGCAGACAGTACACCCACAGGAATACCAGCAAAGCCTCAGCAGCAAATGTCGAAACCAAAATCAATCCAAATTTTTTTTCTGGCTCCATGTTGATGATGAACAGAATGTGTATGCAATGGCAATTCAGAATTGGATGTGAACATATTCAGTGCGAATGCTCATCTTTAAGTACCGTCTTTTACGGTAGATAAGTCGCGCCTTTAGATAAGTCGCAGCGAGCTATTTTTTCGAGTTTCAATGTTCCTAGATAAGTCGCGCCTATAGTTAAGTCGCACTAAAGGTAAATTTGTCTCGCAGGGGCTAAAGTAGGCCCAGGTAATGCCTTTAACTGCACATTTGCGTTACTTGAAATTAGGAACTTTCTATAAAAAATATTATTGTATAAGTCGCACCTTTAGATAAGTCGCAGAAAACGAAAAATTTGTGTTCAGGGTGCGACTTATCTACCGTAAAAGACGGTAGTGATTTTTTGATGCGAGGCACCTGCGCGTGCAATAGATCACTTGTTTGTCACTCCGTTCGACTAAGTAATGGAAAAATTTTCTTAAGTAGTTTTCAGTAGTGCCAAAATGCCAATACGCACCTTGTTGAATTACTAACTAATATTTCGGGAACGCTTAGTCATAAAGCACAAGTGATGTTAATTAGGGTTGAATTTTGCCTTATTGTCCAATGTCTATGTTCATTATGCCTGAAATTTGTATTGATTCTTTCCTCAGAAGCGACCTCTAAAAGTGACATATATAACATGTACGGCATATAAGGTAAATAGCGAGATTTATAAAATTGTTTTTTCTAGTAAAACAATATCTTACAGCTACATTAAAGTAATTCTTGATTGATTCAATTGAATAATTTACATCCGCTCTCAATAGTGACGAGACTAAAATCTAAGACAATCTACTCACAAATTCTTCTGTTCACAATTTTCGAATTATCTTATGAGACAAAATCAAAAATTTGACATAGAAAAATATAAACTGAAAAACAATATTCATTAGTATTTTTGTCTAATTTATGCTTTTAATGTACCTTTGTGAATGTTGCCTTTGAAACCAGCCCAAACGGACCATATTCAGTCCATATTTATTCTTAGTATGCAGTCGGCCAATAGTTAGAAGCAATTTCATCCGTGCCTTAAAATTGACAACTTTATGTTGCGAGCAGCTAAATTGAGCAACACATTTGCAGATGAATGTGCCTTTGCGGTGAGATAGGCCATGTAGAGATGCATCCCAAAGATGCACATCACCTGCTGAATGACAAGTGCAATTACACTCACGGACAGTATTGCACTGTGAGACACTCGACCAAGTATGGTCAACATCACCATGTAGGCATTGATTGGACAGGCCAAGAGAATAAATATGCAGAATACTCGACTATACAAACGATCAGCATGAAAGAGTTTTTAAAGTTTTTAATGTCTTTCTCCACAAACCGAACCAAATGCGACCAATTGAAGTTTGACTTGAAAGAATTGACAAACACACGCAAATTTTAGCTTCGAAATCATCATTATCATTTAAATAATCGAATCATCAGTTGAGGTAGCTCATCTTCACGGTTGACTATAGTTTTGTAGCTTTGGTTGAACACTGTTCGACCTTTGAAATTTTCAATTTTAGGGCCATTCAGCGTAAACGTAACTCTTACATTCATCAAATATATCCAATCAAAATATGGGTTCAGATTAAAATGTTCTATCTGTTTCTACTGTTTATGGCATTCGTAAACTTGAAGCGAATCTTCAATAAACTTTTTGGTAAAGTCGTGCATTTGTGTAAAGTCGCATAAAAGTCCACAATAAACTTTCAGTTCAACAATCTGTAATCAATCAACATTAACATGCAGTGTAATATGGTAGCATTAAACATTTCTTATCAAATCATGTCATGTTTTATCAGTTGTCCTTTGCACAACATAAAAAATGTGAGCAAAGTTTGTTAATGTTACATTTGATTAGAAGAAAATAGCATCAACTAGTTTTTTTTGTTAGTAAAATTTTCCATAATTTTTTATTTGAAAATGAAAATCCGAATCGATTCTCTACCGAATGAATGTTTGATACACATTTTGGTTAATCTATCATTTTAACAAGTCAACCCAAACCCTCCGCGCTCGCTTCGTTGCACTCCGCTCACTGCTCCGGGTTTGCCGTTGACTTGTTAAAAAACCCGCCCTTGGCGGGTTTACCCCCCCCCCCCACACCCACCCCACTCCACCACTCCATCTCTGGAGTGAATGAAAAGTCTTTTTTATTGGGAAAAATAAGAATTTGAAGTGTGTGATGCATTTAATGGTTGTGTTTGGTTACAAATGATGTGAATGCATGTTGAAGGAATAGAACGTGTTACCAAGTTGTTACTGTTTGTGAAAAAGTCAATTATGCGCATTATTCTTCCATGTGGTGTTTGCAGAATGATTTATCTGAATTAACTAATGCAGATTTGTAGACCACATTCTAAATGCGACCACCAAGAAATACGCGCAAATGGGATGAGTCTTTCACACGACTGAGAGCAACATAGCATTGACTTAGCGAAAATACCTGATTTTCAGGTATACCGTGTGTTCAATAAGTAAAGATAAAGTAAGTTTATTAATTTTATCTTAGACCAAGGGCTTTCATAAAATTTTTTGACATGCTATTTGAGACACCAACTTAGTAGAGTATATGATGGTATGAGTTCCAAATTTGTGGCCACGCCCACCTAGGAATATACCGGAAGTCAAATCATAAGTTTAGCTTTTCGAGCTCATTTTCGTGCTTTCCGAGCATATAGTTCATGGGAAAACTCCCTAAATTTAAAAATAGACTACTCCCAATACGTATAATTGGATAAAAATTTATTTGTTCCATTTGGAACACTTTGGGTCATTTCCAGGAAATTATTTTCGGTTCTTCAAAAACGTTTAAAAATTAGTTTTAAAAATATTTAAAACACTTTAAACGTAAATTTGTGCCTTAAAAAGGTCAAAAGTAGGAGTTCCAATTGAAAATTTTGATAAAAAGTGATTTTAAGAATATTTTATTTTTTGAAATATCGAGAAACGTGAATTAAAAATGTAAAACACCAATTTCCTGTTGATTTAAGACACAAATTCTTGTTTAAAATATTTTTAAATAATTCCTAATTTATTTTGAAGCATTTTTATGGAACCGAAAATAATTTCCTGGAAATGACCCAAAGTGTTCCAAATGGAACAAATAAATTTTTATCCAATTATACGTATTGGGAGTAGTCTATTTTTAAATTTAGGGAGTTTTCCCATGAACTATATGCTCGGAAAGCACGAAAATGAGCTCGAAAAGCTAAACTTATGATTTGACTTCCGGTATATTCCTAGGTGGGCGTGGCCACAAATTTGGAACTTATACCATCATATACTCTACTAAGTTGGTGTCTCAAATAGCATGTCAAAAAAATTTATGAAAGCCCTTGGTCTAAGATAAAATTAATAAACTTACTTTATCTTTACTTATTGAACACACGGTATACTCAAATCAGTAAATGTTTGTCCCTGAGCGTACTTGATTGTACTTGAAAAACATAGTCTAACTGGAAATTGCACTCTACGCAGCACGCAAGGTAAGCTTAAGTTCGTTGCTTTGGCCATGATTGGAATGTGTGGAATAAGGACTTGCTGATCATTGAAGTGTCCATGTGCAATTTGCCAAAGCAAAATGTAACGTCTTTTTTGGACACCAAGATCCTCAATAAATAGTCGAATTCTATTTGTCAATCAACGTTCTACATCTAATTTGCGCAAAAAAATCACTATGCATTTTTTTAATCGAATGATATGGCGTGGATATCCACTGAGAGTTAAGCTATTGATATACTCCATCATGAACCCGCAAATTCGTCTGTGTCCTGTCTTGTTTCACTAACAAATGAATCTACATTCGCGAACTCTCAATCAATTCCCGTTTGCTGTTCGAGGACAATGTCGTTCACTTCAAATGCATCATCGTAGATGGTAGTCAGAATGATCTTATATTCAAGATTTCTATAGTTGGGATAGATCAAATTGATGAGCTCTTCTTTACTGGTAACCGAAAATCTTTCTGGTAATTTATGATAATGAGTTGGAATTGGTTTGATTCCATTCCCGATGCGAAGAAGCCGATGTGATTATCATGATTTTATCGTTTGAAGTCACTGTTCGCATGTTTGTGATCAATGACATTTGGTCAAAAAGTAACCACAACGGGCAACTCACTACAGACTCATTCACTATGTACTTAGCGGCAGAATATGCAACACCTGACGAAAGTCACTACAAATCACATTTGGTCAAATCGGCCAAGGGAGAATCAGCAGCTATCAAGGCATACTTTGATACCATGGTGACCTCACCCAAAAAGATTATATTATTTTCTGCTTGTTTGCGCGCCTCAACTGTTTGGACTCGCATTGAAGAAACTGGATTGCCGCTGTCAATTGGAACAGGCAACTTAAAGATTGTGCAAAGTGCGCCCTTTAGGCTTCTTAACATAGGCAAGAGTAAGGAAGAAATATTTGCCCACGCTAAACAGGGCATAAATAGCTCAAATAGAATACCTTTACGTCGATAAACACGATTTCCTTATTCCAATGTAAAGCTGAGGACATAAACTTGAATTGGGAAAGTTTCCGGAAAAGTCGAGAAATTTCCCGGAAACATTGATTTTTCAAAACGTATCTGGGAAAGTTCCCGGAAGTTTTTGAAAAATATTTCCCGAAACTTTCCCATGGGTCAAGGGTCATGCAATGTCTGTCTAGCTTCTACAGTGTAACTCTTCTTCTCCTACCTCTACTGTACATTACCATCACCAACGACGACGACGACGACGACGACGACCACTTTTTTCATCTTTACTTTAATATAATGGAGATTGATTGAACAAATTCGCTATCGAGCCATTTCGTCACGATGGAATTGTGTTTTGCTGTCACTTTTATGCAAGCATTTGTCACTCAAACTGTTTAGCAGCTATCAACAAGAGGAAGACTACTGTCGCGAGTTGATCGATCTCAATTTGCAGAATCATCAACTTCTTCAACTGAAACCGATTGGCTCTTCTCAAGACGATGACCTGGTGGTGGATTGTAGATATTTTAATCGAAAATTCTGCGATTTACTTGCAATTCTCTTTCCCAACGTACAACATCTGTTGATTTACCTTAATGATGATTTGGTTTCGGAGAGCAGTTCAAATGTAGAGTATCTCATCTCAAAATGGCCTATTCAGCTGACAGTACTGTCAATTTGTGGATCAGTTCGAGCGAGATATGTTTCAAAGCTTAAATATCTTGCAGGAAATATCCAAAAGACCCATTCACTGAAACGTTTGGATTTTTTAATCAAACAAAAATTTGAACACGAAACATTTGGTCCAATCGAGAAATGGCCATTTTACTATCGTTCAAAGATCTATAGTTTTACCAGAATATGTCCTTTGTACGGAAAACTAAACACATCAAGTTCGTTGACTTCATTGAACCTGAATTGGATGAGTGAAACAGTACTCAACGAGCTTTTCATGTACATTCGTTCAAATTTGAGTAATCCAGCGCTCAACATAACCGACCTGAGAATATCTCTCCTCAAGGATATTGCTCATCTTAGCTTGTTGGTAAAATTTTTTCCAAATGTGGAGAGATTGGATTTGGTATTTTGTAACTGGCCCCTACTATCGAGTATAATCGCGCCTTTGGTCAAACTTTCAAAGTTGACCGAATTAAGATTGACATTTTTAAAAGTCGATCCAATTGTAAGTGGCCAACAAGATTTGCATCTTTTAAAAACTGTTAAAACACTATCACTAAACCAAGTTCGATTTGTTGAACCGCCAGAATTTGACCAGAATTGGACCATAAATCAAGATAGATTCAATAAAGACGTTTGTTGTGCAACAATCTCCAAAAATTTTCCTGTAATCGAACATCTTACAGTTCATGCTCAAAACAAAATTTATTGCAAAGTAATTGAACAAAATATTAAATATTTTTTCAAAAATCTCAAGACATTTAGCATGTTCACAAAAAGTGATTATCGACACTATTTCGGTGAACATCGAATGAGTTCTCTTGAGCATGAATTGTCAATTGGCCATTTGTTTGAGTAAATGAGCATGTGCATCAATTTGATATTAAATTTAAACATTTTGTTTTTTGTGTCGAAAAATCTATATTCCTTAGAACCAAATCAAGATAATTGATAATTGGCTAGGACTTTATTATTGATTTCTTTAGTTTATTATAAAATGATTAATAATTATAATGATTTTTTGATTACTCTGTTATTATTTTCCTTGATTTATGAAATTAAATTTAATTTAAAACTACTTTTTCTTAGTTTTTTTGTCAACAATTGGAGAGTGTCGTCATTATTGGGTTGTGACGTGCACTCTCCAATGAATAGTAATTTATTATCCATTATATTGGCACAATAAATTTTCTCCGTAATTTATTGTGCCAACTGCAAACAAAAACTTTTCTTGATTTATAAGCTGAAATAGGTAAACAGATTAATCAAAATATCATTATAAGTATAATGATATCTTGATTTAAATATTTTATTTTATTTTATATGAAAATATATTTCGAGAGGGACATTTGGTGTCTGTGTTCACTCATGCTACGAACATGTTGAGCAAATATATTGTGTCCTTTGCCAAACTGAGCTTCTATGCTCATCATGGCCACTTTGATGTGATTCGACCCGTCAATGGCTATTCTATCGAACGTGTGCGACAATGTTGGGCCATTTCACTTGCACTATTCACGCTCGCTGTTTTGTATGGAATTTTCGGACTCGAATGTGAGTCACGACCTTTGTGTGTGATTGACTGGGCCTCACTGCACTCAAGTCCATACAATCACTTTCATCAAATGTTTCCCAAAGCTCTCTGGAGTGAGGTCAACTTCATGCTTCTGTCTTTATGCATTCTGTGCACTGGCAGTTGGATTATCCTACTGGTAAATTCACCAATCAACGCACGTTTCTTGGTACTTCTTGACGCCCAAGGAAACAAAAAGAATGGTATATTCAATATAAAATTATTTTTTAAAATTTGTTATTATTATAATTTTTAAATTTAAAGATGATGAATTAAAACAAATGTGTACATTTCGAGGCTGCTTAGTCTCTCACTTTAGACTCTCAATTTAGTCTCTCAATTGTATTATAAACGACAACCCGCATGAGAAGTTTGTTTTATTTTTTTTACAAATTTTGAATGCAATAAATACATTTCGAGGCAAATTTCTCAAATTTGTATTCACAATGGAAACTATCCTGTTGCTGTGTGGCCTTTCGTTTTGCTATGTGCACGTCTTTGTCATCAATGAGAATTACAATGTGAGCCTAACATCGGCACTTTTTTGGCTTGTGCTCAATCCAATACATTTGTATTACTGTGCTCCATGTAAATTGCATTTGCAAATTGACATGTAACCTAAATTAAAAGATTTACAGTCCTTTACAGTGTGCCGCTGTATTTGATTCTGGCGTGTCGGTACATTGCCATTCAGCAGAAAGCACTCGTCCGTAAGATGGCGGATCTCAATCGAAAGCTAAGCATCAAAATCAGAGGTACTAATTTGGCATCACGGCGAGCCCATCTCCATCGTCTCTGGCTGCAGTATCTCTCCCTGAATAAGCGCATCTGTGACCTGTGCGCCCACACCCGAGAGTATGCTCGCTACTGGTCACCGTACTTGTCGTCCTATTTGGCAATCTCATCGCAATTCAGTGTTACATATTTTACATGTTCCTTTTTGTACCTGGACTGGCGCCTGCTTTTCGATTTGTACTTCTACTGGCGCCACTTGACTTGGCTTTTGGCGAAATGGTGCTCATCGCGTACTGTGCTACTGTGGTGATGCAGTTTTGCGCAATTACTCGACAGAATCGAACATTTTACCAGCGCTATAACAGCACGAAAGGTGTGGGCACAATTTTGACAAGAAATTTGCTCAAGGTAAAGTTTAAGAATATAAAATATTAAAATATTGAAATTTAAAAATTAGACATTTTGTCTGTTTTCAACAAACAAAATAATAATGATAATTTTCAATTAAACAGGCGGAAAATCTCCAAAACAGTCGACTGCTTCACTGATATGCATTTCATTTATTTGGCAATATTCGGATCACCAGCAAATCGTTTCACATTGTAAGTGTAAATATTTTACATTTTGTGCATTTAATAAAAACTTTACTTCAAATCAAATCAATTTAGATCATATCATACATCAGCTTATTCTTTTTATATATTGTCAAGAGTAAATACTAATTTTCAAAATGAAATTATCCCAAATGGTAAGGTCAGGATAATTTTTCAAAGTTGTTAAAATTTAGATTTTGGAATCCATTTTCGCGAGAAGTTGAAAGTTCAAAGATGTGAATATGGCCAATTCCGTTTAGGTTAAGCTAATATTTATCATGCATAGTTTGAATTTTACACCAATTCAAGGGATTTTCTGGGAACCAACTCCGAAATAGTTTTGCCGCTCCCCGTATAGATAGATATTTCCATGTTTATGATCAAGAGAGAAATTCATTTTTGAATTTGAATTACAAAATTAATAATTCAAATGTAATACATATCCTGTTTACATAATATTTTGAATAAAAATTTTGCAAATCAAATTGATCATCAAATAATCATTAAACCCACATATTTTCCAATTGACTGCCTCCAAATCAATAGATTAAGTCAATCATTGTGAAAGTTTATGGATTATTTAAAATGATAGGAAATAAAATTTTCGTTAATGATCTCACACAAAACAATAACAAACTAGATGAATATTATTTGGGCAAATATAAAGCTTATCGAGAATATTCAAAATTATCATTCAAAAATAATTTGAAAAAATGTTTCACAAAATGGAAAACCTCATAAATCTTGTTCATTCTAACAATATTCTAACCCGTCCAATGGGAGTGAACATTCGAAAAAAAGTTTTGCATAAACAAAATATTCGTTTGTATTTCCTTCTAACAATTCTGTGGCTCGATTCGGTCTATACTGCATTTCTTGCTTTCATCCCAACTGAACGAGAAGAAATTCTGCTGAAAGCTGGTGATTTGGCTTTTATGGTGTTCAACAAGAATCGGTACGCCTTCTTTGCGATTGTTCTGTTTTATCGAGTGAGTTCCGCTGCGATGGTCACATATTTCGTTCGGGACGATTTCAGCTGGTTGGTGGAAGCAAGTGAGATGTTTGATCGACTCAAGACGCCTCAATTATGGATCAACTTGACAAAATTGAAAAGAACATGTCAGATTGCTGCATTGAGTGTTGTGTCCAGTAGAGTTTTTGTGATCATGTCAGGCCAACTCATGAGCTACATCCTGTACTATCAACGAAACTCGAAATACCATTTGATTCACTCCTACCTGTACATGTACTATGCTGCAATTGGTCTGTATCGGAAGACCAATCCGATCATGTCATTGATTTTTGTGGGCTTTGCTATGGGTGAGACGGTGGTTTGTGTCTTTTCTCGAGTGTTATTGGTACAATTGATGTGGAGGCTAAGCGAATATCGGATTTGGTCTATCATTTGTACGTAATCAATGTGCGCAATCGGTACGGAAAGCATTTCAGGACAAAGGTTTGTAGAGAGTATTTTCTAAATTCTATTTTAAATCTTAAATAATTTAGATGCAAGGATACTTTCAATCAGCCTGGTGTTCGACCATTGGCCTGACAATTCTGGGTCATCATGTGAACGGAGCCTCTTCGATTCAGGTTTTGACTATTGTTCTTACTGTTATGGCGTTACTCATTAGCAATTTACGAGAATATTAATCTAATTTTTGTTTGATTGTTAATTTGATTTTAAAAATAAATGCGAAATTTTAACTTTCAAGTATAAAGTACCATAATCGACTTTTAAATAATGACAGATTAAAACTTTGAAAAAATTTGAGACGATTTTCTCTTGATATTTACGGTTCAATGGACAATGAATATTTAGGAACTTAAAGTGCTTCGATTTTTTAATTTAGGAATCATTTTGATAATGAACATCAAATAGGCGCCGTAACTTAAGAAGAACTATCAAAACATAATTAACTATTAACATAATAAAACATTTTAATGTTCTTACTTCAAATAGAGAATTTTTTGAAATTTTTCCAATTGGTCCAACAGTGAATTTGAATTTTTTTCTTCCATTTACCAATTCGTAATATGACAGCAGTTTGAGTTTAGAATTAATCAGCGTCGCATGAGAGCTCTTTCTGGATACAACTTCTCTGTTGGACAAGATCATTTGTGATTTGTAAATCAAATTTGAACTCATATACAGACTAGAAGACCAGGAAACAAAGATTTTGCATCCAAGTAGTGAAAGGGCTGACTCCATGCAAATTAACCAAAACAACAATACTTTCTCTCCGGTATGTAATGTTTTGTAGAGAAGCTCGGCAACAACTATCGCATTAATCAGAATGTTGGTTACAAAGGTAACAAACATAAAAGTGGATGAAACTCGTCGGTTGACATAACTGGCCACCAAACGAATGTTTGAGTGCTCCAATCGGTAAAAAGCCAACTTGTATTCAAGATGATGATGATAAGTGTTATTTGATAAACACTTGTTAATTTCGTCAACAATTAATTGATGAATCATTTTGAGGTGGGAAGTATAAACGTAGCCAAGCACTATGACATAGTGAATCGCAAAGAGACACATTCGAATGGAATTCCAAGTGCCGTAAACCATCAAGAGTTGATCAATAAATGCGATTGCAAATGTTTGCCACGACAAAACTGGCACAAGTAGGAGAAGCGATCCGGACAATGACGCAATTAGGATTGCTAAAAGAAAATTCAAATTAATTGAAATGGCATTTAAAAAAGGACCGAACCTGTTACAATTAGAAGTGATGCAAATGCCCATTCTACCATGAATGAAATAAATAACGAACGAATTCGGACAATCCGTGAAATGTATGGAAAATGTTTAAGATTGCTTTTGAATATATAATTACTGCTTGTATAATGTCCTTTTTGGTTGAATAAATTCGTCTTTGTCAATTCTCGATAAATGTTAAATTTCCTTGAGTGAAAATTGTTTTCAAGAAAATCGTCATTATTTTGCAGAACAATCTCACGAAAAAGGTTCCACAAAGGTAGATCAATTTGAAAGTACACTGCATAGTCCACGTAGAGCGCAAACAGACCCAAAAGACCTGTGGAAAAGGTCGAATAGGGATCGTAAAAGTGAAATTGCAATACAAAAGTGCTGAACAATGGATCAATCCTCACGTGTTCTTCAATGCTCTGCTCAGTCGCCATTAGGTAAGCCATGTATGTTGTCCGAGCAGGTACCAACAATAAATATGCGTACAAAATGATTTTCCAGATTAGAAATAGTTGATCACTTCTACTGTACAGCAAATAATTAGTGTCGCAACACTTGATTTGAATCAATAAATCTATAATTTTTCTTAATCTCAATTGAAAAACATTGCAATTCAAAATTGAATTAAGAAGTTTTAAATTTTTTTTGAGACTAAGAATCAGATATTTCATTTTTGCAAATTTCAACTCAACTTTTATTTGTGAGTGAATTTATGAAATAAAATATTTAAAATAAATTTATATTTTAAATTTTGTGGGCGAATAATAATTGTCCATTTACGTGCATTAAAATTGTAATTACAGTGTTCATAGAATATTGCAAAATTTAATTCAAACGTACTTTCTAGAGTTCAATCTGAGTGCTTAAATAGAATAATTAAAAATTCCGGGGTATAAATTTTAAAATAATGCTAATTTAAATAACGAACATTTCGGAAGAATTTATCTGACATTTTCTTATTTAACTGTAAATGTCAAATGATAGTTCTCTTAATTATGCCAAAAACATGTTTGTTTTTATTGTAATAATTTATTATTAATTTTCGAGCTCTGTTGCTCTGGTTTGTATCTAATTTGATATGATATTAATAATAACTATCTATTTAGAGATAGTTTGACGGAAAAGAATTTTCTGCTTAATTTGAATCTACCGTAAATACCCGAATATAGCCCGCGGGTTATAGACGGAACAATTTTTTTTCGTGGCCTCCTGCGGGATATATTTGGGTGCGGGCTATACACAGGATACATTTTGCAAATTTTAACCTATCCTAGCAAATCTATTGAATTTTTCACATTTAAAGCACAAATTTTACCTTATTTGGGTATTTTCGGGTAAATAGCATTCAAAATATGACAAATAACGCAAAATTAGTTCATAATGGACCCATAAAGCAAGATTATAATGGGCAAATTAGTGGGTTTTCCAAAAGTGCGGGCTATACACGGGATTATTTACCAAAGCAATTTTTTCTGCGGGCTATACACAGGTGCGGGCTATACACGGGGTGCGGGCTATAATCGGGTATTTACGGTATTAACTGGTTATTAAAAAAGCAAAAAAACTAACATAATGTCTTTCCTTTAATGTAAGATATCTCCTGAAGTGCACTTTTGGGAGAACTGTCCGAAATTTGCCAATTTTAACTGCATCTGGGTCTTTTGTCGTACATTTGTTCATGTGCACTGTATTAATATTGTACACATTGATTATTATCTTGTTCAATCACATGCCAAGTGAAATGTACTACCAATGAACCCGTAGCTAATGACAATAATGATAATCTTGCCTTGAGTTTCTGTTGCTGTGTCCCCCATTTCTGTGTTGTTGTTCCGTCTTTTGTCGACTTTCATTTTATGCTTGAAAGCTAAAATCAAATTAAATCAAATCTTTTCTTTTCCATTTTATGTTTTTTGATTCTTAAAATGATCAAATGTCCATCTAAATTGTGTCGAGTTTGTGGCGATAAAGCCCTTGGTATGTTTTGTATTTGATTTTTTTGTGTTCAAAGATTATGTATTTAATTTTTCATATTATTCCAACGATACAAATAAGCTTTCTACTTCAATGGACTCACCTGTGAGAGTTGTAAAGTATTTTTTCGGCGAAATGCACCAAATCGAGAGGTGAGATTTGTTGTTGTTTTTTAATTCGACCTTTCTGAATACCAAAATTGTTGATGCAGAAATTCAAATGCCGTGTAAATGAAGTGTGCAAGATGGATTTTTTAATGCGAAAAATGTTGTCCTGCCTGTCGACTTGAAAAGTGCTTTTCAATTGGAATGCAATGGAAAAGTCCAGTAAAATCAATCAAACAAAATGAAAAACTTTGGAAAATACTGGAAATAGACCCAAGATCACCATCACAACAAGATGATCTTCAGTTGGAAATAATTAAAAATCCACAATCTCAAATGCAACTCGATGCATACGAGTGGGGTCACATTGAGGAGGTACAAAACGCAATTTCAACATTCGAGAATGAAAGTGACCTTCAAGTGATGGGCGAAGCGGAGACAACTGTGGACGCGTTCAATTTGTTCAGTAATTACGCTCGAAGGATTGTGAAATTCTGCAAGAATATATCCCCCTTCAAGCAACTGAATCAACAGGACCAATTATGTATATTAAAACCTTTTTACTTTGAAATTTGCGCCATTCGGTATGCTTTCTACTATGATGCACAACTGGATGTGGTCCCAATAATTGCGGTTTGTTTATTGATTTGATTAGCCAATTTGTTATATTTTTGTTAAATAGAATGAAACTGGAAGTCAAGTGTTGCATTACACTTTCAAACGATATTTTAAAGATGGAAACAATGAAAACATTGGAATGGTTTTCAAGGGATTCGTTCAAGGTCTGCATGCTCGAATGGAAAACGATTCAATTGTTAGAGATCTGGTTTGAATTATATTTATGAGTTAATTAATTGACTAATTCTATTTTTTTTCTTTAGTTAATTGGTCAATTATTATTTAAACGAAGAGACAATGTAACTTGTGGTGAATTTTTGAGGTATGACTGAGATATTAATTAAGATATTAATGTATTAAAGAAATAATATTCCTAGATATCGTTACTATGTATATTGTCACCTTTTGATGCGATATCTCGAAGTAAAATATCAAAATAGAGCCCAAGCTCAACGAAAATACGAATCGTTGATGAATTTTCTGAGCGCCAACATGAATGAGTTTAAGGATAGTTTGATTCAACTACTCAATGGATTCCACCCTAATCAGGTTGCGCCAGTTTTGATTGAAGTTTTCAGTTAGATTAATTATTTATTTATTTAATTAACCGTATATATTTGAGTTCCTACTTTGTGAAAAAATAATGTAAAATGTTTATTTTTTCAGAAAGATTGAATTAAATAATGTATCTTTGAATCAATTTATACGGAATCGTAATGAATTTACAATATAGTAAAGTTGTAAACGGGTTGAGGGTCGAGTAAAGTCAACGAGCGTTAGTTAATGGACTTTATTGAGGTTCGAGTGTACAAAAAGGCAGGTTACAGCTCGAATGGGTGAATCAAGTGAGACAAGTCGAAGCAAGTGCCAACTGGCGACTGGAACATGGGCTTAAGTAGTACCGTTCCCTCACATCGAACATCGACCATCGCCACAGTAATAAATACTGGAAAATTTAAAATTTAGTATTTTAATTTACAAACACAAATGTTGCCTTCATAAAAGCGTCCATTGAGATGAGTCCAAAATTGTCATAAGTGAATCCATACTGAATGGACATGATTTGAATGCACAACTGCAGTCGTGTTCGTACATTGACAATTTGATACGGCCTATGAATATATGAACATATCAATTGATTTAACGTTATTCCAGGTTTGTGAATGATTTTTGTACAGTGTTCTTATTGATTTCAAGATAATTGGAGGAGTGAACGAACAAACTCACGCTCGAGCGAAGCGAGAGAGTGTAAGTTTGTGAGTGAACAAGTCCTCTAGCGCCGCTTAATAGGAAAAGGCTTGTTCAGAGGATTATGTCGACATGGTTCAATGGATCGGTCTGAAATTTTTATACAATATTCTGGTTGGGGTGAAGTTGTGCCCAATAGGTCACTATAGGCCAAAGGTCACCAGAGATAAAAAAATAATTAGTGATATTTTACATAGATCTGTATTGAGAATTGAGTTGTTGTGTGTTTGTCTGTCGCACTTTGATGATTGATAACATGTTGCAAGTAAATTGATTGCAAATGAGACTTAGATTCTAATTTGCACCTCTTTACCAGTGAAATGTATCTTTATAAATCGAATTAAAATATTAAATCTTGACCGATTTCGGTGTTCTTTAGCTTAAAATTTTCAGAAAACTCATAGAATTTGATTTTAAAATAAAAACTAGATATTTCGAAGGCTTTTAACTTGAAATGGCTAAACACAAGTTTAAAACTTAAAAAAACTATAAAATGAACCAAACGTGAATTTTTGAGGAAAAATTCGAAATTGTGTTTGTCGAAATTACCTCTGTTCTTACCTATTTTTCATCAATCAATAAACGTATTTTACAACAGATATCTCCTGAAGTACACTTTTGAGAGAAGTGTCCGAAATTTGTCAATTTTAACTGCAAATTGGTATTTTGTCGTACATTTTCATGTACAGTGTGTGCATATACAGTAGACATTTGATTATTATTTAGTCATGGTCATTCACAATCACATGCCAATTGAAATGTACTACCAATGAACCCGTAGCTGCTGATAATGATAAATTTGCCTCGAGTTGCTGTTTGCTGTGTCTACCATCACCATTATAATTAGTCACTCAATGCTGTTTTGTTGTTCCGTCCTTTTGCCGAAATCAATTCCTTGGACGGTGCAACGCCGAATGGTCTGATTTTTATGGGCGCTACTGCCCTCGAATGTTTTAAAAGGTGAAAAGCGTTACGGACAATAAACCAAAATCATTAAAAAATCTATAATGTAATAACAAGCCCAAAATTAAAAAACTTCTATGCAATCTTGCAAATGGAGAAAAAAGATTCTCGGCAGAAAATCACATCACTCAACATCACTTTTCATGTTCATAACGTTCAAGTCTGTATTTTGCATTTGGTATATTATTAATAATATTATTAAGTCATAGTAAGAGCGGAGGTATGAGTTTGACTCAACTGTTTGAGTGATAGTGAACGACCTTTTTCATAAAATGATCTTCTCTAATTCAAAGAGTCATGTAGCGCGCTCAACATTTCAACATTATCAAAAAGCAGTTCACTTTTGGGATAAATGTACCAAGATTGTCATTTGACACTAACGTCAGATGATTGATAATGGATGATTGGAACAAGTTGGCAGATAGGATAGATCAATCATTTATTTATTTGAAAGTATCACTGTGGCAAGTACTTAAGTTTTCAAGCAGTACAGATTCGCTGACAAACTAAACTGTTGCCTAGAGAATGTGACACTTTGTACTTTAGTACAAATAGTGAGGCCCTGTATGTATGATAGAGTAATCAAACAATGATAAGTCTTAAATTTGTTCTCGCACAAAGCCCACATCTGCTATTAATATATATAAAGAAGCAGTTGAGAAAATTATACCACATAAAGTCACAAATCATCAGTGGTTGCGCACTAAACTGCTTTTCAAATGGCATTCAACATTGAGCCGTACTCTGCCACTGGTCTCCGTTTGGGGGAAGGTCCTCACTGGAGTCCCGAAACGAAACAACTCTACTATGTGGACATGAACAGTGGAATTGCTGCTACAATTGATGACAACACTAAAGAGGTGAACGTACTGGTCAATGAAAAGGGCAAAAGCATTAGTGCCGTTCTGCCAGTTGATGGAGATGGGAACAAAATTGTAGTCGCCATTGGAGCAGCGATATATCTAATAAATAGTGCCACAGGCGAGAAAACACTGCTCAATCAACTAGACAAAGAAGGTGTCCGCTTCAATGATGCAAAATGTGATGCCATGGGAAGACTTTGGATTGGAACAATGGACGATGTGACTGATTTTTCAACAATGAAAGAAGAACTAGGTTGTTGATTACTAATTCTAAATGTTTTTTTAAATTATACATTATATATGTTCTTCTAGGTTCATTGTATGTTCGAACTAGTGATGGCAATCTTGTGGAAAAGTTCGACAAAGTGAGCATGTCCAATGGCATTTGCTGGTCTCCGGATGCAAAATCCCTGTACTATGCTGACTCAATGAAAAAAATCATCTTTAAATTCGATTATGACCTCGACACTGCTAACATTGATAATTGTACCATTTTGGTGGACATGAACAAAGATGACTCATTCGTGGCAAGTCCAGACGGAATGACCATTGATATTGATGGCAATCTATGGGTGGCATTGCCTAGGGGTGGCCGAGTGGTCAACATTGATGCCAAATCAGGCCAAATTATTCATTCGATCCATTTTCCTACTTCTCTGATCAGTTCTGCTTGTTTTGGTGGACCCAATCTCAATCAAATGTTTGTCACTTCGATGAGCGATTATCTAGATAAAGAACAACTCAGCAAAGAACCACTGGCTGGGTTTATTTTTAAAGTTACATCAACGAACTCAAATTTCAAAGGTTTTAAAGCTAATTTTGCTTTGAAGCTCTAATTGTGCTCTCTAATTATGCCTTGATCAAGTTTGGAGTGTCATGTCAAGACTATTATTAGATGTTATTAAATCAGTTACAAATAAAGTGTTATGTCTGAAATGTGGCAACCGCACTTGCTCACAGGGAAATAAGGATACAACGAGGCGAAAGGCGTAGACGTTTACTAGCTCAAAGAGAGGTCACAGGTCACGCGGGACCGAACGGTTATCTTGGGACTGAACTCAGCAGCAGCTGCAGCGCAATTCTCACTGCCAACAGTGGCGAAAGGCTCGACCTTAAATAGCTGGTCGATGGCTTCGAGTTCGATCGTTCTGTTCGAACTCCCTGTTACGAGTTTGACTCGTGACATGAAATAACTATTATATAATTCTACAAATTAGTCTATTTAGAAACTTGTGTACGTGACATTAGTTTTTATTTGTAGAGAGTGATACTCGAATGATAAACTCGAGGAACGCTGTTGTATGGAGTTACAGAATGTTGAAAATGCAATTCGAATTCGAATAGAAAAAAAATAGTTTTCAAATTGTTTGGTTTAACCTGGTCTATTCAAATTAGAAATATTCATGTGACGCGCGCTCAACGTTGCAACATTATCACAAGGCAGTACACTTTTGGGATAAGTGTACCAAGATTGTCATTTGACACAAAACTGATGTCAGATGTAGTACATTTTTGCATTAGTTATGCGAGTGGGACAATCATCCCAATTATGATACTCATACACTTGTCATAGTATCAATAAATTTTCTGGTGCATTCAAGTTTCTATCAAATTTAAAATTTACTCAATTATTGGATTACCGTACTTTCGTACGTTGTCTTGATTTTTTTTTCTAAAAAATTTAATATGTCCCACACTTGGAAATAAAATGTCCCAAAAGTGCTCATCTTATCATATAAAACCACGTATTCCCATCGTGTAAAAAATTACAACTCCACAAGCAGATTCAATTATACAGATACCAATACCAGATGTACTGTTCACTGCCCAAATGCGTTATCCGTTATCAAGTACACATTTGCTAACGGTTTTTCGCTTTGACAGCTAATCTCATGTTGAAGTCCTTCTTTAGTTTATATTTGGGGCAAATGTACTACAGCATCTTTGCACTAATGCATTGGATTTTTTTTGTGGTGACTTGCGACGATTATCTCTCATTTCTAAACAATTACATTTTAATAATGAGTCACACTATACAGACACACTGCTGCAAAGACTTCCTTCAGGAGAAGACATCGAGTTAGAGACATTGCCAATCTTGTCTCTGACCGAGCTGACACAAAGTCGAAACAGTGCTCCGGACTGAGATTTCCGGTCTCCACTCGGAAAAAAGTTGACATCCTCTTAGGCTAACAAATAGGATCCATCTAGATTGCCCAGGTGTAGTTTCTTGTGTCGCCATTTTAGGTTCCATGATGTCCGAATCTAAAAACTCTCACCACTACTGAATTCACTTATGGAAGCAACAGCGGTGGCGCCAATTGGGCAAATTTATCCAAATTGTACCGAAATTTGGAAGGCAAAATATATTCCACAATTGAAGCGTATGCCGAATCAGTATGCGTTCTCGTTGAGCCTGATTAAAGGCTTTGGAGCATCGTGGCGTTTTTAATTTACATTTTTAATTCATTTACAAAAAGTATTATCTCGAATAAAGTACAATTGAAGGTGTGTTTACGCAACAAATTTGTCTAAAAGTCGTACTAACATTGGTCTGTCTCTTTGGGCAATAAGATTTCTCAATGATCGGCCTGGTATTTATCGGCTACCTCTTCCAATCGTTCACACACCTTTTGTTTGGTATTTGAGTTTGCCATTCGACGAGAAGCCACTTTGAGTCGCTGATGCAGTTCGGAATCATTAAGAAGTTTCTCCATTGCATTGAGCAGTTGGCTTTCGGTGAAAGTGTACGGCTCCAGTCGAATGCCATAGCCCTCTCGTGCATTCGTTGAGCACTGTCGTACTGGTCACCAAAAAGTGGCATCACTATTTGTGGTTTACCGAAATATAAACTCTCGGTTACTGTGTTGTTGCCACCGTGAGCTATGACCAAATCTACCAGTGGGAGGATCTTGGTTTGCGGTAGAAAACTTTGCCCCCAACAATTATCAGGCAGCTCATACTCGTCCGCTAGAGGGCCCTTCGAGACAATGCATTTGTATGGAGTTTTGGCCAAAATTGATGTGATCCGCTTCATCAGCTCCACATCGACCGAACCCATCGATCCAAGCGAGAGATAGATCAACTTTTCACCGGGCATCTCGGCGACCTCTTTGGGCAATTCAAAAGGCTCAGGAATTTCTTGAAAGTAAGCATCCACTCGCACATAATTATCCGGAATCTGGTACACATCCGAATAGTCCAACTCTTGGGGATAGCCGTAGATCTTGAGATGTGGCGAAGTGCTAGACATGGTGAGGCCATTGTTGGTTTTTATAGTGGGACTAAAGTTGAAAGCTCGGTTGATATCTTCTTGAGCTTTCCCACCGAGTTTTTCGTACTTGCATTGCTTCCAAACGTCAATATATTCCTCCCAAGTGGATGGATCCGAGTTAACAGCAAATCCTGCACCATAAGGGAGGCAAATTTCCTTTGGAACCAAGCGCAGATAGTGGCTGAGCACTGCAAAGGAAAACCCAAGGACAGGGAGCTTGCTGCACAGCTGGCGGAACAACAAAACAGTCAATGATGAAAAGATCAGGTTTTTCTCTTTGAATCGCATTCTCAATTTGACTATTGTAGAATGTAATTGCACTGAAAGTTTCCTTCAGAGCGTCAATCCCACTAGCCAATTGATCTTTCATTTTATCCAATGGACTTTTGGCCGATAAGAAGCCTCCTTTGGCTATTAAGTTTGAAAGTACCTTGATTCGATTCGCTGGTTTTGCAGGTTTACCATCTTTTTCAGTATGAGGAACTGGAATGTGGAGCAGAATTTCTTCGAAACCAAATTTTTCCACCTGTCCTTTGAACGATTCGTTGAGTAGGAAATAGATTTTGTGGCCACGTGAGGCAAGCGGCTGGGCTAAACCGATGCATGCGTTCAGGTGACCAATGGCATCTAAGGCATGGAAAAAGATTTTCAATGGGTTTTGGGCGGTTCCAAAGTTGGGAGTAGTAGACATGGTTGATTAATTTACGTTTGTAAACTCAAAGTTTTACAATTCGATCTGCTATATGATCATAATAAAATGTTTGGACTTATATATAAGATTGAATTGAGAAAAACTTGCTTAACTTGCTATCAAAGTATACAATTGTACACTGCACATCTCAATAGCAACTATGGGAAAGATTATAATTATCATCAGCTTTGGGTTCATTGGTAGTACATTTCACTTGGCATGTTATTGTGAAACACCATTACAAAATAATAATGGAATGTTTACAGTATATATATATGTAGTTTGACTCGAATTCAGTGAACAAATGGGCGTTTATTGGGGATACCAGTCGGGTTGAGGCGGATGCGCAAAGTTAGTGAAAGCGAGGGAAATAGGAAATAAGCTTCAGTTGATCGCCCACGTGCGTGAAAGCATGGGAGAAACGGAAAGAGCAGCAAACAAGATGGAGGTTTAGAGTTCTGTCCTCATAGCACACCAGGCCGAAGAGAGACCAAAAGTAAAAGTAAAAGTGACCTTTCCTCGCCTCCGCGATGGGCTTTTATATGACATTCTTAAGTCAAGCTCAAAACCACGTCTACTCTGTAAGGGCAGAAGCACAGTGAAGCCTAGGGTCAAAACGAACCTGCTAGGTCTCTGTATAGTCAAAGTTATGTTTGACCATGCCCTGTCAATCGTGTAGTAGCTTTCCAGTGAACCACTAGAAGCTGAACAGAGAAAGTAGTAAACAAGCTCAAAGGTAATCGTAAGGCGGTATCGACCTGGTCATAGTGCAACTAACTCAATAGCTGATAATCATTGGACAGAGACATCTAGTAGAAAGGTAGACATTTAACATGCAAACAATTGCATGTTACATATAAATATACACTGTACATGTAAATATCTACGACAAAAGACCTACTTGCAGTTTAAATTGGCATACATCGTACATTTCTCCCAAAAGTGTACTTCAAGAGATATATATATCTTACTTCTAAAAAAGACATTATGTTTTTTTGTGCCTAATAAGTTTTATCATTTGGCATATATCTGAATTGTTTTATTTTTTTAAATTCTAAAAAATAATTAATTTTGTATTATTTAGATTTTGACTTGCATGAAACTTTAGGATTGATGTATATTTTCATAAATTCGAAATATTAATTTGGAAAATGTTTGAGCTTTGAAAATGCCATACGAACACACTTTTGTTTGGTAAATGCAAAAGTTGAGTACATTGAAAACAACAGTTTACTACGATTATTTAAAATTTTCAATATACATTATTTCTTTCTTATTAAATTCCTGAAGTTTAAATGTTTTTCAAGAAGTGCTCACTAGTATAGACACACTCGAATTCAATATTAATAAATATTTTGGATAAACGTTTAAAATAATTCTTTAGGGTCCCAATAGTAACCTCCTTCAATCACAAGTCTCTAAGACAATGTTTAACTCGAATCCCGAAATTAATTAATAAATTTGACAACACTCAGCAGTAACTCAAGACAAGATTATCTTTATCATCAGCTTACGGGTTTATTGGTAGTACATTTCACTTTGCACGTGATTGTGAATGACCATGACAAGATAATAATAAAATGTGTACAATGTTAATGCAGTCTACATGCAGAAATGTACGACAAAAGACCTACTTGCAGTTAAAATTGACAAATTTCGTACATTTCTCCCAAAAGTATACTTCAGGAGATAACTTACTTTAAAGGAAAGACTTTATGTTAGTTTTTTGCCTTCAAATATATAAGCCCAAGTTCAATCAACAAATTTGATCAATCTATTTCAACTCATCATTTCCATTTTCGTTGTCCATCTAGACAATAACCACCATGACTCACTCACTTTTGTTCAGTCCAATTCAAATTGGAAATGTGCTCGTAAAGAATCGAATCGTCATCTCGCCCATGTGTCAGTACTCGTGTGAGGATGGCTTTGCCACGGACTGGCATTTGGTTCATTTGGGCGCACGGGCAATTGGTGGTGCGGGCATTGTGATGATGGAGGCGACTGCGGTGGAGCCAAGAGGACGAATTTCACCTCAATGTACGGGAATTTGGAAGGCGGAACACATTCCACAGTTGAAGCGGATTACAGCCTTTATTAAAACGCAAAATTCAATTCCTGCTATTCAACTGGCGCATGCGGGTCGAAAAGCTGGAAGTTATGCACCTTGGATTGACTTTTTCAAGCACGTTCCTATCGAGGATGGTGGTTGGGAAGCGGTGGGGCCTAGTGCGCTTGGTAATATTTTTGAAATTTGAAGTAAAACAAATTTACTCATTTTCTCAATTTAGCTTTCGATACCAAAAATGACCCAACTCCAAAAGCGGCCACCCTATCCGACATTGAATCAATCAAATCGTCATTTGTGGATGCTGCCATTCGTTCAATTGAAGCCGGTTTCGAGATTATTGAACTCCACTTTGCTCATGGCTATCTGGTACAGTCATTTCTGTCGCCTTACTCCAACAAACGAACCGACCAATATGGTGGACCATTCGAGAATCGAATACGTTTGGCTGTGGAAATTGTCCAAATGGTACAATCGGTCCTTCCACCGGACTTTCCACTGTTTGTCCGACTGTCTTGTGAAGAGTTTGCACCCGATGGGGAGGCTGGTTGGGACATGTCACAAACGATTGAATTTGCACGAATTTTGAAGCAGCTAGGTGTCCATCTTGTTGACTGTAGTTCGGGTGGAAATGTTGAACGTGCAAAGATACCAATGTTGAACTACAATCTAGTGGATCAAGTCTCAATGGCCGAGACAGTTCAGAGGGAGGCGGACATTGCAACTGGAGCTGTGGGTGGCATTGTCACCGCTGAATGGGCTGAAAAAATTCTTCAGAAGAACAAAGCTACTCTGGTTTTTATTGCGCGTGCTTCAATGGACGATGCCAACTGGCCCATACATGCGGCTATTGAGCTAGCCGATCAGCAACACCAAATACCAAATCAGTATGCCTTCTCACTGAGAGCTGTCAAAGGTTTTGGCGTGTCATGGCGTGAAAGTGTCTTATCCAAGCAGAACAGAAAACAACTTGAAATTGATTAGTTTTCCTATTGATTTAGAATGGAAATTGTGTAGTTAATAAAATATTTACGTAATTCAAAATAAAAAATTTTTGAAAAACGTCTTGAGAACTTCTAGAAAACGAACAATCGGGAATGTCTAGGCTTCAATACAATTTACATTTTAAATTCACAGTCACAAGCATGTCTGTGTTAATGAAGACATTAGCCTCATTTTTTAAAGCAATTCCGGGTACATATCATTCTCATCGTCAATATTTTTTCAGTTCTATCCACTATATTTTCCCAATATAAGTTTGTATAAAGAAGTATCGATCAAAATTTTCCATTTCCGACATAAATTTAAACTTATTTTAGTGACTTTAATTTTGTAGTTTGTAATTTTTGCATAGAGACATCGAGAAGGAACCACTAGCACAACACCAACGTTTTCGCAAATAATCTGACCTGAAACGGCTAACGTTTTAATTGAGCTTCTTGAAACATGCTGAAAGCGAACATCAAGTAAGCACTGTAAGCAAAGAGGAACTAAAAGAAAAAAAGAAAAATTAAATTAAAATAAACTTATTTTTTAAAAATCAACTTACTTGAAAAATGGATCGTTTCGTAATTTTACCCAGCGGTCCAAAGGTGAATGTAAATTTGCGTTTACTGTGCACCAACTCGTACACGGTGAGCAGTTTAAGTTTTGATTTCAAATTTTGGTCGTTCAAAAGTAGCTGAGCTCGAAACATGTATTTGCTCAAGGCGTGCAGAGCCCCACAAAGCCAAATACAAAGCGAACAAATTAAAAGCATTGCCAAAAATTGTATGCTAATTAGTCCAAGTAAATATATCTTCCCTCTAATATGAACATTACCGTACACAATGGTGGCAATAATGACTATGTTGATGGGCAATGAGGTGATATTTATTGTTGCCATTGCTTTTGAAATCAATTTGGTGTTGATGTACGCCAAAATACGCGAAATACGGCTATATTCGGTCTCGAAAAATGTCAACTTGCGAACCAGCATTCGATTAAGCCTTATTCGCCTTTTTGCCATTCGTCTGTTTGAGGACACACAGGTTTGCAACTTGTTCACACAATTTAGAACAGATTGATTGATTGTGTTTAGATGAGAGTGATAGACAAAGAATAGTATAATTAAAAATAATAATAATCATCGAAAGCTTCTTTGTTAAATACAATTTTAATTTTTTAATTATTTGTTTGTATTGAAATTCAAAATAGAAATGTAAGTCCAAGTTTTAAAATATATAATTTTTTTCAATTTTCTTAAACAATAGTTCGAATTAGTTTTTTAAAAATAAATTTACAGGGAAACTCAAATCTCATCGTTGTCAAGATGAGATTTGCCGCTGCGCGGACGTTCTCTTGTAAAAAACCCCTTCAAAGTGGATGTACATTGGATGTACATGTACAATTTCGGATTTAGATCGGTTTGTTTTTTAACAGAATGTTTATCACCTTAGTTTCAGAGAAGATCAAAAGAGTGATCAAAATGAGAAATGTTTTTCATATTTCGATTGAACGAGTAACCAGACGCTTAGCACGTGTTGGTGTACTCAAATCTAAGTTTATTCAATAAATTTATTGAGATATGTGCAAATGAAAATCAACTTCCAAAAACTCGAAATATCATTTTTGTCAATTACTTAAATTTCTTCTGTATGTACAGAACATCTCAATTTTACCTAACAAAAATTCACCTATGAATCAAATCATAGGTTGGACATGCCTGCATCCGCGCATACATATCCAATCAGTTTGACAAATTCATTCGATCAAAATTACTCTGTTTTAAAGAATTTTTACTCCACTTAATTTTGCGTTAAGGAAATTGACCAAATTTCCAACAAGTCCCTACATTTCCTATCATCAAATGTATCCAAAATCTGTTTGGCCACAAATTAACCGGTTTTATTCCACTCTTCTTCCATTCTGTATTGGCAGTTGGCTTGTATTTCTGTTTAATGCGCCAGTAAGTGGCCGTTTCTTGATTTATCCTGACAGCTTTAGTGGCGACCAAACACAATGCAAAGACGACTTGCAACGAATGTGCACATTCCAAAAGCGATTTGTGTGCTTGGCTCTGGCTGTGGAACTGGAGACATATGTGACCGCGGTCACTTTCCTGTACTCGCATGTTCTGCTAATTAATTCTGTCTACAATATCAATTTTACCTCGATGCTCTTTTGGCTTGTGCTTAATCCAATACACCTGTACTACATCGCGGTGTGTAAGTATATTAAAATATATGTGATAAATGTTTTTTTCAATGTAACTTATAATTAACATCATGTATTAAGTCATGTACACCGTGCCATTCTACGTAATACTCGCAAGCAAATACATTTGCATTCAACAGGAAACATTGGCAAACAAACTGGCGGATATCAATGGGAAATTGAGCAAAATTCAAAAACGAAAGAATGCACGTCTGAATCGAGCCATTCGCCATCAACTCTACAGACAATTCATCAAAGTGAACATTCAAGTTTGTGATCTATGCAAATGCGTACGCGAATATGCTCGCTTCTGATTTTCTGATTTTCTTGGATGGCATAATCTATATACATAAAATTGAAAATCTGTTTGTATGTTCCTGTCGCGCTGGGAACAGCACGCACGCAAAAATCATAGGGAGAGGAAGAGGATTCTTGGAGAAGGGCCTAGTTTCGAGGCCAGGTCATCATTTAATAGATACTTCGAGCTACAGCGTGGCAGCATATTTACAAGTTAGTTCGTGTCTGTCTTCGTTAACAGTTTGTCTGTGTTTTATACATTTAGTTTGTGTGAGTATGAGTGTACAATGATCGTGCTGACTCAAACATAATAGAGATAAGGTCATACAATGACAATAAGCCAACCAGCGGTGAGCGAATGAGCAATCGGTTGTGGTCATCAGTTGAGTGTCGATTTCTTAGTCAGCGATGAGATCGGTCTACGTGGTCGTCTGATTCGGCTGTCGCATTAATCTGCGACAGTTCCGTATGGATTTGGATACAGAATGACGACATTTTGAAATACATAGGCTGCATTCATTTATGTTGGATATCTTTTAATGACACATAGTCAGATAAAGGGCTCGAAAACTACGCAATAGTTGGACAATTAGTATGGTTGATTTGGCTGTGTAAAAATTAAATTATGATCAGTTAGAAAAAGCCAAAATGTCATGCTTCTTAAGATAAATAATTCATTATTTATAAATATCGTAGATTGCCCAACGATGGTGCCTGGAATCATCGAAACATTAATAAATTATGAGAAATTTTGGAGAGAAACCCCAGACCCCAAATTGCACGCAATGTTTGTTGGAAAAGTGTACAAATATGCAATTATTTCATATTTAAATGTATTTTTTATGATATTAATATTTAAATTATAAAAATTGTTACCACAATGCAAAGTCAATTTAAAAAACAAAACGAAATTAAAGAAATTGTCATTAGTGCGTTTCCAGTTAAAAACATTTATGATTATTTGAATTTCTTTAAAATAAAATAATATAATTTAAGAAATTACTGTTGTAATTTCTTTTGAAAAAATATTATTCTGCCAATTGCAATTAAACGACAAAGAAAAAGTGATGCAACTCATTCCAACTTCATATCGTCGCTGTTTCTATCACACTTGCAAAGAATACTTCTCTGAGCATAAATCGACTCGATCCATTTGGCGTTATCGACTCAATTGGATCATATTTCTGTATACTTTCGAAGCCCTGTGTTGTGAAGCCTATGTCATGGCCACCGATTATCGGTGGGAATTGTGGCGCTACGAACCGTTCACATACTATTTCTATAAACACAAACATTTGTACAATCACTATTTGATTGCAATTTGTTTCCTCTTTCTGGCATACAATTTCTATACACGCTATATCATGTATCATCTTCCAACAAAAACCAAATTTTGGAAGTCGGCGTATGAACAATATGTCACAGAGTACGATTGGTACTATCAATGCTCGATCAAAGATGAACAAAAGTTGAGCAGAATATACGCCCAAAAGTATCAGGATATTATGACCCGCATTGAAAGTGTTAATTTTCTCAGAATTCCTATTCCCAAAATGTTAATTAAGCATTGTATCAATTTGGACATGTTTGTGCACTTGGAGAATATCGATAAGGCAAAATTCTTTAGTAACCCCCTATCGATTCGTCCAAATTTGTCCCTGAAAATTCGAACCCGAAACATTTTGGCTCTCATTGCTCTGGACAAGATCAATTGTGTGATTCTGATTGGTTATGGTAAGGATGCCTTAATCTAAATTACAATCTCTGTTTCAATTTCATCTTACACTCTAGTGTTTGTATATTCTTTATTTGGATTATTTTACTTTCCAATTGTTGCGGCTCCTGAAAATGCCCCATTCCCCTGGTATCACAATATCGTTGTTGTTGCGGCAGCGTTCATAATATTTGACCATATATCACAAATGATAATGTTGGGTTTGTTTTTCTACTCTTGGGGGAACGATTGATTTCTATTCCAGTAGAAAACACTGCGAAGAAATGTACTCTAGAGTGAAGCAACTTATCAAACAATTCAAACCAGTCGGTTCACTGCCATTTAGGTATTGCAATGTACTGCAGCGCATCTTAGAGGATCACACCCGCATCTGTGTGATCATAATGAACAACAATCTGATACATGGACCAGGAACATTCTTTTTTATGCTCACCAACATTCCAGTCAACATTTATCTGATCAGCAGAATTTTCCTGTTGAACTCCTATCCCATTGAGAGGGCAATCTGTATTCCGTTTTTTGTTGGTCAATTGCTGGCCTACTGTTTGATGACCACAGTTGCTAATCAAGGCACGAAAGTTCATGCAATGGAAAAGTATCTTCCAACTCTTCAGGCAATGTTGATGTTGGATCGTCGTTGGCTGTTGTACAAGATGAAAATCAACGATCTTTACAAACGATTAGTCATTGGACCAAAGTATGCTCTCACTATTGGAACGGTCAAAGAATATTCACGTTTTACTTTTTGTGGAAGTAAGGATTTGACCCTCCCTCAATGTATGACAATTCTCCAGAGTAATAACGTTTTCTAATACACAGATTGCATTCATCTATGTTGGATATCTCTTAATGGCGTTTAGCCAGATAATGGGCTCGAAAAAAGAACGCAATACTTTAACAAATTGTACATTTTGCGCGATTGCCCTGCTCACGACCTCATCAAAGAAATTCTCTACATTTGTGAGAAAATTGACACCGATCTTAATCCACATAAATTATTAGAGCATATCCTCAAACTCGACTGTTTGGATCAACTTCCCTGTCTGTCAAATGCTCTGATTCTGTATTTGACTCAGCCAGTAAGTGTTGCTAGTGGAGAGCAAAGCTTTAGCAAGCTGAAACTTATCAAGGAAAATTCCTTTTCTTTGATTACGCCCTGTTTACTCGGGTGCTGTGAATAGCCAGTACCCAGTAAACAGATCGAATCATGTTCGTGATATTTAGCGTAATATTATTTTTCTCATTTAAAACCGTTCATTTTATTAAATAAAAATGTTAACAGTCGCATGACTAAAGTGTTTTGGTATGAGCCCATTATCAAAGGGTCAGATCTGACCCGAAATAAGTAAAATATTTTTTTAAAATATAAGTTTTTGGTATTTGGTGTTAATTTAAAGACTACTTTTGGCAAAATAGGTTATCTTGATTACACACAATAGTTTGAGATAAGATTCATGCCAGATTTTGCCTGTAGGGGGCAATAGTTTCCACGTATTCAAAATTTTTTTGAAATTGACTAGGGGGCGTACTTTAATTACGTGATCAAGGGTTGCAGGGAAGGAGGGTTTGACGGATGATCAAACCTTGATCACGGAAAAGTAGAGGAGGGGTCCAATTCAAATTCTAATGAAATTTTAAATGATCTGTCTTAAAACTGTGGTTACTGTCAATGCACAAAGTAATTCTAAAATTACAAATGTCACATTTAAATGCGATTTGCTATGATATTGAATACTATGACCTACTTTTGGTGTTGGATTTTATAACCGGCTCAAAAAGTTAAATGTAGAGGGGGGTTTGCCCTTGGATCACTACTTGATCACATGGGGGGAGGAAGAGTTCAAAAAAGTCGATTTTCTGGATCACGTGATTAAAGTACGTTCCCCTATCAGATTACCTGTTTCCCGTTATCAGAAAATTCTGAGAAAAATATATTTGATACACATGTGTCATGTCTCAGGTCGACCAATCTCCAGTCCATCCTCGAGCCCAAACACGACACACATGTAACCAAAGACAATACTCTCCAAATTTGATAAGAATCGGCATAAAGATAACGGAGTTATAAATGTTTAAAGTTCAGAGTCAAAATAGGCATATCTCCGTAATCTGATAAGATTTTTTCAATATCTTTTTTGATAAAGTTGTCTTAGCTCGAAAAAATCAGCTAGCAAAAAAATCCAGGAGAATTATGATAACCAGTTCAAAGATAAGCTTAAAAAACAACCTTTGGGTCAGATCTGACCGGACTTTGGTAATGCGACTGTTAAGGACAGAGGCGGGTAACGTCCTCTATGAATTGCCCCCTTAGCTCAAATCCATAGATTTGATTAGATGATATTTGAAAGGTTACTTCTCCTTTAATACTTGACCGATTGTGGCATATTATAGCTTAAATTAAAGATAAATTGATTGGCTTTAACTGCATCAGAAAACATTTATGGAAATATTTTTTTTTGAGAATATAGATCAAAAAAATGTAAAAATAGCATATTTTGAACACTTTGAGATGAACTCACGATCAGATAAGATAAAAATTTTTAAAATGTTTTCTGCTCGCCAAATAGAGAATCTTATTACCTTTAATAAAAGCCATGGTTCAACAAAATCGGATCAGTTTTGAAGGAGAAGAAACAAAAACAAAATGCAAATGTCTTGATTTACAGGAGAAATGAAAAACTAAAATGCATGCATTGGCCGGTAGAGGGAAAATGCGAAAAGTGCATCCTGGAAATGTGGATTTTTTCGAGACTTTTTGTCGGAATATTGTTCTAATTTTTTGTCAGATGATAGATAATGAGATAACCGATAACTTAAGATACTAGTATTTGAACCAGCATCTGGCATTTTGACAAATTATGGCAATCATCAATAAAAAAATAGGTAATGCCATTGGCATGAAAGTCGGAGCGAAAGTGTGTGAACTCAGTAACATTAAAATCGAGAATTCAATTTCGGCAAATTTGGTTGGACAATTAAAATTCAATGTATCAATCTAATTTGTCTCTTCATCAAACACATGCAAACGATGTACCTAAATACGCAGATCATCGCATTCATTCAAAAGCAATTCATATCACAGAACAATTCTTGATTTCCATCACACGTCATAGACTTTGGATCATGAACATCGCTTTCTTTATGGTAACTAGGGTTTCCAATTATTCGGTTTTTCAAAACTTCGAATAGTCGAAGGGCCTTAACCGCAAACTTCGAAGCTTCGAAGCTTCGACAAAATTTTCCCACAATTTTATTTGATTGAAATTTTGCGTTTTCAATTAATTTACTAACAAATTATTGCATTAATGAAATTTTCCCAACAGAGTGTTTAGTCTATTTTATCTAATCCTTCCAATTTATGAACCAGTGAAATTTTCAAAATAAAATTTTAAATATTATCCCTTGATTAGAGATAATTGAATATTCTCAAAATAGTCTAAAAAGATCATATTTCCAATTGTTCGGAAGATATCACTATATTCGAATTTTGAAGCGAAGCTTCGAATAGTTGATTTCCCAAAATATGGCCGAAGCTTCGAAGCTTCGAAGCCTTCGATTGGAATCCCTAATGGTCCAATTCTAATTCAATTCTAATTGTTTATCCTTTCATATGTTTTTGGCCACCATGCTTTAATGCCCAGAAACAGTAGCTTAAACTAAATATACAGATTCATATAATTTTAAAAAGTAAAAAGAAAACATCCTAAAAAAATAAAAAAGCAAAAATTCGAAAATTGATACACGGATCACAAATCCAAATAGAAATTTAATTAATTTCTAGATCCGAGGATAGATTCTCCTATATAGAAATTACATTTGTGCAATTGTTCTTGTCCTTGTTTATTTTTATGTACTGTATCATTGTTAGGTTTCGTCCAGAGGTTTTAATTATGTTACATTATCCATAGATCTAATAGAATGTCAATGGTTTTCAGAGTAGTTCAGCAAAACATTTTGGTGAGCAAATAGTCGATATTGCAAAAATTAAATTTGTACTATTGGAAATATCAATATTTTATGTCTCTTTGCTACATACTAAATATGTCAATGATTAGATGAGCATCACTGCATTATTTAAAATAAAGTTGTTAGATTTAAAATTTCGGACCAATTAAATGTGATAATGATAATTCTCAAATATATCGGAAAATGTTAACAAATACACAACAACACATCAAGTCAAATGGACCGCATCCATCTCCTGGAATCATCTCTGAGTGTGCTTGCTACTGCGCATCTCTATTACGCACAGTGGTCGTGCCAGGGAAAGCGTGTACCACAGAGAGACACACACACAGAGTTGACATCTAGCTTCCTTCATATTTCAATACAAAATTTCGGATTTTTCTCAAAATCGCTATTGCTTTGACCTTTGACCTATATGGCCACAAAACTATACAGCACATCTAGACTACAACGAGAACACTGTTAAATTTTCAAACCGATCCATGCATTCGTATTTGAGTTGTAGCGCACAACACAAATGACTGAAGTTACATTTTTCTCAGGGTATATATCGTCGCTCCCGCTATCACTCACACCTCGCTCGCTTCGCTCGCTCAGCGTGAGTGATAGCGGTCGCTTCTCCAATTAAAATATTTTGAAATTTTTAACGAAAAATTGAGCCGCGACTTGCCTTAATGCTATTGCTAATGCTATTGACTTGACTACAAATTATTGAATAGTGTATAAACTTGTTGTTTTTGGGACCAATTGTCGTTTCTTGTGACTTTAATTAATTTAAACAAACAATCAATAATTGATTGCAGTAGTTCAACTTTTGAGAATGTCTAAAACTCGCTGTGTCACAACACTGAATTTCAATTATTTATTATCACCGGAACTTGTTAATGATCAATCAATCATTCACTCAATCAATTATATTGTGTTTCGCTCTTTTTGGCATGGCTTTCCTGGCATGTTGTTTATAAGAAATTGATATTAAAATCGATTCCATGATGTTGTTGAAGTTTAAAATTAAAGTTTGCAAAACAAGTCTTTGTCGGTTTGAACCCACTTGGTGAGCATTGGCTTGAGCTGTCGCAAATTTGTCGTTGTATTTGAATTTTTTTAAAATCCAAAAAGCTTTTTCACATTGGTTTGCGGGGCCACTCAAAGTCACAAATTGCGTGTCTTGCCTTTGCTTGATAATCTTGGTCATCATCAGTACCACATGAAAAGCCAAATTCTCGAGTAAATATCTTCTTTTTGGATCAATATGATCAACTCGAATTGGTTCCATGTAAGTATAGTATGAATTTCCGGTGTATCAAGAATATGTGAATCAATAAAATCAAATTTTCCCTAAAATGAAATTTCAATTTACACTATAGTTGGTAGTTGAATCATTACCAGACCAAATCGTTATCTCGTGTATTTTGAAATTTAAAAATTTATTCATATATTTGCGTAAATTGACATTTAGAGAAAATAAGATTGTATTGCTCCACAAGAATATTCTTGATTTTGGCAGTAAGTACCAATGAAATGACTATTCTCAAGTTTAAATGCAATTGAAATTTAATTTGTAAAAGTTTGCGGCATAGATTGCAGTTGGATCAATACAAACCAACCACCAACAACAAAGTCGTTATCTCGTATTTTCTAAACTTGCAAATTTATTCCCTGTGCAAGTGTGAATTGACACTTCAATTTAGAGACAATAATATTGTAGATGTATACTTCACAAGAATATTGTCGGTCCACTGTCAGTGTCTCAACGTCAACCTGCCAGTGGGGTGAATCAAGTGATTTTTATTTTATTTTATTTTAAATAGCTTTTATCAAAGAAAATCATGCATTTTCGAAGACCTGTCATCGAACTTTATCAGACTGTGACAACACCAATACTGGGTCACGTTAAATTTCTCAACTCTCGATTTGATCCACTACAATCCGTTCAAACTCATCAAGATTTTTTGAAAACGAAATCGTTGAGACATTATTATTACATGGCATTGGTGGTACTGGGCACGCTTGTTTATGGCAATTTGGGTTTCCACTTGAACGCCAATGGCAAAATTGCCGAATTTGTCAATTACACCAGCAATGCGTACATTTTCATGCATCAATTAGCGCCACAAATGGCCTGGTCACAGCTTGATTTTGGCTTCGGCATTGACAACTGTCATACAATTGCCATTCTGCTGGTGCTCATCGCCAATCGTTTGGTGGACCAACAATTCTGGATGACCATTAACGAGACAAATTGTGTCCGTATTGGATCAATTCCAGTTGGAAAGCACGATTCCGACAAGATGCTGCTCTATCGCAAAAGAATTAAACTATGTTTAGCTTGGGCAATCTGTTCACTATCTATGATAGGCTTTGTGATGTTTCTTGGGTTTGTATTCTACATTAATCCAAACAAATTGATCAACAGTTTTACACTACCCTTTTGGGTTGTACTATTTCCCCAGTACTTTCTATATGTTGTTTCATGTTAGTATTTGTTTGATTTCACAAATTATGTTTTTATTGCATGTTTTCTCCCAATATTTATTTAGCCGTACTTGGCTTTGTCATTCAGCAGACTCTTCTCACGTGCATCTACATTCAGATTGTACAGCAGAGTTTGATTCGTCAAATGATTCGTATCAATGCTCAAATTGAGAAGGCTCGTTTTGTCCACTTTACTACGCGAATGTTTGTCCAAACAAATCAAAAGTACATTGCACTGTGTCGTACAATCGAGGCTCACAGCAGGTTCTGTTCACCCTATCTCTCAATTCAATTTCCAACATTCATTTCGGTTCAATGCTATCTGTGGTACGCAAATCTGTACATTGATTCAACGCCAACCGCATTCAAGCTAGTGTTCTACCTGACAATATTTGAAATCAATGTTTTCTTGTGTTTCTTCACACGACAGTGCGCCAAGGTGGCTCGAAACAATCAACAATTTACCAAGCTCAATCGAGTGTTCTATCTCAATCGATTTGTCAAGTATGACCGAGCGAACAATTTTGGACCGACTATGTTAAAGGTAAGACTTTGGTTTATATATTTGGATATAAGTTGAATTGCATTGTGCATTATTATTCTTCTAGGCTGAGACCCTTCACGTGGGTAAGCCACTCAAAGTTTATTCGTTTCGAGTGTTTGCCAACTTTCGAATCACTTCCAACACGTTCATTTTGGTAAATCAATAATAATAAAAACATTAATAATTGATATATTTTATGACTAATTTAGATTATAACTTACACCAGCTGCTTCTTTATGTTTATGTGTCAGAGACAATTTTGAATTGTTATTCTATTAAAAATCAAGATTTATTATATGATATCTAATCAAACTTTGACTCTGCTAGGTATAAATGATAAGAAATTGCTTTAAAAATAATTACAATACGAAAATGTTCTTGAACAAATAAATGATCAACTTTCTGATCGAATTTAAATTTTTTCCTTGGACTGAGACTTTTTCTACTTCTAACCCAACAGTTATATTATATGTCGGAAATAGTACAGCAGTGGCTGTTTAATTGATTATTGTCACGAATACTAGATTATTAAAGTAATAATAATCAGGTATAATAAATTATAATTACCACAAAGATATATGTTTTAAGATAGAAAGACGAAAAACAATACCAACGAAAAACAAGTCAATTAAAATTATTTACGTTATTGTGTGTTATCAAAGTTATGAATGTTTGTTTGTTTTATTCTCAAACTCTCAGAAATGTTTGGCAAAATAATCTTTGTCCTACTCACCAATGCTTACATTTTGGTTCGACAGAAATCGATCCTAGTCCAATTGACATTGCTGCGTAAAAGCTTGGAAGCCAAACCCGCAAATCTATTGATTCCGGCTCGTTTTAATCTAATTTGGCGCCGTTACCTGTACCTCAACTCTCGAGTTGCAATTGTGTGTCGACACCTGCGCGAATATAGCAAATTTTGGAGTCCATTTCTCACTCTCACCTTTGGCAACTATATCATCTATCAGTGCTATATGGCCTATTCGGTGATCTTCATTCACAATACTATGCTGTTCGTGACTCTGGTTTTTTGCTTTTGTTTGGTAAACGTTCAGGCACTGTTGCTCTTCACCACCGCACAGTGCGCAAAAGTTGTCAAGTGCAATCTGGCAATTACCAAAGAGAACCACCTATTGAATCGATGCTTTCAAAGTCAGAAATTTGGCAAGACAAACATGCTGTTTAGGGCTCGTGTTTTGTTAAAGGTAAGAGAAGGTCAAAGCAGACAAATTTAATTAAACCCAAATTAATTGCTATATAGGCAGAATCGTTTCAAGTGGCTCGACTGTTGCATCGTTATGCGTTCACCATGTTTGGCAACTATCGAATCACATCCAAGACCTTCCATGTGGTATGTGTGTGTTTGACAAAGCCGCTTTATTGACATTCTAAATTTAATTATTCTACAAATGAAATTATTTTCTATTTTAGATCATTTCATATGTTGGCGTATTCTTCTTGACTGTCATCAAAAATCGTTACTGAGTTGTGTTTGAGTTCTGAGTTTAACATTTTGGGTTCAACATTAGTACAAGAGAATTTATACTAGTATAAAACCAGCAGCATGCGTTATGAAACCATTTTAATTTATTAAAAATAAGTAACGCCGTTGGCGTGAAGTCGGAGCCGGTGTATAACAGACAATAAGTCAGACACTCAATCACACAACCATTAGTTATACTCTTTTGATGACTGGATACTTTTAAAATTAAATTAAACAGATACAGTAATTTGGTGCAAGATAGACACAATCACAGCACTCCTGTGTGGGTGTGTTTGTCGCTGCGCATCCTCCATGCGCACAGCGGGCGCGCTGCTCGGCGTGTATGCTTGTCTGTTTCGCACACCCACTGTTGACTCTTGGTCCCAACACATTTCTATGTAAAATTTTGGAAAAATCACTGCTTCGTTGCCCTTTGACCCATAGTGACCTATTTGGGCACTGCACATCTTCACCCCAACCCGAACATTGAGTTAAATTTTCAGACCGATCCATTGGGCCGTTTAGCCGGAATCCTCTACACAAGCCTTTTCCAATTGAGTCAACGCAGAGTCGTCACTACACTTACTCGCTCGCTTCGCTCGCTCGACGTTCCGCTCCGACAATTATTAATTATGCTGTATATTCAGCGGTATACCGTGGTTAGTTAGTTAGTTAATTAGTTAGTTAGTTAGTTAGCATGCCAGCAGCTATACCTATAGGTAAACTTTAGTTCCGCCAACAATTTTGAGGACATTTTTAGTGTGCTACTCACAAATTTTAATGTGTCAATTTCTAATTCGTGAGTGCTACTTGAAACATGTATGCACTTTCTTCATTAATTTCCATAGCAATGTCATGCTAATTGAAGTTATAATTGTTATACATAATTTAATAGTAAATGCAATTTATCGAGCAGTAGTTTTAAATATCAACATTTATTCAGTTGCTCCACAGTAACACAGGCAATTGATTTTGTCCATTTGAAGGCTCATTCGTATTTTGGATTTTGCTCTATCCGATTTTTAGTTTCAACATTTTGTTTGGTAAAATTCGGTTTGCTGATTACTCGCAGTAACAAAATTATCTCATTCCCAATTGCAGAAATGTTTGGCAAAGTAATCCTTCTCCTCCTCACAAATGCATACGTTTTGGTTCGGCAGAAATCGAATTTGGCCAAATTTCTAAGAAAGCACGACCAGAAAATCGATTGATTCCAGCTCGTTTTAGTCTAATTTGGAGCCTCTACCAGTACCTGAACACTCGAGTGGCAATTGTGTGCCGCCATCTGGGTGTATATAGCAAATCTTGGAGTCCATTCCTGACACTAACATTTAGCAACTACATTGTCTATCTGTGCAATGTTGCCTACTCGATGGTCTTCATCATTTGTAAATATCTATTTTAAGTTTTTATACTTTCATTCTTAATTCGTTAATTATTCATATTTTTAAATTTATTTTGTATTACATTATTTGTATTCATAATTTCTTTAATGTAGCGAACTATACCTCTACGTTATGTACCTCTCGTATGTGCATTTTCTAGCTTACATATAGCATTAATTTGCTTAAGAGGTCAATAAAATATCATTCCAAACAAAAACACTGTTTGTACATGCTTTTTCATTTGTTTCCGTCAAACTTCCGTCACTTTCGATCTGGCAACTAAATAATTAATGATCAATTTTTCAAGAGGTATGCCGGAACTCACCAGTATTGCTTACACTTTTCGATCAATACTTGAGACAAACAAATTATTATTTTGTTCAAATTGATTTCTTCAAAGTGAATTCACAAATATTTGTCGCTGCTTTGTTTGAGCAATTCATTACGAAAACTTTGATAAAGTTTTTGATGATCATTATTGAATTGTTCAATAACAATCCAGTTTCGAACATTTCATCTGTGGACGTCTTTGGAGTTAGTTTTACGAGTTTCAGTTGTGAAATTGTCATTATCATATGTCATTAGTCGCAAAACAAAAACACAAAGAAGGCGCCATGAATCTCAAACTGTTTATATCACTTCTTTTAAAGCCCAACCAAAGTATTATCTACTTTGTGCACTACTTCAATTTGGTCAAACAACTGAGTGTGTCCAAGAATGGCAGACTTCTCACACTATTCAAAGCATTCAACATTATGCTCGCATTCAAATCTCTTCACTTTCTCTATTTGGCATTCTACTCTCACAATAGTCCACTTGAGAATGCAATTCACTTTGATGCCTTTTTCATTTTGTTAGGCAAATCACAGATGAATTTGTTGGCTTTCGCTGTTATGTGCTTGACTATCTACTACAATCACCAACTGTGCTACAAAACTAGCAGCTATTCACTTTTGTGCATGTTCAATTCAGTAATTGTCAATAAACAATGGCGGCCATTCTTTATTAAGCCTAAATTCAAGAACAAACATGTCTGTGCTCGAACTCGGCAATGTTATTTAGCTGTTTTGAATTTCATCAACGGTCTCACTGTGACATTGGGTAATTGGTAATAGTCAATAAAAATACATTTAAACACTTTTTCTCTTAGAAATCAATTCTATTGTTTCGTATATTTATTGCATTTTTTTCTTTGTCACACATTGGCGAGATTTATTTGAAAATGTAATAAGAAATCTAATTTGGTTAGCACTGAGTCATCTGAATGGACTGGCCTTTATGGTCTGTGTTTACAACTCAACTCACTCGGTTTCAGTCAATTTCTCTCTCACTGTTTCCCTACTGATGATGTTCTACATGAAAATGATTCAAGTTAAAACATTTTTGTTGAGGATCGTATCAAAAAAGGCCAAAACATTCCCGCTCAATCGATACCTCAAGTATAGGAAAGTGTTTGTGCACACTTTACTGTTTCTAATTTCTGTCAATCGATTTTATGGAAAATTGTTTTGCGCTTATCTGGTTGCCCTTGTTCCCATAAGCATTGTTTTGACAATGTGGCTCATTCAGGGCAGGCTGGATT
Organism: Rhizoglyphus robini; assembly: GCA_023373905.1. Taxonomy (NCBI): domain Eukaryota; kingdom Metazoa; phylum Arthropoda; class Arachnida; order Sarcoptiformes; family Acaridae; genus Rhizoglyphus; species Rhizoglyphus robini. Next base: position 2,121,530 of record JAKIJQ010000027.1, read on the forward strand.
TAGTTGCAAAATTGATCGTTTCCTGTATAATCGCATACAATTTCAATTTATTGTTTGTGTTTCATTTCATGTTTGCGCAGTGCACCGCACACATTCACGCGCCATCTAAACTACTGTTTCGCTTGATTGTCAAGCAAAATTTAATGATCGCAATACGAACTCGTGTCCACATTGAGCATTCCATCTCAGCACTCAACACACAAAATCGTTACGGTTTTACCTATGGTGTGTTTGGACTGGTTACACTGAATACTTTCGTAAAGGTAATCATAAAAATTTACTGAAAGTGATTTTGTTTTAAAGCTATTTTGTTTTTGTTTATTTCAATTTCAGTTTCTTTTGCTATATGGAAAGTTTTGTATTATATCGTATAAATTGATGAAGAAACAAATTATTCAATAGATGCAGAATGAAATTGAAAAATCAATTTGGATTTGAATATACTAAACTGACTGTTCATAATTACACTACATTTGTTAGCTTTATCAACATATCATTTATAAACCTTTCAACAACCTTTATATACTGCGACATACGTGTATTGGAGTTTGATTTCAAAAAACAATTGCAAAATTACTTGTTGAATTAACTAATTTTTAATTTTAAAAATTTATATTAAAATCAATATTAATTTAATTATGCTTTGGCCAAATAGAGGTTTTTCAAAAAATCATATTTTAGCTTTTTTACTAATTAGAATCGATTTTTTAACATTTTTAATTTTCTTAAATATTTTAATTATTTTTTTGTTCTTTATTCGATGATTCGAGTAAGCTAATAGAGAGGTGGTTCTACATAGATACTCAAGAATCACTTGGTAATCTGTCATTATTCTTGACAATATACAAAAAGAATAAACTGATGTATGATATGATCTGTAGAATAATAATGTTTGTGTTTTAGTAAGTAAAATGTTATTTAAACTTTTTTGTTCACTTACAATATGAAACGATTTGTTGGTGATTCGGTAGTTGCCAAATAAACGAAACGCATAACAGTGAAGCAGTCGACTGTGTTGAATGTTGGCCGCCTATATAAATGCACAAGTGACAAAAAATAGCTTCAAACATTAAAATTTTCAATTCAAACATTTACCTTTGCCAAATTTCTACTCAAAACTTTGCCGACTCCTGTTGAATTGCTGTAACGCTGGTAAAATGTTCGATTCTGCACTGTGATCGCTTTGAACTGTTTCACCACTGCCCCACAGTGATTGATGAGCACAGATTCGTTGAGAACCACACAGAGAACGACAAACATGAGAATAAATCTCAAGGCATAGGGCAGTTCAGTGACAAATAGAAACATGTAAAAGACGTAACATTGAAACGAGATGAAAGTTAGAAAGAGGAGCGTCAGGAATGGTGACCAGAAGCGAGCATACTCCAGAACATGGCTGCAAAGGTCACAAATCTGTCCGTTTACTGAGAGATACTGCAGCCAGAGACGCTGAACAGTGACTCTTTGCAATGCCACATCGTGATGGTGTGCAATTTTGCTTAGCTTCACATTGAGATTGGCCAATTTGTTTTTGAGTGTTTTCTGCTGAATGGTGATGTATCGGCTGGCCAGTATTACATATAGCGGAACAGAGTAGAGAACTGATATATATATATATATATTTGTTTGTTAATAAACAATACTTTTGAGTAATTATCACATTAATACTTACACACAACATCATAATATACGTGTAATGGATTAAGCACAGCCCAAAACAGCAGTGATGTGAAATTGAGGTTGTAATTCGCGTTGATGTATAACACGTGACCGTATGCAAATACACAGCCACACACAAATAAGGATACTTCTATTACTAACGCAAACTTGAGATATCGCCGTTGAACAGTGGTCATTTGTTCCAATTCATCTTTATTTACACACACACATGTAAAAGTATAAATATTAATATTTAAGCGAAGACTAAGGTACAACAATATCGATGTGGTTAGGGGATTAGGTTTAGGTTGGTTAGGCAGTTAGGCCGTTAGGTGGTTAGGTAGGTGTTGTTAGGGATTAGATTTAGGTAGCTTAGCAGTTAGGTGGTTAGGTAGGTGTGGTTATGGATTTGGTTTAGGTAGCTTAGCAGTTAGGTGGTTAGGTAGGTGTGGTTAGGAGCTATTTTTAGGTCGGTTAGGTAGCTATTTTTAGGTCGGTTAGGTAGCTATTCGTTTACACTCAACTATTCGTCATAGTTTAAATTTTGGGGACATTATTTTCAAAATCCTATCATTTAAATGCTTTAAATTTAGCACCTGCATGGCCAACTAGTAAAAATATCACTATTCAGTTACCTTTATACTTTCCAACCTGGTCGAGAAAAACAAGAAAACGTTTTTCTATTTGTTGACTGCTCAAAAAGCACATCCAGCTGCCAATGCACAGTAGACCCACCGAAAGAGCCATGAAATGGACTTTACTCCAAATAGTTCTGGGAAACATTTGATGTAGATAGTTGTATTGACTGGAGTGCAGTGCTGTCCAGTCGATTGTGCACCCAGGACGAGACTCACATTCGAGACCGAATATTCCATATAAAACATTCAAAGTGTACAGGCCAAGTGAGATGAGATAACATTTGTGCAGTTGCCCGATGGAATAGTCGTTTGCAGGTCGAATTACATCAAACTGACCGTGATGAGCATAGAAATTCTGCTTGGCCAAGGACCAAATCCAACACTTGAATTTGTACAAATTTGCATAAACTTGAATCCAAATCATTTCAAATGTAGGCATATGCATGACTCTTATTGAAAATTATTATTTTATACGTAAAATTTTAAAACATTAAAATATTTTTATTCACATTTATAATGACATTTACAATTTTTGTATGCAATGTTAGCGAGTAAAACTTATTACTCTGTTTGTGGAAGGGTCCCCTCAAATAAACATTAATATTTGCTAACGTCGTTGCTAACGGAAATTTTATGATGATGATAATTAATGTAGTGCATTTTTAGTGTACTTTAATGACTTTAATAATTATTTTCGTTAAAATTATTTTTTAATTTATTAATTTTATTTGGTAAAATAATAATTATTATATGTCCCAACCACAAGACAAAATTAATTATCATGCGACTATAGCACTTGACTAAAGCAGATTCATCTGCTAAGAACCAGAAAGTCTACAGAAAAATCTATTTGCAGTCGGCTCTCTATAATTTAGAATTTTTGGGAGTAAAATAATGAAATCATTTTCTAATTTATAGATCACAAAGGGGTGAAACCCGGGTTAAATCATAAATAATTTGCTTTGATTTGAAAAATTAATTGTAAAAGTTTGCAATTTGTAATAGCCTAGCGACCGTGAATCTACTACTCGGACACTCCTTGGGTCAACAATATTAGTCTGGCATAATTGATTTTGTGTTTCGATGAAAGTGGTCAATTTCCACCTGCATCCTCTTGTGAGTAGCCTGATTTTTTATTTTTAACTGACCTTAATCAATATTTTCTTTAAGGTATTTCGTTGAATGCCATGATGCCAAAATTGAGTTGAATAATCAAGTCAATTTTGGCCACTCTAAAGTTTTCAAAGTGCTACTACCAATTCATGATCGAACAAAAATGATTGCCGAAGATGTGTCACATTTGTCACATGTGTTACTATTTGGTAAGGGTCATTCACACACACACACAACGTGAATGCCTACGCAAAAATCAATAAATTGAACTGTGTTTTAAAAACTTTAAAACATTTTTCATTTGCAATCTGACAGTTTCGTTTACGAAACTTAAAATAGTTTCTAGTGAACGGACACAATTCTACATTCAATTGACTGAGCCACCGGAAAATGCCTAGTTTTGAACTCGTATATAGTTTTGTTACTATTGAAACTTAAAACTTATTTGAAAATATTTGAACCTATTGAACTTTGTTACCAAGTGAAAACTTGATAGATGATTAATGATTAATGGTATATGTCTTTCCGGAATTCCGCTCATGCCTACACAATATAAAAATGTCATCAATATTTTATTAGTTTGTTTCACCCAAATCGATTCTTCTCCGTTTGCTCAAATGAATTTTCAAATATTCTTCCTTCAAATGTTCTATCGTGTTGTTTTGCCAATTTTGAAAATCACAAAAATGAAATTCAAAATTTTGTCAAAGTTTATCACAGATCACGCCAAAACTCTCTACTCTCAGTTTGATCCAATTGAGTGTCTTGGTGAATCTCAGTCTGAGTATCCAAATTATAAATTTGCTATACCTGCAGTGATAATTGTTTTGGCATGTTTTGATGGAACATTCTTGTTACCATATGATTCAGCTGGATGCTTCAACTTGGAGAGCCTCAAATCAAATCCGTACATCTTCACCCACCAGTGCATGCCTCACTCAATGTGGCTTATGTTTGACTTTCTCACATCTTTCACAGCGCTCACAACTTGTCTCATCTACATTTCGTTAATTTTCACTCGAAAAGTTGATAAAAAATTTTGTTTCTACCAACAAAATAATGGTAAAATTAAAGTTGGAAAACTTGATTTGCAGCACTTGGTTTCTGAGCAAATCAACGAATATCGCCGTCGTACAATTCGCTTCTTGAAGCCTTGCCTGGTGATGGCTTTGTTTGTGCTCTTTTTGTTCTATTACGTAATGGTGTTTATTAATGACCGCTTCAATGAAGCAGTCGTACATTCGATTTTGTTCTGGTTTGGTTTATTCTTTCTATTTATAACATATTTGGTTTATGGTAAGAAATGGTATTTGTTGGTATTCCAAAATAAGTTAATTTTGTCATTTAAGCCGTGTTTGTTCCAATTTCATTCGTAATAATTGTCAGTCGTTTGATTCAAATTCGACAGAAACAAGTGTTGTCAAAGTTTGTCTATCTGCTCAAGAAGATTTATTCAAACAAATCGCCAAACAATCTTTGGATGGCCTACAAACTGCTCAACCGTGATCAAATTGCAATCTGTAAACAAATAAGTGAATATGCTCGGTTCAGTTTTGCCCGACTCTCGATTATGATTCCATTTTTCATCATCACCATTTGTTATCAACTCTATCAGAACATTGTGGTGTCAGTTTCACTGTCGCAAATGTACATTTTCTATATTTTACTGATGGAGTGCAATTGCGCTCTGCTGGCAATCATCAGTGAGTGCGCAGGCGTCGACAGGAATAATCGAAGATTTATGCGATTGAATGGACAATTTTGTGTTAAATATTTTCAGAATTTTGAAAATGAAAAACTACTTTCATGTAAAGTTAAGGTACGGAATATATGAATTTTGTAAATAATAATAATAATTTTGTTTTTAGACCCAAACATTTCAAACCACAAATCGGTTACGTTCGTATTCGTTCAGAGTTCTGGGAAATCATAGAATTACCAACAAATCGTACAATTTGGTAAGAAAGCAAGACAGATTATTTTATTGAATAATGGAATTTATAATTTATTTTAGATTATGACATACATTAGCATTTATTTTATGTATCTTTTCAAAAACAAATATATGAAGTCTTACTAAAGTATGACATTTATGAAATTCAAATTTTGCAGAAAATTTAATTCATCTGGCATCAACATCACCTGCATAAGTGAAGTCATTCGTTGGAATCAACAGTAGTACTTCACATTAACAAAGCGATATGGGGTACTAGCATAGCCAAATCGTTTTTTAACGTCAAATTGTTGAATTAAGTTTGCTTTTTATGTGAATTTTGATAATATATTTATGAATTTTTCAAGGTGGCCAAGTGTTTCATTTAATAATATTACAAACACAAAGTTCACTTATGCTGCAGAATGAAAAATAAATGAAGTACTGATGTAGATGAACAGCTATAAATGTAATAAACTTGTAGAAAATACGGATAGATATACAAAAAATACCATTTCAAACATTTTCGAATTGATCCGATAACTCTCAAATAAAGTAAAGCCAATTTTGCGGATCCACTTTTGGTTGCACTCGTTTGCGTCAAACTGTCAAATTTTAAAACATAAGGTAATTCATTATTTAATCATACATTTCATTTCACCTTCAACAACTGTCGCTTTGGGATAACAAAATTTTGCTGAACCAATAGAGCAAATTTACGCTCACATTTATGAATGGCTGAATGATTATGCACAATTGCCGAGCACTCATAAGTGACCCAAAGTAATAAAAGCAGAAATTCAGTCGAAAAAGTACTGAAAAACACTTTCTGAAGAATTGATCTTGAGATTGAGATAAAAATCATTTGATATCCGAGATAGCACACCTCGATGATGTAGCAAAAGAAGTACACTGCCAAAAACTTGTTCCAGAAACGATTGTGACCGTGAATTTCATCGAACAAATGGAGATTTCGTTGTCCAATTGAGTAGTACTCCAACATAATGGCCAACTTACTGTTACCTTTCTTTGACGCTTGCTTGAGTAACTTTTGCAGCTTTCCAATGATCACTTTTTGTTTGATTCGAATGTACCGAGTTGTGATCACGAAATAGTAGATAAACAAGATGTTGCCTTAAGAAATCATGTTTAGTTGTATTTTATTTTGCATAATTAAATTTGTAATTAGGTTTACTTACTGAATGCCGCATAAATGCACCAGAAGAGTGCAAAGACAATGTAAATGTAATCTCGAATAGAATTGGACCAATGGAAGGCAAAATGCCCCAGGTAGAAGATTTTGAGCTCAATGATCACGATCAAGCATACAACATTAAAGATTGGTTGAAATTTCTTGTGAAATTTGTAAATTTGACTTGATTCAGCTTTGTTCAGAACTTTTCAAAAAAAATCGTTTTAAAAAATAAAATAATGCAAACCCACAGACCTTTTCCATTTTGGACAATCTTGACCGACGTTGGTTCATTTCCGCCAACCTGAAACACAGTCATAAAGTATTTCTCCTCCAACTGTGGTCCCCAAATGACAATGCCAAACAAGACTAAAGCCATCACATAAGCAGTAGAAAGGATAACATCTGCATCCGGCCAGAGTTCACTGGGAAAAATTTTGTGAATAATCAGTTGATCCAAATCGGTTAGTTTTTGATAGTCTTCAGTTGCAATGAGATAAATCGAATCGGCAATAGTTAAAAAAAATATCAAAAAACGGAACCAAATAGTGAGGATTGTGATGCTTCACGGGTAAATCAGTTTTCTGGTTCACATCATCATAAATTTTAACTGGATCAAAGTTGTAGCAACGAAGATGAGTCAACTTTTGTTTGCAATACCACCCATAAAGCTTAGCACAAAATTGACGGCCATTTTGAAGATTCATTTTTACAAAAAGAAAAACTTATTATTGCTCTTGCTACGAATGTTCAAGCTAGCAAGTAAATTTCAAATGACAGTCATAAAACAGGCAAAAAAGTAATAAGATAACCGGCACTGTTTGATTCTTCTCGTGATTCGGTCAGATCAACTTGGCTGGTCAAATTTATAATGCGAACCACTACACTCGACAACCAAGTTGTCGGTTTGAAGTTGAGACAATTGAAAAAAACTCAGTAAAGTGAGACAATAAGAAGAATCTTACCACACGAATAGCCCGCTAACGACCAATTGATTTTGCTTGGAAATGACTTTCCGGACCAAAACATATTGCCAAATCATAGAAAGCAATTTGAAGTTACAATAGAAAGAAGGCTCAACCAAATGTCATAAAAATGATAATATCACACAATGTGAATTGACTATTCAATCTTGAAATCATTACTATCACCATATGTTTTTTAATGTTTTTTTAGCTAATATATATATCCAAAAATCAGTGAAAATATATTTTTAAAAGTTACCATTTACGCAATGAACCTTTGAATGTAATTTATGTGTGTTCGTGGAATAAATAATATTTAAATGGAGTATCACCCACACAGGGGGCGGCGGGAGGTCATTTTTTCTGCCATCGGGCAAGGGCGGCAAGGTCCAAGGGGCGGCAAATGGTCCGAGCGGCATATGGCCGAAAGGGCGGAAGAGTGGCTGGTGGAGGGAAATGTAAGTGGTGGAAAAATGAGCGGTTGTGGATTGGAAGGTTGGCGCAGGTTGAAGGAAGAATGAAGAAGAACCAATCAGTTTTTGACAATTCGATTTCTTTTGCCACATATGACACAGACGACCTAAGTTCGTGGACAGAAAAATTGATGATAATATTCGAATTTGTTTGATCAACCAGGGTCTTGTCCAGTTGAAGTCACTTAAGAAGTTCATGTCATATCAAAGTTCCTGCATCGATTAGTAATTGAAGACTTTACTGCCACAATTCTCAAGGACTTGGATAAATGAAATAGAAAATGTGCTAAGGAATTTTTTCACTTGCTAATTCGGTTGCCGGCTGTTGGTTCCGTTCCCCTGTTAAGAGCGGTAACCCTTTTTTGAGAGTGAGATTTATTGACCTCTATGGCAATCGCCAATGTAAGCATAAACAGAGGTTTAAATTGATACAATAGCAAGATATATACCAAAGATACATGGCCAAATGTAGAAACTATAGCTGTTACTCCAACCAGTGCATCTTTGGTAGGTATCAAGCCGTTATCCTAGGACCCTGAGATTTAGGAATCGTAATTTTAATATGAAAACTTAACTAATAGTCGATGTTGCGTAAAAATATACAAACCAAATACTTATTCGTTGGTCTCTATTGTTGATAAAGGCCTCAAAGTCGTGCCTATGTCTCGCCCAGGCCGGACATTTACTGATCAAGTGGATCGGGATGTGTTCTGCCAATTGACACTCACACATCTCGTTGCGCTCGATGTCCACTCTGGACAGGTACTCGTGGAACTTGCCGTGTCCAAACATGAAATTGGTCATGATGAAGTCTGGCATGTTCGAGCACTTCTTCCGGTCTATGATTGTAGGAAAAAAAGCGACTAATCACTCTTCGTAAGTGGAGGTTGTCCACTGTGGGTTCAAATCAGTATTCGCTTCTTGGCTCATCACTTGCAAGAAATATGAAGACGGAATCTTGTTGTACGAAATTGTGTTCAGAATCATTACTACCTTGGTCAAATTGTCGTCTTTCTCGATTCCTTCTATCCCAACATGTACCTTCACCCAACTCAGGCATATGTGCACATGGTTGGGGTGTTGTCAAAGAAGTTTCCGGATTTCAACTGCAAGTATATTTAGATTTTTCTTATTAGCAATAGCTTTCAGGGAGGACTCTGAGTCATTTTTAATTGTGGCTCATCATCTGTTTCTCGTGGCACCAAGTGAAAGCATTCTTAATTGCTAGTAGTTCAGATTGAAAGACGCTGCACTCGTGGTCCAAACGAAATGTTCCATGATGATGGATGCTGTTTTCTGACCACAAATGTGCATCCTGCCTGCTTTCTGTTTTTGTCAGTTTCTTTGATCCATTGCGGTAGCTTTGGACTGACGGAGCTGAGATATGAAATTTCGATTATGGCCTTCAAACGCCTCACCCGACTTAGAGCATCTGAATCATAGATAAGTCAAGATGTAGCAAGCTCACTCTGGTTTGCGAACGAACTGAAACATATCGAACGAATTTTGCCTCAATAAACTCACTCCCGGAACAATCCGCACGGAGCTATCCTTAAGGAACAATCTGTACAATCTACAATTTACGGGCCAGGGGGATTATACAATTCAATTTGTTAATTATATTAACCATTAATCGCACGACTTGAAATTTGTCTTACTTTAGTCACTCGATTGTATTATAAACGACAACCCGCATTTTTTGTTTTTAATTTGTAAAGTTTTTTACATGCAATAAATATATTAAATCGCACGACAACGACGACGACGACGTTTTTCAGTTGCTGGTTCCAAAGTCAATCTTCACCTGGATAGAATACATGGTTTTCAGGACACCTTTGTGGCGTATAATATGAGTGATTGTATGTTATGAGTAGGGGAACTTTCACTCAAACAGTGAACCGCGTATAAGGATACAACGTAAGCTTTTATGATTGAATCTAGTACTGCGTTGATCAAAGGCCAATTGATCAAAGGTTGATCGAGGGTAGGGAGATGTAATTTGAATGTTCTACAATGGGTGAGACGAGGGTTAATTTCGAACGGAACTTCCTAGCAAAAGTTTAGCAACAACAAAAAATTACGCCTTACCCTTGTAGAACTCGCCAGACTCAGACCAATGAGTTTTATCCTGCGAGGCAACTCGCGCATTTTTGTGGTACAAACATGGCAAACTACCTACATACTAGCAACTGCATTCCATAGACTCATCTTTGTTGAAAAGGTAAAATGTTACCTTGGTCCCCCAAGGTAACATTTTTAGGGGGCGGCAGCTCGTTCCCGGGCAAGGGCGGCAAAAACACCGCACCGCCCCCTGCACCCACACGCCAGGCACAATTCAAATTTAATTCAACTTTCAAGTCAACAACAATCGATTGGAGAAAAAATCACTATTTTATATTCATTCAAGCTCTACTATTCCAAATAATCTCAAAATCTAGGGACATTATGGGAGCGATTATATGTAGTTTTATACTTCGAATATAGCACCCCCCTGGGCCCACGAGTATAATCAGATTCAATTCTTTACCAAATAATCTTGACAATAATAAACAGTGACAATGCCCAAAGAAGAACACCTTTCTAATCTTGATTAGTTGCAAAAAATCGACAAATAAAGTTTGAACATTGAAATGTGAATTTATTGAACAGTACACACAAATGGTCAAAACAATCAATTTAAATTTAAATCAGAATATTATAATATATTAAATTATTCACATTGAATTTTTTTTATTACTCTGTTGTTCTCGAATTTATGAATATTTTCAATACCTGTTTCGAAAGACTTCACACGAAAGGTAATAATTTTTAAGTTTGAATAAAATCAATTACTTTTTATATAAATTTTATGGCAATTGAATTAAGTGTAGAAGTGAAAAGTTTCAACCAATTTGAAAGTTTCAAAAGATCACAATTAAAATTTATATTTAAAATTATTTTATTTTATTTTAAATATATAATTTAATTCAAAAAATTGAACCCCAAGGCTCATCAATTTTGTCTTTGATATGGTTCGTGACTCAAAAACAATGAATGTTTAGTTCAAGCAATAAACAAAATAAATATGCTGACATAGGAAAATCATCTGCATTAAAATCGTCAAAAATTTATTTCAAAAATTAATTTGTCCATCTTATCATGTGAAATGTTTTTTCATGTGTTTGTAAAATGTTTATTTTTTCTCTTTAGGCGAAAGTAATAATATTTATTTTTAATCCATAAATTTGCCAGTTTTTTATTAAATCCTAGGGTTATGTAAATTAGTTTGATTTCTCGGCGGAGGCGAAGCTTAAGTTGAGTTTTTTAATTGAAGAAATTTGCGAATTAGATTGTTATCAAACTAAAACGGTAGTTAATTTACTGACAATCTGGGAATCGGATGGGATTTTCCATGAGTTCTTTGGTTCTATCTCTTATTTGGTAAGCAGAGAAAATTCCTCAATCAATACGATGAATCTTAACCTACAATTTGGTTTCTGGATCCTTCTTCACTTGTGAAACTTTAAAAAGTATTTGGCGTAAAGATATAAGAGCAAAGGAGACATTTGACAAACTTTAAATGGTCTATATTTAGGAGCATAGGACTTGGAGTTGAGACAAAATAGATTCCCACTTGATGCTTTGCCATTTCAGTTCGTTTTCACACTCGGGTTTAAAAATATCTGACATTTCCGGAGGGCATCGGCAAATGATGAGTTCAATTGAAAGTATAAAACCCACTAAAGCTGAGGCATAGGCAGAGGCAAAAGCAGTATTATGCGCGCAAAACAAACGACTTGGACTTGGAATGTTATTATAATTCAACTAAAAAAAGTTTCAAAATGTAAATTAATAAAATGCTTTTCGGTGTTTTATATCATTAAATTCGACATTTCATGTATCAAAAGTTCTATCTTTGTATCAACGCAACTCAGCCGTCAAATTATATTTAAAAACAACCTATATTTGACCAATAATTTTTTTAGATAGATTTATTCTTTTGAGTGTAACAAATGTAAGATGTCCACTCTGGGCAGTTGTACCATTTGTACTTTCAATGTGCAATGAATGTTGTGAGACTTGCCTAATGTATGGCAGTGGCAGTTGAAGTGACTTGTTGTCGAGCGTATTCGAACATAAAATGGCACTTCTTGACGGGAAGTGAAAGAGAAAACATATTACGCAATCAGATAATTCTAGTTTGTCCAGTTTGTCTGTTGATTGAGTGTTCCATTCCACTTGCGATCATACTGGCTTGTGGATCGGTTGACTCTTTTAATGCGCTTTTGCTGTTCCAGAGGTGCTTTTATTCACAATTTCAATTGCTTTCAAACAAATTTTCTGCTGCATTATCGACTTTTAAATATAAAAAACAAATGTCCAAAGGCAACTGCACTTCAATTATTATTCCTGAACAACGAATGGTCAAAAAATGTCGCGTTTGTGATGATCATGCGTTGGGCTTCAACTTTGGTGGCCTCACTTGTGCATCGTGTAAAGTATTTTTTAGGCGAAATGCATTTCAAGGCGTAAGTTTGAATTTTAATTATTTTAATTAAAAAAATTTATATAAAAACTATTAACCCAGTTACCAAGTTGTCCATGGGATGGTAACTGCATTGAAAACATGAACACAAGCACACGAAATGCTTGTCGGAAATGTCGATTGAACAAGTGCTTGACGATTGGCATGAAAAAAGTATTTGTTTTCTACCGATTGTACTACACTTTTAGCCCTTGATTATAATTCTAGGATCTGGTTTTCAAAAAGATGAGAGACAACCAAGAAAAGTCTTCCTCAGTGAAAGTGGTTTTAAACATTGACAAGATCTCATCACTGTCGAATGAGAAAACACTAAATCTCAAAACGCACGAACTAGCTCGTCTTGAGCAAATCCAACGAGCGGTCTCAGCATTTGTGGACGAAAGATCACTCCAAGTTGGCGGAGAAGTGAGCAATTTCGTTCAACTAGCCAACCTCACTGGCACAAACATTAGACAGGTGATCAAGTTCTGTAAAGGCATTGACTACTTTAGAGCACTTGAGCCTGCATGCCAGATGGCACAACTCAAGTCATTCTTTCCGGAGAAAACAATTGTTAGGATTGCGTTCATGTATGACCTACAACAAGATGGATGGTTTGGCATTGAGGTTTGAACATTTAACTGTTTAAATAGTTTAAATTTAAATTTAAATCTAATTCCAGAACGAACACGACAACAAATCAATCTTTGTACGAATGGACTTCTTGAAAAATTGGCCTCAATTTCGAAAGTACATCCGAACTCTTCACAGGGAAATGGAAATGGATGAAGCCATTCGCGATTTGGTATATAACTTTGGATTCAATTTTGATATTGAATAAAACGTTAATATTATTTTTTTGATCACAGATTCTGGTCATACTACTTTTGAAGCCAGATCATAGCCAAAGTAACCAACCCGAACTGGTTCGATATCACAATTCGGTGTATCTATATCTACTACGTCGATATCTCGAGCACAAATACATGGACATCAGTAGGGCTGAACGCAAATTTGCGACATTAATGGCTCGGCTGAATCAAATTGAGCCAAGCAAAAGAGAGTTAAGCAAATTCGTTGCAAAAATAAGTCAAAATTCCCGGCTGACTCTTTCACAAGTACTGGCTGAGATTTACAATTTACAATGAAAACTACTATATATGTTGGTAAGATTGATATAAACAGGTTGATACGCTACTTCCGATGACATGACATAGCAAAGATAAATAAGTATTAAATTTCCAAAATTGTTTGCATTATTATTTTTTCATAAACAAGACTGAAAGTGACGAAATTAAATATTACAAATTCTGTTGATTCTTGAATATAGTCATAAAAATGAAACTTAAATACGAGAATATCTTCAAAAATAAATAAATGTAATATTTTAAATTTTAAATTTAAATTCTATTACCATTTCAAACATTTTTGAATTGATTTGATTGTTGTTGAGTAAAGTGAAGCCAACCGAGGAATAGGATCGATGACTCATTGCAATTGCGTTCATCTGCATATATACATAGAGAGAGAGAGAGAGAGAGAGAGAGAGAGAGAGAGAGAGAGAGAGAGAGAGAGAGAGAGAGAGAGAGAGAATTATTTGTTTGTTTTAAATTATATAAATTTATCAAAATTATTACTTTCAATAGATTTCGGATGCTGGTCTGAGGGTGGCATTGTTTCCAGTGTTGGAACATTTTGACATTTTCCTTGAAAACCAATTCATTTGTAAAAGTCACCATCGAACATTCAAAAGTGATCCAGATCAGTGCGACAGCCATTTCAATGGCAAAGAAAATGAAGAATAATTTCTCAACAAATCCAACATTACCATTAATAAAGAGATAGGAATAGGCAAAATAGCAAATGCCGAAAAGGTAATGTATAATGTAGAAAGTCAAAATGCGCCGCCAGAATCGATTGTGTCCGCTAATTTCACGGAATAAATTGTGAATGCTTCTTTGAATGACAATTGCCTTGCTCCACCAGATCCAACTATAGCACATGCGTCTGGTGCTCACAAGTGGATCGATTACTTGGTTAAATGAACTTGCCTGAAGGGATTTGATCTGTTCTAGCCGGGCCTGCTGCTTGACACGAATGTACCGAGTGGTTTGTATAAAGTAGAACAACATAATAAGATCGCCTATTTTAAAAACACAAAAAAATTAAAAACAAATAATAGTGAAAAATAAAAATAGTGCAATTACTAAATTCAGTGTAGAAAATGTACGGCGGAATGTACAAGGCCAACAAAACATCTCTCCATGTAAGCGACCATTTGGTGAACACTTGCCAGAACACAAAAGTGTTTACGTTTAGCCAAAAAATCACAATCAATAGTTTAATCCACAATTTTGATCTACGATGAATCTCATAGATTTTTTCGGCCTCCGTTTTGCCCAATTCTGTCATATTAAAATATATATTAAACCACATTCAACTGAACAAAAAATTGAATAAAACAAACCTTTGTTTGATTGAACGATTCGAAAATGTGTTCTACTCTCATACCAAAATAAATGCATGTGATATCTCGAGTTCAACATTGGATCGCTCAGCAAGTTGCCATAGACCACAATTGCGAGAACAATTCCAAAAGGCAAAATTGAATCGCCAATGCTCCAAAATTGATCGGGAAATATTTTGTGAGTGAACAGCTGAGGCAAGCCCTTGGAAGTGTACTTGAAATTGGCCTGCCAAAGTGAAGCCAAAATGTCGAACACAATTGCCAAAACAAAGACAAAGATAAACATTAAGTGAAACTTGATTTGCTGCTTGTTAGATCTTTGGGTAGAAATGTCATTTTCGGCTGAGTTTGGAGATTCTTTTACTGGGTCAAATTGTTTCAACAAGATTTTTGCATGAATTTTTATCAAATCAACAATATTGTTGAGCCAATTAGTCATATTTGAGCCATAACACAGCAAGGACGACATTTTCTTGGAGAATTTTAAATTATTTTGAGTAATTTATTTTTCAAGAAATGTCAATAGTCATTTCAAATTTAAAATGCCTCTTGTGATAATTTAATTATTTCTGTGGAAAAATTTTATAACTTATTTGTTAATTTATTTTAAATTAAATTATTTTCTCGAAATATGTTGAAATAATGTCTAATTAGAACTTGTGGAATTTTCTGGTGAAGAAATGGTGTATGTCATTAGCAAAAATAAATAATAAATTAAGTTACAATTTAAATATCATGACATTTGTTATTTTGCCATTTGCCTTTTAATAATGTTTTTTTTCAGTCGATCATATATGGTACAATTTACCTAATGACAAATTAATTTATCTTGAAATTCACTGTGTACGTCTCAAGTAAATTGAACAGTCTTTTTATAACATTATAACAGATATATTTGCCTCTAAACTGACACATGTCAGTACAAAAATAATAGTTGGGGTACATAAGCCAAGCAAACTGCCAAGTGACATCTAATCTGACAGTAACAAAGTGTGTGACAAACAAAAGCAGATAAGCCAATAACACTGCATTTGACATCAAGTCATCACAAAAAAACACATTGGTACTTGCTAGTGACTAATTAGAGATAAGTGGCTCATCTGTGGTTAGAGCATGATGCGGATGCGAGGTGTAAGGGGTGGCCTAACTTATTTTCACTTGTTCGTACGTTGACAAAACAAACTTAATGTAACGTTGATATTCTTGTTATTAGAGAGGACTAATCGAAAACGTGGCTAAAATCGCAAATTCTCTCAAAGCAGTCTCTGAGACTTTTATCACTTTCCATTAGATTTATTTTTGTCTTAGGGAAACCAAATTGTTTTTTTACAGTGAGACACATATGAGCTAGACTACAACAAATATTATATTTATTGGTTCGTTATCACATTGAGAAACTGTCAATTTAAAAAAAATAAAATTTACAATACAAACAAAATAAAACAAAACAATAAAAAATAATTCAATTTTTCCTTTATTCTGTGATCAAAATCACAGTACAGTAGACGAGAACAAACATTTTTAGCTGCATCTTGTAAATCTAAATATTTTTCTGCTAATGACTGATTTACTCATACGAACTCGTAAAACGAGAGAACACAAGAGAACGCCGCCAAAATCGACAACAACATCAATAAGCCAACTTGAAGAAGAAAAAACAAGTACTGCTGATATATAAATAGTTGCAAAAACGATTGGAACAGAACATTTGCTCACCAAAGTGCATAACGCAAACAACCAAATTGATCAAACGTGATTTGATTGAACTTGATTGATTTGGCAAATCGAAATATGGACGATATCCTCAAACAAATTCACCTTGTAAATGAAGAGTTCGCCAAGAGCAACAACAACACCCGTGCAGTACTTGGTCTTTCAAACACAGATTACACTGATGATGAATCTATGAAGATTACCCGGTGCTTCACGTCCACTAGTCGGGATGTGCTTCTGTCGAAGAATGTTCAAACGCTCTTCAGTGTTCTCTACTGTGCCACCTCGGTCCTAGCCTTGATTGGCAATGTTGGTGTTCTGCTGGTTCAGGTGCGCTGTTACCGTGTGCCTCCCTTACAAAATCTCAAAAAGTATCTCATCAATTTGGCCGTGTCGGACATTGTGTTCGGTGTCCTGTGTGTGCCCTTCATATACACAGATCTCAACCTAGGACGGTGGCCTTTTCCAGCTTGGCTCTGTCCACTCACACAGTACGCTCAATTGCTCAGTGTCTTTGTCACCGCTAACACTCTCATGATTATTGGAATTGAAAGGTGTGTACAATTTTTGCGCAAAAATTGATTAAAACCTTCTACATAAACATTCTCGTAGATATTGTGCAATTGTATATCCCTTTTCAGGTTTTTACCGTTTGTTTAAGTCATACTCGTATTATCTGGTTGGTTCCACCTGGATAATCGGCGCCGGTTTTGCATACACGCCAATTTGCTACACCGATCTGGAGAACACTCTAAGGCTACAGGAAAAAATTAAACACTACTACTTGTGTAGCAATTACATTGGAATAAGTGGACTCGACAGGCGACTGTTTGTACTGGTGAATTTTATATTCACCTTTGCACTACCAACAATTGTGCTCGCGTTCACCTATGTGGCGATTGTGAAAAATTTCATTCAAAATGGCATTGCTTTGAAAGGATATAAATGCACTATTGCTGCTGAGGTAATGCAATTTTGTGCATTTTAAGATTAAAAAATATATTTTAGAAAGAAAATGTTGCCACAAAATCGTGTCTAAGGAGGCCAACAACGAAGCAATCGACAAAATCTGTAAAATTTACCATTTCCGAACGATCAAGTTGTCGTAGTAGGAATATAGCAAAGGTTAGTCTATTTTTTGATTTTTCATTTTTTACATTAATATATGTTTGTGTGTGTGTGTGTGTGTGTGTTTTCTCCATAATTAGACAATCCGAATCACCCTAATCATCGTCCTTTTATACGTTCTGTGTTGGACGCCAATCAAGATGTTTCAGCTACTGCACGAGTTTGACCTTCTATCGTACTGCTCCGAGCAGCAATTCTACACTCATCGATACTTCTACATGACCTTCCACTGGCTCGCAATGGCAAACAGTTTTGTCAATCCAATTGTTTACACATTCTCGAGTCAGCGATTCCGGGTAAACTCATTAGACCAGACACGGAAGAAAACAATGGGATTACTAAGTGTTTTCTTTATGCATTCCCCTCTCCCAATATAGCACGATCTGAGTCGGATGTGGAAACCATTTTAAAAACCAAAAAACTCGCTTACGTCACAACTTTGAAAAGTAATCAAAACATTTTCAAATTGTTTTTTTTCTTAATGCACTCAACACTAATCCGTTCACAAGGGACGCCATGAAGCAGAATGTTGTTGACAAGGAAGTAAGCTCAAACAAATTTCCCTTGGCGGTCACAAAAAAAACATTAGAATTGGAAGTAGAATCCACCCGCGAATCGAATTTGTCCATGGAATACTAAATTGAATTCCACGAAAACAACCATTATTTTTCAGATAATTGAATTTTTTAAATAATTAAAAATAATAAAAAGTTTCAAGACCATATTTTTAATTAATTAATTAATTAATTAAAGCAACTTTTAATAAACTTTTTCCCCGCCAAACTATTTCAACACCAATTGAGTAGGGAGGAAAATTTGAAATTTTCTACCCAACTTATAATGATGATGAGTTTTTGATTACATTTTGTACCACAAATTCATGAACACACAAGAATACACTTGTTTTCTGCTAGTTTGATTTTATTACTATCGATTTTTGTTTCTTACACAAGGACAATAAATGGGTCGGTGCACTAATGCCAGCAAAAAAATTGCCTATTAATATTTGAAATACATGTGTATTCCGAGAAAAAGTTTGTATTCGACAAATTTGATTACTTTGAGAAAAGTAACAATGCAAAAATTTACCCCGAATTAACTCGGTAAAATTACAAAATCAATTTATAGCTTGAAATAAAATTTGACGTCAACTGAGCTTCAACTGAATTCAATTATTCATGCCGAATTGGCAAAATAGATTTTACGATTTGTTATTTATTTCTTATATTCTCGCCTTCATTCGCTTCGAGATGGTGCTTCCCCTGAGTTGGTGGGACTTTGTTCATTTTGTGTTGAAACCATTCAAGTTGATCTTGCGAGTGGCCATTCAACACTGCCGGGTGAGCGCTTTTTCGTTTGAACCTGTGTTCGATGTCCCAGAACATGTCACACAAACAGATTTTGCTCAGTACCGTTTTGAACGAACACGTATTGCACAGCGTACACAACATCGGTACTTCATTCTACCCGTTATCGCTTGGCTTTTCCTCTGCTTCGACACTCTGTTGATTATGAGCAAAAATGATTACGATTACTTCAACAATCCAATGCCTGAAATGATTTCTCATCGAATTTTCCCACCAAAATTCTACCAACAGGGCGATATGGTCATACTCACAGTGTCAACTGGCTTCTTCTTGATGAGTCTTCTTCTGTGCCAGTGCAAGACCCTGGAAGATCGTTTCTGTATGTATTTTGTGCGCAATCCTAGCCGAAATGATTTCTCTTTTGACTTGATCGTGAATGGACAAGTTTGGGACGAGAGAAACGCAAAGAAAATCTACCAATTTCG
Source organism: Rhizoglyphus robini (assembly GCA_023373905.1). Classification (NCBI taxonomy): domain Eukaryota; kingdom Metazoa; phylum Arthropoda; class Arachnida; order Sarcoptiformes; family Acaridae; genus Rhizoglyphus; species Rhizoglyphus robini. The sequence goes on from JAKIJQ010000027.1 coordinate 2,141,107, forward strand.
TCGTAGGAATCGTCAATTCATGTGGGTCCTTGTGATTGCGTCGTATATTGTGAAGAATGGTTACTTTCTGTGGAACTTTTTGGCTGCTCCGTTTAGTGATCTCAAGTACCATCTCGAGATGTGGCTCTATTTGCCTATTCTGGCTTGGTATTGTGTGTTCAGTAAGTGACTTTTTATTGGATAAATAGTTTAACGCAAAATTTGTTTGATTCAGTTTCAGCCTTTCTGTTTTATCACTTCTTTACGGCAACCAAATTTATCATGATTAAACAGGAACATCTGATTGGTCAGCTCGATGACCTTTTGCACGTACTGCATCGGCCCCGTCAGCGTAAAAGCATTGGTATCATCATCATGTGGTCTCGTTTCCGGACAATCAATCGCCATCTCGCGTACCAGTGCACTGAAATTCGTGCTTACAATCGATTTTGGAGTAAACTTCTTACTGTCCAATTTGTGGTTGAAATGATCACTTTTTGTTATTTGTTGTACTGTCTACTGTTTTACAAACAAACCATTGAACAGTTTGTGTATTTTCTGTTCTTTTTGATCGAATTTGGTGTGCTGATTTTTGCGGTTATTTGGCGCTGCTCACTGGTGGACCATAACAACGATTTGGCATATGCGGCCAACATGAAGGTGTGCATTCTGTTTCAGTTGCATTTCGACAATGTTCCACTCTGGCAGATGATGAATGTAAGTTTCTGTTTAGTTTTGCTTTCTAATTACAAACCTTTTAAACAGATTGACACGATTGCAACGAACCGAAACATTTCTCGCGCCTGCTTTCGACTCTCCAACAACTATCGACTCGACTCGACCGCTTTCAATTTGGTACATGAATAACTAAAATGAATAACTAAAATGTTTAAATTCTAAAATTGATTTTTTCTCTTTGAAATAGGCCTTCTACATCATTAGTACTTTCTTCCTGATGATTTGTCGACGAAATCGACGCAAAATTTCTTTTGGTGCTTGAAATGAAAAATGAAATTCGTGCGATCCAAAGTTCAGTTTGGAAGACACTGTCACAGTTTTGGGCATCTTCTGCACTCCAATAAGTTTTCCGTTTACTCGAATAGATTAAAATTCAGGCCATTGATTCGCCAAAGAATCTTTTTGTATACTTTTCTAATTAATAAATTTATTTCAATCCTTTTATGATTATTGCCACGAGTATTATTACAATTAATTTTAATTGGTTTATTTATTTTGGAATAAAATTCTCCGGAAATTTTGGTTTCAACTTTAGTGTAGATTCTCATAGTTAATTTTGAAAATTAATAATATTATTAAGCTATAAAAATTAATGTTTTATTGATTAAGATGTCAAAATGTTAAGTGGGAAATGCTGCTGATAAACTTTGAAATGAGTTCATTAATTAAATATCTATTTATTGAGCCAAGTATTTGAGTGTAGAGATTAATTAATTAAAAATTTGAGATTAAACTAATTGTAAGTTGGTCACAATTATTTCATTGGCTTTTAAATTTGTTAGTGCTCTAGATATAAAATATCCGTCATACAGGTGCCTTAATTCCCATAATCTCTTTTTTTTTGCACTATGCTCCCAACATGTGCTTGTTTTGTGCCTAGCAAAGCCTTCTTAGGCACTAAAGTTGCACACACATTTAAGTCGACCTACAAAAGGCGTTAAATTGTATGAACAAATTCAAAAATCGTTTTAAAAATCAAAAATGGACTTTTCTGTGATTTTTCTACTTTTGGCCCTGTTGGGAATTCAAATTTGTCATGCTTCACTGGATTTGTTGAATGCTCCAACCACCTCGATCTATGAGCCATGTCTCGATCATAGTGCATTCTGTTTTGGTCTGCCGGACAACTGTGTCACCCAGTCCAACTGTCAAGTGTTGTTTCGCTCTGAATTTAGCATTAAATCTGGTTTTCAATTGCACCTGATTGCTCCCTCTATTGTGGCAGACAAGTACATTGCAGTTGGTTTCACCAATACTTCGGTAAGAATTTTACTATTTAAATTAAATTATTTAGTAAATTTAAATTTGTCCTTAATTATACAGTCAATGTCGGGCCTAGTGGTAGAATGTTATCACTCATCCCAGCCAGCACAAAGCACAATCGAGTATTCGTTCAACGCGTACAATCATCACCATAACGAAGCAATTGCAAACAGAACTGAGGTAACCGGTTTCACCAACTTGAACGCATTCTACCAGAACGGACAACTCGAATGTGATTGGCAAATTGAGCCACAGGAAAAGGTGAAATACGAAAATGATATCTTTGACTTTGGTGCCGACAAGTACTTTGTTCAACTTGCAACTGGACCGTATGATACGAGTAAGTTTTACCTTATATGATTTTATCAATAAAATTGCAATATTGATTTATTCTAGAAAACCACAAAATCCAGTACCATGCCAATGGAAAATTAAGCAGCAAATCTGCGATGAGCATAAAATTGCTCAATTTTTAAATTAATTTAATTTTTCCAATGAATTATATTAACATTATTAATTTCATTAAAAACACACGAGGAAATTTACATGGACAAATGGAAATGGCCGTTGGGCAAAGTTAAATACATTGTTATCGTGATGATTATCAGGCATAAACTAAATACTACGTAGATTGTTTGCGTAAATTGATTTAGTAGGAAACATATTTGCTATTTTTATATAGTGATATTAAATATCGAAATATTCAGTAAACAATTTATTACCAACACTTAGTTGCAAGTTAGTGTGCTCGATGTCACAATTTGTGTTTGTTTTTCTCAAATTGTAAAAGGCTGAAATATTATGGAGGAGGCAATAGAGAAATATGTCACGCTTTTGTGTGCATGTGAAATTTTCCTTGAACCAATTTGATCAACAAACATAGAAGGACACATTTTGTACAAACAAATTTTAATGATACATAATTTGGAGAACATTTGTCGGTGTATATAAAGATAAGATGGCTTACTTTTGTTATAGATGATTTTCTAGCTAATTTATCACTAATGGTTGGTGTGATTTGGTGTTCAGCTAGAAAAGATATTTTGACTTGATTGGGAAACAAAATGCAAACCCAATCCATCATTGATTATATCAAATATCCTCTATGGAAGTACTGGTACGATGAACAGGACCCTCGAACAGCCCATCTACCCCTGGTGCATGGTCCACCGTACATCGTGCTCATCATAATGGGGGCCTATCTCTACTTTGTCACATCGCTAGGTCCACGTTTGATGAAAAACCGAAAGCCATTCAGCCTGAAGCCACTCATGTTGGTCTACAACATGTCGATGGCTCTGTCGAATGGGTATTTTGTCTTTCTGGTTGCACGCCAGTGTGAATATGGTCAACGATTCTTCGATTGGAAGTATCCAGACAAGCGTGTCTACAATGCCGAGATCAAGTGGATGATCAACATGGGCTGGTGGTATTGGATGACCAAATTTTTGGATCTATTTGATACAATCTTTTTTGTGCTCAAGAAGAAACACGAAAGCCATGTGTCCTTTCTGCATCTGTACCATCACACGGTAGTGCCCATATTTGGGTACTTGTGTTTGAAGCACAACGGTATGCTGCCAAGCACTGCATTCTTTTGTTTGATCAACGGAACTATTCACGTAATAATGTACAGCTACTATGGACTGAGTTTGTTGGGTGCCGCTGTCCGACCATATCTCTGGTGGAAGCGCCATCTCACCCAACTGCAGATTGCCCAATTTATGATCTACATCGCGTATGGCATCGTGCTCACAGCCAAACAGCAGGGCTATCCGCCCTTTTGGTTCTACTTTGGCCTGACGCAGCCGTTCTTTTTCTTTAAATTATTCTATAATTTCTACAAGAAATCATATTCGAGACAAAGTGACGACAAATTTATTGAGAAAAAATCCTTGTAAAATAAATTCCAATCAACTTGAGTTTCACAATTTGTCTACACGTGTATGTCAAAGTCAAATGTGAGATATTTGCTTGTAAAAAACATACTGTTTAAGTTTAGTAATGATGATATTTGCGTATTGCATAATGTGCGCTTGTGGGTTCCAGAAAAATGCAAAAATTGTTCAGAAAATACAGTTATTTGCACTTCACTATTGACATACACTCAATTGTGTGCTCAATCTTACTTATCCTTTTTGACGGATTGGTGGACGTCTTATCTTCAACCAATCAAATCCTATTTGAATTGTTATTTATTTAATTAATTAATTAGTTTTTTATTTTGATTATTTTTCTCCAGAAATTTAATTTAATTAATTAATTAAATTTCTGTTTGTGTATATCACAGCAAAACAATTACAAAGCCTGACAATTATTACTAATTTTAATTTAATTAATTTAATTAAATTAAAATAATGTTTTAAAGATTAATTTTAATATTTTTCTGGATTCGTCATAAATTTAATAAAAGAAATCATTTCAAATTGTTTTAAACGAAAGAACCAAAAAAATTCTGTCAACCGAAAAAATGATAAAATTTCTTATTCATTTGATTCAATCTCTCATCAATTCCCATTACTATGCTTTATTCACTCAATTGGACTTGATTCAGGCTGAAAATCAAATTGAAAGAAATCTAAAAGCCAGACTGAAGTGCCATTTTGTATTTCAACTGACCATTCTACTGTGCACGGTAACAATTGAAACAATTGGACTGCACTACGAGTCGGGCCCAAGTGGTTCAATGTCTGTTCAAGCCATCCTCACTAGTCCATACATATTTGTGCATCAAATATTTCCACGACAAGGATGGCCAATATCTGATGTAGTGTTTGCAAACATAATATGTTTTCTATTTCTTGATTTTGTGTCCTCTATTTGGCCACAAAAGTTTGATGATCGTTTTAGAATGATGATTCGACCATTGGTCAACAGTGGTCATCAGTGGTTGATTCAAATTAATTCAAATGGTAAGTGCTTTATCATTAGATAATTGGAGGAGCGACCGAACTCACTCACGCTGAGCGAGCGTAGCGAGCGAGGTGTGAGTGAGTTCGGGAGCGACGATTCCCTGCCAGAAAAAAAAAGAATAGGGACAATTCTTGTTCGCACGATAACTCAAAGCCAAATTCATGGATCGGTCTGAAAATTTAACACAGTGTTCCGGTGGTGGTATAGATGTGCTGTATAGTTTTGGGGCCATATAGGTCAAAGGTCAAATAAGTAGTAATTTTTCAAAAAATGCAAAATTTTGTATAGAAATGTGTAGAGACCGAGTGTCAGCACAGTGTGTGTGTGTCCTCCTGTGGCACAGCCAAGAACACATTCTCTCGAGCGCGCCCGCTGTGCGCAATGGAGATGCGCAGTAGCAAGCACATCCAAATGTGAATCAGGGAGTTGGATGCGGACAATTTGAATAGAATGCACGTTTGTCCGAGTGTTTGTTTACATATTCTGCTCATCGATGATTTGAAACTAAACGTCAGTGACCATTTAAGGGTATTAACCAATGATTAAACCGTTAATAACCATACAACACTGAACAACGAGAAATTAAGTGCGAACTGCAATGATTTTTAATTATTGAAAGTTTATTGCGTATGGTAAGATGTAAATTAATCAGAAAGCAATCATGAAAACACATAATTGTTTATTTATTTTAAATTATTTTTTATTTTTCCATCAAAAAATTATTCTTCCCTTCTTTACAAATTTGGTGGGTCCTACACTATGGATTTGTGTGATGACAATAAAGAAAATTTGATTACAGACATTTATACGATCAATCAGATCTTGAAGTGCTATCTCGAAGATTTTTGTCAATAATTTGTTGAATGGTGGATTTGTATTTGTGACCCGAACAAATATTTAGTATTCGTTTGAGTTTGAATTTAGTTCATTTTATTATTTGCATCATGTGATAGGGTTTATTTGGGTTTAGAAAATGAATTGAAAAATGTACAAGGAATTTATATCTAAAAATTTTAAAATATAAAAATATGACAAATTAGATTGAAATTAAAAACATTAATTTATTCCCAATATAACCCAACCCCGATTAAACTAAATTTAGAGTACATTGCCATTTAGTGAATTTAGAGAGAATCAGTTGTTGATCGAATCTTCGATGTCATTTAATAATTTTTAATAATGAAAATTATAATTTTTTAATGTATCAGAGGTAGGCTACCAATGGCTAAATGACCAAATTTCCAAAACTCAAATGCCAATTGGCCATTAAAATATTTCCTAATGATGCAGTAACAAAATTGATTTTATATTGAACATGTTTTTGGCATAATTTCACAATCCCACAATTAGCGCAAAAATATCTCGGCTTTTATTTCTTTTTAACCGGATTTTTAAAACATTATGTCAATTGGTAATTGAAGATTATGAAATTGTTCGGATGGGTAAAGATCTAGGTGTCTATTTAAAAAACGCAATGGTTATTTTACTATGGCCAGAAGCAGAAAATAGTTACCCAACTTTGTTGTACATGAACTGATTTAGAACTGATTTGGAACACAACTGATCAAACGAGAAACAAATGTTTTACATACTCTCGCTCCGACTTTTATGCCAATGGCATTACCTATTTTGATTTACGATAGCTAAAAGGTTTCATAATGCCAGCGGCTGGTTCTATACTAGTAGACTAATGTTTCATTTGTCTTGATATTACTTTTTTTGTATGTATAACTTATCCTTAAAATATAGAACTCAGTTCAAAAGATTCTAGTCAAATATTAGCAATTCACCGCATAGCAAAGCCATTTCAAGTGCGCCTGATTGCTGCACTGTTTGTGCTTACACTAATTTTCAACTACAAGGCAATGTTGATCAATTCTGTCTATCGAATCAGCATCATGTCGGCTTTCTTTTGGCTTTTCATATTTCCGCTCTTTACCTTTTACCTTATGTATGGTATGTCTACAAAATTAGACAATTGATTGTTTAATCAAAAATATCCAAATATTATTTGATTGTTTTTGTTTTTGTTTTGTTAGAAATGCTCGTCAAAGTATTGTTTGTTCTCATGACGAGTGAGTACATTTGGATAAGACAAAAATCTGCTTTAGTAGCAATAGAACAAATGAATGTCTACTTGAAAGCTCAATTAGTCGGCCCAAAACGTGTCAGCCCTAGAAAGCGTTTGTTCATTTGGAGCAAATTTCTCGAAGCAAATGGTGATTTACAGTGCATTTGTCGACACTTGACTGTGTACAGTAACTTTTGGTCTGTCTATTTGTCGCTTATATTTGCAAATTACACTCTCTATTTGAGCTATTCCTCATATGCGGTCTGCTTTATGGTTACAATACCTGTGACACTAAGAATGGCAGTTGGAATTTTCGTTTGTGAAGTTGGATTGCTGCTCTACTGTATCATTCGCCAGTGTGCTCAAGTGGTCAAGTGCAATTTGAAAGCAGCCAAAGCAAATCAAAAGTTCTATCAACAATTTCAACATTTTCCTTATTCTAATTTAACAAACAAGACACGTGCTTTGTTGAAGGTGATTTGAAACTTTTATTTTATTTATTAATTTACCGAATATAATGTATATATATGTAAATTCTGCCGAATTTTTATCGAAATTCTTTTGTTTGTCTGAGCGGGGGCGAAGCGAAGCTTCGCCAAAGCGAAAGACTTCTACCATGACTTTTTGTGTTTGTTGTACGGGAAATTCCGGCAAAACTACTGAACCAAATCGCCCCAAATTTTAAACTTAAGCTTTTGGGATAGGTCTGAGTTGCATAAAAATAGTGGTTATCTCAGAAATGCAAAGATAAAATCTGACCCCTAGCGCCACCTAGTGTTGAGAATTGTAACTATTAAGACTATTGACAACAACAGCTGACATTTCATCACACAACTCATGTGCAACTTTTTATCAGAGTGTAGACACAGAAGTGTTTGGTTTTTTGCCAGTCGTGAACCAAAAATTATAAAATTCATCACTTTTAGTTGTGCATTGTTTTTTAATACAATGGATGGAAGATCTAAAGCAAGACCCAGATGAAGACCATCCGGAAGAAGTAGGAGATCAGGAAGCTGTCCTACTCAACGTTTCCACCTTTACCACGCCAGAAGACTAATGCAACAGAATTGACGACAATAAAAACAAACCTGACCAAGTTCTACCAGAGCCTTTTTATCCTGTGTTTGGATCACGCATTAACTGCAATCGAGATGATTGTAAACGCTAAAGAGTTTGATGAGTATATGAAGGCTATCCAACACCTGTGTGAGATGTAAACGTTCTTTTCTTGAAACTAAACAGTGTAAACTTCTTTATTTTGTGCACTAATCAAAGAACTGCAAATATGTTTACGAATGAGAATCTTATGTATCAAATGAAGGTCCCTCCTGTATTGCAAAATCTCACTAATAGAGAAAATAGAGCAAATGCTCATCGCCTGTGTGCACCAGGTAGTTCGTATTTTTCGACTAAAATGGTTTTATGGACAAAAACAAATCTAAATCGAGTGAACAAGTTTTGACTTATTTGATGAATCCATCTGCCGATATATTTTCAATACGACCTTCGAACGCAAACACACACCGACATACGTGCATACATGCTTGGACTGTACGTGGGCACAAGATTTTGACATGATAGTTATCACTGGGATTCCATGATCCTTGAATTGGGATACTAATAACCTCGAACAAATTCAGAAAAGAGCCATAAAAATTGCAATTGCGATCGGCCGAGGCACGAGGCCCGATCGCAATCTGCAATTTTTGTGGAACTTGTGGGGTAGGAAGGTGCGTGAGTTGAATCTTATCATCGAACACATCGAACAGAAATCTCATCGAACACATGACGTATAATCGAAGAATCATCATGAATCCAACAAAAATCACCATTTCGGAAGATAATCTTCATTTTTATATGAAAATGGTGATCTATCTACATTGAAACCTATGTTTACAACATATATTCTATTGAGCCTGACAAACCACGATGAACCTGTTATTGAGAGACTGTTATTTTACTAATCTTACAATCTGACAGAGAAAAACTTATCAGGAGGGAACTACATCTAAAATACTGGAGCTATTATAATAAAAATAAATAAACATTTACTGATAGTGGAAGGCGTGGTGCCCGCCCGCTCAGACTATGCTCCTTCGGAGCCAATGATGTTAATATTTTAATTGAATTTGTGATTGATTTTTACTCGGTAATTGACTATTTGTACTTTTGGCTTGAACTTTTCACTTGTCACCGAGCACTTTTGACATCTCTCTCCCTCACTATTGGCCACGACCACCACTTTCGACCACTAACGACAACCGCAATGCGACCTTTACCCTCGCACATCCTGTTGCATCATAATCGTGCCTCGTACGTTTCTGTTTGTCTTAGTTTTAAGCAAACGCTCCCTTTTCCTAAAATTTATGAGTTTTTCCTGCTAATTCGCTGAAATGTTATTTGACGTCTCTCTCCCTCACTATTGGCCTTGAATCGACCCTTCCTCTCTACAATCACCATTAGGACACCAACATTGATCGCCCCGTCTGCTTTGCCCCTAAATACACTTCTTTTTCACTTGTAATCTCATTCGAGAGTTCGGTTTTAGCCACCGTCCTGAGTGGACGTGTGTGCGTGCGTTCATGACCGACTCAATTTGTACTTTGAATTTTAGTCTTGAAATAGAAAATTAAATTTATCAGTTGTCGAGTTGGCCGCTTTGTTAATTTCACTGCCATACAAGGATAGTTCTGGCCCAATAGTCTTTGTTCCAATTGGAACTTGGACACTAAGGACAGACTATCTTTACATATATATATGTCGCAAATATATTTCTAGGTGGAATCACTTCTGGTGCCTCGACTTTTGCATTGTTATGCGTTTCGCTTGTTTGGCAATTACCGGATCACTTCGAAATCGTTTCATGTGGTACATTTGGTTACTCGTTTATATCTATTGTTTATTGAATAATTTGTTAATTCATGTGTAAATTCTATTTGATTAGATAATCTCCTATGTTGGCGTCTTATTTGTTCGGGTTGTCAAAAATCAAAGAAAAAATCAACTTCTGCAATCGTCGTTCTATATTGATTGAGTTACATTTTGAGTAAATTAAAATCATTTTTCAATCATTCAGACAAATAGTATTGAACCTTTGTTCATTTTTTGACTTTTGATAACCAACAAAAAGAAAATGCTCATGTATGAAATGACCTTTGAAAATAAATTAAATAAATTAAATGTTGGCATTGTAAAAATCAGTACCAAATGAAATGTTTTCGAGGTGATACGGTAATTTCCAAACAGTCGAAAAGCATAAACATGAAGCCGTTTGCTAATTTGCAATGCTTCAGCCTACCAAAAAGTAATTATTTTTAAAGGAATTAGTTATTCGTCGAATTGCCTTACCAAAAGCAAATCAAAAACTTTAATTCGTTGTCCAGGATCGATTCGTTGAATGTTGATAAAGAATCGTCGGTTTTCGCTCAAGATTCTCTGGCTCAACTTTACCATCCGGGCACATTGTTCGATCAGTAGAAAGAGCATCAGATCAATCTCAATTATGCCGACAAAGAAGAGATACTTTTGCACGTAAGGAATTGAATCGACGAAAATGAAAACATATGCCAGATAGGCTTGCACCCACACGTAGAAGGGAAACATTATCGAGAGGTAAGGACTCCAAAAGTGAGTGAACACTTCAATGTCCGAACAGAGGGAAAGTAGTTGACGATTCAGCTGGGTGTAACGCATCCAAGCCAGTCCAAAGAAACGTTGTTTTCCATTTTGTGGCTTTTCCATTCTACTATTGAGCTTTTTCATTGAGATCAAAATGGTGGTCAAGCGAATTTGTGCATATTTGCATGTGATGATAACAAACACCATGATTCCAAATAATCCTGAAAAATTATTTTTTATTGTTATAAACATGAAATGTGTACATTTAAATGGTATGACGGTACCGAAGGCAATGTCAAACATAAACCTTGGAAAGAGGCCATCCACAATGGTCACTCGGTACAGATTTTGATACAACAGAAAAATGTAAAAGTAGATCATTGCCAATAGGTCGATGATGACAATCGACCCAAAAATGGGTGTCTTGAAACGCGCGCGAAATGAACAAATTCTCTCCGAATCTTCCTTGTTTAATTCTTATCAAAATTTAATATTTAATTAGACTTTTTTTTATTAATAAAATGTAAAAACCTCTGCCTTGAATGACCAATCGTCCACTATTTTTCAGGAACATTTTGTATCGTTCCTTCTGGGTCGGATGAACGACAAAACTTGCGTAGGCACAAAATGTTGCCAAAGTGGCACCATAATAGCACAAATCAACCTGTGCCCAAGTGTCGGGCAGAAATATTTGATGACTCATAATGTAGGGACTTTTTGATAGAGTTTGCAAATTAACTTCTCCCGTACTGTAGTACTGCAGGCCAAAGACACCGAATGCAATCGAGAGCACATACACAAACAAGTGAGGCATAAAGGTGAAATTCCACTTGCTTGGAGTGTAATCAACTCGGTTGGAATCGCCATTTTGAGGCTCAATTTGAGAAGTCACAGATAAAAGATTTAAATTTGACTTTTCGACAGGATCCAAGTACATGTATTGGCCGTACAGGTAATATAGAAGCAAAGACTTGAACATTTTTTTGAGTGCCATCGTGAAGCGGAGAAATTGCAAGTGATTTAAAATTGGTGTTTCTGTTAGTCTATTACTAATAATTGCGTTAAATTGTCCTTGAAAAGATATTATTCCGTGTTGTTGACAACAAGTAAAACTTTTTTAATGTTGTTTTGATTTTGAAAATGACTTTCACGAGTTTTATGAGTTATCGATTGTTTTTCTGGAAAAGCTCTCGTTACTGTGACTTCCGAAAACAATTTCCACATTAAAATCAAATTTCCAAATTGTTTTTTTGTAAAGATATATCAAGTGAAATCTGAATTCAAAATGCAATATTTCATTCATTTTGTTAATTACACTTCAGAATAGTGATTACAATTTACCGGTATACCGATTGCCCTATAAATATTTTTGCAAAAACCGGTAAATCAGAAAAAAATTAAACCCACTGTTTTGATACCATTTTGAGTATAATGGACAAGACTCTCATTTTGCTGACATGCACTTATGAATTATCTAAAATTATTACTTTTTTACCTTGATCAATAAAACAAACTCGAGCGAAGGTCATTTCGAACTCGTAGGACAATCACAAACACTGAAGTAAACAGTAGTAATAACAATTTAGATTTCACTGTAAAAATCATACAAAACAAGCTCTAGCCGAATAAATTTCCGAGAATTAAAAAAAAAATTAATTAGCACAATTAAAATAGTTAATTTGGAAAAATCATATTAATTAAATTCTCAATAATTAAATTTATTTTAAATTATAATATGAAATTAAGTTAAACTTCGTACAAGTCCCGCAAAACTAACGTTTTGTCACCGGGACTTGTACGAAGCCGCTGGCAGCAAGCTGCCAGCGGGCCCCGACCCCACTTAACCCAATAAAAACCACAACGACGCCCATCACCCACCAAACCACCTAACCTAACCTAACCTAAACCTACACCCAACGACACACAACTCCCACCAAACCACCTAACCTAACCTAAACCTACACCCAACGACACACAACACCCACCAAACCACCTAACCTAACCTAAACCTACACCCAACGACGCCCAACACCCACCAAACCATTTAACCTAACCTAACCTAACCTACACCTACACCCAACGACGCCCAACACCCACCAAACCACCTAACCTAACCTAACCTAACCTAAACCTACACCCAACGACGCCCATCACCCACCAAACCACCTAACCTAACCTAACCTAAACCTACACCCAACGACACACAACACCCACCAAACCACCTAACCTAAACCTACACCCAACGACGCCCAACACCCACCAAACCACCTAACCCTAACCTAACCTAACCTAAACCTACACCCAACGACGCCCATCACCCACCAAACCACCTAACCTAACCTAAACCTACACCCAACGACGCCCAACACCCACCAAACCATTTAACCTAACCTAACCTAACCTACACCTACACCCAACGACGCCCAACACCCACCAAACCACCTAACCTAACCTAACCTAACCTAAACCTACACCCAACGACGCCCATCACCCACCAAACCACCTAACCTAACCTAACCTAAACCTACACCCAACGACACACAACACCCACCAAACCACCTAACCTAAACCTACACCCAACGACGCCCAACACCCACCAAACCACCTAACCTAACCTAACCTAACCTAAACCTACACCCAACGACGCCCATTACCCACCAAACCACCTAACCTAACCTAACCTAACCTAAACCTACACCCAACGACGCCCAACACCCACCAAACCACCTAACCTAACCTAACCTAACCTAAACCTACACCCAACGACGCCCATCACCCACCAAACCACCTACCCTAACCTAACCTAACCTAAACCTACACCCAACGACGCCCATCACCCACCAAACCACCAAACCTAACCTAAACCTACACCTACACCCAACGACGCCCATCACCCACCAAACCACCTACCCTAACCTAACCTAACCTAAACCTACACCCAACGACGCCCATCACCCACCAAACCACCTACCCTAACCTAACCTAACCTAAACCTACACCCAACCACGCCCATCACCCACCAAACCACCTAACCTAACCTAAACCTACACCTACACCCAACGACGCCCATCACCCACCAAACCACCTACCCTAACCTAACCTAACCTAAACCTACACCCAACGACGCCCATCACCCACCAAACCACCTAACCTAACCTAAACCTACACCTACACCCAACGACGCCCAACACCCACCAAACCACCTAACCTAACCTAAACCGACACCCAACGACGCCCAACACCCACCAAACCACCTAACCTAACCTAAACCGACACCCAACGTCGCCCATCACCCACCAAACCACCAAACCACCTAACCTAACCTAAACCTACACCCAACGACGCCCAACACCCACCAAACCACCTAACCTAACCTAACCTAACCTAACCTAAACCTACACCCAACGACGCCCAACACCCACCAAACCACCTAACCTAACCTAAACCTACACCCAACGACGCCCTACACCCACCAAACCACCTAACCTAACCTAACCTAACCTAAACCTACACCCAACGACACCCATCACCCACCTAACCATCTAACCACTTAAACACATAACCAAACTTAACAACCAACACCTTCCAAAATGACTCAAAAGCCTAAACTCAAACAAAATTTCAAAGTTAATTGAATATATTGCAACAATGAAATTCATAGAATTTCCCTTTTCAACAATGTAAAACTGTTAAAAACCACAAATTACATGTATTTTCTTCCTGTCCACCTGGCCATAACTAAAACCATCAGATCCGGTTAAAAAATATCTTTCTTTTGGGCTATTATTGAATTGAGCAGTATTTAGATGAACGAGCAGTATATTTTGAGCAGTATTTAATATAGTTTGAGCAGTTGCATAAATATTTTGCCAGTAAATGTGTGAGCAGTAATTATTGAGCAGTATATTATATAATTGAGCAGAATTTAATTTTTATTATCAGTAATTAATTGGTTAATGAAAAAGTAAATAATAAAAAACGAGCAGTATGTCAATTACGAGCAGTATTTCGTATTAAAGACTACTCTGCACGTGAATTAAGGTGCATGAAATGTAAACGACCATCAGCGCATCACTATAGTCATGTTATAACAAGTTGAAAGCTTGAACTCTGATGAATTAAGTATATAATTAGTGAATAAACTATGACTCTTTGGGAGATTGGTTGTGTGTTGTGCTCAGTACATGTCGGTGACTGCATTGTTTGTAGTAGTCTATTTTGTGACTTGCAACTTCCAAATCCACTGTCTGTTTGTTTGTGCTCTGATGGCTTCTGTCTCTGCATACGAATCCTCATCATCCTCCTCATCATCAATGATTCCGTGATTCCGACTATGATGAACTGCCACCGAATCGACGAAAGCAAGCTCGAAACTGGACATTTGAAGTGAAAGTGAAAGACATTATATAGGAGTATTGTTGACAGGAATCCGTCACTAGAAGGAAGACGCGTTTATTACCGGTGCAACCAAGTGAAGCGTCGAGGAATTCAATGTGCCGCATCAGTTCATCTCCTTATGCATCCATCACTCTTCATCCAATATGCATATCAGTTTGTTCAGTTTTCAAGTTCATCTTTGAAATCTTAAAAAGTCATCATCAATGAAACCAGTTCATCTCATTTCTGATGCAGCCTGTGCCATCCGAGAGGCGTTCCGTGAAGTGTTTGGTCAACCAACATTCAACCGAGTTCTTAAAGATGAGGAAACGCTACGCGAACGACTTCCACTAGGTCAATTCTTTGTCCTGTGTCTTGAGTCCTGCAGTCGGTGGTCTCGGCCCTATTGCCCAGCTAAAGATCGACTATCCGTCTCCAATGAACAAGTCCAACAAGTACTGCAAAGAAAATGAACCAGTTTCAAAGAATTCCAAGAAAGATCTTTTGCTATTTGGATTGTGAGGATCAGTGGCGATCATTGGCAAGAAGGGAAGTGTTCGTGTCCTGCATTTTTGAAGCAATTTAAGTGCAGACACTTGCTTGGTCTGGCAATGAGACTTGTGAAGCCTCCACCTGCAGCAAAGCAAGTCCCAATTGGAGAGAAGAGGAAAAGAGGACGAACAAAGAAATCAAAGAATGCTGGTCGATTGAGTAATCAATTATGTATTAATTATAACTTAATTATTGACTTTACTGCTATTTTGTAATATTTACATTCATTTTGTGATGATTTTACTGATCAATTTTGTATTCATTTACTGCACATAAATTATTAAATTACTGCTCATTTAAACATTTTACTGATCATATATTTATAATTATACTACTCAATATTCAAATATATTACTGCCAAATATATCAAAAAAATACTGCTCATTTTATATTAAATATACTGCCCAAATATTTTGTTCTGTTTCTTTTGCTGTGTGTCTCACCTTTCTAGGGCTAATATTATTTGTGTTATTCAAGTTTTTGGTTGAACTTTGACTTTCATTGTTGACCAACATACGTACGCCACAATTTTAAGATAAGTAGGATTCACCATTAGATAAAGATGGCTCAAACAATGTTGAGAATATTCAACTTTTCAAAACCCTGGCTTCAATGGTTCGCCAGTGTGGTTTTGAATCATTTCACCATTCTAGAAGCACAGCTGGATTTAATCCAATCTGTTAATCAATTGCAAAGCCCTGTAAATAAGTTACATCTTTTATTTCCCCCACTTGTCCTGTTTTATAGCTTTGAAATTCACGGAACCATTTTGTTGCATTACGAGTGGTACATTCCATTGAGCAACACTTGCGAGCCATGGCATCGAATCACTTCAAAAGCTTATCTTATGGTAATGTTCAAAAATTAAAATGTTTTTAAAATTAAAAATATATATAATTTTTGCATGCATTTTAGATCATTTCATACATTGCCGCTTATTACATGTTCATTTTCAAGAGGAAATTTGGCAAGTTTAATTGACTCTGATGGTCTCAAATCAATCATCGGATATATGCAAATTCAAAACTTTCCATTCAACTTATCAACTCACATTAAAGAAATCTTAATGCTCTGCAGTGTTATCAACTAATTAGACGATAGCTTCACTGATCGTCAATAGAGAGATTTTTATTTTATTTTGGATGTTCCAACTTTATGATACTCAAATCTAATTTAAAACGTGCAAAGTCTCTGCTCTTATCATTGAAAAATTACTAAGAAGTCTTTCAAGTCAATCCTAACCGCCGACATCAAAGTTCCTTGACTGGATCATTCCAAGTCAAAAAGCAAGTTTTGTACAATTTCACTGGTCCAATGGTCACCTCATACAACAGAAGAGGGTGCGTTTAATCATTTTTATTTAATAATTTATTTTTTTATTTTTTTTATTTGTTAAATATTCACTAGAAAGTTTAATCGGTGGCAGATTTTGGGAATACCGAGGAATCCAATGTATTTTGGTGATGTCTTATGATTTTATTATCACTTTTCAAATATATTTGTACTGTAACAATTTATACGATATCATCAAAAATCTCCCGTACAGCATTAAATACTATAAATAGATTGAAAAAATCTTATTCACAAAATTTTCTAAATCTACGAACCTTCATAAAAGCGTCCATTGAGATGAGTCCAAAGTTGCCATACGTGAATCCATACCGATTGCGCACATGAATGGACATGATTTGATTGGCCAACTGGAGTCGTGTTCGTACGTTACCCATTCGGTGCTGGTTCCGTGCCATCAACTGATTCAGCGTAATGCCTGGCTTGTGAATCAGTTTGGTGCAGTGTGCCAACAGAAAATGTATTCCAAATCCAACCAAAATCATATAAAAAACAAAGAAGCATATAATGGGCATATTTTCCCCTGGAACATAGCCAGTAAAAATCCATATGGTGAGCAGGGTGCTTAGTGGACAGAGCACAAGCAAACAGGCGAGAAACAGTCGACCGTACATTTTGTTGATACGAAAGAAGAACAGTAGAGTTCGAGTGAATTGTACACGAAAATGGTGATAATTTCGAGTGTTGTAGTGATGAGTTAGATGATTTGTCAATTCACCATAAAACTGCTTGGTTTTAATGTAAAATGCAGTCAAAAGGGCGGCGACTAAACTGAAAAATATTGACAAAGCAAAACTAATGTTGTATGCAAACAGCCAATAGAGCACGAAACAGGCGTAATGCCAAAGTAGAATGCAAACAAGTGAAAGTGCTGAATATTTCTCCAACAATTCATGACGATATTTGAATAATGTCAACGTGTAAGTGATGGTAATGTACGGAACGAGAATATCTGTGAAATTAATTAAAAATTAAGACATTTTGAATAATACTTCACTGTACAACTTTTTTTTAAAAGGGCCAATTTGACCAATTGAAATGCTGTGCAGTGAAGCAACTTTTGTTTTGTTAAATTTACCTACGCACAAAGTCAAACCATGAAACAAATTCAACACAGACAAGAAACATTTTCGTATCGAATGACAAACATTTTTATTGTCATATTTTGAGTTTAAAAAGACACAATAATTTCTGATCATAACATTGACAAGAAAAGTATTTAATTTTCTGTCTGTTTTGATCAGAAGAATATTATTGCAATAAATGAGCATCCAACAGAGGGGCAGTGCCACAAGGTTGAACAACTGTTTGGGCAGTAGAACATAGTAGGCATCAAAGTGGACGGCGTGGTCTAGTTCACTCAGAGGGCTGAAACTGAGATATACAAAGTGGATCGACTTGATGAGGAGCAGAAAATTAATTAGACGAATTTGGTGTAGCAAACGTAAATTGTTGAACACAACAATCTGCTGGACAATGCTCAAATAGTCAACAAAGTAAGTCAGCGTTTTGTGAGGATTGAAAATTGTTGCAATTGTTTTTAAGTTCATTTTTTTGCGTTGTTGAGATTTTGTATGTTTGACATTAAAATATTGTGTATGTAATGTATTCCGTAAAGAAGCTTTCGCCACTCAAAGACAAACTGCACTCTGTGTTATGTACGCACTTTCAAATTTATTACTCGTATACTAATCTATAATTCAAATAAAACATTAAAGTATGGGGCAACATGTTTTTGTGTGTGTTACATTAAATTCAGACCGACAATCTCCTCGTACATGTTGTCATGACAAGTTTTATTTCATTGTGTTGTTTCGTTTGAGGCGAGATTGACAATATATAATAAAGCTAGCAGATAATCAATATATTGGTTTCTGCCGAAACCAAAAACACAAATTGTTTTGATGTTCGTTAGGTAGTTTGGTCGGCCTTTCAAAAAATTTTAGTAACGATTCTTGATGACAGTCAAGAAGAATATGACAACATATGAGATGATCTAAATTATAAAATATTTTTTATAATTTGATTTCGATACTCCGAAATGACTACATACCACATGGAAGGTCTTAGTTGTGATTCGATAGTTGCCAAACATGGTGAACGCATAACGATGCAACATGCGAGGCACTTGAAATGATTCTGCTTTCAACAGGACACGAGCCCTAGGCAACATGTTCGCTGAAGCAAAAGTCTGACTTTGAAAGCATTGACTCAATTGCCGATTCTCTTTTGTAATTGCCTGATTGCATTTGACCACTTTTGCGCACTGTCCTGTGGTGAAGAGCAACATCATCTGAACGTCCACCAGACAAAGACCGAATACCAATCTCATAAAGAGCGGAACATGCGGAATAAAGATTATGGAGTAGGCCATATAGCATTGATAGATGATGTAGTTGCCAAATGTCAGTGTCAGGAATGGACTCCAAAATTTGCTATATACACGCAGGTGACGACACACAGCTGCCACTCGAGAGTTCAGGTACAGGTAATGGCGCCAAATTAGATCAAAACGAGATGGAACAAGCAAATTTTCCGGTCGGGCTTCCAAATTTTTCCTTAGGTGAGTCAATTTGGCTAAAATTGATTTCTGTCGTACCAAGACATATGCATTGGTGAGAAGAACAAAAATTATTTTGCCAAATATTTCTAAATTTTGGGTAACAACAAACATTAATGACTGAGTAGAACAGGAATAATTTTTACCAAACGAAATATAGAAACAAAATATGGGATAAAGTAGAAACCAAAATACAAATGACCAAATGTCAATTTGATAGACCGAATTGATGGCCACCATTACGTAGTAATAAACCACTATGACTACGTAAACCAAAAGAATAGCCAACTGAAAGATTAGTTTACCATTTTGATGAATCTTTAAAATTTTCTCCGAATCCATTTTGCTTAATTCTGTTCAGGAAAATTTAATAACATTTCTTAAAAAACATACAAAATTCATCATTACCTTGACCATCAGTTTGCAAAACATTATTACCAGAAGTGATACGAAATCGTGAATGCATACTCGGTTGCACCAGTGAGACGAATGGAATGCACATGACAGTGCCAAAGCCAACCCAAATCAGCATGTCAACCTGATTCCACAACTGTTTGGGCAATATTGCATGAATAAATATGACCGGACTTGATACAACAGACTCGAGTGGGCCAAAGGCCGAATAAGTTTCATAGTACAGTCCAAATGTACCGATTGCAAATGTCAAAAAGCAAATCACAAATTCAAATGCAAAGTTAAGTCGAACTTTTGGCTTGTCGACATTTGGACTCGCCAGATTGACCAAATCAAAATGATTCACTAAAGTATGATAATGAGTGCACAACAATGAGTAAACGCGGATAAATGGGCATTCTAACATTTTTAATCTTTTTTTTTGTAAAAATAAAATTTTATAAGAAATGCAGAATAACGAATTTGATATTTAGAAAGTATAGCAATAAATAATTACTAGATTTTCAAATAAATTAAAATTATATTTTTTTAGAATATTAAAATTTAATTAGTAAAATAATTAGTTTATATTCTCGAATTGCGTGTTAAAATTAAATTTTAAAAAATTAATTCAGGAGGACAATTAAAACCGAAAATATCGCTCGATGAAGAATGTCGAAAGCAGTGAAATTGTATGTGTTCAGATCAATGTGTCAAACAAAAGAACTTTTCTTCAACTTCAAACTAGCCTAAGATCCTTATATTTGTCATCAATTTCCATGGTAAGTGTTATTTTCACTTGTGAACAATTCTACTCTATTAATTCAGTGTCACGAGTACAGCACAAGTTACCTCTATGTTCTGGTATGTATGGTTTTTGCACTGAGACGCAGTACCACGCACAGGTGTACATCTAAATGGTGTGTCACTGGTTGGCCATGGCAAGCAGTTTCTCCAATCCGATTGTGTACTCACTAATGATGAGTTGTCTTTATCAAAATAATCTGTCTAGTTTGTAGAGAGATGTTCAATAATTTATTGTGTCTAGTTTATGTTCTTTTGATAGTGAGCTGTCTTTATCAAAATAATCTGTCTTGGTGTGTATTGGATTAAACAGAGCCCAGAATAGTGCCGATGTCAAATTGAGGTTGTAATTGGCATTTATTGCAAAGATATGCAAGTAGACAAACGCAATGCCACATAGCAATATTGTGAGTTCAAAAACAAACGCAAACTTGACAAATCTCTCTCGAAATGTACACATTTGTTCAAGACCATCTGAAAAAAAAGTAAAATTCATTAGTTATAACTTAAAACAATCAAATAGGGCAGCATACAAAAATATACTTTTTTTGTCTTTTTCAGCAGCGTCAATGCAAATCAGAAACCGTTTCTCAATTTGTGGATTGCTCAAAAATAGTGATTGCAACGGTAAGGTTTTTACCGCGAATTTTCTATACCGCGATTCGATTTTTACCGAAACATTTACCGAATTACCGCGGCATTTACCGTTTCACAAACATTTTGTATTGAAATTAATTGAAACTTTTTTATGCTTATGGAAAACTGCCTATCACTATTGATTTTCAATCAAATTTAACAATCTTTTTCGGTCTAAATTAAATTTATTGAAAAAATTAAAATTATTTTTATCAAAAATCACTAAAAGTGATTTTAATTGATCAAATTTTAATACATTCCAATCAAGTAACTTCTATATTTAGTATTCAAATCAAAATTATAATTATAATTAAAATAAATAATAATAATAATAATTTAATTAAATAACAGTAATAATGTTAATAAATAATTATTATTATTTTAATAAATGATAAATAATATTATTTTTTTAAAATAATTTAATTTTTAATTTTTATTAATTTATTTTATTATTTTATTATTTTTATTTTTAAAATAATTTTTAAATAATTTTTTTTTTTTTTTTTAAAATAATTTAGTTAAATAATAAATAATTTTTTTTTATTTTAATATTTTTATTTTTATTTTATTTTATTTTTTTTAATATTTTTTAAACAATTTTAATAAATATTAAATAATATTTATTTTTTATTAATTTATTTTATTATTTTATTTTTTTATTTTTAAAATAATTTTAAAATATTTTTTTTTATTTTTTTTAAAATAATTAAATTAAATAATAAATAATTTATTTTATTTTAATAATTTTATTTTTATTTTTAAAATATTTTTTTAAACAATTTTAATAAATATTAAATAATATTTATTTTTTATTAATTTATTATTTAATATTTTTTAAAATAATTTTAATTTAAATATTTTTAGTAAAACTTGAAAAAAAAATATTATTTTTTAATATTAAAACAAAATAATTATACCCAAACACTATCAAGTTGCCAACAAAAAATAATCGGCACAAATTAAGAAAAAATTGTCAAAAGTTGAACATAACTTAAGTATTTGATTAATTATCAATTTTTAATTACAATTATTAAATTGGAATAGTTTTTGTTGGTCAAAAATTAATCACACAAACAAATTTTGATGAGAATTGTGGGTGCTATTAAAAATTTACCAATTTTTATATTGTTAATGCTGGGAACGGTAATTTACCGCGGTTTTACCGACTTGCGGTAAATTCACCGAATCGATTCGGTAAATCCGAAAGCGGTAAATTGCAATCACTACTCAAAAAGCTAATCCAACCACCGATGGACAAGGTCCATAGTGCAAATGCCATAATGTTGATCTCTCTCCAAAGTGTTTGCGGAAACATTTGATGATAAAAGTGATATGGACTTGAGAACAGGGACGCCCAATCGATGGTGCACACAGGACGAGACTCACATTCGAGGCCCAAAATGCCATACAAAATTGTCAAACTGTACAATCCAAGTGAGATGAACCAACACTTGCGCACCTGTTCTATTGCGTAGCCATTCACGGGTCGAATCACATCAAACTGGCCATGATGAGCATAGAAGCTCAACATAGCAAAGTACTCAATCCACTTGAATTTGCTCAACATGTTTCAGCTTCTAAAGTTTGACTGTCGAATAATATTCATTTTGTTTTAAATTAAATTTAAATCAAAACATTTTATACACATTTGGAATGCCTTTTTTATTACCCTGTTTTGAATTCTCTCTGATTTGTGTATGTCACGCTTTTCGAAATATATTTATTTGATTTTTAATGTGAGCTTCGAAATCGCTTCTTCAAATATTACTCTGTGTCCCTGAGAAGTCGAATAATTCTACTAAATTGAATTGAGTTTTATTAGCACTTTAGAATATGATTTTAACGTGAAAAGTGACAAGGTGACAAGGTTTTTAATTTGTATATTCGGCGACATTGAGGTGGCAAAATATGTTGTATTATGGTTTTATTACACGTTAATGTCATTTCTAAGTATCATTAGAAATTGATTTCAAACTTGAAAACAAGGCAATTATTTAAAACTACGGATACAATGGAAGACCAAGATACCGAGGGATATATAGAATAAATTTTTCCTACATATATATTTATCATACTGAAAACTTCCGGAAGCCACACATTAGGTTTAAAAAGTTTTTTTAACGATTTGTTGATACAAAAACATATTCATCGTGTTAGAAATAAACTTTGTAACCTACTAGATTATATAATAATTTGAAATATTGGTAGACTTGGATGATTTGTATGGCAGATAAAACTTTTCCATGACTAGTCCAAAAAGCAAAAATTTGATCAAATCAGAAAATTTTTCAGCACATAGTGCGAATAAATAAATTTTAATTCAATATACTAATTACATATTAAAAATTCTAAACTTTCAAAACGCCTTTATTGCAAATGCAACTTGTAAAATAAGTTTTAAAATAAAAACAATCGATTTCACAAATAAATGTTTGACACAAGTCAATGTCCCCATTTCGTGAAGGCCATCTGGGCCGAAGAATTTAGTGTACGAGAATATAATTTTTCCCTGTGCAACCAATTTGATACCTTTTCACCATTTTAATCATACATTTCTTCAAATTGTGCTCAATCGATAAAATAGACATATGAATATTTAAAATATTAAATATTAAACAACTTTGACGTAGAATAAAAGTTAATTACAAATATTTTGCCATGTCAATGTCTCATTTGTTGTTTGAAACTAGAATTTTAAAATTTTTAATTTAAAATTTTTAGTTTTATTTGTTATTTAATTTCAAAGTAAGTATCTGGTCTCAAAATATTATTTAACATGGTAATCGACATAAAAATGAAGTTGTCAAAAATGTCCAATCTGAAAAAATTCACTCGCTGCTACTATGAATTGACCCGAGAATATTTCGGTCCACATCGTTCGTCATCATTGAAATGGACCTATCTGTTGGACTTGGTCATCTTTATGTATCTTCACAAATATCTACTGTACACCTACGTGATGTACAATCAGTTTGAGACGAGTTACAACTTTCAAAAGTACGATCCAATTTTGAATTACTTCCACCAGCACTCATACACCTATGACCCATTCATACCAATGTGTCTTTATCTGCTGGAAGTGTTCAATTTTTTCTGTCAAAGCAAGCTGTACTTCTTTGATAATGCAAACATTAGCGCAAAGTGGTGGTACCAGTTGGTGGTACACAATCAGGATCTCTATTGGCGCTGCAGAAAAGACGACAAATCATTGAATAAAACGGTCAAACAAACTGAATTGGCTGTTTTGGCTAAGATAAACACAAAATACAAATGTTTGGTTCAGTTTTGGCCCCCATTTATTCACTTCTGTATTAAAATCGTCTCAAAAATGAAAATTTGGATCGACATGAAGAATGTTAACACAAAAAAGTTGTATCAACGAAAGCTTTCGATCCTGCCGAAAATGTCTCAAAGCCTTAGAAGAAAAACTTTGCTCGCTTTGATTGCTGGGGATAAAGTTTGCTGGGTCACTCAACTGACAATTGGTAAATTTATATTGTGGATTTTTGATTTTTTGATTTTTGATTTTTTGATTTTTTGAATTTAGTTCTAGTTGCTGCGACTTTTAGCGTTGCAACAATTCCTGATTTCTTCAGACCCTATAAATGGCTTTATCTTCCACTAATCCTAACCGAGCATTTGATGATACTTTACAGTACTTTACGAATGATGCGCTGTGCACTGTTCTTTACACTGTGTTCAATCATTTCACTAATCTATCCAGCTCATCTAAAAGAGCAATATCGCGTAATGGTCAAAATGATTGCCAAGCGGCAGTTTGTACAAGCACTATTTGGCGAATTTCTTCGGGAGCACAACAAAATCTGCTATCGGGTCATCTGTGGCAGTCGTCACCTATTTGGTGATGTGTTGTTTGTCTTTCTGTTGACCAACATTCCAATGAACATTTATACGATCACTCGAATTATGTTCATAAAGTCCACCTCACTCGTACTGCTAGTGGCGTATGCAGTTTTTGTGTGTCAATTTGTGGCGTTAGGCGTGGTGATGTTGCCCCTGGCATACAGCTGTGAACAGTATCATACACCACGAAGGTGGCTGCCAGCCCTGCAGAACACCATTCGGGGTCGATATTTGGTATTATACAAGCTCAAATGTGATGATCTGTTTGCTCGATTGAATAGTGAACCGAAAATTGCCGTCTCAATTGGCCCACTCAAGAGTGTCACCTATCTCACCTTAACAGAGGTATGTCTTGGGCTTGAGTTAATTCAATAATATTAAGATTTTAATTTTAATAAACATCATTGGCTCCAAAGGAGCATAGTCTGAGCGGGCGGGCACCCAGCCCTCCACAACCAGAGTAAATGTTTATTTATTTTTATTGTAATCTCTACAGTATTTCAGATATAGTTCCCTCCAGATCACTTTTCCTCTGTCATATTGTAAGATTAGAAAACAAAAGTTCGTCGTGTTTTGTCAGGCTCAATCGAGTCTGTAAGCACAGGTTTCAATGTTGATAGATCCCAATTTTCAGATATAAAACGATTATCTTTCGAAATGGCGATTTTTTTTGCATTCATGAGTTCATGTGTCCGATGGAACTTCTGTTCGATGTTAACATACAACTAACACACATTCCTACCCCACAAGTTCCACAAAAATTGCAGATTGCGATTGGGCCTCGTGCCTCGGCCGATCGCAATTGCAATTTTTATGGCTCTTTTCTGAATTTGTTCGAGGTTATTAGTATCCCAATTCAAGGATCATGGAATCCCAGTGCTAACTATCACGTCAAAATTTTGTGTCCACGTACAGTCCAAGCATGTATGCACGTATGTCGGTGTATGTTTGCGTTCGACGGTCGTATTGACATGTCTGCAGACGGATTCTTCAAATAAGTCAAAGCTTGTTCAATCGATTTCGATTTGTTTTTTGTCTATAAAAGCCTTTTAGTCGATAAATACGAACTGCCGGGTGCACACAGGCTATGAGAATTTTCTTTATTTTCTCTGTTGGCGAGATTTTGCAATACAGGAGAGACCTTCCTTAGATACATACGATTCTCATTCGTTAACATATTTGCAGTTCTTTGAGTGCACAAAATAAAGAGGTTTACACTGTTTAATTTCAGGAAAAGAACGTTTACATCTCACACAGGTGTTAGACTTTAGCGTTTTCAATCATCTCAATTGCAGTTAGTGAGTGATCCACACACATGATAAAACGGCCCTGGTAGAACTTGGTCAAGTTTGTTTTTATTGTCGTCAATTCTGTTGCATTAGTCTTCTGATGTGGTAACGATGGAAACTTTGAGTAGGATAACTTCCTTAACTCCTACTCCTTCCGTGTAGTCTTCATCTGGGTGTTGCATTAGATCTTCCATCCATTGCATTAAAAACAATGCACAACTAAAAGCGATGCATTTTATAGTTTTTGGTTCACGACTGGCAACAAACCAAACACTTCTGTGTCTACACTCTGATAAAAAGTTGCACATGAGTTGTGTTAAAATGTCAGCTGATGTTGTCAATAGTGCCAATAGTTACAATTTTCAACACCAGGTAGCGCTAAATTTCGTTATCTTATCTTTGAGTTTTTGGCAAATCTGCTATTTTTCTGCAACTCAGACCTATTCCCAAAAGCTTAACCTGAAAATTTGGTGCAATTTGGTCCAGTAGATTTTCCAGAATCTCTCGTGCAAGCAACACAAAAAGCCGTGGTAGAAGTCTTTCGCTTTGGCGAAGCTTCGCTTCGCCCCCGCTCAGACAATAAACCTTCCCTGCAGTTTATATCGCTTTACACTGGATATTTGTTGATGATGTTTAGTCAACAAATTTCAAATAATAATTCTTGAAAAAATTATTTAAAACTAAATAGATTATTTAATAAATACATTGTATGAACTGAGCTAACTGGAAACTTGTCAAGGCATGAAAATATTCTAAATAAAATAAAGGCTTAATTTTTGTGTTGACTATTCAATCATACATTGCCCCAACTCTATTCATGCCAAATTTCAGCGCTGTGCAACCTAAAGATATCACGTAAATAGGTTTATTTGCAAATGATACCCAATCCGGACGCCATGCACTAATGACGCCCAACTTTTGTGCTTACCACGCGATCAGACATTGGCTCAATACTATTCGTGCCAATTTCCATAGCTTTATTACCCATGGTTCTTTTGTAATAGAAGTTTGAATATTGAGTATACCGAAATTGGGCGTAACGCCAATATGTTTCAAAAATTTTGATTACATCATTCAAAAGATCGTATTTTTTTAAAGTCGAAATGGAAATTTTGGTAGTTTTGAGATTTATTGTTTTTGCACAGCGTTCCAAAACGTTCTCGTACTAATATACATAAAATATCATTGAATTAAAATTGAAAATTTTACTCTTCATTAATTTGTATGCAATTAACCAGATTGGATCGATTTCCAAGAAATGACATTCGGATCTGAAAAATTCAAAAAAATTATTTAGATAATTTTTAATTTGCATAGTTCTATTTTTAAAGGCTTAAAAAACTTCTGATAACTTCAAACAAAAAAATCAAACACATCTGCCATCTTTGTCAAATGCAAATCAACAAAAATAATGCAATCTCACTTCCACGAAGGAAGATTTGTTTATTATAGATTTGTTTATGATTTTGGCTGTATCCGTAACGTTTTCCTCCCTTTAAAACATTGAAGGGCAGTGGCGTCCATGCAAAATCATACCATTCTTCGTTGTACTGAACAAGCAAATAGCATTTGCGAATTCGGCTACAAACATCGTTTTGAATTGACCAGAATGAATCAATATACTTGATAATTAATTGATTAATATTAATTAATATAAAACATTTATAAAAATTGTTGAAATTTATTGAAGACTAGATGGTGGAATAATGGAACAAGTACATGGACACAAGGCAATATGCCGCGAACTAGTCGCTTGTGTTCTGATCAACCGACTGATTACTTCAGATAGTTGGCAGCTAGATTGCACGTGTTTATATATGCAGTACTACACTAGAGCAGAAGAGCAGTATCCCTCAATACTGCTTTGAGGTTACCGCACTGTGGACTTCACATACGAGATACGGCAAACTTCTCGACAAACAAAAATTAATAATTCAAAATTAATAAATAAAGTTTTACTTGGAAAGTGAATGCTTGTTAGTGTTTTAGAATTGGATTGTTCAATTTTTACTCTTTGCTATGTACAGAAAGAATAAGCTTATGTATGATATGAGCTAAAAATGGGCAAATGTTTGATTATTTCAAAACAGTGAAACAGCTTGTCCTTACCATGTAAAATGATTTGCTGGTGATTTGACAGTTGTCAAACAGACGAAAAGCATACAAGTGCAGCAGTCGACTATCTTGAAGAGATTCAGCCTAAAGAGGGGAAAAATTTGGTTTTCACATTCATGTGGGCCACCAATATTCCGATTGGACTATCAAAAATACCTTGAGCAAATTACACACCGAAATTGGTCCCACGCCTGGTCTGCTCCTATAACGCAGGTAGAAAATACGATTCTGACTAGTCAATAGTTTAAAATTGTTCACAACAACCGCACAAAAGTGGATGAGCACTATTTCAGTGCACACCATACCGAGCACAATAAAGCACGGCAATAGTTTCAAAATGTTTGACAGCTCATTCCCAAGCAGGATAACATACAAGAGATAGCACTGAATGGTAATTAGAGTCATGAAAAGCATTGTGAGATACGGTGTCCAGAATCGAGAATATTCCCCGAAACGATTGCACAGGTGACAGATTTGACTGTTCACTGTCCTGTACTGCAGCCATAGCCGTAGTAGGATCATTCGTTTGATAACATAACTCTGACATGTGACATTCAGCAGTCGACAGTTGATTTCGGTCAGTTTGTTTGACAAAGTTTTCTGCTGGATCGCTATGCATTGACTAGCCAGAATCACGTAGAATGGTAGAGTGTATGTTACTTGAAAGGACCAATTAGAAAGTGATAAAACAACATGCAAAACTTACAAACTACCGAATAATACAGATGCACTGGATTTAGCACGATCCAAAAAACCATTGATGTGAAATTGACATTGTATACGGAGTTTATGAACAGTACATGAATGTAAAGAAAAGTGACGCCACACAAGTATGTTGTGGTTTCCACGAATAGGAGCAATTTAGGCAATCTTTTTCGTAATGCTACCATTTGTTCAAACTCGTCTTTGAGAGGAAAAATGTTAAAATTAAATAAAACACATAACACACACACACAAAATACCCAACATTTTCTTAACTGGGGTCTTGTTTTCAGAAAACACCCAATTCAGATGTACACTTTTAGGGTACCAACTCAGATTTGGTATGAACGGTCCATTTTCGCCTCAAAATGGTTCCAAAATTTAACATTTGGAACTTTTTGAGAGTGATTTTCGGATGGTTTAGCCTATTTTCCTATATCGATTTATGCATCATTTTGAAGGTATTGACAAGGGTTAACTGTTTTTAAAACAAAATTTTAATAACCTGCTTGTTGTATTAAATTTGGATTGACTTAAATTTGAGATATGCTAATTTAATATGTTTTTTTGAAACAACATCTTGGCTATCTAAGGAAATGAGAAATATTTCATATCTTTAATTTGTAATATTGATAGCCCTTGTTACCTTCAATACCTTCAAAATGATGCATAACTCTATATAGGAAAATAGGCAAAACCATCCGAAAATCACTCTCAAAAAAGTTCCAAATGTTAGAATTTTGGAACCATTTTGAGGCGAAAATGGACCGTTCATACCAAATCTGAGTTGGTACCCTAAAAGTGTACATCTGAATTGGGAGTTTTCTGAAAACAAGACCCCAGTTAAGAAAATGTCGGGTATTTTGTGGGTGTGTGTAATTTAATATATTTAAAATAATAACTCTGCTTACTTTTCCTTTTAGGTCTAATGTTGGTGATATTGATCAGGAAACGCTGCTCAACAAACGGATGATACAAAAAGGACATCCAACAGCCAATGCAAAACACCTGTAAAGCAAGTCCCAGTCTGTCTGTCTGATGCCACACTTCGCGCGGGAGCATTTGATGATAAAAGGTAAATGGACTTGAGGACAGTTCGTGCCAGTCGAAATGGCATACAGGACGAGACTCACATTCGAGTCCAAAATTGCCATACAGCACGGTGCTAATGTACAAAAGCAATCCAATCCAATAGTGTTTTCGGATTGAAAATTCATTTTCCCTTTGAAACACATCAAAATTAGAATGATGAGCGTAGAAGTTGACTTTAAAGAAGCACACGATTTGCTTTGATAATTTAAACATTTTTAATAATTAAAGTCCACAGTCCGCACTATATGAGGCCAAAATCGGCATTAAAATCTCTGTCAGGTTAATATTTTTGAAAATTGTTATTCTGAAATAAAATTTCAAAGCAACTCAATCATATTGTAATAAATATAATTCAACTTGAAATGAATTTTGAATATATTAAATTATCTGGCCTTCTGTGTTTGTGTTATTTGATTGTTCTTGAACTTTTCTTGATCGTTTCTTGATCGTTTCTTGATCGTTTCTTGATTGTTTCTTCATTATTTGTAGAATTGCATTAATTCCGCTAATGATTTACACGAACCAAAGGTGGCACTTTATTTTGACAATAGAAATTCAAAGTTTGAAAACACTTTGAAAAGTGTTTGACAATCAAAGTTTCAAAAGTTTTTTTCTAAAATAAGAATCTTATATCAAGAGTCTTAGAAGGACTCACACAGAGGGACACTTCACTTTGAATGCGACTTAGGAATGGAATTTTATTTCAAGCCAATCGTGCAATTGTAATGTAATGTTTAATCGATGATGATCATGCGATGATCAAATGCCAGCGTGAAGTTTTAAATTTTACATTTGCGTGATATTTTGCAATTTTGTCAATCTCAGAAAATTTAAATTGACCAACTAACGAATTTTAATGCTAGACTTTAAGTTGACTCTCAAGTAAATAAAAATATTTAGAATTGAAATTAATATGAGGGCGACTTAGATATTGAATTTCATTCCAAGGGAATAATGTTAAATCGATGATCATACGAGCAAATGTGAGTTCGAGAAATCACGATATCGTGATATTTTGCAAGTTTGGCACCATCCGAAAATGGGGCAACCTAACTTAGAGAAAAAACCGGAACTCATAAAACTCTCATAAAACTCTCATAATCGATTATTAAGAGCGTGATTTTAATGCTTGTACTCTCCCAAAGATTGAATATATATTAATTAATTAATTATTGCAGCGGACATTTATGGGTCCAAGACATTTATTAGAGACTTATCAAGATTCCAACCAGTTTTCTCTCCTTCAATGGTCAGTTTGAATCCGCCATTGCAGACATGCATTCAAAGATGTCTTGTCATGTCATGTCTTTTAACATGACTTATTGCCACATAAGTAACACTACATCCAATTGATAGAGTTAACAAATGACCCAATCAATTTTTGATTCATCTTCGTCCAATTGTTTCCCAGTACATTGACAAAGCATTTGTCAAACGCAATACTTGCAGCCTGAACTCCTAATTTGGCAAGTTGTTTATTGTTCTCTCAGTGCATCATAAAAAGACGGCTTCCCGATACAAAGTGTTCAAAAAATTGTGTTCTTCATTGAATTTGTCAATGGAAAACGATTTTACTGTTCGCGATCTAGTAAGTAAATTTTACTTTCATTAAAAAAAATTAACTACATATATATTGTATATTATACAACCTTTAGATTACTTCAATTACCTTTTGTTTTAAGAACGCGCCAAATTAAGCAATCATGAAAACATTCGCTATCACTGCATAATGTATCACTATTTGTTGAAGCGATATTTAGAGCACAAATATGCGAATGTTGAGAAAGCCAATAGTCAATTACACTATTATGTCAATATTACCGTTACTTGAAACGGTGACTGAACATATGAAGATTTTTTATTCAAATGTCCAACAAAATAAGCAAAATAATAGTCAAATTGTACAAGTTTTAAAAGAAATATATGATACTTAATTATAATTGTGCGTTTAAAATTAAAAAATGAATACTAGTCATTAACTGATGGTTTGTTTGTGGCAAGAAATTTTCGCTCAAACAGTTTACGGGCAGCTCAGACTCATCATCACGATATCCTTTTGAGACAATTTATTTGTGTTTGAGCTTTCTCTTGTTTGATTTTCAAAGCAACATAACTAAATTGTCACTTATTATTGTTTGTATCGGGGGCAATCAGAATGCAAATTTGGAATAAAAGAGTATTTCACAAAAGCAATGTAAAGCTTTAGTCCTGTCCGAGTCCAAGTCCGAGTTTACAATATGACAAGTGGCAACCTTCCAGCTGGAATCGGACTGTACCACAGTGTGTTGGATCATGTCTAGCTGTACTAGTGTGCCAATGTCGGTTCCGTACAGGCCAAAGTTGCCATAAATTGACTGATATCTTGAATACCATTCTCGTGGCCACCACAATTCCAAGGTAAATATAATAGAAAATATTAGGATTTGTTTAAAATGTATTATTAATACATTTTACAGTTTTAATTTAAACATTTCTGCCTGTTATTTACAATTTTGAGGCAAAAAGAAAAATTTATTTTCTATTTAAAACGGTATAAATAATGCAAATATTTACCAAACCCAAAAGTTGTGAGTATTACATTACTTTTTGAACACACGGTATTTGTCTTGTGACAATTGAAGAGAAATTGTCATGAGTTTGGATTTTCATAGCAAAAATAATAAGATAATAAAATATAAATTTGCATTTGAGAATCAAACTTTTTTGTTAGTTGGATCGATGTAGATTGTCCAATTGCAAAACCACCGGAAAGTCATTATCTCAAAGTCGAGCTCACTTGTTTTTGACATTTAAAATTTAGTTTCGAAAAATATGATAATAAAAAAATATTTTTTATTTTATTATAATGAATGCATTAAATTGAAAAATAAAGATTTATTATGTTGAAAATTGTGTTTTCAAATTTTTCGTTTTATGACTTTTGCATTCAACACAGCAGCTGCAGCACAAAGATTGATGATTTTCGAAATGTAGTCACTTGACTTGATCACATTTTGACAACTCCTCTAGTGGAAAATGTCAAGTTTCGCTCAAATTGAATTGATTGATTTTATTATTTCGTCAACAAATTACTTCAAAATTTGTCACGCGGAGCTTATTGTTTTTGTGAAACTTGCCTTTTAAATGTCAACCACAGTTCGGTCGATTGATTGATTTTCGAAACAACAGCATTTCCTGCACACCCAACCATAAACGATCGTGTTAGCGCGACAACTAACTTGTTTGAAGTTTTCGACTTTAAATTTTGACATGAGTTTAAATTTTACTTTATAGCTTGATATTTTTCTGTTTTTGATAAAATATTAATATTTTTAATTATAATTGCAGTGTTACATATTCTTAATGATTGCGTCACAACCACCAAAAAAATCAACTACCACTCAAGTACCTTACCAAAGAAGTGTCGAAAAATTGTTAAAATTCATACAAAACCAAAAAACTTTCATTCTCAAAATTGACATTGATTTAGAACTTTCTTAAAAAAATAAAATTACTTTTGAATTGTGATAATTCGAAAAACTCTCCCCATTTAATCATGACTCTGATCAGAAAAATGTGCAAAATCTACACGAACCATCTTTTTGCCTTCTTCAATCACTTTGATTCCATCAAAGACATAACGATTGACTCAAAGCAGATGATCCAAAATCTCCATGCTCATTCTCACAAATCAAAGCGTCATTTTCTAATGGGGCTAATCATGATGTTGTATCTTATGTTCGATACTCTGTTGGTACTTTTGTATGAAGGTAACTTGACAAATTTAAGCAAAATTGCCACATCGAAAGGCATCTTTACACATCGAATCTTTCCGCGGTTGTTTTGGCGGCAGGGTGACATTATTACCCTAGTGAGCCTCATTATGGCGCTCATTTCGTATTCATACTTGTACTTTTGTGAATTATTGAATCCAAAGTTTTGTATGTTTCTGCTGAGTGACGCGGCAACTGGCGAATCCATTCGACTGATTGACTCGAGTGGCAAGTCCATTTGCAAGCAGAATATGGTCAAGATTGTAAATTTTCGTTCAAATGCTCGAAAATTGGCCCAACTGTTGTTTAGTGCAATTCTGCTCATAATGGAACTCTACTTTGTTCAGCAAATTTGGCTCAAGTCATTGTACGATTTACAGAATTTGGTTTTCTTCCTCATTATTGTGCCCTTGATAGCTGGCTATGCGGTGATGGGTAAAATTTGGATAATATTTACTTTTAAATATTTCTAATATTATTATTAAAAATCTTTTTCTTAGTCGTTGTTATGCAGATATACTTTCTGGTAATCTCATGTCGCTACCTCGAGATTAAGCAAAAAATTTTGATCAACAAAATTTCGGATAGTGAAAAGTTGTTCACACTACCGAATAAATTCGTACAGAAAAGCAAAATGTTGTTCTATTTAAGAAGGGAAATGAGCCTGCTTTTTAGAGAAATTAACGGTTACAATCAATTCTGGTCGCGTTATCTCTAAATGTTTATCATCGTTTTTGTCATGCTCATCTGCTATATGACCTATAGTTTCTTCTTCGTTCAATCCACACTGATAGAGAAGATTTTCTTTGTATTCTTCTTCATACACGATTCCGTCTTTCTGAATGCAGTAATCTTCCAGTGTGTGGTAATTTATCGTAATAATGAAAAAATTGAATCTTTATTTCGAAAATATACTCGAAATTTTCTACTTAAGAATTCCAGTAAAATTAGACTGAATGCGTTGTTTAAGGTAATGTTTATTGTGTAATTTTTTTTAAATTTTTTTGGATGTTCATTCAATGACAAAGAAAATTCAAAAGATTTATGGATTTCCTTCCTAAGCTACACAAATACAATCAAATTATACAGTCTACTAATAATTAATATTGATTTCATAGTTTCAAAGCCTAATTTCGAATGGATGCATACACGATTGTGGCTTCCGACTGTGGAATGATTGGCTTATTGAGTCAAACACATTTCATGAGGTTAGTAGCGTAGATTTAAAACAAATTCTTGTCTTTTTTAACAACCTTTCACACACTTTTATGGTATTGAAACATCCGAACAAAAAATTTATTTGGAAAATTTACGTTTCTCCAGACATTCTATTTCATAACTGTATTTTTCATGTTAATTTTTGACAAACAAAATTATTAGCTACACTGGCTAACAAGCAATTCATCTGAAATACTTCTGTAGGTTTGATACCACACATCTCGCCCAAATATTAAGATAATAAGCAAATGAAAGCAACGAAGTTTGCACTTGTGCAAAGATGCCGTTAATCGATTAATAAATTAATGCTTTCTATGATAAAAATCCAACAACAGAGAAAAAAGTCGATTTCCACTTACAGTATTTTGTACCATGGAATGTGTTGGCAAGTGCTGATGTGACGATGATATGCCAAGGCTAGTTAGTTTGTAAGTTTGAGAAAGTCAAATGTAGAGGTAGAATGGATAGGCAAACACCACTGTCACATTTTGTGATAAGATTATAATCAAGTACTTGAACGATTGTGTCTGCTAATGCAGTACAACTATGTATGAAGTTCAAAGAATGGACTTTCCCTGACAAAAAGCCATTTTGAATTTTGAATAAAATAAACGCCATAGATCTTATTTGAGATTATGCGACAATACGGAAATTATGTTTATGTTCTCAAAAATATGAATGTATTTTAATCGGAATGTAGCTTCTCGATTATGAGAAGACCAAAGGCCAAAAGTTTGTTGTTCATACATTTTCAGTTATATTTGGTACATTCAGGTGGGATGCACTCGCCCAGTGCATACTCTTAGTGCACTTTTGTCTACATGAGAAATGTTACATTGTGAAAGTCATATACAGTTGAGGGCGGAGCTTTTCTTGCTGATTTGTCACTGAGTTGTCGTTGTTGTGTAGTTGTGTGGGTCTCTCTGAAAGTGACTATTTAAGCCCCAGTCTTTGTATGACAGTTGTATTGAGTTTGTTAATTTTTTTTGTATTAAATTTCTCGTGACATTACATTTCTACTTTGATTTTGCACTATCTTTCGTAAAACTATGGCACCAAGCACCTATCGAAAACTGTCAGTCTTCACCAAGACGCCCAACTTTCGAGAGGCTGTCAAAGTGGTGCAAGTTCCATTTGTTGAACCGGCACCAGACCGTATTCGAGTGAAGCAGATCTATGCGGGCTGTAATGCTACGGACATTATGACTGCGGCAAATTTTTTCAGTAAAGGCAAACTTCCGTTTGATATTGGTTTTGAGGTGTGTTTTATTGTGTTGTATTTTTTTCTTAATAATAAAAATAAAATAACTTTTAAATTGTAATCTAATAGGCTGCCGGTGTAGTCGATGCTATTTGCTCCTCCGTCCCTGCAGGTAAATTCAGCATCGGTCAACCTGTACTTGTGTCTAACTCGGATGAATTGACTGGATTTGCTGAATATTCGGTAAATAATAATTTTACTTTTATTTTTTTATTGGTTTTAATTACATTTATTTAATTATATTTTATAGTACAAAACCGTCGAATCGTTAATACCAATACCTGAGCTTAAGCCTGAATATCTGGTTTCGCTTGTCAATGGTTTGACCGCCTCAATTTCACTTGACAGTGCTGGTCGTGTTCAGGCGGGCGACAAGGTTCTGATTACTGCTGCCGCCGGTGGCACCGGTCAAATTGCTGTTCAGTGGGCTAAACTACGCGGCGCCTATGTCATTGGCACTACCTCATCGGCTGAAAAGGCCAAGTACTTGAAAGAATTGGGTGCTGATTTGGTGATCAATTACAAAGAAGAAAACTTGGATCAGCTTTTGAGGGACAAGTTCCCGGATGGTGTTGATGTGATTTGGGAGACCATCGGTGGTGAGACATTCAAGACTTTGTTCAACCATCTCGCAACCAAGGGCAGAGTGGTCATCGTTGGTCGTATTAACTCGTATATGAAAAGAGCTGCCTCCAGAGATGAGCAAATTGAGAATATTAACGTTCGTGTAAGTGTGCTTTTGGGTGTTTTTGGATTGTTTCCATACTAAATTCTCTTTTCTAAGACAGCTCCAACATGGTTCGCGATCCCTAAACGGTTTCGTCCTTTTTGACTACTCCTCGGACATTCCAGAGTATCGTCCCAAACTGATAAACGGAATTGCCAAAGGGTGAAATTAAGGCTCAAGTTGACCTCGGTACTACTGCGCCAGGCGGTAAATTTGTTGGCATTGATCATATTTATCGAGCTGAAGAATGGCTCCACTCCGGCAAAAATATCGGAAAGGTTGTCGTTCAACTTCAGGATCATTAAGTGTTTTTAAATGTCCTTATGAAGTTTGAAAATATTACTTATGTTACTATTTTTGCTACATAAGTATGGTAAGCAAACTTTCCAGGGAGACTAATCAGGGCTTGCTAACACTATCACGCCGATTGGCAGGCAAAGTGATAAAAAAAAATAAAGACAACTATTTTTTGTTTATTACACAATTGTAGTAAATTTTGAGTTTTGATCTACATTTAATCCAAGATCATAATCGGTTTTGTACCAGGCTTCTAAACTTGATCCCTCAATGTTCTCTACAAACATCTGCACTAAAGTTGCCGTGCTTTTGACAGTGCTGTGCCACCACAACGACGAAAAAAAAAGAATTACTTTAATGTAGTTACATTTAATCAATTTTAATTTAGAATGAATCAATTGCAATTGTGATTCCCTATTATCAATTTATATAATTCTATCCACAGTTTGACGGCTCTATTAACTGTGCTTTTATATTTGTGCTTACAGGAGTGAGAAATTGACCACGATCCGGTGTCACCGGTGTCACCGGACCGGTGATAAAAAGATTTGGCATATCAGAAAATTATGTGGACCCTAGTTGAATTAAATTTATTTTTAATTAAAAAACAATTAATTTTAGCTTAAAAATTAAAATTAATCATTTAGATAAATGTTATTATTATTATTAATTTTATTTAATTAATTTTCTTGCATGATAAAAGTTTTTTAATTTAAAAAATCTTACATTCAGCTTGTTTGAAAGTTTGAATTGATTTTTAATTAAAATTTTAATTATCTTGAATTAAATTATAAATTAAAAATTTGCTTCATTTACATTCAAGAAGATTCGAGTAAACTCGAAGGAGTACACAGCGCAAATTTGAATTGTAAAAATAAATTTATTTCAAAATGAATCGCAAGCAGATTCTCAAATTTGTATTTATGCCTCTCAAAGGCATAGATTACTTTGTTCACATTTTCCATTTTGTCGAGCAAATAAGCCGCTACAAAAATGGTAAACTAACCACTAAACTCATTCTGCTCAACATCATTCTATTCATGCAAATGGTGCATTTTATCTATCTCTCATTTTGGCCTTGTGTCACACCACTTGAGTGTGCAACTCAGTTTGATGCACTCTATCATAAGGTGGGCAAATCGCTGGTCAATTTGATCTCAGGCATTGTGGCGCTCATGCTTCTGTACTACAATTGGCAACTATACTTCAAGCCCAACTTTGGCCTATTGGCTACGCTTCACCGAGTTATGATACGACACAAGTGGCGGCCCTTTTTTGTCAGGTCAAAATTCGCAAATCAAAATGTTTGCGATCGAACCAGAAAATGCTATTTAATTGTGCTCAACTTGTTCACCAGTATTATTGTAACGTTCGGTAATTAACTGAAGCTTACCTAAAACTAACTAATCATAACTTAACATAACCAAAACCAAAACCAAAACCAAAACCAAAACCAAAACCAAAACCAAAAAAACCAAAACCAAAACCAAAACCAAAACCAAAACCAAAAACCAAAAACCAAAAACCAAAAACCAAAAACCAAAAACCAAAAAACCAAAACCAAAACCAAAACCAAAACCAAAACCAAAACCAAAACCAAAACCAAAACCAAAACCAAAACCAAAACCAAAACCAAAACCAAAACCAAAACCAAAACCAAAAACCCAAAACCAAAACCAAAAACCAAAAACCAAAAACCAAAAACCAAAAAGCCAAAACCAAACCAAAAACCAAAACCAAAAACCAAAAACCAAAAACCAAAAACCAAAAACCAAAAACCAAAACCAAAACCAAACCAAAACCAAAACCAAAACCAAAACCAAAACCAAAACCAAAACCAAAACCAAAACCAAAACCAAAACCAAAACCAAAACCAAAACCAAAACCAAAACCAAAA
Source organism: Rhizoglyphus robini (assembly GCA_023373905.1). Classification (NCBI taxonomy): domain Eukaryota; kingdom Metazoa; phylum Arthropoda; class Arachnida; order Sarcoptiformes; family Acaridae; genus Rhizoglyphus; species Rhizoglyphus robini. The sequence goes on from JAKIJQ010000027.1 coordinate 2,180,575, forward strand.
CCAAAACCAAAACCAAAACCAAAACCAAAACCAAAACCAAAACCAAAACCAAAACCAAAACCAAAACCAAAACCAAAAACCAAAAACCAAAAACCAAAAACCAAAAACCAAAAACCAAAACCAAAAACCAAAAACCAAAAACCAAAAAACCAAAAGCCAAAACCAAACCAAAAGCCAAAACCAAAAACCAAAAACCAAAAACCAAAAACCAAAAAACCAAAACCAAAACCAAAACCAAAACCAAAACCAAAACCAAAACCAAAACCAAAACCAAAACCAAAACCAAAACCAAAACCAAAACCAAAACCTAATTGTTTTTTGTCTTATAGTGTTTATCATCGGAATATCTGCTGTTTCCTTTGCAATGACAATCACCATCTCTTTGTTTCATTCATTGGAGAATGGCACACCATGGCCAGTTGCTTTATTCTGGCTTGTTATCAACCTTTTGAGTGGAATGCTATTTGGTATAGGTATTCTAGTATACTTCCTAATTTTTGCCCATTCGGTTGGAAACAATTTCTCCTCCACGGTCGCCCTGTTGATGATGTTCTACCTGAAAGTGAACCAAGTTTTGTACTTTCAGTTGGCTCGCGTCGTTTGTCAACCAAACCAAACAGCATCGAAAGCATTTTCACATGTCCGATTCATTCAATTTCGGCGCACATTTGTGCGCACTTTAGAGTTTTTCTTTGAAATCAACTCATTTTATGGTCGGCTGTTCTGTGTCTATCTGGTCACCTACACTCCAATCAACATTATCTTCAGCATGTGGATTATACAAGGCAAACTTGATCTTACCACCCGAGCGATTGTCTACTTTTACATTGTGTACGTTTGTAATCTTCTGTTTGTGTTTCATTGCGTTTTTGCGCAATGCACCAAGCTCATTCACAAACCTGGAAAGACATTTGATAGGTTTACTGCTCGGCATGTCGCCCAAACAATGGCCACAAGAGCTCGTGTGCATATAGCACACTTTGTGGCAGCATTCCATACTCAGAATCGTTACGGTTTTACGTATGGTGACTTTGGTCTGGTTACTCTCAACACTTTCTCAAAGTTTGTTATATTGTATGCGAAATTGTTTTTGATTTCTTACAAGCTAATGAAGAAGCGTATTATTGAATGAATTAGCAAGTAATTGGCAAATTAATTAATAAGTTGATTCAATAAGTTAAATAAAAAAACCAAACAAAAAAATTCCATCCAAAACAGCAAATATTGAATGTTTTTCTATTTGAAGGGAAAAATTTCTATTTGCTTTATAAATCACATCTGGGGATACATTTTTTTTAAAGTAGCGTTCCTGGCACTACAAATTAACAAGTAAATATGAGTGAACATGTATCAAGAGAGTCAATAATCATATATGAATATAATGAATTTATACTTTTAGAAAATTAAAAATCATTTTCAAATTATTTATTAAAATAGCAATTAACGGAAAAAGTTTTCTTGATAATAATTGATAATTGAATTTAAAGTTTGTCGATTAAATATTATTAAAAATTACTTTTCGTTGAAATATTCAAGAATATAAAAAATCCACAGAGTTGCGATCAATTTCATGAACTTCAACATCATCATCATCATCACCATCATCACTATCATCATCACAAAATTAATAAAATTCGTCCTTCGAAGTCATATACCAAACTTTGATTAGAAAAAGAGTTACCCAAATGATCACCAGCAGTTCCACTGCAATAATGCACACTAAAATGTATATGTTGTTGGACATTTTTATATTTTTCCGATATTCACGCGATTTTGGTCAGTCAGTGTAAGTGCGACAAATGAAAACGTTTCAAAAAGAATACTCTCTTTTTTATGAGTTCGCCTGAATGTACTCGAATGTGTACTCTATTTTGTTTTGTTTTTTGTCTACTCAACATCAGCCAAATGTGTCAGTCAATTAGCATATAAATTAATTGACTAAAACTGGTGCAGTGTGTTTGTAATTTGTCATTTAAGATATATAAATATAAATTAATGAATGCACCTTAAGACAACATCGAGTGTTATCGCTACTTCATTTGAGATATCGATCTGAGTTGTAAGTTGTTGAGTTTCTCCACTGATTTCATCGTTGTCGGCTGTGGTGGCGATTGAGTCATTGACGGTTGGAGTTTGTACAGGCAAATATTCTCTCGGCGCTTCGTTTGGTGGATTTTCATCTTTTGAGTTTCCGAAGACCGGAGTTGACATTTGACATTATTTGGGTATAATTGACACAAATTAATTAATCAAACTTTAAAAATTTTCAGAGAAGAACACAAAATTAGTCACTACATCATTGACGAAATTTACGTGGATGGTGAGCCAAGATTCAAACTTGGTGATCACACTTTTCGTGATGTTCCAAGATTGTTGAACTATTTTAAGATCTATCTATATACTATCTTTATACAACTCCGCTGGTGCAAGCGGTAAGATTTTTTGTTCAATCGCATCAGATTGTGCCTAGCCTGCAGGTTGTAACAAAGTTGCCACCAACAAATGTTGTGCATCAAAGTGGACCGACAATTAAAGTCAATCACTATAGCTGACCCGATCGTGTTTTGTACCATTTTAAAGGTTTTGGCATTCACTTCAGATTTCAGTATTTTCATAAGCTTCTCGAATATACTTCATTGAGGTTTGTGTTTATCTCAAATGGAGAATCAATAAAATTTGTCATAGCAATATTATGGAGGTCTGTCGCTGTAAACAATAGATTTACACCGTATATTTGCTTCTTCAATGGCTCCTCAACTGAAAACATACACATTAAAGCAACAACAACAGCCATAAATCAATATAAACGGGAAATCAATTTAAAGTGCCCATTAGTCTAGGCAAAGTGAGAATTTTCTCTTCTATGAAATCAAATTGGATTGTCAAATAGAATAGTCAATTGAAATGTCTCACAGTGACACAGTTGGCACTCAACCTGAAAGCAACGGGACGAGGAAATGTTCGCTAAAATGTTTGCTAAAATGTGCTTCAGAACAATTGGAATATTATTAAATCCTCATAAGACTCTGAGCTACTTTGCCGACTACTTGGCAATTGTTGATCAGATTTACCATCATGGCAATTCACGTAATATTCGTCGTGTCAAAATCGCCAACTTTCTACTCACAATCAAATTGGCTCATTTTATCTACTTGGGCCTGTGGCCACTGTCCCAACTTGAGCACGCACTGCACTATGATGCTTTCTACTTTCTACTACCAAAGCAGCTGTTCAATATTGCAGTAATGCCCGTCTGTTTATTTAACATGTATTATAACTACACTTTGCTGTGTGATGCCGATCAAAAGTTGAATCGCTTACTGTTTGATGTGCTAATCAAAAAGGATCATTCGTTTTTTGATTCAAAATATTTTCGTAACAAACACATTTGCAATTTGATTCGAAAATGGTTTTTACTCATATTGAATTTGTTTCACACAATGACGGTTATTGCAGGTAATCTAAAATTTAACATTGTTTCATTTTTTAAAAGATGATTTTGTTTTCGATTTATCATTCTTACAGATATTCTTATTCCTGTGATAACGGCTGGCTATCTGATACAATTTTTTAAACATCGCCAAGAATTATTGAACAAAGATATAATTTCTTTGATTTGTTTAGCAATTTGGCATTACTCGAATGCACTCTTGTTTTGGTTCTTCTTTCTAAATGGCGTCTGCATAGCGGCATTGTTTTTCGCTTCAACCAGTGCACTTTTGATGGCATTCTATATTAGAATCAAGCAAACATGTATTGAGCTGGGTAAATTTTTACGTCAGCCACACTACTACAACACTCGAAATTATTTCCGCTTTCGTGAACAATTCACCCGAACATTGTTGTTCTTTTTCCGCATCAACAAAATGTACGGTCGAATGTTTTTGGCCTGTTTGTTGATTTGTTGTCCCATCAATACGCTACCGACAATTTGGATAATCACTGACAGTGTCCAAAGGGGAAGCAACCTGGTGAATGTGTTCTTCGTGTTCTACGTCTCTTTTGTAACATTTGTGGTTCATCTGCTGCTTACATCCTGTACCAAGATTATTCATAAGCCAGGCAGTACACTGAATCAATTGATGGTTCATAAGCAGCACAAGATGGGCAACCTACGAACACGACTGCAGTTGTGCAATCAAATCATGTCCATTCATGTGCGCAATCGGTATGGATTCACGTATGGCAACTTTGGACTCATCTCAATGGACGCTTTTATGAAGGTATGTATATTTTTATGCTTGTGATACCTTAGTCTAAAATTATTTATAATTATTTTAAAAGTATTTACTACTATATGGAAAATTTATGATGATTTCATATAAAATGATTCAACGAAAATATATTTGAAATTACAATATCTGTACAATCTTACACTTTCACAAAGGGAACATTTTTTTCAATCGAAATAATAAGATCAATTTTTGCATGCATCTATTCATTTCTAAGAAAGGCTTTTATTTATTGTATTTCTAATCAAGCAATTTTGTGTTTCGTTAAAGTTTTAGCTGATTTTTTGAAATTTTTTTTGCAGATACACATATTTTCTACTTTCTCAAGGTTTCTGTACTTCCTTACTGATTTTTGTTTATCTCAAATTGAGAATCAATAAAATTTGTAATAGAAATGTCTCTCATTGTAGGCAATAGATTCGTTCGTGTTTGTATCTTGTCATGAGGAGAGCTAGGTTTGGAAGGCCTAGATCGTCAGACAGTTAGATTGAGGACAAGTGACTTGATATTAGAAGATATTTTATTCGGTGCTGTCATATCGACAGTAGGAATACAAGTGATGAGTGAATACATGAGCGAGACATAATATGATGTAGTAGTAGAGTGCATAGAATGTACATCGACTGGACAGTAGATGTACAGACTAAACCGTACACCGATCCGATGGTAAGGTGCGTCTTGTGCTCTACGCTACAATCTTCAAAGTCATAAACAGAAAACACATTAAAGCAATAATAAAGAACAATACACGAGAAATCAATTTAAATATTTTATTTGTTGGCAAAGTGAGATTTTCTTTTGAAAGTCCGATTTAATGCTCAATTTGAATAAGTCAGTCAAGCAGGGTAACATTTGAACATACGAAAACTTAGTCAAAAATGTGCTTCAAAACTATTAACATATTACTAAATCCCAACAAGACATTGAGTTACTTTGTCGACTACTTTGCAATTGTAGAGCAGACTTAAGTTAACAATTGTCATCGTGCAAATCCGCGACACATTCGTCGAGTCAAAATCGTCAACTTTCTTCTCACAATCAAATTGGCTCATTTTCTCTACTTGAGTCGGTGTCCCACTGTTCCAACTTGAGCACGCAATTCATTATGACGTTTTCTATTTTCAACTACCAAAGCCACTGTTCAACATTATGGCAATGCCCAGCTGTATGTTGGCAATCTATTACAATAATATTTTTACTGTGCAATGCTGATCCAAAGTTGAATTGCCTTCTGTTTAATGAGCTAGTCAAAGGTGATCATTCGTTTTTAATGAAAAAATTTTTCCAAAACAAACACATTGGCATTTGGATTCGAAAATGGTTTTTGTTCATATTGAATTTGTTTCACAGTTTGAAGCTACTTTTTAGGTAATCTTAATATGAGATTCAGTTCATTGATTTAATTCAATTTAATATTTGACTAGATATTATTATTAGATGAATTTGATTAGTTAAATTAGTTAGATTAGATGGTTAATTATATGAATAAGTTTAGTTAAATCCCAGACACACAAATGAACGGACCCGCAGACCCTTATTTTTTCATTTTTTTTTCATTCAATTTGAAATAAATTTTAACTTTTCTTCCGATAGTTTGTCAAAATCAAGCGGAACAGGAATTACAAAAACAATAACATATTAATCAGAATGTGACAAATGACCTTTTAAATAAATTTTGAAACTTTGAAACTTTGTTATCTACAAACTATCGTCATTATCATATTTTTTCATAATTGACAGTAAAAAAGTTCCAATAATTTTCGAAATAATAATTTTTGCAAAAATATATTGATTTACTGACTTGTTTGTCAATAAGGAAAATAAAAAGTAGTCCATTAATATGAATAATGATTAATAGGAGGAGGAAACAACAATTTAAAAGCAATTATTTGCTTCCATTTAGTAAAATTTCATATAAATTATTTATTAGTTTTTTAAATATTAAAAATTCAAAGTAAATATTAAATTTTATCCGAAAATAGTAATCAAAAATTTATTTTCAAATCTAGATATTTTTTTTATCTGATTGTCTTGTAAAATTGTTATTAAAAAAGCAGTAAATTTTATGCGATAACAATTTATTCTCACAACGATCAAACATTTGAGCTTAGAAAAATGTTTAAAAAATTTCATGTCCAAACTATCAAATTTGTACAAACAGAATCACTATGCTCACAACGATCAGTTCGATGTTATTCAAAGTGGGAAGTGTCCTTACAGATTTGAAGTGATTCGAAAGTACTATGTGTTCACACTGCTGTTCATTGGGACAGTTGCATATGGAATTGTGGGTTTGGAGTGCGAATCACGACCTCAGGGTCACATCGATTGGACTGCACTGCCATTGAGTCCATACAACGTGTACCACCAAATGATTCCGCGAATTGTTTGGCCCCTGATTAATACATCGGGCATTACGGCAATACTTTTCTTTGTGGGCTCAATGGTGGCGTTTTGGCTGAATCCACCAATTAATGTCAGTAGCCTGATTTTTCCTGATAACTTGAGCACATGTACATTTTATATTTCAAACACTTCTGCAAGCACTTCGTCCACCTGGTCAATTGTCGTGTAGACTTTGCGAAGAATCTCCTTGAGAACAGTCAATTTACTCAGGACGCTCATGAATATTGTTGAATATTTTTGATTAGCTTTCGAGATGTTGTTGTACTTGAGTTCGAGATAACGTCGCAACACTGTAAACATAGTATTCATATCTGTTTAAATAATAAATTCAAATTGTCAATTATTTAATCACTGTTAATCGGCTAATCGTACTTGATAAGTTCTTGGCAAGTTATATTTTCTCTAGGTGTAAACAGTAATTGATATATGATCTAAAATAAAAATGTATTTTATGTATTTCTGTTTTTTGAAAACAAAAATCAAGACTTTACCAAATCTCGCATGAATTTATCATTTTCCAATTCATCTCCCTACTTTTGATTAATTTCTCTATCGTCCCTTCCCAGACATTCATCCTCCAATTGATCAAACAGTGTTTCTCTGTACTCAGTTCTATTTTGCGTTTGCATTTGACTTTTTAAAACCACCAGTTGTTTTTTTAATGATCGATATCATTTGTGTATAAAATTTTTGGCTTTTAAAATGGCTACAACAATGACACAAACAAAATGTGATTTCCATTTAGTTAAAGTGCCGTTAGTGAGGCATCTTTCAGCATTGAAAATACAAAGTAGAGAAAAAATTTTATTTTGTTGTTGATTTGTTACTATGGGTTGTATGGATTTTGCTATCAAGGATATGAAACGTTGCCGATATGTGCGAATGAAGTTAATATTAACTTTAGTATGAAAAAATACAATCTTTTAAATTAAATTAAATTTAAAAATATTTATTTTAAAAATAACAATATAAAAATAAATAATAAATTTATCGTTCACCAATTTGTACCATCAGCCTTTTGGGCGACATGAGAACTGAACCCTTGAAGTATTCCAACTCAAAGGCCGGATCCATGGTGATGCGATAGTTGAGAATCAAATTGGCCAACCCAATGCGCAGTTCATTCTGAGCGAATCTCATTCCCACACAAAGCCTCGGACCTACACCGAAAGGCATAAATGCAATACTCGATTCTGCAGATTTGTTCGTTTTATCGCCCAAAAATCTCTCAGGTTTAAATGCCAGTGGCTCGGGAAAGTATTCTGGATTGCGATGAATGATGTATGGCTGAATTTCAATTAGAGTATTTTTGGGAATCTGGATGCCCGTGTCCAGTAGTTCGCAGTCCGCTACCGACTCTCTTTGTACCACTGTAAGTGGAGGATTCAATCGAAGAGTTTCGTTGATGATTGCGTTCAGTAGAGGAAGAGTTTGAAATTTGTCGTAATCGAGTTCGTCTTTCACTGTAACCAGTTCCTGGTACAACTTTTCTTGCCATTCATGATGCTTAGAGAGATAGTAGATGGCATGATCAAAGGTGGCGTGAGTTGTGTCAAAGCCTGCTATGAAGAACAGGATTCCCTGACCGGACAGTTCGTCTTTGGAGATGCCTTTCAGCTTTTCGATGAAACCACTTGGTAGGTTGGTATTTGTATTGGATTGAGTCTCTTCGTTCCCACTTTCCATCATCAATCCAAGAAGATCAGGATTTTCTGTTATAGAGAAAAGATTTGTTTGTAAACAAATTCAAACTCATATCAAACTTACGTTTCGCATCCGATTGCTGAATCCTCTTCTCCACAATGTCAAAAGTCAACTTATCAAAATAATTCACAGCATTCCGATCAAACACCTCAAGTTTGAACAACCGCGCCACTCGGGGCAACATAACGCACACCATTGCACTGAACGTCACGTCGACATTCAGTATCTTCTTAGCATTGACCACCACAGGATGATTGGGCGACCGAACCGAGTCCAACTCTATGCCATAGCCACAGCACGCAATGACATCCATCGCAAAGCCACCAATGTACTTCTTGAGATCGAATTCATCTCCTGCCGCAGCGTGAGGTCTCATGTGTTGTACAAAATTGTCCGCAATTCGCTCAATTGGAGAAATCATTCGCTTCAATTTACCCGACGTGAAGGCAGGCGTCACAATGGAACGAATCCGCTTCCAGTCTTCATTAGCTTCAATGAAAAAGAGTGACTTTGTAATATTCGTAGTGCCCATATAGAACTGATTGTTCCGTATAGCAAACTTGTCCAACTCCTTAGTGGACAAATCCCGCGCCATCTTTGCATCATTCAACACTAAAATCTTTCCAAAAGGTGCATAGGCACCGTAAATTTTGTCCTGTCCATACTTTGCATTTTTTTCTTCGATGAACTTGAAGAATGGCTTAGTGGCCCAGCCAAATGTGATGAACGGATTGGCGGGAATACCTTGACTCTTCCAGTAAGTAAAGTGTCGGTAGAAGTGGCTGTTAAAAAAACAATCGAAATTGCTTAAAAACACGAAAAAAATTAGAAAACTTACTTGATAATGTAATACAAAATCAAGCCCACAACTGTGAACAGCAAAAGAGTCTCCATTTTGTGATTGATGAAATTCAAAAGAACATATGCGTTTAAATATATCTATTCAAAAGTTGACGAATGTCTAATCTTATGCAAAATCTAATCAAATCAAGCAAACACAAATTGCATCATGCATCTAAAGCTTGCCAGCTCGCTGACACTCTCTCCCTTGTTGACTTCATTTCTATGTACTATTTGTACCTCAAATTTAACCGAATAACACCGTACTACGGCTTTCAATTTATTGGCTTATCAGCCTAACATTTACAGATAAGAGGAATTGCATGTTGTTTTTATTAACAGTCAAACCCAAGTCAAACTTATGTGTTATACGGCAAACTAGTCCGAAATTTGATCTTTAGGTTGACGAAAATAAGTGAGGATATTTTGAGTATTTTTGTATGGGAAACAAAGCAAAATAACAAATGATATCATCGATTAAATCAAATTATTAAATTAAATAGCGATCAATAAATCGTTCGGCAATTACATCTATTTTGTCTGAACGTGAGTGAAGACTACTTCTTAGCTTTTTGGCACTTTTCTCAAACGATAAGGCTCCGATGTTTCTTGATAGATTTGAATGAAATTTGGCACAGATACTTAAAAAATATGTAAACCAGTTCACGACGTTCTTTTCACCTCAGTCATTCTTCTGTTTGAGGGTCAAGCCATTTTCCAGTGTACCCAACAATGAGTTCAACAATTTGATAATTAGTTTGTGTTAGGTATGTTAGGTGCCGTGCATGATTAGGTTTAAGTTTTTTTAAATTTAAAAATTGTATTTTATTTTGTTCCATTTTAATGTTCCTAATTACATTGTTTTATTAGATCGCAAATTTATAAATTCGTTCATTTCAAATTAATAATATTATATAATATGTACAGAAAGTGTTTCAATGAAAATTCGAGTCAATACGGCAATTACTACACTGCAGGTATTCTCATCAACATTCTATTTACATTCACATTCACCCTATCACATTGGCCTACATGAAACACTTTTGCGTGCATTTTGGGTTCCTTTTGCTTGCTTCCTTTTAATTAAAGCGTGCATGTGACACATTTGTGGAGTGTTGCCAATATTGATTAAATACAATTTAAACTATACGTAGATACGTTTCACAATATTTTGCATATATATAATTGCCAAATTTCATGATAAAATTGCGAAACATTGCGAACATTAAAAGAATAATAAAATGGAAAGAAATTGTGAAATTGTACAATTATAATTTAGTTCGTATTTGCTTGTTAAAGGGTAAATTTAGTTTTAAATTTAGTTACGTAAATGTCAAAAACAAAAATGTCATTCCAAAAAAATAATTTACTGTTGTGGAAAGCATTCAAATTTGTGAATCCCACATCCCATGATTTGGTCAAGAAAATTTACAGAAAAAATTGTCATGTCAATGATTTAGTTGCAAAACGACTGACATGGTTGCGAGTACTGTATTACATGTATATTGTTATTCTTACAACTCGTGCTTCTATGCTCACTTTAATAATGAACATTCAAAACGGCAATTCTTTGATAAACCTGTTTACCCTGTACGATCCGGTAATGTCCACTTTTTTACCGCGAGTACACCAACGACCACTGGTTGGGCATTTCACTGGCGCCATTGATACTGTTTGCAAGTTATGTGGATTATGCGGTTCTCGTCAAACCGAATGCTTTGCTTTGGTCAATGCTTCATCAGGTCATGGTTGAGAATGTACATAACTTTTGGAAGCTAAATCCTCATTTCAGACCAAAACCTAAATGGAAATATTTTACGGAAGATAGAAAAATTGTTACGAAAGCACTCACAAGCATTTGGCATTGCACTAATGTCAAATTCAATTCACGTTTGACACATTTCCCAAACATTTCAAGTGGTACTCGTGTTGGTGCAATATTTGTTGTTTACCTTCTCATCTTGATCGAACAATTTATTCAGAAATTTGATGGTAATTTAAAATGTTTTAAAACTTATAAAACTTATATAACTTATTCTTCAACAGTTCTTCTCTCAATTGGGTTGTTCACAAATCACGTCTTTCTGATGAGCAAGAGTTACACCGGTTTGGCAATGATTGTTGCAATTATCGACATGATAATACTGGTCTATGTAATGTTTCACAGTTACATTCTGATTGTGTTTGTAATGAATTGTGCCATATGTTGTTGCTTTGTGATATGTGCAACTTTGAGAAAACTGAATTCTTCTCTGTTTGAAACTGTGGTCAAGATTCGAATGAATAGAATCCCATTGCTACGGGTGGCAAAGCGACTGTTCTTTTACAGACGATAGCATTCAGCTTTACTGGCCAAAATAATCAAACTCAACCATAACTTTGTTTCACCATTCATACAGTTTGGCTTGTTTGCTAACTTTATGGTCAACATCTACTTGATATCGGTTTTATTCTTTCTCGAACTCACGGTGGCCTCGCAGGTCAATGCGGGAGTAATATTCTTTGCTAAAGTTGCTTGCATGGTCATAATCGCTTCTCTCTTGGTGTATGCAAGTCAATATCTCTACAGTACCGATAGAGCTTTTTTTCAATTGCAAATCTATTTGAGGGGCAAACTCTTTTTGAGTGATAAGATCAAACTCATGTACTACTACGAGTTAATCTGTAGTGAACTGAAATTCGGTTTCACAATTGGAAATTTGACTAATCTCAACAAGCGAACTCTCTGGGAGGTGAGATGTTTGGAATATATGGATTTGCGTTTAATTGTTTTCTTTCGCACACAGTTTGCCTTCTTCTACACCGGCTATATCATGTATTCGTTCAAAATATTTATCAAAAATAGTTGATTGATGTATAAGACAAATTGTATGTAATAAAGCATTATTTTGTGTCACATTTTCCTACACGGGAACAGTATTTAAGGATATTTGTTCGCTCCTCTAACGAGACAAAAAAAACCACACTGTGCCCACACATGCCATCTGGTGTGCCAAAATTGAATCGTTACCCGAACTTAATATCAGTTTTAATATTTATTTGTCAATTTTGTACATTGAACACTCAAACGGACCAATACACAAACACATTAAACGTAGACAAAGTAGCATTCCAAGTCGGTAAAATTCCAAACTAGATAATTTAACAAAACAAAGAACTCTCAGAGTTTGCTAGACGTGGGAATTGTTTAAGGCTTGCTATTTTTTCTATGAATCCAACATCGATTCAGATATGTTAAATTTTGTTTTGTTATTAAATTCAAAATTGACTTAACTTTAAACATTGAATGTCGTATTGCAGATGCCGTGATCAGTGAGTGAGTGATCAGCCAGCAGACGGCCCTCCACTACTTTTGATCACGTGATCAAAATATGCCTTCCATTTGGTTTATCATGTTAATGCGCTATGTAGCTTGTCACATCGTATCAGTCAATCACTATGTTTGTGTTACATTGACTCAGACATTTTAGGTGATAAGATTGCAGAGTTGAGTTTCTCTTATTACTGTCATTAACACAAAACACTTGTTTAGGTCGAATTTTCATCGGTCGACCCATTTAGAAAGGGCAATTCTAGTTTAAGGAACATTTGTGAAAGGACAACTCCAACGCACCACTACTGCTGTTCAACATGTTTATTGACGCAAATGAGTCGGCTAGTTCAAATATCAAATGGTTTTCCCACCCATCACTAGCAATCGCCCATTCAAGGAGAATTCGACTTTGGCAATCAGTGGTGAAATAGCCACATGCCCGTTATCCAACGGTTCATGAATTGCCGTTGTCTCTAAGCCTTGTGTTTAAAGACGTGTCCCTAACCACAATCTTTCAGATGCCTTTGTCAGTTTTTAATCATTCACACAGGAGGTTGGTTCCTTACAATGGGAACCATTAAGGGTTAGAAAAGGTTTATTTGAGCTTTTTGAGTTTGTAGAAATTAAAGAATAAACACCGTTCCTGTCAAATCAGAAATAGACTCAAATGCGTCAGGCGTCATAGGCGTCGGACGGTCTAATTGGCGCAAAAAAGGGACCAAGGTAAACAAATAGGTAGACACTACAATTGTTCTGCGTTAGGCGCCTTGTGAGCTTGGAAAGGCACTGTAAAGAATCGTCAATTTTTAATGAAAAATTTTCAAATAATTCTGCTTTGGTGCAAATGCATTAATGTATAAACTCGAAACTAGATATAAGAAATATTGTCGGAGAATTTGAAAGTTTAAAAAAACTTTTGAAAGGATCTTATTTGATCCACCAGGAAGTCTTTGATTGCCATAGTGATACGATTTTAAGTGAAAATAGCCTTTACTTCAGTGAAGCATCATCGATGTGCTGCTAATTTTGAGTAAGGGGGCTCGCCGTAAAAAATTTCTAATGGGCACGCTAAATTTTTTCTTAACTCACGGGGCTAGTAAAAAAGATTAATTCCCCAAATTGATTAAATAAGATCATTGTGAAACTGGAAAATTCTGGCTAAATGAACAATTGGATCTTTTCACCAAATGGTTGGATGCAAAAATTATCCAATTGATGAGGTAGAGAATTTACCAGAATGGACAGTTATTCCCAGTTTTAGGAGGCTCGAATTTCTTCTCGATGCATGTGATCGAATCGTGATCATTTGTCAACTCCTCCCCCCAAACCATTGACACCGAACGATGGCCAAGAAAATGATACATTAAATAGAAAATAATTTATTTAAATCAAAATTTTTTGACATATCTAATTAAATTTTTTTATGAAAATAACATTATAAAATATATTGAAAGCTAATACAAAAAATATATAATTTTTGCTCAATTTCATTGTTGAATTGACTTCAATTTTGTTTGCACATTCAGTATAGCAGTTCGATTCGTTCTTTGTACCACACACATCTTCATCATGTTTACAAAATCTATGTAAAAAATTTGGTTTTATTTAGTTGCACTGGTCCATAGAAAAAGACTTCATACCTATGGTTTGACTGTACCGGATTGGCAGTTGCAAGAAATTACCCAATTCCCAAATGATTCCAAATATATTTCATTCTAATGTCGTCACTTTTTTCGGAAAAGCAAAGGTCGGATTTCCTTTTTTAGAGGCCGATTCTGCTTTATTGGGAAATTTCGGAAAGGGTAAAAATAATTGGATTTATTTTTGCAAAATTTATAACGTACATTCATTTTGACATGAGCACGGTTGCTCGATGACAAATTTTTGTTGCTCGCTATATTTTGGAATTGTTTTGATGGTAGAACAAATTGGAATTATCAATCCAACAGAATGAGAATTATTTAAAGTGACATTACCTGCAGTGCAGATGCATACGAGCACAATAAACCAAAACCATTTGAACACCAACATCATTTTTGGCAATTTGGCATGTGTTGTTGTATAATATAATTGAAGAATGTTGAATAACATAATTACTTATACATCACAGTGTTATATATGACATGCGTGCAGCATTTAGTTGATATACGAATGGAAAATGTGTTATGCAGATTTATTCTAGTTATTTTATTGCGAATTAGATGGCATCACCAGTGTGTAGAATCTAGTGTAAGAGCACATGTATGATAGGCAATATATAAAACCTATTATTGAACTTTGTTATCACAAAAAAGCCTAAAATATATATATCTTATTACACTAAGAATGTCCTACATGAACACATGTTAATCACGAGAGAGAAAATCTTTAATCTTTCTATTGCACATTGAACATTGCTTGACGCGTCCTTGTCATGTTCAAAATATGTTCCCGTTATCGATATATGGTATATATTACATTATAAATTATCTTAAAAGTACTCAAAATAACCGATAATTAGTCAGTTGCACAAAACGTGACAATTGTACAAGACAATCATTTTCATTGTTTAGCTGTCACATTTTTTTTTGAAATAATGAGGACTATTGTCCTTGTTGTTTGACTGCAGTTGCTTGGAGTGTTTGTCACTTGTTTGCCAGTAATCGATGTCGAAACTGTCATGCCTTGTCGGCTATATCTCTCTCATGCAATAAGTGACAAACAATCACTGACTGACCAACCAACAGTAGAAGAAGAAAAATTCACAATAGAAATACACAAAAATGAATTACCACTGTCACTGTCACCATTTATTTCATCGGATGCCTTACTTGAATCACGATAAATTAAATGGCCAATTTGATCATTAAATTTAGGAACCAAATAAAAATGTCCACTTAAATCATCTTGAAGATGAAAGCTTTTGTGTGTTTTTTTCTTTTCAAGTCGACGAACGTTGATGAGAATGCTGCAGATTTTGATGTCTGCGCTGACAATTCAAGTTAATTGTTTTATACATGATCATTAAAATTGTCACGATGACGATTAGTGGATAACTATATTTGTTGGCCGAAAAATAAGATTTACTGGAACAAAAAACAGCTTTCCGAGCAAGGTTACTATTTTTCAAAATAATTAGTTTCTACTGCTAAAGTTACTACTTTTAATGGTCAGTTAATTATAAACCATCGAAAAAAACCTTATAATATTTCCTATATTTTTTCTAATTATTTTTCCCCGTATGATAGAATGTTATTTATTAAAAATTGAAGAAATACACTATTAAGATGCCTGTTCTATCCAGAAATAAACATCCTCAGTAGAACATTCCACAACGTTGTAACTAATTCATCATCACAGACTAATGATCTGTACATTCAGTTCTCACAGATTGAATCTGTGTCCTGTCTCAGTCAGGCTAGTGCACCAATGTCGTCGTTGGTCTCGAATCGAATGGTGGGGTCAATGATGTAGGCCTTGTTGGTGTTCTTCTCAAATGCAACTATGTCAGCGTATCTTCTCGAGCCATTACCATCCGTACACAACACCTCATCTACACAGGTGAATCCTTTCTCGGTCAACACGTCCGCGATTTCGTGCTTGAGGGCGTGATGCCGTGCGGTTCGTCTCTTGCTGTTCCATTCACAATTTCCCATTACATGGGGCAAGGTTTCGTTCTCTTTGCCGCATCTGCGATAAAGGCTGTTTAGTGGGTTGAAACTGCGAGAGCAAATGACGGACTTCAGGTTGGCGTAGCCGACGTTGAGCTTGATTGCTTCGGTCCATTCTGAGTCTGAAAGACTTTTTTTGTTGACCATAAATTGGTTAGCTTTAGGAAAGACTTCAAAGTGCTTGACACCTATCGCGTGGCTGTCCTTCTTCCATTCCGCGGAATTTTCTTGGAGCGTAGAACATGGGCGTTGTTGCGTTCCTGTTCAAGCAAATGATTCCGACGACAGCTCCCCTGATGGTTGTGTCTAGATCTTGCAAGAACTTTTTGGGAACTTTGGTCAACGGTGCAGTCTGTAGAGAAATCTATTAACCAAAATTTAGAGAAATTCCCCGGCACACCATTTGTGGGATAAAAGAATTAAAAGAAACCTCCAAATTTAAAGAAAAACTGTTTATACATGCACAAATATTCGTTTGCAATTTATATGCAAATTTATAAATCAAAGAAAGTATATTTTATTTTGCAAATATTTGCATATGGTCATTTAAATGTTTGCATTCATATTGAACATGCCAAGTAATTTGAATTGTTTTTCTTGTTGTATAAGATTTAAATATTAAATTCTTAGATAAAAAAAATTACATTGACAAGAAAACAACTTTATTAAAAATAAAGCGGTGCTGCGCAGTGGGAATTATATTTAATTCTCAGGGCTTTTAATGCACTAGTGCACTGGTGACAGTTATAGGGGATTTGGTTGCTACACATTGGCCATATGAAATTTATGTATGCATACATTTCTTGGTAGGTATGGAACAGTTATTCTATGCCCCTGAGAATTAAATATAATTTTTTTAATATGAAAAGGTAAATATTAGTCAATGTGGCGTAAAAATATAGGATGTCAAGAGAAGTTCACTGATTCCTGATTTGAGTAAGTTACAGCTCATGGTACCACATCAAAGTAAAGTTGATTTATCTGCTCGGCAAGTAACGACATCTCTGCTGTTTAAAACTTTTTAATACTCTGCCCTGTCTGTTAATATTAGAAATGCCTAATAAAGATTATATAGATTTACTTTAATAATTACAAGTCGTCAGACAAACGCGGAAAAAACTGCGCCAGCTAAAGTTTCATTTTTTCGAGACTCTTGAGCTGCAGTGCTTAGGATGTACTTATCGTGACTGTTTATTATGCCTTTTAGAATAAAAGTATACAGTCAATGTAGTAAAAATATTGCCATATTACATGGCCCCGGAATGTATATTTGATCTCTAAAGAAAAAATCTTTGATGCGAATATACAAATGAAGATTTTTTAAAATATTTAATTATCTGAAAATAAATCTTTGAGCATTAGCAAACACTCAAGATGCTCAGTCTACAAGTAGAAACTTTTAACAAAGTAAAAGAATATTTATGGTATACGGATAATATATATATCGATGATTGATACTATTCTACATGGGTCACTTTGGACATCACGATTTATCTACGTGACACCAGTTTGTGGCACGCTAACAAGATTGTCCCATGAGTGTTGTATAATAAACACTCACACACACACACACACACACACACACACACACACACACACACACACACACACACACACACACACACACACACACACACACACACACACACTCACACACACACATGAACTTGTTTTCCCAGTGGACATGTGAAAACAATGAAAGACCATTTCAAGCTTATCGTGCTGTGAAGCACACACACAAATTTGCTAATTAGCAAAATATCTTAACCATAATGGATTAATAGGATTATCATGTTTCCTGGGCAAAAAAAATTGTTTCGATAGATCTAAAATGTCCGTCTGTCTTTAAACTTTTGGTCATATATTTGGAAAGCACCGTAAATCCTAGAAATACCAAACTTGGCATACACTAGGGAGTATCCCTAATAGCAGTAGTTGAACAAAATAGAGTGGGTTTTGGCCATATGAATCATGACCCTAATTTAAATCCAAAAACTCGTTTTTTTGTAATGCTAAATTTACACATATTTGACAACTTGGCACTCATAGGGGTTTTCTAAATAGAGCCATGACGCTAGTTGCTCAACATTTTTGCAGTTTTTTTTCAAACCATCGACAAACACAAATAAGGGCAAGGTTGTTTAGTCAACCAAAAAAAATTGATAAACAAACAAACAAGTGCAAAACACTTATAAGTTAGTGTGCCTCAGTGGATAAAAGATATTAAAATTTGAATTTTTTATTTTTGTTTTAAGAAATATTTTAATTGTCAGTTTTTTTTAATAAACTTTGACTGTTTTATTTGTGAAAAATGTTTTTGCATCCAACATGAATTTTAAAGTTAATGATCATTTCATTGGAATCACCTGCTGTGTCGATTCGTTTATTTCTCTAGACCTCCATTTAAGCAATAGTTTAATGAAAATTTTGTGAAGATCATTCTTGAAATGTAATAATATTTTAAAATTTATTTTATTAATCCTAATAATGATATTTACCCGAAATGACTTGCTTGTGAAAGAGTAGATAATTGGATTCAAGAAACTGTTGGCCATTGCAACCCAATGGCAGACAAGGAAGGCAACAATGAATAGACGAAATTGTGCTTCTGTGCAGAAGGTGAGGTGCTCGTTTTCGAGTAAAAATTGGTACAGCTTGATTGGAAACCAGCAAAGGTCAAATAGTACTATTATGAAGAGCATTGTTTTGATTGACTGGAAAAAAATGGATTAAAGCTAAAACAAAATTAAACAATTGAGAGCACACACTACCTTTGATATGCTTCTGGTTTGTTTAATCTTTCTCTGTCGCTCTATGATCTCACGGTACAGCTGCTTGTAGCAGCATCTGTTCAGTTTATCATTGAAATTTGCATCACAGCATACCACTTGTGTGGGGATAAACGCTGTATAAGAGTTCAATTTTCTCATAATGGTCAAATAGGAGAAAGTCAAAATGAACGATGGAACAAGGAAGGTGCAAATTAGATTTAGTATTAGGTAGAGCTGCAGTTGGCTATTGGTTTGGTCAGTGCCGGGTGAACACTGGTGATAGGTTTGGTTGGCGAACACAAATGGCTCCAACAAGGTATTGCGCACAGGTAGATAGGCGTACAGGGCACCAATTGTCCATGTTGTTAAGATTATTAGGTTTGTGTGTGCATGAAACCACTTGTACATGCAGGTGAAGGGATGGAAAATTGTCAGATATCTGATTTGGGAAATGTTAAAATGAATATACATTTTTGGCCTTAATTTGAATACCTTTCAATTCCTATAATGCTCAAACTGATCGAGGTAATGAAGACACTTAGCAGTTGAGCAAACTGTGCCAGTGGACAAAGCCAATCAGGATAAATCCAGTGACGATACACAAAGTCCGTATAGGTAAAGGGCACACAGAGCACTCCGAGTATAATGTCCGAAATGGCCACATTAATCAAATACTTGCGGATAATCTGAGTGGACGCCTCCTGGCCGCTCAGCTGCACAATGATCACAATCACATTTCCAGCCAAAGCAAGCACAGCAGTACTAGTGTAGAGGAATAGTAGAAAATTCTGTGCAAATTGAGATGTTACAGTCTCCATGGTTACCGTCGTGTAGCATTCCACCACATTTTCCTCTTCAATTGAATGTGTTTCATTGAAATAATTTGATATATTCGATAGTGCCATCATTAAATATTCAAATGGATAAAACTCTGAGCACAATTCAGATGAACATCACCGAAACAATTGCAACAAGCAAATAAAACATTATTGCTTGATCGCTAGCTTTTCATACTCATTCTGTTTGTTGGGAAAATGTGAGAGAAAAGTTTATGCGCGCAAGTCCAGACGTAATTTCTCTCACTATATTTTATTCTGTCATGTGTTACACAAGCAACAGAATGGTAAAAAATATATATAATTTCTAATACTCACAGATGTACAGGGAAGCTTCCTTATAAAAAGCATTCTTAAAGGAAAATAATATGCTAACACAAATTATTCTCACCCCACCTTTGGGAAAAGTGAGCCTTTTTAACATATTGAATATCATTATATCGGTAAAAGCTTTTATACAAAAAATAATCTAATAACCTCAAATAGATTATGATCTTTATTTTTACAACGGAGTGGTGATGTATGGGCGAGCATTCATGTTTGTTGAGAGTATATACTTTTAGCATTGGTTGCTGCAGCATGCTATTGCAATATTTTTAAAACAAAATTTGTCTATTTTCAACTATTCTCAGTAAATCTAGTTTCATATTTCAAGTTTCATAACATCAAAACAATATTATAGCATTGAGTTTATATTTTTAAAAAAAGTTTCATCTACTAATAAAAAAATAACTGTCAATCACATAATTTAATTAATATTAATTAATATTTAATTAACTTTAATTAAATATTCACTCACATTGAAACACCAAAATAAGGTAAAAATTGAACGGCCATCCATCGAGCCGTATGGACGCTATCCTGTTAACAAGCCTTTTCCATTTGAGTGGACGCAGAGAGTCATCTCTTAATGTAATCAAGTAATCAACCACAAGTAATCACTCTCTCACTCTTCCACATCGCTTCATTATTATTTCTTTCCGCTCCGACAAATATGTTCACCCCTTCAATAATTTTATTTGTCAACAAGCCTTTATGTTTAAGTGGCAAATTTAGATAATGATACAATCTGTTAATTAATGCACACAAACACAAATAATACCACTATAGTGTGTCAAGATAAAATTGATTTATTAGCATTTTTACATAACAATTGCAATGCAGCATGCTGCAGCAACCGATGCTAAAAGTATATACTCTCAACAATTAAGAGATGACTCTCTGCGTACACTCAAAAGGAAAAGGCTTGTTAACAGGATAGCGTCCATACGGCTCGATGGATGGCCGTGCAATTTTTACCCTATTTTGCTGTAAGTGAATATTTAATTGAAGTTAATTAAATATTATTTAATATTAATTAAATTATTTGATTGACGGTTATTTTTTTTGATTAGTAGATGAAACTTTTTTTAATAATATAAACTCAATGCTATAATATTGTTTTGATGTTATGAAACATGAAATATGAAACTAGATTTACTGAGAATAGTTAAAAATAGACAAATTTTGTTTTAAAAATATTTATATACAAAAGTACATTCGGCTAGCCTCACCAACTGGTTCAAACCTGTTTAAATTATTTTGTGTGTGAGTGTGTGTAGGTCCTGTAAATTCAGTGATAACGGTCAATAAATTATGTCTCTGTGACGCATATTAATACAATAGGTAAAAACAAATATGAAAATCATGCAAAATATCATTAATGACTTTGTCTAGTGAACTATGTTAATTGTCTTGAACATTATTTGCCACAAGTTTAATTGGTTTTCTAACTGGAACAAAAACTGAATTTCTAAATTAAACCCTTTGAGGCGCATTCATGGATAGAAACCATTTTTTTTATCAGGTGAGACCAGCAGCTGTCACTTACTCACAAAATTGTTCTATATTGACTTGCTCTCTTCTGAAAATTATGTTTCAAGCTGTTACATGGGCGAAAGAAATTTGTGCATAGACAAAAAATGTTGAAAAGTCCATTCAAATTAATTCACTTGTTCATATGACAATATGAATGCAAACATTTAAATTGTCATATGCAAATATTTGCAAATATATTATGTTCGTTGATTTTTACATATAAATTGCAAGCAAATATTTGTGCAAAAAGAAAAATGTTGGATTTTTATCCTGAATTTTGAGTCTGTTTTCAAGTATTCCTTTCAATAATAAAATTAAAACATTTCTAAATTGAACCAAACAAACTGAAATTAAATTGAACAATTTCATTAAATTTGTTTAAAGTGATTTTCAATTCAATTCAATTCGATTATACGAAAGAAATAAAGATAAATGAAAGGAGAAATTTATTGTGGCTTATTAAATTGATTTCTAAACTAAACTTTGATTTAGTTTTTTATTAGAATTTGTAAAGAATATTCAGTGAATGTTATTTCCATTCACATAAAACTTTTTTAGACCGTTCTAATCGCTATGTTAAAACTTATAAGCAAGTTGCACACACACACACAAACACAAACACAACATTGTGGCATCATTTTAATGAGCTAGAAAACAAACTTGAACGGTGTTTATAAATTGCGTCTAAATTTGGACGATCGACATTTTCAAACAAGTTTACTTATTACTAATTGGCAATTGGTGGCTTGTTAAATCAAATCCAACGGCTTAAGAGCAAAATAGGCTTAAGAGTGAAGAATCTTGATAACAATCTCAATAATATTATTGGAGTAAGCAATAGACATGTTATTCAAACCAGTAGACATCAATGCCTCCCATTGCCCCCAGACCAGCCAACCTGCAGCTTGTGAGTCTAAAACTAGTAGGAAGTCCATGTTTTTACAGAATGTTCAGATCGACTATGAACACAGTCGAACTAAGTCGAACTCAAAGTGAACTTTGAATTTTTATTACAGATCTCTAAATCAACAAATCGATCAACACCGCCATGACAATAATGAAATCCACATGAGCAAACATTGAAAACTTTGGATTCTAAACAAACTGCCTGCATATATTCTCACATGTTCACCACAAATTGCATTAGTGACCAATGTTTTTCAATTCCAAACAAGAAACATATTAATAAAGATAAAAATGATCATTCAATAAAAATTGACATAAAACTTTCAATTCAATCAAAACAAAGAATTACGAGAAAGAAATTCGTATTACGTCGATTATGTGGACATAGTTGAGCAGATAATTGTGTTCGGAAATAAATGTTTTAGTCCGTCGTGTTGAGATTCGCAACTTTCCGATTGGCATAAAATCGATACATTTCATATATTTGTGTCTCTTTCCACTGAATGAACGTGAGCCCATTAGTCAACTGCTTCCGTAGTCAATTGAATTATCTGAATAAACAGCAAAATCAGCATAACATTTTCATCAACTTTTGTGGACATGAAAAAAAAAACATTAAGTTTTTATCATGAAGATTATAATTAAGCATTCAAGACAGTTATATATTTGGTTGATTAATTGAATGACCAAATTGCCATTTGAAACAGAATGAAATCGATTGTGACTCGTTTCTTCTGTTGGTCTCTATAAAATATATTTAATCTTATTGTCAGTTTAAGCCAAAAAATTGGTCCGTCATTTGTGATTACTACATATTGTATGAATATTCTTTGTACATTACGATCAACTGTAGTAAGTGCTATAATAATCTAATTTCACTTAATATTACGCATCGCATTATGTATTCTGTACCCTTAATGCTAGTCATTTAAAGGTAAAATCCTACAATCCTACTAAGGTCTTTAAAGATGATTTTTAATGGTTGTCTTTAAATGTCCATTAGGGACAAAAAGTTGCTTACATGGTATCGACTTGCGAATGTATATGAAATTGTAATAAATTAACAAAATAACAATTTGATGCTGCTTTGATGGCGCCATCTTTTGTGATAGAATCACACGAACAAATTTGAGCGATACAAGTCACATATATGTTTTGATAATTTGTGCAATATTTAATGTATATTGCATTGTGCATGCATGGTCATTAAGGACTGACACGGGAAATTTCATTGTATGCTATATTTGCTTTCAAACGTATTTAAACTGCTTTACAAAATTTAGTAAATAGATACTTTTTAATTGTTTTCGATAATAAATTTTCGATAGCTATTCTGTCAAGCTGTCACATGCAACCTTCTAAACGAATTATTGATGATCAGTTTTCAAACAGGCGGAAGAACTATTGCGGAGTTATTGTTGTTTACACTTTTGGATCAATACTTCATACGAACAAACTTTTATTTCAAATTGAATTCTAGTGGAGTTTCCCACTGTTGTATTTAATAATTTATAAAGTAAAAAGTTTGATGAAAAGTTTTTGATGATCATCTTTATTATTATTCAGTAACAATCCAAATAAATAGATTTTCGATTATTTTATTTCTTGATGTCTTTTGGAGCAAGTCTTATGAGTTTGAGTTTATATATTGCTGTTGTCATAAGAATCGCAAAATTCAACGAACTCGTCATGAATTTCAAACTGTTTTTATCGCTTTTTTTAAAACCCACCCAAAATATTGTCTACTTTGTTGAGTACTTCAATTTGGTCAAACAACTGAGTGTGTGCCAGAATATCTCACACTATTCAAAGGGCTCAACGCAATTCTCGCACTCAAATCAATTCACTTTCTCTATTTGTTATTATTTTCCACCAATAGTCCACTTGAGAATGCAGTTCACTTTGATGCATTCTACATTTTGTTGGCCAAATCACAGGCAAATTTGTTGGCATTTACTGTTACGTGCTTGACCATCTTCTTCAATCTTCAACTTTTCTGCAAAACGACAAACTATTCACTTTTGTGCATACTCAATTCAGTAATTGCCCACAACCAGTGGCGGCAATTCTTTATTGCGTCTAGATTCAAAAACAAACATGTCTGTGCTCGAATTCGGCAATGTTATTTAGCTCTTTTGAACTACTTCAACGGTGTCATTGTGACCTTTGGTAATTGAAAAATCAAAATTCATTTTTAATCATTTTGTAATTTTAGAAATCCATTCTATTGTTTCGTATATTTATTGCATTTCCATCTTTATCCCATATTGGCGAGATTTATTTAAGAATGTAAAATATCTAATTTGGCTAACACTGAGTCTTCTGAATGGACTGGTCTTTACTGTCTGCGTTATCAACGCAACTCACTCGGTTGCAGACTTTTTTGCACTGACTATTTCCCTACTGATGATGTTCTACATAAAGCTGGTTCAAGTGAATGCACTTTTGATGCGGATCGTATCAAAACAGACAAAGACATTCCCACTCGGCCGATACCTCAAGCACAGGAAACTGTTTGTGCACACTTTACTGTTTCTAATTTCTGTCAACCGATTTTATGGAAAATTGTTTTGCGCTTTTCTGGTTGCTTTTGTACCCACGAGCTTTCTCATGACAATATGGATCATACAAGGCAATCTGGATTTAGTGGCAAAGCTGATCGTTTCCTCTTGGATTGCATACATTTACAGCTTTTTGTTTGTATTTCATTGTATATTTGCGCAGTGCACTAAGCACATTCACGCGCCATGTAAACTACTGTTTCGCATGATTGTCTACAACAATTTACCTCGAATGATTGCAATACGAACCCGTGTCCACACTGAGCATTTCATCGCTGCACTGAACACTCAAAATCGGTACGGTTTTACCTATGGTGTGTTTGGACAGGTTACACTGAATACTTTCGTAAAGGTAACTGGAAGTGACTGTTTTAAGGATATCTAAAAACTTTTTTAAATTAATTTTAATCAGTTTCTTTTGCTGTATGGAAAGTTTTGTCTTATTTCGTATAAATTGATGAAGAAACAAATTATTCAGTAAATGCAAAATGTATATTATGTATGATAGAAATCAAATTTGTATATGCGTTTTAGTAAAATCATCACTTAACCTAACACAAGTGAACACTCACACCACCAAAACACAAAACATTCTCTGTCTTAAACTCATTTCTTTGAAACAAACCTCGGTTTGACCAAACATTTCTCCGAAATCAATGTAACCCATATGAAAGCAATGTAATGTTTCACTCGTGCGATATGTTTTGTAAAAAGATACATTGTACGATGAAACGATCAATAAAGTTATCTGAAAACTTTAAAAAACCTAACACAAGTGTTTATAGAACTCACAAGTTTTATAGACATTTTCGCAAATTTGTAAAATATATAATAATCTGTAAATAACCATTGTTAAATTCTCTTTGCTCTCTTACTCTTTATTCTCTTATTTAGAATAATTTTAAATTCAGCATTACATTA
Source organism: Rhizoglyphus robini (assembly GCA_023373905.1). Lineage (NCBI taxonomy): Eukaryota > Metazoa > Arthropoda > Arachnida > Sarcoptiformes > Acaridae > Rhizoglyphus > Rhizoglyphus robini. The sequence continues at coordinate 2,206,572 of JAKIJQ010000027.1, forward strand.
ATTGTAAATAATTCTTTAATGTATCAATCTATACCTCAACAGTATGTATGTGCTCTTTTAGCTTGCACAAGTTTTTGGTAAGGAATCTACGTGGAAAACATTTTTCTGGTAGGAATTATGTTAGTTTTACAGAGTTATTTTGTCTGAATTTTTCAAAGAAATACAACAAAATTACGTACTTTATGAAATCACCCAAATCCTCGAAATCAAGGAAAAGGCCTCGCAAACGGGCAGCCTAGAAGTTCACCCTAAATGTAAAATCACATCTGACTCACAGTCATTACCGACAATAGTTGCATGCGTGTTTGTGTGTTTACTTTGCGTGTTTGTCTCTCAGTCTGTCTGTCTATTGGACTACAACAGTTACGGTGATGAACGATTCGATTAATAGGACGGTTTCACCGGTGAAAGTATAACAGAGAAACGTAAACATTGTATATTATTTTAGGGGTAAAAAATAAAAAAATATATAATATAATAATATAAAAGTAGATATTAGTAATTTTGAAATATTCAAGCTCCACAAAAAACAAGAAATTAAGCCAATGGCTTAAAAATACAAATGTAATAGAAATGCACACAATATGTGCGTATTAAAAATTGATAAAACTTAATAAAAAAAACTTCTAGAACTTTTGTATTCAAGTATTATTGAAAATATAATATTTTTTTGCATTCGACAATATAACCCTCATAAATAACTAATGTGTTTGTCCGGGGCTGAATTTGAACTTGTTTCGAAACGAGAAGAATCGATTAATCGATTTTGGATTACGTGGGCTAATTATAGCAACAAAACAAATACAAAACTATACATTAAAAAACAGAAAATATAATTGAATTTGCTTACTTAGTAGTTATACTTGTGTTCAAATTCAAATTGATCGAACAACCAAAGTCTATGTTACTTCATAGAATTATCATAACGTTTTCTCCCATTCATCATAAATGTGAACTTGATCTTCATGTTCAAGTCGGGTCCAAGCAACTGTTCCAACCAGCCAGAAAACCAATTGAAAAATTTGTGTGTCGGATGGGCACTGGTCTGTTGTTCTGTTCCAACGGCCTTGAGTGCATAGCGCACCATGTCCACAGCATGCACCATAAAGGCTCCCTTGAGATTTCGGGTCATGTTGGTATGCACCAGATTTGGTGTCACAGTTTGCACTATGATGCCTGCTTTCGCATATTCTGCTGACAAACTATTGCTCAAATACCGGACGTATGCTTTCGCTAAACATATGTTAAAAATAAATGTAAATATACAAAACACAAATTTGTGAAATTCACTTACATGCACTATAAGTGGCGAACAATGGATACTCGGACAAGCCAAGACCAGAAGAAATGTTAATGATCACACCTCGTGTACGGCTCAATTTTGGATCACACTTTTGGTTCATCATCCGCTGCACAACAATTTCACACATTGAGGTCAGTGCCAGAATGTTTACGTTAATCAACTGACGATTAAATCCCTGCCGATGCAGATGAAAGTACTCTGGATAATCGTAACAAACACCAACATTGTTCACTAGCACACGAATTGGTCCATCGAGTGAGTCGAGTTTCTGTTTGATTCGATCGTAGATCTCATCATCAGCCTGAGTGAAATCCACAGACAGATAGTCCACCTTGTCACACTGTGGGTACTGTTGACGGATTTGTTGAGCAACTCGTTTCAGCTTCTCTTCTGTCCGACTGAGCAGCAATAGTTTGTATCCCTTTGCGGCCAATTGTCGGGCATATTCAAGACCGATGCCATCACTTGCGCCCGTAATAACTGCATAATCGTTCGCACCCGGTTTCAGTATTCGGTTTGAAGTACGCGTACAGTTGTTCAGTAGCCACTGAATTGCACCTTTCACCGGTCTCCACACAAACAGATAAGCGAGCAGCAATAGACCGATAATCTCGACAACACTTAGATTGTTGACACTACCAATAAGTTGCATTGTTTTTTGGATTATGTTGCAAATTTAGTGGAGAGAAACAAACAAAAAAGCCGAAGTCACTCTTGCAGTAGGTTGACTTTGTGAGTGTCTGACTACAAATGGTAGCGTACACTACAACATATAATTAACGAAGCAGAGTGTCGCTACGTGTGTACGTTAAAATACACTCAAGGTCGATTGCACTGAATCATTAAGGATGCTAACGTAAAGTATGTTTTTCAGTGGCGTACACTTTTTTTTAAGTACGTACAAACTTTTTATTTTGGTTACTGCGCCACGAGCAGTAAGTTCTCTTTTTAAACGGACAAATTTTTTTTGTTTGAAAAAAAACTCCGTCCGGGTATCTTTATTGATTAGACTGCCAGCGAGCAGGCTACAAAAATGTGTTTTGTTTATTAGCAAATAAATACAATTTTAGATTACATCCAACGCGATTGTTTGAATGACACATAAACCCAGTCAAAATGTCTTACCAAAATAGGCTACGACTTTTCACACAAGTTGCTTAACTCAAATTAATTTTTGCAGTGAAAAAATTTGATGAACAAAAGAACAAAATAAATTTAAACAATTTAAACAATTAAATTTCGTACAAGTCCCGCAAAACTAACGTTTTGCCTCTGGGACTTGTACGAAACCGTTGGCAGCAAGCTGCCAACGGCACCCCCACCACCTCACCTCACTCAACTAACCATCTCATCACCTTAGGAACAAAAACAACCAACCACCAATCCAACTAACCAAACTTAAACCTAACGACGCCCAACCCCCACTTAACCACCTAACCTAACCCAAAACCCATCCTAACACGGCACCTAACCTAACCAAACCCAAAACCCATCCTAACACGGCACCTAACCTAACCTAACCCAAAACCCATCCTAACACGGCACCTAACCTAACCTAACCCAAAAACCCATCCTAACACGGCACCTAACCTAACCTAACCCAAAACACATCCTAACACGGCACCTAACCTAACCTAACCCAAAACCCATCCTAACACGGCACCTAACCTAACCCAACCCAAAACCCATCCTTACACGGCACCTAACCTAACCTAACGTCAAAACCTATCCTTACACGGCACCTAACCTAACCCCACCCAAAACCCATCCTAACACGGCACCTAACCTAACCACACCCAAAACCCATCCTAACACGGCACCTAACCTAACCACACCCAAAACTCATCCTAACACGGCACCTAACCTAACCACACCCAAAACCCATCCTAACACGGCACCTAACCTAACCACACCCAAAACCCATCCTAACACGGCACCTAACCTAACCACACCCAAAACCCATCCTAACACGGCACCTAACCTAACCACACCCAAAACCCATCCTAACACGGCACCTAACCTAACCACACCCAAAACCCATCCTAACACGGCACCTAACCTAACCACACCCAAAACCCATCCTAACACGGCACCTAACCTAACCACACCCAAAACCCATCCTAACACGGCACCTAACCTAACCACACCCAAAACCCATCCTAACACGGCACCTAACCTAACCACACCCAAAACCCATCCTAACACGGCACCTAACCTAACCACACCCCAAAACCCATCCTAACACGGCACCTAACCTAACCTAACGTCAAAACCCATCCTTACACGGCACCTAGCCTAACCTAACCCAAAACCTTAATCGGTCACACAACCAATTCTAAAGTCAATTGTATTATGCCTTGCTTAATGCTCAATAAAATCAAACTTTACGTCTCAAAAAAAACCTAACCTAACCTAACCCAAAACCCATCTTAACACGGCACCTAACCTAACCCTAAGCCTAAACGGTGCCAAGAACCACCTAATATAATAGCTAAACATAAGCAAAATCAGAAAAGAAAATTTCTTTCAACAATCAAACTCATTTCCATTATTGTCATTTCAACAATCACTTTCTGTATCTTTGACTTTGCATTGTTGACAAACGCACCAACATCACAATTTTAAGATAAGTAGGATTACAAAGTATTAAAAGGCAAACGAGGCTAATTGGCTTTAAATTCTTGTACTACTTGTTCAATTCGTTGGCAAACCTGTGCCTTGCTGTTTGTAGTTTGAATTCGTTTGGCTGCTTGCTGCAATCGATCAGCCAACTCTGCATCATTGAGCAACTGTTCGATTGTGCCAATCAGCTGCTCCTCAGTGAACGAATGTGGCTGCAATCGTTTGCCATAGTGCTTCTCCTGTACGCGCTGAGCATTGTCAAGTTGGTCCGCAAAGAACGGCATCACAATCATTGGCTTGCCAAAGTAGAATGTCTCAGTGACGGTGTTGTTGCCACCGTGAGTGATCACCAAGTCGACCAGTGGCAGTAACTGAGTTTGTGGAACGTTTGCTGCGCCCCAACAGTTTGCCGGCAATTCATACTCATCGGCAAGCGGTCCTTTCGACACAATGTATCGGTATTGTGTTTTACCAAGAATGGACACAATTCGCTTCATCAGTTCAACATTTATCGAAGCAATAGTTCCAAGCGAAACATAAATCAATTTGGAATTTTTGGAACTATTTATAAAATCTTTCAAAGGTTCCAACTGTGAGGTTTCAGTATCTTCACGAATGAAAGCATCCAATCTGGCGAAATTTTCTGGCAACTCCACCACATCCTGATAGTCCAACTCTAGTGGATAGCCATAAAAGTTCAAATATGGTGACTGTGGCACAAGATTCTGATCGTTCCGAATTGAATTCACAGGTGAGTAGTCAAACGCTTTGTTTAGTTCCTCTTGATAGTGACTGAAATGCTTTCGAACGTTTTCTTTAGCAGCATCGCGATATTTCTGCCAATTTGTGGCATCCTTTGTTGGATAACCTAAGAATATAATTTTATAAAATATATAATTTGACCAATTCAAGTATACCTGAACCAAATGGAGGCAAAAGATTGTCCGACCTCAGGATTGCCAGTGGTGCAAAACTGCACTGAAACACCCACGGAATTGATGATTTCAAAATCGAAGGGGGTACCAAAAAGTTGTCGACAATGATCACATCTGGTCGATGTTGAGTGATTGCACGTTCAATTTGAGGATCATACGCCAGAGATGATTCGTAACACGTGAGCATCATGAAGTTGGGCTGCTCGTTTTGATCTTTCATTAGATCCAGTGGGTCGCGGGCATCGAGAAAACCTGATTTTCTCATTATATCAGCCATCTCCTTGACCGGATTAAGTTTTTCCGCTTCGTCGGCATTTTTCGTGAGTAGAATTTCTTGAAATCCTTTTGCAACAAAACGGCCAGCGAAAGTATCTTGAAGCAGGAAATAAATCTCATGACCACGCTTCGCAAGGGCCTGTGCCATGCCGAGACTTGCGTTCAGATGGCCCACGCCCTCTATGGAGTAGTAGAAAATTTTCAATGAATTTTGGGCTTTTTCAGGCATGTTTGCATGTATAGTTTGGAAATGTAAATAAACGTCTTAATATTAAAATCACTCGTTTTATATTAAAATGAAAACACATTTTAGTGTCCATGGAAGGACTAATGTGTGTACACTTGAACTCCAATTGCAAACGCACTGTCTCTAGACATCGAGAAAATTGACAATTTAATCAAGATGTGCGCAACTTGTGATTATGCTCGAGTCGATTGGCAAGAGAAAAGGCTCAATTATGAAACTGAAATAAAACCGGTTCAAATTTCGTACAAACTTGACTTTAATCATATTTGTACATATTTCTTTATACGAGCCCTAAAGATTAGATGAACATGAACATAACTTGTACTATGTTCATTTGTACATCCGTAAAGTATAAAGTTTTTAGAGTTGTACGTACTTTGTATAATTTTCCACTAAAGGCCGTAGACAGGACAAGATAACAAAACGTTGTATTGGCAAATCAAATCAATTGCAATCTTTTTTTGTTTGTTTATGATTAGGACAAATTTGCACGCACTAAATATAAATTTGTACGTACTTTCTATTGTATTTCATTGATATAACAAATCTATCGGATATTTCTAGTACTTAGAAATTTAATTATTTAATTATTTAATTATTGCATGTGAAAATAAAATAAAAACAATAAAAAACCAAACTTATGCGTGGTGTCGTTTATAATACAATTGGGAGACTAAGTTGAGAGACTAAAGTAGCATCAAAATGAACAATTCAACAAAGAGTGATGCCCAAAAGTGCCTGATTTTTTGGAAAATCTTACGCACGTGCCCCATGGACAAGTGAGTTATCAAATTAAAGGTAATCACTTGTAGAATTGATTACAAAAAGTTCCAGGTTGATCCGAGCTCGCTATCTCATCTATTTCAATGTATTACATGACCCATTCACATATGACGTTACTATATTGTGAATTATGTTAAATTTCTCTTGATGATATTTCGGCCAAATTGACTCGGATCAGTCTGAAACCTTGACAAAAATGATTCTGCAAGGCATAACCTTTAATTTGGTACCTCACTTGTCCATGGGGCACGTGCGTAAGATTTTCCAAAAAGTCGGGCACTTTTTTGTATGTAAGTGGGCATCACTCTTTGACCACGTACCTGATGAAGTTGACAATTTTTATTTTTATTTATTCACATTCATCATAATTCATAACATTCATTCATTGTTTCCCTCAAATCACACAATTTTCAAATATGAATATTATGAATTATATTGAATGTGAATGAATAAAAATTAAAATTGTCAACTTCATCAGGTACGTGGTCAAATTTGTTGAATTGTTCATTTTGATGCTACTTTAGTCTCTCAACTTATATGACAGATTAGATGAGACAGACTGCATACATAGACTGAATAGACTGTTACATCGATACGATTCAATCAACAAGCGAGTGTCAGTGCTGTTCAGTGAAATCGGTGCTCAGAATCGCTTTTGGAGCCGATACCTCACCATCTACTTTATGTTGAACATTCTCCTAGTGGGTTATTGCATTTTTGCTTTCATGTTCTGTCAATATTTCTCGAGCATCCAAATGGCCATCATCTCAATCAACACGAGCTACTTCTCAGCTCACTTCACCCTGGTGCTGCAATTGGTCCACGGCCGAGGGTCTCATATCACATTTACAAGTTATATTTGAAGTTTTGAAAGAATTCTTGTCTCCTAAATTGTTTCCGTTTTAAATTTTTTTTCTGAAAACAATTCGTCAATTAAACTGTCACTTGACGGCAAGCATTAAATAATTAATGACTATCTTCCGAACACGGCGCTCGTAACACAGCAAAATTGCGTTCTGTTTTTTGGATCAATACTTGAAATAAAGTTTTAATTTTTAATTACATTTTCCAAGCGAAATCAAGTGAATATTTCCGCTTGTTTAATAATTTATAAATACAAAATTTTGATGATATTTTTCTGATGATCACCTTTGAATTATTCAGTAACAATGAATAGTTTCAATTATTATTTCAACTTGTAATATGTTTTATGAGTATGAGTTTAGTATAATTTCGTTTAGTTTAGACACAAAATTTGCTCCAAATGAGTCATGAATATTAGGCTGATCCTATCGCTTCTTTTAAAGCCTACCCAAGGTATCATCTACTTTGTTCACTACTTCAATTTGGTCAAACAGTTGAGTGTGGCCAAGAATGGGCGACTGTCTGCACTGCTCAAAGTGCTCAACCTTATTATCACACTCAAGTCTATTCATTTTCTCTATTTGACATTCGTATCTCATCATAGTCCACTTGAGAATGCAATTCACTTTGATGCCTTGTACACTTTGTTTGGCAAATCTCAGGTGAATTTGCTCGCATTCACTATTAATTGCTTGATCATCTACTACAATCACCAACTCTACAGTGAAGCGTCAACTAATTGTTCACTTTTGAGTATACTCAAACTGGTAATTGTTCACAATAAATGGCGTACCTTCTTTTTCAAGTCTAAATTCAACAACCGCCATGTGTGCGATCGAACGAGAAATTGCTATTTGACTGTGCTCAATTTATTCATCAGTGTAATTGTAACCTTTGGTAAATGATTTATGTTTATTAATAAAATAAAATAAATTTTTATTTTATTTTATAGAAATTATTATAATTATTTCTTTTATCCATTTCATCTCTACCTTTGTTTCATACTGGCGAGAGTTTACTGGGAATGTAGTAAATTTAATTTGGCCAATTTTGGCTCATCTCAATGGACTGGTCTTCAGTGTGTGCGCTCTCAATCCTTGCCATTCACATGCAAACCATTTTTCTCTCACTATATCCCTACTGATGATGTTCTACATGAAAATGGCTCAAGTTAAAGCACTTTTGTTGCGAATTGTGTTTCGAAATTCGTTTTCACTCTGCCGATACCTGAAGTATAGGAAAATGTCTGTGCACACTTTGCTCTTTTTCTTCTCCATCAATCGATTCTATGGAAAGCTGTTTTGTGCTTTTCTGGTTGGATTTGTTCCTATAAATCTTGTACTCACCATGTGGGCAATTCAGGGCAAGCTGCATTTCACTGCAAAGTTGATCGTCTACAGTTGGATTGTATACATTTACAATCTACTGTTTGTGTTCCACTGCATGTTTGCCCAGTGCACTGCACACATTCACGCGCCATGTAAACTACTGTTTCGCTTGATTGTCCAACACAACAATTTACCATCTCGACTGAAGCTCGCAATACGAACTCGAGTCCACATTGCGCATTCCATCGCTGCACTGAACACACAAAATCGTTATGGCTTTACCTATGGTGTGTTTGGACTGGTTTCACTGAATGCATTCGCAAAGGTAATCAATTAACTGACTGGATGACTTTATATATTTAAAAACATTTGCTTTATTTTCAATCAGTTTCTTTTGCTATATGGAAAGTTTTGTTTTATTTCGTATAAATTGATGAAGAAACAAATTATCCAATAAATGGCAAAATTGAAAAAATATGCAAAAATCCAATTTGATTCAAATTATGCAAAAATAAATAAATATAAAGTAAATGCCATGGGCATGATAGTAAATTCTTACAAGAAAATTGTCTCAAAAGGTATTCTGGAGTAAAATCAGTTACTTGATGGATCGAGTTAATATAGTATTCAGCTACTTTATGTATGACAGTGGCCCAGTTAATTCCAGTGTTTTCTGGACTACAAGAAAATAGTCCTCGATAAATAAGACAAAAAGTCCAAATTTTTCAAATTTTAAATTCAAACTTTATTGATTTTGTTTTAGTAGATTGTCTTAATTGTTCAATAATTTATTTAAATTATTTACTTTAATTGTTTTCTTAACTCAGTGTTTATTGGAAATAACATTTCTGCCTTGTATTTTTTGACAGTCTGTTTTTATTTATTTAACAAAAGTACAGGCATTGAATAAAAATGCATATGAATCAGTCAAAATTAGATTGAATTTGGATTTTCGTTCTTTTTCGTTCTGATTATATTTGTAAGTGAAATATAATTTTGTAAATGAAAAAGGTCATGTTATCATATGATAATATTATTCTATCAAAAATTCTATCGTACTTAGCACGATTAAACGATGATAGAATAGGCAAATTCCAGTGACTGGATACAAAATTATAATGAGCAGGAATGAATAGACTATTTTTTTTAATGAACTTGATCATCGAGCAGCTACGTAAATAGTAAACTTTGTTGCCTAATTTGACTTCAAATTAAACAAACAAGATTGCTTAAATCAACTTGTGGCTATGATATGATTTAAAATATAAATTTAAATTCAAAGTTCGTTAAATTATGCAAAACTTGCGGATTATTTTTTTAAATCTGTATTTCCTGTTTATTTCGTACCTAATTGCTACCATTGCAATTCACGATTAGGTGGCACACCAAGCCATTAAATGTGTGAGTGAGCCCTGTTTGTCTTGTCATTATCATGCACTTAAATCTGCGATGTTTACGCAAACACAAGCAGAATCGGAATAACAAGTCGAATTTAATATGAGCTATCACTATCACTTACCCATCAGCACATCATTTACTTCTCGGCCAATGGCAAATATAATTTTCATATCTCTCAATGAACTCGATATGACTTGCACGAAAAACATCTCTATCGTATATAAACGGAACCGAAATATTTACTATTTAGGTAATTCTATGCAAAATTTAAAATTCTTACAATTTGTTTGACTTTAAAATCAGTGACATTTATTTTTTAAAAAAAAACTCTATGTTATGAGTAACGCAAATGTTGTCAAACATTGCCACGTTTGTGGCGATGTCGCACACCCGCGCGGTAAGAGTATTTTTTTTGCTTGATTCTTACCACTGAATTGATTTTGTTTCCCCTTTTTGTTATTCAAATTCAAATTAACAACTTTTCAAGGTTTCAACTTTAGTGGATTTTCTTGTGAAATGACATCACCGGCTGTTGAAAAGCAAATCATCGAAAATGAGCCAATCAAAAATTTGATCAACTCATTCAACAACAACAACAACAAAAATTGTCCCAATGGTAAGAGACAGGTATTGGGAAAAGTTAGCATTTTTCACTATTTGCAGATGCATTTCGCCTTCAAACATATGACAACGAGAGACTCCGTGAGATTTACCAGTGCAAAAAAGGTTGGCCCGATGAGACAGTCCGTCAAGCGGAACCATCTCGAGAGTTTGAAAAGATATGAGCCTTACTGTTACTGGTCGTGAACCAGCTCATCATACAACGACCACCAGTAATGCACACATGTGATTTAACGAGAGAAAACCTCCTTAGTAAAACGATAATTTAAAAAATCAACAAACTAGTTTGATTCTAATCGATTATTATATTCGATTACAAGACTAAAGATTGTCATTTTTTCGTTGGCCAATGATATTGCCATGAACATAGAGAATAATTTGAGAATTTAAGATAAAAGATAAGTTTGAAAATTTAAATAAAATTAAACTTCGTACAAGTCCTGCAAAACTAACGTTTTGCTCCTTACAATGTACATTGCATCATGCAGCTTTGCCACGGGTCTTGTCGCGTTGCTGTGTTCAGTGTTGTTGTGCACTTCGAGCAGGCAGCAACTTCAATTGTACGTTAAAAGTTTGTGCATTCATACTTTGAATTGCATCAAACAAACAAAAAACATGATCGACACAAAGCAACGTGAATTTGATCTAGTGATCTTCTGTGCCACTGGTTTTACAGTGCTGACATGTTATTGCAATGGTATGGTATCGATGACAAATGGATTGCTTGACATGTGATCCCATTTGATCCATTAAAAGTCAATCAATTACGTTTTTAGTTGCATTAGCCAATTTTATCCTCTAACAAATGCAAATACACGCATTTCTTTAGCAACTATCACATATATTCATGTTCCATTAGGGATATATTACACTTGACTCTGTTAATGGATAAAATACATAGATTAATCACAATCTGGGTTTTTAGTTTGATTTGCCAAACTGAAAAAATACAAAAGTAAAAAATGAAATTTAAACATGAAAAAAACAGTCGAATGGATCAAGTCACAGTTCCGTCGAGTGAATCTTGGTCATATTATAGTGGCAATCTGTCTTGTTGCCCTCTCAATTTGGTGTTTCTACAATGTGGAACATATTACCCGAAAGTATTTCCAACACGACACGATCATTTCACTGGAGAACAATGCACCTGTGAAAACGCCCTTTCCCGGTATTACCATTTGTGCTCCGAGTATTTTTAAACCTCAACGGTTGGCTGGTAAAGTTGTGTTTAACTTTTTTTCTGTTTTGATCAAAATTTTTTCGTAATCTTAGACCTATTTCCCGAATTTGAAGCAAAACTACGCATCTACGAAGACTGGCGACGCAATGCTGTGCTGCCCAATAAAGAGCAAGAGGACCACAGTCGCACAAATACTCGATTGGACGACTTTTTAAAGTTCGAAGCGCTGGCACTGCAGAAGCTGTCTGCTAGTGAAATCATCGGTGAATGGAGTGTACAGAAGGAGGATCTACTCGAGGACTGTGAGTTTAGTCCAATGAATATTCGCAATATGCATTTGCAAAATGGCGAAGACGAAGATCTGAAACCGAGGGTTCGAAAGTGTACAGACATTGTGCCACTACTTGAAAGTATTTACGAAGGCAAAAAGTGTTTCACGTATTTCAGTGATTTGCATCTCGAGGCTAGCATGATGGGCAATGGAAAAGTTGAGATAGTCAAATCGACTGGTAAAATTGTGATAGTCGAAGGACAGAACGATAAGACTTCAAAGAATGATTCTGAGAAAATTCGAAATTATAGTCAAAATGTTACAAAAGTAGACTTGCCCGATTGCGGTACTGATCATTCGTCATGCATCAAAAACTTGAAATTGTCCAATGTTTTGTACAACTCAAACACCACCATGGTGTTTGACCTAAATCCGAGCATCGAAGTGCGCGTGAAAGCAATTGAAAACGATGTTTGGGGCAGCTATGTGCGAGATCCAATTCTTATGACCGTCCATCCACCGAACATTCTACAGAATCGGAGGGACTTTCTATTTTTCCAAGTAGCGAAAAACAATTTCTATGAGATTTCATTCAGCAAAAAGACCACCTATCTTCTGCCTCCACCCTACAAAACTTGGTGTATTGTGTATTTGGAAGACCCCGACTATCGTATACACATTACCAGGGACTGTTGCATCACAAATTGTATCTTCAATCAAGTTTCGAGTAAATTATGTGCAAATTACTATGGTGTGCTTACTGAGGCAATGTTCAAGGATAATGCCAATTATTTGGATCAGAAAATATGTCCTCACAACCAACAGGTGCGCATGCGCTAACTTGATATTCTACTAATATCTTTTGTACACTTTTTACAGAATTACAGTGCCTATCTCGAGGCGCGTAACAAATGTGAGAAAGAATGTCCCGAAGAGTGTACTAAAACTATTTTTGAAATATCTGGACAAGTGAGAAATCCCTACGACGATGGCTGTCGAAAGTGGTGGGAAGTTGATGACTCCAGAAGTGATGATGAAGACGGAGATTTGGTTGATGATGAACCCAATTCTAACTACGATTTCATACAAAGTGCGGATATCCTAAATCCACCAGTGTTCCAGGATTATCCTAAAATGGATATCTTCAATTTCGTACCCAAATCCAATTATCTGAATCTGCACAATCAGTGGACGGGGCACAGAATCCGAAAGCGATCTATCCACGAAAACGATTCATCAGAATATTCCTCAAGCATTCCTGTACCAAGAATTTGTCAATCTGCACGAGTGTCCATTAAAATCTCACCCAAACCATTCATCACTGTGCGACATCAGGCCGCAATAACATATGAGGGCTTTATGGGCACAGTTGGGGGCCATTTTGGTATCTGGCTTGGACTGTCCCTGTATAAGGTTATCAAGTTTACTGTTCTGCTGTTGTACAATTTGTTGTACAAGCTGTTGCGATGTATGGTAAGCAGATGGGGACCAACACTTGGGCTAAACACTTGACATTGGCTAAGTGGTTGGTGATCAATAAATGTGCATGTTTGTGTCAATGATTGCTATTTACTTTATTATCTATGTAATATCAAATCTCTATCTAGAGTACTCAAATTGTACAATTTTGTCAAGATTAGTCCAACAAAGGTTACAAAATCTTACCTAAGAGCTGTAATCAGTCACAATTTGTTCCGTGATCGCAATCGACAAAAAATCCCCCAACTTGTATAAAAACAAGATTATTTGGCGTTTTATTTTGCCAACAACAATATTACCAACTAAAATGAAATTTCAACTTTTAACTATTCTCGCGGTATTTCCGCTTATTTTCGGCGCATTGGAAGTACCTTCCGTTAAACTAACCGTCTACTATGAATCCCTTTGTCCCGACAGTCGAGCTTTTGTACTGCATCAACTTGTGCCAACCTATTCCAAGCTTGGCAAACACATTGACTTGGAGTTGATTCCATTTGGTAATGAAAACATTACCATGACAAATGGTACTCCTACTTACAGCTGTCAACACGGACCTGCTGAGTGTTGGGGCAACAAGATGGAGGCTTGTGCTATTGCGCATGCTCAGACACAGCTGCAAGGCTTGAATTATGTCGCGTGCATGTTCAATAAAACAAATTGGAAGGAAACTCAAACCAATGGGGAGCTTTGCGCAAAAGAATTTGGATTCAACCATGCAAAGTTGAGCGTTTGTCACGATCAGGCAGAAGGACGAGCACTGATTCAGGTGAACCAACAAAAGACGGACAATTTGATGCCAAAACGAACAAACGTTCCGTGGATTAACCTCAACGGTCTGCACACAGAAAGTATTCAGTCTGGTGCGTTGTATCATCTTGATATGCATCTATGTATAAATTATTTGCATACTGTTCCAGAGTGTAAGGTTAATTAAGGATTTAATGTTTGTCAAATGATTTTATTGTGGTTTAATAAATATATTTTGTTCAGTAGGTATTAATAATCTTGTGAGAGAATATTAAAAGTTTTACGTAGAAAAATATGAACTGCAGACAAGAAAAAAAACAGAATCAATTTCCTTTAGTCTAATTTGTAAGTAAAATTACCTTGGTAAATGTTGCCATTGAAACCAGCCCAAGTGGACCATAGTTCAGTCCATATTTATTTGCAGTATGCAGTCGGCCAATTATTAGAAGCAATTTTAGCCTCGCTTTGAAATTGCCCACCTTATGTTGCTTGCGAGCAGCCAAATTGAGCAACACTTTTGCCGATGAATGTGCCTTTGCGGTGAGATAGGCCATATAGAGATGCATCCCGAAGATGCACAGTATTTGCTGAATAGCAAGTGAATTCACAATCAACCACAGCAGTGCACTGTGAGATACTCGGCCAAGTATGATTAACATCACCAGATAGGCATTGAGTGGACAGTTGAACAGCACAAATATGCAAAACATTCGACCACAGACCCGGTCTGTCAGGAAGATTACTTCAAAGCTTTCAATGTCCTTCACCACAAAATTACTTATACAAGACCAATTGAAATGGTCCAAAGTGATCGAATGGATCAATTTACAAATATTGTTTCTAATTATAATGTGGAAATAGTTCAACGAAATAGTCAAAAAAGCTCCGGCTAGAATGCAGATTTGCGTAAAATTCATCCATACAAGGTCTACAATGGCCAAATTGAACAAATGGGCAATGAATTCAAATGTTCCAGGAGAAAATTTCAGATATTCAAAAGCAAAATTTATATGAAAATTTAGAATCATCAAATCAACGACTACAATGAAGGATTGAAAGATGTTCAAGATAATCAATGAATTCTTTCGTATAATTTTGCTCAGAATTGGCGATTGTTGAGTGTTGAAAATGATATTAGATAGCCGAATTTGCCTTTGATTTGCCTTCAAATACATCTCGTAATAGAAATAGACAATCATGAATGAGAGTAGATTTAAGATTTGATAAAAGTCAGGGATAAATGCTAAATAGACAATGTCGGCATTGATGAATCGTTCATAGTGGCTGAGTTCACATGCAGACAGATACTCACTGTGAACTGCATAGTACAGATGAATTGAAATGAACAAATAATTCCGCCAAATTAGTCTTCTATCATTGTAGAGTACAATACTTTGAATTGTGTGAAAGTAGTCAAAGTAATGATCGAGCCCTTTGAAGGGCACAAACAGACAAACAAACAGCAAAAACTGTTTGATTGGCCATTTTAGAATTTGTAGAACCGTTTGAAGTTGTAAAATCATTTTAAATCAAATTTTTTGGCTTTTGAAAAACTTTTTCGAATTGCAACGCTAAATGAAATTTTTAAATGAAAAAATATTTTAGAAGTCAAAATTTATTTATGAAATTTTCCATTGATTCTAATTAAAATTGACTTCAAAAATGGTTAATGGTTTACTGTAACAGTAAATCATGTTAGTATTGGAATCCTTAAAATTGACATCAAATTGTTTGATGATTAATTTCGAAACTATTTATTAGACTTCAAAGGTTTTACCAGATACACCTACAAAGTAGATGAAACCACAAAATGTTTTTGTCCTATCTACAGTTGGCTATATTTCTGGAACACTTTTACAAATGAGACATGGCATTTATTCATATAGTCATTGAGGCTAATTAGGCGAGAATTTTACCTTGTTTTTTTTCATAATGTCCACGTTCATTAAGCCTGAGAATTGTTTTATTATTATTTTTCCTTGAAATATTCATGAAATACGGGTATTGTCCGGTAAACCAAGAAAATAGCGAGATTCGGTATAGTGATTGAAAATTCTGTGAAAATTCTCTGATAAAATTGAAAAACTCTTAAAAAACACCTTAGTCGATCCATTTGTTCATTTCAAAATTTATTTTTATTTATTTATTGTTCGTTTTAATGTGAACAAAGCGGGTTCTAGTTTATAATGCAATTAGAGAATAGTGTGAGGGACTAAGATAAGAAACTAAGCTCTTGACGACGATTACAACAATCGAGTGTTGGATAGGCACAGCGTAATGTACCGGAGTCTAAAGTGAGAGTCTAATGTGAGAGTATACAGTGAGTAGTGATTTAGTGAATAAATGCTTCAATGAGTTTGCCCTTGCGATGATTGACGATTCCTTCAAAATGGGTGTCATGGTGCATTTCTATTTACTTGATTACCAATATTTTTTACAAGCTAATTATAATTTTATGTGAAAAAATTAAAAAATTTCACATAGAAAAATATAAACTACAACAAAAACACTTATGAGTATTCAAGTCTAATTTTGTGTTTTTCATTACCTTGGAAAATGTTGCAATTGAAACTAGGCCAAACGGGCCATAGTTCAGTCCATATTTATTCGTAGTATGCAGTCGGCCAATAGTTAGAAGCAACTTCATCCGTGCTCTAAAATTGCCCACCTTATGTTGCTTGCGAGCAGCCAAATTGAGCAGTATTTTAGCTGATGAATGCGCTTTTGCTGTGAGAAAGGCCATGTAGAGATGCATCCCAAAGATGCACAGCACCTGCTCAATGGCCAGTGCAATGACGCTCAGCCACAGTATTGCGGTATGAGATTCTCGACCCAGTATGATCGACATCACCACATAAGCATTGATTGGACAGTTGAACAGTACAAATATGCAAAATATTTGACTGCAAACTCGATTCACCAGGAAGATTGCTTTAAAGTTTTCAATGTCCTTTACCATAAAACGAGTCAAATGAGACCAATTGAAATTTGACTTAATTGCACGGACAAATACACGAAAATTGTCCCTCAGTACAATATGGATGAAATTGAGCGAAATGGTCAACAAGGCTCCGCCTAGAATGGCTGTTTGGCTAAAGTTGATCAGTGCAAGATCGACTAGCGCCGAATTAAACAAGTGAACAATACATTCCAATGTTCCAGGGGTAAACTTTAAATATTCAAACAAATAAATCGTGTGATATCCTAGAATCATCAAATCAATGACCACAATAAACAATTGAAGAATATTCAATATAGTCAATGCATTCCTTCGGATCACATTTCGCAGAATTGGTGATTGTGAATTGTCAAAAATCAGATTAATCAAATTGATCTGATTGTGATTAGTGCCCAAATAGAGATAATAATAGAAGGACACAATCATCACTGAAAGTAGACACGAGATTGGATAACTTTGAGGTAGAAAAACAAAATAGACAATGTCCGCATTTGTGAATCGTTGATTGGGAGTAAGATCAAAGTTAGACAGATACAGATTGTGCACTGTATAGTACAGGAGAGTTGAAATGCGCAAATAGATCCACCAAATTGCTCGACTACTTCTGTGGATAACAATTTGTTGGATTGTGTCAAGATAGTCAAAGTAATAATCCAACGTTTTGTAGGGCACCAGTAAATAAACATAAAGACAGATCTGTTTGAGAATTCGTATCAGGAATTTTAAAAACATTTTGATTATTTGTTGATTTTGTTTTCAGAACCTTATCGAATTATCGCTACTCAAAATGAACATTTAAAATGAAATATTTAAGATATCATCAAAAGTCATTTAAAAACTTTGCAATACTTTTAATTAATGAGAATTGACAAATATTGATTAATGATAAAAATTTAAGATAAATTAACTTTGAGGAAGAGCAGTTAAAATTGCCTACACAACATATGTTTGATGATTGATAACAAAAGTATTAATTTGTCAAAATGTTTAACGGTGGATTGGTATTTCAATATCTATACCTTGCCTCTACAATATAATCAACGATTGTATCAAGAATAATCAACTTTGGGCAAACTTAAATTGTCGAAAAATAAATGTTTTATGATTGATTAATAAAAAAAAACAATTTGTCAAACAAAATGCATTGGCAAATATTGAAAGACAACTTCGTACAAGTCCCGCAAAACTTACGTTTTGCCTCTGGGACCAGTACGAAGCCGCTGGCAGCAAGCTGCAAGCGGGCTCCACCTCGCCAAACTAAATAAAAATTGAAGTCAAGAATATGAAAAAAGATACCAACGATAACAACGCCCATCACCCACAAAACCACCTAACCTAACCTAAACATAAACTTAAGCACGCCCAAAGAAAAATTTCAATTGTTGTTCAACCAATTATAAATTTTCCAAATAATGTCATTGTTGAACGCAACAAACAGCGTGACAGGCGTTCGAGCAACAGAATTTTAATAGAAGTGGTATGGGATATAGGATTTATTGAATTCAAAATCGAAATTAAAAAACAAAAAAATTACAGTTAAACATTAATTTTTCATGTTACATTTTGATATTTTAATTACATTATAAAGTAAAATGACTCGCTTCTATCTACAGTTGGGTTGTTTCGAGGTTTTCGGTTCCAGAATGTTCAATTCTGATAGCTGAAAGTTGTTCTGTGTTCTGATCATCATCATCATCACTCGGAATGCAGCAGTGCAGCAGACAGTACACCCACAGGAATACCAGCAAAGCCTCAGCAGCAAATGTCGAAACCAAAATCAATCCAAATTTTTTTTCTGGCTCCATGTTGATGAAGAGAATGGTTTTTGCTGGCAAATCAGATTTGCATATGACCAAATTTAGTGCAAATGCTCATCTTTAAGTAGTGATTTCTGGTTTGAAGCACATGCGCGTGCAATAGATCACTTGTTTGTCACTCCGTTCGACTAAGTAATGGAAAAATTTTCTTAAGTAGTTTTCAGTAGTGCCAAAATGCCAATACGCACCTTGTTGAATTACTAACTAATATTTCGGGAACGCTTAGTCATAAAGCACAAGTGATGTTAATTAGGGGTGAATTTTTGCCTTATTGTCCAATGTCTATGTTCATTATGCCTGAAATTTGTATTGATTCTTTCCTCAGAAGCGACCTCTAAAAATGAAATATAAGCATATACTGCAATCAAGGTAAATAGCAAGATTTTTCAACATGTTTTTTATTTGACAAAAATATCTAGTTACATTAATGTAATTCATGATTGATTCAATTAAATAATTTACATACGGTCTCAATGTAGTGATGGAACTAAAATCTAAGACAAGTTCGATACATTACAATTGTTTACAAGTAATATAATACAAAATGAATCATTATGCAAAATAAGGAAATTAAAAAGAGGGTATAAAAACTTGAATTAGACATTTACATTTTCGATATCGAAATTCATTTATTTATTTTCCATTGCTTTTAATTTTATTTGATTGAAAGGCTAATAAAATTGTCAACAAAATGTTTGATGATTGATAGGAAAACTATTTGTCAAAATGTCGAACCAGTGGATCCAATTACTTAGCCCAAATAGTATTGATTAGTATTGATCACGGTGAAAATATAGTTTCGAAATCAACATCATTATTTAAATAATCAAATTTTCAATTTTAGGGCTATTCAGCGTAAACGTAACTCTTACATTCATCAAATATATCCAATCAAAATATAGGATCAGATTAAAATGTTCTATGTGTACCTACTGTTAATAGCATTCGTAAACTTGAAGAGAATCTTCAATAAACTATTTTGGTATAGTCGTGCATTTGTGTAAAGTCGCATAAGTCGCATGTAAGTCCACAATAAACTTTCAGTTCAACAATCTGTAATCAATCAATATTAACATGCAGTGCAATATGGTAGCATTAAACTTTTCTTATCAAATCATGTCATATTTTATCAGTTGTCTTTTGCACAACATAAAAAATGTGAGCAAAGTTTGTTGATATTTCATTTGATTAGAAGAAAATAGCATCAACTTGTTTTCTTGCTAGCAAAATTTTCCATAAATTTTTTTATTTGAAAATGAAAATTGAAATTGATTCCCTACCAAATGAATGTTTAATACACATTTTGATTAATCTATCATTGATTGAACAAATTCGCTATCGAGCCATTTCGTCACGATGGAATTGTGTTTTGCTGTCACTTTTATGCAAGCATTTGTCACTCAAACTGTTTAGCAGCTATCAACAAGAGGAAGACTACTGTCGCGAGTTGATCGATCTCAATTTGCAGAATCATCAACTTCTTCAACTGAAACCGATTGGCGCTTCTCAAGACGATGACCTGGTGGTGGATTGTAGATATTTTAATCGGAAATTCTGCGATTTACTTGCAATTCTCTTTCCCAACGTACAACATCTGTTGATTTACCTTAGTGATGATTTGGTTTCGGAGAGCAGTTCAAATGTGGAGTATCTCATCTCAAAATGGCCTATTCAGCTGACAGTGCTGTCAATTTGTGGATCTGTTCGAGCGAGATATGTATCAAAACTTAAATATCTTGCAGGAAATATACAAAAGACCAATTCACTGAAACACTTGAATTTTTTAATCAAACAAAATTTTGAACACGAAACATTTGGTCCAATCGAGAAATGGCCATTTTACTATCGTTCAAAAATTTATAGTTTTACCAGAATATGTCCTTTGTACGGAAAACTAAACACCTCAAGTTCGTTGAATGCATTGAACCTGAATTGGATGAGTGAAACAGTGCTCGATGAGCTTTTCATGTACATTCGTTCAAATTTGAGCAATCCAGCGCTCAACATAACCGATCTGAGAATATCTCTCCTCAAGGATATTGCTCATCTTAGCTTGTTGGTAAAATTTTTTCCAAATGTGGAGAGATTGGATTTGGTATTTTGTAACTGGCCCCTACTATCGAGTATAATCGCGCCTTTGGTCAAACTTTCAAAGTTGACCGAATTAAGATTGACATTTTTAAAAGTCGATCCAATTGTAAGTGGCCAACAAGATTTGCATCTTTTAAAAACTGTTAAAACACTATCACTAAACCAAGTTCGATTTGTTGAACCGCCAGAATTTGACCAGAATTGGACCATAAATCAAGATAGATTCAATAAAGACGTTTGTTGTGCAACAATCTCCAAAAATTTTCCTGTAATCGAACATCTTACAGTTCATGCTCAAAACAAAATTTATTGCAAAGTAATTGAACAAAATATTAAATATTTTTTCAAAAATCTCAAGACATTTAGCATGTTCACAAAAAGTGATTATCGACACTATTTCGGTGAACATCGAATGAGTTCTCTTGAGCATGAATTGTCAATTGGCCATTTGTTTGAGTAAACAATATAGAACATTAACTTTTATGAAATAAAATAAAGAATTTGTTCAAATAATTGCAAACGTATTGATACTGATACGCACCGATAACGTATGACAGATTAAAACTTTGAAAAAATTTGAGACGATTTTCTCTTGATATTTACGGTTCAATGGACAATGAATATTTAGGAACTTAAAGTGCTTCGATTTTTTAATTTAGGAATCATTTTGATAATGAACATCAAATAGGCGCCGTAACTTAAGAAGAACTATCAAAACATAATTAACTATTAACATAATAAAAAATTTTAATGTTCTTACTTCAAATAGAGAATTTTTTGAAATTTTTCCAATTGGTCCAACAGTGAATTTGAATTGCTTTCTTCCATTTACCAATTCGTAATATGACAGCAGTTTGAGTTTAGAATTAATCAGTGCGGCATGAGAGCTCTTTCTGGATACAATTTCTTTGTTGGACAAAATCATTTGTGATTTGTAAATTAAATTTGAGCTCATATACAGACTAGAAGACCAGGAAACAAAGATTTTGCATCCAAGTAGTGAAAGGGCTGACTCCATGCAAATTAGCCAAAACAACAATATTTTCTCTCCGGTATGTAATTTTTTGTAGAGAAGCGTTGCAACAACTATCGCATTAATCAGAATGTTGGTTGTAAAGGTAACAAACATAAAAGTGGATGAAACTCTACGGTTGACATAACTGGCCACCAAACGAATGTTTGAGTGCTCCAATCGGTAAAAAGCCAACTTGTATTCAAGTTGATGAAAATTTTTATTTGATAAACACTTGTTAATTTCGTCAACGATTAATTGATGAATCATTTTCAGGTGGGAAGAATAAACGTAACCAAGCACTGTGACATAGTGAATCGCAAAGAGACACATTCGAATGGCATTCCAAGCGCCGTAAACCATCAAGAGTTGATCGATAAATGCGATTGCAAATGATTGCCACGACAAAACTGGCACAAGTAGGAGAAGCGATCCGGATAATGATGCAATTAGGATTGCTAGAAGAAAATGCAAATTAATTGAAATGACATTTAAAAAAGGACCGAACCTGTTAAAATTAGAAGCGATGCAAATGCCCATTCTACCATGAATGAAATAAATAACGAACGAATTCGGACAATCCGTGAAATGTATGGAAAATGTTGAAGTTTACTTTTGAATATATAATTACTACTTGCATAATGTTCTTTTTGGTTTAATAAATTCGTCTTTGTCAATTCTCGATAAATGTTAAATTTCCTTGAGTGAAAATTGCTTTCAAGAAAATCGTCATTATTTTGCGGAACAATTTCACGAAAAAGGTTGCACAAAGGTTTATCAATTTGAAAGTACACTGCATAGTCAACGTAGAGCGCAAACAAGCCCAAAAGACCAGTGGAAAAAATCGAATAGGGATGGTAAAAGTGAAATTGCAGTACAAAAGTGCTGAACAATGGATCAATCCTAACGTGATCTTCAATGCTCTGCTCAGTCATCATTAGGTAAGCCATGTATGTTGTCCGAGCAGGTACCAACAATAAATATGCGTACAAAATGATTTTCCAGATGAGAAATAGTTGATGACTTCTACTGTACAGCCAATAATTAGTGTCGGAGCACTTGATTTGAATCAATAAATCTATAATTTTTCTTAATCGCAATTGAAAGACATTGCAATTCAAAATTGAATTAAAAAATTTTAAAATTTTTTTGAGACTAAGAATCAAATATTGCATTTTTGAAAATTTGAACCCAACTTCTATTTGAGAGTGAATTTATGAAAATATTTAAAATAAATTTATATTTTAAAATTTAAATTTTGCGGGCCACTAATAATTGCCCATTAACGTGCATAATTAAACTTGTAATTACAGTGTGCCTAGAATATTGCAAAATTTAATTCGAACTTACGTTCCAGAGTACAATTTGAGTGCTTAAATAGAATAATTAAAAATTCAGCGGTAAAAATGTTAAATTAATGCTAATTAAAGTGACAAACATTTCTGAAGAATTTATCTGACATTTTTTTATTTAACTGTAAATGTCAAATGATAGTTCTCTTAATTATGGCAAAACATGTTTGTTTTTATTGTATGTAAGGGTGCTTGACGATAATTGCTTGATAATTTATTATAATATTAATTTTGGGTTGAACTTTTTGTATACCTGACAATGGCAAGTTTGAGAACTATTTTCGCCATCGTTCCATCGATCGAGCCATCAAATCCCAAATCGACCGAACCCATTGGCTGGATTTGACAAAATTTTCACTGACCAACTGCGTTGATAGAGCAAACTAAAACGGTTAGTTTTCGCATGATGATTCGAGAGATAAATTGCAGTTATGAGTGAAAGTTTAACAAAATTGTGCCATTCTTAAATATCGATCAAACATGCCCCACACTTGGAAATAAAATGTCCCAAAAGTGCTCATCTTATCATATAAAACCACGTATTCCCATCGTGTAAAAAAAATTACAACTACTTCACCACAAGCAGATTCAATTATACAGACACCACTACCAGATGTACTGTTCACTCCCCAAATGCGTTATCCGTTATCAAGTACAATATTTGCTAACAGTTTTTCGCTTTGACAGCTAATCTCATGTTGAAGTCCTTCTTTAGTTTATATTTGGGGCAAATGTACTACAGCATCTTTGCACTAATGCATTGGATTTTTTTTGTGGTGACTTGCGACGATTATCTCTCATTTCTAAACAATTACATTTTAATAATGAGTCACACTATACAGACACACTGCTGCAAAGACTTCCTTCAGGAGAAGACATCGAGTTAGAGACATTGCCAATCTTGTCTCTGACCGAGCTGACACAAAGTCGAAACAGTGCTCCGGACTGAGATTTCCGGTCTCCACTCGGAAAAAAGTTGACATCCTCTTAGGCTAACAAATAGGATCCATCTAGATTGCCCAGGTGTAGTTTCTTGTGTCGCCATTTTAGGTTCCATGATGTCCGAATCTAAAAACTCTCACCACTACTGAATTCACTTATGGAAGCAACAGCGGTGGCGCCAATTGGGCAAATTTATCCAAATTGTACCGAAATTTGGAAGGCAAAATATATTCCACAATTGAAGCGTATGCCGAATCAGTATGCGTTCTCGTTGAGCCTGATTAAAGGCTTTGGAGCATCGTGGCGTGAATCTGTACAGGCAAAAATGAACCGTCAACAAATTTAATAGAATTAATTCCTATTAAATATTAACAAGTAAACCTAAACGCGTCGCGTTCCGCTCTAATATAAACACATTGCAGTCAATCATAGCAAAAATTTAAATTGATATTAGACATAGCAATTACACAACTAAATAATTGGAGGAGCGAACGAACAAACTCACGCCCGAGCGTAGCGAGGGTGTGAGTTTGTGAGTGAACGAGTCCTCTGGCGCCGCTTGATAGGAAAAGGCTTGTGTAGACGATTCCGGCCAAACGGCTCAATGGATCGGTCTGAAAATTTTACACAATGTTCTGGTAGGGGTGAAGATGTGCAAGTGCCCATAAAAGTCAAAGGTCAACGGAGCAATAATTTTTCAAAAAAATAATCAAATTTTGTATAGAAATGTGTTAGGACCGAGTGTCCACAGTGGAAGTACAAAACAGACAAGCACACACGCCGAGCAGCACGCCCGCTGTGCGCAAAGAGGATTTTCAGTGACAAACACACCCACACAGGAGTGCTGTGATTCACATTGTGGGTGTGATTGTGTTAACTTTGACCAAATTGAATACTGTTGACTGTATCTGTTCATAAACATTGACCCAGGATAAAGACATGTACTTTGCAAATCTATGTGATCTATTAAATCGAGTAAACACAATTTAAGCTTTCTTCCCCCACCATAATACACTTTCAATTAAAGCACATCTAATTTACCTAATTATTGGCAAAGCACTGTTTTTGGTGCATAACTTAAAGTAATTTGAAATAAAATCATTAATTGCTTTCATTAAGTTATTTAAGTTGTGTCACAGCACAATTGTCAACTACAGGGTACTATTTTTTACATCTGTACTTTATGGAGAATACAAATTAAATTATGTAGTCTAGAACATATAAAAAGAATATATTTTTCTGGTTGCGATGGTGGAAATGTATTCACAGAACATTTAATTCGATTACCTTTATGATGTTATGTCTTATTTAGTATTTTCCAAAGATAGTTTTGATAATTCGATTGTATACTATTATGAGTATAAAGCCTCAAACTTATGAAATGGAAGATATTTTTTGTTATCTGTTGATGGTAATTTCCAGAATGCACTATTTCTGCTGTCTAGAACTCTCTTGAGGATTCTTTTTGACGTTTTTGTGCTTCACTACTAAATGTAAAATTCTCTCTCATTTTGAGAGACTAAATAATTTTCTTTAGTCTAAAAGATTTCAATTATTTTCATTGCTAAAAACATTTTACATGTGGTATGTAATATTTTAACCGATTTAAAAGCATTACTTATCTTTTTAATCAAACAAACTCAGTGGTACCGTTTTTGGTTGGGACGGAAATACAATTATAATATTGTCTTTACAGATTAGTTACTCAAACTGAAGACGAGAAGTAATTTGTTTCTGAAAATCTTTAGATTATACAATTCAACTCGATTGTGAGATGAAATAGTGTTGTTCCAAAGCAGGGAAATAACCTTTTTGTATATAAAAAATAATTTATAAAATAGCTTAATACTGGTCAAAACTAGAGGAATTATCCTGTGTTACAAAAATATGTATACCTAAATTATCGCTCACTGTAAAGAAAGTAAAATCATACAATACATTTTCTATTGGCTATACCGTTTGCTCCGACTTTACGCCATCGGCGTCACTTAATACTAGTATAAGTAAACTTTTATACATTTTTAATTCATTTATAAAAAGGATTATGTCGAATAAAGTACAATTGAAGGTGTGTTTACGCAACAAATTTGTCTAAAAGTCGTACTAACATTGGTCTGTCTCTTTGGGCAATAAGATTTCTCAATGATCGGCCTGGTATTTATCGGCTACCTCTTCCAATCGTTCACACACCTTTTGTTTGGTATTTGAGTTTGCCATTCGACGAGAAGCCACTTTGAGTCGCTGATGCAGTTCGGAATCATTAAGAAGTTTCTCCATTGCATTGAGCAGTTGGCTTTCGGTGAAAGTGTACGGCTCCAGTCGAATGCCATAGCCCTTCTCGTGCATTCGTTGAGCACTGTCGTACTGGTCACCAAAAAGTGGCATCACTATTTGTGGTTTACCGAAATATAAACTCTCGGTTACTGTGTTGTTGCCACCGTGAGCTATGACCAAATCTACCAGTGGGAGGATCTTGGTTTGCGGTAGAAAACTTTGCCCCCAACAATTATCAGGCAGCTCATACTCGTCCGCTAGAGGGCCCTTCGAGACAATGCATTTGTATGGAGTTTTGGCCAAAATTGATGTGATCCGCTTCATCAGCTCCACATCGACCGAACCCATCGATCCAAGCGAGAGATAGATCAACTTTTCACCGGGCATCTCGGCGACCTCTTTGGGCAATTCAAAAGGCTCAGGAATTTCTTGAAAGTAAGCATCCACTCGCACATAATTATCCGGAATCTGGTACACATCCGAATAGTCCAACTCTTGGGGATAGCCGTAGATCTTGAGATGTGGCGAAGTGCTAGACATGGTGAGGCCATTGTTGGTTTTTATAGTGGGACTAAAGTTGAAAGCTCGGTTGATATCTTCTTGAGCTTTCCCACCGAGTTTTTCGTACTTGCATTGCTTCCAAACGTCAATATATTCCTCCCAAGTGGATGGATCCGAGTTAACAGCAAATCCTGCACCATAAGGAGGCAAATTTCCTTTGGAACCAAGCGCAGATAGTGGCTGAGCACTGCAAAGGAAAACCCAAGGACAGGGAGCTTGCTGCACAGCTGGCGGAACAACAAAACAGTCAATGATGAAAAGATCAGGTTTTTCTCTTTGAATCGCATTCTCAATTTGACTATTGTAGAATGTAATTGCACTGAAAGTTTCCTTCAGAGCGTCAATCCCACTAGCCAATTGATCTTTCATTTTATCCAATGGACTTTTGGCCGATAAGAAGCCTCCTTTGGCTATTAAGTTTGAAAGTACCTTGATTCGATTCGCTGGTTTTGCAGGTTTACCATCTTTTTCAGTATGAGGAACTGGAATGTGGAGCAGAATTTCTTCGAAACCAAATTTTTCCACCTGTCCTTTGAACGATTCGTTGAGTAGGAAATAGATTTTGTGGCCACGTGAGGCAAGCGGCTGGGCTAAACCGATGCATGCGTTCAGGTGACCAATGGCATCTAAGGCATGGAAAAAGATTTTCAATGGGTTTTGGGCGGTTCCAAAGTTGGGAGTAGTAGACATGGTTGATTAATTTACGTTTGTAAACTCAAAGTTTTACAATTCGATCTGCTATATGATCATAATAAAATGTTTGGACTTATATATAAGATTGAATTGAGAAAAACTTGCTTAACTTGCTATCAAAGTATACAAAGTGATGACAAACTTGGAACAGTAGTACTACATGAGTCTATCAGCATGTAAAAGTTCATTTGTTACTTAATTTTTTTGTTCCGCCCAATCAGTGATGCCGTTGCTCGTTATCAATGCATGCCAGTTTGAACATGACATTACAGTCTACTGTCAAAACGGTTACCAAATGGGGACTTTTATTTTTCAATTGCGATAATAAAGATGCTGTAGCAAAAGCAACTCAACTCACAAATTGTCCTACCATAAACTTTGCTTATAACAATTTTCACTTTGTCAATTTTTTGTGATTGATATTTTTGTTATCAAGTTTTACGAAAAGTGCAAATACCTGAACCGGTTTAGAGTATAAACTTTAGATGTCCAAATAAGATCTATCCTATACTTTATATCTATCATGATATATTATAACTTTATATTGATGCCAAACCGAATTTGGTAACTTTGTCATAGTGTATTATAACCTTCAATTGTCATGATATACCATAACCGAAATCATAATAGATCATAACTATTGTAATGATATACTATAACTTTCATTTGTCATAATGTATCATTACAAAAGTTATGATCTATTATGATTTGACCGAATAAGTCATGATACACTATAACTCGTTTTTTTACAGTGAGGAGGGTTCATTCTTTTGTAGTAACGGAAAAATTGTTGGGACGAAGTTCGGAGAGAACACGTTGTCAGCTTGGCGAACATCGATAACACAATAGTTGCATAGAGGATGGCTATTGTTCTCATGATGCTTTGCTTATCTTATCACTAAAACTCTCCTTATCAGAAGAACCATTCGCTGATTCATAATCGATACTTGCCAATCGTTTTCATCTTTTTGTTGTTTATTTATGTAATATTTGGATTATTGTTTTTATGTATCATGCTAAGTTGTATATTTTTCTCTTTCCATGCTTGTCAATCACTAGTTGATGTTTTTGTCTAACATTTTGAGCTTACCATATTATATCGTATAAAATAGTCTCTCTATTTGTGTTTATTTGAATTACAATTAAACAATGACTTCTAGAATAGCAAATTCGCTTAAATATGAACATTTTGAAATTACATTTATATTTGGTAAACCGCTCTTTATTCGAAAGGCATTTCAAATTAGTCGCATTACCAAAGTCCTGTCAGATCTGACCCAAAGGTTGTTTTTAAGGTTATCTTTGAACTGGTTATCAGAATTCTCTTGGATTTTTTGCTAGCTGATTTTTTCTAGCTAACTTTAACAAAAAAGAAATTGAAAAAATCTTATCAGATTAAGGAGATATTGTTTTTTGGCTTTGGATTTTAAAAATTTACAACTCCTTTATCTTTGGGCCGGTTTTTATCAAATTTTACATCTTTGGTCACCTGTGCATCAAATATATTTTTGGCAGAATTTTGTGATATCGGGAAACAGGTAATCTGATAGTCCATTTTGCAAAATTTTCTGAATACGTGGCAACTAATGCCCCCAACAAGCAAATTTTGTCATGAATTCAATCTCAAACGATTGGGTGTTATCAGTATAACCTATTTTCCAAAAAAGTAGACTTTAAATTAACACAAATGACCAAAAGCTTGTATTTAAAAAATATATTTTGCTTATTTCGGGTCAGATCTGACCCTTTGGTAATGGGCTTATACCAAAACACTTTAGTTAAGGAATCTATTTTTTGAATGTATTTCATCTTGGGTTGCCTATTTGAGTTACATCTCTTAGTTGAAATTAATCTGAATCATGTTGACACAATACAAGTACAAGTATTGCAATTCATCAGACCAAAAAGTCAGTGAGATTTACTGCATCATTTCGCTATATATGTTTATTGCTTTATGATAAGATATTAGCTTTGGTATGGTAATTTAGCACCAGGACGTCGTGTATAAATATGGTTACTATTGAGCATTTTAGCATTGCATTATAGAACAGTTTTTTTTGCTTTATAAGTCTTCTGTATTTGAGGCTTTTTGTCGGTCAACTATTGCAACTCTTTTCAACTTTGATTAATGCGTAAAAACATGAAGGCACAATTTTTTCTCCTTTGTGGAGTGCTCATCATCTCACTATTGTCGCATTCAGTTATTTCTACCGAACTAACAGCAACATTTACGCCCCCCAAGTTTCTTTGCAATTGAAAGTGAATTTGTGGGCGGATGCAACGATGGAGGCTTTGATCCTACGTCTGTTTATGCTTACGCTGCGAGTTTTTATCTAATTTCATCTGATTTAACCTCCAATTCAACTCAAATACCACGATTTATCGCAGCATGGTTCGTAGTAAATGGTATTGGTATTCTAAGATCATTTTAGTTTTTTAAAATTAATTTTTTATACAATTCAAAGGAACAGGAAGCGAACCATATACTGGATTTTGGGGTGGAAATTTTGAAAGCAAAGATGGAGTCGTAACTCGTGAGGGCAATATCAAAAGCTTTCCCAATTTTGAAGTGAAAATTGATCCCAAAAATGCGATTGCCAAAGGCAGATATTACTGCACAGTTGAAGTTAGTGAGCATGCGTCATCTGTCGATATTTATGTTTCAAAGTCAAATGAGTGGAACACAAGTGATGCAATCAGTCCGCTGGTGACACTAACTCCGCCGGAAAGTTTTGCAATCGAAACAGAATTCACACTCAAATGTTCCATTAGTGGTTTTACTCCATCATCGAATCAATCGTACTCTGTAGCGTACTATATGAATAGCCCCGACAGTTCTAATTATACTCTTTTTGGACTGTACGCAATCGCTAATGGTACTGTGGTATTCGTCGGACCAAACTTGGAAGCACAACTTGGGATCGTAACGTCCGAAGGGTCCATGCAGGAGTATCCTGATTTTGAGATCAAAATTTTGCCTAAAAATTCTAAAGCTAAAGGAAAGTATCAATGCTCGGTTACGGTCAGTGATGCTCAAAATCCGCAAGAGTTTAAATCCAACAAATGGACTGCAACCTACAGCATCTACAATCCAACCTTGACTGTGAAGATGTCGAATGGAACGAATTCTAGCGTAGGTCTGCCCTTCACTCTTACTTGTAGTCTAAATATCTCAAATGGTTACGATGAAACACTTTCTCTCTACTACACGTTTGGTGCTGAGGACAGTTTGTCTAACGATTCACTGGCGGGATGGAATTTTTATCGTAAGTGTTTTGCAGTCAGTCTATATATCTCAATTGAATTTTTCCCCTCTTTTTCTTAAAGCATTGTCAAACCGAAGCAATTTCTTTGCCTACTCATCTCCTTTGCCTTCGTTGGCCAGAACAGCGGGTGAAGTCAACTTTCCATCATTTGAAGCGCTTTTTACTCCCAACAGTGTTGAGGCCAGTGGACTGTATCGGTGCAAGTGTGTTGACGAATTGGCTTTGACTGTATACTACTCACCGGAAGTGTACGTTCCGATTGTGGAAGATGGCAATAATGCAGCTTTTAGTAACATTGGATTGACGTTCTCAATGTATTTTCTAATTTCATTAACGATTTCATGTTTTATTAACATTCTTCGGTACTAGATGGCACCACATTTTAAATATTAAAAATTGCTTTGAATTTTTGCCGTATTAATTAATTTATTAATAATATTCAAGTACGTCTTACTGTGTCTTGAACTTTAAAGTAAATATATTCTTGTTGATTATAATTTGACGCTGAAATTCTCTTAGAAGAAAGTGCTTAAAGTAGGCGGGAGAATGGCCCCTAAAGGTCCACCTCACAAATACAGTTACGAAAGCAACAAAATGTTAAAGTGGTCGCCGGAAGCCCAAGTCGTTGTAACTGTATATGTGGGGTGAACCCTCAGGGACAGTTCTCCCGCCTAGCTTAAAGTGATTGGTTAAGGTCGGCCAATTGAAACGGCAGAGATTGCTGACTAATACAGATGTACTCACAGGTCAGGAAGACGTAAATGCGATTTTTGCAAACATTACATTTCATTAATTTGCAATTTGCAATATTCTGATGGACCGGGACCCTGAACCTTGAAACAGTTCCGAACAAAACCGATTTTAAATGTACAAGTATTTCGTTTTTAGTTATCAAGTTTTATTAGTCGAGTTGCTTCAATTGGTTGAAATTAATCTGACTCAGGTTGCCACATTGTAGTATTACAAGCATTGCAATTCAACTCACAATAAGTCAGTGTGACTTACTGCATTACTTTGGATATATGTTTATTGCTTTAATGCAAGATATGAGTTTGATATGGTTTAACACCTAATTTAAAACCAGTGCATCATGTACATATTAGAGGTAGACAAACGTTGCTGCACGCTTGCGAAACAGTACCGCTTCTTGTCAATAGGTGGTTCTGTTAATTCAAAATAGAAACTCGCTTGGCTCGATCACTTTCGCATTTGCATCTCTCAACTTACAAACAGTATTGAAAGCCACATAATAATTTAGTTTTACTCATCTTGGATTTATGGTTGACTTAATCTGAAGATTGATTTATTTAGCAATGCACAGTAGGTACCAGTGAAAAAGAATAATGTTTCGGCTATATCCATTATCTCCATTAAAGTAAAGATGAAATCTCCATTAAAGTAATTTTGAAAATCGTGGTTGTCGTCGTCGTGTCGGGCACATGCATGGTGGAAGGTACGACGATTCGTTAGCTAAGTACGATTTGTCGAAATTCTATCTGTCAAAACTAATATTCTGACTAAATAAGTTGCATAAAAGTATTAATACTCATTTTCATTTGTCGCTGGCATTGACACACTCTTTCCACCGAAACCGTTTGCTTTTTTCATTGACTTAGCTAAACATATTGTGGAACAGAGAAAATCTAATCCAAGCAACACAACTCGAAATGATTTGATTTAACTGATGATGGATGCTGCGGTGAGCGGGAAGGATCTGGACAACATTAATTATTACAAAATGACTGCTTCTGATGATAAAGGTTTGGATTTATATATGTTAGCGTCAAATTGTCAAACACGTCATTCTATAAATTGACGGATCTGAGGACCGGCAAATTGTAAAATTTCTTATTATTTTAAAGTTTGACAATTTGCCTAGGCACTCTATGGAATGACTAGTTATTATATGAAGTCATGCAAATGGTATATCATATATTTAAGATTAGCCATTTGAGTATTTCATGCATACAGACTTTGGGACAACACTTTTAGTTTTCATTAATTAATTTACATTTTACAATTTGCCGAACATACTTTAGTTACTTTATAAAATGACTAGTCAATTTATGGTAAATTTTGACTTTTTTAATTAAATTAAAACGATTTTACAATTTGCCGAAGGGTGATTCGGGAATTTATAAAATGACTAGTCATTCCATAATGTGCCTAGGCAAATTGTCGAATTATTCAAAATTATGAAATTCTACAATTTGACGGTGCTCAGATCCGTCAATTTGTGAAATGACGGTTTTGACAATTTGACGCTAACATATACATGTTTGAAAATAAGAATTTAATTTTTAAAATTATTTTAGATGAAAGTTCTACTAATGTAGAAACCACTAAAGAATCGTCAAACAAGCGACAACTTAGCGAAAGTGAAGTAGTCGCAAATTGTCTCTTCTTTTTCATTGCTGGCTTCGAAACAACCACTGAGACACTGGGTAATTGTATTTATGAATTGGCTAAAAATCCTGAAATTCAAGAAAAACGGCACAATGAAGTACGCGCGGCTGTGGGTTCAATCCAAAGTGATGTTTCCGAAAAATATTCCGATAAAGGCATAACGGAAATTAGGTACTTGGAAGCGTTTTTTAAGAATACACTCCCGCTGTTTCCTCCAGCCATGTTGATGAATCATGTCTGTGCCACGGATGGTTACAAAATCAGGGGAATTACACTCAACAATAGAATGCAGATTGAAATACCAGGCTCGGCAATTCATCTCACTTGTCAGCTCCGAGTTCTATCCAGAGCAGAAACCATTCAGACCGGATCGATTTATGCCAAAAGGTAAATCATCTCTGGTCCCGTATGCCTTTATGCCATTTTCGCTAGGACCTTGCAATTGTATTGCAATGAGATTTGCTTATCAAGGAATTAAGCTTTGCTTGGCAAGGATTGTACTCAAATACAGGCTCGAGAACACACCAGACACATCGAAAGAGTTGGTATTCAAACCCGCAACAAATATTCTGACCTCAGAGTCTTTTCAGATTAAACTGAGTAAACGTTAAAGTTTTTTTGCATGTTTATTTTTGAAATCATCAATAAAATAGTAATACATTAGCACAAACAAATGAATAAAATTAATATCTATACTATTAAAATCCTGGAAAGTATTATCCTGGAAAAATACAGAACAATTCAATTCGATTTCTTGTATCAAAATTCGTTCCAATTTGCTTGAAATAGGTCTTGCAGTTGAAATGTAGTAAAAATCTTTAGATGCATTACTATCGATAAGGTCATATTTCAAACCTAGTATGCAAAGTTCATTCAGGATGGGTAAGTGTATTATTTTTGTGATCCTGTAAGAGTGTCCACTTTCCATTTATCTTTTGATCCAAGTAAAGGCATTTTTCGAATTTGGTTACATGGAAATTTAATCGCTTCAAGGCGAGAAAAGTTTGGCCAAACCCCGTATATTAACCTCTTCCGTGCTAGGATTTGGCACATGTGCCCAGACCGAACGGTAAGACATAGCGACTTGAAATTTTTGGAGCATACTCCTGTGGTCAGTTGGAGTTCCGCTCGCTACTCAAATGTTCCAATTGGATCGATATCCGGGAGCCCATTTCCGGTCTGGATTTTTTGCCTTATATTATGTTTTTGGACTATTCTAAGACTTTGGGCGCAAAAATTAATTTTCTTGGATCACCGGAAGTTGGAGTTCCAAAATGAAACTTCCGGTTCCTGGTCGAAAATAACATTTTTGAGTTCGGAATCGGATTCTCCATCCTTTTTCATGAAAAATAGCATATCTAAACATAAAAATTAATCAAGTCTAAAAGAAATAAACTCTAATTGAAAAACATCTAATTTTGGCCAAATAAACAAGGCCGGAAAGTGAACATGCTGAATTGCCCTTGATATTGTAATTTTGAATCTCTAATTATATCGCCGTTTGTGGATGGATTTGGTTACTTTAAAATGCCATTTTTACTAAATACAATACAGAGAATCGAATAAAGTTTATTAAAAATCTCTATATGAACCGGAAAAAGGAGTTCCAGAATCCAACTTCCGGTTATCGTTCCAAAATCTAATTTTTATTTCAGAATCAGATTCTCCGTCCTTTTTTATGAAAGATAGCATATAAGAACATTGAAATCTGTTAAGTTTAAGTAAGAAAAACTGAATTTCAAAATAACATGTTTTTTGATAAAACAGTCAATTTCCGCCAGTTTTATGCAAAATTTGAAATCATTTATATTCACTTAGAATATATGGATTTTTATGATCACATATGCTATTTTTCATGAAAAAAGATGGAGAATCCGATTCCGAACTCAAAAATGTTATTTTCGACCAGGAACCGGAAGTTCTATTTTGGAACTCCAACTTCCGGTGATCCAAGAAAATTAATTTTTGCGCCAAAAATCTTAGAATAGTCCAAAAACATAATATAAGGCAAAAAATCCAGACCGGAAATGGGCTCCTGGATATCGATCCAATTGGAACATTTGAGTAGCGAGCGGAACTCCAACTGACCACAGGAGTATGCTCCAAAAATTTCAAGTCGCTATGTCTTACCGTTCGGTCTGGGCACATGTGCCAAATCCTAGCACGGAAGAGGTTAAAATGTATTGAATTCTCATTTATTGGTGCTTATTATATGTTTATTTTCAAAAAAATTTCACAATATTATATTCAATCTATTTCACTAAAGGACAAACATCCTCGACTGCATGCAGCAGCATATGAGCCGCTCAGAGGCCAAAGGGTCTAACTCCACTTTTCATCTTTTTCGAGATAAACGCAAAAGTTTGAAATATGAGATTATGAATTCTACTTTGAGAATTTGGTTTGTTTAAGATGCTGTAACCTATTAAAAATGTTCGATTATCATTATTTTACAATTCCAAGCACTAATATCCATGTGGGTAAAATTAATTTCATAATTGTGACCAAAAAATGACACTTTTTTGGAGTTAGACCCTTTGGCCTCTGAATTTTTTCCAAAAGAAAATGAAAACATTGACAAATGAAACTAAATTGATTGGATATGAATAATTACTAAACAAATTTATTAAGTTGAACAAAACAAAATTAATTATTAAAAATTACATCCTCATCATTAACAGTGATTGACGTTTTTAAATTTATATAATAATTATGATAGATTGGTGGAATGAACTTGATCAAATCGAGCATATCCTTTTTCTTTTCAATCGTGATACATCTTTCCTCAGGATATAACAACTCTTGTTCAATTGTTTCGATTGGAATTTCAATTCCAGGTCTCGATTTCTTAATGTTCAAGCAAGAAAAATCTGAATCATCAAAGTTTTGTTTGTATTCGATACAGTACGGTTTTGATCTATCCAACTTTATGTGCCGAAAGGTAAGCCAGTTCACTGGTTGTTTTGTTGTTGTCTTTTTTCGGTTGGTGATGGCATTTTCTAGTGATTTGGTTGACTTGAATTCTGTTCTACTCATTTCCACAACATTAAATTTATCTTTTTGTTTACAATTTTTAATTAGATCTAACCAATCACATGGCGAGTAGATGTGCTGCTGCTTTTTGGCACTCGATTCAATAATTGCAAAATCTGCATCATTAGGTAAATAGCTATGTCCGCTAACGAGAAATTTCATTTCAATCGACTCTGCTTCAATCTCGTTGCTTTGCACTAATTTCATTAAACTAAGAACAGTTTTAATGTTTCGATTTTGTCCAGTGCAACAGTCTGAGTACATGATGATTTTTTTATGAGTTTTGGCTTGGTTTTTTATGTGCTGAACTAAGCAAGAAGCAATTTCTTGGGATCCACGTGATCCTTCAGTTTCAGGCCAGAAGTAAAGAAAAATGTTTTTTTCTTGATTAAAAGAATGACAACCAAAACAGTAGCAGTATAGATTTCGTTTGTAGTAAGCAACTGATGTGGTCAGTTTGGGAAATGCTAAAGCCTTCTCTAAGTCAAAAGTAAAGACATAGGTCGAATTAGATGACAATTCCTTATCAGATCTCAACTCATTTCTAGCTCTTTCGGCACTCTCTTGGTGAATGGCTTTAGTACTAGTGGCGGACATTTGGTTTTGCTCATCACCATGATCAATTTACATCTGTAGTGAGTCACACTGCTGACAAGTATCTTTCAGTGGTTGTTTAAAATGAAGGTTAAAATCATTTGAGAAAACGTTGTAGTAGTAACTTTCTTTCACAGGAATCACCTTCTCATGTTGGCATTTTTCTAAATACATTTCATACATTTTTTTTATTGTTAAATCTGGATTTAAGTACAAACGGCGAGGATTGTGATTTCGAGTATAATGGCTGGAGAAAGCAGGAAAAGAATTAATATGTGAAACAACATGAGACTTGTCAATTTTGTTTCCAGGAGAATGACGACCTCGTTTGTCGATTAGTTGCGCTACTGTTTGTTTTGATACTGAATTATTCAATCGATGATTTGAAATTTGAAAAGTTTCCAAAAAATATTGTTTACAAACTTTAATGTCTTCTCTTTCTGTTCGAATAAAATAAACAAAAGATGTTTGTTTCGGTGGTTTTGACTTATCATTTGGACGACGCCTTTTAACAGTCAGTGATTGAACTGAGCCATGGAGAAAGATGTTCTGCTTGACGTGATCGTTCAATGCAAAAAAAGAATTCATGATTGATTGTCTTTGATCGGGTGTTATCTGTTGATGGCAATTCTTCTTGCAATCACAAGGACGATTTCGAAATTGTTTAGCTTGCACAATGTTATTGTTTCTTTTCTTGTACTCTAAACCTTGTAGTCGTTGGCGTTTTTGGGCATTGCGGTTCCATGATTCTGGTAATTTTGATCTCTTTCTTCCATTTTGAGCTTCGCCTGAAACAGAACATTCAGCAATGGTCATCGCGGAAATTGTGGAAAATAATTTGGCTGATTAAAAATGTAAACAAAAATGTTACAAACTTCTACAAAATGCAATAGTGCGAAAATGATTCGAAATGGATTTTGGGGTCGTCATGTATGACGTTACCTGTTAACAAACATTACAAATGAATGAAGTGGAGTTGGACCTTTTGGCCACTGAAAAATATTGAATTCTATTTAGATGCCAAAGGAGTTTTTGCTATATTTGGGTTAATTTCGCTCATTTTTGACAAGATGTATGTTTTTTGAAGAAATTGACGAATAATAAACTCATTTTAATCATAAACTCATTTTCGCCAAAATTGGAGTTAGACCCTTTGGCTTCTGAACGGCTCATATGATACACGATCACGAGCACGATCTTTATTTGGTCAGGACAGCATCCATAATTTGAATTTGAAATAGAAATGAGCATATTAAGTTAGCATTAATTTGACTTTTAAATTTAAACTTTTAAAAATAAAATAAAAAAGCTTTATTTAAATAATTTTTGCATCCTTAGCCAAAGAATGAAATAATGACGATTCATTTTCCAACAAGTGAGCTGGTGTATCAAACTCTGCCACCATTCCGCCATTGAGCACCATTACCCGATCTGAGTCCATAATCGTGTTCAGCCTGTGAGCGATTGTGATCACGGTACAGTTCGCAAATTGTGTTCGTATTGTGGACTGAATCAGTGCGTCTGTTTCAAAGTCTACTGCAGCGGTTGCCTCGTCCAGTACGAGAACTTTGGTGTGTCGTAGCAGGGCTCGTGCTAGACAAATCAACTGTCTCTGTCCGAGGGATACATTTTGTCCGCCTTCAGCCACGGGATGTTGTAAGCCAAGTTGTAAAGTATTCACAAAAGTTTTGAGATGTGCCATCTCTAGAATTGTCCATAGTTGCTCGTCGGTGTACTGTTCAAACGGGTCTCGATTATGGCGAAGTGTTCCACTGAAAAGGACAGGGTCTTGCGGAATGATTGTCAGCTTGGATCGAAGTGTATGCAGCCCGAGGGTTGCAATGTCAACTCCATCGATCCATATTTTCCCAACCGCAAGTTCAATGATTCGAAACAGGGCTAATGTGAGTGAGGACTTTCCTGCCCCGGTACGACCAACAATTCCGATTTTCTCCTGTTTTTTTTGTCGAAAAATCTATATTCCGTAGAACCAAATCAAGCCCTGGCCGATACCTCGCCCCAACGGAATCAAAGCAGATTTCACCCATTTCCGGCCAATTTTTGGCAACTTTTCTGTCACCTTCTCGATTCCATACAGCTTCTGGCTCCACTTTTGTATACTCAGAAATTCGTTCCACCGAAACAATATTATTCTCAAGTGCTGAGAAAGTTTTCACAACAGTGTTCAAGTAGAGTGTAATGTTGAGTGCATACGACAGTGCCAGACCAACTTGACTTCCATTCAATCCGTCGGCGTTTTCAGAAGTCTTTTTGCTCAAAATAGCCAATAGCGACGCGAAAAATATCAAGAAATTCGAGAAAAATTCCAACCAAACCTGCAGCCAGCATTGCGAAACCAAATTCGGATAGCAACATCTCTGATTTTCGTCGACTCGTCGATCAAATTCCGTGATGAAACGTTTTGTAGCGTTGAATGCTTTTACGGTACCAACGCCATTGAGTGTCTCAGAAAAGTGCGTAAAAACCGGAGATCGGGTTATCGATTCCAAGCGCTTCAACTGTCTACTTGTGGATACGTAGAAGCGTTGGATGCAAAAGTATCCCAATATTACAGGAATCACGAACACGATGAACCATGGTGTTTGATAAGCAACCACAAAGATGATAGACAGTACTACAAATAATGTGTTGAGTAGGACACTTTGGATGAAAAAAAAAGATCAAATCATTAAATCAATTAAACATTACAATTTACCGAAAACCCGACGCAATTTGAGTGTCAACCGTATCAATATCCTTCGAGAATCGATTCACAATTCGTCCTAGCGGTGTTGTATCGAAAAATTGCATTGGAGCATGCACAATTGCATTAATCAATTGTACATGAAGGGACTTAGTAATATAATGATTTTTTGATTACTCTGTTATTGTTTTCCCGGATTTATGAAATTAAATTAAATTTAAAAATATTTTTCTTAGTTTTTTGTCAACAATTGGGTGGTGAAGTGCACTTTCCAATGAATAGCAATTTATTATCCATTATATTGGCATTAAATTCTCTCCGTAATTTATTGCTGGCCAACTGCAAAAACTTTTAATGATTTATTAGCCAAAATAGATAAACAGATTAATCAAAATGTCATTAAAAAATAATGATATTTTGATTTAAATATTTTATTTTATTTTATTTTATATGAAAATATATTTCGAGAGGGACATTTGGTGTGTTTCACTCATGCTACAAACATGTTGAGCAAATATATTGTGTCCTTTGCCAAACTGAGTTTCTATGCTCATCATGGCCACTTTGATGTGATTCGACCTGTCAAAGGCTATTCTGTCGAACGTGTGCGACAGTGTTGGTGCATTTCACTTGCACTATTCACTCTCACTGTTTTGTATGGAATTTTTCGGACTCGAATGTGAGTCAGTTCCTTTGTGTGTGATTGACTGGGCCTCGCTGCACTCAAGTACATACAATCACTTTCATCAAATGTTTCCCAAAGCTCTCTGGAGTGAGGTCAATTTCATGCTTCTGCCTTTATGCATTCTGTGCACTGGCAGTTGGACTATCCCTACTGGTAAATTCACCAATAAACGCACGTTTCTTGGTACTTCTTGACGCCGAGGGAAAGAAAAAGAATGGTATCTTCAATATAAAATTATTTTTTTAAAATTTGTTATTTTTTAAAATTTAAAGATGATGAATTAAAACAAATGTGTATATTTCGAGGCAAATTTCTCAAATTTGTATCCACAGTGGAAACTATCCTGATGCTGTGTGGCTTTTCGTTTTGTTATGTGCACGTCTTGTTCATCAATGAGAATTACAATGTCAGCCTAACATCGGCACTTTTTTTGGCTTGTGCTCAATCCAATACATTTGTATTACTGTGGTGCATGTAAATTTTGATTTGCAAACTAACATGTAACCTTATTAAAAAAAATTACAGTCCTTTTCAGTGCGCCGCTGTATTTGATTCTGGCGTGTCGGTACATTGCCATTCAGCAGAAAGCACTCGTCCGTAAGATGGTGGATCTCAATCTAAAACTAAGCATCAAAATCCGAGCCACTAAATTGGCATCACGGCGAGCACATCTCCATCGTCTCTGGCTGCAGTATCTCTCACTGAATAAGCAGATCTGTGACCTGTGCGGCCACACCCGAGAGTATGCGCGCTACTGGTCGCCGTACTTGTCGCTGCTAATTGGCAATCTCATCGCAATTCAGTGTTACCTATTTTACATGTTCCTTTTTGTACCTGGACTGGCGCCTGCTTTTCGATTTGTACTGCTACTGGCGCCACTTGACTTGGCTTTTGGTGAAATTGTGCTCATCAAGTACTGTGCTACAGTGGTGAAGCAGTTTAGCGCAATTACTGGACAGAATCGAACATTTTACCAGCGCTATGCCAGCACGAAAGGTGTGGGCACAATTTTGACAAGAAATTTGCTCAAGGTAAAGTTTAAGAATTTAAAATATTTAAAAAATTTAAATTTAAAAATTAGACATTTTTTTTCAACAAACAAAATAATAATAATAATTTTCGATTACACAGGCGGAAAATCTCCTAAACAGTCGACTGCTTCACAGATATGCATTTAGTTTATTTGGCAATTTTCGGATCACCAGCAAATCGTTTCACATTGTAAGTGTAAATATTTTACATTTTGTGCATTTTATTAAACTTTACTTCAAATCAAATCAATTTAGATCATATCGTACATCAGCTTATTCTTTTTATATATTGTCAAGAATAAATACTAATTTTCAAATGGTAAGATCGGGATAATTTTTAAAAGTTGTTAAAACAAGACATTTTTAGATTTTGGAACCCATTTCCACGAGAAGTTGAATGTTCCAAGATGTAAATATGGCCAATTCCGTTTTGGTTTAGCTAATATTTATCATGCATAGTTTGAATTTTACACCAATTCAAGGGATTTTCTGGGAACCCACTCCGAAATAGTTTTGCCGCACCCCGTAAATTAAAATGTATAGAATTCTCATTTGTTGGTGCTTATTACATATTTATTTTCAAAAAAAAAAAATATTATATTCAATCTATTTCACCAAAGGACAAACATCCTCGACTGCATGCAGCAGCATATGATACACGATCACGAGCACGATCTTTATTTGGTCAGGACCGCATCCACAATTTGAATTTGAAATAGAAATGAGCATATTAAGTTAGCATTAATTTGATTTTAAATTTAAACTTTTAAAAATGAAAATAAAAAAGCTTTATTTAAATGATTTTTTGCATCTTTAGCCAAAGAATAGAATAGTGACGATTCGTCTTCTAACAAACGAGTTGGCGTGTCGAACTCAGCCACCTCTCCGCCATTGAGCACCATAACCCGATCCGAGTCCATAATCGTGTTCAACCGGTGAGCGATTGTGATCACCGTACAGTTCGCAAATTGGGTTCGTATTGTGGACTGAATCAGTGCGTCTGTTTCAAAGTCAACAGCAGCGGTTGCCTCGTCCAGTACTAAAACTTTGGTATGTCGTAGCAGGGCTCGTGCTAGACAGATCAACTGTCTCTGTCCGAGGGATACATTTTGTCCACCTTCAGCCACTGGGTGCTGTAAGCCTAGTGGTAGGGATCTAACAAAAGTCTTGAGATGTGCCATCTCTAGGATTGTCCATAGTTGCTCGTCGGTGTACTGCTCGAATGGATCGAGATTATGGCGAAGTGTTCCACTAAAAAGAACTGGATCCTGTGGTATGATGGTCAATTTTGATCGAAGTGTATGCAGCCCGAGGGTAGAAATGTCTACCCCATCGATCCATATTTTCCCAACCGCCAGTTCAATGATTCGAAACAAGGCTAATGTAAGTGAGGACTTGCCAGCACCGGTACGACCAACAATTCCGAGTTTCTCTTGTTTTGACGTTGAAAAGTCTATATTCTGCAGGATTAAATCGAGTCCAGGCCGATACCTCGCCCCAACGGAATCAAAGCAGATTTCACCCATTTCCGGCCAATTTTTGGCAACTTTTCTGTCACCTTCTCGATTCCATACAGCTTCTGGCTCCACTTTTGTATACTCAGAAATTCGTTCCACCGAAACAATATTATTCTCAAGTGCTGAGAAAGTTTTCACAACAGTGTTCAAGTAGAGTGTAATGTTGAGTGCATACGACAGTGCCAGACCAACTTGACTTCCATTCAATCCGTCGGCGTTTTCAGAAGTCTTTTTGCTCAAAATAGCCAATAGCGACGCGAAAAATATCAAGAAATTCGAGAAAAATTCCAACCAAACCTGCAGCCAGCATTGCGAAACCAAATTCGGATAGCAACATCTCTGATTTTCGTCGACTCGTCGATCAAATTCCGTGATGAAACGTTTTGTAGCGTTGAATGCTTTTACGGTACC
Source organism: Rhizoglyphus robini (assembly GCA_023373905.1). Classification (NCBI taxonomy): domain Eukaryota; kingdom Metazoa; phylum Arthropoda; class Arachnida; order Sarcoptiformes; family Acaridae; genus Rhizoglyphus; species Rhizoglyphus robini. Next base: position 2,249,974 of record JAKIJQ010000027.1, read on the forward strand.
AACGCCATTGAGTGTCTCAGAAAAGTGCGTAAAAACCGGAGATCGGGTTATCGATTCCAAGCGCTTCAACTGTCTACTTGTGGATACGTAGAAGCGTTGGATGCAAAAGTATCCCAATATTACAGGAATCACGAACACGATGAACCATGGTGTTTGATAAGCAACCACAAAGATGATAGACAGTACTACAAATAATGTGTTGAGTAGGACACTTTGGATGAAAAAAAAAGATCAAATCATTAAATCAATTAAACATTACAATTTACCGAAAACCCGACGCAATTTGAGTGTCAACCGTATCAATATCCTTCGAGAATCGATTCACAATTCGTCCTAGCGGTGTTGTATCGAAAAATTGCATTGGAGCATGCACAATTGCATTAATCAATTGTACATGGAGTGATCTTGCAGCCTGAAGTGATGCATTCAAGACGGTCAACCAACCACTGCAAGTAAACACCAACTGGGTCACACCAATGAGAAAGTAAATCAGCAGATAGTGTTTTGCGTTTGCAGTTTCAGAATCTGATGTCCAAACACTTAGCCACATGTTGGCGGAAGTGTTTGCAGCATTTAGCAGAAAGTATAGAAGTACAATTGCAATCGATCCAAATACTGGTAGGGTTTTGATATATTTGCCGTAGATTGATAAGCCGATTTGACCTGTTTCGACACGTTCCGCTTCGACTAATTTCGACTTTTGGGCCGACGGTTTTTCATTTTCTGTAGATTTGTTCGATTGTTTGGGTATTTCAAAGTTTGAATCAACTTTATTTTCAAGAACTTTGTCCTCCAACTCGTCTTCATCATTCTGAACATTTCCATAGTTTGTAATCAATTCATTAAAGTTGCAAGATATTTCCATCAACTCTTGATAAGTTCCCACGGCTTCAATTTTCCCTTCTTTGAGCAGCACTATCTGATCAACACTTGGCAACATATACAGTGAGTTTGTTACCAAAATACGCGTTTTCCCCTTTAGAAATCCACTTTGAGAGTCGAATACTTTATGGAAAATATGTTTTCCTACGTGGCTATCAACTGCCGAGAGTGGATCGTCCAGTAGATAGAGATTCGCATCAAAGTAACAGGCACGAGCAATTGCCACTCTTTGCTTTTGACCCCCAGAAAGATTTATGCCCTTCTCGCCAATCTCTGTCTCGTCTCCAGCGGTTAGCATCTCCAAGTCGGGCCCCAGTGCACAGGCCTCGATGATTCTGTCATATTTGTCCTGATCATAGGTTGAACCGAAAAGAATATTATTTTTCAAGGAACAGTTTTGAATCCACGCTTGCTGTGCTACATAGGCAATTCGTTGATCTGCACTGATGGTGACTTTGCCAGAGAGAAGCTGCATTTCACCAAGAAGAGCAGCCAGCAGCGATGATTTTCCTGAACCAACGCTTCCAACCACTGCCACAAGAGAACCCTTCGGTATCACTAGATTCATATGTGAAAGTGTGCTTCTACTATTTTCATCCGTTTTAAACCAATTAAAAGTGGCATTCGTCATTGTAATTGCATTTGATTGGTCAATTGGTTTCTCAACGTATTGTACGATTTCATCACAATTGAGAAATTTGTTCAATCGTTTCACTGATACTAGAGTCTAGGTTAACGAAATTTTAGGTTATTTCCTCTCAAATAAAATTCAAACTAACTTACCAAAATCAGATTAGTCATCATGTTCGGTATTTGATTCAGCGGAACTCTCAGCAGATTGAACAGTGCCACTGACACGAAAGCCTTCTGTGCAGTGAGCTGATGGCTGTGATCGATGAAAATGTACAGTGCAAAGGTGAAACAGGTGACCATAAAGGGTGAGCATAGTGATATCAGATTGAATACGGTTCCAAAGTAACCTGCCAGTCGGAGATGGTGCAATTCTTGATCCCGAATTTTCTCTATTTTGGCCACAAGTGCATCTTCCCACGCGTACAACTTGAGCACCTTTATGCCGTTGAGCATTTCGTTTAGAGCTCTCAGACGTTCATCTTTCCGTGCCATTTGTTGGGCCTGATGTCGCTTGATGTAACGTGCGGCTAGGGCTTGAGTAGGAATGAACAGAATCATCAACAGTAGCCCACCAAGCACGGAAATGCCTAGCTCAGCCCATAGAAGCCATATGGCTAACCCAATTTGAAAGGGAACTGTCCACAAAAAACATAACCACGGAAGCAGTTCTGTGAATCTCTGCGAGTCGACTGCCATCAAATTCACAATTTCACCAGTGGTAAAATCAGTTCTCGAACTCCCCGAAAGAACCAATGCTTTACGATAGATCGCGGCTGTAATACAAGTTCGAATGCGCATGCCCAGCACAAACATTCGATGCTGATGATAGCCAGTGGTGAGACTGCTCAGCACATTGGTCAAAACAAAAATTGCCGTAAAGAAGTAGCCATGCCAAAAGGGCGCTGATAGGTCCGACACAAAACTAATCATGTGTTTGATCACGATTGGATTGACAAGTTGGAGATTGTCCGCAAAGAAACGAGCTGCAGAAGGAAACACAAAGTAGCGCCAAAATTGTCCAGAAACTATTGTAATCACATTTGTGCTTCTTTTTGTTGCCTTTGTCACATCATCATCACTTTTATCATTCAAAAGTTTATAATCATTTGCATTTGCTGTCGAACTTTCATCAAATGTCGCATGTTGCCAGTACTGATTGAAGTGACGAAATAAGTGTTTAGCTCTATCTGGCAGTCGCAATGGCCACAAATCGTCCCGTGTCAAAGGTCTACGGTAGCCTAACCAGGCAAACGAGTTGAACCACCAAAAGGTCAACCTTGACGGTATAGAAGCAGTCTCTTTGGGACAATCGATTTTGGTCTTCTTTGAAGTTTTAGTAAATGAAAGCTTTTCGTCGTTTTCTGCATTCTCCTTATCACCATATGCTCGATCAGCAAATGAACATAGAAGAAAAAGTGCAACTTGAAGTCCAAATTCAACATATTCATAAATTGGCTTAGAGTTTTGAAGTTCAGTACCAAAAAGTGTCAACACATTGAAACCAATTGAAAGTAGAAGATAAAACCAAACAACACCACAATTCACAAAGCCATAAACTCGTTGAAAATGTGCAGCAAATGTCAACAACACATACGAGAACACATTGACAGTCACTCTGAGTAGATGAGCAGTGGTGATTGACGAATCATTGGACGAAAAGCGAGACTTCGCTATTTGAATAAAATTTATTGTGCCTACAATTGTTAGAATGATTGCTAACAAAAGTTTGATGACATTGAAGCAATTCCAACTGATTGAAGACCTTCTCGATTTTAAATAATCGTATAAAGTGCACGGTAAAAATGTGACAAGAAAGAGAAATGTCGTCGATGGTAATGCAGTGTCGGTGAAACATGTTGTCAGTTTTGGAGTTGGCGTATTCCAGATGGACGAACTGTTCTGTATTTACAAAACATTAATGGAAATTGAAATTTTGTCGATTTAAATCTTAGACTTACCCAAAATGGAGTGTCACAAATGGAATCAAGGTAGATCAGTGTTTCACTTGAAGCCATGTTGATACAACAAACTAGAACTCACTCAAACTCGTTTGTTTATATATCTTTTTTGGCTGTATGTTTTGTGCAATGCGAAATACGACATGTAAACGTTTGTTGTACGACTAAACTCACGTGCTTCTGCTGTTGGTATATTGCAATATATTGCTGCCGATGTTCGTACTTGCTATATATCGTATACCTTAAGCAGAATGTTTCATTATATAGCTAGCCGTTCATACAAACGTATGCTATACATTCAAACTGACAGCACAGTTTAGTTCTAATTTTAATCAAAACAGTCTCCCAAAGGTGAGCCACTAAATGCATCTACTCTTGAGATGAGACAATCTTTGTGTATGAGATATACAATCTGCTTATTAAGTGATTGGTCATATGTGACTTGGCCAATCAACTTATACTCATACATAAGTACAATTTTGATGTACACAAAAGTTGATTATTCATTTCCGAAGTGCATTGTGCATTGTAGCAATCAGCAATTGCAGCAGCCAATCGAAGTGTAGTGAACCGCTGTGAGACAGTTCGATTTGATTCAATCAAACTGTAGTTTGTAAACTGTTTTGAAATGATATTAACTCACTTGTTGTTGGGGTTTAGTTTTGACACAAGCTCGTGAAGGATCTAAACGGAACTCCAGTTGGTTCGGATAACACAAAATTTTGAAAGCCATTTACAAATATAAATGCATTATTAAATCAAAAATTTTATTATACAGATTGTTATTCAGCTTGTTTTTTATCATTAATTAAGGAGGTTGTCAAATAAGAAATTAACTGTTTAAAAATTAAATAAAAAATTAATTTGAGTCATCAAATATAATTTTTTAAACTTTAAGTTTTAAACTAGTTACCACAAATGATCATTAACAGCCCTAAAAATGTGGATCAAATGTGTCCAACTTGTTTGTTCCTGTCTTGACAAATTGATCATTTTATCTTGACTCAACTTGTCTGATTAATTAATCATCGAGAAGAAAGTTTCATTTTCGGCGTCACCTGATCGATTTCTATTCGATGGTAGAAAATTGGGCTCAGTTTTAAGTCGATTAAAAAAATACAATTAAGAATTTATTTGTAAATTCGAATTTTTAGAATATTTAAAATTCTTATATGTTTCTACCTTTAAATTAAATTCCCTCTAAATTCAATTGGCCTTTTTCAAAATCTAATAACTTTTCAAATAATTTATTAATGCAATTGAAATAGGAAGGTAATAATTAAAAATTTATTTTCTTAAAAAATCGATTCGTAATTTCGAAATTGTTTCAATGTTCGTGTTTTACAAACTGACTTTCACTTTTCAGTTGGCTCACTACTCAGTTGTCAGTCTAGTTGAAACCAGTCAAGCGAGTAAAATTTTAACTTGTCTTCACTTTTCGTTGTTTTTTAAACAGAAATTTTACTAAATTTAAAACCCCCTTTGTTTTATTTATCAATCACACACGTTCGACAGTCACCTGATGTTTGCCTCAATCATTGAAATCTTTTTGGTTATAAATTTTAAGATTAAAAAATGTTTCAAAAAATTCACCAACCATTTCAGTGATTTTTACTTTGATTTGGATCCAATCAAGAATTGTGAATCATTGGGCGAGATTCTCAATTTAAAGAATAATCGTCAACTTAGTCCAATTCCTCTAATTCCATGGTTTAAAGTGAATGTTCACTTTTTGTTGCCAGCCTTAGTAATGATTTACTATTACCTGGACAATTTCTATGTGATCTTTCTTGTTTATGGTGTGAATAATTTTGATATAACCTCAATGCCCGAATTGTTACTCCATAAAATCAATCCCCGGATGGTTTGGATGCTCACCGATATTTATCTCAACGCTGGCATGCTACAACAGTTGCTCATCTATCTGTTTCTAACCCAAGTACCCAACATTTCTTCCGACTATTTTATGTACGCCCTATGGAACAATTCTCTAGCCAAGCGAACAATTTACTTCAGAGGGAAATGTAAGTTTTTGTGTGTTTTATCTATCACGAATATAACAATCTTTTTGTTTCTACAAAAGTCTGGAAACAGGCAAAATCAGATGAACTGTTGAAGAAACGAGCCAAATTGCGGCAAATCTACTCGATAGTAATGGTGACCGCCTTTTGGTTCATTTACATTTACAGTATAGGCTCACTTTACATCAATAGACACAGTGGCACACTTCGAGACGTGTGGCTATTTGCCTACACAACCATTTGGACGTTCTACTCATGCTATGGTAAGTTTTTTATCTGTTAGAAATCATGTTAATACTTTTTTTTGTGCATACAGCCTTAATATTTATCGGATTCTACTTCAACCTATCCACTATTACAATTCGATTCAAACAACAGTGCATCCTGAAAAGGTTCAACTTACTTCTGAAGAAAATTCCGAAACATAATAAAAATAGAAAAATACCAAAAATGCGCTCGACAATAATTTGGTTGAAATTTACTGCTCTCAATGGGAAAGTTTTGAAACTTTTTAAAGAATTGAGCGTGTACAATCGATTTTGGAGTTTCATCTTGACCTGCTATGTATTTGGCTATGTGGTGATGATGGTCTTCATGGCCTATGGCTTCTTCTATAAGGCAAATTCGATTTTGTTGAAGTCTTTTTTCTTATTTTTGTCATCGGACATGTTTGTCTCCATTTTGTTCATCACAAATGAATGTGCTGCGATTGTACGGAACAGTGTGCAAATTTATAAAAACAATCGTACGTTTGCTTATGCCTATTCAGAGCTTCTTCGACCGGTTCCAAATCAATTGCTGCGGGTATTGTTGTCGTAGTTATTAAAAAAAATGTTGATATTAACATTTTTATTTCAATTGTTTAGCTCAGCAAAATTGTTTCAAATTATAAAGGAAGTCGAGCGGGTTTTCGCTATATCAATGGCGCAATCATCGATTCGCGAATGTTTCAAATTGTAATGTTGCTGTCTTTGTTGCTTCAATTTTTTTCTAAATCTAATTGTTTTTTTTAACTTTAGCTATTATTCTCGAGCACTATTTTGTTTATGAAACTCTTCAGAAAGGACACCATGGGATTAGATTATCTTTAAAATGTAACACTACTCGTTTAGTGCTTTCCAAACCTATGTTTGTGAAATACTTTTTTGTGTTATAATTTCGTAATACTACTAAATTTGAAGCATTATTGAAGCATTTCGTATACATTTGATTGCTTCCTACAATTATTACTCAGCCTTGAATGTTGTGGAATCTCATTGTCAGAATTGACATTTTGTCATATGATGCGATAATTTTGATTGATTACCTTTTCGTTGATTTAATGCAAGTTCAAAAACTTGCATAATTTTTTGCGAAACAAAAGTATTTCGAATTTCCTGTTAAATTGATTGACAACGTAATTGTGCTGAACATTAAATATTGAAACTTTTTATTTTGTAATTTTAACAATTTTATCGTGTTTTCTCTTTAACTATATATATTTAATTATTTGAGAGAATATTTATTTCAATTCCTACTATATAAAGACTCGACCCCTGTGTTTATAATCAAATTATTTTATATAATATACCAATATAATAATTTCATTTTATACGTATTTGAAATGTCTCAAAAGCAGTATCATGGACGATTTAGCAGTTTGCCATCAATGTCAAAGGCGCTTCTCTATTTGATGTTGGCTTGTCTGTGTTGGATTCTGCTTTCTCACCATTCAAATACAGATGGTAAATAACTGTTTGTGATTTGGGCTAAATACTCGGTGTTTTTTATACATTTTTTGGTACTAGAGTGCCCAAAAAAAGGTTTAGTTTGTATTCGGATAAATTGACTTTATTTTTTTCCTATCTGCAAAGAACCAACGACTATAAGTTTCGGAATGGGCGCTCGTGCTTCTGGTATTTTGAATGATCATCACGAAACTCACCACCATTATCATCACTATAGCCATAAGCATCATTACTATCATAGGCATCATCATCATTATCATCACAAACATCGGCATCATCACAAGCATCGTTATCATCAGTAAGTGATTGCGTTTTTTAAAAATAACTCAACCATTTTAAATTTTATGTTTTAGTAAATATGGCCATCATCACAAGCATGGTTAGGATCACAACACACAATAAAAAATCACTATGATGATCACATGAAGAAGAGCGCTACAACTTTCAACAAAAGGATGACCATAATTATGGTCATCAAATTATAATTTGTTGAAATAATCAAAACAAATTGATATCGAAATTCTTCTGTGACAAATTCGTGGGACAACTATAGTGTGGGCACAATTGAAATTAATTGAAAATTTTGATTACAAACTAAAGAACATTTTTGTATAAATATGAGGTATACGCTTGCCATTATTTTAATAGAAAAAATGATCAATAAAACACAAACAACGACTATAGCTGTGTTCCAGTTGAGCGTCGAGTGCGTTTTATATTGTTTTGATTCGTTGTACTTTATGTCGAATGAGCGGCATGCCCTGGCACCTTCTCGTGTCTGCCTGCTTCCACAATCTGTACAGCTGTTCGATCACTTTTTGGATCATCACATCCGTGAGTCATGAGACTGCGCTGCATGGCACAAAAATCGAGACTACACAGCAGTTTAAATCGATAGCCATTGTTACGCTCAATTTGGCCATAATCAGCTAGTACTCCAGTGATTAGCATGTCGTCAATGTCGAGTATCGCGCCAGGATAGGTCGCGATGGCGTTCACCATTTGGCCAACTCGATCCATTGAGAGAACATAACCGAAGCCGAGCAGGTAATCGTAACTATCTTGAGAATAGACATGCGAGGGCAGGTGCCACTTGTGGTTAGGATCCCTCCGTGCGGCAGTGTACGCAGTGTACTGTATTCCAGTCAGCCCAGAAGGAATTGCCTTCGTTTGCACCAATTCGTTCAGCATCTGCATGTTCAACAGCACATCGTCATCCACCTTGACCATGTATGCACTAGTATTACATTACCGGGCAGCCCACTTGAGGCCGGCAAGCCCTTTCAGTGTCAAATTGAAGTGGGCTTCAATGAAATTGAACTGTAACACATCGCCATACTGACTTGCTTCGGCTTCAAGTGCTTGCTGAACTGTCGGATCACTTGGCACAACGCAAAACACAAAGAATAAACGCATTTTGTACACAGGCGCTTCCTGGGCCCAGGTTCGACGAACCACCATACGACGATCATAATACTTGCCTGTGGTGACTGCGGCATTATAAATGAAAATTGGAGTTTCACCCGGGGCACTGTCTGCGGGAGATAACACCACCTGATCGGTGAGTGTCACTTCAGCGGTGGTGTGTTGAAAGTTGCGAGGCTTGATGCAAAGTCCATTGTCAATTGTCATCCACAAAGTGATCATAATACAGATCAGAACAAACCACCAGGAAGTGTACATTTTTTGTTGTATAGTTGAAATATTTTGCAGATTTTGTTGTTTTTTTCAGTGAAAATTACTTGATCACACAAAAGTTTGCTGTCCACTAGGGTTTCCAATTATTCGGTTTTTCAAAACTTCGAATAGTCGAAGAGCCTTAACCGCAAACTTCGAAGCTTCGAAGCTTCGACAAAATTTTTCCCACAATTTTAATTGATTGAAATTTTGCGTTTTCAATCAATTTACTAACTAATTATTGCATTAATGAAATTTTCCAAACAGAGTGTATTTTATTTCATCTAATCTTTCCAATTTATGGACCAGTGAAATTTTCAAAATGAACATTTAAATCTTTTTCCTCTATTAGGGATAATTGAAGATTCTCAAAATAGTCAAAAAATATCATATTTCCAATTTTTAGGAAGATATCACTATATTCGAATTTTGAAGCGAAGATTCGAATAGTTGATTTCCCAAAAAATGGCCGAAGCTTCGAAGTTTCGAAGCTTCGAAGCCTTCGATTGGAATCCCTACTGTCCACAATCACAAACTGAGAATCAAGATTAAAAAAAATTTAGAAATGTTTTGTCTATTGACCAAAAAAAAGCTCAAAACTGTGATCAATTCATGTCAATTCAATTTATTGCAAACACGACTACATATAAAACCACAAAGCTCAAAACTGTGATCAATTCATGTCAATTCAATTCATTGCAAACACGACTACATTTAAAACCACAAAGCTCAAAACTGTGATCAATTCATGTCAATTCAATTCATTGCAAACACGACTACATATAAAACCACAAAGCTCAAAACTGTGATCAATTCATGTCAATTCAATTCATTGCAAACACGACTACATTTAAAACCACAAAGCTCAAAACTGTGATCAATTCATGTCAATTCAATTCATTGCAAACACGACTACATATAAAACCACAAAGCTCAAAACTGTGATCAATTCATGTCAATTCAATTCATTGCAAACACGACTACATATAAAACCACAAAGCTCAAAACTGTGATCAATTCATGTCAATTCAATTCATTGCAAACACGACTACATATAAAACCACAAAGCTCAAAACTGTGATCAATTCATGTCAACTCAATTCATTGCAAACACGACTACATATAAAACCACAAAGCTCAAAACTGTGATCAATTCATGTCAATTCAATTCATTGCAAACACGACTACATATAAAACCACAAAGCTCAAAACTGTGATCAATTCATGTCAATTTAATTCATTGCAAACACGACTACATTTAAAACCACAAAGCTCAAAACTGTGATCAATTCATGTCAATTCAATTCATTGCAAACACGACTACATTTAAAACCACAAAGCTCAAAACTGTGATCAATTCATGTCAATTCAATTCATTGCAAACACGACTACATATAAAACCACAAAGCTCAAAACTGTGATCAATTCATGTCAATTCAATTCATTGCAAACACGACTACATTTAAAACCACAAAGCTCAAAACTGTGATCAATTCATGTCAATTCAATTCATTGCAAACACGACTACATATAAAACCACAAAGCTCAAAACTGTGATCAATTCATGTCAATTCAATTCATTGCAAACACGACTACATATAAAACCACAAAGCTCAAAACTGTGATCAATTCATGTCAATTTAATTCATTGCAAACACGACTACATTTAAAACCACAAAGCTCAAAACTGTGATCAATTCATGTCAATTCAATTCATTGCAAACACGACTACATTTAAAACCACAAAGCTCAAAACTGTGATCAATTCATGTCAATTCAATTCATTGCAAACACGACTACATATAAAACCACAAAAGCTCAAAACTGTGATCAATTCATGTCAATTCAATTCATTGCAAACACGACTACATTTAAAACCACAAAGCTCAAAACTGTGATCAATTCATGTCAATTCAATTCATTGCAAACACGACTACATATAAAACCACAAAGCTCAAAACTGTGATCAATTCATGTCAATTCAATTCATTGCAAACACGACTACATATAAAACCACAAAGCTCAAAACTGTGATAAATTCATGTCAATTCAATTCGTGAATAGTCGAGTTTGCAGTGCCATTTTCAAGAACTGATTTCGAAATTTGCTGAGACAATTTTTCCCCAAACTGGCGAGCGTTCACGGACTTTGTTGCTAACATATCAAATGACATTGTAAACAAACTTATAAAATGTTCTTTTAAATTTAAAAATTGTGACGAGAACAAATAGCTCAACGATGTGTGCATTAGTAGTACTAGTAACTAATTTAGTACAGTGGAACATTTGTGATGATTAGTTTATGCTTTAGTTGAGGCTGTGATCAATAAAACACTTAATGGCACAATTATGATTGCTTTATGCCAAGTAGGGTTAGTTTTGCTGTTAATGTAACAATCATAATAATACAAAATCAAAGGTGACTAATTGTCAATGTCCATTGATACTAAATGTATTATTGTACACTTAAACTATTGTAATAATATTGTGCAAATGAGCAATATTGATTTGAAAAATATGCCATATCTTTGATGATTAAGTCGCTAAGCCAACACATAAAATTTGTCAGTAGAGGTTCGCTTATTTAAACACAAAACAATCAAACTTGCATACATGAAAAAGTAAGAACTCTCTACTGGATAATGTCCAACTTGGTGTATGTGTTTGCGCTTGCAAGCATTGTCTATTTGGCCAATGCGGACTCGACGGAGTATTCACACGGCATGACTTTCCAACCAGGCTACACCAAAACTGAGAGTGAAGATTGTCTCTTTTTGAATGTGTAGAGGCCACAAGCGGAGAAGGCTAATCGAACCGTAATGGTTTTCATTCATGGAGGAGGACTTCAGGGTGGCACAATCTTCACTACCTCGTTAAATGGTCGTTACATGGCTGAGCAAGGAGATGTTGTGCTGGTGAGCATCAATTACCGACTAGACCCGTTTGGTTTCCTCTATGGCGGTATAGATGACGCACCTGGAAATGCTGGCTTTTATGATCAAATTTTAGCTTTACAATGGGTACGAGAAAATATTGCTATATTTAGTGGTGATCCAAACGCTGTGACCATATTTGGTGAATCGGCTGGTTCATTGTCGGTCGGGGCACTGATACTGTCCCCACTGGCCAAAGGACTTTTCAATCGAGCAATCATGCAGTCAGCTGCCCCAACTGGCCTAGCTTTTTCGTGATTCCGCCTCGAATGTGTTGGTCAAAACGAAAAAAACTTGCACACTGGCTAGACTGTCCTACCTCCACTAAAATGGACGGCACAATCAAATGCCTGGGAACGAAACCAATAGAACAGTTTGTCAATGCAACAGTGGCTGGGCCGTATCAGACAAATGATTTCTTGTTTATGGCTGTTTATGGAGACCAGTTGCTGCCAATTGAGCCAGTGCACGCGCTGAAGAGTGGCAAATTTAACCACGACATTGATCTTCTGTACGGTGTGAATGCAAATGAAGGCTCGGGCTTTGTGATGGCACTACTTCCCGAGGTGATGTCCACTCAGTTCAATAGAACCAAAAGCACACTGAAGAAAGACATTGTCTCGCTAATGAGCATCAAAAGTAGTTTGGATTGGAATGAAGTTGCTGACTATTACATCGTAAAATTGCATCAACCCACACAGGATGATCACAAGTAAGCAGCACATCTATCAAATTTGCCAAATTATTCAACTGTATTTTTTTTATTTCAGAGTAACTTTGGCAAATATATTTGGCGACTATCACGTGATTTGTCCAAAAATTCTATTTGCTGAGCAAATGTCCATTATGGCACCAGCGAACAATTACTATGCGTATAGACTAACCAAAAGAGTGCAAAATGCGAACATGACTATTCCTGCTTGGTTGGGCATCCTTCACGGTGATGAATTGGCCTATTTGTTTGACATTCCATCGGCAAAACAGGAAGGTGAAACGGCAGTTAGCATGAGTGCAGACATGATCCGTGCATGGACAAATTTTGCTAAGATTGGACATCCAGGCAAAATGGGCTCAGTGGAATGGACCCCAGCAGTGAACAACTCGACAAATGACCACACAACTAAGCATCTCAATCTATATTCGGCAAACTATAAAATGGTCAATAAATTTTATTCGGAAATTTGTAATGTTTTCTGGAAACAACGAATTTTTGTTTAACCATACAACTGAATTATGCGAATAAATGAAGCTTCTTGATGGCCTTGATTTGATTAGATTTAATTTTTTTAGAAGGTAGGGGATATAAATATAGATTTTGTTTTAATCATTAACAATTATTTCCATTTAAAATGAAATGTCAATCGAAACCTCAATCAAACCAGACAAAAGTTTGAATTGAATTGCCATCAACATTCACAGTGAAGCTGCCAAATTTGGGATCATTGATTTGCAATTGAGTGCTTGACTCGGCTTTGTTCAGCACAACGGCAATGGTCGAGTTAGCAGGCGTGGCAAAGATGACAATTTCAAGTGCGTCCTTGTTTTGGCTTGTGGTTAGTCGCTTTGAGCCAGGTGATAAGAATCGGCTAAAGTGGCCCAGCGCATAGTACATTGGCTGTTTGTAGTATTCGTTTGCGGTGGCATTCACGATGACTGGCGAATCAACATAGTCGTTCACCCAGCTTGGACCACCTTGAAGGTCGAGAGCCATATTCCAGTCAATCCATCCACTGGTGTGATGTTTTAGATCCTATTTTTTTAAAAAAATAAATTAATGACTTTTACCAATGTTTTTACTGAAATTCTCACTCACCGATATGATGTCGTGTGCATAGTTTTCTGCCCGTTCCCAACTGCCCAGTAAAACTCCCCTTTTAGCGGACGTTATAGAGCCTTCACAGGCCTCAGTTGACAGAAGAAAGTAGTCCGAATAGCTGCGATGCACTTCGTCTAGAAACTCTGCTGGAATGGCCTTATTCAAATACCAATGGTATGCGATTCCGGCCACATATTTGGACGCCTCCGCATGGGTGAGAATAATGTCAGCCCACTTTTTAATATCATGTCGCTGATCGTCCATGATCATAATTTTGAGCTTGTCTTTGTCATAACCAGCGCGGTGCAGTTTTGGTCCCAATGTATCGTAGATAAAGTCACGCTGTTCCTCCTCGCTCATGGCCATACAGTTGAATGGAAAGTTGTCAAGCAAACCATCCATAGGTTCATTTTGCAAAAGTGATTCCCCCAAAAATCCACCCCATTCTTCTTATATTCGTCAAGAAACCTTCAACAAAAAACATAAAAATATGTTTATAAGTCTTAAATAGAGCTTATTACTTTACAAAATAATCAGCCCATGCCTGATAGTATGTTCCATTTGGACTGCCTTTCAGGCTGCCTTTTCCGTAGATTTTCTGGTTTGTCTTCATCCATGCTGGTGCGCTCCATGGACTGGCAAAAAGTTGTACTTTGGTTACACTCATTGCCATTTTGATAAAATGAATCTAAATGAACATAAAATGGCATTAATATCACGAGTATAGACCAGCAACAAAAGTCATACTTTGTATTTGAAATCTTCATTGGCCAGTTTGAAGTGCGCCAGTTTAAAGTCTTCATGTTCGGTGTCGTCGTATGTGTAAGGATGGCTTGAAAAGTCTGTGCCACCGATGGGCACTCGACCCATTGAGTATCTCAGCCCATGTTGGCTAAAATAGTCCTTAATCAGGTTTGTACCCAATTTGGCATCCAATTTCAGTATGTTTATACCAGTCGCATCAGTAAACGAGCCACCAAAGCCAATGATGGATTGCAAAGGATCCATGCTCCGATCGATAGTTACCACCATTCGATGGCCATTTGTAGTGCCAACAGGTTCCTTGTTAAACGTGAGTTCCCTCTTTGCAAAACGATCTCGAATTTTATCACTTTGAAACACGGTGACTATGCCTGGTGCGGTTTGGCTGAAGTCCACAAAAGAGTCGCAGTATGTCAAATTGCACACACAGACAAAACTATCCTTGTTGTAGTGTCGTGGCGAACATGACGATTGCAACGACCAACGAACTGACAATAAAATATAAATCAAATATTAGTTATAAAAACATAAAACACCATTTTTTCAAATATACCTAAACAAATTAAAACAAATACGAACAATATCAAACGAAATGCCATTTTGCATATATGAAATGCTAGATTCAATTGCTGTTGGCAATGTTTTGGCACACTTTGAGTTAATATATAGAATACAATTTCCAACTGTGCTACATAGCGAAATAATCAACGGATAGTTTAAAATGATTTTTACATTTGAGCTTAATCATCAAATGCAAAGGAACAATTTGCTCCATATCAAGTGATGCTATCACTGTACTGAGCTTTTAAAATTATAACTAATGCATTTTGTATTAATAATAAGCAATCTTAACATTAGATAGTGTATAATACATTGCTCAAAAATAAATAAAAAAGTATTACAAATGATGACTATTTATAATCCAAGACCAAGATGTAGGTTACTTATTGTTCCACTCTGTATCTTACAATAGTTTAAAGTACAATTTGTGACAGTCACTTCTAATCAGTACTAACAAACGATCAAACGGAGTAATTTTGACATAAGGTGGTATTAGTAATATTGCTTCTCCAATCAAAATGTGTGGTTTTAATTGACAATTAACCAAACTAACAATCAACCACTGGATAATAGACAGCCAGCTGTTCGCTGAGTGTTCAGCTCACATGATGTACAAACGGTGGACACTTACTTTCAATGGATGCAAGAGAATAATCTAATCTACACTGTTGCAACGATTTGCCAGTCATGCGAAGTGTGATTTCGTTTTAATTTAACTTAACGATAACTTAACTGCGACTACATTTAAGATCTTACTTGTCAAAACCTTGTCAAAACAGGCTACCCTGTCGGTCAGTCATTCGAACAGTATCCCGACGTTCGTAAGTACACCAACACCTATCAAACTCATTATCAGCCAATATTGCATTATAATGTGGGATATTAGTGGCTGGAACGCATTTTCCAATGAATTGCTCGAAGATTTGCACAACAATCTCAAACCACTGGGTTTATTAAACTCTTCTGCTAATTCACACCAGAACGGTAAGCCTGTGGTTTGTGTGTGGGGTCTCGGATTTGGTGATCGATCTCAAGATGTGAATAGAATGGTTAGTTTGGTTAAGGAAATCAAGAAGGAAGGTTTCTACGTCATTGGTGGTGTGGAAACTCATTGGTTGAAAGTCTAAAGATTACAAAAATTCCATCCAGTCTATCTCAATCTTAGCATGGTACAACCCTGGTCGTTGGGTCGTTTCTCTGGTGTTCAAGGTGCACAAGAATATGCCAAAACGCTCAAGAGGATCACGACTTTCTCAAACAGCACAACATTGACTACCAGTTGGTTTCCCGGTTTCGCTTGGTCCAACTGGATGAAGGGAAGTGAGCATAAACAAAATGAGACTCCTTTGACTGGTGATGGTAATCGAATGATTCATTGACACATTCCGTTGCAACAAACTCACCACACTCCTTTCATTAAGCATTGGAAATTTAATGATGGATTAAAAAGCTAATAAAAAGCATTATTTGTACAAAGTTTGTCAGTCTAAATTTGTTGTTTTCATAGTTTGTCACGTTTGGTGGTTGAAGCCATATGCTGCATAAAATAGCAATATTTACAAATAAATTGTACAATAGCCATAAAATAGCAATTTGTATTGGACAAAAAATATGCCAAACCAGACAATCTCAATACACGTAGTGGTTTGAAAATTTCGCCTTTTGCTTTGTGGGTCTCATCTCATCAAGATGGGTTGGTTCAAAAAACGTTTAATTTCACTATTAATCTTTATGTCATTGACATTGACTATATTGTACAAAATGTTGAACTCAGGAAATGATCCAATGATAAACTTACCATCAGTGCTCAGTCTAATGCACAAGACAAAAGAATCATTTGATCCCATTTTTCGAATCAAATCAAGAGAAGATAGGAAATTTCAATTCGTATTTGGCATTCCAACAGTGAAACGAACTGTGAAATCGTACCTCATTTCAACACTACAGAGTTTGATTGGAAATTTGAATACCGGTGAAAAGAATCAAACTTGTTTTGTTGTCATGATTGCTGAGGTAAGTTACGACTTCGATAATCGTTTTCAAAACCAATTTCTTCTTCAATTTAAACAGACAAACATTGAATTTGTTCATCAAATTGCAGACGATGTAGTTGGTCATTTTAATGAGGAAATCAACTCTGGTATAATTGAAATTATCGCGCCTTCGCAATCATTTTATCCTGATTTTACTTTATTGAAGCAAACATTGGGAGACACGATGGAGCGCGTTAGGTGGCGAAGTAAACAGAATTTAGGTAAAATCTACTTAAGTTAATGGGGCTCTAATTCAGTGAAATACGATTTAATTTATTCAATAGATTACGCATATCTCATGATGTACTGCCAAAGCAAAGGCACTTACTATGTGGCACTAGATGACGACATTATCAGCAAGCCCCTCCTATCTAACCCAAATGCAAGCTTTTGTCGCTCAACTTGCACACAAAAAACAAAGACTGGTTAATTATCAATTTTTGTTCACTTGGTTCTATCGGAAAAGTGTTTAAATCCGCTGATTTGACAAAATGGATTCTATACTTTGTGATGTTCTACAGCGACAAACCAATGGACTGGCTGTTGGATCACTATTTAGACACAAAACTGTGTCACTTTGATTTGGACAAGAAAGGCTGTTTACAGGTGAAGCAGCAGAGTTACATTCAGTTTAAACCGTCCTTGTTTCAACATGTTGGCACTTACTCGAGTTTAAAAGGAAAAATTCAGAAACTTTTAGATAAAACTTTTGAAGTTAATGATTTGTCTTTATAAGAAGGATTTATTTGTAGGTAAAAATCGATTAAATTGTCAATGTACCAACTGAATTTGAATTATGTAATGCATGTGTACGTTTTGAACCGCAAAATTACCTAAAATTGCAAAGGCGCAGTACTCGGTTGTGTTGCATGTTTGTGTTTTCATTTAACCAGTCAAAAAGAGTACAATAAAATAGTTTTATTGCAATTGAGCATAGCTTTGTAGAGTAAACCGCTCAAATACTTTATTAAAACTTGATGAGCTCAACACTAAACCATTTCAATTGAATCAAACGTTAAAAATAATTCTTTTTACTCGTAAATTACAAAATTATTATAAATCATCTGGGCTGCAATTGATTATTTTTTTTGTAAACTTTGAAAGCCAAACAATAGATGGCAATAGTATCGTGGTTTGGTTTTTTTTTGTAATAGTGTACACTGTACACTGTACAGTGTACATTTTAGTTTTTTAAATCAGTAAAATTATTTATACAAAATCATTTATCAAAATGATTATTAATTTTTATTAAATGAAAAAATTATCCTCATTTTTAAAATTTGAATTTTTGGGAGGGGTTAGAAGCAACCAACTGAAATTACAAATCCAAAAACTGCGAAAACAATGGTGTACCATTAAGCCCTATTTGGCACTGGTTGAATACAATGAAAAGCGATCGCAGGCCCACGCTCAGTTGCAGAAGCTCATCCAAACTCGCTTTCAACCGATAATAGCACTGTTCGGCTTCTTCTAGTTTTCTATATTTTATTGTCAAATAACGGCTCAATAGGCGACAGTAACGAGCATGTTCATTCCTGTAAAATTTAAAGTTAAACAAAACATTAGACAAAAACCATGCCAATAAAATAGTATACTTAATTCTCGAATAGTCAGTATAATGCTCGTTTGGTGTAAACAAATTGATCACTGTCAAGAGTGAACAAATCACGCCATCACGTTTCCATTCGTCACGAAATTGTCTGTACAGATTTTTCATCTTGGATTCAGAACAAAATTGACTCAATATCTGCAGTGATACCATTGCGGTGACTTTGTTTTTATCCTAAAGTTTAGTAGAATGTTTTAATGAATATTTTTAAAATATATAGAACTTACATCCACAATACCAAATCCATTCCGATCAGGATCATAAATCACCACCGATCTTATTGAAAACATTTCAAGGAGGCGATTTTTGATCATTTTATTCTGATCAGTCGCACTGAGGCCAGTGAAACTGTGCAACCGACTGGCCATGTGCACAAATCTCTCGAGTGTGTACTGACTGAGTGGATGTGCGCCCAGTGGACTGTACCTTGTGCCGTAGTCGACAATTTTCCGGTATGGGTTACTCAGCATTGTGGATGCAGCGGACAGTTCACGAAGAAATTGCTTCTCAAGCTCAATCAACTCTTGACTAGGAAATGGATCCAACTCCGGTGGTACTGTGCCATGGAGGTGAATGCAGTTGATGCTTTCCATGGCAGAATCAAGAAAATTTTCATCCATCAAACATTGGGTGATAAAATCTTTGTTCAATTGTTCGCCTTTGGTTCTCATTTGCAATTGGGATTCAATGTTATCTGAAAAATTCGAACTCGACTTTGATAATTCGATAAGCTGTTGTTCAATGTTTAATTCAATATTTAGCATGTCTTTGTTTTGCACAATCCTGTCACAATACTCGTCCACAATTGAATTGATATATTCTTGGTTGATTGGATCATTTTGGTCTTGAAAGTTTTCTGTTCCATTCTCATTTGATTCCAATTCCTGTTGAATTCTGTTTAGCAAAACTTTCTTTCGACAATACAACGCTTGTTTATCGTTTTCAGTAAGAATCCATTCCTGAAAATTTTTTATATTATAAAAAATATTAGCGCCTAATAGATTAATAACAAATATAATCTACTTACCTTTTTCATACCAAATTTTAGACATTTTTTTCAATCTATAATTGGTACACTTTCTTCTCGTATGTAAATCAATGTGACATTCATCCTTACCCTGTGAACAGTTCAACTGATTCACCCTGTATTTCAGTGCATTTCGACGAAAGAACACTCTACAGGACATGCACGTTCGTGCGTTAAAGAAAAATCCTAAATTTAAAATGTTTTAAAATAATTCTAATTAAATTTAAAATTACAAATGAAAAAAACTCAAACCTGTTGCCTCGTCACCACATACGACACAGTGTGACAGTACTTTGACTTGTTTGCGTCTTCCCATTTTTTTTGAAAGAATTCGAATATTCAATTTTACTAGTTCATTAATTGATTTGGTTCATAATTGAGAAAATAAGTTTTGCATGTTAGAACATATGTGACATTTGTTCGCATCACAATGAAAAAAAAACACGCATGCATTTGCCATTGGGACATTGATCGCTAAGAGGTTTATATCTCTTAAAATAGGATAAACTTGTAGATAAAGACAATATATAAAGCTACAGTAGGTAGTATTACATTACCTATGTTGTATAAGATCGATTGTAACAGTCCAAACGCAGTTTGACTATCAGTTTAGTTGATTAATGCTACTAATTAATAAGATTTCCAGTAGATGTCGAGTACAAAGGTAAAGCCAATTGATTATATGCATTGATTAAAAACACTACACTCAATGCTACAAACAAATAATTAAACATTTGAAATTAATTTAATTGGAGAATAATAACATAATGTTAATTTTTAAAAATATTGATTCCAATTAATTAAATTTAAATTTCATGTGTATATTTCAATTTAATTTAAAAATTTAAAATTTTGAAAACAACCAGAGTTCTTAGCCAAATTTGACCAAAATGGCTGTTTGGCACGATTGTACAACAACACAATACTCCACATGTTGAAAGTTCTCGCTATGAACGTTACTAATTCGACCGATGAGATGACCGCGAACTGAGTCAACGATGACCAGTCACCACTGTGGCGCTATTGCCTTCGCTCATGTCAAGCACAGGCAATCTCGGACGGTATAAAGTCTCACACCTCGCGTTGCTCTCATTGTACAGTTGGACTGTTGTGAGACTTGCTGCCTATTGTAAGTTCTCTGAAGTTGTGTGTCTGTCTACTAAACACTAACTTGCCTCCTTCTGTCCCCAACTAGGTCTTGTTGACAAACTCTATTCATTGTCGTGCTACCTATTTGAGACGTTACCGAAGCTCTATTTCTGTGTTTTTATGTTTTACCTTTTATATTTATCCTAGAACAGTGTATCTGTTATTTTATTTGTCAATAAAACCTAGCATTTTCATTACCACAAACCCTCGACATACCAACACGAATTGCATATTGCGCATGCTATTGATGTGTTTAACACACAGAATCAATATGGATTCACCTATATTTTTACACTTTGGTCTGGTTTCCTTGGCTATATTTTCAAGTTTCTGTTTCTACTCTTGTATGCAAAATTCAACATGTTTTCGTATAAATTGATGAAAAAAGAAATAATTTAATTTAATGCTTCACAATTTTAAAAATAGTTTTTACAAGTTTTCTTGGAACAAATAAGTATTCTTTATATTAAATTTTGTTATCTAACTCCAAAATCCAATTACTATTGCGGTACAATCCAATGGTTCCAGTCACAACTTTATCCCGTGAAATTGTATTTCTAGACATTTTTGCTTAAAAACCACAAATTATACATGTTGTAATACTATACTAATTAATGGTTTATTTAAATATGATAATTCTGAAAATGAATGGAAAAGTTTCTAGCTTTGAATTTGCAATGTAATGCGATAACAATCATAAACTATTGATTCACGATGAAATGAATACTAATTGTTTGGGTGTTTTATAATTGATGGAGCACTGGAAAACGGGGCCTAGGGTCGGTCGAGCATGGTGATCTAACTCCATGGGTTCATTATCTATCGATTGGACACTTTAATTACCCAAAATGATCATATCCTCGACCAATGGGATTCAAAAAAAAAAGTTTTCATTGCTACTGTGCTCTGCCTCTGTCAACACACAAAGTGTATATATTGGTAAATAATTGTTACTGTGCTTTGTAAAAACTGTTATTGTGGTAGATATTATTGTACGGTCTAAGTACTACGTAATTCACTGAATAAATACTCAATAGTCACAAATTGGTTCGATTTCAACTGAAATGTTAATTGTGAAATCAAGATATTTTCCCTTTTAAAAAACCATATCAATAACTTGTGTTTGGTGGGACATTTGACAACTGCATTTGTGTTTATTTTAAAGATTTCCTTGTGTGCCTTCATGTGAGCCTAAATTATTACATTGACGACAACAAGGCTCACATTTACAATTGAATTGACTAATAAATTTTAGGAAGGTTGACAAGTAACGGCAATAAATTTATTTTGCAATTAAAATATCGATATTTGCAATAGTAAAAATTAAATGAAATAGCTTTGTTGAAGTATTTATTTGGGGCATTAACTGTTGGAAATAATTCATACTATTGCAGAAAACAATATTTATTATTGCAAATCTCGTAAATTTTTATATTGCAAATTTCAATATTTACTATTGCAAGTAAAATCTAGCGCTATTGCAAAAGTCGATATTGCAAAAATTTATTTTCTACTATTGCAAATATCGATATTTTAATTGCAAGATAAAATACATGCCACAAGTAACTGACAAACTATGCTGATATAAACCTTTGAAGCCAAATAACCAAATAAAATTTGATATTGTTTTATTATACCTTATCAACAACTTTTTGTTCCTGATCTGTGTCCGTTATCGTTTGATAAGCCTTGAATGTCACAATGTTCACTGAACATGACAATCTGGCTGAAACCAGATTATATGGACGAAATCAAAGCATAAAGGCGCTACAAACTGTGTGCTTGTGTTGATAGGGCTTGGGTCTTGGTGGAACATGGAGAACCAAATAAAAACCGAAACGAACCTGACGCAAGAGCAAATAATAACCGACTCAGTCTAGCCCTCGAGAGTCAACAACGCAAATAATTCAATATAATTTTCCAATTTGAATTTTTCCGATCTTTCATCAATGAATATTTTACGGATTTTCATATCAAAAATTATCACCAAACACAAACGCAGTTTGCAGCGCCTTTATGTTTTGATTTTGATCCATATAATCTATTTTCAGCCAGATTGTCATGTTCACATGCAATTAAAAAAAATAAACACTAAAGACTTATCAAACGATAACAGATCACACATCAGCACAAAACGTGACTGATAAGGTATCATAAAATAATACCAAAATAACGCAAGGCAGAACTTTGTCATATATATCTGAGGCATTATCAATCCAATTCGGTGTCCAGATTTGACTTTTATTATGCAAAGTATATATTACAGTGCTCCATATAATAATTAACAATGCTAAATACAAAATACTCGTCTACACTTAGGATTAATAAATACAGTAAGCAAGTAAGATTTAAAATAATCTGCGGACGTCCGTTAATCAAAGTGTTGGGGTCAGTTGAATCAACCAATGTCGTGATGATTACAAATGACGTCACTCACTTTTCTCAATCTTTTTGTGTGGTTTAACTTTGGACTCATTATGTATACAAGCAGTAAAGACCGATTGCTTATTTATTTTATCTCATTAACCAAATACACATGTACAGTAAAAATGTGCAAGGCAGAAATTTGTCATAAAAACACTTACATCTGAGTTATCAATCTAATTCTGTGCCCAGATTTGACACAAATGTGTCTAGAATCTAGATTAGTTACTTGTCAAGGTGGTATGGCGAAATGTGTTTATAACACTTTGACAATTGTTGAAGCAATTGTTAATTCCACTATAGCTTATAAAATGCGGCGGGACTGCTTATAAAATGTGAAAAAAATTGTTGCAAATTTGCGCCATTGTGCTCGTTTGTCACTCAGAAAGCAATCATGTTCATTTTACTGGAGCAATTGTTCAATTGGACCACACTTCGGCCCTTGCTCGTATCGGGCACTCTATTCTATCTTGTCTATCATGTATTTCGAAAGCTATTATCGTTTTATAGCTTCGCTCAAATTATCAACAAAATCCCCGGACCTGAGGTCAGTTGGAGTCCACTTGGTCACCTTTACATGTTCAGGCCGACTGGCAAAATGGATCGAGTTGCTGGTGAGTTGTTTTTAAATTTATTATTTTTAAAAAATTAAAAATTAAAAATTAAAAGGTTTCTACAACTCTGTCAGTGAACTGGCAAAGGCATACTCACCGAAGTATTCGCTATTTCGACTTTGGTTCACAGTTCGGCCAGTGATTGTTATTTTTAAAGCTGATTCAGCTGAGGTTGCATTTTTTGTTTGGTTTTAAATAAAAGCTAAATTAATAATATGTAACTTTTCAGAAAATTTTGTCCAGTAATGTGCACATTCAGAAAGGACACAGATATAAGCTAATTACTCCTTGGCTTGGTACTGGGCTGCTCACAAGGTTTGGGGAATTGCAATTTGTATGATACACTTTGAGATATTAATATGCATCAATTTTGTTTCAAGTTCGGGTAAAAAGTGGTTTCAACGCAACTTTTTTTGAATTTAAAAAAATATAATAAAATTATTTTTAGGTTTTACCAACTGAGGGCAATCTAGAAAAATATCAAAAGCATCGTGATTTATTTGACAAATTTTTATATTCAAAAAAATTCAATGATTTCCTTGAAAGTATTGGATATTCACGCTATCCAAAGGACACGCTTATGCCGGAAGGTCAGCTACTCACGATCTATGGATACCCAGAAGAGATAAATTATCCGGAGGCTAGGGAGCAAAAGGCTTTGTTCAACTTGGAAGTGTTCAACAGGATTGAACAACGGGAACTGGACGAATTGGAAAAGTTGGTCCCTGTTGAATTTTTATCGAATTCATTAGATGGACGATACAGTGGAAAGTTGATTTATGTCTCAATGGGTTCGATGGGCGCGGTTGATTTGGGACTGATGATGAGGTTGGTGGCAGTTCTTGGCAAGACAAACCACAAGTACATTGTATCAAAGGGACCTCGTCACTCGGAATACGAATTACCGATGAACATGTTCGGAGGTCGTTATCTACCGCAAGTGTCACTCATCCCTCATGTGGATTTGGTCATAACACATGGTGGTTGCAACACCGTTACAGAGGTTTTCGCTGAAGGCAAACCAATGATCGTTCTACCACTGTTTACTTATCAATTTGATAACGCACAGAGACTTCAAGAAACCGGATATGGCTTAAGGTTAGACACATACAATTTCACTGATGAACAACTGATCAATGGAATTGATGAGCTACTTTACGATCAACAATTGGTTCAAAAGCTAAAGAAAGCTTCCAAACGAATATCTTTGGTGAATAGACACCAACAATTGGCTAATAAATTTGAAGAATTGTTAATCACAAATTAATTTTGATATAATCTATAAATTTTTTTAATTTTAAATTTTAAATTAATTTATACAATTTTTTGTTTTTTAATTAGTATTGGGAAATTGTGTGCAATTGTCCTTATGGATTGATTAGTATGCTGTGTCTCATTGCAACCCATCGCAGGTGGGCAGCACCGCTTTATTATAATAAAGTTGTTTTCTTCTAATCTGGGCATCTACAATCTTGATTAAATTATTTTGTTTTTGTTTTGATTTAGTATGGTATCGAGAGTAATTGGCAACACACTAACGGTATGGTCTGACTATTCAAAAGTTCTGTCTATAGTTCCAGTCACAAATTTGTCCGGGAAAGCGTATTTCAAGACATTTTGCAACAACCACAAATTATACATGTTTTAATACTATACTAATTAAAGGTTTATTTAAATATGATAAGTCTGAAAATGAATGGAAAAGTTTCTAGCTTTGAATTTGCAATGTAATGTAATAACAATCATAAACTATTGATCCACGATGAAATGAATACTAATTGTTTGGGTGTTTTGTGATTGATTCAGTATTTCCAATTTGTTTCATTTGTTTCGCTTTGAAACAAACATAAAGAAAGTGCTGATGTAGGACACAATCTGAAATTATCATAATAAAAAGTTATATATGAAACAGAAATTTAAACAAAAATTACCAAACTATACGATTTAGGAGTGATTCGATAGTAGCCAAATGCCCGAAACGAGTACGAATGCAAACGACGACTTTCCATTAAAGTTTCGGCCTGTACAAAAACAAAATTATATTGAACTTGTCAATTTAAGGGCAATATAAATCTAAAACCAAAATGCCTAACCTTCAACATGCATGCAACATGGCCCCATTTCCAGACAGTCTGCTCGTGCTTAAAGAATGCCAAATAAAATTTGCGATGCTCAATCACCAGTTTTTGATTGAGCCGCACAATTGCGGCACACTGGTCCGTCAGTACAAAGAGAAACAGATTGAGTTCGGCCACATCGATGATGAAGATCTGCTTAACATGCACTGGGATGTTCTCTACAAACAGTACAATGTACAGTAGATAGCACTGGACTGAGATGTAGAATGGAATCAAGGCGGACAGCATTGGGGCACAGTAGCGACTGTACTCGGAGATTGTCTTACAGATTGAGATTATGTTTTCATTGATTTGAAGGTACTGAAGCCAAATTGGAACAGTTCGACGAGTGAAATTGGTGATGCCAGCTCGGTCTGACTTGATTCGATTCAGCTGGGAAGTCAAATGCTGCAATTTGTCCAATAAAGTTTGCTGTCTAATTCGAATGTATTTGCTGGCCAGAACAACGTAGATCACTGAGCCAAATAGACCATAAAACAAGTAGATCAAATACAGTGGAAACATGACCCAATAGATTATGGTCCAAATGCTTAGAGTGTAGACTCGATTCACAAAGAAGACACAGAACATAAAGTACAGTGTAAAGATGGTGTTCAGTATCCCAACCAAAAGAAATAGTGTGAATTTGATCTTCCGTTGATGGCTAAACAATTTAGCCGTTTCCTCTTGCCCAAAGACTTGATCGCCGATCCAAACACTCGAGCCATCAGTGAACAGCTGCGGTTTGGTGTCGATTTTCCGATTGAAAAGCAGCGCAATGTAAACCTTGCAAGCAGTGAGCACATCCAACAGCATTCCCATGTCAATCAATGGCCAAATTGAACGGGGCACAATTTGGTGGGTGAAAATTTGAGGGCTTGTTAAAATGGTCCTCAAATTGACACTTCCAGTTGATTCAAATTGAAAGCCAACAGTTCCGTACACGGCGGTGTAGATCAGCATCAGTAGGGGTAGAATAAATTGACCATTTATAGACCATTTCGAAGATCTATCAATCGACGGTTCAGTTGTTGAAGATAATGAATCAGAGTTTGGGCTACGTTGCAGCGGATCCGTTTGATCATAAAGTGCCACAAAATGAGTCGTTACAAGTTTTTTAATACCACAAATCGCTAAAAACAAAATATCCATTTTTTCTAGTTTAACTTCACATTTCTTCTAAAATACTTTAATTCACTTTTCAGAATCAGAAAACAATACACTGAACAGAAATGAAAATTCTTTAATTTATAAAGCCAATACATATTCCCTGAAGTCATTACAAATAATGACTTTGTGACATTGTATCATTCCATTTTGGAAAACAATACGTCATACATTTTGAATTATTGTATTTTGAAAACAAAGATTTGTCAATTTGTTTGCTTTTCAAATGAAAACTTGAAACTTTAACCTCAATTTTCAAACATTTATTTGCAAATATATAATTTGCTTATGTCAATAAATGAATCTAATCTAATTTCAAAATATAATAATAATTTATTACTGGAAAAATTAAGACATTATTGTTGCAATCTCAATATTTGCTTAAGCAATTTGTACAATTGTACAATTTACAAGGTTACAGCACACAAACAATTTATTACTTTACTGTGACGAACAACCACAAAATTCAATTTATATCATTTTAAATAATTTGACATAGACGCATTTAAAAATCTTTTAAGATTCTGAGAAATAATGTTATTATTAATTTTAAATTAATATTTTCAGTTTTCCAAAACTAAAAAGCTACAATTTTCATACAAAAATACCGTTATAAAAAATCGTAAAATTATGTAATGTAAGCAAAATTAAAATACATTCAACATTTTTGAACTGATTTAGAAGGTCGTATAATATCAATTAATATTCTGCTCATTGCATCAATTGCTCAATCTTCAAGGCCAGTTATTCGTGTTTGTTCAATGCTTTCAAACGTCTTGAGGAAGCTTGCAGTTTGTTGCCCAAATTGTGATCATTGAGCAATCGATCAATCGTGCCAGTTAGCTCAATTTCTGTAAAATTGTACGGATCGATTCGCGCACCAAATCCAGTTTCGCTCAGCCGTTGGACATTGTCAAACTGATCGGCAAACAGTGGCAGCACAATCATTGGCTTACCCTCGACAAATGTTTCCGTGACTGTGTTGTTGCCACCGTGGGTTAGTACTAAATCGACATGGGGCACGAGCTTCGTTTGAGGCATATATCGATCGCCGTACATGTTTTCGGCCAAATCAAACTCGGGGTGACAAATATATATTTAAAAAAATATTTACCAGATGCTCGATCACCACAAACGCGACATATTTTGGTATTCATATTCGTAATTTATTGCTTAATTTAAAACAAAATTCAAATCGAAATTTTAATCAGCTTACTGCAGTCGTGTCTGCAATAAACCAAATTCAAAATCAAAATCTCCCCGAGCAACACTCAACTTACTATTTACAGACTCTCCGACTAATGCCGCAATGAGCCCAAATCTCTCACACATCTGTGATAATAGACAATCTAATCAATCTGGCCTTGGACAGTGTATGCATTCAATATACAAATGTTTGTTCGATGTAGCTGTATATACAGCTGGTTTACTAAATTGATTACTGTAAAATAGAAAGAAACAGAAACAGAAACTTACAGAAAGATTCCTTAGATGGATCTTTTTGAAAAACTATCCGCCATAATATAATGTAAAGTGAAAATAGGCCATAGGAAAATAGTAAACCAGCTATATATATGTATATACAGCTATATGTATATACAGCTACATCGAACAAACATTTGTATATTGAATGCATACACTGTCCAAGGCCAAATTGATTAGATTGTCTATTATCACAAATGTGTGAGAGATTTGGCCTCATTGCGGCATTAGTCGGAGAGTCTGTAAATAGTAAGTTGAGTGTTGCTCCGGGAGATTTTGCATTTTGCATTTGGTTTATTGCAGACGCTGCAGTAAGTTGACTAAAATTTCGATTTGAATTTTGTTTTAAATTAAGCAATAAATTACGAATATGAATACCAAAATATGTCGCGTTTGTGGTGATCGAGCATCTGGTAAATATTTTTTTTATTAATTTATATTTTTCTGATATATTTTTTTTTGTTAATACTTTCAGGATTCAGCTATGATGGCCTCTCGTGTGAATCGTGTAAAGTGTTCTTCTGTAGAAATTCGGCTAAAGATGAGGTTTGAGAATTATTTTGGTGGTTTTAATATATCGTAAATTAATTTGAATATTTTTTATTTTAAAGATGTTAAAATGTAAATTTGGGGGTAATTGTATAATCTCAATTGGCACCAGAAAGAAGTGTCCCAAATGTCGTCTGATCAAATGTCTGTCGATTGGAATGAAACGGAAGAGTAAATTCAACCCTAGTAAAAATGACCTCTCTCAAGAAAATCATATTCAAAAAGGAATTGAGCCAATACTGGAAATTAGCATTTTAAGATTTCTCTCAGACTTTGATCTAAAAAACGTCACCAAATATGTGTCAACTCAAATGAATGTTCATTTTCAACGAAACCAACCTCAACCACTTGAATTGAACCAATTTGAGTTGGATCGAATTTCCGAGGCTCAAAGCGCAATGGGCATTGTATTCCGAGACGAGCACGCCGCACCCATAGTGAAATATGTACAATCACACCAAGACTATTACACCAATCCATTGCTTTTGTACCTTAAGAAAAGTATCAATTTTTGTCAACACTTTGCCGCCTTCAACAGTCTGAAAAACGGAGATCAACTAACGCTACTGAAACCGTTCTGTCTAGAACTGCTGGGAATTTGGTTCAATTTTCAGAGTGATTTCGATAGTGAGGGAATTTTACTGTTTAGCGATGAGTCAGAGACGGAGACAATCTTTGTTCCATTTGAGATTGCATTACAAGGTTTCAAGGAAAAGGCAATTCTTAAAACTATAACCGATAGGTCCTATGCACTGCACGATGCAATGGAGGGCGACGGAATCATTCGAGATTTGGTATGACTTCTCCAATTAAATCAACCAAATTTTGATTGACTATTCATTTTAATAGCTTTGCGCCACATTTCTTTTTGAACATACCGAAAATTTATCATCCCCCGAAAATTTTAGGTAATTTTATTACTAATTTTTAAATGGGATTTGACTAAAATTCTGTAACTTTTTGTCAACAAGGTATCATCATCATCTCTACTCGATGCTACTGTTGCGCTATCTAAGGCACAAATATAAAAGTAAAAAGGAAGGAAATCGAAAATATCTGAATTTGATGCGTCTACTTGATCTGCTTGGCGATTTCACTAAACATAAACAAGCGTTTGTCATTGAATATGGAGTGGAAAAGTATCCACAAATTGTGCTCGAATTGTATGATCTGGCTTAGAATTTGGATTTTGTTTAATTTTTTCAAAATGATTCTTCAATAATAAGTAACAGTAATACGGGAAAGCTTTAAATCATTGACATTGTTGACATTGTGGAGGATGCTTGACCGGTGTGCGGACTAAATAGAGCAAACAGTTGAAACATAACCAATTTATTGTTCAACTAAGGTTGACGACACATGTCGTAGTGTGTAATTAATGAGAGGAAGCTTCTCGTATTAATATAGAAACCCGCTTATTGTGTGCACACAAAGAGTATTTTCCGAGAATATTCTTCGTTTAAGACTTGATTTTTGAATGTTTGGTCAACCTTTCGCAGGCCACCGTCTTGCACAGCCAGAAACATCCAATACTGATGACCCATCTGTGGTCTACACATTAAAATGGCAAAAATTGCAAATGCCAGCAGTAACATATTCACATAGATCTCATCACAAGCATCGATTGAATAAAATTGGTGATAAAAAGTGTAACGACTACTCTGAATTACTACTACTTCCCTCAAGTTGAGCATCTCAAGCGCAGAAAAGTTTTCATCCAATAGAAGAAGACCATAACCCACAGTGAAGGTAATTGATTAATGGTTAAGCCACGTGTCGTAAAACAGTTAGCTTTTGCTATTAATCATCAAACATTTAATGTGTCAAAATTGATTATCAATTTTGTAAAATTCCGTTAATTTCTAAATCTATCGAGATCAGAACTGGTTAAGCTATAGAGGTAAGCAGATTTAATAAATCAAGAGAAAACATTTTGCCACATTTTTATTTTTAGAAAAAAATACATTCATTTTTAAATCTAACGAATGTTTTAACAAAATTGAGAAAATACAGTATTTTAAAACTTGAACTTCTAACACAATCTATTTCTATACTTGCAAATAATTAATGATTAATTTACGATTAATTACGAATTATTAATTAAAAATGGAATTATCAAAAAGGTTTCTAATTGATTTTAAAGTTTTTGAATTAAAAATTAAAACTACATAAAATTGAAAATGTCATTTCAGTTGTTGATTAAAAAAAATATTTTCTTAATTAAGAATAATGACGATCCGCAGAATTTCCATCACTTTCAACGCCATCTTCCACATCATCATCAGGTGAATTGAATTTGTCTTTAGAAGTCATTCTCCAAACTTTGAACAGAAAAACAGTGACATAAATCAGCACCAGCACTTCCACCACAACGATGCACAGTAGAACATTTTGTTCTAAATTTTGTTGGACATTTTCGTCTTTTTTTGGTCAGAATTCAGTGATCTTGATCAGTCAGTGTCCGTACGGCAAATGATACAATTTCGAATTAAATTCTCTCGTTTTATAAGTGTTCGAATGTTCGCGAAATGTACTCTATTTTGGATTTGTTTACTCAAACTACAACAAATGTGTCAACAAACAACAACAGTCAATTATCATATAAATTAATTGACCAAAGACTAGAGCAGTTTGTTGTATTTTGTCATTTAATGTATAAATAGAAATGAATGCACTCGTGAAATTAAATTTATTTTTCCTGTCGTTATACCAACAATAAACAAACAAACCAATAAACAGATTCTTATTATGGACCTATGATTACAAAATGTGACTCTCTGTATTATTGACATACACTAGAATTAGGGGAAAATTCCATTTTAATTGTTTAATCATTTTGACCGGAAATTCAATTTGTTGTCTATTTTTAGGAAGAGTAAATTTCTTTACTTTCACCTTACACTCGATTAGGGTGATTCAATGCACCATGTCCGATTATGATTTTCAATTCTTGGATTCTCACTTTGATTTTGCCACTTAAAAATTAACCCACAAAATTATCCATTTCCATCAATCACATAGAGAATTCATACTCTGATTAAAATTAATTAACGTAAATTAAAACAACAATAACAAAATATTATTAATTAATTGCAAATTTTGATTCCGAGAAAACATCTGCATCTGCATTTGAATTATTTTTTTTGTATTAACCAAACTCAATCCTTATCAGTGAAATATTTTACATTTTCAGTACATTTCGTACGTAATTTTACCTATTTTGTGACATAATCATAAACATAAACATGTTTTTCGGTTCATGTTGTTTCCATTGGTGTATATTATAATGTTATATAATGCCATGCAATTTCTCATCAACCTTATGATCTATACATAGTATCCGTTGGGACCATCTGTGCGTGTGAGTGCATCCATCCACTTTGATTGTATGTGCTGGTTTACAAATCTGATGATTCACTAATTTGGGTCAATCAATGTTTGCACACATGATTTACTATATAAAGTAGAGCGTCTAGCTGATTTGAAATCATCAAAACATTTCAAGTAGTTTTTCAACAACATTCAATCAATTCAAACATCATGAATTTTCGTTTCACCCCTCTTATCTCAATCCTCTTGGTACTCTGCTTGTTCCAAGTGCAAGCTCAGCCCAACTGGCACAGCTTTTCTGGTCTGGAAGATCTGGTCAATCGTGTTTGGGAACGAGTCGATTCGGCAATTGGAAATTTGGATCAACGACTCGACAGTCTGTTTGAAAGTTCTGGTTTGTCCAATTTCACCAAATCGTTGGAAGAAGTTGCTGATTGTTATGAAGCTGAATTAAAAGGACAGCAATTGGACATTTTCAATGGATCCGTCGACTTCAAGAGTATCATTTCGCAGTATTATGTGAGTACAATTTGATAAAACTTCACTTTGACGAGATAGACCATAAATATCGTAACCTTTATCTTTTAATCTTTGATTTCTTACATTTTAGCAAGCATTCCCAGACAAGACAATTAGCCGTACCGGAATCGAGAATCTTCTCAACTCAACCCGTGAAATGGTAACCCGTTGTTTGGATCCCAAACGAAGCGATACCGCTCGCTATGGATTCACTGAACTGTCAGACAAAAGTCTAGAAGATGTTCAAGCGCTCTTGGGCGTGCAGATTCCCTCTGAACCAGTTGGAAACTCAACCCGTCGAAAGCGATTGTCCGGCTCAGATTCCTCCTGTCAATTGTCAAGTGCAAGCATTCCAGCGTCCTTTGATTGGAGAAATAAAAATGCTGTCACCGCTGTGAAGAATCAGGCTCAATGTGGATCCTGTTGGATTTTTGGCATTGTTGGATCGATTGAATCAGCCCTGGTTAGGTTCAAGAAGGCATCCCAATCGGTGGATCTGTCCGAGCAACAGTTGGTCGACTGTGCCAAGAATAATACCTGTCAGGGTGGTAACTCTCGAACTGCCTTCTCCTTTATCAAATCAAACGAAATCGCATCGGAAATCTCAGATCGTTACGTAGCTAGTCAACAGACCTGTAAATCCTACCCAGCCGCTTATCAAATCAAAGATTTCTGTATTCGATCCAAGTATCGTTACACTTCCGATT
This sequence comes from Rhizoglyphus robini, assembly GCA_023373905.1. Classification (NCBI taxonomy): domain Eukaryota; kingdom Metazoa; phylum Arthropoda; class Arachnida; order Sarcoptiformes; family Acaridae; genus Rhizoglyphus; species Rhizoglyphus robini. The sequence goes on from JAKIJQ010000027.1 coordinate 2,283,670, forward strand.
CTCTATCCGAGAATCTCAGTGATGACACCATTGCCAGAGCATTGTACCAGAATGGTCCACTTTACATTCTTTTGAATGCTAGTCCTTTGCATACTCGAAATTACCGTGGCGGTCTAATCGACACTTCCTCCTGTTCCACCACCATCAATCACGCTGTTCTGCTGATTGGATACGACAGTAAGGACAACTCGTGGATCCTCAAGAACAGTTGGGGCACCAGCTGGGGCGCCAAGGGATTCTTCAGGGTGGTGCGCGGCAAGAACATGTGCGGCATCAACACTGAGATTGCTTGGCCAATTCTTTAAATTCTTATGTCATTCAGGAAATTGTTCAAAGAATGTATCTGAATCAAAATTAGTTAGTTTAGTAGTAACCGACCAAAATTAGCATTATTGTGCTGTATTTTCATTTGAGAAATAATAATATTTTAATTAAGTTCTTTAAGGATTCATGCGAGATAAGCTCCCCATATCCTATATGGCCCCACATATAAGCCAAAATAGGGCGCAAATTTAATGTGCGCGGGGCGCCAATCGACCATGGAACGGCGCTGTCTATTGACAAATATAAATTGGTGATGTCAAGAGAATTTTAAACTACAGTCAACTCTCTATAATTTATAACTCGCTAACTTAGAAACCTTTCATAATTTATAACTTGGAATAGACTTGATAAAAAATTGGTATAATTTAGTACCTTTTACTGTACAAAATCTATATGTAAATTAGAAAATCCTTCTTAATTTATAATTTAGAACAATATTTGAAACTTATTTAGAAGAAATTTATAAGGGAGCACCAAGGTAAGAATTTATAAATGGAAAATTTTAATAGGCAAGGTAGCTTACAAGCTTGTTAGTTTGAGAATAATAACAGAAAATTTCTGAAAATCAGATCAAGTTTTTTTCTATAATTTAGCCTTATCTGTGATTTTTTACAAGCTAATTATTTGTGATATTTAGATTGCAAAATTGTGTAAATTAATTTTTTCAAATTAAGGCAAATTATTTGCACTATATCCTGGATTTCACCCTATTGTAATTTATAATTTAGAAAACAATTTCAGATTTTACTTCCAAAAATTCTAAATTATAGAGAGTTAAAAAATTTCATCATAATTTCGAAACAAAAACAAAAAAGTTAAAAATCAAATTCATGATTTATATTTTTTTCTTGTCTCACTTTGGTGTTGTCTGTATTCAGGAAAATAATTGCTCAACATAGCATTAATTAATTTTTAAAAAATATACAATTTAAGCTTTTATCCGAGAAAAATATTTGAATTTTAATTGCCTGAAACTTGTGAACAGCAACAAAATCAATAAATAATAAAACAATCTCTAATTTAGCAAAAAAAAAGTTAGGCAAAAATTTTAATATTTCTCAATCAAACCCAAATTTGGAATCACCTTTCAACCCTCAACTATTCCTTATCTCATCATCAAATTCATCAATTATGGAACGAAGATTTCCAAACAAAACAACAAAAATCGCATCTTTACAAAGACACTAACTCGACTTTGAAATTATAGTAACAGTATTTTACATTAGGTATTTTGGATAACAACACGCTTTAAAAATATCCAATGATAAATCAAATGTAATCTAAATGCACCTTGTGCCCAGAGCAAGCAAATTGTCACTGTAAACCAAAATAGGATGTGAACCTTGAGATGATTATGATGATGATGATGATGCACATTTGAGTGATAAAGATCAGAAAAAACAATTTTGTGCTTAAATTGGCCAAGATCCATATATTTATTTGTGAAAATAATACACTTTGGGCACAAGCTTTTGTGATTTAAAACGGATCGAACCCGGACAAAATTTAAATTTGATTAATGCTTGACCGGGTTCGATTTTTAAAATGTTATTTAATGTGCCAAGTCCTGATTTGGGGCAAATCAGGTACTCCCGGAATTTTAATTTCGTTTGGTATATAAGACAATTTGCAATGCTAGATTCACTCACCAAGCTGACTTTGACTAATTCTCAAGCACTTGAAATCAACTCAACCTAAAAACAACAATGAAATTGTTTGTAGCTCTCGCAGTTGTTGCCTTTATTGGCTGTAAGTTTTAGTTTTACAATTTTGTTTTCATTTGCTAATTTTTTTAATATTAAAGGTTCTCTTGTGGAAGGTCGAAGCATCTTTGCTCGAGCAACCAAAGACGAGCTGACCACCAAGGGAAATGATCTGGTCAAGAAAGTTGATGAGGCCATCGTCAAGTTGACTGCCGACAAGAAGATCCACGAGGTCGCAACTTTGAAGCACGAGGAGACCCTTCTCAAGAAGTTGATTGCTGACTTGACCGCCGCCACCGAGACCGCCGCCATTACTCGCGTTGAGCACGAACTCGCTCGACTTGAGACCCGAGTGACTCATCAGTTGGAGGCTTTCGCCAAGGCTACCCCTGTTGCCCCAGCTAACCCACCAACTAAGCGAGCAACCAAGGATGAATTGACAACCAAGGGTAATGATTTGGTCAAGAAGGTCGATGAGGCCATTGTCAAGTTGACTGCCGACAAGAAGACCCACGAGGTCGCAACTTTGAAGCACGAGGAGACCCTTCTCAAGAAGTTGATTGCTGACTTGACAGCCGCCACCGAGACCGCCGCCATTACTCGCGTTGAGCACGAACTTGCCCGACTTGAGACCCGTGTTGCTCATCAATTGGAGGCTTTCGCCAAGGCTACCCCTGCCCAGCCAACTGAGCCAAAGACACCAGCCAAGCGAGCTACCAAGGACGAATTGACTACCAAGGGTAATGATTTGGTCAAGAAGGTCGATGAGGCCATTGTCAAGTTGACTGCCGACAAGAAGACCCACGAGGTCGCAACTTTGAAGCACGAGGAGACCCTTCTCAAGAAGTTGATTGCTGACTTGACAGCCGCCACCGAGACCGCCGCCATTACTCGCGTTGAGCACGAACTTGCCCGACTTGAGACCCGTGTTGCTCATCAATTGGAGGCTTTCGCCAAGGCTACCCCTGTTGTGCCAGCTAACCCACCAACCAAGCGAGCAACTAAGGAGGAGTTGACCACCAAGGGTAACGATTTGATCAAGAAGGCTGATGAGGCGATCGTCAAGTTGACTGCCGACAAGAAGACTCACGAGGTGACCGTCATCAAGAGCGAGGAGGCCAAGATCAAGAAGTTGATCGCCGATCTGACCGCCGCCACTGACGATGCCAAGGTGAAGCAAATCGAGCACGAACTCACCATTGCCGAGAACCGATTGGCCCACGAACTCGTCAAGGTCAACGCTGCTCCAAAGCCACCAACCACCGACTAAACATTCAACAATTCAAATTATTCGAAACTAAGCTAGGCTAAATTCAAAATTTGTTTTTATCTAGATTTGCTACTCTAAGGCAAAACAAAAATTACTAAAACATTTTATTAATTATTTTATTTAATAATCCGAATTAAATTTTACATAACAACCTGTTTTTTATTTTTTAAATAATCAAAAAATTAAAGTTTTGTTAAAACTTTAGACTAGTAAACTTGCTTTTTCTACTTCTTTTGCCTTTTCTTCTTATCCCCTTTTCTTCATCTTCCTTTTCGAAGATTTGTTTAATTTCTTCCATCAAAACAAGTTGCTGTCTTTCCAACTCTATCCAACCTTTAGTTTGTGAAACATTTTGCCTGTTTTCTTTGATAAATTTTATGCATTCAGCTTTGAGATTAGCCAAAAAGTGCATATCTGCTATCATCAATGTGAATGCTGCAGTTTCAATTGTCAAATTTTCGGTCATTGATTTTTCACATTCACTTTTGAGTGACTCTATTTGATACTTATCAGCAAGTTGAAGCAGTTCATAGGCAAATTGATCGAGCAAACTAGAATTACCTGTATACAGAAAGCGCACAAAATCCTCAAACACATCTGCATCAACTTCTGTTATTTCAACACAGTTTTGTAGATTCTCCATAAAATCCAAATCAAACATTGCGGCAAAAACTGGCGATTGAACAGAAAGAATATTCTTGTGCAGCGAAAATTGTTTACCGCCCACTTTGAAGATGACATCTGAATAGGCTGATTCTTTGAGTAGCTTTTCATAATCATTGCAAGCGCTCAAATTGCTCATGTTAATCAGTTTTGCCAATTGGTAGCAATCGAAATCAATGAAAAATTCACAGAAAATTTTCAGCTTATCATCGACTACAAAGCCATTGTTTGGATCAAGTAGAAAACTGTGATCAACATTGAGATGATGAAATATGACATTTCCTGTGTTGGGACTCGGGTTGTTCAGTTGATTTCCCTCTAAATAATAATATTGTTCTACAAATTATTTTTTACATAAAATTAAAGAAACTTGCCTAAAATCACATTTTTATTCGCATCTCGATTCAGAAGAGTCAATTTGACATAAAAGTCATATCTTGTCCAGCCACTGTTTGTGGTGAAGATTAATCTCAGAATTGTTACGTCTTTTATGTAAGGAAGGTTAGTTTGATTCGGAATGTATTGAATATTGATAGTGACCTGTTTGGAAGGCAGTGGAAAGTATTTCTCAACAAGTGTTGTAAGTTACAACTTGTAACTTTACTTGCATTTTTCACAACGAAAAGCTGTTTTAATGTTCCTTCATTTGTGGTGGGAGAAATTTAATTTGACTGTTCACAAATTTTGTAAAGCAAATCCATTTTGTACATTTTCGAAAATTCAAGCAATTCTGTACGGTGTTGATTTATTTCTAAAATATTGCCACTGTAAATATATTTAAGTAAAACTTTAAACGTTTCAACATTAATTTCTGTAATCCTAGCTTGAAAATTTTCAAACAGATCCACTGGCAATCTTGTTGCTAGAATGTTTTTATGTAATGCAAAGTTTTTCCCATCCATGGTGAAGCTTAAATCACTCTGCCTTCCATTTTCCAACAAAAGTTCAAACTTTTTCACGTTTTTTTAAAGTTACTCCAATTCAGTGATGTTTTGTTTGAATTACGAATTGGTTCTTTATGATAGATTTCACATTCCATCGTAAGACAGTCATCTACCAGAAAACCAATCGCGTCCGAATGAAGCAGATTATTATGACCAAATATCAAATGATGAAATATTGTGCTTCCACTTGGACAGTTTTGTACAAAGCTTTCTGTAGGACAAAATGCGATTTTAGTCTTTTAAACGAATTTTGAAGTTAAGATACCTTGGGTAATATTTAAGCTAGCATCCTCATTAACCAGTGTCAATTTGTAGTGTATTGCATCATCGATTGGTGGTGTTTGATCCACTGTCAAACCAACAATGCTGGCTTGATGTAAAGAAGAAGAGTTTTGATTTGGAAAAAGTTGCAGTTTAAAGTTGATTTCATTTTGTGCAATTAAACAGGAGAATTGTTTCTCTATTGAATCGACAATTTTACTATAATTCTGCACCACCCAACTGCATTTTGTCGTGTTTTCAGTAGTATTTTCAGACATTTTTGCTTTTGCAAATGGCAAAACAAGCATTACTTGACTGATCTACTCTGAGACATGAAAGAGTCATAAAATCGTCAAGATTGCAACAATGGTATTTATCAATGGCCAGATTTATTGTCATGACAAACTCAATTGCAGTTGTGAGCTTCAATGTAGAAACAGCTTGATTTGGTTATATCTTTGCATTGGGGACTAAAATACATTATATTTGTATCACAAGATGGCGTGTCATCTTGGATACAGTTATTTAAAAAATCAAAATTATTTTAAAAAATATTTAACAAGTTAACATAAATAGTAAATGTAAACAATGTTTTTTGCTATTCGAAGCTGATTAAATCGCTCTCATTATTTAATATGATAAATTATAAAAAAAAATCAGATTGTCATTTTTCAAGATCATACATTTACCTTTAATTTGAGCTATAATAGACCAAAATCGGTCAATAGGTTCCGGAGAAAAAAGGAAGATTACGAAAACCACTTTTTTGCACTAATATGTGAAGGGGTCATTCACATATGTTTGAAGTTTCGCGTCTCACCTTAATCTTCAATAAAGATTTTTGAGTCTTAGTTCAAGTATATTTCTTGTACCTCAATTACTACAAATTGAGAAAAAACCATAAATATATTTTCATGGTCATGATAAATGTTTAACAATTTAGGGGGTCTCTGTCACAAATACACTCTCTTAATTATTTCTTTTTCTATTTCTCTTTGAATACGGTTATTTCAATTCGGTGCCATTTCAATACACCATAGAACATTAGTGACAAAGTGCTAATCGTTCACTGTTGTATGTCAAAGTGTAGGGTCGATAATGGCTTTTTGAACCAATGATCCAGGTCCTGGGCAAATGGCTTCAGTGTTGTTTATTACCTTTCAATTGATTTGGCTCACAATTTAACAAACAGATCGTTATTATAATGAATTATTGTGTTATTGCAAAATGATATAATAAATTGATTCATTTTACCCAAATAGTAAACAATCAAGCAATAATAAGTAATAGTCAATGTTTAATACTGTTACTTATCATTTTGAGTAAAAATTTCCCATTGAAATAATGTATTTTATGTTTTGGCTTGTTTTGTTTGTCCCGAATTGTCTAAATACAATTTTTACTGGCGAACAATCTTTGAAAAGTTACATTCAAAAGCACAATTGTGAACCACAATCGAATTCAAATGATCAATTAATAATAATTCAAAGTTTGCCCGCGAATTTGTCATCATTTTCATCAAAGAATTTTTCTAAAAATCTTGGACTGAATAAGAAGTGTCTGTTACACTTTGTCCAGCCACTTAATATGTCAACAATATTAAAGTATCTACCACAAAATTCCTATTACAACAAAGTGAATGTTCAATTGATTTTTGATTTAAATTTGTACAAAAGTGATTTCAAAGAAACAGATTTTGCTTTATTACTGCAAGGACTCAATCGTCTATATTATCAATGTTTGTCCTGTAAACCGTTTGTTGTGTTGCTTTCAAAGTCGATCAATGTACTGAGCGAGTGGTCTTTGGGTGCTTTAAAATGGCTTTCTAGCAGCTTTCAGGCCATTCTCATTTCATCCATCACTCAGCAGACAGTTCACATTCATCCACTAATTGATGGATGCTATCAACATCCGGGAATTTTTCAACCAAAAAGTTTGCAAGATTTTAAGTCATTAAACGTGTCTGCCGAAAAGTGTAATCTCCACTCTACGATATTGAACATTTCAGTAAATCATGTAAGCACATGAAAAATATTAGATACTTTGTACAAAGTCTTTGTAAAAGTTATTTCCATTTTGTATAGTAAAACGTAGTCAAACATATGGAAAACTCAAATTGGAAAGATCGATGGAAGTTGACTTACTGGAAGAACTCGAAAGACGGTACAATTTTAAATCCAACTATATTGATGGACATCAATCGTGGGGCCATTTTAAGAATGGGACTTGGAACGGCATCGCGGGTCAAGTTCTTAATGGAGTAATTTTTTAAAAATTGTTTTTAATAACAGAATCACCATAAAATTGCTTATATAGGAATCCAATTTAGCAATGTGCAGCGTTATGAACTCACCCCAACGAGAAGTATATTTTGAATTCACTAAATATCTATTCATGCATGAAGTGACCTTCCTTGTGCATTATCCTCCAAATACAAATCGACGCCAATGGATTGTGGGCAAGGCTTTTTCACCACTTGTTTGGGCACTTTTTATCACGTTTTTGCTTGTGCTCACTCTAATGCTCACGATTGCCACAAAATTGTCATTTCAAAGAGTTGCCTTGCGCTTATTTGGTATTGCACTGAAACAATGTAAGCTCATCTGCTGTTTAATTTTAAAATTAAATAACATTTTTCTCCAAAAGCAATTAATCGGTTACAAAGAGAGACAAACTCCACTGCACGCATTGTTTACTGTAACTGGCTGTCTGTGAGTCTATTTCTGACAATCAGTTATAGTTCAGCGTTCTATTCACTTCTCACTGAATTAAAGCGAGAAAATCCTTTGGATACCTTGCAAGATTTGGCTCAGTCTGCAAGTGAAGATTCTCACTATATCATTGGAATGAAAGATTCGACTTACATTAGTCAGTTTACCAATTCGTTGCCTGAAAATATGATCCACTACACTATTGGCAAGCATATTAACAGGTGGGTTAAATTTTTTAATTTAAATTTTTTAAAATTAAACAATTTTTAAAATAGAACCAAAAGAAAAATGCTCACAAAACAACACGAGCAGATAACGTCAGTTTTGGACAACCCAAAGAATGTTGTAATTGCGAGAAGAGCATACCTAACCGAAGAGCTAGAGCGAGCATCATTATGGTCACTTCACATTGGTTCAGAAAATGTTGCCTTCTATTACACTGGAATGATGCTCACTAAGCGATCGCCACTTTTGAAGCCATTCAACAGAATGTAAAGTTTTATTCAAAGTGTTATAAAATCTAATCACAATTTTAACAGAATTAGTCAATTTCAAAGCGTTGGTCTATTCCACTATTGGACCCGAGATTATGATAGACCCAACAGGAGAAACAAATATTTGTTGGACAAAAAGTTTCTTAGCAGTCTGAATGGATTGACTTTCGATGAAATGGGATCCATCTTTTCGTTATTTTGGTGGGCATTAATGGGTGTGCTGTGTTGTTTTGTGCTTGAAATTGGCCAGTTTGTTTGGCTCGTTTTCTCCAAAGATATTGAATGATTTTGTTTATGAAGAATTGTATTTGTTTTTAAAATCTATATATCATACATAAAATTAGATGTCTGCTTGTCACTATATACTAATATCGCAAGCATAGTTATGCATTGCGTCATCGAACGCCCAGTTGTACAGTGGAAGGCATATGGGACGAAACATATTGATCGGATGAAAGTGCAGTGGAAGGCAAAAGTGGGACGAAACGTATTGATCGGATGAAAGTGCAGTGGAAGGTAAAAAGTGGGACGTTGCATTTCAACTTTAGTGCTGTGAAAGTCAGAGGCACTCACTCACAGAACTTAATACAATACTCTTCTGAATACGCCAGTGAATTCACTCGACGGCATTGCATGCTTTGTTTGCATATGTCAGCTGTTGCCGCTCTAGCACTGGTGCCAGTTCACCATCGGCACCTCGTTCACGAGGTATCTTGATCATTTTTGCTTTTTCTGTTGTTTGCTTTGCATGTTATGTGTGTTTGTGTTATGTCAAAACAACTCGCAACGAATTAAATCAAACAAATTATCACAATCTCATCTAAATTAGCGGAATGTGCATTTGCAGAGTGTGTTTCTACTTTATTGTGATCACCATCATCATCCCTAAATGGCTAACAATGCTGGATTATTTTTTTCTGTTGAGAAATGTAACATCGTGATTTCAAGGATGTTGTGTGAGAGTTTACTGAAAGTAAAAATACGATTGTTTATGTTGTTGGGTTGATGAAACTTTGTTTCGTGTATTTGTTACTCAAGATTGACAACTGATTTTATCGTTCATTAAACATGATCACTATTTGATTCACTTTATTTACATTCTACTGCTTTTGTAATGTGTTGATTTGATGACCTATATATGACCTTTTGTATGGTTTGCTCTTTTGTTTTTGTTTTGACACTGAAACAACCAAGTTACTTCAAGAGCCTGAATTTCACGTTAACATCACATTCTCTCTCACTTCGCAACCTGGTTCTCCTTTCACATGTGCACGTGTTTTTTCCTATTATTCTCTTCGTCATCGTTATAACCTCTACTTTATCTCTCTTATGTCATCATTCGAGGCCATGAAGAGATAACCTATTTGAAGCACAAGTAGCCCTATGGAGATGTGGACCGAAAACATCTTCAAGCTCAATCGGTATGTGTTTCGTACATTATTTTGTTGGATTAATTTCTAATTTTCTTATATTTTTTATTTGCTAGAGTAAATGGGTTATTGATTTCGAAACCGATTATCAAGTTTGGTGTCCGGAGTGCATCTTGACATTGTGAGTTGATTCTTTTGGTGGTTCTAAATCAAAAAGCTTAATCGGTATGTAATATTTCATATAGTATGAGTTGTTTAGAGGACTGTATTGACTAAGCATTTTGAAACAGCGGTGATACTTTTGATGCCTCTAATTCCTTTTTTTAAGCTTTTTTGGACTTTGGTGGTGAACCAGGTCTGTTTGAGAAATCGTGATTCATCTAAACGCAAGGTTTGTTCATATGAAGTGAGTTATTCATTGATTAACCTTTGCAATGTTTTCTTAGAATGGCGAACGGAATTTTCCACCGACAACATGATACCATTGTAAGAGTTTAAACAATTCTTAATTCTGAAGGCGGTGTTTATGGCAATTTCAAACAAACAAAATGGAAATCTTTTGAAATTTTCCCACTGATACAAAGTATCGATGTTGCCCTCATCTGCTCGATCCAGATGATGTCATGAAGTCATTTCTATGCCTCATCAACATCACTCCAACACAAGTCAAATCATTCGCCATCAACCCGAAGACATCACATTGAAAGCGATATGGAATTCAATGAATTCTGATCAAACGTTGAATTTTACGGAATTCTCTAACGTAAACTTGGTCAATAAGGTTTGCTTTTGATGTGAATTTTAATGATTAAATGTTTTTAAATCCAGACATTTGCTGTTATGTGAATTATTCTTATTTTACAAAAATTGTGTACATTCACGCCCGAAGGGCGTTTTACAAGAAATTCAAATCACTTCGTGCCAACGAAGGGATTTGAATTTCCTTGTAAATTTACAATTATACGCGCGGTGCAACTTTAATGTATTAAAGAAAAATTAAAACAACAATTTTAATTTAAGAAGGCAATTAAAGCAGAAAGTGTCTCCCGATGTAGAATGTCGAAAGTTTAGTTTCAACTCGAAACAGTGAAAATATCGGAGTGCAAATATGAGTCAAACAAATGGTCGATACAATATATTTTATATTTAAATAAGATACAAGGGGATATAAAAATGAATACATTTCCCTTTAGTTTGAGCACACTATTTTGAGACATTTATTCATTTTTGTTTCAATCTTTGAAAACTTTGCTGAGGCCTCACACAGATGAACCTCACTTACTGGATTAACTTGTTTGAGTATAGAGAATTAAAAATATAACACCGTTCAGTTGTATTCTTACTTTTGTTTTTGTTCAAAGAATTCGAAATCCTGAAAGGATTTTGATGAGGAAAAAATAGATTAATTTAAAAGTCAAAATTAAATGATTAAACTCACAATCAAGAATGTTGCCGCAAGTAGAGTAGCCTTTGCGTTCACATCCAAATCCACCGGGAAAGTCACCCCAAAAGTGTCCGCATCCGTGTACATCTCCTTCAACATGCCTGACCACTTTTTAGCAATTTTGCCAATTTTATGTTCCTTGTTCAGCGAGAGAACATCAAACTCCACATCGGAACCACAGCAGGATGCAGTACAGAAAGGACCACGGATGTGAAGTATGGTCTCACCTGCTCCGTTCTTGACACTAAATTTCGGTATCCACAGAGACCAGTTCTGTTCGATTGAACCAATCACTTGACCATTACTGCTGGTGACTTGCATCTCCTGCAGAAAGCACGGACAACAGCAATTGTCACAGCGAAATGGTCGAGTGATTTTCATAATTTCCATTTGATGATTGTCCAGAATGAGCATGTCGAAGGGTCGAACAGGTCCGAGACAGGTACGGGAACAGAAGCCGCTTTCTAGTGATGCAGAAGAGTTATGTCATTTAATTGAATAAACCAAATGTTCTAAAATACCTTCCACAGCATAGTACACCTGTTGACCCATATTGTTGGTCACCACATACTTGTTGTTAGTCTCGAAACCGGTTAGGACTAAAAGCAATAAATGTTAAACCAAAACCAAAAGCATCCATTTTGAAACACTTACTTTCGAGTAGTTCAACTTTTTGCTTCACAATCAGCTGATCGATCATATTGAGATATTCAAGACCGGGCGGAAGTGAAGGATCCGGGTATAGTGCTGGTGGTGGTTGTGCGATTATAACTGGTTGAAAAAATACTTATTTAAAAAATATACAAAAAGGTTAAATCATTTACTTGGAGGTAGTGCAAAGGGTGGTTGCGGATAACCCGGAAAACTTGGATCTTGTGGTTGTGGATTACCAGGATATGCCACTTGGGGATAACCCAAAGGTTGCGATGACACAGGTACAAGTGATTGTCGTTTTTCGTGATCATCATTTGAGCCATTTGAAACGGGCGACATTGGATAGTTTTCTGGTTGTTGAGACATTTTTTCGTTAATGGCCATACTAGACATGACATTGCTTAATTTATACGATATATATAAGCAAATGCACAATGTGCATTGCACATGATTAAATTTGCATGTCTACAAACATGTTATTCTGTAGACCTTTTACGCTTGTCAAAAGTCATAAATAAGCATTATTATCTTTATGAAAGTCTCACTCAATCTATCTTAAATGATCGTAATCACTTTTCCGTATTGTGTTGCTTGCATGTTGTTGATAGCCGTAATAACCTACATTTGCATTTGCCTGTTATTATCTTCATTTTATTATGATTTAGCCACATAAATGGTTAAGTTAAGTTAACTTTACTACTTTACCTTGCATTTTTGATTCTTTATCTTTGTATATTGCTTTGTAATAATAACAAACACCAAATTACTCATCATCACTAATTGCTCAAGTCAAGTTGTCAAACATTGTAGGTGTACGTTTGTTTCCATGGCACTACAAACTCGTACAATCGTTGTTATATAGCTTGAATCTTGCAATGCCTCAATCTTCTTTCTCTCTTCAAGATTCACAGAGTATGAATAAATAAGTTTAAAGCTTCCCGCTCAGACAAGCTCCCACTGCTCTCTTTTATTATCCGATTGGCCAATATAATTTGCCGGTACGGTGGCCGAAATCGATCCACATTTTACAGAAACTGGTAATTGAATTTAAATTTTCCATTAGCATACATACGACAGTGAAGTCGCCGCAAGTCTTGACAAAGTGTACTCTACCTTCTCGTCAAGTCGTTAAGTCGTCCTCTTCTTATGTGGCAAAACAATACATTTGGAGGACAATATTTGTAAGACACCAGCGCACTCATGAATCGATATGTGCACCTTTGCAAACAAAGTCATTATAACTCAAATTGGGGCGAGATCACAAGCCAAGATCAAGTTCAAGTTTTGACGAGTAAATTGAAAACATAATTTGTGTTTGTTCTCTGTCAAAATGCCATTAAGCAGTCCAAGAACTACTAATAAAACTTCCGTCAAAAATTCAAAAACCCAACTAATCAAAAAATTGAAGAACATGTCGAGCAAAGTCACTAACGCTCGGACATATCATAAAAAGTTTCAACACAAAGCTCTAATAATGAAACCAAACAGAGAGTAATAAAGTAACAATATAATGCAATTAAATTGAATTTCACCCGAACTCAAAAAGTGAATATTCTCGAACAACATAGTCATTAGTGTTTCGTCTTTTGCATTTGTGTTCTCACTCACTCACCAGTTTTTGTCGACCATACAAGTCAAAATGTTTCAGTGGTTAATTTCGTTCGTTTTGGTTTCTTACGAGAAAATCAAAAAATCTTTCAGAAAACTTCGTGTCCACTTCAAGGACTTTTACTTTGATCTTGACCCTATTAAAGAGTGTGAATCGTTTGCTGAGATGGCAGAACTGAAAGAGAAGCGTCCTTTGATACAAGTTCCCTTCTTTCCGTGGATTAAAGTCAATCTACACTACTTGCCACCAGCACTTGTGATGCTCTACTTTCAGTTGGACAATTTGTATGTGACCTTGATTCGTTACGGCGGACGCTACAGCGCTTCAGGAATGCCCGAACTGTTGACTCACCGGCTAAGTCCTCACATCTTCTGGGACATTAGTGACATTCTGTTCAACGCTGGTGTACTGCAAAAGTTGTCCATCTTTGTGTATCTTGTGGTGAAGCCAACCTTCAGTAAGCGATATTACATGTTTGCCGTATGGAATCCTGTGACGAAGAAACGGTTGATTTTCTATGAAGGAAAGTGTAAGTTTTTTTCTGTTTTTTAACTTGTTTTAAAGAGTTTTTTGTATACCATAAGTTTGGACTCAGGAAAAGTCTGACAATATCTTGATGAAACGTGCCAAATTGAGACGTTTTTACACGATTATGATGGTAGCAGTGTTTGCGCAGGTATTTCTCGGAATTCACTGGGTAAATCACTCGAAAGGAGATAATTTAACCCTTCGGAATATATGGATACGTATTTTCGTTAATTTCTGGGTGTTTTACAATTGCTACGGTTCGGATATTGACATTTTATTGAATTTCCTAAAACTTTTTTACCCAAAGGAATTACTTGTGTATTATTCTACTTTCACCTTGTCATAATCTACATTCAATTCAAACAACAACACGAATTGAACAAGCTCAACACCTTAATTCGAGAAATTTCTCTAGTTTCTCGAGGGAAGCAGCCTCGAATGGTAATTCCAACGCTACGTGTGTTGATGTGGATGAAATTCTGCTTGTGCAATCGAAAAGTTTTTGCACTGATGAATGAATTGGTTGCTTTTGGTAAATTTTGGCGTTACTTTTTGACCAACATTGTGTTTGTCTATGTTCTCATGGTGTGCTACTTGGCTTATGCTGCTGTGGTTGGAAAAGCGGACACTTTGATCAAGAAATTCTTCTACCTCTACTTTACCTCTCAGTGCTTTAGCACTATTATCTGGATTTTGAGTGTTTGCTCGAGTTTGGTTCGAAACAATACAACCCTTTACAAGGCCAATCAACGGTTTGTGTATCTTTTCATGCGCCATTTGCATCCAAATAAAACTCAATTGTTGCGGGTAACATCTTGGGTAATGTGTACCTATGAATTTAAAATTTTTTCCAAAAATTTTCAGATCAGTAAAATGGTCTCCAACTATCGTGGCCTTCAGGACGACTTTCGATTCGTCAACTATGGTCTCATCAATTGCCGATTGTTTGTTATTGTAATATATGATTTTTAAAATTTATTTTTGTATTTTAAAATATTAATTTCATTTTCTAGTTGTTTCTAGCAATTTCAATTTGGTTTATCAAATTTTTAAGTTTTTATGTTTTTCAAATTAAATTTAAATTTTGAATTCTTGATTGCTTGCTCGAGCGCGAGCGCTCTTAAATATCGAAAAACAATAAAATTGTTTTCGTGTTTTCGTATTTTGAGCCCAGATCCGAATTATTTTGCTCCTACCTCTTTTTCCAGGAATTTTCAAGAGAAATATTGTGGATTGGTACTCAACTTAATGATCTGCCGGGCGAATGTACTTTTTCAATTTTGGGCAATTTTCAAGGATATAGAATAGCAACTCTCGCCTTGAAAGTTAGACCGTTAGAAGACTGCATGTTTAAGTATACCTTATCGAACGGTCATTGTGTCTATTAATGGCACACAGCCTATTTTGGTCCTTATACGTTATTATATTATGAGTTTTTAATGAGAACGACTGCGATCAGACCTTTTTTAGCCTTCCAGCAGTGGTGTGTAGTGGCGCACACAAAAAAATTTGACAAAATCTCGTTGTTAAGCCAACAGTAGCAAAAACCGCTAATACAAGGAAAATAAAGAATGTGTGCTGTGCTCCTTAAAAAGCCCATCATGCTCTATTCACAATTACATTACGTATTCTGAATACATTGATACCAAATCTCCGCAGAAAAGTCAAAAAACGTCACTGCAACAACTTACACTGTATAAACTATTTGTTTTTCATGCAATTTCATTCGTCACAAGAACCTAGTTCATACAGTGCTTTTGTTTACAAGTGTGTGGACGTTTGCAAATGTGTACCGATTTGCTTTTGGTCCACGAAAACCACCAGAATTTGGTTCGAGTTGGGTTCTCTCTTGATCACAATCTCCACGACTACTTCTACAGAGTGTGCCTGGGTGTTTTGTTGTGACAAAGGTGGCTCACAGTTGACAACGATAAGGTATCGTGTTTGTTTGGTGTGATTTGTCAAGTTTGTTATTTGAGTTTTTTTTATTCCCTAGCATTGAATACCATATTCTGTTGGCCTCGAACTTTATTATATATAATTCTCCATCGACAAAAAACCAAAAACACTCCACCACTACCTCTATTGTGCTGGGTGCGGCTGGGTATTTTGTTGTGACCAAGGCAGATCACAGCTGACAATGATATTATTTATGATCTTATTTTTTGTTGTGGTTTCTCTTGTAATAATTTGAATTACCGTACTCTGTTGACCTCAAACTTGACACTCATCCTAACGGCGAGGATCCTTGCCTTAACCGAAACTAATACAAACCAAAACACGTCAGCTATGATCGCTCAACGAATGTACTCAAGTATAGTCAAAATATAAAGAAGACAGAGGCACGTTCTGTGATTTTGTTTTGTGTTAATTTCTTCACTTTCGTGTGATCTCATCTCGACATTATTGTCTCGTATCAACAACAGAGCTAATAATCGTAAACAAAGTGAGCCTAAGAAAATGTTTAAAATATAAATTGTGGCGTGAATGTAGATTCACTTTACGCTGTACTCAATACTCGAGATTCGTCATGTATTTGGTTGTGGAAATGTTTGTATTTCTCAATGAATTACATTTCGGCATTAAAGTGTTGTCTTTGTGCTTTGTAGACAAACGTTTTGTGCAAATGTCATTATGTCGCGTAAAGTGCTCTGCCGCCAATATAATACTCGCTATATGTACTCAATATATTTGGCTGTGAAAAGGTTTGTTTATCAGAATGTTGTGGTGGGCGAATACCATTGGCATATCGCCACGTAATGTCACAGTCATTTCCATTCCAGAGCGTTTTGTCACTAGAAGGTACAACATCGATCTGTGACCCAATATCAATCAGTCAGACACTAAGTATGTTCCCTAGCTTACATTTAGCATTAATTTTGCTTAAGAGTTCAATAAAATGCCATTCCAAAAAGGCAATCATTGACAGCAGCTATGCATTGGAATGGATTCAGAATTGATTTTTTTAATTAGTGAGTCCAAACAATTGAGTTTTAATAAAATGTTCACTGTAGTTATTACAACCATTATAGCGAAAATCATGAAAACTTGTTTGGTAAAATCGTAGATTTTAAAGAAATTGAGTTTTTAATTAACGCTCTAAAATGATATAAACTTGAAAGCGCTCTAAAATGATGTAAACTTGAAAGCGCTCTAAAATGATGTAAACTTGAATGCCTTCGGAAATGAATAAAACATAAACTAATCCCTTGTTTTGTTGTATAATTAAAAACTCAGAGAGCCAGCAATTTGATTCAGCAAGTGGGACTTAATGAATATAGCTTTGATTTAATTCACTAAAGTGACAAAAACATAGCAAAACCCTAGGATCAGTTAAAGATTTGTAAAGAATTGCCGCCACTGGTAAGCAAACAAAATTGAAGAACTAAGTTATCAATCAACAGATGGCACATTACGTTTGATATCTTGTTTGGAATTTGAATGAAACAGAGATATTCTTTATTGGTTGTGTTTTAGAAAATTGGAAATTTTGATAGCAACTGAATAATACTCAAAGAATTTGTCAAAATATTACGTGACCAATTGTGTTTATAGTGTGACTGTGGTGATTATGTTGAAATATGAGTAATTAAATTTCAATATCCTTTATTGGATAAAATAATACAATGTACAAAACCCCGAAAGCTCAAGACTCAGGTGGGAGGGTCAGCTGGCAAACCAAAACATAGTAATTCTCGTAATTAAAATTTTATTCATGCTCCATTTTTCAACCATGTAACAACGTTGTTACAACGTTGGTACCAAAGAAAGAATGAAGTTAAAACCAAGAACGTCATTACCAAAATCAACCTCGCATTGGAACTGAATAACGTCCAACCATATGAGAACAAACATACCGCGGTGGTCGAATTGCTGGCTCTCTGAGTTTTTAATTATACAACAAAACAAGGGATTAGTTTATGTTTTATTCCTTTCCGAGGGCATTCAAGTTTACATCATTTTGGAGCGATTTCAAGTTTATATCATTTTAGAGCGCTTTCAAGTTTATATCATTTTAGAGCGCTAATTAAAAACTCTATTTTTTGTAAAATCTCTGATTTTACCATACAAGTTTGGTTTGGGTTGCATTTGCGGACAAGTAGTCATCGTGCTCTCTACTAAAATCTATCCACCGCCAAAAAGTAACAGTAATCATCTAAGTTTTTGTGATAAAAAACTTTAAATTAGAAATTTTATTTAAAAATATGAAAATGAGGTATTGGAATGACTTTGTGAAAATCAATCACGAACTGGTCTATCTATTGAGCCGAAATTCGTGAGCCAATTTTAATTCAGCAATGTCTGAAACAAAAATATTGTTTTACCATCGAATTTCGGCACACTGATAGACCAGTTTGTGTAGAAGTTTTTGATGATTCATTCCAATACAGCTGCAATCATCGATTTGTGAAGTTAAGTTTCTTCTCAAATATAAACGCTCAACTACAAATGTGAACCTGCATAAGTTTTATCCATGTAAGACCCAATTTTGATTTAGTGTTGACATTCTTCCTTTGATTGTACAACATGAACAACATTTGTCTTTTATATTTAAATGAATTTACTTGTTCAAACTGATTACTCAAACTTTGATATCGTTGGATGTCTTAAGATACTTAAAAGTTTTAATCTTGAACAGCTCCTTGTATTGATTAGTAGGGACATTAGATCAAAAGGCTTAATGCACCCACAATCGCATTCTTCTCATGTTGGACTTTGAAATTGGAAATTTTTGTTACTGTACTGACAAATTCATTACATCGAAAGTGCAAATACTTAAAATATTTGGAACTTACATATTTTAAGACCTCTACTTAACCTTTGATTTGATTTAACATTAATTTAATCTCGATCAGGATGTTTGATTTAATAATTATCCAACACGGTTAGTAACATAATTTTGAGTGTGTTTATCAATAATTTTTGATTTTGAAGTCAATTTAGTGTCGTAATGGGAAAGTATATAAAAGTGAGTACGGTCGTAAACTTTATAAACCAAATTAATAACGAGAAAAATCATGAAATATTTTTGGTTGTTTGCCTGTCTATTGATTGGGTCCATTCGGACTGAAGAAAAAGTTCGCCTGGATTGTCTTCTCAATGGTAATTAATTTTGATTTTTAAGTTAAACATTTTAAGACCTTTTCTACAACTTTAATTAA
Source organism: Rhizoglyphus robini (assembly GCA_023373905.1). Classification (NCBI taxonomy): domain Eukaryota; kingdom Metazoa; phylum Arthropoda; class Arachnida; order Sarcoptiformes; family Acaridae; genus Rhizoglyphus; species Rhizoglyphus robini. The sequence goes on from JAKIJQ010000027.1 coordinate 2,302,807, forward strand.
AAATTTAGAACCTGGAATTACAGAATCAGTTTGCAAGCAACGAGAATGTCACTACAACCCAGTCACAACTCACCCACGTGAACCATTCTGCTATCTCGACACGAGTAAAGTTGGTTACAGCTTGAAAGGCACCCAAACTAAACGATCAAATGGACTGGACGCAACTTTGACTGTAAATCCACAGGCTCACAAGTCGCTACCTTTTGCGCCAATTGAACAGCTAAAGTTGGAAGCCAACTATTTGAGTGAGAACATTTTACGAATACGAATCATTGATCCTGCTCATAAGCGTTATGAGGTACCAATTCAGAGTGAATTCGCAATTCCAAATGAGCATCCAAGTCAAACCAACTATGAAGTGATATTGGGTAGTGGCGATTTTCATCTTGTTGTAACACGAAAAGATTCGGGAACTAAAATGTAAGTCGAAAATTTAGAAACAAAATCTAATTTTCTTATAAACAGAATCGACACTTCAATTGGTGGACTCATCTATGGTGATCGATTCATTCAGTTTGTGACCAATTTAGCCTCAAATGATGTCTATGGAGTTGGAGAAAATTTTCAGACATCCCTTAAGCATTCATTTACGGGCTATCACACTTATCCAATGTTCACCCAGGGGCGAGCAGTTTCGGGTGAGAAGGAGAAAAACGGTTACAGTGTTCATCCATTTTTCACGGTCATGGAAAAGGATGGAAAGTCGCATGGTTTCTTTCTGCTGAACAGTAATGCTATGGGTAAGTAATTTTTGTTTTGTAAAATTTTGATCTAAATTTTGAATTTTCTATAGCATTCACAATGTTAGCCGGTCCAGGGGTTTCTATGAAAACCACGGGTGGTATCTTGGATCTATTTGTGTTTTTGGGCGACAATCCTGAGCATGTGGTTCAGTTGTACACTTCAGTCATTGGACGACCCGTTATGCCGCCCTTCTGGGGTCTAGGCTTCCAACTTTGTAGGTACAGTATTCCAAATTTGGATTACTACAAGAAGGTGCTCTCTCGCAATCTTGATAATGGTGTTCCAGTTGTGAGTATTAAGAATTTTGTCTGTATATCCAAAAACTAAATGGATTTATGTAATCTAAAAAAGGACATTCAATATCTCGACATTGATTACATGGGCGCCATGCGAGAGGACTTCCAGTACGACGCAACCCGATTCAAGGGACTGCCCGAGTTTGTGAAAGAGACAAAAGTCAAGCATAATCTACACTTTGGAATCAACATTAGTCCCGTGATTCAAGCGGACAAGGTGGGCTATCGACCATTCGACGAAGGTTACAAGCGCGACGTGTTTGTCAAATGGTCAAACACTACGCCTGATGATCAGATACTTAAATTTCCGAATACACCAAGTGATAAACGGGTATTCTATGGTCACATGTGGCCGCATGGTCCGTCGGCTTATCCTGACTTTTTCCGGAATGCCACCACTCAGTACTGGGTGGATATGAACAAGGAATTTTATAAAACAATCGAATTCGATATTCTTTGGCCGGACATGAATGAACCGGAAAATTTTGGATCTTCTAATGCTCACTGTCCCAAAGATGGACTGGGCTATTCGTTGCGTAAGATTTGGAGAAATGATTGAATACTATCTTGATTTTTTTAAAATTATAGCAAGTTTAAATCTTCCTGAAGAACTCAACACAAACACAATCTGCATGGGTGCAGTTCAGGGTGAACATGGCGAGTATCGACATTATGATGTGCACAGTCTGTACGGTTGGAGTGAAAGCAAAGCAACGCTTGTGTAAGTATTCTGATTTTCTTCTATAAAAATTAAGGATTTTTTTTAAAACGCAGAGCCGTTCATGAATCTACCGGAAAACGAGGTTTTGTACTGTCTCGCTCAACGTATGCATCCTCTGGCAAATATGCCGCTCATTGGTTTGGTGACAACTACTCAAAATGGGATCATTTGAGACAATCCATTGTAGCGATGCTTCAATTTAGTTTGTTTGGCATGAGTTTTGTAAGTTTGACTTTGAATTTTAAATTTTGTATTAATTTTTCTTCAATTAGACTGGTGCTGACATCTGTGGTTTCAACGACGAAACTACTCCCGACTTGTGTCGTCGTTGGCTCCAACTGGGCGCATTCTACCCCTTCAGTCGAACCCACAATAATGAGGGCGTAAAGTTGGATCAAGATCCGGGATTTTGGATTGAAGCTGGTCACCCGGAAGTGACAAAATCTGCTGTTAGTGCATTGCGGACACGTTACCAGCTGATGCACTATTTGTACACTCTTTTCTATCGATCAAACATGTTCGGAGAGACTTTGGTGAGACCGTTGCATCACGAATTTTCCCACGATCTCCCAGCTAGGAGTGTGGATCAACAATTTCTGCTTGGAACTTCAATTCTGGTGAATCCATTTTTGTTTGAGAATCAAACTACCATGAAGGCCTACATTCCCGTTGGATCCGAATGGTTTAAACTTTCTGGAGATTTTGTTGAAAAGCTCAATGCACCTTCTGGTAGTCATGCGGAATTTACAGATTCATTCTCGGATCGACCACTTTTACTGCGGTCAGGTTCAATAGTCCCAATTGTACCCGAACAAAAACTACCCAAACCACTAAACACAGCCACCTTACGTAGAGTACCACTCGAACTATGGATTCTACCAAACAGCACTGGATCAGCATATGGAAGTCTATTCTACGATGACGGTGAATCGATTGGAACCATCGAAAATGGCGCCTACAGTAACTATGAATTTGAATTCCGTAGATGTCATTTGATAATCATTACCAGACAATTTGGCTACAAAGCACCGGCCAACAATCACGACATTCTACAAATTAGTTCAATCAAGCTGGCATTGCCAAAGCAGGAACAAAATCTGCATGTGACAATTGATGGACAACATGTGAACTCAACCTTGACTGGACAGACTTTGAACATTCAAAAGAGCCTTGACTTGCTGGCTGTAAAATCTGAATCTTTTCTCACCCTTTTGATTAGTAACGCAACGAATGGCTGTATTTTTGGTTGATTAAATATGTTGATTTGATGTGTTGCTAACTGCCACGCACACATGATGAACACGTGCTTTGAGTTCAATGTATAAAGTAACAGAGTAGCAGTGAGTATACTGATACAATCAGAAACTGATTGGCACAAAACGATAAAACTTTATCATAAACTTACCAAAGTCTATTTGTGCAATCGAAGGGTTCGAAAGTTGAAGGACAAAATGCCTTCTGTTCGTCGTCTATGGGTTTTATATATTTGAGTTTTAAAAGTTTGAAGCTTCCATTCGTGAATTTAAACACATTCGACAACCATGAAACAACTCACCATTCTAGTTGCTCCAATAAACGCAGTTGGTCACGTGACCGCTTGTATTGGCACCACTTCTGCCTTGGTTCATCGTGGTCATCGAGTGATTTTTGTGCTGGAAAATGCTTGGAAAGGCAAACTTATCCATCACGACATTGAAGAGTTCCTCTTTAGTGCACCATCTCAAGCGGGCAAACAGACTGCGGACATGTTGGCAGCACAGTTTCACGATCGTGGAATGTTCTCCGATATTTCGCCAATTGAGAAAACTAGAAATTTTCAAGCTTTCCTCGAATCGCCTTACATTCGAGAGGAACATGTTTACTATAATCAAGCGTTGAAAGAAGCGATTGAACAACTGAAGCCTGATGTTATTTTGTCTGATGAAAGTGGACTGATGCCTGCGATCTATTATTCTGGCATTCCGTGGATTCGACACATTAGTTTCAATCCATTGTTTTTTATTAAGGATAATGATCTACCGCCGGGAGGCTCTGGTAAGTTATTTAAGCTTTATGATTCTTTTTTGATGATCTATTTTAACATTTCAATAGGTTTACCAATGAACGATCGTACTGACTGGGAAGAGTACAACCGTGTTCGTCATTTTCAATTTCATTCGAAATATTTCAACGATTTTGTCGAATCATTGGGATATCCACGCTATCCAAACGAAGTCCGAACGCCAGAAAGTCAAATTCTGACAGTCTACGCATGTCCAGACGAGTGGAATTATCCAACATTGCGAGAACGGTCTGATTGGTTCAATATTGAAGTGTTTCACAAAAATGAATCAAATATCGTAAATTCGGTTGTCTTGAGCGATTTGGTGCCTAAGGAATTTTTGGTCGATTCTTTGGATGGGAAATTTAGTGAAAAGTTCATTTACGTTTCGATGGGTTCAATGGGTTCGATCGACTTGAAGTTGATGAATCGACTTGTGGAGGTACTGGGCAAAACTGCCCACAAATACATTTTCTCCAAAGGGCCACTGCACAACAAATTTGACCTTAAGCGCAATCAATGGGGCGATCGTTTTCTACCCCAAACAGCATTGATCCCTCAAATGGATCTCATCATCACCCATGGTGGCAACAATTCAGTGACGGAAATTTACGCTCAAGGCAAACCCATGATTGTGTTGCCACTGTTTCACGATCAGTACGACAATGCTCAACGGTTACACGAAACGGGCTACGCAGTACGTCTTGATACATACAAATTTACAGATGGTGAACTTGTGGGCACGATTGATCGTTTACTTGAAGATCGAGAACTAAAACGCAAACTCGAAGCTGCTTCCAAGAGAATTCAATCCGCAGACAAACATAATGAATTAGCAGCTTTGATTGAACAATTGTTGGTGCAATAATTAATTTTTAGATTTTTAAAATTTATTTAATATTAGTACCGTATTGAAAGCTAAATACAAACATAACAAATCCAATGTAAATGACACAAATCTATACAACAAAAATAAAATGAAAATCGAAATTTATTTAAAAACAATTATCTTGTACCTCAAAAATGCTACCAAACGTAATTGCACTGTGTGGTCCAAAACTGACTCCATACTTTGGTCCAGTAGTAAGTCTATGAAGCAAATTATCGACCTTAATTTTCTGTCCGATTGACTTTCTTTTCAATTGAGATTGAATTTGCGGTATACCACGGATAGGGACGGATTAACATGGGAAACAATGGTGGACTAGAACAGATCTAGTGCATGCACACAAATCATAACGTTAAAATAACGTGAATCAAAAGAAAATACCTACAGAGAGCCAATTGAACAAGCCAAAGGATGCGATCAATCACAATCAAGCGAACCACAATTTTCACCTGAAGGGCTGCTGACATGTTGGGCAGTATCGAGTGTCGATACCTTAGCAGCCTTCGTTTGTTCACATTGCGCATGTGCAAGAAAATGTCTAAATCTGTTCGCAATCTTACATAAATTCTCACAACAAAACGTGGCATTAAAAGTGATGCAAACTTTTTATTATCAAATTTGCGATTAAATTGTTTCTGTTTGTGATTGAAAATTCTGTTAATTTCATCTTTGCCTTTGGCGCTTCTTCTGTAGATATCCTGATTGACTACGCCCACTCGGTAGAACCAAATCCAAACTGGTGAACCACCGGCTGAAATGGCCAACTCCCCGTGCTTGTTGATGCAGTGACCTAGTGCAGCGCAGCCTGCGGTGGCAATTGACATTAGATCGTACTGGTGTGAGTTGGCATACATGTAGTATGCAATTGCATCAATTTGGTATTGTGGCCAGCGATACTCAGATGCAATCATCACTGTAATGGAAAACAAACGAACAAAAATATATGAAAACAGTGCCTGATCGATCCGGTGATTGAGTCTCATGAAGGCAGAATTGTGATGCTCAATTGAGTACTTCAGGGTGGTGTAGAAGCACTGGACAACTTTTTGAATGTTCATTTCAAGGATTCTCTTCATTTTGTAGAGAAATCGGGCTAGATGATCAATTTGATGTGCCATTCTAGCTGACGAGTTAAGGACTGCAAATGCTTTGTTCAGCAAAATGTCTTTGAAATTTTAAAAATACAATTTTAAAATAATTTTTTTGGAGTAGAAATGCGATTGTGTGTTGTGTTGTTATATTCATGAAACATTGTCTGGTGTTTTGGTTACTCAAGATTTGTTAGGTCTGATTTTGCAGTCGTCACTAGTAAGTCAGCATACAATCGATGTCACGTTCAACACTCATCACCAATCCTCAATACTCATCGTTTCACCACCAATCAGGCTGACCGATGCTACTAAATGTGCATTGGCTGGCTATATAAACGACAGTTCGACTCGAGTTGAGACACAATGTGATCGGTGAGCGAGGCAATTACATGGCTCCGTTTGTGCTCTTTGCCTATCCCAACCATCAAATAAAGCTCCCACTTACCACCATTTCCTATGTCCACCTTCATTCCACGATGGCCGCGCGGATGTGATTTGACAAGATTTACCCAACATACAGAACTGAACTACTCAACTGATTTGCCTCATCGTTAATCAAAAATGATCACTATGTGATTCACTTTATTCACTGTCAACTGCTTTTGTAATGTGTTCAACGTATTTTTCCCTTTTGTTTTTGTTTTGACACCGAAACCAAGTATCGACGAAACAACCAAGAACTCGTTACTTCAGGAGCCTTAATAGCTTCGTTGAACAAAACTAATCAATCACCAGCAGCTTTTCCTCTTTTTAATTTAAAAATGAATAAATTCCACTTTGTTTTTCACAAATCTTCATGAAGACAGTCCATCACAGGCTTTGCTTGCCATTTAGTAAAACACACACATTTTACTAATTCTAAGATAAACCTGTTTTACCTTTATTCTGTTTTCTAGGGACTTTTCCGATTAATTGGCTAACTGGATTTTGGGGACATTACTTTGAAATGAATTCAAAAGTTTCAAATTAAGCACCCACAGGGCTCACTAGTAATAAGATATATAACAAACTGGAATAGGTTGGAGTGCCAACAATTAAAGAAGTTATCATGATTAATTGATCTATCTATCAATATAATGACAAAAAGTTTTTGCTTATTTGGATAGTTTAAAGATAAGCATGCGGAGAGGTAAATAAGACATATTGATTTGAATTAATATTTTCCATTAATTAGCAAAATATCATTCGACAATTAGCCTTGAATTATTATTAAGTTGGGTTGTGTGTTAGCGGAAGCCTTGTAGTCATAAATGAATAAATGATTCATAAACAGCCAATTGAAGACAATATTTAACGATTAGTAATTATCATCATCGTGACAAACTTGAGACCAATCAGTAAACAACAAATAGTACATGAATTCAAATTAAATATTAAAATAAATAACTAATTCATAGATAGAGTAAGAGGTAGAGTAACATAGATAAAGTTTCTGTGTTCTGCTTCTCTTTTCAATTTCAGTGTGTTCTCTTCACTGTCTCGATTGAATGTTACCTTTAAAGTTTACTTTTCTTGCAGTCGATTTGAATCAACCTTACCAAACGAGCACTTTAAAAACGAACTTTAAAATTTGGCCAATTTTGACTAGCTCTTGGTTCAAGTCTGAAACTGTCGAACAAGACGAATCAGTTCAATACAAAAATTTGTGATAAAATTAATTCAAAACAAAAATGAACTTCAAAAGATTATTTTCGAAATTGGTTTCATTTCCATTTGTGTTGCTTCATTCATCAGCACTACTTATAATCGGTGTAGGTTCTTTTATGTTCAATCTCATTCAACTGCACATCACAGTGCTCTATCGACAGCTTTATCCTGTGAGAAACATTCGAGCAAAAATAGAATCCAAACACGAAAATGTTCATTTCCTGTTTGCCATCGTTGTGATTGTGTTCACAAATGTGTACGGCACTTTGGTGTTTCAGTATGAAGACAGTGGCGAGATTGTGCTCGATGAACTGGCCACCAGTCCCTATCCGTACTTGCATCAGTGCATTCCGCAGATTGCCTGGGCACAGTACGATATCGCGGCCATAATCACTGTTATCGCTTCCATTATTTACTTTGGCGCATTGATGGTCGCTGAGCCATTGGATGCACGTTATGTCATCTTTCAGGATACTACGACTACTTTGCGGTCAAATAAGTTTTTGATTGGTGCTAAATCTTTGAGCCTGGCAGAATCGCAACAAATGGCCAAATTCTGTCATGCAACCAGCCGATGGTTCAATCCACTCGTGTTGGCTTACATGCTCATGCAGGACGCTTTCCTGTATTTCAACGTTTGGTATCACGATGTTTACCGCTTTAATGTGGCCTGCATTCTATATTGGTTTGGCTCGTTTGCTCTATTTGAATTCTATTTGATTTATTGTAAGTTTTTGTATGCATATAAATGCTTAAACTATATATATATTTTAATTCATAAATTCATAAATTCATTCAGCCCTCTTTGCATCGGTTCTGTACATCATTGTTGCATGCCGAATTATTCGCATTCGGCAAATGTCAATAGTGAAAGAGTTGCTGCAAATCAATCGCAAATTGTCATCGCGAAAGCCAAAATCCCTAAGCGACCTTCTGTTTCAGTGGCTCCGTTTCAAGCGTCTGAATGTGACTCTACTGGATATATGCAAGCATATAGCCGCGTATAGTCGAGTGCTCACTCCTCGGCTATCGATCATACTGCCCGACTACATTTCGGTGCAATGTTACTTTCTGTTCATCTATCTGTATGCTCCCATGTCGTTCAGTTTGCGTCTCTATTTCCTCTTGTTTATAATCGAATTTTATCTGCTTCAATTTTCCATTATACGAGAGTGCGCAAGCGTGGATAAGGTCAATCGCACGATCGAGAAACAACTTGCCCGTTTCTATGTGAACTTTGCAAAAGCTAATGGATTCTGCCTGATGAAAAATTGTAAAAGTGACATTCTTAAGGTTAAATAAAAAAACATAATGCATTTGTATAAATTTAACAAGTATACAATACATTTCAGACTGAAACACTACAAACTGCTCGTCGATTTCGATTTTATGGTTTAAAAGTGATTGGAAATTATCGAATTTCTAACAAAACATACGATGCGGTAAGACGATTGAAGTTATGGTAAATTTTATTATTGCTAATTACATTATTTGTAGTTAATTTCCTACATTAGCGCATTCTTCATGTTTATTCGTAAGCATAACTGAAGTTGACCGTTTACTGACCAAATGTGAAGCATTGCTGAAACATCTAACCTTACCTGCTTCAAATGTTTCTAATGCATTCTTTATTCTCTCTCTCTCTCTCTCTCTCTCTCTCTCTCTCTCTCTCTCTCTCTCTCTCTCTCTCTCTCTCTCTCTTCTCTCTCTCTCTCTCTCTCTCTCTCATTTAGATTTTCGTGTTGTTTAGTTTCACATTTTTGTAGTATATATATTTTTAATCTCATTTTGTAACTTTTGTCTTATCAGATTAATCGGTATGCTGTGTCTCAAGGCACCTCACTATTTAGTGAGCAGCTTCTTTCTGTATTATAGTTTTATAATAAAGAATGTTCTTCTTCTCTCTCTCTCTCTCTCTCTCTCTCTCTCTCTCTCTCTCTCTGAGAGGTGGCCCGTGACATATTGGATGGAAAGTCCTTCAACAAATGCACCATCGCAATGGACAAACTCTGGAGCCACTTCAAGGGCATCTTCGAAACCAGCAACGCAAAGTACTCCCAGTTTGGTAAAAGGGACTTCGAGGTAATTGGACTTTGGTTTGGAGCTAGAGGGAGTCTGAGTCGTCAAGTAATGGACTTCTTTGAGAGGTTCAAACTTGATAAGGAAAAACTATACGAAATTGCAGAAAGAGTACTCATCGACTCCATCAAGATGATACACCACCACATTTACGACTAGTATCTATCATTTTGTAAATCCCCCTTATCCCCCTTAGATTAATTTTAGAGGGTGGTTGGAGTGTGTGTCACCGATAAGTGTCGGTCATCGAAAAGGCAAAAATCCAAACACAAGACAACAAGCAAACAGGCGAACACGACTGAATGGGACGAGAGACAGAGGCAAAATGCAAACAAGTGAGGGAAAACACTCGACCTTGTGACGACCAAACGAATGGTCACATGCACTGCCAGTTGAGATTTATTGCACTTTCCGAGAATCGATTGAGAGAGGCAAACTGTAGAACGGAAACTGATGATGAAGCACACAAACTGGACTCAACGAGTGGACAAAACATATTCGATTCAATAGAAAAGCAAATTAAAAAAAACATTAGACACGAGACAACTGGAGAAGAATGTCGCTCAGGTTTGGGTCTAGATGGAAAATACAATCGAAAAGGCAAAAATCCAAACACAAGACAACAAGCAAACAGGCGAACACGACTGAATGGGACGAGAGACAGAGGCAAAATGCCCGCAGCATCACTTTATTTTTGTATCAAAGTTGTATTTCATCTCCCCAATTTAATTTAATTGTATAATTTATTCAAAATATCATTATTATAATTATGATTTTGGCAAATATAAAAATTGTATTATAATAACAAAACAATTAAAAAGTTTATCAAAAAACAAGCCACTTCCATTTCAAAATGTTTAATAATTTAGATAAATTAGGACACAGTTTGAGATGATTAGTAGAGTTGAGGACATTTATTGAAGTTGTTTCGGTACCAACTATTGACACTTTAAAGCAAATCTATGTAAAAATGTGTTTTTTTTACAAGAAGACGTTCACGAAGCGACAATTTCCATCGTGACCTGTCACAAGGGAAATTGAGTTTTCTTGTTAACTGTTAATATGTCACAGTATTTGTTCCATAAAGGATATGTCATTTAATTATTTGAGTTTTCAGTGTCGAAGATGAATGATTACTGCAAAAAAAATTTACATGATATATAGAAAATTTTCAATTTGACACAAATTAAGCAGAATTAATTGTCTGAACGTGAGTGAAGACTATCCCTTGACTTTTGGCCGTTTTTGTCGGCGCAACTCCTCCGAGGTTTCTTGACCGATTTGGATGAAATTTGGCGGAGATGCTTAAAATTATGTGAATTTGTGCATATTGTTCTCAAAAAGTCAAAAAGTTGTGTTTTAGGCATAGCTGCCATTCAAATTTCACCTAAGCTATTCTTCTGTTTGAGGGTCAAGCCATTTTCCAGTGTACCCAACAATGAGTGCAACAATGTGAGAATTAGTTGATTTTATGTAAGTGCCGTGTAGGATTGGGTTTTGGTTAGGGTGTTAGGTAGGTTAGGTGCCGTGTAGGATTGGGTTTTGGTTAGGTGTTAGGTAGGTTTTTTAAAATTTGAAAATTGTTTTTATTTAGTTGCATTTTAAAGTTTTGAAAAGGTAAAGGAAAAGGGTGTTAGGTAGGTTAGGTGTTAGGTAAGTTAGGGTGTTAGGTAGGTTAGGTGCCGTGTGTGATTAGGTTTTGGTCACAGTTAGGTAAGTGTGGGCCTGGTAGTTCAAGTGGTCTCACGTTCAGACTAAAGACCACGGATATAATCCTTGGTCTTACTTATTACACTTTATAAGTTCAAATTTCAAATTTAGCACCCGCAGGGCCCACTAGTTAAGGAAAATTTCAAATTCATTAGTCTAAATTTTTCAATTTATCATAAATGGGAATTATTTAGTAAATAACCAAAAATAAAATGACTGCACTTGACTGTGACAAATAAATGTTGGCTCTAATCTCCATTATATTAAAGGAATAATTTAAATTAATATAATGGAGATTAAAGTAAAGATGAAAAAAGTGGTCGTCGTCGTCGTCGTCGTCGTCGTCGTCGTCGTCGTCGTCGTCGTCGTCGTCGTCGTTGGTGATGGTAATGTACAGTAGAGGTAGAACAAGATGAGTACTCGATGACGTGGCAAAAGAAGACTGATTATCTACAGTAGAAGTTAGAATACTGTGGAAGTAGACAGACAGAATTAGTATTGTATGACTCATACTGCACTGTAGGAGTTAGAATATATTACTCAGTGGACAGATTAAACACTCACAAATGCACTGCTCAAAGGCGGGAAAAGATATTCTTTGATGAATTTGAATTTATACTAAGAATCTATTTGAGAATAATTTTATGTTAAAATCGATTCTTATAGTATTTTTCATGCTGAATTCAATGGAAAGCTCAGATTGTTAAAATTCTCTCAAGTTTGGAAGATATTTGTGTGTGTAGAACATTTTTGTCACAATTTAAGTTAATACTTCAATATTTGTACAAAAAGAATTAAAACAAAATTGATGGTCTAATTCTTCTAATTTTTCTGAAAAAGTTGATCCAAACTACATAAAAATCAGTTAACATTCATTGTAGTAGATAATTTTCAAACACATTTCTTTAAAAATATAATATCTTTATCTTTAATATAAACTAATATCTGTGGCAAATAATGCTACACCACAGTTGAGGTGAAGGGAGAATGTACATGCCAATTAGAGAAAAGAACTGATTTAGGTGAAAGGTTACATAGTAAAATGCATACATAGTGTCCAATGCACCAATGAAATGTCTTTCTCTATCACTGTGTTTTACACTGACTTGGTATATTCTCGATGTTATTTATCTGTTTTCTCTGTTATTTCGAATCAATAACCAGGCGTGTCATTATTACAACTGATTGAACTATCAAAGTTCTATTCTGTTCGCATGTATAACAACGTGACGGTGTGCCTTCCTTTACATAAAACGCCCAATCCTCACACTTGGTGGCATGCATACATGTACCGTATTTTCCCGAATGTAGCCCGCGGGCTATACACAATTTTACTTTTTAAAATGCTGTTTTCTGTAACCTTGGTTGTACAAAAAATGCGGGTTATAATCGGGGTGCGGGCTACGGTAAATACGGTAATTGCAATAGCCATCTTGGCCTGATTTTTTCAATGTGAATAATTTTATTTGTGCTTACTTATCTCCCAATAAAAGAGATATTTGCAATGTCGATCTTCTTTCCAATTCGAGTTTTTCTACTCACTCAATTCTGTTTAATTTGTGTTCATTCTGTTTGTTACAAAGTGAAACTACAATTCACTGTAATCTACAACAATATTCTCAAAGAATTAAGGGAATTTCACTTTTTATAAAATCAAGAAGAAACAAAAATTCAATATGATAAAGACTTGCTTCAATCGGATTCATCATCATGACGAAGGGTTAACTGGAAAGATTTCTATTAATAACAAAAGATTCAATCATCTAACGCGAGTTGTACAAGCGAAAACCGTAGATGAATTCATTACAACCTGAAAATTGAATACTCACACACTCATTACACACTTCATTAAAAAATGGTTGATATGACATCTGTTTTCAACTCTCCATTCTGCAGTCACTACACATCTATCTCTTTTATTTCAAATTTAATTTCTCGAAACCAAAATCATACCCCACACTCATCGTCAAATCTTTTCCATTCCGACAAATTAAAAATTGATTAAAACAGTCAATTTTAAACCAATGCATTACTTTTTTATATAATAAAATTAAATGTGAATGGGAGTAAACCAACTATACAACTAGTCTTTGAACCAGCTGCTGGCATTTTGAAACATTATATCTATCATAAATAAAAAATAGGTAACGCCATTGGCGTGAAAGTCGGAGCGAGAGTGTGTGAAACATCGAAGTCATTTAGTCACATTCAATGCAAATATGATCGAAGATTCATTCCCGCCCAAATCGGTTGCGATACATTAAAACTTTCGTTTGGCAATTAAAAGTTTAACGAATCAATCAAATTTAGTCCTCTGAATTTATTGTTAATTGAATTGAAAGTAAAGAACGTGTTATTCATCAGAGATAAGAGTTGAACTGTTCAGATTTGATAATTCTAACAAATCGTCATTTTTGAAAGTTTACTTTTGCTTTATGAGAACACTAATCTAATTTGTTTCTTCATCATCAATCTGAAATTCAAACAATGTACCTACGCAAGTCATCGCATTTAGTTAAGACCAATTGAGATAACATAAAAATTCTTGATTAACATCATAGAATGTGGATCGTGAACATCGCCTTCTTCAAATATGATCACTGTCTGCAACTCTAATTGTTTCTCCATCCATATGATCTTGAATCACCATATTTCCATGTACAGCAACAGTATTTGTTTAGAAAACCTATGATGACAATGCAAGACAAAGAAAGATCTCAACAAAAAGTCTAATAAAGAAAAAATCTAAAATTGGTACTCGGTTCACAAATCCAAATAAAAATTCAACTATCGGCCAGGCGGGGTTTAAATATAAGAAGATAGATAGAATACGATTATTTAGAATCTATATTTTGTGCAATTATCATTGCCATGGGTTTATCTTCATGTTCCGTCTCATTGTTAAGTGTAGTGGCCCATAAAGGAGGTTTATTATGGAACACTTTCCATAAATCTAATACAATATCAAAGTAGTTCAGCAAGACATTTTGGTCTGCAAATAGAATTGCAAGCTTTGCTCCTAAACACGTCAATGGTTATTTGAGCATCACCGCATTATTTGAAATAAATTGTTTTAGGTTTAAAATTTTGGACAAATTATTTGTGGCGATAATTGTCGAATATGCCTAAAAATGTAAACAAACACTAACAGACACCTGCACTCAAGTCAAATGGTCCGTATACGACCCTTAGAGTCACATTTAAGTGTGCTCGCTACTGCGCATCTTTAATGCGCACAGCGGGCGTGAGGGGGGAAAGCGTGTGCTTGGGTGTGTCACACAGGAACACACACAATGTTGACTCTCGGTCTCAACACATTTCAATACAAAATTTGGCATTTTTCTCAAAATCACTACTCCTTTGACCTTTGACCTATATGGCCCCAAAACTATACAGCACATCTAGACCCCAACCAGAACACTGTGTTAAATTTTCAGACCGATCCATGTGGTAGTTTTCCCGGATTTTTGTTCACAAGAAATGACTGAAGTTACATTTTTCTCGGGTATATATCGTCGCTCCCGCAATCACTCACACCTCGCTCGCTTCGCTCGCTCAGCGTGAGTGATTGCGGTCGCTCCTCCAATAAAGTCAAGTGTAAATTCTTTGCAGAAAGCGTCGCGAAACGCGACGCGTTTAAGTTTACTTAATTATATAAGTAAAAAAAATGAGTTCGTTGTAGTGATGAGATAGCTGGAAAGTAGAGAGTGTGACATGCGCAGTAAAAAACATTCTGTCACCTTAAATGCAACGGGAGAAGCGAACAACCCCCCGTTGCTTGCAACGGGGGTTTTAACAAGTCAACTGCAAACGCGTAGCAGTTTGCGAAGTGAAACGTCGCAAACGCGAAGCGTTGGCAGTTGACTTGTTAATTTACAATTTAATTTGATTCGATTGTTTGTGAAGTCAATAAGGTTTATATTTTTTTGTTCTAAAACCGAAGAAATGTAAGACCATAAAGTTTAGTGTTTTACCATTCACTCACGATACATTTCTAGTTTATATATTTTATAATCAAAATTTTGAATTTTGAATAGTTAAATGTTAATTGACTATTCACCATCACCAATGAGTCATCAATTAAGATATATCTCAGCGTGATTACAACCTTTTAAAGGGCAATGTACAATCGTTGATAATAAAGCTCGCCCTAATTGTTACAGCAGCAATTGTCACTTGCATGTGTCACAGACCTCCTAGTTCAGGCAATCTTAATTGGCACAGTTGGATTAAACGTAACTGTACCAATGCACAAATCAAACAACTCAAACTCACGGAAGGCTAAAACACTCGGGTGGCTTGACTTGTTTGATTCAGTTGTCAAAAATGTTGTTATTTTGAACCAAGGTTAAACTAATCGACACTTTATGGGGGTTAATTTTTCTTATAATTATAAAAAAAATAAGCTACAAAATGTATAAATCAAAATTTAAATGTTTTAATTGTGTGAAACAAACCTTTTAATAAACTTTTTAACAAATTTTTAAACAAATTTTATTATGGATCGAATTGCTTCGGGTCGTATGTTTCTCTCGGTTGGCTTCGCTCTAGCTGGCGCAATGGCAATGGGCACAGTTTCGGGATGGAGTGGTGCTGCGCTTGAAGGTCTGAAGAAAAACGACAGTATTCCGATGATTCGAGTCATGACTAGAATGGATGGAACACGCTACACTGTGCCCGAACATTTAGAATATGAAACTTGGATTAGCAGTTCGATTACCCTTGCTGCGCTTGTTGGAAGCTTGATTGCTGGTTTAATTTTTCAAGTTATTGGACGCAGAAAAACAATGATTGTTGTGGGCGTTCCCATGATTTCGGGTTATGTTTGTATATGGTAAGGATTCTTTGGCGATTCAAAAACTAATTTTTTGAATTCATTCATATTTAGTTTGGCTAAAAGCTTTTGGATGGTTATAATTGGTCGTTCACTGACAGGATTCGCAGAAGGTATCATCTCGAGTACATTGCCTGGTTATATAACAGAACTATCCACACCCAAAACTCGCGGATATTTAGGAGCTGGCTTCCAGATACTGCTCTGTGTTGGTATTCTGTATCAAATCACCTTCGGTACAATACTTGAATGGAAACAACTTTCATACGTTTCAATTGTACCAATGGCTGTGTGTTCGATTGGAATGATGTTCGCTGCAGAATCACCAATTCGTTTGGTTGAACGTGGAAATATTGATCAAGCTCGTGACTGTTTGAGGCAGATTCGTGCAAAAAATAGCGACATTGATCAAGAGTTACAGGAACTGGTGGAAAGAGTTCAGAAGAATCAAACTAAAAGCTCCTCTTCTACTGGTTTTTCGATGCTGAAACGACCCGACGTCTATCATCCCTTGCTCATAGCGAACATGTTGATGTTATTTCGGCAATTTTCAGGCATCAACGCAGTCATGTTCTATCTGAACACAATTTTCGAGGACGCCATGACTATGAATACAAAGATGTCTTCAATTCTGGTAGAGTCAGCACTGGTTCTAGCGACAATTGCTAGTGCATTTATGGTTGACCGTTTCGGACGAAAGCCTTTACTGATTGCTTCGGGTCTGGGTCAAGTGATATCCCTCGGTTTCATGGGTTACTACTACAAAGTTATTGCACCACAAAGCACCTGGATACCAGTGGGGTGTGTCATTCTGTTTGTCGTCACCTTCTCACTAGGGATGGGTCCAATACCGTGGATGTTGGTGGGTGAACTCACACCGAACGAGGCAATGCCCCTGGTGAGTTCACTTGGCGGTTCAGCTAATTGGCTTTGGGCATTTGTCACTACGAAGGAATTCAAATTTCTTATTGAACTCGTGAACCAATATGGAGCGTATTGGTTCTTTGGTGGATTCAGTCTGCTCTCAGTGCTGTACACTGTATTCTTTGTACCCGAAACTAAGAATCGATCAATTGAACAAATGCAAAAATATTTTATTGGGAGATAAAAAACTTTAATGTAAAATTTTAGTGTCGAATAAGAGTTTCAAGTGCCTTCGGTTTTACCTTGACTTTTACATCATGTAGTTTTGTTTTCATTTGAGTTGTTGTTATTGTTTCATTTCAGATTTAAGAAAACTCGATTAAATTGAATTCCTCAAAACATTAATTCATTCAATAATTCTTCTCTTCATCAATTTGTACGAAATAAGACAAAATTTTCCATACAACAAAACAAACTAAAATGAATTTGAAAAAGCAAAATTATTTTAAAAAGAATTTCCATACAACAAACCTTTGAGAATGTATTCAAAGACACTAATCCGAAAACTCCATAAGTGAAGCCATAACGATTTGTAGTGTGAAGTGATGCAATCATACGGACAATGTGCATTCGTGTTTGAAGTACGATTTTCCGATTTTCACGAACAATCAAACCAAACAACAGCTTACTCGGTCTGTGAATGTGTCGGGTGCACTGTGCAAAGATACAATGAAAGACAAAGAGAAAATTGACAAGATACAAAAGCCACGAGTAAACCAGAAACTGGGCAATCAACTCGAGCTGGCCCTGTATGATCCACATTGTGAAAATGAGACTGATTGGAACATAGGTGACCAGTACGGCACAAAACAACTTTCCATAGAATCGATTGATTGCAAAGAAATAAAGCAAACATTGCACGAAATTAGTTCGAAATTGTATAAATTTTCGAAGTAGAAATCTCTTTTTTCTTTGCAAAACTACATTCGATAAAATCTGATAGATTTGCTGCATTTTCAAGTAAAACATCATCAGCAGGCCAACTGTAGAGGAGAAATTGATTGCAATCGAGTGAGCATAGTTGAACAGATAGAAACAGTAGAGCAATCCGTTCAGATGACTCAAAGTGATCCAAAATAAAAATATTACAATTTCAATTTGTATGAAATGTTGACAGAATATTAATATACAATAAATGTAAGAAGAAATGCATAGAATTTCTGTTTAAAAAAGTGATTACAAAAAATATTCAAAAAATAATTCAAAAAATATATAATTACCTAAAGTTGCAATCAAACTCAAGAACAAATTGAGAACAAACAGATAGCACTTTCGTGTTCGGACACAAACATTTTGACCCCTCAATTTTGATTTAATAAAGAACGAACGCCATTTATCATGAACAATCACTTGACCGAGCAGGCGCAAAAGTGGATAATTAGAAGCTTTTATGAACAGTTGATGATTGAAATAGAGCAACATTAGTGATGCTGTAAAAATGAGTAGATTCATTTGTGATTTGCCAATCAACAGTGAGAAGGCATCGAAATGAATGGCACTTTCCAGTGGACTGCTGTTGGGCCAAATGACCAGACAGAGCGAGTGCACAGTTTGGCATGCATTTAACAAGTTTACAAGTTTGCAGACGCTTTGAAGTTTGATATTTTTCAAAAAATATATTTGCTCGATTAGATTTAAATAGTAAACGAAATAGTTGATGTTTTGTATGGGTTTTAAGAAGAGGAATAGAAACTGCTTTCGATTCATTTTTTGATTTTTCTGAAGTTTGGTTTCAAGATATTCTAAATTCAAATTGAAATTATAAGAAAAGTTCTCTCATTTCACTTCTTCACGGTTTTAAAATTGATACTTTCTTTTGAATAATTAAACAAAAAGTTTTTTCAAACTTTATTAGATTTTTAAATAATTAAATTGTTTTCAAACTTCAAAATTATTTCGTAGTACAATCGAGAACAATGACATTGTCTTGTAGTAGTGAATAAATGCGTAGATACTAAATTGGTTGTGTGTGTGTGTGATATCTTTTGTCTGTTGTTTTTAAACAATTCTTTAATTTAAAGTATTTGTCATTTTCATCTTTCAAAATTCCCATTCGGCACACCAGAGTCACACCACAAAATAGTCCAACTAAACTACGTCGTATTCATTTTAGTAAAGATACACTTCTGCTTGCACAATTGTTTTGTCGTAACAAATCATTAATAATTTTTGACAAATATAATTAATTAATCTTTGAGGGGAGTTGTATGGAATAAGTTATTGCCATCAACGATCAAAATTTTGAATTTTTTGCAAAGAAATACAATTCTTGATGAATTGACTTTTCCCGTTAAAACTATTAATTTTGGGAATCCGTCAATTTAATGTCAAATTAAATTACAAATTGTATGATCAACTATAGTTTCAATTTCATTTTCAATACTAAAGTCATAATAATAACAATTTGAAGTGACTAATTATACATTTCATGATCTTGTTATTGAAGCCAAAACTGTTCCACGAGTTTGCAATTATTATTTTTTCTCGATTGATGGTCCCAACTGTCTTTTAATTGAACGAATAAAGTGAATTTATTTTCATTTGAGGCCGGATGCGAAAAAAAGCCTTTTCTAACAATGATTCTATCTTTTGGGTGTCCATACAAAAGCCTAGACTTTTACCTTGACTATCTCCGTATTGCCGAACAAATTGTGCTAGAGGAAAATGTCAAATCGGTTCGACTGATCTACTTGACAATGTTCAGTGCACTCTACTTTGTCATTCACCAGTTGTATCTGTTCATCACTACTCAGTCAGCATTTAGTCAATTTGTGCATGCAGACATAATTGGAATGTTATTCCGAGACAGGGCAATCTACTTGTGCCTCTCTTTGCTTGCACTATTGCGTATAAATTTCTATTACAAATTCTATCTCAAACCTGATTTACGATTTGTCTATTTCTTCAAGCTTGGTTTTGCTGGATATGCCGAAAATTTTGTGATATATCCAACGTTCCGAAATGTACCATTCACAAAGTTAATTCACGGAATTGCACTTCGAATTGTGAATTTATTGCAAATATTCGTTATTTTGTTGGGTGAGATTTGTTGGTGAATATTGCTGTTTTGATTATTATTTTTTCGACAGATGTCCTTCTGATTACTACAAATGGAATGTTTGCTTTGAGTGCCATTGAGTACATTGACAATTTAATGTACAGCCCACAAGGAATGCTTTATTTGTTTTGTCATTTGATCCACAACTGTATGAACATCCTTTTCTGGTACAGTTTTGCCCATGGGCTAATTCTGGTTGCATCAGTTGGCATGACCGGACTGTGCTATTTGTACATTCGGATCATTCAGAATTTGCATTTCTTGTCACATTCAGTACTGTCCCACAAACAGTGGAACAGTCTCAATGTGTTTATTCATAACGACATTAATAACTTTGAAATGATTGTTCTTTCAAATCAAACTTTTAGATCAGTGTTTGTAAACTTTCTGCTTGTGAGCGCGCCTATCAGTGCCTATCTAGTGATTGCATTGTTTTTTGACAACAGCGATGGCATTGGCCAATTTTTTATGGCATTCCTGTTTAGTCACCAGTTACTGGGCATTCTTCTAATTCATTTGTGCATTGCGTATTTCACCAAAATTCTATACAAATCTCTAAAGCAATTATTTCACATGATGGCTCGACCTGGACCTCGACCATTGCGAAGTTCACTTCGACTCTTGCATACGATCCAACGGCTGCAAACCAAAAAGAAGTTGGGCATCACATATGGCTCATTGGGATTAGTGACGCTGGCCAACTTTGCCAAGGTATTTATGAGTGAATTAATTGATCAAACTAATCTAACAAAACAATTCAATTGCATTCTAATCTACTGTGAATTTCTAATGTATTCGTATATGATCATCAAAAAAATATCGTAATTAAAATGAAACACATTTCCACATTTTAACGTAGGAGAAGAAAGTAGACAATAGCTCTTCTTTAAAATTTGCAATAAATTAATCATTTTAAAATATTTAATTTAATTTAATTGATGCACAAATTCGTGACTGGACATTACTTCCACTAGACATTACTTCCACTAGACATTACTTCCACTCTAATTTTGTGATTTTTTGTGATTTTTTGTGATTTTTGTGATTTTTTGAATTTGTAACCTTTCTATAGTGAGTTTTTAGTTGACAATAGAAAATTCCTTTTAGATCCAATTGAGAACAGACTTGGTAAATCAGTCTTGTTTAACTGTAAAATCATCTTGGTGGATATATTAGATTTACTTAAATTGGTGTCATATGAAAAATCCCATTTGAGTTAGTGGATCATATTCATCAATTGACTGACTAAAAAGTATTGTAGTGTGTGCAATCTGAGATGCAATACTACACAGTGAACAGTGTACACACAACTAGTGCATTGACATCCAATCGGAAGAGTGATTGAATCAATTGGGACTAGCTTTATTGAATCATCAAGTGAATACATCATCGAGGTGTTGTCTCTCGACTGTTCTAGTTCGACTGGCTGGCTTGTTGCAAGCGAAACTGGCCATTAATGTCTGTGTTGATAATTAGGAAGCTCGGAAAACACGATGTCCTCGGATACAATCGGAAGTAACCGGTTTAGTCTTGACAGTCAGGTCACTCGATTAAATCGATGGCAAACTGTCGGGTGAATTGTTGTTAATTACAATGTTGTGGAATGTTCGGCCAAGGATATTTACGTCCGGTTGGGACAGGCACCGCAGTATCTTATTTGAGTTAGTGGATTTAGCTAATTGGAAACCAAAAAGTAACCAACTTAAGTAAGGAGAAAATAAAGGAGAGAGTAGAGTGAGTTTTGGTGTAATTGAACTGTTATTTTTGATTTAACATCTTGATTTGAACGAATGTCATGAGATTTTTATTGAACCGAACCTGAATTCCTTTTGAATTGTGAATATATTATTTTATTAAATCTATTCTTCCTACATCTATCGCCTTCATTGCTTGGTAAAGTCATCGAAACTGATATTGGCTAAGTTTTAAAATTGCTGGAATAGGATCGACTAATTTATTTTGAGATTTGATTGTGAGATAAGGTCTAATAACCCAATGAGAAATTTTATTCTCGTCGATGACATCGAGGTGAACATTACCGCATTGACGAGACTTAAGGCACTGTCAATTGACTTAAGTCTTAAGACGATAAGATGACCATCGCGTGTTAGTGAAGATGACTAAGCACTGGGGGCGCTGTTACTGATGGACTTGTGTAGTAATAGCATTGATACGGCCACGAGAGTTGAGCCGGCCGCTTGCCGCTGAATCTATGATCAGTACGACCACAGGTTGAAAACAAGTCAAAATTTTGGCACTCCAGTCATTTAAAATTAGTTTTAAAAAGAATACACTCTATAGATCTAACCGATGTTTCGTACTCAAATCTGGTCAAATGGATTTATTTTTAAGTTTTGTGAGTTATCACAAGATCAATAGATTGCAGCTGCATCTCTGAGTGGAAGTAATGTCTCTCAAAAATCAAAACAAAAATATAAAATCACAGAATTTTATTTTGTCGGCAAGATCAAAGGATTAAAAACACATTTTTTGTGTTTTTGTGTTTTTTGTCAGTGAGATCAAAGGAAAAAAACAGAAAATTTTGTGGAACTAACGTCTAGTGGAAGTAATGTCCAGTGGAAGTAATGTCTAGTGGAACTAATGTCATGGCACCGCACAAATTTTATCAACCCCTATTTAGTTTGATTTACTAACAATACTTGACCAATATGTACAATGGTTAGATTTATGAATTCATTCATTGATCACGTGATTCTGATAATTGTACTTTTACTTGTGGAAACAAATGCTAAAATCATGGAATCTTACTCAACTTTGATTATTATTTAATTTAATTTTAATCAATTTAGAAATTTAATATTCTCCCTGCCTCCAAGAGTCCTAAACAAACTTTCGTTCATTCCACCAAAAGCAATATATAAAAGTTTTTGAGCAATAAAATTCAATTCAACCTTGATAAATCATCCCACGAATTTAATTATAATGGTTACAGAATTAATTATAGCTTTCGAAGCCATAATAATTCTATTTTCGAAAAACACGCTTTCACTTTGGGACATGTTCAGCATAAGGAAGTCGACAATCACTGGAAAATTTAAATCAAGCGTAACTAATGAAAAGAACCGATTTCGTTTATTTATTCATTTAATGCATAAATCGAAATCAATTGTTTGAATGTTCTTTGAAACGAAAAGATGAAATTTACAACACTTATTGCATTTTTGCTTGTAGCGGTGATGCTTTTGGGATCGGGATTCCCATCGAGCGATGCTCAAATTATGGGTGGAGTGTCGTTTCAGCCTTTTTGGGGAGATGACCAAAAAGTGGAAGAAAATTCAAAAGGTTTGTTGGAGAAATTTTACTTATTATATTAACTGATTAATAATTTTTGGCTCAATTTACAAATTCTTAGGCCTCAAACGAATCCTCGTGGTTTTGGCTATTCTCAAGTTGATTGGGCGGCAGAACTTTTTTGAATGCTTTAAGTATAAAGTTATGGAATTCTACTTAGACATGGCAACTTTGTTTATTATTAAATTTGAAATATAAAAATGATTATAAAAGTTCAATATTAATTATATTGTTAATTAATCATATAAAGTTTATTGATTTGGTTGGAGTGAATTCAAGTCAAAACTTGTTAACCTATAGTAAGAATTGTTCTTTTATATAGTAGAAACATTTTCTATTTGGAGTCACAAAAGTTTCATTTTTCAGTGAGTTACTAAGAAGCTAAGCGCTGAAAAGCGAACACTAATTAATCGATTTTTTGGCGAACCATTTCAACAATTGCAGGCATACAAAGGTTCTTTTTGAAAATTCATCTTAGAAACAAAATGCGCACATTAATCAAGCGAATTGTGTACATCATCAAACTAAACATCTATGCTCATTACAATCAGTTTGATGTAATTCGGCTTGAAAATGTCAGTTATCCATTTGAAAAGATCCGAAAGTGTTATTTGTTTTCGCTTGGTTTGTTAATTTTCACCTCTTTTTATGGCCTTTTCGGGTTTGAGTTAAATTTTGGTTCACTGGCCGAGCTCAATTGGGCCACTCTGCCCACCAGTCCATACAACTTTTATGATCAAATGTTTCCTCGAGCCGTTTGGCCTCAGATGACTTGGCTCGCACTCACTGATATATTCTTCTGTATGGGATGTTGGCTTAGTTTTGCGTTCAATCCACCGATTGGAGAGCGTTTCCTGATCATACTTCATACTCCTAATTTGATTGGCGAATTTAATGATGAGCTAGACAGAATGTGTACATTTCGAGAAAATTTGTTGAAGCGCGCAGCGGTGTTTGAAAACTTTATAATTTCAGGTGGTTTCGCCTTTATGTACATTAACATTTGGTTTGTCAATCCTGTTTACACTGTCAATTTGACTTCGGCGGTCTTTTGGCTTTTGCTCAGTCCACTCTATCTGTATTCGATTCTACATTGTAAGTAAAGTTTTTTTAAATTTTTTAAACATTAAAATTAATTTTTAAAATATATAGTCGTCTACGGAGTGCCATTCTATGTAATCCTGGCGAGCAAATACATCTCGATTCAACAGAAAAGTTTAGAAACCAAAATGCGCCACATTAATTCAAAATTAATCAAAATTTGCGATCCAAGTTATGAGCTAAATCGGGCCATTCATCGTCATCTCTGGCTGGAGTACATTGCGGCTAACAGACAGCTTTGCCACCTTTGCAAACATCTCAAGGAATATTCTCGATTCTGGTCTCCTTACTTGACAAATCTCTTTGTTTCGCTCATTTCAATGCAGTGTTATCTCTTTTATATGTGTCTATTTGTGTCCAAATTATCGTTTGGCATACAGTTGAATGCTTTCGCAGCTGTGTTTGGTATTGTTTTCACTGAATTTGCGTTAATCCATCAGTGCGCAGTAGTGGTCAAGAATTTCAAACGAATCTCAGTGCTAAATAGAACATTCTATCAGTGCTACAGGGACAGACCGGGGGTGGGACGAATTTTGGTTCGCAATTTAGCAAAGGTTTGAAAAATTAGTTTGAAATTTACAAACAAAACTAAATTGTTTTTTAAATTTACCAAAATTTCACAGGCGGAAAATCTTCAACACTACAGACTTCTGCACTCGTATGCGTTTCGCTTGTTTGGCAACTATCGAATCACCAACAAATCGTTCCATATTGTAAGTTAATAAATATATTTGTAGATTTATTAATAATTTTTTTGTATATTTAAAAAACAGATAATCTCATACATCAGTACTTTCTTCTTGTTCATTGTCAAGAATAGATATTGATTCGCTGAAAGTACGATATATCACTTATGGCCATTTAGCAATAAAATTACATTTTGTAAACACTGTACCTTAGCCTAGTCCATTCAATTGAAGCCTTAAGGCTGAAAAAAGCCTCAAATAAACATATATCTAATCTCTCCGAGAGTATCATCTCTGTTTCTGACTACAAGTTTTGGTGGAAGTCTTATCGTAAAAGTGCGACTTTTGTTCGTACGTTTAGTGGTGTTGTGCCTGTACTTGAGTATAACGCTCAATCACAAACAAACGTACTTGTTTAGGTTCATCAGTAGTTGGAAACATCATTTTCTTTGCTGCTTTAAACATAAAGTTTTGTTATTCAAATCACACAATTTCTCTTTTTACAAACACAAAAATGAATTCACTTCGTAAACTAACACTTTTGACCGTGACTGGGTCCAGTAATAATGTCCTCCTATTTCGATGTCTCTCTTCTAAAAGTAAAACATTTTTTTGCTTATTGAATTTATTTGTTAATTTTTAATGTCAAATCTTAACAGCATACGAAAACATTAAAACCGAAATCAAGGGCGCAAAGGGGAATATCGGACTCATCACCCTGAATCGACCCAAGCAACTGAATGCCCTCTCAAGTGGACTACTGAAAGATGTTGTGGATGCGTTGGGTGAATTTGATGCCAACGATAAAATTGCCGCAACAGTCATCACTGGAGAGGGGGTTGCATTTGCAGGTTTGTTTTTTTTGAATTAATATAATAAAATTTTTTATTTAATTAAAAATTCATTTATAAATTTAGCTGGAGCTGATCTGAAACAGCTTATCAAAAGTACCTTTGCCGACCTAGCGCTGGGACGTTATGTGATGTACTTTGATCAGATCAAGTCGATTAAACCTATGATTGCAGCGGTCAATGGATTTGCGGTGAGTTTGCAAGTTTTTTTCACTTTTAAAATTTAAAATTTTTGTTTAGTTTGGAGGCGGATGCGAACTCGCCATGTCCTGTGACATAATCTACGCCAGTGAAAAGGCCCAATTTGGTCAACCGGAAATCAAAGTCGGTCTCATACCAGGCGCGGGTGGCACACAACGTTTGACTAAAACTATAGGAAAATCCCGTACAATGGAAATGGTCCTCACTGGTGTCCCAATAAGTGCTCAAGAAGCTCTGAGCTCTGGTCTGATTAGCAAAGTTCTGTCACCGGATCAGTTGGTGGACGAAGCGATAAAATTGGGCGAAAAAATCGGCGAAAACTCAAAGTTGACTGTCGCAATTTGCAAGGAATCAGTCAATTCCTGTAAATATAATTTTAAATTCATAAATTCAATCGCTAATTTTAATTAAATTGCAGCATTCGAAACCACTCTCAAACAAGGCCTCGAAACTGAGAAGCGGCTTTTCCATGCCACTTTTGCCACAAACGACCGAGTTGAGGGCATGAAGGCCTTCATCGAGAAGCGAAAGCCAAATTTTACTGATTCGTAAACTTTTGAGTTTGAAAATGGAAATTTCCCAAAATAAAGTCCCAAGGATCTATTGATTATTTTTTCGTAAATGACAAATTCAAGTTTAATTATTTCAAAAATAAAATTAATCAATCAAAAGTGTCTAAATTGTTGGTGGTTAATTGGTTCACTTTTTCAAAATCCATATTAGCGAGTGATTAGCTTGATTGCGATGCTCATTATTTCAGCAATGTTTGATGTCATGCTGGTGAACAGTGTGAAGCTGTACATTATCTACCTGATGATTGTACTGTCCTTTACAGGCATGTGCTTTCAACAACTTGGCAGTGTGAATCAATCACTTAGAAAGTGTAAATTTAACCAGAAAATGAACGAATTCAAGTTGCAGCGCATTATGCACAGGCATACCGCAACTTTGCTCAACATATTCGTGTTCAATCACTCGTACGGAAGGTTACTGTTGGCCTTTATTGTGATTAACCTACCATCGAACACCTATTTGCTAATGGGCATCATTCTGGGCATGTTCTTCCGTGAGAATCCTCTCTCGGTTGTGGTCTATGTCAATTACGTTGCGGGACAGTTCATCTTTATACTACTCTTGCACTTTGTGTCCGCAATGTATACCAAACGAATTCACAATTGTACAAAATATCTCTTTCACTTGTCAAGACTCGTGAATAGAAAATTTAACAATTCAATAGGGTCACGAATGCGAATGTGCTTCTACATTGATTGATTCAATGAAACAAAACGCTATGGCATCACTTATGGCTGCTTTGGTCTGATCTCGTTTGCTTCATTCGCTAAAGTTTGTATCAATTTTGGTATCAAAACGTATCGATAACTTAACTTTTGTTTCGTTTAGTTCGTTGCACTCTACAGTGAATTCATCATGTATTGGTATCAATTGATTGATAAATGAATAAAATTTAGAAATACAGATTTTATTTTTCTCATGGATTGATTGCAAAGGATTATTATTATAGAGGGACTTAAGAAGAAGCTTAAGCATGGAAGGTCGAGTTGATTGGACCAACTTTGATGTTCGAAAATGTGATGTAAGCATTTGGATGCTTGGCTTTGATGTCGTTTGGATCGCTACCAGTGGGGGAACACGGACCACGGGCAATGCCTGGCTCGCTGGCAGAGTGGTCTGCTGGCCAGATTGAATCGAGCCACTTCATGTGAGTGGAGCTAGTGTCATCCCAGAGCGCAGTGGTCAGCACCATGCTTGACTTGAGAGCCTCTCCCAATTTCTTCAATCCACCGTGAGGCGTGAAAGCGTCATTGCTCTTAAAGGTCTTCTTCTCAATGAGACAGTACTCATCAGTAATCGAGTTTCCACTGACACCGGCAATTTTCGACACCGAATTCGGTATGACATGACCGCCCTGGACATAGAAACGACGGATCTCGGTAAGGTGTCCATGTTCTGTGCCATCGTTGGTGATGAACTGGGTGACCACGGTAAACACCTTTTTAGTGTCGACTTTCTTGCCTGGCCCATAGAAGGCATGGTCTCCCATTCGGTACGAGTTGTAGTCACAGCCCTCATTATCACAGGTGCTAGAACAGGCGTCACCAGTGCAGGTTGAAGCTATGGAGGCGCACGGATGTGCAGTCATGACCGCAGCCTCAGAGTTCGCCTCCCAGGGATCCATCTCAGCACAGCATGCTCCATGTTTTGAATTAGCATTAGCCTCTCCATTCCAGAACCGATTAAATCTCGGACACTGTCCATCACAATAACCAGTGCCATACTTGGCACCGGCCTTGTTGGTCGGGTGCTTCGCCGAGCCACCATCCGGTTCCATGGCCACAAAGTAGATTGCACCGTTTGTACCACATGGCAGGGTGGAAATGTCCACATCAAAGGTGAACTCCTGGCCCAATAGATGAAAAGTTTGGTATCGGGACTCGTTGGCCAAAAGGTAGAGTCGAGAGCCAACACTGCTGGTGGAGATAAGGTTCTGACGAAGTGAACTGCCACTGGTGGACACACCATACGACTGGTAGTTGACACCGTCAAGGGCACAGTTCTTGGCACAGGTCAGCTCATCCGGACAGATGGCCTTGTCCCACTGGTCACCATTTGCACAATTCTTACCTTGGGCGTTGTGCACCCAACGGAAGTTGTGATCCATGACAACTGCACCGTGAACTGTGCTACAGTGGCCACCCTTCTGGCACTGTTGCCAGCTGAGCTTGGGATGGACCTCGGGCGTGATTGTGCCAATTTGTTGACCCATCACCATCATCAGTGGTGAGGACAACAGCACAATAGTAGTCAATAGATTAAACATTTTGCAGTTGAGCATAAGAATTGTATGCACACCATTTGATGCATTTGGCAGCATCTTTTATATGTGCAAGTTGAAGCAAGTGAAGTGATGCATTCCTCTAGAGTGCACCATAATGATACCAACAAATCTTAGAGGGATATTGATATTACCCAATGTTGATACACAACAGAGTAAGCACAGGTAATTTTTTCCACTAATAGCCTTTTAATATTTGAATGCGCTAAAATTTTATTTTTTCTCAAGTGTGTCAAACTACAAGCAGCTTATGATCGACAAATACAAGTTTAAAAACAGTGCTTGTTGATAATTATGTTAGTATAACTCAATGTTAAGTTGAGACATGTTCTAATGTCAAATATCTAAAGTCTGCTCACTAAAAGATCTAAGAGAGAAAATCAGACATGTGACTGATACCGATTGGCTTGTACATTCGACCCTCAATTGGGATTATCCGCTAACAAAAGTCCTGGTGATAGCAAAAATTTTATGTCCTTCCTGTTTAGTAAAAGGCAGAAGTATCTTTAAATGTCAAGTGCTTACATACATAGCACTCAGCAAAGTTGAACAAACAGGGGACTTTACACTTGGTGAAATTGAAAAGGGTTCGATCAAAAAATTCTATCAATTCCTGTTTTAATAAATAAAACATCATTTTGAAATCAACGTTGCAGATTTTTTTTAATCAATTCTAAAACAAAGCATGTATGTATTGTTTAATTTGTATAATTTGGTCAATATTTACACTGATCATATCATTATGGATAGAATCAAGATATCAAGAATGTTTTGAATATCATTTACTTCAATTGAAGCTTTTTAATATGCTTTAATTGATTTTTATAACAATTTCAATGGGAGAATTTTCCAAACCACAGTAGTCTATAAATAAATAATTAAAACCAATAAAAATTAATATTTCAACAGCAAGTGAACCAATAAATAATTTAATTAGCTCTTATCCAAGTAGGTACAGAATATTCAGTAGAATCACGAGTCATGCGACTACAACGAAGAAATCATATTTGTATGACTGTGAGTTTTACTTATTCTCTTAAGTCGGCAATAGCAATGCAATAAAAAACTCAATGAACGATTTTCAAAATTAATTTGAAAATCAAAGTTTGTACAAAAACCTTATAATAAATATTTAGATTTTGATCTGATTGGATTTGACTATTTAAAGTCGATCATACTGAATATTGCTTGTCTTTCTGACATACAAAGTTGATAAAATTCAAATAAAACAATGAAACTTTATGTGATTTTGACTTTGATCATAGTGTGGACTTGGTTCAAGTGTAAATTGAACTGTACATTACGCAACGTCGTTTGCAACATTAAGATTCATCTGTTTGTGCTCTTCATTCGCGTAGATCCAATTCAGTTGAAGAAAAATTGGCTAAACATAGACTTGAGCCCTAATTTACACGAACCAAATGTAAATTTTCAGTATCTAGTGGGCATTTGTGTTCTTGTAGCATCGCTGATTGACTTGAACTTTGGCATGCAGTACGAACATGAGGGGGTGTTCAATTGGTCTGCCCTGCGCACCAGTCCCTATGTGATGTGGCATCAGATAATTCAGCCATTGATGTGGTACGAAACGGACTTGATCATGTTCAGCACCTCTCTAGTGGCCATCTTGGCTTACTTGATCTGAAGGTATGTTGGTGACTTTCCCGAACAGTGTAAAATGTATCCGGTGAATGATGACACAAATTTGCTCATTGATTCAAAAGGTAATATCTAAATTGTATTTGCAATTTGCAATTTAACTGTTATAAACATAATGTCCAGCACCTATCTGCAAATATGGCAAAAGTCATCACTTGAAAAATTGAAGAAAATCAACTTGAAACTGAAATCGTGTCCCAGAATGTCATCTATTCTACTTGAAGCATTGTATCGAAAGCATCAACAAGAACATTATGCACACATGTGCCGCCATCAAAGCGTTTAGCAAATTTTTGGGCTCCATTTTTGTCGATCATGTTTCCGTGGTACATTTTCGTTCAATGTTATCTACTGTTCTGTGTGGCGTTTTCGGACAGAATTCCACTCATACATCGCTGGATTTATGTGGCTGCGTATTTGGATATAGTGGCGCTGACTGTCTGCCTGATCAGACAGTGCGCCGCGGTGGTCAAGTACAATCACTGCTTTGTTACAGAGAATCGTCGTTTCTTCATTGCATATTATCAAATTACCAAAAGGCTAGGAATTGAAGACAATTTGAATCTTTTGACGGCCGAGAATCTTCAAGTTGCTCGCCACTTTCATTCGGCAACTTTCAGATTGTTTAATAACTATCGCATCACTTCTAGAACATTTCCACTCATGATTTCATACATTATCACGTTCTCTTTTAACGTCAATAGGGCCAGTAAATAATTGGCTACTAGAAATTGATTATTAATACCAAAAACAGAACATATATATTCTAATCCAATAGCTTTAAATTTAAAAAATTGCAATTTTAACTAAAAATTATTTAATTTAACTTGATCACAACTTGATCGATGAGCAGAAGGAGCATCATACTTGTGCAAATAATTTGTTTCAATATCTTTTTTGGGAATGAAATTTTATTGATCTCATTAAGGACAGAGGCGGGTAATGTCCTCTATGAATGGCCCCTTTAGCTCAAATCTATAGATTTGACTAGATGATATTTGAAAGGTTACTTCTCCTTTAATATTTGACTGATTGTGACAAATTATAGCTTAAATTAAAGATAAATTGATTGGCTTTAACGGCATCAGAAAACATTTATGAAAATATTTTTTATTGAGAATATAGATTAAAAAAATGTAAAAAATTTAGCATATTTTGAACACTTTAAGATGAACTCACGATCAGATAAGATAAAATTTTTAAAAAGTTTCTGTCCGCCAAATAGAGAATCTTATTACCTTTAATAAAAGCCCTGGTTCAACAAAATCGGATCCAGTTTTGTAGGAGAAGAAACAAAAACAAAATGCAAAGGTCTTGATTTGCAGTAGAAGGGAAAAACTAAAAGGTATGCATTGGCCGGTAGAGGGCAAATGCGAAAAGTGCATTCTGGAAATGTGGATTTTTTGTGACTTCCAGTCGGAATATTGTTCGAATTTTTTGTAAGATGATAGATAATGAGATAACTTAAGATATTAAAATAATTTGAAATTTTTAACCAAAAATTGAGCCGCGACTTGCCTTAAGCAAAAATTAATGCTGAATGTAAGTTAAAGAGCACATACATGTAGTAGAGGTACTAGAGGTATAGATCGATAAAGCTTAAAGTTAGCACGCTGTCTGTGTATGACC
The DNA here is from genome assembly GCA_023373905.1 of Rhizoglyphus robini. NCBI lineage: Eukaryota > Metazoa > Arthropoda > Arachnida > Sarcoptiformes > Acaridae > Rhizoglyphus > Rhizoglyphus robini. The sequence continues at coordinate 2,335,134 of JAKIJQ010000027.1, forward strand.
CTGATCTGTATCTAGACAATGTAATGTTCAACTACCTCACTCAACTAATGTAGACTACGTTCAAATAAAGTGAAATTTTCTTGAAATTTTTTTTATTCCAGTTAATATTTTTTTGAACCAAATGATAAAAGCTATTCAAATCAAAGACCATGAGACAAGTTCGAACTAAACTGTTTAAAGAGATTCCAAAAACAAAAGAAACAAGAAACAGATTGAAACTTTGTTTTACAAAAATTATAATAAATTAAAATTTAATATGCAATCATGATATATCACATGTATGCAATATATTATCGACATTCGTGCTTGTACATTTCACTGTCAAATTAGATGTGCACACTAAAGATATTTCGAGTTCAAAAAATGTTCGTTTCGGTAACTTTAAAATGTACTTTTGGCATTTTATGTGCAAAGTAAAAGTGCATATTAGAAATTTGCGCTGTACAAGTAACAAAGCTGGGTTAAACACTTTTCAAGACTTTTTGATATAAATAGGATAGCTTATTTTCAAGTTTTATCATCTATTCAATCCAATTGCTTGATGATAAATCACTTTGGAATTTTAAAATATTGAAGATGAAGTTTGCTCTTGTGTTGCTTGCTGCACTTTTAGTGGTTTCGGTTTTGGCTGCACCGAAGCCAAACGAATTAGAGTTTGAAAATGATCAAATGGAACGACGAGCCATTTCCGGTGCCGAAGAGATGTATGACCAGTCGGAACTTGAACGCATCCACAAGCACAAGCACCGTAAGCATCGACACGGCAAACATTATGGCGGTTATGGCGGTTACGATGGATACTATTACAGAAGTGCTGCTGGACATGGACAACAACAAGTGATTCAATTGAAAGAGATGAAACCACAAGCCATCGAGAACATGAACCTGAACGCAGATGAACTCGAGCGCAAGCACAAATATCGCAAACATCGCAAACACCACGGTTATGGCCACGGATGGTACGGTTGGTGAACAACAGAAATGTCTTTAAAGACCACCAGATGAATGATCGTACATTCAAATTCAGCTGTTTACCGAAATTTAGTTACTTTTCTACTAACACAGATTACACAGGTACTTTTAAGCATGCTACTGAATATTATATCTTATTATCTTGAATTTATTTAAATTCTTTTTCTTCAAATAAATCTCTTTTTGATGTCAATATTAGTGAATGTATTTTCACTGCCAATTTGTCCAAAATATGAACAAAGATTAGCCATTTAAAATAACATTGAAATACATATTATTATACTACTACTAGATACATGATAACATTGATCTTTCCTAAAAGAGTACAACGTACTAAGTGCATCGCGCTTGATATTTTATAGTTGAAATATTTTAGGTGCCTAAATGGATACATACGGGTATAAGAAAATTCACATTATTGATTAAAATTGTTTATTAAAAAATATTTGTTTACCAGATGAACTGTCAAAATAGTTGCTCCCTCACTACTCAACCAGTCACAGTCAAGCCAAGACATGATGACTTGCATTTAGTAACTGACCAAGGTCAACATAGTCGATCAGCACATGCACGATGACACTGCACTATTTCTCTCCCTATAAAAGGCCTGCTGGCTGGTGCCCAACATCATCGTATGCTTTATTGTGTCCCCTTTCCCTCACACCATCGGTGGTTTAACTCCCCTTCTTATTTGTGCGATTTCGTTCTTGCCCCAATCTGATTACGATCATCAAGGCCTTCCTTTGCTGGTCTACATCATGTTGATCGCGCGTGTTACAGACTCCAAAGACTTGTTATCAATGTCAAATGCATGCAAATTATTATTTCTGACAAACTATGCTTAAATAAACTTTGTTTTAGTATTATTTTATGATACCTTATCAGCCACTTTTTGTGATGGTGTGAGTCTGGGTTGACGCTTGATAAGCTTTGAATGGATATGGTGGTGTTTATTTTATTGAATGCATGAGAACATGACAATCTGGTTGAAAACAGATCATATAGATGAAATCCTAAGCAAGTAGCTGAAATTGTGTTTAGGTTTAGTGATAATTTTGTACAGTGTACACATATGTTGATTACGTGTTACCCGTGCAATGTCATATTGAGAAATACTTTGTAACTCTGTCAAATGCAAATGCATGCGACATGTTTCTTTCTTATCTTTTATAGATTTTTTATAAGCTTACGCTGACGTTAATGGGGGTTATGAGCATTAAATTGCAATCTTTATTATTTTTATCTTGCACAAGTGAACATTGCATCCAGTTGAGGGTTGAGAATCCAGTCGCGGTGATGGTTTTTGAATCCGAACACCCCTGAAACCCAAAATAACTCCCGGAAATAGTGATTTTTTTGAAATCATTTTGGGTTTCAGGGTGTCCGGATCTAAAATCCATTAGTGATTTGAGTTTCTTTGTGTAGGGTTGAATTCAACAAAGCTCTGTAGAAAATTATTTCCAATTATTTTCACTTTATTTAGTAATTTTTGGTTTATCATATACAAAATATAATTTATTTTTTAGATTTTAAATATAGAAAAGTGTTTGACATTTAAAAAGAGGGCCATCATTGAACAGATGTAAATATAGAAACAATTTCTGTCTACTTTAAAACAAATACAACAACTAGTACATACTACAAATAGGATTTCAATTAAGCCAACTTTTGTTCAATCAACAAGGCCAACTGTTCGTGATGATTTTTTGCATTGATTCGTGCGGAGGCATTGTTGAATTTTTGCTGCAGCAAATTATCGGCCAAGATTTGTTCGATTGCATCCAACAGTTGTTGCTCAGCGAAATTGTATGGATCGATTCGTGCCCCGTAACCAGTCTCCTTGAGACGTTGTGCATTGCTGTACTGATCTCCAAACAGTGGCAGCACTATCATTGGCTTGCCTTCCGCGAAAACCTCTGTCACCGTGTTGTTGCCTCCGTGAGCTATCACCAGGTCCACATGAGGGATGATGGAGGTTTGAGGCAGAAAGTCCTCCCCCCACATGTTTGGTGCGAGTTCATACTCCGAGTGTCGTGGACCTTTTGAGACAATGTACTTGTGTTTGGTTTGAGCGAGTGGCCCAATCAGCCGTTTCATTAGATCCAAATCGATCGATCCAATTGAACCCATTGAAAGGTAAATCAGCTTTCCACTGAATTTTCCGTCGAGATTATTGTCCAAAAATTCTTTCGGTACTATCGATTCCAAATTGTCAAGATGTTGTGACTTGTTCGGCTTGTTGAACACTTCAATGTTGAACCAGGATTCTTTGGCTCTGAATTGATGATAATTGATCTCTTCTGGGACTGCATACACAGTGAGAATCTGTGTCTCTGGGAACAGGTCGTCAGGATAACGTGGATAGCCCATTTTCTCAAAACTGTCATTAAATTTTTGGCAACAAAAATTTTTCCAACGAAGCTCCGACCACTCGGCCCACTCGCATCGATCTCCATCGGTTGGCAAACCTACGTTGATCAAATCGTAAATTAATCTTTAAATATTGCAATTTTAGAAGCATTACCAGATCCTCCAGGTGGAAGATTTTCGTCGTAAATGTATTCCAACGGCTGTATACTTATATTGAAAATCCACGGTATGCCTGAATGGAGAATAGCAGGAATTTGGACACCATCAAGGTAAATCAAATCTGGTTTAAAGAGGGCGATCGCTTCTCGCACGCACTTGTCCCACAGACAGAAATTGCACCAGATATATTTGGTAATACTTACTAAATATATCTGGTAAACCGAGTACAAGATATATATGGTTGTGGCCAAACGAAGTATATTTGGTAGATGATTACCGAATATATTTAGTAAATATACCGAATACATTCTGTGGGAACGCCCACCTACCATACCTAATATATCTTGTAAGTATACCAAATTACACAGGTATTAATACCACATAAATTTCGTTACGATTCGAATATACCGCTCGTATATTCCGCTGTATACCAGATATATCTGGTATATCAACAGAAGACATATGGTTAGGAATAGAATTCATTTTATTTATAAATAAAGTCATAAATACATTCAGATTATCATAAGAAAGTGATTAATTCATACAAAAAGTACTGAGTGAAACGCGATTTAGTATAGTACAGAATCGTGTGAGATAAATAGAAAATAGTCAAACAGGCAATGACAAACCTAGTCTTCGTAATTCTTCTGGCCACCAATGTAACATCTCGATCACCACCAACTTCGATCTTCTTTAAATGTCGATAGCGAATGGTTGTTGGAAACTTCAATGTGCCTTTCTGTCGTCGGGACATAAACATCAATTTCATGTCTGGTGATGAGCAAACTACGATTTGCTGTTGAGAGCATTCACCGAAATCAGATCGATTTTGCCAGTGGCCTTGTAGAGTCTTAATGAGAGGTAGTTGGACATTTACATGAGGTTCATTGTGGCGGTGGCGGAGATTGAGCTCGTAGTTGACTGGTCACTAATAAAAAAAAATACAATTAACTTAGAAATATATTAGCGTGCGTTTTATGTTGATAAGAAAAACTTAACTTTAAGAATTGTGCTGACAGTTTCAATTCAGAATTTGATGATTGTAGTTAGTGGTGAGCTGAGTTGACATGGAGCAGTGTTGGAACAGATATGGAATAGATCAATTATCGATGAAATACGTTGAATTAGAGAGCAAACTTTCAATCACAAAGGAGGGAGAATGAGCCAGCCAGCAGCAATAAGAGGACAACACAGACACAGCTAGTGCAGTACTCCAACGGTCAACACACAACTCAACGAACGAGCAACGCAAGCGAGAGCACAGCACAGAGCGCGCGGCATAGTGGCACAGTGTGTGTGCACTTGAGAGGTAGCGGCATGCCAGCACACTTGAGGTGCGACAGCACAGGCGGCGCATTGCACACATTCACAATTCAAATTGCATTTCATCATCCGGTGCCATCGAGAGTAGGTGATATTCTGCCAGTTTTGTCACAATGATGAACTTTTCGCTATTTTCCAAATTTGTTTTAATGTTGATCCGTTAAAGTAACACAAAATGCATTTAGTAATAGTAAAGAATATATCTTGTAATCCGGGTGATGAAATTAGACTTGGAAGATTTAATAAACGACTAGTTAAGCAATGATCAACAAAATTTACCAAATATATTTTGTAAGGGTACCAAATAAATATTGTTTTAGTTCTCAATCAATCTGTGACTTTGACATGCCAAGATTGGTCAACAAGTTGAAGGTGGTTGGATTGATGGCTCCTCTTGATCCGAAGGTGAGCCCAAAACTTCCATCGATCCTACCCTACTTGTTATTTGATGACATAGTTCGTCTAGTTTTTGCGTAGATTGCGGCCGTTACCATTTTCGGAGTACTTTCTTGGAGTTCTACAACAGGTGGTACATACCACCCATACTTTGGTATTCATTCAGGATATGCTGTAAAGTTTCAATCTTGTTTGAACAGTTTCGATGACAGTGGACCGGTTCGGGCTCGTATCCAGAAGTTCCAATCGAGTTGGTTCTCATACTGGTAAAAGTACACACTATATTTTGTCAAAATTACGAAATATATTTAGTAATAAAACTTCCGAATTTATCATTTGCATCAAATTCTAAAGTACAAAATATACCTCGTAGATATACAAGATATATCTGATAATTCAAACATTAAATATATTTGATAAATATACTAAATCCAACCCGTAAAAGTATTAAATATTTTTGGTACAAATAATACGAAATATATCTGGTAATTAGATCATGGTGTTATAATTTTTGTATATAGTTTCATTTACCAAATTTATTTGGTAGAGATTTACGAAATATATTTGGTAGATTGATTGCTTATATCTCATGAAAGAAATACAATATTTATTTCGTAAATTTACTAGATCCATCTTGTTAATAGTGCTAAATATATCTAGTGCTAAAAATACAGAATATATCTTGTAATTATTGCGCAAATTCAAATTTTGTTAAGATGATTTAGAGTACAAGATATAATTGGTATTGAAAACTGAATATATTTGGTAAATGTATTGAATATATTTTGTGAACTAAATACCAGTTATATTTGGTAAAAATACCAAATTTATTTTGTAATTAACTACTAAATATATATTGTCTGTGAAATACTAAATATATTTGGTATTTATGACAAGTTAAATTTTGTTTAAAGTTTGCCGAATATACTTTGTATATTTACTAAATATATTCTTTCACAAATAACCAAATATATTTAGTAGCTAAAATACTGGATATATTTTGTATATTTACTATGTATATTTGGTATTATTGGTACAAGATATATTAAGTAGAAAAACTAAATATATTTGGTAGTGGCCACAAGCTACCGAATATATCTGGTGCAGTTTCTGTCTGTGCCTTATGCATGTACATGTCTTGGGTTTCAGGTAGGCTCAATGCTTTAGCCATGTTTTGTTCCTTCTCCATCGGACTGCATGGCCCAATGATCTTAAATTTTAACATTATTTCCGCCATAGCAGTACCAGGATTTTTACCAGTTTCAAATTTGGTGCCCAACTTTTCATGTGTAGGCATGATGTACTCCTCGTAGCCCAGCTTTGCGAGTTTGCCTTCAAAACTTTTGTTCAAAATGAAAATCACTCGATGGCCCCGTTTGAGTAGACCAGACAGGGCACCAGCGCATGCATTCACATGGCCCACAGCGGGAAATGGCGAGACCAGAATTGTCAGTTGCTTCATGATTTGCTTGCGGAGTAGCCAACAAAAACCAACATGCACAAATGTTCAAGTTCTAAGCTCTTTTATGCTACAATTTCATCAATATAATCTCGTGTTTTCATCTTCACTTGTGCAAGATAAAAAATAATGAAGACTACAATTCAGGTCATAAAAACCCCATTAACGTCAGCGTATACTTACGTAAGTGTTTGTTGATAAGCAAAAATAATAATAATTTAATATATTAAAGAAGGTTTATTTAAGATTAGTCTATAAAAGACAAGAAAGAAGTATGTTGCATGTATGCATTTGACAGAGTCACAAAGTCTGAATATGACATTGCACAATAACACGTGATCAACATATGTGTACACTGTACAAAATTATCACTAAACCTAAACACAATTTCAGCTACTTGCTTAGGATTTCATCTATATGATCTGTTTTCAACCAGATTGTCATGTTCTCATGCATTCAATAAAATAAACACCACCATATCCATTCAAAGCTTATCAAGCGTCAACCCAGACTCACACCATCACAAAAAGTTCTATTTGTTCTATTGATAAGTGGTTGATAAGATTTTGTGAAATAAAATGTAACCGCGGAGTGTGCCAATGGCTCGATACATATACATTGTGAGTTCTTTGAGGCGGTATGGCAAAAATGTGTTTATAACACTGTGACTTGTGTGAGGAGGGGATTCACTGTCTATTGGACAGTGTCCAACCAAATTAACTCCAGGGACTGAATGGCAAATGTAATAAATTACAAAGCCTGTCATTCCATTTAATTGTTTATCAGAAACAAAGTAAAAAAACCAAAACAAAAATAACAAATTTAAAAAAAATGCATTTTGCAATATTATAATCATTTGATTTGAATTAACAGTATACATGAATGCACATGTACCACTGACAGCCAACACTGACCAAATACAAGAATTGTAATTTTAAGCATTGCGTCGTTTGATTCCAACATTCGTAAATTGGTTCAGTTTTCATCAGTCTAAAACTAACCGCAATTTTGAGTGGTACCGGTGTTTTGTCTGTTTTAGTAATCACAAATCGATCCAAAATGTTTGCTAATCCAAGTTGGATTTCAGTCAGTGCAAATCCCATTCCAATGCAATTTCTCGGTCCACCGCCAAATGGGAAATAGGTGTACGGTTCGATGTTGGACCGATTTGCCGGTAGAAATCGATCAGGATTGAATCTTTGCTGTTTACTGTAGATAACACGCCTCAAAGAACTCACAATGTGTATGTAACAACCCATTTTTACCCACCGTAGTTATTTTTACATTACATCACCCACTTATCAATAAATCATATCATTGACGACAATAGCGCTCACATGAATTGACTATTGACAAATATATCTAAGGAACGTTGACAAAAGCAACCAATCTGGAATCTAGACACAATTGTAACACCAAATTCACACATCATGTTGATCACATGTTACAGACTCCAAAGACTTTGTCAATGTCAAATGCATGCAAATTATTATAATCTCTGACAAAGTATGCTTAAGCACCCCAATTTGTGGATATGAACCAGCAACCCAATTCAGGGATATTATCAAGCACCCCAATTCAGGGGTATGATCCAGCACCCCAATTCAGGGGTATGATCCAGCAACCCAATTCAGGGATATGAACCAGCAACCCAATTCAGGGATAGGATCCAGCAACCCAGTTGTGGGATATAAACCAGCACCCCAATTCAGGGATATGAACCAGCAACCCAATTCAGGGATAGGATCCAGCAACCCAGTTGTGGGATAAAAACCAGCACCCCAATTCAGGGATATGAACCAGCAACCCAATTCAGGGATAGGATCCAGCAACCCAGTTGTGGGATATGAACCTGAACCCCAATTCAGGGATAGGATCCAGCAACCCAATTGTGTGAAAAGGTATATGAGTCTTTGTGGTAATTTTTTTGTGTTGATCCATGTGGGCCTAAGCTCTAGCCAGAGTTTGCAACTGAAGTTTGCTTTCCCTAAATGATTTATTTTTTTAAAATTTATTTTACTGCCTTCCAGTTGACCAAATGCGTCGATTTATATACCAAAATTCTCAGAAAATTCAGTAGAATAATTTAGGCATACTTATTGGTATCCAGGGACCAGTTTTCTGGTTTCTTGAATTTTGGAACCAGGATTTCCGGTGGAAGTTGAAATATTTGCACAGGCATGTAATATATAAAAATGCTCCGTTTAACGAGTAGAATCGTTTGCAAACATAAAAAAGGGTGGTACCTTTAACTTTTCCACTGAAGTTCCAATTGGAACAAATCACGGGGCTTCCCCAAATTCCCCCATCTTGAAGTATACGCTCCTGAATTTTCAAGTCAATCGGTCGTACCGTTCGGTCTCTAGCCCTGAGCCAAGGGTCGCATGGAATGAGGTAAATAAACTTTATTTTGGTATTATTTTATTATGCCTTATCAGCCACTTTTTCGCGATGGTGTGAGTCTGTGTTTTCGTTTGATAAGCTTTGAATGGATTTGGTGGTGTTTATTTTATTAAATGCATGAGAAAATGACAATCTGGCTGATCAACCAGATCAAATGGATGAAATCCTAAGCAAGTAGCTGAAATTGTGTTTGTGTTTAGTGATAATTTTGTACAGTGTACACACATATGTTGATTACATGTTACCCGTGCAATGTCATAATGAGAAAGACTTTGCAACTCTGTCAAATGCAAATGCATGCAACATGTTTATTTTTTATTTTTTATAGATCTTTTATAAGCATACGCAGACGTTAATGGGGGTTATTGCTCATTGAATTGCAACTTTTATTATTTTTATCTTGCGCAAGTGAGCATAACAAGACCAGATTAAATTGATGAAGTTGGAGCATAAAGGAGCTTAGAACTCTGAACATTTGTGCTTGTTAGTTTTTTTGGCTAATGTTTAGGTAATGTTTATTTTATTCATTGCATGTGAAAATGGCAATCTGGTTGAATCCAGATGATATGGATGAAATCAAAGCATAAAGGCGCTGAAAACTGTGTGTGACAAGTCTTTGGAGTCTGTAACACGTGATCAACATGATGTGTGAATTCGGTGTTACAAATGTGTCTAGATTCTAGATTGGTTGCTTTTGTCAACGCTCTTTAGATGTAAATGCACAGAAGCCAAGGTTGTTGCCTTTTCTATGTTCTAAGAACATGAACATAAAAAAAACTTAAGGAGATTGTGATGCTAGAAGCAAGGACTTGATGAACAACACTTATCACATGAAGGCAATGTGTCCGCGACTTTGATTCAAGTCAATCAATCTTTCAAATCTAGTCGGCCCCTTTTTATTAGATGATGAAATTATGGAAGCATTTTGGATGAAAGATAATTTCACTGTGGCTTATAAAACTGCTTCGTGACTAATGCGTTTAAATGTAAAAAAATTGTGCTGGTTTGTCACTCAGAACGCAATCATGTCCATTCTACTGAAGCAAGTGTTCAATTGGACCACCCTTCGGCCCCTGCTCGTTTCGGTCACTGTATTTTATCTCGTCTATCATGTATTCCGCAAGCTTTTGTCGTTCTATAGCTTCTCTCAAATGATCAACAAAATCCCGGGACCCGAGCTCAGTTGGAGTCCACTTGGCCATCTTTACATGTTCAAGTCGACTGGCAAATTGGATCGAGCTGCTAGTGAGTTTTTTTTTAATTTTAAATTGATTATTTAACAAATTTAAAATTTTAAAGATTTCTACAACACGGTCTGTGGACTGACAAAGGCATACGCACCAAAGTACTCGCTGATTCGAATTTGGCTCGCAGTTCGGCCAGTGATTATCATTTATAAAGCTGATTCGGCTGAGGTTTTGCTTTTTTGTTTTAAATATAAATAATTATAAATAATTTTTGCAGAAAATTTTGTCAAGTAATGTGCACATCCAGAAAGGTTCAAAATATAACCTAATCACTCCTTGGCTTGGTACTGGGCTTCTCATAAGGTTTGAAGCAGTATAGCTTTGTTTGATACAATTTGAGATACTTAATATGCAATTTTTATTTAAAGTTCGGGTAAAAAGTGGTTTCAACGTCGAAAAATGCTTACACCGGCATTTCACTTTAGCATACTCGAGGCGTTTCTGCCTGTAATGAACGAACAGGCAGCCATTCTGGTGAACAAGTTGCAGGACAAGATCGACAAAAGTGGTGGTCAGTGCCAAAGTGCTACCATCGATGTCGTTCCTTATCTTACATACGCAACACTGGATATCATTTGTGGTGAGTTTGGTGGGGTGTAATTTTGAAGAGGAATGAATTTTATGCATAATAATATGATGAATCTTTGTTTTCATTCAGAAACTGCAATGGGTGTCAACATCGGTTCACAGAGCAATCCCAACACTGACTATGTTCATGCAATCCATCGGCAAGTACACATTCACATACCCGTTCACATTTTGACAATGACTTTGACATTGATAATTTAAAAAAACTCTTTTTTTCAGAGTTGGCAACAAAATTGTGAACCGCTACTTGAAGCCATGGCTGTGGAACGATACGATCTATTTCAATTTGACCGTCAACGGTCGAGAGGACAAGCGAGACTTGAAAGTGTTGCACGACTTTACAATGAAAGTGATTCAAGAGCGCAAGAGTATGACAGTGAAGCATCTTGCCCAACAAAGCGACAATAACAACAATAATTTGGACCAGTTTAGTGTCAAAAAGCGATTGGCCTTCTTGGACACACTCATTGAGCAGCATTTGAAGGATCCAACCAGCCTGACCGAACTGGACATGAGAGAAGAGGTGGACACTTTCATGTTTGAAGGCCATGACACTACCACCGTTTCAATGATTTGGACACTCTTTTTGTTGGGCCACCATGCGGACATTCAGGCGCGAGTCCACCAGGAAATTGATCACATTTGGGAGCGTGATCAGCTTGACGAGATCCGCTTTCTCAGCTCGAATCAACTGAGAGAGATGAAATTGTTGGAGGCGTGCATCAAAGAGTCACTCCGACTGTTGCCATCGGTGCCATACATTGGCCGAGTGGCAGCAGAGGACATTCACTTTGGGCAGTACACTGTGCCCAAGGGCAGTGCTCTCTTCATATTCATCAGTTTAATACAGCGCGATCCAGCAATGTTCGCCAAGCCTGATTCGTTCATTCCTGATCGTTTTCTCGACGGCTCCCAGCACTATGTGAAGAATGCCTTTGCGTATGTGCCCTTTTCGGCTGGTCCACGCAACTGTATAGGTCAAAAGTTTGCACTTCAGGAGGAGAAGATTGTCCTGGCAACAGTGTTGAGACACTTTCGGCTACAATCACTCAAGGCGCTGAGTGACATTCGGATCGGTCCTGAAATGATATTACGACCTAAGGAGCCAGTTGAGATACGGTTCTTTTCTAGAAATTGACATTCTAATTATTTGATAAAATGTTGTTACACTATATATACGAATAGGTACTAATATTAAATTAGACGAATATCTTAAAATAAACTTAGACAGTATTTCCGAGTGTTTTCAACATAATCACTTCAATGTAAATAAAATAAAGTTAAATTTGTCAAACATGATTATCTTTACTGCATGCAATTTATGTTTCATCCGCATTCGTGATTGTACATTTGACTGTCCAATTAGTTTGCCATCACAAATCTGTTTAAAGTTTGAAAAATGTTCGTTTCGGTAACTTTAAAATGCACTTTACGTGTAAAGTGAAAGTACATTTCTGAATTTTTAGACTCTAACCAAGCTGAGTTGAACACTTTTCAAGTTTGATATAAATACAATGACTGTCTGCGAGTTTAGTCATCATCATCATCATCATTTCAATCCAAATGTTTTCAACTTTTTGGAATTGAACAACTTTGAAAATGAAGTTTACCCTCGTGTTGATAGCTGCACTATTGGTTGTTGTGGTGATGGCTGCACCGAAGCCAACTGAAGTAGTGTTTGAAAATGGTCGAGTGGAACGATGCATCTTTTCCGGTACCGAACAGATGGATGGTGACCAGTCTGAACTTGAACGCATCCACAAGCACAAGTACCGTAAACATCGACACCACAAGCATCATGGCGGTTATGGTGGTTACGATGGTTACTATTACCGAAGTGCTGTTGAAGATGGACAACCACTGGAGATGCAATCGAAAGAGATGAAACCACATGCAATGAACATGAACATGAACATGAACATGAACGCAGATGAACTCGAACGCAAGCACAAACACCGCAAACATCGCAAACACCACGGTTATGGCCACGGTTGGTACGGCTGGTGAATGACCGAAATGACGGTAATTAAAGCACCAAAGATCGTACCTTTAAGGTGGTTTTTACCTTTAGATTTATTTTTAATTAGAAAATATTACTTTTAAGCATGCTCCTAAATATTTCTTACCTGGATTTATGTAAATTCATAAATATTTTGAATAAAACTTCATTTGATGTCAATGTTGTTGATTATTTTTTAATCAATTTGTACGAAATCTGAACTGATTAGCATTCGTAACCTTGAAATACATGTAACAAGCCATTGAATGTTCCTAAAAGGGTACAACATACGTTTGTACTTTGTAATATTCGTTCGAAATATTTTAGGTACCTTAATAGAAACTAATGTGTATAAGCAAATTCGCAATATTAATTTAAATGATTTATTTATTCATTTAAAAAGCAATATTTGTTTGTTTTTATTTTTTAAATTATGAATTCAATTTTGAAGTTAAAGTTGAATTTCAACAAAACTATTGCCAAGCAACTGGCGAAGCATTATACACAAAATTGGCAACGATTTTCAAACAAATTGACATACAAATTCAATCAAAGAAGATTTTCAAGCACTTCTTCAACAGCTCGAAATCAAAATGAAGTTTTTCGGTAATTTTTTAAAATATTAAAATTATTTTTAATTTATTTATTTTTGAGGCCCTATGTCTCAAAGCCGTATTCCTATGCTTTTGGCCGAAGTGACCAACAGTTGATCTACCGTACAATGGGTCAAATGTTGGATGAACATGTTGGTCAGGAAAGTGGTCGCCCTCTGGTGGTGAGTGATCATGAAGGGATACTCAAAACTGTCACGGAATTTAGTGAAGATGTGGGACAAATTGCTAAGGCCATGTATCGGGAGTTGGGACTGAAGAAGGGTGATGTCGTGGGTCTGTGGAGTAGTAATATTTATAATTGGGTAACATTTGAAGACTATTTTGAGAATTTAATTGACTCTTTTTTTTAATAGCTTACAATTCAGTACGCATGCGCACGAATTGGCGTTATTTTGTGCACCATAAATCCATACTATCAACCAGCGGAATTGGATTATGCATTGAGAAAGGGAGACGTGAAAGCACTGTTTATGCCTGGAAAGAATTCTCCCCAAGGAATTGTGAATAATTATGCTAAAATTCTGAGAAAGGCTTTGAGTATTGAAAATATTGGTTCTGATCAATTGATTTTAGAGCATATTATTTCTATTGATGGCGAAACCTATGGTTCGGGTGATATTCCGGTCAATTTAAGTTCAATCAAAATTCATTGTTTGGAAATTTTGAAGAAAGGCCAGAATCCGGTGCTTGACAGTTCGGTTACGAATTTGGTTTCACCTGATGATCCTGCAATTATCATGTTCACCTCTGGAACTACTGGAAAGCCTAAAGGGGCCCTACTCTCTCAATTCAATATAACCAATAACGCTAAACTAATGACCAATAGTTTGGGAAGTGTTAAAGAAAATGTTTCCGTCTGTATGCCACTGCCTTTGTTTCACTCGATTGCTGCAGTTTTGGGTGCAGTTGCTATGGTTGTACTGCCATTTCAACTTGGTAAGCATTTTTTGACCAAAGAACTTGACATTTTATTATAATCAACTTTCCCCTTAGTTCTACCATGTCTCAAGCATGATATCAACAAAGTGGTAAAATCGATCCAGGAAAACCAATGCACCCATCTATTTGCCACGCCCACCTTGCTCATCGATCTACTGGATCACATCCGCAAGCACAAGGCCCAACTTCCAAGTTTACGAGGCCTAGGCGTTGGTGGAGCCTCTGTCCCACTCGAAATTGGTCAACAGTTACTGGAAGCATTACCAAATTGTACAGACTTTATGATTGGTTATGGTTCTACGGAGTTGAGTCCACTCTCAACCATAAATCGACAGGACCACACTTTTAAACAGCGCACCGAGACGGTTGGAACGCCGATGGATTTTGTTGAGGTGAAAATTGTGAATACTGAAACGAGGCGAGTGGTGAAATTGGGTAAGACGGGCGAGATTTTGTCGAGAGGGTACAACACAATGTTGGGCTATTGGAAGGATGAGGAGAAAACGAAGGAGGCTATTGATCCAACGGGTTGGTACTCTACTGGGTAGGTTACGTTTTATGTTTAATTTTACTAAAAATTATGATTTTTGAACTACTAAGAGACCTAGGCGCAATGGACGAGGACGGATTCCTCAAAATTATAGGACGAACCAAGGAGATGATCATTGTGGGTGGAGAAAATGTGTACCCAAGAGAAATTGAAGAACATTTACATACACACCCATCCATTTTAGATGTTCATGTAAATTAAATTTTGCTTTTAAATTTTATTTGAAAATTTTCCAATTTCTTTAAAGGTCATCGGCGTGCCACATGCTTGAAAGGGTGAAGAAGTGTGCGCTTGGGTCAAGTTGGCAAATCCAGATGACGACAAAATTACGGAAGAGGAACTCAAGAAATTCTGTCGAAATAATGTAAGATTTTTAAAAAGAGATTTTGAAAAGTTCTAAATGTTTTTTCCCTATAGCTAGCATATTTCAAGGTGCCCAAACATTTTATGTTTGTGGACAGTTTTCCCACTACTTCGGTTGGAAAAGCGAAAAAATTTGTGATGCGCCAGATCACTTGTGAAAAGTTGGGATTGAAAGAGAATTGATTTGTTAATTTTATTTTTTATGGTTTATTTTTTTGTTAAGATTTTTAAAATTCGAAAATAAATAAAACTCGATTTGTTAAACGGAAAATTTTGCGTGTGATTGTACTTAACAAATTATGAATGTAAACTGGTACATTAGGTTCAATGTATTTGGTAGGTTGATAACTAAACTCACCGCATTTTGTTGATGATGATTGCACAAACTCAAATGATAAATTCCCTGTATATAAAAGCAATAATTTTTAGGGGATTTTTTAAAAAGGCACATGCACTAGCATCAGTTTGACCATGCACATGAGCTGTGAAATATGTTCACGTGCAAGGTCAAACTAATCCTGATGCGAGTATCTTGTTTTTGTATTGAAGAACGGCAAGTTTTTCAGTTGTCGCAGGTTCTTTTGGATTTTGTACTGTTTGAAACGCATAAATTTTAAACCAAGTTTGCCGAAAAGTAGTTTTTCATGTATTGAAAGTACCCAAAAAATACAATCTTATAAAAAGCATCGAAAGCAAGATGGCTACTTTAAAGAAAATTTTAAAATGTGCCTATTCCTAAAAGGTAACTCAGCAATAAATATTAGCAAACTAATTTACTGCTATTTATTCCCAACTAGTTTTGATAACACTTTCTTTGAGTTTTCTTGTTGTACAATGTGACTCAACCGACATTGACTTTACTGGCCACTACAAAATGGTGTTGAGCACCAACTTTGATGCCTTTCTTGGCGCGCTAGGCATCAACGAGCAGAATCGTGCCAAAGTTGCCAATTCCACTTCTGAATATTTCATTAGCAAGAACAATAGCTCAGGAGAGTACACGTTGAGAAAGAAAACTTTGTACAACGACAAATCGGTGACGTTTGTTGATGGAGTCGAATTTCGTGAGAATCGTTCCGATGGACTGGTTGTTCCAACGGTGATCCGTATTCAGGGTAACAAGTGGAATCAGACTCAATTTGGTGAACCTGAGGTTTCGATTGTACGAGAATTCAATTTGAATTGTGTTAAGGTGCTCTCCAAGATTGGTAATATTACTGCAGTGAGGATGTACGACAGACAGTGATGAATGGTGGATTTGAAAAATCTACGAATGTATATTTAGTCACCAATCCCAAAAACAAAGCAATAAACGAAAATTTACCACAAGATAAATAAGTTAGCGGAGAAATTTGAAATTTACTATTAGAAAGTTAATTATATTGTTTATCTTGGTTACCAATTACTAACTATCAGAAAGGCTAAAGAGGCCAATTCATTAAAGTCACAAGACAAGTCTTACGAAAGCAAGTGCTATGGCAACCGTACTATTTCCGTTGTTGTGAAAAACTAAAACTTAAAAGATTCTAAACGAATTGAAAGGGAATTTCTGTGAAAGTCTACCAAATTTTGCATTTTACCCTAACGAGCATCATTGGCCTTCCAACAGTTCTACTAATGTTGCTCAAATTGTTCAAGTTTTTAATTTAACATAACATTCGTTTTATTATCTTCATCACGAATTGGTTTACGTAATGACCATGATGAAGCATTTTTGGATTCATCTTTTGTGGTTGGAGTTAGAGATTACATCTAAATTTTGCACTTCGGATGAACGGAAACTGACTTTCTGTTGAGCATTGAGATGGAAGTGAGATTTGTATTGAATTTAAATGAGAAGCAGCTATTGAAGGCCATTCTGTTGGCTCTCCCAATCAATAAGCCACAACTACTACTACACCACTGCACATTTTGTACTTCAAGTGCGAATTTTAAAATGTTGCGAGGGAATACTATGTTTCTGTGTTTGCAATTCGCGATCAAGTGCTCCATGACGACCAAAACATAAAATGAAAGTGTGAACACACTGTACACTGTACAGTTACTTGCCAGGCAATGTTTGCTGCACACGAGTGCGTGCATAAGGCAATTGTTTGCAGTTTGAAACCAAATTGCATGCAACTGTTGAAGAAGCGTTAACCAATCAGGAAGCAGATTGAACCTCGTATGGGCTGGAGTTCATGTTTGTGATTTGGTGCTGGCATATAAAAAGCAATGAGAACGGAGAACATTCTCATCTTTTGTATCGGCTGTTAGCCTGAAAACTTCCACGACTTTTGTTTATGCCTTTGAGCTGTAGAGGTATACCGGTATATATACGTCTTTAGTCTTGTCTTTGCAAATAGCGAAATTCCACGTCAGACTGTGTGCTACCGATCTCATCAAGAAGCCTCTTACTTGAGATATATAGAACTTCTCATCAGTACATTATCTTCTTTTCTTATTATTGAATAAAGTTACCGTTTACCTGTATTTTGGTTTTATTGATCATTTCATTGCGTTTGGGCTCGTTCTGTTATCGCATCTAATAGAACCTTTCACATATGTAAAAGCAATCACCATCTGTGATTCACACTGTGAATTGATTGTATTTGAGAAAATTTGATACCCAAAAACATCATGGGTTCCACAAAATATGGCACCACCTATCGACTGTTGGCAAGTCTGTACAATTTCTGGCTTGCCTTCGGTGAAATGTTTGCCAACATGTTCAACAATTTGGGCTGTTACAAGTACCGAAAGTATGCTCGACTTCCCGACAGTTTAGAGGGCAAGTATGTACTCATTACTGGTGCTAATGCAGGCATCGGTAAGGAGAGCGCAAAAGTGGTTGCGAGTAAAGGTGCTCACGTGATTATGGCCTGTCGGGATGGGGGCAGGGCACAACAGGCGGTGGATGATATTTTGAAAGAGTTGGGGCGAGAAGAGCTGAGAAAAAATTTCAGTGTGGTGTTGATGGATTTGTCCGACTTGAATACGGTTAGAAGTGCTGCTGCACAGGTGAGTGTAGAATTTTATTAAAAATGTAAACCAGATTCCAAAAATTAATTTTCTAAATTTCTTTCATCAAACAGATCAACCGCCAATTCAGTCATCTGGATGTACTGATCAACAACGCGGGCGTCATGATGACTCCCGAGTGGACAACCGCTCAAGGACACGAATTCCAACTGGGCACAAACCATTTGGGTCACTTTCTACTCACTAATCTTCTGTTGGAAAAACTGAAGGCAGCGCCATCTGGTGGCGCTCGCATTGTGCACGTCTCTGCAGTGATACTCCGCATGGGAAATATGCATTTCGACAATTTGGCCCTGACGGGAATCTACACTCCAGTGGTGGGCTATGCTCGAAGCAAACTCGCGAATGTTCTGTTCAGCCGAGAGTTGGCCAAACGGTTGCGTAGCAGCGGTGTGCACAGCTATGCCTTGCATCCGGGCATTATACAAACCGAATTGCAGCGACACCTATCGTCCACTGCAAAGCGGATAAGCAACGCTACCTTGGGCTGGTTTGCTATTTCACCAGAAGAGGGTGCACAAACTCAACTTTATTGTGCATTCGATGAACGGGCTGCTCACCAGACTGGCTCTTATTACTCGTGAGTTTACCGGATAAACTGAGATTAGAAAATATTGAGATTAACCAAACAAATTTTTTCAGGAACTGTACCGTCAGAAAACTTCCCGCACACGCAATGGACGATGCGGATGCTGAAAAACTCTGGGAAATAAGTGTAAAACTCTGCGATTTGGATGGTTAGATGGACATTTTTAATTCAAATTGGTTGTATTTCTGATGGATACATGCACAGATGTACAGATATTATTAAATAGATTCAAAGTTGTTTCTCCTTGACTGTTTTCAAAATTGATAGTTTTATCATTTCGACTTGCTTGGTCAGAACTCGAACTCAAGCCCTATCTGATGATGTTGGCGGATTTTTCAATCCAATACTGTCTGTATCGTCAATCATTGAGAAAAAGAATCTAAACGACACTCTGTCCGATGTGTGGGTATAAATTTATTTAATATAATTTTTTTTATGGTATAATGATTTTCGTTATTTTACTTATCGAAACCGCGTCATAAAAACACATAAGCTGACTAATGTGTCCTTTGATTGATGATTCACGAAAAATGTTAAATTACTTAAAAATCAAATCAAAAATTATGAATCATTATATACCTCTATAACTATCAATTTAGTGATTAGGTCAAACCGCTGTCGTTTATGAGCAATTGGTCGATTACAATAAACAGAAACAGGCTGCAAATGTGACCAATTTCTGATTAGGATTGCAATATCAATTTGACTCATTATGTATAAGCCGGATTACATGGACACAAAATCATTACTCTATATAAACTCGCGCTTCATGTCAATTGATTTATCTAATTTTGCTTCAATCTCATAATTTCAACCACCAATATACCAAAACTGTTTCAATCTAAAATGGCCCGAATCCCAATCGTTATCGCCTTTGCATTGGCTCAACTTTTGTTCTGTTTGTTCACAATTTCTGAAGCCCAAGATTTCATCCTAGACACCAAAGATTTAGACGCTTTTACGGCTAGCCACCCTGCCTGTAATAAAAAGTTGGAAAGTGAAGTTGCGCCCTGCATAAACAAGACCCAAATTCAAATGACCCAATTGATGACTGTGATGCATCCGAAATTGTTCCAAATCGAGCAAATGTGCTGCCTTATGACCACTCTAACTGGCTGCATTAAACCCGCACTCAACATTGAGGAATGCAAAGAAGCGAAGCCCAAAATTGAAGAATTTATTGGCAAGTTTGAAACTCAAATGCACACTATCGGTTGTTCATCACAGAAGGTGTGCAAAAATGGCGTCACTCAAAGTCGATTGTCTCTTGGTCTTGTGGCTCTGGCTTTGAGCATGGTCATCTTGTTTCAACACAAACTATTCAATTAATCAAAAACCTAATCGATTATATATTACGATTATATATTATTTATATAATACTTAACTAATTGTTATCACTTATGTACTGTTAGAATATTAATAAAATTGAATTAATTTTTAAACATTACAACTTTTTTATTCCAAACCAAAATTGATACATTGTATTTTCGAATTATTCCCACAATTATAAGTAATTTAAAAATGAACAAATTTAAAAATAAAATTTCTAGATCCTTATATTGAATTCTAAATAAAGTGTTGTTTTATGATTATCTAGAACCGAATCGAATCGAATCGACTATTAACTAGTTGTTTTCTATAATATTTTATGGATTTATTCTCCAAAAAATGTATTTTACAGTAATTTTGGTTGAAGAAACAGTTGAATTTAAAAAAAATTCTTAAACTTTCTATTACGTTACATGAGATATTTTATTTTTCAATTCAAACGATTGAACAGATAAAGTAACATATAAGAAACCAAAGTTAAATTTAAATTTCAAAGGATTGAATTTAAAATTATTAAATCATAACTGGATTATGACACACACAAAAGCACATCCTGGAGGCGTTTAATGAGCTGACATAAAGCTAATTAAATTATGAATCATTTAAGATGATTTATTTTAGTGAACAATCAATTAGTATCATTTGGTCAAAACAAGTTCGATGTTTTGCAATTTGATTGATAAACAGAAAAGTAACAGGCAATAGCTATCAACTATAGACGATTGTGATCATTTCTGACTGAGATTGCAACACAAATTTGGGCGCAACGTTCAAAAGTCTATTTGTAATTGCAATTTTAAGTTTAATTTGATTTGTATATAAACGCGAGTTTTAGCGTTGACTAATTTTACATTTTAATATTGTTAACTAAATTTAAACCAAAAAATATCCTTTTTAAATGGCACGAATTTACATTATTTTCGCTTTTTCTTTCATTCAACTTTTGTTCTGCACCTCAATTTCAGAAGCCACTTCTGATTTCAACTTGGACACCTCCGCCTTGGACACCGTCCTTGCGAGCCATCCCGCCTGTAGGCTACAGTTGTACGTTGATGTTTTCCCGTGCGTCAACAAGACCCAGAGTCAAATAACCCAATTGACCAAAGACAACAAGTTTGATTTGAGCAAAGTGGAACAAGTGTGCTGTCTTGGTTGGACAATGTCTGGCTGCTTTAAACCGACACTCAACATTGCCGAATGTAAAGATGCGAAACCAAAATTGGCAGATTTTATTGCACAGATGGAAAAGCAATTTGGCGGTATTGGCTGTGAATCAAAGGAGAAAGTATGCAAAAATGGCACTTCAAAGGATCGATTATCGTTTGGTCTGGTGGTTTTGGTTTTAAGTTTTGTGGTTTTGTTTCAACATAAACTATTCAATTAATGGAATCATATGCGTCATTTTAACAATTTGATTATCTACTTAACCACAATTTCATCTATTTTTCTATTATTAACTTAACCAAGACAAATAAAATTTACTTTATTAAAAAATGTACATCAATTTTTATGTCAAATCAAACACCTCCGCAAGCAGATGCACCACCTCGCCAAACTGCCCCGCAATCTCCAACAATAAATCTCGATAATTGTCCCGTACCAAGCTGATTTGGTTCAGTATTTGAATAAGTCACTGAAATTTCTGTTTGGCCACCTCAACATTGTAATACTTGTGCTCAAGGTAGCGACGCAGTAGATTGTAGTACTGAAAGTATTTGTAACGGAGCGCCTCATTACAGGCAAAGCCTTCACGAGGCCTAAACAGGGACAGACTGATTATCTAAAAAATATGTATAAATTTACAAAAAATGTTAAAAGAGTTTTATAATTACAATATCACGAATGGTAGAATCGTTATCCATTTCCCACTTTAATCCTCTCAGGTAGCTTCGATTGGCCTCCAATAGATGGCGCTTCTGCATGCCTTTGAACAGACTTGGTGATATGAAAAGAGCTTGATTGCCGGATTCGTTCTTAAAAAATATGAAAAATAATGATTTTTAAAATTAAATTTCCTATTTTTTATTACCTCAATCAGCGGAAAACCATCCTTCTCCTTATCGTACAAATAAGCAATCCTCACTGCCATCAGTTCCGGAAAGAAGGGCTTAATCAAACTCAGCTGATTTTCCTTGTCAAGATCGTTGAAAGCGATAAAATATTTACAGAATTTAACAATTCGTGTTGCATAAATTGCGGGCATGTTGAATGTTTGTGCGACACTGTTGGCCTCGCCTACTAATCGAACCGAATACTCGTCTTCAAAGACTGAATTTGCCTTTTGACAGTAGGCAATGAGCCTTAGCTCGTGTGCATTAAGCATCACTGGATCGATGTACCGTGGAGTGTAAGGTATGTTATTTTGGTATTCGTATGGAATCAAGGATAACTCATGAGCAGAAGAAGGAGATGATGATGAAGATGATGATGATGGACTATTTTCCTCACTACACTGAATCACTTGATTTTTGATATTTTCTTCAAGATAACGATCGATTGGTTTTGAATTAATATCATTTGATGACCGAACATCGTTTGGATCAAATTCCCTTCGTTTCATGCCACTTTCGATGCACTTGTCGAGTCGACATTTGGTGCAACATTTTCTGCTCAACGTGTCAATGTCACATTTTCCAAACTTGGGACATTTTAGTTCCTGAAAATACAAAAATTTTAGAAAAACAAATCAAAACATTAAATAAAAATACAGACATTATATTTATCAACATTACGATGAAAGAATATTCTACACGATCCACAGGTGAGCACATTAAAATTGAAACCTTAATTAAATACAAAAACAATATTTTTCAAAATTTTTCAAATTTTTTCAAAATCATAAAAATCTAAAAATCTAAAAATCTAAAAATCTAAAAATTTAAAAATCTAAAATCAAAACTTACCAATAGCATTGTCACCACAGACACGACATTTCTTGTTTCGATTCATTGCACAATTTCCATTTGAAGCAGCACACACACACAAAACAAAGTTCAGCCCAATTGACAGCAAGCACAAGCTATTACCATTCTATTACCATGTGCTTGCGTACTTTGGGTACAAATGTCACGTATGAACAAACACAAACATAAACTGAGCAACTAGAGATGCAACCAAAATTGTTATGTTAGTTGGTTATCCGCACAAGTTTTCATCACATCCACAAAAATACTCGCATATGTTACTAAATATTTTTAAACAGAAGGAAGATGCTCTTTTTTCGACAAATGACATCAAAATAGTTAACTTCACTGTACAAATGAACATGAATGCTGCTGCTTGTCAATGCATGTTTGTATCTCTGTGTGCATGTGACAATAATCACTTCCATCTTTTTTTTATCGCACTCATACATCCTTGGATCTATGATTCATTATCAGCAGTACTGACTTTAACGAACGCAAACACTACTTTCTGGTAGCGCGTTAAAAAAGTACACACGTTGAGAAATCCAATTGCAATCGTGTTGATAGTCGTCATAGAAGTGAAAGTCAATGTGTAGAAGCAGTGAACTTTGTATAATACAATGTGTAATGCGACACAACAATAAGTCAGACACAATGTACTTTTTTGAGCACAATCACGCAACGCAACCTGTATTTTGTATTTTGTATTTCAAACCGAAAGTACATTTGCTTGAGATCATAAATTTATTTTTCTAAAATTTTATTTTGTAATTTAATTAATAAATATAATTTTTTAAATCTATTCTTTGGTTTGTCAATTTTAAAAAAATCTTATAATTTGATTAGACTAATCAAACGCTTCGTAAAATATCCTATCGATTACATCACCCAACTTGTAGAGTGCATTTGTTGATTTATTTTTCTCATTTGGTGACGGCGTTCTCGAGGCTTCTTTTGACCGTTTTCCCGGACTTAAAAGATGCGGATCTGGATTGTCGGGTGATGCTATCCTTGATAATGTTGTTGATGAACAGTAGGGATTGTTCCAGCCTAGTTGAGCCATTTTGGAACAGATTATCACTTCATCGTTTATTGGTTGTTGTTTTGAATTTGATGGTAAATGTAGTTTTACTTGTGGTGGGTTGGAATACTGTTTGAAACTATACTTTTGGGTACTGCTACTACTCGAGAGAGCACTCGATGACACCGAACTGGTGAGTTTGGAAGCTTTCGCACTGAGATCCATCACTGACTGGTAGTAATCTTCGGTTTGATTGTGAAATATAGACAATTTCGACAACTTTCGCGGTCCAAATGGACTGTTTGGTTTGAAGGATGGGGTTGGCAACATTTTGCTACTATTTGGATAGTAGTTCGAGGCCTTTCTATTGGGACTGTTGCTTTTGGGTGATGATACACTGTAGGGCAGTGAGTCCTGAACACGACGATGCTGACGATGGCTCAGTTTGGGACTGTTTGCATTCGAGAAGGACATTGACGAGGAGCGAGGTTTGTAGTAGGTGGTTTGGTTGTATAAGGGATTGCTTTCAGGCAAAGAACGTGATAGAAATGACGATGATGGCGATGATGATGATGAAGGTTGTCTAGTGGCAGGACTATGTTGTCGTTGATGGTCATGTTGAAATGGAGATTCATCATGAGGCAGTGGCGGTCTGTTGGTTGCATTATCCAACCATGGACGATAAATATTTGGTGAAGATTCTTGACGGAATGATGAAGATTTCGGCGCATGATTCCGATGAAACATACTTAGAGATCGGTTACTATGTGAAAAATGTTTAGCCTCTTGTGAGGTCACTTTTGAGCTGAATGACGGTGGCAATTTGTCCATCTGTGGATTTAGTTTTCGTCTATCGGAAGATTTCATTACGCATTCCTATCTCTGTTATCTATCTCACTCGTTCTTCTTCTTCTACCTTCTCACAGACCATCAAACAAAACTTCCAATTGATGTTCTCCAGTTGTCTTCTTCTATTGCGTCACAAAGAGTTGAATTGAATTTTTCGGAAAAACATATGGAAAATTCCAATTCCTAATGATTGGTTGGCGGGTTGTACTTGTTCCTGTTGTGTCCGATAGTTTCTTTTTTAGCAGATGAGGGTCAAGATCGATTAGTGATGTTTTCTGACAGGATGAACTTGTTGTAGTGAGCGAGTTTGTTGTTTTCTGATGATGTTCAACAAGTGAATCTGTTTTCAGACAATCGATGCATGAATGGTGGTAGTGAATAGGGAAGACGAAAAATAAAAAGAAAACTTTTTTCACTCTGATAGTTTCTCGGCAAATAGACACAAACAGACACAAACACAATGTCTCAACCTGTCTTGTGTTGAATGTTGTTGTTAGTCATACACATAGGAACGTGTCATGTCATGCCCCATAGATGTCCGCGGTGTACTTTTGGATTGTAATATAATATATAATCTATAATAGACAATTGACTGTTGTTGGGGGGGAGAGAGATTGTTGCTATACGGACTGTCTTCTTCTTCACTCGATTAGCGTCATTGGACAATTGGTCTTCGAGTTGTATTTTTGTGGTGGCGGTGGTGCACAGTCATTTGTTCGTTTATATGTTTTTCTTGTTGAATTGTGGCGCGATCGCATGGCGCGAGCACTCTACACTTGAATAGACGTTCGCTCATAGCTACCATAGCGCCAGACGATGATCATCACCTGTGAGTGTGCTGTTGCTGTTGGAGAACGCGATGAGTCAATGAGCTAATAATAGAACGCTTCTTCTTTCCACAACATGTTGAATTAGTTGAGACCGCAGGGTGTATACCGATTAAATTACGTGACGTAAGGGGAGTTCTCTGAAAAGTGACTTCTGTTGGCCCCCAGGCAAATGTACCTTTTTATGACTACTCTATACAAAATACAAGGAAAATCTTAAGGATTTACATTAATAATTAATTAACCCCACTTAATTAAGCCACAATTCCGAGAATTCTCTAGTGCATAGGCAATAAAGATAATAACAAACAAAACAGGGCTGTCCTACTGGATAGACAATGCCGACCTTGACATTGAGGGAAAATGAGAATAATATTAGTGTTGTACTAAATGACGATTATTTAAAACATAAAAATGGAAAATTTTCACGAATTAGCAACAACAACACTTGCAAATAAAATATTACTACAATTCAAACGTCATCCTAGTGATGGTGATCCCTCATCTGTTCATATGTGATTGAATGTATGCACACCTGTGAGTGAATGTACCTGCTACAGGTCTACTACAGGTTTTTTTTCTACAGCCTGTGAGAGTTATATAAAATGGATGGAAAACCCAAAACGACGGAATTTTTACCTTTTTGTTTATTTGAAGTTCATTCGTTCGTTCTGCAACAATGTGAATAACAACTCTTCCCCGATCAAACACAAAAGAACAGACACTTTTGGTAAAACCAAGAAAAAGAAGATGATGATGATAAAGGGGGGAGAGGGTTGACTTAATTACATAACAACGACAATTGTGATAAAATTGAAAGTTTTTAGAAGAAGAATAGTCACCAGACACTTACAATCAAAGTTATACATGTATAATTTACACAAAAGGACACACTTAATCGATTAGTGTCTGGCACAAAAAGACGAGACATAAACAGAAAAAAGTTGTGTCTGGCAAATGACAATGAATACAATACCTAATTTACGAAAAAATATATTAAACACCAAAATTTCCACTCAATAAAACTTGATCCCTTAATCTGCCGAATTTTTACCTTTTTGCTACAAAAAGTTTAATTTTCTCTGTGCAGCTCAAGTTTTCGAAAATTTGTGCAGAAGTGACAGGGGACTACCATTGGTCATAAATTATCGACATCAACAGGTTAAATTGAGTTCGATTGCACACAAACAGACACATTAAAATTTTTATTGCCAACACATACCATTGCATGATGTTATTACATTAGTCACAATTAGTTGTATAAAGTGTTTTAAAACGTATTAAGATATTGCATCTCGTAAAAAAATACCATTAAATTATCATAAAATATGTACGTAATGTGACCTAGTGACATGAGGTCATGAGAGAAATGAACGATGAGAAAAACGAAAAGAAATGAGAGGAGAGAGAAGAGCGATCATATTCCCATTTTTCGATGCACTGATGCATGCAAACACGAAGGGTACGGACATTTGTCCAAGAGTGAGTGTAGACTATCTATAGATAAAAAAGCTAATTGAGGGGTCGATTGTCTGTTTTGAGAGCCTGTTCCGTGTCAATGAAAGTGTCCGAAATTTGTAATTGAGACGTGAAAGAAAACAAAAAAAATGTACGAAAAGAGAAACAAATTTTTATTATATGTTTGCTTTAATTTTTTAAAAATTTTTTTAAACGAAAGTACAGGTCGAGTACAAAAGTTCTAAAAATTTTTGATTACAAATTGTTACTTTCCCTGGTACTGGGCCAAATGCTGTCGAGCAATGATCATTCTCTGAATCTGTGCAGTGCCCTCGTAAATCTGAAAAATCTTTGCATCTCGCATCAATTTCTCAACTGGATACTCGGAGCTGTAGCCTGCACCACCAAAAATCTGTACCGCATCCGTTGCCGCCTTATTTGCCACATCTGCAGCGTAGCACTTTGCAATTGAAGACCAGTAACCGTTTCGGCGTCCAGCCTGATCGAGTTCTGTGGCAGCACGCATGTAGGCCATTCGTGCCGTCTCAACCCCAATTGCCATATCAGCCAGCATGAATTGAATTGCCTGATAGTTGGCAATTGGTTGGCCGAATGTTCGTCGTTCCAGTGCATAACGGGTCGCCTCGTCTAGGGCCCGTTGTGCAAGACCCACTGCGCCTGCTGCAACCGATGCTCGAGTTGTGTCGAAAACGCTCATTGCAATTTGAAACCCAGAACCTTCTTTTCCAATCAGATTCTCTTTCGGTACTTTGACATTCTCAAATGTAATACCACGTGTATCGGAACAGCGCTGACCCATCATCCATTCCTTCCGGCCAACAGTCACCCCCGGCCAGTCTCGTTCCACAATAAAACCAGAAAATGCTTCGGAGGGTTTGGCTTTGGGATCGAAATTTGTTCGAGCCAACACGAAATACCAATTCGCAACCGATGCATTGGAGATCCACATTTTCTCACCGCTCAACAAATAGTCTCCATCCGCAGTTTTGGTTGCCTTGGTCTTCACACCCGAAACATCAGATCCAGTGTCGGGTTCTGTGACAGCATACGCACAAAACAGTGGCTCAGCAGTGAGACGGCCAAGATATTTACGTTTTTGTTTATGAGACGCATGTTGAACCAACGGAGTCGAGCCCAACTTGTTAGCAGTAATCGCAGTGTAAAATCCCGAACATCCATAACCAATTTTCTCATCCATCAAACAGTGATCCAACATTGGCAAACCCAGTCCACCGTATTCAACAGGAATACTACTAGTAACAATACCCAATTCCCATGCTTTCTTCATAATCTCAGTTGGATATTCTCCGGATTGATCGAAAGCAGCAGCATTCGGTATGATTTGTTCACGAACAAACTTTTCGGTTAAATCCACGGCGTTTTGTTGACTTTCGTTCAACTGGAACCATGATGTACTTGACGAGTTGGGATCAGACGAGAAAAATCTTGAAGAATAACGTGATTTGAGATGATTTCTCACTAGAAAACGAGTCAAAACAAGGGATTGCATTTTGAAAACAAGAGTAAAGTCGAATGATGATCACTGAATGATGAGACTAAACTGATCGAAATGAAAACATTTCTACGTACGATCATCATTCTATTAATGTCACGCTATTAATTTCCCTTTCAGTCTTGTCATAACAAATTTAAATTAGCCATCATATCTAGTCATGCAACCGCTTCGCTCAAATAACAAGGAATCAAATTACATTTACAAAATCAAACCAACTAACGACTTTTTCAATCGTATGTTGACCTTTCAAATCGTATTTAAAAATGTGCACTCAAACTGAATTCTACATAGCTATCATATTTCTTTAAAGTCCGTTAAAATTAAAAAATTTTATTTTAAAAAAATTATTTTAAATATTTCGAAACTCGAAATAGACTCTAATTAGCAAAAAGGGAATTATAATGACAATAATATTAAAGTCATTAATATAATATAATAATCCAAATTAAATTTTCCCCTAATTAGAAATTTTCCATTGTAAAGTTCAAGCTAGATGCAGAATATCATAATAAAATTTTATTTTAACATTTTAATTAAATTTTGCGCTAGTTGTTGAAATTGGAGTTTTTCAAAAAAAAAATAGAAAAACAAATAAAAATGCTTCAATACATTCGGAGACACTTAAAAAATATTTTCAAGATTTCTCAAACTATTTGTCATCATTTCATCATTTTTCATTTAAATTTATGGACGAATTGGTGAAAAAATTTTTTATCCGATAAGGAAATTAATCAGAGAAAAGCTACTCAAAATTTGAAGACCAAAAAGGTTTTCTTGGTGATTTTAAATCTATTTTAAAGCTTTGGTACATTTTCTCGTGGCGACATTTCATACATCTCTAACAGATGGCGACAATTGGGCTTTTGAATATATGATTTATTTTAATTTGTACTGATTCACTAACAATATCATTTGAATTGAATTTGATTTCTTAATTAATTATTTGACCCATAAAAGTCCAAAATTTGACCTAAAAACAGAAAATTTAATTAAAAATTTTAATCGTGTTATCTATTTCAAAATAATAATCATAATAATAATTAGCAAGCCAATTTAATGACAATAATAAAATGATTAAAAATAATTGTAATTGCTTTTCTCGAGAAATTTAATTAAAATTTTCCATTGAAAAGTTCGAAATTAGTTGGATCCTTTCCATATTTTATATTATTTTATTAAATTAGTTATATTAATAAATTTAATTCTTTTATTATAATATTTATTAGAAAGTGTGCTGAAAATATTAAAAACCTTAAAAATTGAAATCAAAATGTTTCAATATATTCGGAAATGTTTTAAAATTGCGGTTAATTTTGTTCTTCAAATTTTCATCTATCTAATTAGTCCAATAAAGAAAGTTAATTATTTTATTACTTATCTAAAGTTAGCAGAGCAAATTTCGAATAATCAAAATTCAAAATTGATTCGAAAATTCAAATTTTTAAATATAATTTTATTTCTCAAAGCTGTGCACGTGCTTTACACCTTTTTCGTACCAAATGTCTCATCACTCGAATGTGCATTGCATTTTGATGTCACTTATTCGTTATTTCCGAGATCATCGTTTAATTTCTTCAGTGCAATGTCTTTTGTTCTGACTATGTACTACAATTGGGTTCTGTTTTGTGATCTAAATTTGGCATTGATGAAAATATTGGAAGGAATTTTGTCTAAGAAATCAAATCATTCTGAACATTTTAAAATCAAAAGAGTTTTTCTTGTAATTTTGAATCTATTTCAAAGTTTTGAAACATTTTCTCGTGAGTAGTAAATGAAATATTGAAATCTAAATTGATTTTTGTCTATCTATTAGATTTCTTGATTTTGTTCTCTGTAATCGTGTTTCATAACGAATTTACTCAAAATATTGATTATTTTGAGGAGAAATCTTATTTTATATTAATTTGTATATTCATCGGTCATTACGCATCGGCCTTTTCATTTAGTCTCCTGCTCTACAACTTTAACTTTGTATTTTCGATCATTTTCTCTTGTTTATCTGCCTTTTTAACGAGTTTCTATCTTAAAATGAAACGAATTTATAGAAAAATTCTAAAGTTATCTAAACGACGGTTTAATGTGGTTCGATATGAGAGATTTCGTGTTAAACTGAACGATTCAATGATTTTCTTTTTCTCGGTCAACAAAATGTACGGTCGTCTGTTTTTAGCTGCTCTGCTGACTTTCTGTCCCATCAATGTGATCATGTCCCTGTGGATTAGTCTGGGAATTGTGGACTCGATTCAAAGTAATCTCTTTGTCTCGTTCTGTGTTGGATATCAAATGATTTTTGTGTTTGCAATACATCTTGCCCTGGCCTACTGTACCAAACATATTCATCGGCCCAGTAAATGGTTGATCCATATAGCTGTTAAGAGACAACAAAATCGAGTCAAATCAATTAGATCGACTATTAGATTGGCCAACGATATCTGTGCTTTTCATGCACCAAATCAGTATGGCTTCACTTATGGCAACTTTGGCCTCGTGTCGTTGGCCGCTTTTGGAAAGGTTTAATTTAGAAATAAAAATTTTTAATAATTTATTTTAATGAAATTTCTACTATAGTATCTCTTGTTGCATGGCAAAATTATGACCATTTCGTACAAGTTGATGAAAAAGAAATATGTTTAACTTTGTTACAGATTGCAACATAATTTGTAAGTTATATAAATTATGCAGGCAATGGAATCGATATTTTTTTCAAAGCCAACTTCAGTCCATTTACCGACAAGTCAACTTTCCATTATGCGATTTCTATTACGCCAGCTCTGAAGAAAACTAAATAATGACAAAATAAAATCTTTAACTTTTCCAGCAAGTTCTGGTTACAACGCGTAAATACAATTTCATAAAACCTATTCATACGATTGTATCATTAAGTGTCATTTGGTGTTTCTGATTTGACAAATCAAATTGAGTTCGAAAACCACAATTTCAAAATTTTCTTTGCATCACATCATCATGGGCGCCATCATGATCTGCTGTTTGGTGACATATTTGAATTTGTGGCTGAATCGTTGGTTGGATGATCGATTCTGTATGTATTTGGTTAAGGGTAATGATGGTGAAAGCTGCAATCTAATTGTTAACGGTAAAGTTTTGAATCGAGAAATTCCGCAACAATTTTAAAATTTCGTAGTCAAGCTCAATTTGGAATGCGCTTTCTCATGTTTAAAACTTTTACCTTTTTCGAGCCATACTTTCTGGATCACTTTTGGTTTAAACCGGAAACTGGTTTTCGACACTACATAATAACAATTCAAAAATTTTCGTAATCAGATCGAAACTATAGCGAGCAATCGCAATTTATCCCGTTGTTGCTTTCGTCTCAAAAATAATTACCGGATTGACTCCACCGCCTTCAATATGGTAGGGTTTTTTAAATACTTCTGTTATCATTGATAGTAATTCTATTGTCTCATATGGTTTAGGCCTTCTTTATTGTGACCACTCTATTTATGAGCATCGCCAAGAAGGCCAACAAATCTAAGGCTAAAATTGGATTTTAAAATTATTTGATAATATTCCACAATCAAAACGATCCAGGATAATTATTTTGCATCTCATCCAATTAATGGCGACAATTGCACTTTTGAGTTTAATTTAATTTATTTTATGTTCAGATTTTAATGCCAATGGCGTTATCTATTTACTGGTAATTATTATATTTATATTTTAAATTAAAATTGGACAAAAATTAATCAAATACAAATGGCATATTTGAGAGAAAGTACAATAAAAATTGTCACTAAAATGCTTGAAGGCACGTTGCCAAAACTCGAGTTTTTCTGCTTCACTGTTGAATTTGAATGCCAAACGTTCGACATGAAAACCTCCACGTCATTGGTACCATTTTTGCCGATCATCAATGTACACCAAAAAGCATTGCTTGGATCCATGTCTCGTTCACTTTGAACAATATAGGTAACCTTCTCTTCAAGAGAAAAATGATGCTTCTCAACATGATAAAACGAGCCGTTGTTTTGGTAGAAATCAACACGAAAGTAACTTTTGTCCTGTTTGAAGCCACCAATTTCACAACTAAACCAAGTTCCATTTTGATCCTCGAGAATTTCGGCGCTGAATCTCAACACCATTGCATGTGCAAGCACGAACCCACAAATTAGCAGAATACTTGACAAAATACGGTAGATTTGTTTCATTTTGGGAAGAAAATTCTGAGTAACACAAAATAAAAGTTTTATTTCATCTATTTGTGCATCAAAATATATTTTTAGAGAGAAATCAATCGATTGCGCTCTCAGTGAGACATTATTTATGCTCCAATTTAGAAATAGACTTAATGCCCCAAATGCTGCTCAATGATTCAATGTTTCCTTGGTGATAATCTGCGTTCAAAGTTATTTGTTACATTTGATTACAATTTATGTTTCAGATCTCATTCAATAGATGGCGGCACAATAGAACTTAATTAAATTTCAAAATATTCAAATGTCATTTATTTTTTAATTTAAATTCTCTAATTTAATTATTTCGACACTGTTTTTAATTAGTTTTAATTTAACAATTAATAATGATAATAATTTAATTATTTAAAATTGATTAGCTTGTCACAGAACATGAGCATTTCGAAATAGAACAGAATAAACTGGAATTTAAAGATTAGTTTTTAAAAATATTGAAATATTGAGTTCATACCTTAACAAATGAAACTATCGAAATCAATCCATAGCCCATGTATGTAATTCCATAACGTTTGTTGCAATTGAACTTTTCCATATACAAAACCAATCGCAGCTTTGTGCCTGCAGTTTTGTAATAAATATTTTGGTTTGCACACAAATGCAACAATGGTTTGCGACACTGATGGATCAGTTTGCTATACTTTGCCGCAGTGTAGTGGTACACAAAGAGCACACCCAGCTGATAGGTGAAAACATTGAAGAATGATATAAACGATAGTGGAGAGAGCTTTTGAGTGAATAGCAGAACAAATTCATAGACACTGGTTGGGGCGGCAATTGCGATGTAGCCCAGCAGTATTGGACCGTACATTCGGTTAGCCTCAAATGTGTCCAAGAGGATTTGGGTGTGATGGTAAGTGAAGCTACGTGGATAATTTGATTTACGCTTTAAAGAAGGCTGAATCTGTTTCAAACGAGCAAATGTCACCAAACTAAACACAACCCCAATGGTAGTGTTGAGAATGTACTCAATAGTAAGTACGTACATGTACACAAACGAAATGAGCCCATTGAACAGTAGAACCGTCAAACTTGCATATCCACCAAAAGTAGTGAAAAAGAACCAACAATTCTCGTAGACATAGGATAATATTTTTGCTGTATAGTAGAAATATATCGATTCTAAATAAAAAAAAATTAAAAACCGTAAAATGTAACATTGAAATGCTTACCAAAATAAATATTATAAAACTGCATTCCAATAAGAACAATTTTGAGCACTTTTCGACACTTTTCCGGATCAACAATCATCATTTGATTTTTTCGATATCGAAAATCACCATTCTGCACAAATTGCATCACAAGCCAGACGGTTTCTCGTTCTTTTCTCCCTACATTACCATAGAAATGCATTCGATAGTAGAAATACATACAGGATGGACCAAAAGAGACCCAAATCAAGTTCCAAACTGGATTTGCATTCTGTAGCCACATTTGATCCCACAGCAGGACACGGTAAAATGGGTCCATGTATGGGAAAAGTACTGGAACCAGCATGGCAAGTGTCCGGATAATAGTGAGCACACAATTGACTTTCAACGTTAGGATTGCAATCTTTTGATGTTCGTCCAAAATGTTATGGCCATTTCGGTGAATGGAAGACCAAAGACAAAAGAAGTAGTCGAGACATTTGCGTAAATCAAACACAAGAAAATAACTTTTGATAATTTCTTGTAAAATTTTAAAGGCAAATTTTACTGGTTTAAACATTATGATGAGAATTTTAAATGAATTTGAAAAAACTTTTAAACTTGAAATACGCAAACCATAAAATTAAATTCAAAATTAAAATATTTTAATTTCTATAATTTGAAATTTTTAATTTGTCGTTGTCATTAATATGGGTTTCATAGAATTTTAATTAAATTAAATTAAATTAAATTAATTAATTAATTAATTAACATTAATTTTCCGGTATAATATTTTAAATCGATTGTTCAACAACAAAATGACAAAATTTAAAAATTGACCTTTGTTAAACATGTTCACATTTATACAACAAATACTTAAAACATTCTCTCGCTGCATCATTCAAAGGCAATTGCTTTAGATTGGCTTGCGCATTGGCAGTGAAAACACGCTGAATCACTTTCAAATTTTTCAATAACGCTAACTCATTGTCTGCAAGACTATTTATATCTTGAAAAACCCTAACAGCCAGTCCCAAGTTTTTACCAAACTCAAACGCAACATTTTTCACAAAATGATCATCAACTTTTGCAAACTGTAACACTGAATAAAAATTTACCGCAAATAGAAACGCATAATTCTTCTGATTCTTATCGATCCAATGTTTGATTGTCCATTCGTGACATTTTGTTTCGTTTTCAGCAAAATCTATAAAGATGGCTTCACTTTTGTATCGCAGGTAGGTCAACAACAGACCGATCAAGTCTGGCTGCTTAAGATCTGACAGGCGAAATAGAATTTGAGCTAAAATGTAATCACCAAGTGTGATCAGTATTTTGTTGGTTACATGTTGATCGGTCATTTCACTGATTTGACTGTGAAGGTCTGTTGAAAAGTACATCATTTCAGTTAATGTTGCCAGTGTGAGTTGTTGCTCACGAATAACTTTATCTTGGTAGCAAGTTTCTGCCTTTTCAGAAATTGACTCATCAAGACGATTCTCAATTAACTTCCATAGTTTCAAAATGTTCCCGAATTTTTTATGTTGGACAATTATCAACTCAAGCGGACATTTTGCCCATAAAAGCGGACTCACTTGCCTTCTATTGCCTTTTCTAAATGTTCCAACTGTTTCCATCGTTGGAAGTTTATCGTGATCAATACAACTCATCAGCAGAATCGAGGTAGCCTGAAAGAAATTGTTTGATCCACTTCCGGTTTGGCATTTTCTAAAAATATTTAAATTTAAAGTTTGTTTTAAAATAATTTAAAAATCGTTTTACCTTTCAAGGTTTGAAATTGTTGCATTTGGTTTACTCCCAATCCGTTCGCGCATAATCGCCACTGCGCTCAACAGTTCGCTGCTCATTATTTGATGTACATTTTGAGCATTCAAAGATTCAAAAGTTGAACCAAATTGATTTGAAATTATTTCGTCCGCATGTTCAAACCACTTGCGATCAACTGGGAAGTGGAGGACATCTGCTTGAATATTACGTATTGAACTCAAACATGATTGTCGTTGATAAATTGTACTAAGTTCTCGAAAAATCCTAGGAACAATTTTTGAAATTGAAAACATTTGATTAAATTTTGAATTAAATTTTTTTAATAGACAATCATATTATGCCCACGACTTGACTTTCCATTTCGAATTTTTTTTATCATAATTTTATGCGAACGTGAGCAATCAATGGTTTTATGCATTACAAATTTGTGATATTTCACAACAAAATCCGAGTACATGAAACAATTTAATTTTACACTTCGTACTTTATCAAACCATTCTCTGTTTTACAAATCAAATCCAAACATAATTTAAAGTTCATTTATTTGTGTTTTGTAACATTTTCAAAACATGTACGTGCAATGTTCGTAAAATGCTGATTATCATTGCCAGGACACGTTAATCAGTCCCACAGGTAGATTTGACTGATTGTTTAGTACCAATGTGTTGTTGTGTGGAAGCTTCTTCACCTGTTCAATTGGCAGCACAATGCCACCAAGGTAGCTTGGCTGTAGAACGTTGTCAACAGTTGTTGTGTTCCAAACTTCAGCCACAAGGAAAGTTTGATCGT
Organism: Rhizoglyphus robini; assembly: GCA_023373905.1. NCBI lineage: Eukaryota > Metazoa > Arthropoda > Arachnida > Sarcoptiformes > Acaridae > Rhizoglyphus > Rhizoglyphus robini. Next base: position 2,371,968 of record JAKIJQ010000027.1, read on the forward strand.
TAAAAACAGACGACGGAACAGCAAAAGCATCCTCAAACACAGGATTGCTGGTGTTGTTCTTTTCAGCCATGGTAATGTACAGAATGTAGAGGGCGTCGAAATGGTTAATATCAATTGGAAGCTAAAAATCCAATAATTAAAATATTAATTAAATTTTTTTATTAAAAACAAACAAACTCACAAGAGGGACAGTTTGCAAATTAATTGCGTAAAGTTTGAGCAACGCATTGACATTGCCACCATATGAAGTAGCAGAAAGGGCAGAAAAGTCAATCACAACGTCATTGTTGGACTTGTTTGGACCTGCCACAGCAATGCTAAAGCAAACTGCAACCAAAAATAGTGTTCTGAAGGAACGCATTTTGAAACAGAATTGTATAATTAATTGTCGACTTGAAGTGAAGTGCTTTTATATTGACAAATTAAGTGATACTTGAGAATTCAAATGTTTGCACTAGACCAGTTCAATAATGCCAGGTTGTAAAAGTAATGCAATTTGTAAGTAAGATAATTAGTAACGATAAATGATTGACACTTTTGGATTGCATGACAAACTTGCAAATCAAATTGTTTGATAATGTCTTTGAAGTACCAATTTAGTATATTTCACTATATTTCACATAAGTTAAACCGATTGAGGTTGTAAATTGTCTCCTATAGATCCGGAATGCAGTTCAATAATGATTAGTGTCTGTTTATATCTCCAAGATGTTATCTAGGTGGCTTGTTCTTGATTTAACTATAATTGATCGAATATAGAGTTCACACTTTATTTTATGTTGTCACTTATGAGCAATTCTGGGATTAGTAATTAGAAAGGAATTAGTCAGGTGAATCGATGCTGCCTCGAATAAATTGTTGGATCCAATTCCGGTTAATAAGAATGATTGAACAAATGTTGTAGGAATGACTGCGTTCTCTCTATATAGGAACGAATATATGAAGATAGTTCCACAAACAAATCAATTCTTTGAAAATGACCTCAAACCAACAGGAATTTCAGCTAATCAATTTAAAGCGCATTTATTTGTGAATGTGTTACTGTGTAATTCAATTACATGTGTTGCCCTTAAAGAAAGCAGATTATCATTGCCAGGAAACGTTGATTAGGCCAACTGGTAGATTTGACTGATTGTTCAGTATGAGTGTGTTGTTGTGTGGGAGCTGCTTCACCTGTGCAATTGGCAGTACAATGCCTCCAAGGAAGCTTGGCTGTAGAACGTTGTTAACGGTGGTCGTGTTCCACACTTCAGCCGCAAGGAAAGTTTGATCGTTGAAGACCGAAGATGGCACACCGAAAGCGTCCTCAAACACTGGATTGGTAGTGTTGGCCTTGTCGGCCATGGTAATGTACAGAATATAGAGCGCACCGGAATATTGGGTCATATCAATTGGCAGTTGAAATGAAGTTATAAAATAGAATTTAAATCATATTTTTTTTGGAAAAAACTTACCTGAGGAATAGTTTGCAAATTGATTGCGTAAAGTTTGAGCAACGCAGTGACATTTCCACCATATGAAGTAGCGGACAGAGCAGAAAAGTCAATTACAACGTCATCGTTGCTTTGAACAGCCAATGCAATGCCAAAGCAAACCGCCAACAAGAATAGTGTTCTAGATGAATTCATTTTTGTCTACTTCTTGCAATATAATTTATAATTATTTGACAGTGCTCAATGAGCTTATATATATTGTACAAACTTTGAGGCCACTTGAGATACTTATAAATGGATAGATTTGGCTGATTTAAAATTATCATGTTGTAAAGTTTGTAATTTTTAAGTGATAATCGCAATTGAGCTTTTGGATTGCATGTCAAACTTGCAAATCAAACAATGTCTGATAATGCTCAAGAACACTTCACTATGCATTTCACATCAATTGGACCAATTGAGATTGCCTAAATTGTGTTCTTTGGATCCGGTATTAAATACTGATTAGTGTTTGCCTATATCTCAAAGATATCTTGGTATCTTGATGCAACTTGGGTCATGGTAGGTTCAGAATTTTTAACATTCACTCTTCGAATTTTGCTGGTCCCACTACGGCCCTACCAACCCTTACTTTACAACTCTTAAATTTTGTTCAAGGGACAGTTAGGAAAAGCAATTTCGGGGGTTTGGACAGTTTGGAAAAACAATTTGTAGTTTAGGGGACAATCGAGAAAGACAATTTTGTTTGGGAGAAAAGCTTGAGTTTGTTAAAATTAAATTGGACGCTACATGATTCTACTTTCACTCTATTACTAACCTTCTGACCTAGCCCGATTCTACATTTAGTGTAGGGTCAGAGTTGGAATTATCAAACTCCCTAACTTTGCCACTAGAGAATATACTTTTATTTGGGATATTTGTGATTAAGAATTATTGTTCAATTAAAGCGCTTTATTTTGTATTTTACCAAAACCAATACATCGAAACAAGAAATTAATTTAAGATGAACTCCAGTTGACATTCACCAGTCCAACTGGTTGATTCGACTGATTGTTCAGCACCAAACTGTCAGTCTGTGGCAACTTTTCCACCTGTCCAACCGTGAGAACGGTGCCACCGACAAAAACTGGCTGCAGTACAGAGGCGGTTGTTGTGTAGTTCCACACTTCAACCGCGAGATAAGATTGCTCACTAAAGACAGACGATGGCACCGCGAATGAGTCGTCAAAGGTGGGTGCGTTGGTGTTGTTCGACTGGGCATTGGTGATGTACAGGCTGAAGAGAGTGTTCGAGAATTGGGTTACATCGATTGGAAGCTACAAAATGAAAAAACTTAGTAAATGTCTAATATTAAATAAAAGAACCAACCTGAGGTAGGGTTTGAATGTTGATCGCATAAATCTTAAGCAGTGCACTGGCATTGCTATTTAGAGACGCGGACACAGCGGAAAAGTCAATCAAAACGTCCGGGTTTGGATCATTTGGAACAACTCGAGCTTGAGCGCCGATTGAGCAACAAACTGCAAACACAAACAAAATGTTGAATTTCATTTTTAAAAGTTTGTAATACTTTTTGAGCTATATTTTAAAATACTTTTACACGTTCATTGAATGTGCGTTTTTATATCAGAAATACAATTGCAAATTAGCTTTCGATTTAGATCACTCTAGATTACTAAGCGGACACTTGAAGCATTGCATTGCATGCATACAATAAAGCAAAACATCTGGTTGCGGTCACAAAACACTTGATTGTTTGTATAATCAAGTTGATACTGAACCATATGTCACTGACTCCCACAAGCTAATTAGGCATAACGCAATTTGTGTCTGCTAATTTCAGCAAAATTGTGCAATTGATCGATACATGTCTAAACATGATGATAATGTGATTAATTATTGTAATGAATCAAAAAAAACATTAGCTTGTAACAAAATATAACATTTGCCCAACACGGATATCGAACTAATCGTGCAATAAATGAATCTATCAAGTTGTTCCAATGAATTAAACTCGTTTCGTTTGATCCCATTTGATCTCCGAATCTCCGAAATAAGAATAGATTGCTAGTTAATTGAGTCACAGTTGGGTTTCCAAAATTGTGTGTGTTTGTCAAAACTCATAGTAAAGCCAAATTAAATCAAACTTTGATCATTAAAGTGAAAGTGAAAGTAATCGCTTTATTAACTCGATTTTTGCTTTGTGATTCTATATTAATTACCTTTAGAAACCTCTAATTGCAAACTCAATGCAGTTTTCTTTGCGGTCTAGATAAAGTTTTTTTATTGTGGCTATAATGAATCATTATTAACGATGGATCAATATAATGTAGAATATTTTTATTATACTTAACGACAGCTAATGATTTACACGTGCCTCTGACTATGTTGCCAAAAAAACGCATTAACTTATAAATGGCTCTAAGAAAGCTTTAATTTCGTGGAATATTATTAATAAATTTTAATAATTCATATTTAAATTGAAATAATTCTTATATTTGGAATATAAAATCATTTGAATTGCATTTAGAGTGAGTTCAGACATCTGACCATATCTGCAGAAGAGGATTTCCAAAGTGAACACTAAGAAATATGTTTAGACCAATCAAGAAGATTGCATTTTTTTTGCAAACTGATTTTCTATGCTCACAATGGCCAGCTCGATGTGATTCGACTTGACAACTGTCCACCTCCCTATAAAACAATAAAAAAATGTTATTTCTTCTCGCTTGTTCTTTACATCATTGCAGTTTTTGTATGGCATCTTTGGACTCGAGTGCGAATCACGTCCTTCATGTCAAATCGACTTGGCAGCACTACCCACCAGTCCCTATCACTTTTATCATCAAATGTTTCCTAAAGCAGTTTGGAGTCAAATGAACATTTTGTCTCTTACACTATTTGTGCTCACGGTTGGCTGTTATGTTGCATTTTTGGTCAATCCACCAATCGAGGAGCGCTTTCTGATCACATCCAATTGGGCAAAAGGGAAAAAGAAAAGTATGATTTTTTCTATAAATGTATTAAATTAAATCTAACTTTTTTAATTTTTTTCTTCAAGACGAATTTGAGCAAATGTGCACTTTCAGGAAAAAAATTTGTCAAGCTAGCGTTTACGATGGAAGCAATTATACTTCCGTGTACAAATGCTTTTGCATTTTTGAACGTACTGTTCATAAATGCAGTTTACAATGTCAACCTGACTTCAGCTGTCTTTTGGCTTGTGCTCAATCCGCTACAGCTCTCTTTTATGGTTAAATGTAAGCATCGTCACTGATGACGAGTCATCAGAATATTCTATTTATTTAATTTTGTTTCAAATTCCATATATTAAGTTGTTTATATGGTACCGTGCTATGTCATTCTTGCAAGCAAGTACATCGCAATTCAGCAGAAAACTCTGTCGAACCAATTGATCGAAGTCAATGCGAAGCTCAGGAAAATGAGAAGCCGCAATTTGGCCTCAAATCGAGTCTACTATCAGTGGATCTGGATGGAATACATTTCCGTCAATACTCAATTAACCGTCCTGTGCAAATATCTTCGCGAGTATGCTCGATTCTGGTCGCCCTACTTGACCTGTCTCTTTGTGTCCTTCATTACCATTCAGTGTTACGCATTTTTACATTGTACTCTTTGTCAACGAGTTGCCCCTAACGATGCGGTCGTTGCTCGTGTTTGTGGTTCTCGGTATTGTGATTGATGAATTTGTGCTCATTGATCAGTGTGCAGCGGTGGTGAAGAATTTCAAACGGATTTTACACCAAAATCGTACATTCTATCAGTTGTATCGAAGCAGACAAGGTGTCGGTCCAATTTTGTCACGTAATTTAGCAAAGGTATGTTTCTAATTTTATTTTTCTTGATAATCATTTCAGGAAATTTACACAAAAATTCTACAGGCCGAAACTCTCCAAGACTGTCGACTGCTGCACTCGTATGCGTTTCGTCTGTTTGGCAACTATCGAATCACTAACAAATCGTTTCATATCGTAAGAAAATTCCAATAAATATAACAGATTTTTTAAAATTCAATTTTTTTATTACAGATAATCTCATACATTAGTCTATTCTTTTTGTATCTAGCTAAAAATAGACATTAATTTATTGTATTGTAATTCAATAAAATCGTTTAAAAATTAAATTCTTTTACAAATTAAAAATCTCCGTCAGCGATTGCAACAGTAAATTGCGTGACTCAAATTCTGCATACAACTGACCAATCAATGCACTCAGATAATCTATTTTATTCAATAGAAACATTAGTGAAGAGAGTTTTCTTGCTGCTTGTCGACGGTCACCCGCGAATTTGTGTTCTAGATAGCGCTGTAATAGATAACAGTGCGCAATGTGATTGTATCTTATGAATTCGTGACAGGTTAAATTCGGTCTTGGTTTAAAAAGTAGGATGACTAGAATCTGTTTGCAAAAAAGATAATTAGATAAAAATTTTTAAATTTTTAGTTCTCACCAAATCTCTCATGATTGGGTCATTTTCGAGTTCGTCATGAAATGTGAGCACAAACGAGTTGAATATTGAGACAATGTCTTGTCGACGATACTGTCGAAGTGTGTCCATTCGCACAAACACGGCTTTACTTTCTTTGAAACCATTTTCGTTCTAAAAGGTTTAATAAATTATTTTAAAAAATTTTAAGTATATATTTTTTACCTCAACCGACGGCCATCCATCCAATTCGACTACAAATTTGTACGAAACCGAAATGGAAATCTTTTCCGGAAAGAAGCATTTCAGCATAATCAACTGATCGGATGCCTTCAAGCACTTGAATGCGGGAAATGTTTTACAGAATTTGATTATTTTCCTCACATACAGCCCTGGTTGATTGAGCACTTGAAGTACCGAATTCAGTTGGCACACAATCTGAAAGTTGGTTTCATTGTGGAATAGATCATCACCAGCTTTTTGAATTTGGTTTAAACGGTCAATTTCGTACGAATTTAATACTGATTGATTGGTAAAATGTTTGCCGTTAGTGGAAGATTTGTTAAAATGTTTTATTAATTTGGATTTTCCATTCTTAGAGAAAATCATTTCCTAGAATTTTAAATCGTGTTTAATAATTTTTTTAGATTTTAAAAAATGCAAACCTTTTTCATACCAATAGAAAAGCATTTATCAAGTCGACAGCGTCTACAATTTTTCCGATTTGTTTTGTTCATTGGACAATTTCCATTGTTTGAACATTTCAAGTGCTTTCAAAAAGGGGAAAACAATTAGGTAAACTGTAAAAATCCCCTACCTTCTAATTGTTTATACTAAAAATTACATCATATTTTAGGGCAGTTCTTCTAAAGAACGCTTTGCATGGGTCACAGGTGAGGCCGTCAAAGTTGAATCCTGTTTATGTTACCAAAATATGTAATTTCTCATAAAAATAAGTAAATTTAGACACATCTTTTAGACACACTTGCCCAAAAGCTTTGTCGCTACAAACTCTACAATGCTTGATAAAGTGAAAATCTTGATCTTCATCAGAGTGATCCATGATGATTAAATTAATCAAATCCGTAAATTTGTAAGTTAAAAATAATTTCAATACAAAAACTAAAATTTTCCAGTTTTGGTAAATTTGGGTACAAGTGTACCCTACGAAATGGGTTTACATTTTGTTGATATATTTGTGCACTATCACTGCATAGCAAAAAGCGCAACAGTTTATACTGATTTGATTGTACAGTAAAGTCTCTCACTTTATTTGAATTGAGCTGTCGTTGGCTATGTAAATGGTTAGTATTGATTTAACAAATTGCGTTCAAATTTATCTTTCACTGTGTTTTCCCCTGAACTCTGTCGAAATGTTCTCGTGCAATGATGCCTCGCTGAATCTGTGCAGTTCCCTCGTAGATGTGGTAAATCTTGGCGTCACGCATCAACTTCTCCACTGGATATTCCGAATTATAACCGGCGCCACCGAATATCTGAACCGCATCGGTTGCAGTCTTATTAGCCACATCCGCAGCATAAGCTTTCGCGATCGATGCCCAGTAAGTGTTTTTCCGACATTGCCCCTGTTCCCACGCTGCTCTCATGTAAGCCATTCGTGCAGTCTCCACGCCAATCGCCATGTCCGCCAACATGAATTGAATTGCCTGATGACCAGCGATTGGTATTCCAAAAGTTTTACGTTCGAGCGAATATTTGGTTGCTTCGTCGAATGCACGTTGAGCCACCCCAACGGCTCCTGCCGCAACTGGTGCTCGCGTCAAATCAAACACTCCCATGGCAATTTTGAAGCCCTGTCCCTCTACTCCAAGTACATTCTTCTTAGGAACCAGAACATTTTCGAAACTGAGCCCTCGGGTATCGGAACACCGTTGTCCCATCATCCACTCTTTGCGGCCAACCGTAAATCCAGGTGAATCCCGTTCCACAATGAATCCAGTGAATGCTTGACTTTTCTTGGCCTTAGGATCAGGATTAGTTCTCGCGAGAACAAAGTACCAATTTGCCTTGCCACCATTGGTGATCCACATTTTCTGCCCATTCAGAATGTAATCACCATCTTTTGTACGTTCAGCTTTGGTTTGAAGTCCAGCTACATCAGAACCGGCCCCTGGTTCCGTCACCGCATATGCACAGATCAGCGGTTCCGCTACCAATCGGCCCAAATATTCTTTTTTCTGTTGTTCATTTCCAAACAAAAGCAATGGGGCAGAACCCAAACTGTTGCTCAACAGACACAGTCCAAATCCACTGCAACCGTAATAGATTTTTTCACGCATTAAACATGCGTCCAAAAGGGATAGGCCCGTACCACCATACTTCACAGGCACATGACCATTGGTCAGGCCTAATCCCCATGCTTTTTTGAACAACTCCATTGGAAATTCCCCAGTTCTGTCGTGATGAGCAGCAATGGGCATGATCTCTTCACGGGTGAATTTTTCACTCATTTCTATAATGTTCCGCTGATCTTCTGTGAGGTCAAACCATGGTCCGTGTGTGGAGGGTGAAGAAAGTTTACGAATCGTTTGAAAACTAACACAATAGTTGATACTTTTCAATAAATTCGATCGAATCAGGATGGTGGAAGTCATTTTGAAATCGAAAAGGAGTTCAAGCAAGCAGATTTACTTTGCAATGCATTCGAGTTTTATTTACTAACTTGTTTAAATGCCAAAACACATGCTCAAATGTTTATGTCATGCACTAGTTGGCTACATAAGTGATGATGATAAAAGTGCCAAAACTCTCTGCGATAACGAAAAGTAATCAATCTTTTGTACACTCAATACCCAAGTACATTAGGACGAGCAGCATTCTGAGTTAATGTTTTCTTGTGATGTATGGTTTGAGTCTTTGATCAGTAAAGTTTAATAAACCAGGGGCAGAATGTTTTTGAGTACTGAGACAAATGCACCTGATGGGTGTAAGGGCACTAGATTTTTTTCAATCAGAGCCAATTGCTTTCGATCACAGTGCACATCAATACCAATAATGCTCTTGGCACCATTCAGCTTTGCACCAAACATTGCTTTGAGTCCAAAGGCGCAACACTCCCAAACAGCAACGCTGCTTCGGGAACAATTTTAGCAATGTACTTCGAAGCATCAAATCCACTTCCTGTAGCACAAGTGAGCGCACACAAATTATCCAACTTGATTGAAAGATCTATTTTGTCGACTTGACACGATCTCAATAGTAGATACTCATAGAATGTGCCCAGTGCAACATAACTTTGAATGCACTCTCCGGTTGCCAGCTTTTTTGTTTGGACTCAGTCCAAGAATGAAAACATTCTCTTTGGCACATAAATTGATTAACGGATTTAGAACAAAAGTTTATCGGACGTTTTCGTTACTTCCAAGGTCGCCATTTCAATTGCAGTAATTTCATTTAAATGAACAATTTGGATTATAGATTATTTTATTACATAAAATATATGATTGCACTTTCGAGATTCTTTTGGAGACTTTAAATTGGAGACTTTAAAATCCAAAACGATAATCAATATGTTGACATTTCAAAATTCGAATAAGAAGTTTTCTTTCCAATTGAATTGAACTAATCGATTTTGGTTTCTTAAATACAACTCACAATTAGTCGTTATGTTTTGTGTGTTTCAATTTTGGAGTTACACTAACTTTTTGAGGAAACTATGACAACTTAAACTTATTGTCGCTACACAATATTTACTTTACAAGCAGATCACTCGAGTGTCGACACAATAATATTATTTTTTATCTCAAAATTCAATTTGGGAAAAAACTTTTTATACGATATTGTCAAAATGTCAAACTTGCAAAAAGTATCAAATGGAAATTTTTAATTGACATTCACTACTCGGAAGTTACTTGCAAGCCACAAGGTAAAATTAGTTTTGAATAATTCAGTTAGGCATATAAAGTTTTTTATATTGTATAGAAAAGTGTGATTATTTATTTATTGTCTCGAAATTCAAGATATAAGCCTGGCAAAGTTGTCAAGTTGGCTTTGTTTGGGCTGAATTTTGTGATATTGCTGGTGGTGAATACAAATAATGTCCAAAATGAGCCACTACATCACAACTGTAGCTACAACTCTGAAGAAACTATTCCATCGGTGGCTTTACTCCCCGGTGAAAGTGCATCTAGCCTTTCTGAATCAGCAGATGGACCCAATTCGCGAAATTACCGACAACACCTCCAAATCGTCTGCTAAACATCTATATTTGGTTATTTCAATTGTGATAATCAGTGGTGTGTATGGAACTATTGGCCTACAGTACGAAGCCACCAACGGTTCACTGGCGAATATCACCAGCCTGACAACACTCCGCTCAAGTCCGTTCATTTTTACTCACCAAATAAGTCATCCCTCTGTCTGGTTTCTATTTGATTTCTGTATCTATTCGGACATTGTTGCGTCAATTTGCCTTTTTGTTTCAATAATAGCACACAGAGATACTGTGCATGAAAAGGGACAAATCTTTCTGCTTAATGATAAAATCTTATTTGGTTCGAAAGGTTGGTCTTGTTTTTGATATGTGATCAACCATTAATTAAATATATAGAATTGACTCAAGAAGAATCGAAAATGATTTTGTTGAAACGCAGGAGAATCAAAAGCTTTTGTCAGTTTTTGATTCTACTGCTCGTACTTTGCATGGATGCTTTTCTGTATGCCAATGTTTGGCTTAACTCGGTTTACACGTTACCATTTGGATCGATTGTCTTTTGGTTGATTCTCATTCCTTGGCTCATCTTCTACTTGTGCTATGGTAATAATTTCGTTTTGTTTATTGAACTAAAATTGTATTCAAGTCTATTTGCAGCACTGTATGGCTTGTTGGTCTATGTCATTCTTGCCAGTCGTTATCTTCGCATTCGACAGCAAACTCTTTTGATGAGTTTTGCGCAAATCAACTCGAATTTGGACAAAATCAAACGAAGCCATCGGTCTGTTGCGCTGTCTCTCGCCTGGCGACAGTACACTCAGGTCAATGAAGATTCTGTCCACCTTTGCAGCGTCATCCGTGAGCAAGTGCACTTTTGTTCGCCACTTCTCTCGATTATATTACCATTCTATGTATCAATTCTGTGCTATTTGATGTACATTTCTTTCTATATCGATTTCCCTGTGCTACAGAAACAAATATTCTATTTATCCATAGTTGAGTTGAATGCATTTCTGTGTCTCATCATTCATGAGTGTTCTCGCATTGCAAGCCTTGGCCGACAGTTGGAAGTGTGCAATAGAAAATTTTGTTTTCTATTTTCACGTCAAGGTGGCGCTGAATTTAGGAACAAGGCTAAACTGGTTAAGGTATATATAATACACATGTTTGAATAAAATCCAAGATATTAAAAAACAAAACAATATTTCTATTTACAGGTCGAAACATTCCAAATGGCTCGTCGCTTTCATCCGTTTGCATTCAAATTGTTTGGAAATTATCGAATCACTTCAAAGACATATCATGTGGTAAGAAAATAATGTTTTTAAAATTTAAAATGCGAAAATTTCTTTTATTTAATGTTTTTTTAAATTTAGATCTTTTCCTATGTCAGCTCCTACTTTATGTTTGTATGTGATAAATTGTAGAAATTTCAAAATTTCAATCGTTGAACAATCAGCTAATAAAAAACTAAATGAAAATAAAATGTTTGCTAATTTTATGTCCGAGGGGTGGTTGTTCATTTATGGTTTGCCTGGGAAAGGGCATGGAAATGGTCTCCAATTCCGTTTGTTAATTTTTTTATTTTATAATTTAATTGAAGAACTTGCACTACTGTTTTTTATAATTTTTATTGTTTTGTCTAGCATTAATTTCAAATGTACATTAACCTGCACGGTATTTGCCCTTAAATAAGTGTCCTTGTAAAAAAATAAAATTTTTTCTTAACAAAATTAATTACGGTTTATAAAAAGAATAATTAATTGAGTCTAGTTTTACGAATTTTGATTGGCGCTATAATTATGTTTAAAAATAAGTTTAAAAAACAAAAGGTTTATTTTTTATGTTTAGAAATTTAAAAACAAATCTTTATTTTCTAAATAAAAATTTAATATTCATTATTGATTTGTTAATAGTACTCAAATTGTAAATATGTTTTGATCCGGGAGAAACCCTGAGAAATGCCAATAAATAAAAGTCAAGAAATGTTTCCAATACTAATAAATTTGCATTCAATACTGAGAAATTCACTGTTCAGTAAGAAGGTTCACTAACATTAATGATCTAGAAAACCATTTTTAAAACTTTGTCAAAAACTCTAACTTTAAATTTCTCTATAAAAATGATTAATATTTAATGCTTTGAATATTAAATTAATTATATTCAAAATTTCAAATGTCCATGCCCTCACTCTCGCTTAGCTAATTATTCTTAGATTGTAAAATTTGCTTCACTTGAAACAACATTAATAATTCAGCACATTTCAAAACCTGAACCAGCCCGAAACCAACCGCAGGTTCACATACTTGAATTTGAATTTAAAATTTTGAAATTCAAGTTTATTTTTAAAATTTTCAATTTTTCTTAAATGTCAAAATCGTGTTTCATTTTATTTTCTAAAAATTTAAATTTAAAATTGTGATCCTAGATTTAATTATATCATTCTGTTAAACTTTGCGGCATTAAACGTTTATGTTAAAATGTTTTCTTTTGCTCAGAAATGGCTTTTCTCGGCCGTTCGGTCCCACCTCTTTGATGTGCTACCATTCTACATTGATCCAATTCATTCAATGCCAGAAAATGAAATTTTAAATTCCGTTCCAGAAGGTGAAAGTTCAAGAAGACTTCATTTTTCATTCGCTGCTATTCATATGATTTTTGCTTCTTTCTTTGGAATATTCTGGTTTCATTATGATTCGGATAGTATTTTATCGGATTGGAAAGAATTTGTCCAAACCTGTCCCTACATATTCACCCATCAAATGTCGCCCCAATCAATTTGGTCTCCTGTAGACTTTGGTATCACCATAAATGTTTTGACCTCAATTTTGGTTCTCGGTGATTTGGCATTCACAACCAATGACATTGAAGCAAAATTTCAAATGTTCATGACTTTTGACAATCAAATTGTGATTGGATCTTCAAATTGTAGGAGAAATAACAAATTGAAAGACAAATTGTCAGAAGAAATTGTCAAAATATGTCACAAAATCAAGCGGTTTCATCGATACACGATTGTGAATTTGTATTTGATTGTGCATTTTTATTTTTATTTGAATTTATGGATGAATTCGTTTTGTGCTATTAGTGTTTCGTTTTTCGTTTTCTGGATTCTGATTTTTCCGTTGTTTATTTTCTACATGTTGTATGGTAAGTTTTTATTTTATTTTTTGAATTTTTTAAATTAATTTCAAAATTAGTTTAGCATTATTCTGCACCGTTCTCTACGCTATTCTGGCGAGCGTGTACATCGGAAAAATGCAGAAAAATCGATTGAAAAAATTTACCAAAATTAACCAAATCATCGAAACCCAAAAAATCTTTTCCTCCAAGTCATCTAAACTCAAGTACGGTGTCCTATGTTGGCGTAAATACCTTCGAGCAAACACTACCCTGGTAGCAAATTGTACCTTCATAGACACATACAAACAGTGCTGCCGTTCAATCATTTCCATCCTAATTCCATACATGATCATGGTGCAGAGCTATCTACTGTACATTATTCTCTTTGTGGAGAATCAATCGTTGGCGCAAAAATCGATTTTCTATTTTGCATTCGCCGAGTTGAATGCCTTTCTGTTTGGACTCATTCACTTGTGTGCCTATGTGCACAAGTACAGTCATCGGCTGGAAGGGCAGAATAAAAAGTTTTATCTCAGTTTTAGTTATAAGTTTGGTTTTGGCAAAATGAAGTTTACGGACATGTTAAAGGTGGGTATTGAAATTTGAATTTGCTATAATTTTTGTTTGAAATTGCACAGGGCGATTCACTACAGTCACATCATCGATTGCACTCATACGTGTTCAACACATATGGTGGCTATCGAATTACATCGAAAACATATTATTTGGTAATTCGAATATTCAAAATTTTATAAATTAATTAATCTTTCAATTAAATAGATCGTTTGGTATATTAGCGCATTTTTCATCTTCACCTTCAATAATCAGTATTCTGCAAAGAGCAATTTGAATTCATGAAATTAGAATACAAAATTATTCGCATTCCATCAATTCAACATTACAGTTATTTGAGTAATCCTAACCAATAATCAGATGAATCACGACAAAAAATTTAATTACGTAGCTAACAATAATCCTGTTGTGAGCTCAATCTCTCTAATCAATTGTGTAGATTGCACAAAATATGAACCAACATATTAGTTTGTTCTATGCATTATTAAGTAAACATTGGGATTATTAGATTACAAATGTAATAGAAATTGGGATTTAGTTTAAACGGCCACAAAAGTGCATTAATCATAAATTGCAACTGCAATATATATTTTTCTTTCTGTATATAAAAGCGCAACTTCGGAATCTCATTTATCAAAATATAATTTGTTATCACCAATCTGATTTGAATTGAAAATATATCTTTCTCCTTCTTGCAAAAAAACATGAATTTCCGCGTTAATTTAATAATTTTTCTTTCAATCATCTTGAAAGTTACTCAAACCGCTTCGGCAATTAGTCTAAAAATTAACATTAGAATTGAAAAGTTGGACTATGATTATCGTATTACAACGGCTTGTGACACTGAAGGCTTCACGCCCGACAGCAAAATCTACTATCAAGTTGAGTTTCATCAAAATGAAAAATCGATTGGCGCTTTTGTTAATTCTGATCGTAAGAATTATTTCATTTTTGTATTTCAATTTATTATATTTATTTTTATTTTTATTTAATCAGAATTTACTGCTAATACAAAAGATTTTTCTGATGCAACTTCGGTTACACTTGGTAATCATACTTTTGCGATACGATTTACCGAAAAGATTCACCCCAAGGATGGTTACTGGTGTTCGTTGCAGACTGGCACAGTTGGGAGTGCTGATTATGCAAAGTACGAGTCGGATAAAGTGTACACGAATGCTGGTTCCATTCCGTCGAGTAGTTTTGTATTTGGTTTTGTCGTTTTGATTTCTTTGATTTTGTTTGCGAATATTTATTATTTATAATTTATATTTATATATTATTATTTTACTATTACAAATTTAATTTGTTCCCATTCCTAGAGCCTTTCGAACATTACTGGCAACAGAAGCATTGTCAGGTTTGTAATTTTGAAAAAAGTTTAAAACATCAACATTTAGCAGCTGAATCTCGTGCAAATTGATTAACAACTGTGAGTACGATTGTTCCACTTCCGTTGAAACATTTGAATATTTCATGGTTAAATAACGATGCAATAGTCTACTGTAACGAGAATATTCTTGACTCAACTGTTCTGCATCCTCTTGAGAATAATCTGGTTTAGCAGTAAAAAGAGCCATCACGGTGAGCAAATCAAAGATCATTCGATCCTGTTTCCATTCATCTCGAAAGAGTCCAGGATAATTGCAGTGACGCTCAAAAGGTTGATTTGTACAGAATGGTTTGAAAAATTTCAACGGTATCATGATGCTCACTTGACTTTGATCCTGTAGAATTAAGAATTAAATTAGAATTAAACAAATATTGAATTTTTAAATTATTTTCAAATATACTCACATCCATAAAATACCAACACTGCTTTTCGGGATTGTGCATTAGTGGAGATCTCAGTGATAGCAACTGAACAAGGCTCGTTTGAATAAGTTTTTGTTGGAAAACCGGCGAAAATTGTTGAAACGAACATAGCCGTGAACACATTTGGCTCAATCTAGTGAAGCTATGATCGCTAATTCGTACTGCAGGTGATGAATAAACGTCAAAGAAGTTGCGGATTTTCGTGTAGGGATTGTTCAGGACTGAACAGGCGAAGTTTAAGTTTGATAAAAGTTGTAATTCTGGTTGAAGTAGCTCTCGAGTTGGTAGTGGATTGATTTGTCGACATATGTGAAATTCTTGTTCTGAGCTAACTAGACTTTCGTTGTCATCATTATCACTAAAATTGAGATCAAGCGAACTCAAACTGTCATCCGTTTTCGACAGTATCTGATCACAATATTCTCCCAATACTGAATTTAGCTCATATTTAGCATCATCAACATTTTCTTGTGCAGTAGTTCCAGATTTTGAACTATTCCCGCGTTTTTGCATAATCATTTGTTTCAATAATATTTTCACATCATCAGAGGTCATCAATTTCACCGGAGTAGAAGATTCTTGTTTATGAATTTCTGGATTTTCTTTAAGTTTCTGCATTCGAAGCTTACTTTTTGTAGTTTTATTTTCCTTTAAAAGAGTCTTTTCCTCTTCATTTAAGATCCATTCCTAAAGTTATGCAGAAAAGAAAACATTACTAGAATTTACAACATTTTAGCAATATCAAAACAACTTTTTTCATTCCAAACTGAAAGCACTTGTTCAGTCGACATTTGGCGCAGACTTTTCTGGTGCACCGCTCAATGACACAGTAGTTGGTAAAATTGCACGATAATTTCTTTAAAAAATTAATTTAATTTTTAAAATAAAATTAATATTATAATTTTGTATTACATTATCTCGCAGTGCATTTCTTCGGAAGAAAGCTTTACAGGAAAAGCATGTAAGTGCATTGAAATTGATACCTAAATGCGCAAAAAACAATTTTTTATAGTTTTTCAAAATTTGGTAAACGGCAAATAAAACCTGACGCTGTATCTCCACAAATTCGACAAATTCTGGTTTTGATTTTATCAGCATTTCGAAACATTTTTTTTGCAGTTATGAAATTAAAAAAGGTTTAAAACGTCAACATTTATTAATTGAATCGAGTTGTTCTCTAATTTTGAAAAGTATTATTGATTACATATTTTAGTTAGACATTTTGGCTATAAAACCATTGCGCAGTCTGCTTATCAGCGTAACTGACTTTTAATCTCACATATTTTGGTCGCACACGTATTTGGTATGACAAAATGAGAGAGTGCCAATCGATAAATCACGATAAGTTGAGACTTAATCATCTATCACTTCAATGCACTGCAAAAAAACTTGCCTGATAAGATTGCTTTAAAGTGTGTTTGCTCTTGTAGTTCCATCTCTCTAAGCAATATTTCGAAAGGGGAGATATTAACCACTAAATTTATTAAATTAATGCACATTTTATTCAATGAATATTATTTTTATTTACAAACAAACAAACAAATAAATAAAGGATTTTTTTGTCATTTGTGAATAATTTGAATCCAATGAAGCAGAAACTCTTCATAGGAAAGGACAAACTTGAAGAATGAAAACATGCTCATCAGTCCAAAGGAGCCATAGGTGATAAAGATTTCTTGATTTATTTTCGAACATAATTACCACAGAGAAACAGAAAGAACACACTAATATACGAGATAATCTAAAATTAAAAATTCCATTATTTAATATTTAAAACATTTTAAGAGAAAAGTCGCATTTACCATGTAATAGGATTTAGTTGTGATACGAAAGACGCTAAAAACTCGAAACGAATAGGAATGGAATCGTCTGTAGATCTGGAACAATTCTGCCCGGAGCAAATTTCGTTTCTGCAAGATGGCAAAATTGTTTCGTTGTTTCAGAAAGAAATTCAAATAGATTTGCCGGTTGACCAACTCAAGTTTAGTGTTGTACAAGTAAATCCTCGCGCCGCGAGCGGCGCTCGGAAGGCGCTTTTGCGCCGACACCCCCCACCCCGCCCCCACGCCCTACACCCTACCCATCCCCCTCACACCCCTAACAAATATTACACTTGTATCGATTTATAAATCAATTAAAACAATTGTTATCGCAATTTGAAATAAATAAACAAATAAGTGTAGTTTAAAAGATTTTATTGAATTAATCCTATCCTATCCTACTTATCTTAAAATTGTGATGTTGGTGCGTCTGTCAACAATGCAAAGTCAAAGATACAGAAAGTGATTGTTGAAATTACAAGAATGGAAATGAGTTTGATTGTTGAAAGAAATTTTCTTTCTGATTTTGCTTATGTTTAGCTAATATATGTGGTTCTTGGCGGGTGTGGGCGTCGGTTAGGATAGGGTTAGGTTAGGTTTAGGTTGTTAGGTTGGTGTGGGCGTCGGTTAGGATAGGGTTAGGTTAGGTTTAGGTGGTTAGGTGGGTGTGGGCGTCGGTTAGGATAGGGTTAGGTTAGGTTTAGGTGGTTTTTTTAAGGTATAAAAAGATTTTATTTAAGGTTTAGGTGGTTAGGTGGGTGTGGGCGTCGGTTAGGATAGGGTTAGGTTAGGTTTAGGTTGTTAGGTTGGTGTGGGCGTCGGTTAGGATAGGGTTAGGTTAGGTTTAGGTTGTTAGGTTGGTGTGGGCGTCGGTTAGGATAGGGTTAGGTTAGGTTTAGGTGGTTAGGCAGGTGTGGGCGTCGGTTAGGATAGGGTTAGGTTAGGTTTAGGTGGTTAGGTTGGTGTGGGCGTCGGTTAGGATAGGGTTAGGTTAGGTTTAGGTGGTTAGGTTGGTGTGGGCGTCGGTTAGGATAGGGTTAGGTTAGGTTTAGGTGTTTAGGTGGGTGTTGGCGTCGGTTAGGATAGGGTTAGGTTAGGTTTAGGTGTTTAGGTGGGTGTTGGCGTCGGTTAGGATAGGGTTAGGTTAGGTTTAGGTTGTTAGGTGGGTGTGGGCGTCGGTTAGGATAGGGTTAGGTTAGGTTTAGGTGGTTAGGTGGGTGTGGGCGTCGGTTAGGATAGGGTTAGGTTAGGTTTAGGTGTTTAGGTGGGTGTTGGCGTCGGTTAGGATAGGGTTAGGTTAGGTTTAGGTGTTTAGGTGGGTGTTGGCGTCGGTTAGGATAGGGTTAGGTTAGGTTTAGGTGGTTAGGTGGGTGTGGGCGTCGGTTAGGATAGGGTTAGGTTAGGTTTAGGTGTTTAGGTGGGTGTTGGCGTCGGTTAGGATAGGGTTAGGTTAGGTTTAGGTGGTTAGGTGAGTGTGGGCGTCGGTTAGGATAGGGTTAGGTTAGGTTTAGGTGGTTAGGCAGGTGTGGGCGTCGGTTAGGATAGGGTTAGGTTAGGTTGGGTGGTTAGGTGGGTGTGGGCGTCGGTTAGGATAGGGTTAGGTTAGGTTGGGTGGTTAGGTGGGTGTGGGCGTCGGTTAGGATAGGGTTAGGTTAGGTTTAGGTGGTTAGGTTGGTGTGGGCGTCGGTTAGGATAGGGTTAGGTTAGGTTTAGGTGGTTAAGTGGTTGTTTGTGTCGTTAAGAGTAGGTATAGTTTAGGTTAGTTGGATTGGTGGTTGGTTGTCGTTGTTCCTAAGGTGATGAGACGGTGAGTTGAGTGAGGTGAGGGGGTGGGGGCGCCGCTGGCAGTTTGCTGCCAGCGGTTTCTGTACAAGTCCCAGAAGGCAAAACGTTAGTTTTGCGGGACTTGTACGAAATTATGATTTAATTTACAAAATATAAATAAAACAACAATGTGAATACATCAAAATATATGTATAACGCAGCCAATAAAGCATGAAATAAAATAAAAATATAATAATCGAATAATAAAAATATTTCATGAAAATAATATAATCACTCACACACACACACACTCGAAAAATAAACAAAAACGCAAACACTCACTCACACACACCCACAAATAAATTAAATAAAATGAAATGAAATAAATACGCACAAACCCCAACCCGATGAAATGGTAGTGCAGATGATAACAAAGGTGGCGATAAAAATCGATGAAACCTAGATAAAAGTGAAAATGATAAGTCAACACATCTAACAATGCAAAAATTCTTTGATAAGAACAAACCTGATGAACGATGAAAACCGCACAATCGATGAGTTGAAAGATTGGGCGACACTTGAGTGATGAGTCACAGTGATAACCACAATCAGGAAAGCAATCTAAGATAAGCACCAGAATCGAGGCAAAATCGCTGACTCACAGCAGTCGTCAGTTGATTAGCAAGAGCAGGCACAACAAACCCAACGGTCACAACTGAGCCACCCACAGTTGAGTAAACGCAGGCCACACAGAGAGCAGTGTCGCACACACAGACACAGACCTAAGCCAAACTGCCTCCCTCTGTTGTGCGTTTCGTCTACTTCTCTTTGCTGGCATGCGCTGTCTTTCTCAACGTTCTTCTCCCTCCTTCATCCCCCTCTCCTTCCCTGATGAAGTCTAACTCATCGTGGTTCTCGTTGCCCCCGGCGGCGGAGGGCCTCCGCGGTCTTGCTGTTGGCTCAGACAGTTGAGCACTCAGTACAGAAGTTGAAGTGAGAGCGTAGGGGCACATAGCAACACGCGCGTCCGCAGAGCAGTAGTAGAAGCAAAGAGAGGAGTTAGCTACTTCTTTCAAACTGACTGCCGATGATGCAATCTGTTTGTTCTGGAAAGTTCCCTAACATTCGTGATATTATCTTAGATAAGGCGTTTTGTGACGACAACATGACAAAAATTTGCAATTAGACTTATTATTAAATGAGTATGATTATTTAGAAGTTTTTACATCTTACAGTTTATAATCAATGAGGCTGGTTAACAAATGATATCAAATTCGGGCGCCATTCAGAAATGATACATGATGCCAACACATGGGTCACACCATTGGAAAGATCGCGATTTATCGAGTCGACCTGCATTGGTTTCATGTTCCTAGGTTCTATAGTTTTTGCACAGTATTCAAAAAACTAAAAAAAATTATTTGAAAATACGGGAATTCGGTGCCACGCCCACATAATACCGACAAATGGGTTACACCATTGGAAAGATCGCGATTTATCGAGTCGACCTGCATTGGTTTCATGTTCCTAGGATTCATAGTTTTTGCACAGCAATAAAAAAACCAAAATTAATGCTGTCACGGAGAGAGAGAGAAAGTGACAGCTTCTTTTTTAGAGGGTAGGGGATTGACCACCGCTGCGCACTGTCGTGTGATCACAAACAGAAACACATTCAAATTGACCACATCGAAGGCAAACATTTGCCGGAGAATGTCGCTCTGTATGGAGTGTTGCTAAATTGGTATTGGTGCAGACTAATTTGCGCATGCCCAGTGCGCAGTGACACCTAACTTCTGAATACGCCGGTACATATTCAATTACCTTGGGACCCATGGGAAAGTTTCCGGAAATATTTTTCAAAATTGCCGGGAACTTTCCCAAATTTGTTTTGAAAAATCGGAAGTTTTCGGGAAGTTTCCCAACTTTTCCGGAAATTTTCTTTTAATTTTAAAATTTTCTAATTAATCTAAAAAAATCTTTAAAATTCGGAAATAACCTAATTAGCCCATAAAATTCTTAGAAATTCTAAAATATTCAAAGAAACCAAATAAATTTTTTAAAATATCTAAATATAATCATAGAAATTCTATTTAATTTTCAAACATTAAAAATAATTTACAATATTATAATTCCCAATCAATTTTATTAGAAAACAACAAACAGACAAACAGTTTTATAGATACGCCGTGACTAAAAGGAGATCTTATAGACAATCGCTCCTGTTCTGAGAAAAATCAAACAGGCTTCCTTGAGTAAATTGAGAGTTACGATATGGATTGATCGCTTAAACAAATAACAAATCTATAATATACAACTTTCGTGACGTTCAAATAGAATAGTTCAATGAACACCGTATAGACCTAATTGACTTGTCGTAAGTTCGATACTTTGAACGGTTCCTTGTGTCCCGATCAGATAAAGTGTCTTTGTTAAATTCGGATAATCATTAATTTACCAATAAATATGCTTACTGGCACAATAAATAATGATTACTTTAGAATATACTGACTCAACCAATAAGGAAATTATGTTAAAACAATTAAAATTATTACATCTCTAATATAACATTGGAGTGATTGGACCAATGACCAGTTGATCATTTGGGTACTTAGTTACCCAGTTGGTGAAGTATTAACCTCATTTGGTCAAGTAGTTATCCAATTTGACACTTAGTTACCCAAATTAGACACTTATTTACCCTAATTGGGCACTTAGTTACCCCAATTGGACACTTAGTTACCCCAGTTGGTCAATTAGTTACCCTAATGGGCAATTAGTTACCCCATTTGGTATAAAAGTTACCACATGTGGTCTAATAGTTACCCCAGTTAGGCACTTAGTTACCTAAATATTGGCAAATATTTTTTATTGGGGAAGTCAGTAAAAAACCTAATTTCAAATTTATTGTTATTGTGTATGTCAGTATTTGCGAAAATAATCAATTTTTATTGGGTAGTATATTTATTGTGCCATAACAAGCCGTTAAATTCATAGAATATCTATATATTAAAGCTGAATGGCAGGCCAATGGGATATATACTCGCAATAAATTTTCCACTTGTCCAACAGTGTGTCGTGTATCATATCTAGAATCATGTCATTAGGAACAGTGTACATGCCATCCATTTCCGTACATTGAACACTGATTCAAAATGCACGGAAATAATTCAAGAACATTTTTCAGGTTTCGAGGACCTGTGGGTTGATCGTCGCAACAGTGAAAGGAGTTTAGAGTACCACTTCGAAAACGAATTTTACAAAATAGATTCCGCCCAGAAATTCCAGTTCAACCAGAAAAGTGCCTGTGAACGATTAAAGGTAGAGATACTCTCTTGGATGCCTTCACCTTTGTTGAAGCTTTTCTGGTTGTTGCCCAACTTAAATTGAGAATTTATTCAAGAAATGCATTAAATATGACAACGATACAGAATCAATCATATATTAATTGAACGAAAGTCCATTGTGTCATCATTCTTAGCAATAAGGATGGTTTTTGAGTATAGCCACTAATCTGAGATGTCAGTAACGTAGATACAGTAGTTGAGTAAAAGCACAAATTCGTCAATATTATCAAGGAAGTTGCTTGCAATTGAGATTGTGTTGATACTAGCGAGATCATGCGAGTGGTTCTTCTATTGCACATTTTCATGTGCTGATATTTCATTAAAAGATGCGGCATGTGGACAACTTTATTTACATACGAATTTAGTGTCAATTTGATTTTCCTTGAGGATATGGGAAACAAGGAGTTTTGTACTGTTCTGTCGTTGCAACTTAGACAGAGCATCATTTTCATATTGGCTTGCACTCTGACAATCAGGACAAGGATTTTACTTCAGTTTTAACCGAATAAACTAATGTCCTGTCGAATGATGAAACGAGAAAAAGAGATTGTTCGTCCGGGAACAGAATCATTGACAAGCATACTTTCACTTGAGTAATTGTGTTTCTATAAAAATAAAATAAACTTTTGCTCGCTCAATCATCCTAAACTAAAAATTAAAATCCCAGGAATGGTCCAGTTCATCAGAAAAAAGAGACATCTGAATGCACAAACACAATAAAAACACCGCCCATTTCTGAAATCGTCTAAAGACTTTAGAATTTCATATTTTAGAATCATAATCTCCCATGGTCAGTCATCAACTCAAATCCATGCATCAAAACTGTTAAAGTGACAGAGGATTGCGAAAAACACATTCCTCACTACATCTCGCTCCACATTATACTTCCCCACCCGTACGCGACGTGGCGGTTGCTGCCGCAACCGCTTCACGTCGCCACTCCACTGAATTTCGCAAGCTATTGTATTACTGTGCAAGCCACTTTATGACACAAATTGCATCAAAACTGATAAAGTGACAGAGGATTGCGAAAAACACATTCCTCACTACATCTCGCTCCACATTATACTTCCCCACCCGTACGCGACGTGGCGGTTGCTGCCGCAACCGCTTCACGTCGCCACTCCACTGAATTTCGCAAGCTATTGTATTACTGTGCAAGCCACTTTATGACACGAATTGTATCCAACCGTATAAAGTGACAGAGGATTGCGAAAAACACATTCCTCACTACATCTCGCTCCACATTATACTTCCCCACCCGTACGCGACGTGGCGGTTGCTGCCGCAACCGCTTCACGTCGCCACTCCACAGAATTTCGCAAGCTATTGTATTACTGTGCAAGCCACTTTATGACACAAATTGCATCAAAACTGATAAAGTGACAGAGGATTGCGAAAAACACATTCCTCACTACATCTCGCTCCACATTATACTTCCCCCACCCGTACGCGACGTGGCGGTTGCTGCCGCAACCGCTTCACGTCGCCACTCCACAGAATTTCGCAAGCTATTGTATTACTGTGCAAGCCACTTTATGACACAAATTGCATCAAAACTGTTAAAGTGACAGAGGATTGCGAAAAACACATTCCTCACTACATCTCGCTCCACATTATACTTCCCCACCCGTACGCGACGTGGCGGTTGCTGCCGCAACCGCTTCACGTCGCCACTCCACTGAATTTCGCAAGCTATTGTATTACTGTGCAAGCCACTTTATGACTCGAATTGTATCCAACCGTATAAAGTGACTGAGGATTGTTCTAAAAACACCAAAATCAATCCACCCCGGGCGCTAGGTTGCGGTTGCTTTCGCAGCCGCTTCATGTTGCAACTACACTGAATTTCGCAAGCTATTGTATTATTGTGCAATTTTTACATTTTTGCCATCACCTAAATTGTACATATATAGAAGATCTTCGATTCCAATACATAAAAGCCACTTCCACGATAGTTTCTGGAGCACTATGCAATAAATAAACTTGATTTTTAAAATTCTCGGCTTTGAAAACATATATTTAGCTCCAATTATAATTTAAATAAAAAATAAATTGAACTGGGAAAGTTTCCAGAAAAGTTGGGAAACTTCCCGGAAATTTCCATTTTTCGAAACGTATTTGGGAAAGTTTCCGGAAGTTTTAAAAATATTTCCGGAAACTTTCCCATGGGTCAAGGGTCATGGCCATGTATACTCTAAATGAACCTTAAATGTGTTTCTAGGGTCTTTTTAAATTTTTGGCTATTTTAACATTTTCTTATTTGTTTGTGTTAAAATAGCCGTTCGCACCAATACCAATTTAGCGTTTCGCCTCTGTATGTCTGTGAAGAGAAGCGCATGCATAGAGATAGCATTGAATGCAAATGTACGCTGGCGCAATTACGGACAAAATAGGCGAACAATAAGGAGCGTACACTTGGATGAATTTGCACAGTTCGATTGTGTCTTTGTTTAGACGCAAATATTCGATCCAATACAGCGGCACAATTGCACACTTCTGGCGATAGTTTTCCGAGCGCTTGATTTTGTTATTTAGAGCCACCAGTTTGTAGAAAAGAATTTTCTGCCTAATTTGAATGTACTGACTGGTCAAACTAATATACAGGATCGTGCCACAGAGTGCTTGGGAAAAGCAAAAATTAAAATTAGCTCTACTATTAATTCAAAACTTACTGTATATAATGTACAAACTAGTCTGTGGAAAGATGAAATACCAAAAGACAATGCGTTGCACATTGAAGGGCAAACTTGGATTGACTGACGCATAGATGATGAAACCAATGGATGAAAATATTACAAACACAAATATTAAGAACACTATCATGGGTTTGAAGTGTCGTCGGAAATGGACAATTTTGGTCGATACTTCTTCATGTAAAGCTACGAATTTTTGAAAATTACAACAGAAATATCAATTAAAAACGCTTTTATACCTTTAGTACCAACATGAACCTGTCCATTTTCTCCTAGGATCATTTTAAATTTGTGTCCAATTTTTCGACTGAAAATGAGTGTCACAAACAAACAGTAAATAGTACAAATGTCCATCCAAGTCAACATGAGACCAAACTGAGCGTGGTACCATTTGGTGCGAGAATATGTTTGGACTTGTAGCGAGCTTGTTCAACACAACCGAGCCACCAAATTCATATTCAAATCCAACATTTCCGTACAACATGGCAAGTGAGGCAAACAACAGGCCAAAGTAGTAGTGATGATTGTTGGCGATGGTAATTTGCGTATGGCGAGCCAGTGACTGTAATGGATCACATTGTAAATAGAAATAGTGAAGATGTGATTGATAGGCTGTTGGAATGATTTTTATAAATACCTTTGATGTCTTCATTAACCGAGGCATGGTTGAAGACTGACAATGGTTTGGTGAGTTTTAATTGCTAATTGCATGAAAACCTGCATATAGCTTCATATATGATCTCAAATTCGATTTCTTAAGTTCTCAAAACGATTTGAAGTAAAAAAGTTTTTCAATTTCGTAAATGTTTTATTAGCTACAAAGTTTCCATTCAAATCAATATAAAAATTAATTTAGTTCCATTTGCTTTCGGTTCTGCTTGGCTAAGACACTTTCACGCCATGCCCCAAAACCTTTGACAGCTCTCAGTGAGAAGGCATACTGATTGGGCATTTGGTGCTGCTGATCGGCCAACTCAATAGCCGCATGTATGGGCCAGTTGGCATCGTCCATTGAAGCACACCCAATAAAAACCAGCGTAGCTTTGTTTTTCTGAAGAATTTTTTCTGCCTATTCAGCGGTCACAATGCCTCCCACAGCACCAGTTGGGATACCTACCTCCCTCTGAACTGTCTCGGCCATTGAAACTTGATCCACTAGATTGTAGTTCAACATTGGCAACTTTGCTCTGACCACATTTCCACCCGAGCTACAATCGACAAGATGAACGCCAAGTTGTTTCAAAATTCGTGCAAGCTCAACCGTTTGTGATATGTTCCAACCGGGTTGCCCAACTGGTGCAAATTCATCACAAGACAGACGAACAAACAATCGATAGTCGGGTTGAAGGACAGATTTGACGCGTTCAACAATTTCCACCACTAGACGTGTTCGATTCTCGAAAGAGCCACTGGTCGGTCCGTTTGTTGGAGTACGGCGACAGAAATGACTGCACCAGATAACCAAGTGTAGTTCTATAACTTCGAAGCCTGCTTCAACCGAACGAGTTGCAGCATCCACAAATGCGGACTTGATCGACTGCCGCAACTGTTCCTATGAGTGCCGCAACTGTTCCAATGAGTGCCGCAACTGTTCTAATCAGTGCCGCAACTCATCCTCGTACTGATACTCCGAAATAAAAGTATCAGTACGATGATAACTCTTCCTATCAGTTCCGCAACTGTTCCAATGAGTGCCGCAACTGTTCCTATGAGTGCCGCAACTGTTCCAAATACCAAATGCTCATTTGACACAGACACACACTCACTCACTCACTGATGTGGTGATGATGACTGTTGTGCATTGTGACCAACCTGACAAAGGTAGTGTTACACAACCTTCATATACCAAATGCTCATTGGACACAGACACACACTCACACACAAACTGATGTGGTGATGATGATTTCCAATTAGCCAATTTCCATTGCCGATACCTTGGAAATTGGCCAGATTCAGCCAATTTCCATTGCCGATACCAAAAGTATCGTCTGTTTGATGAACAAGCTTATCTCGGCCATGGAAATTGGCCAGATTCAGCCAATTTCCATCGCTTAGATTGTCCATATCATTAGTTTATCGCAACGCAGCACCGATATGGAATAATTATCATCAAATGCACACCACTGTGAACATTTAGAGCCCACATGTGCCCTACAAAAGCATTACACAAACCAACCATAAGCCAATCATTGATATTTTAATTGATAAATGATTAGATTTTAAGCGTAGATTGTCC
Organism: Rhizoglyphus robini; assembly: GCA_023373905.1. NCBI lineage: Eukaryota > Metazoa > Arthropoda > Arachnida > Sarcoptiformes > Acaridae > Rhizoglyphus > Rhizoglyphus robini. The sequence goes on from JAKIJQ010000027.1 coordinate 2,399,393, forward strand.
ATATCAATAGCTTTGATGCAACGCAGCACCGATATGGAAATCTTTTCATAAAATGCACACCACTGTGAACATTTAGAGCCCACATGAGCTATACATTTGGTTGCGGCAATGGAAATTGGTTGAATCTAGCCAATTTCCATCTAGTCAATATGTTTGTATACAACTTTCGAGCATTGCTGTAGCAAAATATATGCGTGGGCCTATTGAATTTACTTGGGCATTATTTAGTTGGACCGTTTAACTTCAAAACTAGCCCAAATGGAACACTGAAATGTCCTTCCAAATACTAATGGGATTCAAAAAACGAAAACACACAATGTGCTCTCTCCATCAGTCAACTCACAGTGAGTGGGGGAAAACAAAAAGATTGTAGAGCATTAGAAAACGGATGCAAAAGTTGGTAGAGCATGATGAATTACCTTCATGGGATCGGTATCTACAGATTAGACACTTTAATTAGCCAAAATGATCAAATCTTCGACCAATAGGATTCAAAAAACAAACACACAATGTGCTCTCTCCATCAGTCAACTCACAGTGAGTGGGGGAAAACAAAAAAGATTGTAGAGCATTAGAAAACGGATGCAAAAGTTGGTAGAGCATGATGGGTTACCTTCATGGGATCGGTATCTACAGATTAGACACTTTAATTAGCCAAAATGATCAAATCTTCGACCAATAGGATTCAAAAAACAAACACACAATTTAATTTTTCGCTTTCGAGTACACTAAAATGGCAATGTCTGATTGTTTCTTTGACAATATACAGTAATTCCTGGACTTAGCGCGACAGTCACTTAGCGCAAAGAGAGGGGCGTAACTGAGATTTTATCGATAGTTTCGATAAAATCGACCATCACTATGGAATTGATACAAATTCGAATGCCAAAGTATCCATTCGGAGTGATTACTCTCCTCGCAGTGGAAAGTTATTCTCTCCTTCTTTTTGCAACCCCTTTCTTTTGGCAACTTTGCCCATCTGATAATGACTGAAGCCCCTAAAAGAGGACGCAGTGATATGTTCACAACCAGAAAGAAGCGAAAACCGAATGCAAATTCCCGCCAAGTTGATTGGAAGACTAAAGTGGAAATCGCGAATGATGTGATTGACAACAATATGCGCCAATGTGATATTGCCCGAAAGTACAACATTTCCAAAGATCAGGCACGCAATTTTCACAAAAATGCACCTGAGATAAAGAAGTATGTCGAATTGTGTGGTGGAGAACCAAAATCAAAGGTAAATTTTGTTTATATTTGAATTTCGACTAATACAGAATTACATTACACAGATTGTCACTCGTAGTCGGCCACCAGTGCTCCAGTTAGCTGAAGAAAAATGTTACTTCTGGTTGTGCGAACAAAATTGTAAAGGTTTCCCGACAAACAAGAGATTAATAACAGCAAAAGTTAAATGGCTTCTCAATCGATTTCGCGAACAACTTGGAACACCAGAATTCAGGTTTACAGGTTCAAATGGATGGTGGCAAGGTTTTCTGTCTCGTTTTAATTTGAGAAAATACAAGATGAGTGGAGAAAAGCTTGGTGCAGATCGTGAAGCTGTGGCGCCATTCATTGAGGAACTGAAAACAATAATTAGAGAGGGCGGCTACCATCCAAACCAGATTTACAACATTGACGAGACAGCTATGTTTTGGAAATTGCAGTATGAATCCACCTATGCACCAAAAGCAATGTCTAGAATCATCAGTGCAATTAAAAAATTGAAAAATCGCGTAACTCTTCTTCTAGGCAGCAATGCCACGGGCGACCACAAATTGAAGCCACTGCTCATTCACAGTGTTGCAAATCCACATGGATTCCCCAAGAAAGCAGAAGAAAAAGCGAAATTCATGAATAATCTGCCTGTACATTGGCGGGTGCAAAAGAAAGGTTGGATGGAATTGGAGCTTTTTGAGCAGTGGTTCACCGAAATATTCTGTTCAGAAGTTTACGATTTTCATAGAAAAAATTATCCTGAGCAGGAATTTAAGATTCTGTTAATTCTTGATAACGCGCCAGTGCACAAAACGAACATAGACGAGTTGTCAGATGGCCAAATAAAGTTGGTATTTCTTCCACCGAACACCACATGTCTTATTCAGCCTCAAGACCAAGCAATAAATCGATCATTTAAAGCAAATTATTTAAATAATTTAATGGAGCATATTTTGGACAAAGAGGCCAATGAAAATCTTTCAATCCACGATTTCTTCAAGGATTTTGGCATTGCAAAAGCAATTCCTTTGATTGGTCGTGCCTGGGACGAAGTCACAAATCAAACATTGAAGAATGCTTGGAATAAGTTATTCTATTGGATGGAAGGCTTCGAAAGCCACAGTAGAAGCAATCTTGAGGAAATGCAGAAGCAGCTGGAAGAGCTGGCCAATAAAAGCAAATCGCCATTGATTGGTGAATATCTGAACGAAATTGAGGATGACATTGTCGATGTTGGCACACTTTCGTCTAGTGAGATTCAACAACTACGAAAAGATCCAATCGATGTCAATCTCGACATTGACCAATTGACGGACTCATTCGGAAAATCTAGTGAAGAGAACAGCTTAGGAAATGATTTGACCATAAACTCACCTGGCCAACCTTTCGTCCAATCAAGTTCGCCTTGTCAGTATGAACCACCACCGCAGCCAAACCAATCATCGAGCCCAGTGGGACAACCTCAATCTATTACACGTGAACTCCAAGACATTTTAACTCTTTATAACAAAGCTTGCGATGCCGATAAGCAAAAATTGAGTAAACTGTTGGCAAATGTAAAAACTCAATTTGTTAAATAATCAATATTAGTGTTTGTTTGTTTACATTATTACTGTACTGTACATAGAAGTCGTAACAAATCACATTTTAAATTAAATTTCTTTCGTTTTGATTTGCGCTAACTTGGTGAAATTTTGCTTTAACTTCCACTTTGCCTCGAACTTAACGCTCGCGTTAAGTCGAGATATGATAGATGAAAGACCACTGGCGCATGCGCATTGACTTAAAATCTGTTGTACCTTCCACTGTACCTCGACTTAGCGCAAGAATTTCTCGGTGGCTTCTGCAGGACTAACTGTAGCTAATCTCTTTTAAGAATATGATTCTCGGGAATAGAAAAAAATAATCCTGACATGTATTTCTAGCAGTTGTGCATGTGTCTTCACAGCCACGAATTTAATAAGATTCAAATACAAAGATTGGAATATCGAGTACACTAAAATGGCAATGTCCGATTGTTTCTTTGACAATATAGCTAATAATAGCCAAAATGATCAAATCCTCGACCAATAGGATTCAAAAACAAATTGACCAACCACACACAGTGCCCTCTCTCTCTCAGTCAACTCACAGTGAGTGAGTGGGAATACAAAAAGATTGTAGAGCATAAGAAAACTTGTTCAAAAGGTGGTAGAGCATGATGAATTACCTTCATGGGATCGGTATCAACTGATTAGACACTTTAATTAGCCAAAATGATCAAATCCTCGAACAATAGGATTCAAAAACAAATTGATCAACCACACACAGTGCCCTCTCTCTCTCAGTCAACTCACAGTGAGTGAGTTGGAATACAAAAAGATTGTAGAGCATAAGAAAACTTGTTCAAAAGGTGGTAGAGCATGATGAATTACCTTCATGGGATCGGTATCAACTGATTAGACACTTTAATTAGCTAAAATGATCAATTCCTCGAACAATAGGATTCAAAAACAAATTGACGAACCACACACAGTGCCCTCTCTCTCTCTCAGTCAACTCACAGTGAGTGGGGAATACAAAAAGATTGTAGAGCATGATAACTCTTCCTATGAGTGCCGCAACTGTTCCAATGAGTGCCGCAACTGTTCCAATGAGTGCCGCAACTGTTCTAATCAGTGCCGCAACTGTTCCAATGAGTGCCGCAACTGTTCCAATGAGTGCCGCAACTGTTCCTATGAGTGCCGCAACTGTTCCAATGAGTGCCGCAACTGTTCTAATCAGTGCCGCAACTCATCCTCGTACTGATACTCCGAAATAAAAGTATCAGTACGATGATAACTCTTCCTATCAGTTCCGCAACTGTTCCAATGAGTGCCGCAACTGTTCCAATGAGTGCCGCAACTGTTCCAATGAGTGCCGCAACTGTTCTAATCAGTGCCGCAACTCATCCTCGTACTGATACTCCGAAATAAAAGTATCAGTACGATGATAACTCTTCCTATGAGTGCCGCAACTGTTCCAATGAGTGCCGCAACTGTTCTAATCAGTGCCGCAACTCATCCTCGTACTGATACTCCGAAATAAAAGTATCAGTACGATGATAACTCTTCCTATGAGTGCCGCAACTGTTCCAATGAGTGCCGCAACTGTTCCTATGAGTGCCGCAACTGTTCCAATGAGTGCCGCAACTGTTCCAAATACCAAATGCTCATTTGACACAGACACACACTCACTCACTCACTGATGTGGTGATGATGACTGTTGTGCATTGTGACCAACCTGACAAAGGTAGTGTTACACAACCTTCATATACCAAATGCTCATTGGACACAGACACCCACTCACACACAAACTGATGTGGTGATGATGATTTCCAATTAGCCAATTTCCATTGCCGATACCTTGGAAATTGGCTAGATTCAGCCAATTTCACACCACTGTGAACATTTAGAGCCCACATGAGCTATACATTTGGTTGCGGCAATGGAAATTGGTTGAATCTAGCCAATTTCCATCTAGTCAATATGTTTGTATACAACTTTCGAGCATTGCTGTAGCAAAACATATGCGTGGGCCTATTGAATTTACTTGGGCATTATTTAGTTGGACCGTTTAACTTCAAAACTAGCCCAAATGGAACATTGAAATGTCCTTCCAAATACTAATGGGATTCAAAAAACGAAAACACACAATGTGCTCTCTCCATCAGTCAACTCACAGTGAGTGGGGGAAAACAAAAAGATTGTAGAGCATTAGAAAACGGATGCAAACGGTGGTAGAGCATGAAGAATTACCTTCATGGGATCGGTATCTACAGATTAGACACTTTAATTAGCCAAAATGATCAAATCCTCGACCAATAGGATTCAAAAAACAAACACACAATTTAATTTTTCGCTTTCGAGTACACTAAAATGGCAATGTCTGATTGTTTCTTTGACAATATAGCTAATGTCTTTTAAGAATATGATTCTCGGGAATAGGAAAAATAATCCTGACATGTATTTCTAGCAGTTGGGCATGTGTCTTCACAGCCACGAATTTAATGTGTGTGTGTGTATTGTGTGTTTGTTTTTTGAATCCTATTGGTCGAAGATTTGATCATTTTGGCATCTTTTTGTATTCCCACTCACTCAATGTGAGTTGACTGAGGGAGGGCACTGTATGTGGTTGGTCAATTTGTTTTTGAATCCTATTGGTCGAGGATTTGATCATTTTGGCTAATTAAAGTGTCTAATCTGTAGATACCGATCCCATGAAGGTAACCCATCATGCTCTACCAACTTTTGCATCCGTTTTCTAATGCTCTACAATCTTTTTGTTTTCCCCCACTCACTGTGAGTTGACTGATGGAGAGAGCACATTGTGTGTTTTCGTTTTTTGAATCCCATTAGTATTTGGAAGGACATTTCAGTGTTCCATTTGGGCTAGTTTTGAAGTTAAACGGTCCAACTAAATAATGCCCAAGTAAATTCAATAGGCCCACGCATATATTTTGCTACAGCAATGCTCGAAAGTTGTATACAAACATATTGACTAGATGGAAATTGGCTAGATTCAACCAATTTCCATTGCCGCAACCAAATGTATAGCTCATGTGGGCTCTAAATGTTCACAGTGGTGTGCATTTTATGAAAAGATTTCCATATCGGTGCTGCGTTGCATCAAAGCTATTGATATGGACAATCTACGCTTAAAATCTAATCATTTATCAATTAAAATATCAATGATTGGCTTATGGTTGGTTTGTGTAATGCTTTTGTAGGGCACATGTGGGCTCTAAATGTTCACAGTGGTGTGCATTTGATGATAATTATTCCATATCGGTGCTGCGTTGCGATAAACTAATGATATGGACAATCTAAGCGATGGAAATTGGCTGAATCTGGCCAATTTCCATGGCCGAGATAAGCTTGTTCATCAAACAGACGATACTTTTGGTATCGGCGATGGAAATTGGCTGAATCTAGCCAATTTCCAAGGTATCGGCAATGGAAATTGGCTAATTGGAAATCATCATCACCACATCAGTTTGTGTGTGAGTGTGTGTCTGTGTCCAATGAGCATTTGGTATATGAAGGTTGTGTAACACTACCTTTGTCAGGTTGGTCACAATGCACAACAATCATCATCACCACATCAGTGAGTGAGTGAGTGTGTGTCTGAGTATAATGAGCATTTGGTATTTGGAACAGTTGCGGCTGTTAGATAAAAGCACTTTATTTGAATAGATAAAATCTCTGAAGAACAATATAAAAGATCTTGGGATTGCAGATCACCAAAAAGTTCTCTTCTTCTCGGATACGAGCCACCAATAGAAGTACTTGATGATCACTGGTAGAAAGGAGGTTGAGAACCAACGGGAAGAGAGGAGAACATAATGAGACATGCGATGATAGTCCACTTCAGCAACACGTGCTTATAAAGGCAGTTGGATAGGTTATGTTCACACAGAGTGACTGTTAACATAGTGACTTCACGGTGACTCAGCATAAACTTGACGGGTAATCATGCAGAGAGGGAGCCACTTCTAGACACACCTAATCACCTATTTCAACACACCCCCTGATTAGGTGATGTCGGAATTCCAAGTAGTTGATCAGAATCGCGAGTTGCAGATGACGTCTTGGTCAGTCCATCGGCAATTTGTTTGCGGGTTTGCTTCCACTGAACGTCGATGTATCCCTTCAGGGTATAGTCTTGTACGGCATGAAGCTTGGTGTCAATGTGCTTGGCCATCGAGTTGTTCTTTTGATTTGTAGCTACTTGCATCGTTGGTTGGTTGTCTTCATAGATTACAGTCGGGTACTGAACAGGTATACACAGCTCTTCCAGCAGATTTTGTAGCCATAGAACTTCATTCATAGCTGCAGCAAGTGCGATATATTCAGCTTCAGTAGTTGACGTACTGACAGTCTTTTGTTTCTTGCTGAACCAGTGAACTGAGCTTCCGCTGAGTCGGAATACTGCTCCTGATTGAGATTTTCGATCACCATTCGGTGCAAAGTTGGCGTCCACGTAGGCCATCAGGTTGGATGAGTCTAGATCTCCTAGATGCAGCTTTTTATTCTTTGTTGATTGGAGATAGTTTAGAACCTTCTTGCAGAACTTGAATAGTCTATGTGACGGGCGATGAAGATGTCTTGAAAGGAGACTGACAGCAATAGAGATGTCTGGTCGGGTCATATTGGCAATGTACAGCAAACCACCGATGATGCTTCTAACAGGCATTGACTCATCGACAGGATCTTTTTCTAGTTCAAGATTTTCCAGGGAAGGTAAAGATTTCTCAGGAGTGGCGTTCGAGATTCCAAACCGTTCCGCCAAATCATCAATATATATTTCCTGGGACATGGTCATATATTTTTGGTCTTGACTTCTCTCGAATTCAACTCCCAGAAAACGTCCAATGGGTCCCATATCTCGGATCTCTAGAAATTCCTTCAATAGTTTCTTGATCTCCTCGATCGTTTGGAGATCATTAGCAAAGATCAGGATATCGTCGACATACACCAACAGATAGCTAATTTTCGTACCATCCTTTCGAACGTAAATGCATCGTTCAGACTTGGTAGGAAAGAAACCCATCTTGGCGAATATTACGTTCATTTTCTCAAACCAGCATTTCGGTGCCTGCTTCAAACCGTACAGTGATTTCTTTAGTTTCCACACTTTCCGCGGTTCGGCATAACCATATGGTGGTTTGACGTAGATTTCCTTATCGATGTCACCGTTCAAAAAGGCAGTCTTGATATCCACTTGATGGACATTAAGTTTGAGCTGTCCAGCTAGAGTTAGTAATGTTCTGATCGATGCAAATGAGACCACCGGTGAGAAAGTTTCTTCGTAATCAATTCCCTTCTTCTGACAAAAACCTCGGGCGACTAGTCTGGCCTTGAATCTCTCGATCAGACCATTGGCTTTCCTTTTTACGTCGAAGACCCATTTTGTGGTGATTGGTTTCTTTGCTGAATCCTCATCTACAATTTCAAACACTTGATGTTCCATGAGGGACTTAATTTCCTCGTTGGTCGCATCTTGCCAGTAACGGGAAAACCGAGCATCACTCATTGCTTCATCGTACGTTGCTGGAATCTTTACTTCTTTTGAATGGAGTTGCTTCAAATCAGTGGCGAGTTGAACCCAGTCGCCATATCTTTGAGGTGGAACACCAAAATTTCTCCTCGTTGAGTGTCGTACAATTTGTTGTTCACGGGAATTTGATTCATTTGCGTTAGTTTCATTCACAGTTGAAATAATCTCAGCTTGTGGTTGGACATTTATTTCTTCAGTAGGATCGATGACATTATTACTGGCTTCTGATTCGGTCTTTGGAACAACACTTGGGTTGGTTGTTGCTTGAGGAGATTGCAGATCATCCTTAGAGGCACCTGGTTCGGTTTTACTTGGCAAGTTGAGAATTGTTTCTGCATCGAAAAACTTGTCATCATCTTCATGTGATGATCCTTCAGGTGATTTGGACTCCTCTTTAGATGTTTCTTCATTTGAGATACTCTTGGGGATGGTTTGCATTGACGATGGTAGACTAAGATTGAGCTGGAGCCTTTGGTCAAAGTTTCCCAAGGCCTGAATTAGTTCTGCTTCTCTCCTTTGATCTTCTTGAGATTGTAGCTGTTGTTGTAGATCCAGGATTGGTGCAGTGGTGGGTTCGACAGTAGGTTGGATTGTTGGACCAGATAACTCACTATCCAGAACCAGTCCACCATTAGGCTGATCATCATCGTTCCCAGTACTCGGTCGCTGTTGATGATTATCATTAGAGTGATTGCCACTTGGGATTTCCGTGGATGATACTGCTGGATGATTCACACCCCCTGATGAGTGAATCATAATTTCCGGCACCTCGTAATTCGTAATTAGTTCTTCAGGAAAGACACAAGTTGAACGGCAGTCTTCCTTCTCCTAGGATCCTTGCAATGGCAGTCATCATTTTGCACCTTCTTCTCACAGAAATAGAAGACTCCATCGATGATCTTGACATTTCTTTCACGGACGATGTTGCCAGTATCTGGGTTCAGTAGAAGATAAGCATCTGCATCCGGGGCATATCCAACAAAGACCATCTTTTCTGATGTTGGATCGAACTTGTTCAAGTGGTGTGCATTTGATGATAATTATTCCATATCGGTGCTGCGTTGCGATAAACTAATGATATGGACAATCTAAGCGATGGAAATTGGCTGAATCTAGCCAATTTCCATTGCCGAGATAAACTTGTTCATCAAAATAGCCGATACAATTGGTATCGGCCATGGAAATTGGCTGAATCTAGCCAATTTCCAAGGTATCTGCAATGGAAATTGGCTAATTGGAAATCATCATCACCACATCAGTGAGTGTGTGAGTGTGTGAGTGTGTGTCTGTGTCCAATGAGCATTTGGTATATGAAGGTTGTGTAACACTACCTTTGTCAGGTTGGTCACAATGCACAACAGTCATCATCACCACATCAGTGAGTGAGTGAGTCTGTGTCTGAGTATAATGAGCATTTGGAATTTGGAACAGTTGCGGCACTAATTGGAACAGTTGCGGCACTCATTGGAACAGTTGCGGAACTGATAGGAAGAGTTATCATCGTACTGATACTTTTATTTCGGAGTATCAGTACGAGGATGAGTTGCGGCACTGATTAGAACAGTTGCGGCACTCATTGGAACAGTTGCGGCACTCATTGGAACAGTTGCGGCACTCATTGGAACAGTTGCGGCACTCATTGGAACAGTTGCGGAACTCATTGGAAAAGTTGCGGCACTGATTAGAACAGTTGCGGCACTGATTAGAACAGTTGCGGCACTCATTGGAACAGTTGCGGCACTCATTGGAACAGTTGCGGAACTCATTGGAACAGTTGCGGCACTCATTGGAACAGTTGCGGAACTCATTGGAAAAGTTGCGGCACTGATAGGAAAAGTTATCATCGTACTGATACTTTTATTTCGGAGTATCAGTACGAGGATGAGTTGCGGCACTGATTAGAACAGTTGCGGCACTCATTGGAACAGTTGCGGCACTCATTGGAACAGTTGCGGCACTCATTGGAACAGTTGCGGCACTCATTGGAACAGTTGCGGCACTCATAGGAACAGTTGCGGCACTCATTGGAACAATTGCGGAACTCATTAGAACAGTTGCGGTACTGATTAGAACAGTTGCGGCACTCATAGGAACAGTTGCGGCACTCATTGGAACAGTTGCGGCACTCATTGGAACAGTTGCGGCACTCATTGGAACAGTTGCGGCACTCATTGGAACAGTTGCGGCACTCATAGGAAGAGTTATCATCGTACTGATACTTTTATTTCGGAGTATCAGTACGAGGATGAGTTGCGGCACTGATTAGAACAGTTGCGGCACTCATTGGAACAGTTGCGGCACTCATAGGAACAGTTGCGGCACTCATTGGAACAGTTGCGGCACTCAAATGAACAGTTGCGGCACTCATTGGAACAGTTGCGGCACTCATTGGAACAGTTGCGGCACTCATTGGAACAGTTGCGGCACTCATTGGAACAGTTGCGGCACTCATTGGAACAGTTGCGGCACTCATAGGAAGAGTTATCATGCTCTACAATCTTTTTGTATTCCCCACTCACTGTGAGTTGACTGAGAGAGAGAGGGCACTGTGTGTGGTTCGTCAATTTGTTTTTGAATCCTATTGTTCGAGGAATTGATCATTTTAGCTAATTAAAGTGTCTAATCAGTTGATACCGATCCCATGAAGGTAACCCATCATGCTCTACCAACTTTTGCATCCGTTTTCTAATGCTCTACAATCTTTTTGTATTCCCCACTCACTGTGAGTTGACTGAGAGAGAGAGGGCACTGTGTGTGGTTGGTCAATTTGTTTTTTAATCCTATTGGTCGAGGATTTGATCATTTTGGCTAATTAAAGTGTCTAATCTGTAGATACCGATCCCATGAAGGTAACTCATCATGCTCTACCAACTTTTGCATCCGTTTTCTAATGCTCTACAATCTTTTTGTGTTCCCACTGATTTCCATGATATGGACAATCTACGCATAAAATCTAATCATTTATCAATTAAAATTTCAATGAATAAAATTTATTCTCCAACTTCTTTGTCAACTTGAGAAAAAGTTTCCGGCAATATATTTCCTCAATGTTTACGTTGGAGATTTTTGGTTTTTGGTTTGGTATTTGAGTATTACTCTACCCACCACCCTCTTAGGTGTTTTTAATTAGTAGATCTGAGGTGAATCTACGATATTTAGTGTGTTACTTGAGGTTAAATTAGGGATATCAAAAGACATTAGCTTTATTGTCAAAGAAACAATCAGACATTGCCATTTTAGTGTACTCAATATTCCAATCTTTGTATTTGAATCTTATTAAATTCGTGGCTGTGAAGACACATGCCCAACTGCTAGAAATACATGTCAGGATTATTTTTCCTATTCCCGAGAATCATATTCTTAAAAGACATTAGCTATATTGTCAAAGAAACAATCAGACATTGCCATTTTAGTGTACTCGAAAGCGAAAAATTAAATTGTGTGTTTGTTTTTTGAATCCTATTGGTCGAGGATTTGATCATTTTGGCTAATTAAAGTGTCTAATCTGTAGATACCGATCCCATGAAGGTAACTCATCATGCTCTACCACCTTTTGCATCCGTTTTCTAATGCTCTACAATCTTTTTGTGTTCCCCACTCACTGTGAGTTGACTGATGGAGAGAGCACATTGTGTGTTTGATTTTTGAATCCTATTGGTCGAGGATTTGATCATTTTGGCTAATTAAAGTGTCTAATCTGTAGATACCGATCCATGAAGGTAACCCATCATGCTCTACCAACTTTTGCATCCGTTTTCTAATGCTCTACAAACCTTTTGTGTTCCCCACTCACTGTGAGTTGACTGATGGAGTTCAATCAAATAGCCGATACATACGGTATCGGCCAATATTGAGTTGCGGCACTGATATGGACAGTTGCGGCACCGATATGGACAGTTGCGGCACCGATATGGACAGTTTCGGCACTCATACGAACAGTTATCCTCGTACTGATACTTTTTTGAGTATCAGTCCGAGGATGAGTTGCGGCACTGATATGGACAGTTGCGGCACTGATATTGACAGTTGCGGCACTGATATGGATAGTTGCGGCACCGATATGGACGGTTGCGGCACTGATATGGACAGTTGCGGCACCGATATGGACACTTGCGGCACCGATATGGACAGTTTCGGCACTGATATGGATAGTTGCGGCCCTCATACGAACAGTTATCCTCGTACTGATACTTTTTTGAGTATCAGTCCGAGGATGAGTTGCGGCACTGATATGGACATTTGCGGAACCGATATGGACAGTTGCGGCACCGATATGGACAGTTGCGGCACCGATATGGACAGTTTCGGCACTGATATGGATAGTTTCGGCACTGATATGGACAGTTGCGGCACCGATATGGACAGTTGCGGCACCGATATGGACAGTTGCAGCACCGATATGGATAGTTGCGGCACCGATATGGACAGTTATCCTCTTACTGATACTTTTTTGAGTATCAGTCCGAGGATGAGTTGCGGCACTGATATGGACATTTGCGGCACCGATATGGACAGTTGCGGCACCGATATGGACAGTTGCGGCACCGATATGGACAGTTTCGGCACTGATATGGATAGTTGCGGCACCGATATGGACAGTTGCGGCACCGATATGGACAGTTGCGGCACCGATATGGACAGTTGCGGCACCGATATGGACAGTTGCGGCACCGATATGGACAGTTGCGGCACCGATATGGATAGTTGCGGCACCGATATGGACAGTTGCGGCACCGATATGGACAGTTGCGGCACCGATATGGACAGTTTCGGCACTGATATGGATAGTTGCGGCACCGATATGGACAGTTGCGGCACCGATATGGACAGTTGCAGCACCGATATGGATAGTTGCGGCACCGATATGGACAGTTATCCTCTTACTGATACTTTTTTGAGTATCAGTCCGAGGATGAGTTGCGGCACCGATATGGACAGTTGCGGCACCGATATGGACAGTTTCGGCACTGATATGGACAGTTGCAGCACCGATATGGATAGTTGCGGCACCGATATGGACAGTTATCCTCTTACTGATACTTTTTTGAGTATCAGTCCGAGGATGAGTTGCGGCACTGATATGGACATTTGCGGCACCGATATTGACAGTTGCGGCACCGATATGGACAGTTGCGGCACTGATATGGATAGTTGCGGCACCGATATGGACAGTTGCGGCACCGATATGGACAGTTTCGGCACTGATATGGATAGTTGCGGCACCGATATGGACAGTTGCGGCACCGATATGGACAGTTGCAGCACCGATATGGATAGTTGCGGCACCGATATGGACAGTTATCCTCTTACTGATACTTTTTTGAGTATCAGTCCGAGGATGAGTTGCGGCACTTATATGGACATTTGCGGCACCGATATGGACAGTTGCGGCACCGATATGGACAGTTGCGGCACCGATATGGACAGTTTCGGCACTGATATGGATAGTTGCGGCACCGATATGGACATTTGCGGCACCGATATGGACAGTTGCGGCACCGATATGGACAGTTGCGGCACCGATATGGACAGTTGCGGCACCGATATGGACAGTTGCGGCACCGATATGGACAGTTTCGGCACTGATATGGATAGTTGCGGCACCGATATGGACAGTTGCGGCACCGATATGGACAGTTGCAGCACCGATATGGATAGTTGCGGCACCGATATGGACAGTTATCCTCTTACTGATACTTTTTTGAGTATCAGTCCGAGGATGAGTTGCGGCACCGATATGGACAGTTGCGGCACCGATATGGACAGTTTCGGCACTGATATGGATAGTTGCGGCACCGATATGGACAGTTGCGGCACCGATATGGACAGTTGCAGCACCGATATGGATAGTTGCGGCACCGATATGGACAGTTATCCTCTTACTGATACTTTTTTGAGTATCAGTCCGAGGATGAGTTGCGGCACTGATATGGACATTTGCGGCACCGATATGGACAGTTGCGGCACCGATATGGACAGTTGCGGCACCGATATGGACAGTTTCGGCACTGATATGGATAGTTGCGGCACCGATATGGACATTTGCGGCACCGATATGGACAGTTGCGGCACCGATATGGACAGTTGCGGCACCGATATGGACAGTTGCGGCACCGATATGGACAGTTGCGGCACCGATATGGACAGTTTCGGCAATGATATGGATAGTTGCGGCACCGATATGGACAGTTGCGGCACCGATATGGACAGTTGCAGCACCGATATGGATAGTTGCGGCACCGATATGGACAGTTATCCTCTTACTGATACTTTTTTGAGTATCAGTCCGAGGATGAGTTGCGGCACTGATATGGACATTTGCGGCACTGATATGGACAGTTGCGGCACTCATACGAACAGTTATTCTCGTACTGATACTTTTTTGAGTATCAGTCCGAGGATGAGTTGCGGCACTGATATGGACAGTTGCGGCACTGATATTGACAGTTGCGGCACTGATATGGATAGTTGCGGCACCGATATGGACGGTTGCGGCACTGATATGGACAGTTGCGGCACCGATATGGACACTTGCGGCACCGATATGGACAGTTTCGGCACTGATATGGATAGTTGCGGCCCTCATACGAACAGTTATCCTCGTACTGATACTTTTTTGAGTATCAGTCCGAGGATGAGTTGCGGCACTGATATGGACATTTGCGGAACCGATATGGACAGTTGCGGCACCGATATGGACAGTTGCGGCACCGATATGGACAGTTTCGGCACTGATATGGATAGTTTCGGCACTGATATGGACAGTTGCGGCACCGATATGGACAGTTGCAGCACTGATATGGATAGTTGCGGCACCGATATGGACAGTTATCCTCGTACTGATACTTTTTTGAGTATCAGTCCGAGGATGAGTTGCGGCACTGATATGGACATTTGCGGCACCGATATGGACAGTTGCGGCACCGATATGGACAGTTGCGGCACCGATATGGACAGTTTCGGCACTGATATGGATAGTTGCGGCACCGATATGGACATTTGCGGCACCGATATGGACAGTTGCGGCACCGATATGGACAGTTGCGGCACCGATATGGACAGTTGCGGCACCGATATGGACAGTTGCGGCACCGATATGGATAGTTGCGGCACCGATATGGACAGTTATCCTCTTACTGATACTTTTTTGAGTATCAGTCCGAGGATGAGTTGCGGCACCGATATGGACAGTTGCGGCACCGATATGGACAGTTTCGGCACTGATATGGATAGTTGCGGCACCGATATGGACAGTTGCGGC
Source organism: Rhizoglyphus robini (assembly GCA_023373905.1). Taxonomy (NCBI): domain Eukaryota; kingdom Metazoa; phylum Arthropoda; class Arachnida; order Sarcoptiformes; family Acaridae; genus Rhizoglyphus; species Rhizoglyphus robini. The sequence continues at coordinate 2,414,949 of JAKIJQ010000027.1, forward strand.
ACCGATATGGACAGTTGCAGCACCGATATGGATAGTTGCGGCACCGATATGGACAGTTATCCTCTTACTGATACTTTTTTGAGTATCAGTCCGAGGATGAGTTGCGGCACTGATATGGACATTTGCGGCACCGATATGGACAGTTGCGGCACCGATATGGACAGTTGCGGCACCGATATGGACAGTTTCGGCACTGATATGGATAGTTGCGGCACCGATATGGACATTTGCGGCACCGATATGGACAGTTGCGGCACCGATATGGACAGTTGCGGCACCGATATGGACAGTTGCGGCACCGATATGGACAGTTGCGGCACCGATATGGATAGTTGCGGCACCGATATGGACAGTTATCCTCTTACTGATACTTTTTGAGTATCAGTCCGAGGATGAGTTGCGGCACCGATATGGACAGTTGCGGCACCGATATGGACAGTTTCGGCACTGATATGGATAGTTGCGGCACCGATATGGACAGTTGCGGCACCGATATGGACAGTTGCAGCACCGATATGGATAGTTGCGGCACCGATATGGACAGTTATCCTCTTACTGATACTTTTTTGAGTATCAGTCCGAGGATGAGTTGCGGCACTGATATGGACATTTGCGGCACCGATATGGACAGTTGCGGCACCGATATGGACAGTTTCGGCACTGATATGGATAGTTGCGGCACCGATATGGAAATTTGCGGCACCGATATGGACAGTTGCGGCACCGATATGGACAGTTGCGGCACCGATATGGACAGTTGCGGCACCGATATGGACAGTTGCGGCACCGATATGGACAGTTTCGGCAATGATATGGATAGTTGCGGCACCGATATGGACAGTTGCGGCACCGATATGGACAGTTGCAGCACCGATATGGATAGTTGCGGCACCGATATGGACAGTTATCCTCTTACTGATACTTTTTTGAGTATCAGTCCGAGGATGAGTTGCGGCACTGATATGGACATTTGCGGCACTGATATGGACAGTTGCGGCACTCATACGAACAGTTATTCTCGTACTGATACTTTTTGAGTATCAGTCCGAGGATGAGTTGCGGCACTGATATGGACAGTTGCGGCACTGATATTGACAGTTGCGGCACTGATATGGATAGTTGCGGCACCGATATGGACGGTTGCGGCACTGATATGGACAGTTGCGGCACCGATATGGACACTTGCGGCACCGATATGGACAGTTTCGGCACTGATATGGATAGTTGCGGCCCTCATACCAACAGTTATCCTCGTACTGATACTTTTTTGAGTATCAGTCCGAGGATGAGTTGCGGCACTGATATGGACATTTGCGGAACCGATATGGACAGTTGCGGCACCGATATGGACAGTTGCGGCACCGATATGGACAGTTTCGGCACTGATATGGATAGTTTCGGCACTGATATGGACAGTTGCGGCACCGATATGGACAGTTTCGGCACTGATATGGATAGTTGCGGCACCGATATGGACAGTTGCGGCACCGATATGGACAGTTTCGGCACTGATATGGATAGTTGCGGCCCTCATACGAACAATTATCCTCGTACTGATACTTTTTTGAGTATCAGTCCGAGGATGAGTTGCGGCACTGATATGGACATTTGCGGAACCGATATGGACAGTTGCGGCACCGATATGGACAGTTGCGGCACCGATATGGACAGTTTCGGCACTGATATGGATAGTTTCGGCACTGATATGGACAGTTGCGGCACCGATATGGACAGTTGCAGCACTGATATGGATAGTTGCGGCACCGATATGGACAGTTATCCTCGTACTGATACTTTTTTGAGTATCAGTCCGAGGATGAGTTGCGGCACTGATATGGACATTTGCGGCACCGATATGGACAGTTGCGGCACCGATATGGACAGTTGCGGCACCGATATGGACAGTTTCGGCACTGATATGGATAGTTGCGGCACCGATATGGACATTTGCGGCACCGATATGGACAGTTGCGGCACCGATATGGACAGTTGCGGCACCGATATGGACAGTTGCGGCACCGATATGGACAGTTGCGGCACCGATATGGACAGTTGCGGCACTCATACGAACAGTTATTCTCGTACTGATACTTTTTTGAGTATCAGTCCGAGGATGAGTTGCGGCACTGATATGGACAGTTGCGGCACTGATATTGACAGTTGCGGCACTGATATGGATAGTTGCGGCACCGATATGGACGGTTGCGGCACTGATATGGACAGTTGCGGCACCGATATGGACACTTGCGGCACCGATATGGACAGTTTCGGCACTGATATGGATAGTTGCGGCCCTCATACCAACAGTTATCCTCGTACTGATACTTTTTTGAGTATCAGTCCGAGGATGAGTTGCGGCACTGATATGGACATTTGCGGCACCGATATGGACAGTTGCGGCACCGATATGGACAGTTGCGGCACCGATATGGACAGTTTCGGCACTGATATGGATAGTTTCGGCACCGATATGGACAGTTGCGGCACCGATATGGACAGTTGCGGCACTGATATGGACAGTTGCGGCACCGATATGGACAGTTGCGGCACTGATATGGACAGTTGCGGCACCGATATGGACAGTTGCGGCACTCATACGAACAGTTATCCTCGTAATGATACTTTTTTGAGTATCATTCCGAGGATGAGTTGCGGCACTGATATGGACATTTGCGGCACCGATATGGACAGTTGCGGCACCGATATGGACAGTTGCGGCACCGATATGGACAGTTGCGGCACTGATATGGATAGTTGCGGCACTGATATGGACAGTTGCGGCACCGATATGGACAGTTGCGGCACTGATATGGATAGTTGCGGCACCGATATGGACAGTTATCCTCTTACTGATACTTTTTTGAGTATCAGTCCGAGGATGAGTTGCGGCACTGATATGGACATTTGCGGCACCGATATGGACAGTTGCGGCACCGATATGGACAGTTTCGGCACCGATATGGACAGTTTCGGCACTGATATGGATAGTTGCGGCACCGATATGGACAGTTGCGGCACCGATATGGACAGTTGCGGCACCGATATGGACAGTTGCGGCACCGATATGGACAGTTGCGGCACCGATATGGACAGTTGCGGCACCGATATGGACAGTTTAGGCACTGATATGGATAGTTGCGGCACCGATATGAACAGTTGCGACACCGATATGGACAGTTGCAGCATCGATATGGATAGTTGCGGCACCGATATGGACAGTTATCCTCTTACTGATACTTTTTTGAGTATCAGTCCGAGGATGAGTTGCGGCACTGATATGGACATTTGCGGCACCGATATGGACAGTTGCGGCACTCATACGAACAGTTATCCTAGTACTGATACTTTTTTGAGTATCAGTCCGAGGATGAGTTGCGGCACTGATATGGACAGTTGCGGCACTGATATTGACAGTTGCGGCACTGATATGGATAGTTGCGGCCCCGATATGGACGGTTGCGGCACCGATATGGACAGTTGCGGCACCGATATGGACAGTTGCGGCACCGATATGGACAGTTTCGGCACTGATATGGACAGTTGCGGCACTCATACGAACAGTTATCCTCGTACTGATACTTTTTTGAGTATCAGTCCGAGGATGAGTTGCGGCACTGATATGGACAGTTGCGGCACCGATATGGACAGTTGCGGCACCGATATGGACAGTTGCGGCACCGATATGGACAGTTGCGGCACTGATATGGATAGTTGCGGCCCCGATATGAACGGTTGCGGCACCGATATGGACAGTTGCGGCACCGATATGGACAGTTGCGGCACCGATATGGACAGTTATCCTCTTACTGATACTTTTTTGAGTATCAGTCCGAGGATAATTTGCCGCACTGATATGGACAGTTGCGGCACTGATATGGACAGTTGCGGCACTGATATGGACAGTTGCGGCACTCATACGAACAGTTATCCTCGTACTGATACTTTTTTGAGTATCAGTCCGAGGATGAGTTGCGGCACTGATATGGACAGTTGCGGCACTGATATGGACAGTTGCGGCACTGATATGGACAGTTGCGGCACTCATACGAACAGTTATCCTCGTACTGATACTTTTTTGAGTATCAGTCCGAGGATGAGTTGCGGCACTGATATGGACATTTGCGGCACCGATATGGACAGTTGCGGCACCGATATGGACAGTTGCGGCACTGATATGGATAGTTGCGGCACCGATATGGACAGTTGCGGCACCGATATGGATAGTTGCGGCACTGATATGGACAGTTATCCTCGTACTGATACTTTTTGAGTATCAGTCCGAAGATGAGTTGCGGCACTGATATGGACAGTTGCGGCAACGATATGGACAGTTGCGGCACTGATATGGACAGTTGAGGCACTCATACGAACAGTTATCCTCGTACTGTCATTTTTTTGAGTATCAGTCCGAGGATGAGTTGCGGCACTGATATGGACATTTGCGGCACCGATATGGACAGTTGCGGCACTGATATGGACAGTTGCGGCACTCATACGAACAGTTATCCTCGTACTGATACTTTTTTGAGTATCAGTCCGACGATGAGTTGCGGCACCGATATGGACATTTGCGGCACCGATATGGACAGTTGCGGCACTGATATGGACAGTTGCGGCACTCATACGAACAGTTATCCTCGTACTGATACTTTTTTGAGTATCAGTCCGACGATGAGTTGCGGCACCGATATGGACATTTGCGGCACCGATATGGACAGTTGCGGCACCGATATGGACAGTTGCGGCACTGATATGGATAGTTGCGGCCCCGATATGGACATTTGCGTCACCGATATGGACAGTTGCGGCACCGATATGGACAGTTGCGGCACCGATATGGACAGTTTCGGCACTGATATGGATAGTTGCGGCACTCATACGAACAGTTATCCTCGTACTGATACTTTTTGAGTATCAGTCCGTGGATTAGTTGCGGCACCGATATGGACAGTTGCGGCACCGATATGGACAGTTGCGGCACTGATATGGACAGTTGCGGCACTCATACGAACAGTTATCCTCGTACTGATACTTTTTTGAGTATCAGTCCGACGATGAGTTGCGGCACCGATATGGACATTTGCGGCACCGATATGGACAGTTGCGGCACTGATATTGACAGTTGCGGCACTCATACGAACAGTTATCCTCGTACTGATACTTTTTTGAGTATCAGTCCGAGGATGAGTTGCGGCACCGATATGGACAGTTGCGGCACCGATATGGACAGTTGCGGCACTGATATGGATAGTTGCGGCACCGATATGGACAGTTGCGGCACCGATATGGACAGTTGCAGCACCGATATGGATAGTTGCGGCACCGATATGGACAGTTATCCTCTTACTGATACTTTTTTGAGTATCAGTCCGAGGATGAGTTGCGGCACTTATATGGACAGTTGCGGCACCGATATGGACAGTTTCGGCACTGATATGGACAGTTGCAGCACCGATATGGATAGTTGCGGCACCGATATGGACAGTTATCCTCTTACTGATACTTTTTTGAGTATCAGTCCGAGGATGAGTTGCGGCACTGATATGGACATTTGCGGCACCGATATTGACAGTTGCGGCACCGATATGGACAGTTGCGGCACTGATATGGATAGTTGCGGCACCGATATGGACAGTTGCGGCACCGATATGGACAGTTTCGGCACTGATATGGATAGTTGCGGCACCGATATGGACAGTTGCGGCACCGATATGGACAGTTGCAGCACCGATATGGATAGTTGCGGCACCGATATGGACAGTTATCCTCTTACTGATACTTTTTTGAGTATCAGTCCGAGGATGAGTTGCGGCACTTATATGGACATTTGCGGCACCGATATGGACAGTTGCGGCACCGATATGGACAGTTGCGGCACCGATATGGACAGTTTCGGCACTGATATGGATAGTTGCGGCACCGATATGGACATTTGCGGCACCGATATGGACAGTTGCGGCACCGATATGGACAGTTGCGGCACCGATATGGACAGTTGCGGCACCGATATGGACAGTTGCGGCACCGATATGGACAGTTTCGGCACTGATATGGATAGTTGCGGCACCGATATGGACAGTTGCGGCACCGATATGGACAGTTGCAGCACCGATATGGATAGTTGCGGCACCGATATGGACAGTTATCCTCTTACTGATACTTTTTTGAGTATCAGTCCGAGGATGAGTTGCGGCACCGATATGGACAGTTGCGGCACCGATATGGACAGTTTCGGCACTGATATGGATAGTTGCGGCACCGATATGGACAGTTGCGGCACCGATATGGACAGTTGCAGCACCGATATGGATAGTTGCGGCACCGATATGGACAGTTATCCTCTTACTGATACTTTTTTGAGTATCAGTCCGAGGATGAGTTGCGGCACTGATATGGACATTTGCGGCACCGATATGGACAGTTGCGGCACCGATATGGACAGTTGCGGCACCGATATGGACAGTTTCGGCACTGATATGGATAGTTGCGGCACCGATATGGACATTTGCGGCACCGATATGGACAGTTGCGGCACCGATATGGACAGTTGCGGCACCGATATGGACAGTTGCGGCACCGATATGGACAGTTGCGGCACCGATATGGACAGTTTCGGCAATGATATGGATAGTTGCGGCACCGATATGGACAGTTGCGGCACCGATATGGACAGTTGCAGCACCGATATGGATAGTTGCGGCACCTATATGGACAGTTATCCTCTTACTGATACTTTTTTGAGTATCAGTCCGAGGATGAGTTGCGGCACTGATATGGACATTTGCGGCACTGATATGGACAGTTGCGGCACTCATACGAACAGTTATTCTCGTACTGATACTTTTTTGAGTATCAGTCCGAGGATGAGTTGCGGCACTGATATGGACAGTTGCGGCACTGATATTGACAGTTGCGGCACTGATATGGATAGTTGCGGCACCGATATGGACGGTTGCGGCACTGATATGGACAGTTGCGGCACCGATATGGACACTTGCGGCACCGATATGGACAGTTTCGGCACTGATATGGATAGTTGCGGCCCTCATACGAACAGTTATCCTCGTACTGATACTTTTTTGAGTATCAGTCCGAGGATGAGTTGCGGCACTGATATGGACATTTGCGGAACCGATATGGACAGTTGCGGCACCGATATGGACAGTTGCGGCACCGATATGGACAGTTTCGGCACTGATATGGATAGTTTCGGCACTGATATGGACAGTTGCGGCACCGATATGGACAGTTGCAGCACTGATATGGATAGTTGCGGCACCGATATGGACAGTTATCCTCGTACTGATACTTTTTGAGTATCAGTCCGAGGATGAGTTGCGGCACTGATATGGACATTTGCGGCACCGATATGGACAGTTGCGGCACCGATATGGACAGTTGCGGCACCGATATGGACAGTTTCGGCACTGATATGGATAGTTGCGGCACCGATATGGACATTTGCGGCACCGATATGGACAGTTGCGGCACCGATATGGACAGTTGCGGCACCGATATGGACAGTTGCGGCACCGATATGGACAGTTGCGGCACCGATATGGATAGTTGCGGCACCGATATGGACAGTTATCCTCTTACTGATACTTTTTTGAGTATCAGTCCGAGGATGAGTTGCGGCACCGATATGGACAGTTGCGGCACCGATATGGACAGTTTCGGCACTGATATGGATAGTTGCGGCACCGATATGGACAGTTGCGGCACCGATATGGACAGTTGCAGCACCGATATGGATAGTTGCGGCACCGATATGGACAGTTATCCTCTTACTGATACTTTTTTGAGTATCAGTCCGAGGATGAGTTGCGGCACTGATATGGACATTTGCGGCACCGATATGGACAGTTGCGGCACCGATATGGACAGTTGCGGCACCGATATGGACAGTTTCGGCACTGATATGGATAGTTGCGGCACCGATATGGACATTTGCGGCACCGATATGGACAGTTGCGGCACCGATATGGACAGTTGCGGCACCGATATGGACAGTTGCGGCACCGATATGGACAGTTGCGGCACCGATATGGACAGTTTCGGCAATGATATGGATAGTTGCGGCACCGATATGGACAGTTGCGGCACCGATATGGACAGTTGCGGCACCGATATGGACAGTTGCGGCACTCATACGAACAGTTATCCTCGTACTGATACTTTTTTGAGTATCAGTCCGAGGATGAGTTGCTGCACCGATATGGACAGTTGCGGCACTGATATGGACAGTTGCGGCACCGATATGGACAGTTGCGGCACTGATATGGACAGTTGCGGCACTGATATGGATAGTTGCGGCACCGATATGGACAGTTGCGGCACCGATATGGACAGTTGCGGCACCGATATGGACAGTTGCGGCACCGATATGGACAGTTGCGGCACTGATATGGACAGTTGCGGCACCGATATGGACAGTTTCGGCAATGATATGGATAGTTGCGGCACCGATATGGACAGTTGCGGCACTGATATGGACAGTTGCGGCACCGATATGGACAGTTGCGGCACCGATATGGATAGTTGCGGCACCGATATGGACAGTTTCGGCACCGATATGGACAGTTGAGGCACTCATACGAACAGTTATCCTCGTACTGATACTTTTTTGAGTATCAGTCCGAGGATGAGTTGCGGCACTGATATGGACATTTGCGGCACCGATATGGACAGTTGCGGCACCGATATGGACAGTTGCGGCACCGATATGGACAGTTTCGGCACTGATATGGATAGTTGCGGCACCGATATGGACATTTGCGGCACCGATATGGATAGTTGCGGCACCGATATGGACAGTTGCGGCACCGATATGGACAGTTGCGGCACTGATATGGACAGTTGCGGCACTGATATGGACAGTTGCGGCACTGATATGGACAGTTGCGGCACCGATATGGACAGTTGCGGCACTGATATGGACAGTTGCGGCACTGATATGGACAGTTGCGGCACTCATACGAACAGTTATCCTCGTACTGATACTTTTTTGAGTATCAGTCCGAGGATGAGTTGCGGCACTGATATGGATAGTTGCGGCACCGATATGGACAGTTGCGGCACCGATATGGACAGTTGCGGCACCGATATGGACAGTTTCGGCACTGATATGGATAGTTGCGGCACCGATATGGACAGTTGCGGCACCGATATGGACAGTTGCGGCACCGATATGGACAGTTGCGGCACCGATATGGACAGTTGCGGCACCGATATGGACAGTTGCGGCACCGATATGGACAGTTTCGGCACTGATATGGATAGTTGCGGCACCGATATGGACAGTTGCGGCACTGATATGGACATTTGCGGCACCGATATGGATAGTTGCGGCACCGATATGGACAGTTGCGGCACCGATATGGACAGTTGCGGCACTGATATGGACAGTTGCGGCACTCATACGAACAGTTATCCTCGTACTGATACTTTTTTGAGTATCAGTCTGAGGATGATTTGCGGCACTGATATGGACATTTGCGGCACCGATATGGACAGTTGCGGCACCATGCACCAGCAATGGAAATAGGATGAATCTAACCTATTTCCATGGCCGAGATTAGTTTGTTCATCTAAACAGCCGATACATTTGGTTACGGCAATGGAAATAGGATGAATCTAACCTATTTCCATGGCCGAGATAAGTTTGTTCAGTCAAACAGCCGATACATATGGTTGCGGCAATGGAAATAGGATGAATCTAACCTATTTCCATGGCCGAGATAAGTTTGTTCAGTCAAACAGCCGATACATATGGTTGCGGCAATGGAAATAGGATGAATCTAACCTATTTCCATTTGCGAGATAAGCTTGTTCAATCAAATAGCCGATACATGTTGTATCGGACAATATAGATTTTCCAGATATGGAAATAGGATGAATCTAACCTATTTCCATTGCCGAGATAAGTTTGTTCAGTCAAACAGACGATACATATGGTTGCGGTACTGGAAATAGGATGAATCTAACCTATTTCCATTGCCGAGATAAGCTTGTTCAATCAAATAGCCGATATATACGGTATCGGCCAATATAGAGTTGCGGCACTGATATGGACAGTTGCGGCACTCATACGAACAGTTATCCTCGTACTGATACTTTTTTGAGTATCAGTCCGAGGATGAGTTGCGGCACTGATATGGACATTTGCGGCACCGATATGGACAGTTGCGGCACCGATATGGACAGTTGCGGCACTCATACGAACAGTTATCCTCGTACTGATACTTTTTTGAGTATCAGTCCGAGGATGAGTTGCGGCACTGATATGGACAGTTGCGGCACTGATATGGACAGTTGCGGCACTGATATGGACAGTTGCGGCACAGATCTGGACAGTTGCGGCACCGATATGGACATTTGCGGCACTGATATGGACATTTGCGGCACTGATATGGACGGTTGCGGCACCGATATGGACAGTTCCGGCACTGATATGCATAGTTGCGGCACCGATATGGACATTGCGGCACCGATATGGACAGTTGCAGCACTGATATGGATAGTTGCGGCACCGATATGGACAGGTGTCCTCGTACTGATACTTTTTTGAGTATCAGTCCGAAGATGAGTTGCGGCACTGATATGGACGGTTGCGGCACCGATATGGACAGTTGCGGTACTGATATGGACAGTTGTGGCACTCATACGAACAGTTATCCTCGTACTGATACTTTTTTGAGTTTCAGTCCGAGCATGAGTTGCGGCACTGATATGGACAGTTGCGGCACCGATATGGACAGTTGCGGCACCGATATGGACAGTTTCGGCACTGATATTGATAGTTTCGGTACTGATATGGATAGTTGCGGCACCGATATGGACAGTTGCGGCACCGATATGGACAGTTGCAGCACTGATATGGATAGTTGCGGCACCGATATGGACAGTTGCGGCACTGATAAGGACAGTTGAGGCACTCATACGAACAGTTATCCTCGTACTGATATTTTTTTGAGCATCAGTCCGAGGATGAGTTGCGGGACCGATATGGACAGTTGCGGCACTGATTTGGACAGTTGCAGCACTGATATGGATAGTTGCGGCACCGATATGGACAGTTGCGGCACCGATATGGACAGTTGCGGCACCGATATGGACAGTTGCGGCACTGATATGGACAGTTGCAGCCCTGATATGGATAGTTGCGGCTCCGATATGGACAGTTGCGGCACCATGCACCAGCAATGGAAATAGGATGAATCTAACCTATTTCCATTTGCGAGATTAGTTTGTTCATCTAAACAGCCAATACATTTGGTTGCGGCTATGGAAATAGGATGAATCTAACCTATTTCCATGGCCGAGATAAGTTTGTTCAGTCAAACAGCCGATACATATGGTTGCGGCACTGGAAATAGGATGAATCTAACCTATTTCCATGGCCGAGATAAGCTTGTTCAATCAAATAGCCGATACATACGTTATCGGCCAATATTGAGTTGCGGCACCGATATGGACAGTTTCGGCACTGATATGGACAGTTGCGGGACTCATACGAACAGTTATCCTCGTACTGATACTTTTTTGAGTATCAGTCCGAGGATGAGTTGCGGCACCGATATGGACAGTTGCGGCACCGATATGGACAGTTGCGGCACTGATATGGACAGTTGCGGCACTCATACGAACAGTTATCCTCGTACTGATACTTTTTTGAGTATCAGTCCGAGGATGAGTTGCGGCACCGATATGGACAGTTGCGGCACCAATATGGACAGTTTCGGCACCGATATGGACAGTTGCGGCACCGATATGGACAGTTGCGGCACCGATATGGACAGTTGCGGCACCGATATGGACAGTTGCGGCACCGATATGGACAGTTTCGGCACCGATATGGACAGTTGCGGCACTGATATGGACAGTTGCGGCACCGATATGGACAGTTGCGGCACCGATATGGTCAGTTTCGGCACTGATATGGATAGTTGCGGCACCGATATGGACAGGTGTCCTCGTACTGATACTTTTTTGAGTATCAGTCCGAAGATGAGTTGCGGCACCGATATGGACAGTTGCGGCACCGATATGGACAGTTGCGGCACTGATATGGACAGTTGCGGCACTCATACGAACAGTTATCCTCGTACTGATACTTTTTTGAGTATCAGTCCGAGGATGAGTTGCGGCACTGATATGGACAGTTGCGGCACCGATATGGACAGTTGCGGCACCGATATGGACAGTTGCGGCACTGATATTGATAGTTTCGGTACTGATATGGACAGTTGCGGCACCGATATGGACAGTTGCGGCACCGATATGGACAGTTGCGGCACCGATATGGACAGTTGCGGCACCGATATGGACAGTTGCGGCACCGATATGGACAGTTGAGGCACTCATACGAACAGTTATCCTCGTACTGATATTTTTTTGAGCATCATTCCGAGGATGAGTTGCGGGACCGATATGGACAGTTGCGGCACTGATTTGGACAGTTGCAGCACTGATATGGATAGTTGCGGCTCCGATATGGACAGTTGCGGCACCGATATGGACAGTTGCGGCACCGATATGGACAATTGCGGCACTGATTTGGACAGTTGCAGCCCTGATATGGATAGTTGCGGCTCCGATATGGACAGTTGCGGCACCGATATTGACAGTTGCGGCACCATGCACCAGCAATGGAAATAGGATGAATCTAACCTATTTCCATTTGCGAAATTAGTTTGTTCAATCAAATAGCCGATACATGTTGTATCGGACAATATAGATTTCCAGATATGGAAATAGGATGAATCTAACCTATTTCCATGGCCGAGATAAGCTTGTTCAATCAAATAGCCGATACATACGGTATCGGCCAATATCGAGTTGCGGCACTGATATTGACAGTTGCGGCACTGATATGGATAGTTGCGGCACCGATATGGACGGTTGCGGCACCGATATGGACAGTTCCGGCACTGATATGCATAGTTGCGGCCCCGATATGGACATTTGCGGCACCGATATGGACAGTTGCGGCACCGATATGGACAGTTGCAGCACTGATATGGATAGTTGCGGCTCCGATATGGACGGTTGCGGCACCGATATGGACAGTTGCGGCACTGATATGGATAGTTGCGGCACCGATATGGACAGTTGCGGCACTGATTTGGATAGTTGCGGCACTGATATGGATAGTTGCGGCACCGATATGGACAGTTTCGGCATTGATATGCATAGTTGCGGCCCCGATATGGACATTTGCGGCACTGATATGGACAGTTGCGGCACTGTTATGGATAGTTGCGGCACTGATATTGACAGTTGCGGCAAAGAATATGGACAGTTGCGGTACTGATATGGACATTTGCGGCACCGATATGTACAGTTGCGGCACTGATATGGATAGTTGCGGCACCGATATGGACAGTTGCGGCACCGATATGGACAGTTGCGGCACCGATATGGACAGTTGCGGCACTGATATTGACAGTTGCGGCACTGATATGGATAGTTGCGGCACCGATATGGACAGTTGCAGCACTGACATTGACAGTTGCGGCACTGATATGGATAGTTGCGGCACCGATATGGACAGTTGCGGCACCGATATGGACAGTTGCGGCACCGATATGGACAGTTGCGGCACCGATATGGAAAGTTGCAGCACTGATATGGATAGTTGCGGCACCGATATGGACAGTTGCGGCACCGATATAGACAGTTGCGGCACCATGCACCAGCAATGGAAATAGGATGAATCTAACCTATTTCCATTTGCGAGATTAGTTTGTTCATCTAAACAGCCGATACATTTGGTTGCGGCATTGGAAATAGGATGAATCAAACCTATTTCCATGGCCGAGATAAGTTTGTTCAGTCAAACAGCCGATACATATGGTTGCGGCAATGGAAATAGGATGAATTTAACCTATTTCCATGGCCGAGATAAGTTTATTTAGTCAAACAGCCGATTCATATGGTTGCGGCAATGGAAATAGGATGAATCTAACCTATTTCCATTTGCGAGATAAGTTTGTTCAATCAAATAGCCGATACATGTTGTATCGGACAATATAGATTTCCAGATATGGAAATAGGATGAATCTAACCTATTTCCATGGCCGAGATAAGCTTGTTCAATCAAATAGCCGATACATACGGTATCGGCCAATATAGAGTTGCGGCACTTATATGGACAGTTGCGGCACTGATATGGACAGTTGCGGCACTGATATGGACAGTTGCGGCACCGATATGGACAGTTGCGGCACCGATATGGACAGTTGCGGCACCGATATGGACATTTGCGGCACCGATATGGACAGTTGCGGCACCGATATGGACAGTTGCAGCACTGATATGGATAGTTGCGGCTCCGATATGGACAGTTGCGGCACCGATATGGACCGTTGCGGCACTGATTTGGACAGTTGCAGCACTGATATGGATAGTTGCGGCTCCGATATGGACAGTTGCGGCACCGATATGGACAGTTGCGGCACCGATATGGACAGTTGCGGCACTGATATGGACAGTTGCAGCACTGATATGGATAGTTGCGGCTCCGATATGGACAGTTGCGGCACCGATATTTACAGTTGCGGCACCATGCACCAGCAATGGAAATAGGATGAATCTAACCTATTTCCATGGCCGAGATAAGCTTGTTAAATCAAAAAGCCGATACATACGGTATCGGCCAATATTGAGTTGCGGCACTGATATTGACAGTTGCGGCACTGATATGGACAGTTGCGGCACCGATATGGACGGTTGCGGCACCGATATGGACAGTTGCGGCACCGATATGGACAGTTGCGGCACCGATATGGACAGTTTCGGCACCGATATGGACAGTTGCGGCACCATGCACCAGCAATGGAAATAGGATGAATCTAACATATTTCCATTTGCGAGATTAGTTTGTTCATCTAAACAGCCGATACATTTGGTTGCGGCAATGGAAATAGGATGAATCTAACCTATTTCCATGGCAGAGATAAGTTTGTTCAGTCAAACAGCCGATACATATGGTTGCGGCAATGGAAATAGGATGAATCAAACCTATTTCCATGGCCGAGATAAGCTTGTTCAGTCAAACAGACGATACATATGGTTGCGGCACTGGAAATAGGATGAATCTAACCTATTTCCATTTGCGAGATAAGCTTGTTCAATCAAATAGCCGATACATGTTGTATCGGACAATATAGATTTCCAGATATGGAAATAGGATGAATCTAACCTATTTCCATTGCCGAGATAAGTTTGTTCAGTCAAACAGACGATACATATGGTTGCGGCACTGGAAATAGGATGAATCTAACCTATTTCCATAGCCGAGATAAGCTTGTTCAATCAAATAGCCGATACATACGGTATCGGCCAATATTGAGTTGCGGCACCGATATGGACAGTTTCGGCACTGATATGGACAGTTGCGGCACTCATACGAACAGTTATCCTCGTACTGATACTTTTTTGAGTATCAGTCCGAGGATGAGTTGCGGCACTGATATGGACATTTGCGGCACCGATATGGACAGTTGCGGCACTGATATGGATAGTTGCGGCACTCATACGAACAGTTATCCTCGTACTGATACTTTTTTGAGTATCAGTCCGAGGATGAGTTGCGGCACTGATATGGACAGTTGCGGCACTGATATTGACAGTTGCGGCACTGATATGGATAGTTGCGGCACCGATATGGACTGTTGCGGCACCTATATGGACAGTTCCGGCACCGATATGGACAGTTGCGGCACCGATATGGACAGTTGCAGCACTGATATGGACAGTTGCAGCACTGATATGGACAGGTGTCCTCGTACTGATACTTTTTTGAGTATCAGTCCGAAGATGAGTTGCGGCACCGATTTGGACAGTTGCGGCACCGATATGGACAGTTGTGGCACTGATATGGAAAGTTGCGGCACTCATACGAACAGTTATCCTCGTACTGATACTTTTTTGAGTATTAGTCCGAGGATGAGTTGCGGCACTGATATGGACAGTTGCGGCACCGATATGGACAGTTGCGGCACCGATATGGACAGTTTCGGCACTGATATTGATAGTTTCGGTACTGATATGGATAGTTGCGGCACCGATATGGACAGTTGCGGCACCGATATGGACAGTTGCGGCACTGATATGGACAGTTGCGGCACCGATATGGACAGTTGCGGCACTGATATGGACAGTTGCGGCACTCATACGAACAGTTATCCTCGTACTGATACTTTTTTGAGTATCAGTCCGAGGATGAGTTGCGGCACTGATATGGACAGTTGCGGCACTGATATGGACAGTTGCGGCACTGATATGGATAGTTGCGGCACCGATATGGACAGTTGCGGCACCGATATGGACAGTTGCGGCACCGATATGGACAGTTGCGGCACTGATTTGGACAGTTGCAGCCCTGATATGGATAGTTGCGGCTCCGATATGGACAGTTGCGGCACCGATATTGACAGTTGCGGCACCATGCACCAGCAATGGAAATAGGATGAATCTAACCTATTTCCATTTGCGAAATTAGTTTGTTCAATCAAATAGCCGATACATGTTGTATCGGACAATATAGATTTCCAGATATGGAAATAGGATGAATCTAACCTATTTCCATGGCCGAGATAAGCTTGTTCAATCAAATAGCCGATACATACGGTATCGGCCAATATCGAGTTGCGGCACTGATATTGACAGTTGCGGCACTGATATGGATAGTTGCGGCACCGATATGGACGGTTGCGGCACCGATATGGACAGTTCCGGCACTGATATGCATAGTTGCGGCCCCGATATGGACATTTGCGGCCCCGATATGGACAGTTGCGGCACCGATATGGACAGTTGCAGCACTGATATGGATAGTTGCGGCTCCGATATGGACAGTTGCGGCACCGATATGGACAGTTGCGGCACTGATATGGACAGTTGCAGCACTGATATGGATAGTTGCGGCACCGATATGGACAGTTGCGGCACCGATATGGACAGTTTCGGCACCGATATGGACAGTTGCGGCACTGATATGGACAGTTGCAGCACTGATATGGATAGTTGCGGCACCGATATGGACAGTTGCGGCACCGATATGGACAGTTGCAGCACTGATATGGATAGTTGCGGCACCGATATGGACAGGTGTCCTCGTACTGATACTTTTTTGAGTATCAGTCCGAAGATGAGTTGCGGCACCGATATGGACAGTTGCGGCACCGATATGGACAGTTTCGGCACTGATATGGACAGTTGAGGCACTCATACGAACAGTTATCCTCGTACTGATATTTTTTTGAGTATCAGTCCGAGGATGAGTTGCGGCACCGATATGGACAGTTGCGGCACCGATATGGACAGTTGCGGCACCGATATGGACAGTTTCGGCACTGATATTGATAGTTTCGGTACTGATATGGATAGTTGCGGCACCGATATGGACAGTTGCGGCACCGATATGGACAGTTGCAGCACTGATATGGATAGTTGCGGCACCGATATGGACAGTTGCGGCACTGATATGGACAGTTGAGGCACTCATACGAACAGTTATCCTCGTACTGATACTTTTTTGAGTATCAGTCCGAGGATGAGTTGCGGCACCGATATGGACAGTTGCGGCACCGATATGGACAGTTGCGGCACTGATATGGACAGTTGCGGCACCGATATGGACAGTTGCGGCACCGATATGGACAGTTGCGGCACCGATATGGACAGTTGCGGCACTGATTTGGACAGTTGCAGCACTGATATGGATAGTTGCGGCTCCGATATGGACAGTTGCGGCACCG
This sequence comes from Rhizoglyphus robini, assembly GCA_023373905.1. Taxonomy (NCBI): domain Eukaryota; kingdom Metazoa; phylum Arthropoda; class Arachnida; order Sarcoptiformes; family Acaridae; genus Rhizoglyphus; species Rhizoglyphus robini. The sequence goes on from JAKIJQ010000027.1 coordinate 2,432,714, forward strand.
ATATGGACAGTTGCGGCACCATGCACCAGCAATGGAAATAGGATGAATCTAACCTATTTCCATTTGCGAAATTAGTTTGTTCAATCAAATAGCCGATACATGTTGTATCGGACAATATAGATTTCCAGATATGGAAATAGGATGAATCTAACCTATTTCCATGGCCGAGATAAGCTTGTTCAATCAAAAAGCCGATACATACGGTATCGGCCAATATTGAGTTGCGGCACTGATATGGACGGTTGCGGCACCGATATGGACAGTTGCGGCACCGATATGGACAGTTGCGGCACCGATATGGACAGTTTCGGCACCGATATGGACAGTTGCGGCACCATGCACCAGCAATGGAAATAGGATGAATCTAACATATTTCCATTTGCGAGATTAGTTTGTTCATCTAAACAGCCGATACATTTGGTTGCGGCAATGGAAATAGGATGAATCTAACCTATTTCCATGGCCGAGATAAGTTTGTTCAGTCAAACAGCCGATTCATATGGTTGCCGCAATGGAAATAGGATGAATCTAACCTATTTCCATTTGCGAGATAAGCTTGTTCAATCAAATAGCCGATACATGTTGTATCGGACAATATAGATTTTCCAGATATGGAAATAGGATGAATCTAACCTATTTCCATGGCCGAGATAAGTTTGTTCAGTCAAACAGACGATACATATGGTTGCGGCACTGGAAATAGGATGAATCTAACCTATTTCCATGGCCGAGATAAGCTTGTTCAATCAAATAGCCGATACATACGGTATCGGCCAATATTGAGTTGCGGCACTGATATGGACAGTTGCGGCACTGATATGGACAGTTGCGGCACCGATATGGACAGTTGCGGCACCGATATGGATAGTTGCGGCACCGATATGGACAGTTGCGGCACCGATATGGACAGTTGCGGCACCGATACGGACAGTTGCGGCACCGATATGGACAGTTGCGGCACTGATTTGGACAGTTGCAGCACTGATATGGATAGTTGCGGCTCCGATATGGACGGTTGCGGCACCGATATGGACAGTTGCGGCTCCGATATGGACGGTTGCGGCACTGATATGGACAGTTGCGGCACTGATATGGATAGTTGCGGCATAGCTAATGTCTTTTAAGATTATGATTTTTTGGACTAGGAAAAATAATCCTGACATGTATTTCTAGCAGTTGTGCATGTGTCTTCACAGCCACGAATTTAATAAGATTCAAATACAAAGATTGGAATATTGAGTACACCAAAATGGCAATGTCTGATTGTTTCTTTGACAATATAGCTAATGTCTTTTGATATCCCTAATTTAACCTCAAGTAACACACTAAACATCGTAGATTCACTTCATATCAACTAATTAAAACACCTAAGAGGGTGGTGGGTAGAGTAATACTCAAATAACAAACCAAAAACCAAAAATCTCCAACGTAAACATTGAGGAAACTCGAATGTGAACATTTGCGACCATCGAAAAACATCGCTATACCTTATTCATCCTCAAGTAAGACACTAATTCTCGTAGATTCACTTCGTATCAACTAATTAAAACACATAAGAGGGTGGTGGGTAGAGTAATACTCAAATAACAAACTAAAATCCAAAAATCTCTAACGTAAACATTGAGAAAACTCGTACGTGAACATTTGCGACCATCGAAAAACATCGCTATATCTTATTCATCCTCAAGTAAGACACTAATTCTCGTAGATTCACTTCATATCAACTAATTAAAACACATAAGAGGGTGGTGGGTAGAGTAATACTCAAATACCAAACCAAAAACCAAAAATCTCCAACGTAAACATTGAGGAAACTCGAATGTGAACATTTGCGACCATCGAAAAACATCGCTATACCTTATTCATCCTCAAGTAACACACTAAACATCGTAGATTCACTTCATATCAACTAATTAAAACACCTAACAGGGTGGTGGGTAGATTAATACTCAAATACCAAACCAAAAACCAAAAATCTCCAACGTAAACATTGAGAAAACTCGTACGTGAACATTTGCGACCATCGAAAAACATCGCTATACCTTATTCATCCTCAAGTAAGACACTAATTCTCGTAGATTCACTTCATATCAACTAATTAAAACACCTAAGAGGGTGGTGGGTAGAGTAATACTCAAATACCAAACCAAAAACCAAAAATCTCCAACGTAAACATTGAGGAAACTCGAATGTGAACATTTGCGATCATCCAAAAACATCGCTATACCTTATTCATCCTCAAGTAAGACACTAATTCTCGTAGATTCACCTCAGATCAACTAATTAAAACACCTAACAGGGTGGTGTGTAGAGTAATACTCAAATACCAAACCAAAAACCAAAAATCTCCAACGTAAACATTGAGGAAATATATTGCCGGAAACTTTTTCTCAAGTTGACAAAGAAGTTGGGGAATGAATTTCTTCCATTGATATGTTAATTGAAAACTAATTAGATATTTCGCTTAGATTGTCCATATCATTAGTTTTGATGCAACGCAGCACCGATATGGAAATCTTTTCATAAAATGCACACATCTGTGAACATTTAGAGCCCACATGTGCCCTACAAAAGCATTACACAATCCAACCATAAGGCATAAACAAGACAGTATTGAATAAAACACACAATGTGCTCTACCTCAGTCAACTCACAGTGAGTGGGGAAAAACAAAAAGATTGTAGAGCATTAGATAACGGGTGCAAAAGGTGGTAGAGCATGATGAATTACCTTCATGGGATCGGTATCTACAGATTAGACACTTTAATTAGCCAAAATGATCAAATCCTCGACCAATAGGATTCAAAAAACAAACACACAATGTGCTCTCTCCATCAGTCAACTCACAGTGAGTGGGGGAAAACAAAAGGTTTGTAGAGCATTAGAAAACGGATGCAAAAGTTGGTAGAGCATGATGGGTTACCTTCATGGGATCGGTATCTACAGATTAGACACTTTAATTAGCCAAAATGATCAAATCCTCGACCAATAGGATTCAAAAAACAAACACACAATGTGCTCTCTCCATCAGTCAACTCACAGTGAGTGGGGGAAAACAAAAGGTTTGTAGAGCATTAGAAAACGGATGCAAAAGTTGCTAGAGCATGATGGGTTACCTTCATGGGATCGGTATCTACAGATTAGACACTTTAATTAGCCAAAATGATCAAATCCTCGACCAATAGGATTCAAAAAACAAACACACAATGTGCTCTCTCCATCAGTCAACTCACAGTGAGTGGGGAACACAAAAGGTTTGTAGAGCATTAGAAAACGGATGCAAAAGTTGGTAGAGCATGATGGGTTACCTTCATGGGATCGGTATCTACAGATTAGACACTTTAATTAGCCAAAATGATCAAATCCTCGACCAATAGGATTCAAAAAACAAACACACAATGTGCTCTCTCCATCAGTCAACTCACAGTGAGTGGGGAACACAAAAGGTTTGTAGAGCATTAGAAAACGGATGCAAAAGTTGGTAAAGCATGATGGGTTACCTTCATGGGATCGGTATCTACAGATTAGACACTTTAATTAGCCAAAATGATCAAATCCTCGACCAATAGGATTCAAAAAACAAACCCACAATGTGCTCTCTCCATCAGTCAACTCACAGTGAGTGGGGAACACAAAAGGTTTGTAGAGCATTAGAAAACGGATGCAAAAGTTGGTAGAGCATGATGGGTTACCTTCATGGGATCGGTATCTACAGATTAGACACTTTAATTATCCAAAATGATCAAATCCTCGACCAATGGATTCAAAAAACAAACACACAATGTGCTCTCCTTTAAACAACCTTCATATACCAAATGCTAATTGGACACACACTCACTCACTCAATGATGTGGTGATGATGACTGTTCTGCATTGTGAACAACCTGACAAAGGTCGTTTTAAACAACCTTCATATACCAAATGCTCATTGGACACACACTCAATCAATGATGTGGTGATGATGACTGTTCTGCATTGTGAACAACCAGACAAAGGTCGTTTTGAACAACCTTCATATACCTAATTCTCATTGGAAACAGACACACACTCACTCACTAAAATGGCAAAATGGTAAAATGGCAATGTCTGATTGTTTCTTTGACAATATAGCTAATGTCTTTTAAGATTATGATTTTTGGGACTAGGAAAAATAATCCTGACATAAATTTCTAGCAGTTGGGCATGTGTCTTCACAGCCACGAATTTAATAAGATTCAAATACAAAGATTGGAATATTGAGTACACTAAAATGGCAATGTCTGATTGTTTCTTTGACAATATAGCTAATGTCTTTTAAGATTATGATTTTTGGGACTAGGAAAAATAATCCTGACATGTATTTCTAGCAGTTGTGCATGTGTCTTCACAGCCACGAATTTAATAAGATTCAAATACAAAGATTGGAATATTGAGTACACTAAAATGGCAATGTCTGATTGTTCCTTTGACAATATAGCTAATGTCTTTTGATATCCCTAATTTAACCTCACGTAACACACTAAACATCGTAGATTCACTTCATATCAACTAATTAAAACACATAAGAGGGTGGTGGGTAGAGTAATACCCAAATACCTAACCAAAAACCAAAAATCTCCAACGTAAACATTGAGGAAACTCGAATGTGAACATTTGCGATCATCGAAAAAAATCGCTATACCTTATTCATCCTCAAGTAAGACACTAAATATCGTAGATTCACTTCGTATCAACTAATTAAAACACATAAGAGGGTGGTGGGTAGAGTAATACTCAAATAACAAACTAAAATCCAAAAATCTCCAACGTAAACATTGAGAAAACTCGTACGTGAACATTTGCGACCATCGAAAAACATCGCTATATCTTATTCATCCTCAAGTAAGACACTAATTCTCGTAGATTCACTTCATATCAACTAATTAAAACACCTAAGAGGGTGGTGGGTAGAGTAATACTCAAATACCAAACCAAAAACCAAAAATCTCCAACGTAAACATTGAGGAAACTCGAATGTGAACATTTGCGATCATCGAAAAAAATCGCTATACCTTATTCATCCTCAAGTAATACACTAATTCTCGTAGATTCACTTCATATCAACTAATTAAAACACATAAGAGGGTGGTGGGTAGTGTAATACTCAAATACCAAACCAAAAACCAAAAATCTCCAACGTAAACATTGAGGAAACTAGTACGTGAACATTTGCGATCATCCAAAAACATCGCTATACCTTATTCATCCTCAAGTAATACACTAATTCTCGTAGATTCACTTCATATCAACTAATTAAAACACCTAAGAGGGTGGTGGGTAGAGTAATACTCAAATACCAAACCAAAAACCAAAAATCTCCAACGTAAACATTGAGGAAACTCGAATGTGAACATTTGCGACCATCGAAAAACATCGCTATACCTTATTCATCTTCAAGTAAGACACTAATTCTCGTAGATTCACTTCATATCAACTAATTAAAACACATAAGAGGGTGGTGGGTAGAGTAATACTCAAATAACAAACTAAAATCCAAAAATCTCCAACGTAAACATTGAGAAAACTCGTACGTGAACATTTGCGACCATCGAAAAACATCGCTATATCTTATTCATCCTCAAGTAAGACACTAATTCTCGTAGATTCACTTCATATCAACTAATTAAAACACCTAACAGGGTGGTGGGTAGAGTAATACTCAAATACCAAACCAAAAACCAAAAATCTCTAACGTAAACATTGAGGAAACTCGAATGTGAACATTTGCGATCATCGAAAAACATCGCTATACCTTATTCATCTTCAAGTAATACACTAATTCTCGTAGATTCACCTCAGATCAACTAATTAAAACACATAAGAGGGTGGTGGGTAGAGTAATACTCAAATACCAAACCAAAAAACCAAAAATCTCCAACGTAAACATTGAGGAAACTCGTACGTGAACATTTGCGATCATCGAAAAAAATCGCTATACCTTATTCATCCTCAAGTAAGACACTAATTCTCGTAGATTCACCTCAGATCAACTAATTAAAACACATAAGAGGGTGGTGGGTAGAGTAATACTCAAATACCAAACCAAAAACCAAAAATCTCCAACGTAAACATTGAGGAAACTCGAATGTGAACATTTGCGATCATCGAAAAACATCGCTATACCTTATTCATCCTCAAGTAATACACTAATTCTCGTAGATTCACTTCATATCAACTAATTAAAACACCTAAGAGGGTGGTGGGTAGAGTAATACTCAAATACCAAACCAAAAACCAAAAATCTCCAACGTAAACATTGAGAAAACTCGTACGTGAACATTTGCGAACATCGAAAAACATCGCTATACCTTATTCATCCTCAAGTAAGACACTAATTCTCGTAGATTCACCTCAGATCAACTAATTAAAACACATAAGAGGGTGGTGGGTAGAGTAATACCCAAATACCTAACCAAAAACCAAAAATCTCCAACGTAAACATTGAGGAAACTCGAATGTGAACATTTGCGATCATCGAAAAACATCGCTATACCTTATTCATCCTCAAGTAATACACTAAATATCGTAGATTTGTCGGGATCTGTGGCACATAAATGTGGTACATTACCCAATCTCAAGGATAAGCGGTTCTCGGCAAAGGATCCAAGGTGGCCATTTCATGGATCACACTGTTATTGCTTGTTGTGCACTTATAATATGACGAGTAAATGAGGCACGAGTGTAAACAAAAGGTAGCTTTAATTCAAATTCAGACAAACAAGCAAAACACAATCAATAGGTCAATTCCACATTCATTAACGATCTCGATGGTCTGTTGATCGCTCAGTTACGATCGTTGCTGTCCAAGAACAGGTCGATCGGACTGTTGTTGATGTTAGTACAGCAGTGATTACTTTCTTACTCGATCCGCACATATATACTTCAAAACTGCATCATCATTACACGTACATTGTCTCATCCACGTTCTCATTGCTGTTTGGCAGCTTTTACGCGCGCAGGCAGGTTCATAATTCAAACATCAAGCGGCGCTTGGTGTCGATCGAAAGGCAAACGACAATCTGCATCTCAAACTCTAACATATTTCCCCCGTTCGGCCAAGTTTTGAAGAAAAACCATCCGTCTGTTTGGTTAATAGTTAATATGAGAAAGAATACAAAAAAAAGTTAGAAGGTTGAATGCAGATTGTAGAAATAGGGGTGATAATAAGTTGGAGAGTCTAAACAGGCGATTCAAAGTTGGTGTCAAACCATGTTGTGAATTTGGCACTTCATCCACAAACTGAAGTGCGATGGCTGAGTTGGTTGTGATGAAGATAGTGACATTGACGACACAAGACAGAGGGTCCAAATTGGTGAAATTAATTGAACTCATCAAAGTTCGCAATTGGGTCATTCTCGAATGTATTATAGATTTGATTAAGGACCATTATCGTCTTCAATTTTGACTGAGAAGTCGTTCTTGTCCGTAATCTTAAATTCATCGTTACCAGAATTAGTAATGTTGTTGTCGTCGTCTGGCGATCATCAGAAATAGCATGGCGGGGGAAAGAAACTAAATTGGTAATCGAGCGAAAGTGAGATAGCTCATCAAAACGTGCATCAATCCATCCATTGGTGTTTCGTGGAAAGTTAGAGTGTCACCATCACTAGTGTTGACGAAATGAACTTGAATTGGCTTAGTTGTGGAATCATTTCGAGAAATAGCCGAGGTGGTAGTATAGTTCGACATGGAACTTGGTTCGCTGAAATGGAGAAAAGGTCGGGTTAGGGGAAGGAAAGGAATTTGGGAGAGGGGTAGAGATAGGGATGATTATATAATATTGATAATTTTAGATGATAAAATTGATTTGATGATTTTAGTCTGTAATTGTTGAGTAATGTAGTGTTTAGTGTGGAGTGTGTGGTTTGTATATGCTTGGTTGATTGATTTGTGTGTGTGTAATTGTCGTTTTCAGTTTGATGTTGAATTGTTTTCATTTCGTTTGTTTTTTTTTTTTTTTGCAATGTCTTGAACCAATAGTGACTCGTTTAATTTGTCGGTATCATTTGAGTGCCATCCTCGCACGATTCAAATCCAAACTGCAACACCTTGCGGTACTTCCCCTCCTTTGCACAAACTTTTAGTTTTAGCGTACAGGACGTCTTGGTTTGCGTATTGATGGTTCTTCTGGTTGTGCTGTTCGGTGTTGCCAAATATTGTCTGTAATGGCACAATTTTCTCGTATTGGTGACTTGATTTGGTTGGTTGATATTTTGACATTGTTGTTGTTCACTTTCAAACTGTGCGGACTTTTTGTTTGTTTGTTTATTAACTTGGTATGTGTAATGTTACTAATCAAAAAAAATGTCTATTGGTAACACCGGCTTTCCAACGAAAAACAACTCGCAAAGCGTCATACCTGTTGTTGAATGTACGATTGTGCTACAGAACTCAGACATCACATTTCTTCCCTGGCAAAATCATTATTGTATTGACCATCATTAAAGTCATCGAACGCATCCTCAGATATAAACTCTCGGTCACAAACTCCATCAGTACCGAGCCAATCATCTGGATTACTCAAAACATTCGTATCATTTCGGGTGGTACAGAGACCGTACTCGTCACTATGATAGACAGTCACTCCGTCTAGCAACGGCCTCGCCTCCAGATGGAGATTTTCTATTGCTAATCGAATTATATTGTACTTACGGGTCAGCTTCTCATCAACATCATTCGCTCTTCTGACCAGTTGGTCATAATCAGTTATTCCAATTGAATCCAACTCAGTACACACAAGCTCATTCAACTTAGCACGAACTTTCACGAATGGTAGAGTACCGATCAAAACCATTACCGAAGATCTGGGCTAGATTTTCAAATCTACGGACGAACTCACTTAACGATTCGTTACCACCTTGGGTCAGCTTGGCCATGCTTCGTTTCGTTTGTTCACTCGAATAATTGTTGTCAAAATAACTGCGCAACTTGATCACAATGTCAATCCACAACTTTTCGAGCAATTGAATCATTCGCTGTAGGTTTAGGCCACGATTGCCTTCGGTACCAATTCAAAGCATCGCCCGTCAGATGGTTAGGAAACGCCTTAATTGCGGACAAAATGTCCCAATCACTAACATCACACTCTTGGGCAAAACGTACCAGGAAATCATCAACACTCTCGTATGAGGAACCGGAAAACTTTTCAAAATCGGGCGCATTACGAACTCGTAGATCAATTCTCTCAACATGTTTGACTCTACTCGCCTGGGCACGGGATGGAACATAGAAACCGTCTCTCAAACTCCCTCTGACTTTCTTAGCACGCTTCGCTTCATCTCTATCTTTTTTCGACTTTCTCCCAAACAGAGACAGGAAGGCTGCCCAGATAGGTAGCGATTTCATAGTAGCAAGTTTACTCCCAGCAACACTGTGCAGACAACAAAAAAATTGGTTAGATAATGGGATATTAAATGTACAAACACAGCTCAGGCAGCAACTCAGACGCGAATCGTACTTCGGTTTGGAAAGCTGGGACTTAAATAATGAGAAAAAAATATATAATTAGAAAAATATTTAAATGTTTAAGTGTCAGTGATCTATTTGCTCGTTTAACTGTATAGTGATTTATGTTTTGATTTGAATCGTAGTAGTTTGATTAGTGTGATTTGTTTGATGATCGTGTGGTGTTGTTGTATTTTGATTGTTGTGTGGGTCGGTGTATGTAGATTGGTGTATATGGATTGATTTTGATTGAATTCAATATTGATGTATTGGTGGCTTTATCAATTCGATGCACGAAATTTGTCGGTGTGGATTTAGTAGCACACGTTTTGTTGGTTGCTGTATGTCGGAGCACAATTTGATGTCGAATGTCAGCACACTCATCGGTTAACACGATTGGTGGTAAGAAATGATCATTGAATTATTAATTGTTTGTTGAAATTACAAGGTTGAGAAGGGAGTTAGTGATGTTACTAATCGTAATGACCAATCATCTTCAGTGGTTTTTTCCTCTCTCTTATTTTTTTTGATTTGCGTGGTTTTAGTGTAGAAACAATTTCAAATGGAAGCTTCGGCGTGGTGGTGTTCAACAATCATCACCTTAAGGGCGTTCAATGTCAGGATCACTTATTCGAAGATTTTCCTTCGATGGACTTGTCACAAATCACTTCTCATAACATTTGAATCAATCGAGTCGGGAAATTTTCTTTTTTGTGCAATGCAATCGGCTCGTATTTTCTTATCACAAAGCCAGTCGGCTAGTGAATTAATGATTAACACAACACGGACAGTTCCCCTTTCTTTCCAAAATTAATTACTCGCTGATGCGATCAATAGTGACAAGTAAAAACGTGTTTGGCTGGGTGTGCGTGCCAATTAGAAAAGTGTGACCTTGTCAGTTAGTGTTGAAGTAGTTCCATACAATTGGCAGTTATTGAGCTCAGTGATAACCATCAATCGTTAATGGAGCCGCCAGCAAAGTAACGCTCGTTTGAGTAGATTCCATTTTTAGAGTGAATTAATTTTCTGATTGCAACTTGTACGCGCGACGATATTGTTATTCATTGATCGTAACGATTCATTTCCACAAACGTCCATTTCAAACTAATAATTTCTTGTCGACTTTGATGGAAGTTTAGCACATTCAAGGATTTGTGCTCATTGATCAATTTGTGTGGTGGTAAATGTAAATTTCGCTTTGTAGAAAAGTGCACTTTTATGGCGAAATTTGGCGATCGCATGTTTTAGCTAATTTGATGTTTAGATATTCGCATTCGCGTTGATTTGGCTAGCATGATGTTCAAAGTCAATTGGTGGGGTTGCGTGGTTCGTGGGTGAACGATTTGACTTTGTTTGATCGATCTTGGTGTGTAGGCTGCTCTCTAGGTATATGGGCTGGGATTGGCTGCATTCCCAGTACCTAGGTGTACGCAGGAAGTTGGCTCTCTAGGTAGATAGGCTGGATCAGACTCCAGTACCTAGGTGTACGCCGTTCGCGAATTTTGGTGGGCGTCTCCAAGTATATGGGCTGGGTCGGATTCCAGTACTTAGGTATTTGCCGTTAGTAGCGCTTTTGGTTCATTCAGTCAACTTGCTCTCTAGGTAGATAGGCTGGGTCGGGTTCCAGTACCTAGGTATACGCAAGGAATTTGTTTCCGGTGCACACGGAGTTTACAGACTCGCTAAGAGGGGTTAGGCGTTTTTGATTGCCAGCATTTTGCCAGATCTTAATCGTGGTAGATCGTATTAGATGTTCCAGTGTGGAATTTGGTCCAACCACGTATGAGAACGTTAATCTTAACTCCTGGTCGCCTCTATTGGATTCTGTGGCACATAAATGTGGTACATTACCCAATCTCAAGGATAAGCGGTTCTCGGCAAAGGATCCAAGGTGGCCATTTCATGGATCTCACTGTTATTGCTTGCTGTGCACTTATAACATGACGAGTAAAGAAGGCACGAGTGTAAACAAAAGGTAGTTTTAATTCAAATTCAGACAAACAAGCAAAACACAATCAATAGGTCAATTCCACATTCATTAACGATCTCGATGGTCTGTTGATCGCTCAGTTACGATCGTTGCTGTCCAAGAACAGGTCGATCGGACTGTTGTTGATGTTAGTACAGCAGTGATTACTTTCTTACTCGATCCGCACATATATACTTCAAAACTGCATCATCATTACACGTACATTGTCTCATCCACGTTCTCATTGCTGTTTGGCAGCTTTTACGCGCGCAGGCAGGTTCATAATTCAAACATCAAGCGGCGCTTGGTGTCGATCGAAAGGCAAACGACAATCTGCATCTCAAACTCTAACAGATTCACCTCAGATCAACTAATTAAAACACCTAACAGGGTGGTGGGTAGAGTAATACTCAAATACCAAACTAAAAACCAAAAATTTCCAACGTAAACATTGAGGAAACTCGTACGTGAACATTTGCGACCATCGAAAAACATCGCTATACCTTATTCATCCTCAAGTAAGACACTAATTCTCGTAGATTCACTTCATATCAACTAATTAAAACACCTAACAGGGTGGTGGGTAGAGTAATACTCAAATACCAAACCAAAAACCAAAAATCTCCAACGTAAACATTGAGGAAACTCGAATGTGAACATTTGCGATCATCCAAAAACATCGCTATACCTTATTCATCCTCAAGTAAGACACTAATTCTCGTAGATTCACTTCAGATCAACTAATTAAAACACCTAACAGGGTGGTGGGTAGAGTAATACTCAAATACCAAACCAAAAACCAAAAATCTCCAACGTAAACATTGAGGAAATATATTGCCGGAAACTTTTTCTCAAGTTGACAAAGAAGTTGGGGAATGAATTTCTTTCATTGAAATTTTAATTGATAAATGATTAGATTTTACGCGTAGATTGTCCATATCATTAGTGTATCGCAACGCAGCACCGATATGGAATAATTATCATCAAATGCACACCACTGTGAACATTTAGAGCCCACATGTGCCCTAAAAAAGCATTACACAACCCAACCATAAGCCATAAACAAGACAGTATTGAATAAAACACACAATGTGTTCTCTCCATCAGTCAACTCACAGTGAGTGGGGGAAAACAAAAAGATTGTAGAGCATTAGAAAACGGATGCAAAAGTTGGTAGAGCATGATGGGTTACCTTCATGGGATCGGTATCTACAGATTAGACACTTTAATTAGCCAAAATGATCAAATCCTCGACCAATAGGATTCAAAAAACAAACACACAATGTGCTCTCTCCATCAGTCAACTCACTGTGAGTGGTGGAAAACAAAAAAATTGTAGAGCATTAGAAAACGGATGCAAAAGTTGGTAGAGCAAGATGGGTTACCTTCATGGGATCGGTATCTACAGATTAGACACTTTAATTAGCCAAAATGATCAAATCCTCGACCAATAGGATTCAAAAAACAAACACACAATGTGCTCTCTCCATCAGTCAACTCACAGTGAGTGGGGAACACAAAAGGTTTGTAGAGCATTAGAAAACGAATGCAAAAGTTGGTAGAGCATGATGGGTTACCTTTATGGGATCGGTATCTACAGATTAGACACTTTAATTAGCCAAAATGATCAAATCCTCGACCAATAGGATTCAAAAAACAAACACACAATGTGCTCTCTCCATCAGTCAACTCACAGTGAGTGGGGAACACAAAAGGTTTGTAGAGCATTAGAAAACGATTGCAAAAGTTGGTAGAGCATGATGGGTTACCTTTATGGGATCGGTATCTACAGGATAAACACTTTAATTAGCCAAAATGATCAAATCCTCGACCAATAGGATTCAAAAAACAAACACACAATGTGCTCTCTCCATCAGTCAACTCACAGTGAGTGGGGAACACAAAAGGTTTGTAGAGCATTAGAAAACGGATGCAAAAGTTGGTAGAGCATGATGGGTTACCTTCATGGGATCGGTATCTACAGATTAGACACTTTAATTAGCCAAAATGATCAAATCCTCGACCAATAGGATTCAAAAAACAAACACACAATGTGCTCTCCTTTAAACAACCTTCATATACCAAATGCTAATTGGACACACACTCACTCACTCAATGATGTGGTGATGATGACTGTTCTGCATTGTGAACAACCTGACAAAAGTCGTTTTAAACAACCTTCATATACCAAATGCTCATTGGACACACACTCAATCAATGATGTGGTGATGATGACTGTTCTGCATTGTGAACAACCAGACAAAGGTCGTTTTGAACAACCTTCATATACCTAATTCTCATTGGAAACAGACACACACTCACTCACTAAAATGGCAAAATGGTAAAATGGTAATGTCTGATTGTTCCTTTGACAATATAGCTAATGTCTTTTAAGATTATGATTCTTGGGACTAGGAAAAATAATCCTGATATAAATTTCTAGCAGTTGTGCATGTGTCTTCACAGCCACGAATTTAATAAGATTCAAATACAAAGATTGGAATATTGAGTACACTAAAATGGCAATGTCTGATTGTTTCTTTGACAATATAGCTAATGTCTTTTAAGAATATGATTCTAGGGACGTTGAAAAATAATTCTGACATGTATTTCTAGCAGTTGTGCATGTGTCTTCACAGCCACGAATTTAATAAGATTCAAATACAAAGATTGGAATATTGAGTACACTAAAATGGCAATGTCTGATTGTTTCTTTGACAATATAGCTAATGTCTTTTGATATCCCTAATTTAACCTCAAGTAACACACTAAATATCGTAGATTCACTTCATATCAACTAATTAAAACACCTAAGAGGGTGGTGGGTAGAGTAATACTCGAATACCAAACCAAAAACCAAAAATCTCCAACGTAAACATTGAGGAAACTCGAATGTGAACATTTGCGATCATCGAAAAAAATCGCTATACCTTATTCATCCTCAAGTAAGACACTAATTCTCGTAGATTAACTTCATATCAACTAATTAAAACACCTAAGAGGGTGGTGGGTAGAGTAATACTCGAATACCAAACCAAAAACCAAAAATCTCCAACGTAAACATTGAGGAAACTCGAATGTGAACATTTGCGATCATCGAAAAAAAATCGCTATACCTTATTCATCCTCAAGTAAGACACTAATTCTCGTAGATTCACTTCATATCAACTAATTAAAACACCTAAGAGGGTGGTGGGTAAAGTAATACTCAAATAACAAACCAAAAACCAAAAATCTCCAACGTAAACATTGAGAAAACTCGTACGTGAACATTTGCGACCATCGAAAAACATCGCTATACCTTATTCATCCTCAAGTAAGACACTAATTCTCGTAGATTCACTTCATATCAACTAATTAAAACACCTAAGAGGGTGGTGGGTAGTGTAATACTCAAATAACAAACCAAAAACCAAAAATCTCCAACGTAAACATTGAGGAAACTCGAATGTGAACATTTGCGATCATCGAAAAAAAATCGCTATACCTTATTCATCCTCAAGTAAGACACTAATTCTCGTAGATTCACTTCATATCAACTAATTAAAACACCTAAGAGGGTGGTGGGTAGAGTAATACTCAAATACCAAACCAAAAACCAAAAATCTCCAACGTAAACATTGAGGAAATATATTGCCGGAAACTTTTTCTCAAGTTGACAAAGAAGTTGGGGAATGAATTTCTTTCATTGAAATTTTAATTGATAAATGATTAGATTTTACGCGTAGATTGTCCATATCATTAGTTTATTGCAACGCAGCACCGATATGGAATTAATTTCATAAAATGCACACCTTTGTGAACATTTAGAGCTCACATGTGCCCTACAAAAGCATTACACAATCCAACCATAAGCCATAAACAAGACAGTATTGAATAAAACACACAATGTGCTCTACCTCAGTCAACTCACAGTGAGTGGGGAAAACAAAAAGATTGTAGAGCATTAGAAAACGGGTGCAAAAGGTGGTAGAGCATGATGAGTTACCTTCATGGGATCGGTATCTACAGATTAGACACTTTAATTAGCCAAAATGATCAAATCCTCGACCAATAGGATTCAAAAAACAAACACACAATGTGCTCTCTCCATCAGTCAACTCACAGTGAGTGGGGAACACAAAAGGTTTGTAGAGCATTAGAAAACGGATGCAAAAGTTGGTAGAGCATGATGGGTTACCTTTATGGGATCGGTATCTACAGATTAGACACTTTAATTAGCCAAAATGATCAAATCCTCGACCAATAAGATTCAAAAAACAAACACACAATGTGCTCTCTCCATCAGTCAACTCACAGTGAGTGGGGAACACAAAAGGTTTGTAGAGCATTAGAAAACGGATGCAAAAGTTGGTAGAGCATGATGGGTTACCTTCATGGGATCGGTATCTACAGATTAGACACTTTAATTAGTAAAAATGATCAAATCCTCGACCAATAGGATTCAAAAAACAAACACACAATGTGCTCTCTCCATCAGTCAACTCACAGTGAGTGGGGAACACAAAAAGGTTTATTCGTTGTTGTTTATGCTCTCAATGTTTACGTTGGAGATTTTTGGTTTTTGGTTTGTTATTTGAGTATTACACTACCCACCACCCTCTTATGTGTTTTAATTAGTTGATATGAAGTGAATCTACGAGAATTAGTGTATTACTTGAAGATGAATAAGGTATAGCGATGTTTTTCGATGATCGCAAATGTTCACATTCGAGTTTTCTCAATGTTTACGTTGGAGATTTTTGGTTTTTGGTTTGTTATTTGAGTATTACACTACCCACCACCCTCTTATGTGTTTTAATTAGTTGATATGAAGTGAATCTACGAGAATTAGTGTATTACTTGAAGATGAATAAGGTATAGCGATTTTTTTCGATGATCGCAAATGTTCACGTACGAGTTTTCTCAATGTTTACGTTGGAGATTTTTGGTTTTTGGTTTGTTATTTGAGTATTACACTACCCACCACCCTCTTATGTGTTTTAATTAGTTGATATGAAGTGAATCTACGAGAATTAGTGTATTACTTGAGGATGAATAAGGTATAGCGATTTTTTTTCGATGATCGCAAATGTTCACATTCGAGTTTCCTCAATGTTTACGTTGGAGATTTTTGGTTTTTGGTTTGTTATTTGAGTATTACACTACCCACCACCCTCTTATGTGTTTTAATTAGTTGATATGAAGTGAATCTACGAGAATTAGTGTATTACTTGAGGATGAATAAGGTATAGCGATGTTTTTCGATGATCGCAAATGTTCACATTCGAGTTTCCTCAATGTTTACGTTGGAGATTTTTGGTTTTTTGGTTTGTTATTTGAGTATTACACTACCCACCACCCTCTTATGTGTTTTAATTAGTTGATATGAAGTGAATCTACGAGAATTAGTGTATTACTTGAGGATGAATAAGGTATAGCGATTTTTTTTCGATGATCGCAAATGTTCACGTACGAGTTTCCTCAATGTTTACGTTGGAGATTTTTGGTTTTTTGGTTTGTTATTTGAGTATTACACTACCCACCACCCTGTTAGATGTTTTAATTAGTTGATATGAAGTGAATCTACGAGAATTAGTGTATTACTTGAGGATGAATAAGGTATAGCGATTTTTTTCGATGATCGCAAATGTTC
Organism: Rhizoglyphus robini; assembly: GCA_023373905.1. NCBI lineage: Eukaryota > Metazoa > Arthropoda > Arachnida > Sarcoptiformes > Acaridae > Rhizoglyphus > Rhizoglyphus robini. The sequence continues at coordinate 2,449,780 of JAKIJQ010000027.1, forward strand.
ACATTCGAGTTTCCTCAATGTTTACGTTGGAGATTTTTGGTTTTTGGTTTGTTATTTGAGTATTACACTACCCACCACCCTCTTATGTGTTTTAATTAGTTGATATGAAGTGAATCTACGAGAATTAGTGTATTACTTGAGGATGAATAAGGTATAGCGATTTTTTTCGATGATAACAAATGTTCACATTCGAATTTCCTCAATGTTTACGTTGGAGATTTTTGGTTTTTTGTATCCCATTGGTCGAGGATTTGATCATTTTGGCTAGTAAAAGTGTCTAATCAGTAGATAGCGATCCCATGAAGGTATTTCATCATGCTCTACCACCTTTTTGCACCCGTTTTCTAATGCTCTACAATCCTTTTGTATTCCCACTCTCTCACTGTGAGTTGACTGAGAGAGGGCACTGTATGTGGTTGGTCAATATGTTTTTGTATCCCATTGGTCGAGGATTTGATCATTTTGGCTAGTAAAAGTGTCTAATCAGTAGATAGCGATCCCATGAAGGTATTTCATCATGCTCTACCACCTTTTGCACCCGTTTTCTAATGCTCTACAATCCTTTTGTATCCCCACTCTCTCACTGTGAGTTGACTGAGAGAGGGCACTGTATGTGGTTGGTCAATTTGCTTTTGTATCCCATTGGTCGAGGATTTGATCATTTTGGCTAGTAAAAGTGTCTAATCAGTAGATAGCGATCCCATGAAGGTATTTCATCATGCTCTACCACCTTTTGCACCCCTTTTCTAATGCTCTACAATCCTTTTGTATTCCCACTCTCTCACTGTGAGTTGACTGAGGGAGAGCAGAGTGTGTGTTTTGTCAATACTGTATAGTGTCAAGTATGATTAGGTGACATTTTGATTCGATGTTCACATTTGTAGTGCAAATGTTGTCCTAAATTATTAATTTGCGTATGAAATAAAAGATCCACTCTCTAAATTGGGTGTTGGCTGCGTGATAATAAGATCCACGCTGTCCAAAGAGTTCCACACCCAGGGCACCGTGTATGATTAGGTGACAAACCCTAAAATGGCAATGTCTGATTGTTCCTTTGACAATATAGCTAATCGCAAATGTTCACGTACGAGTTTTCTCAATGTTTACGTTGGAGATTTTTGGTTTTTGGTTTGGTATTTGAGTATTACTCTACCCACCACCCTCTTAGGTGTTTTAATTAGTTGATATGAAGTGAATCTACGAGAATTAGTGTCTTACTTGAGGATGAATAAGGTATAGCGATGTTTTTCGATGGTCGCAAATGTTCACATTCGAGTTTCCTCAATGTTTACGTTGGAGATTTTTGGTTTTTGGTTTGGTATTCGAGTATTACTCTACCCACCACCCTGTTAGGTGTTTTAATAAGTAGATATGAAGTGAATCTACGAGAATTAGTGTCTTACTTGAGGATGAATAAGGTATAGCGATGTTTTTCGATGGTCGCAAATGTTCACATTCGAGTTTCCTCAATGTTTACGTTGGAGATTTTTGGTTTTTGGTTTGTTATTTGAGTATTACACTACCCACCACCCTCTTAGGTGTTTTAATTAGTTGATATGAAGTGAATCTACGAGAATTAGTGTCTTACTTGAGGATGAATAAGGTATAGCGATGTTTTTCGATGGTCGCAAATGTTCACATTCGAGTTTCCTCAATGTTTACGTTGGAGTTTTGTTGTTTTTTGTATCCCATTGGTCGAGGATTTGATCATTTTGGCTAGTAAAAGTGTCTAATCAGTAGATAGCGATCCCATGAAGGTATTTCATCATGCTCTACCACCTTTTGCACCCGTTTTCTAATGCTCTACAATCCTTTTGTATTCCCACTCTCTCACTGTGAGTTGACTGAGAGAGGGCACTGTATGTGGTTGGTCAATTTGCTTTTGTATCCCATTGGTCGAGGATTTGATCATTTTGGCTAGTAAAAGTGTCTAATCAGTAGATAGCGATTCCATGAAGGTATTTCATCATGCTCTACCACCTTTTGCACCCGTTTTCTAATGCTCTACAATCCTTTTGTATTCCCACTCTCTCACTGTGAGTTGACTGAGAGAGGGCACTGTATGTGGTTGGTCAATTTGCTTTTGTATCCCATTGGTCGAGGATTTGATCATTTTGGCTAGTAAAAGTGTCTAATCAGTAGATAGCGATCCCATGAAGGTATTTCATCATGCTCTACCACCTTTTGCACCCCTTTTCTAATGCTCTACAATCTTTTTGTATTCCCACTCTCTCACTGTGAGTTGACTGAGGGAGAGCAGAGTGTGTGTTTTGTCAATACTGTATAGTGTCAAGTATGATTAGGTGACATTTTGATTCGATGTTCACATTTGTAGTGCAAATGTTGTCCTAAATTATTAATTTGCGTATGAAATAAAAGATCCACTCTCTAAATTGGGTGTTGGCTGCGTGATAATAAGATCCACGCTGTCCAAAGAGTTCCACACCCAGGGCACCGTGTATGATTAGGTGACAAACCCTAAAATGGCAATGTCTGATTGTTCCTTTGACAATATAGCTAATCGCAAATGTTCACGTACGAGTTTTCTCAATGTTTACGTTGGAGATTTTTGGTTTTTGGTTTGGTATTTGAGTATTACTCTACCCACCACCCTCTTATGTGTTTTAATTAGTTGATATGAAGTGAATCTACGAGAATTAGTGTATTACTTGAGGATGAATAAGGTATAGCGATGTTTTTCGATGATCGCAAATGTTCACATTCGAGTTTCCTCAATGTTTACGTTGGAGATTTTTGGTTTTTGGTTTGTTATTTGAGTATTACACTACCCACCACCCTCTTATGTGTTTTAATAAGTAGATATGAAGTGAATCTACGAGAATTAGTGTATTACTTGAGGATGAATAAGGTATAGCGATGTTTTTCGATGATCGCAAATGTTCACATTCGAGTTTCCTCAATGTTTACGTTGGAGATTTTTGGTTTTTTGGTTTGTTATTTGAGTATTACACTACCCACCACCCTCTTAGGTGTTTTAATTAGTTGATATGAAGTGAATCTACGAGAATTAGTGTATTACTTGAGGATGAATAAGGTATAGCGATGTTTTTCGATGATCGCAAATGTTCACATTCGAGTTTCCTCAATGTTTACGTTGGAGTTTTGTTGTTTTTTGTATCCCATTGGTCGAGGATTTGATCATTTTGGCTAGTAAAAGTGTCTAATCAGTAGATAGCGATCCCATGAAGGTATTTCATCATGCTCTACCACCTTTTGCACCCGTTTTCTAATGCTCTACAATCCTTTTGTATTCCCACTCTCTCACTGTGAGTTGACTGAGAGAGGGCACTGTATGTGGTTGGTCAATTTGCTTTTGTATCCCATTGGTCGAGGATTTGATCATTTTGGCTAGTAAAAGTGTCTAATCAGTAGATAGCGATCCCATGAAGGTATTTCATCATGCTCTACCACCTTTTGCACCCCTTTTCTAATGCTCTACAATCCTTTTGTATTCCCATACTCACAGTGAGTTGACTGATGAAGAGAGCACTGTATGTGGTTGGTCAATTTGTTTTTTGTATCCCATTGGTCGAGGATTTGATCATTTTGGCTAGTAAAAGTGTCTAATCAGTAGATAGCGATCCCATGAAGGTATTTCATCATGCTCTACCACCTTTTGCACCCCTTTTCTAATGCTCTACAATCCTTTTGTATTCCCACTCTCTCACTGTGAGTTGACTGAGAGAGGGCACTGTATGTGGTTGGTCAATATGTTTTTGTATCCCATTGGTCGAGGATTTGATCATTTTGGCTAGTAAAAGTGTCTAATCAGTAGATAGCGATCCCATGAAGGTATTTCATCATGCTCTACCACCTTTTGCACCCCTTTTCTAATGCTCTACAATCCTTTTGTATTCCCACTCTCTCACTGTGAGTTGACTGAGAGAGGGCAGAGTGTGTGTTTTGTCAATACTGTATAGTGTCAAGTATGATTAGGTGACATTTTGATTCGATGTTCACATTTGTAGTGCAAATGTTGTCATAAATTATTAATTTGCGTATGAAATAAAAGATCCACTCTCTAAATTGGGTGTTGGCTGCGTGATAATAAGATCCACGCTGTCCAAAGTGTTCCACACCCAGGGCACCGTGTATGATTAGGTGACAAACCCTAAAATGGCAATGTCTGATTGTTCCTTTGACAATATAGCTAATCGCAAATGTTCACGTACGAGTTTTCTCAATGTTTACGTTGGAGATTTTTGGTTTTTGGTTTGTTATTTGAGTATTACTCTACCCACCACCAACTTATGTGTTTTAATTAGTTGATATGAAGTGAATCTACGAGAATTAGTGTCTTACTTGAGGATGAATAAGGTATAGCGATGTTTTTCGATGGTTGCAAATGTTCACGTACGAGTTTTCTCAATGTTTACGTTGGAGATTTTTGGTTTTTGGTTTGTTATTTGAGTATTACTCTACCCACCACCAACTTATGTGTTTTAATTAGTTGATATGAAGTGAATCTACGAGAATTAGTGTCTTACTTGAGGATGAATAAGGTATAGCGATGTTTTTCGATGGTTGCAAATGTTCAATTACGAGTTTTCTCAATGTTTACGTTAGAGATTTGTTATTTTTGGTTTGGTATTCGAGTATTACTCTATCCCACACCCTGTAATGTGTTTTAATTTGTAGATATGAAGTGAATCTACGAGATTTAGTGTCTTACTTGAGGATAAATAAGGGATAACGATGTTTTTAGATGATCGCAAATGTTTTTGTTTAACCCCACTCACTGTGAGTTGACTGAGGGAGAGAGCACATTGTGTGTTTGTTTTTTGTATCCCATTGGTCGAGGATTTGATCATTTTGGCTAGTAAAAGTGTCTAATCAGTAGATAGCGATCCCATGAAGGTATTTCATCATGCTCTACCACCTTTTGCACCCCTTTTCTAATGCTCTACAATCCTTTTGTATTCCCACTCTCTCACTGTGAGTTGACTGAGGTAGATCACATTGTGTGTTTTATTCAATACTGTCTTGTTTATGGCTTATGGTGGGGTTGTGTGATGCTTTTGTATAGCTCATGTGGGCTCTAAATGTTCACAGTGGTGTGCATTTTATGAAAAGATTTCCATATCGGTGCTGGCTTGCATCAAAACTAATGATATGGACAATCTAAGCGAAATATCTAATTAGTTTTCAATTAAAATATCAATGATTGGCTTATGGTAGGGTTGTGTGATGCTTTTGTATGGCTCATGTGGGCTCAAAATGTTCACAGTGGTGTGCATTTTATGAAAAGATTTCCATATCGGTGCTGGCTTGCATCAAAACTAATGATATGGACAATCAAAGCGATGGAAATTGGCTGAATCTAGCCAATTTCCATGGCCGAGATAAGCTTGTTCATCAAACAGACGATACCTTTGGTATCGGCAATGGAAATTGGCTAATTGGAAATCATCATCACCACATCAGTGAGTGAGTGAGTGAGTGTGTGTCTGTGTCCAATGAGCATTTGGTATTTGGTATTTCACTTTTGTAGTGCAAATGTTGTCCTAAATTGTTAATTTGCTTATGAATTAAAAGATCCACTCTCTAAATTGGGTGTTGGCTGCGTGATAATAAGATCCACGTTGTCCAAATAGTTTCCTCAATGTTTACGTTGGTGTTTTGCAGTTTTCCAAAGTGACGTGGTCGTCCGGAGCGTAAGAGGAGTCGCGATATATTCAGGGGTACTATGATTTGCGAAAGTCCAAACTGTTTGAGCACGAGTTTCCTCAATGTTTACGTTGGTGTTTTGCAGTTTTTGACATTGTTCTAGAGTTGTAATGCATCCCACGTTCTATTATATATTTAATTTCAAAAAGCTGATGTACAGCTATAATATTGTGAAGTTAAAAGTGGATATATTCAGGGGTACTATGATTTGCGAAAGTCCAAACTGTTTGAGCACGAGTTTCCTCAATGTTTACGTTGGTGTTTTGCAGTTTTTGACATTGTTCTAGAGTTGTAATGCATCCCACGTTCTATTATATATTTAATTTCAAAGATCAGACGTACAGCTATGAAATTGTGAAGTTGAAAGTGGATATATTCAGGGGTACTATGATTTGCGAAAGTCCAAACTGTTTGAGCACGAGTTTCCACAATGTTTACGTTGGTGTTTTGTTGTTTTTGACATTGTTCTAGAGTTGTAATGCATCCCACGTTCTATTATATATTTAATTTCAAAGATCAGACGTACAGCTATGAAATTGTGAAGTTGAAAGTGGATATATTCAGGGGTACTATGATTTGCGAAAGTCCAAACTGTTTGAGCACGAGTTTCCTCAATGTTTACGTTGGTGTTTTGTTGTTTTTGACATCGTTCTAGAGTTGTAATGCATCCCACGTTCTATTATATATTTAATTTCAAACATCTGATGTACAGCTATGAAATTGTGAAGTTAAAAGTGGATATATTCAGGGGTACTATGATTTGCGACTATCCAAACTGTTTGAGCACGAGTTTCCTCAATGTTTACGTTGGAGATTTTTGGTTTTTGGTTTGGTATTTGAGTATTACTCTACCCACCACCCTCTTAGGTGTTTTAATTAGTTGATCTGAGGTGAATCTACGATATTTAGTGTATTACTTGAGGTTAAATTAAGGATATCGATTTTTTTCGATGATCGCAAATGTTTTTGTTTAACCCCACTCACTGTGAGTTGACTGAAAGAGAGAGAGAGAGCACATTGTGTGTTTGTTTTTTGAATCCTATTGGTCGAGGATTTGATCATTTTGGCTAATTAAAGTGTCTAATCTGTAGATATCGAACCCATGAAGGTAATTCATCATGCTCTACCACCTTTTGCACCCGTTATCTAATGCTCTACAATCTTTTTGTTTTTCCCCACTCACTGTGAGTTGACTGAGGTAGAGCATATTGTGTGTTTGTTTTTTTGAATCTTATTAAATTCGTGGCTGTGAAGACACATGCCCAACTGCTAGAAATTTATGTCAGGATTATTTTTCCTAGTCCCAAAAATCATAATCTTAAAAGACATTAGCTATATTGTCAAAGGAACAATCAGACATTGCCATTTTAGTGTAATCATTTTTCAGTTAAAATATCATTGATTGGCTTATGGTAGGGTTGTGTAATGCTTTTGTAATGCACATGTGGGCTCTAAATGTTCACAGAGGTGTGCATTTTATGAAATTAATTCCATGGACAATCACATCAGTGTGTATGAGTGTGTGCCTGTGTCCAATGAGCATTTGGTATATGGTATATGGTTTTTGGTTTGTTATTTGAGTATTACTCTACCCACCATCCTCTTAGGTGTTTTAATTAGTTGATCTGAGGTGAATCTACGAGAATTAGTGTCTTACTTGAGGATAAATAAGGTATAGCGATGTTTTTCGATGGTCGCAAATGTTCACGTACGAGTTTCCTCAATGTTTACGTTGGAGATTTTTGGTTTTTGTTTTGTTATTTGAGTATTACTCTACCCACCACCCTGTTAGATGTTTTAATTAGTTGATATGAAGTGAATCTACGAGAATTAGTGTCTTACTTGAGGATGAATAAGGTATAGCGATGTTTTTCGATGGTCGCAAATGTTCACATTCGAGTTTCCTCAATGTTTACGTTGGAGATTTTTATTGTGGATATGTTTGCACAAGTTTTCTTTCAAGTAGTGTGTACATGTACAGGAATGAGTGTGAACACACACTTGACATTCCTTACATTTAATTAAACAGGGACAATTATCAGATTTACGTCGAACATCATACGAGACATCATCGTGTTCTTGAGAACGTACTTGAAAATGGTCATCGGCAATTATCGAAAGAATTTCATTGATTTCCATTCCTTTTATATGGTCATCGGAAATTTTCTTTTTCTCTCGGACAACTTTCCCTACTCTTTTCTTCCTGCAAATGTCTCTTCTCCATTCGAGCTCAAGTAAAGTTTGAGATCGAATAATTTCATTGATGCAATCTGATAATCGATGTACCTTCTCTCCACCAAGATCTCGATATTTGAATCTCCTAAAATTAACAATTTTTAAGATGACGAAGTTAAAAATAGTTGTATATTACTTATTTGCAGCCTCAGAGTAGCAATTGTGACTGGGTGCTCGTTTTATGGAGTGGCGATATGTAAAACACCAAAGAGGCTTACGCTTGTCATTGTAATAGTTCTTGTGAAAATAACTAAAAATAAATTCATTAATAATAATAGTACTATATTGGTTGATTACACTGTAGTATGATAACTTACTCGTCAAATTCCTTGATTGCAGGATGTTTATCCCCATGAACTTTCAAATATTCCTTCAACTTGGAATAGATACGATCGTGAATTTTAAGAATCGATGCTTCTCGCAAAGCTCTGCATAATGACATAATAGTATCTCGATGTGTCTTAGCAGAGATAAAGTCTTTGTTGGTCGCGTTGTCGAGAAGAACTTGTTTGGTGTCCCTGATTTTACCAATATGTTGTCGCCAAGCATGAACAACATGAAATCCGCACCAAGTCTGATGTTTTGGTTTGCCCATAACATTAGTCCATGCATTGTAGAAAGCGTTTGCCATGTCGGAGACAAAGGCATCAACATCGACAGAACCGCATGTCTTTAGAATTGCTCGATAAAAAATTTGAAAATCAAGTTCGGATTGACCATTTGTCAAATAATAAGCAACTGGCTTTCCTCGTCTAAATAAAATGAATTAATTGATGACACTTAAGTATTTTCAATTTACTTATAACTTACTTTTCCAAATCGTACACCATCAGCACAGTAAGATCTACTTTGTAGTCATTTAAGTTAAACGTGGTGTCAATGAATACGCAGTCATGTGCAAATTTTTTGAAAAGTTCACGTTGCATTTCTGTCATAATAACCAGCCTAATATTTCCGTCTTTTTGATCGTCCAAAATGATCACATCATTATGTTTCCCGATTTGATATTGAACTGCTTCCATGTCATTGAGCATGCGAGTTTCATCAAGTGAACGCTTTATTCGGCTAACTTCATCTTGGGTGATCAAATGTTTACGCGAGATCTGTTGAACAGACGATGAATCGGCATTCCATTTAAGAAACAAATTTTTGTAGATTGTCGTTGCAGTCGAAGTTGGATTAGAGAGGCATTCAGCAACAATCTCTTTGTAATCTTCTTCAGGCAAATTAATGTCAATCGAATCAATAGAATGGCCAAAATGTGGTTTAGTAAGAACAACGTGGCATTCTGTGGTGTTAACAGGAATGGTGACTTTAATTCGGGATGGACACAAAGCATTCATTTTGCGAGAATCACGATCTTTGTGGCCTTTGCTCTTAGATTTAAAATAACCAGACTTGTTGCAGTAGTAAAAAAATAGTCAAGCCAGATAAGGAATTTCGTTTTTCTTTAATGCAATAAAATGAATTGGTTGACATTTCTTCTTGTTTTTTCCATTCAAAAAAATCTAAAATAATTAGTTGTACATTAGTGAATTTTAATACACAATAAGACAAGATACCATTAAATGTATGAAAGACACTTGTAGTCGTGGTAATTGCACATTCATGTGCCACTTCGAGGTGATCCTGAAATTTCTCTCGAGATCGTTGTGGTTGTTTACAAACTGGACAAGTAAATCGAGTCGATTTATAGACAGAATGAACTCTTCTTCTATGAATATCTAAGCGAGTTTGAGTTGGAAATTTTTTTGCACAAAGACTGCATCTATATGACAATTTCGTTTTTCTAACAGAAGCTAGAAAGTCAATAAAATAATAAATTTAGTTTTGAATTTAAAAATATTAAAATTCTTACCCGGTGAACAAGGCAATTGGTCATCCTCAGTTATATCAATGAATTCAGATAAATCAAAAATTTCATTACTTTCTCGCTGTTCATTTTTTGACGAACCGACCACATTGGGAGTATGCACTGTGCGCAAATGTTTGTTTAAACACTTTTGGTTTTTGTATGTTAGTGGACACAAATCACATTGAAGTCGTGATCGTTGAGTATTTTCTACAAAATAAATAAATAAAATAAATAAATAAAATAAATTCAATTGAATTTCACTAACTTTCTTTGATTCCATGTTGGGCAGATAAATGTTTGTTTAAACCAGATTTGCTTACATAGGAATGTCCACAGCTATCAATATTACAAACATAATCTTTAGGTTTTTCACACATTTCCTCTGAAGTAGATTAAAAAAATAGTTTTAAAAAGAAATAATCATAAATTAATTCATTATATGAACTTACTTTGGTATGTGTTGTGAAAATTGCGCATATGTTGCTGGAAACTTTTTTTCTGATTATATGTCTTATCAGGACAAATATCACACGTAAATTTATCGGCTGAATCCATAGTTATCACTATACAATCATCACACTTTGGAAATGCAGTAATATATATCACGAGAGAGAATAATACACACAACACATAATACACAACATAAACAAATTCAATTGGACAGGTGGCTAGAACGCTAAGAAGTGTAAGTGGACAGTGGTCAGTTTGTTGTTCGTGGTGAAGCTACATCACACACACACACAAAGGATTGAGTGTAGTGTGTAGTGTATTAGCGCGCGAGAATCAGCGGCAAAGAAAACATTTACCAACAGAGCAAAGATCACAGTTCAAAGAGCAGTGCTGCTACTATAGTATACAGGGCGTTGAGAAAGTTAAACTACTTCAATTGGCTATACAAAACAGCGTAAAAGAGGTGGCTAACTTTTTGAACGCACTTTATTAGTTGTACAATCAGCAGAGACACTGATGACACTCACAACCACGGTGTGTGGAATTCTTATAAATTTAAAAAATGGGCGGTTAATGTATGGAATATATTGAACATTCACGCACGTAACATTCAAAAGGCTTAAAAAATATAACAATTTTATTTATTGAACATTTGCAAAAATACAAATCACATTTACAGAATGAGAATTACAAAGTGACGATCAAGCATAAAGAAATAACAAACAAAAATTATTTTCTGTATTAAATTTTGAATTCGTGATTCGATAGTTGGTTACAAAATTGAAATAGTCGTGGTAGAGTGAAAAACATTTTGGTGTGTGTGGCAATTTGCGTTTGAACGTGAAGAGAATGAAGAACAATTAATACATAATAATCAAATTGCTTTGAGGAATGGTCAAAGGTGAATGATCATTCATTTGGTAGCAACGAGAAGAGGAGACATGTAGACAATACCTACGGGTACTTAAACACATAGATCTAAAATGCATAGGGGATGCATAACAAATACAGTTGAGTGCAAAGTGTGATTGGTTCACAAATGTTTGTTGTCTAACTTTTTTTTATTGAAATCACAATTTATAGTTTTTGAGAATTGCTAGATTATACTACATAGATGCAAATTGAATCGAGGTTTCTAAACTCATTACATTGTGAGAAATAATTTAGTAAGTCTGTTGAGGAACATATGTAATAAATCTCGTGTCGTATCAATCGTCTTGCATCATACTTCTCGCTGTCCAAAAAACTCTCAACGAATGCATCAATTGAGAGTGGTGTCATCGTTGGTTGGCTTGATTAGTTGGTTAGATGTTACAATGCTGTTGCTGGATTTAATCCTTCAATTGGACTTTTTGTTTATATGTTTGTTGTTAGAGGGCGAATTCAGAAGACCAAGTGATTCAGTGACAAAACACCGTGATTACCATTCAACCTTAACTCACACACAACGTGACTGTAGGCAAATGTGTAGAACTGAAGTTGAAGGGTTAGGGGTGGGAGAGCACTACAGTGTAGTGTAACTGCATGTTGTCAAAAGGTGCTATTGCAAATACGCTCACGATCGAGCACACTTGGAGGCACACAATGTTTGCGTTTGATCATTTTCTTATTTGACCCTCACCAATATTGGGTTAATAAATCGAGTCACTAAAAGATGCAGTTGAATGGATCAACTCGCTCAGAGTCATGATCACTCGACACTTCGGTCAAAGCACAAGAGAATAATTGTCCACTTCACTCACTGTCAGTCCAAAACAAACAATGCACAATAACACAGAGTCTTTTGCTATAATGCACACTGCATTGAGGACGCATTCTGTTGAGTGCAAATAGAATGAAGAACGAATAAACAAGGTTTGTGGCAAAGCGAAAAATATATATTTACATATATAAAATCACAAGTTAAAAATGCATTTGGTTGATACCTTAGACAACTTAATTTTGATGGTAGGTAATCTAACGCTTGTTGATTAACTTATTTCATTTGAATTGTGAAATTAAATGATGTAATGTTGCGCAAACACCGCAGAGATGTAAATTGAATTTAGATTTATGAAGTGACGTTTGTTGCATATGCAGTTTCTTTTCAGACATTACTTTCAGACAAAGAGCTTCATAAAATTAGTATTCATTAGTGAGGTTGTGACATTGGGATTGGTGAAACATTTTTTTAAAAAAAGATTACGAAACTGAAGAAAATTGAAATTGCAGTGGAGTTGAGTGCGAAAGTTGAACAAGGAGATATGAAATGTCTGTTTTTGTCATAAAAGGGAATGTAGGTAACAATGGTGACAACTGCACACACGGATACAAAGTAACTTCACATGCACACCATGAAAAAATATAATCCTGAAATATTCTACGATTGTTTAACTATGAAAAATTTGCTTAAAGTCAAAACACGCTAAGTCTAGAGAGAGAGAGGCACAATGCACAAACACACAACAACAGCTGTTCCTCTCCAACTTACTGCGGGTGGAGTCGGAGGTGGAGTTGACTGAGCATGCGCATTGCGCGAAAGCCAGACCAAAGTGACGTGGTCGTCCGGAGCGTAAGAGGAGTCGCGATATATTCAGGGGTACTATGATTTGCGAAAGTCCAAACTGTTTGAGCACGAGTTTCCACAATGTTTACGTTGGTGTTTTGTTGTTTTTGACATTGTTCTAGAGTTGTAATGCATCCCACGTTCTATTATATATTTAATTTCAAAGAGCTGATATACAGCTATAAAATTGTGAAGTTGAAAGTGGATATATTCAGGGGTACTATGATTTGCGAAAGTCCAAACTGTTTGAGCACGAGTTTCCTCAATGTTTACGTTGGTGTTTTGCAGTTTTTGACATTGTTCTAGAGTTGTAATGCATCCCACGTTCTATCCCCCTTAGATTAATTTTAGGGGGTGGTTGTTGGTGTCCGTATGTGATTTCGTCGGTCAGCAAATCGAATTATGTACCAATTAAAGCAAAACTCGAATATCTCAAAAACTATTGGACATAGAGAAATGAGATAAAAGACAAAAAGATTGTGCTAATTTTTTTCGATCGAATGGTGTATTGCATAGACAGGTACAAACTAAAGAAGTAACTGAAAAACACAAAACAGACAAATGTTTGTTAAATTGTTGCAGAAACTGTAACAACAATGCCAACAATGCAAATTTTTGGGTTAGGTTAGGTGCCGTGTTAGGATGGGTTTTGGGGGTAGGTTAGGTGCCGTGTTAGGATGGGTTTTGGGGTTAGGTTAGGTGCCGTGTTAGGATGGGTTTTGGTTAGGTTAGGTGCCGTTTTAGGATGGGTTTTGGTTAGGTTAGGTGCCGTGTTAGGGTGGGTTTTGGTTAGGTTAGGTGCCGTATTAGGATGGGTTTTGGTTAGGTTAGGTGCCGTGTTAGGATGGGTTTTGGGGTTAGGTTAGGTGCCGTGTTAGGATGGGTTTTGGGTTAGGTTAGGTGCCGTGTTAGGATGGGTTTTGGGGTTAGGTTAGGTGCCGTGTTAGGATGGGTTTTGGGGTTAGGTTAGGTGCCGTGTTAGGATGGGTTTTGGGTTAGGTTAGGTGCCGTGTTAGGATGGGTTTTGGGTAGGTTAGGTGCCGTATTAGGATGGGTTTTGGTTAGGTTAGGTGCCGTTTTAGGATGGGTTTTGGTTAGGTTAGGTGCCGTTTTAGGATTGGTTTTGGTTAGGTTAGGTGCCGTATTAGGATGGGTTTTGGTTAGGTTAGGTGCCGTGTTAGGATGGGTTTTGGTTAGGTTAGGTGCCGTTTTAGGATGGGTTTTGGTTAGGTTAGGTGCCGTTTTAGGATGGGTTTTGGTTAGGTTAGGTGCCGTGTTTGGGTGGGTTTTGGTTAGGTTAGGTGCCGTGTTAGGATGGGTTTTGGTTAGGTTAGGTGCCGTGTTAGGATGGGTTTTGGGTTAAGTGTGGTTAGGCGTTAAATTTGGGTTATTTAGTTAGTTTTTATTGCGTTAGGCTGCGTGGGGACGCCGCTGGCAGCTTGCTGTCAGCGGTTTCGTACAAGTCCCAAAAGGCAAAACGTTAGTTTTGCGGGACTTGAGACTTTTTTTATATATTTAATTTCAAAGATCTGACGTACATCTATGAAATTGTAAAGTTAAAAGTGGATATATTCAGGGGTACTATGATTTGCGACAGTCCAAACTGTTTGAGCACGAGTTTCCTCAATGTTTACGTTGGAGATTTTTGGTTTTTGGTTTGGTATTTGAGTATTACTCTACCCACCACCCTCTTATGTGTTTTAATTAGTTGATATGAAGTGAATCTACGAGAATTAGTGTATTACTTGAAGATGAATAAGGTATAGCGATGTTTTTCGATGATCGCAAATGTTCACATTCGAGTTTCCTCAATGTTTACGTTGGAGTTTTGTTGTTTTTTGTATCCCATTGGTCGAGGATTTGATCATTTTGGCTAGTAAAAGTGTCTAATCAGTAGATAGCGTTCCCATGAAGGTATTTCATCATGCTCTACCACCTTTTGCACCCGTTTTCTAATGCTCTACAATCCTTTTGTATTCCCACTCTCTCACTGTGAGTTGACTGAGAGAGGGCACTGTATGTGGTTGGTCAATTTGTTTTTGTATCCCATTGGTCGAGGATTTGATCATTTTGGCTAGTAAAAGTGTCTAATCAGTAGATAGCGTTCCCATGAAGGTATTTCATCATGCTCTACCACCTTTTGCACCCGTTTTCTAATGCTCTACAATCCTTTTGTATTCCCACTCTCTCACTGTGAGTTGACTGAGAGAGGGCACTGTATGTGGTTGGTCAATTTGCTTTTGTATCCCATTGGTCGAGGATTTGATCATTTTGGCTAGTAAAAGTGTCTAATCAGTAGATAGCGATCCCATGAAGGTATTTCATCATGCTCTACCACCTTTTGCACCCCTTTTCTAATGCTCTACAATCCTTTTGTATTCCCTCTCTCTCACTGTGAGTTGACTGAGAGAGGGCACTGTATGTGGTTGGTCAATTTGCTTTTGTATCCCATTGGTCGAGGATTTGATCATTTTGGCTAGTAAAAGTGTCTAATCAGTAGATAGCGATCCCATGAAGGTATTTCATCATGCTCTACCACCTTTTGCACCCCTTTTCTAATGCTCTACAATCCTTTTGTATTCCCACTCTCTCACTGTGAGTTGACTGAGAGAGGGCACTGTATGTGGTTGGTCAATTTGCTTTTGTATCCCATTGGTCGAGGAATTGATCATTTTGGCTAGTAAAAGTGTCTAATCAGTAGATAGCGATCCCATGAAGGTATTTCATCATGCTCTACCACCTTTTGCATCCGTTTTCTAATGCTCTACAATCTTTTTGTATTCCCACTCTCTCACAGTGAGTTGACTGAGGGAGAGCAGAGTGTGTGTTTTGTCAATACTGTATAGTGTCAAGTATGATTAGGTGACATTTTGATTCGATGTTCACATTTGTAGTGCAAATGTTGTCCTAAATTATTAATTTGCGTATGAAATAAAAGATCCACTCTCTAAATTGGGTGTTGGCTGCGTGATAATAAGATCCACGCTGTCCAAAGAGTTCCACACCCAGGGCACCGTGTATGATTAGGTGACAAACCTTAAAATGGCAATGTCTGATTGTTCCTTTGACAATATAGCTAATCGCAAATGTTCACGTACGAGTTTTCTCAATGTTTACGTTGGAGATTTTTGGTTTTTTGGTTTGTTATTTGAGTATTACTCTACCCACCACCCTGTTAGGTGTTTTAATTAGTTGATATGAAGTGAATCTACGAGAATTAGTGTCTTACTTGAGGATGAATAAGGTATAGCGATGTTTTTCGATGGTCGCAAATGTTCACATTCGAGTTTCCTCAATGTTTACGTTGGAGATTTTTGGTTTTTGGTTTGGTATTTGAGTATTACTCTACCCACCATCCTCTTAGGTGTTTTAATTAGTTGATATGAAGTGAATCTACGAGAATTAGTGTCTTACTTGAGGATGAATAAGGTATAGCGA
Organism: Rhizoglyphus robini; assembly: GCA_023373905.1. Classification (NCBI taxonomy): domain Eukaryota; kingdom Metazoa; phylum Arthropoda; class Arachnida; order Sarcoptiformes; family Acaridae; genus Rhizoglyphus; species Rhizoglyphus robini. The sequence continues at coordinate 2,465,991 of JAKIJQ010000027.1, forward strand.
TGTTTTTCGATGGTCGCAAATGTTCACATTCGAGTTTCCTCAATGTTTACGTTGGAGATTTTTTGGTTTTTGGTTTGGTATTTGAGTATTACTCTACCCACCACCCTCTTAGGTGTTTTAATTAGTTGATATGAAGTGAATCTACGAGAATTAGTGTCTTACTTGAGGATGAATAAGGTATAGCGATTTTTTCGATGGTCGCAAATGTTCACATTCGAGTTTCCTCAATGTTTACGTTGGAGATTTTTGGTTTTTTGGTTTGGTATTTGAGTATTACTCTACCCACCACCCTCTTAGGTGTTTTAATTAGTTGATATGAGGTGAATCTACGAGAATTAGTGTCTTACTTGAGGATGAATAAGGTATAGCGATGTTTTTCGATGATCGCAAATGTTTTTGTTTAACCCCACTCACTGTGAGTTGACTGAAAGAGAGAGAGAGAGAGCACATTGTGTGTTTGTTTTTTGAATCCTATTGGTCGAGGATTTGATCATTTTGGTTAATTAAAGTGTCTAATCAGAAGATTCCGATCCCATGAAGGTAATTCATCATGCTCTACCACCTTTTGCACCCGTTTTCTAATGCTCTACAATCCTTTTGTATTCCCACTCTCTCACTGTGAGTTGACTGAGAGAGGGCACTGTATGTGGTTGGTCAATTTGTTTTTGTATCCCATTGGTCGAGGATTTGATCATTTTGGCTAGTAAAAGTGTCTAATCAGTAGATAGCGATCCCATGAAGGTATTTCATCATGCTCTACCACCTTTTGCACCCGTTTTCTAATGCTCTACAATCCTTTTGTATTCCCACTCTCTCACTGTGAGTTGACTGAGAGAGGGCACTGTATGTGGTTGGTCAATTTGTTTTTGTATCCCATTGGTCGATAATTTGATCATTTTGGCTAGTAAAAGTGTCTAATCAGTAGATAGCGATCTCATGAAGGTATTTCATCATGCTCTACCACCTTTTGCACCCCTTTTCTAATGCTCTACAATCCTTTTGTATTCCCACTCTCTCACTGTGAGTTGACTGAGAGAGGGCACTGTATGTGGTTGGTCAATTTGCTTTTGTATCCCATTGGTCGAGGATTTGATCATTTTGGCTAGTAAAAGTGTCTAATCAGTAGATAGCGATCCCATGAAGGTATTTCATCATGCTCTACCACCTTTTGCACCCCTTTTCTAATGCTCTACAATCCTTTTGTATTCCCACTCTCTCACTGTGAGTTGACTGAGAGAGGGCACTGTATGTGGTTGGTCAATTTGCTTTTTGTATCCCATTGGTCGAGGAATTGATCATTTTGGCTAGTAAAAGTGTCTAATCAGTAGATAGCGATCCCATGAAGGTATTTCATCATGCTCTACCACCTTTTGCACCCGTTTTCTAATGCTCTACAATCCTTTTGTATTCCCACTCTCTCACTGTGAGTTGACTGAGAGAGGGCACTGTATGTGGTTGGTCAATTTGCTTTTGTATCCCATTGGTCGAGGATTTGATCATTTTGGCTAGTAAAAGTGTCTAATCAGTAGATAGCGATCCCATGAAGGTATTTCATCATGCTCTACCACCTTTTGCATCCGTTTTCTAATGCTCTACAATCCTTTTGTATTCCCACTCTCTCACAGTGAGTTGACTGAGGGAGAGCAGAGTGTGTGTTTTGTCAATACTGTATAGTGTCAAGTATGATTAGGTGACATTTTGATTCGATGTTCACATTTGTAGTGCAAATGTTGTCCTAAATTATTAATTTGCGTATGAAATAAAAGATCCACTCTCTAAATTGGGTGTTGGCTGCGTGATAATAAGATCCACGCTGTCCAAAGAGTTCCACACCCAGGGCACCGTGTATGATTAGGTGACAAACCCTAAAATGGCAATGTCTGATTGTTCCTTTGACAATATAGCTAATCGCAAATGTTCACGTACGAGTTTTCTCAATGTTTACGTTGGAGTTTTTTGGTTTTTGGTTTGGTATTTGAGTATTACTCTACCCACCACCCTCTTATGTGTTTTAATTAGTTGATATGAAGTGAATCTACGAGAATTAGTGTATTACTTGAGGATGAATAAGGTATAGCGATGTTTTTCGATGATCGCAAATGTTCACATTCGAGTTTCCTCAATGTTTACGTTGGAGATTTTTGGTTTTTTGGTTTGGTATTCGAGTATTACTCTACCCACCACCCTCTTAGGTGTTTTAATTAGTTGATATGCAGTGAATCTACGATATTTAGTGTATTACTTGAGGATGAATAAGGTATAGCGATTTTTTTCGATGATCGCAAATGTTCACATTCGAGTTTCCTCAATGTTTACGTTGGAGATTTTTGGTTTTTGGTTTGTTATTTGAGTATTACACTACCCACCACCCTCTTATGTGTTTTAATTAGTTGATATGAAGTGAATCTACGAGAATTAGTGTATTACTTGAGGATGAATAAGGTATAGCGATTTTTTTCGATGATCGCAAATGTTTTTGTTTAACCCCACTCACTGTGAGTTGACTGAAAGAGAGAGAGAGAGAGAGCACATTGTGAGTTTGTTTTTTGTATCCCATTGGTCGAGGATTTGATCATTTTGGCTAGTAAAAGTGTCTAATCAGTAGATAGCGATCCCATGAAGGTATTTCATCATGCTCTACCACCTTTTGCACCCGTTTTCTAATGCTCTACAATCCTTTTGTATTCCCACTCTCTCACTGTGAGTTGACTGAGGTAGAGCACATTGTGTGTTTGTTTTTTGAATCTTATTAAATTCGTGGCTGTGAAGACACATGCCCAACTGCTAGAAATTTATGTCAGGATTATTTTTCCTAGTCCCAAAAATCATAATCTTAAAAGACATTAGCTATATTGTCAAAAGAACAATCAGACATTGCCATTTTAGTATACTCAATATTCCAATCTTTGTATTTGAATCTTATTAAATTCGTGGCTGTGACGACACATGTCCAACTGCTAGATATTTATGTCAGGATTATTTTTCCTAGTCCCAAGAATCATAATATTAAAAGACATTAGCTATATTGTCAAAGGAACAATCAGACATTGCCATTTTAGTATACTCAATATTCCAATCTTTGTATTTGAATCTTATTAAATTCGTGGCTGTGACGACACATGTCCAACTGCTAGATATTTATGTCAGGATTATTTTTCCTAGTCACAAGAATCATAATCTTAAAAGACATTAGCTATATTGTCAAAGGAACAATCAGACATTGCCATTTGAGTGTACTCAATATTCCTAACTATTGTGTTTGAATCTTATTAAATTCGTGGCTGTGACGACACATGCCCAACTGCTAGATATTTATGTCAGGATTATTTTTCCTAGTCCCAAGAATCATAATCTTAAAAGACATTAGCTATATTGTCAAAGTAACAATCAGACATTGCCATTTTAGTGTAATCATTTTTCAGTTAAAATATCATTGATTGGCTTATGGTAGAGTTGTGTTAAGCTTTTGTATAGCTCATGTGGGCTCTAAATGTTCAAAGAAGTGTGAATTAGATGTTAATAATTCCATATCGGTGCTGCGTTGCATCAAAACTAATGATATGGACAATCAACGCGATGGAAATTGGCTTAATCTAGCCAATTTCCAAGGTATCGGCAATGGAAATTGGCTAATTGGAAATCATCATCACTACATCAGTGAGTGAGTGAGTGTGTGTTTGTGTCCAATGAGCATTTGGTATATGAAGGTTGTGTAACACTACCTTTGTCAGGTTGGTCATATGTTCAATTACAAGTTTTCTCAATGTTTACGTTTGAGATTTGTTGTTTTTGGTTTGTTATTTGAGTATTACTCTACCCACCACCCTCTTAGGTGTTTTAATTAGTTGATATGAAGTGAATCTACGATATTTAGTGTATTACTTGAGGATGAATAAGGTATAGCGATGTTTTTCGATGGTCGCAAATGTTCTCATTCGAGTTTCCTCAATGTTTACGTTGGAGTTTTGTTGTTTTTTGTATCCCATTGGTCGAGGATTTGATCATTTTAGGTTAGGTGCCGTGTTAGGGGTGGGTTTTGGTTAGGTTAGGTGCCGTATTAGGATGGGTTTTGGTTAGGTTAGGTGCCGTATTAGGATGGGTTTTGGTTAGGTTAGGTGCCGTTTTAGGATTGGTTTTGGTTAGGTTAGGTGCCGTGTTAGGATGGGTTTTGGTTAGGTTAGGTGCCGTGTTAGGATGGGTTTTGGTTAGGTTAGGTGCCGTTTTAGGATGGGTTTTGGTTAGGTTAGGTGCCGTGTTAGGGTGGGTTTTGGTTAGGTTAGGTGCCGTATTAGGATGGGTTTTGGTTAGGTTAGGTGCCGTTTTAGGATGGGTTTTGGTTAGGTTAGGTGCCGTTTTAGGATTGGTTTTGGTTAGGTTAGGTGCCGTATTAGGATGGGTTTTGGTTAGGTTAGGTGCCGTGTTAGGATGGGTTTTGGTTAGGTTAGGTGCCGTTTTAGGATGGGTTTTGGTTAGGTTAGGTGCCGTTTTAGGATGGGTTTTGGTTAGGTTAGGTGCCGTGTTTGGGTGGGTTTTGGTTAGGTTAGGTGCCGTGTTAGGATGGGTTTTGGTTAGGTTAGGTGCCGTGTTAGGATGGGTTTTGGGTTAAGTGTGGTTAGGCGTTAAATTTGGGTTATTTAGTTAGTTTTTATTGCGTTAGGCTGCGTGGGGACGCCGCTGGCAGCTTGCTGTCAGCGGTTTCTGCACAAGTCCCAAAAAGGCAAAACGTTAGTTTTGCGGGACTTGAGACTTTTTTTATATATTTAATTTCAAAGATCAGACGTACAGCTATGAAATTGTGAAGTTGAAAGTGGATATATTCAGGGGTACTATGATTTGCGACAGTCCAAACTGTTTGAGCACGAATTTTCTCAATGTTTACGTTGGAGATTTTTGGTTTTTGGTTTGGTATTTGAGTATTACACTACCCACCACCCTCTTATGTGTTTTAATTAGTTGATATGAAGTGAATCTACGAGAATTAGTGTATTACTTGAAGATGAATAAGGTATAGCGATTTTTTCGATGATCGCAAATGTTCACATTCGAGTTTCCTCAATGTTTACGTTGGAGTTTTGTTGTTTTTTGTATCCCATTGGTCGAGGATTTGATCATTTTGGCTAGTAAAAGTGTCTAATCAGTAGATAGCGTTCCCATGAAGGTATTTCATCATGCTCTACCACCTTTTGCACCCGTTTTCTAATGCTCTACAATCCTTTTGTATTCCCACTCTCTCACTGTGAGTTGACTGAGAGAGGGCACTGTATGTGGTTGGTCAATTTGCTTTTGTATCCCATTGGTCGAGGATTTGATCATTTTGGCTAGTAAAAGTGTCTAATCAGTAGATAGCGATCCCATGAAGGTATTTCATCATGCTCTACCACCTTTTGCACCCGTTTTCTAATGCTCTACAATCCTTTTGTATTCCCGCTCTCTCACTGTGAGTTGACTGAGAGAGGGCACTGTATGTGGTTGGTCAATTTGCTTTTGTATCCCATTGGTCGAGGATTTGATCATTTTGGCTAGTAAAAGTGTCTAATCAGTAGATAGCGATCCCATGAAGGTATTTCATCATGCTCTACCACCTTTTGCACCCCTTTTCTAATGCTCTACAATCCTTTTGTATTCCCTCTCTCTCACTGTGAGTTGACTGGAGAGAGGGCACTGTATGTGGTTGGTCAATTTGCTTTTGTATCCCATTGGTCGAGGATTTGATCATTTTGGCTAGTAAAAGTGTCTAATCAGTAGATAGCGATCCCATGAAGGTATTTCATCATGCTCTACCACCTTTTGCACCCGTTTTCTAATGCTCTACAATCCTTTTGTATTCCCACTCTCTCACTGTGAGTTGACTGAGAGAGGGCACTGTATGTGGTTGGTCAATTTGCTTTTGTATCCCATTGGTCGAGGATTTGATCATTTTGGCTAGTAAAAGTGTCTAATCAGTAGATAGCGATCCCATGAAGGTATTTCATCATGCTCTACCACCTTTTGCATCCGTTTTCTAATGCTCTACAATCTTTTTTGTATTCCCACTCTCTCACAGTGAGTTGACTGAGGGAGAGCAGAGTGTGTGTTTTGTCAATACTGTATAGTGTCAAGTATGATTAGGTGACATTTTGATTCGATGTTCACATTTGTAGTGCAAATGTTGTCCTAAATTATTAATTTGCGTATGAAATAAAAGATCCACTCTCTAAATTGGGTGTTGGCTGCGTGATAATAAGATCCACGCTGTCCAAAGAGTTCCACACCCAGGGCACCGTGTATGATTAGGTGACAAACCCTAAAATGGCAATGTCTGATTGTTCCTTTGACAATATAGCTAATCGCAAATGTTCACGTACGAGTTTTCTCAATGTTTACGTTGGAGTTTTTTTGGTTTTTGGTTTGGTATTTGAGTATTACTCTACCCACCACCCTCTTATGTGTTTTAATTAGTTGATATGAAGTGAATCTACGAGAATTAGTGTATTACTTGAGGATGAATAAGGTATAGCGATGTTTTTCGATGATCGCAAATGTTCACATTCGAGTTTCCTCAATGTTTACGTTGGAGATTTTTGGTTTTTGGTTTGGTATTCGAGTATTACTCTACCCACCATCCTCTTAGGTGTTTTAATTAGTTGATATGAAGTGAATCTACGAGAATTAGTGTCTTACTTGAGGATGAATAAGGTATAGCGATGTTTTTCGATGGTCGCAAATGTTCACATTCGAGTTTCCTCAATGTTTACGTTGGAGATTTTTGGTTTTTGGTTTGGTATTTGAGTATTACTCTACCCACCACCCTCTTAGGTGTTTTAATTAGTTGATATGAAGTGAATCTACGAGAATTAGTGTATTACTTGAGGATGAATAAGGTATAGCGATTTTTTTCGATGATCGCAAATGTTCACATTCGAGTTTCCTCAATGTTTACGTTGGAGATTTTTGGTTTTTGGTTTGTTATTTGAGTATTACACTACCCACCACCCTCTTATGTGTTTTAATTAGTTGATATGAAGTGAATCTACGAGAATTAGTGTATTACTTGAAGATGAATAAGGTATAGCGATGTTTTTCGATGATCGCAAATGTTTTTGTTTAACCCCACTCACTGTGAGTTGACTGAAAGAGAGAGAGAGAGCACATTGTGTGTTTGTTTTTTGAATCCTATTGGTCGAGGATTTGATCATTTTGGCTAGTTAAAGTGTCTAATCAGTAGATAGCGATCCCATGAAAGTAATTCATCATGCTCTACCACCTTTTGCACCCGTTTTCTAATGCTCTACAATCGTTTTGTATCCCCACTCTCTCACTGTGAGTTGACTGAGAGAGGGCACTCTATGTGGTTGGTCAATTTGTCTTTTGTATCCCATTGGTCGAGGATTTGATCATTTTGGCTAGTAAAAGTGTCTAATCAGTAGATAGCGATCCCATGAAGGTATTTCATCATGCTCTACCACCTTTTGCACCCCTTTTCTAATGCTCTACAATCCTTTTTGTATTCCCTCTCTCTCACTGTGAGTTGACTGAGAGAGGGCACTGTATGTGGTTGGTCAATTTGCTTTTGTATCCCATTGGTCGATAATTTGATCATTTTGGCTAGTAAAAGTGTCTAATCAGTAGATAGCGATCTCATGAAGGTATTTCATCATGCTCTACCACCTTTTGCACCCCTTTTCTAATGCTCTACAATCCTTTTTGTATTCCCTCTCTCTCACTGTGAGTTGACTGAGAGAGGGCACTGTATGTGGTTGGTCAATTTGCTTTTGTATCCCATTGGTCGAGGATTTGATCATTTTGGCTAGTAAAAGTGTCTAATCAGTAGATAGCGATCCCATGAAGGTATTTCATCATGCTCTACCACCTTTTGCACCCCTTTTCTAATGCTCTACAATCCTTTTGTATTCCCACTCTCTCACTGTGAGTTGACTGAGAGAGGGCACTGTATGTGGTTGGTCAATTTGCTTTTGTATCCCATTGGTCGAGGAATTGATCATTTTGGCTAGTAAAAGTGTCTAATCAGTAGATAGCGATCCCATGAAGGTATTTCATCATGCTCTACCACCTTTTGCACCCCTTTTCTAATGCTCTACAATCCTTTTGTATTCCCACTCTCTCACTGTGAGTTGACTGAGAGAGGGCACTGTATGTGGTTGGTCAATTTGCTTTTGTATCCCATTGGTCGAGGATTTGATCATTTTGGCTAGTAAAAGTGTCTAATCAGTAGATAGCGATCCCATGAAGGTATTTCATCATGCTCTACCACCTTTTGCACCCGTTTTCTAATGCTCTACAATCCTTTTGTATTCCCACTCTCTCACTGTGAGTTGACTGAGAGAGGGCACTGTATGTGGTTGGTCAATTTGCTTTTGTATCCCATTTTGTCGAGGAATTGATCATTTTGGCTAGTAAAAGTGTCTAATCAGTAGATAGCGATCCCATGAAGGTATTTCATCATGCTCTACCACCTTTTGCACCCCTTTTCTAATGCTCTACAATCCTTTTGTATTCCCTCTCTCTCACTGTGAGTTGACTGAGAGAGGGCACTGTATGTGGTTGGTCAATTTGCTTTTGTATCCCATTTTGTCGAGGAATTGATCATTTTGGCTAGTAAAAGTGTCTAATCAGTAGATAGCGATCCCATGAAGGTATTTCATCATGCTCTACCACCTTTTGCACCCCTTTTCTAATGCTCTACAATCCTTTTGTATTCCCACTCTCTCACTGTGAGTTGACTGAGAGAGGGCACTGTATGTGGTTGGTCAATTTGCTTTTGTATCCCATTGGTCGAGGATTTGATCATTTTGGCTAGTAAAAGTGTCTAATCAGTAGATAGCGATCCCATGAAGGTATTTCATCATGCTCTACCACCTTTTGCACCCGTTTTCTAATGCTCTACAATCCTTTTGTATTCCCTCTCTCTCACTGTGAGTTGACTGAGGGAGAGCAGAGTGTGTGTTTTGTCAATACTGTATAGTGTCAAGTATGATTAGGTGACATTTTGATTCGATGTTCACATTTGTAGTGCAAATGTTGTCCTAAATTATTAATTTGCGTATGAAATAAAAGATCCACTCTCTAAATTGGGTGTTGGCTGCGTGATAATAAGATCCACGCTGTCCAAAGAGTTCCACACCCAGGGCACCGTGTATGATTAGGTGACAAACCCTAAAATGGCAATGTCTGATTGTTCCTTTGACAATATAGCTAATCGCAAATGTTCACGTACGAGTTTTCTCAATGTTTACGTTGGAGATTTTTGGTTTTTGGTTTGGTATTTGAGTATTACTCTACCCACCACCCTCTTATGTGTTTTAATTAGTTGATATGAAGTGAATCTACGAGAATTAGTGTCTTACTTGAGGATGAATAAGGTATAGCGATGTTTTTCGATGATCGCAAATGTTCACATTCGAGTTTCCTCAATGTTTACGTTGGAGATTTTTGGTTTTTGGTTTGGTATTCGAGTATTACTCTACCCACCACCCTCTTAGGTGTTTTAATTAGTTGATATGCAGTGAATCTACGATATTTAGTGTATTACTTGAGGATGAATAAGGTATAGCGATGTTTTTCGATGATCGCAAATGTTCACATTCGAGTTTCCTCAATGTTTACGTTGGAGATTTTTGGTTTTTGGTTTGTTATTTGAGTATTACTCTACCCACCACCCTCTTAGGTGTTTTAATTAGTTGATATGAAGTGAATCTACGAGAATTAGTGTATTACTTGAGGATGAATAAGGTATAGCGATGTTTTTCGATGATCGCAAATGTTTTTGTTTAACCCCACTCACTGTGAGTTGACTGAATGAGAGAGAGAGAGAGAGCACATTGTGTGTTTGTTTTTTGTATCCCATTGGTCGAGGATTTGATCATTTTGGCTAGTAAAAGTGTCTAATCAGTAGATAGCGTTCCCATGAAGGTATTTCATCATGCTCTACCACCTTTTGCACCCGTTTTCTAATGCTCTACAATCCTTTTGTATTCCCACTCTCTCACTGTGAGTTGACTGAGGTAGAGCACATTGTGTGTTTGTTTTTTGAATCTTATTAAATTCGTGGCTGTGAAGACACATGCCCAACTGCTAGAAATTTATGTCAGGATTATTTTTCCTAGTCCCAAAAATCATAATCTTAAAAGACATTAGCTATATTGTCAAAGGAACAATCAGACATTGCCATTTTAGTGTACTCGATATTCCAATCTTTGTATTTGAATCTTATTAAATTTGTGGCTGTGACGACACATACCCAACTGCTAGAAATTTATATCAGGATTATTTTTCCTAGTCCCAAGAATCATAATCTTAAAAGACATTAGCTATATTGTCAAAGGAACAATCAGACATTGCCATTTTAGTATACTCAATATTCCAATCTTTGTATTTGAATCTTATTAAATTCGTGGCTGTGAAGACACATGCACAACTGCTAGAAATTTATGTCAGGATTATTTTTCCTAGTCCCAAGAATCATAATCTTAAAAGACATTAGCTATATTGTCAAAGGAACAATCAGACATTGCCATTTTAGTATACTCGATATTCCAATCTTTGTATTTGAATCTTATTAAATTCGTGGCTGTGACGACACATGTCCAACTGCTAGATATTTATGTCAGGATTATTTTTCCTAGTCCCAAGAATCATAATCTTAAAAGACATTAGCTATATTGTCAAAGGAACAATCAGACATTGCCATTTTAGTGTACTCAATATTCCAAACTATTGTATTTGAATCTTATTAAATTCGTGGCTGTGACGACACATGCCCAACTGCTAGAAATTTATGTCAGGATTATTTTTCCTAGTCCCAAGAATCATAATCTTAAAAGACATTAGCTATATTGTCAAAGGAACAATCAGACATTGCCATTTTAGTGTAATCATTTTTCAGTTAAAATATCATTGATTGGCTTATGGTAGAGTTGTGTTATGCTTTTGTATAGCTCATGTGGGCTCTAAATGTTCACAGAGGTGTGCATTTTATGAAACTAATTCCATATCGGTGCTGGGTTGCATAAACTAATGATATGGACAATCAAAGCGGTGGAAATTGGCTGAATCTAGCCAATTTCCAAGGTATCGGCAATGGAAATTGGCTAATTGGAAATCATCATCACCACATCAGTGAGTGAGTGAGTGTGTGTCTGTGTCCAATGAGCATTTGGTATATGAAGGTTGTGTAACACTACCTTTGTCAGGTTGGTCACATGTTCAATTACGAGTTTCTTCAATGTTTACGTTGGAGATTTTTGGTTTTTGGTTTGTTATTTGAGTATTACTCTATCCCACACCCTGTAATGTGTTTTAATTAGTAGATATGAAGTAAATCTACGAGAATTAGTGTATTACTTGAGGTTAAATTAGGGATAACGATGTTTTTCGATGGTCGCAAATGTTTTTGTTTAACCCCACTCACTGTGAGTTGACTGAAAGAGAGAGAGAGAGAGAGAGAGCACATTGTGTGTTTGTTTTTTGAATCCTATTGGTCGAGGATTTGATCATTTTGGCTAATTAAAGTGTCTAATCAGAAGATACCGATCCCATGAAGGTAATTCATCATGCTCTACCACCTTTTGCACCCGTTATCTAATGCTCTACAATCTTTTTGTTTTTCCCCACTCACTGTGAGTTGACTGAGGTAGAGCACATTGTGTGTTTGTTTTTTGAATCTTATTAAATTCGTGGCTGTGAAGACACATGCCCAACTGCTAGAAATTTATGTCAGGATTATTTTTCCTAGTCCCAAAAATCATAATCTTAAAAGACATTAGCTATATTGTCAAAGGAACAATCAGACATTGCCATTTTAGTGTACTCAATATTCCAATCTTTGTATTTGAATCTTATTAAATTCGTGGCTGTGACGACACATGCCCAACTGCTAGATATTTATGTCAGGATTATTTTTCCTAGTCCCAAGAATCATAATCTTAAAAGACATTAGCTATATTGTCAAAGGAACAATCAGACATTGCCATTTTAGTATACTCAATATTCCAATCTTTGTATTTGAATCTTATTAAATTCGTGGCTGTGACGACACATGTCCAACTGCTAGATATTTATGTCAGGATTATTTTTCCTAGTCCCAAGAATCATAATATTAAAAGACATTAGCTATATTGTCAAAGGAACAATCAGACATTGCCATTTTAGTATACTCAATATTCCAATCTTTGTATTTGAATCTTATTAAATTCGTGGCTGTGACGACACATGTCCAACTGCTAGATATTTATGTCAGGATTATTTTTCCTAGTCACAAGAATCATAATCTTAAAAGACATTAGCTATATTGTCAAAGGAACAATCAGACATTGCCATTTGAGTGTACTCAATATTCCTAACTATTGTGTTTGAATCTTATTAAATTCGTGGCTGTGACGACACATGCCCAACTGCTAGAAATTTATGTCAGGATTATTTTTCCTAGTCCCAAGAATCATAATCTTAAAAGACATTAGCTATATTGTCAAAGGAACAATCAGACATTGCCATTTTAGTGTAATCATTTTTCAGTTAAAATATCATTGATTGGCTTATGGTAGAGTTGTGTTATGCTTTTGTATAGCTCATGTGGGCTCTAAATGTTCAAAGAAGTGTGCATTAGATGTTAATAATTCCATATCGGTGCTGCGTTGCATCAAAACTAATGATATGGACAATCAACGCGATGGAAATTGGCTGAATCTAGCCAATTTCCAAGGTATCGGCAATGGAAATTGGCTAATTGGAAATCATCATCACTACATCAGTGAGTGAGTGAGTGTGTGTTTGTGTCCAATGAGCATTTGGTATATGAAGGTTGTGTAACACTACCTTTGTCAGGTTGGTCACATGTTCACGTACGAGTTTCCTCAATGTTTACGTTGGAGATTTTTTGTTTTTGGTTTGGTATTTGAGTATTACTCTACCCACCACCCTCTTAGGTGTTTTAATTAGTTGATATGAAGTGAATCTACGAGAATTAGTGTCTTACTTGAGGATGAATAAGGTATAGCGATGTTTTTCGATGATCGCAAATGTTTTTGTTTAACCCCACTCACTGTGAGTTGACTGAAAGAGAGAGAGAGAGAGAGAGCACATTGTGTGTTTGTTTTTTGAATCCTATTGGTCGAGGATTTGATCATTTTGGCTAATTAATGTGTCTAATCAGAAGATACCGATCCCATGAAGGTAATTCATCATTCTCTACCACATTTTGCATCCGTTATCTAATGCTCTACAATCTTTTGTTTTTCCCCACTAACTGTGAGTTGACTTAGGTAGAGAACCTTGTGTATTTGTTTTTTGAATCTTATTAAATTCGTGGCTGTGAAGACACATGCCCAACTGCTAGAAATTTATGTCAGGATTATTTTTCCTAGTCCCAAGAATCATAATCTTAAACGACATTAGCTATATTGTCAAAGGAACAATCAGACATTGCCATTTTAGTGTACTCAATATTCCAATCTTTGTATTTGAATCTTATTAAATTCGTGGCTGTGACCACACATGCCCAACTGCTAGATATTTATGTCAGGATTATTTTTCCTAGTCCCAAGAATCATAATCTTAAAAGACATTAGCTATATTGTCAAAGGAACAATCAGACATTGCCATTTTTAGTATACTCAATATTCCAATCTTTGTATTTGAATCTTATTAAATTCGTGGCTGTGACGACACATGTCCAACTGCTAGATATTTATGTCAGGATTATTTTTCCTAGTCCCAAGAATCATAATCTTAAAAGACATTAGCTATATTGTCAAAGGAACAATCAGACATTGCCATTTTAGTATACTCAATATTCCAATCTTTGTATTTGAATCTTATTAAATTCGTGGCTGTGACCACACATGCCCAACTGCTAGATATTTATGTCAGGATTATTTTTCCTAGTCCCAAGAATCATAATCTTAAAAGACATTAGCTATATTGTCAAAGGAACAATCAGACATTGCCATTTTAGTATACTCAATATTCCAATCTATTGTATTTGAATCTTATTAAATTCGTGGCTGTGACCACACATGCCCAACTGCTAGATATTTATGTCAGGATTATTTTTCCTAGTCCCAAGAATCATAATCTTAAAAGACATTAGCTATATTGTCAAAGTAACAATCAGACATTGCCATTTTAGTGTAATCATTTTTCAGTTAAAATATCATTGATTGGCTTATGGTAGAGTTGTGTTAAGCTTTTGTATAGCTCATGTGGGCTCTAAATGTTCAAAGAAGTGTGAATTAGATGTTAATAATTCCATATCGGTGCTGCGTTGCATCAAAACTAATGATATGGACAATCAACGCGATGGAAATTGGCTTAATCTAGCCAATTTCCAAGGTATCGGCAATGGAAATTGGCTAATTGGAAATCATCATCACTACATCAGTGAGTGAGTGAGTGTGTGTTTGTGTCCAATGAGCATTTGGTATATGAAGGTTGTGTAACACTACCTTTGTCAGGTTGGTCATATGTTCACTTACGAGTTTTCTCAATGTTTACGTTGGAGATTTTTGGTTTTTGGTTTGGTATTTGAGTATTACTCTACCCACCACCCTCTTAGGTGTTTTAATTAGTTGATATGAAGTGAATCTACGATATTTAGTGTATTACTTGAGGATGAATAAGGTATAGCGATGTTTTTCGATGATCGCAAATGTTTTTGTTTAACCCCACTCACTGTGAGTTGACTGAAAGAGAGAGAGAGAGAGAGAGCACATTGTGTGTTTGTTTTTTGAATCCTATTGGTCGAGGATTTGATCATTTTGGCTAATTAAAGTGTCTAATCAGTAGATAGCGATCCCATGAAGGTAATTCATCATGCTCTACCACCTTTTGCACCCGTTATCTAATGCTCTACAATCTTTTTGTTTTTCCCCACTCACTGTGAGTTGACTGAGGTAGAGAACCTTGTGTATTTGTTTTTTGAATCTTATTAAATTCGTGGCTGTGAAGACAGATGCCCAACTGCTAGAAATTTATGACAGGATTATTTTTCCTAGTCCCAAAAATCATAATCTTAAAAGACATTAGCTATATTGTCAAAGGATCAATCAGACATTGCCATTTTAGTGTACTCAATATTCCAATCTTTGTATTTGAATCTTATTAAATTCGTGGCTGTGAAGACACATGCCCAACTGCTAGATATTTATGTCAGGATTATTTTTCCTAGTCCCAAGAATCATAATCTTAAAAGACATTAGCTATATTGTCAAAGGAACAATCAGACATTGCCATTTTTAGTATACTCAATATTCCAATCTTTGTATTTGAATCTTATTAAATTCGTGGCTGTGACGACACATGTCCAACTGCTAGATATTTATGTCAGGATTATTTTTCCTAGTCCCAAGAATCATAATCTTAAAAGACATTAGCTATATTGTCAAAGGAACAATCAGACATTGCCATTTTAGTGTACTCAATATTCCAATCTTTGTATTTGAATCTTATTAAATTCGTGGCTGTGACGACACATGTCCAACTGCTAGATATTTATGTCAGGATTATTTTTCCTAGTCACAAGAATCATAATCTTAAAAGACATTAGCTATATTGTCAAAGGAACAATCAGACATTGCCATTTGAGTGTACTCAATATTCCAATCTATTGTATTTGAATCTTATTAAATTCGTGGCTGTGACGACACATGTCCAACTGCTAGATATTTATGTCAGGATTATTTTTCCTAGTCCCAAGAATCATAATCTTAAAAGACATTAGCTATATTGTCAAAGTAACAATCAGACATTGCCATTTTAGTGTAATCATTTTTCAGTTAAAATATCATTGATTGGCTTATGGTAGAGTTGTGTTATGCTTTTGTATAGCTCATGTGGGCTCTAAATGTTCAAAGAAGTGTGCATTAGATGTTAATAATTCCATATCGGTGCTGCGTTGCATCAAAACTAATGATATGGACAATCAACGCGATGGAAATTGGCTGAATCTAGCCAATTTCTCAAGGTATCGGCAATGGAAATTGGCTAATTGGAAATCATCATCACTACATCAGTGAGTGAGTGAGTGTGTGTTTGTGTCCAATGAGCATTTGGTATATGAAGGTTGTGTAACACTACCTTTGTCAGGTTGGTCACATGTTCAAGTACGAATTTTCTCAATGTTTACGTTTGAGATTTGTTGTTTTTGGTTTGGTATTCGAGTATTACTCTATCCCACACCCTGTAATGTGTTTTAATTTGTAGATATGAAGTGAATCTACGATATTTAGTGTATTACTTGAGGATGAATAAGGTATAGCGATGTTTTTCGATGATCGCAAATGTTTTTGTTTAACCCCACTCACTGTGAGTTGACTGAAAGAGAAAGAGAGAGAGAGAGCACATTGTGTGTTTGTTTTTTGAATTTTATTGGTCGAGGATTTGATCATTTTGGCTAATTAAAGTGTCTAATCAGAAGATACCGATCCCATGAAAGTAATTCATCATGCTCTACCACCTTTTGCATCCGTTATCTAATGCTCTACAATCTTTTTGTTTTTCCCCACTAACTGTGAGTTGACTTAGGTAGAGAACCTTGTGTATTTGTTTTTTGAATCTTATTAAATTCGTGGCTGTGAAGACACATGCCCAACTGCTAGAAATTTATGTCAGGATTATTTTTCCTAGTCCCAAAAATCATAATCTTAAAAGACATTAGCTATATTGTCAAAAGAACAATCAGACATTGCCATTTTAGTGTACTCAATATTCCAATCTTTGTATTTGAATCTTATTAAATTCGTGGCTGTGACGACACATGCCCAACTGCTAGATATTTATGTCAGGATTATTTTTCCTAGTCCCAAGAATCATAATCTTAAAAGACATTAGCTATATTGTCAAAGGAACAATCAGACATTGCCATTTTAGTATACTCAATATTCCAATCTTTGTATTTGAATCTTATTAAATTCGTGGCTGTGACGACACATGTCCAACTGCTAGATATTTATGTCAGGATTATTTTTCCTAGTCCCAAGAATCATAATATTAAAAGACATTAGCTATATTGTCAAAGGAACAATCAGACATTGCCATTTTAGTATACTCAATATTCCAATCTTTGTATTTGAATCTTATTAAATTCGTGGCTGTGACGACACATGTCCAACTGCTAGATATTTATGTCAGGATTATTTTTCCTAGTCACAAGAATCATAATCTTAAAAGACATTAGCTATATTGTCAAAGGAACAATCAGACATTGCCATTTGAGTGTACTCAATATTCCTAACTATTGTGTTTGAATCTTATTAAATTCGTGGCTGTGACGACACATGCCCAACTGCTAGATATTTATGTCAGGATTATTTTTCCTAGTCCCAAGAATCATAATCTTAAAAGACATTAGCTATATTGTCAAAGTAACAATCAGACATTGCCATTTTAGTGTAATCATTTTTCAGTTAAAATATCATTGATTGGCTTATGGTAGGGTTGTGTCATGCTTTTGTAAATCACATGTGAGCTCTAAATGTTCAAAGAAGTGTGCATTAGATGTTAATAATTCCATATCGGTGCTGCGTTGCATCAAAACTAATGATATGGACAATCAACGCGATGGAAATTGGCTGAATCTAGCCAATTTCCAAGGTATCGGCAATGGAAATTGGCTAATTGGAAATCATCATCACCACATCAGTTAGTGAGTGAGTGTGTGTCTGTGTCCAATGAGCATTTGGTATATGAAGGTTGTGTAACACTACCTTTGTCAGGTTGGTCACATGTTCACGTACGAGTTTCCTCAATGTTTACGTTGGAGATTTTTGGTTTTTGGTTTGGTATTTGAGTATTACTCTACCCACCACCCTCTTAGGTGTTTTAATTAGTTGATATGAAGTGAATCTACGATATTTAGTGTATTACTTGAGGATGAATAAGGTATAGCGATGTTTTTCGATGATCGCAAATGTTCACATTCGAGTTTCCTCAATGTTTACGTTGGAGTTTTGTTGTTTTTTGTATCCCATTGGTCGAGGATTTGATCATTTTGGCTAGTAAAAGTGTCTAATCAGTAGATAGCGTTCCCATGAAGGTATTTCATCATGCTCTACCACCTTTTGCACCCGTTTTCTAATGCTCTACAATCCTTTTGTATTCCCACTCTCTCACTGTGAGTTGACTGAGAGAGGGCACTGTATGTGGTTGGTCAATTTGTTTTTGTATCCCATTGGTCGAGGATTTGATCATTTTGGCTAGTAAAAGTGTCTAATCAGTAGATAGCGATCCCATGAAGGTATTTCATCATGCTCTACCACCTTTTGCACCCGTTTTCTAATGCTCTACAATCCTTTTGTATTCCCACTCTCTCACTGTGAGTTGACTGAGAGGGGCACTGTATGTGGTTGGTCAATATGTTTTTGTATCCCATTGGTCGAGGATTTGATCATTTTGGCTAGTAAAAGTGTCTAATCAGTAGATAGCGATCCCATGAAGGTATTTCATCATGCTCTACCACCTTTTGCACCCCTTTTCTAATGCTCTACAATCCTTTTGTATTCCCACTCTCTCACTGTGAGTTGACTGAGAGAGGGCACTGTATGTGGTTGGTCAATTTGCTTTTGTATCCCATTGGTCGAGGATTTGATCATTTTGGCTAGTAAAAGTGTCTAATCAGTAGATAGCGATCCCATGAAGGTATTTCATCATGCTCTACCACCTTTTGCATCCGTTTTCTAATGCTCTACAATCTTTTTGTATTCCCACTCTCTCACTGTGAGTTGACTGAGGGAGAGCAGAGTGTGTGTTTTGTCAATACTGTATAGTGTCAAGTATGATTAGGTGACATTTTGATTCGATGTTCACATTTGTAGTGCAAATGTTGTCCTAAATTATTAATTTGCGTATGAAATAAAAGATCCACTCTCTAAATTGGGTGTTGGCTGCGTGATAATAAGATCCACGCTGTCCAAAGAGTTCCACACCCAGGGCACCGTGTATGATTAGGTGACAAACCCTAAAATGGCAATGTCTGATTGTTCCTTTGACAATATAGCTAATCGCAAATGTTCACGTACGAGTTTTCTCAATGTTTACGTTGGAGATTTTTGGTTTTTGGTTTGTTATTTGAGTATTACTCTACCCACCACCCTCTTATGTGTTTTAATTAGTTGATATGAAGTGAATCTACGATATTTAGTGTCTTACTTGAGGATGAATAAGGTATAGCGATGTTTTTCGATGGTCGCAAATGTTCACATTCGAGTTTCCTCAATGTTTACGTTGGAGATTTTTGGTTTTTGGTTTGGTATTCGAGTATTACTCTACCCACCATCCTCTTAGGTGTTTTAATTAGTTGATATGAAGTGAATCTACGATATTTAGTGTATTACTTGAGGATGAATAAGGTATAGCGATGTTTTTCGATGGTCGCAAATGTTCACATTCGAGTTTCCTCAATGTTTACGTTGGAGATTTTTGGTTTTTGGTTTGTTATTCGAGTATTACTCTACCCACCACCCTCTTAGGTGTTTTAATTAGTTGATATGAAGTGAATCTACGAGAATTAGTGTCTTACTTGAGGATGAATAAGGTATAGCGATTTTTTTCGATGATCGCAAATGTGCATGTAAATGTATGATATTTTCTACCCCAAGCAAGGTACACGAAAAACTGATTGTAGAAAAGATTTATTGTAGAAAAAAGTACAGCAGAGAATAAAAGGGGAAAGTGGGGAAAGGCAGGACTATTCTAGATAGTTTTGAGAAGATGATTCGGGACTAAAGTTGAAGATTGGAAATGAGGGTAGAAAGGGACAGGTACGGCGGTGTCTATCCTAATCAAGATGATGAAGATTCTTGAAGAGGGCAGAGTTCAAGTGACCAGATCCAGTTAGAAGATTGACGAACGAACGAGAAGGCATATGAGACAGCGACACAGGCACAAGGTGAAATTGGTCCAAAGCCACTGTGAAAGTCGAACACTAAATTCGGGTGAAAGTAAAACGTGAATGATGATGGCGCGCCCCGAGGGTGACGATCGGTGGCGCTTTTATAGCAGTTACGCACGTGATAAGAGACCAAAGGATGCGTGATTGGGATATTGGTTCGTATTAGTGTACGGGCTATAGAATGAATACGGGACTGTTGTGTAGCATGTTGTGGGAATGAGTCTCAATGAGAAGGTGATCATTCGATCTCATGACTCTTGATTGCTTCGTGTAGTGTTTTATGTTTGATAAGACGAGAACAAGAAATTGCTCAAGTCAGTGTGATTTGATTTGTGATTTAACTCACTCTCGAACGAGAAAGTTACGTTTCTGTTGGTTACCAACTGGTTAGACCGGCTAGTACCAGACTCGATTGTTGTTATCGTCAGTTCACTCACAAGTTGCAACATCCGAACACTTTTCGGGACGACAATTTTCAGCTTCATCAACACTTTTCTACTTGTTATCAACAACACTCAAAACGAGCAATCACCAAACTGCGAAGATGGGCTCCAAAGAGGTTATATTTAACCCCTTTATCATTGCTAGAAGCGTAATCAAGATTGTACTTTTGCATGTCGAAACTTTTGTGAAAGGTTACAGCATCGCTTGGACTGACTGACTCATCTAATCGGAAGTAAAGTTGAAAGTTTATAGATGACTAATAGTATTCGGAATAATTCCATTATTACATCTCTTCCGTTAGAATTGACTATGGGATGGATGACAATGAAAGCTCATAACAATAACATCCTGAGAACATTCAATTTGCAATGGATAAAAGAAGGTATACTGCTGGCGTCCGATTCAATTTGATTATCTGCACTGATTAGCGATCGATCAAACCTGCTCACTCAAACTCAAAATGAAATTTCATTTGGTGGTACTCGTGGTGATTGCGTTCGGGCCTAACGAGGTCGAAGGTACGTTGTTGCACTCTCACTCAAATGATGACTAAGGCGCAATTTTGTTAAGGTGAAAAGTTTTCTGAGTAACGTTGTATATGAACAGGCTTTTGAGTTCTCTTACAATCTGTGTTGCCTTGATGTCGCATCGATGCATGCATGCTCTGTTCTTGTCTCGATTCCTCTCACTCGCGCTTTTTTGCTGTTGCCAATCAGTTCGAGCTGTCTCGCCACTTCTTGTGCTCGTGACTGTTGCCTTTTGGCCTTGCGTTATCGCTCCCCTGCCTCTCCCCGAGCTATCCTGGTTGTTTGCTATCAGATCTTTGATCTAGCTGCAATTTCAGAAGAAACAGTACTTTTAAGTGCTATTCCCCTCGTTGGGTTTGTCGATTGCTGTGTGTCTTCAAGGTATTGTGTATTTTGTTTTTAATGTTCTCTATAATGCTCACTTTCATTTGTTAATCAACAGACAAGAGTCCATTTGGACAGAGCTTTGGATTGTGAGTCTCTCGACTACTTTCCTGTATCCACTTGGATTTGCGCAAGTTTGTGTTGGTCTAGTGTGCATTTCGGTTAGTTATCACTATTACCATTACCATTTCTTTAGCTTTCCATTCTACAGGTTGTACTGTTGTCACATTTTTGGCACAATTTGAATGAACGTGAGTTATCACATGATGGATCAGTCGAAACCAAAGAACTTGGACGAAGTGTTGCAAGCAAATCTAAATTCGCTTGTTAAAGACGATAATGGTACTGTGACTTGTTTTGTATGTGATCATACATTTTCAGGAAAGAAGCACTTCTCGTACATTGCGGGCCATGTTAAATGTGCTGACCATTTGACTCTACTAAATTGGAATCCTGAAATTGGTTTGACCAAAAGAGAATACCTTCAGATGAATACATATTACAACAACTACAAACAGTTTGTCGAGATTGATCGTAATCGACTTGTGTGCACAGTCTGTGATGATAAATCATTTGACTCATCCAACTTCTCGAGTGTCAAGTATCACTGCAACAAAGTTCATGCATTCAAAGCCCAGTCAAGTCGATCGCCGTTGGGAGATGTCACCAACACACCAAAAGTAGTCTTCCCGTTGGGTAAACCTGGTTCATCGAGCTCGAAACAGCAGCAATTTTCCGAAGACGAAATGTCCATCGCAATGCAGAACGAAATTGACAGACCGACAAACAAAGACAAACCGTTAAGAATTGTGAACGGTCAATTGATGTGCTTTCAGTGCAACTCGATATTCAATCCACAACTGTTTTCGAGTTATTATCACTCAGTAAGGAAACATTGGCTGTCGGATGTCCACAAAAAAGTCGTTCGCCGCAAACCAGACTCAAGTTAGGTACGAGGAGTGGCAGACAGAGAAATTGGAATGTTTGAAAAAAGGTCAGCCATTCAAAGGTGATGGCAAACTTACTCCACCAAAGGTTGGAAAAGTTGCTCCTCACCACCGACAAATCGCAACATCTGTCAAGGTTGATGCCGCTAAGTTGATGGTCTATGGTTGCCATCCACTCAAAACTGTCAATACTTCAATGAAGTCATGTTTGGTTAGCTTGTTTGGCAGAACACTTTCACCCACTTCGATTGATGATGGAATTGATCGATGCCTTCAGGGTTAGTATTACTTTTGGTAATGACAATTTGTGTTAAATGTTTTATTTTTAGCTGCAATTAATGCTCGACGTGCCTTCTTGTCCGACAAATCGATTTACATTTCAATCGACGACACAACATGCGATCACAATTGGGCGGCCATTGAAATTGGGGTGTTGGGTCCGAATATGGAGAGATTTCCGATCCACGTAAAGAAAGTCGAAGACAAGAAAGGAGAAACATTTGTGGCAGCAATCGAGGAAGTGTTGTATCAAATTTGGCCTGATGGACCACCAGTGGACCAAATTCGTCTCCTGGTGACAAATGGCGCCAGTCCAATGATAAAGTGTGGTAAGATACTGAAGTCAAAGTATCCAAAATTGTATCACATTTTGTGTATGGCACACAAAATGCACAATATTGCCGATTTGCTCAAAGAGCATTGCCCAATAGTTTATGAATTTACGGGGCTATTAAAACAAGTTTTAGCTCGTTCCAAGAAACGTAATGACTTATTTATGAAGTGCACTTCAGGTAAATTTTGATGTTTTTTGGTATAAAAATTTGATTTTAAATTTCCTAATTTAGGTGTCAGATTTCCAGTGCCACACGATATACGTTTTGGAAGTTGGTTTCGAACTGACAATTTCAGTGAGCACTTTTTGCCCGAAATAGTCAACTTTGCTCGCTTGTTACCTCCAGAGAGGTCGACCAAGAAAGTGGAGAATGCAAAAAGTCGTGTGAACGAGCTGAAGGATTTCGTTGAGGACAAACACAAAATGGCGCTACTAAAGGAGTATCTCGAGTTCATCACTGAGTTTTATGGCGATTTGCCTCTTTACATTTTCGAAATTGAAGGATCACAAGTTCTTTTGAAGAAATCTATCAAAATTATAAAAAAAAGTTCAAAGTATTTTGAAATTTGCAGTTGAAAATTGTAAGGCTAAACATCGAAAAATTGCACAGGAAGTTTTGGACAAGTTCGAGTACGACATGGAATTGAATTCCGATCTTTGGGAAATGGAAAAAGAATGTGAAATTGACCCGAATTCAGTGTATCAATATGCACCTGTCAATTCGTGTGATGTTGAACGAATGTTCGCCCGTTTTAGATTGGAGTTTTGTCATCCAAAATGCCATCTCAGTCCTGAACAAATGACCAAACAGTATGCGGTAAAGGTGGCTTTTCGATCAGATGATTTCGAATATCAACTCGTTTCAAATCATAACCAAACTGATCAATCATTTGTGAACGACCCCGACAACATTAAGGAAGAAGACCAGGATACAGAGTATTGGCAATTTAACAAACCTGCAGTGAAGGAAAGAAAGTACAAATTGGAACTGTTTGGCAAATAATATGTGAAACCCAAAACTCCGAGTCTGGATGAACTTATTGTCATAACCGATTACCGAGTATCGAGTACAAAGCCCGTTTCAGCAAAGACCACTGCAGCGAAACGAGTGTTAGACAAATCAAAAGAACCTGCTCAAAGTAACAAGCGAGTCAAAGTAAGCAAACCAATTGTTGCTGCAACCAAAGTTTTTCAAATGCAGTACAGGAAACAACTCTCACTACAAGAAGTGGACGAACATTGAAAAACACTAGAAGATATCTAGACTTTAATTAAATTTGTAATTTGTCCGATTGCATTTAATTATAACTATTATTAATAAATAAGATTAGTAACCAGTTGGGGAAGAGTAAAATTTCATGAATATGCTATGTTTATACTGTTGGCAAATAAATAAAAATGAATGCAAAAAATGTAAATGAAATCGAAAGCCAATTAAAAAGTAAATTAATTCTAGAAATGACTAACATGATATCATAGGAAAATATTACAGGAATGTTACACAGAATTTTTCTTCAAAGTCTTTCCCGCTATTTCGGCTAAGAATTATTTAAACTGTCACTCGATGGACAGACAGACAGACACAAGCAAATCTTGTTTGAGGTTGTCACTCTGCCACATTGCGTTGACCAGCTAGAGCACACAGAAACATGCTTTTGAAGTGGCCATCCACGTAGGACGTTTACGCATTGGCGTTTTCACCTTAACGTAATTGCGCTTTAATGATCACTTACCCTTGCCGATGTTGACAGGTGACTTCTTAGATGATGTCCAGGAGGTTAACCAATTGCTTGACCAACCAGTGGTTGACGAAAACCGAGTTCTGGGCCTGATCTATGGCCTAGACACCAAACTGGTTCTCGAAGATCCTTTCACACTCGCCTCCAAGAAACACTTCTTAGAGTTGGTGAAAGACAAATACCGACGCAGGTTTGTCAACAGAAAGGTCACTCAAGTCATCACACACAGCAACACAACACCTTCACCGAAAACCTCCGTTGGTTCAACAACCAACTCTCCAACACGAATGTCTGTTGTACAATCGACCACCAGCACACAGGCATCAACGACGATCAAGATTAGGTCTGACTTTAAGTCGACCACCAGGCAACCGACCATCACTTCATCTCTCCAGACATGTACGCCTGCACACACAACAACAACAACAACAACAACTGCAGCGTACTTTACTTGTCCTTCGAGTCTTCTTTGCAACTGCACCAACAACACGCTTTTTGTTGATAATAACATCATCGACGAGCGCATTCACTTCACTGTGCATGTTTTGCTGTTGGCGTTTACACTTGCAGTTGCCGCACTTACTTGGCTTCCTTCTCTCTGTAAGAAGAAGAAGTACTCCCGGATCAGTGCCAACTTTAACGCGAAGAAGGGAAAGTGTTGGATAACGAAGCCTGAAGAAGACTTTGTATGACACTTGATGTTACACTGTTTTTGATGTTAATTAAATAAACAGTACAATTAACCATTACTGAATGGACCACTTTCAATTGAACGCATGTAAGGGCAATTACTGAACGAGTAGACGAAAAATAATATAAACAAATACGATAAACCTGATAACATATTAGCACATAGGACTGAACTGATATATAACTCAATGATATGATATGATAGAGTTTCTAACTGAACGTTTAGGTCAAATTAATGCAAAGGACTAATAACGAAGTAACTAAATGCAATGTTATGAAAGTTACTTTTTGAACGATTGTACAATTCACTGAGGAAGATTTTTGATATACAAACACAGAGACTGAAACAAACGATGAACTGTACGAGTACTGAATCACAACTGAGTGAGAAGAAAAAAAATAATATTATAAAGGAAGAAACTAGCAACAAGTCGAGAAATAAAATGAATAAAACAAAACACATAACTAACACACTGAAACATAAATTGTCTTTTGAAAGAATAATAAATAACAGTTAGAGATGGTTCATTGGAACATTCTCTTGTCGATTGGAGAGGTAATCACGAAGACCTCTGAATCTTCTACCCAATCGAGTATCTCGTTGACAACGAACCCACATCACAATAACCACAATCAACACAATACAGACAATCACACTCGACAACGAGAGGTACGAATAGGGGGAATGAGCAACCTGACGCCAACGTATGTCCTGGTTCACTTCACTCTCATGTAGAACAATCTTACCCAAATCATTACCAATTGATTTGTCGGTGATTTGGCTTCGAAAGGTTCGATCGTTGATCAGTTTGGTTATTTCGGATTGCACTCGATAACTGGATTCGAAGGAATTGTAGTTGACTGGCCAACGCTGACCATCAACTGCGAACGACGTTCCTCGTGGTACCTTGTACACGAGATTCTCACAGTCGAAGACATTACGACCTTGGATTGTCAGTTGGTGGTGCACACAGTAAATGTACGTGAACTGTTCGTCGTGACGAATTTGGCGGAACTTTTTTGTCTTTTAAATCACGACTATGACACTCTTGGATCTCCCATTGTTTGGTACGATTGTCATTCTCGATACACTGGTCGAAATCCTCGAGAATATAGACCAAATCACTTTCGGTCTTGGGAGTGGTCAACAATTCGTGCGTACAATTAGTAGCAGTGTCCAACACCACATACATGTTGCCCTTGAACTTTAACGAACACTCTTGGTTGTTACTATGGTTCGAAAGTAGGATCATGGGGTCTGCTTTCAAGATCACAGACTTTTTAGATACGATCGGAATGTCAAAGTGGAAGATAACGGTGCTAATTTGTGTAGAAACAGCGTTTAGGGACCCAGTGAATGCTGGAAACTTCATCCTCGAGTGGGTTACCCGGGAACAAGGCTTGATAATCGATATCAACCTTTGGGGGTTCCAACTTGAAACTGTGCAATACACGCGTAAGCAAAAGCCCCATTTTGCTAATCTGCTGAAGCAGTAGCATTAAAGCTTTATTTTCTCTGTCACTTGCACTAACACGTTTGTCGATGAGAATCATCTGATGCCAAATACTCTTCAAGTTGTTATCCACTTTGGTCTGATAACTTTCGACCAAGGAATTGTGCTCACGAATCTTATCCAACTGTGTCTGTAACTCTTTCTGGACCGCTTTCACATCTGGGCTCTCCGATTTCTTCTCCCAAATGTGTGATAGTGAGAGGATGCCATAGCTCACGATACCAGTTACAGCACCAGCAACAATTCCAACAAAACGCTTCCGACGAAACACATGTACCTCGACAGGTTGACGATCCATAATTGGGATTTCCTCCACGAATCCACAACTTGATCGAATCACTCTTAACACTTCTCTCTCGTACGCCTTCTCACACTGTTGAAAGGCCTCCAGTTCGGTCGGAGACTCAATACCTTTCATGACCTGGGTTAGCTGAGTACAGGGACTAGCTAACACAGCTATGTGGGAAGTCGCGTTCAGGCCCACCACTGCTCTGTTGGTTGTCCGAAACCAGAGCAGAGGGTCCGCGGTCTCAACCTGAGCCTGTCCTGAACAACTCGCGAATAAACAAAACATAAAAAGAAAAACAATCATAAACATTGACGACACACTTGGCAACACAATAGGCACTCGACTTGCCTGCACAACACTCGGTTGATGACGTACTTGATAAACAGTATGAACGTGCGAATCATCATCTACTATCGCGCGCTCGATCGCATGGCTGGTTTCATTATCCTCACTAGATTGTCGGATGGCTAAAGTGTGACTAATTGACAAATGAAAAAGAATAGGTTATCAACTCCTAACAAAACTTGATCTATTCTATTAGTCACATAGAATCTAGTCATGCGCGTGTAAAGTCCTATGGTAACGGGGATCTCGATATACTCTCTAACGGTGAAACCATCACCCACGGCTTGAAGATTTACATTGTCTGTCACTGGTTCTACTCTGATTCGCGGATCTAACTGAATCGCAATTCTATACGGCATTAGATTGATGGTAGCACCGGTATCGATCATTCCAATTATGCGACTTTGTCCAACACCAAACCAAATATTCAAGGATCGTCTATTAACCGGACGAGCTGGTCGGACCATCATTGCGAACTCCTGTTCTTTCTCCTTCTCCTTACAAGCATTTTTGAAAAAACCATTTAGCACACCGGTGTCATTGTCAGATTCAGACGATTCAACATCTTTGAACACCTGATTCACACGATTTTTGACGTTAGGACGCTGACTCACAAGATTTGGGCATATAGTACGATTGTGACGCCCACTACAACGAAAACAAGAGTAATTTGAGTCACGATTACACTGTGCGGGTTTTTGTGTTCGTCTGACAGACATATCAAACAAAGCAACCATTCCATTGCCAAATGGAATTTTGAAACGGAACTCTTCCAAACACAAAAAACGTCATTATGGAACCGGGATCCACAGGTTCGACATGGGGGTTCCTTGACACTTTTGGAACTAGCTCTTGGGGCTGAAGGGGTCACTGGACTTGAAGAAGCTTTAGGCTTGACCACCTTACCCACTTGGTTGACCATCCTCTTCTGCAAAGGCTTTTTGTTCACCTTTTGCTTCGACTCACTCTCTCTCACAACACTGTGGGACGATTGGTTGACACGCTGGCTGAGCTTAAACTCTTTCTCCAGATATTCGAGCAACACTTTCAGCTTGTGCTCTCCAGTCAGTGCACTTCGCATATACGCGTCTGTTACGTAACGCTGAAACAAATTGTAAGAAATGAAGACTCAACTCGTTTTGGAACGAATCGTCCAACTTGAAGCTGGAAACCAAGGTTTCCACAGAACGCAAAGTGGAAAGAATTGATTGGAAAGTACGAATGTCTCCACGACTGTGGAGTTTAGGCACTCGAGCCATTAGTGCATGAATGTGGCTTCGCACATTAGTTGGATCGATATAGCATTCACGCAACACATCCATTACACGATCGTACTGGTCTGGTGGAAAACCAGCCACGATCTCCAACGCCTGACCAGTGAGTTTAGATCGCAACAAATGCAGCTTCAATGAATCGGACGCTGCGATATCCCCTACAAATTCCATGTAGAGTTGATAGAACAAAGGAAAATGCAACACATCACCATTAAAACTCGGCACATGCTTAACAAATTTGTCATTAAATGATCTCGCTTGAGAAACGCTAGACGTACTCGAACTATTCGCTGAGGAGTATGCAGGTGGAACTAACGAAGCTCCATGGCTTGTGAACCCCACAGTTGGAACTACATCTCTCGGGCGGAAAGAGCTAGTTGACTGAAAGTTGGCGAGATTCTCACCCACCATTGGGTTTGTCTCATCCTCAGTCTCACGTTGATCACTAGTTCCCGAATCGACATAGTGTAACTGTGGTTCGTACACTGAAGCCATGTCGCTAAGCATTTTCTTGAACTCCTCATCATATCCAGGAATTGTTGGAAACTCCACATCCTGGTACAGTCGAGTCCATTGCGTACGTAACTGACTTCTCAAAAGATCGACCTTTAAGATTAGCTTCTTGTAGATCTTTATGCGCTTTTTGGCAGGTGGTATGCCAGATTCGTTCAACTGAGTCAATTCGACCAGCTTGGCCAAATTGCCCATAATTGAGGTGAAGAATCCAAGTATAGCATTGGAGTCTGCCTCCTGATTGACGCCCTTAAGAGTCGGAGCCGACATCTTGAAGAAGCTGACTTACACACAACAACGAGTCGAAACGATAATGTACGTGTGCGTAATTGAAAATACAAAAAAACAACAAACACTCTAGGGAATAATTGGTCTCTTACTCGCGGTAACCTACTATTTGGTATTGATCTTCCCCAAAGATCAAATGTAGTTCGAGAGGTTCGGCTCTGGTCCTATCGTCGCTGGTCAATGGAGATGAAACTTGACTCGTCCAGGTGTACAGGTGGATGGCAAGATGTTTTGTTCAACTCCGTCTTCAATCAATGACGATTACCCAAATACTACTTCACGTTGATCAGACGTAAAGTACCAAACTTCGAAGACCGGATATTACAAAAACAGACTTTTGATTAGCAGTGGATTTTGCACGGAGAGCTGACTCCAAGGCCTTATTAGTTTGCAGAAGGACTCTGTGGTCTTACTTGCGGGAATTGCGCCTCAAGACAAGGGTTAGCTAGACCTTTGAATTTGTAAAGCATTTGAGTTTAGCTTTAACACTCACAGATTGTCACGTTTACTGTCAAATGTATTCGGAAAGTATTTCACACTTCCCCGTTCGTTAAACTGATGATCTGGTCAGAAGGATTCAATTGGGAGAATGTTTATAGTGCAGGACGTGTTGGGATCAGTTCGTGTTGGTCGTGACTTGACGGCTTGTAAATGTATGATATTTTCTACAATCAGTTTTTCGTGTACCTTGCTTGGGGTAGAAAATATCTTACATTTACATTCACATTCGAGTTTCCTCAATGTTTACGTTGGAGATTTTAGATGCTATGAAATTGTGAAGTTAAAAGTGGATATATTCAGGGGTACTATGATTTGCGACAGTCCAAACTGTTTGAGCACGAGTTTTCTCAATGTTTACGTTGGAGATTTTTGGTTTTTGGTTTGGTATTCCAGTATTACTCTACCCACCACCCTCTTATGTGTTTTAATTAGTTGATATGAAGTGAATCTACGAGAATTAGTGTCTTACTTGAGGATGAATAAGGTATAGCGATGTTTTTCGATGGTCGCAAATGTTCACATTCGAGTTTCCTCAATGTTTACGTTGGAGATTTTTGGTTTTTGGTTTGGTATTTGAGTATTACTCTACCCACCACCCTCTTAGGTGTTTTAATTAGTTGATATGAAGTGAATCTACGAGAATTAGTGTCTTACTTGAAGATGAATAAGGTATAGCGATGTTTTCGATGATCGCAAATGTTCACGTACGAGTTTCCTCAATGTTTACGTTGAATATTTTTAGTTTTTGGTTTTGGTATTTGAGTATTACACTACCCACCACCCTCTTATGTGTTTTAATTAGTTGATATGAAGTGAATCTACGAGAATTAGTGTCTTACTTGAGGATGAATAAGGTATAGCGATGTTTTTCGATGGTCGCAAATGTTCACATTCGAGTTTCCTCAATGTTTACGTTGGAGATTTTTGGTTTTTGGTTTGGTATTCCAGTATTACTCTACCCACCACCCTCTTATGTGTTTTAATTAGTTGATATGAAGTGAATCTACGAGAATTAGTGTCTTACTTGAGGATGAATAAGGTATAGCGATGTTTTTCGATGATCGCAAATGTTCACATTCGAGTTTCCTCAATGTTTACGTTGGAGATTTTTGGTTTTTGGTTTGGTATTCCAGTATTACTCTACCCACCACCCTCTTATGTGTTTTAATTAGTTGATATGAAGTGAATCTACGAGAATTAGTGTCTTACTTGAGGATGAATTAGGTATAGCGATGTTTTTCGATGATCGCAAATGTTTTTGTTTAACCCCACTCACTGTGAGTTGACTGAAAGAGAGAGAGAGAGAGCACATTGTGTGTTTGTTTTTTGAATCCTATTGGTCGAGGATTTGATCATTTTGGCTAATTAAAGTGTCTAATAAGAAGATACCGATCCCATGAAAGTAATTCATCATGCTCTACCACCTTTTGCACCCGTTATCTAATGCTCTACAATCTTTTTGTTTTTCCCCACTCACTGTGAGTTGACTGAGGTAGAGCACATTGTGTGTTTGTTTTTTGAATCTTATTCAATTCGTGGCTGTGAAGACACATGCCCAACTGCTAGAAATTTATGTCAGGATTATTTTTCCTAGTCCCAAAAAATCATAATCTTAAAAGACATTAGCTATATTGTCAAAGGAACAATCAGACATTGCCATTTTTAGTGTACTCAATATTCCTAACTATTGTATTTGAATCTTATTAAATTCGTGGCTGTGACGACACATGTCCAACTGCTAGATATTTATGTCAGGATTATTTTTCCTAGTCCCAAGAATCATAATCTTAAAAGACATTAGCTATATTGTCAAAGGAACAATCAGACATTGCCATTTTAGTGTACTCAATATTCCAATCTTTGTATTTGAATCCTATTAAATTCGTGGCTGTGAAGACACATGCCCAACTGCTAGAAATTTATGTCAGGATTATTTTTCCTAGTCCCAAAAATCATAATCTTAAAAGACATTAGCTATATTGTCAAAGGAACAATCAGACATTGCCATTTTAGTATAATCAATATTCCAATCTTTGTATTTGAATCTTATTAAATTCGTGGCTGTGAAGACACATGCCCAACTGTTAGAAATTTATGTCAGGATTATTTTTCCTAGTCCCGAGAATCATAATCTTAAAAGACATTAGCTATATTGTCAAAGGAACAATCAGACATTGCCATTTGAGTGTACTCAATATTTCTAACTATTGTGTTTGAATCTTATTAAATTCGTGGCTGTGAAGACACATGCCCAACTGCTAGAAATTTATGTCAGGATTATTTTTCCTAGTCCCAAGAATCATAATCTTAAAAGACATTAGCTATATTGTCAAAGGAACAATCAGACATTGCCATTTTAGTATACTCAATATTCCAATCTTTGTATTTGAATCTTATTAAATTCGTGGCTGTGAAGACACATGCCCAACTGCTAGAAATTTATGTCAGGATTATTTTTCCTAGTCCCAAGAATCATAATCTTAAAAGACATTAGCTATATTGTCAAAGGAACAATCAGACATTGCCATTTGAGTGTACTCAATATTTCTAACTATTGTGTTTGAATCTTATTAAATTCGTGGCTGTGAAGACACATGCCCAACTGTTAGAAATTTATGTCAGGATTATTTTTCCTAGTCCCGAGAATCATAATCTTAAAAGACATTAGCTATATTGTCCAAGGAACAATCAGACATTGCCATTTTAGTGTAATCATTTTCTGTTAAAATATCATTGATTGGCTTATGGTAGAGTTGTGTTATGCTTTTGAATAGCTCATGTGGGCTCTAAATGTTCACAGAGGTGTGCATTTTATGAAACAAAACCCATATCGGTGCTGGGTTGCATCAAATCTAATGATATGGACAATCATAGCGATGGAAATTGGCTGAATCTAGCCAATTTCCAAGGTATCGGCAATGGAAATTGGCTAATTGGAAATCATCATCACCACATCAGTGAGTGAGTGAGTGTGTGTTTGTGTCCAATGAGCATTTGGTATATGAAGGTTGTGTAACACTACCTTTGTCAGGTTGGTCACATGTTCAATTAAAAGTTTTCTCAATGTTTACGTTTGAGATTTGTTGTTTTTGGTTTGTTATTTGAGTATTACTCTACCCACCACCCTCTTAGGTGTTTTAATTAGTTGATATGAAGTGAATCTACGATATTTAGTGTATTACTTGAGGATGAATAAGGTATAGCGATGTTTTTCGATGGTCGCAAATGTTCACATTCGAGTTTCCTCAATGTTTACGCTGGAGCTTTTTGGTTTTTTGTCTGCTATTTGAGTATTACTCTACCCACCACCCTCTTATGTGTTTTAATTAGTTGATATGAAATGAATCTACGAGAATTAGTGTATTACTTGAGGATGAATAAGGTATAGCGATTTTTTCGATGATCGCAAATGTTCACGTACGAGTTTCCTCAATGTTTACGTTGGAGATTTTTGGTCTTTTGGTTTGTTATTTGAATATTACACTACCCACCACCCTCTTATGTGTTTTAATTAGTTGATATGAAGTGAATCTACGAGAATTAGTGTATTACTTGAGGATGAATAAGGTATAGCGATTTTTTTCGATGATCGCAAATGTTCACGTACGAGTTTCCTCAATGTTTACGTTGGAGATTTTTGGTTTTTTGTATCCCATTGGTCGAGGATTTGATCATTTTGGCTAGTAAAAGTGTCTAATCAGTAGATAGCGATCCCATGAAGGTATTTCATCATGCTCTACCACCTTTTGCACCCGTTTTCTAATGCTCTACAATCCTTTTTGTATTCCCACTCTCTCACTGTTAGTTGACTGAGGGAGGGCACTGTATGTGGTTTGTCAATATGTTTTTGTATCCCATTGGTCGAGGATTTGATTATTTTGTCTAGTAAAAAGTGTCTAATCAGTAGATAGCGATCCCATGAAGGTATTTCATCATGCTCTACCACCTTTTGCACCCCTTTTCTAATGCTCTACAATCTTTTTGTATTCCCACTCTCTCACTGTGAGTTGACTGAGGGAGAGCAGAGTGTGTGTTTTGTCAATACTGTATAGTGTCAAGTATGATTAGGTGACATTTTGATTCGATGTTCACATTTGTAGTGCAAATGTTGTCATAAATTATTAATTTGCGTATGAAATAAAAGATCCACTCTCTAAATTGGGTGTTGGCTGCGTGATAATAAGATCCACGCTGTCCAAAGTGTTCCACACCCAGGGCACCGTGTATGATTAGGTGACAAACCCTAAAATGGCAATGTCTGATTGTTCCTTTGACAATATAGCTAATGTCTTTTAAGATTATGATTCTTAGGACTAGGAAAAATAATCCTGACATAAATTTCTAGCAGTTGTGCATGTGTCTTCACAGCCACGAATTTAATAGAATTCAAATACCAAGATTGGAATATCGAGTACACTAAAATGGCAATGTCTGATTGTTCCTTTGACAATATAGCTAATGTCTTTTAAGATTATGATTCTTAGGACTAGGAAAAATAATCCTGACATAAATTTCTAGCAGTTGGGCATGTGTCTTCACAGCCACGAATTTAATAAAATTCAAATACCAAGATTGGAATATCGAGTACACTAAAATGGCAATGTCTGATTGTTTCTTTGACAATATAGCTAAGGTCTTTTAAGATTATGATTCTTGGGACTAGGAAAAATAATCATGACATAAATTTCTAGCAGTTGTGCGTGTGTCTTCACAGCCACAAATTTAATAAAATTCAAATACCAAGATTGGAATATCGAGTACACTAAAAATGGCAATGTCTGATTGTTCCTTTGACAATATAGCTAAGGTCTTTTAAGATTATGATTCTTGGGACTAGGAAAAATAATCCTGACATAAATTTCCAGCAGTTGTGCATGTGTCTTCACAGCCACGAATTTAATTAGATTCAAATACAAAGATTGGATGGCTTATGGTAGGGTTCTGTCATGCTTTTGTATTGCACATGTGAGCTCTAAATGTTCACAAAGGTGTGCATTTTATGAAATTAATTCCATATCGGTGCTGCGTTGCAATAAACTAATGATATGGACAATCTAAGCGATGGAAATTGGCTGAATCTGGCCAATTTCCATGGCCGAGATACACTTGTTCATCAAACAGACGATACTTTTGGTATCGGCAATGGAAATTGGCTAATTGGAAATCATCATCACCACATCAGTTTGTGTGTGAGTGTGTGTCGAAAGAAATTCATTCCCCAACTTCTTTGTCAACTTGAGAAAAAGTTTCCGGCAATATATTTCCTCAATGTTTACGTTGGAGATTTTTGGTTTTTGGTTTGGTATTTGAGTATTACTTTACCCACCACCCTGTTAGATGTTTTAATTAGTTGATATGAAGTGAATCTACGAGAATTAGTGTCTTACTTGAGGATGAATAAGGTATAGCGATGTTTTTCGATGATCGTAAATGTTCACATTCGAGTTTCCTCAATGTTTACGTTGGAGATTTTTGGTTTTTGGTTTGTTATTTGAGTATTACACTACCCACCACCCTCTTATGTGTTTTAATTAGTTGATATGAAGTGAATCTACGAGAATTAGTGTATTACTTGAGGATGAATAAGGTATAGCGATTTTTTTCGATGATCGCAAATGTTCACATTCGAGTTTCCTCAATGTTTACGTTGGAGAATTTTGGTTTTTGATTTGTTATTTGAGTATTACACTACCCACCACCCTCTTATGTGTTTTAATTAGTTGATATGAAGTGAATCTACGAGAATTAGTGTATTACTTGAGGATGAATAAGGTATAGCGATTTTTTTCGATGATCGCAAATGTTCACATTCGAGTTTCCTCAATGTTTACGTTGGAGATTTTTGGTTTTTGGTTTGTTATTTGAGTATTACACTACCCACCACCCTCTTATGTGTTTTAATTAGTTGATATGAAGTGAATCTACGAGAATTAGTGTATTACTTTAGGATGAACAAGGTATAGCGATTTTTTTCGATGATCTCAAATGTTCACGTACGAGTTTTTCTCAATGTTTACGTTGGAGATTTTTTGGTTTTTTGGTTTGTTATTTGAGTATTACACTACCCACCACCCTCTTAGGTGTTTTAATTAGTTGATATGAAGTCAATCTACTAGAATTAGTGTATTACTTGAGGATGAATAAGGTATAGCGATTTTTTTCGATGATCGCAAATGTTCACGTACGAGTTTCCTCAATGTTTACGTTGGAGATTTTTGGTTTTTGGTTTGGTATTTGAGTATTACTCTACCCACCACACGCTTAGGTGTTTTAATTAGTTGATATGAAGTGAATCTACGATATTTAGTGTATTACTTGAGGATGAATAAGGTATAGCGATTTTTTTCGATGATCGCAAATGTTCACGTACGAGTTTCCTCAATGTTTACGTTGGAGATTTTTGGTTTTTTTGTATCCCATTGGTCGAGGATTTGATCATTTTGGCTAGTAAAAGTGTCTAATCAGTAGATAGCGATCCCATGAAGGTATTTCATCATGCTCTACCACCTTTTGCACCCCTTTTCTAATGCTCTACAATCCTTTTGTATTCCCACTCTCTCACTGTGAGTTGACTGAGGGAGAGCAGAGTGTGTGTTTTGTCAATACTGTATAGTGTCAAGTATGATTAGGTGACATTTTGATTCGATGTTCACATTTGTAGTGCAAATGTTGTCATAAATTATTAATTTGCGTATGAAATAAAAGATCCACTCTCTAAATTGGGTGTTGGCTGCGTGATAATAAGATCCACGCTGTCCAAAGTGTTCCACACCCAGGGCACCGTGTATGATTAGGTGACAAACCCTAAAATGGCAATGTCTGATTGTTCCTTTGACAATATAGCTAATGTCTTTTAAGATTATGATTCTTAGGACTAGGAAAAATAATCCTGACATAAATTTCTAGCAGTTGTGCATGTGTCTTCACAGCCACGAATTTAATAGAATTCAAATACCAAGATTGGAATATCGAGTACACTAAAATGGCAATGTCTGATTGTTCCTTTGACAATATAGCTAATGTCTTTTAAGATTATGATTCTTGGGACTAGGAAAAATAATCCTGACATAAATTTCTACGTAAACATTGAGAAAACTCGTACGTGAACATTTGCGATCATCGAAAAAAAATCGCTATACCTTATTCATCCTCAAGTAATACACTAATTATCGTAGATTCACTTAATATCAACTAATTAAAACACATAAGAGGGTGGTGGGTAGTGTAATACTCAAATAACAAACCAAAAACCAAAAATCTCCAACGTAAACATTGAGGAAACTCGAATGTGAACATTTGCGATCATCGAAAAACATCGCTATACCTTATTCATCCTCAAGTAATACACTAATTCTCGTAGATTCACTTCATATCAACTAATTAAAACACATAAGAGGGTGGTGGGTAGTTTAATACTCAAATAACAAAACAAAAACCAAAAATCTCCAACGTAAACATTGAGGAAACTCGAATGTGAACATTTGCGATCATCGAAAAAAAATCGCTATACCTTATTCATCCTCAAGTAATACACTAATTCTCGTAGATTCACTTCATATCAACTAATTAAAACACATAAGAGGGTGGTGGGTAGTGTAATACTCAAATAACAAACCAAAAACCAAAAATCTCCAACGTAAACATTGAGGAAACTCGAATGTGAACATTTGCGACCATCGAAAAACATCGCTATACCTTATTCATCCTCAAGTAATACACTAATTCTCGTAGATTCACTTCATATCAACTAATTAAAACACATAAGAGGGTGGTGGGTAGTGTAATACTCAAATAACAAACCAAAAACCAAAAATCTCCAACGTAAACATTGAGGAAACTCGAATGTGAACATTTGCGATCATCGAAAAACATCGCTATACCTTATGGCACGTTAAGTAATACACTAATTCTCGTAGATTCACTTCATATCAACTAATTAAAACACATAAGAGGGTGGTGGGTAGTGTAATACTCAAATAACAAACCAAAAACCAAAAATCTCCAACGTAAACATTGAGGAAACTCGAATGTGAACATTTGCGATCATCGAAAAACATCGCTATACCTTATTCATCCTCAAGTAATACACTAATTCTCGTAGATTCACTTCATATCAACTAATTAAAACACATAAGAGGGTGGTGGGTAGTGTAATACTCAAATAACAAACCAAAAACCAAAAATCTCCAACGTAAACATTGGGGAAACTCGAATGTGAACATTTGCGATCATCGAAAAAAAATCGCTATGCCTTATTCATCCTCAAGTAATACACTAATTCTCGTAGATTCACTTCATATCAACTAATTAAAACACATAAGAGGGTGGTGGGTAGTGTAATACTCAAATAACAAACCAAAAACCAAAAATCTCCAACGTAAACATTGAGGAAACTCGTACGTGAACATTTGCGATCATCGAAAAACATCGCTATACCTTATTCATCCTCAAGTAATACACTAATTCTCGTAGATTCACTTCATATCAACTAATTAAAACACATAAGAGGGTGGTGGGTAGAGTAATACTCAAATACCAAACCAAAAACCAAAAATCTCCAACGTAAACATTGAGGAAACTCGAATGTGAACATTTGCGATCATCGAAAAAACATCGCTATACCTTATTCATCCTCAAGTAAGACACTAATTCTCGTAGATTCACCTCAGATCAACTTATTAAAACACCTAACAGGGTGGTGGGTAGAGTAATACTCAAATAACAAACCAAAAACCAAAAATCTCCAACGTAAACATTGAGGAAACTCGTACGTGAACATTTGCGATCATCGAAAAACATCGCTATACCTTATTCATCCTCAAGTAATACACTAATTCTCGTAGATTCACCTCAGATCAACTAATTAAAACACATAAGAGGGTGGTGGGTAGAGTAATACTCAAATACCAAACCAAAAACCAAAAATCTCCAACGTAAACATTGAGGAAACTCGTACGTGAACATTTGCGACCATCGAAAAACATCGCTATACCTTATTCATCTTCAAGTAAGACACTAATTCTCGTAGATTCACTTCATATCAACTAATTAAAACACCTAAGAGGGTGGTGGGTAGAGTAATACTCAAATAACAAACCAAAAACCAAAAATCTCCAACGTAAACATTGAGAAAACTCGTACGTGAACATTTGCGATCATCGAAAAAAATCGCTATACCTTATTCATCCTCAAGTAAGACACTAATTCTCGTAGATTCACCTCAGATCAACTAATTAAAACACCTAACAGGGTGGTGGGTAGAGTAATACTCAAATAACAAACCAAAAACCAAAAATCTCCAACGTAAACATTGAGGAAACTCGAACGTGAACATTTGCGATCATCGAAAAACATCGCTATACCTTATTCATCCTCAAGTAATACACTAATTCTCGTAGATTCACTTCATATCAACTAATTAAAACACATAAGAGGGTGGTGGGTAGTGTAATACTCAAATAACAAACCAAAAACCAAAAATCTCCAACGTAAACATTGAGGAAACTCGAATGTGAACATTTGCGATCATCGAAAAACATCGCTATACCTTATTCATCCTCAAGTAATACACTAATTCTCGTAGATTCACTTCATATCAACTAATTAAAACACATAAGAGGGTTGTGGGTAGTGTAATACTCAAATAACAAACCAAAAACCAAAAATCTCCAACGTAAACATTGAGGAAACTCGAATGTGAACATTTGCGATCATCGAAAAACATCGCTATACCTTATTCATCCTCAAGTAATACACTAATTCTCGTAGATTCACTTCATATCAACTAATTAAAACACATAAGAGGGTGGTGGGTAGTGTAATACTCAAATAACAAACCAAAAACCAAAAATCTCCAACGTAAACATTGAGGAAACTCGAATGTGAACATTTGCGATCATCGAAAAACATCGCTATACCTCATTCATCCTCAAGTAAGACACTAATTCTCGTAGATTCACTTCATATCAACTATTTAAAACACATAAAAGGGTGGTGGGTAGAGTAATACTCAAATAACAAACCAAAAACCAAAAATCTCCAACGTAAACATTGAGGAAACTCGAATGTGAACATTTGCGATCATCGAAAAAACATCGCTATACCTTATTCATCCTCAAGTAATACACTAATTCTCGTAGATTCACTTCATATCAACTAATTAAAACACATAAGAGGGTAATGGGTAGTGTAATACTCAAATACCAAACCAAAAACCAAAAATCTCCAACGTAAACATTGAGGAAACTCGAATGTGAACATTTGCGACCATCGAAAAACATCGCTATACCTTATTCATCCTCAAGTAATACACTAATTCTCGTAGATTCACTTCATATCAACTAATTAAAACACATAAGAGGGTGGTGGGTAGTGTAATACTCAAATAACAAACCAAAAACCAAAAATCTCCAACGTAAACATTGAGGAAACTCGAATGTGAACATTTGCGATCATCGAAAAACATCGCTATACCTTATTCATCCTCAAGTAATACACTAATTCTCGTAGATTCACTTCATATCAACTAATTAAAACACATAAAGAGGGTGGTGGGTAGAGTAATACTCAAATAACAAACCAAAAAACCAAAAATCTCCAACGTAAACATTGAGGAAACTCGAATGTGAACATTTGCGATCATCGAAAAACATCGCTATACCTTATTCATCCTCAAGTAATACACTAATTCTCGTAGATTCACTTCATATCAACTAATTAAAACACATAAGAGGGTGGTGGGTAGTGTAATACTTAAATAACAAACCGAAAACCAAAAATCTCCAACGTAAACATTGAGGAAACTCGAATGTGAACATTTGCGACCATCGAAAAACATCGCTATACCTTATTCATCCTCAAGTAATACACTAATTCTCGTAGATTCACTTCATATCAACTAATTAAAACACATAAGAGGGTGGTGGGTAGTGTAATACTCAAATACCAAACCAAAAACCAAAAATCTCCAACGTAAACATTGAGGAAATATATTGCCGGAAACTTTTTCTCAAGTTGACAAAGAAGTTGGGGAATGAATTTCTTTCGACACACACTCACACACAAACTT
The DNA here is from genome assembly GCA_023373905.1 of Rhizoglyphus robini. Classification (NCBI taxonomy): domain Eukaryota; kingdom Metazoa; phylum Arthropoda; class Arachnida; order Sarcoptiformes; family Acaridae; genus Rhizoglyphus; species Rhizoglyphus robini. The sequence goes on from JAKIJQ010000027.1 coordinate 2,507,006, forward strand.
ATGTGGTGATGATGATTTCCAATTAGCCAATTTCCATTGCCGATACCAAAAGTATCGTCTGTTTGATGAACAAGCTTATCTCGGCCATGGAAATTGGCCAGATTCAGCCAATTTCCATCGCTTAGATTGTCCATATCATTAGTTTATTGCAACGCAGCACCGATATGGAATTAATTTCATAAAATGCACACCTTTGTGAACATTTAGAGCTCACATGTGCAATACAAAAGCATGACAGAACCCTACCATAAGCCATCCAATCTTTGTATTTGAATCTAATTAAATTCGGGGCTGCGAAGACACATGCACAACTGCTAGAAATTTATGTCAGGATTATTTTTCCTAGTCCCAAGAATCATAATCTTAAAAGACATTAGCTATATTGTCAAAGGAACAATCAGACATTGCCATTTTAGTGTATTCGATATTTCAATCTTGGTATTTGAATTCTATTAAATTCGTGGCTGTGAAGACACATGCACAACTGCTAGCAATTTATGTCAGGATTATTTTTCCTAGTCCCAAGAATCATAATCTTAAAAGACATTAGCTATATTGTCAAAGGAACAATCAGACATTGCCATTTTAGTGTACTCAATATTCCAATCTTGGTATTTGAATCTTATTAAATTCGTGGCTGTGAAGACACATGCCCAACTGCTAGAAATTTACGTCAGGATTATTTTTCCTAGTCCCAAGAATCATAATCTTAAAAGACATTAGCTATATTGTCAAAGGAACAATCAGACATTGCCATTTTAGTGTACTCGATATTCCAATCTTGGTATTTGAATTCTATTAAATTCGTGGCTGTGAAGACACATGCACAACTGCTAGAAATTTATGTCAGGATTATTTTTCCTAGTCCCAAGAATCATAATCTTAAAAGACATTAGCTATATTGTCAAAGGAACAATCAGACATTGCCATTTTAGGGTTTGTCACCTAATCATACACGGTGCCCTGGGTGTGGAACACTTTGGACAGCGTGGATCTTATTATCACGCAGCCAACACCCAATTTAGAGAGTGGATCTTTTATTTCATACGCAAATTAATAATTTATGACAACATTTGCACTACAAATGTGAACATCGAATCAAAATGTCACCTAATCATACTTGACACTATACAGTATTGACAAAACACACACTCTGCTCTCTCCCTCAGTCAACTCACAGTGAGAGAGTGGGAATACAAAAAGATTGTAGAGCATTAGAAAACGGGTGCAAAAGGTGGTAGAGCATGATGAAATACCTTCATGGGATCGCTATCTACTGATTAGACACTTTTACTAGCCAAAATGATCAAATCCTCGACCAATGGGATACAAAAACATATTGACCAACCACATACAGTGCCCTCTCTCAGTCAACTCACAGTGAGAGAGTGGGAATACAAAAGGATTGTAGAGCATTAGAAAACGGGTGCAAAAGGTGGTAGAGCATGATGAAATACCTTCATGGAATCGCTATCTACTGATTAGACACTTTTACTAGCCAAAATGATCAAATCCTCGACCAATGGGATACAAAAACATATTGACCAACCACATACAGTGCCCTCTCTCAGTCAACTCACATTGAGAGAGGGGGAATACAAAAGGATTGTAGAGCATTAGAAAACGGGTGCAAAAGGTGGTAGAGCATGATGAAATACCTTCATGGGATCGCTATCTACTGATTAGACACTTTTACTAGCCAAAATGATCAAATCCTCGACCAATGGGATACAAAAAACCAAAAATCTCCAACGTAAACATTAAGGAAACTCGAATGTGAACATTTGCGACCATCGAAAAACATCGCTATACCTTATTCATCCTCAAGTAATACACTAATTCTCGTAGATTCACTTCATATCAACTAATTAAAACACCTAAGAGGGTGGTGGGTAGAGTAATACTCACATACCAAACCAAAAACCAAAAATCTCCAACGTAAACATTGAGGAAACTCGAATGTGAACATTTGCGACCATCGAAAAACATCGCTATACCTTATTCATCCTCAAGTAATACACTAATTCTCGTAGATTCACTTCATATCAACTAATTAAAACACATAAGAGGGTGGTGGGTAGTGTAATACTCAAATAACAAACCAAAAACCAAAAATCTCCAACGTAAACATTGAGGAAACTCGAATGTGAACATTTGCGACCATCGAAAAACATCGCTATACCTTATTCATCCTCAAGTAATACACTAATTCTCGTAGATTCACTTCATATCAACTATTTAAAACGCATAAGAGGGTGGTGGGTAGAGTAATACTCAAATACCAAACCAAAAACCAAAAATCTCCAACGTAAACATTGAGGAAATATATTGCCGGAAACTTTTTCTCAAGTTGACAAAGAAGTTGGGGAATGAATTTCTTTCGACACACACTCACACACAAACTGATGTGGTGATGATGATTTCCAATTAGCCAATTTCCATTGCCGATACCAATTGTATCGGCTTTTTGATGAACAAGCTTATCTCGGCCATGGAAATTGGCCAGATTCAGCCAATTTCCATCGCTTAGATTGTCCATATCATTAGTTTATTGCAACGCAGCACCGATATGGAATTAATTTCATAAAATTCACACCTTTGTGAACATTTAGAGCTCACATGTGCAATACAAAAGCATTACACAACCCTACCATAAGCCATCCAATCTTTGTATTTGAATCTAATTAAATTCGTGGCTGTGAAGACACATGCCCAACTGCTAGAAATTTATGTCAGGATTATTTTTCCTAGTCCCAAGAATCATAATCTTAAAAGACATTAGCTATATTGTCAAAGGAACAATCAGACATTGCCATTTTAGTGTACTCGATATTCCAATCTTGGTATTTGAATTCTATTAAATTTGTGGCTGTGAAGACACATGCACAACTGCTAGAAATTTATGTCAGGATTATTTTTCCTAGTCCCAAGAATCATAATCTTAAAAGACATTAGCTATATTGTCAAAGGAACAATCAGACATTGCCATTTTAGTGTACTCGATATTCCAATCTTGGTATTTGAATTTTATTAAATTCGTGGCTGTGAAGACACATGCCCAACTGCTAGAAATTTATGTCAGGATTATTTTTCCTAGTCCCAAGAATCATAATCTTAAAAGACATTAGCTATATTGTCAAAGGAACAATCAGACATTGCCATTTTAGTGTACTCGATATTCCAATCTTGGTATTTGAATTCTATTAAATTCGTGGCTGTGAAGACACATGCACAACTGCTAGAAATTTATGTCAGGATTATTTTTCCTAGTCCTAAGAATCATAATCTTAAAAGACATTAGCTATATTGTCAAAGGAACAATCAGACATTGCCATTTTAGGGTTTGTCACCTAATCATACACGGTGCCCTGGGTGTGGAACACTTTGGACAGCGTGGATCTTATTATCACGCAGCCAACACCCAATTTAGAGAGTGGATCTTTTATTTCATACGCAAATTAATAATTTATGACAACATTTGCACTACAAATGTGAACATCGAATCAAAATGTCACCTATTCATACTTGACACTATACAGTATTGACAAAACACACACTCTGCTCTCCCTCAGTCAACTCACAGTGAGAGAGTGGGAATACAAAAAGATTGTAGAGCATTAGAAAAGGGGTGCAAAAGGTGGTAGAGCATGATGAAATACCTTCATGGGATCGCTATCTACTGATTAGACACTTTTACTAGCCAAAATGATCAAATCCTCGACCAATGGGATACAAAAACATATTGACCAACCACATACAGTGCCCTCTCTCAGTCAACTCACAGTGAGAGAGTGGGAATACAAAAGGATTGTAGAGCATTAGAAAAGGGGTGCAAAAGGTGGTAGAGCATGATGAAATGCCTTCATGGAATCGCTATCTACTGATTAGACACTTTTACTAGCCAAAATGATCAAATCCTCGACCAATGGGATACAAAAACATATTGACCAACCACATACAGTGCCCTCTCTCAGTCAACTCACAGTGAGAGAGTGGGAATACAAAAGGATTGTAGAGCATTAGAAAACGGGTGCAAAAGGTGGTAGAGCATGATGAAATACCTTCATGGGATCGCTATCTACTGATTAGACACTTTTACTAGCCAAAATGATCAAATCCTCGACCAATGGGATACAAAAAAACCAAAAATCTCCAACGTAAACATTGAGGAAACTCGAATGTGAACATTTGCGACCATCGAAAAACATCGCTATACCTTATTCATCCTCAAGTAATACACTAATTCTCGTAGATTCACTTCATATCAACTAATTAAAACATCTAACAGGGTGGTGGGTAGAGTAATACTCAAATACCAAACCAAAAACCAAAAATCTCCAACGTAAACATTGAGGAAACTCGAATGTGAACATTTGCGATCATCGAAAAACATCGCTATACCTTATTCATCCTCAAGTAATACACTAATTCTCGTAGATTCACTTCATATCAACTAATTAAAACACATAAGAGGGTGGTGGGTAGTGTAATACTCAAATAACAAACCAAAAACCAAAAATCTCCAACGTAAACATTGAGGAAACTCGAATGTGAACATTTGCGACCATCGAAAAACATCGCTATACCTTATTCATCCTCAAGTAATACACTAATTCTCGTAGATTCACTTCATATCAACTAATTAAAACACCTAAGAGGGTGGTGGGTAGAGTAATACTCAAATACCAAACCAAAAACCAAAAATCTCCAACGTAAACATTGAGGAAATATATTGCCGGAAACTTTTTCTCAAGTTGACAAAGAAGTTGGGGAATGAATTTCTTTCGACACACACTCACACACAAACTGATGTGGTGATGATGATTTCCAATTAGCCAATTTCCATTGCCGATACCAAAAGTATCGTCTGTTTGATGAACAAGCTTATCTCGGCCATGGAAATTGGCCAGATTCAGCCAATTTCCATCGCTTAGATTGTCCATATCATTAGTTTATTGCAACGCAGCACCGATATGGAATTAATTTCATAAAATGCACACCTTTGTGAACATTTCGAGCTCACATGTGCAATACAAAAGCATGACAGAACCCTACCATAAGCCATCCAATCTTTGTATTTGAATCTAATTAAATTCGTGGCTGTGAAGACACATGCACAACTGCTAGAAATTTATGTCATGATTATTTTTCCTAGTCCCAAGAATCATAATCTTAAAAGACATTAGCTATATTGTCAAAGGAACAATCAGACATTGCCATTTTAGGGTTTGTCACCTAATCATACACGGTGCCCTGGGTGTGGAACACTTTGGACAGCGTGGATCTTATTATCACGCAGCCAACACCCAATTTAGAGAGTGGATCTTTTATTTCATACGCAAATTAATAATTTATGACAACATTTGCACTACAAATGTGAACATCGAATCAAAATGTCACCTATTCATACTTGACACTATACAGTATTGACAAAACACACACTCTGCTCTCCCTCAGTCAACTCACAGTGAGAGAGTGGGAATACAAAAAGATTGTAGAGCATTAGAAAAGGGGTGCAAAAGGTGGTAGAGCATGATGAAATACCTTCATGGGATCGCTATCTACTGATTAGACACTTTTACTAGCCAAAATGATCAAATCCTCGACCAATGGGATACAAAAACATATTGACCAACCACATACAGTGCCCTCTCTCAGTCAACTCACAGTGAGAGAGTGGGAATACAAAAGGATTGTAGAGCATTAGAAAAGGGGTGCAAAAGGTGGTAGAGCATGATGAAATACCTTCATGGAATCGCTATCTACTGATTAGACACTTTTACTAGCCAAAATGATCAAATCCTCGACCAATGGGATACAAAAACATATTGACCAACCACATACAGTGCCCTCTCTCAGTCAACTCACAGTGAGAGAGTGGGAATACAAAAGGATTGTAGAGCATTAGAAAACGGGTGCAAAAGGTGGTAGAGCATGATGAAATACCTTCATGGGAACGCTATCTACTGATTAGACACTTTTACTAGCCAAAATGATCAAATCCTCGACCAATGGGATACAAAAAACCAAAAATCTCCAACGTAAACATTGAGGAAACTCGAATGTGAACATTTGCGACCATCGAAAAACATCGCTATACCTTATTCATCCTCAAGTAATACACTAATTCTCGTAGATTCACTTCATATCAACTATTTAAAACACCTAAGAGGGTGGTGGGTAGAGTAATACTCAAATACCAAACCAAAAACCAAAAATCTCCAACGTAAACATTGAGGAAACTCGAATGTGAACATTTGCGATCATCGAAAAACATCGCTATACCTTATTCATCTTCAAGTAATACACTAATTCTCGTAGATTCATTTCAAATCAACTATTTAAAACACATAGGAGGGTGGTGGGTAGTGTAATACTCAAATAACAAACCAAAAACCAAAAATCTCCAACGTAAACATTGAGGAAACTCGAATGTGAACATTTGCGATCATCGAAAAACATCGCTATACCTTATTCATCCTCAAGTAAGACACTAATTCTCGTAGATTCACTTCATATCAACTAATTAAAACACCTAAGAGGGTGGTGGGTAGAGTAATACTCGAATACCAAACCAAAAACCAAAAATCTCCAACGTAAACATTGAGGAAATATATTGCCGGAAACTTTTTCTCAAGTTGACAAAGAAGTTGGGGAATGAATTTCTTTCGACACACACTCACACACAAACTGATGTGATGATGATGATTTCCAATTAGCCAATTTCCATTGCCGATACCAAAAGTATCGTCTGTTTGATGAACAAGCTTATCTCGGCCATGGAAATTGGCCAGATTCAGCCAATTTCCATCGCTTAGATTGTCCATATCATTAGTTTATTGCAACGCAGCACCGATATGGAATTAATTTCATAAAATGCACACCTTTGTGAACATTTAGAGCTCACATGTGCAATACAAAAGCATGACAGAACCCTACCATAAGCCATCCAATCTTTGTATTTGAATCTAATTAAATTCGTGGCTGTGAAGACACATGCACAACTGCTAGAAATTTATGTCATGATTATTTTTCCTAGTCCCAAGAATCATAATCTTAAAAGACATTAGCTATATTGTCAAAGGAACAATCAGACATTGCCATTTTAGGGTTTGTCACCTAATCATACACGGTGCCCTGGGTGTGGAACACTTTGGACAGCGTGGATCTTATTATCACGCAGCCAACACCCAATTTAGAGAGTGGATCTTTTATTTCATACGCAAATTAATAATTTATGACAACATTTGCACTACAAATGTGAACATCGAATCAAAATGTCACCTATTCATACTTGACACTATACAGTATTGACAAAACACACACTCTGCTCTCCCTCAGTCAACTCACAGTGAGAGAGTGGGAATACAAAAGGATTGTAGAGCATTAGAAAAGGGGTGCAACAGGTGGGAGAGCATGATGAAATACCTTCATGGGATCGCTATCTACTGATTAGACACTTTTACTAGCCAAAATGATCAAATCCTCGACCAATGGGATACAAAAACATATTGACCAACCACATACAGTGCCCTCTCTCAGTCAACTCACAGTGAGAGAGTGGGAATACAAAAGGATTGTAGAGCATTAGAAAAGGGGTGCAAAAGGTGGTAGAGCATGATGAAATACCTTCATGGAATCGCTATCTACTGATTAGACACTTTTACTAGCCAAAATGATCAAATCCTCGACCAATGGGATACAAAAACATATTGACCAACCACATACAGTGCCCTCTCTCAGTCAACTCACAGTGAGAGAGTGGGAATACAAAAGGATTGTAGAGCATTAGAAAACGGGTGCAAAAGGTGGTAGAGCATGATGAAATACCTTCATGGGATCGCTATCTACTGATTAGACACTTTTACTAGCCAAAATGATCAAATCCTCGACCAATGGGATACAAAAACATATTGACCAACCACATACAGTGCCCTCTCTCAGTCAACTCACAGTGAGAGAGTGGGAATACAAAAGGATTGTAGAGCATTAATGCGACCATTGAAAAACATCGCTAATACCTTATTACATCCTCAAGTAAGACACTAATTCTCGACCTAGATTACAACTTCATATTACAAACCTGATTATAAAAACCACCTACAGACGGGTGCAAAAGGTGGTAGAGCATGATGAAATACCTTCATGGGATCGCTATCTACTGATTAGACACTTTTACTAGCCAAAATGATCAAATCCTCGACCAATGGGATACAAAAAACCAAAAATCTCCAACGTAAACATTGAGGAAACTCGTACGTGAACATTTGCGATCATCGAAAAACATCGCTATACCTTATTCATCCTCAAGTAAGACACTAATTCTCGTAGATTCACCTCAGATCAACTAATTAAAACACCTAACAGGGTGGTGGGTAGAGTAATACTCAAATAACAAACCAAAAACCAAAAATCTCCAACGTAAACATTGAGGAAACTCGAATGTGAACATTTGCGACCATCGAAAAACATCGCTATACCTTATTCATCCTCAAGTAAGACACTAATTCTCGTAGATTCACTTCATATCCACTTATTAAAACACCTAACAGGGTGGTGGGTAGAGTAATACTCAAATAACAAACCAAAAACCAAAAATCTCCAACGTAAACATTGAGGAAACTCGAATGTGAACATTTGCGACCATCGAAAAAATCGCTATACCTTATTCATCCTCAAGTAATACACTAATTCTCGTAGATTCACCTCAGATCAACTAATTAAAACACATAAGAGGATGGTGGGTAGAGTAATACTCAAATACCAAACCAAAAACCAAAAATCTCCAACGTAAACATTGAGGAAACTCGAATGTGAACATTTGCGATCATCGAAAAACATCGCTATACCTTATTCATCCTCAAGTAATACACTAATTCTCGTAGATTCACTTCATATCAACTAATTAAAACACATAAGAGGATGGTGGGTAGAGTAATACTCAAATAACAAACCAAAAACCAAAAATCTCCAACGTAAACATTGAGAAAACTCGTACGTGAACATTTGCGATCATCGAAAAACATCGCTATACCTTATTCATCCTCAAGTAAGACACTAATTCTCGTAGGTTCACTTCATATCAACTAATTAAAACACATAAGAGGATGGTGGGTAGAGTAATACTCAAATAACAAACCAAAAACCAAACATCTCCAACGTAAACATTGAGGAAATATATTGCCGGAAACTTTTTCTCAAGTTGACAAAGAAGTTGGGGAATGAATTTCTTTCGACACACACTCACACACAAACTGATGTGGTGATGATGATTTCCAATTAGCCAATTTCCATTGCCGATACCAAAAGTATCGTCTGTTTGATGAACAAGCTTATCTCGGCCATGGAAATTGGCCAGATTCAGCCAATTTCCATCGCTTAGATTGTCCATATCAATAGCTTTGATGCAACGCAGCACCGATATGGAAATCTTTTCATAAAATGCACACCACTGTGAACATTTAGAGCCCACATGTGCCCTACAAAAGCATTACACAACCCTACCATAAGCCATCCAATCTTTGTGTTTGAATCTAATTAAATTCATGGCTGTGAAGACACATGCACAACTGCTAGAAATTTATGTCATGATTATTTTTCTTAGTCCCAAAAATCATAATCTTAAAAGACATTAGCTATATTGTCAAAGGAACAATCAGACATTGCCATTTTAGGGTTTGTCACCTAATCATACACGGTGCCCTGGGTGTGGAACACTTTGGACAGCGTGGATCTTATTATCACACAGCCAACACCCAATTTAGAGAGTGGATCTTTTATTTCATACGCAAATTAATAATTTATGACAACATTTGCACTACAAATGTGAACATCGAATCAAAATGTCACCTAATCATACTTGACACTATACAGTATTGACAAAACACACACTCTGCTCTCCCTCAGTCAACTCACAGTGAGTGGGGAAAAACAAAAAGATTGTAGAGCATTAGAAAACGGATGCAAAAGGTGGTAGAGCATGATGAAATACCTTCATGGGATCGCTATCTACAGATTAGACACTTTAATTAGCCAAAATGATCAAATCTTCGACCAATAGGATTCAAAAACAAATTGACCAACCACATAAAGTGCTCTCCCTCAGTCAACTCACAGTGAGAGAGTGGGAATACAAAAAGATTGTAGAGCATTAGAAAAGGGGTGCAAAAGGTGGTAGAGCATGATGAAATACCTTCATGGGATCGCTATCTACTGATTAGACACTTTTACTAGCCAAAATGATCAAATCCTCGACCAATGGGATACAAAAACAAATTGACCAACCACATACAGTGCCCTCTCTCAGTCAACTCACAGTGAGAGAGTGGGAATACAAAAGGATTGTAGAGCATTAGAAAAGGGGTGCAAAAGGTGGTAGAGCATGATGAAATACCTTCATGGAATCGCTATCTACTGATTAGACACTTTTACTAGCCAAAATGATCAAATCCTCGACCAATGGGATACAAAAGCATATTGACCAACCACATACAGTGCCCTCTCTCAGTCAACTCACAGTGAGAGAGTGGGAATACAAAAGGATTGTAGAGCATTAGAAAACGGGTGCAAAAGGTGGTAGAGCATGATGAAATACCTTCATGGGATCGCTATCTACTGATTAGACACTTTTACTAGCCAAAATGATCAAATCCTCGACCAATGGGATACAAAAAACCAAAAATCTCCAACGTAAACATTGAGGAAACTCGAATGTGAACATTTGCGACCATCGAAAAAAATTGCTATACCTTATTCATCCTCAAGTAATACACTAATTCTCGTAGATTCACCTCAGATCAACTAATTAAAACACATAAGAGGGTGGTGGGTAGTGTAATACTCAAATAACAAACCAAAAACCAAAAATCTCCAACGTAAACATTGAGGAAACTCGAATGTGAACATTTGCGATCATCGAAAAACATCGCTATACCTTATTCATCCTCAAGTAATACACTAATTCTCGTAGATTCACTTCATATCAACTAATTAAAACACATAAGAGGGTGGTGGGTAGTGTAATACTCAAATAACAAACCAAAAACCAAAAATCTCCAACGTAAACATTGAGGAAACTCGAATGTGAACATTTGCGATCATCGAAAAACATCGCTATACCTTATTCATCCTCAAGTAAGACACTAATTCTCGTAGATTCACTTCATATCAACTATTTAAAACACCTAAGAGGGTGGTGGGTAGAGTAATACTCAAATACCAAACCAAAAAACCAAAAATCTCCAACGTAAACATTGAGGAAATATATTGCCGGAAACTTTTTCTCAAGTTGACAAAGAAGTTGGGGAATGAATTTCTTTTCGACACACACTCACACACAAACTGATGTGGTGATGATGATTTCCAATTAGCCAATTTCCATTGCCGATACCAAAAGTATCGTCTGTTTGATGAACAAGCTTATCTCGGCCATGGAAATTGGCCAGATTCAGCCAATTTCCATCGCTTAGATTGTCCATATCATTAGTTTATTGCAACGCAGCACCGATATGGAATTAATTTCATAAAATGCACACCTTTGTGAACATTTAGAGCTCACATGTGCAATACAAAAGCATGACAGAACCCTACCATAAGCCATCCAATCTTTGTATTTGAATCTAATTAAATTCGTGGCTGTGAAGACACATGCACAACTGCTAGAAATTTATGTCATGATTATTTTTCCTAGTCCCAAGAATCATAATCTTAAAAGACATTAGCTATATTGTCAAAGGAACAATCAGACATTGCCATTTTAGGGTTTGTCACCTAATCATACACGGTGCCCTGGGTGTGGAACACTTTGGACAGCGTGGATCTTATTATCACGCAGCCAACACCCAATTTAGAGAGTGGATCTTTTATTTCATACGCAAATTAATAATTTATGACAACATTTGCACTACAAATGTGAACATCGAATCAAAATGTCACCTATTCATACTTGACACTATACAGTATTGACAAAACACACACTCTGCTCTCCCTCAGTCAACTCACAGTGAGAGAGTGGGAATACAAAAAGATTGTAGAGCATTAGAAAAGGGGTGCAAAAGGTGGTAGAGCATGATGAAATACCTTCATGGGATCGCTATCTACTGATTAGACACTTTTACTAGCCAAAATGATCAAATCCTCGACCAATGGGATACAAAAACATATTGACCAACCACATACAGTGCCCTCTCTCAGTCAACTCACAGTGAGAGAGTGGGAATACAAAAGGATTGTAGAGCATTAGAAAAGGGGTGCAAAAGGTGGTAGAGCATGATGAAATACCTTCATGGAATCGCTATCTACTGATTAGACACTTTTACTAGCCAAAATGATCAAATCCTCGACCAATGGGATACAAAAACATATTGACCAACCACATACAGTGCCCTCTCTCAGTCAACTCACAGTGAGAGAGTGGGAATACAAAAGGATTGTAGAGCATTAGAAAAGGGGTGCAAAAGGTGGTAGAGCATGATGAAATACCTTCATGGAATCGCTATCTACTGATTAGACACTTTTACTAGCCAAAATGATCAAATCCTCGACCAATGGGATACAAAAACATATTGACCAACCACATACAGTGCCCTCTCTCAGTCAACTCACAGTGAGAGAGTGGGAATACAAAAGGATTGTAGAGCATTAGAAAACGGGTGCAAAAGGTGGTAGAGCATGATGAAATACCTTCATGGGATCGCTATCTACTGATTAGACACTTTTACTAGCCAAAATGATCAAATCCTCGACCAATGGGATACAAAAAACCAAAAATCTCCAACGTAAACATTGAGGAAACTCGAATGTGAACATTTGCGACCATCGAAAAAAATCGCTATACCTTATTCATCCTCAAGTAATACACTAATTCTCGTAGATTCACTTCAGATCAACTAATTAAAACACATAAGAGGGTGGTGGGTAGTGTAATACTCAAATAACAAACCAAAAACCAAAAATCTCCAACGTAAACATTGAGGAAACTCGAATGTGAACATTTGCGATCATCGAAAAACATCGCTATACCTTATTCATCCTCAAGTAATACACTAATTCTCGTAGATTCACTTCATATCAACTAATTAAAACACATAAGAGGGTGGTGGGTAGTGTAATACTCAAATAACAAACCAAAAACCAAAAATCTCCAACGTAAACATTGAGGAAACTCGAATGTGAACATTTGCGATCATCGAAAAACATCGCTATACCTTATTCATCCTCAAGTAAGACACTAATTCTCGTAGATTCACTTCATATCAACTATTTAAAACACCTAAGAGGGTGGTGGGTAGAGTAATACTCAAATACCAAACCAAAAACCAAAAATCTCCAACGTAAACATTGAGGAAATATATTGCCGGAAACTTTTTCTCAAGTTGACAAAGAAGTTGGGGAATGAATTTCTTTCGACACAAACTCACACACAAACTGATGTGGTGATGATGATTTCCAATTAGCCAATTTCCATTGCCGATACCAATTGTATCGGCTTTTTGATGAACAAGCTTATCTCGGCCATGGAAATTGGCTAGATTCAGCCAATTTCCATCGCTTAGATTGTCCATATCATTAGTTTATTGCAACGCAGCACCGATATGGAATTAATTTCATAAAATGCACACCTTTGTGAACATTTAGAGCTCACATGTGCAATACAAAAGCATGACAGAACCCTACCATAAGCCATCCAATCTTTGTATTTGAATCTAATTAAATTCGTGGCTGTGAAGACACATGCCCAACTGCTAGAAATTTATGTCAGGATTATTTTTCCTAGTCCCAAGAATCATAATCTTAAAAGACATTAGCTATATTGTCAAAGGAACAATCAGACATTGCCATTTTAGGGTTTGTCACCTAATCATACACGGTGCCCTGGGTGTGGAACACTTTGGACAGCGTGGATCTTATTATCACGCAGCCAACACCCAATTTAGAGAGTGGATCTTTTATTTCATACGCAAATTAATAATTTATGACAACATTTGCACTACAAATGTGAACATCGAATCAAAATGTCACCTAATCATACTTGACACTATACAGTATTGACAAAACACACACTCTGCTCTCCCTCAGTCAACTCACAGTGAGAGAGTGGGAATACAAAAAAGATTGTAGAGCATTAGAAAAGGGGTGCAAAAGGTGGTAGAGCATGATGAAATACCTTCATGGGATCGCTATCTACTGATTAGACACTTTTACTAGCCAAAATGATCAAATCCTCGACCAATGGGATACAAAAACAAATTGACCAACCACATACAGTGCCCTCTCTCAGTCAACTCACAGTGAGAGAGTGGGAATACAAAAGGATTGTAGAGCATTAGAAAAAGGGGTGCAAAAGGTGGTAGAGCATGATGAAATACCTTCATGGAATCGCTATCTACTGATTAGACACTTTTACTAGCCAAAATGATCAAATCCTCGACCAATGGGATACAAAAACATATTGACCAACCACATACAGTGCCCTCTCTCAGTCAACTCACAGTGAGAGAGTGGGAATACAAAAGGATTGTAGAGCAGCTTAGAAACAGGGGTGCAAAAGGTGGTAGAGCATGATGAAATACCTTCATGGGATCGCTATCTACTGATTAGACACTTTTACTAGCCAAAATGATCAAATCCTCGACCAATGGGATACAAAAACATATTGACCAACCACATACAGTGCCCTCTCTCAGTCAACTCACAGTGAGAGAGTGGGAATACAAAAGGATTGTAGAGCATTAGAAAAACGGGTGCAAAAGGTGGTAGAGCATGATGAAATACCTTCATGGGATCGCTATCTACTGATTAGACACTTTTACTAGCCAAAATGATCAAATCCTCGACCAATGGGATACAAAAAACAAAAAATCTCCAACGTAAACATTGAGGAAACTCGAATGTGAACATTTGCGACCATCGAAAAACATCGCTATACCTTATTCATCCTCAAGTAATACACTAATTCTCGTAGATTCACTTCATATCAACTAATTAAAACACATAAGAGGGTAATGGATAGAGCAATACTCAAATACCAAACCAAAAACCAAAAATCTCCAACGTAAACATTGTGGAAACTCGAATGTGAACATTTGCGATCATCGAAAAACATCGCTATACCTTATTCATCCTCAAGTAATACACTAATTCTCGTAGATTCACTTCATATCAACTAATTAAAACACATAAGAGGGTGGTGGGTAGTGTAATACTCAAATAACAAACCAAAAACCAAAAATCTCCAACGTAAACATTGAGGAAACTCGAATGTGAACATTTGCGATCATCGAAAAACATCGCTATACCTTATTCATCCTCAAGTAATACACTAATTCTCGTAGATTCACTTCATATCAACTATTTAAAACACCTAAGAGGGTGGTGGGTAGAGTAATACTCAAATACCAAACCAAAAACCAAAAATCTCCAACGTAAACATTGAGGAAATATATTGCCGGAAACTTTTTCTCAAGTTGACAAAGAAGTTGGGGAATGAATTTCTTTCGACACACACTCACACACAAACTGATGTGGTGATGATGATTTCCAATTAGCCAATTTCCATTGCCGATACCAAAAGTATCGTCTGTTTGATGAACAAGCTTATCTCGGCCATGGAAATTGGCCAGATTCAGCCAATTTCCATCGCTTAGATTGTCCATATCATTAGTTTATTGCAACGCAGCACCGATATGGAATTAATTTCATAAAATGCACACCTTTGTGAACATTTAGAGCTCACATGTGCAATACAAAAGCATGACAGAACCCTACCATAAGCCATCCAATCTTTGTATTTGAATCTAATTAAATTCGTGGCTGTGAAGACACATGCACAACTGCTAGAAATTTATGTCATGATTATTTTTCCTAGTCCCAAGAATCATAATCTTAAAAGACATTAGCTATATTGTCAAAGGAACAATCAGACATTGCCATTTTAGGGTTTGTCACCTAATCATTAAAGCGAGTTTACGGTAACCCGAAATTGGCCTGCGCACAACGTCCTTTATGAAGGGGCACTTTAAACTGATGTTTCTGAGTGCACTAGCTGTCACAGCCTGTCAGTCCACTTAACTACACAAGCGTGCTAGAGCGCGTTTGAATTATTTAGCGCCACTGACAGACAACTTGCCACAGACAAGACTTGAATTTTAACATTGTAGCTTGAATACAATTTCTTTAACATTATTTTTCAATAAATACTTTACTTTAACATCATTATCAATTGTGGAAATATTTATGTATCGAATTATTTACTACTCAATTATTTCCCAATTCGATTTTATACACAAAATTAGTTTTTGTTTGTTTCTAAAATTCATTTGTTTCAGTTCAATTCAGTTGTTAATCTGAAAAAGTTAAACAACTTTTACAGAACCGATCAATGTGCTAAAAACCAAATTTGTTCAAAAAGCTCAATCTCGAATACTCCAATTATTTTAATCTAAATTCAAAATATAAATAACAAAAAACTTGAATACAATAGAATAAGTATGCTTAAAAAGCTAGAAATCTTCGTGCGGTTCGCCCGCTTCTTGTAGTTAAAGTTGTAGTCTTTGGCGTATCTGAAGTAGTGCTGATAGGCTGACTCGAAACACGTGATTGGTCAACTTTGGCTCTCTTCCTTGGTTTGGCATTTTCATCGTTTTTCCGTTTTTTGGAAATGACTGCTGGAATGGATGTTTTCTCAATTTTGAGTATTGCAGTCAGTTCATCCAAACTAGGTGTGACTGGTTTGTCGTACTTCTCTCCAAACAGAACCAATTTGTATTTTCTGGTTTGCTCAACTTGTGCTTCGAGTTGTGGACGTTTTAGCTGCCAGTAATCTACGTCTTGATCTTGTTCTTCAATGTCATCACTTCCTTCTGGTTGCTCTAAACTTGCAGTTGAGTACTCGAGTTTGTCGTAGACAAAGTTGTCTGCTCGAAAAGCTACTTTGACTGCATACTGTTTTGTCATTTGTTCTGGGCTCAAATGACATTTAGGATGACAAAATTCAAGCCGAAAACGTGCAAACATTCTTTCGACTCCACACGAATTGACAGGAGCAAAGTGGTAGATTGAATTGGGATCATTCTTGCATTCTGCTTCCATTAACCAAAGGTCCTGATTGAATTCCATATCGGATTCGAATTTGGTTAAAATTTCTTGTGCAATTTTGGTGTGCTGTGCTTTGCAATTGGATACTGCAAATTTCAACATGTCTTGAACTTTGTAGATTATATCAATCGACTTCAGCAAATGTACTTGAGAGCCTTCGATCTCGAAAATGTACTTTGGAAGCTCACAGTAGAATTCGTGTATAAAGTCGAGATATTCCTTTAGTTGTGCCACTTTCTGTTCGTCCTTGATAAAGTCCTTTAATTCATTTACTCGACTTTGTCCTTCTTGCTTAGTTGTCCTTTCGGGAGGAAGCAACTCAATGAAATTGAAGATCTCAGGCAGAAAGTAGCAACAGAAATTGTCTGTTCGAATCCAACTACCAAATCTGATGTCATGTGGGACCGGAAACTTGATGCCTGAATAAATTGACCATTTTAAATGAAAATATCACATTAACAAATCAACAAACATACCACCAGTGCATTTAACAAACAAGTCATTCCTCTTTTTCGACCGAGCCAGAACTTGTTTGAGTAGGCCTGTGAACTCATAGACGACCGGACAATACTTTTTGATGACATCAGCAATATTGTGCATTTTGTGCGCCATGCAAAAGACTTGGTACATTTTGGGATATTTCGATTTCAATATTTTCCCGCACTTGACCATTGGACTTGCTCCATCAGTGAGAAGAAGGCGCACTTGGTCGACCGGCGGGCCATCAGGCCAAATTTGGTACAACACTTCCTCGATGGCGGCAGCAAAAGTTTCGCCTTTCTTGTCTTCGACCATCTTAACATGAATGGGGAATCGTTCCATGTTTGGGCCAAGAACTCCAATTTCGATTGCTGCCCAGTTCCACTTTTGAGTCGTGTCATCGATGGAGATGTAAATTTTTTCATCCAACAAAAAGTTACGCCTGGCAATGAGTGCAGCTACAAATGAATCAATTAATAAACCAAAAAAGTAACATAAAAGCTAAACTTACCATCAAGGCATCGATCGATTCCATCACCAATCGAGGTTGGTGAAAGTGTTCGGTCGAACAGAGCAACCAAACAAGCCTTCATTGTCGAGGTGGCTGTTTTGAGTGGATGGCAGCCGTAAATCATAATCTTAGCCGCCTCGACTTTCATGGACGTTGGAATCAATCTGTTATGAGGACTAATCTTGGGAATCTTTGGCGGGGTGAGTTTGCCATCACCCTTGAATCGTTGGTTATTTTGCATACACTCGAGTTTGTGTTGCTGTCGCTTGTCGTAGTTTGACCTTGATCGATTGGCAATGATCGATTTCCGATGAATCGTTGATTTCCAATGCTTCCGAACTGAGTTGTAGTAACTCGAGTATTTTTGAGGATTGAAAGTGACAGTGCATTCTGTGCACATCAATTCGCCGTTCACAATTTCGAGTGGTTTGTCTTTGTTCTCTATTCGTTCTATTTCGGCTTTCATTGCCTCCTCTTTTTCATTGTCTGCATATTTGTGCTGTACTGATTTGGATGAGCCAGGAATGCCCAACGGGAAGCTGCATTTTGGTGTGCAAACATTGGTGATATCACCCAAAGTACTAGACTGCGATACTTTGAATGAGTGGACACTGTTGCAGTGATACTTGACTGCAGAGAATTTCGACGAGTCGAACACTTTGTCGTCACAAACATTGCAAACTAGTCGATTGTCTCTAATGTCGATAAACTGTTTGTAGTTCTTATGGTAGGTGTGCATTTGAAGGAATTCTCTTCTTGTTAATTCAATTTCGGGGTCCCAATTCAGAAGAGTCAAATGGTCTTCACTTCTAACATGACTAACAACACACGAGAAATGTTTGTTCATAGAGAAATCATGTTGACACGTGACACAAGTAATTCCTCCGTCTACTCGTACAATAAGCGACTCTGAGTGTTGATTTAGTAATTCATCTTGTGTGAGTGGTTTTGCCTGATCCATGTTGAGAATAGTGAATAACTAGCCAAAATGGCAAAATAAAATGCTAAATTGGTCGAACCGTTCCGAACTGCCTGTTGAGAGAGAAGTTAGCGGGATGGATGCGGTGAATGATAACTAACCGAAATGGAATCGATAAGGGAAAGTAGTCGTGAGACACTCCAATGATCTGACCAAATAGACTCTTGTCTGTTGATTAACAAATGAAAGTGAGCATTAAAGAGAATATTAACAACAAATCAACAAATACCTCGAAGACACACAGCAATCGACAAACCCAACGAGGGGAATAGCACTAAAAAGTACTGTTTCTTCTGAAATTGCAGCTAGATCAAATGATCTGATAGCAAACAACCAGGATTGCTCGGGGAGAGGCAGGGAAGCGATAACGCAAAAGTCACGGGGACAAGAAGTGGCGAGAAAACTCGAACTGATCAGCAGCAGCAAAAAAGCGCGAGTGAGAGGAATCGAGACAAGAACAGAGCCAATTCTAAACAACACAGATTTACGAGAACATAACATGCCTGTTCATATACGACGTTACGCGAGGTCGATTTCGGGTTACCAAAAATGCACTTTACTAATCATACACGGTGCCCTGGGTGTGGAACACTTTGGACAGCGTGGATCTTATTATCACGCAGCCAACACCCAATTTAGAGAGGGGATCTTTTATTTCATACGCAAATTAATAATTTATGACAACATTTGCACTACAAATGTGAACATCGAATCAAAATGTCACCTAATCATACTTGACACTATACAGTATTGACAAAACACACACTCTGCTCTCCCTCAGTCAACTCACAGTGAGAGAGTGGGAATACAAAAAGATTGTCGAGCAATAGAAAAGGGGTGCAAAAGGTGGTAGAGCAGGATGAAATAGCTTCATGGGATCGCTATCTACTGATTAGACACTTTTACTAGCCAAAATGATCAAATCCTCGACCAATGGGATACAAAAACATATTGACCAACCACATACAGTGCCCTCTCTCAGTCAACTCACAGTGAGAGAGTGGGAATACAAAAGGATTGTAGAGCATTAGAAAAGGGGTGCAAAAGGTGGTAGAGCATGATGAAATACCTTCATGGAATCGCTATCTACTGATTAGACACTTTTACTAGCCAAAATGATCAAATCCTCGACCAATGGGATACAAAAACATATTGACCAACCACATACAGTGCCCTCTCTCAGTCAACTCACAGTGAGAGAGTGGGAATACAAAAGGATTGTAGAGCATTAGAAAAGGGGTGCAAAAGGTGGTAGAGCATGATGAAATACCTTCATGGGAACGCTATCTACTGATTAGACACTTTTACTAGCCAAAATGATCAAATCCTCGACCAATGGGATACAAAAACAAATTGACCAACCACATACAGTGCCCTCTCTCAGTCAACTCACAGTGAGAGAGTGGGAATACAAAAAGATTGTAGAGCATTAGAAAACGGGTGCAAAAGGTGGTAGAGCATGATGAAATACCTTCATGGGATCGCTATCTACTGATTAGACACTTTTACTAGCCAAAATGATCAAATCCTCGACCAATGGGATACAAAAGCAAATTGACCAACCACATACAGTGCCCTCTCTCAGTCAACTCACAGTGAGAGAGTGGGAATACAAAAGGATTGTAGAGCATTAGAAAACGGGTGCAAAAGGTGGTAGAGCATGATGAAATACCTTCATGGGAACGCTATCTACTGATTAGACACTTTTACTAGCCAAAATGATCAAATCCTCGACCAATGGGATACAAAAAACAACAAAACTCCAACGTAAACATTGAGGAAACTCGAATGTGAACATTTGCGATCATCGAAAAAAATCGCTATACCTTATTCATTCTCAAGTAATACACTAATTCTCGTAGATTCACCTCAGATCAACTAATTAAAACACCTAAGAGGGTGTTGGGTAGAGTAATACTCAAATACCAAACAAAACCAAAAATCTCCAACGTAAACATTGAGGAAACTCGAATGTGAACATTTGCGATCATCGAAAAACATCGCTATACCTTATTCATCCTCAAGTAAGACACTAATTCTCTTAGATTCACTTCATATCAACTAATTAAAACACCTAAGAGGGTGTTGGGTAGAGTAATACTCAAATACCAATCAAAACCAAAAATCTCCAACGTAAACATTGAGGAAACTCGAATGTGAACATTTGCGATCATCGAAAAAAATCGCTATACCTTATTCATTCTCAAGTAATACACTAATTCTCGTAGATTCACCTCAGATCAACTAATTAAAACACCTAAGAGGGTGGTGGGTAGAGTAATACTCAAATACCAAACCAAAAACCAAAAATCTCCAACGTAAACATTGAGGAAACTCGAATGTGAACATTTGCGATCATCGAAAAACATCGCTATACCTTATTCATCCTCAAGTAATACACTAATTCTCGTAGATTCACTTCATATCAACTAATTAAAACACCTAAGAGGGTGGTGGGTAGAGTAATACTCAAATACCAAACCAAAAACCAAAAATCTCCAACGTAAACATTGAGGAAACTCGAATGTGAACATTTGCGATCATCGAAAAACATCGCTATACCTTATTCATCCTCAAGTAAGACACTAATTCTCGTAGATTCACTTCATATCAACTAATTAAAACACCTAAGAGGGTGGTGGGTAGAGTAATACTCAAATACCAAACCAAAAACCAAAAATCTCCAACGTAAACATTGAGGAAATATATTGCCGGAAACTTTTTCTCAAGTTGACAAAGAAGTTGGGGAATGAATTTCTTTCGACACACACTCACACACAAACTGATGTGGTGATGATGATTTCCAATTAGCCAATTTCCATTGCCGATACCAAAAGTATCGTCTGTTTGATGAACAAGCTTATCTCGGCCATGGAAATTGGCCAGATTCAGCCAATTTCCATCGCTTAGATTGTCCATATCATTAGTTTAATGCAACCCAGCACCGATATGGAATTAATTTCATAAAATGCACACCTTTGTGAACATTTAGAGCTCACATGTGCAATACAAAAGCATGACAGAACCCTACCATAAGCCATCCAATCTTTGTATTTGAATCTAATTAAATTTGTGGCTGTGAAGACACATGCACAACTGCTAGAAATTTATGTCATGATTATTTTTCCTAGTCCCAAGAATCATAATCTTAAAAGACATTAGCTATATTGTCAAAGGAACAATCAGACATTGCCATTTTAGGGTTTGTCACCTAATCATACACGGTGCCCTGGGTGTGGAACACTTTGGACAGCGTGGATCTTATTATCACGCAGCCAACACCCAATTTAGAGAGTGGATCTTTTATTTCATACGCAAATTAATAATTTAGGACAACATTTGCACTACAAATGTGAACATCGAATCAAAATGTCACCTATTCATACTTGACACTATACAGTATTGACAAAACACACACTCTGCTCTCCCTCAGTCAACTCACAGTGAGAGAGTGGGAATACAAAAAGATTGTAGAGCATTAGAAAAGGGGTGCAAAAGGTGGTAGAGCATGATGAAATACCTTCATGGGATCGCTATCTACTGATTAGACACTTTTACTAGCCAAAATGATCAAATCCTCGACCAATGGGATACAAAAACATATTGACCAACCACATACAGTGCCCTCTCTCAGTCAACTCACAGTGAGAGAGTGGGAATACAAAAAGATTGTAGAGCATTAGAAAAGGGGTGCAAAAGGTGGTAGAGCATGATGAAATACCTTCATGGGATCGCTATCTACTGATTAGACACTTTTACTAGCCAAAATGATCAAATCCTCGACCAATGGGATACAAAAACATATTGACCAACCACATACAGTGCCCTCTCTCAGTCAACTCACAGTGAGAGAGTGGGAATACAAAAGGATTGTAGAGCATTAGAAAAGGGGTGCAAAAGGTGGTAGAGCATGATGAAATACCTTCATGGGATCGCTATCTACTGATTAGACACTTTTACTAGCCAAAATGATCAAATCCTCGACCAATGGGATACAAAAAACCAAAAATCTCCAACGTAAACATTGAGGAAACTCGAATGTGAACATTTGCGACCAGCGAAAAACATCGCTATACCTTATTCATCCACAAGTAATACACTAATTCTCGTAGATTCACCTCATATCAACTAATTAAAACACCTAAGAGGGTGGTGGGTAGAGTAATACTCAAATACCAAACCAAAAACCAAAAATCTCCAACGTAAACATTGAGGAAACTCGAATGTGAACATTTGCGATCATCGAAAAACATCGCTATACCTTATTCATCCTCAAGTAATACACTAATTCTCGTAGATTCACTTCATATCAACTAATTAAAACACCTAAGAGGGTGGTGGGTAGAGTAATACTCAAATACCAAACCAAAAACCAAACATCTCCAACGTAAACATTGAGGAAACTCGAACGTGAACATTTGCGATCATCGAAAAAAATCGCTATACCTTATTCATCCTCAAGTAATACACTAATTCTCGTAGATTCACCTCAGATCAACTAATTAAAACACATAAGAGGGTGGTGGGTAGAGTAATACTCAAATACCAAACCAAAAACCAAACATCTCCAACGTAAACATTGAGGAAACTCGAATGTGAACATTTGCGATCATCGAAAAAAATCGCTATACCTTATTCATCCTCAAGTAATACACCAATTCTCGTAGATTCACTTCATATTAACTAATTAAAACACATAAAAGGGTGGTGGGTAGTGTAATACTCAAATACCAAACCAAAAACCAAACATCTCCAACGTAAACATTGAGGAAACTCGTACGTGAACATTTGCGATCATCGAAAAACATCGCTATACCTTATTCATCCTCAAGTAATACACTAATTCTCGTAGATTCACTTCATATCAACTAATTAAAACACCTAAGAGGGTGGTGGGTAGAGTAATACTCAAATACCAAACCAAAAACCAAACATCTCCAACGTAAACATTGAGGAAATATATTGCCAGAAACTTTTTCTCAAGTTGACAAAGAAGTTGGGGAATGAATTTCTTTCGACACACACTCACACACAAACTGATGTGGTGATGATGATTTCCAATTAGCCAATTTCCATTGCCGATACCAAAAGTATCGTCTGTTTGATGAACAAGCTTATCTCGGCCATGGAAATTGGCCAGATTCAGCCAATTTCCATCGCTTAGATTGTCCATATCATTAGTTTATTGCAACGCAGCACCGATATGGAATTAATTTCATAAAATGCACACCTTTGTGAACATTTAGAGCTCACATGTGCAATACAAAAGCATGACAGAACCCTACCATAAGCCATCCAATCTTTGTGTTTGAATCATATTAAATTCATGTCTGTGAAGACACATGCACAGCTGCTGGAAATTGATGTCATGATTATTTTTCCTAGTCCCAAGAATCATAATCTTAAAGGACTTTAGATATGTTGTCAAAGGAACAATCAGACATTGCCATTTTAGGGTTTGTCACCTAATCATACACGGTGCCCTGGGTGTGGAACACTTTGGACAGCGTGGATCTTATTATCACGCAGCCAACACCCAATTTAGAGAGTGGATCTTTTATTTCATACGCAAATTAATAATTTATGACAACATTTGCACTACAAATGTGAACATCGAATCAAAATGTCACCTAATCATACTTGACACTATACAGTATTGACAAAACACACACTCTGCTCTCCCTCAGTCAACTCACAGTGAGAGAGTGGGAATACAAAAAGATTGTAGAGCATTAGAAAAGGGGTGCAAAAGGTGGTAGAGCATGATGAAATACCTTCATGGGATCGCTATCTACTGATTAGACACTTTTACTAGCCAAAATGATCAAATCCTCGACCAATGGGATACAAAAACATATTGACCAACCACATACAGTGCCCTCTCTCAGTCAACTCACAGTGAGAGAGTGGGAATACAAAAAGGATTGTAGAGCATTAGAAAAGGGGTGCAAAAGGTGGTAGAGCATGATGAAATACCTTCATGGAATCGCTATCTACTGATTAGACACTTTTACTAGCCAAAATGATCAAATCCTCGACCAATGGGATACAAAAACATATTGACCAACCACATACAGTGCCCTCTCTCAGTCAACTCACAGTGAGAGAGTGGGAATACAAAAGGATTGTAGAGCATTAGAAAAGGGGTGCAAAAGGTGGTAGAGCATGATGAAATACCTTCATGGGATCGCTATCTACTGATTAGACACTTTTACTAGCCAAAATGATCAAATCCTCGACCAATGGGATACAAAAACATATTGACCAACCACATACAGTGCCCTCTCTCAGTCAACTCACAGTGAGAGAGTGGGAATACAAAAAGGATTGTAGAGCATTAGAAAAGGGGTGCAAAAGGTGGTAGAGCATGATGAAATACCTTCATGGGATCGCTATCTACTGATTAGACACTTTTACTAGCCAAAATGATCAAATCCTCGACCAATGGGATACAAAAAAACCAAAAATCTCCAACGTAAACATTGAGGAAACTCGAATGTGAACATTTGCGACCATCGAAAAAAATCGCTATACCTTATTCATCCTCAAGTAATACACTAATTCTCGTAGATTCACCTCAGATCAACTAATTAAAACACATAAGAGGGTGGTGGGTAGTGTAATACTCAAATAACAAACCAAAAACCAAAAATCTCCAACGTAAACATTGAGGAAACTCGAATGTGAACATTTGCGACCATCGAAAAAAATCGCTATACCTTATTCATCCTCAAGTAAGACACTAATTCTCGTAGATTCACTTCATATCAACTAATTAAAACACATAAGAGGGTGGTGGGTAGTGTAATACTCAAATAACAAACCAAAAACCAAAAATCTCCAACGTAAACATTGAGGAAATATAATGCCGAAAACTTTTTCTCAAGTTGACAAAGAAGTTGGGGAATGAATTTCTTTCGACACACACTCACACACAAACTGATGTGGTGATGATGATTTCCAATTAGCCAATTTCCATTGCCGATACCAAAAGTATCGTCTGTTTGATGAACAAGCTTATCTCGGCCATGGAAATTGGCCAGATTCAGCCAATTTCCATCGCTTAGATTGTCCATATCATTAGTTTATTGCAACGCAGCACCGATATGGAATTAATTTCATAAAATGCACACCTTTGTGAACATTTAGAGCTCACATGTGCAATACAAAAGCATGACAGAACCCTACCATAAGCCATCCAATCTTTGTATTTGAATCTTATTAAATTCATGTCTGTGAAGACACATGCCCAACTGCTAGAAATTTATGTCAGGATTATTTTTCCTAGTCCTAAGAATCATAATCTTAAAAGACATTAGCTATATTGTCAAAGGAACAATCAGACATTGCCATTTTAGGGTTTGTCACCTAATCATACACGGTGCCCTGGGTGTGGAACACTTTGGACAGCGTGGATCTTATTATCACGCAGCCAACACCCAATTTAGAGAGTGGATCTTTTTATTTCATACGCAAATTAATAATTTATGACAACATTTGCACTACAAATGTGAACATCGAATCAAAATGTCACCTAATCATACTTGACACTATACAGTATTGACAAAACACACACTCTGCTCTCCCTCAGTCAACTCACAGTGAGAGAGTGGGAATACAAAAGGATTGTAGAGCATTAGAAAAGGGGTGCAAAAGGTGGTAGAGCATGATGAAATACCTTCATGGGATCGCTATCTACTGATTAGACACTTTTACTAGCCAAAATGATCAAATCCTCGACCAATGGGATACAAAAACATATTGACCAACCACATACAGTGCCCTCTCTCAGTCAACTCACAGTGAGAGAGTGGGAATACAAAAGGATTGTAGAGCATTAGAAAACGGGTGCAAAAGGTGGTAGAGCATGATGAAATACCTTCATGGAATCGCTATCTACTGATTAGACACTTTTACTAGCCAAAATGATCAAATCCTCGACCAATGGGATACAAAAACATATTGACCAACCACATACAGTGCCCTCTCTCAGTCAACTCACAGTGAGAGAGTGGGAATACAAAAGGATTGTAGAGCATTAGAAAAGGGGTGCAAAAGGTGGTAGAGCATGATGAAATACCTTCATGGGATCGCTATCTACTGATTAGACACTTTTACTAGCCAAAATGATCAAATCCTCGACCAATGGGATACAAAAACATATTGACCAACCACATACAGTGCCCTCTCTCAGTCAACTCACAGTGAGAGAGTGGGAATACAAAAGGATTGTAGAGCATTAGAAAACGGGTGCAAAAGGTGGTAGAGCATGATGAAATACCTTCATGGGATCGCTATCTACTGATTAGACACTTTTACTAGCCAAAATGATCAAATCCTCGACCAATGGGATACAAAAAACCAAAAATCTCCAACGTAAACATTGAGGAAACTCGAATGTGAACATTTGCGATCATCGAAAAAAAATCGCTATACCTTATTCATCCTCAAGTAATACACTAATTCTCGTAGATTCACCTCAGATCAACTAATTAAAACACCTAAGAGGGTGGTGGGTAGTGTAATACTCAAATAACAAACCAAAAACCAAAAATCTCCAACGTAAACATTGAGGAAACTCGAATGTGAACATTTGCGATCATCGAAAAACATCGCTATACCTTATTCATCTTCAAGTAATACACTAATTCTCGTAGATTCACTTCATATCAACTAATTAAAACACATAAGAGGGTGGTGGGTAGTGTAATACTCAAATAACAAACCAAAAACCAAAAATCTCCAACGTAAACATTGAGGAAACTCGAATGTGAACATTTGCGATCATCGAAAAAAATCGCTATACCTTATTCATCCTCAAGTAATACACTAATTCTCGTAGATTCACTTCATATCAACTATTTAAAACACCTAAGAGGGTGGTGGGTAGAGTAATACTCAAATACCAAACCAAAAAACCAAAAATCTCCAACGTAAACATTGAGGAAATATATTGCCGGAAACTTTTTCTCAAGTTGACAAAGAAGTTGGGGAATGAATTTCTTTCGACACACACTCACACACAAACTGATGTGGTGATGATGATTTCCAATTAGCCAATTTCCATTGACGATACCAAAAGTATCGTCTGTTTGATGAACAAGCTTATCTCGGCCATGGAAATTGGCCAGATTCAGCCAATTTCCATCGCTTAGATTGTCCATATCATTAGTTTATTGCAACGCAGCACCGATATGGAATTAATTTCATAAAATGCACACCTTTGTGAAGATTTAGAGCTCACATGTGCAATACAAAAGCATGACAGAACACTACCATAAGCCATCCAATCTTTGTATTTGAATATAATTAAATTCGTGGCTGTGAAGACACATGCACAACTGCTAGAAATTTATGTCATGATTATTTTTCCTAGTCCCAAGAATCATAATCTTAAAAGACATTAGCTATATTGTCAAAGGAACAATCAGACATTGCCATTTTAGGGTTTGTCACCTAATCATACACGGTGCCCTGGGTGTGGAACACTTTGGACAGCGTGGATCTTATTATCACGCAGCCAACACCCAATTTAGAGAGTGGATCTTTTATTTCATACGCAAATTAATAATTTATGACAACATTTGCACTACAAATGTGAACATCGAATCAAAATGTCACCTATTCATACTTGACACTATACAGTATTGACAAAACACACACTCTGCTCTCCCTCAGTCAACTCACAGTGAGAGAGTGGGAATACAAAAAAGATTGTAGAGCATTAGAAAAGGGGTGCAAAAGGTGGTAGAGCATGATGAAATACCTTCATGGGATCGCTATCTACTGATTAGACACTTTTACTAGCCAAAATGATCAAATCCTCGACCAATGGGATACAAAAACATATTGACCAACCACATACAGTGCCCTCTCTCAGTCAACTCACAGTGAGAGAGTGGGAATACAAAAGGATTGTAGAGCATTAGAAAAGGGGTGCAAAAGGTGGTAGAGCATGATGAAATACCTTCATGGGATCGCTATCTACTGATTAGACACTTTTACTAGCCAAAATGATCAAATCCTCGACCAATGGGATACAAAAAACCAAAAATCTCCAACGTAAACATTGAGGAAACTCGAATGTGAACATTTGCGACCATCGAAAAACATCGCTATACCTTATTCATCCTCAAGTAAGACACTAATTCTCGTAGATTCACTTCATATCAACTATTTAAAACACCTAAGAGGGTGGTGGGTAGAGTAATACTCACATACCAAACCAAAAACCAAAAATCTCCAACGTAAACATTGAGGAAACTCGAATGTGAACATTTGCGATCATCGAAAAAAATCGCTATACCTTATTCATCCTCAAGTAATACACTAATTCTCGTAGATTCACCTCAGATCAACTAATTAAAACACATAAGAGGGTGGTGGGTAGAGTAATACTCAAATACCAAACCAAAAAACCAAAAATCTCTAACGTAAACATTGAGAAAACTCGTAAAATTGTTCAATGTACATAAACACACTCAACATAAACAAACCGCCACCGCCATCTAGGTGCTTTATCAGTCAAACTTTTACTGTTGGTGAGTGTGTTCACATGTCATCATGCGCTTATCACCAGTTGATAAGAAAAGCACATGTTTTGTTGTTGTATGTGTGTCTATGTTTTAGTTCTTTTCAGCAAACTCAACAATCCTTTTCTGGAACGTACCTCTGCAGTGTTGTGTCAACACCCTGCACTTACTACATTATATGACCAACTAATAAACTATTTAAAGTCCACCAGTGAATTCTACTAGTGTCCAATTCCACCAGCCAAAGCAGTACTCTTTAACTAAAAAAGCACATTGTCATCTCTGTTGTATTCCTAATTTATCCGAATCCTAGGGAATCCATCATCACCAGTGCCAGAACCACCTAACAAATCTATTCTCTAATTTTTTACGCATCCATCTATGTATTGCTTGTGATCGTACTCGTTCCATACTTGACACTATACAGTATTGACAAAACACACACTCTGCTCTCCCTCAGTCAACTCACAGTGAGAGAGTGGGAATACAAAAGGATTGTAGAGCATTAGAAAAGGGGTGCAAAAGGTGGTAGAGCATGATGAAATACCTTCATGGGATCGCTATCTACTGATTAGACACTTTTACTAGCCAAAATGATCAAATCCACGACCAATGGGATACAAAAACATATTGACCAACCACATACAGTGGCCCTCTCTCAGTCAACTCACAGTGAGAGAGTGGGAATACAAAAGGATTGTAGAGCATTAGAAAAGGGGTGCAAAAGGTGGTAGAGCATGATGAAATACCTTCATGGGATCGCTATCTACTGATTAGACACTTTTACTAGCCAAAATGATCAAATCCTCGACCAATGGGATACAAAAACATATTGACCAACCACATACAGTGCCCTCTCTCAGTCAACTCACAGTGAGAGAGTGGGAATACAAAAGGATTGTAGAGCATTAGAAAAGGGGTGCAAAAGGTGGTAGAGCATGATGAAATACCTTCATGGGATCGCTATCTACTGATTAGACACTTTTACTAGCCAAAATGATCAAATCCTCGACCAATGGGATACAAAAAACATATTGACAAACCACATACAGTGCCCTCTCTCAGTCAACTCACAGTGAGAGAGTGGGAATACAAAAGGATTGTAGAGCATTAGAAAACGGGTGCAAAAGGTGGTAGAGCATGATGAAATACCTTCATGGGATCGCTATCTACTGATTAGACACTTTTACTAGCCAAAATGATCAAATCCTCGACCAATGGGATACAAAAAACCAAAAATCTCCAACGTAAACATTGAGGAAACTCGAATGTGAACATTTGCGACCATCGAAAAACATCGCTATACCTTATTCATCCACAAGTAATACACTAATTCTCGTAGATTCACTTCATATCAACTAATTAAAACACATAAGAAGGTGGTGGGTAGTGTAATACTCAAATAACAAACCAAAAACCAAAAATCTCCAACGTAAACATTGAGGAAACTCGAATGTGAACATTTGCGACCATCGAAAAACATCGCTATACCTTATTCATCCTCAAGTAATACACTAATTCTCGTAGATTCACTTCATATTAACTAATTAAAACACATAAGAGGGTGGTGGGTAGTGTAATACTCAAATAACAAACCAAAAACCAAAAATCTCCAACGTAAACATTGAGGAAACTCGAATGTGAACATTTGCGATCATCGAAAAACATCGCTATACCTTATTCATCCTCAAGTAATACACTAATTCTCGTAGATTCACTTCATATCAACTAATTAAAACACATAAGAGGGTGGTGGGTAGAGTAATACTCAAATACCAAACCAAAAACCAAAAATCTCCAACGTAAACATTGAGGAAATATATTGCCGGAAACTTTTTCTCAAGTTGACAAAGAAGTTGGGGAATGAATTTCTTTCGACACACACTCACACACAAACTGATGTGGTGATGATGATTTCCAATTAGCCAATTTCCATTGCCGATACCAAAAGTATCGTCTGTTTGATGAACAAGCTTATCTCGGCCATGGAAATTGGCCAGATTCAGCCAATTTCCATCGCTTAGATTGTCCATATCATTAGTTTATTGCAACGCAGCACCGATATGGAATTAATTTCATAAAATGCACACCTTTGTGAACATTTAGAGCTCACATGTGCAATACAAAAGC
The DNA here is from genome assembly GCA_023373905.1 of Rhizoglyphus robini. Taxonomy (NCBI): domain Eukaryota; kingdom Metazoa; phylum Arthropoda; class Arachnida; order Sarcoptiformes; family Acaridae; genus Rhizoglyphus; species Rhizoglyphus robini. The sequence goes on from JAKIJQ010000027.1 coordinate 2,538,732, forward strand.
ATGACAGAACCCTACCATAAGCCATCCAATCTTTGTATTTGAATCTAATTAAATTCGTGGCTGTGAAGACACATGCACAACTGCTAGAAATTTATGTCATGATTATTTTTCCTAGTCCCAAGAATCATAATCTTAAAAAGACATTAGCTATATTGTCAAAGGAACAATCAGACATTGCCATTTTAGGGTTTGTCACCTAATCATACACGGTGCCCTGGGTGTGGAACACTTTGGACAGCGTGGATCTTATTATCACGCAGCCAACACCCAATTTAGAGAGTGGATCTTTTATTTCATACGCAAATTAATAATTTATGACAACATTTGCACTACAAATGTGAACATCGAATCAAAATGTCACCTATTCATACTTGACACTATACAGTATTGACAAAACACACACTCTGCTCTCCCTCAGTCAACTCACAGTGAGAGAGTGGGAATACAAAAAAGATTGTAGAGCATTAGAAAAGGGGTGCAAAAGGTGGTAGAGCATGATGAAATACCTTCATGGGATCGCTATCTACTGATTAGACACTTTTAATAGCCAAAATGATCAAATCCTCGACCAATAGGATACAAAAACAAATTGACCAACCACATACAGTGCCCTCTCTCAGTCAACTCACAGTGAGAGAGTGGGAATACAAAAGGATTGTAGAGCATTAGAAAAGGGGTGCAAAAGGTGGTAGAGCATGATGAAATACCTTCATGGAATCGCTATCTACTGATTAGACACTTTTACTAGCCAAAATGATCAAATCCTCGACCAATAGGATTCAAAAACATATTGACCAACCACATACAGTGCCCTCTCTCTCTCTCTCTCAGTCAACTCACAGTGAGAGAGTGGGAATACAAAAGGATTGTAGAGCATTAGAAAACGGGTGCAAAAGGTGGTAGAGCATGATGAAATACCTTCATGGGATCGCTATCTACTGATTAGACACTTTTACTAGCCAAAATGATCAAATCCTCGACCAATGGGATACAAAAAAACCAAAAATCTCCAACGTAAACATTGAGGAAACTCGAATGTGAACATTTGCGACCATTGAAAAAAATCGATATCCCTAATTTAACCTCAAGTAGTACACTAAATATCGTAGATTCACCTAATATCAACTAATTAAAACACCTAAGAGGGTGGTGGGTAAAGTAATACTCGAATACCAAACCAAAAACCAAAAATCTCTAAAGTAAACATTGAGAAAACTCGAATGTGAACATTTGCGATCATCGAAAAAAATCGATATCCCTAATTTAACCTCAAGTAGTACACTAAATATCGTAGATTCACCTAATATCAACTAATTAAAACACCTAAGAGGGTGGTGGGTAAAGTAATACTCGAATACCAAACCAAAAACCAAAAATCTCTAAAGTAAACATTGAGAAAACTCGTAAATTGTACAATGTACATAAACACACTCAACATAAACAAACCGCCACCGCCATCTAGGTGCTTTATCAGTCAACTTTTACTGTTGAGTGAGTGTTTTCACATGTCATCATGCGCTTATCACCAGTTGATAATAAAAGCACATGTTTTGTTGTTGTATGTGTGTCTATGTTTTAGTTCTATTGATCCAACACCACAATCCTCATCTGGACCGTACTGAAACACCCCTGCCCTTAGTGCATTATATGACCAACTTATGAACTACTTAAATTCCACCAGTGAATTCTACTAGTGTCCAATTCCACCAGCCAAAGCAGTGCTCTTTAACTAAAAAGCACATTGTCATCTCTGTTGTGTTCCTAATTTATCCGAATCCTAGGGAATCCATCATCACCAGTGCCAGAACGACCCAACAAATCTATTCTCTAATTTTTTACGCATCCAACCATGTATCGCTTGTGATCGTACTCGTTCCATACTTGACAAGAACGGAGAGAATGATACAAAAAGTATTGACAAAACACACACTCTGCTCTCCCTCAGTCAACTCACAGTGAGAGAGTGGGAATACAAAAAGGATTGTAGAGCATTAGAAAAAGGGGTGCAAAAGGTGGTAGAGCATGATGAAATACCTTCATGGGATCGCTATCTACTGATTAGACACTTTTACTAGCCAAAATGATCAAATCCTCGACCAATGGGATACAAAAACAAATTGACCAACCACATACAGTGCCCTCTCTCAGTCAACTCACAGTGAGAGAGTGGGAATACAAAAGGATTGTAGAGCATTAGAAAAGGGGTGCAAAAGGTGGTAGAGCATGATGAAATACCTTCATGGGATCGCTATCTACTGATTAGACACTTTTACTAGCCAAAATGATCAAATCCTCGACCAATGGGATACAAAAACATATTGACCAACCACATACAGTGCCCTCTCTCAGTCAACTCACAGTGAGAGAGTGGGAATACAAAAGGATTGTAGAGCATTAGAAAAGGGGTGCAAAAGGTGGTAGAGCATGATGAAATGCCTTCATGGAATCGCTATCTACTGATTAGACACTTTTACTAGCCAAAATGATCAAATCCTCGACCAATGGGATACAAAAACATATTGACCAACCACATACAGTGCCCTCTCTCAGTCAACTCACAGTGAGAGAGTGGGAATACAAAAGGATTGTAGAGCATTAGAAAAGGGGTGCAAAAGGTGGTAGAGCATGATGAAATACCTTCATGGGATCGCTATCTACTGATTAGACACTTTTACTAGCCAAAATGGTCAAATCCTCGACCAATGGGATACAAAAACATATTGACCAAAAATCTCCAACGTAAACATTGAGGAAACTCGAATGTGAACATTTGCGACCATCGAAAAACATCGCTATACCTTATTCATCCTCAAGTAATACACTAATTCTCGTAGATTCACCTAGATCAACTAATTAAAACACTTAAGAGGGTGTGGCTAGCTGTAATGCTCAAATCCTCGACCAATACCAAAAAACCAAAAATCTCCAACGTAAACATTGAGGAAACTCGAATGTGAACATTTGCGACCATCGAAAAACATCGCTATACCTTATTCATCCTCAAGTAATACACTAATTCTCGTAGATTCACTTCATATCAACTAATTAAAACACATAAGAGGGTGGTGGGTAGTGTAATACTCAAATAACAAACCAAAAACCAAAAATCTCCAACGTAAACATTGAGGAAACTCGAATGTGAACATTTGCGATCATCGAAAAACATCGCTATACCTTATTCATCCTCAAGTAATACACTAAATCTCGTAGATTCACTTCATATCAACTAATTAAAACACATAAGAGGGTGGTGGGTAGTGTAATACTCAAATAACAAACCAAAAACCAAAAATCTCCAACGTAAACATTGAGGAAACTCGAATGTGAACATTTGCCATCATCGAAAAAAATCGCTATACCTTATTCATCCTCAAGTAAGACACTAATTCTCGTAGATTCACTTCATATCAACTATTTAAAACACCTAAGAGGGTGGTGGGTAGAGTAATACTCAAATACCAAACCAAAAACCAAAAATCTCCAACGTAAACATTGAGGAAATATATTGCCGGAAACTTTTTCTCAAGTTGACAAAGAAGTTGGGGAATGAATTTCTTTCGACACACACTCACACACAAACTGATGTGGTGATGATGATTTCCAATTAGCCAATTTCCATTGCCGATACCAAAAGTATCGTCTGTTTGATGAACAAGCTTATCTCGGCCATGGAAATTGGCCAGATTCAGCCAATTTCCATCGCTTAGATTGTCCATATCATTAGTTTATTGCAACGCAGCACCGATATGGAATTAATTTCATAAAATGCACACCTTTGTGAACATTTAGAGCTCACATGTGCAATACAAAAGCATGACAGAACCCTACCATAAGCCATCCAATCTTTGTATTTGAATCTAATTAAATTCGTGGCTGTGAAGACACATGCACAACTGCTAGAAATTTATGTCATGATTATTTTTCCTAGTCCCAAGAATCATAATCTTAAAAGACATTAGCTATATTGTCAAAGGAACAATCAGACATTGCCATTTTAGTGTACTCGATATTCCAATCTTGGTATTTGAATTCTATTAAATTCGTGGCTGTGAAGACACATGCACAACTGCTAGAAATTTATGTCATGATTATTTTTCCTAGTCCCAAGAATCATAATCTTAAAAGACATTAGCTATATTGTCAAAGAAACAATCCAACATTGCCATTTTTAGGGTTTGTCACCTAATCATACACGGTGCCCTGGGTGTGGAACACTTTCGACAGCGTGGATCTTATTTTCACGCAGCCAACACCCAATTTAGAGAGTGGATCTTTTATTTCATACGCAAATTAATAATTTATGACAACATTTGCACTACAAATGTGAACATCGAATCAAAATGTCACCTATTCATACTTGACACTATACAGTATTGACAAAACACACACTCTGCTCTCCCTCAGTCAACTCACAGTGAGAGAGTGGGAATACAAAAAGATTGTAGAGCATTAGAAAAGGGGGTGCAAAAAGGTGGTAAAGCATGAAGAAATACCTTCATGGAATCGCTATCTACTGATTAGACACTTTTACTAGCCAAAATGATCAAATCCTCGACCAATGGGATACAAAAACATATTGACCAACCACATACAGTGCCCTCTCTCAGTCAACTCACAGTGAGAGAGTGGGAATACAAAAGGATTGTAGAGCATTAGAAAAGGGGTGCAAAAGGTGGTAGAGCATGATGAAATACCTTCATGGAATCGCTATCTACTGATTAGACACTTTTACTAGCCAAAATGATCAAATCCTCGACCAATGGGATACAAAAACATATTGACCAACCACATACAGTGCCCTCTCTCAGTCAACTCACAGTGAGAGAGTGGGAATACAAAAGGATTGTAGAGCATTAGAAAAGGGGTGCAAAAGGTGGTAGAGCATGATGAAATACCTTCATGGAATCGCTATCTACTGATTAGACACTTTTACTAGCCAAAATGATCAAATCCTCGACCAATGGGATACAAAAACATATTGACCAACCACATACAGTGCCCTCTCTCAGTCAACTCACAGTGAGAGAGTGGGAATACAAAAGGATTGTAGAGCATTAGAAAAGGGGTGCAAAAGGTGGTAGAGCATGATGAAATACCTTCATGGGATCGCTATCTACTGATTAGACACTTTTACTAGACAAAATGATCAAATCCTCGACCAATGGGATACAAAAAACCAAAAATCTCCAACGTAAACATTGAGGAAACTCGAATGTGAACATTTGCGACCATCGAAAAACATCGCTATACCTTATTCATCCTCAAGTAATACACTAATTCTCGTAGATCCACCTCAGATCAACTAATTAAAACACATAAGAGGGTGGTGGGTAGTGTAATACTCAAATAACAAACCAAAAACCAAAAATCTCCAACGTAAACATTGAGGAAACTCGAATGTGAACATTTGCGATCATCGAAAAACATCGCTATACCTTATTCATCCTCAAGTAATACACTAATTCTCGTAGATTCACTTCATATCAACTATTTAAAACACCTAAGAGGGTGGTGGGTAGAGTAATACTCAAATACCAAACCAAAAACCAAAAATCTCCAACGTAAACATTGAGGAAATATATTGCCGGAAACTTTTTCTCAAGTTGACAAAGAAGTTGGGGAATGAATTTCTTTCGACACACACTCACACACAAACTGATGTGGTGATGATGATTTCCAATTAGCCAATTTCCATTGCCGATACCAAAAGTATCGTCTGTTTGATGAACAAGCTTATCTCGGCCATGGAAATTGGCCAGATTCAGCCAATTTTCATCGCTTAGATTGTCCATATCATTAGTTTATTGCAACGCAGCACCGATATGGAATTAATTTCATAAAATGCACACCTTTGTGAACATTTAGAGCTCACATGTGCAATACAAAAGCATGACAGAACCCTACCATAAGCCATCCAATCATTGTATTTGAATCTAATTAAATTCGTGGCTGTGAAGACACATGCCCAACTGCTAGAAATTTATGTCATGATTATTTTTCCTAGTCCCAAGAATCATAATCTTAAAAGACATTAGCTATATTGTCAAAGGAACAATCAGACATTGCCATTTTAGGGTTTGTCACCTAATCATACACGGTGCCCTGGGTGTGGAACACTTTGGACAGCGTGGATCTTATTATCACGCAGCCAACACCCAATTTAGAGAGTGGATCTTTTATTTCATACGCAAATTAATAATTTAGGACAACATTTGCACTACAAATGTGAACATCGAATCAAAATGTCACCTAATCATACTTGACACTATACAGTATTGACAAAACACACACTCTGCTCTCCCTCAGTCAACTCACAGTGAGAGAGTGGGAATACAAAAAGATTGTAGAGCATTAGAAAAAGGGGTGCAAAAGGTGGTAGAGCATGATGAAATACCTTCATGGGATCGCTATCTACTGATTAGACACTTTTACTAGCCAAAATGATCAAATCCTCGACCAATGGGATACAAAAACATATTGACCAACCACATACAGTGCCCTCTCTCAGTCAACTCACAGTGAGAGAGTGGGAATACAAAAGGATTGTAGAGCATTAGAAAAGGGGTGCAAAAGGTGGTAGAGCATGATGAAATACCTTCATGGAATCGCTATCTACTGATTAGACACTTTTACTAGCCAAAATGATCAAATCCTCGACCAATGGGATACAAAAACATATTGACCAACCACATACAGTGCCCTCTCTCAGTCAACTCACAGTGAGAGAGTGGGAATACAAAAGGATTGTAGAGCATTAGAAAAGGGGTGCAAAAGGTGGTAGAGCATGATGAAATACCTTCATGGAATCGCTATCTACTGATTAGACACTTTTACTAGCCAAAATGATCAAATCCTCGACCAATGGGATACAAAAACATATTGACCAACCACATACAGTGCCCTCTCTCAGTCAACTCACAGTGAGAGAGTGGGAATACAAAAGGATTGTAGAGCATTAGAAAACGGGTGCAAAAGGTGGTAGAGCATGATGAAATACCTTCATCGGATCGCTATCTACTGATTAGACACTTTTACTAGACAAAATGATCAAATCCTCGACCAATGGGATACAAAAAACCAAAAATCTCCAACGTAAACATTGAGGAAACTCGAATGTGAACATTTGCGACCATCGAAAAACATCGCTATACCTTATTCATCCTCAAGTAAGACACTAATTCTCGTAGATTCACTTCATATCAACTAATTAAAACATCTAACAGGGTGGTGGGTAGAGTAATACTCAAATACCAAACCAAAAACCAAAAATCTCCAACGTAAACATTGAGGAAACTCGAATGTGAACATTTGCGACCATCGAAAAACATCGCTATACCTTATTCATTCTCAAGTAATACACTAATTCTCGTAGATTCACTTCATATCAACTAATTAAAACACCTAAGAGGGTGGTGGGTAGAGTAATACTCAAATACCAAACCAAAAACCAAAAATCTCCAACGTAAACATTGAGGAAATATATTGCCGGAAACATATATTGAAACTTTTTCTCAAGTTGACAAAGAAGTTGGGGAATGAATTTCTTTCGACACACACTCACACACAAACTGATGTGGTGATGATGATTTCCAATTAGCCAATTTCCATTGCCGATACCAAAAGTATCGTCTGTTTGATGAACAAGTGTATCTCGGCCATGGAAATTGGCCAGATTCAGCCAATTTCCATCGCTTAGATTGTCCATATCATTAGTTTATTGCAACGCAGCACCGATATGGAATTAATTTTATAAAATGCACACCTTTGTGAACATTTAGAGCTCACATGTGCAATACAAAAGCATGACAGAACCCTACCATAAGCCATCCAATCTTTGTATTTGAATCTAATTAAATTCGTGGCTGTGAAGACACATGCCCAACTGCTAGAAATTTATGTCAGGATTATTTTTCCTAGTCCCAAGAATCATAATCTTAAAAGACATTAGCTATATTGTCAAAGAAACAATCAGACATTGCCATTTTAGTGTTTGTCACCTAATCATACACGGTGCCCTGGGTGTGGAACACTTTGGACAGCGTGGATCTTATTATCACGCAGCCAACACCCAATTTAGAGAGTGGATCTTTTATTTCATACGCAAATTAATAATTTATGACAACATTTGCACTACAAATGTGAACATCGAATCAAAATGTCACCTAATCATACTTGACACTATACAGTATTGACAAAACACACACTCTGCTCTCCCTCAGTCAACTCACAGTGAGAGAGTGGGAATACAAAAAGATTGTAGAGCATTAGAAAAGGGGTGCAAAAGGTGGTAGAGCATGATGAAATACCTTCATGGGATCGCTATCTACTGATTAGACACTTTTACTAGCCAAAATGATCAAATCCTCGACCAATGGGATACAAAAACATATTGACCAACCACATACAGTGCCCTCTCTCAGTCAACTCACAGTGAGAGAGTGGGAATACAAAAGGATTGTAGAGCATTAGAAAACGGGTGCAAAAGGTGGTAGAGCATGATGAAATACCTTCATGGGATCGCTATCTACTGATTAGACACTTTTACTAGACAAAATGATCAAATCCTCGACCAATGGGATACAAAAACATATTGACCAACCACATACAGTGCCCTCTCTCAGTCAACTCACAGTGAGAGAGTGGGAATACAAAAGGATTGTAGAGCATTAGAAAAGGGGTGCAAAAGGTGGTAGAGCATGATGAAATACCTTCATGGAATCGCTATCTACTGATTAGACACTCTTACTAGCCAAAATGATCAAATCCTCGACCAATGGGATACAAAAACATATTGACCAACCACATACAGTGCCCTCTCTCCAGTCAACTCACAGTGAGAGAGTGGGAATACAAAAGGATTGTAGAGCATTAGAAAAAGGGGTGCAAAAGGTGGTAGAGCATGATGAAATACCTTCATGGAATCGCTATCTACTGATTAGACACTTTTACTAGCCAAAATGATCAAATCCTCGACCAATGGGATACAAAAAACCAAAATCTCCAACGTAAACATTGAGGAAACTCGAATGTGAACATTTGCGACCATCGAAAAACATCGCTATACCTTATTCATCCTCAAGTAATACACTAATTCTCGTAGATTCACTTCATATCAACTAATTAAAACACATAAGAGGGTGGTGGGTAGTGTAATACTCAAATAACAAACCAAAAACCAAAAATCTCCAACGTAAACATTGAGGAAACTCGTACCTGAACATTTGCGATCATCGAAAAACATCGCTATACCTTATTCATCCTCAAGTAATACACTAATTCTCGTAGATTCACTTCATATCAACTAATTAAAACACATAAGAGGGTGGTGGGTAGTGTAATACTCAAATAACAAACCAAAAACCAAAAATCTCCAACGTAAACATTGAGGAAACTCGAATGTGAACATTTGCGATCATCGAAAAACATCGCTATACCTTATTCATCCTCAAGTAAGACACTAATTCTCGTAGATTCACTTCATATCAACTATTTAAAACACCTAAGAGGGTGGTGGGTAGAGTAATACTCAAATACCAAACCAAAAACCAAAAATCTCCAAAGTAAACATTGAGGAAATATATTGCCGGAAACTTTTTCTCAAGTTGACAAAGAAGTTGGGGAATGAATTTCTTTCGACACACACTCACACACAAACTGATGTGGTGATGATGATTTCCAATTAGCCAATTTCCATTGCCGATACCAAAAGTATCGTCTGTTTGATGAACAAGCTTATCTCGGCCATGGAAATTGGCCAGATTCAGCCAATTTCCATCGCTTAGATTGTCCATACACTGAGCCAAAAACCTGACCATTATATTGGGCAGAGCCTTCCTATGTCCATTGTAATGGACGAACTGTGCTTTCAGGAAAAGTTGACTACAGGTTTGTCCAAACTAATGGGCAAACGGTGCTTTACAGGAAAGATGTCTTAAAGGCTGTCCAATAAAATGGACACATTCTGCTTTTCAGGAAAGCGGATATTTAAGTTTGACAAATTTGTGTTATAACACGATTGTGATTTGTCGACAAATCTCAATCACTAAACTCTCACACGTAATTGTCAACTTCATTGCATCTGCTAAACATTTGTTATAGTTTGAATCGGTTAATTTAAATACTCTATAGAATATATAGAATTTATGATTTCTATATAAATTGTTTTATTTGTAAATATAAATCTTATTGTACATGCATAATTAAATGATGATGTAAATTAACAAACAAACTCTATAAGCCAAATATCAGCATCTTTATCCTCATACATAAAATCATTCATGAAATTTAAATCATCAAGCCAAACAAACTTATCTTTATGAACACATTCAATGAGTTTCAAAGAATTATACCTCAAAGCACAATGCTGACGCCCATCCTTTTCAAATTGTGTTATTTCATATATATCCCCTTTACAACAAATTCGTCCATTTTCATCGCTTTCTCGATAGAACTCTCGTACGTGAATCCAAATTTCCTCTTTGAATTGAGAATTTACTATCTTTCGAAGGACATTTTTGCCTAAAGTAAATGGATGTTCAAACTCAAATGAAGGTTTGCTTGGACATTCTGATGGCTTATTGTCCATAAAGAGCTCATTTGATTGTTTTGTTGCTTTAAAGTAGTCAATTTGTGAGAGATTACTTTGCTCATCGATCATTGCGCGCATTGCTTGATGCCTCGTTGTAATGGTTAAAGCTGAGTTGACAAAACTTTTGCATACTCTTGCAATAGCTTTTGGGGAATTGGTGCTTTCGTTCGTATTTAAAATTTAAGTAATCACGAAGCGGACCAAATAATCGTGTCAAATCAGCATAATGAGTCAGATTATGCAATTTGCAATAAATAACATCTGTTTCTTTTGGATCCAAATGATGATTAATTTGAAAATAAAGAGTGGAAAAGTCATTCAACACGTTCTTGGATAAAATGTCTAAATTATTTAGTTGCAGAGAAGTAAATGTTTGAGAAAATGCCAAGAGAGTGAAATGTTTTAAACTTAAAAACAGTTTGAATTCAGCCGATTCGGGTTTTAGTTCTTCAAACAAAATAACATCGAGTTTGAGAAATGCTTCTAGTTTCTGAAAGTATAATATATAAATACTAAATAACAACTAAATAAAAGAATCAAGTACAAACCTGAATCGCTTTTCCTCTTATTTTGAAGCCTTTTCCACTCACCCAGGTAAGCTTAGGTGTGCCATAAAAGAAGTCAAATTCGGAAAAGCGCTTCTCGACTGTTTCTTTATCAAAAAAAGGACGAACTGATTTTCCTTTAATTTTCTGTATGGATACTAGAGCTGTCAAAATAAGTTCCAGAACATCCAAAAGAACTCCTTCTGGAAGATCGTGCATCAAATCTGGTGGCGAGATATTAAATCGAGTTATACCATCAATTCCATCAAACAGGAAGTATCGTAGAGAGCCAAATTTGGCTAAATCAATTTGAGTCGGTTTGTTGGGATTGATAAGTGGACGAGGGTGAATATCTAAGTTTTGAATGCTATTATGATCACATGAGATACCTTTAATGCCACATTCACGACAAATAAAGGCATTTTTGTTAAAACTTCTTTTAAATCCCATTGATTCGTACATTCCAAGGTTATCACCTAACAAGCCACTAATTACAACTTTAATATTCACTGATTTTCCTTTAAACGTTACATCAATTCCTGTTGTGGCGAGGAAATGTGCTTCGCGTCTCAATGGAGAATGTTTCAAAACATCCAAAATGTCCAACTTTCGACGTTTCATTTCACTTCTGTTTGCCATAAGAATGAGTTCCATATCTTCACAATGAGATCGATGTTGAATTGGAATGTCGGCAAATGTGGCATAAATGAAAGTGAACTTTTGGTAACTGTTACTCAGTCCACAAGAAGGTGCAATCACACAATCGTCAATAAACATTTCCATTTTCCCTTTCCCTTTGATTCGGGGAAATATTCCTGCTTCCATTACTGAACGAATAATGAGATTTGGGTCATCAAGATCAGAGAGTTCAAGATTTTGTTCTTCAAGAATTTTTGCAACTAGAGATTCATTTTTGAAGATTTTCTGACAAAGAGGAATGAGCGGTAAACACGAATATTTATATGGCTTATCAAATCCGGGTGTATGGATTTCATATATTTTCGGTTTAATATAAAATTTATTGTAACGGAGAACATATTGCTGTTGATAGTGATCACTTAAAGCCACGGTAATGTACTTTTGAAAATTTTCCGGGTCTCCACCAATTGTTGTGTACAATTCTAACATATCTGCAACAATTTCGTTCAAATGACTTGATGCAATGCTCTTCATTTTGTGTTTCAAAATTTTACTCATTAATTTCTAAAAATAAAATAGATATTAATGTACAGAAATTAAACATTAAGGTAAAATATACATTAAAAAATTCATCGTGAATTAAACTATCAATCAAGTCACATCTACTCAAATTAAAAGAAACTTCATTGGAATTCTTTTGAGATTCAAAGTTTAGTGTTTCGAGATCAACTTCAACTACTTGAACATCATCTTCTTCGACTGTTTCATCTTCCTCCTCCTCACTATTGCCGGTATCTGAATAACTTTCGTTCATTTGCACATCAAACTCAACGTTGACATCGGGACACGGCTTGTCAATCACAAGATTTTCATAAGTCAAGATAGATTTCGACGAAGTTGGAACAGTATTTTTGTGAGAAATGTGTTTATAAACATAATCTCTGCTGAAATAAGCAATTTAGTAAAATGACAAAATATTTATATAAAAATGCATACTTTTGATGTCGTCTGTCAGTAGGGTGATCAGTTTCAATGTGTTTATAAAAATGTTTCAGGTTGAATAGTTTTGCTTTACATTTAGGGCAAATTTCAAAAGGCTTTTCTTCAAAAATTTTGAGTTGTTTTGATAATTTTTCTAAACGACCCAATTTGGTAACAACTTGAGAGTAAGGAGTTGTGTTGTAGGTTAATCGGGAATTTGTAGAATTTACTTTATTCATTTTGAATGTTCGAGAATGCACAAATTATTTAAAAAAAATCAAAATGCGCTATCATGCAGCATGATTCATGCTGCAGCTGCCAAATTGTAAACAACATTTGGCTGTAACCCCTTCTATGGACGATAACTACAGAAAACTCTCGATATCTTGATATATTTGCTATGTTTTGTAAACTTACTTACCATAAATTAAAATTTACTTTAATGTGTTAACAAAAATTATGTTTTTTATTTATAAATGACGATTTATAAATAAAATATCCAGAATTTTTGATAAAAATGAAACTATGACATGTATAACCGAGATATTACTGTAGTCGAATGTGTGTCGATCCTGCGCCTTTCCTCACACAGACATGCATGTGCTAAGCATGCTTTCCTGGTGGCTCCTCTAAACTGATTGTACTTTGTGATTTCTTTCTTTCTGATTTGCGATTTACATTTGTGATATCTCATAATATACATCTATCGAAATGGATAAGGTACCGCTTGATATGACGTCAGAAAGTAAGTTAATTTAACTTTATAATAATAATTGCCAATTATATATTTTATTATTATTAGAATATTTAGATCCAAAATTAGGAGGTTTCCAAAAAGCTAATCCATGCAATTCTGAGAACCTCAAATCTAAACTAGCAAGTAAGTTTTCCAAGAAATCATATGTTCTGGTAACTCAAGATGGTAAGTAAATCAAAAATGATTTCAAAGGTTAATTTGAGTTTGTTATTATCAGAATTGCAAAGTAGCGCTTATTGTGTGAACAATGATAGAACCGCTCCTGAAAGCCCCAATATTACTACTGCTCCTCAAGATGAACAAATTCTTGGTAAGATTCATTTGTTTTAAATTATTCATTTTTATTCACATTCACATTTGTATTTATTAATTATAGAATCTCATCCTCTGAACGATGTACCAACGGATGCGGAGCAGAGAACAATGGACTTAGAAATGCAAGCCTTGAACAAGCAAACCAGACAGAAAGTGAAAAAAACAACTCCAATGCCTTGTTACTTTGTTCATGACATTAAATCGGACGATTACACATTCGTGAGTGGTGCTTTTGATACAACTTTTCATGCCACCTCTGAATTGGTCGATACTTTTCAACGTGTAACTGACAAAAAAACAAAAATAACAACCCCAGCCATAGTTGAAAACTATGGTTGGTTGGATTTTTCGAAAGCAGTTACTTCGCTTGTTGTCAGATACAGACTTGTTTTGTTGCGAAATTATCCAAATGGTCTTCCTTTATGCGTGAAACATATTCTCGCTAGTAAGATTTGCGAAACATTTCCGAGCATTGAATCACGATATATTGAGCTGCGAAACAAACATGCTCATGTTGTGAAAGATACGAAACTAGGGATCACTGAATCCAGTTTTGGGAAACAATATGCATTGGTATGAGTTTTAATATTTTCTCAAAAATATATATTTAACATTTTATTTTTATTTTTAGGCATTCGTGGAATCTAGAATGAGCACTCAATTTAAGCACAACTCTAAACAACCAACGATAAATTTTGGAGTGGCGAGGAAAAATGTTGAGCGCAGAATGCAAAACGGGGTTCAGTCTCAAAATACGAATTCAAGCCTGCCATTACCACGAGGTGAACAAGCTGCCGATTTGTGTGATATTGTCGATGGTTATTCTAGCGATTTATCCGATTATGGCCCTCAATTTGACGAGGAGAACATCTCGGAATCTCCACAAAGACAATTGCAAATCGACGATAAGGACATTCAAGGCCCACCCAGTCCATCGACACTGGCTACAACTTCAGCACCAGAAGACAAGTCACTTCCGAAATCACCGTTGACTACCACTGTGGAAGTGTCTTTGGACCAATCATCTCAGTCAACTAAAAGTACTACAATTGTAGACTACCCGTCAAGTGATGATGACACTCTACCACCTATTGCCTCCTTCAATTTGCCTCAACGTAGTGTTTTATGTTCAACTCCTATTGAAAATTCTTTAAGGAAAAGTAACCGAATCAAGAACAAGATGTCGAACGAGGAAGACGTTGAAGTTATTTCTAAATCATCTAGAAAACGGGCTGGAGCTAAGAATTCGTCCAAATTATTGATGAAAAAGGATTTATCGAAGAAAAAACGTGTTTAATTTTGTATTTTTACTGTTTTTTATGCAAATAAATAAAAACTATTTTTGAGTAGCCAATCAAAACATAATTCCTAGGAAATTTCTATAGTAATCAATAAATACCGGAAACTTTCCCCATTTGTCCATTATAATGGACAGACATTGAAGACCTTAAAGACCCTGATGATACTTCACTGCACTGCAGTTTTTGCCCAATAATTTGGACAGATGAGCCTGCCCAAATTATTGGGCAAACACTTCCCGTGTCCAATATAATGGTCAGGTTTTTGGCTCAGTGTATCATTAGTTTATTGCAACGCAGCACCGATATGGAATTAATTTCATAAAATGCACACCTTTGTGAACATTTAGAGCTCACATGTGCAATACAAAAGCATGACAGAACCCTACCATAAGCCATCCAATCTTTGTATTTGAATCTAATTAAATTCGTGGCTGTGAAGACACATGCACAACTGCTAGAAATTTATGTCATGATTATTTTTCCTAGTCCCAAGAATCATAATCTTAAAAGACATTAGCTATATTGTCAAAGGAACAATCAGACATTGCCATTTTAGGGTTTGTCACCTAATCATACACGGTGCCCTGGGTGTGGAACACTTTGGACAGCGTGGATCTTATTATCACGCAGCCAACACCCAATTTAGAGAGTGGATCTTTTATTTCATACGCAAATTAATAATTTATGACAACATTTGCACTACAAATGTGAACATCGAATCAAAATGTCACCTATTCATACTTGACACTATACAGTATTGACAAAACACACACTCTGCTCTCCCTCAGTCAACTCACAGTGAGAGAGTGGGAATACAAAAAGATTGTAGAGCATTAGAAAAGGGGTGCAAAAGGTGGTAGAGCATGATGAAATACCTTCATGGGATCGCTATCTACTGATTAGACACTTTTACTAGCCAAAATGATCAAATCCTCGACCAATGGGATACAAAAACATATTGACCAACCACATACAGTGCCCTCTCTCAGTCAACTCACAGTGAGAGAGTGGGAATACAAAAGGATTGTAGAGCATTAGAAAAGGGGTGCAAAAGGTGGTAGAGCATGATGAAATACCTTCATGGAATCGCTATCTACTGATTAGACACTTTTACTAGCCAAAATGATCAAATCCTCGACCAATGGGATACAAAAAACATATTGACCAACCACATACAGTGCCCTCTCTCAGTCAACTCACAGTGAGAGAGTGGGAATACAAAAGGATTGTAGAGCATTAGAAAACGGGTGCAAAAGGTGGTAGAGCATGATGAAATACCTTCATGGGATCGCTATCTACTGATTAGACACTTTTACTAGCCAAAATGATCAAATCCTCGACCAATGGGATACAAAAAACCAAAAATCTCCAACGTAAACATTGAGGAAACTCGAATGTGAACATTTGCGACCATCGAAAAAAATCGCTATACCTTATTCATCCTCAAGTAATACACTAATTCTCGTAGATTCACCTCAGATCAACTAATTAAAACACATAAGAGGGTGGTGGGTAGTGTAATACTCAAATAACAAACCAAAAACCAAAAATCTCCAACGTAAACATTGAGGAAACTCGAATGTGAACATTTGCGATCATCGAAAAACATCGCTATACCTTATTCATCCTCAAGTAATACACCAATTCTCGTAGATTCACTTCATATTAACTAATTAAAACACATAAAAGGGTGGTGGGTAGTGTAATACTCAAATAACAAACCAAAAACCAAAAATCTCCAACGTAAACATTGAGGAAACTCGAATGTGAACATTTGCGATCATCGAAAAACATCGCTATACCTTATTCATCCTCAAGTAAGACACTAATTCTCGTAGATTCACTTCATATCAACTATTTAAAACACCTAAGAGGGTGGTGGGTAGAGTAATACTCAAATACCAAACCAAAAAACCAAAAATCTCCAACGTAAACATTGAGGAAATATATTGCCGGAAACTTTTTCTCAAGTTGACAAAGAAGTTGGGGAATGAATTTCTTTCGACACACACTCACACACAAACTGATGTGGTGATGATGATTTCCAATTAGCCAATTTCCATTGCCGATACCAAAAGTATCGTCTGTTTGATGAACAAGTGTATCTCGGCCATGGAAATTGGCCAGATTCAGCCAATTTCCATCGCTTAGATTGTCCATATCATTAGTTTATTGCAACGCAGCACCGATATGGAATTAATTTCATAAAATTCACACCTTTGTGAACATTTAGAGCTCACATGTGCAATACAAAAGCATTACAGAACCCTACCATAAGCCATCCAATCTTGGTATTTGAATTTTATTAAATTCGTGGCTGTGAAGACACATGCACAACTGCTAGAAATTTATGTCATGATTATTTTTCCTTGTCCCAAGAATCATAATCTTAAAAGACATTAGCTATATTGTCAAAGGAACAATCAGACATTGCCATTTTAGGGTTTGTCACCTAATCATACACGGTGGCCTGGGTGTGGAACACTTTGGACAGCGTGGATCTTATTATCACGCAGCCAACACCCAATTTAGAGAGTGGATCTTTTATTTCATACGCAAATTAATAATTTATGACAACATTTGCACTACAAATGTGAACATCGAATCAAAATGTCACCTATTCATACTTGACACTATACAGTATTGACAAAACACACAATCTGCTCTCCCTCAGTCAACTCACAGTGAGAGAGTGGGAATACAAAAAGATTGTAGAGCATTAGAAAAGGGGTGCAAAAGGTGGTAGAGCATGATGAAATACCTTCATGGGATCGCTATCTACTGATTAGACACTTTTACTAGCCAAAATGATCAAATCCTCGACCAATGGGATACAAAAACATATTGACCAACCACATACAGTGCCCTCTCTCAGTCAACTCACAGTGAGAGAGTGGGAATACAAAAGGATTGTAGAGCATTAGAAAACGGGTGCAAAAGGTGGTAGAGCATGATGAAATACCTTCATGGGATCGCTATCTACTGATTAGACACTTTTACTAGCCAAAATGATCAAATCCTCGACCAATGGGATACAAAAACATATTGACCAACCACATACAGTGCCCTCTCTCAGTCAACTCACAGTGAGAGAGTGGGAATACAAAAGGATTGTAGAGCATTAGAAAAGGGGTGCAAAAGGTGGTAGAGCATGATGAAATGCCTTCATGGAATCGCTATCTACTGATTAGACACTTTTACTAGCCAAAATGATCAAATCCTCGACCAATGGGATACAAAAACATATTGACCAACCACATACAGTGCCCTCTCTCAGTCAACTCACAGTGAGAGAGTGGGAATACAAAAGGATTGTAGAGCATTAGAAAACGGGTGCAAAAGGTGGTAGAGCATGATGAAATACCTTCATGGGATCGCTATCTACTGATTAGACACTTTTACTAGCCAAAATGGTCAAATCCTCGACCAATGGGATACAAAAAACCAAAAATCTCCAACGTAAACATTAAGGAAACTCGAATGTGAACATTTGCGACCATCGAAAAACATCGCTATACCTTATTCATCCTCAAGTAATACACTAATTCTCGTAGATTCACCTCATATCAACTAATTAAAACACATAAGAGGGTGGTGGGTAGTGTAATACTCAAATAACAAACCAAAAACCAAAAATCTCCAACGTAAACATTGAGGAAACTCGAATGTGAACATTTGCGACCATCGAAAAACATCGCTATACCTTATTCATCCTCAAGTAATACACTAATTCTCGTAGATTCACTTCATATCAACTAATTAAAACACATAAGAGGGTGGTGGGTAGTGTAATACTCAAATAACAAACCAAAAACCAAAAATCTCCAACGTAAACATTGAGGAAACTCGAATGTGAACATTTGCGATCATCGAAAAACATCGCTATACCTTATTCATCCTCAAGTAATACACTAATTCTCGTAGATTCACTTCATATCAACTAATTAAAACACATGAGAGGGTGGTGGGTAGTGTAATACTCAAATAACAAACCAAAAACCAAAAATCTCCAACGTAAACATTGAGGAAATATATTGCCGGAAACTTTTTCTCAAGTTGACAAAGAAGTTGGGGAATGAATTTCTTTCGACACACACTCACACACAAACTGATGTGGTGATGATGATTTCCAATTAGCCAATTTCCATTGCCGATACCAAAAGTATCGTCTGTTTGATGAACAAGCTTATCTCGGCCATGGAAATTGGCCAGATTCAGCCAATTTCCATCGCTTAGATTGTCCATATCATTAGTTTATTGCAACGCAGCACCGATATGGAATTAATTTCATAAAATGCACACCTTTGTGAACATTTAGAGCTCACATGTGCAATACAAAAGCATGACAGAACCCTACCATAAGCCATCCAATCTTTGTATTTGAATCTAATTAAATTCGTGGCTGTGAAGACACATGCACAACTGCTAGAAATTTATGTCAGGATTATTTTTCCTAGTCCCAAGAATCATAATCTTAAAAGACCTTAGCAATATTGTCAAAGGAACAATCAGACATTGCCATTTTAGGGTTTGTCACCTAATCATACACGGTGCCCTGAGTGTGGAACACTTTGGACAGCGTGGATCTTATTATCACGCAGCCAACACCCAATTTAGAGAGTGGATCTTTTATTTCATACGCAAATTAATAATTTATGACAACATTTGCACTACAAATGTGAACATCGAATCAAAATGTCACCTATTCATACTTGACACTATACAGTATTGACAAAACACACACTCTGCTCTCCCTCAGTCAACTCACAGTGAGAGAGTGGGAATACAAAAGGATTGTAGAGCATTAGAAAAGGGGTGCAAAAGGTGGTAGAGCATGATGAAATACCTTCATGGGATCGCTATCTACTGATTAGACACTTTTACTAGCCAAAATGATCAAATCCTCGACCAATGGGATACAAAAACATATTGACCAACCACATACAGTGCCCTCTCTCAGTCAACTCACAGTGAGAGAGTGGGAATACAAAAGGATTGTAGAGCATTAGAAAAGGGGTGCAAAAGGTGGTAGAGCATGATGAAATACCTTCATGGGATCGCTATCTACTGATTAGACACTTTTACTAGCCAAAATGATCAAATCCTCGACCAATGGGATACAAAAACATATTGACCAACCACATACAGTGCCCTCTCTCAGTCAACTCACAGTGAGAGAGTGGGAATACAAAAGGATTGTAGAGCATTAGAAAAGGGGTGCAAAAGGTGGTAGAGCATGATGAAATACCTTCATGGGATCGCTATCTACTGATTAGACACTTTTACTAGCCAAAATGATCAAATCCTCGACCAATGGGATACAAAAAACAACAAAACTCCAACGTAAACATTGAGGAAACTCGAATGTGAACATTTGCGACCATCGAAAAAAATCGCTATACCTTATTCATCCTCAAGTAATACACTAATTCTCGTAGATTCACCTCAGATCAACTAATTAAAACACATAAGAGGGTGGTGGGTAGTGTAATACTCAAATAACAAACCAAAAACCAAAAATCTCCAACGTAAACATTGAGGAAACTCGAATGTGAACATTTGCGATCATCGAAAAACATCGCTATACCTTATTCATCCTCAAGTAAGACACTAATTCTCGTAGATTCACTTCATATCAACTATTTAAAACACCTAAGAGGGTGGTGGGTAGAGTAATACTCAAATACCAAACCAAAAACAACAAAACTCCAACGTAAACATTGAGGAAATATATTGCCGGAAACTTTTTCTCAAGTTGACATGAAAGTTGGGGAATGAATTTCTTTCGACACACACTCACACACAAACTGATGTGGTGATGATGATTTCCAATTAGCCAATTTCCATTGCCGATACCAAAAGTATCGTCTGTTTGATGAACAAGCTTATCTCGGCCATGGAAATTGGCCAGATTCAGCCAATTTCCATCGCTTAGATTGTCCATATCATTAGTTTATTGCAACGCAGCACCGATATGGAATTAATTTCATAAAATGCACACCTTTGTGAACATTTAGAGCTCACATGTGCAATACAAAAGCATGACAGAACCCTACCATAAGCCATCCAATCGTTGTATTTGAATCTAATTAAATTTGTGGCTGTGAAGACACATGCACAACTGCTAGAAATTTATGTCATGATTATTTTTCCTAGTCCCAAGAATCATAATCTTAAAAGACATTAGCTATATTGTCAAAGGAACAATCAGACATTGCCATTTTAGGGTTTGTCACCTAATCATACACGGTGCCCTGGGTGTGGAACACTTTGGACAGCGTGGATCTTATTATCACGCAGCCAACACCCAATTTAGAGAGTGGATCTTTTATTTCATACGCAAATTAATAATTTAGGACAACATTTGCACTACAAATGTGAACATCGAATCAAAATGTCACCTAATCATACTTGACACTATACAGTATTGACAAAACACACACTCTGCTCTCCCTCAGTCAACTCACAGTGAGAGAGTGGGAATACAAAAGGATTGTAGAGCATTAGAAAAGGGGTGCAAAAGGTGGTAGAGCATGATGAAATACCTTCATGGGATCGCTATCTACTGATTAGACACTTTTACTAGCCAAAATGATCAAATCCTCGACCAATGGGATACAAAAACATATTGACCAACCACATACAGTGCCCTCTCTCAGTCAACTCACAGTGAGAGAGTGGGAATACAAAAGGATTGTAGAGCATTAGAAAAGGGGTGCAAAAGGTGGTAGAGCATGATGAAATACCTTCATGGAATCGCTATCTACTGATTAGACACTTTTACTAGCCAAAATGATCAAATCCTCGACCAATGGGATACAAAAACATATTGACCAACCACATACAGTGCCCTCTCTCAGTCAACTCACAGTGAGAGAGTGGGAATACAAAAGGATTGTAGAGCATTAGAAAAGGGGTGCAAAAGGTGGTAGAGCATGATGAAATACCTTCATGGAATCGCTATCTACTGATTAGACACTTTTACTAGCCAAAATGATCAAATCCTCGACCAATGGGATACAAAAACATATTGACCAACCACATACAGTGCCCTCTCTCAGTCAACTCACAGTGAGAGAGTGGGAATACAAAAGGATTGTAGAGCATTAGAAAACGGGTGCAAAAGGTGGTAGAGCATGATGAAATACCTTCATGGGATCGCTATCTACTGATTAGACACTTTTACTAGCCAAAATGATCAAATCCTCGACCAATGGGATACAAAAAACCAAAAATCTCCAACGTAAACATTGAGGAAACTCGAATGTGAACATTTGCGACCATCGAAAAAAATCGCTATACCTTATTCATCCTCAAGTAATACACTAATTCTCGTAGATTCACTTCATATCAACTAATTAAAACACATAAGAGGGTGGTGGGTAGTGTAATACTGAAATAACAAACCAAAAACCAAAAATCTCCAACGTAAACATTGAGGAAACTCGAATGTGAACATTTGCGATCATCGAAAAACATCGCTATACCTTATTCATCCTCAAGTAATACACCAATTCTCGTAGATTCACTTCATATTAACTAATTAAAACACATAAGAGGTTGGTGGGTAGTGTAATACTGAAATAACAAACCAAAAACCAAAAATCTCCAACGTAAACATTGAGGAAACTCGAATGTGAACATTTGCGATCATCGAAAAACATCGCTATACCTTATTCATCCTCAAGTAAGACACTAATTCTCGTAGATTCACTTCATATCAACTAATTAAAACACATAAGAGGGTGGTGGGTAGAGTAATACTCAAATACCAAACCAAAAACCAAAAATCTCCAACGTAAACATTGAGGAAATATATTGCCGGAAACTTTTTCTCAAGTTGACAAAGAAGTTGGGGAATGAATTTCTTTCGACACACACTCACACACAAACTGATGTGGTGATGATGATTTCCAATTAGCCAATTTCCATTGCCGATACCAAAAGTATCGTCTGTTTGATGAACAAGCTTATCTCGGCCATGGAAATTGGCCAGATTCAGCCAATTTCCATCGCTTAGATTGTCCATATCATTAGTTTATTGCAACGCAGCACCGATATGGAATTAATTTCATAAAATGCACACCTTTGTGAACATTTAGAGCTCACATGTGCAATACAAAAGCATGACAGAACCCTACCATAAGCCATCCAATCTTTGTATTTGAATCTAATTAAATTCGTGGCTGTGAAGACACATGCACAACTGCTAGAAATTTATGTCATGATTATTTTTCCTAGTCCCAAGAATCATAATCTTAAAAGACATTAGCTATATTGTCAAAGGAACAATCAGACATTGCCATTTTAGGGTTTGTCACCTAATCATACACGGTGCCCTGGGTGTGGAACACTTTGGACAGCGTGGATCTTATTATCACGCAGCCAACACCCAATTTAGAGAGTGGATCTTTTATTTCATACGCAAATTAATAATTTATGACAACATTTGCACTACAAATGTGAACATCGAATCAAAATGTCACCTATTCATACTTGACACTATACAGTATTGACAAAACACACACTCTGCTCTCCCTCAGTCAACTCACAGTGAGAGAGTGGG
This sequence comes from Rhizoglyphus robini, assembly GCA_023373905.1. Lineage (NCBI taxonomy): Eukaryota > Metazoa > Arthropoda > Arachnida > Sarcoptiformes > Acaridae > Rhizoglyphus > Rhizoglyphus robini. Next base: position 2,562,424 of record JAKIJQ010000027.1, read on the forward strand.
AATACAAAAAGATTGTAGAGCATTAGAAAAGGGGTGCAAAAGGTGGTAGAGCATGATGAAATACCTTCATGGGATCGCTATCTACTGATTAGACACTTTTACTAGCCAAAATGATCAAATCCTCGACCAATGGGATACAAAAACATATTGACCAACCACATACAGTGCCCTCTCTCAGTCAACTCACAGTGAGAGAGTGGGAATACAAAAGGATTGTAGAGCATTAGAAAAGGGGTGCAAAAGGTGGTAGAGCATGATGAAATACCTTCATGGAATCGCTATCTACTGATTAGACACTTTTACTAGCCAAAATGATCAAATCCTCGACCAATGGGATACAAAAACATATTGACCAACCACATACAGTGCCCTCTCTCAGTCAACTCACAGTGAGAGAGTGGGAATACAAAAAGGATTGTAGAGCATTAGAAAAGGGGTGCAAAAGGTGGTAGAGCATGATGAAATACCTTCATGGAATCGCTATCTACTGATTAGACACTTTTACTAGCCAAAATGATCAAATCCTCGACCAATGGGATACAAAAACATATTGACCAACCACATACAGTGCCCTCTCTCAGTCAACTCACAGTGAGAGAGTGGGAATACAAAAGGATTGTAGAGCATTAGAAAACGGGTGCAAAAGGTGGTAGAGCATGATGAAATACCTTCATGGGATCGCTATCTACTGATTAGACACTTTTACTAGCCAAAATGATCAAATCCTCGACCAATGGGATACAAAAAACCAAAAATCTCCAACGTAAACATTGAGGAAACTCGAATGTGAACATTTGCGACCATCGAAAAAAATCGCTATACCTTATTCATCCTCAAGTAATACACTAATTCTCGTAGATTCACCTCAAATCAACTAATTAAAACACATAAGAGGGTGGTGGGTAGTGTAATACTCAAATAACAAACCAAAAACCAAAAATCTCCAACGTAAACATTGAGGAAACTCGAATGTGAACATTTGCGATCATCGAAAAACATCGCTATACCTTATTCATCCTCAAGTAATACACCAATTCTCGTAGATTCACTTCATATTAACTAATTAAAACACATAAGAGGGTGGTGGGTAGTGTAATACTCAAATAACAAACCAAAAACCAAAAATCTCCAACGTAAACATTGAGGAAACTCGTACGTGAACATTTGCGATCATCGAAAAAAATCGCTATACCTTATTCATCCTCAAGTAAGACACTAATTCTCGTAGATTCACTTCATATCAACTATTTAAAACACCTAAGAGGGTGGTGGGTAGAGTAATACTCAAATACCAAACCAAAAACCAAAAATCTCCAACGTAAACATTGAGGAAATATATTGCCGGAAACTTTTTCTCAAGTTGACAAAGAAGTTGGGGAATGAATTTCTTTCGACACACACTCACACACAAACTGATGTGGTGATGATGATTTCCAATTAGCCAATTTCCATTGCCGATACCAAAAGTATCGTCTGTTTGATGAACAAGCTTATCTCGGCCATGGAAATTGGCCAGATTCAGCCAATTTCCATCGCTTAGATTGTCCATATCATTAGTTTATTGCAACGCAGCACCGATATGGAATTAATTTCATAAAATGCACACCTTTGTGAACATTTAGAGCTCACATGTGCAATACAAAAGCATGACAGAACCCTACCATAAGCCATCCAATCTTTGTATTTGAATCTAATTAAATTCGTGGCTGTGAAGACACATGCACAACTGCTAGAAATTTATGTCATGATTATTTTTCCTAGTCCCAAGAATCATAATCTTAAAAGACATTAGCTATATTGTCAAAGGAACAATCAGACATTGCCATTTTAGGGTTTGTCACCTAATCATACACGGTGCCCTGGGTGTGGAACACTTTGGACAGCGTGGATCTTATTATCACGCAGCCAACACCCAATTTAGAGAGTGGATCTTTTATTTCATACGCAAATTAATAATTTATGACAACATTTGCACTACAAATGTGAACATCGAATCAAAATGTCACCTATTCATACTTGACACTATACAGTATTGACAAAACACACACTCTGCTCTCCCTCAGTCAACTCACAGTGAGAGAGTGGGAATACAAAAAGAATGTAGAGCATTAGAAAAGGGGTGCAAAAGGTGGTAGAGCATGATGAAATACCTTCATGGGATCGCTATCTACTGATTAGACACTTTTACTAGCCAAAATGATCAAATCCTCGACCAATGGGATACAAAAACATATTGACCAACCACATACAGTGCCCTCTCTCAGTCAACTCACAGTGAGAGAGTGGGAATACAAAAGGATTGTAGAGCATTAGAAAAGGGGTGCAAAAGGTGGTAGAGCATGATGAAATGCCTTCATGGAATCGCTATCTACTGATTAGACACTTTTACTAGCCAAAATGATCAAATCCTCGACCAATGGGATACAAAAACATATTGACCAACCACATACAGTGCCCTCTCTCAGTCAACTCACAGTGAGAGAGTGGGAATACAAAAGGATTGTAGAGCATTAGAAAACGGGTGCAAAAGGTGGTAGAGCATGATGAAATACCTTCATGGGATCGCTATCTACTGATTAGACACTTTTACTAGCCAAAATGATCAAATCCTCGACCAATGGGATACAAAAAACCAAAAATCTCCAACGTAAACATTGAGGAAACTCGAATGTGAACATTTGCGACCATCGAAAAAACATCGCTATACCTTATTCATCCTCAAGTAATACACTAATTCTCGTAGATTCACCTCAGATCAACTAATTAAAACACCTAAGAGGGTGGTGGGTAGAGTAATACTCAAATAACAAACCAAAAACCAAAAATCTCCAACGTAAACATTGAGGAAACTCGAATGTGAACATTTGCGACCATCGAAAAACATCGCTATACCTTATTCATCCTCAAGTAATACACTAATTCTCGTAGATTCACTTCATATCAACTAATTAAAACACATAAGAGGGTGGTGGGTAGTGTAATACTCAAATAACAAACCAAAAACCAAAAATCTCCAACGTAAACATTGAGGAAACTCGAATGTGAACATTTGCGATCATCGAAAAACATCGCTATACCTTATTCATCCTCAAGTAATACACTAATTCTCGTAGATTCACTTCATATCAACTATTTAAAACACCTAAGAGGGTGGTGGGTAGAGTAATACTCAAATACCAAATCAAAAACCAAAAATCTCCAACGTAAACATTGAGGAAATATATTGCCGGAAACTTTTTCTCAAGTTGACAAAGAAGTTGGGGAATGAATTTCTTTCGACACACACTCACACACAAACTGATGTGGTGATGATGATTTCCAATTAGCCAATTCCATTGCCGATACCAAAAGTATCGTCTGTTTGATGAACAAGCTTATCTCGGCCATGGAAATTGGCCAGATTCAGCCAATTTCCATCGCTTAGATTGTCCATATCATTAGTTTATTGCAACGCAGCACCGATATGGAATTAATTTCATAAAATGCACACCTTTGTGAACATTTAGAGCTCACATGTGCAATACAAAAGCATGACAGAACCCTACCATAAGCCATCCAATCTTTGTATTTGAATCTAATTAAATTCGTGGCTGTGAAGACACATGCACAACTGCTAGAAATTTATGTCATGATTATTTTTCCTAGTCCCAAGAATCATAATCTTAAAAGACATTAGCTATATTGTCAAAGGAACAATCAGACATTGCCATTTTAGGGTTTGTCACCTAATCATACACGGTGCCCTGGGTGTGGAACACTTTGGACAGCGTGGATCTTATTATCACGCAGCCAACACCCAATTTAGAGAGTGGATCTTTTATTTCATACGCAAATTAATAATTTATGACAACATTTGCACTACAAATGTGAACATCGAATCAAAATGTCACCTATTCATACTTGACACTATACAGTATTGACAAAACACACACTCTGCTCTCCCTCAGTCAACTCACAGTGAGAGAGTGGGAATACAAAAAGATTGTAGAGCATTAGAAAAGGGGTGCAAAAGGTGGTAGAGCATGATGAAATACCTTCATGGGATCGCTATCTACTGATTAGACACTTTTACTAGCCAAAATGATCAAATCCTCGACCAATGGGATACAAAAACATATTGACCAACCACATACAGTGCCCTCTCTCAGTCAACTCACAGTGAGAGAGTGGGAATACAAAAGGATTGTAGAGCATTAGAAAAGGGGTGCAAAAGGTGGTAGAGCATGATGAAATACCTTCATGGGATCGCTATCTACTGATTAGACACTTTTACTAGCCAAAATGATCAAATCCTCGACCAATGGGATACAAAAACATATTGACCAACCACATACAGTGCCCCTCTCTCAGTCAACTCACAGTGAGAGAGTGGGAATACAAAAGGATTGTAGAGCATTAGAAAAGGGGTGCAAAAGGTGGTAGAGCATGATGAAATACCTTCATGGAATCGCTATCTACTGATTAGACACTTTTACTAGCCAAAATGATCAAATCCTCGACCAATGGGATACAAAAACATATTGACCAACCACATACAGTGCCCTCTCTCAGTCAACTCACAGTGAGAGAGTGGGAATACAAAAGGATTGTAGAGCATTAGAAAACGGGTGCAAAAGGTGGTAGAGCATGATGAAATACCTTCATGGGATCGCTATCTACTGATTAGACACTTTTACTAGCCAAAATGATCAAATCCTCGACCAATGGGATACAAAAAACCAAAAATCTCCAACGTAAACATTGAGGAAACTCGAATGTGAACATTTGCGACCATCGAAAAAAATCGCTATACCTTATTCATCCTCAAGTAATACACTAATTCTCGTAGATTCACCTCAGATCAACTAATTAAAACACATAAGAGGGTGGTGGGTAGTGTAATACTCAAATAACAAACCAAAAACCAAAAATCTCCAACGTAAACATTGAGGAAACTCGAATGTGAACATTTGCGATCATCGAAAAACATCGCTATACCTTATTCATCCTCAAGTAATACACCAATTCTCGTAGATTCACTTCATATTAACTAATTAAAACACATAAGAGGGTGGTGGGTAGTGTAATACTCAAATAACAAACCAAAAACCAAAAATCTCCAACGTAAACATTGAGGAAACTCGAATGTGAACATTTGCGATCATCGAAAAACATCGCTATACCTTATTCATCCTCAAGTAAGACACTAATTCTCGTAGATTCACTTCATATCAACTATTTAAAACACCTAAGAGGGTGGTGGGTAGAGTAATACTCAAATACCAAACCAAAAACCAAAAATCTCCAACGTAAACATTGAGGAAATATATTGCCGGAAACTTTTTCTCAAGTTGACAAAGAAGTTGGGGAATGAATTTCTTTCGACACACACTCACACACAAACTGATGTGGTGATGATGATTTCCTATTAGCCAATTTCCATTGCCGATACCAAAAGTATCGTCTGTTTGATGAACAAGCTTATCTCGGCCATGGAAATTGGCCAGATTCAGCCAATTTCCATCGCTTAGATTGTCCATATCATTAGTTTATTGCAACGCAGCACCGATATGGAATTAATTTCATAAAATGCACACCTTTGTGAACATTTAGAGCTCACATGTGCAATACAAAAGCATGACAGAACCCTACCATAAGCCATCCAATCTTTGTATTTGAATCTAATTAAATTCGTGGCTGTGAAGACACATGCACAACTGCTAGAAATTTATGTCATGATTATTTTTCCTAGTCCCAAGAATCATAATCTTAAAAGACATTAGCTATATTGTCAAAGGAACAATCAGACATTGCCATTTTAGGGTTTGTCACCTAATCATACACGGTGCCCTGGGTGTGGAACACTTTGGACAGCGTGGATCTTATTATCACGCAGCCAACACCCAATTTAGAGAGTGGATCTTTTATTTCATACGCAAATTAATAATTTATGACAACATTTGCACTACAAATGTGAACATCGAATCAAAATGTCACCTAATCATACTTGACACTATACAGTATTGACAAAACACACACTCTGCTCTCCCTCAGTCAACTCACAGTGAGAGAGTGGGAATACAAAAAGATTGTAGAGCATTAGAAAAGGGGTGCAAAAGGTGGTAGAGCATGATGAAATACCTTCATGGGATCGCTATCTACTGATTAGACACTTTTACTAGCCAAAATGATCAAATCCTCGACCAATGGGATACAAAAACATATTGACCAACCACATACAGTGCCCTCTCTCAGTCAACTCACAGTGAGAGAGTGGGAATACAAAAGGATTGTAGAGCATTAGAAAAGGGGTGCAAAAGGTGGTAGAGCATGATGAAATACCTTCATGGAATCGCTATCTACTGATTAGACACTTTTACTAGCCAAAATGATCAAATCCTCGACCAATGGGATACAAAAACATATTGACCAACCACATACAGTGCCCTCTCTCAGTCAACTCACAGTGAGAGAGTGGGAATACAAAAGGATTGTAGAGCATTAGAAAAGGGGTGCAAAAGGTGGTAGAGCATGATGAAATACCTTCATGGAATCGCTATCTACTGATTAGACACTTTTACTAGCCAAAATGATCAAATCCTCGACCAATGGGATACAAAAACATATTGACCAACCACATACAGTGCCCTCTCTCAGTCAACTCACAGTGAGAGAGTGGGAATACAAAAGGATTGTAGAGCATTAGAAAAGGGGTGCAAAAGGTGGTAGAGCATGATGAAATACCTTCATGGAATCGCTATCTACTGATTAGACACTTTTACTAGCCAAAATGATCAAATCCTCGACCAATGGGATACAAAAACATATTGACCAACCACATACAGTGCCCTCTCTCAGTCAACTCACAGTGAGAGAGTGGGAATACAAAAGGATTGTAGAGCATTAGAAAACGGGTGCAAAAGGTGGTAGAGCATGATGAAATACCTTCATGGGATCGCTATCTACTGATTAGACACTTTTACTAGCCAAAATGATCAAATCCTCGACCAATGGGATACAAAAAACCAAAAATATCCAACGTAAACATTAAGGAAACTCGAATGTGAACATTTGCGACCATCGAAAAAAATCGCTATACCTTATTCATCCTCAAGTAATACACTAATTCTCGTAGATTCACCTCAGATCAACTAATTAAAACACATAAGAGGGTGGTGGGTAGAGTAATACTCAAATACCAAACCAAAAACCAAAAATCTCCAACGTAAACATTGAGGAAACTCGAATGTGAACATTTGCGATCATCGAAAAACATCGCTATACCTTATTCATCCTCAAGTAATACACTAATTCTCGTAGATTCACTTCATATCAACTAATTAAAACACATAAGAGGGTGGTGGGTAGTGTAATACTCAAATAACAAACCAAAAACCAAAAATCTCCAACGTAAACATTGAGGAAACTCGAATGTGAACATTTGCGACCATCGAAAAACATCGCTATACCTTATTCATCCTCAAGTAAGACACTAATTCTCGTAGATTCACTTCATATCAACTATTTAAAACACCTAAGAGGGTGGTGGGTAGAGTAATACTCAAATACCAAACCAAAAACCAAAAATCTCCAACGTAAACATTGAGGAAATATATTGCCGGAAACTTTTTCTCAAGTTGACAAAGAAGTTGGGGAATGAATTTCTTTCGACACACACTCACACACAAACTGATGTGGTGATGATGATTTCCAATTAGCCAATTTCCATTGCCGATACCAAAAGTATCGTCTGTTTGATGAACAAGCTTATCTCGGCCATGGAAATTGGCCAGATTCAGCCAATTTCCATCGCTTAGATTGTCCATATCATTAGTTTATTGCAACGCAGCACCGATATGGAATTAATTTCATAAAATGCACACCTTTGTGAACATTTAGAGCTCACATGTGCAATACAAAAGCATGACAGAACCCTACCATAAGCCATCCAATCTTTGTATTTGAATCTAATTAAATTCGTGGCTGTGAAGACACATGCACAACTGCTAGAAATTTATGTCATGATTATTTTTCCTAGTCCCAAGAATCATAATCTTAAAAGACATTAGCTATATTGTCAAAGGAACAATCAGACATTGCCATTTTAGGGTTTGTCACCTAATCATACACGGTGCCCTGGGTGTGGAACACTTTGGACAGCGTGGATCTTATTATCACGCAGCCAACACCCAATTTAGAGAGTGGATCTTTTATTTCATACGCAAATTAATAATTTATGACAACATTTGCACTACAAATGTGAACATCGAATCAAAATGTCACCTATTCATACTTGACACTATACAGTATTGACAAAACACACACTCTGCTCTCCCTCAGTCAACTCACAGTGAGAGAGTGGGAATACAAAAAGATTGTAGAGCATTAGAAAAGGGGTGCAAAAGGTGGTAGAGCATGATGAAATACCTTCATGGGATCGCTATCTACTGATTAGACACTTTTACTAGCCAAAATGATCAAATCCTCGACCAATGGGATACAAAAACATATTGACCAACCACATACAGTGCCCTCTCTCAGTCAACTCACAGTGAGAGAGTGGGAATACAAAAGGATTGTAGAGCATTAGAAAAGGGGTGCAAAAGGTGGTAGAGCATGATGAAATACCTTCATGGAATCGCTATCTACTGATTAGACACTTTTACTAGCCAAAATGATCAAATCCTCGACCAATGGGATACAAAAACATATTGACCAACCACATACAGTGCCCTCTCTCAGTCAACTCACAGTGAGAGAGTGGGAATACAAAAGGATTGTAGAGCATTAGAAAAGGGGTGCAAAAGGTGGTAGAGCATGATGAAATACCTTCATGGAATCGCTATCTACTGATTAGACACTTTTACTAGCCAAAATGATCAAATCCTCGACCAATGGGATACAAAAACATATTGACCAACCACATACAGTGCCCTCTCTCAGTCAACTCACAGTGAGAGAGTGGGAATACAAAAGGATTGTAGAGCATTAGAAAACGGGTGCAAAAGGTGGTAGAGCATGATGAAATACCTTCATGGGATCGCTATCTACTGATTAGACACTTTTACTAGCCAAAATGATCAAATCCTCGACCAATGGGATACAAAAAACCAAAAATCTCCAACGTAAACATTGAGGAAACTCGAATGTGAACATTTGCGACCATCGAAAAAAATCGCTATACCTTATTCATCCTCAAGTAATACACTAATTCTCGTAGATTCACCTCAGATCAACTAATTAAAACACATAAGAGGGTGGTGGGTAGTGTAATACTCAAATAACAAACCAAAAACCAAAAATCTCCAACGTAAACATTGAGGAAACTCGAATGTGAACATTTGCGATCATCGAAAAACATCGCTATACCTTATTCATCCTCAAGTAATACACCAATTCTCGTAGATTCACTTCATATTAACTAATTAAAACACATAAAAGGGTGGTGGGTAGTGTAATACTCAAATAACAAACCAAAAACCAAAAATCTCCAACGTAAACATTGAGGAAACTCGAATGTGAACATTTGCGATCATCGAAAAACATCGCTATACCTTATTCATCCTCAAGTAAGACACTAATTCTCGTAGATTCACTTCATATCAACTATTTAAAACACCTAAGAGGGTGGTGGGTAGAGTAATACTCAAATACCAAACCAAAAACCAAAAATCTCCAACGTAAACATTGAGGAAATATATTGCCGGAAACTTTTTCTCAAGTTGACAAAGAAGTTGGGGAATGAATTTCTTTCGACACACACTCACACACAAACTGATGTGGTGATGATGATTTCCAATTAGCCAATTTCCATTGCCGATACCAAAAGTATCGTCTGTTTGATGAACAAGCTTATCTCGGCCATGGAAATTGGCCAGATTCAGCCAATTTCCATCGCTTAGATTGTCCATATCATTAGTTTATTGCAACGCAGCACCGATATGGAATTAATTTCATAAAATGCACACCTTTGTGAACATTTAGAGCTCACATGTGCAATACAAAAGCATGACAGAACCCTACCATAAGCCATCCAATCTTTGTATTTGAATCTAATTAAATTCGTGGCTGTGAAGACACATGCACAACTGCTAGAAATTTATGTCATGATTATTTTTCCTAGTCCCAAGAATCATAATCTTAAAAGACATTAGCTATATTGTCAAAGGAACAATCAGACATTGCCATTTTAGGGTTTGTCACCTAATCATACACGGTGCCCTGGGTGTGGAACACTTTGGACAGCGTGGATCTTATTATCACGCAGCCAACACCCAATTTAGAGAGTGGATCTTTTATTTCATACGCAAATTAATAATTTATGACAACATTTGCACTACAAATGTGAACATCGAATCAAAATGTCACCTATTCATACTTGACACTATACAGTATTGACAAAACACACACTCTGCTCTCCCTCAGTCAACTCACAGTGAGAGAGTGGGAATACAAAAAGATTGTAGAGCATTAGAAAAGGGGTGCAAAAGGTGGTAGAGCATGATGAAATACCTTCATGGGATCGCTATCTACTGATTAGACACTTTTACTAGCCAAAATGATCAAATCCTCGACCAATGGGATACAAAAACATATTGACCAACCACATACAGTGCCCTCTCTCAGTCAACTCACAGTGAGAGAGTGGGAATACAAAAGGATTGTAGAGCATTAGAAAAGGGGTGCAAAAGGTGGTAGAGCATGATGAAATACCTTCATGGAATCGCTATCTACTGATTAGACACTTTTACTAGCCAAAATGATCAAATCCTCGACCAATGGGATACAAAAACATATTGACCAACCACATACAGTGCCCTCTCTCAGTCAACTCACAGTGAGAGAGTGGGAATACAAAAGGATTGTAGAGCATTAGAAAAGGGGTGCAAAAGGTGGTAGAGCATGATGAAATACCTTCATGGGAATCGCTATCTACTGATTAGACACTTTTACTAGCCAAAATGATCAAATCCTCGACCAATGGGATACAAAAACATATTGACCAACCACATACAGTGCCCCTCTCTCAGTCAACTCACAGTGAGAGAGTGGGAATACAAAAGGATTGTAGAGCATTAGAAAAGGGGTGCAAAAGGTGGTAGAGCATGATGAAATACCTTCATGGAATCGCTATCTACTGATTAGACACTTTTACTAGCCAAAATGATCAAATCCTCGACCAATGGGATACAAAAACATATTGACCAACCACATACAGTGCCCTCTCTCAGTCAACTCACAGTGAGAGAGTGGGAATACAAAAGGATTGTAGAGCATTAGAAAACGGGTGCAAAAGGTGGTAGAGCATGATGAAATACCTTCATGGGATCGCTATCTACTGATTAGACACTTTTACTAGCCAAAATGATCAAATCCTCGACCAATGGGATACAAAAAACCAAAAATCTCCAACGTAAACATTGAGGAAACTCGAATGTGAACATTTGCGACCATCGAAAAAAATCGCTATACCTTATTCATCCTCAAGTAATACACTAATTCTCGTAGATTCACCTCAGATCAACTAATTAAAACACATAAGAGGGTGGTGGGTAGTGTAATACTCAAATAACAAACCAAAAACCAAAAATCTCCAACGTAAACATTGAGGAAACTCGAATGTGAACATTTGCGATCATCGAAAAACATCGCTATACCTTATTCATCCTCAAGTAATACACCAATTCTCGTAGATTCACTTCATATTAACTAATTAAAACACATAAAAGGGTGGTGGGTAGTGTAATACTCAAATAACAAACCAAAAACCAAAAATCTCCAACGTAAACATTGAGGAAACTCGAATGTGAACATTTGCGATCATCGAAAAACATCGCTATACCTTATTCATCCTCAAGTAAGACACTAATTCTCGTAGATTCACTTCATATCAACTATTTAAAACACCTAAGAGGGTGGTGGGTAGAGTAATACTCAAATACCAAACCAAAAACCAAAAATCTCCAACGTAAACATTGAGGAAATATATTGCCGGAAACTTTTTCTCAAGTTGACAAAGAAGTTGGGGAATGAATTTCTTTCGACACACACTCACACACAAACTGATGTGGTGATGATGATTTCCAATTAGCCAATTTCCATTGCCGATACCAAAAGTATCGTCTGTTTGATGAACAAGCTTATCTCGGCCATGGAAATTGGCCAGATTCAGCCAATTTCCATCGCTTAGATTGTCCATATCATTAGTTTATTGCAACGCAGCACCGATATGGAATTAATTTCATAAAATGCACACCTTTGTGAACATTTAGAGCTCACATGTGCAATACAAAAGCATGACAGAACCCTACCATAAGCCATCCAATCTTTGTATTTGAATCTAATTAAATTCGTGGCTGTGAAGACACATGCACAACTGCTAGAAATTTATGTCATGATTATTTTTCCTAGTCCCAAGAATCATAATCTTAAAAGACATTAGCTATATTGTCAAAGGAACAATCAGACATTGCCATTTTAGGGTTTGTCACCTAATCATACACGGTGCCCTGGGTGTGGAACACTTTGGACAGCGTGGATCTTATTATCACGCAGCCAACACCCAATTTAGAGAGTGGATCTTTTATTTCATACGCAAATTAATAATTTATGACAACATTTGCACTACAAATGTGAACATCGAATCAAAATGTCACCTATTCATACTTGACACTATACAGTATTGACAAAACACACACTCTGCTCTCCCTCAGTCAACTCACAGTGAGAGAGTGGGAATACAAAAAAGATTGTAGAGCATTAGAAAAGGGGTGCAAAAGGTGGTAGAGCATGATGAAATACCTTCATGGGATCGCTATCTACTGATTAGACACTTTTACTAGCCAAAATGATCAAATCCTCGACCAATGGGATACAAAAACATATTGACCAACCACATACAGTGCCCTCTCTCAGTCAACTCACAGTGAGAGAGTGGGAATACAAAAGGATTGTAGAGCATTAGAAAAGGGGTGCAAAAGGTGGTAGAGCATGATGAAATGCCTTCATGGAATCGCTATCTACTGATTAGACACTTTTACTAGCCAAAATGATCAAATCCTCGACCAATGGGATACAAAAACATATTGACCAACCACATACAGTGCCCTCTCTCAGTCAACTCACAGTGAGAGAGTGGGAATACAAAAGGATTGTAGAGCATTAGAAAAGGGGTGCAAAAGGTGGTAGAGCATGATGAAATACCTTCATGGGAATCGCTATCTACTGATTAGACACTTTTACTAGCCAAAATGATCAAATCCTCGACCAATGGGATACAAAAACATATTGACCAACCACATACAGTGCCCTCTCTCAGTCAACTCACAGTGAGAGAGTGGGAATACAAAAGGATTGTAGAGCATTAGAAAAGGGGTGCAAAAGGTGGTAGAGCATGATGAAATACCTTCATGGGATCGCTATCTACTGATTAGACACTTTTACTAGCCAAAATGATCAAATCCTCGACCAATGGGATACAAAAACATATTGACCAACCACATACAGTGCCCTCTCTCAGTCAACTCACAGTGAGAGAGTGGGAATACAAAAAGGATTGTAGAGCATTAGAAAACGGGTGCAAAAGGTGGTAGAGCATGATGAAATACCTTCATGGGATCGCTATCTACTGATTAGACACTTTTACTAGCCAAAATGGTCAAATCCTCGACCAATGGGATACAAAAAAACCAAAAATCTCCAACGTAAACATTGAGGAAACTCGAATGTGAACATTTGCGACCATCGAAAAAAATCGCTATACCTTATTCATCCTCAAGTAATACACTAATTCTCGTAGATTCACTTCATATCAACTAATTAAAACACATAAGAGGGTGGTGGGTAGTGTAATACCCAAATACCAAACCAAAAACCAAAAATCTCCAACGTAAACATTGAGGAAACTCGTACGTGAACATTTGCGATCATCGAAAAACATCGCTATACCTTATTCATCCTCAAGTAATACACCAATTCTCGTAGATTCACTTCATATTAACTAATTAAAACACATAAAAGGGTGGTGGGTAGTGTAATACTCAAATAACAAACCAAAAACCAAAAATCTCCAACGTAAACATTGAGGAAACTCGAATGTGAACATTTGCGACCATCGAAAAACATCGCTATACCTTATTCATCCTCAAGTAATACACTAATTCTCGTAGATTCACTTCATATCAACTAATAAAACACCTAAGAGGGTGGTGGGTAGAGTAATACTCAAATAACAAACCAAAAACCAAAAATCTCCAACGTAAACATTGAGGAAATATATTGCCGGAAACTTTTTCTCAAGTTGACAAAGAAGTTGGGGAATGAATTTCTTTCGACACACACTCACACACAAACTGATGTGGTGATGATGATTTCCAATTAGCCAATTTCCATTGCCGATACCGAAAGTATCGTCTGTTTGATGAACAAGCTTATCTCGGCCATGGAAATTGGCCAGATTCAGCCAATTTCCATCGCTTAGATTGTCCATATCATTAGTTTATTGCAACGCAGCACCGATATGGAATTAATTTCATAAAATGCACACCTTTGTGAACATTTCGAGCTCACATGTGCAATACAAAAGCATGACAGAACCCTACCATAAGCCATCCAATCTTTGTATTTGAATCTAATTAAATTCGTGGCTGTGAAGACACATGCACAACTGCTAGAAATTTATGTCAGGATTATTTTTCCTAGTCCCAAGAATCATAATCTTAAAAGACCTTAGCTATATTGTCAAAGGAACAATCAGACATTGCCATTTTAGGGTTTGTCACCTAATCATACACGGTGCCCTGGGTGTGGAACACTTTGGACAGCGTGGATCTTATTATCACGCAGCCAACACCCAATTTAGAGAGTGGATCTTTTATTTCATACGCAAATTAATAATTTATGACAACATTTGCACTACAAATGTGAACATCGAATCAAAATGTCACCTAATCATACTTGACACTATACAGTATTGACAAAACACACACTCTGCTCTCCCTCAGTCAACTCACAGTGAGAGAGTTGGAATACAAAAGGATTGTAGAGCATTAGAAAAGGGGTGCAAAAGGTGGTAGAGCATGATGAAATACCTTCATGGGATCGCTATCTACTGATTAGACACTTTTACTAGCCAAAATGATCAAATCCTCGACCAATGGGATACAAAAACATATTGACCAACCACATACAGTGCCCTCTCTCAGTCAACTCACAGTGAGAGAGTGGGAATACAAAAGGATTGTAGAGCATTAGAAAAGGGGTGCAAAAGGTGGTAGAGCATGATGAAATACCTTCATGGAATCGCTATCTACTGATTAGACACTTTTACTAGCCAAAATGATCAAATCCTCGACCAATGGGATACAAAAACATATTGACCAACCACATACAGTGCCCTCTCTCAGTCAACTCACAGTGAGAGAGTGGGAATACAAAAGGATTGTAGAGCATTAGAAAAGGGGTGCAAAAGGTGGTAGAGCATGATGAAATACCTTCATGGAATCGCTATCTACTGATTAGACACTTTTACTAGCCAAAATGATCAAATCCTCGACCAATGGGATACAAAAACATATTGACCAACCACATACAGTGCCCTCTCTCAGTCAACTCACAGTGAGAGAGTGGGAATACAAAAGGATTGTAGAGCATTAGAAAACGGGTGCAAAAGGCGGTAGAGCATGATGAAATACCTTCATGGGATCGCTATCTACTGATTAGACACTTTTACTAGCCAAAATGATCAAATCCTCGACCAATGGGATACAAAAAAACCAAAAATCTCCAACGTAAACATTGAGGAAACTCGAATGTGAACATTTGCGACCATCGAAAAAAATCGCTATACCTTATTCATCCTCAAGTAATACACTAATTCTCGTAGATTCACCTCAGATCAACTAATTAAAACACATAAGAGGGTGGTGGGTAGTGTAATACTCAAATAACAAACCAAAAACCAAAAATCTCCAACGTAAACATTGAGGAAACTCGAATGTGAACATTTGCGATCATCGAAAAACATCGCTATACCTTATTCATCCTCAAGTAAGACACTAATTCTCGTAGATTCACTTCATATCAACTATTTAAAACACCTAAGAGGGTGGTGGGTAGAGTAATACTCAAATACCAAACCAAAAACCAAAAATCTCCAACGTAAACATTGAGGAAATATATTGCCGGAAACTTTTTCTCAAGTTGACAAAGAAGTTGGGGAATGAATTTCTTTCGACACACACTCACACACAAACTGATGTGGTGATGATGATTTCCAATTAGCCAATTTCCATTGCCGATACCAAAAGTATCGTCTGTTTGATGAACAAGCTTATCTCGGCCATGGAAATTGGCCAGATTCAGCCAATTTCCATCGCTTAGATTGTCCATATCATTAGTTTATTGCAACGCAGCACCGATATGGAATTAATTTCATAAAATGCACACCTTTGTGAACATTTAGAGCTCACATGTGCAATACAAAAGCATGACAGAACCCTACCATAAGCCATCCAATCTTTGTATTTGAATCTAATTAAATTCGTGGCTGTGAAGACACATGCACAACTGCTAGAAATTTATGTCATGATTATTTTTCCTAGTCCCAAGAATCATAATCTTAAAAGACATTAGCTATATTGTCAAAGGAACAATCAGACATTGCCATTTTA